>JAFJYJ010000002.1:8645000-11145000 GCA_019022615.1 Acacia melanoxylon
AAAAAATTCATACATAGTTTGTTAAAGTCTAGCCCTTAAGTCTTCAGGCATGGTCTATCAATTGTTTGAACAAACTCAAATTTATTGTCTTTAGGTTTCCAAGATCCGGTTTCCAAAATCCTATGTTCACAATGAAAGGAAAACAATTACCTAAATTAAAAGGCCCTAATAAATTTAATTAGGTGTAAGACATATAAAATATACATTAGCATATACATACTTTTTTTTTCCATGCCAAAGCCTTATAACATTATTGTTTTGCATGTGAAGTTCTACAAGGCTTTCAAGATAAAAGCCTTGTCATACCCCTTGCAATTACAACATTTATCAGAGTATTACAACGATATATAGTGAGCAACACATGTACAAAATAGTAAACTAATAATAGTATACAATCTTGGAATTATTCAGGAATAATTTACAGAGTAGTTCTTAATACGGTGATCCAAAGTATCAACAGTGTCGATATGTATATATTACAACCCAAAATAAATTGAAATAAAACTACTATAAGTTCTACAGCTATATCTAGTATCTAAGCAGCGACTAATATTACTCCGTAATCGCAACCTTTCCTTTGGAGGTATTCCTACTGCTTTGACCATGTCCGAAACCTATCCCCTTAGGGACATCTGATATTCAATTTGAACCCTAGAGTAACACGTCAATCTCACAGACAAAATATAAATAGCATATGAAGGTTAATCAAAATAAATAGTCCACACAGCATAAAACATTCAGATAATGCAGTTCATACATACAAACCACACAACCCCTAGCGCCAGCTATAACGAATTGGCATGTACCGAGAGTCCTCCCGTGCATTGGAGTTCTCAATCGAGACACCCAACTAGGAATATACGACTGGGAACTACCGAGAGTCCTATCCGGAATCCACCAGCGTTCTCAATCGGAAATGCCCAAGTCGCCCGAATGCAACTAAGTTAGCCACCTAAGAACCACCGGTCCATTAGGCTTGATGCGTTACTTTTGTCGTGAAAGCAATCAATTAAACTAGGTCCTAATTAATTATGCAGTTTAGGGTCAACCTAGGTCATTCTCCCAAGGAGTAATCTGTGGGTTTTTCTTTAGGTTGAATTTAGGTGATGAAAAATGCAATGAAATGAAACTAAACTAACTAAATGCAAGACGAAAATGACTCTAAAACCTATATGAGAATGGAACTAATCTAGATACGGATGCAAATTTTTTTTTTTGGGGGGGGGGAGGGGTTTGTAATGAGAGAAAAATTAAAATCCTAAAAAAAGAAATTAACTAACTATAAAGAAAATCAAATAGGAAAAGACACAAAATGTTTACTTTAGGTATGGTGAAGGGAACAACTCGGGATTTACATGGAGTTAACTTTTCTTAGCCCAAATTAATTAGTTAGACCAAAGAGAGATTGATGAAAGATTTGAAGTAATAAATTTAATTACCTAATTAAACATGGGAAACCCTCAAGTTTAATAACACATATTACATTAGAAAACTCATAGTGAAATATGCGGTGGCTAATTAAACTCATTAAAAACCAATACAATTAATTTCTAATTAATTTTAGAATCTTATTTACAATCATCCAATTGAACAACTAGATAATTTATCAACTCAATTAAACAATTAAGATGATAAACCAAATTGTCAATTAAATTAATAACAAAAACTCAATTAATAATTCAATTGATAATTCAAAGGTTGCAAACAAATCTCTAGCAATTGTCTGAAACATAAAAAACTTGAAATTATCAATCCAATCCAAAAGAAATATGTTTACAATCTAAAATTAGATTGTTCTCAATTAACACAACTTGAAATCCTTTAAAACTAAATAACCCCAAGTTTGAATTAAAAAAGATAAAAAGAAGACATCTCGAAAAATTACAAATTATATACCAAATTAAATCTTGGGATGTCTATTTTAAGCCTATAAAATTTCATGACCATTGGACATTGTTTACTATTTTAAAATCATCCCTTATTCATGACTGCTTAAAATTTCTCAAAACTGGCATATTGTCAAATCTCTTGTAACTTAGCTTTTGAGTTCTAAAATCATGTTCTTTACTTATTCCCATACAAAATTTCGTCCTAGTAGACACTTTGAAACCATCAATAGTATCAAAATCACATCATAACCACATATACACCTTACTGGCCAGAAATCATAAATTATGAACAACAACAATAATTTTCATTTGAGCTTCATATTTGTTCATTTCTTGGCTTAATTTTCTCTTTGACATCATTATCTTAACTTTAATCACTTGACACCCCTTTTTAGTGATTAAGGCAAAGCCTCCCCTTATAAAACATCATCTTCCTTAATCAACCCTTGTCATGAAAATTACTAAAAATTCAAGACACAAAGTCACTATCAAGCTAGGTCAGTGACTTACTTCTCTTGGATTTATTCCTTTTTGCACTCCCTTAGGGTCTCGGCCTTGAGCATAGAGACACCATGAAAAAGTTTTTCATAAGTATCTTGGAGCTATAATGGGAGTTAAGGAAGATAGAAGACTAATTCATGAGCTTTGGGACCTACTTAATTACCTTAATCCTCCAAGTTGTGTGCTTCTTCTTCCACTTTGTATGAGTTTTTCCCTTCACTCTCTCCTCTCTCTTGGGAACGACTGGCAGATAAAAATGAGGGCAAAAAGGTCCTTAAATAATAACTTACCACCATATAAAATGTCCCTCCAAGTTAATTCCTATTGGCTCTCAACTTGACTTAGCTTTTTGACTTGTTTTCTTCTCATTTTCTCTAGGTTTTTCTTGATTTTTCTTTCCCTCTTCCTTTGTGCTGACAGCCCCTCCCTTTTTTGGCACATTATTGGCTTGTCCCACAAGTCCTTCTTGCTTAGATTTAGGCCTTACTCTTGGTACAATTTGATTGGCCTCAAACTCCAAGCTTTTTGACTTGGATTCCTATCATTACAACTTGACTTTTGCTTGATTCCTTTGTCCTCATAGCTGGGCGAAATTTTGGGGCAGAAAAGGGAAAGGATTTTTGTCTCCAATTGCTTCCAAATGAATCCATTATTTGCCCCTTGTTGGTGCTTTTTCATTGGCTAATTTTTCCTAGGCTTTTAATTCTTGATTTTGGCTTAATCTTATCTTGCAAGCCTTTTTTTTTTCTTCTTCTCTCATATGGGGCGAAAATTATGGCTTGTTGGAGAAGATTATTTGACTTCCATTGCTCTAAATTTAACTTGTACATGTCTCTTACCTTAAGTCAAATTTTATTCCTAAGTTGACACTTGTCCAACTAGGGAAAATTCTTTGACTTTTGCTTGTTACATGTGATTTTTGTGTGTTTCTTCTTGCTTCTTCTCTTTGGCCGGCGCCTTATGCTTCTTGGGGAAGGAATTTTGCTTCCATAATGTTTCTTTGACTCGTGTACACCAAGCCAACTTATGTCATCTTGATGATGTAATCTTAGTTGGCTTCAATCTTAAGTCAAAGTTCAATTGTCATGTTATTCTCCTTGACTTCCAATTATTCCTTTTTGCATGGGAAAATATTCTTGTCTCATCTTCCCTTAGGTTGGGCGAAATTCCTAGTCAAAATAGAACAAGAATGTTGCTTTTAGTTCCTTGCAATCATGTTACATAAAGTCCTAGAAAAATTGACCTTATGTGTTACACTTTTAGCATTGCACTTTCATTCCCTCTTTGGCTGATTTGGGGAAAAAATTTGACCTTGTTAGAGGTCCAATAATTTGTTCTCTAATGCCCTTTAGGTACTTAATAATTTTGACAAGTCAACTTAACATTAATTGGCCCTAATTTAATTAGAACAATTCCTCATCCTCCTTGCCTATTGGTTCGAAAATTTAGTCATAACTATAGTGACTTTCACATTGTCACAAAGTCTCTAAGATCATTGATTCAATATGTCGTTTTGGCTATTCTAATTAAATAAAAAGGTTCCATGAAAATTAAACAATTTAATTGCAGCCAAAGCCCTCTCAATATTTTCATTAATTCATACTTTGTACATTGATCATGGAAAGGGGTGTTACACTTTTCAAGTTTTCAACCAGTCCTCTAAGAACACTAAACAAAAGTGTTTTTTGAGATTAGCTAGGGAGTAGAAGGAGGGAAGAACTTGAAGTTACAAGTTCGTAGTACAAGAGATTACCTCGGTTCTACGAGTTTTTGCTTCTTTTTCTTCCTCTTGTGGTCGGCAACTTTGGAGAGCTTGGAGGTGAGGGTAGTTGATTCTCGCTGGTACTCGAGAATTATGATTAACATTCTCGGGAACTCAAGGAACATAATGCTATATATATGAAGGACGCCTGGGCATTCTCGAAGTTCTTCGTCCAAACTCGAAACTTGATTATGTAGCTGAAAAATATTCAGGAAGATGTTTAATGATATCACAGTTAATTTTAAATGATGTATTGGAAGATATAATCAATTAACTAGATCAATTGAATGAGGTTACAGATGATTCATGCTTGCTGATAAACCATATCGTGTTGGACATTCTCGAGAATTAATATGATCATACTCGAGAATCACTCATGGTATTAATCTGCAGATGACCTTCAATCATTCTCGAGAATTGGTTCCCAATTCTCGAGAATCACTCGAGACACAGATAACTCAGAACGCAAGCAGACGTTCATTCTCGAGAATCCTTTCTGATTCTCGAGAACCATTCTCGAGAATTGATTCTCAATTCTCGAGAATCACTCGAGAAACAGAATGCATCAGAAGAAGCTGTCGACCATTCTCGAGAACCATTTGCTGATTCTTGAGAACCGTTCTCGAGAATTGATTCTCAATTCTCGAGAATCACTCGAGAGACACAGTGTAACTTTCTTCTGATTTTGATTCAGACCCGATCATTCTCGAGAGTTGCTGGTGCATTCTCGAGAACCATTCTCGAGAATTGCTTGATCAGAGAAAGCTTTGCGGTGACTGTTAAACGGGCATTCTCAAGAATCTTGGAGCTATTCTCAAGAATTGCTTGAACACATATAAGATCACATTTAACGCATCTTTCAAAACTTGGATTCTTGTTATCATCAAAACATTAGTAGCTAACAAGGGTGCCCAATGGATTTAATGATTTGGTAAATAAAATATCATATAATTAAGGTTCAATGGCGGTTTGGAGGGTAGATTACCAAATTTCCCTTCAACTATTGCGTAATTACAATCATGCCATAGGTTACAAATTTAGTTGAAATTCAAGTTTCCCCTTTGGATCCATTTTGGCCGAAATTTTTGGGCCATTCTTAGGAAGATTTTAGTCTATTTTGTTAACTTATAAATCATGCTCATGTGTCCATAAATTTTAAATAATTATGAGACATATGGCACAAATTCATACAAGTTGCAATTTTAACCTTTCTTCAATTTTTCTCATAATTCCTAATAAAACTCATACAACTTCTTCTCATTCCTTTTTGGTCGGATTCAATGCACTAAAATGGAACAAAGAAGTGTTAATTCCATATGTCCCATTGGTGCCAACATATATCTCAAAATTTTTGGTTTCGGCAAAATCAGGTATTTCGGGTAAAATTGAACTTTTGTCAAAATTTCACTATTTCATTTCACCAAATGTGCATACATCATACAAAAAAAATTTCCAGAGAAAATTTAGGAAATTACAAGAGCAATATGTTACCTTGGAGATCCCGCAGCCATTTGTTGACTTCTACCTGATGCAAAATTTAAATAAGGGGTTAAAAATAAATTGGAATGACTTAGATTATATTTTAATCAATGCCTTCTACGTTTTCATGTAAGCTTTACTTTCATTTTTGAGACATAAAAGTAAATGTATCAAGGATTACAAATCTTAATATGCATATTTTTCCTGTTGAAAAATTTGAAATAAGGGGTTAATAATACCTTTTTTTTTTTTTTCCAATTTCTTTCAAATATATATAGTTCTTCCGATTGATCTCCATTTATGTCCTTCAAAATTTACTTATCATCCACTATTTACGCAGCAACATAGAGATCTTGCACGTGAATCAGTTCAAAAGTCCTTGGTTCTGTGTAAAAATGGAAAGGATCAAAGCAAACCATTTCTTCCTCTAAATAGAAAAGCCAAGAGGATTCTTGTAGCTGGACCGCATGCAGATGATTTAGGGTATCAATGTGGAGGCTGGACAATATCTTGGTTTGGATCGAGTGGACGGATTACAATCGGTATGCCTTTGTTTTCCTTGCCTATCTAAATCTGGGTTCATTCTCATTAATCAAAGATGAAATGTTTTTGCTTCTGAACTTGGTTTATTTTTCTTGATGAGCTATTGATTTTGATTAGCCTCATGATTATTGAGATTCATTACCACTAGGACCAGGGGCGGATCCAGGAATTTATGGAAGGGCGCACTATTGGTAGGGGGTGCGGGGCCCCCGATTTTTTTTTTCTCTTGTCATCAAAAGCACACAAAATAATCCAGAACTACTACTAACATGGTTAAACCTAATAAGTTATTAGCATATATAGTACTCTTTCTACATTAGCAAAAAAGAAGAGAAAAGGTTGAATTTTCCTTCTTCGACATAGAGCAGCCATATCAATTGGTCTCAAACATTAGTGCAACACTCATTTAATCATTATCAAAAGCATAAGCATGTAGGGGGAACAAGGAAGAGAAAGCTAACATCTTTTGTTTGACCCAACCGGTGAGCTCTATCCATTGCCTGTTGATCCCATGAGGGATTCCAATCGTTCCATAAAAGATTACCGTGTCAGCAGCCGTCAAGGTGATACCCAATCCACCAGTTCTTGTACTAAGTAAGAACACAAAAACATCATTAGCCATAAAATGCCCATGGCAGAAAATTAGCAACCTACATGCTCCAAGCAATTTTTTGTGCTGGGAATATCCACCTAAAATACAGAGAAAAGGCAACAAATTGCTAGGAAAGTATATTAAAGAAGTAAGCAACCACTCATTAGAAATGAACTTTACCTAATAATTATACTTAAAATGCATTAAAAAAAAATAAAAGAATATAAAGGGAAAAGCAAGACCAAGTCTTTGTTAGAAATAGCAAAATTTGGACACCATATATTTTAACAACAAAAGTATATTACAATAAAAACAATTACAATGTCATCCTTCTAGGCCTTATTTTTTGGAATTCCCTCATAATTGCCTCATTATCAATGCTATCAAATACATCTTTTTCAATATAAGACACTAAGCAATCATTCAACCATTCATCCCCCATCCAATTGCGAAGTGCAGTCTTGATGTATTTCATAGCTGAAAATGCTCTTTCCACAGATGAAATGATAATTAAGCTAATTAAACACAATGTAATATTTAACAAAGATTCAAGCATATCCAATCTCCAAATGTATCAAAATAAATGAGTCAAACATTATAAAATTCATCCTAAAACATAGGAATATCCAATCTCCAAATGCATCAAAATAAATCAGTCAAACATTATAAAATTCATCCGAAAACATAAGAATATCCAATCTCCAAATTCATCCTGATCGGTTAGGGGGTAATGAAAGCAAGCAGAAGCATCATATATTGAAAGCACCTTCTGTTTCTCTCTCCCCAGTGACAACCCATATTTAGAGCCTAATCTGTAGCCATGCAACTAAAAGCTTTGCATGTATTTCAATGAGGGGAGGTTGAGAATTCAATTCTAAAGTTTCATCGGTAGGGTATTCCAATTTTTGGCTTTGATCTGCTTCTTTGTTTATAACATTATGTAAATGCCATCAGTACTCTCTTTTTTTCTGGTTCCAATTCTTTAGTTTTTGGTTTTGACTACTGTTAACGCTATTAATTTCACTTTTGAAAATATATATCTGTATCTTGTACTAATATATCACTAAAAAAAAGCTTTATTTATTATATCACTGAGAGTTATGTTTAGTTCAATGGCATTAAGCAAAGTTGAAGATTCAACTTTCTCACAAGGGAAACGGCAACGACAACTCAATTTTTATTTCAAAACTGCATCCACCAAATTGTTCACTCTCATTACTATCATCAACTATGGCCTACAGCTAGATCGTTTTCTGCTGCGTTATTATTCTACATAAACTAAGAATCTCTTATGTGGCAAGTTCAACTTGAATTCTCTATATACCATATTCAGGCCCCAATAAAAAAATTGTCTATCTCCCAACTCTTTTCTGCATTACTATATGTTCTTATTTCCACACCCATGCAAAGAAAATAAAACTGGTCTTTTTTCACAACTGATGCATGGTTTTCAAGCCATTAACAAGTGCACGACCAGGACAGGTGTTCATTCTTTTATGGGTTCACTTTACCCACCTGGTTTGAGTTTTTCTCTTAATTTCAGCATAATTAATGGTTGGATTTAAGAACTAAATCAAGGCAGAAATGTGGCTGGATTTGAGCACAAAATCAGATCAGAGAAACCACAACTTTAATGAGTTCAGAAACAGAGGAAGCCACGGATTGGAAATTGGAATAATGGAAGCCGTGGGAAGATTAAACTCACCTGAAGAAACAGAGGAAGCCACGGTTTGGAATAGCGGCAGAGTTGTGAAAAGGAAAAGCCAAGACCTCCCTGAGCTTCTGGGTCCGAGCTTCTAGGTCCGACTCCAAGCTTCTGTTTTTGTGCGTCCGAGCTTCTGGAGTTCTGGGTCGTGCCGAAGGATGACAGAGGTGGGTGGCGATAATGGAAGGAGGAAGGAGCAGAGTGAGCTTCTGGCCGGGTCCGAGCTTCAGTGCGTGATCGCATCCGCCGGGTCGTGTCTCGCTAGGTCATAAAAGAGGAAGGAGAGAGTGAGCCGGTGTGTTGAGGACGGAAGGCATGGAAATTTTTTATTTTTTATAAAAATAGAAGGGTTATTTTGTAATTTCATCTCAACAATCAAGGGGGGGCACGTGCCCCCCCTTCTCCCATACGTGCGTCCGCCTCTGACTGAGACCTCAATAGTGAAAGTACAAATAAGAGAAGGAAATGATAAAAACAACACTGTTGTGAACTTAAAAATTGCGAACTCTTTCTGATACAATTTTAAATGGAAAAATTGAAAAACCTTCACCAGATACAGTTTTGAGTGGGAAAATTTTAAAACCCTTTATGTGGACAATTTTGAATGAAAATTGTGCAAATTTCCCCACCTAGTGAGATAACGTCTGTTGTTCATATGTACAATTTTGAAAGAAAATCTTGGAATTCTCCAAAAATCACAATCATCTAAAGCCTTGATTATTTCACCTGATGTTTGTTTGTGATGCCTAAATCACTTGATCATGATTACTTAACCCCTCTATTGTGACCTTTTGGTAATATAATAAGCAAGCTAATTGGATAGAAAATGTTGGAGTATATTTGTAGAAAATTTAGATTCTCCTCTTTAATTCTTAATCTATGTGGGGCTAAGAAGCATTATTCAAACACATATTCCTTTTATTCAAAGTCCAAATTATTTCTACTTCATCAAATAATTAAACTGTATCCCCTCATATGTTTGATACATTTAACCTTTGCACACTATGTTAGGGACAAAGGTCTTGGATGCCATAAAGGAAGCTGTAGGAGAAGGAATAGAAATTATTTATGAGCAGAATCCATCAACAGATACCCTAGAACACAATGACATATCTTTTGCCATTGTAGTTGTTGGTGAAGCTACCTATGTTGAGTCAATGGATGATAATTCTGAGCTTGTAATCCCCTTTAATAGGCCTGACATTATTAGATTAGTCGCAGACAAATTTCCAACACTGGTTATTATGATATCTGGAAGGCCCTTAGTGTTAGAACCATGATTGTTATAAAATATTATTGATGCTCTTGTTGCTACTTGGTTACCTGGTACTGAAGCTCAAGGAATCACAGACGTTACGGTTGGGGACTGTGACTTTAAGGGTCAGCTTCCTATGACTTGGTTTAGAAGAGTGGAGGATCTTGATCAACCATCTAATGGGGTTAAATCACATGATCCCTTATTCTCTTTTGGGTTTGGGTTGACATATGCTAGGGACTAAAACCATGATTTTATCTAATATTCATAAAATGAGTGATGATTTGATATCGTATGAGTGACAATTTGCCCTGCTCAAATCCTTGTAAATTTATGCATTATGTATTCAAAAAGGAGTGACATAAAGAAATGAGCCTAATGGGTCTAGTTCCCCTTTTTAGACTCATTCTTGTTTGATGTTTCTTTATATCTCTTTTTGATTGCATTGTACCGTTATATACACATTAGGCAATTTTTGCGATGGAAAATTCAAATGAGATTTTCATTCTTGGAGAATGATTCCAGTAATGCCACTTGACTCGATCAAACGTAAATCTATTGTTGTAGCAGCCAATGTTTGATCTTATATCCATATCATAAAACACTTGAAGTTGGAAAATTATTTAATATCTTTGTCATACTAAAAGGATGGGGCTTGAATTAAATTATGTTTGCAAGACAGTTTTTTCCCTCCTCATGACAATTAATGTAAACACACAATTTTGTAAATGTGAACTCGAGTTCAAGACCTCTGCAAAGGAGGCTGAAGACGCTTGTCATTGGGGCAGCTGACGATGAACAGTTTTATTTTAATCTGCTAATTTTTTTTTTGGGTTTAATTTTAATATTGGTAATTTTATTTAAATTATTTTTAGAATTCTCTATGAGCAATGTTGACAATAGTTTTTTTAAGTTCATAAGGCGTAGTACCTTTTTAAAATGTAATCTATCCAAATGTTAAGCGGGATGCGTCAATAATGGTGAACTATCGTTTAGCCTTTGTTAGGTGTCCAATTTTTTTAAATACCGTTTAGCCTTTGTTTATCGTTTAACAAAGACCTCAAGGAATTGACCAACTAACAACTTCATTTCCCGCTACAATATAATAGACATGGAGCCCACACTCTCCTCTGAAAAACGTTTAGCATATCTTCACCCTCCACAATACTTTCCGTTTCTTCTTCGCACTCTGCTTTTGAGCAGATTGGAGAACATGGATTGTGTGTACAAGAATCCCAACGAGCCCATTGAAGCTCGCGTCAAGGACCTTCTTTCCCTGGATGACTCTCAAGGAGAAGATTGGTAGATGACCCAAATCGAGCGTTGAGTTGCAATCCCTTCCGCTGTTTCTTGTCTATTGGTACTATTTTCTCTCATCTTTTTTCTCCCTCAGGGATTTGAAGATTACAGTCGTGATAATTTGCTTTCCATTTTTTCCCCTTTCAAGGTAGTATCGTCAGTGGTGGAGGTAGTGCGCCTTTTGAAAATGCAATGGCGTCGGACTGGGCTGATATGGTGGATGGATTTCAGAAGTCAGCCCTTGAATCCCGATTAGGCATAACGCTCATTTATGGGATCGACGCAGTTCATTATATTTCCTCATAAACATCACTTTCTTCAATTGCTTGCTAGACAATATACTAATGTCACACCCCATGTCGCACATAAAATTATGCCCCTATGTAGTTTTCTGTTTGTCTCATATGATGTGCAACATTATATTTTAGGCTTCTTAATTACCACTTCATTACTTTTATATGAATTCAAGCTGCTATTATTTTTGGATTAATTAATTGCTACTACTTCTATTAAAAAGGAAAATAAAGTTTTCTATTTCAGGAAAAACGGTGTTGGATGCCATAAAGGAAGATGTATGAAAAGAAACAAAAATTATTTATGCGCAGAATCCATCAAAATATACTCTAGGATGCAATGACATATCTTCTGCTAATGAGCTGTTGGAAATTATTGAATGGAAAAATTGTAAAGCCTTCTTTACATACAGTTTTGAGTAGGCAAATATTAAAATCCTTTATGTATACAATTTTGAAAGATTTTTTTTGCAAATTACCCCACCAAGTGAGATAGGGTCTGTTATCTTGGAATTCCCCACAAATCAAAATAATCAAAAGCCTTGATTTCACCTGATGTTTGTTTGAGATGCCTAAATCACTTGATCATGAGTACTGAACCCCTCTATTGCAATCTTTTGATTATCTCATAAGCAAGCTAATTGGATAGAAAATGCTGGAGTATGTGTAGAAAATTCAAATTCTCCTCTTAATTTTATTCTTAATTTAATTATGTGGGGCTAAGCAGTATTATTCAGACAAATATTCCATTTATCCAAAGTCCAAACCTAAACATTTATTATTATTACTATTCCCCAAAACATGTTTTTAAAAACAATTTCGTAAAAATACCCTCAAAAACTGAAAAAAAAAACAAAAATCAAAGAAATTTGTTGGTGTTTTTATTTTCACCAAGCCGGCAATAATGAACCTTAAATATGGGCAGCTGATGACATCAACTGATAGATTTATTAAACTCATAAACATCACTTTCCTCAATTGCTTGCTAGACAATATATTGTTGTCACACCCTATGTCACACATAAAATTATGCCCCCCATGTTGTTTTCTGTTTCTCTCATCTGATCTGCAATATTATATTTTGGGCTTCTTAGCACGTCATTATTTTTTTCATCAATTCAAGCTGTTATCATTTTGGATTAATTAATTGCCACTACTTCTATTAAAAAGTAAAATAAAGTTTTCAATTTCTAAGGGAAAACAGTGTTGGATGCCAAGGAAGATGTAGGACAGAAATATAAATTATTTATGAGCAGAATACATCAAAAGATACTCTAGGACGCAATGACATATCTTTTGTTAGTGTTGCTCTTGGAAATTATTGAATGGAAAAATTGTAAAACCTTCTCCAAATACATTTTTGAGTAGGCAAATTTTAAAACCCATTAAATATACAATTTTCAATCAAAATTTCCAAATTACCCCACCTAGTGAGATAAGGCCTGTTATTTTGGTATTCTCCACAAATCACAATCATATAAAGCCATAATTTGACCTGATGTTTGTTTGTGATGCCTAAATCACTTGATCAGGACTACTCAACCCTTCTATTTCAACCTTTTGGTAATCTCATAAGCAAGCTAATTGGATAGAAAATGCTGGGGTATGTGTAGAAAATTCAAATTTTCCTCTTTTATTCTTAATCTATGTGGGGCTAAGAAGTGTTATGAAAAAAAAAAAAAAATCTTTTATCAAAAGTACAAACCTGAATTTTTTTTTTCTCCCAAAAACAAGTTAGGAATTTTTTTTCTTCATAAAACTACCCTAAAAAACTTCGAAATAAAACAAAAACAAAATCAAAAAACTTTGTTATAGTGTTTCTATTTTCTCCGAGCCAGCAATAATGAACCCCAAGATATGGGCGGCTGACATCAACTGATAGATTTATTAAACTCATAAACATTACTTTCCTCATTTGCTTGCCCGACAGTATGATGTTGTCACACCCCATGTCACACATAAATTTAAGCCCCTATGTAGTTTTCATTTTCTCTCATATGATGTGCAATATTATATTTTAGGCTTCTGACAACGTCATTATTTTTTGTTTTGAATTCAAGCTGTTATTATTGTGGATTAAATAATTGCCACTACTTGTATTAAAAAGGGAAATAAAGTTTTCTATTTCTTAAGGACAACGGTGTTGGATGCCATAAAGGAAGATGTAGGTGAAGAAACATAAATTATTTATGAGTAGAATTCATCAAAAGATAGTCTAGGATACAATGACATATCTTTCGCTATTGTAGCCGTTGGATATTATTGAATGGAAAATTGTTAAAACCTTCTCCAGTTACAGTTTTGAGTTGGCAAATTTTAAAATCTTTTGTGTACAATTTTAAATCAGAATTGTGCCAATTTGTCCACCTAATGAGATAATATCTGTTATCTTGGAATTCTCCACAAATCGCAATCATCTAAAGCCTTGATTTCACCAGATGTTTGTTTTTGATAAATAAATCACTTGCGACATTTTGGTAATCTCATAAGCTAGCTAATTGGATAAAAAATGCTGGAGTATACTTGTAGAAATTTCAGAATCTCCTCTTTGTATCTTAATGTATGTGGGGATAAGAGGTATTATTCAAACAAATGTTCCTTTTATCCAAAGTCCAAACCTAATTTTTTTTCCTCCCCAAAACTTGTTTTGAAAAACAAATTCATAAAACTACCCTAAAAAACAGGGAAAAAAAATACAAACAAAATCAAACAACTCCTTAATGTTTTGAGTTTCTCCTAGCTGACAATAATGAAACCCGAGATATGCGCAGCTGACATCGACTGAGAGATTTATTAAACTCATAAACATCATTTTCCTCAATTTCTTGCTAGACCATATAATGTTTTCACACCCCATGTCACACATAAATTTATGCCCCTATGTAGTTTTCTGTTTCTCTCTCTGATTACAATATTCACTACAAAAAACTATCAATTCATAGCGGTTAAATAAACCGCTACAAAAGTGATAATTTGTAACCGAAACCACTACGAATTTGTAACGATATGACTCACACCGAATTGCGCGCTGGTTCTTGAATGATGTTTGTAGCGGTTATCATAAAATAACTGCTACAACATATGGCGGTAAGGTGGCGCCAAATTTGTAGCGGTTATTTTGTAGCGGTTTATTTACACAAACCGCCAGGCGCCAGCGTGGCGCCTTATGGCGCACTATTAGTGGCTATTTGTATGGAAAAAAACTGCTACAAAATACAAAGAGTCCACATATTTGTAGGGGTTATACATAAAAACCGCTACAGAATGCTAAGAGTATGAACTATTGTAGTGGTTTTAGAAAACTGCTACAAAGTTTCACGACGTACGATGTAGAGTTTCTTCATTTGTAGCGGTTGAGGTAGGAGTTTTTGTTAAACCAATACAAATATGAACATTTTGTAGCAGTTTTTGGCAAATAATTGCTACAAAGTGTAATATTGAAATTTAAATATTTCAAATCTCGACAATAGTCATGAAGTTTGTAGCAGTTTTAGTAGATAAACTGCTACAAAATGTGTAGTTTTGAAATTTGAATATTTTGGAACCCCCCAATAGTCATGAAACTTGTATTGGTTTTTGGAAAATAACCGCTACAAAGTGTGATATTGAAATTTGAATATTTCGAATCCGTCAACGGTCATGAAATTTTAGCGAGTTCTTAGTATAATCGCTACAAAGTGTAAAATTTTAAATTTTATTTTTCTTCCCAAAAAAAAAAATACCAATGCATTTTTGTAGCGGTTTTAACAAACAAAAAGCGCTACAAACATGAAACCGCTACAAAACGTCGCATTAACCGCTACAAAATCTATCACATCAACCACTACAAAAGTTACGCGGATCCTTATAAATACCCATACCACACCTTATTTCACACACTCCTATTTCTTCCCACCATCCTTCTCTCTCATTTTCTCTCATCTATAAAAGTTTTCTAAAGAGGTTAGGTGCTAAGCAAGCTTATCAAATATGATAATTTTTTTTTGAAAATGTTTGATTTCAATGTTTGATTTTTTTCCTTCTTATAATACTAATACTAATTATTTTTTCTTAATATCCGAACTTTTAAGGATATTTCATCAACATTCATTCTATTATTATCAACATTCTTTCCAAAATGAAATATCATCTAGTGGACAACATAATTAATAAGTCCTTATTATCTACATATTTTCGTATTATACCTATATAATATTTATACTTATCTAACTTAAGTTAATCATTTAATTTGTCACTTAAATAATAAAATATTCAACATAATATTGTAACAAAGGACTTAAATTTTGTTTTTTTTTTTATTTTACATTTTGCAATATTTTGTAGCGGTTTTAAAACTGCTAGAAATTTTAATTCAAATTCGACTTAAATATTTCCTTTTATTCAAAGTCCAAACCATAACTTTTTTGTCCTCCCCAAAACTTGTTTTGAAAAACAATTTCATAAAAGCGCCCCAAAAAATGAAAAACAAACAAACAAAATCGAACAACTCCTTAGTGTTTTTAGTTTCTCCCTGCAGGCCGTAACATCCCGACTTTTTAAAAGCAAGTATAATTTTTTTTTCATCGAGTAGAGCATCGGAGCAATTGAGTAATCGATACATTTATTCAAATTGCCGTAAGTCCGATTGATTCTGAAGCGGTACATTGACCGAGAGTTTTCAAAATGAATAACACCCGAAGAAAGTCTTCGTCGGGACTCGTACGCCGCTCGCCTTTCTCCTCGGTCCTCGGTTCTTCCGAACTCCGACGCTATGATAAGAGCCGAGATCCAATTACAATTTGGATCTCGTGTAACTGATTAACCTCATGCTTAAATACGACTACATATACACGACACAAAGCAATCAATACAACAGTCCATAACAAGATGTATGATTAAAAATACATAACCACGTATGTAAGATAATAACCACGTATGTAACATAACCACGTATGATACAACAATAATAACCTCGTATGTGACATAACCACGTATGTGACATAACCGTGTATATAACATAACCACGTATGCTACAACAACAAACGAACACAACAAACATATATAATCATACAATAACCATCAGAGTTAGTGTTACAGTACGCGAACGTACCTTTTTGGCGATACAACGGAACTTTTACGGAAAAACGGTAAATTTCCGACAGCGGGAAAAATAGCGGTGTGACGGCGGCACAACAGCGGCTCGACAAATGGTACGATTATCTCGATATCCTATAAGGATAATATTTAACAACTTTTAGCAGCATAACAGGCATTTTAGGTACAAATTACCATTTTGCCCCGAACCCCTAATCGGCGGAATTTCGCCGGAGCCATTTGTTTTCGCTTTATCTCTCTAGAATTTTGACAGATCTTTTCCCTCATCATATTTTCGAAATATATATCATATTTACCCCTAAATATGATATCTAGACTATCTTGAAAAATTAAAGATAAATCTAGCATTCCTACTATATCTACCGAAAGAACTACCGAAACTAAAGACCTGTGGACCGAAGAACTTACCCGAGACTTTGCTCGAGACTTTCTCCGAGCTTCTCTCTCTAACTTCTCTCTAAGAGGCAGATTTTTGGTGTGAGAAATGAAGAAGAGGAGCTTGGTATTTATAGAAGAGACGGATGGCGAACGGTAAATAATTCGAACTTCGGTCTTGACGAATATGGACCGTAGGATCGCATTTTTGAGGACAAAACACTCTTGGCCATCCATGGTCAAGATCGAAATCTAAGAGCCCTAAAGTCAATGGATGAGTTGTCATCCATGATGGCTCTTGCTTTATGGCCTCCACCCGATAAAGCTACCCGACGTGTCCGTTTCGCGCGATTTCACGTAAACTCAAAAATCCGGCGTGTAACTTTGAAGATCTTTCCATCCTCTTTCATATTATATATTTTGATCCTCTTTTTGATCATATCCAGGTATTCTCCGGTGCGTCGGAAGATATTCGGACAAACGCGTCCGATTCGGAAATCGCTTCCGATAGAACCAACTACGGACAACAATTCACCGAATCGTAAAACGTCCAGTTGTTGCCTAACTTAATCTCGTGTTTAAAAAGACACAATTGTTTCTATAGGTTCTCACTTTGCCTATCGACTCCACTCTATCCGATCAACTTTTCGTCTTATTTGAAATTAGGGTTTTCGGTTGCGAAATCGACGTCTGGTAAATTCTTTCTTCGTGTAGAATTTCACTTGTACTTAATTTGATCAGTCTGAAAAAACTTTTACCTCCGGTTTACCTGTAGAATTTATTTCTAACTTTTCCCCTATTCCGCCTTTATAAGCCGACTCACCGCATTATATTATTATTTTATTCTAATTACCATTTTAATTATTTAAACAATTCTTTTTAATTAAAAATACTTAGATTTTCGGCCCCCTCTTTTAAAAATTCAGATTTATTTATTTTTCTATAATTTTTTCCATTTTTTAAAAATATAATATTTTTTACCAAAAATTCCCGTTTTACCCTCGCCTTCGTTAGGGCTTAATCGACCTAATTTCTTCGTTTAGTGATCTTTTTAGGATCAGGTTTCTTCATATATTTATCTTTACCAATTTTACAGTATATTGTTATCTTGCAAACTTTTATCTTCGACATTGTCATTTTATATCCTATGTAAAATATTAACAATGTTTACCCCATCGAGTTACTTTATGGTTCCGAAATGCTTTTTAAACTTTTCTTCATGTTATTTCCTCGAAATAATTTATTAAATTCTCATAATTAGGGATAACACTTCCATATTTTTCTCATAATTTTTCATGATCTTTCAAGTATTTATCATAATATTTTTAGATTGTTTTTATCACCATTATATCATTTTTAGTCATTCCGTTCATCGATTTTCCGTAACCTTTTTGACAATTTACTCTATAATTATAACAATTTTCTATAACAGTTTTAAGCTCATGATTTTGCTTTATCAAAATATTCAATAATTTTCCTTTATCTCAAAACTTCCGATTTACTAAAATCCGGTATTACATTTCTCCCCGTTAAATAAAATTTCGCCCTCGAAATTTGCTCTATACCAATTTAGACTCGTACTAACTACACTTCGGACTTATTCGCTCCTTAGGAACCACGTGCCAAAACCTGTCTCCTTAGCAACCACGTGCCAAAACCGTCTCCTTAGCAACCACGTGCCGTGACGACAAAAGATACCTCGGCCGCTAGTTTTACGCACCGCATCTCTGCGCATGCAACCAGCTCCACGACTTATTCGCTCCATAACTTTTCTCTATATGTCGGCCGCTCCACTTGATGATCGAGAATTTGCTCAGGTTTGACTGTCAAGATCTTGTCATTTTGTACTTTGATATTTAGTATTTTCCGTGGCACCCTTATACCCTGGTCAATACCAGATATCAAAATGTCTCCATGACGCCCATACATCATGGTAACACAAGATACCTTAAATGTTTCCATGACGCCCATACACCATGACAACACAAGATACCTCCTACTCAATGACACGATCGCGGTCGGATAGTAGTAACTATGAGATATGCATCGGAAACTAAAATTTTCGCGGCAAGTAAGACAACTATTTATCAAACCATAGGGGATTTCTTTTACCCCGTACTCGGAGTGTAGTTTTTCGAACACAGGACTTTTCGTCCATTAAAACACGGGACTTCTTGTCCCTTCCCGAGTTTCTTTCAACTCAAAAGGTACTTCAAACACTTGTGTTAGCGGTACAATTCTATACAATACTCACTAACTCTAGGTCTTACATCGATTAGTTCAACTTGAGAGGCTTCAATAGGCGAGAGGCGTAAGTCATCACGCTGTCCCGTCGCAAACAAGACATATCCCGACCCATAGCTAATGGCACCACGACCATCTACTTGGATCCGGACAACCAACTCTTGGTGCTATGACCAACTTCGTTCTCGTCTATGCAAGCTCGTCTCGGTCGTGTTCTACGCAATGATTTAAGTTTTACTCTTTAAGCTTTATCAATGGTTATGAGAAAATTTCGGTATGAATCTGCGGTACTATCCCGCTAGATCCGAAACTAAATATCTATGTTACTATCTTCGAAGATTGCTATTCCTTGATGTATACGCTGAAATGGTGTTCCGAGCATATGTCAACCCTTGACAAAACGTAGGAATTACATAACTGAGTAAATCGTAGATCATGGGAAGTGGGTATGTGTTCATGATAGTCATTTTGTCCATCCTGCGATGGTTGATACAAAGTCACAACTCTTGTACTTTGTTCGGTATCATTTGATACGGCGTTTTAGATGTTGATCCTATGCTAGGTATTAATGTCATAGTGAATTTTGAGAATGTCATCGATGTTTGTGAACAGAGTTTTTGAACGAGATATATATTCGATTTGGAATTCAGACATGATTACATAAGCAAAATAGTTCACACCCAATGGTGTAGCTACTATTGGATCGTAAGGTAATACATATACGTATGCATCCCAAAATGATTCGCATATTCATCGATATAACGAGTGATTAGTACCCGTGTCGTACAATACCTAAGGTAGGTTCCTATCGAGAGATAGTTATTCGGATCCTCTCCGAAGATTATTCGGCCTCGTTAGTTGTCAAAGCGAAAACCCGGCCTGGGTTTTGTGGCCTTATCCCCGTAGTCCTTTGAGGACAGTTCATGTATAAGTGCCCCGGCCCGACACCGGTAGCATATCCGCTCCTCGCACGGTTGGTTCCTGGGTGGTTCGTTTTGCATTTTGGACATGGTCGGGGTCCAGGCATTCCCGGGTTGTTCCGTTGCTCGGATCGGTATGGCATCTTGCCTCCCCTCGAGGGTTATTCCATGGTGCGCCCTCTTCGTGAGGAACTTCCGCGGCTCAACCCGTCACGACTTGCACCGCCGCGGTTGTCGATTCTTGATGTGCGTAGTTCCGTTATGTTACGTTCGATCAACCGGCATGACTCCACCGCTTGGATCAATTCCGGGAACTGTTGGGATACCAGCTTTTCCCTTATTTCGTACTTTAGCCCGTCTACCATCCCGCTTGCCTTCCGGCTCTCGTCAACGTTACGTTTCAGATATGAAGAATATCGAGACAGTTGGTAAACCGGCGAAGTAGTCATCGAATGACTCCTCGTGACTTTGTCGAATATGGAGGAATTCTGACTCCTTGATAACTTGTACCGAAGGAGGAAAATATTGTTCGTTGAACTTCTCCGTAAATTTCTCCCAAGTCACGGACAATAACGGGTTTGCAATGTTACCGCAATGCTTTTCCACCATCGGTCGCATCCCCTTCCGCCTTATAGACCGCAAGTTGGGCTTTTTTCATTTTTCCGGACAATCCATCACTTCGAAGATCTTGTCCAGCCTCATAAGCCGATCTTCACCCGAATCGAGCTTACCACGAAAAACTCGGAGGTTTGAGCTTGCGACTGGGTGACCCATTGCCGCGTGGTCTCAACCACTCTGTTGGGTCGAGGTAGCACCGCCATTGCCCTATTACGTCGAGGGGGTGTCGAGATCTATCGACTCCTCGGTTTCACGTTCATCATCGGTTCGGTTTCATCTTCTTCCTCGCGTTCGTCGTTCCTCATTGGCTCGGTCACCTTCCTCTTCTCTCTCCCCGCCTTTCGGCAAGGAGTTCATCAATAAGAGCCCTTTGTTCTTGCAAAGCATCCCCGCATTTCTTGCAACTCATTTCGCTCCGGTTGCTGCGGTCCTTGTCGTTCGGGTTCGTGTCGGTATTGGTATTATTCGTGGCTGTCTGCCCCTACCTCTACCTCTGCCTCGGCCTCGCCTCGGCCTGCGGGAGCTCCGGCTCCTATTAAATTAGCCATGTCTCACTCTTTTTCCTTCATTAGGGAAAACGTTAGATTTTTTTTTTTTTTTAAAAAAACAATGGTTACTCTATCGCAGACTTTATCACACTAGTACTACGAACGGACACTCGTACAATTTTCCCTCACTCAGGGTTTCACAGAGTACGGAATTTCGTATCGGGAGTTCCTCTACATGAGTCAAATACTGCATGTACTTATCAGAGTTTCATCCGGCGTGGCCCAGCTCCACGGCTAAGCTCCGGTTAGGATGGAATCACCGCCCGTATAAACCGACGATTATAAGAGGCGATACCACGAGTGGTGCACCGACGAGAGGGCGGTACACTGGTTTGGGATGGTATACCGGTGCAGCATCGGTACACCGACTTAGGGCTATATCGTACTCATTTTCCAAAAAGTGCTCAAAGTTTTTGAAAAAGGCTAATTTGAACATAACTCCGTTAACCGAACGAATGGCCGGATAAGTGTCTATCATGGGGACCTCACCAACTCTATGGCGGCGACCGATTGGCCACACCCATATAGACTAGCCTTAAGCGTCCTACCATACCGTCCGTAATAACATAGTCATATCAATGCCGGGACTACGCTTTGATACCAAAGCGTAACATCCCGACTTTTTAAAAGCAAGATAATTTTTTTTTTTCATCGAGTAGAGCATCGGAGCAATTGAGTAAGCGATACATTTATTCAAATTGCCGTAAGTCCGGCTGATTTACGTGCGGTACATTGACCGAGAGTTTTCAAAATGAATAACACCCGAAGAAAGTCTTGATCGGGACTCGTACGGCCCGCTCGCCTTTCTCCTCGGTCCTCGGTTCTTCCGAACCGACGCTATGATAAGAGCCGAGATCCAATTACAATTTGGATCTCGGGTAAATTAACCTCATGCTTAAATACGACTACATATACACGACAGCAAAGCAATCAATACAACAGTCCATAACAGATGTATGATTAAAAATACATAACCACGTATGTAAGATAATAACCACGTATGTAACATAACCACGTATGATACAACAATAATAACCTCGTATGTGACATAACCACGTATGTGACATAACCGTGTATATAACATAACCACGTATGCTACAACAACAAACGAACACAACAAACATATATAATCATACAATAACCATCGAGTTAGTGTTACAAAGACGCGAACGTACCTTTTTGGCGATACAACGAACTTTTACGGAAAAACGGTAAATTTCCGACGGAAAAACGGCGGTGTGACGGCGGCACAACAAGCGGCTCGACAATGTACGATTATCTCGAGATATCCTATAAGGATAATATTTAACAACTTTTAGCAGCATAACAGGCATTTTAGGTACAAATTACCATTTTGCCCCCGAACCCCTAATCGGCGGAATTTCGCGAGCCATTGTTTTCGCTTTATCTCTCTAGAATTTTGACAGATCTTTTCCCTCATCATATTTTCGAAATATATATCATATTTACCCCTAAATATGATATCTAGACTATCTTGAAAAATTAAAGATAAATCTAGCATTCCTACTATATCTACCGAAAGAACTACCGAAACTAAAGACCGGGACGAAGAACTTACCCGACTTTGCTCGAGACTTTCTCCGAGCTTCTCTCTCTAACTTCTCTCTAAGAGGCAGATTTTTGGTGTGAGAAATGAAGAAGAGGAGCTTGGTATTTATAGAAGAGACGGATGGCGAACGGTAAATAATTCGAACTTCGTCTTGACGAATATGGACCGTAGGATCGCATTTTGAGGACAAAACACTCTTGGCCATCCATGGTCAAGATCGAAATCTAAGAGCCCTAAAGTCAATGGATGAGTTGTCATCCATGATGGCTCTTGCTTTATGGCCTCCGCCCCGATAAAGCTACCCGACGGTGTCCGTTTCGCGCGATTTCGCGAAACTCAAAATCCGGCGTGTAACTTTGAAGATCTTTCCATCCTCTTTCATATTATATATTTTGATCCTCTTTTTGATCATATCCAGGTATTCTCCGGTGCGTCGGAAGATATTCGGACAAACGCGTCCGATTCGGAAATCGCTCCGATAGAACCAACTTCGGACAACAATTCGAATCGTAAAACGTCCAGTTGTTGCCTAACTTAATCTCGTGTTTAAAAAGACACAATTGTTTCTATAGGTTCTCACTTTGCCTATCCGACTCCACTCTATCTGATCAACTTTTCGTCTTATTTGAAATTAGGGTTTTCGGTTGCGAAATCGACGCCTGGTAAATTCTTTCTTCGTGTAGAATTTCACTTGTACTTAATTTGATCAGTCTGAAAAAACTTTTACCCTCGGTTTACCTGTAGAATTTATTTCTAACTTTTCCCCGGTCCGCCATTTATAAGCCGACTCACCGCATTATATTATTATTTTATTCTAATTACCATTTTAATTATTTAAACAATTCTTTTTAATTAAAAATACTTAGATTTTCGGCCCCCTCTTTTAAAAATTCAGATTTATTTATTTTTCTATAATTTTTTCCATTTTT
Organism: Acacia melanoxylon; assembly: GCA_019022615.1. Classification (NCBI taxonomy): domain Eukaryota; kingdom Viridiplantae; phylum Streptophyta; class Magnoliopsida; order Fabales; family Fabaceae; genus Acacia; species Acacia melanoxylon. The sequence continues at coordinate 8,668,617 of JAFJYJ010000002.1, forward strand.
TAAAAATATAATATTTTTTACCAAAAATTCCCGTTTTACCCCGCCGTTAGGGCTTAATCGAGACCTAATTTCTTCGTTTAGTGATCTTTTTAGGATCAGGTTTCTTCATATATTTATCTTTACCAATTTTACAGTATATTGTTATCTTGCAAACTTTTATACCGACATTGTCATTTTATATCCTATGTAAAATATTAACAATGTTTACCCCATCGAGTTACTTTATGGTTCCGAAATGCTTTTTAAACTTTTCTTCATGTTATTTCCTCTGAAATAATTTATTAAATTCTCATAATTAGGGATAACACTTCCATATTTTTCTCATAATTTTTCATGATCTTTCGTATTTATCATAATATTTTTAGATTGTTTTTATCACCATTATATCATTTTTAGTCATTACATTTATCGATTTTCCGTAACCTTTTTGACAATTTACTCTATAATTATAACAATTTTCTATAACAGTTTTAAGCTCATGATTTTGCTTTATCAAAATATTCAATAATTTTCCTTTATCTCAAAACTTCCATTTACTAAAATCCGGTATTACATTTCTCCCCGTTAAATAAAATTTCGCCCTCGAAATTTGCTCTATACCAATTTAGACTCGTACTAACTACACTTCGGACTTATTCGCTCCTTAGGAACCACGTGCCAAAACCTGTCTCCTTAGCAACCACGTGCCAAAACTGTCTCCTTAGCAACCACGTGCCGTGACGACAAAAGATACCTCCCGCTAGTTTTACGCACCGCATCTCTCGCGCATGCAACCAGCTCCACGACTTATTCGCTCCATAACTTTTCTCTATATGTCGGCCGCTCCACTTGATGATCGAGAATTTGCTCGGGTTTGATCGTCAAGATCTTGTCATTTTGTACTTTGATATTTAGTATTTTCCGTGGCACCCTTATACCCTGGTCAATACCAGATATCAAAATGTCTCCATGACGCCCATACATCATGGTAACACAAGATACCTTAAATGTTTCCATGACGCCCATACACCATGACAACACAAGATACCTCCTACTCAATGACACGATCGCGGTCGGATAGTAGTAACTATGAGATATGCATCGGAAACTAAAATTTTCGCGGCAAGTAAGACAACTATTTATCAAACCATAGGGGATTTCTTTTACCCCGTACTCGGGTGTAGTTTTTCGAACACGGGACTTTTCGTCCATTAAAACACGGGACTTCTTGTCCCTTCCCGAGTTTCTTTCAACTCAAAAGGTACTTCAAACACTTGTGTTAGCGGTACAATTCTATACAATACTCACTAACTCTAGGTCTTACATCGATTAGTTCAACTTGAGAGGCTTCAATAGGCGAGAGGCGTAAGTCATCACGCTGTCCCTCAAGACAAGACATATCCCGACCCATAGCTAATGGCACCACGACCATCTACTTGGATCCGGACAACCAACTCTTGGTGCTATGACCAACTTCGTTCTCGTCTATGCAAGCTCGTCTCGTCGTGTTCTACGCAATGATTTAAGTTTTACTCTTTAAGCTTTATCAATGGTTATGAGAAAATTTCGGTATGAATCGCGGTACTATCCCGCTAGATCCGTAAACTAAATATCTATGTTACTATCTTCGAAGATTGCTATTCCTTGATGTACAATTTGAAATGGTGTTCGAGCATATGTCAACCCTTGACAAAACGTAGGAATTACATAACTGAGTAAATCGTAGATCATGGGAAGTGGGTATGTGTTCATGATAGTCATTTTGTCCATCCTGCGATGGTTGATACAAAGTCACAACTCTTGTACTTTGTTCGGTATCATTTGATACGGCGTTTTAGATGTTGATCCTATGCTAGGTATTAATGTCATAGTGAATTTTGAGAATGTCATCGATGTTTGTGAACGAGTTTTTGAACGAGATATATATTCGATTTGGAATTCAGACATGATTACATAAGCAAAATAGTTCACACCCAATGGTGTAGCTACTATTGGATCGTAAGGTAATACATATACGTATGCATCCCAAAATGATTCGCATATTCATCGATATAACGAGTGATTAGTACCCGTGTCGTACAATACCTAAGGTAGGTTCCTATCGAGAGATAGTTATTCGGATCCTCTCCGAAGATTATTCGGCCTCGTTAGTTGTCAAAGCGAAAACCCCACTGGGTTTTGTGGCCTTATCCCCGTAGTCCTTTGAGGGAGTTCATGTATAAGTGCCCGGCCCCGACACCGGTAGCATATCGCTCCCTCGCACGGTTGGTTCCCGGGTGGTTCGTTTTGCATTTTGGACATGGTCGGGGTCCGTGCATTCCCGGGTTGTTCTCGTTGCTCGGATCGGTATGGCATCTTGCCTCCCCTCGAGGGTTATTCCATGGTGCTCGCCTCTTCTCGTGAGGAACTTCCGCGGCTCAACCCGTCACGACTTGCACCGCGCGGTTGTCGATTCTTGATGTGCGTAGTTCCGTTATGTTACGTTCGATCAACCGGCATGACTCCACCGCTTGGATCAGTGCGGGAACCTGTTGGGATACCAGCTTTTCCCTTATTTCGTACTTTAGCCCGTCTACCATCCCGCTTGCCTTCCGGCTCTCGTCAACGTTACGTTTCGAGATATGAAGAATATCGAGACAGTTGGTAAACCGGCGAAGTAGTCATCGAATGACTCCTCGTGACTTTGTCGAATATGGAGGAATTCCGACTCCTTGATAACTTGTACCGAAGGAGGAAAATATTGTTCGTTGAACTTCTCCGAAATTTCTCCCAAGTCACGGACAATAACGGGTTTGCAATGTTACCGCAATGCTTTTCCACCATCGGCCCGCATCCCCTTCCAGCTTATAGACCGCAAGTTGGGCTTTTCGTTTTCCGGACAATCCATCACTTCGAAGATCTTGTCCGTCTCATAAGCCGCGATCTTCACCGAATCGAGCTTACCACGAAAACCGGAGGTTTGAGCTTGCGACTGGGTGACCCATTCTTGCGTGGTCTCAACCACTGTTGGGTCGAGGTAGCACCGCCATTGCCCTATTACGTCGAGGGGGTGTCGAGATCTATCGACTCCTCGTTTCACGTTCATCATCGGGTTCGGTTTCATCTTCTTCCTCAAAGATTCGTTACGTCGTTCCTCATTGGCTCGGCCACCTTCCTCTTCTCTCTCCCGCCTTTCAAAGAAGGAGTTCATCAATAAGAGCCCTTTGTTCTTGCAAAGCATCCCCGCATTTCTTGCAACTCATTTCGCTCCGGTTGCGCGCGGTCCTTGTCGTTCGGGTTCGTGTACCGGTATTGGTATTATTCGTGGCCATGCCGCCCTACCTCTACCTCTCGCCTCGGCCTCCGCCTCGGCCCGGGAGCTCCGGCTCCTCTTAAATTAGCCATGTCTCACTCTTTTTCCTTCATTAGGGAAAACGTTAGATTTTTTTTTTTAAAAAAAACAATGGTTACTCTATCGCAGACTTTATCACACTAGTACTACGAACGGACACTCGTACAATTTTCCCTCACTCAGGGTTTCACAGAGTACGGAATTTCGTATCGGGAGTTCCTCTACATGAGTCAAATACTGCATGTACTTATCAGAGTTTCATCCGGCGTGGCCCGGCTCCACGGCTAAGCTCCGGTTAGGATGGAATCACCGCCAAAGTATAAACCGACGATTATAAGAGCGATACCACGAGTGGTGCACCGACGAGGGTGGTACATCGGTTTGGGATGGTATACCGGTGCAGACATCGGTACACCGACTTAGGGCTATATCGTACTCATTTTCCAAAAAGTGCTCAAAGTTTTTGAAAAAGGCTAATTTGAACATAACTCCGTTAACCGAAAGTAATGGCCGATAAGTGTCTATCATGGGGACCTCACCAACTCTATGGCGACTGATTGGCCACACCCATATAGACTAGCCTTAACTGTCCTACCATACTGTCCGTAATAACATAGTCATATCAATGCCAGGACTACTGCTTTGATACCAAACTGTAACATCCTGACTTTTTAAAAGCAGTATAATTTTTTTTTTCATCAGAGTAGAGCATCGGAGCAATTGAGTAACTGATACATTTATTCAAATTGCCGTAAGTCTGGCTGATTTACAGAAGCGGTACATTGACCGAGAGTTTTCAAAATGAATAACACCCGAAGAAAGTCTTGATCGGGACTCGTACGGCCCGCTCGCCTTTCTCCTCGCCCCTCGGTTCTTCCGAACCGACGCTATGATAAGAGCGAGATCCAATTACAATTTGGATCTCGGGTAACTGTTAACCTCATACGCTTAAATACGACTACATATACACGACAAAAGCAATCAATACAACAGTCCATAACAGATGTATGATTAAAAATACATAACCACGTATGTAAGATAATAACCACGTATGTAACATAACCACGTATGATACAACAATAATAACCTCGTATGTGACATAACCACGTATGTGACATAACCGTGTATATAACATAACCACGTATGCTACAACAACAAACAGAACACAACAAACATATATAATCATACAATAACCATCGAGTTAGTGTTAAAAGACGCGAACGTACCTTTTTGGCGATACAACGTAACTTTTACTTTAAAACGGTAAATTTCCGACAACGGGAAAAACGGCGGTGTGACGGCGGCACAACAAATGGCTCGACAACGGTACGATTATCTCAGATATCCTATAAGGATAATATTTAACAACTTTTAGCAGCATAACGGGCATTTTAGGTACAAATTACCATTTTGCCCCCGAACCCCTAATCGGCGGAATTTCGCCGAGCATTTGTTTTCGCTTTATCTCTCTAGAATTTTGACAGATCTTTTCCCTCATCATATTTTCGAAATATATATCATATTTACCCCTAAATATGATATCTAGACTATCTTGAAAAATTAAAGATAAATCTAGCATTCCTACTATATCTACCGAAAGAACTACCGAAACTAAAGACAGGGACCGAAGAACTTACCCGAGACTTTGCTCGACTTTCTCCGAGCTTCTCTCTCTAACTTCTCTCTAAGAGGCAGATTTTTGGTGTGAGAAATGAAGAAGAGGAGCTTGGTATTTATAGAAGAGACGGATGGCGAACGGTAAATAATTCGAACTTCGTCTTGACGAATATGGACCGTAGGATCGCATTTTTGAGGACAAAACACTCTTGGCCATCCATGGTCAAGATCGAAATCTAAGAGCCCTAAAGTCAATGGATGAGTTGTCATCCATGATGGCTCTTGCTTTATGGCCTCGCCCGATAAAGCTACCGACGGTGTCCGTTTCGCGCGATTTCGCGAAACTCAAAAATCCGGCGTGTAACTTTGAAGATCTTTCCATCCTCTTTCATATTATATATTTTGATCCTCTTTTTGATCATATCCAGGTATTCTCCGGTGCGTCGGAAGATATTCGGACAAACGCGTCCGATTCGGAAATCGCTTCCGATAGAACCAACTTCTCGGACAACAATTCACCGAATCGTAAAACGTCCAGTTGTTGCCTAACTTAATCTCGTGTTTAAAAAGACACAATTGTTTCTATAGGTTCTCACTTTGCCTATCCGACTCCACTCTATCCGATCAACTTTTCGTCTTATTTGAAATTAGGGTTTTCGGTTGCGAAATCGACGTACGGTAAATTCTTTCTTCGTGTAGAATTTCACTTGTACTTAATTTGATCAGTCTGAAAAAACTTTTACCTCTGGTTTACCTGTAGAATTTATTTCTAACTTTTCCCTGGCCTATAAGCCGACTCACCGCATTATATTATTATTTTATTCTAATTACCATTTTAATTATTTAAACAATTCTTTTTAATTAAAAATACTTAGATTTTCGGCCCCCTCTTTTAAAAATTCAGATTTATTTATTTTTCTATAATTTTTTCCATTTTTTAAAAATATAATATTTTTTACCAAAATTCCCGTTTTACCCCCGCCTTCGTTAGGGCTTAATCGACCTAATTTCTTCGTTTAGTGATCTTTTTAGGATCAGGTTTCTTCATATATTTATCTTTACCAATTTTACAGTATATTGTTATCTTGCAAACTTTTATCGACATTGTCATTTTATATCCTATGTAAAATATTAACAATGTTTACCCCATCAGTTACTTTATGGTTCGAAATGCTTTTTAAACTTTTCTTCATGTTATTTCCTCTGAAATAATTTATTAAATTCTCATAATTAGGGATAACACTTCCATATTTTTCTCATAATTTTTCATGATCTTTCGTATTTATCATAATATTTTTAGACTGTTTTTTATCACCATTATATCATTTTTAGTCATTACGTTTCATCGATTTTCCTGTAACCTTTTTGACAATTTACTCTATAATTATAACAATTTTCTATAACAGTTTTAAGCTCATGATTTTGCTTTATCAAAATATTCAATAATTTTCCTTTATCTCAAAACTTCCAGATTTACTAAAATCCGGGTATTACACAGGCAATAATGAACCTCGAGATATGGGGCGGCTAAGATCAACTGATTGATTTATTAAACTCATAAACATCAGTTTCCTCAATTGCTTGCTAGACAATATAATGTTGTCACACCCCATGTAACACGTAAAGTTATGCCCCTATGTTGTTTTCTGTTTCTCTCATATGATGTGCAATATTGTATTTAAGGCTTCTTACCACATCGCTATTTTTTATTTATTTATGAATTTAAGCTGTTATTATTTTGGGTTAATTAATTGCCACTACTTCTATTAAAAAGGAAAATAAAGTCTTAGATTTCTTAGGGACAACAGTGTTGGATGCCATAAAGGAAGATGTAGGAGAAGAAACAAAAATTATTTATGAGCAGAATCCATCAAAAGATACTCTAGGAATGAGACATATCTTTTGCTATTGTATCTATTGGTGAAGAACCATATGCTGAGTCAATGGTTGATAATTCTAAGCTTGAAATCCCCTTTAATGGGCTTGACATTATTTCATTAGTTGCAGACATATTCGTAACACTGGTTATTCTGATATCTGGAAGGCCCTTACTGTTAGAGCCTTGGTTGTTAGAAAAAAATGATGCTCTTGTTGTTGCTTGGTTACCTGGTACTGAAGCTCAAAGAATCACAGACGTTATCTTTGGAGACTATGACTTTAAGGGTCAGCTTCCTATGAGTTGGTTTAGAAGAGTTGAGGATCTTGATCAACCATCTAATGGGGTTAAACTACCTGATCCATTGTTTTCTCTTGACTTTGGATTGTCATATGCCAAAAACTAAATCACATTTTTCTGAGATTAGATGTTGCGGAAAAAAATCACAAGAAAGCCTTGGGTAAGGAATTTAATTACCAATAGGTTCTCTTTACATGTCGTCCTAAGACATTTTGCCGGAATTAATAAATTTCTTACTTGGAAGTTGGAACTTCTGTATGATTTTCACATAGCTATGTTTATCTTATGCAACCATGTATTCGGAAATAGAATGACACTAACAAATGAGACTATTGGGTCTAGTTCCCCTCTTTTAGACTTGTATTCTATTTGTTTAGGGGGGGAAAAAATCAAAAAATCGTATATAGTAGCCTTGAACAATAAAAAACTGTTAATTAATATATTGTACAAAATACAGACTTGTAAATAATACTATTTAGCATTTATTGAATCGAACTATTTGGAAACCATGAAACCGTTGTTTCATAAGCTCTTTTCTGCAAACCGAGACAAAACTCATCCCACATACCAATGGTTAATAATGAGACATTATTTAGGGGCTAAAATATGTGACATAAAATAGCACATAAAATAATAACATTTTCCTATCTAAAAGAGTCAAGATAGGCAATGAATGGTGCTTGATTAAATTATTATCAATTAATAGCAAATCTTGGATTAATGGATTTGAGTTAATTGAGATTAAGGTTAAACACTTGTAACTACCTATTAGGGCTATGTTTTGGCCTAATGACAAGAAGTAGAAGGAATTGAAAATATTAGTTATTAAAGGGAACTAAATACATTGAATTTATGCCACAATTGCTCACGACAAGCTTGGGATAAACATCTACTTGATTTTACCCAACTTGTGCATTGAAATTTTAAGTTGATAGAAGGCAATAAAAACATTTAATAGGGGCTGTGTTTTTGAAAATAAAAGGCCAAGAAAGACACAAAAAGACTTGACAAAAAATATGCCAATGTAACTTGATAAGTTAACTAATTAAACTATAAGTTGGCATCTAGTTTCGAAAGAACTTAAAGCCTATCTTGCTACATTAAATGGCTTCATAAAATCTGCCCCTAAAGTCCTCCTTTTCGTCTAGCACATGTGGGAGGAGGATTTAGATAAGATTTCATGATAGAACACATGTAAATACACATTGACAAGTCAACAACCAATCAAATATTGACACTTGGCAATCAAGGGACAACTAATCCCTAATTTGTGTCATCAAAATGATTTTATAATCAGACTCAAAAGTCAACTAATCCAGCTGAGCCTTGCTGGATGAATCTTAGCCAAGTTTTTTAGATAATATCTCATATAATTAAATCCTAAATCCTCTTGAAATTAAGGGAACCAATGGTAGAAGAGAAGCCATAGGATTAGGACACATGGAAAGTAATCCAAGGGACCTAAAAGAGTCCCTCAATTTCGACCAAGCATGGATGGAGGGGATTAAATCTTGTAAAGTGAAAGTTTGATCCAAGTGAGGAGAAGGAAGGAAAGGAAAGGGATTGCCTATGTGTAGGATTCACATGAGCTTGGTTTTGTGCCTATAAATAGAGATGTCTCCCCTCTTCATTCTTCACACCAAAACTCAATTCAAATTGATTAAGATAGAGAGCAAGGCAAAAATAGGAGCAAGGAAAACATGTTGGGAAATAATTTTTGGAATCAAAAGATCCAAGTGGTGAAAGTTGGGAAAATTCCCAGAATTAAATTTTCTAGAATCAGTCACCTTGTGGATATTATTTTATGTGGAAAATGATCTTTAAAAAAGCATGAAATTTTCTAGGCATGAAGTAGACATCCATGGCTTTCATTTGATATAAAATGCATGATTATTAGGGTTTTGGACAAGGAGTTATGAATTTATGAAGTTAGGCGTTGTTTCGGAGTTAAAATATGAATGGTGTTGGAAAACATTAAACCTGGGAATGACTCATGATGTTCTGGCTTATGGGATTATTTTTCCTTGGAAATAGACATGTCAAGGGTCATGAGGATTTTTGAAGCACTCAAATTGGATTTTGGTAGAATTAATTATGATTTTCAAAATTGCTGAAAAATCTGCCAAGACAATCCAGAATTTTGAAATTGAGAAGATGTAAGGATAAAAATGGAATAACCTACATTTTAAGGGTAAAAAGTTAAAAATGAGTGGAAATAACTATTTAGGTATTATTCTAGAATGATATGATATTTATTATAATATAATATGGAAAAAAGAAATAATCTGATGACATTATAGGATATTCGGAGTAGGATTCGAAGGACGGGCATATTACTGACTAAGCTGTGAAATGTACGTTTGTGTACAGTAACTTTAACTCTCTGATGCCTTATATATCTTTGATATGATTGATTGATTCATGATTGTGGAGTCATGGGCAAGACTGGCTCTTGGGCCATGCACCGTGACTAAGATCGGGTCTTAAGTCACATGTGTGTTTACATTCAGTATAGCTGTGGATTATTATTGTTGTATATGATAATGCTGCATACTTGTTTTTCTAGTGCTGAGGATACGTGTCTAGGACACGTAGCACTGGTGAGTGCATCCACCGTTGATATACATTTGTTGTGTGCTATGTATTGAGGTTGCTGAATATTGTTGTGAATATCTATCATATATTATTTATACTTTGCATCAAGTTAACTGTTACCTGAGATTCAGTTAATTGAATCTCATACTTAACAAAATGTTCAAGCTAGGAACGAATCTGAACTAGGGAAAGCAAGATGGACGAAGCACATGAAGAGGTGCTGGTCAGAGCGAATGCCGGAAGAAGAATATTAGGGCATAGTTTCTGGCAATGAATTTAATAACGTCAGTTCATACCATTGGTGTCTAAGAAAGGGTTGGTCAAAGTGGTTACAATAATTAGTCACTGTGATGAAAGACAGGGAGACTCCCACTAGACTAACACCGGCTTGTCCAACTGATATGGATAATTGAGTTAGATTCATAGCTTCAGGTCTAGTTAGAGGATGATCTGAGTCTGTATAATTGTATCACGAATATTCCTTCAGGATTTTCAATTTAACCAGCATATGTCTGGGTATTTTATATCAGTTACTCATCGTCCAAACATTAATGCATGCTCTCCGTTTCGCTTTACTCTGATCTATTAACATTGTCAACTCTGTTGATATTTCTAATTACTACGTGTTATCGGACATAATAAGTAGTATGAAATTTGCGGTGTTACAGGAAATCTTGCTCATGTAGCATCACAAGAAAACCTCTCTTGTGGGACACACGCCCCACATGTCATGCGACTATGATGCCTGGCCTTGTCCATTGATGGGACATGGGTGTCTCCACTAGCCCTTCTATATGTGAATAATTTCTGTAGGTGTGACTGTGTGTCTATATATAAATATATGTTCATACTCACAAACAAATTTACATTTGCACTTTTGTAATTTCATGTAAGCTCTATGAAGCATTGGAGCATGCTAAGATTTTATTCGGTTCTATTCATAAGAAAAAAATTATGACTATTAGTTGCTTGTTTCTCACCAAACAGTCCAAGAGAATGCTTACGTGAAAAAAAAAAAACCTTTGTAAATCTTATTCATATATAATTTATTATTCTGTAGCTTCTTGTTGTTAGATGAAAGGTTGATATTTTCTTCATATATAATTTAGTTCTAATATTCTGTTTGTACATAATTTGTAGACTACTAATACTTAACCAGAGAGACACAGGCAAATGGTCATCATCTTTCTCTTATAAAATTGAACTATCACTCCATGACCATTACATTAATCAAAATTGATTTGCTGTTTCAGTAAAGATATCCAAATTGTGTCCGAAAATAAGGCAGAAATTCTCAAACATATAAGAGAGACGATAAAGCATATAAGTCATTTGGATCATAGCGTGGAATTGATTAAGCATAGAAGGCATTTGGATCAAAGCATGGAAATTTGGACTGGCAAAAGGTTCCTCATAACGCATCTCAGAGCGAATTATGGGGGTTTGTTAGGGATAATTTAGTAATTTTAAATTAATATTTTGCTTTTTATCCTCCTACATAATAAGGATTTTAAAGGTCTTCTCCAATAAATATTATTTTTCTAGTCAATTCTCCCTAACTTTCTCTATTGATTATGTAGATTAGATTTTAACGATTTAAATTTATTTATGTTAAAAATAATAATTTTATAGAATATTAAATCTAAATTATTTTTTTAAATTTAATGATGGATATAAGATTACGATAATTATAAAAAAAAGATAAAAAACCCAGACCCAGCTTTAAAAGACAAAACATTATCATCTCATTCTCATGGATCACTCAACATCCCCCTGTTCGTAATGGAACGAGTCCTTCATGGATTTGACCGACCAACTGCTCTTCTAATTGTGATATAAATATAACAGGTATGGAGTGCCCGCTCTATTCTGAAACGTTAGACTAAATCTTCTACACGCTCCCCAGGACTCTCGATTTCTTCTTCGCACTCTTCTGAGGCCGACGAGCAGGGAAGAGCAGATTGGAGGACATGGATTGCGTGTACAAGAATCCCAATGCACCCATTGAAGTTCGTGTCAAAGACCTTCTTTCTCGAATGACTCTCAATGAGAAGATTGGTCAGATGACCCAAATCGAGCGTCGCGTTGCAGCCCCTTCCGCCATTAGAAACTTGTCGATTGGTATTATTTTCACTCCTCATTTTCTAATTCAAAGGTTTTTTAAAAATGAGATAATTGGGATTCTGGTTCTGATATTTGCTATCTTTTAACTTTGAAGGGAGCATCCTCAGTTCTGGAGGTAGTGCGCCTTTTGAAAACGCATTGTCGTCGAATTGGGCTGATATGGTGGATGGATTTCAAAAGTCAGCTCTTGAGTCCCGATTAGGTATACCGCTCATTTATGGGATCGACGCTGTTCATGGTAATAATAGTGTAGATGGTGCCACTATATTTCCTCACAATGTCGGCCTTGGAGCTACTAGGTTCGTTCTTTCTCTTTAACTTAATTAGGACACTAATAGTCCATTTTAGTAACCTGTGAGTTCTGATTTTGTCCCCCTTTTTTCTTTTGTCGTAAGCTCTAAAGTTGTTTGATGTTGGCTAATTATACCCAAAGGGGTGTCGGTGGGTAGCATCATTTCTTACTTTACCAGACTCGTTGCCGTTGTTCTTGAGAATTGAGCTTTCTTTTATTACTTGTAGAGATGCAGAGTTAGCTCAAAGGATTGGGGCTGCAACGGCACTTGAAGTTAGAGCAAGTGGAATCCACTATACTTTTGCTCCTTGTGTCGAAGTAAGGCATCATAATTAATCCCTATTATATTCTTGTTAGGGCAAAATTTATAGCCTATAGACTCGCAAAGATATGCGGTAGTATCAAGTAATAAAGTGATAAGTAAGAAAAGTATCATTCCCACGAGAACTCAATCAAACTAGTGATTAGATATTAAATTCTCATATTCCGTTTAAGTTGAGCGAGTTAGAATTGTTTCAATAGTAAAAAGAAAATCAATAAGAAACTAATAGTAGCAAAAGAGCGAATTCCAATTCGGTAAGACAACCTAGCCGCTAATCCTTGTTGGTTTCTTAGAATGAATTAATCCACACTAAATTAATTTTAACTTAATTTACTCAAAGCTAATCTAGAGTATTAATGTCTATAAATGCCTTCCGGTCCATTTATAAACCTATCTTAATTAATTATGTAATGTCTTACACAACTAAATAAGATGCATTTTAAATCGGGATCACTCTAATTTGATTATGCGGAGCTTCTAGGGATATGCCTATCCTAGATGCAAATTAGATTAAAACCTAATTCCACATTATTTAATCCCAAGGTCAATTTAAGATTCCCCTTCCAAGTTCAACCCTAAATCCCCAAAACATGCTTAATAGTGGTCAATTACTAAGCAATAACAATAAAGATAGGAATAAATAAACTGAATAAAATTAATCAAAACTAATAGTGGGAATAATCTCTAGAACCCAAACAAGTTCATAGGTTCTCTAGGTTGAAAAGAAAACTTAGCCACACATGGCTATACTAAAATCCATAAAAAGATGAAACTCAGATCCAGAGAAACAGCCTGAAGGGACGAGCATAAATCAAATTTGCCGATGAATCTCCGCCACTGCAACACTAGTTGTGCGTCGTCTCCGTTTTGCGTATCTGCGTCTCTGCGTCTTTTATTAGATTTAGGTCTCGCCTCCTCCTCCAATGACTTGGGCCGTGGGAGTTATATAATGGATTCCTTTATTCTCATTCCCATGGGCCCACGGCTCTCAATCCACCATATCCCTGATTCGAAATCTTTCTTTTGATTAAAATGTATAATCTATCCATTTGACCCATGCGTGCCGATTTCTCTTTATCACTTTAGCATGTGGGGTCCGCATATAATTATCATTTTTAATTAAATTTCTTGCCCAATAATGATGTGCCTCTCCTAAATTTAATCCTCTCTTAGATCACATAATATGTCCTACAAAATAAAATAGGATATCAATAGATTTTCTGTTACAATATTCTTTTATCCTATATTTAATTAAAAGATAGATAAATATATAAAAGATAATTAAATAAGTATAAAATATTAATAAATCCAACTCATAATATCATGAAATATACACATATTTAATTATAAAATATATAGTTATCAAATTCCCCCACACTTAAACATTTGCTTGTCCTCAAGCAAAAGAAAGAGACTTCATTATCTGAAAAGAACATTGCTTATGAAATTCCTAAACAGAGAGCAGTAACCACCACACTTAAATCATGTTATCAAATTTTATTTAAGTTAATGTCTTATAAGAATGGGTCACTAAGTCAATAGTCTTAAACAATTGTAATAATCTCTTAACATCCCATGATCAAAGGATCGGCAAGCAATAATTACAATAATAAGATTAGTAAAGGAATATTACGCTACTCAATTTTTCCAGAAAAATTCAAATGCCCCTACTAAACCAAGCTTTTTATTTAATTTAATAGGGATCCTCAGGTAAAACATAGCTTTTTTTTTCTTTCTTTTTTGTTTTTTTTCCTTGAGCCGTTGTAGATCCCTTTTTGACACGACCTTGGACATGGGTGATGCAAAGACCTAGGTTATTCGAGTTACTTCAACGGGCACCTCAAGGGGCTTTTAGCCCAACTCATAACCCTTTTTAACTTTACCGTTTGACGTGAGTGCCAACATTGGTGATGAAGTGCCCCTGTTACTAAGTAAGGTCTAGAGAAGTCATTGGAGTTGTGTGTGTGTTTGTGTTTCTTTTTTTTTTTCTACCTGAGTCATTTCCCTAAACAAAATTTTTACTTAGCTAGCAAATCTCATCATCTGATTTTCTAAAGAAATTATGTAGCAAAATATTCCTAAACTAATAATCTGTTGATCATATTACAAACTAATCTCTATTCTCATGATCAATCTCAAGATTGGTACAAAAATTCAAGACTTAGAGGCTTAATTGAAACATTCTTTGCTATTTTAATTTTTGACTTGATATTATTTTCTAAGATGGGGAAAGCTCAAGATTAAGGTCAATCCTAAACAATGCAAAAATCTCAAATAAAAAAATTCTTTTCAATTGCATAGAGACAAGCATAACCAAAGAAATCATATCCCTCCCCTACACTTAAATCAAACATTGTCCTCAATATTGCAAAAATCAAATAAGAGGGAAAGGAACTAGTACTCCCCTGGTTTAGGTCGATAACTCTGATGTGGAGTTATTCCTTTAGTACTATCCATGATGTTTCCAATTTCGAAGGAGGAATGAGTGCACAAGCAAAACTTTGCAGAAACAAGAGGAGTGACGGTCTTCAAACCTGAATAAAACTGAAAGAAAGAAAGAAAAAATAATAATAAAATATGCAAGCAAAACCCTTGGGTTGCCTCCCAAGAAGCGTTTAGTTTATAGTCTTCAGCCCGACTATGTCAGAATGTCAAGGAGGTTGAGACAAGCAGTGCCAATGTTTCCCAGAAGAGGGTGCAGAGGTCTTTGCAATTTGTTCACTGTTCCTGTAAGTATTCTCTACACTCTTTTTCTCAATGAAGATCGTTTTAAGGGGCTCTTTATTGGCAAATGAATCCAATTTAGCTAGCTTGCTTGAGGGCATTTATCACAACAACCCTTGCAAATTGTTTGAATTCATTTTGAGACTCCATTGTGTTGTCCCTCTTAAACTTGACTTGCTCATCACCAAGTCGAAAAATTATCTCCCCTTGCTCGACATCTACCAATGCTCTTGCAGTAGCCAGGAATGGTCTCCCAACAATTAGCGGTATCTTTTGATCCTCATCCATGTTAAGAACAATGAAGTCAGCAGGATAGATAAAAGAGCCAACTTTCACTAGTACATCCTTAATGATACCATATGGATAAGAGAGACTTTGATCAGCTAGCTTGAGTGTAACAGTTGTAGGACTAGCCTCCCCTAGTTGAAGCTTCTTAAACAGAGATAGCGACATAAGATTTATAGCAGACCTCAAATCACACAGTGCACCACCTTCAAATTGGTCACCAATTACACATGGAATAGTGAAGGAACCAGGATCTTTACACTTTAAAGGAACATTAGGTTTAATGACATTAGTGATCTCCTTGGTCAATGCTACAGTTCCAAACTCAGTAAAATGCTTCTTCTTACTCAACATCTCCTTCAAGTACTTAGCATACTTAGGCATTTGCTCCAAAGCTTCTATGAATGGGATGTTAATGTGTAATTGCTTGAAAATATCCAAGAATTTCTTGTATTGCTCATCAAATGCCTTTTTTTTGGAATTTTTGAGGAAATGGTACTTGCTTCCCTTTTCTTTACCTCGTTCTTTTGGGATTCACTTTCCTCATCTACTCCCTTCGCCTTTTGTGTAGACTCTTTATCATTTCCTGCAAGACTCGTAGGATTTTGTTTACTATTAGAGCCTGAAGGCTTGATTGTTGGCTGCTGTATCTCAGGTAATTCTTCATCACTTCTAAGGGCAATGGCTTTACACTCCTCTCTTTCATCTCTACGAGGATTAGGGACAGTAGTACTTGGCAATTCCTTTTGTTTTAAAACGTTCGCAGCATTTGCAATTTGTCCCATTTGTACCTGAAGAGTCTTGATAGATGAGTTTATACCTGCAACAGATGAGTCTATTCTTACAATAGATGATTCTACTCTTGCATAATGGCAGCTTGCTCCTGAGTATTCTTTAATTGAAAATTCGCAAGCTAAGATATCACTGCCTCTAGATCAGATTTAGGTTCTTGGGTAGGAATGACTTCCTTTTCAAATTGATAGAAGCTAGGAGGTGGCACTTGTCTTGTATTAGAGCTTGATGCTTTATTAAGATTCGCTCCATATTTCCAAGAGAGGTTGGGATTTTTACGCCACCCAGAATTGTAGGTGTTTGAGTAGGGATTGTTCTGGTTGTTGCCACGGTAGTTTCCTGCATAGTTCACTAGTTCCATATGTTGAGATATGAGGCATTGTCCATTTTCATAACCATTTCCACAGTAATCACAAGGGGCATAAATAGCATTGACTCCCATGTGTCTACCATTAGATCTGTTGACTTGAGCTTCTAAGTGATCAACCTTCTTGTTGATTGTATTTAATATTGCCATCAGCTGTGAAGAAGGGTCTTCAATAATTTTATCAACTGACTTCACCGGCCTTCTCTTTGTTCTGTAGAAAGTCAGTGGATAAGTCATCTAGGCATTTCCAGACATGATTTATCGGTTGCTTTGTAATCTCCCCATTAGTGACAACATTTAATTCTTTTTTAGATTCAGGAGTCAACCGGGTACTGAAGATTTGAAGTAAGACCCACTTCTCTAGATTGTGACCAAGGCTCCGCCTAACAAGAAACTTGAACCTCTCCCAGGCTTCATATAGATGTTCCCAAATTGTTGACAAATTAGTAAGAGCGGCTCTTGCATCCACCATCTTGTTATGTGGGAAAAATCTTGATCGAACTTTTCTTCCAAAGTGTCTCCCAAGAGGTTATGCGCCTCTCTTCTAGGTTGTTGAGCCATTCTTTGGCTTTCCCTTGTAGAGAGTAAGGAAAAAGCCGAAGGCGAATTACACCATCAGGAACTCCATTCATCTTGAATGAGTTGCAAACGTCAAGAAATTGTATCAGATGTCGATTTGAATCTTCTGAATTGTTCCCTGCATACTGACCCTGTAGTTCAAGCATCTTAAGCATAGTCTGCTTGATTTCGAAATTGTTGGCTTGAAACTCAGGTACTTTGATTCTTGACTGATACCCTCAAGATTTTCTTCCCAGAAAATCATTGATACACAAACGATCATTTTCATCCGCAGCCATTTCTTCGTGTCGGCCTCAGACGTTCCTCCTCTTGGATCTGAGGTGTTGTGGCTTCCAAAAGCTCTTGTGTATTCCTTGTTTTTTGTGGCGTTTTAGTAGATTTGGTTCTACGAGACATGTATCGGAGTACTTGCAAAACCAAATAAATCTCAAAGTATCAAACTAATACAAAAAGCTAAAAAAATAAAAGAAAAATAAAGAAAAAAATTTTATTTTATTTTATTTTTTAAAAAATGTACTCAAACTAAAACTACTAAAGAATTTCTAATACTAGTCAGCAATTGCCTTGAGTCCCCAACAACGGCGCCAAAAACTTGATAGGGCAAAATTTATGGCCTATAGACTCCGCAAGTATACGGGCCATATCAAGTAATAAAGTGATAAGTAAGAAAAGTATCGTTCCCACGAGAACTCAATCAAACTAGTTATTAGATATTAAATTCTCGTATTCCGTTTAAGTTGAGCGAGTTAGAATTATTTTCAATAGTAAAAAGAAAATCAATAAGAAACTAATAGTAACAAAAGAGCGAATTCCAATTCGAGAAGTACAACCTAGAGTCGCTAATCCCTTGTTGGTTTCTTAGAATTAATCCCCACTAAATTAATTTTGACTTAATTTATTCAGCTAATCTAGAGTATTAATGTCTATAAATGTCTTCCGGTCCATTTATAAACCTATCTTAATTAATTATGTAATGCCTTACACAACTAAATAAGACGCGTTTTAAATCAGGATCACTCTAATTTGATTATGCGGAGCTTCTAGGTATATGTCTATCCTAGACGCAAATTAGATTAAAACCTAATTCCACATTATTTAATCTCAAGGTCAATTTAAGATTCCCTCTTCCAAATTCTACCCTAAATCCCCAAAACATGCTTAATAGTGGCCAATTACTAAGCAATAACAATAAAGATAAGAATAAATAAACTGAATAAAATTAATCAAAACTAATAGTGGGAATAATCTCTAGAACCCAAACAAGTTCATAGGTTCTCTAGGTTGAAAAGAAAACTTAGCCACACATGGCTATACTAAAATCCATAAAAAGATGAAACTCGATTCGAGAAAAAACTGAAGGACGAGCGAGTAAATCAAATTCGCCGATGAATCTCCGCCACCGCAACACTAGTTGTACGTCGTCTCCGTTTTACGTATCTACGTTTTGCGTCTCTGCGTCTTTTATTAGATTTAGGTCTCGCCTCCTCCTCCAATGACTTGGGCCGTGGGAGTTATATAATGGATTCCTTTATTCTCATTCCCATGGGCCCACGGCTCTCAATCCACCATATCCCTAATTCGAAATCTTTCTTTTGATTCAAATGTCATGTATCCAAAAAAAAAAGTATAATCTATCCATTTGACCCATGTGTGCCGATTTCTCTTTATCACTTTAGCATGTGGGGTCCGCATATAATTATCCTTTTTAATTAAATTTCTTGCCCAATAATGATGCGCTCTCCTATATTTAATCCTCTCTTAGATCACATAATATGTCCTACAAAATAAAATAGGATATCAATAGATTTTTCATTACAATATTCTTTTATCTTATATTTAATTAAAAGATAGATAAATATATAAAAGATAATTAAATAGGTATAAAATATTAATAAATCCAACTCATAATATCATAAAATATACACATATTTAATTATAAAATATATACTTATCATATTCTTATTAGATAATCATGCTAATAAACTAGAGTGTGTATGTTAGTTTGTCTTTATTTTGTATAGTCACATTTCGAGATACCGATTGAGTAAGTTGATAGAAAGGTTATATGAGAATGAGAATGTAAGTTGAGATAACTAAAATTGATATGAGAAAATAAGTTGAGAAAGCTATGAGAAATTCTATGATAAAGAGTAGGCAAGAATCTCACCTCCTCCTTGTCCAGAAAAATCTCCTAAACTAATTTACTATCTGAAAATTGGAAAATCTTATTAATGAGGCCATTTGTCAATTTATAATAATTTACGAGAGAGAAAGACTCTAATTCAAAATTCGAATGCAAAATCCACAATGAAATTCAAATGACTAATAATCTTAAATTCTAGCAACTAAATCTATCTAGTAAGACATTCCACTTATTTCCTGATTTCTTCCGGATAAAAATAAAATCAGACTCAATCTATCTAGTTCATGGTTTAGGAACCCAGATCGGGCCGGCTTAGACCGGAAACCGGCGAACCGGCCAGGAAGCCGATCTGAGTTAGGCTAAAACCTAGTTGACTCAAAGTGACCCGGGTTAACTTGGCCAACTCGGCCGAGCCGCCGAGTTGAGAAGTCACCGAGTCAATCAAAAGGAAAAAAAAGAAATACGACAGAGAAGCCGATCGAGAATAACACAGAGATTCTGAGCCAAAAAAATAGAGAAGAACACATATCTGAAAAAAGAATTGGTTCCAAGTCAGGAAATAGAGATCGTCTCCACCTTCTTCATTGTCTTCGAGAAATAGTCTCCAACCGGTCCAACAGACGGCGGTGTTCGAATTCGTCTCCAACCCACCCGAACAAAAGGTGTTCATAGACGGCAGTGCCTGAATTCGTTGAAGAAGGTGACCCGAGAACCCAGTGGAGAAAATCGGAAAATCCTTTGCGATGTGATCTGAATATCTGAAAAACAAAATTCTCCCTCTATAGACTACAAGTCGCTTTGGCTATGTGAAGTAATACACTAAAGAGAAAAATAATAAAATATAACATTTTGATTTTGTCAGGCCCACGTGATATGATCTCTTCTTTTTAAGAAAGTAATATAAAATTACACATTCTCCTATACTACACATCCTCCCATGTTTCCATAAATTTATTATTATTAAAATATAATTTTAATATAAATATTTTATCTATTTTAATAAAATTATTTTTTTTAATTAATTTTGGTTTGACTCTATTCGACCCCTGCTCGATCCATCGACCCTTAACCCACTACTCCCACCGATTCAATGACCGGTCCGGTTTTCAGAATCTTGATCTAGTGAGATATTCCACTTATTTCCTGATTTTTTAAAGATAACAATAAAAAAGACTCAATTAGATAATAATAAAAATAAACTCAATTAATTAAATGACAATCAAATATTAGTCTTCTCTGAGATGCTTAGCTTTCCATGAATAAATCAACTGATAGCGATGATTGCTATCAAATCTACCCCTAGAAAAACAACTTGTCCTCAAGTAAAAAATGAGGGTATTGTTCATAAACTAAGTCATATTCCTCCCAAGTGGCATCTTCAACAGGATTGTGCTCCCATTCAACAAGCAACTATAATAAATTAGACTAATTTAATTTATGCGCAAAACTTCAAACTCGGTACTCTATCATTATCCCCTTCTTGTAAATTTGCCTTGTCCTCAAGGTAAAATGTAAAAATTATCTTCCTTATATGTCTGGAGGTTTAGGTAGAGGCGGTAGGAAGGCTATATAAGTTGTATCAGCAACTTCTAAGAAAGACTCCAAAAGGAAAAATAGACCAAATAAGAAGACGCGCGCCATATAGCAATTCTTCTGCTATAAAATCATGTTTGGACCCACTTTCCGCAAGAATTAGAATTTTATGACTCTAGACAATACTCTTCATCATTGAAGCAGAAGACTTGCATATTATGGTGTTGACGGAGATTGTTGCAGCATTCTCTCTAAATTTGGTCTCGACTTCAACTACTAATGGAAGCACAACCTCTTTGACCTCTCTGGTGATCTTCATCAGTTAGAAGCTTTATCTGCAGCAGTGGCTTGGGTAAAAGATGTCTCCACACTGATAGCATACTCCCTTCTCCCTTCATATTATTTGAGGTTCTGTATGTAGCTGAGTTGGTCCTGTTGAAGTCGATGTTGTGTATTGAGTTAGTTGCAAGGATGACACAATTGGTTTATTTTAATTTGATGAATCAGACGCATATTGTGCATCTCCTGTTGTTGTAAAACTAGGTTGTGCTATGCAAATCTTGATGCTTAATTAAGTGATTTGGCTTGGGCCCACGTGATAACATAAGCTTCTCATATTTTAGGGCTAAGCTAGTAACTTCATATAGAATAGGCCTACCAATCATCAATTCAGCTCTTAATTCTTTTTCCTTCAAACCTCCTAGGAAAACTCCAAGAAGGCAGTGTTGTGAGCAATTTTTGACTCGTTCTGAACATTTAGCAAACTGTAAGCTATATTCTTTAACACTTCTCACCTGTTGTATGCTGCAAATTATACTCATTAGGTCTTTGGAATTCTGTTGGCCCATAATGTTCCAATAATACCTCTACTAGTTCATCCCAATAGAGGATTGTATGCTCCTTGCTAATGATGATGAACAAATCCCGAGCGCTACTCTCTAAATGCCTAGATGCGATATCAACTTTGAAATCTTTAGAAGTGCGATAAAGCAGAAAATAATTCTCACCGTTTGAAATCCATGAGTGTGGATCTCCACCATCATATTTGGGAAAAAGTATCTTTTAGATGTGAGAATATGTTGGAAGGGGTGGTGATATTATAGATTTGTGAAAAGAGTGAATGGAATCGCTAAGTAACATTTTTGGATCGAACATCTCTAATACTGATGATGAGGTACCGATTTGAGTAAGCTGATGGGAAGGTTAAATGATAATGATAATGTAAATTGAGATAACTAAGGTTGATATGAGAAAATGAGTTGAGAAATTATGAGATAAAAAGTAGGCAAGAATTTCACCTCATCTTTAAAATAGCCTAGGAAAATTTCCTAAACCAATTTACCCTTGAAAATTTGATGATTTTATTAAGGAGGCAATATTACAATTTATAATATTTTACAGAGAGAAAGACTTTAATTCAAAATTCGGATGTGAAATCCACATATGGAATTGAAATGACTAATAATCCTAGATTCTAGTAACTAAATCTATCTAGTGTGATATTTCATTCACTTATTTCCCGATTTCCTAAAGAAAATATAAAAATATACTCAAGCTATCTAGTGGGATATTCCAACTATTTCCTAATTTCCAACAAATAATAATAATAATAGACTCAATTAGAAAATAATAAAAATAGACTCAATGAATTAAATAACAAGCAATTTTTTTTTTTTTTTGAGACGCTTTCCTTTCCTTGAATAAATCAACCAATAGTGAGGATCACTATCACATTCACTTGTCTATCAGTAACTAATGGCAGTTAAACTTAAAACAACATAATGAACTAAGATATATGTAACAATGCACGTACTTAAATCAACATCATTAACTAAGATATTTGTACCAATGCACGTCTTTTACTGTATTTATTGAACCGTACCCCTTTGAATGCCCCTGTATTAAATGATATATAAAGCCATGGCTCACTTGAATGAACTAATGGACAGGTCTGCAAAGATCCCAGGTGGCGAAGATGCTATGAGAGTTACAGTGAAGATACTGAGATAGTCAGGAAGATGACATCCATAGTTTCAGGTTTGCAGGGCCAGCCTCCACAAGGACATCAACATGGTTATCCGTTTGTGGCTGGAAGGTAGAGTGAAACCATAATACAATTCCAAGAGAAATATGTTCTTTATGGAAATAGTGATGATATAAATATCCGGTACCATCCCAATTACAATTTACTCATGGTTAACAGCAGGATGGCGTCATTTTTCTTCCTATACTTGTTTTGCATTTTAATTTATTGTCTATTCATATGATATTTCCAAGTTCGAATCTGCCCAAGAAAAGATTTTTTCCATTTCAGACTATCTTTACTTCAATGAGGAAAATTTATGATGTCTCCTAAGAGTCCTTGCTAATCTTTATTTTTTCATTGCCCCCATTTACCCACATTTTGGAGGACACCAGACTAGGGGTCATATAATGATTCTTACCGAAATTGTGAATTTGTGATCATATATGTAATCAATATTTCAGGGAAAAGGTTATTGCCTGTGCCAAGCACTTTGTTGGAGATGGAGGTACTCTGAACGGCAAAAATGAAGGAAACCTAATATTATCATATGAAGAGTTAGAAAGAATCAACATGGCCCCTTATCTGGATTGCATTTCACAAGGGGTTTCAACCGTTATGGTTTCTTATTCTAGTTGGAATGGACGCCGTCTACATTCTGATCGTTTCCTTGTTACTGAAATTTTGAAAGAAAAGCTACGTTTTAAGGTAAGGCAACCATGGTTGGAATAAATGCTGAACGTATTTCTGTCTTTGCTGTTCTGTCTTTTATCCAAAGAGGATATGGCTCCTTTCAGTTTTATTATTAAAAAGACGCACTGCAGTTCTTTTACTTCTTCGTCCGTTTGACTGCTTTTGAACTAATCATCTTTTTCAATTTATACAATTGTCTTTGCTACAGGGTTTTGTAATTTCTGGCTGGCAGGGACTCGAACGGCTTTGGTCTGATTTTCCAAACAGCGAACCTTGTGGGTCAGATTATCGAAACTGCATCTTATCAGCTGTTAATGCTGGAATTGACATGGTATACATCTTCAATTCTGGAAATCTTTATCATGGTTTGGTTTTTTTTTTGCACCCCCCCCCCCCCCTCTTTTTTTTTCCTTCATGTATTCAGAAAATTTTGCAGGTGATGGTACCTTTTAGATTCCAACTTTTCATGGAAGAGTTGACTTCCTTAGTAGAATCAGGGGAAGTGCCACTAGCCAGAATTGATGATGCTGTTGAGAGAATATTGAGAGTGAAATTTGCTGCTGGTCTTTTTGAATTCCCTTTGACTGACAGATCTTTATTTGATCTAGTTGGTTGCAAGGTAAGTATTATTCATCATAACTTGAACCTCTTACCAGTTTAGGCTTATTTTTCATTCGAGCCATAGCTCCAAATCTTAGTTCTTTACCTTTCTCTTGTACACCACTGCATTTGAAAGATTAGTTGTCTAGTTGTATTTCCAAAAGTTTGATCCTTCAATTTTCTTTATAAAAGATTTCCATTTTGTATTTTTGTTTCTCTTCTGTGGAAGTATTTCAACGCGCAAAAACGACAATAAATATTATAATTTCTCCTACGCTTTAGTTTTTATTTTTGAGATATCAACATAACTAGCCATATAATATGAACTAACAAATATGAATGTGTTGCCTATCTAAAAGAAGAAACTAATACTATAATTTATGTTGTGAAAAAAGAAAAAGAAAAAGAAAAAAGAAGAAGCTAACCACTCTGAGAGTCAATTCTTTTTCCTTCATGGTTCTTCTGATCCATCAAACTACTTCTGCAGCAACATAGAGAACTTGCACGTGAAGCAGTTCGAAAGTCCTTGGTTCTGTTGAAAAATGGAAAGGATCAAAGCAAACCTTTTCTTCCTCTAAATAGAAAAGCCAAGAGGATTCTTGTATCTGGAACCCATGCAGATGATCTAGGTTATCAATGTGGAGGCTGGACTAGAATTTGGTTTGGAATGAGTGGGCGAACTACAAATGGTATGCCTTTGTTTTCCCTGCATTTCTAAATCTATGCTCATTCTCATAAATCAAAGTCATCCAAAACGTTGATTTCACCTATGCATAATAATCTTATATATATGCCTAAATCACTTGATCATGACTACTTAACACCACAATTGGACCCTTTGGGTAAACTCATAAGTAAGCTAATTGGATAGAAAATACTGAGTTTATATGTGGAAAAGTCAGATTCTCCTCTTTAACTCTTAATCCAGGTGGGACTAAGAAGAATTATTCAAACAAATCTTCATACTCTACTCTTTCACATGTTTGTTACATTTAACCTTTGTACACTATTTTAGGGACTACGCTTTTGGATGCCATAAAGAAAGCTGTAGGAGATGAAACAGAAATTATTTATGAGGATAATCCATCAACTGAAACCCTAGAACGCAATGACATATCTTTTGCCATTGTAGCTGTTGGTGAAGCTCCCTATGGTGAATTATTTGATCCAGGCGACATTAATTATGATCTCGTAATCTCCTTTAATGGGCCTGACATTATTAGTTTAGTTGCAAACAAATTGCCAACACTAGTTATTCTAATATCTGGAAGGCCCTTGGTGTTAGAGCCATGGCTGTTAAAAAAGATAGATGCTTTTCTTGTTGCTTGGTTACCTGGTACTGAAGCTGAGGGAATCACAGACGTTGTCTTTGGAGATTATGACTTCAAGGGTCAGCTTCCTGTGACCTGGTTTAGAAGAGCTGAGGATCTTGATCAACAGGCTGATGGAGTTAAAATGCAGGATCCCTTATTTCCCTTTGGCTTTGGGTTGACATATACTAAAGACTAAGACCTTGTTTTGGTCAAGGTGGATCTTTTGCAATGATACAATTATGCATTTTTGTGGAGAGACACAAATAAATAAGACTATATAAGGGATATAGTTTCATCATGGGAAAATTAGAGGTTGTATGATTTGTTTAAAGACGTTTTTTTTTTTAAAAAAAAAAAAGCCTAAAAGACTTGTTTGGAAGACTGTTTTTAATAAGTTGTTTTTAAAAAACAAAAAGTTGTTTTTAAAAGGGTTAATACTATGTTTGGTCTCTATAGTTTCTCTTCATTTTGATTTTGTTCTCTCTAGTTTTAAACATGTAGTTTTGATCCCTCTAGTTTTTCTCTTTTTATAAGGCTAGTCCCTATAGTTTTAAAAGAATTCATACTTGTATTTAACAATGTTATTTTTTCATATGTGGCATTAACACCGTTAACTTGTGCTTACATGGAGGGCGGTTGATGTTTAAAAATGTTTAATTTGTATGAGCTAGATATTTTAAAAAAATAGAAAACACTTTGAATTTAAAAACATTAAAACCCACGCATAGTGATGGCAATAAAAAAAAATAAAACCCACGCATAAGAGCAAATAGACAAGGGAGCTAGGGGTAGTCATGAAGCCTAGGAGCCCGATGTGTAGAATGGAATATCACCAAGAAGGGGGGTGAATTAGGGATTTAAAAAATTGTTTCAAAAGCTTCTGGAAATGGCACACAGAATAGGGTATAACAGGGAGATAAAGAGAGAGCTTAACACAAAAGATTTATACTAGTTCGGTCTCAACTCTTGACCTACGTCCAGTCCCCAGACACTCTGGGATTTTCACTATCTCTTCAATCGATTGTACACTCTGTACTCGAAAGTAATCCTCTCTCTAGAATTCACTCCCTCTTACAAGTTGTAATCAATAACATAATCTCAAAGTCCCAATACTTTGAGATTCTTACAAAGATTTATAATCAATAATGATCTCTCTAAAAGAGTAGATGAATATACACTAAAGTTTAGAGTATCCGAAGATACTATACATTTGAGTAGAAACAGTAAATGCTTATATCATGTTTAATGTTTTGAGTTTTTGATATTCTTGGTTGTTATAGTGGTTGAACTAATTGAATGCTTCAGCTTATATATGTTAATAGCAATTAATGACCGTTTGAAGATTCAATGAAGCCGTTAGAAACAATAAATAGCCGTAAGACTATTTTTCTTCGGTCGCTTTGATTTATCCAAGATGCTCAGACATTTTGTGTTGACTTTCCTTAAGACTAATCCGTTGGATGATCTGGCGTCCAAATGAGGAAAGAAAACATTAAAACATTTGGAGTGTGCAGAGAATGATTTGCCAAATCCATGCTTCATTTTTTGAACCCAACATTTAATGCTCTGACATAATCACTTTGCTTTTTGATTAATCTTTAGTTAATCATACATTTGATCTGAAAAGTAGGAATATCACTTAGAGTGGGGGTGAATAGGTGATCTCAAAAACTTTTTCACGGATTGCACACAAACGTAAGTAAGACAGAAACAGAGAAGAGAGATAGACACAATGCAATTTATACTGGTTCAGTCTAACACTTCGACCTACGTCCAGTCCCCAAATCCTTTGGATATTTCACTAATCACAAATGGTTACAATTACACACTCTGTACTCGAGATGATCCTAATTCACTAGGACTCACTCGCCCTTACAAGTTGTAATAGTACACCCACACTTAAGGTTCCACAACCTTAAGATTTGACAACTAAACAGATAATCAAATGATGTTTAAACTTCTCACGAGTAGATATTTGATAAACAATGAAGTACAAAATATCCGAAGATATTAATGAAACAGATTAAACAGCAAATTGCAATAAGTTTGAATTGAATGCACAACGTTTCGGAATGCTTCGGCTATTTATAGATGTTGCAATAATTGACCGTTGGTGAAGTTTGATGATTAACCGTTGAGAGTCTTGACTATATCCATTAGATAGATGAAGCTCGGTTAATATTTTCGCCGTTCAAATAATCCAGGTGGATTTGCAGTCACGACATTCTCTTCATTCCTTTTGTTTTGCCCGTTGAGAAATAGCATTTAATGCGCAGACGGGATGTAAGAGAAAACTTTACATTGATCAGAGTATTGGTTATGTAGATTATCACTGATATGGCAATTGCATTTAATGCTTCTCTAACACAATTTGCTTTATGCAAATTTGTTGTTTAATCCATGATAAAATCAACTGAAACTCATTAACAAACTGAGTAAAAGCAATTAGGATTAGTAATGAGTAACGTTATGAAGTAATGAGATTAAACATAGTGATTTATAGTTTACGCAGACGGTGATTTGAAAACAGGGGGATCATGCTCTCTGTTTGCTCGAGTAACAAACCATGCTTGCTCGGGTAAGCTTCTCTTGCAGCAGATAGAAATTGGTTTCTATCGCTGATGCTCGAGCATGACATTTCCTTTGCTCGAGCATGGTGCTCAAACATGACATATTCATGCTCGGTCAAGATCCAAACATAGGCGAAGATGAGTAATCATGTCGTTGTTGCTCGGCCATGAAAGACTTCATGCTTAGGCAACAGATCGCCAATGCTCAAGCAAGCCATAAGGCATGCTCGGGCAAAGGTCAGATAAAGAGGAGAAGATGAATGTTTAACGACGCTGCTCGAGCAGGCTTTTCCTTCTGCTCGAGCATGGTGCTTGAGCATGACATTTTCATGCTCGGGCACAAGTCATCCAGAGTCTAAGAATGTGAAATTAAAACATGCTGCTCGAGCAAGCCTTTTACTCTGCTCGAGCAAGACTCTTCAACACTGCAAACTTCTCAATTAGCTCGACGATGCTCGGGCATGCCAAAATCTCTGCTCGAGATGACTCTCTAATTTCCAGTTCTTCGTTCTGTGCTCGATGATGCTCGGGCATCACAACTATGCTGCTCTAGCATGATTCTCTGAAACACTTAAACAAGCTATTAGATTAGGTATGCTCGAGCATGAGCTAACCCTTGCTCGAGCAAACCCCAACTTAAACCCAAATTATTTAATTCAATAACTTAGGATTTGTGATCATCAAAATATCAAGAGCTAACATGATCATCTAAAACTCACTAACAAATTGATTAAATATAGTTAGGAACAATAATGAGTAATGATACAAAGTATAGAGATCATACTAGAAGATTTTGCATTTACAGACACAGAGATTTATGAAACAAAGATGCATTACACTCAAGTCAATCATGCTAGACTCGAGTCATCTTCTTTGAAAATAAGTTTGAAGTTTAGATGAAGATGTCTCTGTATGACTTAGACTCGAGGTAAAAACATTTAACTCAAGTGCATGACTCGAGTCAATTAGAGTTCACTCGAGTCAAGTTCTTCTTTTGAAATGGACTTTGAGATAGCATTTTGAAAACGTTTTGAGATCACGTTCACTCGAGTTATTAAGTGACTAACTCGAGTCAACTAATATATTTGAAAATGAGTTCCAAAATCTGTGCTCGAGTTGAAGACCAAAGGCTCAAGTTATGGACTTAAGTTTTGAAAATAAATTTAAGTCCATAAAATATAACTTGAGTCAAGATGCATAGGCTCAATTCACTGTTAGCTTAAAATACATTGATAGCTCTCTACCTTACACTGACTTGAGTTAACCATGACTAGCTCGAGTCACTTTAAGTTTAAAGACTTTGAAAA
This sequence comes from Acacia melanoxylon, assembly GCA_019022615.1. Taxonomy (NCBI): domain Eukaryota; kingdom Viridiplantae; phylum Streptophyta; class Magnoliopsida; order Fabales; family Fabaceae; genus Acacia; species Acacia melanoxylon. The sequence goes on from JAFJYJ010000002.1 coordinate 8,697,982, forward strand.
ACTCTCGGCCAAGCACTGACTCGAGTTATACATTTAGACAGTCGAGTCAAGTTAAGTTCAAATATCTTTGAAAGCTCTCTGTATTGAATTGACTCGAGTTTTATAACTCTTGACTTGAGTCAATTTGACAGAACCTTGACAATAAGTTTCTGGTTAACTTTGAACAAGTTTAAAGTCATTTTTATCTTAACCATTAACTTCAATTTGGTTTACAATTGTTAGTTATCATCAAAATACATAGAGAACTAACACGATGCGCCCGCTTGAGCCCAGAGAAAATCACCCAGCCCAGCCCAAAAGAAAAGTAGCCTAAAAAAACTTGGGCCCAATCATGCTGGGCATTTTTGTGGGCAAGGTCGAGTAGCGGGCAGGGTATGCCGCCCTACCCGGTAAGTATATATATTATTATATTGGGTAAAGGTGTAAAAATGCACATGTGCTTTACCCTCAGGAGCGCCCAACACCAAGTGCTTTTTTTAGGTGCAAAAATACACATGTGGTTATAAAATAGGTGCAAAAGTCACATGGCTGTTAAATGCAAAACGTTTACCGTTAGTTTAACCCAAAATTGCTGACGTGAAAGCTGAGTTGGTCACAGTTCTATCATACTTGGACACTCACTGGCTGCACATTCCATTCCTCCACCAGTATCACCCTCGCCTGATCACACAGAGTATTCACCGGACGTAGAGACTTGCACTCCATCAAATGCTCGATATAACGGTCCAGATCTGCATGAGATGGCATCGTTCTATGCAACTTATATTCCTTCCCCGTCCAAAAAAAAAACTCAAATCCACAGATCGATAAATATGCAAAAATGAAAAGCTGAAACCAATCTCAGATCCACAGATCGATATCAGTAGTTTCTCAATTGAGTCTAAAACTCGGTGACGGCGACTGGTGACAGGTTAGGGAAGGAGTTTCAGGTCGAGATGCGGAGAGTGAGAAAAACCGGTTCGAAATTGTCGGAGTGGTTCAAAGTTCTCAATCATTCCAGACTCAGCTTCTTCTCTATTTTTGTGCTTATCTGGGAAAGGCGGAAAAAAAGTAACGGAGAAAAATAAAAAAAGAAGACTATGTCAACAAGAGCGACCTGCTTCTTCAATCCATTCCAATTTACAAGAAAGTTCCTGTGCTTATCCATGGCGGCAAAGTCATTGTGGAGTCCCCAATGATTCTTGAATACATAAAAGAAACTTGGCCAGACACTCCTTTGATGCCAAAAGATACCTATGACAAGGCCGTAGCTCGGTTTTGGATTAAATTTGCTGATAATGTGGTAACTCCATCTCCATCTCTGTTCTTCAACTATATGTTTTGTATTTTATAAATTTGATCTTGGTTGAAAACAATGTTGATTTCTATAATTTTTTTTTCTCTGCAGCTTTATACTCAAAAGTCAATAAATTTAGGCAATTTCAGAGGATTTGTTTGAATTGATTTTAGTTTATACACACGATCCTAAAGCCAACTCAACTTCCATGTCAACAATTTTGGGTCGTAATTGAATTGATTAGAAAAATAAATAATATACATTTAGGACCGGATATATGATAAAATGATGGTCTTAAAAGTAATTTAATTGAAAAAATAAATAATATACTTTTAGGACTGAACATATGATAAAAGGATGGTCTTAAAGTAGAAACACAAAAATCATAATCAATTGCGTATCTCTCTACCCTTATTAACTCCTCCACTACCTCTCTGTCCTTATTAACTCCTCACTACCTCCTAACTCCTCACTACTTAGCTCTCTGCCCCAATTGGTCAAAGCCTCAAACCACGGTTAGATACAAGATAACTCCTCGTAGGGGTACTCTTACTCCTGAAGCTCGTGCCTTCCTTGGATCGTTATACGGTGTGTCTTCTCCAGCGAGAGTGCGTTCTATTGTGACCGAATAGTCTCGAGTCGTTGAAACCATTATTATTTCGGATGATGAAGAGATTGCCGCAACCCCCCATCCTTCAGACCATGAAGAGGTTCCCGCTCCTCCTCTCCAACCTCTTGGCCCCAGCACGCCTACTGCTAACCCTTCTCCTCTTTCCTCTAATGATGCATTGTGGTTGATGCGAGTAAGACAAGAACTTGCTGATCTCCAGCGAGAAGTTAATGCTTCTCACGCCGATATCGCCAAGGCATTGGAGGATAATAAGCTTTAGGATGTTTAGTTGGATTCTTGTCGTTGATAATATTCAGTTTGTTTTTCTTTCTTTTTTTCTTGTGTATCTGCATATTCTTCAGTAATGTATGAAGCATTAAGAACTAAGCTTGTGTCTTTTTTATATTCATATTCTCTAGTAATTAAAGAAGTTTATTCTCCAGTTTTCCTTTATTTTATTCATTCATTTGCTGCTGCTCTCGCCAAAGCCAATCCTCTTTTTTTAGTTTGGTTAATAAATGAGGACCTTTAGGACCGGATACTTTAAAAGTATTTGACTTTTAGGACCGGATGTTTTATAAAACTCTGGTCTTAAAATTAAATGAATAGTAAAAAGTTAGGACCGAGTCTTCTAAACCGCCGGTCTTAAAAATTAATTAATAAAAGGGTTAAGGTGCAAAAATAGACAAGTGCTTATCTCCAAGGAGCGCCCAGTAGCAAATGCTTTTTTTAGGTGCAAAAGTGACTATGTGGTTACAAATTATGTGCAAAAATAGCGTTTGACCGTTAAGTTTGACTTTTTTTGCTGACTGGACGATGACATGACATTTCAAATATTTTTTCGTATCCTTTTAGTACCGGTCAATACTTGAAATATTTTTGCAAGATCCTAAAATATTTTTTCAAAATTATGAAATATTTTTTGTACCAATCGATATCCGAAAATACTTTTTAGTACTAGTCGTACCCTAAAATATTTTTTCGTATCCTTTTAGTACCTGGCCAATACCCGAAATATTTTTTTAAGATCATAAAATTATTTTTGCACCTTTGAAATGCCACGTCATCGTCCAGTCAGCAAAAAAAGTCAAACTTAACGATCAAAAGTCAAACTTAACGGTCAAACGCTATTTTTGCACCTAATTTGTAACCACATTGTCACTTTTGCACCTAAAAAAAGCATTTGCTAATAGGCGCTCCTCGGAGAAAATCACATGTCTATTTTTGCACCTTAACCCTTAATAAAATTATATCTTTAGGACCGGATACTTTATAATTAATTGGTCTTAATAAAATCCAAAATACTAAAACATGTCTCTGTCGCGCGGAAAATTAAATTTCCCTCTCTGAACTTCTCTTGTCGTGTCGAAAGTGATTACTCAGGTTCTGTCTCCAGTGTTTGTGTGTTGCTTCGCGTTGCTCTCTCGACAATCACTTTCTAGTTCCTTAGCTAAACCTCTATAGACCAAGTTGTACGAGGTGTTTCAATTATATAACTTTATGATTTTCCTGCTTATCGTTCTGGGTTTTTCATGGGTTGAACGAAATCGATGAAATGTTCTTGTAGGTTTCTCTATTGTTAATGAATATTGTATTTTGAAGATTATATTTACACTTTAGACCTACCCAACTGACCAACAAGTGTTTTTAGGTTACTCTTGCTATCTACAACATCAACGTTCGTGGCCGGAGAAGAAAGACTCAGCAAACTCATTTGAATTTATATGCTACAGGTGAGTCCACAAGACCTTCATGCGATGCATTTAATTTCCTCATCATGCATTTATTTTGCTTCTTGGATTCACTGTGATACATTTATGACCAAAAGTGATTCTTCTTTATGCATTTAATGGGCAAGTTTCTCCGTTAAAAAAAAAGACATAACCGACATTGAGCATATATATGCATTTGGAGTTGCCTTATTTTATATGCAAGTTTCAATTTTTTTGGATTATGTATGTTAAATCTTTCCGTCTATAGGAATTCTACTATGGATCACAGTTGGATAAATGCTTTACAGACGAGTATTGAATATCAGAATGGGGTGAGGGAATTTATAGAATTTGCTACACAAAATGCCCATGATGATAGTGGGAAGTTTTATTGCCCTTGTGTAGAATGTTTGAATGAGAGGCGACTAAATCCTGAAGTTATACATACACATTTAATTTGTGAAGGATTTTGTAAGACTTATACAGTATGGTTATGGCATGGTGAAAAAATGTCAAGTGGGTCTCAACATGGGGAAGTGGCATTTGATGATAATGACACGGATATGGATGATCGCATAGAGGACATTATTCATGATGTAGGAGAAGAGGCTTTTGAGCAATCACATGCATATAGTAATATGTGTAGTGATGTAGAGACCCCGTTATACCCTGGGTGTAAAAAATACCAATTGTTGAACGCTGTATTGAAATTGGTAAGCTTAAAGGCACGTTATGGATGGAGCGACAAGAGTTTTTTTTTTTGAAATGCTTGAGGCTTTTATGGACATGCTTCCGGATGATAATGTGTTGCCGCATTGATACTATGATGCTAAGAAAATACTTTGTCCACTGGGGATGGAGTACAAAAAGATCCATACATGCCCGAATGATTGCATATTGTATAGAAAAGAGTTTGAAGAGAAGAAGAATTGTCCGATATGTGAAACCCCAAGGTACAAGTCAAATAAGGGGCCTGCAAAAGTGTTGTGGTATCTTCCAATCATACCAAGGTTCAAGCGGTTGTTTTCTAATGAAAATGATGCAAAAAATTTGAGGTGGCATGCAGATGAGAGGATTTCTGATGGAAAGCTTCGACATCCGGCCGATTCTTCTCAATGGAAGAAAATCGATCACTTATTTCCTAACTTCGGCGAAGAACCTAGGAACCTTAGGCTTGCCCTTAGCACGGATGGCATGAATCCCTATTGTAGCCTTAGTAGTATACATAGTTCATGGCCTGTACTCTTGATTATTTACAACTTATCTCCTATGTTATGCATGAAACGAAAGTACATTATGCTGTCTATGTTGATTTCGGGACCAAAACAACCCGAAAATGACATTGATGTTTACCTTGATCCCTTGATCGAAGACTTGAAGGAGTTGTGGGAATAAGGTGTCGATGTTTTTGACTCTTTCAAGAAGGAGGTTTTTAAATTGCGAGCCATGATATTTTGTACTATAAACGACTTCCCAGCATATGGGAACTTGTCAGGGTATAGTGTAAAAGGCCATAAAACATGTCCAATATGTGAAGAATGCACATGCTACCATCAACTTCAACATGAAAGAAAGACGGTTTATCTTGGACATAGGAGATTTCTTAGACGGGGCCACCTATATCGTCGATTAAAGAAAGCCTTTTTGGGTGGCCAAGAGTATGAAGATGCTTTGGTGGCATTGACAGGGGAGCAAGTTTATGAAAAGGTGAAAAATATCAGTGTCATCTTCGGTATGACTGTAAAGAGTAGAAAAGAAACAAATATATGGAAAACGAGATCTGTATTCTTCGATCTTCCATATTGGCGTAATCTTGATGTGAGACACTGTATTGATGTCATGCATGTAGAGAAAAACGTATGTGATAGTATTGTTGGCACGCTTCTCAACATACAAGGTAGTTCTAAGGATGGTGTGAAGACAAGATTGGATTTGCAAGCAATGGGAATACGCGAAAACTTACATCGCTAGCCATATGGTAAGAGAACTTATTGTCCCCCGGCTTCTTATACTTTGTCTAAGGATTAGAAACGAAGTTTTTATGAGTGTTTACATGGCACAAAAGTTCCCTCGGGGTATTCTTCAAATTTTAAGAGGCTTGTATCGATGAAGGACTTGAAATTAGTAGGCCAAAAGTCTCATGATTGTCATGTCTTAATGCAACGGCTACTCCTAGTAGCTATTCAAGGCATCGCCGAATATGATCTTCAACACATTTTGACTAGAATTTGTTTCTTCTTCAATGCGGTTTGTAGTAAAGTTTTCGAGATTGAAAAGATGGATGAATTGGAGAATGAAGGATATCTTATCTTGTGCCAACTTGAGAAGCTTTTTGTTCCTACATTTTTTAACATCATGGTTCATCTAGTGAGGGAGATAAAATTGTGCAGCCCTATCCATTTACGGTGGATATACCCAATGAAAAGATCTATGAAATTCCTAAAAGGGTATGTGAAGAACGCATACCGGCCAGAAGCATCAATTGTTCAGAAATATGATTCTGAAGAAGCCATGGAATTTTTGTCAAAATTATTTGGCCAAAGTAAGACATATTGGGCTTCCTAAACGCGCATGTCTTTGAAGGGGGTAGGCGAGAGGCTTGAAGAAAGAGTGTGGATCCCGATGAATTGTCACAAGTCCACTTATACATCTTGAATAATGTTGATGAAGTTCAAGACAAAGATAGAAGCACATAAAGAAGCTGTAAGGAAAGAAAATCATCGAATGACTGAACAAAGCTTGATTAGGGAGCATAACAGAACTTTTGCAAACTGGTTCAAACAAAAGGTTGAGGGAGAGGAATGTGTTTTTGATACAATCAAATAGTTAGCATGTGGTCCTGAGGTTGATGTCATAAGTTAGAATTCGTATGTGATCAATGGTTATACATTTTACATGAAGTTATTAGATGATAGGAGCACCGTCTAGAACAGTGGTGTTATGTTAGAGGTTGAATCTATGCACTTATCCAGTTCGAAAGACAAGAGGCCTAAATTGGCAGTCATGCCTTATTATGGGGTTATTTAAGAGATTTGGGAGGTGGACTATGTTAAAATTAGATTTCCCATTTTCAAATGCAAGTGGGTTAATGTCAATAATGGTGTTTGGATCGATCGGCTAGGATTACATTAGTCGATATCAATGGTAGAAGTTTTGGAGATGAACATTTTATTATGGCAGACAAGGCGAAACAAGTGTTCTATATCACTGATCAGGAAAATAAAATGTGGTCTGTAGATCTCCAAGGAAAAAGGGTCATTGATATTGATGATGAAATTCATTCAAATTATGGTCTTCCTGAGTGTACTCCTTTTTCAAGGGGTCTACCGGACATGGACGAAGAAGATGAAGCGGATAATGAACCTGGTATAAGAAATGATCATCAAGAAGGGATATGGGAGGATATCCCTTTATAAAAGAGTCAACTCATAAGGTAATATTCATATGCAGAATTCTTTGAAAACTTTAAGGTTTTAACTATATTCCTTTTACGTTCTTAAACAATGTCACCGATGAAGCTTTTGTTCTTGTTTTACTTTTGTGGCGAGGATCCGATATATATATATATATATATATATATATATATATATATATATTATAAAAGGGGATATCATGTTACGTTGTTGGGTGGAATCAGATCAAGGCATGGTGAATATTATATTGGCCATGTATGTTGATTTACGTGATGTATTTGTAACTCATTGTTTTTGTAAGTTATCTTATAGTATATATTGATTTAGGTGTTGTACCATAGTATAAATTAAGAGGCCACATAACTCATGGTGAATAATATTTGTATTCTTTTCCCAATTCAATTTATTTATAATGGATTGTTCATAGCTTGTAGCTTAAAGTATCAACTTTTATGTGCTGGATTGGGTGGTGGATGTGTGTATATATATATATATATGATCAGGAAGAATAGAACAGGGAAAACATTCTGGAAAATTTAGACTGGGAAATAATTGCACTGGTCTTAAAAGTTCAAATGTTAAGACCGGAAGAATTTATATATCCGGTCTTAAAAGTCTAGGTCGGTCTTAAAAGTTGGCCTTTTAAGACCGGTCTAAAAATTTCAATTTTTAAGACTGGATGTATTAAGTACCCAGTCTTAAATTTAATTAATTTTAAAATCGGTCTAGTTAGTCGTCTGGTCTTAGAAGTTGGTATTTTTTAGACCGGAGTTTCTTTATCCGGTCTTTAAAATGTCGATATTTTTAGACCGGACTATGGTTTTGTTCGGTCTTAAAAGTTGAGTTTTAAGACCGAACGAAATATAGATTAGGTCTATATCGTATGACTTTTAAGACCTAATTTTTAAAATGTTCGGTCTAAAAAAGTTTCTTTAAGACCGGTTCGAGTCCGGTCTTAAAAGTTACAGAATTTTAATACCGGCTGGAACAAGACCCCGGTGTCGGGTCTGGTCTTACAGTACCTCTTTTTTTCCGGTCTTAAAAACCTTTTTTGAACCCGTGCTATCTGGACCGTTGATTGGGAAGATGAGAGAAAAGTTTAAGGAGTGATAACTTGATGACGTGACTCATTTTTTACCTTTTAGATTTAGATTGATTAGACGGACATGATTTAGATATTATAAGGGATGATGACAAAAGAGATGATTAGAGAAACCGGACCCTAATAATTGGCATCGGGACACGAAAGCGTGTCTAGAATTTGTCTTCGCCTTGGTAGGATTTTTTTATTTTATTTTTTCTTTTGGGGGGGGGGGAGGCATGTAGAAGGGCTCACTTTTGTGGAGAGACAAAAAGGCAAGGCAAGGGCAAGGAGGTGTTTTAATTTGATCTAAATTTTGGACTCGGCTAGTGTCCGTTGCGGTCCTCTTCTACAAAACTACGCAGTTTTGGCACAAAACAGTCAAGCTGATGCTTTTTTTTTTTTAATATTTCAAAGTACTGATAGGTACTAAAAATATACTTTAAGATATTGATCAGTACTTAAAAAATACTTCATGATCTTGAAAAAATATTAAAAATGTAGTGAAAGTTGCTTCATAGGAACACTTTTTGACTCCAAGTAAATAATATTTCCTTTCAGTTCTAATTTAAGGGGTTTTATTTAGCCTCATGAAGGATCATTCACTAGTTTCAAACACAATGAATCGTATGTACAAAAATGTAGTGGAAGTTGTTTCGTAGGAACACTTTTTGACTCCAAGTTAATAATATCTCCTTTTGGTTTTAATTTAAGGAGTTTTATTTAGCCTCTTGAAGGATTCTTCGCTAGTTTTAAATAGGGCTGAGCATATAACCCATAACCCATGAGCTCACTAGCAACCCAGTGTAATTGTGCTATTTTGAGCCCACCCAAAAAAGCCCATAATGGTGCAGGTTAGAACCCGCCCATTTAAGACTTGAATGGGCGGACTATGGGCACACCTATGGGCTACACATACCTGCCCATTTCGTGTAAGTTTTCTTATTAACTACCCATCTCATTCCGCATTCTAGCATAAGGTAAAGGCGTTTCCTGACTCCCTATCCTGAATAAATTTATGTTATGATGGTACTTGTCTAAATTTATATTATTATTTTTGAATTGTGATTATTAAACTTTGAAGATTCATATTTCAGAATTTAGAATGATGAATTTGGATGGATGATTAATGCTTATGTATGTTTTGTTTTCAAAAAGAAAAAATGATAGGTCAAATGTAAATGGGTTACCTAAAAACTGGTTAGCCCGCCCATTTATGTACTAGCCCATTTACAGGGGTTTAAATGGTTGGAAGTACGGATATGGGCCCTATACCCATTTAAAATTAAATGGGCAGGCTATGGGTTTGGCCTCGGGCTGCCCAACCTGCCATTACTCTACCCTAGTTTCAAATAAAATGAATTGTATGAATGCATGCATGCCTTCCTGACTATGTGTGTTGTTTGAAGAGCCAATTTCCTTCTACAATTGGGAAGTCGCGGGGTTTGATCCCACTTATAACTTTAGGTCATTAGTGCTTGCCCTCTTAATTAAAAAAAAAAGACATTAAAATAAATATTTAAAAAGAGATATGCTACATATAATTAATCTCATACATGCAATAGGAAAGATCAGGGAGATAATCCAGTTTCCCCCAATAGGATATGATGGTATAAGTCAAAAATCCCTCTCAATAGACACTTTCTGAAGAGTTTTCAGCTTTTCATAGGGTGTGAAGGCTTTTCCTATTTGATTTCTTTAAGGTACCCCTCAGCCCCCCAAAACCCCACCCAATATATATATATATATATATATATATATATATATATATATATATATATATATATGTATGTATGTATCCCCGCTTTCAGAGTTCATGGCAAAACTAACACTCCTTTACCAATTACCATGCTAACACACTCTATCATAGATATGAGTATATGACTAAACAAAACATCACGCATGTCCTATTTTTCTCTGCAACAATGAAAAATAAAATGTCACAATAATTAGTATACTACTTATAACCACACCTCATTAATTAGTATGCTCTGTTAGCATCACCTTCTATATTCCCATGCAATCCAGTGGATCTTCCAACTCCTCCCTAATGCTATGTAGATCTTAGTAGCGTTAGAACCTTCAAAGAAAATGGATAATCTGAGTCCCATCCAAGGACACTTTCTATTCCGCAACTACCGGCAAATAAGAAGTGACACTTCCTAGAATAAAACGGATCCTTCGGGCAAGAGCATGGGGAACAGAACAACAAAATATAATAAAACTCAACAGGCAAAGAAAGTATATTCAAGGGAAGGAAGAGAGGTGTTTGAGAACTCACTACAAAAAAAGGTCGGACTGCTGACGAAAATTATTGACAAAATTCCGTCGATAATTGAAATTACTAATAGAATTTCGTCACTAATTGGATTTTGGATGGAAAATGCCCATCACAAAAAAATACCGTGGCAGAAGACATTATCGACAGAATTTTGTCGATAATTTCCAACGGAATTTTTTCTGTCATTAATTTCGTCCCTGATCCAAAATATTTTTGTAGTGACTCAAGAGCAATGCACTCCACACCTTGACAACCACCTTATATAAAGGCCTCTAAAACCTGAACGTTGGACAGCTCTTCCCCTCTTCATTACAATAAAATAGTTTTGAATGTTGGTGGCCATAAATCACTTTAATTAATCGGATCCATTTTAAATGTTACAAAACAAAGGCATAAAGATATACATACTCTTCAAAGCAATTAAAATGAACCAGGAAACCGTTTATAAATTTTAAAACCACCAACGTACAATAAAGGATAGCTTTCATAATAAAGGCATTAAAAGATCGGTTTCTAATTTCAAATACCGCAACGTTATTAGTTCCTTCACGTATGCCTAAAATAATAGCATATTCTAGTCTTTTTAATTCCAAAAAATTATTTGAATTTTTACAGAGATTGCCTCGATATTGCCGTATTTCAACAAGTGGCCAGCCCATTGTTATGCAAGTTTATTCTCCTCCTCTTAGCCTATTTAAAGAGTCCAAAATCTCTTATTACTTGGATCCCCACAACCCTAAGCAAAGTGGAACTTGTTCTTGTGACCCATCCACTCATTATTTCCAAGATGCTCATTGCACACATCCAAAAACATTAACATACTAATTTGGTCCGGTACAAACTTTTGTAATTACTTTACAACTATAAAGCATCACGAGATGAGTTTTTCTCTTCATCTTCACAATATCTTGGGCTTGCTTCTGGTAGTAAGCAACTGTATTGCACAAAACAAAATGTTTTAGCTTATTTAAGCAAATCAATAAAATGAGGATCATCATAAAACGCCTAAAAGCGAGATTTTTCTTTAAAAAAATTTAGGGTGAAGGAGCAAAAATACCCATGATCTTTCTCTGGAGAAGCGTCCACCACCATATGCTTTTAAGTGGTGCAAAAATACTCATGAGTTTGTAAAATTGGAGCAAAAGTAACATTTCTGTTAAAATCGACTAACTCCGTTAGTGGCCATACTATTTTAAAAAATAAAAATGTCTCCATCTTTTTGAAATTCCTTTACTGCCCTTCCCTATTCACCCAGCAATAACCCTTACGCCCTTGATCTCTCCCGTCTCTTCTTAGATGTCGGTAGCGGCACCGGCGACCTCCACCAAGGACGGTGAAATCTTCATAGCAACAACAACAACTATCATCCACTAGCGATTGTGGTGATTCTCATCTCTCCTAACGTCCTGTACTGTAGATCCGAGACTTCAAACAATGAAAACCTGTTCCATGGTTTAAATCCGATCAAATTCGACCCACCACAACCACTACCACAAGAGGGTGCACGCCATGGCGGCAGGAGGCCGGAGGGAGATAGAGAAGGTGGAGGATAGAGGGATTGATTTTGGAAGAGGGAAAGTTGCGGCAGAAAATCCAATGGCGGTATGAGCGGAGAGACGAACTTGCTGATCTCTGGGTCCCTTGGCGGTACACACCTTACTGTGACGGTCTTTGCGTCCGGTGGAGCGAACAATGTGGCTGCCTTGAACCTCCACGATCTCTCCCACTCCACCCCTCACAGCCATTCTCGACGCCTTTGTGAGATGGAGAAATTGGTGAATCCTGATCCTTCTCATCTTCTCTATTCAGATGAAGGTAATGGCTGAGGTGGTACGGGTCCAGACTCAGACTCTTGTGGAACATATATTTTCTTTGATAGAATCTTATATGCTAAAGAACATATATTGCTATGTTGGTACACATATTTCCAGCTCTATTTTTCACTTTCTTTCTCCTTTCCCTTCTCGGCGTTCTCACATTGTTCCCTTTCCTCCCTTTTAATGTGCTATAATTATGCAAATGTTTAATCTCCAATGGGTATCATTTAAAATCCGAAATTGTTGCAGTTTTGGCTTTGTGGCTTTTCTGATGCGAATGGCTTGTTTCCTAAGATGTTAGAACAGAGAACAGACTTCTTGTTCAGAGCTTTATTCTTTTTGAGGGCATTGTATGATTCTTTTCTGATGCGAATGGCTCTGTTTCCTAAGATGTTATTGCTAAACTTTGTGACTTGTAATTTTTCCAGATGACTAGACTGCTAGACATACTTGAAGATTATCTAATGTATCGTGGATATCAGTATTGTCGTATTGATGGTAATACCGGTGGAGAAGATCGTGATGCTTCCATTGATATTTTTAACAAACCAGGAAGCTAGAAATTTGTCTTCTTGTTATCAACTCGGGCTGGAGGCCTTGGCATTAATCTTGCTCTTTGCTGATGTTTTCATCTGTATGACGAGTGCTTGGTGAGTATTATTTCGGGTGGTCATCACAAGTACTCTGATATTGGAAGCGAGAGGATTTTTTTTAGGTGAAGGGCACTTCGGTATTTTCATATTATATTTAACGTCTGTTAACACAATTAAACGGAATTGGTATTTTTGCTCCCATTTTGCAAGCTCGTGGGTATTTTTGCACCACTTAAAAGCATATGGTGGTGGACACTCCTCCAGAGAAAGCTCATGGGTATTTTTGCTCCTTCACCCAAAAAGTTAATTCAATTTGGTGAGTAAATTACTATCGGTATCGTTGAAAACCAGAATTGAAGGTAAACTAAACCTTAAGCAACAGGATATTGATCATTCCTAAAACTCTTGGAGTCAAAGAATATAATTAAGTTCTAATCACTAAACTGATGGAACATGCATCTTTCAGAGACTCAAATGCTCGATAAATCCATTCGCTTCTCAATATTGTTAACACAATTTCTATACATCTCTCAAGAAAATCGAGGAGCTCAAATTTTACCTCTGATCCTTAACCTAAGAGCTAGTTAGGGGATTAGATTTGGTCCTAAATATAAAACCTCAATCCACTTCTTCCCCATACCTCATCTGCCAAGCCACATGAATTGATCAAGAAACAAGAAAGTTGGCCGCAATGCATTCTTGGAATGAAAATAGCATTAAACAGTACATCAAGGTAAGAATGAGAAACAAGATAAGAGGGGGATAAAAATGTGGAATAACTCTTTTAAAGCATGCACATCATTGAAAAACTGCATATTAAAATATCAATTAATTACCAAAGACCATTTTGTCTCGTGATATAAGATGTGCCCTTTATGGCACTATGTTTGGGGTTTGATCCCCCTGGTCGGGCAATATGCTTACCAACCAAACTTTTTTCTATATCAAAATTTCTTCTTTGAGTGTATGAAGAGACCAATAGCTTCCAAAATAAATTTTTGAGACTTACTTTCAAAATTTACTATCAAGTTTTGTCACTCCAGAAACAATGAATAATATTCTCACTAGTAGAAATATATGATTTTCTTAAGACTTGGCCTGAAAGAAAAGGGAATTATGAGAGTGCAGATAAGTCACTAGTGGAAAAAAGAGTTTTAAGACCGGCCAAAAAAGGCATCATAAGACCGGACCCGCGACCAGTCTTGTTCCAGGCGGTATTAAAAGTCTAACTTTTAAGACTGGACTCAAACCGGTCTTAAAGAATATCTTTTAGACCGGACATTTAAAACATTAGGTCTTAAAAGTCGTACTATATACACCTGAAATATTTTTTGTTCGGTCCTGAAACTCAACTTTTAAGACCAGATATAAAATAGGCCGCTCTTACAAGATCGGAATTTTAAGACCGGACAAAAATTAATCCGGTCTAAAAACTAGCGGCTTCTAAGACCAGACGATTAATTATACTGGTCTTAAAATACTGACTTTCAAGACTGGATGAAGAATACATCCGGTCTTAAAAATTGAATTTTTAGACCGGACGTATAAATACAGCGGTCTTAAAAGACCAACTTTTAAGACCGGCCTAATATCAAATATGTACACTAGACCTTTAAGACCGGACATATAAAAACATCCAGTCTTAAAATTTGAACTTTTAAGACCGGCGTATTTATTTCCAGTCCAAATTTTCCTGAATTTTTTCACTTTTCTGTAGTTCCTGATCATATAATACACAAATCCAATACATTATCCAGCACATAAAATTCGATACTATAAGCTACAAGCTATGAGCAATCCATTGTGAATAAATTGAATTGGGAAAATAATACATATATTATTCACCATGAGTTATGTGGCCTCTTAATTAATGATTATACTATGACATTACAACACCTAAATGAATATATACAATAAGATAACTTACTTACAAATACAATGAGTTACAAATACAGCCCGTAAATCAACATACATGCCCAATAATATAATATTCACCATGCCTTCATCTGATTCCCACCCAACAACGTAACATCCTCGATCTTTTACATATAACATGCCCCTTTGGATCGGATCCGCCACAAAAATAAAACAAGAACAAACTTCATAGTCAGTGACATTGTTTAATTAAGAACATATATAGAAGGAATATAGTTAAAACCTTAAAGTTTTCAAAGAATTTTGCATATGAATATTACCTTATGAATTGACTCTTTTATAAAGGGATATCCTCCCATATCCCTTCTTGATGATCATTTCTTATGCCGGGTTCATTATCCGCTTCATCTTCTTCGTTTATGTCCACAAAAATTTGAATGAATTTCGTCATCAATATCAATGTCCGGTATAAGTCTTACAAAATCCTTCACAAATTAAATGTGTGTGTATAACTTCGGACTTAGTCGCCTCTCATTCAAACATTTCGCACAAGTGCAATAAAACTTCCCACTATTATCATGGGCATTTTGTTTAGCAAATTCTATAAATTCTCTCACCCCATTCGATATTCAACACTCGTCCGTAAAGCATTATTTATCCAACTGTGATCCATAGTAGAATTCCTATAGACGGAAAGATTTAACATACATAATCTGAAAAAATTGAAACTTGCTTATAAAATAAGGCAACTCCAAATGCATATATATGCTCAATGTCGGTTGTCTTCTTTTTTTCTTTTTTTTACGGAGAAACTTGCCCATTAAATGCATAACGAAGAATCACTTTTGGTCATAAATGTATCACAGTGAATCCAAGAAGCAAAATAAATGCATGACGAGGAAATTAAATGCATCGCATGAGGTTTTGTGGACTCACCGTAGCATATAAATTCAAATGCGTTTCTTTGAGTCTTTCTTCTCCCACGAACGTTGATGTTGTAGACAAAGCAAGAGAAACCTAAAAACATTTGTTGGTCGGTTGGGTAGGTCTAAAGTGCAAATATAATCTTCAAAATACAATATTCATTAACAACGAGAGAAACCCACAAGAACATTTCATCGATTTCCTTTCAACCCATGAAAAACCCAGAACCATAAGCAGGAAAATCATAAAGTTATATAACCGAAACACCTCGTACGCCTTGGTCGTAGACGTTTAGCTAAGGAACCAGAAGGTGATTGTCGAGAGAGCAACGCGAAGAAGTGACGACGCAACACACAAACACTGGAGACAGAACCTGAGTAATCACTTTTGGCGCGACAAGAGAAGTTCTGAGAGGGAAATTTAATTTTCCGCGCGACATTTTATTAATTTTGGATTTCTTTTAAGACCGGTTATTTATAAAGTATTCGATCCTAAAGATATAATTTTATTAATTAATTTTTAAGACTCGCGGTTTAGAAGACTCTGGTCTTAAAGTTTTACTATTCATTTAATTGTAAGACCGGATGTTATACAAACTCCGGTTCTCAAAGTCAAATTAAATACTTTTCAGTCATAAAGGTCCTCATTTATTAATTAATTAACCAAAAAAAAAGAGGATTGGCTTTGGCGATCGCCGCAAAGAATCGAATGAATAAGATAAATTAAAGGAAAACTGGAGAATATATAAGCTTCTTTAAAAAAATATTACTTTTAAGAACGGATCTTTTACAAAATCCGGTATTAATTGTTCAGTCACTTCAAAATTACTCAGATAGCAGAGTCGTATCCTTACACTCTGTTCACACGATTCAGAGTCTTTTCGACTTCCAGGTAAACTACCCAACTATGCGTCTCCTCGTAAAAAGTTTCCGGCGTTTCATATTCTTCAGGATGGGTTATCTATTTAAACCCGTTGTTACTTTAGTTTCTTCACATTCTTCTCCATCACTTCTACACGGCATCCTCCATCGCCTAGCCTCTACTGTAATGGCTGCTCCACCAGGTCCTCCTTTTCCTCCTCCTCCTCCTCAACCTCAGCCCCCTCCTCCATCGCCTCCAAATCCGACTGTTAAGCAGTTGGTACATCGACTGACGCTTCGGCCAATTGGTTCAGCTTGTTTATACCGTCAACAACAAGCAGAACATGTACTCCACGCCAATGACGTGGAGTATCATCCTTCTGAAGACGACACCTCCAACGCCTCTGTCGCATCCTCCCTCTCCGATGGGGTGGATTAGTTTTTTATGGTTTTTTTTGTTTTGTTGTAATAGTCGCTGCCCTTTTTAGGGCAGCATAATAAATAATAAATAAAATCTTTTTAAAATTTGTTCTCGTGTGTGTTTTGGTTACGTTTATGCATTATCTGAATATCTGGTGGTGGAAAGCAATCTTAATCTTAACTATATACAAGTAGAGCAGTAAGCATCTGATCTCTAGCCAACACGTACATCGGCAAAAATTGCGTAGACTCAAAACACTAAAATTAAAAATAAAATAAAAAAGCAAGGCAATTATGAAATATGGATAATGAAGATGATATAGTTACACAATATTTAATAAATATTTAATTTAATAATATGATTATTCCTTAAATATCTAAGTGATTTTTTATATAAAAATATATTAATAAATATATTGCCCATATTTTTAGGACCAGAAATTGAACATAACTACGGTCCTAAAAATGTGGCCATATTTTTTAAATTAAATGAAGACTTCTTAGATAATTTGGACATTTAATAAATCAACGGTCCTTGAAGTCGGCATATTTTTTAAATTCAACGAAGACTTTTAGGACCGGACATGTAGTAAATATATGGTCCTAAAAGTCAGACATAAAAATTTAAAACGAAGACTTTTAGGACCAGACATTTAGTAAATCTACGGTCCTAAAAGTCTGTCTATTTTTTATAAGACTTTTAGGACCTGACGTTTTGTAAATCTACTGTCCTAAAAGTTTGGCTATTTTTTATAAGACTTTTAGGACCGGACGTTAAGTAAATATACGATCCTAAAAGTCTAACGTGATAAACGAAGACTTTTAGGGACGGGCATTTATAAAAAGTCCGGTCCTAAACTTCTCACAATATTTTTTAAAATTAAGCAATAAATAGTTTTATCCACCATTCAATACATTCAGCAACCACAAATGGACACAAGGAAATTGTTTGAAATGAATTAACAAATAATTATTATATACTATCAAAAATTGGACAATTGTTCATTTACAACCGAAGATGATTGTTGATACAACATATATTTACGAATGAATTCACAAATCAATTATTTTTCCGACTTTCCGAGATCATCAGATCATACAGATATTCACAAAACACATTGCGTGTGCGCTCAATCTCACCATCGGGAAAATGGGTCAAAGACGGTCAAACGTCGTAGCATCAAAGACAGAAATATATTAGTCGTCTTTCCTTGCATCAAGGGGTCGGCGCGACGGGCAAAGTTATGTAATATATTTACCATTTCAAAGTGATGGTAGTCACTTGGTTGCATGACAATATTATACATGTGTGTCAAGACGTAATGGCCACAAAGGTTGGACTCCTTTGGTTGCCGACGGGTCTAAAAACGAACAAGAAATATATAAGAGTATATATTGCTATTGACCAAGTTCAAAAGCTAGTGTGCCAGTGTCCAAATATGTACTAACCTTTGGTATGATCATGTAGGCTCTTTGACCTCAGCCCCAAACCTTTTCTTGACCTTTTGTTGGAATGATTTCAAGGGCCTATTGTCAAAATCACAAATTTGCTCAATAATGGTCACTGAAAATTTACAGCAGAGATTTCAGACTAGACAATCAAAATGACATGCTTACTTGTTCACGATCTGCTTCAATGTAGGCGGTGGATCATTGTGAATGGAGCATAGAAAGACCACTTTATTCTCATTCGCGCAAATCAGGACCAACTGCCAATGGCGACTAAAAATTCACAACAGACAAGTACTCGATTAATATGTAGCGGAATTAAGGGAATTGCGTAAAAGAATTATGATATGTACTTATGGTAATATGGTGCCAAGTACCACTTTCTCCTATTGGGGGACAATAACCTTGATGTTATGTATGATTGTCTCTCCGCTAAGGGTGGTTGACTTATGTACTGTGGGCATAAGAATCCAATATCTTGGCTTCTGCTCTGCTGTTCCAATTCACGATTCACGAACCTACAATAATGACGTCAGGGAATTAGTATATACGTATGTAAGTGTCTCACATTTATGTTATGTACTCATAGAAGAAGATACTTACGTTATAAACATGAGAATAATTGAATCAGTAAGCTCCTGTTTATCAAACAGCAGGGAAATTAGATCATCTTGGTCAACCAAAACCGGGTGCTTATTACGGAGGCCTACTTCTATATTGACAGGCCACTGATTAAGTCCAACTTGTTTATTGGATACCATAAGGACAATTTTGTCCTTGGCACTCAACTTAGCCGTGCCAACCAATTCAAGAGGGGCTGGAGCTTCAGGAGGAGAAGAAACATGTACAAGCTTCACTGGCCATGAGATGAAGGTTCCAATGACATCACTCATAACCTTCACCTGATCAGTTGGGAGAGGGACAGGTGCATCAATGATGACCTCTTCAACTGACACTCTGACTTCATCATCGGCAATTTGTTGGTGGTGTACAGTTGATCCCAAGTTTTGGACAGTCCCTTTCGCAACTAATCGTTTATCATGATGATCAGGATCCTCCACATAAAGGTCACAAGGTTGCTCTGACTGTCCAACAATGCAGCTCTCTCTAGTGCTCTGCTGCATAGGTGCATGTGAATGTGTGAAGGGAACAATGGTCTCTGGACGAGAGCTCAAAAGCAGCTTCAATTCATTCATTTCCTCCTGCATCTTGCTCATCTTGGATTCAAACATTGCAGTCAATGAAGCTTCTTGAGCCGCTGCTTTGTTCCATCTCCTCCCTGGTAATCATACTTTTTGTGGCGTTTGGATTTACCAAAGTATTCCTTCAGGCCTACCTGTCCTCCAACCCCCCTTACATGCCCCGCGTGATCTGGTTTTCCAGTCGCAACGGTCAGAACATCATTCCTCCCATCTAACAAAAAAGATCCCTCTATTTCTTTCTTTTTAAGATCTTCCTGTAAGATACAGATAACGAGAAGCTTAGTAATGAAACATGTTTAGTAACTAAAAATTAACAATAACGATACTTACAATTCTTTCTGCAACTAGACGAGTTTGT
Organism: Acacia melanoxylon; assembly: GCA_019022615.1. NCBI lineage: Eukaryota > Viridiplantae > Streptophyta > Magnoliopsida > Fabales > Fabaceae > Acacia > Acacia melanoxylon. The sequence continues at coordinate 8,717,853 of JAFJYJ010000002.1, forward strand.
TCACTTGTGTAGGCGCCGCTTGGCTTTTGCCGAATATGCAACCACAACTCCTCACGACGTATTGGAGATGGCGGATCATGTATCACAGAAGGATTGGATTCTGCTTCATCTTCCAATCTCTTCCGCTTGGCCGCCATCAATTCTTTTTCGGCCTTTTCATATCCACCGCAAGAAGCCCTTTGCGAGCAATCATTCTTTCTCCCTATCTCCCGTGCTTGTTCCCTTCTTTTCTCGTGAATCGAATTGAAAACAACTATTAATTATGAATTCCAACCATCTCACTAATAGAAATTAGAGAACTTTCGCTTGATATGAACCTCAAACACTAGTCAAATTCACTTCATCAAGTTTCAACATTTTATTTAAGGAAGATGTAGAATTGTAGAAGAAATTGGGAGAATTAGAGGAAAGGGAGTTGCAGAATTGCACCGAAACCTTTACACAGTTAATGTACTAAATAACTAATAGCAATGTCTAACCACTACCTACTATAACAGAACTAGCTAAGACTATAAATTATTTTCCTAATTACCTACTTAGTATTTTACCTTTGCACGGTTTACATATCAGACTTGCATAGAACTAAGACATGCTTTAGTATTTTACCTTTGCACGGTTTACATATCAGACTTGCATAGAACTAAGACATGCTCCTCTGATGCAGGACAAAGGATGGAAATATATACTTCTATTCACACACCAAACCATCTAACTAACAGAATTAGATGAACACAATAACATTCACATATTCCCACAGGTTAATAAGCAAACAAAAAAGGGCAAACAAAACTAAATATAAACTCACCAAAGCTTCGGGAGTAGTCGCGGTGAACAAATTGTTGCCAAGTTTGTTCATCAATAAATGTGTACTTGTCCCAAGGATTATGGTCAGACTGAACCTCAGCAAAAATATAGGTGTTAGCTAGAAAGGTCTTAAACTTCCTCCACCGATCAGTACAATAAGACAATGTCTTGTCTTTCAACTTCTGGCAGTCAGGGACAGTGTAGGTAAGTTGGATAGTGTCCCAAATAGGTTCCTTTACTGTGCGAAGGTCCTCATTTTTCCACTCATCTGTCAAGATGCTAGCCTTGCTGCGTGCTAGATAGCCGACAAAACTATTATATTTGCCTTTATTAGGACCAAAAGGAGCCAAATTTTCATCAAACTGAATCTCGAGCTTTGACCCAGAGGTCCGACTTACGGATACGTCTTTCATTTGTGTGCCACTTCTACCACGGCGTGCAGGGCGGTTACGAGGCTCATTGTGAGATGACGAGGGTTCGTTTTGACTTACACCAGACCAGTAACTGGCGTTGAATGAACAGGACAAGAACCGTTTCCTCCGTTCATTTTCGAGAAAGGAAGAGAGGTTGAGAGTGGTGGTGCGAAAGAGGAATGCCTGAGAATGTGAGAGAGTAATAGAGGATGGTGGTGGTGGGCGAGGAAGAGAGGTAATGCAACAGGAAGAGGGGTTTCGCAACAAAAACGGGGTTTCGAGTTCGGAGAGCAACGCATAAGTCCTAAGGTAAGGTTTCGCGCGAATATTTGGCGCTTTTGTTTTCAGACTGGATGAACTAAAACGCCGGTCTTAAAGGTTAACATTTAAAACCGTCCTTTAATAAAATCCGATCTTAAAAGTAATAAACTTTTTGTTTAATTTTTTTCAATATTTTGTACCAGCCACAATTGAAGTCCAGTCTTAAAAGTATAACCTTTAAGAGCGTTTTGTATATATGTCCGGTCTTAAAAGTTTTAGTCCTTTATATTTAAATTTTTCCTTATTATTTTGGTCGCGAGAAAATATAAGTCATTTGTACGAGATTTCTCTATAAAGTAATTGATATTTCAATTTTTTTAATAACATTTTTAAGACCGGTTGTTTTGTTAAGCGGTCTGAATAATATATTTAAGACTCATTAATAAAGGATCCGTCTAAGAAGTTCTTGATATTTACAAAACTGTCATTGGTCATACTTTTAATAACGGTGTGTCATTACTCCGCTCTAAACGAGGCGATCTTAAAGCCCTTTTTTTGCACTAGTGAGTTAAAAAGATTTCATCCATATATATAAATTACAAGGAGTAAATTATCCAAAGAAGAAAAACAAAAGGAATGAATAAATGAAAAGCGCAATTGTTCATGATTAAAATGGATAATCTAAGGAACCGGTTTCGGTGCCTATCCTTTTTACTTTCTCCCTGGACCGTCTAGATCAGATCTGGACGGTCCAGATTTTTTTTTAAATTGCTACTTTTTTAATAAAAAAATCATTTTAAAAAAAAATGTTAGTTGAGAGATTATCTTTATTTTAGATTCTGTACCCATTAGAATAATTTTTTTTTACAAAAATAAAAAGTAAAAAAAATAATATCTGGACCATCTAGATCAGATATGAACGGTCCAGGGAGGCTGGGCTCTCCCTGCCTATCCAAAGGATAGGCAGGGAAACCCAATCCGATAATCTAACCTTGAATATATGAAAAACTTTGCGAGCCAAAGTGTTTGATCTGTCAATATTCCGAGCTGTACCAGAAGACAAAGTTCTTCTCTTGTTGCATCCAATGTACTCATCTTATATGCTTATCAAGGCTGCAAAACAAAATCAAAGCACAATGCTGTTGCAAAAGAATCATTGCAATAGAGGAAAACGAAACTTGTACATCTATTGAACTCATATAAAATAGGTGTGTAACTTCACACACATTGGAAAGAATAAGCACAAAGGTATCTCGCACATTATTATGGGAAAGAGCAATATAATATAACAGAAGGACGAAACATTGACTCAGGTCACTCAAGCATGATAACCACGGGAATTTACATATACACTAGAAAGTAAATGATAATCATAGGTATGTTTGAAAATTTAGCCTGTAGCAATAAATCGTTGTCCATTAGTAACACTCTACAGTCTACATCTATTTTAAAAAAGGAAAGAAACCAAAGGCAACACAGTAAATATTTTAAGAATTTTATTCACCATAAAAAAATGATTTTACTTTTCATATTTTCAATAATTTGAGCTTGGAGCAGGAAACAGCTGCATTGCAGAAACAAAATACATCTCCTTACCAACACAAACAAACAAACAAAATAAAGAAAGAAAGAAATACTCCCAACTTAAATCTCAGCCAATTAAGGACAAGACCATTTGCATCCCTTGAAAACCAACGAATATGATTTTTACATCAATAAAACTTCGTAACACTGACTTATTTGTTAGTGTAAGTGGATAGCTATACCTAGCGGAGTAATTTTTTGAAACTTGCTCTAAGTATTTGTTTTTATTCTTTTAACTGCTGAAGGAAAAGAATAATATTCACACAAGTAGAAATATCAGATTCTATTCATTTAAGTAAATCAAGAATTAACCCAGAAGAAAATGGAATTAATTAAGAGGATGAAGATAAGTAAGAAGACATTTTTGAAATATCCATTTAAATAAACTACAAGAAGTAAACTCACTCAAAGAAGAAAAACAAAAGGAATAAACAAATGCATAGAATAATTCTTTTAGGATAAAACAGAGTAATTGAACCTTGAGTACACGAAAAAGCTTTTCCAGCCAAAATGGTTGATCTGTCACCTCAATACTACTAGGTAGCCTTGCATATTATGTGCATAATTTCAGCCTTATTCCAAAATTAAAAGCAGAATGAGGACAATAATTTTACTTCATAACTGTAGCAATATATCCTTACTAGTGAAAAGAAAGGGAACACAATAAATTATTTAGGAATTCAATTCACCAAAGAATGAAGATTTTACATTTTTTGGCTGCTTTATTTTAATTTCTCCATTCCAACACAGACACTTAGCATGAAAAAAATGGTTGAATGCAAATAACCAACCACCTCAATTAGTTCCAAAGAACAAGAACAAAATAGATAAATGCTCTACCTCTAACAAAATTTTGAAATCCTTTTTTTTTTTTACTGAAAAAAAAATTGAAATCATGGAATCTTTGTTTGATAAGTATTAAGTGCAACTTTGTGAATAGAAGTCACAAGCCCAAAAAGGATTAGCACAGACTATACCATGTCACAATCTATGTATCCGAACAATATTTACTGCTAGGTGAGTAATAACACTCAATTTTTTTAGAAGAGATTTCCTAACTAATTAATGCCAACACTTTCAACAACAACAAAACAAAAACTCAAAATCTAACACGAACTATACCATGTCATAATCTAACCAGTGTCACACTTGCAAAAAGGTGAAGTTAATCAATTTCTAAAGACCAAATATTGATAGAACACCCATCTTCTATATTATAAGAACATCAATGTCATATATATTACTTCATTTGCTTCTTAAATATTGTCAGTAGTTAATACACAAGAAACATTATCAAGAGCTTCGACTATTAGTCAGTTCAAGTTGATCGAGAGGTAGCTGCAACGCCAGACACGCAAGTTTAATAGAATAACATAAGTTAACTTAATAGTAGTCACAATGGTAGGCACCTGATATTAGAGGAAGTGACAAATCCAAAGGCTTCGTATCTATTGCCTGGTATTGCTCATTCTGCATTCATGGAAAATTGGGTTAGTTAAACTAAGATTTAACACCAATGAAACCATGTTACTGTGCCAAGGATAAAACTAAAGAAACTATGAAGAACGTATACATACATCACATTTAATACTGTTATTATTGAGTCCCCTCTCTAACTTTTTCATTGATGTAGATAGTCTTCCAAGCTCCCTAATCATCTCAATACTTTCTTTGTTCTGTATATATACTCTCTCTGGTCCTCATTATAAGGCACCAACTAGCAAGTGTATTTGGTCATTTTTATAAGGCACTTACTTGTTCCCAAGGAGTATTAATTATTTTTCTCATGTATGCCCCTACTTAATAAGAGTAGTGGGTGAAAGTACTAATTAATATAATATTAGAGTTTAGTACAATTAATAGGGGTAATATTGAAAGTTACTTAAATTGTAAGACAATTTTATTGACTTTAACTGTTTTTATTAGTTTGTGAGAATTGTTAGTTAGTGCCTTATAATAAGGACCAGAGGGAGTACAAAAAAAGTGTGTGTGACTCGTTTACTCAGTGAAAATTGTGCAAGAATTGTGATTCAAGGAACCAACTTAAAACTTGAGGAAACATTTTGAGTCCTGCCTAATAGATGCTTTATCTTCCAACACACACAAATTGATGTAGAAACCAAAACAAAAAACAAACAAAAAGGTTGACAGAGGAATGCATTTTTGGACTGGAAAAAGCATAACAAGGCAAAAATGAGGAACAAAATTAAGGGAAGGGGAGTTCCCTGTGGAGCTAGACTCATTATAGCAAGAAGGTCATTGACAAACAGCAAAGTAATTTGCAAAATAATTGTTTTGAAACTGGAATAATAAACTCACTAGTAATCAAGAGGATGAAGATAAGAAAAATGATATTTTTAAAAAGTCCATTTAGATAAACTACAAGGAGTAAACTACTAAAACAAGCAAAACAACAAGAATAAAGAAATGCAAAGAATAATTATTTCAAGATAAAACAGAAAATTGTAATATTGAATCAATAGACAATAAACTTTGCAAGCCAAAATGGTTGAATATTGGTCAACTTCACATCACTACCATGTTGTAATACCCTAATTCTCCCAATTCTCATAAACTTGTATTTTAGTGAATAATTATCAAAAATAAAGGTGAATATGTCTTAAATGATTATAATCTATTGATTATAATTTTAACCAAATTTCACTAGGAAATTAATAGACAAATGGTTGGATTTGAGACTACATATTAAGGGCTATAAAATGTGAAACAATAACACATAAAATGATGGTTATTTTATAACCAAAAGAGGCAAGAAAGTGATATGTAAACATTTAATCAAATTAAAGAAAATCAGCAAAAACTAATGGGTAAATTAGCTTGCATTAATTAAGAGCAATTTCATAACTCTTCAAATTAATTAGAGACAATTTAAAAGCATCAAGAGGAGGGCTGTTAATTCGAAAATTTAAGGGGCAAAGATGATGAAATTAAGCTTGAAAAATAAAGCACTAATAACCTTGATTAAGTAATGAATCAATCCTACATTGACACATGTAAATAAAAGGACAATTAAGCTTTTGTTTAACAAAATAATTAGACTAATGAATCAGCCCAAAAGGTTCACATTTTCGCTGGCCATATTGGAGCAATGAGGGCCAAGTGTTTTTAGGATATTATCTAAAGTGTTAAGTCTAAACCTCCATGTAATTTAATTAACCAATGACAAGAGTAACTAAAGGGCATATAAACACTTGATTAAGATGTTAATCAAGCTTAATAGAACAGCCCACAAGTCAACAATGGCAACTAGCTTAGGGAAGAAGTTAGAATTGGATGATGACACATGTCTTTGCAATCCATAGGTTCCAATTTAATTAAGCTTAATCCTTAGGTAATTAATTGCACCAATGGGAGACTTGAGCCATGGATTAAGGGTGAGGATTGAACTTAACCTAACACAAATTGGATCCAATGGTGAGGGTGCAAAGTCATTGGGTGTAATATGTTTTAAATAAGCTTGGATTTTTTCCTATAAATAGAGTCTCAACCCCTCTTCATTCTTCAAATCAAAATCAGCTCCAAGTAGCTGAAGATAGAGTAGTGAGAGTGAAAGTTGAGGAGCAAGAAGGAGGAGGAACAAATCTTCAAGGGTAAGTTCTCTAGCTTTAGCTTTTAGATTTTTAGTAAAGTTGTAGGAAAATTCATTTATATGTTTTTAAGGCTCCATTGCTTTTAAAATGAAAACTGGAGTAAAAACATGTTGGGAAATGATTTTTGGAATCAATAGGTCCAAATGGTGAAAGTTGGGGAAAATCCCAGATTTCAGTTTTCTGGAGTCAATCACTTTGTGTCCATTATTTTATGTATCAAATGAAGTCCTAAAATCATGAAATTTTACAGGGGTAAAATAGACATGTAGGGCTTTCTATTATTATAAAATTTGTAACGTTTTGAGCTACGAACAATGAGTTATATATTTTTGAATTTAGGCCTTATTTCTAAAACTATAATCTAAAAAGTGTTTGAAAAAGATAAAACTGGTAATTACTCATGCATTTCGAGTTTAGGGAATTATTTTTCCTTGAAACAACCATGTCAAGTGTAACACCCCAAATTTTGGACCCTGAGAATTGAGAATAAGCCTAAAGTAGGCGGACGACTAAGCCCAGTTCGGAAAGAGTCCCAAGAATGTCGAGAGTTAGGAAGCCTCTATGGGACTAAGTAACTCGGCTATACGAGTCAGTGGACCTAGTATGTATAAGCCGTGAAATTAAAGTGTTAATGGGAAAAGGGGCACAAAAGACCTATACGGTAGAAATTCTGTTGGAAAAGATGTCAACTAACTATGTCCTGAGGTATAGGACAATTAGTTGAGCGAAAATATGCCGGTATAAGTAAGTATATGGCATTTTCAGGGTAGTCTTGGATGTCCTTCGTTTTTGGAGGAAATAGGAAGGGAAGAGTATTGAAGAAGCCAAGCAAAAGTCAAAGGTAATGATGACATACTTTTGTGTTGGACTGATAAAATCATGACACGTGTCCCCTCATCATGACAAGGGAAAGAGCTACTTTTGTGTTGTCTAAATAGAATGGTGACAAGTGTCCCTTCATAATTACAGGTGTAAAAGTCAAAAAACTTGTGAAAGAAGCTATGTGAAAGGAGATATTTTGAGGGCATTTTTGTCAATTACTATAACGAACACATGTGTAAGCAATTAATATGAAATGATGACTCAAAAGCTTCTTGAATAAGCTTCAAATTCGTGCAAAACAAGGAGGAGAGAGAAAAGTCAACAAAACTTGCAAAATAAGCCAAGTTAAGAGGATATTTTGCAAGGGCACTTTAGTCATTTGATTTAGGGGATTTTTAAGTGCCTTCTTGACATATTTTAAGACGTTTTACACTCCCTTTAGCATAGGTATTTTGACCGGGAGCTCAAGGGCCATAGAAGTTAAAGTGACGGTCACCACTACTAGAAAAATAGGAAATAGCTACAGAATTTGCTACGGAACATTTTCCGTAGCAATGGTAACGGATTTTGCTACGGATTTGTAATTCCGTAGCAAAAAATGCCCAATTTGCACTTTTTTCGACGGATGACGTCATCTGTCGCCACTTTTGCGACGGATGACGTCATCCGTCGCAAAGGCGCCCATTTTGGTCGCTAAGTGCGACGGATGACGTCATCCGTCGCAAAATTGGCGACGGATGACGTCATCCGTCGCACTTTGCGACGGATGACGTCATCCGTCAGAATGGGGTAGACAAAATGGCGGACCATTTTGGTCCGCCAATAAGTGACGGACCACGTGATCCGTCGCAATTGCGACGGATCACGTATCCGTCGCAAATTGGCGGACGTAAAGTCCGCCTTTTTGTGACGGATGACGTCATCCGGACGCAAATGGCGGACTTTTCACGCTTTTTTGCGACGGATACGTGATCCGTCGCAAAAAGGCGGACTTTCTGTCGCCAATTTGCGACGGATACGTGATCCGTCACACAAAGTAGCGACGGATCATGTATCCGTCGCAAAAGGCGGCAGAAAGTCCGCCAATTTGCAGTTTTTAGCGACGGATCATGGATCCGTCGCTTTTTGCGACGGATCACGTATCCGTCGCAAAAAGCTGCATTTTTTTAATAAAAAAATTTTCTCTCCTTTCCCGATCTCGCCGGCCCCTCGCGAACTCGCCGCCCCCCTCCCCGTCTCCGGCACCCCTCCCCTCCTCCCCCGACCCCCGCCCTCATCCCCCTCCCCGACCCCGACCCCCGTCTCCGGCCCCCCTCCCCCGCTCCCCGACCTTTCCTCATCCCCCATCCCCGTCTCCGCCCCCCCTCCCCGCTCCCCTCCGTCGGACCCTCCTCCCCGGACACTTCCCTCCGTCGCCCTCATCCCCCCCCAACCACCCTCAACTCCGGCCCCCCCTCCCTCCTCCTCCTCCGACCCTCCCCTTTGCAGGTTTTTTTTTTGTTTTGTTTTGTTTTCATTTTTGGCCTCCATTTTTGCGGGTTTTTTTTTTTTTAACCTCCATTTTTGTTTTTTTCAAACACTTCTAAGTACTTTCATTGGTGCAGGCACTTCCAGACAAACAAATCCTAGCACTTCTTATTTTGCAGGTTAGCTTGAAGTATATTTTCTTTTTATCACTATATGATATTTATGTTATGTTTGCTTAGCTGCAATAATGAAAATATGTATGTTGGTAGAAGATTATCAATTACATGAGTTGAAATCGTTTTTTTATGTGAAGTATTTTTATCTAGCACTTTTTATGAATTTAGAAATTTCAATTCGATTTTGGTGTGATAAAATTAAGATTTTGTATTAGTTGGTATTGATACATAAATCTTTAAATATGATGATGTTGAAACTAGAAAAGTGAAGTGTTTGGAAATAAAATTTAGGGATAAGACAATTAATTAATTAATGTCAATTTGGTAGGAGGAAAGTGTGACATTGAAGAATAATCACATTTGTATGTGTTCTAAAAATTAGTAGAATTTATTATTCTATTTAGGCTATTATAAAAATGATGTTAGTAATTTGTTTAAAAAATATTTCATTTAATTTTTTTATTTCAATCTATGTTTAACAAGTTATACAATAAATTTGATTAAATGTTAAGTAATCTCTTTGATCTAGCTCATATATGTTAGAAACTCCAAAATACTTAGTATTCTATTCTTTGTTTGCCCCCTCCACATGCATGTAACCATGTTCTCGCTGTGCTATCCTCATTCTCCGGTTCTTCTTTGGAATATGTTCTTTGTTCAATGCATGTGTTTGTTTTTCACTTTCTTGATTAAGTGGCAATTGGTAGGCATAAGAGGCGACTTTATATATATATATATATATATATATATATATATATATATATATATATTTGTGGTATGTTGAGAAGTTAATTAGGGTAGTAATCGAACTAGCTAGGAAGTATGGAAGGCAACCATGATAGAAGTTGGATGTACAATCGTCTAACCGATAGAAGAGAACTAACGCAAGCATTCTTGGTGGGTTTGGAAGTGTTCGTCCAATTTGCTTTGGCGAATTCAAATAATTCAAGAAGGAGATCGGGTGTCCGTGTGTCAAATGTAAGTGTTTAAGATTTACGGATGCGGAGACGGTCGGGAATTTATTTGTGTCAAAAGGGATTCATTAGAGATTATGAATGTTGGGAATTTCATGGCGAAGTCCGATAGTGACACCGAGTGGTTATTACGGGACAAGTAGTCATCGAGAAAACCTTAATCAATATGAGCGAGTTGGTTATGGATGCCGCGGGTCCTTCGATCGGCCAATATTTTGATCCCGTTACTCATGCCGAACCGTCATACATGGGAGAGGAGACCGGTACACATCCTCAACCATTGCACATGGGTGAGGATCCTCATCCGAAGCCGCTAGGTTCTATAAAATGCTTCAAGAAGACGGCGTCCGTTATGGGAAGGTTGCGAACACTTTGAAAATAGTGAATATTCATCGCTATCGGCTACCCTAGCAACACTAAGCTTGAAGACCGATCACCATATGAGTGAGAGGAATTACAACGAAATGATGCAGATCATGAGTAAGGTTGTTCCCAAAGACAATAATTTGCCGAAGGACTTTTACCAAGCAAAAAAAGGTGAAAGAGCTTGGGCTTGGATGTGAAAAAATTCATTGCCGCCCCGCAGGATGTATGTTGTATTACAAGGATGATCCGAGCCGACAAATTGCAAATTTCGTGGACATGACGGATATAAAGTTGTGGGGAAAGGAAGGAAAAAGACCCGTCATGCATTAAGCAAGATGTGGTACTTTCCTCTGGTGCCCAGACTTACGAGATTGTATGCATCCGAACAAACAGCTGCTCACATGAGATGGCACCGGGAGCATCGTAGGGATGAAAACTTTGTGACGCATCCATCCGATGCCGAAGCTTGGCGTAAATTTGACGAGGCGAATCCTTTCTTTGCTATGGATCCCCGTAATGTTCGTCTTGGTCTATGTTCGGATGGGTTCGCTCCTTTCAACAATACGGGCAGAAATTATTCCTGTTGGCCAGTCATTGTGACTCCGTACAACCTCCCACCCTCTATGTGCATGAGAAGAGAGTTTTTCTTCCTTAACGCGTTAATCCCCGGGCCGTCGAACCCAAAAAGAAGATAGATGTGTACCTCATGCCTTTGATAGACGAGTTGAAAATGTTGTGGAGTGAAGGTGTTTTTACGTATGATATATCATTAAGTCGAATTTCACCATGCGGGCGCCTTAATGTGGACGATAAATGATTTCCCCGCATATGGGATGTTGAGTGGCCGGCAAACGTCGGGAAAGCTCGCATGCCCGATATGTCTCAAATGGAACATGGGTTTTAGCTTGGAACACGCCGCAAGGTCAGTTGGTTTGACAGCACCGACGATTCCTACCCCGATCATCCGTTTAGGAGAAATAGAAAAGACTTCACGCGGAAGGTTGTCGAACGAGCAGATCCACCTCGTCGTTTAAGTGGACAAGAAATATGGGGATGGTCGTGCACATTCCGAGTGTCGAAAGGGGCCGCTTCAAGCGAACCCGAGGGGGTACGGCATTGATCATCATTGGAACAAACGCAAGATCTTCCGGGAACTACCATATTGGAAAGATCAATTGTTAAGACACAACCTCGATGTCATGCATATTGAGAGGAATATGTTTTGCAATATTCTTTACACCGTGATGGACACCAAGGGCAAGACGAAAGACACAGTCAAAGCAAGATTGGACGTTGAAGCAATTTGTAGAAGGTCTGCTTTGCATTTGGTGGACAGTGGCACTGGATGAATTTCCAAACCCAGAGCGCCGTACACATTCAATAAAGAGCAGAATTTAGAATTGTTGCAATGGGTTAAAGATCTGAAACTCCCCGACGGTTATGCGTCAACCGGAAAAGATGTGTCGACATGCACGAGGTGAAGTTGAGCAAGATGAAGAGTCATGATTGTCATGTTTTTTTCCGCAGATTGTTGCCATGGGCCTTCAAAGCACTACCGAAGCATGTATGGTCTATTCTAACGGAGTTGTCCATGTTCTTTAGAGAAATTTGTGCTTGAGCTTAATGTTGAAAAGTTACGACACCTGGAGGCGAGCATGCCCATAACGCTATGCAAGTTAGAAATAGTGTTTCCTCCTAGCTTGTTTGACTCAATGGAACATTTTCCCGTTCACTTGGCCTACGAAGCAAAGGTAGGAGGCCCACAACAGTATAGATGGATGTATCCGTTTGAGAGGTAATATATATATATATATTGATTTGCGCTGTTATTAATTGACCGACATGGTACTTTAGATTATAAATACCCTCTGATATTACATTGTAGGTTTTTACGCACACTTAAGCACAAGATCAAAAATACAAGGTACATTGAAGGATCTATATGAAGCTTATCTAGTCGAAGAGGCCACAAAATTTGCGTCATACTATTATCCCCCGAAATGATGTCAAGATGGAGAGGGTACCTCGTAACGATGATGCCGTGATACGAGTGATCAAAAATCAATATTTAACTTTCCGTGCCGAGTCGTGGGAAAACGTTGGAAGTCAACTCTTGACGGAAAAGATAAGCGAGTTGCGAGTGGTACATTCTAAACAACCGTGAAGAGGCCGCAAAGTACCTAGAGTAAGTTTTTTTGTTTACTATTACGGTAAGTATTAAAGTATTAACTTAAGTTTTTTGTTACGTTACTTCTCTAATTGGGTCCGATCGGAAATCCTTGATGTCGGTGTCCCAAGTTGATCAATTCACTAATTCTCGAGTTTCCAAAATGGTTTCGATCATTTTTCTTGGAAAATCCATCAGATCCCAATGAAGTTGCGTGGAGTTTATCTTATGGAGCTGCAATGACAGTTACCCAATGCAACAAATATATAATCAATGGGTATCGATTTGCAACCGTTGACGTGAACGCGGTACACTATGTTGCAATTACGGTGTATGTTGTCGAGGTGACCAAGTTGACGGGGTGGAGACTGACTACTACGGGACGTTAGTTGAGATAATTCAGCTGAGTTACCAATGGGACAAGGTGGTGACCCTTTTTAAGTGTGAGTGGTTTGATAACAATCCGCGTGGGACAAAAGTGGACAAACATGGAAATATTGAGATCCACTGGACAAAGAGATATACGGTTGGTTATGACCCATTCATCCTTGCTCAACAGCGGAACAAGTTTACTATACACCATACCCTACATCTCGCCAAGGATGGACGGGAGTTATTAAAACCAAAGCACGAAATATTATACCAAAGTCGAAAGAGCCGGAATCAAATGACAAGTATGGTGAACCTTTCCAAGCCGATGTGGAACATGTGCGCCCATAAACATCTTCGATGACGAAGTACCAAGCAATCTCTTTGATTCTCGTGCGGAGTTAGAGTTGATTCCTATACAAATTGACGATGAGAAATCGACGATGAGGATGAGGCGAAATGAGCTTCTCGACATCAATGCGAGTTCGATGACTATGAGAGTTCGGATGAAGACATGCAAGTAGATGTCGATGAACAGGAATCGTCCGGTTGATTTGTGTTAGTTTTGTTTATGACGATATGTTATACTACATACTTTGTTTCTTTGCTACTGTCATATTAACTAATTTTATATATATATATATATATATATATTGCCATGATGTCTATAAGTGTTCGAGATGGAGCATCCGGGAGGACGTTCGTAGTGGACGTGGCGGTGGTCGAGCCCGACCCCGTACTATAAGAGGGGTAGGGCGACGCCTAATCGCTCCATATGGAGTGCGAGGCTCGGCTCTTCTCCGAGAGGTGCCACTATTTGATTTTTCGTCGTCACCGTCGGGATATTTGTCATCTTCACCGTCACTTTATACATCGTCGTCACGGCGGCTACCCCCCACGATGCACGGCAGGAGGACCATAGGTTTACTTTACCATTTCGATTGATTTACATTTGTTTAGTTTCTTGAAACCATCTATGTATAAACATCTTCAATATTTCACATTTCTTCCTTAGCACACCGCGTCGCCTCGAGCCACGTCGGGGAAGAAGGTAGTTCTTCGAGGTACCAATCTTGGGCTCAAGAGATCCGAGACGGGGTTTCTTTGGATCCGTCCCGACGGCAACGAGTAAGTCATGCCAAGTTACTCCGTAATGTTACAATTTTCTTTTCTAATTGGTTTGTATGCTAATATTTGCATGATAATCTCTCGTTTTCAAATTTGTGCACGATACTCCGGTGGCGACTTTCATGTCGGACCAAATATTCCGTAATTACACTCAAGCTTGGACCGCGTGGACAGAGATTCCTAAGACGCAACGAGACAGGTGGTTCAAGGAGTTCTTGGTAAGTTATTTTTTTTATGCGTGTTAATTAAGTACTTTTAAAATTTTGAGCACTAATTGTTCGTTATTGATTTTCAGAATAAGCATATGACGTTGCCTGAGCATCTTGAAAATCTGAAAAAAGCTTATAACCACAGGGCTAGCGTGATGGTGCGTCGAAAGCTCTATGCATCGAGAAGATCGAGAGGCAAGACAGATTGGCTTCACGGGACACTAGGGATGAATTATTTGGCAATTGGGAAAACAATGACAAGTTTAAGGCCATAAGTGTGAAAAATAAGGAAAATAGGGCCAAAATGGAAGGACCGTCATATCCGGCGGCTCCATATCAATTAGTGAGCATCGACGCAAAGTTGTAAGTACACGTTATTTTCTATTTACGTATTCTATATTTTGTACTTTGAAGTAATTAATTAAGGTCATCATTTGCGTTTGCAGATAGATTCGGGGAAGCTCACTGGATCGGTTGAGTGGGTTACCTTTCGGCGGACCCATTCCCGACGGCCCGAAAGGAGTGAGAGGCAATGGATTAATCAAGGGCGCAACAAATAGCGGTTAGACATTTATTGCCTTTATTACTTGTTTTATGCACCACCATATTTATTTCATTTTACATGTCTTATTTGTATGTATTTGTTTGCTTGTAGGAAAACTTTGAGAAGCCGTCGCGGGAGAGAGCCTCGCGGCGTGAGATCGACCCCCTCATCCTCTATATCCGACAACGAGAGTCCGTTCTTTCGAGGCTACTCGGCGGATTTGACAAGAAGGGAGGGTCTTTGGATACGGTGAGTCCGACCACCCGATCAAGCGGACAAAGCGCCTCTCATCCGGCCTTTGGAGGGGTTTCTTCAAGTAAACATAATACATTTGATATTGATAATTTTCATTCTCGTGTCCATTCAAATGAAATACAAATAATAAATGTACTAATCAATTTTGTAGATGAGCTGAAGAAGATGAAGGCGTTGGTGGAGGAGCAAGCAACACAGATGACCCAGGAACGGGAGATTATGAGCCAGCGGCTGACTCAGGAAACGGAGATGATGAGGCAGCAGATGATTCAGGAACAAGATCAGATCAAGCAGGCGTTGCAACAGGAACAAGATCAGATCAAGCAGGCGTTGCAGCAGGAATGGGCGATGATGCGACAAGAGATGACTCAGCAGAATAAGATGATGAGGGCGATGCAGCTTCAAATCATGTCCCTTATGAAAGACAGAGGTTCGGGTCGAATCTGGTGATGATGACCATGCGGTGATGATGACCATTACGCGGGTGATGATGATGATCACGATCTTCATTGCTTAGCCTACTTTTTTGTATTTGCTTGTTGCTACTACTTTTTTGAATTTGTTTGTTGCTACGGATTTATATATATATTGTGTTTTCACTATGTAAACTCTTTTTTATCGTTACTATATTCATGGTACATTATTTTATTATTTGTATTCAATTTTCTATTAAAAAATTTAAAATAAAATAAAATTTGCTACCGAAAAAAAAATCTCCGCAAATTCCGAAATTTGCTACGGAAAAACAAATCCGTAGCAAATTCTGGATTTTGTTACGGAAAAAATCCTTAGCAAATTTTAGAATTTTTGAAATTTGCTACGGAAAAAATACCCGTAGCAAATTTGAAAATTTGCTACGGATTGTTAAATCCGTAGCAATTTGCTACGGATGTAAATATCCGTCGCAATTGCGACGCGATATTTTGCTACGGACAAAATCCGTAGCAAATACGTTTTGCTACGGAAAAATGGGTTTTTGCTACGGATTTTTTCCGTAGCAAAAACTGAAATTTTAGTAGTGCACATAGTGACTTGAGAATGAAGTAAGTTCGAAGAGACGTAAGCCGGTATAAAGTATAAGTGACAAAAGACATAAGTGGGACGCGAACTCCGATCCTTTGGGACATGGTATGCGTGTCCAACCAGGGAAAAGAGAGAAAATGAGTAATTTGGACCATGTGCAGAAGGAAAAGTCAGTAGTAGTGATGATTCGTCGGACACGTGGCGCTTCGGGGTCAGAAGTTGGATTTTTGGGTAGCACGTAGTACGAGGTAATTATGAGACTGAAATATGGATTTCTCGCTCCCCAAGGCAATGTGTTTCGGCCCCTCATGGTCAGGGAGAAGGGACTGATGATCCGGCCCCACATGAGTCCAACTGAGTGGCACAAGTCCTGAGGAAAAGTGTAACCGGCAAAAGTAGCTGAACGGGACCGGTTCGGGGTTTCTGGAGACAGGCCCAGACCCCCAGATACAGGTGAAATGGCGCCACATGGTGGGCCAGGAGAGAGAAAGTAGTGACTTAGAGAGCAAGGCAAAAGTCACATCAAGTAATAATGAAGAGAGAGAAAATAAAATAATAAGAAGTAATCTGCACCACACATTTGGAATCTGATAGGAGAAGAGGAATGACATGTAATTATGACCCCACATGGATATAAATGACATCATTTTAGGGCTGCTAGGTGGGTCCCACTGTCTTGGAGGAAAAGTAACCCAAAATGACCATTTTACCCCTAAAGCACTGTTTTAACCACTGGGTAAAAGCTTGCACCTAGTAAATCCAAAGACCAGCACTAAGGGGCAGCCAAGGGATCTGATTTTATGGACCTAGGAGGTGCCACATGTCTGCCCTAGAAGTCTCTAGGATTGCTTGGAGGGCAACCCAAAGAATTATATAAAAATCGGAAGCATCCTTCTGACCATTGGGTAATAGCAAAACTTGGACAAATCCCTTAACCCTTCACTACTACAAAAATGCTAAAAATAACGACCTAAATAAGACCCAATTAACGTCCCTTTACTGAGGGACGTCTCGGAGGGGGTAGTCGAAATTGTGGCTTTCTTATTAAGGCGACCTGAATTGTAAATCAGGTCGCCTTAATAAGGCGACCTGATATAAGATGAGGACGCCTTAATAAGGCGACCTGATTTAAAATCAGGTCACCTTATTAAGGCGACCTGAATTTATATCAGGACGCCTTATTAAGGCGACCTAAATTTATAATTCAAGTAGCCTTAATAAGGCCAAAATTGAACAAAGGCGTCCTGATTACATAATCAGGACGCCTTTGTTGAGTTTTTTTTTTTAAAATATATGCTGCATATTTTAATTTTTTCCGAAAAAGAACAGACAAACGCTATATATATACATGAATCAGTAATATACATACCCACCATAACACCAAACTTGCAAAGACACAAACTAACAATGAGATAGCAACAAACTGATATATCTACCAAGTTTTGCATCAGCTGAATCAGTAATATACCCACAATAACACCAAACTTGCAAAGACACAAACTAACAATGAGATAGCAACAATGAGATATCTACCAAGTTTTGCATCAGCCAGAAACCCACCAAGCAACACAAGAAGGTTCATAGTTCCAAGAAAGTTGGTCACAATTGTTGCAGATTTTGAACAGATACCCACAATAACACCAAACAGATACAAACGAACAACATTAGCAAAGAATCACTAACACAATAACATACTAATCATGCTCACTACTAACTAGGCTATGTGTTGAAGAAGATGTCTAGCCAACATGTCTCGAACCGAATAGATGTCATCCCGCGAGTACGGATCCGAGTAGCCAAAAAGCGTAAATTGGAAAACAAGGTATAAGATAAACCAATTAAGTGAAGGAAATAATTAACAACTCAAGTACAACAACAAAAATATCATCATTTGAGGATCACAAAGTGATTACGTACATTTTGAAAACCTTGAATACGTCCTCTGGTAACGATGGATTGCATCCAATTCATAACATAGTATCCGCACTCGGTGTTCCTTGGTTGTTGATGGCACTATAAATCAAAAGCAAATTGTTAAAACGAATAAAGGCATATTGAAAGCTACTATGTCAATGAAATAACTTGAATTGAAACTACTTACCTTCGGATAAAACCACTTCGGTCCACCCTGCTCTTTTGCTCCAGCAAGCTATCTATACGTCTTGAGGCCCCTATCATTAAAATGGAAATTAACAGACATGTTAAACCATTCATTTAAAAGAAGAATAGATGATTTAGACAAAAATTTACTTACTCGGCAAACATGGTTTTGATATCCTCGTTTGGATTGCCACCTACTGAATCGAACCAATAACATGAGTTCTTGACGGGACAAACAACACACAAGGTCCAATGACCACTACAACATATACGTATTAATATTAAATTAAGATAAGAAAGCAATTTATTCACAAAAATCTTATATAGACAAAACAAAAGTACGCACCTTTCATGTATTGGCGCTAGATAACAAGACTTGCCTCCGTCGCCCATTGTTAAACCAACATAAATTGACCTTTTGGGTAACTTATTGCGAGCCAAAGCCATGCATCCAGAACATAAGTATCCATACGAACCCGCTCGCTTTGTGTTGGCGCATATTTCGCGGCAGACACTATGAAATGAAATAAAATGATAAATGTTATTGAATATATTAAACAAAACAAAAAAGAGTATTGACATAATTAAAGGGTTAAAAAAACTTACAGGATTGCAAGTTGAAGAAACTGTATATCTAAACAATCCATATGCATAAACTTTGTCAAATCTTTCTTGTCAATTATTATCGGATATGTTTTTCGCACCGACAATGCCGGAGGCATCTCGCAAGCTTATAAAGTCGATGTCTTTGTACAACTCTCGCAGTCATTTGTGCTAAGTAGGGAAATAAGCTCGCAGCTTGTTCATGCTATGAAAACATAAAAAACATATTATGAGTGGATTAGCAATGAAAATCAATCAGGAACCTACTCATCATCAATCAGTAATGTATTTCTTACCATTGGAGGTGTCGTCCCCATCTCAATAAGATGATGCGGCCAAAGGATGAACCATGTGATGGCAGCGCCTAGTGTGGTAACCTCCTCATCATCAATCGGGATGGATGCCTCTTCTTCCCCCTCTCGCACACTTTTCACAGTCACCCGACGTTGGTCTTCTGGAATTTGCTTGTTATGGTGTGCGGTTTGTTCTTGGTAAACAAGACCATCGGCAACAATACACCGGTGTGGGTCATCCAAATATAGAGTGCAAGGTAGACCTCCCTGTGGTGTGTGAGAAGGTTTGCCGTGTCCGCTTGATGGAGGGTGAGAAAGTTCGCCAAGATTTACATCTACAGGCTGAAAACTGTCTTTGCTGCTGGGGAAGGCCGGGGATTCTTGGGTTGTACGTTCCGTATTTGCCTTCTCTTGTACCATAGCTCTCATTTCACCCCGTAGTTGTTCCATAACCTCAGCTACGAGGGTTGCTCGAACTTTGGCAACAAACTGAGGACTAAGGTTGTCTTCGTCATGCAAACGTGAACGCCGTCCGAAATATTTTGCAACACTAACTCCCCTTGTCTCCCCTTGAACAGCATCAAGGTAATCCGGCTTCCCAATCGCCGTTGACAAAATGTCCCGACGTGTACCGGCGTGAATGAACCTTTGGCCGCTCGTTGCTCAAGTGCATCCGTACCATAAGATTTTTCATAAATAATAACTAAACTCTTATAGTATGAAACAACTGAGGCCATTTAAGACTTCTAATTTAACTACTTACAATCTTTGAGGCGACCTCAACAACATCTTCATTTATGTATTTGTCACCCTTCATTCTCATGACTTTCCATTTTTTGTGACAAGGAGGACGCTCGGGGGCCTAGATAGCAATGGAAGGATCGGATTGGGAAGCTTTCTTCATTCGCTGTCACTCTTCTTCCATCATCTTCCGTTCAAGATTTTTATATCCACCTCTAGACATGCAATGCGGATACTTATTTTTCGCTTGCCTCTCTCTATTCGCTTGACTTTTTTCCTGTGACACGAAAACAAACAAAACTGAGCCTACGATGTCAAGTTAATTCAAATAAAAGATAAGATATGACCGAAATTTTACAAGAAATTCAGGATTCTGCCGTGACGCCACAAACTCCCTCCAATTCTCTAGAGAAATGAAATCATAGGTCATACATGGGTCCTCGCTCCTCTTTGACCCTCGAATATATTTTTTACTGAGCTTGTTCTTAAAATCTTTCCAACGGAGACGAACTTCGCCCATCCAATGCTTGTTCATCGCCTTATTGTCGGGACATCATATATTTCTTTTGCAAGGTAAAAGAGAAGATATGAAAGAAATCAAGTAATAAGACTAAAGATACAAATGCAGATATATCGAAAGTGAGATACCAACATTTGTGCCCAAATCAACTCCTTCGTTTTATCAGGAACCATCTTCTAACTAGAATATACAATACGAACTTTGCTTCGAGCTAGATAGCCAAGATAGCTAATAAAATTGTCTTCCTCTCTACCAATCGGATTCATATTGGCATCAAACTCCACATGCAGCTTCTTTTTTGACTGTCACGAAGAGCAATTAGGGCACCCATGTTTGTGCTACCTCTACCCTTTCTCACAACGGGTTGATCTACCCTATCACCCGATGACTCATCAGAGGTGGACATATTCATGTTCATCAAAGAAAGACAAATCAATGTTAGATAGGTTATTAAATAATAAACAAATTACTAAAATGAACGAACATGTTAAACCACCACTCGTTAAAGGTTAAAATCTCACTTTATATGGTTTTTCATATTCCTTCACAATGATCCTTTCTTGCAAAAGCATATTCTTCATCATCTACCAATTCTACTTCACGTGTTGAGGTGGATTTGTTGTGAAAAGGAGTGTATCGTCAAGGTTCAAGGATTCTTCACCATACTTCTGTTTTTTACTTTGAAGTACAATGGACATTTTTTTATTTGCAGGGTTTGTAACATAAAACACTTGTTTCGCCTGACTTGCTAAAATGGATGGCTAATCTCTATGACCAAGGCTTTGAAGATCAACTGAGACAAATCCAAATTTAGGATCTATTACAACAACATTATTGCTAACCCACTTGCATTTCAATAAAGCAACTTTGAACTTGCTGTAGCTAATCTCCCATATTTCTTCAATAACTCCATAATAGGCCATTGATGCTAACACCGGGTTTTTGTCTTTCGAACTCGAAAAGTGCATGGATTCAGCTTCAACCATCACCCCACTATTTTGCACAGAACTTCTGTCATCTTGGTCTTTTGTGTAGAAAGAATATCCGTTTATATCATAACCGCTCCAAGTGATGACCTAAAAAGAAGGCCCCCAGGCTAACCACTCGATTGTATCCGACACACCGGTCTCGTGCAATACCGTCTCCTGGAACCACTTTATGAATGTCTTCTTTTGCTCATTAGCTATCTGCATGTCATTCTTCCTTGGATTCATATCCTTCAAACTCTTTTTGTGTTTATCAATGTATGGTTGAACTTCTTCCATATTATTCAAGATATACAAGTGTGCTTGCAACACGGCTTCACGAGGCATATTCTTTAGTTTGATGCCTCGAGTTCCCTCGCTTATCCATTCGTCATGCTGAGATTGTATCGTCGCCCCTGATAGATAATCTTTGCAGAACTCCATAGCCTCTTCAACTATATATCTCTCAACTATTGAGGCTTCCGGTCGATAAGGATTTTTATAATACCCTTTTAAGATCTTCATGTATCGCTCGAAAGGGTACATCCACCTTATGTAAACTGGACCGCAGAGCCTTACCTCCCTTACCAAGTGCACTATCAAATGCACCATGATATCAAAAAAAAAAGCAGGAGGAAAATGCATCTCTAGTTGGGACAAAATAATATAACCCTCATTTTCCAATTCATCCAACTTTTCAATGTCAACCACTTTGTTACATATAGCATTAAAGAAAATACTCAATCTTGTTATAGTGGCTCGCACTTCATCTTTCATAATGCCTCTAATAGCTATTGGTAATAGTTGTTGCATCAACACATGATAATCATGGGACTTCATTCCCACTAACTTCAAATCGTCCATTGAAACACACCTTCTCAAATTAGAAGAATATCCTTGTGGCACCTTAATGTCATATAGACACTCACACAAACTTTTCTTCTCCGCTTTTGATAGTGTATGAGTTCTTTGGCTCCATCTATGCCCTCTTACCATCTTCCATTACTCGTGGATGTAACCGTTCTCTTATTCCCATATCAACCAGATCTAGTCTCGCACTAATTCCATCCTTAGTCTTCCCGGTATGTGCAAAAGAGTACGACAAGGCTATCGCAGACGTTTTTCTCCACATGCATCACATCAAGATCGTGTCTCACATCAAGACTACGCCAATATGGAAGATCAAAGAAAATTGATCTCTTCTTCCATATATTCTTCTCACTCGCCTTCCTTTGCCGCTTACCCAATATGACATTGATATGTTTCACCCGACTATAAACTTCCTCTCCGGTTAATGCCTTTGGAGCCGTGCTCTGCTCCGGTAAGCCGTTAAAACGCTTTCTTAACTTACGATATGGGTGGAACCGATGAAGAAACCTCTTGTGACCGAGGTAGACCATTTTTTTCCGTGCTTTAGTTGATGGAAGTTTGTGTCTGCTTCACATATTGGACATTCTTTATGCCCCTTCACACTGTACCTTGACAAATTTCCGTATGCAGGAAAGTCATTTATCATGGTAAAAATCATTGCACGCAACTTGAAAGACTCCTTCTTATATGCATCAAACACATCTACGTCTTCCTCCCACAACTTCTTCAAATCCTCAACCAAAGGCACCAAGTACACATCGATATTGGTCCTGGGTTGTTTTGGTCCAAAAATCATCATAGAAAGCATCACATACTTGCGTTTCATACATAGCCAGGGAGGTAAGTTGTATATTACAAGGAGAACTGGCCATGCACTATGGGTGCTGCTAAGAGTTCGATACGGATTGAAGCCATCTCGTACAAAGCCCCGGTGAAGGTTTCTTGGCTCACTGCCAAATTGAGGAAACATTTCATCTATTTTCTTCCATTGCGGAGAGTCACCGGTGCCGAAGATATTTTCCATCGGATATTCTCTCATCGAATGCCATCTCAACTTTTTGCCGTTGCTTCACTAGTAAACAGACGCTTAAACCGCGGAATTATTGGAAGATACCACAATGCCTTCAAAGGTTGCCTTTTTGTTGTCTTCTCTCCAGAAACAATACATTTCTTCACTTTGTATCTTGAAGTTTTACACTTTGGACAATTACTGAGGCCTTCATACTCGTTTCTGTACAATATGCAGTCATTAGGGCAACTTGTGTATCTTTTTTATACTCCATACCCATCGTAGACAAGATTTTCTTGGCCTCATACATACGATATGGAAGTACATTATCATCGGCAACATATCACACAACAATTCAAGCGGCGACGTGAAACCGCTATCGGTCCACCCACAAGTTGCCTTTAAGTTGACCAAATGTAAGGTCCCGATCAACCGTGTATACTTAGTACACCCAGGGAACAAAGGTGTCCGGATCACTCCTCACGCTATCATATTCCCGATTGTGCAAAAGATTCTACCTCAACATCATGAATCATTTTCTCCATTCCATCATCATCCTCAACTTCATTTTCGTGGGGCACCGTACTTACTTCCTCACCATGCCATATCCACGTTGTATATCGAAGGTATATTCCATCACAAAGTAGGTGATCCCTTATATCGCAATATCCCTTCGACTCCATTTAAACAATTAACACATGGACAATAATACATCCCATTTTTTGTAGCCACATTCCTTCTAGCAAATTCAATAAACTCTTCCACCCCATTCTCATATTCTTCACTAGTTCTCAACGCATTCATCCAACTATGACCCATTTTATTACCACCTACGACATTTCCAACAACATTCAAGTTCATAACAATTTCAAGAACGACATGCTTTCTTTTAAGAAATTTTCAAAAGATTTCCCCTTACAAGTAAGACATCCCAAAATTTCAATAACAACCAATTTCAGCTTAATTCAACAAAACTTACTAACTAAAGCAATTCAAAATAATATCAACTATTAAATCCAACAATTTCTTCAACTAACAAAACATTGGAATTATTCCTACTGACATATACTTCAATGGTAATGGAAATGGTAAACCATGAAGCCATCACTTGTTTAATCAAGTTCACGTAGTTCATATGGCTAATAGTAAATGAAAGACAAAAAAAAAGGACAGGATTAAAAACACTTAAACCAATTGGAAAATATATGTGTGTGTGCATAAAATGAAAGCAACTCGACCTAATTTGGGAGCGCAACCGTTTGCTTCAAACCTTTGACCAAGATTTCTCAGCAGGTAGTCAAAAAAGACAAAGATGACTATCCTTTAATCTCTTCTCATCTATATCTACATTATCAACATATGGTTGTTCTATTAAGAACCAAGCACGAAACTTATTTGCAAGGGTAATAGGAAATCTTGTTAACAATGTAAGTTCTCTAAGCAAGAAACTCGAGTCAATGAGTGTTTAACCAGTTCATAGTAAGATTTTGCAATTTACTGGATCAAGAGGCTTGAGTGATCTCAAGAGTAAGTACAAATCTTACAAACTTAAAGAATCAATTAAGACATCACTGAGTGGATAGAAATCACATAAGAAGTGCCAAAATTTTGTCAGAAAATCCCAGGTAAACAATCCATGGAGAGGAACTCTAGAATTTCCCAAACTTCTAAAACAATCCATACAAAAATGCTTCAGTCCAATTAGTGATGCTCAAATAATAAGAACGACAAATTCAGTAGCAATGCATCAATCAAGTAAGTTGGTGCAATTTTGCAAGTCACATCAGAATCCACACAATTTAGGATGCATCAGATTACTCACTAGGTACCAATACAACAAACACAAACCACTGCACAACTTCAACAGGTTAGAAGCAGTAATGACAACAAGCTCTCAGTAATTATCCTGACCTCTATCAGATGCAAGTATCCACTGGAGTAAGTCATATGCTCATTAATGAAAATAGAGTGAAAAGGCAAGTTGCACACACTATCAGAGTTGATCCAACCAAGCAGATTCTTTTATGATGATAGAAGCAAATAGTACAATTGAACACAAGAAGATTGAGAGGTTCCAACTTGCTCTCGACCTGACAAGATCCACAATTGAGGAAAAAAAACAGTTATGGTCTTATAGCATAACGACAGTGCTTATAATATATTATGTGTTTTCAATTGGTAGCGACAATGCTTATAACTCTTAGATTCAAAAAAAGGAAATAACCAAGATTAAACAAAGTTGTGTGCAAAACTCACTTTGTCTATTATGACGCAAACCTTGCCAAACAAATTTTCAGGAATGGAGTAATACTTCAATACTTCTTGCAGAACCTGTGAATCAAGAAGGAAAGATATTGGAAATAATTACAACCTCTTGATTTTCAAAGGGGAAAAAATTGACACCCCAAGAACTAATTAATCACAGTAAATTGCATATTGTACATTTTGGTTTACAATGATAACAACAATAACAATCCTTAAAACACCAAGAGAGGTCAACTAAATGAATTGCACAACACCAAGGTATGGAAATATGAGAATAAGTGTTGTGAAGGGCCCAAGACCACAAAAATGAAATGAATGGAGACGGAATCTGATTTCAGTAGTTGAGTGATAAAGAAATGAAGATAATCCTTAAGGTTTGCTGGCGGAGTTAACTATACATCAGAGCATGGAAAACATGCCAAATTGGTCAATCTCGATCTGTTTTTATTATTATTTATTAAGTAGTAA
The DNA here is from genome assembly GCA_019022615.1 of Acacia melanoxylon. NCBI lineage: Eukaryota > Viridiplantae > Streptophyta > Magnoliopsida > Fabales > Fabaceae > Acacia > Acacia melanoxylon. The sequence goes on from JAFJYJ010000002.1 coordinate 8,743,860, forward strand.
TTTTATTTGAGGTACTATCAAACACTAAATATAGGCATTTTTTTTAATAAAAATTGGAACCTAAGTTTACTATACTGTAAAAGACTAGGCCTTTGTTAAACCCAACCCCCTTTGGTGTAAGTCTAACGAATTTGAACTTATTTAAATTGATGGTCATGTTTTAACGGGCTAATCATAACAGACTTCAAAAAAAAAAACCAAAGACCAGCTTGCGTTTTTCCCCCTAAAAAAAAGAACCGGAGACACACACATAAAAAAAATGTGTGCAAAGACAAATTCCTAGGATAGAATTTCTAGGGATCCACTCAAAATGCAAAGTACAGAAAAGGAAAATGTTAGGTTCTTGAGGCGTATGATATTTAAGGATAATTTGTCTACATCCTACGGTGGCGTATAAGTGGTCGTTTTGATTGGATCCCAAGCCTTTGTTTAGATTTGTCACATACAGCAAGAATCAACACATGCCTTTCTTTTTGGGAGAAGAAAAACCCTGCTAGGTATTTTTCCTTTTTCACATTTTGACCAGCCGCTAACGTATAAAAGAATGACAATTCAGGCAATGAATAAAGCGCAAGATTTTAGCTTCAATTGATGGAGTAGATAATTGAAATGGACAAATCAATTCATAATAATTGTAATTACGAACTCAATCGAAAACAATCTAGTTCATTAGATTGGATAAGCATGCTTTCTACTAGTTTCTAGTCCTGGTTTTTCTTTTGACAGAACAGCAATTACAATTTACAACAAGCAGCATGGGTGCCTCTGTAGTTGATGGCACTTGTTTAATTGAGACTTGCGTTTGTTAGAGATGAAACCCAGGGATGTGGTTCGTCCTATCAAGTATTTAGGGATTTGCTTAGCAGTTCATATGGCGAGGGGGCGAGAAAGAGTAATCGGAAAACACACACGCAAAACGTTGAATTAAAAGGATAATAGTATTAATATTACACTAATTTCAAAATGCATTACATAAACAAACAGCCACCACCTTCACTCATAACCTAATCTCCCCACTTTTTTCTATTACTTTCAATTCCAACCCCCACCTTTATTCTATGCTTCATCTCTCGCCCAACCTTTTTAACTCAACTCATATTCTCAAAAGTAATTAAAATGTACCTAAAGCGAGAACAAAGAAACCGAGGAATGATTGCGGTACGGTCCGTTTTAGAGCGAGAATTAAGGGCGTACCGTTAGAGATGTCGGAGAAGGTGGGGACCGGGACGCGCCTTAAAAGAGTTGGAGAGCCGACGGACGCCACGAAGAGAGAAGACGGAAGAGACGGGTAAACTTTCACGACTGAGTCGATAGGGTTCGATGGCGATGAGGGAAGATAAGGGAAATAGCGTAGTATGGTTTTTGATGGCAACAAGGGAAGCAGAGGGAATTGAACTTAGAAATTATAAAGTCGGACGCGCGGGCTATTTGGAAAAATAAAGGGATTTTTGTCGACCGAAATGAAATTCAGGTTGCCAATGTTTGAATTTAGGTGACCTAAATTTCATTGAAGTCGCCAAAATTCGAATATTGGCGACCGAAAAAAATTCAGTCGCCGTATTCAAACATTGGCGACCTGAATTTCATTCAAGTCGCCAAAATTTTTTTTCGAGTTGAAAAAACTCGTGTCGCCAAAATTCAAACATTGGCGACCTGAATTTCATTCAGTCGCCAATGTTAAAAAAATTTTTTTTTTTAAAAAAACCATCCCTTGGCGTAAAACAAAAAAATTCTCATAGGAATATGGCGACCTAAATTTTATTCGGGTCGCCAATGTTAAAAAAATTTAAAAACAAAACCACCCACGGCAAAAACAAATAAATTTTATTCCAAAAAAATCTCATTGCGCCAAACAAAAAAATTCTCATAGGAATATTGGCGACCTGAATTTCATTCGGTCGCCAATATTCCAATTTTGGCGACTTGAATGAAATTAAGGTCGCCTAAATTGAACAATTGGCAACCTGAATTTCATTCGTGTCGCCTTAATGAATTTTTCATAATATTTGTCCATGGCGCCAAACAAAAAATTCTCCCGCGAAACTACTTAAAGCATCCTGAAATACTGTTAGAACGCCAAAAATCAATTTTACAAGTCCTAAACAAATATTCAGGTCGCTGAAGGCTAATTTTCCTTCCATATATTTACAAGAATGCTACTGCCTTCATTTTTTACTTCCTATTTTTAAATAAGGACGTTTTTTAGGGTAGTAATATCTAATTTTTGTAGTAGTGCTTGGAGTCTATTTAAGGACACCCTTTGGCCATTTATTTTATGCCCTAGGCGTGCTCAAGGTGTGGAAGGAGAGATTTTCCAGCCAAGTCTTGGTCCAAGGAGAAGAAGAAGTCATACGCAACCAAAGATTTGAGGTAAGTGCTCCACCGACAATTTCGTGTCTCTTGTTTTGAAGTTTCTGCCCTATGATGTTAAACGTGAAGTTACAGTGGGATTTTGATATTTTTGAGGTTTCCATTGATTCCAAAACGTGATTTTGAGTAGGGATAAGTTGGATCACCTTTTCCGAACACGAAAAGCCTTAAGTATTGAAACTACGTAAATCTGCCGATTCTTGAGTTTTCTGGGCAGCGTGTATTAATTTGATGATTTAAAATAGTAACTAAATTCAAATTGCTTTGAAATTTTACATGGTGAAAGTATACATCCTATGGATTATTTTGGTATAATATTTCTTGTCATTCAGATTTTCCTACCCAGCGTTATTGGTTGTTGAAAATGACCCAAAAACAGGAACTTCATTTCGGACCAGTGGCTTAAGTTTGGGAATAAGGAAAGAATTCAAACCCATATGACTTTAAGAATTATTTTTATGGTAAACTAGACATCCTAAGGGTTCAATGTACACTGATTTCAAGTCAATATGAGTTTTATAGAATTTATTAAAAATCGGCGAAATGGGGTCAGAGATTCTGGAAAATTCTGGTGTTAGGCGAAATTTATGGAACTTGAAGTAAAGGTTGTATTTGTGATTGAAAGCATGATTTTTTGCTGTATCTAAGGTGATAGCACGTGTGGGACATAGTTCTAACACCAAGAGAAGAGTTTGCTATTTGCGAGGCGTGCCAGGTAGTAACTGTAAACTTGCATACTCTATGTTGCTCTCGTATGTATGTGTTATCATGATTGTGGATTTAGGGTAGGTAGTATCTATGAGACTTTGTGTCCTATGGTTGCTATTGAGGCCCGAGGAATGATGGGTAGGTAGTACCTATAGGATGGTTACTACTGAGGCCCGTGGCATGTAGGGTAGGTGGTACCTATTGGACTGCGTGTCCTTAGGTCACTACTGAGGCCCAAGGTATATGAGGTAGGTGGAGCCTATGTGACTGTGTGTTCATAGCTGTCTACTGAGGCCTTTTCGGGTAGGTAGTTAGGGTCGGCCGCCCTAGTAACTGAGGCCCTTAGCGCGCTGGATCTGGGGGCTTGTCTTGACCAGGCGATCCTGAGGAGGTAGTACATGCCAGTATCATTGTTCCAGAGGCAGATTTATGTTCCTGATTGTGATTTGCATTACATGCATTGCATACATATTGTATATGAGTTTAACAGTTACTCTGGGGTTCAACTTTGAACTCCAGACCATTATAAAGGCACAGGTGAAGGACGTTGAGCTGATCAGACTTCTTAAAAGTAAAGGCATGCAGTGGAGGCTCGAAGAAATAGGGAATGCCCTGTTCTGTCTTGTATATCTATTTTTGGGCTAACTATATGAGTTTATTTACTATGTTGTATATATATTTTGGATGATTGTACCCTTAACCCTACGGGGACTTTACATTGATTATTGTACCTTTACCAATATATTGTAAGTTGTCCAAACCGATCATATGCTCTATTGTGCACACTCTGAGGTATGATTAAAAGGGAATAATTAACAAGGAAAGGTAATAAATAAAAAAGGATCCCTCTAACCCGCCACCCGAAAGGGTGAGGCCGGTAGGGGTGTAACATCTGTAACATCTCATTTTTAAAAGCAGTATATTTTTTTTCATCAGAGTAGAGCATCGTAGCGATTGAGTAACAGATACATATATTTCAAAATGCCGTAAGTCTGACTAATTACAGAAACGGTACAATAACCGAGTGTTTTCAAAAGTAAACAACAACAGAAATGTCTCCTCGGCAATACTCATGCCGAAGCAACGAGAGATAGTCTTCAGCTGAGTCCCTATGCGGCCTGCTTGCCTCTCTCCTCGATCCTCGGTCCTCCTGAACCTGACTCTATATTAAGAGCTGAGGTTCAATGCCCATTGAACCTCAGGTAACGGTTAACCTCATATTCACATATACAGTATATGGACTACGGACGTTCACAACATTAACAGCACATGAGCCCAACAACAGATATATTACACACACCACCAATGCAGATATATCGCTCCCGGGCCACGCAGATATATGTCGCACCCAAATAAAAGAATATGTCGCTCAGCCGTACGCATATGTTCAGTTATCCTCTAACACCATTATGCACTCAAATAACATACCATCAATACACATACAACACACATATCACATATACGCATACCATAAATATCAGAGCTAGTGTTACAGCACGCGAACGTACCTTCGTTGACGGAAAACGGTACTTTTAGACAGCGGGTGAAACAGCGGTACGACAGCGGTACAACAGCGGTACGTTTATCTCAAATATCCTATAAGGATAATATTTATCAATATCTAGCAGCATAACAGGCATTTTAGGTACAAATTACCATTTTGCCCCTGAACCCCTAATCGGCGGAATTTCGCCAGTGCTTCGCTACTTTGACCCGATCTTTCCAAAATTTTGACAGATCTTTTCCCTCATCATAATTTCGAAATATATATCATATTTACCCCTAAATATGATATCTAGACTATCTTGAAAAATTAAAGATTAATCTAGCATTTCTACTATATCTAATGAAAGAACTACCGAAGCTAAAGACCATGGACCGAAAAACTTACCCAGAACTCGGCTATACTTTCTCCGGGCTCTTCCTTCTCTCTAACCTCTCTCTAAGGCACGAAATTTTGGTGTAGAAATGAGAGGAGAAGGGCCTTCTATTTATAGAAGAAGGGAATGGCAATTCGGTAAATAAGTCGAACTTTATCGATCGATTCGAGTCGTTGATCGCACTTCGCCACGTGGCTCCATCTTGGCCCTCCATGTGTTGGATGACATCATCCCTTCTAGAAGAAGATGATGTCATCTTGCTTCTTCTTACCGATAAAGTTCCATGATCGGTGTCCTAATCGCGTAATCTTGTGAAACTAAAAATCCGGAACTAGGTTTTGTAGTTCCATTCTTTCTCTTTAAAACTACCGGGTTTCATTATATTTTTGATCCCATTAAGGGTATTATTGTTATCGTAGAAGATTTTCGGACACACCAACTAAGATTAAATCACTTCGATAGAACCAAACTTCTTCGCGTAAAATCATTGGTTCGCAATATGATCGATCTAAGTAACCATATCCCTGGTTTGAAAAACACGGTGCGCTTTCTATAAGTCACTTTTAGCACTATCTCGCCTTATCTTAATTATCAGGTACTCCTAATTATACTGTTGGTTTTAAACGACTTCGAGACCGCTCAATCCGAGATAGAATTTCACTGGTTTATAAAAACTCCAGATGACTTAGACTATATCCCTATATTTTGGTGTAAGATTTTATTTCTATCCATTCTCAAATGTCATGTTGGTTCTTTACCATATATATTATTATTTTATTCAAAATATCTAGATATTTATTTTTTTCTTTTATTTTTTATTTATTTTTCTAAGCATAAAATATTTTATTAATATTTTATTATTTATTTAATTATTAATTTCGAATTTTTCCCTTAAATTAATTATTTACTAATTAATTTACTTATGTCTTAATCTAAACAATTAGCCACTAATTACTTAATTAGCCACTTACTAATTGTTGATAATTTTCATAATTAGGATTAATTATTATCTCACAACTTTTAATCGACATTGGTATTTTATGTCCCATGTAAAATATTAAAAATATTGGGGCCATAAAGTGCTTTTAATAATATTATATTTATGCTTCTCTATTTCTCAAGGAAATAATCCCAAAATTCCTAAAATTAGAGACAACATACTTCCTAAGTTTTTGTCAGTATTTGTTGCCATATGATATTTATCATAATATTTTCAGGCCATTTATGCCTCATAAATGCATTTTAGGGATTTTAGCTCTTTATTCACCCTAATTTCAATAGAAATTACCTTAGAAAATAATATAATTAGTACTTATTATTTGAGACCACATATTCACCTATTTCCAATAGGTATTATTTATCGAAATATGATACTTATCATAAATACGATTTTTAGGGTATTACAACATCAATATAATGGTCATGAGGATTTTTGAAGCACTCAAAAAGGATTTTTGTAGAATTAATTATAATTTTTCAAAGTTGCTGCAAAATCTGCCAATAAAATCCATAATTGCATTTTTGAGAAAATGTAAGGGTAAAAATGGAATAAATAATCCTCCAAGGGTAGAAATGTCAAAAGAGGTAAAAGTAACCCTTTAAGTATTATTTCTAGAATGATATGATATTTATTAAAATATAACATAAGTTATGGAGAAGGAAATAATCTGACCGTAACGTTATAGGATACCCGAGAAGTCCGGGGTCGGATCCAAAGGTTGGGCATACTGCTAACTACACGGAAGGGAGGTACGTTTCCGTACTATAAATTTAATCGTCTATATCTTGTATGTCTATATATGATTGTTTGATTCATGAAGTCGTGGACAAGAATAGGTCTTGGGTCATGCACTGTGACTAAGATATGTTATCAAGTAGTGAAACTCTAATTCTATCTCAAACAATGAAAATAATGTTTTAATGCAAATAACCAATTGCCTTTAGTTCCAAACAACAAAAACACACTAAAAAAAAAATTACTCCACCTCTATATCAAAATTTCGAAATCATTGAATGTATTTTTGATAAATATCAAGTGCAAATTTGTGAATAAAAATCAGAAGAGCGATAAATGAAAACTATACCAAGTCACGATCAATGTATGCAAACAATATTTACTACTAGGTGAGTGACAACACATACACAAGTTCTTTTGAGCAGAAATTTCCTAATTAATTAATATCATCACTTTAAAAAAAAAAAAAAACTCAAAATGTAACTAGGAGGAAGAGAAAATGGAGAACAGAGGATAAAGCATATTAATAAAATTATATACATATGTATATATATCAAAAAGTAACAATTTTTTTAAAAAGAAAGAACGGTGTTTTTTTTTCTCAAAGGATAACAAAATTTTTCATTACCCCCATCAAATTGAAACACCAATTAATTCATTACCTCATCAATTTTCGGCCACACGTGCCCTTTTGTTTTTTCTTTTTAAAGAGATTTGTATTGGGGGAACATATTAAAGAATATAATAAATGACAGCCAACAGAAGTAAGCAGTGCAATAATAATAATCAAAATCTATACAATATTACAAAATAATAATAATAAATAAATCAGAACAACAAATTCACTGCCATGACATAAATTTGAGACATATTTCCCAAATGGGTTCCATAGAAAATATGAGGCATGGTTATCGGACCAGGGAGCAGAAATATGAAGCATAGCAATAGAATTATACATATATATCACGCACCAACCACTTCGTTCTTGAAAAATTTTCATACGCTGTATCTGTAAAATTTAAGAATAAGAAGTAAGAGATAACTGTAAAAATATGAAAGGAAGTGTATTAGTGAGAGAAGTCTTTTGTTTGAGTTGTAAGGGGTGCAAGATGAAGTCATCATATCATGAGACACCAGAAGTGGAGTTGCTTTGTGGGAGGGAGTAGATCTTCAGCCCTAATATCTGCAACAGTCCTTCTATTTCCACCCTAATATATTAGGTGTGCTCCACATGCTTTTGCAGGGATATCGCAATAGGCTTTCTCCTCATCATCCCAATATTGCAGAAATAATTCACATGAAATCTTAGCATCATTACCTATCCCAGCATCATATGAGCGCATTCTCACAGGCCACAGCAAGACATGATCCCGATTCAAGCCAGGATAATATACCTTGCGTAAACTACAGAATTTGTAGTTATCATCATAAGAGAAATAACAACGAACTTTAAGTAATTGCTTTGAGACAAGATGAGGAGGAGCAACACAGCAAATTAATAAATCCTTGTGATCGCTCAAGATTGCAAGTAAATTCGGTTGCATTGAAAGCCTTTGTCATAGGTTTATATATCATCCATTCTGGAACTCTACTTCCTGGGCAACAAGTAATATCATCATAATAATAACAATCACTGGTTGAAGTCATTGAGAAAAGAATTAATTCCTGAATATGGAGAAGTGAACGCTCATCCAATTTTTCACAGTTATAAAAGTTGAAGACACATTTATTCCGAACCAGAGAGTCGGATGATACAGTCTCCAATAATGTGCATTCGTAGGCATCTAACTTTTGAAGGAAGGGAGGAAGTCCAAGTATAGACTTAAGCCTTTTGCACCTTCTCAGGTAAATGTATTTCAAGCTTGAAAGATGGTTGACGCAGGCTGGCAATGTTTCCACAACAGAGTCATTCAATGACAAATATTTTAACCTAGTCAAGACCTTGATATTGTCAGGGATTTCCGACAAGTAACTCCACCCCTCCAAACGTAGTTCTCTTAAATTACGCCAAGCATAAAAAAGGGATTGTAGCTGCTTTATGTCAATTGCTTGCTTCAAATTGGTAACCTCAAACACCTCAAGATTTGTCAAGCAACACAGCCCATCTATTGAAAGACTCCCTACCATACCACCAGAAATTCTAATATGTGTAAGTTCTGTGAAACCACCAACTGGGAAATGCAATATTTCAACTTTAGTTCCTTGAAGAAATAAATGACTCAATTTGTTTGATGACAAACATAATTTCTTGAGGCAACAATAGTTAGCACTAAGGTCAGAGAAAGATTCTAAACGAGTCTCACTTTCAATACTCTCTAATTTTGAGCAACCAGATACTTCCATTTTAATAATACTGGGGAGAGATAAAATAGATGGATGAACACTCCTCAAACTTTTACAACCTTGGAGATATATACTTTCAAGTTTGTGTGCCATTGAGAGATCAGGCAACTCCATCAACTGTTTGGACCGCATCAAATTTATTGTCTTTAAGTTTCCAAGATCCTATGTTCACAATGAAAAGAAAACAATTACCTAAATTAAAAGGCCCTAAAAAATTTAATTAGGTTGAAGACATATAAAATATACATTAGCATGTACATACCTGTTTTCCCTCCCAAAGCCTTTTAACATGGCTGTTTTGCATGTGAAGTTCAACAAGGTTTTCAAGATAAAAGCCTGATGGCAGAATATCCAATGGATAATGATCCCAATGAAGATACCTCAATTTATTAGAAAAAGAATCAAGATCATAAAGAAGATCTATATATGTCCTACTGTGAGACCTCCATAATGTAGAAGAGAAAAATTTGAGAAATCTTAAATTTTTCATCTTTACAAAAATGTCAGCTTTCACTTGTACATATTTTATTTGAGTCACATCCAATATAATTCCTTCAATTTCATCCGTTCCCTAGACAAAAATAAAATGAAATAAATATTAAACTCTTAAAAATACTTACAAAAATAAAAATGAAAGAAATAAATTGATGTATCTTTTTCCCATACCATGTTACTTTTCAATAAATCATAGATTTCATCTGCATCTTTTAATCGGCTACGTCTTTCAGGATGTCTCATACTTTCTTCACGAACTATTTGCTCAGCCATTTCTCGTATCAAATCATGCATTACAATACGGCCATCCCGATCTAACTTTATGAGAGCTTTATCTATAAGATTTTGTATTCCACTAACCGCTTTGAAACCACAAGCCTCTAGCCGACAAGTAACATTATCCTTTTTATCACCCACGAAAAAAAATGCAATGTCTAAAAATATTTCCTTGTCCATAGGATCCAATCCATTATAACTTACCTTCAATATAATTTGAATTTGCTCATGGGGATAAGTCTCAAGTTTGCTAAGCTCACTTTCCCAATATGCTTTATCTCTAGAATGAAAATGGGAACCCAAAACTTCTAAAGCTAAAGGAATTCCTTTGGCAATGGCCACTGTAATTTTTGATAGCTCTTGGTATCCCATTTTAGGATGACGCTGATTGAAGGCATGTATACTAAAGAGTTCAAGTGACTCTTCTAAACTCAATTCATTGACTACATGTATGAATTGATCATGAATCCCTCCACTTCTAAGAACATGCTTGTCCCTACTTGTTACAATGACCCTGCTGCCAGGTCCCAATTGGAGAAGTCCAAACAAATATTTTAGTTGCTTTGGATTGTCCACGTCATCAAAGGCAATTAAGACTTTTTTCCGTTGCAACCTTTTCAATGTGTTACTTGTATATATGTGATCTTTTTTACCTAATAGTTGAGAAAGAAGCTCGTCACTTAAAGAATTAAAACCATCAACTTTTGTTGATTTTTCTCTCACGTCTTTTAAGAAGCAGTAACTACCAAATTTAGACAAGAATTTGTCAAATATAGCACGAGCAAGGGTTGTTTTGCCTATCCCTCCCATACCCCATATCCCAACAATTCGAACTTCCTGGGACTTGATTTCCAATAATGATTCAACAATCGTAAAATTTCGATGAGATGCAATGAGCTGAGAATTATTTGGGACAATCGGGCTATTATCTTCTAGCTTTTTCAAGACACCTTCGATTATTGCATCAATGAGGTTCGATTCATCTCTAACATATAAAAAGAGCCAAAAAAATAAATAAATTACTAGTTGCCCATGATAAAATAATAGATCCACAGGCATAAATTGATATAACTTCACTAGATTTAAGGCAAATTAAGGAAAAGCTTAACAACATTGAGACTCTATAAAATGGTAAATTAAATAATAGAAACTAACTTACTGAAATTTTGATGAATCATAACCAGCTAAGTTAGCAGATTTTTTCAAGACAGATCTCCAAATTTCCACTTTGTCATTGAACTTCTCTTCATCATGAGTAGTGAATGCCTCTGCATAAGTGCGTTTTTGATGCCTGACATCTGATGGATCTACGAGGTAGAAAACTGGCATTACAATCTGTTGACCAGCTTCCTTACATTCCATGATTTTGACAAGCTCTTCCAAGCACCACTTTGAAGAAGCATAATCCTCTGAGAATATAACCAAAGCAATCATGGATCCTTCTATTGCTTTCATAAGTGCTGATGATATTTCGTCTCCTCTTTCAAGCCTGTAATCCACATAGACATCAATGTTTTTTCGATGCAAATCCTTTATCAAATGGCTGAGAAAACCAGATCTGGTGTCTGAACCTCTAAAGCTAATAAAAACATCGTATTTTTCACATGGGACCTGGGAAGCAGAAGCAGCCATTGCTGGGGCACAAAAACGAAAAACAATGTTTTAGAGGTCGTTGACTATTTCTGAAAAAGAACAGAAAGAACAACATTTAAGAAGTTATATAATGATGGAGAAAGACCATACTAATAATACCTTGGTGGGAGTGGCTAAATCAAATCTGAGGATGAAGACTTGAAGTTGATTCGGTGAGCTCGCTTATCGTGGGAATTCTATCGGCACAACAGAAAAATGAGAGTGTGAGTATTGAACCTTTGTTAGCATTTAAGAGTCAACAAACTAATAAGTTGTCAATGGAAATTTTTTCGTACAAAGTTGGCTGAAATTTCCACGAAATAATGCAAATTCTTCCGTAGCTCATTATTATTCGAAGTCAACAACGCTCTTTTTTTAAAAACTTAAAAAATTTCGTTCCCGTCCCGTGTAGTGAAGAGGGAAAAGCACATCACTTTTATAAAAAGAATAAGTAGAAAAATATTGAAGCATCGAGTTTATATCATTTCTCAAAGTAACATTGAAATCAAAATGGACTAGGGGACTATTCAGCAAATTTACGAGTTGTTGATAATTGTTATTGAAAAAGAAAGAAAGAACATCAAGTAGTAAGTGAACGAGGGAGAAAAATCATAGTAACATCTTAGTGGAGAGTATCTAGAATCAAATCTTAGTTTGAAAAGACTTAAAGCTAATTTGATGAGTTTGTTTTTTTCGAGTATTCAATGTTAGAATTTTAAAAAGAATGATTTGATGAAATATAAATCAACTAAGCTGGCAATAGAAATTTCTTGTTCTAAGAATTAGAAATTTCCAAGCAACTACCCACTTTTTATTGGTTATACAATTAAGGGAAAAACTCATTTAAATACCATATGAAATTCTAAAATACAAAAACGTCTGTTAAAAAATTAAAAGGACACAGAGGTGATTGGGAGGAATCTGAAATTTTGAAATTTAAATGTTTTCACTAAAATGCCCTCTGTTCTCTCTATCTCTCCATCTCGATGCTCATCGACAGCTTCACCTTCCTCTTCTTCTTCTTCTTCTGCTCTCTTAGGTGATGATTTCTATGCCTTTTCCTTCTCGATCTGGTATGGCTCCACTGTTCTAGTGATTTTACCGGGCTCGGCTTCTTCTTTGCTTCACCGTTAGTGTTCCAAGAAAGTGGCAGCTCCAATGACGAGCACAACAATGCCTCCTCTTCGATGGATCTGAGCTGAGCTGCGGACCTGATTCCCTATTTTCTTCGTTTTCTGTTGCATCAGAGCTGATTCCATTGTTGGAAGGGTTTGGAATATGGTAGTTGTTGAAGCTGGACTCCATTGTCAAAAGGGGAAGGAAGGAGAGATGAAGAAGAAGGTGACCAGTCATAATAAAATTAACAAGTTCATTAATGGGAATAACAAGTGTATTCGTCAAGTTTTACACATGTCACCTGCTGAAACCAAAGTCTGAGGACAATTAACAAATTTCGTAACTGGAATAACAAGTTCGTTAATGGAAATAACAAATTCAGTAACGGGAATAACAAGTGTATTCATCAGGGGAACACATGTCGCTCTACTAAAACCAAACTATGAGCACAATTAACAAATATTGTAATGGAAATAACAAGCTCGTTAATGGTATTAACAAATTCAATAATGAGAATAACAAAGGCGTTCGTCGAGTGACATGTTTTTCACCTGACGAATACACTTGTTATTTCTATTAAATAGAGTAAATACCCTTTTGGGTCCCTGGAAAAAAACACGGACCCCATTTTGGTCCCTCACACAAAGAAATGCCCTTTTAGTCCTTGAAAAGGACGAATAAAGTCGATTTGTAAACATTTTGGTCCCTCGAAAATTTCCAAAAACCCTTTTAGTCCATAAAAAAATCCAATTTTAGTCCCTAGGACTAAAATGGGTCCGTGTTTTGTCGGGGACCCAAAAGGTATTTACTCTATTAAATAACTTGTTATTCCCATTAATAAACTTGTTATTCCAATTACAAAATTTGTTAATTGTCCTCAGATTTTGATTTCAGTAAGTGACATTTGTACAACCTGACTAATACACTTGTTATTCCCATTAATGAATTTGTTAATCTCATTACAACTTTTGTTCATATGTCAGGTTACTATTTATCATCTTCATCTCTCATTCTTTTCCATTATAACAATGGAGGAAGCCCCAACAACCACTACATCCCAAACCCTTCCAACGGTGGAATTCCACTTTTTCTCTTCTCACCCTCTCTTCCTCTCCCTCTTCCTGATCCTTCCTATACTCAACAACCAATTTTTTTTTTAAAAAAAAAATAAGGTTATGAAAACAGAGAAGGAGAATCCGGGGGCTTATCGACAAGTATCCCTTAAGAAAATCTCACATCTTCGCACACTATTAAGCTAGATGAAGAGAGAGAGAGAGTGTGTGTGTGTGTGCGCGCGCGCGCGCGTTGCCATGGTGGAAGAGGAGGAGAGAGAGAAAAAAAAAAGATTGCATAATGGTAAATTCATCAACATTTTAAAATCTCAATTTAATCTCTATCACCTTTGTGACCTTTATAAATTTTAACAAACATTTGGGGGGTTTAGAATTTCATTTGGTATTTATTCGTCATTCTCCCTAGAATTAAAAATGTCCAGCAAGCCATGAAATTAAAGCTCCGCCTGTACGAATTCCCCCCTTGTTTATTATCGTTTAAAGTGGGTAGAAATTTCCTTTACCAACCCCCAAAAACAAAGTATGAAGAAATTTCTATGGACACGTGTTTGACTCCAAGTCAAATGTTTATAATTTTACTTTAAGGAGATTTATTTGCTCCAAAGGCTTCTACATTATTATGTGATTATTTTTTAATTGATTAATTATAACCATTCAATAATTGAGGCTCGAATTTTCTTTGAACAGTATATATACTTGCAGTTCAAAACTTATATGTGCAATAACTTTGGTCAGTGTTAAATATTTGATTTGAAAATAAATTAAAAATAAAAATAAAATCCAAATGATCTTAAAAATGAAAAAAAAAATAAACAATTATCAATCTAAATATTAAAATCATACATTAAAATAGGTCAAGCAACCTCATGACTTGGCTTGGTTAAGGCTTGACCAGGCTTTGCCTATTTTATTTTACTTTTTTTTAAAAAGAAGGTCTTACCTATTTTGTTAAAATCTAGACTGCAAGTCTTCAAGCATGGTCTATCAATTGTTTGAACAAACTCAAATTTATTATCTTAGGTTTTCAAGATCCTATGTTCACAATGAAAAGAAAACATTTCCTAAATTAAAAAGCCCTAATAAATTTAATTAGGTTGAAGACATATAAAATATACATTACATATACATACCTATTTTCCATCGCAAAACCTTTTAACATTAATGTTTTGCATGTGAAGTTCAACAAGGTTTTCAAGATAAAAGCCTGATGGAAGAGTCTCTAATGGATAATGATCCCAATAAAAATACCTCAAAATATTAGAAAAATATTCAATATAATAAAGAAGATTTATATCCTACTGTGAGACCTCCCTAATGTAGAAGAGAAAATTTTGAGGAATCTTAAATTTTTCATCTTTATTAAAATGTCAACTACCACTTGTACATATTTTATTTGAGTCACATCCAATATAATGCCTTCAATTTCATCTGTTCCCTAGACAAAAATAAAATGAAATAAATTTTAAAATTTTAAAAAGAATTTCAAAAATGAAAATGAAAGAAATAAATTGATGTATCTTTTTTCCCATACCATGTTCTTTTTCAATACATCATAGATTTCATCTACATCTTTTAATCGGCTACATCTTTAGGATGTCTCATACTTTCTCCACAAACTATTTGCCACTAATACAAAAAAGGCTTTTTAGACCGGACGAAAAATGCCTCTTAGACCGGATCTAGAACCAATTCGATCTGCACGGCCTAAAAAGTCTATTACTTTTAAACCGGATACGCAACCGATCTTAGATAATTGTTTTTAGAACAGTTTAAAAATATTAGGTATAAAAATTTGGACTATATAGACTTGACATTGATTATGTTAGGTTTAAAAAGTAGAACTTCTAAGATCATATTTGTCACACAGCCGGTCTAAAATGTTCAACTTTTAAGACCGGATGTATTACACAGCTGGTCTAAAATGTGACTTTTAAGACAAGATGTATCACAGTTAGTCTAAAATTCAGACTTTTAAAACTTGATATTTAACTAAACACAATCAACCGGGTCTTAAAGGTTTGAGTTTTTGGACTCGCTGCATCGGATATAAAAAGTCCGACTTTTTAGACCTTCTATGAAATACATTTGATCTTAAAAGTCTGAACCAAATTTTTTAAAAACCTATTATTTATATTATCCGGTCTAAACTTTTCGTATTTTTTCTCCGATCTATTTCTTCCTCCTACCCATTCGCCACCCAATACAAAGCACCTAAAAGACAGTATTTTAAGCTACAAGCTCGAACAATTCATTATGAATTACAAATTCAATTATTAGAAATGAATACAAATATTATTCTCCATAAGTTATGTCCTCTTAATGAATATACTAAGACAACACCTAAATGAATATACAATATGAGTTACAAAGATAGCACCTAAATGAATATACATTCCCAATATACCTCCCATATCTATCACCATGTCTTGATCAAGATCTCACCCAGTAACATTCCTCTTTTATCATACCCCTTTGGTATCTCCCGAGGATCCTGCCACAAAAATAAAAACAAAGCTTTATAGTCAATAACATTGTTTAAGAATAAAGGAAGACTATAGTTAAAACCTTAAAGTTTTCAAATAACTTTTGCATATGAATATTACCTTATTAATTGTCTCTTTTATAAAGGGATATTCTCCCATATTCTTTCATGATGGTCATTTCTTATGCCGAGTTCATTATCCGCTTCATCTTCTTCGTTCAATTCTGGGAACTCTTTGAAAAAGAACGAGTAGTCTCAAGAAGATCATAATTTGATTGATTTTTTTCATCAATATCAATGAACCTTTTTTCCTATTTAATGTTGTTAGATGAAAGGTTGATATTTTATTCATACATAATTTAGTTCTAATATTATGTTTGTACATAATTTGTAGACTACTAATAATCTTCCAGTATAAATATTTTTTCACGTCCTTCCCAACAATAACATTTTTAATGGAGGAATTTTTCCCAATTTTCCCTTAAGTTCACATATCAACATTAACAATGGAATTAAATTATAGGGACAAAACGTACAATGAGATTGTATAAATGATACTAAGTCCGGTCCTTAATGTAAGAGCCATATCAGTTACATAAAAGTATATATATTTATCGTTTTTCTTCAAACTAATTTTTATGACTTATAAACCGATATACAATTTAATTATACACAACATATACTATAATTAAATATTTTATTTAACTTCCTTTAATTTAGGCATTGTATAAAAGACCGGAGTGAGTAATATAATATTTATATGACCACAAACGTTTCAAGACTCAAGGGTGGGGACAATAAGACATGTTAGTACCATGTTTGATGCATACAGCTTCATTGTGAAACGCAAGATAGGGATAAGATTGAAGACTGAGCAGAGTCTTGACGTGTCCTATGATTAGGACACCTTTTTTCATGTATTTAAAAATAAAATGTAATACCTTAATCATAAATGTGAAATGGAAGTTTCATACATATAGCTCCACTGACGAAGGTAACCGTAAGTATGCCCATCTCTCTCTCTCTCTCTCTCTCTCTCTATATATATACACACACTCCTTCCTATCCTTTTTATATCGTCGTTAATACCCATTTGATCATATTTTTTAAGCAACAATTATCAAAATCACACAAATCAATCAAAATGTTAGTCAAAATTAGTTAAATAATAAATGTGTCATAAATTTTATATATATATATATCACGAATTGAGGGACAACGGATGGGGTATAAATGGATTTGACCAACCAACTGCTCTTCTAACTGTAATATAATAGATAGTATTTTATAAAATAATTTTTTTTTTAAAAAAAATATTGTTTGTATTATAACTATGAATTAGGCCAAATTAGGGAGAATGACCTAGGAAAAATAATATTTATTAGAGAAGACCTTAAAAATCATAATATTTAAGAGGGAATAAAAAAAATTAATTAAAATTATTAAATAATTGTCTTTAGCCCTATCTCTTAAATAACCAAAATATTTATTGGAAAAGACCTTGAAAGTCATAATTATAGAAGTTTTGATTATATCCAATCCCCAAACAGCAGGATATGATCGCAAATGAAGTCATTAACCAGAGAGACGCAGGCAAATGGTCATCATCTTTCTCTTATAAAATTGAAGTATTGAACTATCACTCCATGACCATTACATTAATCAAAATTGGCTTTCTGTTTCAGTATAAGATATAAAAATTGTGTCAGAAAAAAAGGCAGACATTCTCAAACATATCAGTTAGACGATAAAGCATATAAAGCATTTGGATCATAGCATGAAATTGATTAAGCATAGAAGGCATTTGGATCAAAGCGTGGAATTGATTGAAACGTTTCTATTTGGACTGGCAAAAGGTTCTCATAATGCATCTCAGAGCGAATTATGGGGGTTTGTTAGGGATAATTTAGTAATTTTAAATTAATATTTTGTGTTTTATCCTCCTACATATATAATTAGGATTTTTAAGGTCTTCCCCAATAAATATTATTTTTTCTAGACAATGCTCCCTAACTTTCTCTATGGATTATATAAATTAGATTTTAACAATTTAAATTTATTTATGTTAAAAATAATAATTTTATAAAATATTAAAGCTAAATTATTTTTTTAAGAAAAAATTTAACGATGGATATAAGATTATATATGAGAGTAAAACAAAAAGAAAGAAAAGATAACAGAAACCCAGCTTTAAAAGTCAAAAGATTATTTTCTCATGGATCACTCAACATCTCTGTACATAATGGAACGAGTCCTTCTTGGTCCATAAAAGATTAGAGTGTGCATAAGAATATTATTTACGAACTTCATCTTTTTCCTAAATATATTTTGCTCTGATACAGCCCCTAACTAACATTTTTATCCAACTAATAAATTTTATTGAGGATAATTTTAAAATTTCAAAAACATCAACACTTCAAATTCTCCGGTGAAAAAACACTCCAACCTCACGTTTTATCCCATTAGTTGAGGTTGAGAGATTTGACAGAGCTTTATACTGCCTATCAAAAACCTAACACAGCCCTCCTCATTCGAACCTGGGATCATCCATGAAACATATATATGCTTAGTTGGAATTTTTATTCACGAGACTGTAATTGATTCTTCTAATTTTTATTCACATATCGATTGTTGTTGACCATTTAAATAATTAATAAGAATGTGAACTTTTGAATTATAATATAAAACAAATCTTATAATTTTAAGCAAAACTTTTACTTTATAAATTAAAGATGAAATTCAAAAGAAAATTAAACAACATTATGAGGAGACAAATATAATGTTTAATAATAACTGATTAAAATTTCTGAGTACATATTATAATTCACAAGACTTTCAGAAATTCATTGTGGAAGAAGGAATGAGACAAGACATAGGAATAAAGAGTAAAGATTGGGCAACTATGACTATGATCTCCATGTTTGGAAGTCTTGCTCATGTAGCATCACAAGAAAACCTCTCCTGTGGGACCCACACGCTCCACATGTCCAGTGACTGTGTCTATATATAAATATATATTTATACATACAAACACAAATTTGCATTTGCACTTTCGTAATTTCATGTAAGCTCTATATATGAAGCTTTGGAGCATGCTAAGATTTTATTCGGTTCTATTCATAAGAAAAAAATTATGACTATTCGTTGCTTTATTCTCACCAAACAGTCCAAGAGAATGCTTACGTAACAAGAAAAAAGTTTATAAATCTTATTGATATATAATTTATTATTCTGTAGCTGCTTGTTGTTGGATGAAAGGTTGATATTTTATTCATATATAATTTAGTTATAATATTCTGTTTGCACATAATTTGTAGACTACTAATTCTAAAACCCTTGATGTGTACAATTTTGAATGAAAATTTGCAAATTTCCCCACCTAGTAAAGATAAGGCCTGTTATCTTCAAATTCTCCACAAATCACAATCATCTAAAGCCTTGATTTCATAAGATATTTCTTTAGGAAGCCTAAATCACTTGATCATGACTAGTTAACCCTTCTATTGCAACCTTTTGGTAATCTCATAAGCAAGCTAATTGGATAGAAAATGCTAGAGTATTTGTAGAAGATTCAAACTCTCCTCTTTAATTCTTAATCATTGTGAGGCTAAGAAGTACTATTCAGACAAATATTCCTTTTATCGAAAGTCTAAGAAGAAGAAGAAGAAGAAGTCCTTAGCGTTTTTGAAGAAGAAGTCCTTAGCGATGGCTGACATTGACTGATAGATTTGAAGAAGAAGTCCTTAGCGTTTTTGAAGAAGAAGTCCTTAGCGTTTTAGTAGAAGAAGAACAAGAAGTCCTTGGCATTTTTTAAGAAGAAGTCCTTAGCGTTTTTGAAGAAGAAGTCCTTAGCGATGGCTGACATTGACTGATAGATTTGAAGAAGAAGAAGTCCTTAGCGTTTTTGAAGAAGAAGTCCTTAGCGTTTTTGGTTTCTCCCAACTGGCAATAATGAACCATGAGATATGGGATGGCTGACATTGACTGATAGATTTATTGAAGTCATAAACATCACTTTCCTCAATTGCTTGCTAGACAATATAATGTTGTCCCACTCCATGTCACATAAATTTATGCCGCTATTTACTTTCTGTTTCTCTCATCTGATTGCAATATTATATTTTAGGCTTCTTATGATGTCATTATTTTTAAAAATGAATTCAAGCTGCTGTTATTTTTGATTAATTAATTGCCACTACTTCTATCAAAAAGGAATATAAATTTTTTATTTCTTAGGGACAAAGTTGTTGGATGCCATAAAAGAAGATGTAGGAGAAGAAACAGAAATTATTATTTATGAGTAGAATCCATCAAAAGATACTCTAAGACGTAATATATCTTTTGCTATTGTAGCTGTTGGAAATTATTGAATGGAAAAATTGTAAAACCTTCTCCAAATACAGTTTTGAGTGGGCAAATTTTAAAACCCTTCATGTGTATAATTGTGAATGAAAATTATTCAAATTTCTCCCCACCTAATAAGATAAAGCCTGTTATCTTAGAATTCTCCACAAATCACAATCATCTAAAGCCTTCATTTCACCTAATGTTTGTTTGTGATGCCTACTAGAAAATTCTGGAGTATATTTGTAGAAAATTCATAATCTCCTCTTTAATTCTTAATCTGTTTGGGGTTAAGAAGTATTATTCAGACAAATATTCCTTTTATTCAAAGTCAAAACCTAAATTTTTTCTTTTATTTTTTTTCTCCCAAAATTTGTTTTGAAAAACAAGTTCATAACACTACCCTAAAAAATTGAAAGGAAAAAAAAAAAAACAAGCAAAATCAAACCACTCCTTAGCTTTGTTAGTTTCCTCCAGCCGGCAATAATGAACCATGAGATATGGGGTGGCTGACATCGACTGATAGATTTATTAAAGTCATAAACATCACTTTCCTCAATTGCTTAATAGATAATATAATGTTGTCACACCCCATATCACACATAAATTTATGCCCCTATGTAGTTTTCTATTTCTCCCATTTGATGTGCAATATTATACTTTAGGCTTCTTACAACATCATCATCATTATTTTTTATTGAAGTCAAGCTGCGGTTATTTTGGATTAATTAATTTCCACTACTTCTATTAAAAAGGAAAATAATTTTTTTTATTTCTTGGGGGCAACGGTGTTTTGGATGCCATAAATGAAGATGTAGGAGAAGAAACAAAAATTATTTATGAGTAGAATCCGTCAAAAGATAATGACATATCTTTTGCTATTGTAGCTATTGGTGAAGAACCCTATGTTGTGTCAATGGGTGATAATTCTGAGCTTGTAATCCCCTTTAATGGACCTAAAATTAATAGATTAGTCGCAGACAAATTCCCAACACTGGTTATTCTGATATCTAGAAGGCCCTTAGTGTTAGAGCCATGGTTGTTAGAAAAGATTGATGCTCTTGTTGCTGCTTGGTTACCGATGCTGAAGCTCAAAGAATCACAGACGTTATCTTCGGGGACTATGACTTTAAGAGTTAGCTTTCTATGACTTGGTTTAGAAGATTTAAGGATCTTGATCAGTTAAACTACCTGATCCATTGTTTTCTCTTGGGTTTGGGTTGTCATATGGTAAAAACCAAATCACATTTTGCTGAGATTAGATCTTGAGAAAAAATCATATGAAAGCCTTAGGTAAGGAATTTAATTACCAATAGGTTCTCCTTACATGTCGTCCCAAGACATTTTGTTGGAATTAATAAATTTCTTACTTGGAAGTTGGAACTTCTTTATGATTTTCGCATAGCTACGTTTATTTATGCAACCATGCATTCAGAAAGACAATGACACTAAGAAATGAGACTATTGGGTCTAGTTCCCCTCTTTTAGACTTTTGTTCTACTTGTTTAGGGGGAAAAAATCAAAATATTGTATATAGCAGCTTTGTACAGTAAAAAAACTGTTAATTAATATATTGTATAAAATATAAGATTTGTAAATAATACTTTTTAGCATTTATTGAATTGAATTTTTATTGGGAGACGAGTGTTCGGAAATCACGAAACCATGGTTTGAAATGCTTTGTTTTGCAAGCCGAGACAAAACTTATCTAACGTACTTATCTCGTAATATCATAAAAGATATTCAAAATCTAATCCAAACGTGCATTTAACCAAACAAGAGAGTCCAACATAGGCGACTATATATTCTTATCAAGGACCAAATAAGAATGGTAAAATGATACTTTTTTAGTCGTTTAAATTTACATAAAGTTTTCTTTTAATTAATCCCTTTACTTTAGAAAGTGCATTTTTACTCCTAAAAACTTAATATCGTTAATGTTAGTTATGGAAAATGCTGACAAAGCCATTAAGTGATGACTGTATAATGATGACGAAACAAACATATTTTTTTAAATAAAAATAAGCATAGACTAATAAAAAATACTTTATTTTATTTTATTTAATCCTAGTTGAAACTCTAAATTTTTGTGGGCAAAAGAAGGGGCGGTTTGGTTTAATCCCATTACATCATACAGAACAACGCAATGTGATGCAATGATAATGCAATACAAGAAACTAAATGAGAATTGCTCCCCTCTTTTCTCTCCGGAATCCTCTCTCTCTTCTCTTGCTCTTCTTTCTTATTACAGTTTTTTTTGTAGTTTCATAACACGTTATCAAAGCACGAGAACTCGAAAATGTATCTTTCCATATGTGAGATAGAAGAAGGAACACCATCTTTAGTTCATGTTAGCATGTTAGAAGAAGGAATGGTCTCCTTTGAAATTCTCTCATCGCAAAACCTATGGATGAAACCGGAGATCGATTTCTCTTCTCTTCAGGTTGCGAGAGCGTTGTTTTCGATGAGACATAAATCTTCAAAACTTATGTCAACAAAACTCATTCTTGGTTAAAAGCATAATTAAATATGAAATATATATGATAGCTAGTGGCAACTTTAAACACACTAAATCATAGCAATTCAAATAGACAAAGATAATTTATGCTAAGCAATCAGCAACATCCAAATGGGTAATATCCATATCACTAGACTCGAATTGCTAGCCTGATCAACATGATTTATCCCAATCTTTGGCCATTTACCATTATTTTAAAACTAAATGATGAAGAAGAAGGTTGTACCATCTTCTTGTCAAAGGGATAGGGTATGTTGATCAGGCATTTAAGATAAATAGTTCTCTTTTTGATAATGACGATAGCCACAAATTAAAATTTCATAATATTTAACATACTTCAAAATAATGCAACAAAAGGGAATTCATAAAATATGAAATATGAAAACGCAATATAATAACATAAATGACAATAATAGGAAATTCATAAAGATAATAATTAAATAATTCATAAAGTACAATATTACAACAAAAATTAAAACGATATGGCTTGAGCCATTTAGTTCTTATGGCTTCAAGCCTATTTGTCTCATTTCAGACGCCAATAAATCTCATGATAAGAAAATTAAATTTATATGGCTTTTGGATGTTTTTCTTCATGATAAATAAAAATTGAATATTATGGCTTCCGGTCACACAATAAGATAGAAGATGAAAGCTATATGACTTTTGGCCATATAATCTCAAAATAAGAGTCAAAGAAATACGGCTTCTAGCCTTATAATTCATAATAGGAAATTAAAAGCACTTGTGGCTATATAATAGTGAATTAAAGAAATATAGCTTCTGTCTATATTATATCAAAATAAGAAATTAAAGTGATATGACTTTTAGTCATATAATTTCAGAATAAAAAATCGAGAGGTGTATAGCTTCTGACCATGCCAAAATGACAATATTAATAATATAAAAAAACTTGGGAAATGAGATTAAAATAAAATATAAAAGCAATAACAATCTTCAATCTTAGCTATGGAACCCGATTTTTAAAACCATCGGTAAAAGAGTCTTTTAATTCAATATATTGACTAAGATTATACAAAATATATGAAATAAAAATATCTCAAAAGAAGGTAGATGAAATTGAATAAAATAAAGAACACAAGGGTGGGTAGGTATATGGAAACTACCAAAATCATACTATGTTATCACACTGCTATTAGTGTCACATAATTTTTTTTATATATATATATATATATATATATATAAAAAAAAAAAAAAAAAAAAAAAAAAAAACCTAATTCCATCGCTTCCCGTGTCTTCATCCAAATAATTTATCTAATGCCCCACTTAACATTTAAGAAAACCCCAAATAATACTTGCAAATGGCATAAATTACGGAATATTCTAAATCCTCTGAAGATCTCCAAGTTCGAAAACATCAATAGACGCTTTCAGGTCTATGCACAACTGCTACACCTGATCCTTAAAATAGAGGCGACACTTTGGCTGAGAAAGGGATAGAGTATGAAGGAAGGGAATAAGATTTGATGAACAAAGGTGATGAGCTTCTGCAGATGAACCCTATTCATAAGGTGGTTCCAGTTTTGATTCATAATGGGAAGGTTATTTGTGAGTCTCTGTTCATTTCATCTAGATATGCCCAAAACTAAAACAAATTCTTTTTAGTTTGAAATCTGAAAACAACATCATGATAAGGTCCCTTTAATTTTACATGAAGTTCTAAACGGCATGAACAGAATGAAGAGAAAAAACAAAAGGGAACAACAATTTCATAAGGGAAAAAATTAGATCGAAAACAACACTCTTGCAACATCAAGAGAAGAGAAATCAATCTCTAATTTTGGCCATATGTTCCAACAGCAAAGCGACGACAGCCTTTCAAAGAAGTATTTATCTTGAATGCCCGATCAATATACTCTATCCCTTTCTTCATTATTTAGTTTTAAAATAATGGTAAAAGGTCAAAAATTGAGATAAATCATGTTGATCAGACTAATAATTCTGAGTATGGTAACATGGATATTACCCATTTGGATGTTGTTGATTTCTTAGCATAAATTATCTTTGTCTATTTAAACTGATATGATTTATTGTGTTTAAAGTTATTACTAGCTATCATATGTATTTCATATTTAATTATGCTTTTAACCAAGAATGAGTTTTGTTGACATAAATCCTAAAGATTCATGTCTCATTGATAATGCAAAATCCCACACCATACTTAAAATGATAAATATTTTTTACTTGATAATGCCAGAGGCCAATGTTTAGACAATATCTGGTAGTTTAAATTTCATTGAAGGCTTTAGAATAGCTAAATTTTTTTGTTACCTAAAGGAACAAAATTATGCATTGATTATGCATTTTATTTTACCAAGTCTAAAAGAAACTTATTGAGTTTGAAAGATATCTGCAAAAATGGATATCATGTAGAAACAACAACTAAAAATAATTACAATTGAAACACATGCTATTGTAAACCAAAAATTTACAAATAATTATGCAAACCAAAAGTTTTCCAATGTAAACTAGAAGTTTACTAATAACTTAAATATTTGGCATAATCGGCTAGACCATCCAGAGTCAATCATGATGCAATAAATAATTGAGAATTTATGAGGACATACCCTGAAGTGTAAACAAATATCACAATCTCATAATTGTGAGTCTCACATTTTTCTAGAACGGATAAGGGAGATATTTGTGGGGTAATACACCCACCATGCAACCTATTTAGTTACCAGATGGTTTTAATGGATACATCAACTAAATGAACGCATGTTTGCTTATTATCTTCTCGTAGCCTGGAGCTTGTGAGACTGCTTACTTATTTGATTAGATTAAGAGCATATTACCATGATTATCCTATCAAAAAAATATGTATTGATCATGCTAGTGGATTTACTTCACAAGCTTTTAATATGTGTTTTATGTCTCTTGGAATTAATGTTGAACATCTTGTAGCTCATGTTCATACGTAAAATGGACTTGCATAATTATTGGTAAACGATTGCAATTAATTGCAAGACTTTTACTTATGAGATCTAATCTCCCAATTTCTCCTTGAGGTCATGCCATTTTTGTATGTAGCAATGTTAATTCACATGAGGCCAACAAGTTATCTAAAGGTTTCCCTTACAAATGATTTTTGGTCAGGAACCTAATATTTCCCATCTTGGAATCTTTGGGTGTGCAGTAGATGTGTTTGTAGCACCACCACAACGCAGCAAAATGGGTCCTCCTTTGGTCAAGAACCTAATATTTCCCATATTAGAATCTTTGGGTGGGCAGTAGATGGCCTGTAGCACCACCACAACGCATCAAAATGGATCCTCAAAGGAGGATGAAAATATATGTTAGGTATGAATTTCCTTTGATAATAAAATATCTAGAACCGATGAAAAATGAAATGATTTGATGTTACAAGAACGAATGTATCATTAGCATAGATAATTTGAGGCATTATAGAAGTATAATAATGATGTTCTTTATGAATTATTGTAACACCCGTAATTCTTTACTACTTATTATGTTTATTAACATGTAGTAATTAAGAATATCATCGAGTTTATGAGTGATAATGCATATGAGATAGTTTGAGCTGATAAGTAACTAATAGTACGTGCCTACAATTTAAAATAATTGCGTTTATCCGGTCGGGGATAATAACGATACAATTATTCAAGCATTCAGATAACTAAACACTTAATAATATAATACAATCCAAAATATTTAAAATTCCTTTCGAATCTTCACACGACCTTACACATGATGCTTACCCCTTACTCCAGCTCCTGATCTGAAGCTATGGTTAAGTATGAGATTCAATAAGATTGAGTCTCAAAGTAACAGTTAACCTCATATACAAGTATAAACATTATATTATAGATATTCACAATTTGAAATAACACAGCATTCAGCAAACATACTATAACAAGAATCCATTGCACACAAAAAATGCATCGTTAACGACGAAAACACTTAGCAGTGTTACAAGTCCTATGAAGACACAATATCACCTAAAAGGGGGTGAATAGGGTGATTTCAAAAACTTTTGCGATTAAGGCCAAGAACTAAAATGACATTGCAAAGGATAGAGGAATAATAGATACAGAAGATTTATACTGGTTCGGTCCAAACTCTTAACCTACATCCAGTCCCAAGACTCTCTGGGTTTTTCACTATCACATAATCACATGATTACAAACTCTATTTTGAAGGAATCATCTCTCTCTCTAGGATTTACTCCCACTTACAAGCTGTAATCAATACACTCACACTCAAAGTCCCTCTACCTTGAGATTTTTACGAAATAATGATCAGATAATAATTCTCTTACATAATAGATAAAGAATCACTTTGAAGTACAAAATATCCAAAGGTATTACAAAGTATTGAATGAAGTAGTAATTGACAATAAATTCGATTGAGCGTAAAAAATTTCGGTAGTTGCTTCGTATTAAATGCTTCGCCTTATATTGGTTGTTGCAATTAATGATCATTGATAAGCTTCAATGAATCCGTTGTGAGTATTGAATATAGCCGTTAAACCGTTGAAGTTTGTTTGTTATTCATAACTTCGATTCTCCAAACTTTCGTCATTTCTGCCGCTTTGACATTCCTTTTGATTTGCTCGTTGATTTTCCATAATTTTGATAGGAATGGGAATAGCATAAATGCCTTTTTGTTGCTCAAAGAATTGTTGTCGTGTTTTGGGGTCTATTTCTGCAACAACATTTAATGCATCTGACATAATCAGTGCTTTTTGGTAATTTGTTGTTAATCTTTCATTTAATCATATGAAACTCATTAGTACACTAGTTAAATATAGTTAGAAGAAGTAATAAGAAGATATTAAACCATAATCAATTATTTAAGCATTTACAGACACGGTGATTTACTGAGGCACAGAAGGTAACTCGAGTTATCAATAATCAACTCGAGTTGATGACTTGGATTTGCCTTTCTTAACTCGAGTCTTAGTGGTTTTCTTCTCAAAAGACGGTTTGTTTGGAAAACAAAGTGAACTGAGAAGATAGTTTTGCAAAGACTAACTCGAGTCCTAAATTACTTACTTGAGTTGTAAACTCGAGTCAGGTCTTCACAACTCGAGTTGTGAAGTTTTGTTCCAAAAGACGAAGATTGAGTTTATGTTGCAAAACGGATTTTGGTCAATGCCAACTTGAGTCTTTAAAAACAAACTCTAACGAGTGACTCAAGTGCACAACCTATAACTCAAGTTTAGAAGATTTTCCATTTGAAAAAGAAACTGAGTCATGTTGGCAAAGACATATACTCGAGTCTTGAAATCGTAACTCTAACAAGTGACTCAAATGGCAAGATCATAACTCGAGTTCTGGAATTGTTAAAGATTTTTTGTTGAAAAGATAAGTTTAAAGAAGAACTACCAAAACTTGAGTTCCATTTTTGTCCACTCGAGTTACATAAAATAAACTTCAAGTATACCAAAATCTTTAAGTGAAATAGAGGAGATTGAGCTTTACCATGTCAACTCGAGTCTTGCGAATGTAACTCAAGTTGTTACCTTTATTTGTATTGTTGCTGAAAACTTGTCACGCGAGTTTGAAATAGCTAACTCCAGTTGTCAATGGGCTTGTTTGGGAAACCGGTGGACAATCGGACTTATGGATAAGTTCGATTGGGTATAAGTCCGATTGGGTAAAAGTCCGATTGTGAAACGTGATTTATGTTTGGATTGGTGGTTTCATAAGTAGCTTATGGAAAAGTCCAATTAGGTAAAACTTGTTTGGAATGACTTATGGATAAGTGACTTTTGAGATAATTATAAGGAAAAAATTAAAATCAAAATTACTAAAAATATGAAAAATGTTAAATTACACTCTAAAATATTTTAATGTATTTGATGCATTTAAAAAAAAATCTAGATAGGATGCAACTTGACCTTTTCATAAATGTTAGGGAAAAAAATAATTTTCTTACTTATCGAACAATTATCGTTAAAGGTCCATATATTTCATAGAAATTTTAGAAACACCTTTTTATTCGATTCAATTTTCAAATGTAAGACAACATGCTTCATTAAATGTGATTTGAAATTGTGAACCTCTCAACCTCATCCTTCCACCGAGATACATAACAAAATTTGGCAATGCTAAAATACATAATTTGATCAAATAAATACTACATAAGTGACGGGGAAATTAGGCTTTCTACAATTTGGGATCTAATTGTATCACGAATCGATTCATTTCATTTGAAGATGGCTGATTCATTTCAATTGAAGATTCCTCATCAGCAGAATCAGTCGAGGAAGACTCTTCATCTACACTAATATTCCCATTTTCAGCGTCCATGAAAGTAGCATCTGATCGAGAATTGCTCCTAATAAAATTATGTATGGCCATTGTTGCACAAACTATGTGGATTTGTGTTTTGTACCTGTATTTGTGCATTTTTTGTAGGATTTCAAATCTATTCTTCCACACCCCAAAAGTCCTTTCTATAGTGGACCGCAAACTTGAGTGATAAAAATTGAAGGCCTCTTTTTCATTTCCAAATCCATACTGACGCATGAATTCTGCCAGGTGATAACGCTGACCTTTGTAGGGACCAAGATACCCAACAGGTGTTCTATATCCAGAATCGACCAAATAATATTTACCTAATAAATGGTGAAAACATTTTGGAGGTGTGAGATAAATTCAAATGTGAGATGCAGACATAGTTATATAGTTGAAGTATATGAAAAGATACCTTGAGGTGGATGAGGAAATTCATAGATGCATCGAGGTAGCAACTTGAAACACACGAGCATCATGCGCACTACCTTCCCATCCCGCCAACACGAACGTGAAGCACATATCCCAATCACATACCGCCATGACATTACGTGTTGGAATTCCCTTTCTCCCTATATATTTATCTCTCGTCGATTGCCGACCACACACTTTATATGTGTTCCGTCTATTGCTCCAATGGCATTCTCGAAATAAGGGTAATATCGACGATCATTCCTTATATGTGGGTGGCAGCCACGGAATTTAGGATCAGATGGTTTGACATTTTCCTTACCAAGACTAAGGCAAGCTTCTAATACCTTGTGCAACAGCCTACTTACAGTTTCCCCTGAATGTTGAAAAAATTCTTGAACAACCCTATTGCCTACTCCATGTCCAATAGTGAACAAAAACATGGCTACCATTTCTTCAACTCCGACGCCCCTAGAATTCCGTAACCCAAGCCTGACTAAATTGTTGCATAAGTTGTAGAACACATGTGGCTCCACTCTAAACATTTCATGACATCGTGGACTGTGATTTGCCAATATTTCTTGAACCCGTGAATGCCCTGTGTGTGCACTAGTATGACGCGGTTCTTTGCACACATAAGGAGAAAGATATTGACACATATACGCACATAATTGTTCAGCCTCTGTTTGCTCTGCATCCATATCAGATAATTCTTGAGACTCATCATCTTCCTCTTGTTCCTCTGACATAATCTGTTTCCTCTAGTTTGACATTGCTTATGTATCCTGTGAGTGTAATTAAATTCATATGTAAGCATCATATGTGTAAAAAAACCATATCAATAACAATAAAAAATTCTACAGTCGTAGTTCAATAAAACATATATTACAATCCTAAAACCCTTACATATCATATCATATTACAACCATTCAGTAACCATAGTAATAACCATATTAAAAATACAAACAGCAAAGTCATAGGTTTCAATCATTAAAAATACAACTATATCAATAACAAATAAAACCATTCTACAACTCTTACAATAAAACCCTTATCATTGTTCAAGAATATCTAGGGAAGGCGAACCATAAAGCGCAACCGCCTTATCAAGTACTCCTTGTTCTCCAAGAATGAAACAAACATTTCCCGATTAACCTTATCGCTGAAGGGTGGCACATTGGTTCCGAAAATTTTCATCACATTGGACTTCCTCAAGGGCAAGCAATTCGACATCACATTTTTTATGTTGTGACCATGAATATCATTACATCTTTCTCGCCCCGTCTTGTGATGCGCAATTGCTATGACGCTCATGGCATCGCCCATTTGTTTAGAAGTCGGAATTTTCGTTTTTTCTTATGAATTGACCCTTCTCCTCTCTTCCTCTTGGAATGGCTTTCTGAAGTAGTAGGAACTGTTGTTGGACTGTGTCCCGATAAGTTCATGCTTCCTATATCAACTGACACTCCTGTACTTGGTACTGGGTCAGCACCAACGCTTTCGTCCCGCTGTCCCCGAGCCCCGCATCATCCATGGTTGGTCGGTAACAATCTTCCTCTTGACCCCGAGGTTGTTTGCGATAGTGAATACATATCCTCTCCAATGGCAACCACATCCTTGAATATCATCCTTATCTCATTTTCATACGTTAAGGCATTGTACCTAAATTTTCTATAACCCTTATTCGCCTGCATACAAACAAGTAAGCAAAGTCAGAGAATATCCACAAATAAGCTAAAAATGTTAACAAATAATGTTAACCGAAACAAACAAAGTCATAGGTTTTTATACCTTTATTTTCTCCGCCACCACTCATCGAGGCGAAACGGCATTTGTTATTGGGTCTCGCCCGCACCTGGTCTCTTTGAGTAATGTTTCCCACGTCCTCAACTCTTTCTTTAAGATTTCTAACCTATTCTTCAATTGTTTATATCCATATCCTTTCCGGTTTTCGAACAAAATTTGTCACAATGTTCGTCAACCCACCTTTGTAAATACTAGACCATTGCGCTCTTTTTGAAAATTTGGTCAACGCAAGCGTTAACAAGGACACCGGTTGAGAAATCATCCCATACCGCTTTGTCCATAATTATATAGCTAAGAAGTGCATAAAAAATAAAAAATAAAAAACTACCATTAAAAGAAGTTGGACCACATCAATCATAGCAGAAATCGTCTCATATTGCTTCTAATCATTAAATCATCAAAGTACCATATCATGTATTGTTATATGAGTATCACGTCATTAAATTGAAAACACTTCATCAGTTCATGGCCTCAAACATCCAAGAACAGACAAAGAAAATGTGAAGGAAAAAGCACCATGTAATATATATAGAAGGAATAGTCACTTCACTTATTCACTGTCTGTGTGTGTTTGTGTTTTATTGTATATAATCCTGTGTTGTTTGACCAACAACATCTCTTCCTTTACGGATCTTTGATGATATGCTTGATTAGACGCTAAGTATAACTATGGGCTCGCTCTTGGAATTACAGGTACAAATAAAAGGAATTTCATTCATTTGGCTTGCATTTTTAAAGCGAGAAAATGACAAGTTGGCTTATCTTGTTTCTAAGGTCCTATCATATGTATTTTTTATTCATTGCACCAAAATATGTATGCAGTAAGCACCATAACTAACTAACATGGAAAGCATATACATACATATTTTCATGACTTACAAATGTGCATAGACATACATGCATCAAATTCCTTCTAAGAAGAGAGCTTAGTATGATGAATCTTTAACTAACAATTCTAGAGCTTCTCTAAAATGATATTTGTGCCATATTGATGGTGAACGGTCAGTTGTGGAATAGGAGCATGGGAGTAAGATGGAAAAAGTTTAAAAGAGAAGTTTTTGAGAAACAAGGACAAAGCCATTTTTGCTTCAAGTAAGATGGAGAAGTTTTTGAGAAACAAGGACAAAGCCATTTTAGAATTACTGGAATTGTAACTAAAGTTTCAGTTGGTAAACTAAGATACTCAAGTCTTGTATCCTTTGATACAGCTCCCATCATTAGAGGAGCCAGATGGTATAGTCTAAGAACCTCATACAATATCATACTTACCATCACATAAACAAAAAACCAAGTGTGAAGAAAAATATTAATAATACTTTAAAATAAGAAGAATGAAATCAAATAAAAACAAAACAAGAAAACAAAAGTAAAACATCATATTCATATAATCTTACAAGTTTGAGATGACTTAAACTATCCGTCGTCACTCATTAAGGGTTCATATTTTTGTGACAATGGCTTCATCATTTTGAGTCAAAATATATATTCCAATCGAATAAACAAACAATTGGAATCGAGCCACAAAGAAACAAAATCAGGTGAAAGGGATCCTATATCAGAGTATTGAAACTAAAACCACACTACGATTGTTCACAAACTGCGGAAAGCCGAATTAATGGGAATACGAGCATCAACGAACAACAGTTTATTTTCTAAAGAAACCCAATAACCAAACAATTGGATCGCAGAGCATAAACCACCGGCAACACGAACAGAGAGAGGACCAGATCCACAGATCTAGAAAGGCGAATTAAGGAAATATACCTTCAAAAACCGGATCGATGAGCAAACCGGATCCACGGCTCCGAAGCTCGGTTAAATGTAGAGATTCGCCACACTAGACCGCCGGCGAGAGAGAGAGCGCAAGCCACGGATCCGACGAACGAATTACGCACCGATAGTTCCACGAGAGAGAGAGAGAGAGAGAGAGAGAGAGAGAGCGAGAGAGAAGCTCGGTTAATTGATTCAATTTCAAGTCGAAGTGGTTGGCAAAATTAAATGAGCTCACACCGGTGGTTGCCGAAATAAATGCGCACCTTGAAGGCTTGAAGATCGAGCGGGCGAGTTGTGTGACAACGGATTTTTTTGCGCGAGAGGGGATTTGTGGAGAGAGATGAGGAGTTATTTTTTTTTTTTGGGAGAGAGATGAGTGTTGATAAGTCAGCGTTGATAAGCTCCAAAACCAAGCTTATGAAATTGGCCCAATTTAAGTCCATAAGTACTTTTGGCGCCCTTTGTATCCAAACATAAAAAAAAAAAAAAAAAAAAAAAAAAAAAAAAAAAAAAAAAAAAAAAAAAAAAAAAAAACCCCACAAGCACTTCTTAAATAGTAAATAAGTCCAAAAGCTCTCTTTTTTTAATCTCTTCCAAACATGCACAATAACCGAAAGCAATTTGTCGTGATTTTAAAGGCAATGGCTCAAGTTCTTGAACGGAACTCGATTATGTCTTCGACAAACACATAAAATACTATCGATTCAAGATTTGGTTACAACAAAAGGTTATTCATTCAAGTGCCATTAAGCTCATACTTGAGTGACTTGAATCATTAAGTCTATATTCTTTACAAGTGTCTATTATCATCAAAACATATTGAATCGAGAACTAAAATTCTCCCCCTTTTTGATGATGACAACATTTGTGAATATTTTGGAGAGAAAAAATTCTGAGTTTTCAAATGACAGAAGTAAATTAAGAGCTCAAAGGAAAAATAAAACATATGCATTTCATTAAAAAGGATGTTCAATCAAGATATATCAAAGTCTAAGCAGCAAAGAACATACTAAAATTGAAATACATTTCAACTCAAAGATACATAGACAAAAGAAACTACATAAACAGCTGAACTACATAGTCACTTCACAAACACTCATTTCTCTCCCCCTTTGTCATCAGGAAAAATAGGGAAGGAGATATCTGAAGAAGATGGAGAAGGAGGAACTGTCTGGATAAGCAGAGGTGCATGTATCAAAGATTGATCAAGAGATGGATAAGCAACAAAGGATGGTGGTGAATCTAGTCTGAGAGAGGGAGACCGAGAAGGAAGGCTTTTAGTGGAAGATGAGGGTGAGAGTCTGGCAGTGGATGGTTGGGAAGAGGGAACAGGAATGGTAGCAAGGGTAGAAGACATAATAAGGGTAGTGAAACTAGGAATGGGAGTGGTGAAGGTGATAGGAGAGTGAGAGGGGGGTGAGGAAGGTCCAGATGATGAAGGTCTGGTAGGTGAAGAGAAAGATTCTGAAGGTCCAGCTCCTGAAGGTCCAACACCTGAAGGTTCAACAGAGGAGCTCACTAACTTTGAAAGTTTAAAGTCAATGTTGTGAAGGAAAAAATCAAGGCTATGAACTTCATAGAGTGCTCTGCCAATATATCCTCAATGGCCTAAAACCTATCCTCTTGAGCATCCTGAACTTCAACCAGCTTATTGTGACTGTTGGTGACTTCAGAGACCAATTTCCCAATCTGAGTCTTAAGCTCTCCAACTAAATCATGATGATTGGCTATAGAGGAAAATTGTAAGGTCCTGATAGCAGCAACCATAGCCTTTTCTATCATAGTTTGAAGAAAGGCACCAAATATAGATGGAAGAGGCTGAGAGAAAACAGAGTAAGCACCAGCAGGGGATGATTGAGTGTCATTAGCTTTAGACTGAGTAGCTTGGGTCTTAAATGGAGCCTTAGACTACCCTGAGCCTTCTCTGAAGGAAATCCTCATATGGTTCAGGTGAGATTGTCCAAACATGTTTGGTGTCACTGGCTTCTCATTCAACTCAAGAGACCATATCTTGTGATGAAAAAGAATTAGAGAAACCAAATTTGGGAAAGGTATAATAATAGACTTCTTTTTGGACTCCATCTTAAATCTTTTCACCTTACTGAACACCCATTAGCCTATATTATAAGGAATCTGGGAAATAATGGAAACCAAAAGAAAGTAGTCTGTTTTAGCAAAATGGGTAAAAGTTTTGCCTTTTTGAACAAGGTTTCGAGAATAGATATACCAAATAACCCTATGAAGGAGAGGCATATCTACTGGGGCAAAAGACAGAGGCCCTAAAGGCACACATGGTTTGAGGATTTGAAAGATTTCCTCTTCAGACAAATTGATTTCAGGCACGGGGGAGGATCAATGATCCCTAAGAGAGAATTCAATAATTCAGCAGTAATAATAATTCTATTGCCCTTTATAATAGTACAAAGTCTTTCTTCTAATAAATCAGCATTATCATCAAAACAATTGGCAATTTTCATATTGAAATAAAATGCCTTAACCATAGAAGGGCCATAAGGAGTGCATAAGGCTAGAAGACTTTGAAAAGGTTTAAGCCAGGGAGATAAATCAAGATTGCATTCATCCCTGAACTTAGGAAGATCAACACATATGATGGGACAGAAACCACAAGTCTCAAAAAGCTCAATAAAGGAAGCTAATTCAGACCGTGGATATGAAATAGGGTTACAAATGAAACCAGGAGGGGGAACAAATGTTTTAGAAATAGCCAATAAGGAATGATTCCCAGATACCTTGAAGATTGTCCTTTAAAAGAGGCCACAAGAGCTTGTTTAGGTTCTTTCGAGTTAGAAATCACAGGCTCCTTATTCTTTAATTTCTCAGTCGTAGCATCAGACCTTGATCGAGTATGTGGAGATGATTGTGATGGTTCCTTCATCATAACCCCACCTGCTTTGGATCTAGGAGGCTCTACTTTTGCCACAACCGTTGGCCGATAACGTTTGGGTGGTTATTTATCGTGTCTGGGCCATTTTGATGGAGAATGAGACGATGAAGGAGTTTTATCATGATCGAAGGAAGAGGTAATAGCTGAATTAAGGGGTTTGTTGGGATTGTTAGTTCTCATTTTGCGGAATCACTCAAGTTAGGGTTTCGGGTGCAGATAATTTCAGAGAGAACTCGAGGGTTTCGATAGAGTGAGGGGGAAATGACTGTGCAGGTATATATAGTAAATGATAAAACTCAAGTTTTCATTTAATAACTCGAGTTACCAACTAGAGTTATCTTATCAAAACTTGAGTGTTCATATAAAACTCACTTACTTGAACTTCAAGTGTATGTTGTTAACACTTGAACCTTAGCTCTAACTGAAGTTCCTTATGAATACACTCAAGTTCTTCATTCTCCACTTAAGGTCTAGGTTGATTTCAGTTTTGAGTGCTCTCTGACCTCCGTTGACTCGAGTTCTCCATATGCAAGCTCGAGTTTCCAACTCATTTCAAACTTGTGTTCTCTTTGACCTCGTTTGACTCGAGTTCTTTGTTTCAAACTCAAGTTACCCATTAGAATGTGTGTTTTCACACTTTCAGTGAAGAAAACTCCGCAAGATTGAAACATGAATCATACACTTGATTTGGAGTAAAAATGAGTTTCTTACCTTGAACTCAAGTTTGCAACTCGAGTCATTGTTATATCACTTCCAGTGAGGCATTCTTGACACACTGTCTTTAGACTTTGAAGATGGCATAATATAGTGCCTCGAGTCCTTGTTGAACCACTCGAGTCATTGACTTGAGTTACCATATTTGCACTCAAAGTGATGTAAGATCTGTACTGATATACATGAAAACACAAGCCACACAAATCAGATGTTAACAAAAGCACTCAAGTGCAAATTCCTTTACTCGAGTTAGAGAATACAAGCTCGAGTTTTGTAAAGATTTTAGCAAATGTACACATGCACAGAACATATGAAATTGATGATGCTCAAGGTAAAGAATGCAAACTCGAGTTACCACTATGCACTTGAAGAGATATCTGATTTTCCTTTGAAACTTATCACATTGCACGATAGAACTCAAGTTTCCTTACTAAAACTCGAGTCATCTCGACTTCGTTTTTCTTTATTCTTTAGTTTCTTTACAGAGCTCATGCAAAAATAAAGACTAGACACTCCAAAGCTTAAGTTAGTGATTATTTATCATCAAAACATAATTAAAATACATAGAATAGATAGCTTACAACTCATTGGGATTCACCATTCCCAATTCTCTTCTGATGAACATGAACTGCTCTTGGGCCAATGGTTTGGTAAAGATGTCAGCAAGTTGTAGATGAGTAGGAATGAATAACACATTAACATCCTTCTTCTACACATGATCTTTGATGAAATGATGTCTCAGGTCAATATGCTTTGTTCTTGTATGTTGAACTAGATTCTTTGCCAAGCTTATTGTACTGGTGTTGTTCTTTAAGATGAATTCCCATGTCTTGAAGTTGTTGCTTAAGTCATAACACTAGAGCACAGTAGCTTAATGCAGCAATATACTCAATTTCAGTGGAAGATAACGAGACAATGGTTTTCTTCTTATTGAACCAAGACACAAGCAATCCTCCAAGGAACTCACATTAACCACTTGTGCTCTTTCTTTCTGTCTTTTAACCAGCATGATCCAAATCAAAGTAAGCCACTAGATATTTGGTTTGACCCTTAAGAAACCATAGTCCAAGCTCTCAGTATCTGCAAGATATCTGAAGTTTCTCTTCACATGCTCAACATGAGATTCCTTAGGAGCATATTGATATCTTCCACACATACTCATGCTGAATTGGATGTATGGCTGACTTGCTGTCAAGTATAGTAATGATTTGATCATTCCTCTATACTTGATTATATTGAAATCCTTGCCCTTTTCATCAACATCAAGAAAAGTAATTGAACTCATTGAAGTATCAACTTCATTGCATTGATACATTCCATACTTCTTTAGGAGATCTCACAGATATTTGGTCTGGAAGATGAAGATTTCATTCTTTTGTTGTTTGATTTGAAAACCAAGGAAATAGTTCAACTCTACCATCATGGATATCTCAAACTCTCCCTACATAGTCTTAGAGAATTCTTCACACAAAGCATCATTAGTAGTACCAAATATAATGTCATCCACATATATTTGCATAATTAGTAAATCGATTTTTCTTATTGCTTTTGATGAAGAGAGCTGTGTCTACTTTGCCTCCGCAAATCCTTGATCAAGAAGGAATTTGCTTAAACTCTCATACCAAGCTCTAAGAGCTTGTTTAAGACCTATAAATCCTTTTTCGAGACGAAACACATGATCTGGATGAGAATTATATCTTCAAATGTAGGAGGTTGTTTCACATAAACTTCCTTTTGAATCACTACCCAAAAAAAAAAAAACATTTTTGCGGTGGAAAAATTCTAGAGCAAAAAAAGCTATTTTCCGTCACAAACCGATTTGCGGCGGAATAAGGTCCGTCGTTAAAAATGGCCCTCGCAAACCAATTTTCCGCAAAAATGATTTTTCCCTCACAAATTTCAATTTCTTTTTTTAAAAAAATATAAAAAATCAGAAAAAAAAAATTACTCAAAAATAAAAATAAAAAGACTTGTATATCATAAAAATAAATTTGAACAATCATAAGAGTTTACATATGAAAAACAAAATATTACAATTGCCCCAATACAAGGGAAGAAATTGAAAACAAAAGGATCATGGAGCCCCTAATAAATATCTGCTCTGTTAAGGTGGGAAGAAATTATCTTGTGATGAGATGCAGAATGATTAGGAAAAAAAATCTCATGATTTTCCATAGCAATTTCAAGGTAATTCTTATAATAAAATAAGCAATGGCCATTGGTTAAAAAGAATGAGAAAAAACACCAATGAGTCAAATGGTCTGGTTCATTTGGCCACTATAATGCCCCATTAGTTTATGCTTCATTGCACAGCACCAAATGGGAAAAAGCCAAGGCGAACTATATGGGATGTACCTTTGTTAACATTCTTTTTGCAAGTATGTGGTAATGTCGCTGCCAAATTCGCTGTCCTACCATGGTAGCCACCAATACACTGTAAAATATTCCAATTACAGTAAAAAGTCCCAGAACAATCATAGCCATTATAAACAGTAGAGGTAGCCCAGCTTCCCCAGCACCTCCAAGGCATCCGCCACATTCAGTAGCCATGGTTCCGCAACTCTCAAAGCATGTAGTGCAATCAGTCCACATGCAGAGTGTTCCAGGCAAATGACAGTCTGCACAGACCCTACAACAGTGGTGTACACAGCAGAAAAGAATGTCAGTCTACCAATTCTCACCCTGTATATTGATACTCTTCAAATAAGTGGCACATGCAATGCAAAGATGTATTGTTAGAAGACTAAACTTTTCAATTTTACTTCCTCGATGAGAATAATAGTCTAATAGCAAATTAATCCCAAAATTCATAGGCATCATATAGATGTCAAAAATTTCCAAAGTAATAAAGCATCATTAATATGCCTAAAGTAGATCTTAAGAGTAGAATTATGTCATAAAAACCCTCAATCTCGAAGATTCAATATATCAAAGCAGAGTCACTACCCAGGTTGACAGCAACATAGACATAATTCCTGACAAGGCTGAGCTAAATCATTGCGAACTCTTCGATCATAACAAGTAATGAAGCAGCCAGACAGGCCAAGCAAAGCAAAAAACAATAAAGCCCCTGCATTTGACAGTATCAATATGAAATCAAAACCAAAATAAGCTACTTTTTATAGATGAATAAAACAAAAAAGCTACAGGTTACCAAAAGAAATTTATACAAGCATAATGAAGAATACTGCCTAAGCTCTTCACAATTTACCGCATATGTAGTAAAAGCTAAGCTCACTATCGAAGCCCCAAACATGACGAAGCCAGTGTTGCTGGTAACCATCCATTAGATAAACCAAATAAGCCAGTGAAGCAATAACCTAAAAACAAAGGAAACAGGACCTTAAGTGAAAATTTATTTGATAGAAGAAAATATTTAACTATCCAAATAATTAAGTCAATGAAAACCTACGAACTGGACAGACAGAAATATAAACAAAATGTCTCTTGTAACAAAGAACCGAAATTTCAAGGTTCGCCATTTCCTATCAGCAGCAACATGGACACGCAAATAATAAGGAGCCTTGCAAGTCGTGCAATGAGCAAATGCAAATCCTTCCTGCAAGAATTTATATTCAAACAGCAAAATTGCGAACCAATTGAAAACCACAAATCCCTACAGCAACTCCAACAGCAGCGAACAGTGGGTACACCTAAAAGCTCAAATGTTCGGTAATCCAAGTGATAAAAACTTAAGAAACGCTTAAATCGAAAAGAGAGAAAGGAAACGGAGAAGCACCTCGGGCCTGAGCCAGCGATTCGCCATCTATAGCAGCGTTGAAGGAAGATCGAGGGTCAAACAAAGTTCGCTTCGTGGGAAATGGGCAAAAGAGGAGGGGTGCAAGGATGAGCAGAGAACTAATAGCAGCGAACAGACTCACGGTGGCTTGACAGAGAAGAACCGGCGAATCTGAGGCGGACGAGGGAGAGAGACGCGGACTTCAAGATGGCGGACCTGAGGGCTGAAAATGGCGGACGTGAGTGAGGGAAAAAATCGTAAATTTACTGCAAATTTAAGTAAATTTGCAGGCTTTTTTACCAAAATAAGGTTCAAAAAAAAAATATTTACCAGCAGATTAAAAATATTTTATCAAAGTAATGCGATTAGTGGGCGTAAGCAAGAAACTCACTTAACGTAGAGGTTAGTGTTATGCCACACAACCCATCATATCGTGTCGGTGGCGTGAAATATTACGCGCCCTGCCACATTAGGCTCCATATTAAAAAAAAAATTTAAATATAATATTAAATATAAAAAATTAATATTAATATAATAATAAATGATAAAAAAAAAGTAGAATAATTTAAAAAGTTACTTCATTTAATTTGAAGTCGAAAAGAAAGAAAGCGTGGGTTTGAAATAACTCATTAAGAATCGCGCTTTAAAAACATTCGCGGTACAATTTGGTTATAACAACAGATCTCAATACAAGGATCAATATATTTGTCATACACCTACAATTTGGTTATAACAACTGTATTGATTTTGAGATCGTATAAAAAAATCTGCGTAAAAGTGTTTAATAAATTATACAAATCTCGTAAAACACTTTTACGCAGACACTTTTTTATACAGATCCCAAAATCAATATTCTTGGGAAGCAAGATGCCACACATATGTATGTCCATTCAAGGAAACTATCGACGAAAAGTTGAAGAAAAGATAAAAGGAAGACCATGTTAACTAGTAGGGTCCAACGTGAATCGGTGGAAGGAGATTGATTTGGATAAAGTGGAAAAGTCGAGATGAAATGAAAGAGGGCAGATTTGGTGGGGCCCACGCGGGTGCCACCTAGCCCCTTAATTATTAAAAAATTTCTTGGAGAAAAAGAAAAATAAAATCAAATTAAAAGTCGAGATGTGGCCCACTTGCTTAACAAAAAGGTGTTTGGGCCAAAATAGGTCATTTTAGCCATTTAAAAAGATAACATCTGAATACTTGGAGGAGATGCGCCACATGTACACCCTCTGAGTCTTCTGTAATTTCTTGAGAAATAAGTCAAAAAGCCATATCAAATTTATTAATTCTTTTGGAAAGAATTTATAATAATAAATGATAAAAAAAGTAGAATAATTTAAAAGTTCTACTTCATTTAATTTGAAATCGAAAAGAAAGAAAGCGTGGGTAAATAACTCATTAAGAATCTTTTAAAACATTACGTCTGATTTGGTTATAAAATGATCTCAATACAAGGGGATCAATATATTTGTCATACACCTACAATTTGGTTATAACAACGATATTGATTTTGAGATCTGTATAAAGTGAAAATCAGCGTAAAAGTGTTTCTAATAAATTATACAAATCTCGTAAAACACTTTTACGCGGTACACTTTTTTATACAGATCCCAAAATCAATATTCTTGGGAAGCAAGATGGCGCCACATATGTATGTCCATTCAAGGGAAACTATCTGAAAAGTTGAAGAAAAGTACAAAAGGAAGCACCATGTTAACTAGTGGGGTCCAACGTGAATCGGTGGAAGGAGATTGGACTGGATAAAGTGGAAAAGTCAGATGAAATGAAAGAGGGCAGATTTGGTGGGGCCCACGAGGTGCCACCTAGCCCCCTTAATTATTAAAAAATTTACTTGGAGAAAAAGAAAAATAAAATCAGTCCAAAAGTCAAGATGTGGGCCCCACTTGCTAACAAAAAGGTGTTTGGGCCAAAATAGGTCATTTTAGCCATTTAAAAAGATAACATCTGAATACTTGGAGGAGATGCGCCACATGTACACCCTCTGGAGTCTTCTGTAATTTCTTGAGAAATAAGTCAAAAAGCCATATCAAATTTATTAATTACTGGACAAGAATTTACTCCAGTTAATCCAGACTGCTCAAATTCATTTTTACCATTATTAAAGGGCATAAACTCTCTCTCTCTCTCTTAACCATAAGGGGAGAAATTTTCAGAAGGAAAAAGAGTGACCAGCCAAGCTTCCATAGCCAAGAACAAGAAACAAGTTACCAAGATCATCAAGCCGAACTTCGATTTCAGGTAAACACCAAAAACTCGAACCTTTGAAGCTTAAACTTGAGGTTTTCGTTCAAGTTACACATAATTTCCTAATTAGTGGTCTCCCTAAACTACTATAAATAGGATGTATCTCCCTCAGTTATAATCCATCTCTGCCATTGAAACATCCGGCAATCTCTCTTCTCTCCTACCATCTTTCTTGTTCTAGTGCACTATTCTGCCAACCCCATTTAGGCTCTAGTAGTCTAATATTTGCATGAGCTTTTATTTCCTACATTTTATCCAACCCAATACGCATATCTTCTCTCTACTCATATTTTTCCTTCATTGGTATTAGGGCATGCTTGATCTTGTGGTTGTGGAAGAGCATGAAGTTGGGGACGTCTCGACAATTGTGCTTTAGTAGCCCGATGCTAATGCATCATGAAATGATCGGAAAGCTTTTACGACCTGGGAAAGAAAGGATACCGTTGCTCGGATAACAATGCTTGTAGCTACGAACGGCGATGTGATATGTAAATTTGAGGGACATGTTACTACCTTGCCATATTGAAAGCACTGAAAGAGGAGTTTGATGATACTTCGGAAGCGAGGATCAAGAGGATTACCATCAAGCTTGATAATTATAAGCTGGGTCTAAACATTACTATCAGGTAGCATTTGAGTAAAATGCAGAACATGATAAGGAAACTTATCGTGGCAGGAGGAACCCTTTCTAAAGTACAAAAAGTGCAAGTTGTTGTGAGACCACTCTTTACAAGTTGGGATCATATGAAGCATACCATAACTCACAACAATACCATCAATACTTTTTGTTGACATTGCTCTTCACATACAACTAAAGGATGACCGTATGGATAGTAGAAAGTGATGGTTAATTTGGCCTATTACATGACTTTCATGTAAAGTTTCATGAGATTGAAAACAAAAATTTTATTTAATCGTTGCAAAAACCCATAACTCCTTACGGT
The DNA here is from genome assembly GCA_019022615.1 of Acacia melanoxylon. NCBI lineage: Eukaryota > Viridiplantae > Streptophyta > Magnoliopsida > Fabales > Fabaceae > Acacia > Acacia melanoxylon. The sequence goes on from JAFJYJ010000002.1 coordinate 8,787,670, forward strand.
CTTCATGAATTATTAATCTTAACTCATTACGTTAATTAGTTATTAAGTATTAATCCGTAACTCTTTACGGTGCTCATGAGAATTCATAACGATTTATAATATTCATGACCTTTAGGATTACCCGTTAAAACAACTATTGTGGATTAGGATAACTTAATAATACGACTATTGAAGATTAGGATTACCTTAGAACACTTGAAGACCTCAATGTTGTTGATGTCCTCTAACGTTGATCCACATGGCTATCCCCCGATTGCTACGAGAACTCCTTCTCTTAAAACCTCCCGCTCCTTGGATGCTTGCTAGGCGAAGACAAGGTTGAGGTTTGGTTTCCTTGGGTTTTTCTTTTTTCAAGAAGATGGTGGTTTCTTAGGATTAGGTTAAAGATAGGAGGAGCAAGATCATTGAAACATTGCCCTTATGGATGGTGCTCTCTTTTCTCTAAATCTTGGTGAAGACCGAAATTTACAGAGTACAAAAGCCTCTTGTTTTTCTCCTAGAAAAACGTGCAAGAGAGAGGCACACCAAAAATCAGCACTTTATAAGAGTCTAACCCTAATTTAAGTGCTTATAAGAAAGACTCAATTCAAACTTAAATCACTACTACAAATTAAATAGCTTTTACTTCCCTAATTGGCGTCCTATTTTAAAAAAAGGAAGTAAAAAAAAAAAGCGCGGTGGCAATTTTGTAATTATTTGGAGAAAATTTGATATATTGGGAGTCCTAATATTTTTTAGGATGCGGAAAGTGTACTTAAAACGTCCTAAAAATGTATTAGGACGCCAAACGTGGCCCAAAGCAAAGGAAATGCGGTGGCAAACGAAAAGGTTGGCGGGAAGTGGATGAGTGATTAGGCTTTTTGGCGTCTAAATATATTATTAGACTCCATAGCTGGACTTTTTGGCGTCTAAGTAAGTGAGTTAGACGCCAAAAATAACTAAAAAGATAATATTTCATCGGGTTAATTTTTTCCAAGGCTCAGTGAGCGAACGATCTACGAGCAGATAGAGAGCAGAGAGTGTAGCGTCTTCTCTATCGTCTTTCCCTCCAAGTCGCGTGCCCTCCTTCTTCCGCCTCTAGCCACCACTCCATAGGACCTCCCCTCTCCCACCGTCGGTGTGCTCTCTAGCGTCTTCTGCGTTCCACAGTCAAGTCGGTAAAAATGTACTCTCTTCTCTTCCAGATCTCCTAATTTAGGGTTCCTTCACTATCGATTGATTAGGTCACTTCTGTTTCTTGATGCGTTTTCCTTTTCCATGCATTAGTCGGTTGATTAGGTCGATAAATACAGGTATTGGCAGGTGTGTCCCCGGAACACTTTACGATCTCACTGCAGAACGCCCTCGCTGGAATTCAATTAAGCGCTAAAGAACGCATCCATTTTTGGAGGTACGAGTACCTTCACACATTTGGAAGATAAGTGCAGGTACAAAAAATATTACTACGACATATGTATGCCGCTAATAATGATATTTGTTGTGGGCTGAAAGCCTGAAACAAACCAAAAATAAGTACATGGGGTTAGAAACAGGGGAAAAACCCTCTGGCCTCTACTACGATATTGATCTTTTTTATCTCAACAAAAATAAATAAATAAATAAATGAAGCAAGGAGTGTTTTCAGTTTCACTTTTAAATTTTTCATTTTCAACGGAAGTAATTTGTGGCATGAAACAACTCTTCCTTAGTTCCTTGTCCAAGAGTCCTTGAATATATTCCACACAAGTGATAGTATGCCATAACCCTGTTTTGTAGTAGTGTCAAGCTAGTTTTTTTGCCTCTGCAGGCAGTGTGGTTTCTTATGCAGCATTTTATGCCACTACCAATTAGATAACTACATGGTGAAGGAACGCATTTTGGATATTGCTGCCTTAGATTACTTTTAGCATCTGTATCATGCTTGAACAGTGTTTTCTATGGGCATTTGTCTGATGAAATGGCAATGGCCATGGCTTGTTAATGTTTTGCTGATATGTATTATAATCACAACGAATGAGGCGATCAGTCCCGATAGTAATCACTATGTTCATAGTTTTTCTTCCTCTTCTCTTTAATTTCTTACTCCAGCATCAATAATTTCTAGCTTTGACAAGTTTAATTTGTTCGCACTATTTTTAGAAGTTAAGAGCTTTATGTGTCAACAATATCTTTTAATGTGTATGTGGAAAGATATTGTTAATATGCAAAACAGCTATATATATGATGCGTAGTCTATGGCCAAAAAAGGAAAAATATGTCTATGGGGCTGTATAGTACATTTATTTCTGTTCACCCATTTTGAATGAATTTATTTGACTAGTTAATACTTAATAGTTTTGAACTAACAAAGATATTTGAATTCTACATTTTAAAGTTACCATTTCCTTTTATACGTGGTTGTCATAAGGGTTTTGGTAAAACTAACCATTTAAATAGTCTGGGGTGAGAGACTCTCTCGGGATATAATATTGATAGTATACATTAATGGTATCTTTAGGTGAGACACTTCTAAGTTTCAGGACAGCAATTGTTAGCTCAGATGGTATCTTGTTACAATGGAGGCCTGAGGATCCTGACCCATTCAAATGTAGAGGAGTGAAATGCGATCTAAAATCCAAGAGAGTTACAAATCTGTGAGTTTCTTTGATAACTTGTCTTGCTTGGCGGATGTAATCGTACAAGTATATTATATATCATCTGTATTATATGGCTCTGGGGTCATTGATTTCACACTGTCCTAGGAGAGTGGTGTTTGGGAAAAATGTGTTAATATAAAATATAACCCAAAATAGAGAAGTTAAAATGTATGTGAGAGAGTAGGAAGTTAATGCGTTCATGCTACTTTTTTTGTTGTTACAAATTTATCACGTCAACTGTAATTTCTTGTATGTAAGGGACAGAATTATGTGATATTAGTTTTTGGTTTCATCCAAACACAATATTATGCAGCTAGTAATTGTTCTTACAGTCCATGACTTAATGGAAAATGAAGCACCGCGTGTGATGTTTTAATGGGGCTTGGAACTATGGACTGTTGTTAAGACCATTGCTATCTCTAAACTTATCTATCATCCATCCTTGCAGATGGTAAAATGACTTAAGTCATAGAAGTTTGACAATAAATTTTGATTGTCTCATACAACATCTGAACTTTTCATACGTCTGTTCTTTTAAATATCAGATTGCATTTCATCCACCCTTGTCACTTATTTGGTTTGCATTAGAGTTGGGCTAAAGCAGGATAATGATGTCATGCGTTAATTTTAAGGTCTTTTTTAATCTTCTTAATACTCTTTTTTTAATGGATTTTCCCCCTTAGTGTGAAGAAGTCAAAAAGGATATTGAACTTTATATCCATGTTGTATTAGTAAATGACAATTTCAGATTTGAGGTGTGTTGCAGCAGACAAGTTTTTCTTAATCTTATCTCTAACTTTACTTTCATTGATATATTCTAGGAGTTTAGCTCGCCATAGGTTGAGTGGATCTATACCACCTGACTTGGGAGGCTAGAGCATTTGACTGTTCTGTCTGTACTTTATTATTATTATGATTTTTCTTCGAGACAATTGATTCTGTTGCTTTATTGCTTGCCTATTGGATCTGATTTAATCATCATCTTCATATGCTGTAGTGCTCTTCACAACAACAATTTCTATGGGACAATTCCATCTGAATTGGAAAATTGCACTAAGTTGCAGAGAATGTATGTATCTCTGATTTTTCATATGCTTACTGGCATCTTAATATCTATGAATTGGAAAATTGCACTGATTTTTCATATGCTTCCTGCCAAACAATTTCTTGTCATGAAATGTTGCATCTCTAATTTTTCATATGCTTCCTGGCATCTTAATATCTATGAATTTAATCACAAATAGGATTGCATGGTTGCTTGAGGGTTGAAATAACCATAAGTTTTATTCTGCAGGTCTCACAATGTTCTTTGAGCGACCTACTTCTGCATTGTTGTGTGGATGATGCTCCTGATATATACGACAAAGTGCCTTTGCTTTACTTGGTGACCTTGCAAGAGTAAGTTGAACTCATACTGCCTCTACTCTAACATGATCTCAGTTTGTCAGCCTCGAGTCAGAAAGGGGGATGGTATTCTAACTTGCTTTTGTAATCTTCCTAGGTGTGCCCAATTCATTTGCGCCCTCATTTGTCTCAATTTCTTGAGGCTGCTGCCAAGCAGCTGGTATGTTGGTATCTTGTTTAACTTTAAGCTTGTAGAGTTGCATTTATTCAACCTTTTGGTGATTTTTCATGCATGTTGTACAAGAATTTTATCTAAGGTAAAGGAAGTTGTTTCAGTAGCGAACAATGCATGCTGGGCTATTGGAGAATTAGCAGTTAAGGTATGTCAGTGCTAAATGTTGCATTCTGTTCATACTGGGTATAATTGTTTGGCAACTGGAACTTGGCACTGCTGGACTGTGGGTTCACATATTCCTCAAATTGTTTCATGTGTAATTTTGACCATACTGTAAAGATACTTGGGGGTAGTTTCTTGATATATATAGTATTAAAAATATGTCAATAATGTTCCATAGCTATATTTATTAGCCTCACGTACATATGCAAATTTTGTTTATTTCATATTTAGATCAAGCATTAATTTATACTTCATGTATGCATCCAAGTTGTGCATGTTTATCTATAATCAATTAATCATGTTGCTATTTTCTTTTTAATACTGAAAACTGCCTCACTTGTGATTTGCGGTAGTGGATTCATTTTTTCTCTGCTTATTATGCCCAGCCAGTTTGTGTGCTCGAATTATAAGTGGCATAAGTGTGCAAAATATATTTCTATAGTGCATGTGTTTGATAACTTGGGTAACTTATTGTTGGAATGCTATTATAAAACCTATGTTTAGATATGTAATAGGTTTGATTCTATCATTTCCTTCTGTCTTTGCTCCTACCTTTTGATTTTCTCTTACCGTAGTTTTTAAGCGTTTTCTATATTTTTTATGGTTTTGAATCACGATCGTGATGGCGCTCGGATCTGTTTTTTTAATAAAAAAGTGGACTTACGGCGTCTAATTTTGTTAATTAGACGCCATAAATCGAACTTACGCGTCTAATTCCTAAAATTAGACACCTTAAGTTCTGACTTAAGGCGTCCTATTTCGATAATTAGACGTCTTACGTATACTTCTCTTTCCTTTTTTACGTCCCCATGGCGCGGATATTTGTGCCATACTTAAGGCGTCTAATTATTAAACTTAGACGCCATAAGTCAGAACTTACGACGTCTAATTATTAAAATTAGACGCCGTAAGTTTTACCTACTACACCCCCAGATAGGTGTCCTGCGAAAAAAGACGTTAAATGTGCAAAAAATAGGACGTCGTAACCCTATTTTGTAGTAGTGAATGGAAAATCCAAATCACAATAATTAAATTTAAGATGATGAATCACATTCATATCTTGATTGATTGATTGAATCAATCATTTAAGATGATGGATCACATTTATTTCTTGATTGATTGATTGAGTCAACCATTTAAGATGATAGATCACATTTATATTTTAATTGATTAATTGAATAATAATTTAAGATGATGGATCGCATTCATCTCTTAAACTAAAATTCAAAATAATTTTTAATTTAATCCTCATTTATTATTTCTCCTATCTTCATCCAATCATTATTGGATATATATATATATATTAGATAATTCAGAATTATCTTTTATAACCTAACCTTTTGAATTAAAATTCAAATTTAAATTTCAAACTTAAATTCAAAATTCGAATTCAAAATTCAACTTGGCCTAAGACCGTTGGGTCTTCCAACACATTGGGCCTTTTTGTGGAAACCGATTTCCACGGGACTATATATGTGACGCCATTTTCCTCCTAATTGGGCTTGGAGTCCTACTTCAAACCAATTACACCTTTACTCTTGATAAAGCCCAATAACAATTATTGACTCAAGTTTGCTAATTTTAAACAATCAGGAATAACCTTTGTATGTGACCCATTAGACCCAATTAGTCACTGACATAAATAAACTTAGACCAATTAAAAACTCCTTTAACGGACCCAATTTATTTAATGACCTCATAAGACACTAGCAATGCTCTGCGGCCTCAGAACTAATTGAGTTGATTAAGTGATCTACCTTTCATATTTGGATACCATGCAGACATCATCCCTCACATCGTTATTTTACATTTAGTCGAGAGCGAAGATTCTCTCTTAATTGACTAAATGTTGTTATTTCACAGAACTAGGAATCTTCTTATATGAACTCTATAACGGATCATGACTCTTCATGATCACTTGCTGTGCGCACAGACTCCCAAGTTAATTAGAAGTTATCCAAGCTCCACCGGTCTTGTGAATGACTAATCCCTTGTAGGGGACTGTGAGTCCTCTCAGTATATCCATCTATACTCATGTATTCGAGTTACACCCAATAGTACATTGTTCTCCCCATTTTCAGGTGGATAGAGTTGTACAGTCAAAGTATAACCCTAGGACATAGTGTTTGATGACATCCTTAAGTCCAAGACGATCTGCACTACCAAACGATGAGAGACTTTACATATCCAATGATACTCTCTACAAGGAATCTTTGTGGAGTCTCTCGGCATGCCTGTATTCCATGAGGTCCCTACCTTGTGTCTTTATACAAGTAGATGATGTCGTACTAGTCTTATTGAGATCATCAATGCCCTTTCTTGGTGATTCAAGATTAGGAACAAGTTTTAGGCAATAGATATCCAGTGTTCTCGAGTCCTCATGATCATGATCTCTATCATTGATCTTCAAGAATAACACATGTTCTATTCCTAGGGCTTTTATCTTCAAATACATATTTACCTTAAAATAAAGGCAATACATAAATATGATAAAGATAAAATATTCTCATTTATTAATAATGAAATACTATAATGTAGAAGTGGTGTTGATCCGTCTTTACAGATTGTCTCTAGGACACTTAAATACTAGTAGAAAGACCAACGATCAAGCACTTTTAACTGAAGGAAAAGAGGCTTTATCCCAGAAGCAGAGGCCCAATAAAGGCAAGGGACACTATAAGAAGAAGGGGAACCCAGGGGCACATAAGGATAAGAATACCTTCAACAAGAGTAAGAAACTTGCAAAGAAGTGAGACCTTTCAAAGGTCAAGTGCTACTCTTGCAAGAAGAAAGGCCATCTCGCTAAGGATTGCCCTAAGAAAGCAAGGTACTATATAATAATTCTAGTACTGCATTTATAGTTGAGGCTAATTATGTATGGGTTGTAGACTCAAAGGCCACAAACCATATTATTAGAGATCATGGGAACTTTACGGAGTCTCGCAGGCTACCAGCAAGAAGTATAGGGCTTTACGTTAAGAACAATGTGATGATAAAAGTCAAAAAGAATCAGCACCTGTAAACTGACTTTGCAAGGCGAGTGAACCATAGGACAATGTCCTCTATGCTATAGAGATCCAACGAAACCTTGTGTCTGTTATGTCGTTAGTTAAATTTAGTTTTAATGTTAAATTTCAGGATCAAGTTGTTGACATTTCTAATGGGACCGAATTTTTCGGATTTTGTTGTATTTTGGATGGTTTCTTTGTTTTAATGAATCATGATTTTAACTTTAGTTATTGTTATGCAAGTTCATCTAATGTTAATTATGATACATGGCACATCAGACCAAGACACACTGGTCAAGAACACATGACTAGACTAGCAAACGAAGGATTGCTAAGAGAAGTGTCGAAAAGGGAATTGTCTCTATATGAGCATTGCCTTGCTAGAAAAAAGTATGAGGAAAACTTTGGGAAAGCAACTAGAGCGGAATATTCTCTTAAACTAGTACACTCGGATATCTGCGAACCAATGAGAGTTAGGGAATGACATGGAGCGTGAGAGTAAAGAACTTGAAGGCACTCATCAGATCACTGACTCGAGTAGGAGAGTGAAGTCATTTTCACAACGTGGAAATCTCACTCAATCGCAAGAAGATAATCCTGAAGAGATCCTTTGGAGAAGCCAAAAGGATAAAATCCCTAGAAAAAAACTTCTCTATTGAAGGGAAAGTACTCATTTTCAATCCAAAAGATAATGCGGAAGAATCGAGAAGCGTTAAAGTAGAACTGACTGAACCTGCTAAGGAAAAATGGGGGGGGGGAGCCTTAGAAGAAAAGATGAATTCCATGAAGGCTAACCAAGTTTAGGAATTGGTTGACTCGCCACCAAATAAGGCAATTGGAAACAAATGGGTTCTCAATTGACAAACCCAAAGCGTGCTTGGTAGCAAAGGGGTACACCAAGCGAGAAGGAATAGATTATGAGGACACTTCTCACTAGTGGTGCGTTTTAACTCAATTAGACTCATATTTGCCATAGTGGCAAGTATGGATTTGGAGTTACATCAAATGGATGTAAACAAATGGGTTCTCAATTGACAAACCCAAAGCGTGCTTGGTATCAAAGGGTTACACCAAGCGAGAAGGAATAGATTATGAGAACACTTCTCACTAGTGGTGCGTTTTAACTCAATTAGACTCATATTTGCCATAGTGGCAAGTATGGATTTGGAGTTACATCAAATGGATGTAAAAATCATATTACTTAATGGAAAACTAGATGAAGAAACATATATGAAGCAGCCTGACGGCTTCATAGAAAAAGGAAGTGAACAAAAGGTTTGCAAACTCCTAAGGTCCATCTATAGAACTTAAACAATCGTCAAGACAGTGGTATCTAAGGTTTCAAGAAGTAGTAACCTCATTCAACTTCGAAATAATTGAAGAAGACCAATGTGTCTACATAAAGTGGTTTAAAGATGATTTTGTGATATTGTCTCTCTATGTAGATGATATACTCCTGGCTGGAACAAGCCTCAAGGAAGTTAAAATGATTAAGGACTTGTTATCCTTCAACTTGAAATGAAAGACATAGGCGAAGCAGAGTATATCTCGAGAGTCAAGATAAAGAGGGACTGTTCAAAGAGATTTCTATCCTTGTCTCAAAAGACATATATATATATCAAAGATCTTAGAATGATTCAATATGAGAGACTGCAAGCCTATGGACACCCATGTTGTTAAAGGACACTACCTCAGCACGGATATATGTCTTATGGAAGAATCTGATATAAAGCGCATGAAAGAGTCACATATTCTAGTGCAGTTGGAAGCTTGATGTATGTTATGCTATGCACTAAACCAGACATATGCTTCACGGTCGATCTTGTGAGCCGGTTTCAATCCAACCCAGGAGTCAAGTATTGGGAAGCTGTGAAGAGAATTATGAGGTACATGAATAAAACCATGGATTACAAGCTATGTTACCAAGGTAGGGATATCCATCTAGTAGGATACTCTGACGCTGACTGAGTAGGATATATAGAAGCTTATGCTAAAGACCCCAAGGATCACAGCAGGACAAAGGACATAAACATTAAACATCATTTTGTAAGAGGCATGATTACTAAGAAAGAAGTGACCGTTCAATACCTTTCCACTCATAAGATGTTATCTTATCCCCTTACAAAGCCTATTGCTAGAAATCCTTTTATTGAGCATGTAAATGTTAGGCATGCGTAGATGTAATGTATTGAACGTTATTTTTTTTTAAGAATAAAATGATGTATTTTTCAATTTCAAATATATTGTGAATCTATTAGTGTAAATATATGCATAGCCGTAAGGTATGCAATTATATATGTCGTATAAGTCAAAAAGATTGATTCACTCACACGAACAACTGTGTTCCCACGATTTGCAGGGGAATGGGAGGCTAAGACGAGCAAATGATCACCATAAGATGGATAAGAAGAATCTTTGTGCTTGAGTCTCCTCAGTTAAACCAAGATGATATCCACATACGTATACATTACATGCAAAATGGATCGAAGCATGAATACATGGAAGTATCATCAGACCTGTAGCCGGCAAAGGACTTTCTTTTACAAATGAGATTGCAAAAGAATTATTGTAAAAGGAAGTTCTGGTTCAAATGCTAAGTACTTTTGAAACTAATGCCTGTAAGGTGAAAGACAAGATAAATTAGACGTCCACCACTAGATAATCACCATAGCATGCAATTTATATTGCATGTGCTTGAAAAAATGACTGCAACATGGGATGTAAGTGAAAGATCCTTGGTTCCCTTTGGTTTGAGTCTCAAGAAGGAAAAATCCTTTCATGGTGCCCTCAAGACTTATGCAGCATCATGAAAGCTTGGTTTAGGGCCAGCTACTTTAGTTGAAGCTCTATGATCACTCACGATATGGTTGGACAAGTGAAAGCTAGGAAAGCAACCAAGACAAGACAAATTGATGTTCTGTCAAAAAGGAAGGTTTATCCTGAAGTACACTATTGTGGTGGCATCTGTGACATATCCATTTCAGGTTATAGGAAAAACTAATAAGTATGGATACCACATGCATGGTAGGCAATCCGAGTCCAAGAAAATCTTACTCGAGAGGGATTAGATATGCTATGAGTTAAGTGTATGGACAGACCTAGGGCATATAAGGCAACAATTTATATGTTTACAGAGGGTGTTCTCGAATGCTAATCCTATGTGAGAGATTTCTAGTATCACAAGCACCAAAGATTTGGAAGATGTTGTGCCCACATGGTCAAGGCACACACCAAGTATGAAACAAGAAGGAGTGATAGTCACACGATGGGAGGCCCATCAAGTATGAGTTGGAGATGTTGGAATTTAGGTCCAAGTCCGCCCTTGATGGGCTTAACTATTTGATTATGATACAAGTAGCCTTATCAAATAAGAAACAAATCAACGTTGATTATAGATTGTGAAACAAGTTAGCATTGATTATGGAATTGTTAATTGAGAAACAAGTTACTATATATTAGGAAATTAATTGATAATTAATTTCCTAATCACTAACTTGGAAATCAAGTAGGAGTGCACATAATTTCCTAATTAGTGGTCACCGTAAACCACTATAAATAAGATGTGCCTACCTCAGTTATATCCATCCCTGCTATTGGATCATCTGGAAATCTCTCTTCTTTCCTACCATCTTTCTTGTTTTGGTGTACTGCCGTTCCAACCCCATTTAGGCTCTAGTAATCTAATATTTACATGAGCTTTTATTACCCGGATTCGACCCGACTTGGTACGCGTCTCTTCTCTATACTCCTATTTTTCCTTCACCCTCCACCTCCTTGTGTTGGGTTTGCATCTAGCTGCTGTTCAAGTTGCAAACCCCTCCCTCTCTTGGTACTACAACTTTCTTGATGGTGAGAACCATGGCAGCTGTTTAAACTCAGAGGTATCACACTCTCTGTTGTGTTATTTGATAATGAGAATTACAATGTACTTATAAGGGAAACAATGGAGAACCTAGAAGGTAAATTAGGAAATACAATAAATACTAATTAAGACAATAAAGGCTAATTAAGACACCCATAATCGGATCAAGCAATCAAGGGATCCTAATAAGGGGGTGATTTATTTCTTATTCTAACATGATTTATTTCCTATTCTAACACTCCCCCTCAAGTGGAGAGTATATGTCGAGCAATCCCAAACTTGCCACAAAATCCTTCAAACTTGGTTCGACCGAGTGGTTTAGTCGGGCGTCGCAATTTGTTCTTGGATCGAATGTGAGACGGGGTCATAATGCCGCTTCAATCTTTTCTTTAATAAAATGTCCTGTCTATATCAACATGCTTGGTTCGATCATGATATCTTGGGTTCTTGACCATTTCAATGCGGCCTTGTTGTCACACGAGTTGCATTGGTCCTTCATGTTGAATCCCCAACTCCTTGATGTCGATAATCCACATTCCTTCACAAACGCCTTTGTTAATGCTCTCGCTTCGTTTCGCTTGACCGCTTGGTGACACCAGCATGCATTTTTTGCTTCTCCATGTAACCAGATTTCCCCACACATATGCAGACTCGAGGTTGACCTCCTGGTCTCTATCCCTTGCATAGTCATCAAAGTGTAGATTTCAATATTTACGTAGTACCTTTCTTGAAGAATATTCCTTTTCCGGGATTTAGCTTCGGGTAGCTCAAGATCCTGTATACAGCCTCCATGTGCTCTTCTTGTGGTTGATGCATGAATTGACTTACTATTCCAACTGCATAGCTAATGTCAGGACGAGTGTGGGTCAAGTATATCAACTTCCCCACAAGTCTTCTGTATCTTTCGAATTATTTGGAACACCTTTTGGTTTGATCTCGTAGGTGGCATCCTCTTCCATTGGTGTCCCTTCGGTTGAGTGCCCAACATGCCTGTCTCATGTAACAGGTCTAGTGTATACTTGCGTTGAGATACATTGATGCCCTTCTTAGTTCTTGCCACTTCCATGCCTAAGAAGTACCTCATTTGGCCAAGGTCTTTCACACGGAATTCGATCGACAAGTCACTTTTTAGTTGTGCAATGGCTTCTTCATCATTTCCGTAATGATTATGTCATCAACATACACAATTAATATGGCGATTTTGTCATTAACACGTTTGGTAAACAATGTGTCATCTGCTCGTCCCTGAGTATACCCAAGCCCTTTTACTGCTTTGATGAATCGACCGAACCATGCCCTCGGAGATTGTTTCAGGCCGTACAATGACTTGCTTAGCTTACACACAGTGTTATTAGGAGCTAAAACTCCATCCGGAATCTCCATATATACTTCTTCCTCTAGGTTGCCATTCAAGAATGCATTTTTCACGTCCAGTTGGTACAGTGACCAATCCAAGTTTGCTGCAAGTGATAACAGTACTTGAATAGTATTAAACTTGACCACCGGAGCAAATGTCTCCTGATAGTCAATCCCGTACGTCTGGGTATATCCTTTTGCAACAAGTCTTGCCTTGTATTTGTTGATGCTACCATCGGGATTGAATTTTGGAGTGAAAATCCACCTGCATCCTACTGGTTTCTTTCCTTCAGGAAGGGTCGTGATTTCCCATGTTCTATTTTCCTTGAGTGCCCTCAATTCATCTTCTCGCACTTGTTTCCAATTTGGATCAGCCATAGCTTGTTGAAACGTGTTTGGAATAGTTATCGTACTTTGTTTACAACAAAACTTTGCATTTTGCAGCATGATTACCATATGAGACAAATCGTTGAATTGGATGATGAGTACAAGATCTTACCCCTTTTCTCAAGGCAATAGGCCAACCCGATTCTTGGGATTTAATCCGGGTCGATTCATGGTCATTCCTTTGAATGGGAGAGATTGTTCTGAGTGTCCGGTTCAGTTTGAATCATGGAGTGGACTCTATCTCCTGTCGTGATTCTTCATCCACCCTTGAATTAATCTCAACATGAGTTTCTGTTCATTGGGTTCGGGTTGGGGTGAAATGTGTATATTAGGCTGGTTCGGGAAGCAAGTGAGTCAAGAGAGGCTATAAGGTTAGGTGGTCGATGATGTGTCGGTGAATTTGAGGTGTTGGAATTAGATGCTTCTTCCGAGATTAGCCATTCAATATCGAATACTCCCCGAATGGGTAATTTGGGATAATAAGCTTCGTCTTCCGAGAACACCGTATCCCGAGAGATAATAAGTTTCTTGGAAGACGGGCGTAGAGCATTTGTACCCTTTTTGAGTAGAGGAGTAGCCAAGGAAGATACACTTGTCAGCTCGAGCACTGAATTTTTTGCCGTCCTTTTTGTGAACAAAGACAACACAGCCAAATACCTTGGGAGGTAATGAATTGATGAGAGGGCAATTTGGGAAGAGTTCCAGAAGTTTTTGAATTGGAGTGGCATATTGGAGAACTTTAGAAGGCATGCGGTTAATTAGATAGCCGCGGTGAGGATGGCATCGCCCCCGAATATGGTGGGAACATTTCGTTCCATTAGCAAGGCACGAGTTACTTCCAACGGTGACGGTTTTTCCGTTCGGCTACCCCATTTTGTTGAGGAGTGTAAGGACAAGAAGTTTGGTGATGAATTCCCTTTGATCAAGAAATTCTTTGAAGGATGTGCTCATATATTCTTGGGCATTATCACTTCGAAGGACCTTAATGGACGTGTTGAATTGAGTTCGGACAAAGGTATAGAAGTTACGAAAGACTTTGGCGACGTCGGATTTGTTTTTCATTAAGTAAACCCATGTGGTTCGAAGTGTGGTCATCAATGAAAGTAACAAACCACCTAGTATGAGTGTGGGTAGTGGTTGGGCGGGCCCCCGGTTATTGTGAATTAATGTGAATGGTGTGGAGGGAGTATAGGGTTGTTTGGGATAAGAAGATCGTGTCTGTTTGGCAAATTGGCAAGTTTCACAATGAAAAGGAACAGAATTTTTATTGAATAAATTGGGAAAAACATGTTTCATATAATCAAAACTAGGGTGACCCGATCGACGATTGCCACAACAATACATCATTATTCCGTGAATTTGAGCTAACTAGCGCTCGTCTTGCCTTCCACGTATCTTTATTCTTCGAGTTTGATCCTTCAAAGTAGAACAATCCATCCCATTCTCTAGAAGTCCCAATCGTCCTCCTCGTTCTTAAATCCCGAAACAAACATATACCATCATCAAAAATCACTCGACATATTTGACCTTTAGTCAACTTGCTTACAGCTATCAGATTACAAGTAAGTTCCGGTACAAACAGAACATTATGTATCGCCAAGTGATTAGATAAGATAACAGTGCCAATGCCCTCAACCCGTGTGAATACCCCATTAGCTACTTTTACCTTGAGGTTCTCGTGACAGGATTTAAGGTTGTGGAATAGAGTTTTGTTACCGGTCATATGATCCGTAGCTCGGAGTCAACTATCCAGGTATCGTCATTAGTCATCACGGTGTTGAGAGCAATAATAGAGTTACCTGATTGTACAAGGTTTACGCTGGGAACAGAATTAGACTTTTTCTGTTGATCGAGCATTCTGCGAAAGGTTTGAAACATCTGTAACTCCTCCGAATTCAAGTGATCATCACTTTCCACCTTTGGACATCTGTCCGAGGCCAAGGAAAGCGAGAGAAACAGTGAGTGACGGTGAGGAAGAGAGAAATAGTGCAGTGGAGATTTCCGGCGAGTCTAGGGTCTTCAGTAGGTGGCGAGTGGGACCACACCGCCTAGCCCAGAAGGACCAGAGAGCTCCGATCGGCGAACGCCCAGAGTCCGGTGGCCATCCAGCGTCTCCACGACGGCGCGTGGTGTACACGCGCCAGACGACCAGCGACCTTGTGGCGGCGCGTGAAGGCGCGTGTGGAGCTTTTTCCGCCGGCGACTTCCTGGGAAACTCTTCTCCCCTGATTTCCGGCCTTCCCCGGTGCTCATTACATACTCCGGCGAACGTTTGAATTTTCCGGCGACTCTCCGGTGACAATTTCAGATTCCTACGACTGATTTTGTTCACATGGATCCCTCTCAATTCCTCCTTTATTTGGGACAATTCCCGGAGAAACAACGGAACATCTCCCATAGCTTTTATGTCCGGTACCGATTCTCAAACTCAAAATTCCTCATCTTCTTCTTCCTCTCTAACCAGCAACTCAGTACCAACCAGAACTTCAGAGATGGCTTCAGAATTTTCAGACCATCATATTATGGCTATTAGCCATAAATTTAATGGCGCAGAACTATCTCCAGTGGTCACAAAGCGTGCGAGGTATATTCGAGGTAAGAGAAAGGAGAAATACATAAATGGGGCAGCTCCTCAACCATCCCCCGATGACCCTAATTTTGACACATGGTTTCTGAAAACAATCAAGTCATGACATGGTTGTGTAATTCAATGACCTTGGAGATCAATGAGGGATATCTGCTTGCACACACGGCAAAGGAAATATGGGATGCCGCTAGAAGAACCTACTCTTCCCTTGAAAACACCGCTGCTTTGATACCATGTTTAAACTCAGAGGTATCACACTCTCTGTTGTGTTATTTGATAATGAGAATTACAATGTACTTATAAGGGAAACAATGGAGAACCTAGAAGGTAAATTAGGAAATACAATAAATACTAATTAAGACAATAAAGGCTAATTAAGACACCCATAATCAGATCAGCAATCAAGAGATCCTAATAAGGGGGTGATTTATTTCTTATTCTAACATGATTTATTTCCTATTCTAACAGCAGCAATGGAGGGTGAGAGCACAACGAAAATAGAGAGCAATGGCATAACCAATGGTGTGAGGGATGACTAGGCATCACAATAATAGTGAAAGCAAAGATAAAAGTCAAAATTGAGATGGGTACTTTTTGTCTGAAAATTAATATAAACAAGGACATTTTTACGAGAAAATGACAGCCAGGTCCCAAGGAACATACAAAATATCAAATTTCATAGGGACTTTTTTAATATTATTCGTATTGAAACAAAATCCAGGATGTTTAAATTTTGTTGTGAATATAACTTTTTCTCATTTGTGAATGGCCAAGTTTTAAATTTTGTTGTGAATATAGCACTTCATGTTGTGAATCTAGCTTTTTCTATTGTGAATGGCCTTTGTATGCTTAGGGACCTAAGTTTGAAACAAAATCCAAGTGTTTAAATTTTGTTGTGAATATAAAGACTTGTTGTGAATATAAGACTTCCTATTGTCAATACAAATAATATCATATGTGATTATGGGTTGAGACTTTTTTGATATTTTGTATATTCCTTGAGACCTGGCTGTCATTTGTTCCCTATTTTTATCCCTATAATTTGCAACCAGATGATTGAAAAGCAATACTAGGGGGAGGTGGCTTTGGTCCAATCCCAATTTTATGGTATTGTCTATCCCTATTATTAATACCACGTACCAAACGATACATTTTGGCACAATCCCTAACCCAATCCTAAGCCCAACTCCCCAATCCTCCGTACTAAACAGGGCCTTCAGGTTCAATTCTTCAGTCAACTTTTTTTAAAAAAAAAAAACTTCAGTCAACTTCTAGCACATCGATTTCTTAATAATAAAAATTTACCTGGATAAAATTTTAAAATTCTATTAGACAATTATTAATAATAAAAGGGTTAAGTAGCAAATCCGTCCCGGAAGTACACATCCAGAAACAATGTTGCCCAGGAAGGCTTTTTTGTCTTAATGTCGTCCCGAAGTCTTAAAACGTAAAGCAATGCCGCCCCTCTTTTAACCACCGTTTATGTTGACAATTAATTTTGACTAAAATTGCTGACTAAGCAGCCATGTGAACTCTCATTTTCCAACTTACCCTCACACATCATCCTCTCTTTCTCTCCCCTCCATCCCTTCCTTCCTCCGTTCGTCTCTCTCTCTCTCTTCCTCCTCCTCCATCCCTTCCTTCCTCCATCGCTTCCATTTCGCTGTTTAGATTCTCAGTATTCCCCTGCTCAGCGACCGACGCCACTTTTGAAGTTGAGTCAGAGCAGTCTCCGGTGGCTTATAAGCCCATCGCTGATGCAGAGGGCGTAGATGAAGGGAGAGAATACGGCACTATATTCAAATTTCGGCTCAAGCGCTGCATTACTAATCCACCCCACCTTTGCTATGATAAATAAGAACTCTAGGGAGATCAACGCCACATCAAAATAGAACTCAATTGCATTTAAGGATCACAGTTACCTGAACCACGACAGGCAAATTGGAGTGGAAATATATAAAGCCAAACTCAAAACCCCAAGCATCATCACCTATAAGCGTTCCCACATGTTAGAATAAACAAAGAAACCGAAGCTTACCTCGTCGCGCTAAACATGAAGTAAAAGCTTTAATGTGGCATTTTATTAATCTCCAGTGAAGTAGACATTTCAATATCTAAAAATCCAATCTTATTATTCTCGTTCCATATATGCACTCCTATTATCCAACTCCTTCCCAACTAACTAGTTTATTAGGCCTAGCCAAATTTGCGTAATTTCATATGGACCTAAAAACGGGCATTTGCTTCTTTTGATCATTTAGAATATCCAATAAAAGGTAGGATATTGTCACCACCATTTCACTACCATTTTCTCACCATCAGATCTATTATTTGATCCAACGGTCATGATTTAACCTACTTAAAACCTTCTTCCTTCTCCACATTTCTCTCTCTTTCTCTTCTGTTCTCTAGATCGCACGCATCACCGCCAGGAACCGCTGCCGTCCCTCCCCCTCCTCCGCACCCCTCTTCCTCACTGATTTCATCGCATCACAGTTCGTGCTACTTTGGGGTATCTTTTCTTTCCTCGAACTTCTCCTTTTGTCATTTTTCAATTTTTGTGATTTTCTTTTGCTGCGTTCCCGCTTGAGATCTTTGTACTAAAACTTGATCTGGTTCATTTAGTAGGTCTTTGTGTATACAATCTGCTTTTGTTGTTTGTTGTAGCAAATTGGATTGTTCGTGCTTTCTGAATATTGTTTGATGCTTTGAGTTGCTAATCCTTTCTTAGTCTTGCTTCTGAAAATTACCTGAGGAGTTGCTCTATACTAAGCAAACTTCTATTCCCCTCTTCCTCACTCCGCCATCACTAGAAATCCAATCTAGCCTTAAATTTAGCAACAAGATCTTGTGTGGTCACTGGAGTCTTTTGCATTAAAATAGCTCTAATTTCTTCTTCACTCACAGGCCCAGAAGCTGTGATGGCAGATGACCCTGCTTTTGATGACAGTGGTGGTGTGCCTTTTGGTTGTGCATTACTTTTGGGTGCTGGCCTGTTTTCATCTTTGACAGATGATTTTAGTTCATGATTCATTCCATGGGACAATTAGGACTTTCAAATTTCAATATCAACTAAAAGTTTCAGAAAACTTCTAATAGAAAGTATAGAAGCCATATTGCATTTGAAGCATCAACAAGAAAATGTCTGAGTTTAATTAGGGGAATTTTGTCCAGATTAGTATAAAGCAGCCTCTGAATCTGCTATTATTAGTTTTGCACGTGTCTTTTCACAATAAAGGCAACAAACACATGTTCAATCAATTATACATTTTTTACGAGTTATCCAAGATCTAGGAATTATCAAATAAGCACACTCTCCCTACTAAAAGCCTATTCATTATCATCTTCAACAAGTGTAAGTGAAGAATACCTACTAGCTACACTTCTATAACATTTTGTTATCTCCAAAAAAAAAAAATTGAAATGAAAGGTTGTCCTCATGAGAAATGCTTCCAACATTTCACTAAGAACCTGAATTCCTTGCCTTTTTATCTTCATTCTTCTTCTTCCTCAACAGTCCTTCATCTTCTTGATTTTGGGCCCTGTACATGGTCTTAGCTTCTTTCCTCTTTTATTCACACACACATAAACCAAATTTTATATTTTTCCTTTTATACTGATATTGGCATTTGTTGACTGTATCAATATTTTTTTTTTTGGTCAAATGACTGTATCAATATTAATTCTTGATCTAGACATGATTTTTCATGGCCTCTTCTTTCATTGTAATGATTTTTTTTCCATAGCATATGTTATCAAAATTTGCATCAGTCTTATTAATTATATTGTAACATCTGCTTTTAGGGTCTTGTTAAACTTGCTGATTTTAGTGTAGCAACAAAACTGACTGAAGCTGATGTTCATGTCAATACTGATTCCGTTGTTGGAACACCATATTGGATGGCCCGAGGTATTCATTGCGCAATATTCTATTGCTTAATTCTGTTCACTTAGCATAATGATCAATTTCATATTGCATGCTAGAATTTCCCACGAAGTCACCTTTATTCATTTGTTTCTCATTCATTTGACTTTTGAAATGTTCTATTTACTTGACTTGGCTGTTGTCTGTGCATATAAATTATGATTTTCACTTCTTAGTTGAAGCAATAGCTTTTTGAACTTGCTTTGTGGTTTATACTATATGCATTCATTGACTAGGTAAATATGTTGACTTCTATTTTATTTGTATGACCCATAATCTGCCTAACATATCAGTAAAAGGCTCCACAAAAGCAAGCTTATGCAAGTAATGACATACATTTTCTGTCTTCACCTTCTTTGGCGGTGCTACAGATGGTTTTGTTTCCTCATTTAATTTTCTCTTCCCCTTTGAAGTCTTCGAAGTTGATGGAGTTCCTCGAGCAGGTTGAGATGGTGCATGCTTTAAAGGGCTGTTGTCAGCAGGTTCTTCCTTAGGACTAGGAGCATCCTTCTGCTTTGGAGCGACCACAGGTGGAAGCTCATCATCCATCTAAACAAACCAAATTGATCCATTAAGTAATGAAAAAGATCATTTGAGTTAATAATCATTTGCAAATCATTTGCAAGAGTTTAGGGACTCGTAAGTAATTCATGTCGGATTTGCAGAAATGGCAGTGTGCTTGTGAATTTTTCTTCACTTAGTGCTCTCAAGACAATGGATTTGACTAATGCTAGTGAAGCCCATGATTGTAATTACATAGAATTGCAGCATACAATTACATACCCCCTCCTCATTGGCACATCCTATGACCTTCTTTGAACTTTTAACTTTTGAATTAATAATGATATGTATATGAAATAATATTTTAATTCAATATTGGGATTAGAAGTTATAAGGAATTATCCCATGGGCTGCATATGCAAAACCCTTAGCAATCGCACTAATACTTTGACTACAACTAATAGCTCACTGATTTGTAGTTATTAACTTATTTCTTAAATTTATTTAGTATTTCATTCATTTTTGTTCAGATGACAGTTTTGTTTAGATCAGAATACTTTGACTACAACTAATATAATCTCAATAAAACTGGAGTGCCCTGTTACCAAAAGGATGAATAATTCAGACCCTGAAATTTATCTTCCTGTAATGCTTCACTCGCTCTTGTATTGTTGTTTTAACCATTTGTTATGATTTTCAATGTGATGCAAATGTTACCCAGCAATTAATGGAGCTCTTCTAATTTTGTATTATAACGTGATCGTAGTTATATTAATCTTCAGAGGATCAAGGATAGATTGCCTAAATATTCAAGTCAGGAAATGACTCAGAAATCAAAATTGAGAAGACAAATTAGGAACATAGGCCTTGTTGCTTTAATTTCAAACACATGGTACAATTATCTTTGTCCCCAAAACATAATTTGAGTCAATGTAAAATTTTCTCTGTACATGTACGTTTATTATGTCCTCGTTTCTTGCAACTTCCACAAATATTAGTATTCTTTGATGCTTCTTCAATCCCATTATGAATTTTACGTCCTTGTGACATATTGTGCGATTCCTTTTTTCGACCTTTCGTCTGTGAAATGTTGGGATACTTCAATCTCATCATAGATGACTCTTCAGTTTGAGAACTCAAGTACTGTAAATCAAAATCCTCAAGACCAATACTATTATAAGGTCTTGGAAATTTTTCTAAAGATTCAGTGAGAGAATCAAGACCATCACAAGCGAATTTAGCCACTTCATTGGACCTATCTGCAAGCTCAATAATTTGGAAAATCTAGAGCGTATATCACAGCCGCGAAGGAGGTCTTCTCCATCAAAATGACAAATGTCCTTATTTGTACAAATTATATCATTTCCTTCCTTCCTCCATCTTTTCAAAATCATATGTTCAGGGATCTACTCCACATTTTCAACTAAAAAAATAGCAAGAATATGCTCACTTGGGATTCCCATAAACTCAAAATACTGACAAGAACATCTAGCTTCTTTATTTTCCAACTTCATCTTCACAATTGCAGAATGATCTGTCTCTTTCCTATTAAAAACTCGATAGGTAACCCACTCACCATCATTCCCAAATTTCTCCTTAGAGAGAGGAAAACTATGAGAAAACACATCACTAAACTTTGTGAAAAGTGCACCTGTATAGACCTTAGTCGCATGCTCTTCCAATGGCATATTCAATGCTAAACGCCTTTCTTTGTGCCTATATTCGAAGTCTTGTTTTTGCATGACTCATAACGAGCATCTCGCTTGATTATATTTTTCTACAAACTCCTTTAAGGTTGTGTCGATGTAACAAAACCATCAAAGAATGAATTGATGCTTTCACTACGCTCGAGTGGTGTTCATACCAGAAAAGAAAATGGATCTGTTAAAGATTGGTATCCAAGAGGATTTAATAGAATAAAGTAACTGCAACCACTCATTCTCATGAAAACCAAATTTATCAAGAATATGTTGCCATTTGTCTTCAAAATTTTGAGTGCTCTTTTTTGTATGGATACAGTTATTGAAATTGCTCTTAAATGTGCCATGCTGTTGATAGACATGAGACAACTTTTCTAGGAACTTTTTTGTGATGTGCCACATACAAAATCGATGCTTTCAATTTGGGAAAACTTTGGATACTGCTTTGGTAATTGACATGTCCTATAAATTCAATGACATATGTAAGAATATAATTATTAATATATGAAATAATAGAACAGATGTACTTAAAATGATTATACCCGATCAGTAATTATGGCGCCCGAATGTTTCCCATTCATTCCTCGGAGCCATTCCTTAAATAGCCACACAAAAGTATCTTCTATTTCGTCTTCCAATAGAGCACATCCGAACAAGATTGACAGTAAATGATTATTTACACCAACAAAAGGTCCAAATGGCATTGAATACTTATTAGTTATGTATGTTGTGTCAAATGTGATGACATCACCAAAAAGCTTATAAGCTTGCGTGGACCTCGCATCAATCCAAAAAAAAAAAAGCTTTCCATGCGATCCTCATTGTCATATTTAATGGAATAAAAGAAATTTGGATTCAATGATTGTTGTTTAACACAATAGTGTAACACCGCTTGTGCATCTCCTGTGTTTATCCCTCCTTGTTCATCTTGGTCTAAATGATGATGTCTTCTTTGATTTGGTCTGACCAACTTGAGCAACATCTTTATCTATTTTTGGTCGTGGATAACCCTCTTTAGCACAAACTAGCTTGAAGTAGTTATCCCTCCTTGTTCGTGTTTTGACTTCGAAACCTTTTACCTTGCCATATGCTGTATACAAGTCCACTACATCCTTTTGTTCGGAAAATTCCATTCCAACCTCAATCAAAATATTAGAATTCTTTGCCGGTGTCAAGGGAATGACATTTGGAATGTTATCAAGTAAATCATTCGATATGTCATCTCCTAAATTAAGAGGCATCTCTTTTATAATTTCATCATCACTGAAGTTGATCTAATCTATTGGATCATCATCCATATTCAATAAGTCATCTCCCAATTCACCAGGTATGTCGTCATTCCTAATTTCATCATTTAAGTCAATGTAGTCCGTATGCTCATCCATAATATACCTAAAAATTTAAAATCAATATACATATAAATAACATCAAATACTCTTAATCAGGACAAAAAAAAAAAGGTATGGCGGACTAGAATATATCACTGGAGCTCCAGACTTCTATACCAAATCAGATAAACATTCATACCAAATGCACATGAGTCATGACCTCACAATTTTCCCCCAGACATCAAAAAAATCCCTTATCCTATTCCATAGAATAAGTTTTTCAATCCAATCACACCAGATCAGAAAAACATTATATAGGCATGCAAGATTGAAGAAACATGCTCCTATATAATTTAGACCCTGAAATTTATCCTGCAGCATTCAAACTAATGAAAGAAACACTAGTGGCAACACCAGTCATGACACTTCCAGATTTTTCTAAAACATCTTGTAACGCAATCCATACATGGCTTTCAGACATTCAGACATGGTTTTCAGAACATCAAACCAAAACAACTTTGCTTCTCAAAACCTAATAGTCGCTCCAATAAAAACATACAAATATGAAGAGCTTCCAAACATTAATATATTATCATATCATCAAGCTGTGAAATCTATGATAAAGTCTGAACAAGAAAAGCAAATGATCCTTGAAAGTTTTAATAGCCGATCATAAATAAAATCTACATGGGGCTATGATATTGAAAGGACCGAATAGATTTTGAATATTCAGGAATACTTTACTTCTGTTGACAAGGGACATTTAGAGGTAACAGAATATAGCATTCAAAAAATTATGACTTGAGATGATTAATCAGACCAAAAAAACATAAATAGAAAGGGAAATTAAAACTTACAAAAAAGGAACTTACAGGGGGAAAAATCAGAATAGGTTTGATTGAATAAGGCCAATTTAGTTGCAGTAGGATTCTATTATCTTTTTATGTTCTATAAATGAAGAATTGCTTCCATCTAATAAAATAAGTTCAGGACTGTATTCAAGCACGAACAATCCAAGAAATTTTAATTAAATGATTTTTAGTCGAATATTCAAAAAGCACGAACAATCCAATTTGCTACAACAAACAAACAAAACAGATCATATACACAAAGACCCACTAAATGAATCAGATCAATTTTTAAAAGAAAATCACAGAAATTGAAAAATGGCAAAAGGAGAAGTTAGAGGAAAGAAAAGATACCCCAAAATAGCACGAACTGTGATGCAACGAAATCAGTGAGGAAGAGGGGCGCAGAGGAGGGGGAGGGACGGCGGCGGTTCCTGGCGGCGATACGTGCGATTGAGAGAACGGAAGAGAAAGAGAGAGAAATGTGGAGAAGGAAGAAGGTTTTAAGTCAGCACCGTTGGATCAAATACTAAATCTGATGATGAGAAAATGGTAGTGACATAATATGGTAGTGAAATTTATTTGTCATTCTCCCAATAATTTACATTATATTTTCATTTACTATGCAAGGGGAAAAATTAAAAAAGAAATAGTTAGATAAATCTTTTTGGGAAAATGACAAATAAATACCATATGAATTTGTAAAACCCCCAGAAGTCCTCCGAATTTGTAAAAAGACTGAGAGGTATCAAGGACCTATGAGGGATATGTAAATTCGGGTGAAATTACTCTTTTTTTCTTAGTTTTAAATAAATCAAAAAAAAAAAAAAAACTCTCGTCGGAGGGCCGCGGTTGGCGGCGAGGGGGTGGGGTTTTTTAATATATATATATATATATTCATTGAAAGTGTGGGAGGTGGGGTTCGAACCCCCAACCCCCCACACATCCATGGGGCCAAGTGGCCCAACAGTTCCTTTAATATACACACACACACACACACACACATTAACAAATATATATATATTCTTCTTAACATTTTTTTTTGGTAGTTACAAATCTTTCAACGGTATTTACAAATCTTTTGTAATTTATCTACAAAATTTTCATCAATATTTACAACTTTTTTTTTTTTTTTTTTTAGGTTTTTTTTTTTTTTCACTCGGAGGCAAAAAATGTAAAATTTTAAAAAATGTTGTAAATGCCGCGTTGCTAAATTTGTAAATGACGTTGCAGGATTTGTAAATACCGTTGCAAGTTTTATGATAGTGCATGTTTTTTTGTTTTTCACTCAGAGGCATGAAAAAGGCAAAAAAGGTTTTAAAAAAAAAAACCTTGTAAATTTTGTTGCTAAATTTGTAAATGACGTTGCGGGATTTGTAAATACCGTTGCGAGTTTTGTGATAACGCATTTTTTTTATGTTTTTCCCTCGAAGCAAAAAAGGAAAACCTCCAAAAAAATGTTGTAATTGGCGATGAAAATTTTGTAAATACCATTGAAAAATTTGAAACTGCCGTTGAAAAAAATATTAAGAAGAATATATATATTTGTTAATGTATATATATATATATTAAAGAGGCAAGTGGTTGGCCACTTGCCCCATGGATGTGTGGGGGGTTGGGGTTCGAACCCCACCTCCCACACTTTCAATGAATATATTTTTTATTAAAAAAACCCCCCCCCCCCTCGGTCGTTGCCGTTCGTTGGGCACCCTACTCTGCGTGTAGCCCCGCGAGGGTATTTATTTATTTAAAACTAAGAAAGAAAAAGGTAATTTCACCTAAATTTGCATATCCTTCATGAGTCCTTGATCTCTCAGTCTTTTTACAAATTCGGGGGACTTGTGGGAGGTTTTGCAAATTCATATGGTATCTATTTGTCATTTTCCCAATCTTTTTCACATTCTAGATTTATCGGAACCGCAGAATTCATGAATGTTCAATGATTATAGAAGCGTGACCTACTTAAATTTAAAGTTGGGAAAATCCATATCAAGGCCCTTTTAACATAAAAAATTCCAAAAAAAGTCTCAGGGCCTTTTCTGGTATAAATTCATTAAAACGTTAGTTGTTAACAGGGCTGATATAGTTGTTAATCGGGGCGATATAGGCATTAATGTAACGTGATTTAGTTGTTAAAATATTGTTGTTAATCGATAATTTAGTTGTTAAGGGAATTGATTTAGTTGTTAATGAGACTGATTTAGTTGTTAACGTTTTAATGAATTTATACCAAAAAAGGCTCTAAGGCTCTTTTTAGGATTCTCATAATCTTAGGACTTTTTTTAGAATTTTTTCTGTTAAAAAGGCCTTGATATGAATATTCCCTTTAAAGTTGAGGCCAACGAAAGAAAAGAATGGGGGTGATGGAGGAGCAAGTGACAAGACAAGAGAATCAAAAGACGAAGAAGAGTGATGACAAGTGGACACATCATATGTTGATATTTTCCGGAATGTTATAGAAGCCAACACAGAAGCCAAAGTGTACTCAAACTTCTCTTTGAATTTTTTGGCATTTTGGCTGCTCTCTCACATGGCGGGCCTTCACTCAAACACAATCTTTTTGAGATATTTTGGAGGAGGCAACTGACATTCTCTCTCCAACATTTATAAGTCACATTGCTAATCACCGTAATTTATTATTCATTTCTTAAATATAACCATAAAATTTATAATATAAGTGTAAATTATATTACAAAATTTTATTTTATATTTAAAATTATAGATAGTAAATTTTTTATATGTAGACTTTTTATTAATATCTTCATATCTCATTATTATATATCAATATTATTTCAGCCCATAAGCCTCCTTTCAATGGCAGGATCATCTTTCAATAGACATTGGATGATTTAGGGCAATTTGGATTAATGGTGGAGGTGATTTTTTTTGTAATATGATTTTTATAAATTTAAGATAAATAAAATTTATATTGTAAATGTAATTTAAATTTGGATTGACGATAGTAGAACCCTATATGTATAGTAAAAAGTAAGTGATAACTTCTTCTTAAAAGTAGTTTTACCGTAAAAGCTCATTTTAATTTGTTGGAGTTTTGGCGTGCTGTGTATGTCAATAGGAGTTTTTTATTGCTTAAAATTGAGAAATCCTTATGCTATCATAAAAAATTACTTTTTTAAAAACAATTTTTTATAAGTCAAAGATAAAATTTCTCTTACATACTTATCTTAAACATCATAAAAACACTTCTAATAAAACTAAAACAAATTGGCACTAAGATGTGAGCTTGAACAAGTAAAGGTTAAGAAGGGGAGTGGGCTCGTGCACACAACAATGCGTCATCACAATTGAAATTTGTCAAATTCTTACTTGTTTGTTTTATATTTTTTAGAAGTATTTTTACGATATATACAAAGTAAATATGTAAGATAAAATTTGTTTCAGTTTGGAAAAAGTACTTAAAAAATCACTTTTTATAAGTTCCCAAATGTAGTAACTTGTTACCGAACAAATGAATTTATTTGTTTATAAGGACCACCTTGTGAGAGAAAATTATCCTTATAAAAAGGATTAAAGAAGTGATAAATAAGCGTCGATGGAGTGTTAAATAGGGAAAATCTCACTTAGATCCAAGGATCAGGAGAAAAAAAACCAAAAAAGTCGTAGTGTAGATTATTGTATTAAAAAAGTCCATAGGGACTGCAATTGTATAGTTTTTAAATGTAAACTTATTTTATTAATATAAAAACTTCATAGGGACTACAATGGTATAGATTTCAAATGTGAACTTATCTTATTGATAAAGATTTTTTAGACATATATGAGTTTTCGATATCATTTATAACTTATCAATATAGTCAATGGCGGAACATAGTGATGGCTTAGGGCCTTACACTCGTTTTAGTTAACGCATATAAAATTTGTTATTTATTGAGTAAATAAGAGGAAAGTAAAATTATGACTTATTTGAGATCTAGAAAAGGGTTAGTATCATCTTATATATTGTTTTGATTTATAATTATCGGTTATTATTTATTTGTATTTTGAGTTATTTGATCTAGATCTTATTTAGTACATACTCCCTCCGGTCCTTATTTAAGTTTAACCAACTAACAATTTTCATGTCAATAAAAATAGTTAAAGTCATTAAATTTGTCCTAAAATTTAAGTAATTTTCAATATTATCCCTATTAATTACACTAAACTCTAATATCTTTTAATTATTACTCTCACTCACTACCTTTTTAATTATGGGTATACATGGGAAAAAATATTTCTATTTAAAAACAAGACTGCTTATAAAAATGACCAAATATCTTGTTAGTTAATGCCTTATAATAACTAAAGGGAGTAGTTAAATGTTTATTTTTATGATAACAAAAGAGGAATGAATATGACATACATTTGTTAACAGGAGCTAGTTTAGTAAAATAGATGGGGTTGGGAAAATAACAAGAATAGTTTAGGATAAAATTTATATCATGGTAAGGAGTTTAATGATAGAGGAACCTACACTATGACTTTTTTATATTTTTAGTGATGGGAACTAAGTGAAATTTTTTATATCTTATTAATAAAAGATAAGTTTACATTTAAATAATCTTATATCATTTTATACCGTGTTTTGGGAATTTTATGATTGATGAATCTACATTGTGATAAAAATACTCTAAAGTAATTTTTTATTTTATTTTTTCTGATAATTGGGGAAGGGTATTAAAGTTTAAGGATAAAACGGAAAAGTTATCAAATTTGTTAATAATTGTAAGATTTTTCCAATTACATTAAAACATGATGAAAGCAACTTCTCATTCTCGATATTGGGGCGCGAAGGGTGGATTTGATAGGAGAAAGAGAAAGTAGAAACCGAGAAACCTATACATAAATTTTGAAATAAATGTAATTATTAATGTCCATGGGCTCTCAAAGCCGCAGACAGCTAACCTACCCATAAGGAACCCGTACCACGTGTCCATCTACTTTTTATTATTTTTATTTTTTTACTTTTTTTCCTGGACCCACACAATATTTTTCTCGTGCTCAAACGCCGCGTCTTCAAATTTCACGAATATTCTGAATATTCTGATTAAATTTAATTATTATCTATAGTAATGCTCAATTATACTTTTTTCTTCTAAAATAATTTTATTTTCATTTTTAAAACTACCAATAATTAATTTAAAAATATCATAATCCTTTATTTTTTATTTTTAAATAAAATAATTTTAAATTATTTTTTTTTTTTGTGATTAATTTTTCCCCCTAAAATAACCTAATATAACATTACTTTTTTCATTAACTATTTGTTATAATTAAATGATAGCTTGATGATTTTGAAAAAATTATGGAATTTATACAAAAAAATATTTATATACATTTTAAATCTCGCATTTTGATAGTAAAAAATCATTTTGAATATATAAAAAAAATCATTTTTACAAAAATAAATAATAAAAGTATTAAACACATAAAAATGATTTTAACTTTGCAAATGAGAATTTTGTCCCAAAAAACAAATATTTCTAATATTTAAATATCAGTAAAATATTTTGGAGAAAATAAGAAGGCAATTAAGCTCATTTCCCCCTTAATGTAATTTTCAATTTTAAAATGGAAAAAAATTTAAAATTAGTAAGAAAACATTTTACATTATTTTCGTAAAAAAAATATCATAATCCTAAATTATTTTTGTTTATAATTAACTATTTTTTATAAGTAAATGATAGCATTAAAAATTAGAAATTTTTCTATTTAAATATCAAATATTTTAAAAGAAGCAATAATACCGTATAAATAAAATTTAAAAATTAGTAAGAAAACATTTAAAAATTTTTTAAGAACCACCTGTTTAGAAATTTTATTTAAAAGAGAAAAAAACCTGGCACAACACATCTTCAGTGGTCTCCAATACATTTAAAGTCATATGCAAATAGCCACGCATGTGTTGCCTATAGTTATAAAGAGTTCTGGGAATGATTACCCCTCAAATTTAGTTACTTTGAAAATACTTCTAATCAATAATGCTTTCAAATTAATTAATTTTTTACTAATTTTATAACCTAAACCACAAACAGAAATGGATCCTCTATGGTGAATCTTTCATCATTACTAATTATCTTTAATTATATTCATTAAATATTTATCCAACTGGCGTAGAAAAGAGAACATCTACTTTTTTAAAAAATTATCGGTAAAATTTACTGCATATAGTGAAAATAAAATTTTAAAAAGTAGATGATGTATCTTTTTCTAAATTGTTGGGATCAATATCTTACAGCAATAATTAAAACAGAACGAGGAATGCGAGAGGATCTGGACCCACCACAAACATATTATATCTGAACGGCCAGGACGCCACGAAGCTGTTACGTCATTTTCTATATAAACTATGATATCTTAATTTCTAATTTCTTGTTTTATTCTAAATCATCATCTTTGTCTTCTCATTCATATAAAATAATTAATAAAATGTATAGTATCATTTTTATTCTACAGTCTACTCTTCTATCGCGCTACGCAAAGTTGGGTACGTGGATGAATCCGAGTCCTTAAAAATTTCTCAATTATTGAGTGCTTTTTGGAGCACAGATCTGGTCTCGCGGTGGATTTAAGAGTCATTATATTTAACAATTTAAAATTAAGATATATAAAAAAAAAAAATTGTAATTTTATAGTTTAGCATCCAAAATCCCCGCCCAATTACTTGTACATTTATTTATTTTTTTTTTCAAAAACATTTTTATTTTCGTGGATCCGCTTCTCAGCCCGAGCATTATTGACATGTTTGTGTTTAAATTGTACTTTTTCTGCGACCCTTCAATGTATAAGTTAATTAATTAAGTTGAAGGGAGATTTTTTAAAAAAAAAAAAAAATACCACTTGAAATTTAAAATTTTAAATAGGTGATTTTATAATAAAATGAGTTGTTAATCCTATTAATATTTTGTTAATCTTATTAGTCAAATTTTAAATGGTTTTTTTATGTGATTCTCTTTTAATTAAAAGCATTCTATAAGAAAAACTTAATTAAAAGCAATACTGGTATGAGATATGTAATTTTGTATTTAAAAAATATGTAAATTTTTACTAGATACTCCTTCCTTCAAAATATAAACTTCAAATAATCATTTTTAGGATTAAAAGTTAAAAATAATTAAAATCAATAATAATAAAAAAGAATTTTTTTTTCCTATATATCCTCCTTGTAAATATAAATCTCATTCATTCTTAAAAAATGCAATACCAACAAGGTAAAATTATAAAAAAAAAGGGAACAATAAATGGTGGAACAAAACTAGAATCAAACTTATACTTGGGACGAATTTGTCTTTGATTTTGGGGAAAAATGTCTGGAGAAAAAAATTAACAAGTGAACATTGGGAGTCCAAAAAAGTAATTCAGTTATCATTTACAATTTATGATATTTGTCAATATATTATTTCCTACATATTGTTGTTAAAAATGTAGTTATTAAAATATTGTTCAACAAGGTAAAATTGAAGCAATAAATGATGGAACAAAACTAGAATCAAACTTATACTTGGGACGAATCTGTCTTTGATTTTGAAGTTTATATTTAGGAAAATGATGAGTACGAGAGAAAATGAATGGAAAAAAAATGAGAGAAAATGTGTCTAAAGAAAAATATAATTAATTGGAGGTAAATAAATATAAAAAAATGCATTAAAACAAAACCAAATTGTATTTTTCAATTTCATTTTTTCTTATTTTCAAACCTCATATTCATCCTTGAACTGAAAAACAAAATTGTTCATATTTAATAATTCATCAAATTATTATAAACCTAAATAAATAAAGTTAAATGGTTAAGATATCATAACTATAATAGAAACAAAATTAAAAATAATAATTTATAAAATATTAGAATAATATTTTTATAAAATTTTAAATCAAAATCATCCATTTTTGGATCTAATGGTAGATATAGAATTTTACAAATAAAATGAGAAAAAAGATCCTGAAAATATTTGCGCTCCTTCATGCAAGAACTTATTTTACCTGAATTACCAAGCTTACTTATAAATAGAAATGGATGGAGCCTTCGGTTCTTATAAACTATTTACATAATTTAATTAGATTAAGATAATTAGTTAAGTTAATTAATATAATATGTATTTTTTAAATGTTCAAAAATCTTTTCCTCCCCTCTTATCCTTAATTATTTTGAAAGTATCACTAAAAGCAAATTAGAAAAATATGAATAAATATAAAAAAATTATTTTATATTTAAACAAGATTAAGATTAGATGTTTAAATTTTCGGATGAGAGTATTTAAAATATGGGAGGTAAGCTGGCATTAGAATTTATCGTTTGCGTTGCGTGTCATGATTTTAAAATCCCTCATTTTTTTAATAATTATTAAATTATAAATGTGGTAGGTGGGTCACAAGAAAAAAGTTGTTAAGAAAATGATTTAGTTGTTAATTAACAACTATATCAATATAATTAATTATTAACAACTCACGCAAGATAATAAACTTTTAAAAAAAATCCTCGTATGTGAAATGAGATTAGAAAAGTTAACGTCCATTAGTCTTTTTTTTTTTTCCAAAAAAAAAAATTAAAATTTAAATTTTACTAAATTAAATAATTTTTTTTTTTTCCCTTTTTTAAAACACTTTATTTATCTTCCAAAATTCTCTTTCTCAATTCCCTCAAAATTATAATTTGCTAAAATAAACAAAAGTTTTGATTAAAAATATAATTATAAATAAATAAAAATGTTATGATTAAATCTCTAAATACATTTTATAATCGGATGGGAGTATTTAAAATATGGGAGCTAAGCTGGCTTTAGAATTTATCGTTTGCGTTGCGTGTCATGATTTTAAAATCCCTCAATTTTTTATTTTATTTGAAACGCTAGCTAAATAATTTTTAAATTATAAATGTGGTAGGTGTGTCACAAGAACAAACTCATTTGTTCTTATCACTTATCAGCTTATAATTAATTGATTTAATTCCCAGGAATATAGATTTTCTTATTTTATATATACACACTCACACCTGCTTTCGAGGATCTTGTGCCGTGGATGTTCATGACGGGTCCGTGAATTGAGAGGCTTTTCCTTTTCCATAATCGTCCATTGAGATTCGCAAGTCGCAACTTCTGAAAGTAGTTCAAACACGAGGCTAGTTCAATTGAGGATTCCCCAAATCTCAAATCTGGAAGGAGATTTTTATTTCCATTTCAATCACTCGTCTGTTTTGATCGACGACTGAATCCGTTTTCTGTGTTTTAATCGCCATGGGGGAAGATCAAAAGGCCCCTCTCTTACAATCTCAGTCTTCTCATCATCATCATCATCATCTCAAAGAACAGGTTTGTCATCTCTTACAGAATCATAATCATCATCTTCTTTTTAGTTACATTCGTATTGAGATGTCAACATAATCATCGTAATTGATATGAATCATCTGATCGATTGAGATATAAATGAATATCTTGTTTTGTGGATAGGGACGGTATGGACCGCGGTGGCGCACGTAGTGACGGGGGTGATAGGTTCCGGAGTGTTATCGCTGGCCTGGAGCATGGCGCAGCTTGGGTGGATTGGAGGGCCATTGGCGATGATTCTGTTCGCTTCTGTCACTTTGCTTTCTTCGTTCCTTCTCTCCAACACATACCGTTCTCCAGATCCTGAATATGGCCCTCACAGGCATCCCTCTTACATTCATGCTGTTAATTTGCATTTAGGTAATTTTACCTTTTCCGTTCATCATCAGTTATGATCGTTCCCTTTCTTTCCTTAAATTTTCTGTTTTGGTCGTCTTGGACCGAAGAATTAGTATCCATTGAGTTTGATTCCTTTTTGGCAACATTCGGGCAATCCCTAATATTTGTTGATAATGACGATTAATGAGTTTAATAATTTCGGAACCAAATTATGAATTTACCTTTTACTCTTTTAGGGTCTCTTACTGTATCTTTTTTTTTTTTTGGGCGATTTAAGGGTCTCTTACTGTATCTAATAGACGTTTCTTATTTAATATCATTTTGCCTTGCATAGTAAAGATCCCAAAGGAAAACCCCTTTTTCTGATGGGTTTATTTTATTGTGGACTCGGTTTACTTATCTTTTATGAACTAGAATTACCTGTTTTCAGTCCTTCGGGAAGATTCGTCGTCGAAGGATTTTTCTCAATACTTACTCTTTTTCTTTTTTCAAGTATATTTGTATCTTTCATCTGCTACTCACTTGTGTTGGTTTCTTAAGCTCTTTCTTTTCTTCTATAAATGGTTACTGATCCATAAATCAAGTTTTGTGATAAAAATCATTTACTAAAACATAGCATGACATGTTCTTAAGCAGATGAATGAGATTTAATTGAAGCTCTTAGGTTACTGAACATTGTAATTTTGTAGAGTTGAGAATGGGTTACAGTTATGTGTGGATTTGTCCAAATGGGTCGTTTGACTTGGTCCATGGATGACGACTGGAAGAAAACTACATGTTTGATACGTTTGTCCATTGCATTGCATCATATATGATATAACCAACTATTTCAGTTGTGTCACGCAAACCATATCCTCTTCACCATTTCCATTCTGCCGGTTGGACTTCCGAATCCATAATAAATGACTTGTGGATCTAATAATCTCTTTTAACACGTCTGACTTGTAAACATTTATTAGCATTACTAGCCCCAGCGTTTGTCATATATTAGAAATCTCCCTTTTCCTTAAATGTAAGGAACAAAGATTGTCTTCTTTCATAGGAGAACATGTACTTTTTTCACTTGTTGCGTTTAATTTGAAGCTGTCAAAATCTCACTGAGACTCGTGCTGTGTTGATGAACAGAATAGCAGCTCTATATGACATTTTTAGTCAAACATGATAAATTTGTAGTGTGGATGAACATGATACTTTCACTGAGACTTACTTGTGCTGTGTGGATGAACAGAACAGCCTCTCTATATGACATTTTTGTCAAACATGATAAATTTGTAGTGCATTTGAAAATTGGAACATCATATAAGTATGTTTTTATTGGTAAGACTGCCATTATTTGACTCTCATTGGGTGGTTGCAGGAACAAAGAAAGGAAATTTGTGTGGCTTTTTGGTTCAATTAAGCTTATATGGGTTTGGAGTGGCCTACATTGTTACATCAGCTATTAGCATAAGGTGTGTCATTGACTACTCTAAGTGGGTTCCTCTTTGATAATGTACTTTTACTTCTTTCCTTTGCTTTCCCTTTTCTATTTATTAATGGATTTATGGATTATGGATGCTACTTGTTCCAACTTTGTCTTTTGATGAGAGGTTCTTGGAATATCATGGATTGAAAAAGATAGGCAAACCAGAAGACAAGTAAACATTTTAAATGTGGATCTTATTGGAAAATGAGCTTTTATTGCATACATGTCTATCCTTAATCAACTTATCTATCTATACTTGTATGAATCTGACTAAGAAAGTTCTGCTTTCCTCAAATTTGTGTTTTCTTTTTCCCCTGGAATTTTGTTTACCATTGCTAATAGATACTTTGGATTACCATTTGTTTGTGTGTTTGCAGAGCAATTTTAAAATCAAACTGTTACCACTTTGATGGGCGTGGAGCAGCATGTATTTTTGGGGATGCATATTATATGATGATTTTTGGGATCATCCAAATTGTTTTGTCACAGATACCCAATTTCCATAACATTGAGTGGTTGTCAATTGTTGCTGCAATTATGTCATTTACTTATGCTTTCATTGGAATGGGTCTTGCTGTTGCTCAAATCATAGGTACGCTGACCAATACATTGACAGTTGCTTGGAATCTTAACCCTGGATGGTTAAATTAGTGTAGTCTCAATCTATAAACTAAATACACTTCTTGTTGAAATAGTGTGTTGCTGGTCTGCCACAAAGAAAAGTTCATAGAATACGCAAATATACTATATACGTGGTCTGTAATTGCTTCCTGTGGCCCAAGACGTGTATACTTAATAATTCACTGATCATTGATGTACAGGAAATGGATTCATAATGGGTAGTACATATGGTATCAATACCCCTACTGTCACTGCAAAAGTATGGCTGGTTGCTCAAGCACTCGGTGACATAGCATTTTCCTATCCATTCTCTGTAATTCTTATAGAAATACAGGTATGTAATATTTTTGCACTATGACTCTTTTTTGAGTGAGAGAATAAATTTCATTACTCAAAAAACCTGTACAAAGGCTGGCTATGCAAAAATGAAGCCAGCTAACAACATATACAAAATAATAGGAGACAAAACAAAAGGGGGAACAAGCCTATTAAACTAATCATAGTGAAATTCTTATTCTGGGCACTATGAGTTTTAATAGCTGGAAGGTAGTTTTCAACAGCCTTCAAAGAGAAGGCCTAATTTGAGCTTTTACCTATTTCCATGTGTAAAGGATACTTTGAAGTCACCTCCACCAGAAAATCAAACCATGAAGAAGGCTTCAACAATATCAGTAATTGTCACAACATTTTTCTACCTCTGTTGCGGATGTTCTGGATATGCAGCCTTTGGTAGCGGCACGCCAGGAAACCTTTTAACAGGATTTGGATTTTATGAGCCTTTTTGGCTTGTTGACTTGGCCAATGTTTGTATAGTGATTCACCTCGTTGGCGCTTATCAGGTACATGTGATAACATGGATTTTTCCTCTTCAATTTTTAATATATATCTTCCCTGTCCTGACATAATTTGTTATTAATGAGAACTTTTGCTGAATAGGGGCCTTGTGGGACCATTAGCTACAAAGTTTTCTTTTGCTACTTGAAAGGGAAATGAGTCCATATGACTAATTTGGTCCATGTATTTTTTATAGGCTGAATTTATCTTAAAATATCTACTAAATATGGAATGCGATTTTATTGATATGTTTCAGGTGTACAGCCAACCACTATATGCAAATGTTGAAGATTGGTTCCGCCAGAAGTTCCCAGAAAGTGCATTTGTGAACCATACATATTCCTTGAAACTCCCATGTCTGCCAGCTTTTGGGCTAAATTTTTTGAGGCTGACTTTCCGTACTGGTTATGTTATATCAACCACTGTGGTTGCAGTGCTCTTCCCCTACTTCAATCAGATTTTGGGAGTTTTGGGAGGCATAATATTCTGGCCATTAACCATATATTTCCCAGTGGAAATGTACTTGAGTCAGTATGATGTTGAAGCATGGACACCTAAGTGGGTCTTACTACGGACTTTTAGCATCGTTGGCTTTGTGGTGGGAACATTCACTCTTGTTGGTTCCATCGAAGGAATAATATCTGCAAAACTAAGCTAAGAAGCTCACAGATCTCTCCAATGGTGTTGTGCTGTCATCCTGATTTACATTCGATAGATTATATATAGGACTGTGCGTGTGGTATCGATGAGACTTGAAGATTTAGGCAGTCACTTAGGTATTTTGTATGGTAAAGGACTTGTTATATTTTATGTAGACAGTAATTGCGGTTCGGTTATGTCCATGATGAAACCGCTTTGATGTTCAAGTCTTCCAGGTTTGCAGCTTTGAGATGAGTTATTGCAGAAGCTCTCTGCATTGATATTTCATATCTTTGAAGTTTAAAGCCTCACTCCCTTATTGCCTACTAAATTCAATGCAAATCCCAAAAGAAGTGCTTGTGGGTGGAGTTCTCCACTTGAGGTTTTTGCAATTGATCCGACTCACACCACAGGGAAGAAAGCGGA
The DNA here is from genome assembly GCA_019022615.1 of Acacia melanoxylon. Classification (NCBI taxonomy): domain Eukaryota; kingdom Viridiplantae; phylum Streptophyta; class Magnoliopsida; order Fabales; family Fabaceae; genus Acacia; species Acacia melanoxylon. The sequence continues at coordinate 8,825,169 of JAFJYJ010000002.1, forward strand.
GGTAACTAACAGTAATAATGCGAATTTTTAAAGCATTACAGAATCTAATTTTTAGTGCTTATGGAGCATGACTTGCAGCAAATCCATCATGAATATATTGTAAGTTATATTGGTAATGATACAACCTATATCTCATAAAGATATAGGCTTGAATTTTGTTACCAATGTGAGGACTTCTGTAAATGCCACTCTTAAGTCTAGCGTTCATTGGGCCATGGGGCTCACTTTAACCTTGTTAAACTCTTTGAATCCAATTTACTGAAGCTTTTGTTGTTGCCAATATGTTAGGCTCAACCTGGGTAGAGTAGTAACATTTGGCTACATGCCCAATTGGTTATCTTCTTGTATGATCATTTGTTTAGGCCTAAAACTTCTTTTCTTATCAATTGGACCTAAGAATGAAACTTGGGATAAAATCACATCTGGCTTCATTCTCACTACTATCTTCACTTTATCTAGAGTAGTAGCCATCAGCAGGATTGAACTGTGACTTTCCACGCTTTACTTTTTATTTTACCATTATTCATTTGGCATGAAAGAAAATTTTTTGGACAACAGCTTCCCTCTTTCATATGTTAATGATTTTTGTAGCACATATGGGTCAACTATTTAATTTTGTGTAAGGGAGAATGATAATTAAGGAACCTATGAAAAAATAAATACAAAATGAAGACCTTTTTAAAACTAAAACTTTGAAATTTATAACTCACTTTAATATTTACAACTTAAAGCAGCTTATGTTGTATTAATGTTTTGACAATATTTTTTAATTGTCATTTTCTATGTGAACAAAATTTGACCATTGTATGATGTAATGGTTTATACCTTTAGTGCCCGTTTTTTATCATGGAATGTAATGCAATAATGATTACATGAATTTATATGGTTCATTATTAAGAAAAGATTATGCATATGTATAGAAATGTTTGGTTTCAAATATGAGAATAATATAGCAAGAAACAAAATTATCTCTATCTACAAACACACACATGTATATAATGTATATGGTGGGTTGTATATGTTGGGTTCATGGTCATTTTTTCAATTTGTGAATGTACATATTGGGTTCAAAATAATTTTTTTAATACTTAATGATAGAAATATTATGCAATGTACAAGTTGGATTCATAGTGATTTTTTAATATTTAATTATAAGAATATTATTTAATGGGATATTTTAATATTTTAATGGTGGAATATAATAATTTTTTAGTGGGGGATTTTTAAATTTTTATAACATTAATTAATGGGTGGACTCTTTGGTGAAATTAAAAAATTATAATGGCATAGTGTCTTTTTTTACTTAATTACAAGATGTCTACATCCCCATTTATCAGTCTTAACAATATAATTTTGATTATATCAAACGATGTTATCAAGATTATAAAATGTAATCCTCTTTATATTAAATAAATTTAACCAAACATTGTAATCAATCTGTTGTATTAGGATTACATATAATCTTCTTTCATAAAATCAAACCAAACGTGGTATTAATATCATTTTGCTCCTTTTTGGTGGGAAGAAAAAAAATCCTCTAGTTTCATTGGCCCAATTTAAATCCATCAATGTAAATGAAAACCTCTCATTAATTTAAGGGGTTGGGTCTGTCAGAAATGTTAGTCTCTTACACAGAGTGAATAAATATTTGAATAGGAAAGGTGATCACATTTTTTTTTATTGTGTCTTTGATTGCCTTCAATAAGAAGATTCATGTGTTTAGGAAAAGAGGATACATTTATCTAAGGAAAAAGGAAAAGAAAACCTGTAAGTAGATTTGGAGCGTCCAAGGTTGCCGTTTTTATTCCCCATATAAATTGAGAATGATTAAGACGTTACATTATGGGGCATCATGCCTTGACTGAGGGTGGGATTCAATCCCCACATAAGTGAGGAGTGTATACGTATAAGTGTAGATACTAGATAAGTAGGACATTTCACCATTCAAATTTAAGTTCACTACCGTAAATTTATTAACTGCATTTTAGTTTCTCATTTAAAGGAAAATGTTGCCTTAATAACTTTAAATGGTAGTTCAACAATAATTTAAGGTTCTAGAGTCTAATCTGGAGGTTGATGTAAACATAGACAATCAAACGATTACTTTAATGTTTAACCTTTCACCACTTAGATGCTACTAGTCACGTTTATTGGATTTTTCAATTTTACCCTTATTTATAATTAGTTTAATAGTCAACATCAATAATTGTTTTTTTGTTTATTGCAACTAATAGAGGCAAAATTGTCAAAAATGCATTTATTACTCTGAAAATGGACTTATAATAAGGACTAGAGTGGTACACCTCTCTTCTCTATCTTCATTTAATACCCTACAAGTGACTTATATATGGCTAGTGAGTGGTATAGCAGATAACCCATCCTTAGTACTTGGTTCTGCTATCTTCTTGGATAAAGGAGTTCCACCTCCTAAGGAAGGCTCGGTAACTTGTGAACTGGTATAAATAAAAGACTATTGACTCTTTGGGCATGACAAGGTTGGAATGTTTCTTTCATGGTTCTTCTACATAGTGCTTCCTCTTCCCCATGCTCATGGCCGTCAGTCAAACTATCATCAGAAAATGAATCAATATCCTCTTCTTTTTTTGCTCAAAATCAATATCCTCTTCTGTCTTATCATCTCATTGAACACTATTTCTATCATAGATATGAGTTTCAATCTCATACCTCTGTAAATGCCATTAAGTCTGTGAGCATGGGCTCACTTTAACCTTGATAAACTCTCTGAATCCAATTTGCCTGAGCTTTTATTGTTGCCAATTTATTAGGCTCTCAACTTGTGTAAAGTAGTCACATTTTTCTCCATGCCTATTTATCATCTTCTTGTATGATTATTTGTTTAGGCCTAAAACTTTTTTAAATTGGACCTAAGAAAGAAACTTGGGCTATATTCACATCTAGCTTCATGCTCCCTGACATCTTTACTTTTTCAATTTATAGGAGTGACACAATGTTTGAGACGTCTAATTAAGCTAGTGCAAGCGATCAGTGGTCACATAGCACCTATATGTGCCTTTTTCCTCACATGAATGTTTAAAATAATTGAGTAAATCTAAAATCACATATAGAGTATTATATTACCAATGTCAAATACAAAGGAAATACCTTCTTAAAATAATTATATTAAATATATTGGTATGTGAGAGTAAACTCATGTGTGGTAAACAAAAAATGATGTCTGAAGATTACTTTTGTTATCTATTTAAACCCTTAAAAATAGTACTCCCTCCGGTCCTAATTATATGAGCTATTTACCATAATTTGGAGGGATTAAGGAGGGAAGTTAAATTAGTTAATTATATCTATTGTCCTAAAATACCCTTACCTAAAATTTAAAATGACATTAAGATATTGAGATATTTGAATGAAAATACATAAGGAAAATTCCCTCCCTATATTCTAATGTAACCCACGTCATTTACACAAGTGTCGTATTATTACTGCAATTATCAAATAATAGTCTTATATATATATATATATACTCTATCGTTATCGCACATATTATTCCTATCATTGAAAAATAATTCTTAAACAGTTCATACAAATTAAATTAAATTCCTTGCTTAAAATCCTTGTGGTGATAAATTAGTTAAATTTATCACCACAAGGATTTTATTGAGAAAGTATAAAATTGTATATAATAAAATTTAATTGCAATATAAATTTAAAATGACATCTATAGTACAAACATTATTTACTTTATAAAATATATAGGTATATTATTAAATTATTATTGAGAAAATATAGATAGGGTATTATAGGAAAAAATTGATAAACGTTAAAACTTGCTCTTATAATTATGACCAAAACCAACTCCAAAATTTGCTGCTATAATTAGAACCGGATCGAGTATTATTCTAAGTAAAGGAGCCCCACCCTATATATAAGGAAATACCTACTTATATATAAGTGCTCTTTTTTCCCTCTCAAATTAGGCGTCGCAGCCCTAGCTTTTTGACCAATTTGCTCCTTATTAAATAACTATTTGCCAAAATGCCCCTGTCTGGAAACTATTCACCCATATGCCCCTGTTTAGTCGACTACACCCCTCATGTAGTCGACTAAAATGTGGGGCAATTTTTTTTAAATATCCCCGTGATTTAGTCGACTAAACTACAGTGCTTAGTCGACTAAATCGCGACAGAGGGATTTTTTTAAAAACCCCAATCGCGGCATTTTGGAACCCTAATCGACTACTAAACCTCCCCAAACCTCTCCCCCTCTGTTTTTTCACCAAATCCTTGCTGAATCCGTTGGTGGGTAGCGAAGGAAACTTCATTCTAGTGTCATTTGCGTCGATTTTGGTATGTTCTCATCTCCATTTCGAATTTCCGCCGTTGTTCTTGCGTTTATGCGAACCACCATTTGCGTTTTTGCGTTTTGTGCTTTCATTGGGTGATTTTGTTGTGTATCTTTGATTGATTTGAGTATTTCATTCATATTTATGGATGAAAATGACGAATGTACATGTGAAAGTGGAAAGATTTACATCGGTTGAGATTTTTTTTTTTTTTGGACGAATTTCACTTCGGTTTTCATCAATTTTTTTGTTGTTGGTTGTATTTTGTGTATATTTGATTGATTTGAGTATTTCGTGTTGGCTCCTATGTTTTGATGATAACAAATGTTTAAGCATTTAAGTTTTGAAACTATGATTGCATTTTGCTTCATGTGTTCCAGAATGACTCTCGAGAATCGATCTTGAATTCTCGAGAATGGCCGCAAGACCGTGTTACTAAGTCTAATTTATTTTCCATCGCAAAGAAAGCATTCTCGAGAGTGTTTATTGGATTCTCGGAGAATGGTTCTCGAGAATACCAAGTAATTCTCGAGAATGATCAGATTTAAAGCGTAAAAATGTAAATATGTTACTGAGTGATTCTCGAGAAATGATAATCAATTCTCGAGAATGATTCTCGAGAATCGAAAATAATTCTCGAGAATGGTCGATGATCCCATCGATATCTTTCGTTGTTGAGGTGATTCTCGAGAACGGGAAGTCATTCTCGAGAATGATTCTCGAGAATCGAATGGATTCTCGAGTATGATCGTAAGCTTCGGTTTCGAGCTCTCGGTTTGCAAGTAATTCTCGAGAATGAGGAAGTCATTCTCGAGAATGGTTCTCGAGAATTAGCAAACAATTCTCGAGAATGCTCGATCGCATTAATCGAAGTTTGCTTCGTCTATCGGATTCTCGAGAATTGAAATTCAATTCTCGAGAATGGTTCTCGAGAATCACTAAGTAATTCTCGAGAACGATCCCACTGATCAATCTGCAGAATGATTCCTTGAGTGATTCTCGAGTATGGCTTCGCAATTCTCGAGAATGGTCTATCAAGATCCATACCAGCTTAGCAACAAAGAACCCGCATTCATCTCGTAACTTTCTATAGATGATCTAGTTAATTGTTTTAACCTCTCAAACATCATTCCTTATTAACTATGATATTACTAATCATCTTCCTAAGTGTTTTCAGATTTTATACATTAAGGTTTCACATTCGGACGAAGAACACCGAGGATGCCTACTGTTGCTGATCTGCAAATGATTGAATATGCCTTGCTGTTTATTATCATTGATTTATATACCTTCTAACCATATTTAACAAGTTTGTGATGAGATTTTAGAAGATCAAGGTTTGCTTCTCAATGTTCAAATTGTGACAGTCGGGCACATTGAGAATGTCGCGTAACGAGCCGACAAAAAGAATCTTATCATAATGGTGCCCATACAAAGAAAAAGCTTCCGAATCATTAAACTATGATGATCTCCATCCAAGAACATCCGAGCAACAAGTCAGTAAAGACATTCCACTAAGCAAACTTCAAACATGGGCAAGCAGAAGGCGCGAGTGCGCTATTAACGGACATATTCAAATATTCCAAACAGACACATTCAAATCCTTCAACGGTCTTCAACTTCAACCAGTACAAATACACGACGGATTAAATTCGACATTTACGAACCAGTGCATACATTGAAAAAGCTTTCAAATAGTTCAAATTGTATTCTAATTATATCTTCGGATATACTAAGCTTCGTTGTTCATTATCATATCTACTCGTGAGAGAGTTTTACTACTTGTTATTACAATTGCTCAAATCTCAAGATAGAGGTATCTTGAGTGTGGGTGTATTAATTACAACTTGTAAGGGGAGTGAGTCCAAGAGTGAAAGGATCATCCTTCGTTTACGTGAGTGTGTAATTGTATTTGTAAGATAGTCGAAATCCCGAGAGAGTGTCCGGGGACCGGACGTAGGTCGAAGAGTTTGACCGAACCAGGATAACTTCTCCGTGTCCATTATCTTTACTTCCTTACCGCTTTCATCGTTCACCTATCTTACAAGCGAAAAGATTTTTGAGATCACCTATTCACCCCCTCTAGGTGATATTCCACCTTCATTTGGTATCAGAGCCTGGTTTCTCAGTTGGGCTTAACATCCCGAGAAAGATCATGGAAGGAATATTACCTGATGGTGCCTCCATTAATCGACCCCCAGGATTCAACGGAGAAAACTACTCCTTCTGGAAAGGAAAATTCAGAGTATTCGTAATGGCTACTGAATATGGTCTCTGGGAAGTGATAGAAATTGGAAACTATGTACCTATAAAGATTGAAGGAGGAATCTCTGTTCCAAAGACGAAAGCTGAATTCGATGAGAATGATAAGAAGAATGTCACTCTCAACAAGAAGGCTATTTTGATGCTTCGAGTGCTCTCGTCAAAAGGAGTACTTTCGAATATGCAATCCGTCAACCGCGAAGGAAATGTGGAAGGCTCGAGATTGCATATGAAGGCACTTCCGCATCAAGGAAAATCGTATCAATACTCCGACCACCGAGTATGACTTATCGCGAATGAAGTCGGGAGAAACCATGGCCGAGTTCCAACTCGATATACTCATTTGACAAATCAATTGGCGGCTCGGGGTAAAAACTACGATCAAGGTCCTCAGTCGGAAGATTCTCAATGTTCGACAAAAGACTCGGGAAGCTAAAGTCACCGCAATAGAGGAGGCTCGTGGAGAATCAATGGTTTCGATTCTTGCTGCATTATTTGGAAGCTTGTCTCGAATATGAAAGCAACCGAAATTCAAAAAGGACCTAGATAATGTTAACAAAAAATGGAACAAAGGAATTGCTCTTAACACTATAAAGGAAAAAGAAGAAAAAGAAGAAGATGAAGAGGACGATGACGAGATGGCCATGTTTGTTCGAAGATTCAAGAAGTTCTACAAAAAAGATCGAGGCTTCGTAAACAGATTTCAAAAAGGTGACACAAGTAAATGTACATGAATTCAGAGGCAAAGACCAAAAAATCATCTCATTACGAATGTGACAAGCGGGACATTACAAGTCGAATGTCCTCAACTAAAAGACAACGACAAAGAAAAGAAGAAGCACTATCAATTCAAAAAAGGGCTTATGTATCAGCAATATGGGGAGATGGCTCCTCGACGAAGAAAGCGAAGAAGAGAAAGAGATCGCCAACGTCCGTCTCGGGGTGCGTAAGAAGAGCTAGCGTAAAAACAACAATGAGGTACATGATTCGCAACCAACCTATAATGAATTATTTGATGAATATAATGAAATTCAATCTGAATTTGAAAAGGTTGTTGATGAATGTTTTGCCCTAAAAAGGGAGAATATAACTCTCAAACTACGTGTTGAAAACCTTTCATGTGAAAATCTTATCTGTGATGAATGCCTGGATTTAGAGAAAAGAAATCTTCATCTTACGAAAACACTTGAGAAATTCACTAAGGGAAGTGAAATGCTCAATGTGATTTTGAAAACTCAAAGAATTACAAATGATCGGTCGTGCATAGGATATAATCCTATCTTTGACAAAAGGAAAGGCAAAAAGAAAATCGGCGGAAAATCTTATTTGAACTACTTCCGTAAATCAGTTCATATTTCAAATCCGTTTGCTCATTGTAACTATTGTAATCGAAAAGGACACTCTACTTCATCATGCTTTCATAGAAAGAATCGAAGAGATAAACCCGTTGGTAATTACCAATGGGTACCTAAGGGAACTTATACTTTCCCCGAGGCCCGAACTAACCCGAAAGGACCCAAGAAACGTTGGGTACCTAAAGCTTAATCTTATTTGAATTATAGGTTTGTCTCGAGAGCATCAAGAACCAACAAGTGGTACATTGACAAAGTGGATGCTCCGACACATGACGACGGAGATCAATCCAAATTCGTTGCAATGAGATCAAAAGATGGTGGCAAAGTTACTTTTGGAGGAAACCAACTGGAAAGATCTCCGGAATTGGAGAGATTGGTACAAAAGATGGACCTCGATCAAAGACGTGTATCTTGTTGAAGGTCTCGCCATAATCTCCTAAGTGTGAGTCAAAGTGCCGATAAGAACAACTGGATTATCTTTGACTCTAAGAATGTCTCATTGTCAACAAAGATGATCTTCCAATTGATAAAGGTAAACCGAAGGTATTATTTAAAGCTCCTCGAGAAGGAAATTGCTATACATTAGATTTACCTAAAATTGACTCGAAAAAATGCTTTGTTAGCAATTTAGAAGATAGTTGGTCGTGGCATAAGCGCCCGGCTCATGTGAACATGTTCCAACCGGATAAGCCGCTAAGGAAAGATTTAGTTCTTGGTTTGCCTAAACTTCGTTTTAAAAATGACATGATTTGTGATTCCCGTCAAAGAGGTAAACAAACTAAATCATCTTTCAAAAATAAAACTGAAATCACGACCAATCGACCTCTTCAATTACTTCATATGGATTTGGTTGGACCAAGAAGAGTTAAAAGCCTTGGTGGCAATTTATATACTCTAGTCATTGTAGATGATTACTCTCGGTTCACTTGGACTATCTTCTTATCTTCTAAGGATGAAACATTTGATCTCGTTTGTTGTGTTTGCCAATAAGGTGCAAAATGAGAAAGGTATTTGCATTACGCCTATTAGAACAGATCATGGAGGTGAATTCGAAAATCAAGCGTTCAGAGAATTTCGTGATGCTCACGGAATCAATCATAATTTCTCGCCTTTTAACACCACAACAGAATGGTGTGGTGGAAAGGAAAAATCGAGTGCTCACGTAAATGGCTCGTGCCTTATTGAATGAGAATCGACCTCACAAGTCTTCTCGGGCAGATGCAATGAGCACGGCCAACTATATTGCCAATCGAGCATATCTCGTAAAGAAGCTCAATAAGACTTCTTACGAACTCTACAAAGGAAGGAAACCAAATCGCTCATCTTCATATCTTTGGTCGCAAATGCTTCGTGCATAACAATGGTAAGGACAACTGGGAAAATTCGATCCCAAATCTGATGAAGGTATTTTTCTCGGATACTCTAATAGAAGTAAAGCATATAGAATCTTCAATAAGCGCACTCGCTCAGTTGAAGAATCAATTCATGTAGTATTTTGTGAATCTAAACCGCACGAATCTTTGGATGATGATGAACCCATTGATAAAAATCAATTCTTCTCAAAAACTACTCCCCGCTTCTATTGAAAGTCCCGAAAATGTTTTCGAGGCTGATCCTCAAAATGATTTAGAAAACTCAGATCAATCTCAACCTAGAGCTTGGAGGTTCATTAGGAATCATCCTCTGGACCAAGTGATAGGTGACTTGAATCAAGGTGTAAAAACTAGAAACAATACCTTGAATGAAGTAACATTTTCTCGCCTTTATATCACAAATAGAACCTTCTAAAATAGATGAAGCCCTTCGCAGACAATGATTGGGTGATAGCTATGCAAGAAGAGTTACACCAATTTGATAGGAATCAAGTTTGGGATTTGGTACCTAGGCCTAAAGACCATCCGGCCATTGGCACTAAATGGGTATTCAAGAACAAACGAGATGAATCAGCAATCATAGTCCGTAACAAGGCTAGACTCAAGTTGCCAAAGGCTATAATCGAAGAAGGGATTGATTATGAGGAAACATATGCTCCAAAGAGCTAGATTGGAAGCAATACGTGTGCTCTTAGCCTTTGCGTGCATCAAAGGATTCAAACTCTTTCAAATGGATGTTAAGAGTGCCTTTCTAAATGGATTTATTCAGAAGAAGTCTATGTTGAACAACCTCCTGGTTTTGAAAATAATCATCATCCAGATCATGTCTATCGCTTGAAGAAAGCCTTATATGGTCTCAAACAAGCTCCTAGAGCTTGGTATGAAAGATTAAGTAATTTCTTATTAGATCAAGGCTTTATCGAGGGAAATCGATACAACTTTGTTTATTAAGACTAACAAACTTAATGAGACTTTAATTGTGCAAATATATGTGGATGATATTATTTTTGGTGCTACTAAAGATTCTCTCTCGCGAGGAATTTTCCAAGAAAATGCAAGGTGAATTCGAAATGTCTATGATGGGTGAATTGAACTACTTCCTTGGTTTACAAATCAAACAACGGAAGGATGGTATATTTATATCTCAAACGAAGTATCTCCGTGATTTGCTCAAGAAATTTGGAATGGAGCATTGTAATGGAGCCGACACTCCAATGAGCTCAACCGCTCTCTAGATGCCGATGAAGAAAAAGGAAAAGACTTCAACATAACCAAATATAGAGGAATGATTGGATCCCTACTTTATTTGACCGCAGCGCACTGACATTCGTTTAGTGTGGGAATGTGTGCAAGATTCCAATCAGCTCCTAAAGAATCGCATGCCGAACATGTCAAAAGAATCTTTCGATATCTTTCGGATACAAAGGAATTGGGTCTCGGTTCCCTAAAGGTCAACAAGAATTTCGGTGGCATATTCGCACTCGATCACGCTGGATACAAGACTCGATAGAAAGAGTACTAGTGGACAAGTGTGAATTTCTTGGAGGATCACTTGTATCATGGTTCAGCAAAAAACAAACCACCGTGGCCGTATCCTCAACCGAAGCTGAATATGTAGCCGCATCAAGTTGCCGTGCTCGTGTTCTATGGCTCAAGCAACAACTTCAAGACTTGGGAATTCATCTACAGGAGATTCCAATCCTCTCGTGACAACACTAGTACAATAAGCTTAGCAAAGAATCCAGTTCAACATACAAGAACCAAGCATATTGATGTTAGACATCATTTTATCGTAGATCATGTCCAAAAGAAAGATGTAAAGGTAATGTTTATCCCTACTCACTTGCAACTTGCCGATATCTTCACTAAGCCACCGGCTAAAGAACAATTCACATTTATCAAGAGAATTGGGAATGGTAAATCCCAATGAATTGTAAGTAAAATGTTGACTCAATCTCGCCGATTATGTTTTGATGATGTTTGAAAACCGACTTAAGCATCGGAGCTTCTAGATATTGTTTTTGCAGTTTTTGGTCCAGCTTGTAAAAACGATATAAAATCGATAGTTCTCAAGAATGAATTTATCATTCTCGAGAATTGATAAGTGAAGCTTTCATGCTCTTCCTAAGCACTCTCGAGAATTGGAATCTACTCGAGTAATATCGGGATTTGGTAAATAAGGATCATTTCGCATATTAACATTCTCGAGAATACAGCTCATTCTCGAGAAATATCGGATATTGTCTCGGTGTTCTATGTCGATTACATATGTCATTCTCGAGAATGGTTGAGGCATTCCCGAGAACTATATCGAAAAATATGTTCCCGTAATCAAAATTCCTTTTCACCGAGATAATTCTCGAAAATGAAGTGTCATTCTCGAGAACGGCTCTCGAGAATCATCTACCGATTCCCGATAATTATAGCAAACAAAGGTTCTCGCCGAGTCGATCCCTTTTCGTAAATACTTATTCACCGAGTTCATTCTCGAGAATGAAGTTTCATTCTCGAGAACAACTCTCGAGAATCACTCTCGATTCTCGAGAATCATCGCGTGGACTCAAGCGTCGCCATCCTTCGTGTCGTTTCATTCATTCTCCCATGTCGTTTTACTTCTTCACTTTTAAAACCCTTGTTCATCACATCTATTCTCTCATTTCACTCTCTCTAACTCCCGAGAATCTCTCTTCGTCACTTCATCTTCTCCGTCGTCGCACTTTGTCGATCCGATCATTTCTCTCCATCATCTTCTCGTGATCCATAGCTATCTTGTTCCTAGTTAGCAATGGCGAAATCCTCATCTTCGAATCTCCCGAACAACCTCTCGTGAAGAAGCCGCGCACCAAGTATCGTCCTAAAGTTCAAATTTCGGAGAAAACCGAACCATCGAAGAAGGCGGCTAAATCGGTAACGATCATGGACTCTCCTCATGTGACTCGCACCAAGACTCACTCTCTCGCCATCCGACAAGGCCAAAAGCAAAGAAAGCTCCCGCCCTAAATCACAATCCGTCGCTCAAGCAAACGAAAATGCAAACTCAAAATCCAAGTCTTGCTCTCAATCTCTCGTCCAAACCCGTAAGTTCTGCAACAACCAAGTCGTCCAAGCCTTATTCAAGTTCAAAACCACATTTTTATGAAAGAAGAACTAAGGAAATTGAAGAACGGATTCGAGACCTCCCCACACTCATCATGAGATTCCTCTTTCAACTCTTCCTCCGTTTGCTTCCAAGCTAATTGGGCAACTCAATGTTCTTGATTGTCCTCCGTGCTTCGTCAAGCTCCTCCGGTAATCCCATCTCGATCCCGATTTTGTTCTTTCATATGAAGGAAGACCGTTTTGTCCTACTGTCTGGTTGAATCTAGATGACTTTAGAAAGGAATGCAATTTAGATCTTTCACCATGGTTGAAATCCTATATGCCTCTACTAAATATTCAAACTCCCTATTCCCCTCAAATTGTCAAAATTTTCTATTTTAACATGGTTGAGGAAAAGACCGAGGATGATGAGCTTGTGCTGCACACTGAGGTTAGAGGAAACCCATCAAAATCACAAATGATATAATTAACACCTTCCTTGGTGTCATTGATCCCCGTAAGATCCTCCTACATTGTCCGAACATGAATGCTATAGGTTCCTTCTCCCTACAAAGCCATATGATGGAAACCCCTTGAAAGTTAAGCCATCGTAAATGCCGATACTTACGTAGTCCTTTGGTACCTTTACGCCGTAATATTGTTAACAAAGGTCAAAGTTTTACCCACTTTGTGAACAAAGACTACCAACTAATGGGCTCCATCATTGCCAAGCAACCTCAAAATCTTGGAAAATTAGTCATCTCGTAGATGTCCAACTTTCGTCCAACTCCGAAGTCTCCAAGAAAAATACCATTCCGTATCCTAACCTAGTTTCTAGGATTTCGGGTTTTAACAACATCCGGTATCTTCTTGAAAATGACAAGACCGTTTTTCCCAAGAAATTTGGGAAGACTCATCTTTTATACATGAAGATCTCATTTACCGAGGCAACCGGGAAGCAAAGAAGTCAAGTCCACCACCGATCCTAAGCCATCTACATCCAAGCAACAAGACGAAGGCCAATCTTCACAAAGACTCGCTTCGACTTCGCCCCTTCTTTTGCACAGCCGCAATCCAAGCTCGATCAACTCGCAATTCAGAAGCTATGGCTCCCGTAATTCAATGTTTGGACTCTTATGGCAATCTAATAAAAGCAATGATCAAGGCCATAAGTAATGAGATGATCAAAGTAGATGCTCATCTTGAACAATATGTGAACTCGCAGTGGAAAACCTCAAGAAAGAGATGCACCGAATTCTTCTCGTCCTCTATGATCGCAACAAGAGATTAAAAAATCAGTTCAATGTATTTAAGATTGTTTGGAAGCCCTCTTATTGAGTCTTCGTAATCATACTAAATCCTCTCGCTATGACCACTACATCCATTCCCGATCCCGAGACCGTTCCCCCCCACCCGCCTCGATATTCCCATGTCGATCCCGTTCTCGCGCCTCCAAAGATCTCGGCTCTCAACCTACTCCCGAGACTGTCTCTACACCTCCCGTTGATCCCGATATCTCGATCCCCTCTTTGATGGATGACAAAGGGGAGAAGAAGAAACAAAGAAGAGTCTAGTTGTTTTTAGGTTTATTTTGATAGTTGTCTCTAGAGTTGTTTAGAGTTGAAATTCATTTTCGTGTAAATGGATTTGCTACGTGAGAAACTACCCGATCATTTGAAATTACATGACTCGTTGCATTTATGCCGCATTCTCGCATTCAATGAAAAGTCGCTATGTTCTCTATCATTGTATCAATCAATTTTTTTTTTTTCAAAACTTCAAAATGATTTTTCTATATGTTGTCATCATCAAAAAGGGGAGAATGTTGGCTCCTATGTTTTGATGATAACAAATGTTTAAGCATTTAAGTTTTGAAACTATGATTGCATTTTGCTTCATGTGTTCCGTGAATGACTCTCGAGAATCGATCTTGAATTCTCGAGAATGGCCGCAAGACCGTGTTACTAAGTCTAATTTATTTTCCATCGCAAAGAAAGCATTCTCGAGAGTGTTTATTGGATTCTCGGAGAATGGTTCTCGAGAATACCAAGTAATTCTCGAGAATGATCGATTTAAAGCGTAAAAATGTAAATATGTTACTGAGTGATTCTCGAGAAATGATAATCAATTCTCGAGAATGATTCTCGAGAATCGAAAATAATTCTCGAGAATGGTCGATGATCCTTACGATATCTTCGTTTCGAGGCGATTCTCGAGAACGGGAAGTCATTCTCGAGAATGATTCTCGAGAATCAGAATGGATTCTCGAGTATGATCGTAAGCTTCAGTTCTGAGCTCTCTGGTTTGCAAGTAATTCTCGAGAATGAGGAAGTCATTCTCGAGAATGGTTCTCGAGAATTAGCAAACAATTCTCGAGAATGCTCGATCGCATTAACTGAAGTTTGCTTCTGTCTACTGGATTCTCGAGAATTGAAATTCAATTCTCGAGAATGGTTCTCGAGAATCACTAAGTAATTCTCGAGAACGATCCAGAATTGATCAATCTGCAGAATGATTCCTTGAGTGATTCTCGAGTATGGCTTCTGCAATTCTCGAGAATGGTCTATCAGCATCCATACCAGTTAGCAACAGCAACCCAGATTCATCTGTAACTTTCTATAGATGATCTAGTTAATTGTTTTAACCTCTCAAACATCATTCCTTATTAACTATGATAT
The DNA here is from genome assembly GCA_019022615.1 of Acacia melanoxylon. NCBI lineage: Eukaryota > Viridiplantae > Streptophyta > Magnoliopsida > Fabales > Fabaceae > Acacia > Acacia melanoxylon. The sequence goes on from JAFJYJ010000002.1 coordinate 8,840,233, forward strand.
TACTAATCATCTTCCTAAGTGTTTTCAGATTTTATACATTAAGGTTTCACATTCGGACGAAGAACACCGAGGATGCCTCGTTGCGATCCGCAAATGATTGAATATGCCTTGCTGTTTATTATCATTGATTTATATACCTTCTAACCATATTTAACAAGTTTGTGATGAGATTTTAGAAGATCAAGGTTTGCTTCTCAATGTTCAAATTGTGACAGTCGGGCACATTGAGAATGTCGCAGTAACGAGCCGACAAAAAGAATCTTATCATAATGGTGCCCATACAAAGCAAAAGCTTCCGAATCATTAAACTATGATGATCTCCATCCAAGAACATCTCGAGCAACAAGCAGTAAAGACATTCCACTAAGCAAACTTCAAACATGGGCAAGCGTACGGAAGGCGCGAGTGCGCTATTAACGGACATATTCAAATATTCCAAACAGACACATTCAAATCCTTCAACGGTCTTCAACTTCAACCAAGACAAATACACGACGGATTAAATTCGACATTTACGAACCAAAGGCATACATTGAAAAAGCTTTCAAATAGTTCAAATTGTATTCTAATTATATCTTCGGATATACTAAGCTTCAGTGTTCATTATCATATCTACTCGTGTGAGAGAGTTTTACTACTTGTTATTACAATTGTTCAAATCTCAAGATAGAGGTATCTTGAGTGTGGGTGTATTAATTACAACTTGTAAGGGGGAGTGAGTCCAAGAGTGAAAGGATCATCCTTCGTTTACGAGTGTGTAATTGTATTTGTAAGATAGTCGAAATCCCGAGAGAGTGTCCGGGGACCGGACGTAGGTCGAAGAGTTTGACCGAACCAGGATAACTTCTCCGTGTCCATTATCTTTACTTCCTTATCGCTTTCATCGTTCACCTATCTTACATAAAAGATTTTTGAGATCACCTATTCACCCCCTCTAGGTGATATTCCACCTTCGGGGATTTGAGATAGTGGCGATGTTGGATGTTTCCCATCTGAGAGGCTTGGCGGAGAAGACTTGTCCCTATTCAGAGGTTATGGTGAAAGCTTTCTACCATAACATGAGCTACATAAATGGTGATCTGCAGTCTCGCGTCTGCGGGGTTGACATATTGGTGACGGCTCCAATCTGGACGGAGTTACTGGGATATGATTTTGATGCAGTGGAGACAGTTCAGTATGATAAGGATAGCACTGTACCCTTAGAGGGATTTCATCGGGATGAGGCTGTGCATGAGGCCAGGAGCTCATAGAGCTATAATTTTTGTGGGCCAGTTGACTGTTAATGCTCGTATCCTCTACTACGTCATCACCCACATATTGTTCCATCGGGCTTACAATCATTCGAGGGTGTTGGAGGGTGACATTCCTGTTATGTGGGTTATTCGTCATGACATTAATGTGAATTGGAGGCACTACATTTGCTGGATGATGTATAAGGCCAAACAGAAGGCTAACGCTGCACTCCCATACGCCTATCTGGTTCAAGGGATATTGGAGTATTTTGGTGTTCCTATGGACACTGAGCAAATGGTGAGTCAGAGAACGTGGAATGCTAGCTTTGGACAACGTCTATTGGAGCAGTGCAAGATTTCCAAGGGGCCAAATGGTGTGTGGCAATACACTAATGTCAAGGAGGAGGTATCTGATGCTGGCCCGGTTCCACCCATTGTTCCTCCTGAGGTCCATGGTGATGATGGTGACGATGTTAATATGGAGGACACAATTGAGCCGGAGGGTGGATTCTCCTTTCGTGATGTCATAAAAGGAATCAATGTTACCCTGAAGAAGATAGGTAAGATGGAGCTGAAATAGAAAAAGAGGTGGAAGAGCCACATCGATAAGGAGAATGAAAGGTGGAGGTGGATGCAGGGTCGGATGAAGGGGTTAGAGGATAGGCTTGGTCAGTTGCAGCTTGGACGAGAGCAGGAGGCAGCCGGTGACGATAAACAGGGAGCTCCATCTTCTGAGGAGGATGCTGACACATCTGAGGAGGAAGTTTAGATTTATTTGTACTACCATTGTTGTTTTTAGACTTGAATTTCAGTTGACTTGATGTTGCTTTTGGCTTGATGTTGCTTTTTTGTTTGTAATGACATTGATGTTATTTTTTTTTAATGAATGTTGCTGCTTTTGGTTTATGTGGTATGAATTTATCCATTTTGGTAAAGACGTGTTATAGACCTAAAGAATTAATTTTGGGACATTAGCGGACCAAACCTATGCAACACCAACGAATGATGCTCAAATAACCTTCCCCAAGTCACATTGATATGTAAAATTGTGTTGAAAATGTTGTTGTGCATGTTGGAAATCGAATTGGACAGGTGAGGGGTACCTCAGCACTGGCTTTAAAGTTGGATCTTCTCTTAACATACCTAGTGAAAACAAAGCAAATTCTAAATGTACTGTCAATAAACAAACCGAATGTAACTAATGTCAAAATGGAAAACCTATTGATGATGGATGCACATATAACATCTGAATCTAGCTGTCTATGATCCCGGGCGAGACTCTGGTTCAGGCAGGTGTGATCTTTACCCCACTTACGCACCACCCAACTATTTCCATTCTTGGGGAGAATTGCCCTCATATACCAGGGACAACCGTCAGCATGGTTTCGACACCTCATCACAAACCTATGCTCATCGTTTTTTCCAACTTTGGCTGTACGATGAGACTTCATGCAATATAATTTCACGGCATGTTGCATTTCAGACTTAGAAAGAAACTGCTGATACAGATATAATGGATCACCTAAATGCCAACCACCTTGCCCCTCATCATCACCATACAACATCTCCATGTCATCATCATAGTGCACCCAATTAATGAAGGAATAGTGCGGGCTTTCGTTCCAAAATGGCTTAGTCTCAGGCCCTACATCTGCCAAAACCTTTTTTTTTTCAGATTCACAAAATAAAAATCACAAATACAAATACAAGTTTACTAACTTATCACTACTAACTGGGTCAACTTGAAGCGGTGGCATTGTTGCAGTCCTCGGGTTTGCTGGGTTCGTGCAAGCATCAAAATCACCATCCACATTAGTATCTGAGGTGTCACCTAGTGGAACAAACCTCTCAGATTCGCTCTCCTCATCGCTGTGCATATTCTCGTCTTCTTCATCCTCCACGTCCTCCGTCAATGTTATTTGACTTAAGACTTGTGAAGGTGCAGATAAACCGACATGTCTTTCTTCTTGACCAAAATACTGTGGAGATCTTGTATGCATGGGTACAGATGATGACTCACCAAATTCAAGCTCAACATATATCTCAATAAAATTTTGTGATTTCTGATTAGCAAATGCATCTATGACACACTCTACGTCTTCATCATCACATACATCGTTACTAATGTAGTATACACTATCCTTACCCACTATAGTCTCCACTTTGGCAATTAACCGATGAATGCATTGGCTTCCATGTAGCCCCAATTTTTGATAAATTCTTTCTTTGAGCTCGTTGTACGTAGTGCCCAGTTTGATTTTCATCATTTTCATTTTTCCTTCAAATTGAACACTATCGGGACCTACAAAATGCCTCCCACTATGGTAGATTACAGTAACGTGCGTGTTTGGACTTGAACTCATCCTTCACACCACAATTTGGGAGCTGTAAAAGGAAGGGTTTCAGGTTACAAACAAAAACAAAAGCTTAACAAAGTGAAACTACAAAGATTACACAACAATTATACCTTCAACAAGGTGGGATAGGATTAAACCTTGATGGGACGAACTAAAACTGAGAAAAGAGAGAGTATTTGAAGGGGAAAGGGGTGCTTAGTCGATTAAGGTTCCAAATGCCGCGATTGAAGTTTTTAAAAAACCTCTCTGTCGCGATTTAGTCGACTAAGCACTGTAGTTTAGTCGACTAAATCACGGGGATATTTAAGAAAAATTGCCCCACGTTTTAGTTGACTACATGAGGGGTGTAGTCGACTAAACAGGGGCATATGGGTGAATAGTTTCCAGACAGAGGCATTTTGGTAAATAGTTATTTAATAAGGGGAAAATTGGTCAAAAAGCCTCGCAGCCCTGCACAAATAGGGCTTGCTGAACCAAGAAGGTTTGGTTGTGACTTAAACCCAATCACCTAATAGCCATGACAACTCCAACACCCTTTTGGACGATGGCCTTATCAAAATGACGGATCTCCATGAGCATCAAGAGAAAATTCATAGGTGTCTAGGTTAACGTCTGAGGGTAATAGACGGCTCGCCCTACCCAACATCGGTATCATCTAGGAGGAAGGGAGATTTCGCCCTGCCCTTGAATCGTGGGTGAACCCAACCCCTTTCCTCAAATTTCTATATCAAGAGAGAGAGAGAGAGAGAGAGAGAGAGAGAGAATTCATACTAAAACAGCCAAAGGACATCGGGCCCACAATGTGATCCAGGGCAATATTAACTCCCCAAGCCATATTGAAAAATCAAATCAAAATAATACCCTCTCTCTTCCGCCAGAGGTGCCTCTCCAACTTGCTCCTTTGTCAAAACCAAATCAAGATGTTTCACAGGTCCAAAATCCAATAGCATCCAACCAATCAAATGCAAGCATAAATGATGCAACATCCTATATGGAGGGTTAAGACTCAATGGTGCGAGAAACTCAATTTGAGATGGAAGAGAAAGGAGAGGGCGAATGCAGCAGGTAAGTATGCTCATCCTTATCCTTTGTATTTTCTTCATTTATTTAATGTTTATAGCCTCTCGGAATTGTAGGGGGGCCAGTAGCCGAACCCTCCCTCTTATTATTAAAGATATTGTTAACAAATACAACATTAATATTTTTTGTCTTTTAGAGCCTCGTATTAGCGGTGATAAAGCTGATAGAGTGTGTCGTAAGTTAGGCTTTAGCCATTGGATTCATGTGGAATCTAGTGGTTTTGTAGGGGGTATTTAGCTCTTATGGAATGATGATGATTTTAATATCACCTACTTGTCCTCTACCACTCAAATGCTTCATTGTCAAGTTAAAGATAGGAAAAAAAATGTTTTGTGCCTTGTGACTGTTGTTTATGGTGAAACTAATTCAATAGGTAGGACCATGTTATGGAACTCTCTTCGTACCCTTGCTACTAATTCTACCCTTACTTGGATTGTTTTGGGTGACTTCAATGCCTACTTGTCATCTTCTAATAAATTTGGAGGGGCTGATCCTCCTTGGGCCTCAATGCAACAATTCAGTGAATGCGTGGAAGATACAAGTCTTATTGAAGCTAGATTTCAGGGGGGAAAATTCAACTGGGAGAGACAGGGTTTAAAGGAAAGATTGGATTGGGTCTTTACCAATTTCAATTGGCTTAATTGTCTCCCCAATTCCACTGTTCGTCATGGGCTTAAATTCAAATCTGATCATAGAATCGTGGTGGTGAATACTAACCCTTCTTCTCAAAGGATAACCCCTCAGAAAACATTTTCTTATCAAATCGCATGGACTCTAGAAAAGGACTTTAAGGATATCACTAAAGAGGCGTGGCGTGAGAAAATTTGGCTTGATGGTCTCCATAATTTTAAAAACTCTGCTTCAGAATGGAACGATCACTAGGTGGGAAATTTCTCTAAAAAGAAAAAGGAACCGATTAGGCGCTTGGAACGAATTGATGAAGCGTAAAGATGAACTTACAAACCGGCTTGTTTCGGCTCGAAAAAAAGCTATGGGATGAATACCATACTGTTGCTGCCCAGGAAGAGATTGTGTGGATTCAAAAATCCAAATGTAAATGGCTTCAAGGAGGCGACAGAAATACAAGGTTTTTCCATGCCTCAACCATGATTAAAAGAAAAAAACAGAGAATTGAAGCCATCAAAAACGAAGAAGGGGAGTGGGTTGACGATCACAATACTATGAAATTGATGGCCCAAGATTTCTTTCAAAAGCTCTATACTCAGGATGTTAATGTGAAAGACCCCGAGGGGTGGATCTCTAATTTTCCTATTATAGATGCTAATGGAATTAGTCTTCTATCTACTAAAGTCAGTAGGATTGAGATTAAGAATGCAACCTTTTCCATGGGAGCCTTTAAAGCTCTGAGTCTTGATGGCCTTTAGACCCACTTTTTCAGACCCAGTGGAATGTTGTAGGGGAAAAATTTGTGAGTACATTGAAGATTGTTTCAACAACCCCTAAAAAATGTCCAGCATCAACCAATCCAAGGCCTTTCTCATTACTAAAGTTGATAACCCCTTTTCGCTTAAGGAATTTCGCCCTATATCCTTGTGCAATGTGAGCTTCAAAATTATTACAAAGCTCTTGGCTAATAGGTTCAGAGAAGTCATGGCTCATCTTATTAGTCAAGAGCAATGTAGTTTTATTACCAATAGATCCAGCTGCGATAATATTCTTATTACCCAGGAAATCATTCACTCCATGAGAATGAATAGAAGGAATAAAGGGTTTGTTGTTATCAAGATTGATATGGAGAAGGCATTCGACATGCTTGATTGGGGGTTTATCAAAAATACTCTTCAACATCTTAACTTGGAGAGCAATCTTATCGAACTCATCATGGCCTGTATCTCTACCATTTTTATGTCTATCCTATGGAATGGCGACGAAAGCTCTAGCTTTATCCCTTCTAAAGGAGTCAGACAAGAAGATCCTTTAAGCTCTTACATTTTTGTTCTCTGTATGGAGTGTTTGGGGCATGCTATTAAAGATGAATGTGATGCCCGGCGATGGAAACCTTTCACTTTCAAAAGAGGCAGTCCTCACATCTCTCATCTGTTCTTTGCTGACAACCTCATCCTCTTTACTGAAGCTTCTTGTAATCGAATGATCGAAGTTCGAAAAGTGCTTCAAAGCTTCGTGAAGTTTCGAGGCATAAAATCAACGTAGATAAATCTCGGATGTTCTACTCGAAAAATGTTAATTTCAACATAGCAATTGAACTGAGTCAAATGCTTGGGATTGGGATTACTGCTGACCTTGGGAAATATTTGGGGGTTCCGATTATTCACAAAAGAGTCACAAAAGCAACCTATCATCCGATCATACAAAAAGCCCGAAAAAAATTGTCCATGTGGAAAAGCAAATTTTTGACTATTGCAGGTCGCTTGGTTCTTATTAAATCTATTCTATAATCTCTTCCCAGCTACTGCATGCAGTCAACGCTCCTTCTAATTTGTACAATTAGTGAAATTGAGAGGATTTCCAGGAAATTCCTTTGGTCTCAAGCAGAGGATGTGAAAAAAATGCATCTTGTGGCTTGGGATAAAATTACTCAAGCTAAGAAACAAGGAAGGCTCGGGATCATGAATCTTCGTCATCAAAACAAAGCTTTCATTATGAAGCTATGTTGGAGCCTCTTAACAAAGAAAGATGCCCTCTGGGTTCAATGCCTTTGGTCCAAATATAATTGTGGTAATCTTATTGTGCCGAATGTCTCCAAGAAAAAAAAAACTCATCATCTGCTTAGGAAGCAATTGTTGAGGTTTAGGAAAAGTTTCTTAGTGGTGTGGGAAAGAAAATTAACAATGGAGCGGGAACCAAGTTTTGATCTGATCTTTGACTGCCCCTTGATCGTCCCCTCATATCCTTTGTCGAGAACCCATCCACAATAAACAATGAGGAAACGGTTAGGGATCAATTATTAATTAATGGGAGATGGGACATTAATAGATGGTAAGGGGTGTTACCCCCCTCATATTATTCAAACTCTAACCAAAATGCACCCACCCTACAATAACACCCCTGACTGTTTTACTTGGAGAATTGCAAAAGATGGCCGCTTCTCAGTCAAATCTGCTTACCACTTCCTTTCTAGAAGAGATGGAACCAACACTAATAATTTCTGGGCCCAGATGTGGAAATGATAGCTACCTGAAAAAGTTAAATTATTTATGTGGCAGGTTGGTCATGAAAGACTTGTTACTAGCTAACTCACTCAGAACCAAGAGAGGGCTAACTAATGTGAATGCTTGTCCTTTCCAATGTAACAATGAGGAAAGTGTTATTCACATTCTTAGAGATTGTGAGCATGCTAGAAACCTATGGAAACAAATTTTAAAGCCTAACTATTTTGCTCAGTTTTTTAATGGCAGTTTGCATGTTTGGCTCAATTGGAACACCAAGCATAAACCAGGAGGAGGGAGATTTCAAAACTTCCTGTGGACAAGAATATTCAGCTGGGGGTGTTGGATCCTATGGACAACTAGATGCAAATTTCTATTCCAAGGAGGAAGCACGGACACCAGGGAAATGCTTCACCTATGCAAATACCTTCTCATGGAAAATAATGCAAACCAAGCCCTAAATCATAAGATCTTTCATCTTGACAACAAAGAGGAGCTATCTTGAACCCCTCCTCCTACAAATGTTGTTCACATTGATGTCAATGGATCAGTATGCCACCAACACCATGCAGCTTGCGGGGGAGTAATAAGAAATGCTCAGGGCGATAGGTTATTGGGATTCTACAAATCCTTTTGTCTACACACTGTGGTTGAAGCTGAAGCTGAAATTTACTCTATCTTGACGGGGCTAAAAATAGGACATCAGATGGGCTTACAAAAAATATTAAATGCTCAGGGCGATAGGTTATTGGGATTCTACAAATCCTTTGGTCTACACACTGTGGTTGAAGCTGAAGCTGAAATTTACTCTATCTTGACGGGGCTAAAAATAGGACATCAGATGGGCTTACAAAAAATATTTCTTTATTCTGATTCTCTTGACGCGGTCAACATTCTTATGAGAGATTGTCCTATTGATCACCCTTTAAGAGACATCATTGGAGAGACCAGAGATCTCTTGTTCCGGGACTGGGACGTTGAGCTACACCATACTTCGAGAGACAACATAGCTTGTGCTAATTATATGGCCAAAGAAGGTCATAGCGTTGATATCGATGCTGGAGTGGTTCTCATTCCTGCAATTCCCAGAAGGTGTCTCCCCATGGCTTTGAAGGATCAACGATCCTATCACTAGTACTTTTTCTTTTTGTATGTTGTATTAAGGACTAGATTTTTTATAGTCTAGCTTCTTCTTCTCTCTCAAGTTTCAGCTTGCCTGTATTAATTAAAAAACAAAACAAAAACAAACATGTGCCCTTCTTTTTATCTCTTTCAATTTAGTCTTGTCAAACCTTTCTTGCTATCTTTCTTTGTTCATTGTAGTCTTGTCATATCACTCCTCCTCCTTATTGTGCGTAAAGTGTTTTCTTTCTCTATGTAAAATAATAATAATAATAATAAAATCATTCTTCATGTCTCACCTCCTCCTCTTCATTTATGATGGCGTGTGTGTGTATATATATTTGTATGTGTGTGTGTGTATATTCCTCATATTATTTCTTCAAAATCCCACCTCCCTCCCTTGAACTGACCGTGCGGAAGTGTGTGTGTGTATACTTTATATTTTTCATCCCCTCTTTCGCCTTTTTTGTGTGTGCCTAATTCTTTAGAACAAACCCACTATTGAACTATTTTTGTCTTTTTATTTTATTATTTATTCTGATTCACCTGCCACTGGAGTCTGGATTCATTACTTGTGAGACAATATTAATTTGTGAATTGTGTATGATTATGTGTGTTATATATATTTATGTGTGTGTATTCCTCATATTATTTCTTCAAAATCCCACCTCCCTCCCTTGAACTGACCGTGCGGAAGTGTGTGTGTGTATACTTTATATTTTTCATCCCCTCTTTCGCCTTTTTTGTGTGTGCCTAATTCTTTAGAACAAACCCACTATTGAACTATTTTTGTCTTTTTATTTTATTATTTATTCTGATTCACCTGCCACTGGAGTCTGGATTCATTACTTGTGAGACAATATTAATTTGTGAATTGTGTATGATTATGTGTGTTATATATATTTATGTGTGTGTATTCCTCATATTATTTCTTCAAAATCCCACCTCCCTCCCTTGAACTGACCGTGCGCTGACCGTGCGGAAGTGTGTGTGTACTTTATATTTTTCATCCTCTTTCGCCTTTTTTTGTGTGTGCCTAATTCTTTAGAACAAACCCACTATTGAACTATTTTTGTCTTTTTATTGTATTAATTATTATTATTTATTCTGATTCACCTGCCACTGGAGTCTGGATTCATTACTTGTGAGACAATATTAAATTCATATATATATATATATATATATATATATATATATATATATATATATTCTCCAACCCATATTATATATTTTCTACCCTAAGGAAAATTTAGATAGAAATGCATATCTATCTATATACATACATAACTTTCTGTTTGAATAGCTTTCTTTTAATTTGCAAAACTCATTTCACTATTATTTTGTTGTTGCGTCTCACCCTCCTTTTCTTTAATTTTCTACATTCAGTGTGTACAGTGATTTTTATCCTTAATTTCTTCATATTGTTTTAAAACCAAATCTTAATTTTGTCTTTTTCGGATACTCACTTCATTTGTGTCAGAACCTTGGTTTTTGACGTCAAAGAATCAATGGCAGCGGAACGCTTTGATGGCCAGCTGGCCCTGACTGATCTTATAAAATTTGTGATAATATATATGTATTTATTATATGATATTTTATGTACACAAATTTGGCCCCAGCTAATTTTTTATCTTATCTATAAAGATAATGTTTGTTTCATTACTCATTGGGCTGTGAGAAGAAAGTAAAATTCTTGTTTGAGATACCAAAAAAGTTAGTATCATCTTACATATTGTTTTGATTTATAATTATCAGTTATTATTTATTTGTATTTTCAAGGTTATTTGATATTATTTAGTAAATACTCCCTCTGGTCCTTATTTAAGGAATCAACTAACAATTCTCACAAGTCAACAAAAACAGTTAAAGTCACTAAATTAGTCCTAAAATTTAAGTAATTTTCAATATTATCCGTATTAATTATACTAAACTTTAATATCATATTAATTATTACTCTTTTTTTGCTCGAAAAAAAAAGTAATAATTAATTTTTATTAATTATTACTCTCACTCACTACCTTTTTAATTATGGGTATACATAAAAATATTTAATGCTATTTAGAAACAAGCAAGTGCCTTATAAGAAGGATCAAATATACTTGTTAGTTGGTGCCTTATAATAAGAATTAAAGGGAGTAGTTCAATATATTTATTTTTTGGCCTGGGCTAAAAAAAATTTCTGGTTCCGCTACTGCAAAGAATGAAGTAATAATTCATTCAATTCAATCAAACATTTTATCTATCCTTTCTTTTATGGATCAGATTTTCATGCCTTCTTCACTTTATACCCACAAACCACGTGTGTGTTTATGTATGAAGAGAATATGTGTTTTTAGGGGTAGCTTTAATGTCTAGAATAGCTTATAGTGATTTTAAAATAATAATGACTCATATATTAATAGATATCTGTGTTTGTGAATTTGTAGCCTCTCGTAGAGAGCTTTGGAGTAATTTTTATAATTATTTGTAAGTTATTATGAAGTCACGTATAACTCTGAATATTCTTCCATATATTTGTGAATTGTGTATAATTATGAATGATTATCTTTTATATTAAAAAAAAGATTGAATTATATGTATATGTATTGTAAATTCTTAAGTAAATAATATTACAAGTAAATTCTTTTCAACTCACTTTATTCACATAGTTAATAATTTAATTATAATTAATGTATTGTTGGATTATTGTTTCCTTTTAGGCATGTTTGAATATGTGATGATATTTGATACAAATGGAAGTATGATTTGTTGTGCTGTCTTTTAATGATATTATATTTATTGGTGATTGAATATAACTGTCATAGCGGTTGTATTTGTGATAGGTTGAAGTATTAAGGAATTTGTATGATGAGATTTTTTACCATATGGTATGTCATGACTCGGTGCACAGTGGATAACACTTATCAGGGCCTTTCTTCCATGTTTTCCTTTGGCCGGAATTGCATTGGAGCTGTGGCGGGACATGTGACACCTCATCAGTTGATTCTTTAAGGAAAAGAGCCATAGTTTAGACTTAAGCTCTACACCTTTGACCGGACATATTTTAAAAACTGGTGAGCTTGGGACAGTCCAGTCAAATGGATGTGTTTTTGTTAGATCATGTGTTAGCATATGGAGCCAGTCAGCTGTATAAGGATGAATGGTGATATAAGGGTGGTTGTATATTACATATTGCATAATTGTATATTACATGTTATGATAGAGGTTGTTTAATGATGATTAAGTTGAAATCGTTTTATATGAAGGTTGTGATATATGCAAATATATATGTAATCGGTTCTTTTTTTTTAATCATATGTGGCTTGCTTGTGTAGGGTAGAAACTTTCAGTAGTTACTAAGATGTAAAATCTAATCTATTTATATTAACAATTTTCAAGTGAATGTTATAATAAAAAGTAAGGGAAGACACATGTGGAGTGAGCCTTGAAGACTCTGTCGTGCTCCTAAAGCACATGTTACATCACTTTATATTTGATTGCCATGACACTAGGATTATATTTGTTTTGAAATCATTTGATCAATAATTTTTTTAAACTAAATCTTTCAAATAATATTTGTAGCTATTTGGTAAGTGTCTTCTACACTTGTATATTTAGTATATGGGTTTATAAGAATGAGGTGTTACAAAGAGCTTTATTTTTCTTAACAATAATATAAATTGTGAATTGTTTTAGATGAGTCATAGCCAACTAAAATTAAAATCATGTGAGTTGTTGTGTTTTTATTGTATAGAGTTTGGATAATATTATCCCTAAGAGTATGAAAATATTTCTCCTAATATTTTATAATAGTTTTCTAAATTATTCTTAGCTACATTTTGTATGAATTCATGATACTTTGCGATCCGTGTGTACAACTAGGAGTGATATTTGATGATAAAAATTATTATTTTTATGATAAAATATCATAAATTTTTATCACAAATTCTTATTAGTGAATTTATAAAGCCTTAGCCTTACAGCCTCTCCAAGGATTAAAGGGCGTATTTGGCCGACATTTTTAGAGCAATATACGCATCTTATTTATTCAAGAGCTATTTTTTATTTTTCTAATTATGCTTGCCCCATGTTCAAAAATTGTGTTTTGAGAGAGATGAAAATTGTAAAGGAAGCCTGAAAAAAAAAAATACAGCTTTTGCTTTGAAGCAAAACTATAATTGATGTCTTTTAATAATTACAAACTTGTCTTTTATGATCTAAATAATTTTCTCTTCTACTGTTTCTTCATATCATTGATGTGGTTTGTTAAATTTATTTCAATATTATAATTGTATACATTGTATCTATTTTGAAGTAAATTGAAAGTAAAGTATTTTTTTGAATGATTGACCCAATACAGTCATATTAATAAAAGCCTTTGTCTAGTGATTTTACCAAACATCAATTCCCGTTTTTGGGTGGAAAAAAATTATGTGAATTGAATTCTAAAAGCTTATCAAGATCAAAACATGTTCAAAAAATGGAGGCCAAAAAAGACGTGTTTAAAAATACTTATAAATCATCCACCAACAAAATTTTCATATTAACTCCTTTTCCCAAAAACAGAGATTTTTTTTTTTAAAATAATAAAAGTGGAAATTCAATTTTTTTTTTTTTTTGGCCAGAAGAAATTCATAACATGGTCAAACTATCTTTAAACTTGATTAGGACATGAGCTTATTAAAAAAACTGGGGGAATAATTAGGCCCCACTAAAATTACTTGTATCTTTACGTTCAAGTTTAAACAAAATTGATCCAAATACATTTACTCAACCGCACAAGTTAATGGAATATTAATATGGTAATAGTTATAGCAAATTAGGTGTGTGTGGGTGTGTTAATTTTAAACTTGTGAATTCATTTTTTGAGTTTATCATTTACACGTTTCTAACTACTCCTTCTTATCTTTATTATAAGTCAACCAAGAATGTATTTGGTCTTTTTATAAGCGACTTACTTGTTTTCAAAGCGCATTAATTTTTTTTTTTCATGTATGCCCATAATTAATGAGGGTAGTATGTGAAAGTAATAATTAATATAATATTAGAGTTTAGTACAATTAGTAAAGGTAATATTGGAAGTTACTTAAATTGTAGGAAAACTTTATTTACTTTAACTATTTTTATTGGTTTGTGAGAATTATTAGTTAGTACCTTATAATAAAAACCAGAGGGAGTATAACATACCGTCCAACCTATTGCACAACCTAGTTACCAAAGCACTAGGTAGTTTGAATAAAATACAAATATCTTCCAATTTAGGTTGGGCATAAGCAGCAAGTAACAGGGATTATATATTGTTCTTATATTATTATTATTTTTCTTACTGGCATTATATTATTTACTTTTAATATCTTCCTTGTCCATAGTAAAAATATTAGAAATTAGAATCAGAATGACAACTTGATATAATATTGAATTGTAGCCCTTCAACTAAGTCCAAGCATAACATTATATTACCTCCTCTGAACCCAACAAAAAAAAAAATACTTCTTATCTTTAATATAATATCTAGTTTGTAGTACAAATTTCTTAAGGTCTGTTTGGTATTAGGAACTTGGAGGGGAGAGGATGGGGGAAAAAATTTATGAGTTGAATTTATTTATTTATTTATTTTTGAAGAAGCAGGGTTACAAATTTTTAATAAAAAAGATGTAAAAAAAAAGAGTGAAAAAATTAATTAAAAACTTATAACCCCACATCTCTAATTTTTTAAAATCTGACTCAAAATTCTTCTCTCCCTCACTTTTCATCCCCTCTCCCCCATACCAAACAATTTTATGAGTTGAATTTTATAAAAATCAGAAAAGTAGGGTTACAAGTTTTTTATTAATTTTTTTACTTGGTTACCTTACATCTTATCTTATATTTATTAAAATTTTGTAACCTCATTTCTCCATTTTTTTATAAAATTCAACTCATGAAAATTGTGTTTCCATTCTCTTTCCAACTCTTCCTCTCATATCAAACAGTCATTTAATTTAAGATATAGTTTGTAATATAATTTTTTTTAATATAAAAAAAATTGTGCTACAAATTACATTTTATATTAAGGATTGGAGGTAGTAGTTCAATGAATGTGTAACTTTTACAATTCTTTTTTTTTTAAAAAAAAAAATTGTATTGATGAGATTTATCTCTTTTTAATGTTTTACTATTTTGACGTTAAATATGATGAGTCATAATGTTATGTCTATAAATAGAATATGTGTATTATGTATTTTCACTATATGACCCTTGTCAGTTGACACTGCACAAAGGGCAAAAACCTTGAATGATTAAATTATTAATCATAATCAAGACAGTTATTAGGCGCGTTTGGCTATGTATGGAAGAACCCTTTTCTCTAACTTTATAAAATAAAAACAAGATTATAATATTGATTTCTACATTTAATATAAAATTAATTTAAAATTTCATTACAAGTTATCAACAAATTTATCTCAATCTTTTAATAAAACGTCAGCCCATGATTTAGTTCTGACCCTTTTGTAGTTGTTAAATTAGATTTTTATTGCTATTTCATTTAAAGATGTGAAAGACATTTTTAAATTATAAAATTATTTATTATTTATTTTATTTTCTCATTACCACTATATTTAAGTAATACAACTGATTCAACAAACATAACAACAATATATTTGATTATTTGAAAACATAAAAAACAATAGTATGATTTATCCTCTAATTTTTATTAAATATATAAGGAAGTGTGTTTAAATTTATTATAGATTTAATTGTAACAAAAGCAACCTGCACAACTCATCATAGATCTCATCAATAAAGTCAAGGGATGTTTTGTCTATTTTAATATATGTGTCCCCACATTGGCACACAAAAGTATTCGTAGCACAGTAATTAAAGAGTTTCAAGGTTCTTTCCGATACCACACGAAAATTTATGACTGGCAAAACATTTCATGCTCCAAATCTAGCTTCTACTTCCAGTTTTGTGATATTGGCAACATTCTTCGATCAACTCAGTACTGAACAATTTATATAAAAAATGTTAGGACTCATAAAAGGACGTCTTGTATTTCCAGGTTCGTGTTTGTCTTTATGTGCTTATTACTAGGGGTGAAGTTAATAATTACAATTAGGGGGCGAAAATTACATAATAAAACCCATATGTTCATGAAATTATATTTAAACCCCATAAAATTTTTAATTCTTTCATTTTAGTCCCTTCGCGTTTTTTTAGTTGAGACTAAAGTGAAAATATTGAAAATTTTGTAAGGGTGAAATATGATTTCCTAAAAATATGAGTTATATGCTGTAATTTTGGGGGGCGGGGCCACCCCTAGCCCCCATAATTCACCCCTGCTTGTTACATGTTTGTCCTTCTAATTAGAGGGATGAGACATTTTTTTATATATATTTAATTTATTTAGATTAAATTATATATTGCTTTTTAGAATATTTTTTTGCACCTAAAGTATCTCAAATTAATTAGTTTTCGGGATCGGGTGTTACATGACAAATATTTCGAATGCAAGATTTAAAACTAATTAATTTGAAATAATTGGATGCAAAATAAAATAAAATCAGAAAGCAACATATAATTTAATCTAAAAATATATATATAAAAAAATGTCTTATCCCTCTAATTAGAAAGACAAGCATGTAAGAAGCACATAAGGGAGGAGTAACTTATGTGCTTATTATATTGCCATAGTCTTTCTATCCCTCTCAATGGACTATGCTACCCCATCTTTAGTGGTATATGCTTTATCATTTTAATTAATATTATTGATTTTCTACTAAAAATAAAAATGTTAAACATGAAAGTTATAGGTAAAAATCCTTACATCAATTTGATAGGTGAATTTGATAGCATTAAATGTTGATGTTTCTTATCAACTTAAACGTATTAAGTGATATGGGAAAGTTGAGATGAGGTAGAAAATATCAAAAGCTCATAAAAAGCATTTAGGAATTTGAAAGTTTAGGTTGATTGGTTTGAAATTTTGATTACACTTCATATTCAATATGATTACTAGCATTAACATGTTTGTGCTAAAGTAGAGTGTAGAGAGAGGCTTAATGAATTCTCTAAGGTCTAATAGACTTCCAATGTTAAGTACAACACTCCATATGTAATTTTCTCTAAATATTGAGAATATGGGTTGATTTTTGATTAATTTTCAGCTTTCCAATCATTATAACTGTAATATCCCGAATTTTGGACCCTGAGAATTGAGAATAAGCCTAAAGTAGGCAGATGACTAAGCCCGGTTCGAGAAGAGTCACAAGGATGTCGAGAGATAGGAAGCCTTTTAGGGGCCAAGTAACTTGGCTATACGAGTCAGTAGCCCCAGTATGTATAGGCTGTGGAATTAAAGTGCCAATGGAAAAGGGGGCACAGAAGACCTATACGGTGTTAATCAATTGGTAAAAATGTTATTTAGCTAGGCCCTAAAGTATGAGACAATTAGCTGAGCAAAAATGTGCTAAAATAAGTGTGCACATGACATTTCCTAGTCAGGTGAGGATTTCCTGCGTTTTTGAAGAAATAAGAAGAGGAAGAGACACTGAATAAGTCACATGCCAAAAAAACAAAAGTCAGTGTAATCATTACATTGGGACACGTGTCACCACAGGATTAAAAGAGGAAAAGTAAGGGTAAAATAGTCAAATTCTTGCCCCTTGGGTCATTAATTTCGTCCACCCATGAGAGAGAAAGAAAAGTTAAATGATTTTATCTATACTCAGGCGCAAACACAAAATGCGGGTCCCACAGGTGATTAACTGGCAGGAAGGGGACCGATAAGGACAATTAGGGGCTTCTTTTGGACTGAAGGAGACAAATGTGGGGCCATATTGGGAAGTCAAGATGACACCAGATATGGATGGGTAATCAGGGAAAAATATCTGAAAAGTTGAAGAAAAGTACAAAGGAAGGCACCCTTTGGACTAGCAGGGCCCAGCATGGACTGGTGGAAGGAGATTGGACCGGATAAAGTGGAAAAGGCCGAGGAAAAGCATGAGGGTAGATTTGGTGGGGCCCAAATGGCGCCACCTAGCCCTTATAATTATTAGAAATTTGCTTGGAGGAAAAGAAAAGCAAAATCAGTCCAAAAGTCAAAGTATGGATCTCACTTTCTGGATAAAAAGAGATAAATCGATAAATTGGGAAAAATAAAATAAAAATCAAGGAATATGATTTGTGGGCCCAAGATGGCGCCACCTAGCCCTAGGAAACACCTAGAGAGCTTGGGGAAAAGAAAAGAATAATAAAGAAGTTCCGGGCCAAAATTGGTAATTTTCATAAATTCCGGGCCAAAGTAGGTAATTTTCTCCATTTGAAAGATAAAAATCTGAATGAAAGGAGGGGGATGCGCCACATGTCCTGCCCCTAGAGACTTCTGGATTTTCTTGGGAAATAAGTCAAAAAGCCAGATGAATTTTACGAATTATTGGACATGATTTTACTCCAGTTATTTTGGAACTAAGGATAAGTTAGTAACAGCTGATTATCTTGCAAAGATGTCTCATAGCTTATTAGATATAGCTTTTCCATCCTTGATCAATCTCCACCTAACTTCAGAAGGTGGATCTTGATGAGCGATATGTTCTCTTATGTCTTTTTAAGTACCTTGCAATGATATCTAGTATTGCTCAAAAAAAAAAAAAAAATCAAACATGAATATTCACTCCATCAAAATCTAGCAGCAAAATTATAGGTTATATAAAAAGGATCACCTATGTTATTTTATATAAAAATAAAAAAGTTATTTAATTTTTTGCCATTTTTGAAATTACAATCTCATCTTAAGTTGATAAGTATTTATCCCATGAGGCGTAGATTCACTTCTTAGTGTATGTTTTATAGCCCATTTGGTTTGATTCAATGGGAGATGATTACATGTAAACTTGATGTAACAGACCAATTACAATATTTAGTTAGGCATATATAATGTAAAGAGGATTATACTGCAAAATTGATAAATGGGGATGTAGACATAATGTAATTAAGTGAAAAAGATATTATTGCTATTATAATTTTTTAAATTGACCAAAGTACCCATCGAAAAACGTTAAATATTAAATAATTACCACCATTAAATATTAAAAAGTTAATTAATAATATATAAATTTAAAAAAATCTCCATTAAAGAATTATATTCCACAATTAAAAAATATTTAAATACCCCATTAAATATCAAATGATTAAATATTAAAAAGTTTCTATGAACCAATTGTATACCGTATAATATTTCTACAATTAAATATTAAAAAATTATTATGAAACCAACGTGTACACTGCACAAAATGAATATTTTCATATATTCTCATTTTCATATATTCTCATCTTTGATGTATTCCAACTAAATGTTTTTATATATCTACATCATCTTTGTTTAATGACAAATCAAAGAAATTCATATAAGCCTAGCGCTTAGTAGCGCACTTGGCACAAGTGCCAGCCTCTAGGAGCCGGCCTCTCCCTTGTCTCGGCTCGAGCCCCCCCCCCCACTTGGAGTAACAAAAAAAAAAAAAAAAGAAATTCATATAATCAAATGGGCTATTAGTGTACACGACATTACATTACCCTTGATTCCGTGAACCAAACGGGTCATTAGTGTGCATAAAATTAATTTTCATTTTTAGATAAATTTCCCTTCTCTTTTTAATAATGGGTAACTTTTGTATAACATATTATTAGTTAAAGAAGAGTTATATCTGCGGAAGTTATGTTACATTTGGGTCCTCGAACAAATTTTAGGTGCCTTTATGCAATTAATTTTTTTATGAAATTTTTCAGCAATTTGTTCTTAATTTCATAAAACAAGTTTATTATGATAAAATAAAAATGTTAAAGGAAAAATCCTATTTAAATCTAGGGTTAAGTATCATTTTTGCCCCTAAGTATACGCGAGGACCAATTTTACCCTGGAAGTTTCTTCAGGAGCAATGTTGCGTTCGGAAGTTTTTTTAGAGCAATGTTGCCCCTCCGTCAACGGTCAACTAACGGTCAACGGTTAGTTGGACCGTTAACAAAGGGCAAAATTGCTCCAAAAAAAAAAAAAAAAAAAAACTTTCGAGGCAAAAATTGCTCCCAAAAAACTTCCAGGGCAAAATTGCTATTTAACCCAAAACAATGTTAAAAATGTTATTTATGGTATCATATATTTTTAATTCTTATTTATATAATATCTAGGGGTGGAAATAGCCAGGCCACCAAGCTTCACCTTAACAGTCGCCTGTTCAACAACAAAGTGGCCGAGTTTCAGCCTCGTGGGCCTGTTAGAGGCCATTTTTTCAGCTTGAGCCTGGCCTGTGCCTTATTAAGGCGGCCTATATTTTTTAAAATTTTATAATTAGGCTAATAGGCCACAGGCCTCACTACAAAACAGGTCTACTTCAAACAGGCCAAAAATAGGCCTATTTTAAACCGGCCGAATTAAGGGTGAAGCCTGGGCTGGCTGGCCTGTTTCCACCTCTAGATATTATATAAATAAGAATTAAAAATATATGATATCATAAATAACATTTTTAACATTTTTTTTTATTTCAGAGCAATTTTGCCTTGAAAGTTTTGGGAGCAATCTTGCCCCGAAGTTTTTTTTTTTAGCAATGTTGCCCTCCTCCGTTAACACCTTAACGGTCAACGGTTACCGACCGTTGACCGTTAGTTGACCGCTGACGGAGGGGCAACATTGCTCCAAAAAAACTTTCAAGGCAACATTGCTCCACGAAAAACTTTCATGGCAAAATTGGTCCTGGGCAAGATACTTCCGGGCAAAAATGGACCTTAACCCTTAAATCTATCAAAGTACCAAAATTCAAATTTAGTTCTACATTTTTTAAAAATTCCTAATAAAGCCTTGATGAGTAATTAGCTTCCCTTAACTATTCACATCAAAACTTTTGCAATAAAGTTTCCAACGGCTGCCACCATCATCATCGACTGCTATCATTGGAGCATTGCCGTTATCGAAACTTTGGCGGCAAGCGAGATGGCTTTTGAGAAAAAGAGGTGATTTTGAATTTTCTAATTAGTCATTGGGGCTTTATTAGGAATTTGTTGAAGGGTAGGAGAGGAGGAATACATTTAATTTTGATATTTCGGTTGAATTTAAATATCATTTTTCCAATATTGAATCCCAACAATTTAAATTAAAGGGAAAATTAATTATTTCATCCTTATGCCTCGATTGATATAGGAAGTGAGTGTGGAGAAGTGGAAGTGGATTCCAGGTTGTTTGGCTGGAAGGAACCCAATTCCACGTGGAAGTCACTTTCATTAAAAACAATGAAGGAAGTGAGTTCCATCCTCCACCCCTGAGAACTGACCACACTTCTTTGGAAGTCATTTTATTTTCCTATTTTATCCTCAAAGCTTTCATCCTCACAAGCCCACAAGCTTCTAGCTTCCAGCTTCTCCGGCAACCACCTTCATCCGAGACAGCAACGGCAAACCCCCTCGTGGATCCGCGACATCGATGGCGTTCATCTGCAACGGTGACGGCGAACCCACTTCAAGCTTCCAGGTTCTTCGATTTCGATTTCAGATCAGGCAGACTTCAAGCCTCCAGGTTCGGTCCTCATATGCGATAGTAACTGGCGATCCTTCTCCTTGCGAATCTAACTCTCATCCCCTGCGTCATCCCCACTCGTTTCCTCAACCTCCCCGTCTTCCTTTCTCTCCTCAAGCACGCTGAAGATGATTCATGAAGCTCTTCACAGGATCTCAACTCCCCCTACTGCAAGTTCTTTGATCTGTCTGTTCTTGAACAAGAAAACAGAGAGACAGGGTCGGTGAGCCATGCTTCACCCTGTTCCTTTCGAAGGAAGCCATAAGTGTGATCCTCTTCCTCATCCTGGTGAGGACCAATCCTCTAAGCGTGCAAAACTTGACGAAGGCAAAATGTCCGAAGACCGCATGGAGGCGAGCTATCTCTTGACGCGGGTTCCGTTGATCACGTTCCGCAAACTCGTTGCCCTCCGGCCACGCTTCTTTGCAAGATGTCCTCATGGGTGGTGATCTGTTGAGGCAAAGACTCAGTGATGCCGTTAAAAAAGCACCTCAGATTCCTTCCTTTAAAGATAAACTTCTTAACGTGGACCTTAACCCCATGGTAGAAGAGGACGAAGATATAGTCCTAAATCATGGTGATGTCGCTATCGGAATGAATGGGAAGATCCCCACAGTGGATTTTGCTACTCACATAATCGAAACATTGAATAAAAAGATGGGCCTGGCTGTAGTAGTTAAACTTCTAGGTCGAAAGATTGGATTTCGCCATCTTCGGTCGCAGCTTCAGTCGCTTTGGAGACCCTCTGGTCAGCTCAAGCTCATCGATCTTAACGATGATTGTTTCTTGGTTCGTTTCCAAGATGATCTTGACTATCAGAATGCGCTCCTTGATAATCTTTGAATTCATATTATTTTAAATGCAAAAAAGAAGCTAAAAACTCTTTCATTATCATGCTTTAATGGATCAATTAGTTAAATATATGATTTCATCTTCATAATGAGTTTTTAGACTTTATTTGCATTAATCTTGATCACATCTTGAGTTTGGATTCAAAATTGAACTTGAGTCATATTCTTACTACAATTGGGTAGTGAACACTGTTCGGTATTTTGGGTATAACTTGAGATTTAGAGATCCAATGGCTCTGCAATTTATATTTTCAGAAAGATAAAATGAAGATCTACAAACCATATGAAGAGCCCAAAAGCTAAATCAAATGTTTAAAGGACCAAATTGAGCCTGGAATACGGAACAGGGGCGCTGAACTGGGCTCCGGAACAACGTTCGGTGTTTGATCCATATCTTGAGCTACAGAACTCCAAATTCGGTGCGGTTTGAACGACTAGACAGCTGCCATCCAGATCTACATTTCTTATGAAGACAGCTTGGTCCAAATCCACCGATTTAATGGTGTAACACACGCTGGAAAGTTGACGCGTTTTTGGAGGTGCAAAAGTCAAAAAGTATGGCTCAATAGTTCTTCCAATTTTCCTATAAATACATGGATGTTTTCAAGAGCAACACACACCTTGAAGAGACCAAGATCTCTCCCATTCTAAGTTCCTTCTTTTATTTCTTGCCTCCTACTTGGGATGGCTTAGTTTTGCTTTATTAGTTTCATGTATTGTCTTTAATTCTTGTCTTTAATTTCTTGCCTCCTACTTGGTATGGCTTAGTTTTAATCTTTCCTTTTAATTATTTTATTTTGATTTTATGTTCTTCATCTTTTTCCTTTATTCGCTCATTATGTTTTTGATATTTACTTTTATATTGGAATAGAAGCTTTCATTTTCTTTAATTGTTCTTTGTGTTCTTCATGTTCATGATGAACTTGTTCATGTTCTTCGTGGTCATGATGAACATCTTTATTTCTACATTTTCATCTTACATAGCCATGCTTGGCTAAGTTTTTGTGATCGACCCATGAGTTGAGGATTCCATGGTGTCATCCGGAGGACTTATGCTTCAATCGATAACGACTTGTTTCTCGTTTACTTTAATCGGATTCGAGTTTAGAAACAGATTGGATGTTAGATTTAATATCCAGATTGAAATCCCAAGGACTTAGGTCGGACAGGTTACGAGAACGTTGTACGATTGCACAGACGAACTCGCCACATGTTCGATCATATGCTAGGCGATTGTCTAGTCGAGGGAGCTTTACGGACAAATGCGTAGATTTCGGTTTGTTTAGAATCAATCGGGTTCCGTTATTCTATTTCTTTGTCCGGTGATGGAAGGTCTTGGAATCCCATTCGAGTTGATCGTTTTCATTTGATTAATCTCTCATTTTCATTTTGTCTTCAATTTCTATTCTAATTCCATCAAAACCCAATCCCCCTTGTTTTTATTTCATTTGCATGACATCTAGATTACTTAGGATTCAATAAAAAGCTCCTCGAAAAGAGAGAACGATCCTAGGTTTGCCTATACGCAATCCTTGGTTAATTGTTGATTGTGGACCCCAAGGCTAATGATAAAAGGTCTTCATCAAATGGCGTCGATGTCTTGGGAGCTAAGTAATTGGCTCCCTAGGTAATCTAATTGTCAAATTGACTTTTGACAAGGGGTTTCTCGTGTGATGCTTGTTAATTTTTCATTTTTTTTCATTGCATATAGTTCGTGGTTTTTGCATTTAAGTAGCTTGTATAGCATTCATTGCATTATTGCATTGTCTTGACTTGGTAGCTTCGTGGTGTGTTTGTATCAAATTCAATATGATCTTGAGTTTACTTGTTTGATTTCACCATGTCTCCAAGTTAATTCATAGCATACTTGCATCTTTTTTTTTTTAAAAAAAAAAAAAAAAAAAAAAAAAAAAAAAAAAAAAAAAAAAAAAAAAAAAAAAAAAAACCTCCTTCTTTTCTTTTACACTTGCATTTTTATTATATTCTTTTTTTTATAGTTAGATTGTTATCTTGTAATTCACCGGGAAATAATTGCATTAAACTTTCATGGCTTGGTTTTATGATAATCATGAACTACCTTTCAATTCTCACTCTTTTGTAGGCAATCAAGAATGTGATGGCTTATTCCACCACCAATATCATGAGCCTTACCAACATCCTCCATTCCAACAATATCATCAACACTCTCACTTACCATACCATCCTTCATTTCATCCCACTTCCATACCATGCCATCCATCTCATGAATCCTTATACCCAGTTGATCCACCTTATGAACATCATTATCAACCATGTGTGCCAACCAAGAACCCTTCAATCATGAAGTCATTGGAGATTTCCAAAATCAAACGGTCAGAACGTAAATGAGGAGTGGTCACATAAGGACGACTTTCATCAACAAATGGACTCTATTTTTAGAAGAATGGAACACCAAGCGGAAAGGTATGAGAGATTAGGAAAAGAAATTGAGCAAAGAAACACAAATGTTGAAAATGAATTTTCAAGGAAATCCTTCTCTCATGGTCACACATGCACAAGAAGTGAAGCAAGTACAAAAGTACATTGAAGAGTCTTCTCTCATTTGGTAATGATCTTATCCTTATAGAAGTAGACTCTCCTACTACTTTGGCTAACGAAGCAATTCATGATTTGAGTGATAAAGAGGATGAGGAAATTATTATTGAATCCCCTCAATTTTTTGAAAATGCAATTGCTCAACCAATTGGATTTAGTAGTAGTGATTTGACTGTACTTGTTGATGAGTGTGTTCCTATTTCTTCATGTGATGCTTTAACGATGAAAATGCTTCTCTTCATAGTACTATGGATGAATGTGATAAATGGAATGACATATTTTCATGCTCTTGTGAGGAATATCAAATGTGTATAGATTGTTATCATGAAAAATGTCATTTACTTGTTGAGCTTCAAAAGAAAGCATTTAGTGAAGTGGTTGAATCTACCATTAATCAGAATGCACCCTCTTGTACTATTGATGATAGTAAGCATGTCAAGTTTGAAAAGATTGAATCAAGCATGGATACCAATGTTGTTGATGATGTTCTTGTTGAATTGTATGCTGATTATCCGATTTTGCATCTATGAGTGACTCGTTAATTGTGCCTGTTCTAATAATGAATTTTGTCCTATTTGCACCGAGATTAATGATGCATTATACGGTGATTTTGAATCGATCAGTGATTCGCTTTGATTATGGATTCGTTGTTGTTGATGTGAGTGAGAAAGATCATAGCTTAGAATGCCAAATGCATAAAATCCCCATTGAATTATTTTCTTGTAGTCTTGTTGGAGACAAAGATTCGAAATTTTGATTGATAAAATTCTACAAAGGTTGGTGAATCTTTCCAACAAGTGCTTTCTTGTGATTTACCGCGACTTGGAAAAGAAAATAATTGTTTTGAATCTTTAAACACTGCAGGTGGTAATGATTTGAAAAATTCTCTTCTTTCTTCCACTCTTTTGCCTTCCATCTCTTGTGATTGCAATGATGATATGATGTACTCCAACACTAAGTTGGATTCCACACCTTCCATTTTGCAAACACCGGAGAATTTTCACAATGTAACCGGTTGCTTGACTCCTACGATGGGAGTATCATTGATTTCCTTGGATGTGATAGTTACTTGGAGAGTTTGGAACTTAACATGCCCTTAATTCATTTGAAATCTCTCTATGTCTCTATATTTGGATGGGATACTGCTATTTGCTTGTCTTATTTGGCAGCACATTCTTGGAAAGGTTGTCGATGGAACCAACAACCACCGTACATTCTTGGACCTCTTCCAATAGATCCTAAGCCACCTCCACCAAGGAAATTCAATGTGGGAGAAGATGTTCCAAGGAAAAATTCATGATTCACATCGGAGATAAGAACTTCTTCTTCAAGCGACTCAAGATACTCTAACAAAGGTTGTCTCTTTCCTTACTTATTTTCTTCCTAATTCATATGATTACTTGGGCTTAATTGTTGTACGAGGAAGATAAGTGTGGGGGAGGACATATTCCAAAGAGCAAAAGTAAAAATAATGTAGTTTATTAAGTAGAATAAAAAGGAGGAAAAATATATTTTGAATCCTTTTGATTATTGTTTTATTTTTAAATGAGAAAATGCAAAAAAAAAAAAAAAAAATCATTTTGAAAAAAAAACATTTTCTCCTTCTATGATTGCTCCATATTATGAACTTGGACATTTTGGTTTTGATGGATCATTCTATTTAGATTGAAATTTTGGACTCTTGGATTATAATATCTTGGTTGTTAATTCCGTGATGCTAATTGCATGATTTGGTATTTTCCTTTGTGAGATCTTGGGCCTACATGAATGGAACTCATCTTTTACCATTCTTTCTTTCTTGTGTGCATCTGCTCATGATTTATGTTCTCTAGAATTTGCTCTCATTCTTTTCAAAACTACATTTTTCATTTGCATGCATAAATATGATGGAGGCTTGTTTTCTTTCTTTTATTTTCTCACTCTGACCAAATAGCCTTTCCCTTGCATTATATCTCCTTTGTTAGCCCTTTGTGCCTTTTTGACTCATTCCTTTCAAAGCCACATTACTAGCCTAAATGTCACACCATTTTATTCCGCACCTTGGAAATTAATTGCGCATTGGTTTTGTGGTTAAGTGTGGGGTTGCCCAGAGTGCAACATTTTAAGTGTGGGGGAAGTATTTGATTATATGTCATTCATCGTTTGGCATTTATTGTAAAAGAAAAAAAAAAGAAAAAAAGAGAGGCATTTATTGTTTAACAAAAAAAAAAAAGAGAAAAATAAAAAAAAAATGTTATTTGAGTGGTTTTATATTGTTACTCTTTTAAAGTTCTTGGGTGTTTAACCTTTCATTTCCATACTATTACCTACCCTTATCCTAGCCCCATTACAACCTTAAAAATAAGTCCTCTTGATTTTTGCAAGCATGTGTTACAAGTGGTGGAGAAGTAGAACTTGAGCAAGCTTATGGTAGAACAGTTTCATTGAGTAGAATTTGAGCGATACACTTATTAACCATATACACTCGGAGAGATTGATTAAGGGCATCCTTGAGAGACTATCTTGTGTGATTAGCATCATTGAATGACATTGCCATGATTAGTAATTTGAGATGAAGAGATTTCTGTCTTGATTGGTTGATCTTTTGAAGCTTTTGTGATCTTTGCTAAGTTTTGAAATTTCAGCAATTGTTAGAAAAGAGAATCTTTTTTTTTTTTTTATCTTTTAATTTTGCTCAGGAGTGCAAAAGGATAAGTGTGGGGGAGTTTGATAATCTTTGAATTCATATTATTTTAAATGCAAAAAAGAAGCTAAAAACTCTTTCATTATCATGCTTTAATGGATCAATTAGTTAAATATATGATTTCATCTTCATAATGAGTTTTTAGACTTTATTTGCATTAATCTTGATCACATCTTTGAGTTTGGATTCAAAATTGAACTTGAGTCATATTCTTACTACAATTGGGTAGTGAACACTGTTCGGTATTTTGGGTATAACTTGAGATTTAGAGATCCAATGGCTCTGCAATTTATATTTTCAGAAAGATAAAATGAAGATCTACAAACCATATGAAGAGCCCAAAAGCTAAATCAAATGTTTAAAGGACCAAATTGAGCCTGGAATACGGAACAGGGCGCTGAACTGGGCTCCGGAACAACGTTCGGTGTTTGATCCATATCTTGAGCTACAGAACTCCAAATTCGGTGCGGTTTGAACGACTAGACAGCTGCCATCCAGATCTACATTTCTTATGAAGACAGCTTGGTCCAAATCCACCGATTTAATGGTGTAACACACGCTGGAAAGTTGACGCGTTTTTGGAGGTGCAAAAGTCAAAAAGTATGGCTCAATAGTTCTTCCAATTTTCCTATAAATACATGGATGTTTTCAAGAGCAACACACACCTTGAAGAGACCAAGATCTCTCCCATTCTAAGTTCCTTCTTTTATTTCTTGCCTCCTACTTGGGATGGCTTAGTTTTGCTTTATTAGTTTCATGTATTGTCTTTAATTCTTGTCTTTAATTTCTTGCCTCCTACTTGGTATGGCTTAGTTTTAATCTTTCCTTTTAATTATTTTATTTTGATTTTATGTTCTTCATCTTTTTCCTTTATTCGTTCATTATGTTTTTGATATTTACTTTTATATTGGAATAGAAGCTTTCATTTTCTTTAATTGTTCTTTGTGTTCTTCATGTTCATGATGAACTTGTTCATGTTCTTCGTGGTCATGATGAACATCTTTATTTCTACATTTTCATCTTACATAGCCATGCTTGGCTAAGTTTTTGTGATCGACCCATGAGTTGAGGATTCCATGGTGTCATCCGGAGGACTTATGCTTCAATCGATAATCGACTTGTTTCGTTTACTTTAATCGGATTCGAGTTTAGAAACATTGGATGTTAGATTTAATATCCGATTGAAATCCCAAGGACTTAGGTCGGACCGGGTGAGAGAACGTTGTACGATTGCACAGCGAACTCGCCACATGTTCGATCATATGCTAGGCGATTGTCTAGTCGAGGGAGCTTCTGGACAAATGCAGAGATTTCGGTTTGTTTAGAATCAATCACAGGTTCTGTTATTCTATTTCTTTGTCCAAAGTGATGGAAGGTCTTGGAATCCCATTCGAGTTGATCGTTTTTTCATTTGATTAATCTCTCATTTTCATTTTGTCTTCAATTTCTATTCTAATTCCATCAAAACCCAATCCCCCTTGTTTTTATTTCATTTGCATGACATCTAGATTACTTAGGATTCAATAAAAAGCTCCTCGAAAAGAGAGAACGATCCTAGGTTTGCCTATACGCAATCCTTGGTTAATTGTTGATTGTGGACCCCAAGGCTAATGATAAAAGGTCTTCATCACTCCTGACAGGTCCGTGGATGATCTTTGGACACTATCTGACGGTCCAACCCTGGACACCTTCATTCAGATCACAAGACCATGTAGTTAACCAGGTTATAGGATGGATTCGGCTTCCTAAGCTCCCTGTTCGCTATTATCACAAGAGTATTATCCGTTCTATTGGTGGAGCCTTCGGGGATGTAATCAAAGTGGACTATAACACGACTTCCGTAAGGACTGGGGGAAAATTCGCAAGGATCGCGTCGTGATAGATCTCCCAAAGCCCCTTATTTCAAAAATCCAAGTCGATGGTGATTTAATTTTTGTTGAATATGAAGGTTTACCTTCCATATGCTTCGACCGTGGCCTTTATGGACATCTACGGATTCTTGCCCAAAGAAAAAAATGGTGCCCGACGCTCAAGTCCCGACGGCAGCCTCCTCAGGTGGAACCTATCATTCGGTTCCGGAGGCGCGTGAATCACCCCATTTTGGGGCCCGGATGCGTGTTCGAGAAGGCGCGACCGGTCCTCAAAGGAAGCAAAAGAATGCGAGTCGTGAAGCAAAGGCATGGGCAATGGTTCTCGGTTTGAGGTCTTGGGCGACGCTGTGGACGAGGAAAGACCAACCTTTCATAAGCCAGAAGGTGTTTCGCACTATAATAATGTTAATTCTGTTATACACAGGCAAAAGCGAAAGAGACAAGCGGGGGAAAATGCCGACAACCCCTCTAAGCAAAAACCTTGGAGAGCCCCCACCTCACAAAGACTATGTCGTAAGGCGTTCGAATCTTCCCTAGATCGAGTGCCCATTCCGCGTGATAGTGGAGGACCATAGAGGCCTCGGCCAAATCAGGTTAGGAAAGTTGGGCCCGCTTCCAAACAGCACATTGGCAATAATGATCCCCTCTCTAGAGCCCGTGGGATCAATCTCTCTTCAGGGGTCCACATCCACAAATTGGGGAACAAACCCAACTCGGAAGGAGTAGGGCCTTCAGTTAGAGTGATGAAGGAACTTGCCCGGGGCATCCAGAGCGAGCTGAAATCATCTGTTGGTGCAATGCAGGGAGTGGGAGTTGATTCTTCCCCTACCTTACCTCTTTAATTTTGTTTTTTATGTCAATAATTTCATGGAATTGTCGTGGAGCTTATAAAAAAAGTTCCCTTACATTTGTAAATCTATTGCTGCCAATTACAAAGCTGACATTTTTGTGTTATTGGAACCTAGGATTTCGGAGCCAAAGCCGATTCGCTTATTAAGAAGCTTGGTTTTCATAATTCTCACGGGGTTGAGGCTTTTGGGTTTTCGGAGGCATTTGGATTCTTTGGTCCTCTAAGGTGCATATTAACATTTTGGTAAACCATTTTCAATTTGTTCACATGGAGGTTTCCTGTGCTAGCCGTAACATTAATTTTCTTTTCACCGCGGTCTATGGAAGCCCTCGAAGCAAGGTCGGAAATTTCTCCGGCAAGATCTTCGAGGTGACCGGTTGGCCGATAGCATCTCCTCTCCTTGGTTGTTGGTGGAGATTTTAACTCTATTCTCCATGGTGATGAGGCGTGGTGGTTCCATAAATGGAGCCCTGTGGTTGTGGACTCTTCAAGGACTTCATTTATTCTTCCGGGCTATGTGACTTGGGCTCTCAAGGCCCAAAATTCACCTAGAAACGGGGTCCCCGTTCATGAGACCGGATCGGGCTCTTTGCAACCCTTATTGGCTCCATCTTTTCCCCGCTTTCCGGTCAATCATCTCCCTAAGATTTTATCGATCATAGGCCCATCGCTATCAACTTAAGTCTATCCAAGCGGATCGCCCTTATCCTCGCGCCCAGATTCCTTGCGTCGTGGATCTCTCATCCCGATTTTCGTGGTATTGTGCAACGTATCCGGGAATCCGGTAATGATCTATTGGCTTGCCTCGATGCTTTCAAGGAAGATATTCAACGATGGAATATGTCTACTTTCGGTGAGATTGGGATCAGAAAAGGAGATTATTTAGTCGGATTAATGGCATCCAGTCGTTCTTGAGCATAATCCATTCCCCGCTCCGATTCCCTTATCGATCTTGAAGCCTCCCTTAGGGAAGATCTTGAAGAGGTCTCTGTTTCCAAGAAGAATTATTGTGGCTCCGTAAATCTTCTTCCGAGAGTGGGTGTGCTTAGGGACAGGAACACAAACTACTACCATCTGAAAGCCCTGATTCGTAGGAAAATGAACTATGTCTCCCAAATCAAGCTCCCGGATGGTTCGTGGCTAAAGGATGAGGAGCTCCTTGGTTCCCTTGCTCGCCAATTTTTCCTAGATCTCTATTCCTCTTGAAGATACTTCGTTCACTCCCTTTCTCTTAGGGGCGCTTTTCCGTTGCTCGCTGATCATCTGGCCTTATCCCTGGATAGACCAGTGACCATGGAGGAGGTGAGACAATCTCTGTTTGATATTAAACCCTCAAA
The DNA here is from genome assembly GCA_019022615.1 of Acacia melanoxylon. NCBI lineage: Eukaryota > Viridiplantae > Streptophyta > Magnoliopsida > Fabales > Fabaceae > Acacia > Acacia melanoxylon. The sequence goes on from JAFJYJ010000002.1 coordinate 8,871,835, forward strand.
TCGCCGGTAAGGATGGCATCCTCGCCCCTCTTCTATCAATCTCAATGGTCCTCGTTGGTCAAAGCATCTATGATTTTGTTCTTCGCATTTGGTCCGGTAACCTCTTTGAGCCTAACTTGAATCATACTTTACGGCTTTAATTCCTAAAGTCAAGTGACTTACACTAATAAGCGACTTTAGGCCTATTAGTCTCTCGCTCATTCTTTACAAGATTATCTCTAAGACAAGCTGGCCAATCGCTTGCAACTGTTATGCCCGATCTAATTGGTGACTACCGGCCTAGCTTTGTTCGGGCGAAGCATTATCGATAATATCATCATTGCCCGAAGTGTTTCACTCTATGAGAGGAAAGAAAGGAAAATCGGGTTGGATGGCAATTAAAATTGACTTGCGTAAAGCTTTTGACAGCTTCGATGGGATTTTGTTTCGTATACACTTATTGATCTTGGTATCCCCGTAATCTTGCTCAACTTATTATGAATTGCATATCTTCCACCTCAATGCGAGTGCTTTGGAACGGGAAGGCCTCTAGTCCGTTCTCCCCAAAGCGCGGGGTGAGTAGACAGTGGAGACCCCTTTCTCCTTACCTTTTCGTGTGTATGGAACGCCTCTCTCAATTAATTGTGTCCAAGGTTAACTTCGTGAATGGGGACCATAAAATTGGGTCAAGGTGTTTCGTTATCTCATCTTTTTTCGCCGATGATCTGATTCTTTTTGGCATGGCTACTTCCCATCAGGTTAGAGTGATTAAGGAAAATTTGTACGATTTCTGTCAATCATCTGGTCACTTGGTCAGTCAACCTAAATCCAAAGTATATTTCTCGAAGAACATGGACCCTCAGGCCTGTAAAGGAATTTGTGATGATCTGGGTTTTCAGAAGTCCGACTGCTTAGGTAAATATTTGGGAGTCCCACCGTTAAGTGGTAGAGTCTCATCCTCTACTTATCAAGATATCTTAGACAATCTTCATTCTAAGTTGGAAAGCGGAAAAGTAAATCTCTTTCCCGGGCGGGGCGCATCACCTTGGCCAAATCGCCTTGTCACTTTACCTCTTTATACAATGCAGAGCTCTACCCTTCCTGTACCCTGTTGCAAGAACATAGAGAAATTGATCAGGAAATTCATCTAGGGCTATTCCAATGATCACCGTGGAGTCCATTTAGTCAAATGGAAGGAATTATGCCAGCCGATAAAGCTTGGGGGGTGTGGCTTTCTCAATCTCGAATCTCACAACAAAGCTCTCATGATGAAATTGATTTTCAAAATTCATTCTCTACCTGAGTCTCTCTGGGTTAGAGTTTTGAAGCAAAAATATGCTATGCAGGATCTCAATCAATCCCCTCACCATTCGCGCATGTCTCATTTCTGGAGGAATTTGATTAAGTCTTGGGAAGAGGCTTCTCTCTACATCAAGTGGAATCCTAGCCATGATGGTAAGATCAAGTTTTGGGAAGATTTTTGGGTAGGCAATCACGGACCCCTGAAAAATATTTCATTCTCTCCCATTTCCTCTATGGATCTCCACAGGTCTATCTTGGACTTTGTTAATGATGACGGTCATGGAAATGGCAGCTTTTTCAACACCACCTTCCATCTCGATGTGTTGAAGGAGATGGCCTCCCTTACCCCCTTGTGAGGCCTTTGAAGTCTACATGTTATTGGAACTCAAGTAGCGATGGGCAATTCTCTACCAAGTCCGCTTATCGTGCCATCGAATCCGAAAATTGGAGCGAGCATAACTCCATTTGGGCTAAGTCGTGGAAACTTCCTATGGCTCATGGGTTAGAACCTTGGTTGGTCGCTTCTTAAAGGGAAATTGTTGACCAATGAGGAGCAGTTTAGAAGAAACATGACTTCAGATCGATCATGTTCTATCTGTCTTCATAACAAATAAAAACCTTGACCATGTTTTCAAGGGTTGTAGATTTGCCTCTTCGGTTTGGAAGAAAATTCTCCCCTTTGATATGTTCCATGATTTCTCCAGATTGAGCATTCAGGATTGGCTTTCCCTGATCATCCATTCTAAATCTTTGGATCCCTCATGGAAGATTGGGGTCTGTATTACTTGCTGGAAGCTTTGGGAGATCCGTAACAAAGTTATTTTTGCCGATGGTGTTTTTACCATAGATAGATTTTTAGTTCAGGTTAAGGCCATTGTAGTTCATACACAATGGTGCTTTTCCTCTTTTAATCTTCTCTTGTAATCCTTTATGCCTTTTGTGTATATCTTTTCCTATTAATCAATAGAATCCTTTCATTCAAAAAAAGTTATTTGATCTGTTTCATTTTGGCTATTTATGGCTGCGTCTTTGCATCTTTACATATTGGGGCTGAAGGAGATATTTTCGTCTTTGGTATGTGTTTGATATTTATGAAATTATCAGATTAATCATTGTTAAGTTTATTTTGTGATTTGGGTGCTGGATGACATGTTCAACCATGGTGGAAGTTCAATCCTGGGGTGTGCGATGATGAAGAGGATGAATTGAGGAAGGGGCTGATTTTTTTTCCCCAACCGTGGTACGTTTATGTTATAAGTACATATGTAAATTAAAAATAATACTCTAAATTAAAAATATGAATAAGTACTTATAGTTTTCTTCTTATCTCCATCAGTCCTTACTTCTCAAGAGACTACCACTAAAAGAAAGTTAAGGTGCAAATTGGCCAATAAATTTTTATCTTAGGAGCGTCCAACACAATAAATTTTTAAAAATGTGCGGCTAGCACAATAAACTTTTAAAAATGTGTCGTCATCATAACGCCGTTAGAAAAAGATAACGTCTGTTATCTAAGGTGCAGATTGACCAACGAACTTTTACTTGAGTTTCTGGCACAAAATTCTAAATTTAACTAAATTAAGTAATTTTTTTTTTTCAATTGTCATTATTCAGAAATACTTGTATAGTTATCTATGGACAAATATTTCTCATTTGCTAAAATAAACAAAAATTTTCATTAAAAACATAATTATATGATTTAAATAAAATTGAGATGTTTTATAATTTATTAAATATGTTAAACAAAAATAAATTATACGATTAATTTCTATTTTAGAATAAATTTATGTGATTTAATTAATTCATTTAATGTTAATAAAATTTACAAAATCTATTATATCCCGAAAGAAATTAAATGAGTTTAATTTTTAATTTTTAAAAAGAGCTTAATGGATATTAATGTTGATACTTAATAATATAAATATAGCAATTTGATGATATATTCATTAATTAAATGATCTATTGATTATATTTTTTTTCCAACAAGTCTCATATTCATATAATCAATAGATCATTTAATTAATAAATATATCATCAATTTGCGGATTTATATTTTATAAACGTTGATATCCATTAAGCTCTTTTTATAAAAATAAAAATTAAACACATTTTATTTCTTTCCGGATATAATAGATTTTTTAAATTTTATTAACATTAAATGAATTTTTTAACTCACATAAATTTCTTCTAAAATAAAAATAAATCATATAATTTTTTTGTTTAACATATATAATAAATTATAAAACACCTTGAGTTTTATTTATAATTATGTTTTTAATGAAAAGTTTTGTTTATTTTAACAAATGAGTAATTTTTGTCCATAGGTATCTATACAAGTAGTTTTGAATAATGACAATTAAGAAAAAAATTATTTAATTTAGTGAAATTTAGAATTTTATGTTAAGCGCTCCATGAGTAAAAGTTTTTTTGTCTTACGCTTAGAAAAAAAGTCATTGGCTAATCTGATCTTAGATAATGGACGTTATCTTTTTCGGCGTTGTGTTGAAAGACACATTTTTAAAATTTTATTGGTTTTTTTGATCCACTTAAAAGTTTATTGTCTTTGGATCTTTCCCGAGGTAAAAGTTTGTTGGTCAATTTACTTCTTAACCCTTAAAAGAATAGATTCAAAATCCCGATCAATGCCTTTTTTAAATCCCACCACAGCTATGCAAGCTCTTCCCTGTGCCAACTTTGAGGAGAGACATCAACCTGTTTAGCATGGCGTTAGAAACCGTGTGATGGAATAAAGCAGCTTCTAAGAGGGTGTGATGGACATATCTTATTTTATGATGTTTGGGATAACATCACAATGAGATGGGCTTATCTAAAAAAAGTAGTTTATGAGAGAAGCTGAAAATTTTGGCTTCTTAGAAAAATCTAGCAGCTTTTCTTGAAAAAAGCTACTTTTATCATAGTCAATCCAAACACAAATCATATATACAATTTGACTTTTATTCTATCTTACATTTACAAAAATTAGATTGAAAATAAGTCCATTTTATTACCCTATTCCAAATGCCCATAACTAATAGCATTCATCTATGTAGATCCGCCACCCACAGAATTTAAACAACCTAAAGAGCATGAGTCATAATATTTGGCGGGAGCGACGTTTTTACCAAGGCTATAGTCCATGCTCCCTGGTGCTTAACCCTACCGAAGAAACTCCTCTGGTGACTTCCCCCACACCGGCGACGCTTATCCATTAACGAACCTTCGCTACCGCCAACGCTTCTCCCCATTTCACCGTTATCAACTATGCTTTTGAACCAAAATCGAGGGTGGTTCACTGCCTCATACTTTAGAATTTCAAGTAGTTGCGAGAATTGGGGAAGCTGAAAACGAAGCACATTACTTGTCAAAGTTTTGTTTTTAAAAATGAACTAATCTTAAGCAGTAAGGACTATATAGCAGGTAAAATTTAGGGAGGGAAGGAATTAGAAGCACCTTCTTGAAAAAACACACGTTTCTTACCATAGCTATTGGAGAAACAGGGGAAGGGATTCAATGAATCAAGAAGTAGAGAACCCAGATTGTTTTGTGTGGTCCACAATAACACTTGTTTCTTCTATGGTCTGTTAGAAAAATTAAGGAAACGACAGGAGAGAAGAAGTAACCGAGGGGAATGGTGGAGGCAAAAACAAACAAAAGAATGGCTCAGTTTTGGAGTTGACTTTGCATCGAAAAACTTAAAAGAGTGGTGGATGCAATGAACCACCTTCAATTCTAGTTTAGAAGCGTCACCAGTGATGGTGAAGTAGGGAGAAGTGGTGGCGGCGGAGGTTCGTCGTAAAAAGCGTTGCGAATGTGGAGAGGTCGCCGGAGGAATTTTCTCCAATGGGGTTGAGCACCAGCAAGCCTAGACTCAATTGATGAAGATAAGAAGAAAACTAAGAGGATGGGGTAGGTGAGCTAAAGTATAGGGATTAAGGCCTCGTTTGGTACATGGAAGATTTAAGAGGGAAATGAATAGAATTGAAGATTGAAAGTGAACTTAAAAAGTTGAGTTGTTTGGTAAACTTAGGAATAGAACTTAAGTTGAGAGAAAATAAAATGTTTGGTAAGAAGAATTGGTGTTGGTTAAGTGTGAAGGTGAGGTAAAATTCTCACAATGCCTTTGCTTGGTTCAAACGAAAAACATAAGTTCAAACGTAACATGTTACTAATAAGCGCTTGCGTTCGAACGCAAAAACTGACATTGCCTTAAGCTATCTGTGGCTGTGTCCCCAGGTGGAAGAGATAGGACATCAACGATTTTAACACGCAAAGCGCTCAAACAATAAAAACCCATTGCCTCTTAGCTCGATTCGACCCCTCTCCTTCTTCCACCAACATCGGCGCCCTCTCCTTCATCCACCAACATCGGCGCCCTCTTGCATCACACCACCATCACCGTCAAGCAGACCTTGGGATAGAGATTGAACGAGGAAAAGAGAGAGAGAGGAGGGTCGACGACTTTAACACCACCACCGTCTTCCTCCATACCACTACCGCCACTTTCAGATCGGACCTTCGGCTTTCTCATAAAGGGGCTTTTTTGTCCTATGAAATGTCTCTCCTGGGAAGATTCTCATATCTCGTCACTTTCAGAGGGATTTCATCTTCTCACGTTTAAGGGAACTGAGCCACAGGCAGGAAGTCACTTTGCCGAAATTTTGGGCGCCAAACGTGTTTTTTGACCGGAAATGTTGTCATCTTCCCTTTCCCTCGCCTAACTTCTGTGTAACAAACAGGGCATAAATTAGTGAAAATATAGTCTGTTTAGTTCAATGGAAGGGAGAGGAGGAATGAATTTTAATGGAGGGGGAGGGGAGGGGAGGGAAGGGAATGAGAGATATTTTAATATTTTCTCGTTTGGATTAACTAGAGGGGGGGAGGGAAAACATTTTTATATGGATTACTTTATCTTTATTTTTATTTAAGTTGCTTTTTAAACTTTACAAAATATTTAATAAATATAAATATAAATTATATTTAATATACAAAATTATAATTTTATAATTATGAAGAATAAATATAATTAAAAATAATGGCTGACATATACTAATGCATATTTAATAAGTGTGTGTGTATATATTTTGTTAAATATTAAAATAGGTGATTATATTATATAAATCAAATACATTTAATAATATTTTATCATTTTTACTTGAGAATATGTGAATCCCATCCCACTGAAAGGGTTAGGGATTATTCTCACCTTCTTTATTTATTTTTTCCGGACCTTGTTTTTATATTCTTGTCAAACTCACCTTTCATGGACAATGGAGATTGTGAATAATACTCCCATAATTTTAAGGACGATTTCATAAAATTTTCCTCTCCATTACACCCTCATGAACATGGATACCCTCCCATGTTCTTCCACAATCCTAGGTAGATTTTATAAAAATTAATAAATTATCATTGACATTCAAATCCCCCAATTTTAGAGGGGGAGGGTTATAAGGGGAGGGAGGGAGAATTTTTTTTTTAAATTTCCCTTCCCTCCTAAAAAAAATAGCAATGCTATAACAAGGGGAGAACAAAATCCCTCCCCTCCAATCCCTTTCCCTCCTCTAAAAAATAATCAATTTTTCTTAAATTAAATTTTAACATCCAAATCTCAACTCAACCTTGCGGATATGCCTCACCAAATCAGAACAAAATTTCACATGACTTTTACTTGCCTCTTCAAACACACTATACAACACATGATCTGAGATTTCGTTCACTCATAGTAGTATTTACTGTGAAGATAAAGTTGTATGCGTATTTATACAGTTTTGTAAAACAAGATTTGCACCGACGCAAGAATTAAGAGGGACACATCTCTGTTTGGGTCCCATAACTCACAGAAAGAGCCTCAAAGGCTCTCTCTCTCTCTCGTTAATCCTTCACACCCACACACCCGAACCATTCCCCAAAACCCCCCCCCCCCAAGGTGCAGGCGGTGGTGGGTGTTGGATCGGATCTCAGTCGCCCAGGCATGTCTTTCTCCGGCGCCGGTGTCGGCAGCAGGTTCATGGCTTTCTCTCCCTCACCGTCAGGTCCTCACTCACCTCATCTCTCCGGTCTTCGCTCTGCCGCCGCCTCCTCTGCTATCCTCGAGCGAGAGAAGTATGCTCTCACTCAACGATCCACGTCTCTGTTTTTTTTTTTTTTGAATCTAGTAGGATCTGGCTTCGGTTGTCTTTGTCTTTGCTAGTTTTTGAGATTTTGGGTTTTGGCTAGTGTTTTATTCGAGATCTTGGTCTGTGGGGATCTGATTGACTATGATCCTTGTGTTCTTTTGTAGCTAGGCCTGTGATTTTCTACTTTTGAAGAGAGTTCATTTTGTTTCACCTGGTGAACTGTTATTTGGATCAATTGGTCGACTATACTACTTACTTGGTTCCATTGCTGTGCTTTTTTTCCCCGATTAAAGGTCGTGCTTTGTTGGCACTCGTTAGTTTATCGATTTATATTACATGATCTGGTTTTTTCTTCTCCTTCCTCACATCAGCACTCTAGACCCTCAACAACTGATTCATAGATGTGATATGGTTTCTTAATTGTTATGCTTGAGTCCATTTGGTGTCTGGATCTTGGAATTTACTGGTCTGTCCTTCGTTGAGAATGAGTTGATCCACTGATTATTGTTTTAATCTAGTCCTGATAGTTTTTAAGTTATGTGGTATCCATCTACCTGGCTTTATACGTATTGTTCATCAATCATGTGTAAAGATGTTGTCCTTTCCTTCTCTGTTGTTTAAGCTTACCATCGTATTATTTCACCTATCCACATTTTTCTACCTGAGAATTTATGTGCATCTCCTTATAGGGTACATGAGAGATAAATGTCTGATTCTCCTTGCCTGGCTCTTTTATTTTATTTTCAGATATTTATCTGAGTTACTAGAAGAACGTCGTCATCTCGGTCCCTTCACAGCTGTGCTTCCCCTCACCTATAGATTGTTAAACCAAGGTCTGTTCCTTTTCTCGCTATACTTGCATGCATTTACAATAGTTTCAAGCCAAATTCTTCCCTCTTCTTCACTTTAAATAACACAAATGACATATCTTGCTTATATCCTAGCACTTGAGGCAAGAATATGTTGATTTGTTTTCAATATTCATTATCCAGTTACCTGCTGGAGGTTATGGAATTCAATTTGTTTGATGCACAAGGCAATGTAAATGTACTGCATATTGGTGACTTGGGTTCCTTAATTTTAAATCTCAAAGTTTTAATCATAATTTCTAAATGTAGATGAAGCGGTTTGACTGAAGAGCCATAGTTTTTATGCTGTTTTATTTATACACTCCATTCATGAAAGAACTTCAATGATTAAGCAAATAGAGATTCATTTTCTATTCAAAATGAAACCCAAGAGCTATATTCTTCTGTATATTACAAGTGATATTTGCTTTTGGTGCTTGGTTTCAATTTTTATCCCCTTTTAATTTGATTTCTATCTAATTTGCTATGTTCCTAGATTTGAAAAGGGAATTCTTCATTAACCTCTTGAGTGCTGTATTTCTTGGGATTTGGTCCACAATGCATACAAGTGTCACCTTTTGTTTTGAAAAAACAGAGATTTGCTTTTGCTTTACAAGATTTTAAGGTCCCTCAAGTTGCGTTTTAGATTGCAAAATTTATTTTTCACTTGTAGAGTGTATGCCAACCAAAAGACCAGAATTGGATTTCGTTCAGCATCTTGATTATAAAAATAGTATTGTATTTTTTCAATTTACCCTTTATATCCTTTTGATTTGTAATCAAAATAAATGAGAGGGACGAATATACTTACTTTACTTGGTCTGATGGGAAAATACAGTGTTGTGAGTAGTAAACACTTACTATCTGGATATGTATGTTTATAGGTGGATGAAGAATGTAGTGTTGGCCATGTGGTTTACAAGTGTTCATATGGAAAATTTAACGAAATTTGTGTCTTGTTAGGGTAATTGACTAACAGATGATATGATGATTGGCAATTTTAATGAAGTGAGGCTAACCTTTTCTAGTCGTGTTTACTTAGACCACCTCTTTTTACTCCCACTACCCCTTGTTTGGGAAAGGGGGGGGTGGTTTGGGCTGAGGGTGGATCTTCTAATATATACATTACTTATTGAACTCAGCTGGGATTTTAAGAGACTTCATTCATGCTTGTTAAAGTTGGACTCCTGATCAAGTATGGAATGAACCTCTGTAAAAGAAAAGGCAGAGGTTTAGGTAATTTTTACTGGAGGTGCATCAATAGGTTATGTGTTGGATACATTTTGAAGGTTTTTTGTGACAGCAAGAATTATGGCCCTTAACACCATTGCTTATCTGAGAGGGTGTGTTCAGTCCTGTGCATTTACTATGGAAATAAGTGCCATCTGTTTAGGATCTTCTTTTGATGGTGATGGTGGTATTTTCCTCTATGAAAGGGCTAAAAGAAAGTCTGGCTTGTGGTACATGTGATTATGGCTTTATGTAATTCTGCGGGTTCCTGTGAACGAGATATTTGTTCGGGCTTTTGACCTGTGATGCTTATGTGGGAGATGTATTAGTTCTGAATTCTTGGTTATTATGCAGGTAGTTGCTTATGTATATTTTACTAACCTGATTATTAAAAAAGTCATTTTAATTTTAGTGTATGACATTTTTTATATATTTCTTTTTACATTTAGCAGGGTGACAATTGACTGCATCTATTTCTTCCATCCCTGATTACATCCATTCAAAGCTAAAATTTGTATTATAGGGGAAACATGAATTTTTTACTGACTCAGCAAACATCCGTGTTATCGATTATGTGGTGACTGCTAACTTGTTAACAACTGCTGACTGGTACATCTTGAAAATTGACATTTTTGGAGCAGAAATTTTGCGTGTAACCACTCTGTTGGGGAATGCATCAGTTTTAGGTCAAAGTGGGCTTGAACATGGTAGCCCCCTGGCTTCTGGAGGAATATTTTCAAATGGAGGTGCCGATGTGAATGGATGGGCATCACGATTTCAATCAGAAGTACGGATACTAACCATTAACATTAACTTCTTTTTCGTCTAGTACTGTATTTTAGAAGCATTTCTGACGATTTTTACATTTCATGCTAACTCATAACATGTGTTCAGGTGCTTACAGTTTTGATTGTTGTTAGTGACAGGTAGTGCTAAGCTAACTTAATCAAGTTCTGACAATTACTAATAGCTTAGCTTCTGTTACCAGAATCCTGTCAAGGGTTCTACCTTTTGTCTTCATTTGGACTTGAGATATATTAGATTGAATGTAAATACATGACAATCCTTAAATTTTTTGTGACTATTAGTACTACTACAAAATAACAATTGTAAATGAAATGTGTCGGATGGGGAAACATGTGTATTAAGATGGGAATCTTGTGTAGAGAGTTTGTGTGTGTGTGGTGTTATTCTTTTTTCCTTTCCTTTTTTTTTAATGCTGTAGTGCTTGCACTAGCATTTTGAGCAGTTGGCCTTGGCCCCCATCATGCAATAGGAGTATAACTGTCTAATTCAATGAGTTATTGAATAAGTTGCTGAAATAGGTTGAAGACTGCCATTTAACATATTAAGTTAGTGCAGTGATAGCTTCCTAGCACATTTAACATATGGTCTCTAATTCTGATTGCAAATGTCTCCATACTAAGTACATATTCTGTGCATTTTTGTTGTAATTGTTGAGTGGTAGTTCTATTTTGTGCTTATATTTCTCTCACTGTTTTTAACATCTTTTGAGCAGCTTTTTACTAAGTGTTGATCTTCTTGGGGATCTCTCGGTGGTCTCTGATACAATAGTAAATTTAATCTTATCATATGCATTCCATATGATAGAAGCACTTTACCTGTTATTGTTTTATTTAACATTGGATTTGAAATGTGCAGGTCCCAGCCTTGTTACAGTCCCCATCAGCACAAAATTGGTTGAGTAAACAAAGTAGCTCATCTGGTCTTATTGTTAAAAGGACAATCAGAGTTGAGATACCTGTGGAAAAATATCCTAATGTACGGGTGAACTGTCTATCATATTAAAAGCCTATTCTTTGCAGTATCTGATATTGACTTAAATTTATTGCAGTATAACTTTGTTGGTCGGCTCCTAGGCCCAAGAGGGAACTCTCTGAAGCGTGTAGAGGCTAGTACAGAATGTCGAGTTCTGATCCGAGGACGTGGTAGCATTAAGGATCCAGCTAGAGTAAGGATCAATGTTCATTATGTATCATAAATGTAACATGACTGACTATCTAGTCATTTGCGCCCATAGAAAAATATTGTATTATAATGTTCAGAGCAGATGAGAAGATATTTTACTGTCATAAAGTATATATGTTTATTTAACTGAAGTGTTCAGTTAACACCAGGCATTGATGTACTTGTGATATTCTGGGATCCATATGCTTCCTTGTGTGCATATCTTGTTCCTTTATTAATTATTACTACTTTTACATCATTATGACGGTTTATCAACCCATCTTATCTTGATGTATGTGAAATTTATGCTTGTAGCTTTTGCCCATCCACATGCTCTGGTGTCCAAACAACCTGTTAACCCAAACATATTAACCTAACTGTTGACTGTTCTAATGTTTCAGTTGGTCAATTAGGTTGTTTTGTTGGACATTTTTATTTCAGTTACGTCTGGAGATAACTCTGGAAAAAGGGTCTGGAGATCACAAGCTTGAGTTGTATTAATTATATTTTGCAGGAAGAAATGATGAGGGGGAAACCTGGGTATGAGCATCTGAATGAACCTCTGCATATTCTCGTTGAGGCAGAATTACCTGTTGAAATAATCGATGCTCGCCTGATGCAGGCCCATGAAATACTCGAGGATTTACTTAAGCCTGTGGTATCAACTCCTGTACTTTGTTTAGTATTAGCTGGGGTGCACTTTCAGAGAATATTGTTTGTAGTAACTATTTTAATATTTTTTCCCCTTTCAGGATGAATCTCATGATTTTTACAAGAAACAGCAGCTCCGGGAACTAGCAATGCTCAATGGAACGCTTCGCGATGAAGGCTCTCCTATGTCTGGATCGGTATCACCTTTCCACAACAGTCTTGGCATGAAGAGAGCTAAGACCAGGGGGTAAATCATCAAGGATGAGAGGGTTTGGGAGCTTATTAAGTTAAAATTTGTGCAAGTAAATAACACTTGCCAGAGTCACAGGTGTTGCTGTGTCAACCAATGCTCTGAACCATCATCGGGGCACTGGCAACATAGCGCCGGTTCTAGCTTGTTTCTATGTGCTTTGTGTTTATATTCTGTTTGGAGGGAAGTCTAAAATGATGGTAGCACGTAGGAAAGGTCCAAATGAGTTTGGGGTTTTCCGTTTATTTTTATCTGTGTCGCTTAAGCAGTTTGGTTGGATATCTAATCCAACCTGTCTATATTATATTATATTATAGGTTATCTATCTACTGGACTTGCTATGACAGTTTTGATATGGGGGTGGAATTCTTCGAGGAAGATGATGTGTATGGTTTGTACCAAAACATGAGGCAGATGATGTATGGGTGACATTTTGTAATATGGAAAGTAGAATATAGGTTTGTGAAATGCATTCTTTGTTCATGGTAGAGCTTTTTCTTGGCCAATGGTTGAAAGCCTTTTTTCGTTATCTGCACTGAGATAACAGCTGGTTCTTCACAACTTGTAGGTTATTGTTGTCGCACACTTTATTGGCCAATGGTTGAAATCCTTTTTCTTTTATCATCAGGATTTGTTCTGTCCTTTGGTTAAATTATGTTGACAGTGGAGCAAATCAAATCCATTATGATAATCTTGTTATCAGTTTTTCCAAGCACGAGTATCCTCCTATTGAAATTGATTCTCTTTAAGACACTATCGGGCACTATATATGGGCACATCATCTAGTTGGGTTATGAACTTTGATTCGTCACGTAAAGGACTAGCCCTTATCACTCAACCTAAGCTTGAAGCCTTGTTGATCTTTTGTTGTATCATTTTATCATAACTAAACAATAACATTTGACAATGCTAATGGTTCTAGAGAGGGGAAAAGAACGTATGGGTTATTGTTTTGATGTTAACCAAATGTTCTCTTGTCAATCAATACCACTAATTAGGGGAAAATGAACTTTAAAAACGGATATGATTTAACAATTTGTTCATAAAATAAGCAATATATGAGAAATTATGATTTCTCGCAATATAGAATGGTTTAAAATGGCATAGAGGGGTCTATTAGGAAAGTTTTCATTTAAATACTATTTAAACTCGGAAAACCCTAAAAGGCTTTTTTTTTTTTTTTTTGAATAAAACTAAAAGGCTTGTTAAAACATGGAAGAACACAGGTCACAGGGAGAAATTTGAGATTTTGAAATGTTGAACTTCTACCAAAATGTTTCCCGTTTTTGTTTTCAAAAAAAGGAGGTGATAGCTGTGGTTGGCCGATGGCCAGAGCTCTACTGCTTGTGGCTGGAGCTTTGGTGACAACTTGAGTAAAATGATTGACTACTTAGGTGTAAAGATTGACAACTTAAGATCACTCAAACCCTATCAAGTGTTGTTAACAAATTGAATAAAAATGATAATAATTTAAGTATAGAGATTGATAATTTGCGCTCTCCAAGTAGCTAATTGTTATACTCAAGTTGTCAACGATGCCTATACCCCTATCAAACATCGTTGATAACTGGAATATAGGAAATTAACAACTTTGATATCGATATTGACAACTTGAGCTTCTCATGTTGCCAATCTTTATACTATAGTTGTGAATTGCTATACTCAAGTTGTCACTGTCTTTATTCAACTTGTCAATGATGACTAATAGGATTTAAGGAATTCAAGTTGTCAATCTCTATACCCAAGTCGTCAATCGTTTTACTTAAGTTGTCACCAAAGCTCTAGCCGCCGACGAGGGTTCCTTCCTTTTATTTTTTTAGAAGAAAAAGTTAGGGGCATTTTAGTAAAAACACAATATTTCAAAATCCCAAATTCTTCCTTTAAGACCTATATGTTCTTTCTATGTTTTAACAAACCTTGTGAGGTTTTCTAAGCTCAAATGGTATTAAAATGGACTTTTCACTAAAAACACAAAGTAATTTTTATATGGGTTAAATATTTTTATGAAAAGCCATGTATTTTATAGAGGTTTTGATTAGAAATTATTGTCTCTCATCTACTATATTTTCATCAGCTACTCAAAGTAGCTTCTCAAAATAATTAGAGATGCGTTCTTTTGGATTCTGATTATTTTCAATAGTTGAAAAAAAAAGTAAAATTTCATGGAAGTGACTTTTTAAAAAAAAAAAAAAAAAATTGAAGTTTTTTTTTTTTATTTTTTTTTTAAAAAAAGAAAAGTTTAAACAATTAAGCCTAGATGATTTGTAGACCGTTGATCACGGGCTCAAACGGGTAAAGTGTCCATATTTGGTGCCTTATAATACATCTAATTGAATTGACATGTGCCTAGGAAAAAAAACTTTTTCACAGCATAACCATTACTTTTGAACTTTGAAGATTATAACCAAAATAAAAAAAAAAAAACTTTGAAGACCCAAATCCTATGAGTTTACTCAATTAATTAATAAACCCAAATATTATCGGCCACCTTTGCCATCCAAGAGGAAAATTGCATCTTTCTTTTTCTTTTTCAGTTCATCTTTTGGTGCAGGTCCCTTTCCAACAGTTGCCAAAATTGTCCAATCTTGTTGAAGAGTTAAGGTAGTATAGAATCCATAAGTCAAGTACATCCAATCATTTTCTCTATCTAATAGAAGATTCATATATGCCAGCACTACTAGTAGTGCAGTGGTATTGGGATTATTCATATTACACTAGATAAGTAGTGCAGTGGTATTGAGGATTAATTTCCCCTGCGCCCGGGTTCGATCCTCCCCTATCGCCTTGTATCAAAAAGAAGATTCATATATTTTTCTCTTATATTTGTCAAAATCCAGATATAATATAAATACAATTATAAATCACACTATATATAAATTATGAATATGAATACTATATCTTATTTTACAGGTGGAAATCATGAGACCTACATTGTTAATATTACTATAAAAATCCCAACAAATTACACTCCTCATGAATATTTTCGGATTCCACACAAGGCATATAGTTACTACATTAGTATATTAGTTCAAATGATATAGGCAAAGGATCCAAGTTATTGTGAAAGAGGATCTGCATTTTTCAGTCTTGTTTTTTAGAGGGTGATCAGGCCCTAAAATAAATTAAGTATGCATGTGGAAATTGATCTCAAGTACATCAATATGCACAAGATCCCTTATGATTGGGAACATCAATAAAATCATGATCAAACTCAATATGGGGCACAAGCTCTTACTCTACATGATTCCATACCACCCCTCAAGTGTAGAGAACTAGATAACATTCAAGATATAAGAGTCAACAAAGTCTTACGTTGGCTGTCGAAGGCTTAACACAACCCTCTTCCCTCCTCCTTTATCTGGACTAAGGGCTGGCTATAAAACATAGGTAGAGTTCCAGACAGAATTCAAGAAGCCAACCAATTTCATATGGTGACATTAAAGAGGTAGTTCGTTTACAGATATCTTTTAACATGAAATTGAGTTCTTCCTACACTTTAGACTATCTACACGCTTCAGGAATGAAGATTTCATTTCTTTTTTGTCAAAAAAATAAAGGGGGAAAAAAATCCAGTGTAGCAGCTTGGGACTTTTTATTGCAACTAAAAAACCCAAAAATCCCTTTTCTGAAGGAAGTTGCTTGGGCTGACACACTTTGCCACCATTAACAACACTAAATGCAGAGCTAAACATGTTTTTAGATTACAGAATTCAGACTCATTTGCCTTCTTCATTGTCTTCCTCATCTTCAAATTCATCAATTCCAACCCAACGGGTAAATGCAAAAAGAAACTCCTTGAAGCTCACCATTCCATTATTATCCCAGTCCATTTCTTCTGCAGAATTTTGCAAACATTAGGGGAAAAAAATAATTTGTCGCCACTTGCATTGAATAACGCTTTTCAAAAAGTAAGAAGATTTTAGTAAAACCATGAGTTGTCGCATGCCTGCATAGTTTATTCAGGACTAGCTTTATCTATAGTAAAACCAAGTTTGCCAAAGAATCCTTCTTTGCATACCAGTGAAGTAAAATCATACTGTGGTCATTTAAGAAGAAACTTGTATGTCCATAGTGTTCATTGTTTAGCTGAACTGGAAACTAAGTACTCCCTCCAGTCTTGAGTCTTGAATGTAAGAGCTGGTAAAGGAATTTGCTTTGATCCTAAATGTAAGATTCTAATCCACTTTGTCTTCTAAATTTATGATTTTTTTCTCTAAACTCTCCTCATTGATTGCACATATTAAGGGGGTTTTCCATCAAGAGGTAGTTTCCAATGCAAATGATTAAAAAAAGTCACTTTAGAGAAACCAACGGACATTTTTCACAAATATCTAACTTAACTATTTTTCTTAATCTCTGCAAATTAGTTATTTAGCTCCTACATTTAGAACCGATGGAGTATCTTCTAACCAAGGTTCTTAAACCCAGACTAGCAACTAAATTGGCCGGGGTATTAAGTCAAGGGTCAGTGGGTCAGACTGGAGTCAAACCAAAGTTAACTTGGGGTTAAACCGGTGAGAAATTGAAGATTTCAGGGTTATTAATATAAAATTCTAAAGTTTTTTTTTTATAAGAAAAATAGTGAACTAGATTGGAACGGTTCTCCAGTTTCCGAGCCGAACCGGCCGGTCTAGGTTTCCAAACCCTACATCTAACCCTTCAATAAGTTAGACTTGATGCATGACCATGGGAGCGCTAGCTGATTGAACTTTCAATTTCATTCATAAATGTTTAAACTATTCTTAATGCTCATATGGTTTGAAGCGTAGAAACAGAACAGATACACAGGCAACCACTCTGGATGTTTACACAAGGATTTCAAGGTACTAATACTGCTAAGTACCTAGAACTTCAAATGTTTCCTCTTCAGATGTTTTGACAATGTGTCTTGTAATCTTAGCTTGATGACTGAATAAAGCATTAGAAATTCTTGGTCAGTTATCAATTGAGAGGATCTATCGTTCTGGTACAAGAATATGAAACCCTCACAGCACTATCATATGATGCAGCATGAGATTAACATGATAACACAAATACGAGCACGTTTATGCAGACATGGAAGATTTTTCTTTGGTGGTAACAGAAATTTCAGTTTACACATGAAAGCACACAGGAAGAGGGTGAAAAAGCTAACCGAATCTTTTCATGGCTATTCTTCCAGATGAACGCTCTCCTGATGTACTTTCATTTATAGCTTCAACCATCTCATTTTTGCTGACATAGCCATCCTTATTTTTGTCCAAGAATACAAATGCATCGACCAAAGTCTCAAATGTGGCCTCCAGATTCGGCATCCCAATTCGTGATTTCTAGAGAAGTCATGGGGTCCAAGATAAAAAGTAGCAAAACATATATAATTTCTCCATTAATATGACCTCTAAATTCAGATTTCATTGCTAAAGATTTCTAAGCTCATAACCACTATGCCTAGCCAATGATATTTTATGTTCCACAAGTTTATAAGATTATCACATCATTCTATGCAAAATAACATGGATATAAAACTTCAGGCTTCTTCCTACCCACCCAAAACAGAAACACACACACACAAAAGACCGATTTCTACCTTCTATAGGATATTGTCATGATGGGAAAATAAGTTGTTCCAAAGAAAGGCATGAATCAGAAAGAAAGTATATACCGGAAAATTTTCCCAGAACAAGTGGAAATGAAACTTGAAACATGTCATACAAAACATGGCATGTGCATTAAAAGAACAGATATAAAAGTATCTCTACCAAAAAGATAAAAGAAAGTTGTGTTACGTAGATAGAAGCAGATGGCAGAGTAAAGAAACTTAAATAGCATATAGAATTCGATGGCAGCAGATGGCATATACGTTATGGATACAGTTTGAAGGGCTATTGGATCATCCTTGAAAAGGTAGACAAGGCAGAGAAGCACAATAAACTCATTGAACTTCATTCCCATGTCATCATTAATATCACATGCTTCAAAAAGATCCTTGATCTCCTCCTCAGTGAAAGAAATATCCAGCTTATTGAAGCACTTTTTCAGCTCTTCCTGATCTATTACCCCATTTGAGTCCTCATCTATTCAAAAAGCCGTAAACACACATCTGTTAGCTCCTACAAAAGGATAAATTAAGCATGGTTCTCTGTGTGCAAGCACTGATGATACAAAACATTGAATTGGTGAATGTTTTACGCACTACCAAAGCCTTAGGCGAAGCATAATAAACATGAGCTTGGCCATATAAGGATTTGGACAGAACACTTTGCTTTGCATTTACTTAGCCATGACATGTCGGCATATTTTCAACTGACATATTATATCGAACTACCTGTTCAGCAAAAGCATAAACATGAAGTGGAAACCTACCAAATTGCTCAAATATGGATCTGCATTTTCTTAGATTCTCATCGATTTTTGGGAATTTCAAGATTATAGTGTTGAATGATCTCATGGAACTTCCTTGAGATGCCCTCCGCTTCATGGCTTCAACCATTTTAGCTTCAATCTTGGTTTCTGGCATCCAAACCCTTCTTGATGACTCTCCTGTTCCTAATACACCTCCCATTGTCAATCAGCAAAACAAGCAAGAGTTCAGGTAAGAGCCTTAGGTACCTGGGTAAACACGCAACAGCAAATATTCAGATATTACCCAACATAGATATGATGAAGCAGGAAACTGCACAAATTATAGGAATGACAAGTACCAACTTGATTGTTCTCTCTCTCAAAATAGGACTATTTCTAAGTGAGTTTCTTTTGAGGTTTCACTTCAGAATAATGCCTTTTTTTGGGAATATAAAGCATATGGCCTCTTGACCTGACAGCGTCTTGTTGTGAAACCAAAAGCACCTTTAAAACTCAAACGTCTAGGAATATAAAGTGGTGATAACGATTGGAAAGCTGAAAATTAATCAAAAATCAACTCATAAGCTCAATATTGAGAGAAAAATATATATGGTATGTGGTTAATACCATAAATATTTAAGCCCTTGAGAATCTATTGAGTCTCTCTACACATTGCTTTAGTGCAAAACCTGTTAACAGCAGCAATCATACTCAGCGCTAAGTGCAATCATGATTTGAAGCTAACCATGAAATTTTCAAATTCCAAAATGCTTTCTAAGAACTTTTAATATATCAGTTTTTCAGCTCACAAACTCTCAATTTTTTCCACATCACTCAGGAATTTTCAGTGGACCAGAAACATCAACATGCAATCGGCAATTTCACATTTTTCCTTTTTTACCGTATTATTATGAGAAAATATGTTTTGGGGGGTGGGGGTCGGGATACGTGCTTTATGTTGATGTAGCAGACGATTTTATAGGACAAAGCCAACGCATTAATGAATAATAGATATTACATGCCCAGCCTTTCAAATGCATTGAATGAAATCCTAATTGAAAAGGAAAACCTGCCCCACAATAACATCAATTTCACAAGTGGAAAATAAAACAAGCAGAGAGACATGAGAATTCAATCTTTACCCAGCGGAAGAAGAAAACGAACCAAGTATGAGAAAGGGACAGGCGAAGCAGGATTTGAGCAAGCTCCTGAGAATGAAAACTGAACCCTGATAAGCAGCAACAACAGATATATATAGATATACTCAAAAAGATCAAACAAGACAAAACAAAAAAGGGTATGCGGGAAAAATTTGGGCTTGTGATGGTTGTGGAGATTGCAGAGAATGGGGATTGTTGAGATTGAAGATTGGGGAAGGAGATAAAAATGGCTAAGTTAGGGAAAGTGAGGGTATTATTTGTTAATTAGAAGAGTCAAGAACTTGTTCAGCTTCACTAGCGAGAGCTACGTTTGTGGTGTGCCCACCACGTATCGTTGAAGCGCTCTTCGCTCTAAGCGCATCATCATCATCATCTCTGCCTTACACTTATAATATTGCGCCACCGAATACCAACTTCTGCAACCACACCAATGAGATATTCTTGTAATTGTCTGATTGCATTCCTCCTTTTCTCTCCTATTTCCAAAGTCTTAATCTTGTTAGTTTAATAAAAAGTCTTAATCTTGTCGTTGCCCCCAAAACAACAAATCTTAATTTTAATATATTCCCTCCTATTCATTCAAAAAAAAAAAAAAAAAAAGCAAACAAACCCCTCATTATGATATATATCAGAGAATTACAGAAAAAATAATTTTAAAATTTTCATTTTAAAATTTTTTTCCATCATTTTCCTAAAAAAAATATGGGAGGGGATCACAAAATTAGTTAAAATTAGTTCAAGATAATAAATATGTAAAAAGTATTTTATTTTTAAAGATAACCCTTTTTAGAAAGATAGTGTATGAGATAAATAATAATAAGTAGAAAAAAGAGGTGTGTGCAAGATAATTAATAAAATGATATAACATGTAATTAATTGGAGTAAAAATTTAAAAATGTTGATTAAAATTTCAAATATTCATTTATATATCTTATAAATAGGATCATTTTTACTTTAAAAGTTATATCGGTCCTAATTATAGGAATTATTTACCAAAATTTGGAGAAATTAAGGAGAGAAGTTAAATTAGTTAATTATAATTATTTTTCAAAAATACCCCTGCTTAACCACTTCATAATACCACGGCTTTACCTTATGTTGGGCAGTTTCCTTCTATTTGTGTAAGTCGCTTCCTCAGCTCCTCGTGCAATATATATATATGTATATATATATATATATATTTTGGGGGTAGGAAAACGGGTACGTCGGCCCAAACAGAACAAATAAATTGTTCTGTTGTGTATAATACTATAATATGAGTGCGCCATCGTATCAAATTATTTTATATAAAAAAGTATAATTGAGGTGTATATGACATTAATAAGTTGTATAAATTATTTACTTTATAAAATATATAGGTGTATTATTCAATTATTATTGTCTTTAATTATTATTGAGAAAGTATAAATAGGGGTATTATAGGAAAAAATTGACAAAAAAGTTAAAACTGCTTCTTATAATTGACCAAAACCAAGTTCAAAAATGTGTTCATATAATTATTACGGAGGAAGTACTTTATTTCCCCCATTTTCTTACAGGAGTACATTAGTTCTTTATTTTTCCCATTAAGTTTGAAATTCAGAAACAATAATGATACATTTATGCATGCATACATAAATTAGTTATCTAATTGAATCATATTCTAGCATTGCTAATTGAGATAACTATTCCAAATATATATATATATATATAAATATATATATATATATATATATATATATATATATTTTACATGAATAGACTTTATGTATAGAATTGCTGTGTACAAAATGGCTCATCCACTACATTAAAGGGTGTGAGAGTGGAGAGATAAATTAATTAATTAATATTAGCACTTGGCAGCACTATTGTTGTATTTGTGATGGGGTCCACAGATTCAAAATCAGAAGGCTCATGTGTGTATGCATATATATAGAAAAGTAACTCCCATTCTAAGTTATGCTTTGGATATTCTTATGTATGCCATTGAGCTTATTGGATTTATTTATTTATTATTATTATTATTATTTACAAAAAAAGGCAGAATTATGGTAGAAAATAGGAAGTGATTGGTTTGAAAAATGTGGTTCCGTGTGATCTAAGAACTTATCAACACAATGTCCTGTGATTTTGGTAACTCGTAAGTGCCTTCTTAAAAAAACACTTTTTAATTATCCTTTTGGTTCTCATTTCTAACGTGATTATCCTTTCCATCAAGGGGATTTCTCTCTATTGTTTAATCAATACTCCCTCAGTTGATTTTTATTTTTATTTTTTTTAAAGGAACCTAAATAGAAAGTGTTAATTAATCATGATATATGTTGTTTATTATTAGATTATGTATATTAATTTATAAGTCAGACTAATTAGTTTGAAAAAAATGATAGATAAAATACTTTAAAATAATTTATTTAGCTTATGTAATCTTTTAAAAAAATTAACTGGATCTTATATTTAAGACTAGAGCGAGTATTTAATTTTTATTATTTGAATTTTCTATTTTATTTTATTTTTTGTTATATGGAAAAAAAAAACTTAGGTCTATCTGTTTACATATATTAGATCCAATTCTTCAATAAAATATTTTCACATATGATTTTTATTTTAATAATTGTACAACAGAATTTTTTTGAATATAAGATTTGTGGATGTCCATATCTCCCATTATTTCCTATTCTCCTATTGTTTCCTATTCTCTCCCATTACTTCCTATGATTATGGAATCATATTAATTGTAAATTAGAGAGTTGTGCCTATAAATAAAAGGCATATGTTATGTATTTTACACAACATTGACAAGTGAATGAGAACTACTCTCCACTTTCTTCTCTTGTTCTTATTCTCTTATTTTATCTTTTGCTCTCTTATCCTAGATTTATCTTTTATTTTTATAACACGTTATCAGCATGAAATCTCCAATAAAGGTATGATTTTCTCATCAATCTCCAATGAAGGTATGATCTTCTCATCATTTCCTTGATGATTTCAAATACCTTTTTTTTACCGTATTTTATTTTATCTATTTGGGATAATCTGAGCTACTATATAGAATTAAAAAGATACATTTACCAATTGTTATAAACATTGAATTTCATGACTAAGATTGGATATTCCTCATATCCTAGATTGAATTTCATGACTACCAATTGTTTTCATATCTTATATATTCTTTACAAGTTCTTTTACATTATTTTTGTTATTTTAGTATGGCCAGAAGTCATATTGCTTCGATTTCCTATTCTATGGCTAGAAGTCATATTCCTCATATTCCTATTTTGAGGTTATATGATCAGAAGTCATATAACTTTGATTCCTAATTTGATATTATATGGCCAGAAGCCTTATGCCTTTTTCTCTTTTGCAATATGGTCAGAAGTCATATTCATTTGATTCCCTATTATGGCCAAAAGTCATACACTTTTTCATCTTCTATTTTATTGAATGCTTAAAAACCATATACAACTTTTAATTATCCGAAGATAAAAGGTCAGAAGCCATATAATTTATGTTGAAGATAACAGGTCGAAAGCCATATAATTCTAATTTCTCATCTTGAGATTAATTGGCCCGAAGCCATGTGAACTAAATGGCCCGAAGGCATAAAGTTTTAAATTTTGTTGTACTATTTTACTTTATGAATTATTTTTTATATTTATGAATTTTTTGTTATTATCATTTGTATTATTATATTGCATTTTCATATTTTAAGAGTTTCCTTTTTTTGCATTAGTCTAAATCATGTTAAATCTTAAAAATTTGAAATTGTGGTTCTTGTTGTTACTAGAAATAACTATTTATCTTACTTGATCTATGATTTTTCTACGCTACCATTTACATGAAAGTCTCAAAACTCAGTATATGACCATAAAAGACCCACTTGTTTTTTTGTAGCATTTTAAAAGAAGCGTATGACCACTAGAAAATGGCTATCCTTCCAAAGGTTCATTATGAATGAATACATCCAATTTGCTCCTGTGGTAACAATACCGTAAATGAGGTTTAATTAATAAATATGCTGAATTCATTTATTGCCTCCATGTGGGCAAACAAAACAATAAGCTTTTGTTGAAAAATCATGAATATCGTCCATCAAGCTCGACTAAATTCCCAAAAGTGAATGTAGTGATGAATGAATCCAATGAAGATGATCTTAAGGCGCCGATTGCCCGCTTTTTCAAAAACCTATACCTTGATGACTCTTGTAATTCGGCCCTCCTATCTACTCGGTCTGGTTTTGCCAGGATTGATTAGGCCTCTACGAGACATATGTCCAATATCCCTTCATATGAAGAGATCAGACACGTTGTGTTTTCTGGGGAATTTCAAAGCTCCTGGGATTGATGAGTTTCCCTCCATTTTCTATAAGAGTAACTAGAACATAATTGGTCCCTCTGTCTGTGAGTTTGTGAAACAAGCCTTTCAGGGATCGACTTTGTTGGAGGAATCGAATAGGACTCTCATTGCCTTATTTCCTAAGAAAGAGAACCCCGAGTTGGTTGCTCATTTCAGGCCTATTTCACTTTGTATTGTTCATTACAAATGTGTTGCTAAACTAATCACATAAAGACTTAAAGGGGCCATTAATGCTCTAGTTTCACCTTTCCAAGCCAGCTTCATTCAAGGTAGATACATTCAAGATAACATAGTTATTGGACAAGAACTCCTGCATATTATGAGCTTGAATAGGAGTAAGAGAGGGCTTATGGCAATGAAGATTGACCTCGAAAAGGCTTACGATAGAATTTGCTGGAATTTCTTAAAGCAAGTTCTTATTGAGGCTGGATTTGAAGAAGACTTTATCAATCTCATTACCCATTGTGTTTCTTCAGTTTCCTACAATGTAATTTGGAATGGTAGCCAAACCGAATTCTTTCGTCCTCAAAGGGGTCTTCGCTAAGGGGATCCAATTTCCCTACTTTCTTTTGTCCTTTGTATGGACAAACTATCCCATCTAATTTGTGATGCGGTTGAGAATGGGAGTTGGAAGCCTATCAATCTCTACCTCTAGACAGGGGCCGAAGGTGTCCCACCTTATGTTTGCCGATGACTTGTTACTATTTGGTGTTGCCTCAGAATCTCAAGTGGGATGCATGATGCACTGCTTAGATACCTTCTCAAAAGCATTTGGGAGTAAAGTAAATCCCTCCAAGTCTTCTATATTCTTCTCTCCTAGGGTGTCAGATCAGTCGAAGGTGAGAATCAAAGATTTAACTCTAATGAAAGCCTCCTGTGAGATTGGTAAATATCTTAGTTTCCCTCTCTCTAGGAATAGGAAGAGAAATGATACTTTTAATTATATCATTGATCGTGTTCACTCTAAGTTGTTGGCTTGGAAAGCTAGCGCCTATCCATAATGGGTCGTATCACCATAGCCAAATCGGTTCTTAGCTATATTCCTCTATATCCTATGCAAGTCTCCATAATTCCTAGGAGTATTTTCCTTCAGGTAGAGAGATTACAGAGAAATTTCATTTGGGTCACGATGAATCTCAATATAAATTCCATCCAGTGGGTTGGGATACCATTACTAGATCTAAAGAGTTTGGTAGGCTTGGGTTTAGGAAACTTTCTTCCTTTAACCAAGCTTAAGGGGCTAAATTAGCTTGGAGATTAACTGTTGGCTTTAATGGGTTGTGGGCTAATATCCTTCAGCATCGCTACATGATGAGAGATGATGATTCACTTATGGCTTATCACCCTGGGGACTCTTATTTATGGAAATTTATCACTTCCCAACAACCGATCATTGATAAGGGTTCCAAGTGGCCAATTAGAAATGGACAAATGGTGAGTTTCTTCTCTGACCCAAAACTGTTTGAGGGGTGTGGAATTAACCAAATCTGAAAATGCCCACTTTCTAACGAAGAAACCAACTCCCATGTTGCGGATTGGGTCCGTAATGGCTGTTGGGGCTATGAGAAGCTTGAGGATTATGTCTTACTACTTGTTACTCAGCGTCTGGCAGCAGTTCTTCCCCTAGGGCTGATGCCGGTCATGATATGTTGGGTTTGGACACTTCTAACGATGGTGTTTTCTCGATTAGAAGTGCCTATTTTTTTATTGAAGATAATTCCCCCATCACAGATTCAGTTTAGCCAAGGTATTATGGAAATGGGAAGAAGCTGAAAGAATCAAGACCTTCATGTGGATAGCTGCCCTGAACAAATTACCAACTAACCAGTGGAGAAGTGGCTAGGCTGGGTCTTTAGCCCTTTGCGGTTCCTGTAATATGGGAGTGGAAGATACTTTGCATATTTTAAGGGATTGCCCTTCGCTTCACGGATGTGGATGTCACTAGTCCCTCCAAGGTATGTGTCTTCCTTCTTCTCTGCTAGACTTAGAGACTGGTTAGCCATAAATCTTAAGAATAGCTTGTGCAAAGAAGTAGGTTATGTTTGGAGCATTTTTTTGGTGTTGGGATCTAGAAATTGTGGAATTGGAGGAACTTATCTATTTTTGAACCTGATTTTGTGAAACCTCCTAACCCGGTGACAATCATCCTTCACATCTGGAGGAATTTTGCTATGCATCCGGAGCTAGTCTCAACTCCCCCTAGTCCTATATGCTCTCCTTCTTCCTCGGTGGCTTGGGCTAGACCTCCCTTAAACTGGATTAAACTCAATGTTGATGGTGCCGTGTCAATAAGGACTTCTTCGGCAGGGTATGGAGGTGTACTATGGAACTGTCATGGTGAGTGGATCGTTGGGTTTACTAAAAGTATTGGTGTTTGCAACCCCATCTCTGTGGAAGAATGGGCCATATTTGGGGGTCTTAATATTGTATGGGACATGGGTTTTAAAAAAATTACTCTGGAGTTCGATGCTTATGAGATTGTTATGAGGCTTTTAGATTCTACTCGTAATGTTGGGAGCCTACTGTTTGCTCGCATTCTAGATCTGTTAAGTAGAGAGTGGAGTGTGGATATTAGACATATATCTAGAGATTGTAACAGGATTGCTGATGCGGTTGCCAAGACTGGCTTGTCAAAATCTGTGATCCTGGGTGAGTGCCCTTTGTTTTTGAGGGCCTGGGATTAATTTCCCCTGTTGTGTAATTTCATTTGTATTTAGGAGTTTGCCTTCTCTTATATCAATATATATATATATATTAGGGTTAAGGTGTAAAAATGCACATGTGTTTTTTTCAAGGAGCGTCTAACATCAAGTATTTTTTTTAGATACAAAAGTGACTAAGTGGTTATAAATTAGGTACAAAAATACCGTTTGACTGTTAAGTCTCACTTTTTTGTTGACTGGACGATGAGTGGCTTTCAAACATACAAAAATACACATGTGGTTTGACCACAAAAGCGCTTAAAACAAAATGTTTTTTTTAGGTGCAAAAATACATGTGGTTTTGCCAAAAATACCATTTGACTGGTAGTTTGACTTTTTTTTTTTTTGATTGGATGGTGACGTGGCTTTCAAAGCAACTGTGTGAAAAAAAAAACATGCTGACTAGATGCAAGTATGAGTTGAGAAGAATTAATATCATCATCCATATCTCTCTGTTTGCCCCTTGTAACAACACTATACCTGAAAATCAAGCCTGACCAATGCGGATATATTTTTTATCCACATGCCACTTTAGCTGTATGAGTTTCACTGGGCTATTTCTGAGGCAACAATAGGTACGTGTCATTTGATGCATACTTGCTCTAGCCGACGCTGCGACGGTTCAATTTTAAGGGTTTTTTTTTTGCCATACAATTACTTTGAAAGCCACGTCACTGTCTAGTCAGAAAAAAAATCAAACTTAACGGCCAAACGATATTTTGCACCTAATTTGTAACCATGTAGTCACTTTTGCAATTAAAAAAACACTTGGTGATCATCACTCCTCACGAAAAAACACATGTGCATTTTTGTATCTTAACCCAAAATATTAATTGAACCTCAAAACTATTAAATATAATTAAATAAGTTAGAATTTGGAAACTTCATTATATATTACTAAGAAGCCATCAATATGGGGAAAAAAAGTGGAGACTCCCAATTAAATTCAACTGAAATACCTGAATCAAAATTCAAGCCTTAACAAATTCCGAATCAAACTAAAAAATATAATTAGAGACTTCTGAATGTCGTCAAATAACTATGATACTCCTATAAAAGATGTTAAAGAGGATACCACTTAATTTTGAATGAATAAATCCATCAAAACTTATGTAAGTCATCATACACACACACACACAAAAAAAAAAAAATCTGTAAAATTTTTATATAGATAAGAATCATTAAAAAGGCAGAGAACATTACGGTTCAACAACGTGAAATATATTTTTTATATAAAAAAAGTCATACATTTTGAAAAGAAAGGGGAAGAGAGAAAGGACTTGAGCAGAAATATAGCAGGAAGTTTGCATTTGGTGAAAGAATCATAAATCAAATCATTTTGCAGCAGCAAATGGTAAATTTTTGCTCACTAATTAGAAAACTCAGAAGCACAAAGTGGGAGCTAGAATAAACAAGGAAATCTGGAATATTATTGTACGTTGAGTTGAGGCTTGTTGAATTCCCACGGAGACGAGCTTAGGTGGAGCGGAGGCTGAAGGGAGGATTTGGGGATTTTATTGTTTTCATCATTAATAATTAAAAGCCAAACAATTAGTGCAAAAGAATTCCACTTTTAGGTGTGTTTGGTTTGATGGGAGGGAGTGGAAAGTAGGGAATTGATCAAATTGCCATTAATAAATGGAATATTCTTTTTTGTTGAGAGTATATTTTGGGAATATTGAAAAGTTTCTACGCTTTTGGTAAAGAGAGGGTAAAAGATCTCCCTCTCCCTCTCCCTCTCCCTCCCTCCCCTCCCTCAAACCAAACTAGCCCTAAGGTAAATCCAGTTAAAATAATTAAAACCGACATCATATCTACAACTACTTTTATTTTTATTTTTTTTAACTATAAAGGAGTATTTTGGTCTTTTTACAACATTTATAAATCCCTAATGAGGCCTCTTGGCCTGATTAGGAATTTATCAAAAATATAGGCCTAAATTCATATTTAAGAATTTCAATTGGATTTAATTGAGATTCTAAAAAAATCACATGAAAATAACACTTTTCAGCTTGCTTAGATTATTACTCCGATCCCTTCAATCCTTTCATTTTTATAATGAACAACTATTAAAATAACATAGTTGAATATATTAGTTAAAAGTAATAAATATGTAATTTGTGTATTTTTTTTTCAATTACATCCTTCTTTAAAATAGTACAAGAAAGATAGTGGGTGAAAATTTATTACAAAGAATAATGGGTAACATATATTTAAGGGTTAAGGTGCACATTGGTCAACAGAAGTGTTATACTAGAAGCATCTGACACAAAAATATTTTGAAGATATAAAAAATACCAATGGGTTAATTTAAAACTTCAAACGAATGACTAAAACGTGAATGTGCTACTTTCACCTTAATTTATTTATTTATTGATATTTTTGCTTCCTTTCAGTTATTCATTGACTTTGGCAAAAAAAAAAAAAAAAAAAAAAAAAAAATTATTCATTGGCATGTTTGATACCTTCAAAATATTTTTGTGTCAGATGTTCCTAGCATAACATTTTATTGGTCAATCTACACTTTAACCCCTATATTTAATGAGGGTAAAAATAAAAAGATTAGTTTAAAATTCTCCTTATATTAAGAACTACCTCTATGACAGAGAATATTTCTTATAAAAAAAATTGGAGGGAGTATCATTCAGCACTTGGGCGTTTATATATATACATATATTAGTTGAAGTTCACTCATTGCATTTTTCTGAATCATATTTCACCAATTTATTTATATTTATTTTTTGACCTTAAACTGAAGTACAATATCAAATCTTATATAAAAAAAAAAGGAAAAAAATGATTATTATCGCAAAATTAAATGAACCATGTCTCACACCTATATATTATCACCAAAAATTTAAAACCTATAAATTGAAATCATTACCATATCAATCCCACTTTGGAAGTAAGGCTCATTACCTTTTTTTTTTTAAAAAAAAAAAAAAAAAAAAAAAAAAAAAAACCTTCTTACGAAATTGGTAAACTTCTTTAAAATTTGTTACCCTCGAATGAAGGCTATAAATAAAGCCCTTGAAGACTCACAATAGCACAAATCTTGACTTTATAAACTAAAATTGAGCGATTTATATTTAATATTATTTTATTTTTATAATTTTAGTATTTTTATTAAAATTCAGCAGTTTATATTGAGTGATTCATATTTAAGCAGAATATAAAATAAAGATAATACTCTAATCATCATCTTGTGTAAGGTTTACTTAATTTAATCTTATTTTCCCCTCATTTTAAATTAGGTAGCCTTTTAATTTTAAGACTTGGAAAAGAAAATTACGATGGTACAATTCTCTCATTTTTTCAAAAAAAAAAAAAAAAAAAAAAAAAAAGGTATCCAAAGTTTAAATCAAACAAGTTAAATTAGACTACTCGTGGTTCATCTTCTCTTCAATCTCTTAAGTCTGGCCTGGTTCATCTTCTCTTCAATCTATCAAGTCGCATCTCTTCCATACAAGACTTCACAAGTCAAATGGACTTGTTGCTCAACTACTTCACAAGTCAAATTAGTAAAATCGTTTTAATGAAAAAAAATCGTAAAAATGTAAAATCGCAGTGATAAATCAAGATTTTAACTACTATGGGTTCACCCTTTAAAGGCTGCCTTGACAAGTCAAAATGAGTTTCAGTTAGCTAAATGAAAAGCAAATTCTAATTTTAAAGTTTTAAAGTTAACATGTCATCTCCAATTTCACCACAAGCACAAAAGCGATGCAAAGCCACAAAAGAGATGACATGAACAAAACATGTGCACTCAAATTGGTTGGGTGAACAACGTCATTAGTTTGTGTTGGAGTTTACCTAAATTACCCTTGGGGAGTTATCCAAACCCAACATAAAGGAGGCTTTAATGAGAATGAGACAAAACGTGGGCAGAGATTTGTAATATACCCATTAGGTTTAAATTAATTAGGTGGAAACACTTATACATGTTCATATACATGAGATGAGTTAAGGAAGTCATTTTACACATGGGAATACATAACTCTTAGAATAAACAAGGGTTAAATACTTAAATACCAATTTATTACAAGATGGAAGTATTGGTAAGAAGTCTTTCAAAGAGAAGTTTTTTTGGTATCATTTTTGCTTGGAAGTTTGAAAAATTGTAATCTTGTCGATCGGTTGATCTTCGACCGTTAGATCGTTTTTCTCTTTGTAAACTTTTAGGGCAAATTTGCTCCTAAAAAAAACTTTCGGGGCAATTTGCTCATAAAAAAAACTTTCAGGGCATATTTGCTCCTTTTTGTAAATTTCCGTGGCAAAAATGATACCAAAAAAACTTTTGGATCTTTGAGTCTTTCCCTTACCAATACTTCCGTAGCAAAAATAGTATTTAACCCAATAAACAATTGGTGAAAAAGCCTTTGGTTCTCTCCTCTCTGGTTTTTTTTTTGCCGTTCCTCTGTGTTCTTTATATATATATATCTATAAATTTTATAAGAGGGGTTGGGCCATTTCACCTATAATCTAAAGACAAAATGCTTGAACTTGCTCAATAGAGGAATTCAAGACTGAGAGTACATATGTCTCCACCTCAGCTGGAGTTACCCTCTACATCCCAAGCTCTAGAATGCCTCCCTTAGTGTCACGAAAACCGAAGAAATCGAACCCTCTCCATTTATAGGAATGTTTGACCCTTCGACCATTTAACGGGTCCATTCCACTTTGTTCTCTTCAATGGATTTGCTATGTATTATAATCCAAGTCCAATAAGTGATTCGGATTCGTTCGTGTGGGCTAACGGGTTGGTTCGTTGGACTTTCAGGCACGCCTAATTCCTACAGTATGCTTGGCTCCAAGGATGTTTATCTCAATCAAAGCAAGTTGTTTCTTTCCCTCTCAACCAAAGGCCATAAGTTATATCATGAAGATCTAAATTTCATATTGAACCCCTCGTCTTTGGGTTCAACTAGCGTAGGGGTCGGTCTTCCTCACCTTATGGGAGGGTTCGATCCTGCGTTAATCAATCTTACGAGAGATCCTGCTAGGCTTCATTAACCCACATGGGCCAAAAAGTTCTTGCTATTTGTGAATTTGGCCCAAGCGGCCCCATGTCGTATCGGGTAAAAAGGTCAACCTCTTCTAAAATTTTATTTTCAAAAAAAGAAAAAAATTCATATTGAAAGCCACCTGCAATAAATTGGTTGAATCACAGTTGCATATGAAGGAGTTGTGTTTTTCCCCCCCAAAGGATACTACCAAGTCAAAAGTTAAATAATTCACGTCGGTTTCAGTTGTAGGTTTGAAAACTTATTTGATGCTCATCAAGGAAATAACAAATGTGGTTTTACTTTCTCTAACTTTGTGAAAAATAGCAGCAGTATTATTTTTATTTTTATTTTTACAAAAATCCATCAATATAATATCGTTTTGATTTTTTTTTTAAAAAAAATATATAATTTATTTAACGTCAATGTAAAGCATAAATTTTTCTGAATTATCTCATAATAAATATAAATATATAAAACTGATGATAATTTATTCTAAAATTTTTCATTAATAAAAATCCTTTCAAGCGCCAAATCAATATCTATCGTATCTTTTATTTCTTTTTATCATACATAGACATATATTGCTATTGTGGTAAAATCAGGAAATTGACTTACCGAGATTATCATTTTTATTTGGGTTAAGGTGCAATTTTGCCCTTAAAGTATCCTTAAAGATGTTGATATTGCGCAAGTTTAAAAGCAAGCGATATTCTTGCCTCCGTTAAAAACCCTAACAGTCAACGTTAGTTGACCGTTAGGGTTTTTAACGGGCGACAACATTCTTACGCTTTTTTTAACTTCAAAAAAAAGGGAAAAGAACATCTACGTCGAAAACTTCGTGAGCAAAATTGCTCCCGGCGCATACTTTAGCGCAAAATTGCACCTTAACCCTTTTTATTTTTAACTCAAAAAATTGTGTCAATTTGTAAAGGGAAATATTGCTCTATTTTAATACTTCTGAGACAACATTCAATCTAAAAAAAATTTCCAGAATAATATTACTCCTAGTCAAAACTTCTAAGACAAATTTACTTTTTAACCTATTTTACTATTGATGTGAAAACTTTATTGACCGGCAATCTATAACTTGGACATATGCTCTAGATGAACCTCCCACCCAAGCTCACCTAAACATCTTGAGTATAATATAAACAACCTTCTATTTTTATTATGAGGCATCAATTAAAAATATTTTTTTTCCCAAATATAATGCACCAACCGCCTCATTAATTAAATTTTCCCACTTTACCCTTATTACTAATTGAGGTTTAAAGTTACAAAAAATTACATCGCATCATTTAAAGAGGGGCAAAATTGGAGAGACCTATCAATTTAGGACAAACATAATAAACTGACTATCATTCTGTGATCCACAAAAATTAGTAGTCGGTGGTGCACAATAAAGACCAAATAAAGTGTGTGTGTGTGTTGAAAAGTAAAAGAATCCAATAGGCAAATTTGTCATGGACCCATAGCACAAGATCTCAAGTTTAAAGCCGTATGAAAAGCCAATAAGGGTGACACAGTTGGTTAAGGCGTCAACCTTCACCCTAAAAGGAAAGAGGTTCGATAACCACGGGTCGATGTAAGGGCCTCGTTGGTGGGCGATCTGTAAGTACCTCTATAAGCGTTTTTTGAGCCTGGAGGTATGTCCGGATCTTGATGGGTTACCAGTATCTACCCCACCTAAACTTTTTATTAAAAAAAAAAAAAAAAGCCGTGTGAAAACAGAAAACAGTTTTGAAATAGTTACTCAATTAGGCCCAACATTACTTAGAATAAATTCCATTAAAAAAGAGGGCACAGTTTTGCCAGGTAAGCCCAGCGCGTGGCAGAGTGAGAGTACCGCGAAGCACAAAGAGGTTCAGCTGGAAACGGCCTCACGCCTTATTTTCTCACGCCTCGCGTACGCAAACGCTCTTACTCCTTCCAATTATAATTACTCTTTCCCCCACTTTGGCTTCTCCGTTTTCCAACTCCCTCATCAACACGCATAACCCCCCTCAAACCCTAGTCACAGGTTCTTCCGATTCTTTCCTCCTGATTCTTCGCTTAATTCGATTTTATTTTATTTTTACTTTGTGTTTCTGGATTCGCTTTCTTTCGATTCTAACATCGATTACTGTTCGTTCCCCTCTTTTCTCCATCGGTTTCCGTTTATGATTGAGTCATTTATCCATAAAGAGATTGAGTGTTGGAAGGTGTGAAATTATATGTTGTTGTTCTGTCTCTGGTCTTAGATATTATGCCTGGTATTTTTGTTCCTTACTAAAAGATTGATTCTCTCTCTTTCTTTATTTTTCGGGGTGAAGAGTAAATTGATCTTGATCTTTGAAGCGATTACTTGCTTATACGTAAATACACATACGGTTGTTAGATATTTGACTGGTTGGTTGTGGCTAGGTAGTGGTATATGGATAGAGTTCCTCTTTGTGCATTAGCGATTAAATCGGGGCATTATGAAAGAATATTGTAATGTGGAGTATTTTCATCTTATTCCTTTTTTTTTTTTGCTAGACATATAGTGAATAAATAAACTAAAGGGAAAGAAAAGATATAATTAACTAGCTGCGTAGAACCTTAATATTCATACTTAACTGAAAATTTGCATTCATGTCATATTCATATCCTTTAGCAAATATAGCTTGACGTTGTGGATGTCACCCCATAATTCTTGAGCAGGTATTGATTTTTGGCCTGTGATTGTGACTGTCATTAAT
Source organism: Acacia melanoxylon (assembly GCA_019022615.1). NCBI lineage: Eukaryota > Viridiplantae > Streptophyta > Magnoliopsida > Fabales > Fabaceae > Acacia > Acacia melanoxylon. Next base: position 8,906,420 of record JAFJYJ010000002.1, read on the forward strand.
GCTTTTGTATTCTTGTGAAATTTTCATTAACTTAATGATTTAATCACCTGCACCATATGCCTCCAATAACCATTTTATTCCTTCTTAACTAAATGTTTTACTTATAGTGAGAAGGCCTTGACCAATGGCTTCAAAACGGATCAACAAGGAATTGAAGGATCTGCAGAAAGACCCTCCTGCATCTTGCAGCGCTGGTTTGTGCTCTTTCTTTCATTTTCCCCTTTTTTTCTTCGGATGATTGTGTCTAGGCATACATTAATTGAATGAACAGCACACTACATGCAAAGAGGAAGCAATGAAAGCATTATGGTTGATGCTTTACACGAATAAAGTTACTTCCATTTGGAACTTGGAATGTTCAAAAAAGTTATGCATTACATTGTTGCACTTGTGTGCATAACGTCCACCTAATATGCATTTATACCTTAATAATAATTACCGAGCGCCAATTTTTATGAACAAGTTTCTTAAATTAGAATATATGTCCTGCACATTCATGATGACTGTATTACAACCTCGAAGGAAATTTGACTTTTGTGGAGTGATTGGTTTTCAATGTTTAGGCCCAGTGTCTGATGATATGTTCCATTGGCAAGCTACAATTATGGGCCCCTCTGATAGCCCATTTGCTGGAGGTGTGTTTCTTGTATCAATTCACTTCCCTCCAGATTATCCCTTCAAACCACCCAAGGTAATCCCAAACCTGATTCATGTGTATTACCTGTGTTTAAATAAGCCTAGGTCCTGGGTGCATAACTATTTGCCGGACTCCCTTAGCCATATTACATTTTTTTTTAATCCTTTTTTTTTTTCCTAAAAAAATCAATAGCATCATCATATGATTACTTTTGTAATTTCCACACAGTGAGATGGTTTAACATCCATTCTATTAGATAGATCACATGAAGCAATGAGATTGACTAGGATTCTAGAAGTTCTGAGCTGATGCCCCACTTAAACAACAAGTGCATGAAAGTTTAGTAATAGTTTGAACAGTCTAGTTTTGGCTGCTAGAATGATCTGCTTCAGTGTTGTCACTAACTTCATCTCTAGTTAATTATCATTTCAAACTTGATGGCAATTTATTTATCGACATTGATGTTGAGAAAGGACATCAGGGTTTCCAATGATCTGGACTAGCATTTGACCAATGTAGGTCACTTTTTCCCAATATACATATGTATGTGGTTGTTTTCAATCGAGCACTAGTTTTCTTAACCATTTTAATTCCTAGTTATGGAAATGATTAGTGTAACATCTATTGTTATGGTATTCGAACAAGAATGAGAGAGAGAAGGGAGAACTAGAGAGAAGCAGGGGAATTTCTGAATATTCTTCTGTTATTCACATCTGAGTTACAAGGCAATTACAAAGGATGGCTTATGAATTATTTATAGGCTCCTTATCATTAATACCGCCTAATGGCTATTATTCACTAACTGCCTATTTAACTAACAGTAACTAACAATCCTTTTCATATTCTCCTTAACATTCCTCTCATTTCAGGTTTCCTTCCGCACAAAGGTTTTTCACCCCAACATCAATAGCAATGGCAGTATCTGCCTTGACATCCTCAAAGAGCAATGGAGCCCTGCCCTCACAATATCCAAGGTATAGCCTTCTCTTTTCTTTTACTTTCCCCTTGGAATTTCTTCCATTGTTATACATGGGATGCCTCTCTGCCCTTTTTTTTTTACGGTTTGTTTTTGGGAAAATTAATCATTTAGTTCCCTAACTATAATTTCAACTCGATTACCACTCAGTTGCTGAACTCTTAACTCATCCAACTCAGTCCCAAAGTTTGAGCCATTTTATCGGAACTTTTGATGTAAGGTTCGTTGAAAATTTTGCTATAAGCTGAAACAATGGGATTTTGCAGGTGCTTCTGTCCATATGCTCTCTGCTGACAGATCCCAACCCAGATGATCCTCTGGTACCTGAGATTGCTCACATGTACAAAACCGACAGAGCCAAGTATGAGGCTACTGCTCGATCATGGACCCAGAAATATGCCATGGGCTGAGGTTCTCTGATTGATCTGTGAGCTAGATATCTTGCGCAATCCCTACCCATATATTTAGTAAATAAATATTGTTGAATTGTGGATGTAAGAAAAAGCATGAATCTCTACTATGGTTTGTATTCTGAAATTTTAGAGTGACTTGAAGTTTATGGACAAAAGTGTCTATATATGCTACATACGATTCTGCATGTTTTGCCTTATAGTCTCTTCTATTCTATGATATTCATGGAGAATCTTTTTAGCGCCACTGTTTTTATCTGTACGAAATTTGGTTTATTTCGCAGCCGGATGCAAGTGAAGTTTTACCCCTTGTTAGCTCTAGTATGTAGTTCAAAATTTAAGTATAGAAAATAAATTTGTTTTGATTTGGTGCTCATCGATATCTAACTTAGATGATGCATATGTTATATGTTTTTAAGCTGCAGGTTTTTTTGTTTTGTTTTGTTTTTTTAATGAAATGAAATGCAGAAGAAATTAATATTCAATTGTTAATTATAAATTTACATAATAAAAATGATTTTTAAATTAACAGACCATATAAGGTTTAAGGTTAATATAATCTTTGCCTTCCAAATCATTGGTTTTAATTCCTTCAGGGCAAATTAGTCCAGATTTTTTAGATTAATAATTTAAATGAAATGAAACTCGATTTACTAAAACTTATAGTTTAAAACTTGAGAGATTAAAATTAAGATGAAGGTAAATTTGAGAGATCAAATATTATGTTAATCCTAGAATTTAAATTAAATCATTTAAATTGAGACGCTTCACATAATTTGTGCTAGATTCTCCCAGGTAAAGAAAATTAGAAAATTAGAGGGGATATAAAATGTGCTACTTGCATTTTTTTTTTAAAGACCTAAGAAAATTTTAAATCATATTGATAAATTCAACAAATTTCTATTTGAGTCACGTGTCAATTGGAGATTTCAAGCAAAATGACTTTGGTGCCAATCCTCTCTCATTTCGTTATTTTCCAGCTCTATACTCTCTCCTCTCTCAGTAGCTTCTTTCCTCTTACGGTGGTGGAATGGATTGTGGCGGTGGCTGAAGGCTTTACAAAAGCTCGACAGAGGAAGGATTTCTGATGAATCCTTGTTATTCTCTCTTGATCTTATGAAGTCTCAAATTTACTCTCATTCCCTCCAATAAATCTTCTTATTCTAATTTCCATTTGGCCCCTATCTATGCATTCTAATTTTTTTTTTTTTGCAATTTCAAAAGTTGTTTTTTCCTGTTATTTTCTCTATTAATTATTGATTTTCATTTCCTTTTCTCTCTAGTACAATTATGCTCCTGGGCAGATTAATGCATTATGACTCCTGAGCTTTGCAAATTTTGAGAATAAACAAATGCAGATTTGATTTTCACAAGACCTTAATAGGTATCCACAAGAAAAGTACTGCAAAAAACTTGCACACCAAAATTGCTTTTTAATCTTAAGCTTTTCTTAAAAGAAGGAGGTTTTGAAGATCAGCCATTTAAATTTACCCATCAAATTCGGTTCACTCCTCCGCCCTCCTGTTCCTTCCAAATTGGAATTTATTTAAAAATTTGAGATCATGCTATAAGATTTTTTTTTTTGGGGAATACTATTTGAACTTCAAAATCGTAAATAAGTTTTGTTAAAGTGTTCTTATAATTAGGACCGGAGGTAGTAATTTATAATTATTTTATCCATATTTTTTATTTTAAAAATCAATGGGAAAATGATTACAAAATACCATTTGAAATACCAAAATAGAGATGGTCTAATAGTATAAGGCCCCGCCAGTTAACAAAACTTATTTAACTACAAAAGTGTTCCTATAATTAGGAACGGAAGGAGTAATATATATGTTAATTCCATTTGGTATTTGGTAATACATTATATTTAAAATAAGTTTTGTACTGGGATCAGTAAAAGGGAATGGAAGTGGCATAAACCAGCAACTCAAATACTCAACTATCTTCTCTTACCTATTGTAAATCTAAAAGGGAAAATGACCATTTTTACCTTGGAAGTAACCCTGAGGAGTATTGAGTATTTGGAAGTTTTTCGAAGATTGCATTTGCTCTGGAAGTAACCAAAATGGAGCAGTTTTGCCTCGAGGCGACGGAAACATAACGTTGACCATTAAATGCACAGGCTGGCATGGAGACTGTGATGATGGCGTGCAATGTGGGGCTAAAAATGGGCACATGGCACTAAGAACAGGAGAATGACACTATCCATGCTTCATCCTTGACCAAATTATCGCGTGACAAAAGGGACGTGACATGGTTGTATGATAGGTTACATCTTATCATCGATCCTCATATGAATTGGATAGTCGTAATGTCTTGCTAGAAGCCGCTTGCGACTTGTGGGTCGATGAGTGTTGGCCGTTGCCAATTTCATGTGGGCCTACTGGTCGCACACAAGAATAGCAAAGACGAGCTATATAATGTCCGATTCATTGAATCTAAGATATGTCTAAGATTTAATGAATACAATATTTAATCTAGGGAGGATGGATATATATATATATATATATAATATCAATTATATATAATATAATCGAAAATAATATATATATATATATATAGATAATAATAATATTATGTAGTATTTGTTTTGTATTTAATTTATTTGATAAATTAAATAACTAAAACTAATAGAGATATCGTATCTCATATTTAATTTATGAAGATAAATTAAATCAGCTGGCTTTTAATTCGGTTTAAATAAAAATATTAGATTAAATATGTTGGACAAATTTAATTAATATCATTTTAATCCAATTCAAATTTCAAATTAATTAATTTTGAATATATAATACGGCCCATTAGGGTTGGAAAACCCTAAGACAATGAGGAAGACGTATTAGAAAGGCCACAAAAGAAACCCTAGAGAATTGAGAAAAAAACGTTAGAGGCGCTAGTACGCTGCCTGTGTTGGGGTCCTGTTTGTGTGGATACCGGTAGAAGGAGCTGGTTTGTTCAGTTGGCTCCTAGTGATCGAACAAGACACATACGAAAGGTACAATTCTAACTATTGGAATTAAACGCCATTAATATATCTATGATTGGGATTCAATGTTTCTTTTGATAAATTTTTTTCGTTGTTTGTACGAATCCCAACAATTAAAAGGTTTAAGCCAATAGAACCATATTTTACCTTTGAGTAAAATGCCAGGGAGATCACCAAAGAAGAGCGTGCGGTCAGAGGAACAAGCTAGGAGGAGGATGGAAAAAAACAAACTATATAAGACAATGATGCACCATTATCAGATTTGCCTCCAAATCTACCTGAGAAGTTAACAAAAAAGGATCTACTGGTACATGCACAATATGTCGTCAAGAGGGTCACAAAAGGGCTACATGTAAAAATGTGAGTTTTATACTGTATTTTTATCATTTTTTTTTTATCAATGTGCTTTGCAATACTGATGCATTATTACTACATTGCAGCGGCCAAAAACAACTACTTCAACGCCAACAGCTATGGACAGTGATGCACAATATTCTCAAGTGAGCAGCCAACAATCTCAGTGCAAATCTGCAATCAAGGCTACGTGGAGGAAGAGCTTTTTATAAGAGTCGGGTTGAGAGTAGAATGGGAGTTCGGCTTGACATTAACACTGGCCGTACTATGTCTTATGTAATTAAGTTACTTTGTTTGTTGTTATATTCCAAGTGTGTGCACCAACTGGGCGGATCCAGAAAATTATTTAAGGTGGTGCACTAGTGGCGGGGGGATTCGGGGGTTCAGGGCAGCGCCCCTGAATTTTTTTTTTTTTTTTTTTTAAGAAAATTTTTAAATGCATTAAAAAACAAAAGAATATAAACAAGAAAAAAAATAATATATAAAAAAAATATTCATGAAATCAAGTGAATATTGATGATGTAATAAGAGAGGTAGTTATTTTACAAACCTGTCGTTTAGAAAAGTAAGGTTAGGTGCTGTTAGAAATGTAGCTACATAAATTACAATGAAGAGTGCGTATTTAATAAGTTCAAATACATATATTTTAATAACAAAAGTATATTATAATAAAAATAATTACAATGTCATCCTTTTAGACCTTATTTTTTGGAATTCCATCATAATGGCCTTATTATCAATGCTATCAAATATATCTTTAACAAAAAAAAAATGGAAGAGACAAATTCAAGGGGGAACTAAATACATCTTTAAAAAAAATAAAAAAAATTAACCAAGTGAAAAATTCAAGGGGGCCCTTGCCCCCCAATCCATAACCTAGATCCGCCTATGCCAACTGATGTTACTATTTCTTTTTCAGTCTTGTAGCCTGAAATGATGAGGTCACAAGTTGTTATTAATGAGGGTACATGTGGGGATTACATGCAGCAACATTCAGATACTGAGACTAGATTTCCCATACCAAATGAGAGGGAACTCAGGACAAGGAGGACCATGTCTAGTAATTCAAGTAATATTGGTACTTAGAAGGTCCAAATTCAAGTAGATGGAGCAATTGCTTCAGAACCTTCTGACTTGCCCTTTAATCCTTTAGGCTTCATGTGGAGAGGGGAACCAGCTATGATCACATCACGTCTGCTAGCACACAGAGACATCATGCTGATTTCTTCAACCAGTAGAAAGAAATTCCCAACAAGAGGAAGGGGAAGGGGAGGTTGAATGATAATTGGACCTCAATTTGTTTAGTTGCCAAGAATGATTATTGGTATATTTTGCACAAGTGGTTATTCATTAATATGTATTTAGGACGTCAATGTGTTTTTGTCATCTCAAGACAGCCACCATATTTTTGTACAAGTGGCACATTAGGGAATTAGCCAGCTTGTTTAAGACTATTTTTTTAATTACTATGGGTTCATGTATCAAACAATGCAACTTAAGTTATCTTCAATTACAATTGCTCTTCTTGCCTTTAACCACTTTCTTTGTAATTACTCTTGTGAGTCTTTATATGCTCTTTTCTAAAACAAGCAACATGATACATATGAAAGTATAATTGAGTTTGTTTATTTGTCTTTATACACTTTTGTGAGTCTTTATTTGTTAGTACTTATGTTAATCTGTCTTCATTATATTTCAGTTCATGATTGTCCAACATGGTTAAGAATTTTTTCCATAATTGTATCCATTACCTTCAATTCCAGAAGTTTACAAAAGATTGACACTAAGGAAAATAATACCATGAACTTTATCTTTCATTACAACATGCATCATCGTTCCAACTACATTGATCTAACCTAAAACCCCTACATTTAACCTTACACACATTCCATTTAACACAAATTGATAACAACAAAGAAAAAAAAAAACACATAAGGTCCCTCTAATGCACTAGAGGTCCCTCTTATGTAGCAGACGGGAGTTGGGGTGTCCGTCACCTGGAGGCAAATATGCTCCATTTTGGTTACTTTCAAAGACAAAAAAGCTCCTCGAAAAACTTCTGATGCACCTCGAGGCAAAAATGCTCCATTTTACCGGAAGTCGTTTGAGAATGTTTTGGATGATTTCTTGAGGAAGATATATCATATTGCGATCCATTCGCGTTTGCTTCATGATGCTCGGTCTGAACGTATTTCTCTCAGGAAAAAGCCCTTGCCATGCAATCTCCGAAGCCATTAACCAGCTAGGGATTTCAGTCTGTGTGTAAACTTTGGAAAAATCTCATATGAAGTCCATCTTTCATCGCAGACCACCTTCAACATCCCAGTCATCAAAACCCTTCTCCTCTTTTGGCATGTAGTGGAAGTAGAAGTAATACTCCTTTTCCCTGGTGCTTGCATCTGTTGGATTGCAGGTTGCAAGTCTGTGAAGTTCAGAAGTTTCCTTATTTGAACCTCTCCAAGGAGGATCCTAGGATTGTCGGTTCCTGCAGCTGCAATGGCCTTCTTTGTCTTGAAATCTATCAATGCAACAAATGTTTTCCTTTGCTTTCATTGTGGAATCCTGCGACTACAGCAATCACACTTGTTCCTAGAAACAGAACTAAATGTTATTATTCTGACTTTTTTGACCCATGCAGGATAGGATTTGAGTTTAGTCCAATATTTAATGATTATAAGATAGTAAGAACTTATGCTAATCTTTGTGAAGCAGATAGTGGGGTGGAAGTGTTTTCCATAAGTAGAGGGTCATGGGAGGAAATAGACATTAATTGGGAACTTAGAGGGAGTCCAACTCCAGTATGAAACTGTCGTGGCTAATGGAACAATATTTTGGTCTGGGACAAACTAGGTGAGGAGGAGGGTGAAGATGATGTTGATGTGATAGTTTCATTTGACATAGCAAAGGAAGTGTTTACAATGATACCAAGGCCTGATTTAAACTATGATGTCTATGAATGTTTATGAGAATTGAGAACAAACTTGCCATACTTTGTGCCTTTTGTGAAGATGATCGATGATGAAACACCTTATTTGATTGATTTGTGGATGTTAGATGAGGGTACAGGGTGGACGAAAAGATATGCTATCAGCCCCCTTTCACTTTCAGACGACTTAGACTCAATGACTATCTGGAGGAATGACAATGTCTGCAGACTTTATTTTGAAGAAGATAGTGAAACTGGGAGGAGAAATGTTCTATATATGATGAATCTCAACTCTGATGAATTAACGATATTTGTTACTCGCTATCCTTATAGTGGCCCTATTCATACTATTTTCAATTATATGGGAAGCATTGTATCAGTTGACAACAACTACATTGAAGAATCTTGAACCTAGATCCAAATTATTACATCGCAAATTTACAATGTTGAAATACTTTTGTTGAAATGCAATCTCTGATATCTTAGATCATTCTATACCTATATTATTTGATGTTATTCAGAATTATCTAAAATGTTGAATGCAGATATTTTACTGGCAATGTGCCTGTTATTTGGGACATATAATTTAATATGCCAATAGTCTTTTTTTTTTTTTTTTGGGGTGAAAAACATGTCACTGATATATTATATTGTATGAGATTGGGAGAAAAAAGTAATTAATGCTTTCCCTCATTGCTTTAAATTAAACCTCTTTCTTTTGATTTTCTATGTTTACTCTGCTCCTTCCATATTCATCTTCTGCAGCCATAAGTGATGGGAGATATCTAGTTATGGTTATTGATAGGAGTTATCATGTTCTTTTATTTGCTTACCCTGCATTCTGTATTTTTTTGGCTTTATTCTATTTTTGACTAATGAATGCATTTTCCTTTTGTTGAGACTAAATGATCACATTGAAGTATAAGAGAAATACTTTGAATATTATTGATCCTTAAGAATAAATGAGATTACAAAGAGGCCTTTTATAGGCAAATTAATAGGCTAACCCTAACCCTAAAATCTATCATAATCTAATCAAATCTAATCATAATTATTTAATCCTAAGAAATACTAAACGATATTCCTAATAGTAATACTTAATTAATATTTCTAAACTTGATATTTTAAACACTAAAGCAGCTTGAATGTGAGCAGCCACTAATCACCAATTTCTTCATGAGATCTTGAATCAAGTAGCAAGTTCGGGCACATCCAAGAATAGTTCAACCAAATATCACACCGAGGACATCCAAAAGTAACAATCTAACAGCTTCACCTTCACCAGAAGCTCAAACAACAAAGAATACCAAGCCTGGCAAACCAAAGTGGAAGATGCAACAAATGGTCTCACAAAGGACCAAAGCAACATCAAACGTCCCACCAAGGACCAAGACCAAATGGTTTCACTAAGGACCAAACAATACTCCAAATGTCTCACCAGAGACAAACACCAAACGAAACACCTCACCGAAGGCAAAGAACGAGCAAGTCACACAAAGACCACTAAACAACAAAAATTGTCAAACACCTCACATGAGGCAAAAAAACGAACAGGTCACACAAAGACCACCAAACAACAAATAATTACCAAACATGTACCTCACCGGAGGCAAAGAAGGAACATGTCACATAAGGACCACCAAACATCAAACGCTGACGGTGGTGAAATAGTAGAAACAATTGAACCCAGTCTCACAACTCAACCTTTGAAATAGAAACTTGCCCCCACACACCGGGAACGAGGGCTCAATGTCAGAGAACAAAGTATGACTAGAAAAAGGGTAGCAACCAAACAACACCTTGAACAAAGAGAACAACAACCAAACACCCAATACCTCATATTGAACTAAATCAAACCTCTCACTGGTGGCGAACAACAACCACAAGTCAAGGTAACAACTACCAAAGCACCAGAACAAATTGAATTAGACACAAACTCAGATATGGAAACATGCATAAAGGCAAACTCAGACCTAGAAAATACAAAACTGGAGCATGAAATGAGTAGGGGCAAGTTGGACTCAGAGACGGAAAATAGTCAAAACGCATGGAAGGAAGTCGAAATCTGAAACTAGTCAGAACGCGTCGTCATGCGTTCTGACTAGTTTCCTTAAGAATAAAAAATAGTACAAAGAGGTTTTTATATAGGCAAATTAATAGGCTAACCCTAACCCTAAAATCTATCATAATCTAATCTAATCAAATCATAATATCAAAAAGATATATTCCTAAAATATAATATTCATATTTAATCCTAATAAATACTTAACGATATCCCTAATAATAATACTTAATTAATATTTCTAAACTTGATATTCTCAACACCTTTCTTGCTTTGGTTGAGTTCAAGTTTTTCCCCTCTTGCATTATCTTTTCATATATTAAATTTCTACATTAGAAGCGGAAACTTCCATTGTAAGTGGACATTGTTAGCTTTATTTGTTAGATGTCATCAAGATGTCACAATTTGCTTTGAAATTTTGCTCAGTCATTCACATGTGTGCTTGGTGGATGGGATTGGAAATGTTTGACATTTAGTTATTTGTGTGCGCATTTTTAATGCTTTGTCATTGATTTATTGAAACTGCTTTAGTTTTCAGTGGAAGTAGTTTATTAGACCTTTTTACTATACCAAGTTGTTTTCTTTAAACAAACATGTGTGTGTGTGGCTGGTGTACGGATGCTCTGGGATGCTTGTGTAATACTGTCTTGGTTTTATATCTTTTGAGAGAGGGGACAAAAATAAGGGAAGCCAATTTGAGTTTGTTGCCATTTTATTTCCTATCTATTTATAGGAATCCCAGATCAAATCAATGCCATATCTAAGAGCTCCATCCTTTTCATTTTATTTATATCAAATGTCCAAAAAAAAAAAACACATGAAGCTCAAGCATAATAACTCTATGTCATACAAGATAAACAATAAAGAGTTAATCTTAAGGTCATGGAAATCTGGGTTGGGAATTTAACAAGTGGAGATTCACAAGAAAATTTGAGCCAAAACTTTGAAAACTTTAATAACAATTTGTAACTCAATGTGAATTTTGGAAATTAACAAGTTTAAATTTGAAATTCACAACACATGAATAAGTATGCAGTCACAAGGCATTTTGGCAAAGAATTGCACACTTGACCAAAACTTTGTAAGTCTAACAATTTATGGAATAAGTATGCAGTCACAAGGCATTTTGGCAAAGAATTGCACACTTGACCAAAACTTTGTAAGTCTAACAATTTATGTTTGAAAAGTAACAAGTTTGAATTCGATATTCATAAGACTTGAATAAGTAAGTACTCACAAGAAAAGTGATGCCAAAAACTTTCACACTTGAGTAACGTCTTGTAACTCAATGACAATCTACGTTTGGAAATTAACAAGTTCAAATTCCATATATACAAGTCTTGAATAGATATTCACAAGAAAAGTTTTGCAAAAAACTTGCATACTTCGATAAAAAAACTTGTAATTCAATGACAATACAAGTTTAAAATTTAACAAGAATACCTGAATTGGTATTTACAGGAAAAGTGTTGCAAAAAACTTGCACGCTTCAACAACAATTTATAATTCAGTGACACCTCAAGTTTTTAAAATAACAAATTCAAGTTCAATATCTCAATAGGTATTCACGTGAAAAATATTGTCAAAAATTTGAACGCTTCAATTTTGCTTTTTAATAGCGTAGAGCATGGAGGTAATTTAACCCAATTTCAACATCTCACTTTGCTCATGTGACCGAATTATAAGTGACTCAAATTAAAATTTTCAGATATTTCATATTTCTTTTAAATAAATTTTCCCCTTTTTCCTTAATCTTTTCTCTAAAAAAAAAAAAGAAGGACATTTTAAAGAGAAAATTATCCATTTTAATTTATCCATCCAATTCTTTTCACTCCTCCGCCCTCCTGTTCTTTCCAAATTCGAAATTATTTTAAGATTTTTGAAATCGTGATAGAAGAATAATTTTAAAAATAAAATAAAAAATCAGTTAAAATAATTATAAATTAATATTATATTTTAATTCCATTTGGTAATCTGACAATATGATATATTTAACAATAGTTTTGTACATGATCAAAAAAAGGAACGAAAGTTTCGTAAACTAGCGACTCAACTATCTTCTCGTCTTTTGTAATCTGAAAGCCTAATGGCTTAATGGCTTCATTGATTCCATGGGCCTTCTTCTGAGAAATCCGTTCGAGCATAGCATCATGAAGCAAACAGGAATGGATAGCGATAAGCTATATCTACCTCAAGAAGTTATACAAAACATTCTTAAACGACTTCCTGTAGAATCGCTAATCCGATTTCAATGTGTTTGTAAACGTTGGAAAAATCTCATAAAAAATCCATTTTTCATCGTAGACCACCTTGAACATTCCAGTCATCAAAACCCTTCTATTCTTTTCGAATGTGGTGGAAGTAATATTGCTTTTCCCTGGTGCTTGCATCTACTAGATTGCAGATTGCAAGTCCATGAAGTTCAGAAATCACCTTATTTGATCCGTTCCTTGAAGGATGCTAGCATTGTTGGTTCCTGCAAAGGCCTTCTTTGTATGTCTTGAAATCTATCAGTATAACCAATCTCCTCCTTCGCTTTCATTGTGGAATCCAGCGACGACAGCAATCACACATGTTCCTAGAAATACAACATATTGTTTTGACTTTTCTGATAAATGTGTGACAGGATTTGGGTTCAGTCCAATTGTTAATGATTACAAGATAGTAAGAATTTATGAGCTTTGTGATTGGGTTAGTGGGGTGGAAGTGTTTTCGATAAGTAAAGGATCATGGAAGGGAATAGACATTGGGAACTTAGAGGGAGTGAAACTTAATTCTGAAACTGTCACGGCTAATGGAGCTATATTTTGGTCTGGGATAAAGCTAGGTGCAACATAGTATTGAGGTTGGGGAGGATGAAGATGATATGGAGGAGGGTGAAAATAATGATGAGGTGATAGTTTCATTTGACATAGTAAAGGAAGTGTTTACAGTGATACCAAAGCCTGATTTAGACTATGATGCAGAAGAAAAGCTTATTGTTTATGAGAACAAACTTATGGCCATACTTTGTGACATTTGGAAAGATGATGATGAAACACCTGATTTGATTGATTTGTGGGTGTTAGATGAGGGTACAGGGTGGACTAAAACACTACTAGAAATTTCAGATTTTGCTACGGAAAAAATCCGTAGCAAAAACCTAAAAATCCGTAGCAAAACGTTTTTGCTACGGATTTTGTCCGTAGCAAAATATGGCGTCGCAATTGCGACGGATTTGCTACGGATTATGAAATCCGTAAGCAAATTGCTACGGATTTTACAATCCGTAGCAATGGCTACGGATTTCATAATCCGTAGCAAATTTGCTACGGATTTTTTCCGTAGCAATTTGCTACGGAAACAACCCGTAGCACATTTGAAATTTTGCTACGGATTTAAAATCCGTAGCAAATTTCAAAAATTCAGAAATTTGCTACAGATTTTTTTTTCCGTAGCAAATTTACGGTAGCAAATTTTTATTTTTTTATTTATATTTTTAAAAAATTTTAATAGAAAAATTGAATACAAATAGTAAAATAATGTATCATGAATATATTAACGATAAAAAAGAGTTTACATAGTGAAAACACATATATATATATATATATATATATATATATATATATATATATATATAATCCGTAGCAACAAACAAATACAAAAAAGTAGGCTAAACAAAACATTGTGATCATCATCATCACAAGCATGGTCATCATCACTGGAGTCGGCCGGACCGAAACCTCATCTTTCGGAAGGGACATCATTTGAAGCCGCATCTCCTTCATCATCTCCGCCTTCATCATCTCCGCCCGCGATTCATCTCTTGTCTCATCATCTCCCGTTCTCGCTGCAACGCCCGCTTCATCTGTTCTTGTTCCATAAGCATCCGCGCCTCATCATCTCCGTTTCCGAGTCGCCCGCCGGCTCATCATCTCTCGTTCCGGGTCATCCGTGTTGCTTGCTCCTCCACCAACGACTTCATCCTCTTCAGCTCATCTACAAAATTGATTAGTACATTTATTATTTGTACTTCATTTGAATGGACAAGAGAATGAAAATTATCAATATCAAATGTATTATGTTTACCTAAAGGAACCCTAGTGCCGGATGAGAGGCGCTTTGATTGCTTCGGTCAATGGCCAGCCAGACTCACCGTATCCAAAGACCCTCCCTTTCTTGTCAAATCCGCCGGTAGCCTCAAAGAAGAGACTCTCGTTATCGGATATAGAGGATGAGGGGGGGTCTCACGCCGCGAGGCTCTCTCCGCGATGCCTCTCAAAGTTTTCCTACAAGCAAACAAATACATAACAAATAAGAAAATAACGTGCATAAAACAAGTAATAAAGGCAATAAATGTCTCACCGCTATTTGTTTCGCCTTTGGGTTAATCCATTGCCTCTCACTCCCTTCGGAGACGTCGGGAATGGGTCCGCCGAAAGGTAACCCACTCAACCGATCCAAAGTGGAGCTTCCCCAGACTCTTCCCGCAAACGCAAATGATGACCTTAATTAATTACTTCAAAGTACAAAATATTCAATACGTAAATAGAAAATAACGTGTACTTACAACTTTGCGTCGATGCTCGTAATGGATATGGAGCCCCCAAAGATATGACGGTCCCGCCATTTTGGCCCTATTTTCCTTATTTTTCGCACTTATGGCCTTAAACTTTTCATTGTTTTCCCAAGTGCCAAATAATTCATCTTTAGTGTCCCGTGGAAGCCAACTGTCTTGCCTCTCGACCTTCTCAATGAATAGAGCTTTCGACGCACCAAAGACGCTGCCCTTGTGGTTAAAAGCTTTTTTCGATTTTCATGATGCTCAGCAATGTCATATGCTTTTCCGAAAAGCAATAACGAACAATTAGTGCTCCAAATTTTAAAAGTACTTAATTAACACGCATAAAACAAATAACTTACCAAGAACTCGTGAACCACATATCTCGTTGCTCCGTAGGAATCTCTCGTCCACGCGGTCCAAGCTTGAGTGTAGTTACGGAATATTTGGGTCGACATGAAAGTCGCCACCGGATTATCGTGCACAAATCTGAAAACGAGATTATCATGCAAATATTAGCATACAAACCAATCTCAAAAGAGAATTGGTTCATTACAGTACTTCGCATGACTTACTCGTTGCCTTTAGCAGATCCAAAGAAACCCCGTCTCGGGATCTCTTGAGCCCCGGATAGGTGTATCGGAGGAACTACCCGCTTCCCGACGTGGCTCGAGGCGACGAAGTGTGCTAAGGAAGAAATGTGAAATATTGAAGATTTTTGTACATAGATGGTTTCAAGAAACTAAACATATGTAAATCAATCGAAACGGTAAAGTAAAACTGTTGTCCCCTTTGCCGTGCATCGGGGGTAGCCGCCGTGACGACGATGTATAAAGTGACGGTGAAGATGACAAATATCCCGATGGTGACGACGAAAAATCAAATAGTGGCACCTCCGGAGAAGAGCGAGCCCCTCGCCTCCATATGGAGCGGTTGGCGTTGCCCTACCCCCTCTTATAGTACGGGGCGGGATCGACCACCGCCACGTCCACTACCCGAACGTCCTCCTTGATGCTCCATCTCGAACACTTATAGACATAATGTCAAAAAAATATAAAAAAAGAAAGATATTTGGTTAATATGACAAAAGTACTTACAAAGTATGTAGTATAACATATCGTCATAAACAAAGAACTAACACAAATCAACCGGACGATTCATGTTCATCGACATCTACTTGCATGTCTTCATCGTACTCTCATAGTCGTCGAACTCAGATTCACTATCAGAGAAGCTCATTTCTGCCTCATCCTCATCGTCTGATTTCTCATCGTCAATTTGTATAGGAATCAACTCTAACTCCACACGAAAATCAAATAGATTGCTTGGTACTTCGTCATCGAAGATGTTTATGGGCAGCACATGTTCCACATCGCTTGGAAAGGTTCAACCATACTTTGTCATTTGATTCCGGCTCTTTCGACTTTGGTATAATATTTCGTGCTTTGGTTTTAATAACTCCCGTCCACCCTTGGCGAGATGTAGGGTATGGTGTATAGTAAACTTGTTCCGCTGTTGAGCAAGGATGAATGGGTCATAACCAACCGTATATCTCCTTGTCCAGTGGACCTCAATATTTCCAAGTTTGTCCACTTTTGTCCCACGCGGACCGTTATCAAACCACTCACACTTAAACAGGTCACCACCTTGTCCCACGGTAACTTAACTGAATTATCTCAACTAACTTCCCGTAGTAGTCGGTCTCCACCCCGTCAACTTGGTCACCTCGACAACATACACCGTAATTGCAACATAGTGTACTGCGTTCGCGTCAATGGTTGCAAATCGATACCCATTGATTATATATTTGTTGCATCGGGTAACTGTCATTGCAGCTCCATAAGATAAACTCCACGCAACTTCATTGGGATCTGATGGATTTTCCAAGAAATATGATCGAAACCATTTTGGAAACTCGAACTAGTGAATTGATCAACTTGGGACACCGCATTGAAGGATTTCCCGATCGGACCCAATTAGAAAAGTAACTGTAACAAAAAACTTAAGTTAATACTTTAATACTTACCGTAATAGTAAACAAACAAAAAAACTTACTCGAGGTACTTGGCGGCCTCTTCAGCGGTTGTTTAGAATGTACCACTCAAAGAACTCGCTTATCTCTTCCGTCAAGAGTTGACTTCCAACGTTTTCCCACGACTCGCCCGGAAAATTAAATATTGACTTTTGATCCCTCGTATCACCGGCATCATCGTTACGAGGTACCCCTCTCCATCTTGACATCATTTCAGGGGGATAATAGTATGACGCAAATTTTGCGGCCTCTTCGACTAGATAAGCTTCAGCGATAGATCCTTCAACGTACCTTGTATTTTTTATCTTGTGCTTAAGTGTGCGTAAAAACCTACAATGGAATATCAGAGGGTATTTATAAACTCAAGTACCATGTCGGTCAATTAATAACAACGCGAAATCAATATATATTACCTCTCAAACGGATACATCCATCTATATTGTTGCGGTCCTCCTACCTTTGCTTCATAGGCCAAGTGAATGGGCAAATGTTCCATTGAGTCAAAGAAGCTAGGAGGAAACACCATCTCTAACTTGCATAGCGTTATGGGCATGCTTGCCTCCAGGTGTCGTAACTTTTCAACATTAAGCTCGAAGCACAAATTTCTCTAAAGAACATGGAAAACTCCGTTAGAATAGACCATACATGGTTCGGTAGTGCTTTGAAGGCCCACGGCAACAATCTCGGAAAAAACATGACAATCATGACTCTTCATCTTGCTCAACTTCACCTCGTACATGTCGACACATCTTTTCCAGTTTGACGCATAACCGTCAGGGAGTTTCAGATCTTTAACCCACTGCAACAATTCTAAATTCTGCTCTTTATTGAATGTGTACGGCGCTCTGGGTTTGGAAATTCGTCCAGTGCCATTTTCCACCAAATGCAAAGCAGGCCTTCTACAAATCGCTTCAACGTCCAATCTTGCGTTGACTGTGTCTTTCGTCTTGCCCTTGGTGTCCATCACTGTGTACAGAATATTGCAAAACACATTCCTCTCAATATGCATGACATCGAGGTTGTGTCTTAACAATTGATCTTTCCAATATGGTAGTTCCCGTAAGATCTTGCGTTTGTTCCAATGATGATCAATGCCGTACCCTCCAGGTTCGCTTGAAGCAAGCACCCTCTTCGACACTCGGAATGTGCCGACCCCGTCCCATATTTCTTCTCCACTTAAACGACGAGGTGGATCTCGCTCGTTCGACAAAGATTCCGCGTGAAGTCTTTTCTATTTCTCCTAAACGGATGATCGGGGGTAGGAATCGTCGGTGCTGTCAAACTAACCGACCTTGCGACTATGTTCCAAGCTAAAACCCATGTTCTGTTCAAGACATACCGGGCATGCGAGCTTTCCCGACGTTTGCCGCCCACTCAACATCCCATAGGCGGGGAAATCATTTATCGTCCACATTAAGGCAGCCCGCATGGTGAAATTCGACTTAATGATATATCATACGTAAGAACACCTTCACTCCACAACATTTTCAACTCGTCTATCAAAGGCCCGAGGTACACATCTATCTTCTTTTTGGGTTCGACGGCCCGGGGATTAACGCGTTAAGGAAGATAAACTCTTCTCATGCACATAGAAGGTGGGAGGTTGTACGGAGTCACAATGACTGGCCAACATGAATAATTCCTGCCTGTATTGTTGAAAGGAGCGAACCCATCCGAACATAGACCAAGACGAACATTACGGGGATCCATAGCAAAGAAAGGATTCGCCTCGTCAAATTTACGCCAAGCTTCGGCATCGAGATGGATGGCGCGTCACAAAGTTTTCATCCCTACGATGCTCCGGTGCCATCTCATGTGAGCAAGCATTTTGTTTGTTCGGATGCATACAATCTCGTAAGTCCGGGCACCGAGAGGAAAGTACCACATCTTGCTTATTGCATGACGGGTGTTTTTCCTTCTTTTCCCACAACTTTATATCTGTCATCTCCACGAAATTTGCAATTGGTCGGCTCGGCGTCATCCTTGTAATACAACATACATCCTCCGGGGGCAGCAATGGATTTTTTCACATCCAAGCCCAAGCTCTTTCACCTTTTTTTTGCTTGGTAAAAGTCCTTCGGCAAATTATTGTCTTTGGGAACAACCTTACTCATGATCCGCATCATTTCGTTGTAATTCCTCTCGCTCATATGGTGATCGTCTTCAAGCTTAGTGTTGCTAGGGTAGCCGATAGCGATGAATATTCACTATTTTCAAAGTGTTCGCAACCTTCCCATAACGGACGTTGTGCTTCTTGAAGCATTTTATAGAACCTAGCGGCTTCCGGATGAGGATCCTCACCCATGTTTGATGGTTGAGGATGGGTACCGGTCTCCTCTCCCATGTATGACGGTTCGGCATGAGTAACGGGATCAAAATATTGGCCGATCGACGGTCCCGCGGCATCCATAACCAACTGCTCATATTGATTAAGGTTTTCTCGATGACTACTTGTCCTTGTAATAACCACTCGGTGTCACGTCGGACTTCGCCATGAAATTCCCAACATTCATAATCTCTAATGAATCCCTTTTGACACAAATGAATTCGACCTTGTCGCGTCTCGTAAATCTTAAACAATTACATTTGGCACACGGACACCGATCTCTCTTCTTGAATTATTTGAATTCGCCAAAGCAAATTGGATGAACTTTTCCAAACCCGCCAAGAATGCTTGTGTTAGTTCTCTTCTATCGGTTAGACGATTGTACATCCAACTTCTATCATGGCCTTCTTCCATACTTCCTAGCTAGTTCAGTTACTACCCTAATTAACTTCTCAACATACCACAAATATATATATATATAAAATTCGCCTCTTATGCCTACCAATTGCCACTTAATCAAGAAAGTGAAAAAGAAACACATGCATTGAACAAAGAACATATTCCAGCAAGCAACCAGAGAATGAGGATAGCACACCAGAACATGGGGACATGCGTGTGGAGGGGCAAACAAAGAATACAATACTAAGTATTTTGGAGTTTCTAACATATATGGGCTAGATCAAAGGAATTACATAACATTTAATCAAATTTAGTGTATAACTTGTTAAACATAGATTGAAATAAAAAATTTAAATAAAAAAATTATTCTACTAATTTTTATAAAACATACAAATGTGATTATTCTTCAATGTCACACCTTCCTCATCCTCGTTGACATTAATTAATTAATTGTCTTATCCCTAAATTTTATTTCCAAACACTTCACTTTTCTAGTTTCAACATCATCCTATTTAAATATTTATGTATCAATATCATCTAATACAAAATCTTAATTTTATCACACCAAAATCGAATTGGAATTTCTAAATTCCTAAAAAGTGCTAGATAAAAATACTTTACATAACAAAATTCTATACGTTTCTTAACTGTGTTACAAATCTGAAAAAAATACTTTTAAAATTTATCTTATTTAAAAAAAAAAAAGATTTAAACTCGTGTACTCGATAATCTTCGACTAACATACATATTTTTAATATTCCAGTTAATCAAACATAACATAAATATCAAATTGTGATTAAAAAAAATATACTTCAAGCTAACCCGTAAAATCGAAATGCTAAGATTTGTTTGATAATTTCCTTCCGAAGATCTTAGTGCTAGGATATGTTTGTAACCCGCAAAAAAATGAAAATTAAAAAAAAAACCGTAAAAAGGGAAAAAAATACAAAACAAAAAAAACTTACATACCAAAAAAATCGACGAAATGGAGAGGAGGAGCTCCGGTGAGGGAGGAGGGGGAGGTGGGGGGCCGGAGAGAGGAGGTGGGAGGGGGGGAGGGGGAGGGGGGAGCGGGGACGGGAGAGGGAGGAGGGGGGGGGACGGGACGGGGGGGGGGGGGAGGGGGAGAGGGGGGGGGGGGGCCGGGGGAGGGGGAGGCGGAGGGGGGGAGAGGCGCAGATGAGGGAGGGAGGAGGGAGAGTCGCCGGGGAGGGGAGGGTCGCCGGAGTGGGGGGGGGGGTGGTCCGAAATCGCGAAGGGGGGGCGAATGTTGCGGCTTTAAGCCGCAACATTCCGCGACGGATCCCGGATCCGTCGCACCCCGCGACGGATTTCGGATCCGTCGCATGGATTTGCGACGGATCCTTGATCCGTCGCAAAAGGGGCTTTTTTGGCCGCCTTTTTTGCGACGGATCAAGGATCCGTGCGCAAAAATGCCGCCTTTTTGCGACGGATCAAGGATCCGTCGCAAAAAGGAGGCAAAAATGCCACCATCTTGATCCGTCGCAAAAAGCGGCAAAAAAAGGCCGCCTTTTGCGACGGATCCAAGATCCGTCGCAACCCCAAAAAAAGCGGCCTTTTTGCCGCTTTGTTGCGACGGATCTAGGATCCGTCGCAACCCCTTCCCATTTCTCGCGACGGACCGTCTATCCGTCGCAAAATTTGCGACGGATAGACGGTCCGTCGCAGAATTGGGAAATGGCGGCCATTTTTGGCCGCCCATTGCGACGGAAGTTTACTTCCGTCGCAATTTCCGTCTCTATTGCGACGGAAGTTTACTTCCGTCGCAATTTCGTCGCTATTGCGACGGAAGTAAACTTCCGTCGCAATATCCTTCACGATTGCTACGGAATTTTTCCGTAGCAAATTCCGTCGCTATTTATTCTTTTTCTAGTAGTGAAAGATATGCTAGCAGCCCCCTTTCAGTTAGGTTATATTCAATGATTATATGGAGGAATGAAATTTTCAGCAAACCTTATTCTGAAGAAGATAGTGAAAAGGGGAGAAGAAAAGTTATATATATGATGAATCTCACCTCTAATGAATTAAAGAGGTTTGTTATTCCCTATCCCTATGGTCGCCCTATTCATAACATTTACAATTATGTGGAAAGCCTTGTATCAGTTGACAACAACTACATTGAAGAACCTTAATCCTAATTAAATCCAAATTATTACATTGCAAATTTACATTGTTGAAGTACTTTTGGTGAAATGAATTTCTAATTTTTTTAGATCATTCTATACCTATATTATTTGATGTTATTTAGAGTTATCTAGAATGTTGAATGATGAACAACAAATGTGCCTGTTATTTCGGACATATCCTTTAATATGCCAATAGTCTGTTTTTTTGGGTGAAAAACATATATACCACTGGTTTATTATATTGTAAGAGATTGGGAGGCCAAGTAATTAATGATTTTTTCTCTCCCTCATTGCTTCAGATTTAAACCTCTTTCTTTCACTTTTCTTTGTTTAATCTGCTGCTTCCATGTTCATCGGCCATAAGTGATGGGTTTATCTAGTTAAGGTTTCGGGTTTTGTTGCTTAATAATATCACTTCAAGTATCCACAATTGATGGGAGTTATCCTCTTATTTATTTACCATGCATTTTATATTTATGGCTTTCTTCTATTTTACACTAATGAATGCATTTTCCCTTATGCTTTGGTTGAGTTCAAGTTTTCCCCCTCTTGCATTGTCTTATGTCTTCTCCCTTTTCTTCTATTACATTTTCTAATTTCCTGAACCCAAAATTTCCGTTTGCTTTTTTGGTTTTCCTTTTGATTTTAAATTTATGGCATATAAATTTTTGTCCTCATATATTTAGTTTTGATTTATGGGTTCTTGATTATTTTTCTTTTATTTTATTTGATCATTTGGTACTTGATGGCATTATCCTAGATAAGAAATGAATCAACAACAAAAAAATCTATGAATCTTGGGGTATTATTGCCCCCGTCAAAAAAACTTTTTGGCACCTATAGCTCTTCCATAAAAACTTTTATGGCAAAAATGCTCTTGAACCAAGTGACGTGGATGGCATGTAGGTATGCCACCTTAGCATAGTCAGTCAATTAATGGTTGACCGTTTAAATCCGTTAGGTTATGGTAGTATTGCTTTGTTTTTTAAGTTTCTGAGATAAAGTTCCCCTCCCCTCAAACCAAATAGAGTGTTAGAGATGAGTGCGGGTTAAAACAGTGCCACGTGTCAATGACACTAGTAAAGGCCTTCTTGAAGGCACCATCTACATTCTAGTGTCTTTAATTTTGTCCATTTTGTGGTTTAAACCAAAGAAATTCTCAACTTATAACCCCCCCAAAAAAAACCAAAAGTTCTATAAATTCAAATTGTGAATTTGTCCTTCATTTGGTGGCGTTGTTAAACCAATTTTGAAAAGAAATGACAAGCATATACTTTGGGTAAAAAATTTATTTATATATGGACCTAGAAATTAAAATGAAGAGTAATTTGATAAGAATTCAACTGTGTAACATACTTACATGAACTTATTGAGATGTATTTTACTATTTTATGAATAAGGAAGTTGCAGGCTTATTTTTATAATATTATCTGTTGAATAATGCACAAATTCCATAAAATTTTGTTATCACAAGTAAAAACCTAATACTTTGATTAATTAATTCATGGTGAAATTTAATTGGCTTATTGAATTAGCGTTTAATTATTTGGGGTACTAAAGTTTGGATGAACTAGATCAGAATTTCTTACACATATTTGGAAATTTCTGGCTGCATTAAGTCATCCTCCACTTGTGTTGTCTATTTACCTGTTTTCTCCAAGTCCTCTTTGGCCTTTAATTTCATTATTACGTGTCTTTTAAGATAGGTAATTAAAGTCCTCTTGAGTTTTATTTCTATTTAAAAAAAATGGAAAATTAACCCAAATATGAATGATCTGTAATAAAGTTAGCACTGGATATTGAATGTTAATTATTTTTGTAATTTTATAGTAAAATTTATTGTCAACAAATTTAATGATAAGTCTCCTTTAAAATTAATTAAGATTTTCAAAAATTTCAATAAAAATAATTAATATTTAGATAATTTTATTGAATTGCTGAAAGGATTTAATTAAACCTTAAAAAACCTAAGCCAATAACATTTAGTTGCGAAAGGATCCATAATACGAAATGAAGAATAAGTTGTGGTCAGTATGAAGCTTATTCTCCTTTTGCTTTCTACGGAGTTGTTATCTGAAATTCTAATCTTACAATTATATGAGAAAACAAACAAATCATTATGTTGATTGGCTAGCAAAAGAAGCTCACAACATGACTATTGAAGAGGCTTTCCCCAGAGGGCCTCTGTGTGGAAGTAAGCGAGGCTTGAGCCAAATAGGCGATTCTCTGAAGCAGTGTCTAAAGCCTAAGCTTTTGAACATGTGTATAGTTTTTTATTCTTAAGTTTAGGCTTGAGCCCCCAAAAGATTTGATTTTTTTTTTAAATGCCTACTTGAAATATGTCCTTCAAATAGGTGTAAAAGCCTACGTATCTAAAACTTTATAAACTCCCTCTTACATTTTTATAAATAACTTTGTTCTTGATTGTCTAAAACAAACTGGTAGTTAAGATTAGTTAAAGAACAATAAATGTATAAAAAAATCATTTGTTTACAAATATTTCCCCATTTATGAAAAGAACATAGGAAAGAGAATAGATAATAAATGATTAAATGAAAGAGAATTAATTGTAAGTAGGAGATATCAATCTAAAGATATGTATTCAATAGGGGTAGAGAAGGAAAAAAAAAAAATAGTTTAAATTTTAAGACACAAGAAAAAGAAGGAAAAAAACTGCTTATATTAACAATGCCTCAAAAGAGAGAAAATTGCTAATAAAAAGGACTAGAGGAAGTAATTCTTTAAATCTATTTAAAAGCCTCTATTATGTCTAAAACAAATCTTGATATTAAAAAAAATTAAATATGATTTAAATTTACAATAAAATAATGAAATTTCATTCATTATAATACTCATTTGATTTTATTTATAGGGTAGAGAGTATATTTTTTGTCCTAAATACAAGACATGTTATTGAATTTTTTACATGAATATATTATATAACTGTGCTTTTTGTTTATTATGTATATTGTTATTTTCTTGAAAAGTGTGTAGTTAAATATGGGTAAAGTTGGAAATTAATAAGGTAAAATTAATAAAGTTTAAAGTTTCTATAGTCTGTATTGAACATGTTGAAAATGTCTTATAAATAAGACCAAATGAGTATAAGAATCTAAATCTTCAATATAATTTCTTCATCATTAGATGACTCCTACAAAATGATTTTTTTTTGTCAAAGGATATTTATATTAATATTAAGAACCAGTACAATACATAAAAACACATTGAAAATAGTACACAAACAAAGACAAAACAATTACAACAAAACAAACCAAATACAAGAAAAACCAGTCACCACCCAGAGCAAAAGAAGAATCATGAACAACATCATCCTCCTAGATACCCAAGGTTAGAAGAGACGAAAAAGAAAGTGTTGATTACAAAACCTGTTGGTTATAATTAGTTTTGATGATGTCTTATATAGATGTCATTCTTAAGAGCAAAAAGGTTACATACTTCATTTATCTTCTACTTTGACTAATTCTTATATTTAATGTAGATGCAAGGTTTAAATAATGAAGAATGATCAAGAATGGAGATTGAAGAAAGAAGAGATTGTTAAATATTATAGGAATATCAATATTCAAGTCTCTATGATCAAACGAAGTTGGAACGACTCAATTCGGAGTTAAAATAAGCAAGTTCAAGTTTCTGGATGAATAGTAGTTTGCTAAGGTCATTGCTACAGTTCCACGCTCTTGCTCGAGCATGAAAAAAGCCTTGCTCGAGCAGAAGCAAATCTGGTGCTCAAGCAACAACGATTTTTCAGCTACTCTGTTCAGCTCTGATTCTGGTGACCTCTGGTAATTCGATGATATCTCCCAAACCAGATATCGGATTGAGGTGAATCAGTGGCATATGAAAATAGACTCCCAAAGAGTCATTTTGATATAAAATTCAAGCCCAAAAGAGTTCGGATGAGAGAGCTATGATTTTTGGAAGTTGCAACAAAAATCAACGTCACAATCCAGAACCAACTTCGGTATTTTGAGCATATCTTACAAACGACAAATCCGATTGAGCTGAAATTGGTGACATATGAAACTAGACTCACATACCTTTCCAAAAAAATCAAAATCATGAAGAAAAAAAGATCAATTGAAGGAGATATGATGTTTTGAAGTTGACGGTCAGTTCAGAATATTGCAAAAAACGCTGGTCAAGAACAACCTCCATTCATCTGATGATAATGAACGAAATAGAATGAGTTTGGAGCTGATTCTTCTTGCATTGGAAAGAAGACTTGAAGAGCTTTATGAGCATGTGTGGTTTGCCAAAGTTGAAGCTATATCGAATATATTTCACTCACAGGAAATTGACTATTATGCTGTCAACATTCTTGTTTCCTGAAAGTCTCTAAATTGTGGAAGTTGAGCTTTGTACTGGAGAGTATTATGCTTATTCACACTTGATGAGAGAAAGACTACTCGAGCAAGGAATTTGTGATGCCCGAGCATCATCGGACTCAAAGCAAAGAAGTGGAAATGGACGAGTCATGCTCGAGCAGACGTTCTAGAGTGCCCGAGCATCTTCGAGCTAAACATGGAATTTGCAGAGTTGAAGTGGTCATGCTCGAGCAAGGTATGAAAGCATGCTCGAGCATAATCAGACAACTTGTCTTCTCGTCTCTGTATGGCCCTTGCCCGAGCAAGCTTTGGTAGTTTGCTCGAGCATTGGCGATGGGCTTGCTTGAGCATGGGATTTTGCTTGCTCGAGCAACATCGTTAAGTATCTTTTTCAAAAGTCTTCAAAGAAGCTTGCCTGAGCATACACCTGTGCCTTGCCCAAGCGTTGAAAAAAGTTGTCAATCTTCAGAATAGCTTCCCCGAGCAGACTTTGTCTCTTACTCGAGCATCAGCGAATAAAATGGTTTCTCAAGAGATTCCAAGAAAAGCTTGCCCAGGCAAGCCTAAACTCTTGCTCGAGCATTGGGCAATCATAACCTGTTTCAGATACATCTTTTTACTATTGCTCGAGCAAGACCCGAGCACACATATGATCTTGCTCGAGCAAAGTCATCTCTGTTTTCAAGATCATCGTCTTCGTAAATCCTAAATCATCGTGTGTGATTTCATTTCTATATATCATTACTCATTACTATTCCTAATTGCTTTTAATCAGTTTGCTAATGAGTTTCAGATGATTTTATCATGGATTAACAACGAATTTGCATAAAGCAATTTGTGTGTCAGAGCATTTAATGCAATTACCACTTCGAGGCACTAAACCAACTGTCATAGCTCTGAACATCCGAAAGACGTTTTGGGCAAGATTATTTCATTCCTTCTGCCTGCTTCTCCAACGGTAATAATCATCGAACAAAGGAATGAAGATGCTTGAAAAGGCCTAAAACACTGACGGCGATTTACAGACACTTCATACTTCAACTCTAACGGACATTTTCGAAGTGACTCAACGACTACTTCCAACGGACATTCAACGATCGTATCTTGAATGAGAAGAATTGCTCAACAGAGAGGGATTCAAAATGGGAAAAAAAAAGACACAAGCGTGCACTGCCGAAATGCCGACATTATGAATATACATTTAGCTCATACACTATGTTTAAAATGCTTACATAGCTTATCATAGAGAGTGAAATGATTTGTATTGTACTTCAGTGATTATTATTCATCTGCTTTGTAAGAGAGTCTAAACACTTATTTGATTATCTGTTTAGTGATCAAATCTCAAGGTTGTGGAACCTTTGAGTGTGGGTGTACAATTACAACTTGTAAGGGGGAGTGAGTTTTAGTGTGAAAGGATCATCCTAAGTACAAAGTCGGTAATTGTATTCTTACAGTGCGTAAGAGGATATCTCGGAAAGAGATTGTAAAGGCTGCACAAGTGCCCGGCTAAACTTGTGAGGTTGTAAAGGCTTTTCTCTTGTGCCTGGTTAAACAAGGAGATAGTTGAAAATCTCAAGTGGAGCTTAGGGACTGGACGTAGGTCAAGGATTGGGCCGAACCAGTATAAATCTTTGTTTGCATATTCTCATCCCTAAACTCTTATATTTCAACATATATGTTTTGAATGACTGTCGATCGGTTTATAAATTATTACTGTCATTCAAACCACCTTCAGTAAGTTGCGAAAAAAATTTCTAAGTTTTTGAAAGTTTTATTCAATACCCAATTCACCCCCCTCTTGGGTGATAGCCAGGTCTAACAAAACTCATCCTATCGGGCACACATTCTTATAAGCATAAGTTGCATCAAAGGCAGCTACATAGGTACCCCGTCTTGGGGTAAAGATCCAAGAAAATCCAACCTCAGAAGAAAGGAGACTCATGATGTCCTGAAGAACACTTCTACTCCTTTGTTCACGCAGATCTGGTGACCTTGACCACACACCAAACAACACCTCTTTAAATCTTCCCCCAAGAATGCAGATCCGAGCTACCAGGTGATAATTGGACATAAAAACGTTCAACCAGCCATCCAACCAAGAGGATTTAAACACAAATCTCATAGATATGTTTATTTCATGAGAAAAGAAGAACACCACCACAAAACCCGTAACTACAAAAAAAAGAAAACAACAACCAAAGAACTCTCACCTCCGCAAGACAGATCTAAAGAAAGAGAGGGAAAAAATTGTCACAGAACGATAATGGAACCCGCCGGCGGCTTGTGATGGAGCTACAAGTCGCCGGCGAGCGTAGAAGATGAAGAAGAGTCGAAGCAGAGAAGAGAAAAGATGGGACCTTTTCTCTCTACTTTCTCTCTCTCACCGAAAATGAATTAAGCTATTAAGATTGAATATCATGTTAAATACTCATTGGAAACAAATTTTGGCTAGTAATTGAAATAATTTCCTAAATCTTGTCTCGAGAGGAAAAGAAAAGAAAGCTTAATGATAGCATATTTCTCAACAAGTACGATTAAGATTTTTTTTTAAAAAAAAAATCAATCATCCATTAATAGAGAAATATATTTTTCTAAAATCAACCTAACACAAAAGTGACATATAAAATTGGATTTTACACAAGTATTGACAAAATTCATTTCATATATTACTTTATACATAATGAATTATTATTAAAAAACTACTTCAAAAGTTTAAAGTCTAAAGTATACATTTAGTTTTTCAAGTTTATATAATGTATATTTTTTGTTCATTAACTTTATAAAGTATACATTTAGTCTTATAATTCTAACATTATTAATGTTGCTAACGGAAAATATTGATCCAAAAACTCAAGTAATAGTTATATAATTAAATATTATTAATCTTAAATTTAAAATATGTATGAATTGAAAAATATCTAAAAATGTAATGAGGATGTCAATATAAAAAATTTGATTATATTAAGAAAATTATTTTAATAATCTAAATATATTAGTTTAATAATCTAAATAGAAAAACATGGATTTCATTTATAGCGATTTGTTAGTTTATTTTAGTTCAATAATATTTATATATTATATTAAAAAAATTAAAACTTAAATGTGCTTTGTCAGCTACACATTAACCTGAGTTTGCTGCATCAATATTTTTATTAACAATATTGAAGATGTTAGAAATATAGGACTAAAAGTATACTTTATAAAATTAATGGATTAAAAGTATATATCATATAAAACTTAAATAACTAAAATATACTTTAGCCAGAATTTAAACTTTAAATAGCCATTCTAAACAATCTTTTAAATAAATATTTATTAATGGGAGATTTTTCAACCACAAAGATGACCTAGGAATATATCTATGAATGGCGGCGGACGGTGGTTGCGAAGAGGCAGGGAGGTTATGTAGGGAATAAAATCCCACGTCTTTTTACTTCTCTTTCACTCGATTTCTTCCCACTATTCTTCCTCTTTTTAATTTTTTTTTAAAAAAATCTTTAAAGATGTTGTAAATTTAGAGAAAATAAGAAGACTAAAGAATATTAGAAGAAGAAGAAAAAAAATAACAACATAATAGAATGAGAGAGAAAAGAATGACCTATCTCATTCATTTTGTTTCATTTAGAGAGAAACAAGAATAAAGAGGTTTTTACCCAACAATTTTATCTCAACTTTTTTAAATATCCATCTATGTGAATTGTGGTGGATTAATAGGAATAAATATTGCACATTCAAACATTTAAGATAGAAAGTATATTGTTCTTGACCATAAGCCAATTTTATTGGGAGAATTTTGTTGGCTAGTATAAATGCCACAATATATAATACTACCACATGTCCTAAATATATAACAAAGTTTTTTCGTATATTTAGGATCTAAGTATCAAATATGCCAACTTTAAAAATAAAAATTTTATTCTCACAAGTATGGATCTAGCTATTTATGGAGGCTTCAATTAATGATCTCAGAATTGTATAATTTGGAAATTGTACACTTAACATAATAATTTATTCAAACATTCTTTCAAACTCCATGTTGCAAACTAATAGTAATCTCACATGTAACCATCTTATAGATGCATCTATCAATTTATTGAACACTTATATGATTTATATGCTATTTCATTCAGCTCATATATTTTAGTTCAATAAGTTTTCAGAAATGTAGAGATCTATTTCAAATGATCAAATCACATTTAGTGATAATCAATTTTCTTTGATAACAAAGAGCACATGAAAATTCTTGAATTATATAATATGTTGGTTATTCATAAAGAATTTTCTAATTCTTCAATGAATGTCAGTACATAATTTTCAATATTTTGTATCATATTTGTGACTTGGACGATCAAACAAGTCATGTCAATAATAAATTTGTTTTGGATCAGTAAACTTCTGGTCTTAACCCACAACAATCTTTTACATTTTCATAAGATATTGATTTAAAATGTTAATATGGCATCCATTTTTGAGAGATCAATAGGCTTTGTGAAGAACTATATGAGTAGAGCTTTTCAATAACAATCTCCTCATCAAGTGTGAATCATATAAATATACTTCCCTTATTCCTATTTTTCAAAATGGTTATCAATATATAGTAAGTCAATAATTTATCTTACACTAGGAAACCCAAATGATTCATAGTGCACATACTATCATAGATTCCAATTCAATTGAACTATCACTTTCATACCCTTTAAAAGCTCCTATATAAATTTATGGATAATAATTTTCATGATTAATTCTTCTTCCACCAAAAAAAAAAAAAAAAAACTATTTTAGTTCTTCAGGAACTATATAATTTCTTCTTTTAAGGAACTAACATATAATATGACATTTCTATGTAACTTTACTACTCATCAATAATAATAGACTTCAATAATTTAATTCTTTTAATTCATATTCAAAATACATCTTTCATCACAAAGAAATATAAAGAGATACATGCTTAAAATACATAAAGATCGTGATGTCATTAGTTGTGGTGTTTTAGGGCCAAAATTAATTTCAGAGGAATGCAAAAATAAGTGCATTGTAATACAAAATAATGAATAATTATGATATTTATAGTCTTTTTTCAAATTTTTCCAACAATTTCATCATCCATAAATTTGACTTGCACTATATATATAAAAGTTACACACATTACAAAAAAAAAATGGTTTTGTCCAACAAATCAAAATTAGCATCACTATTCATAAAAATTAAATAAATTCTCATTCTTTCAATTCAAATGTGACACACACATATAACTTGACAGAGAGTAAGTCAAGTTATTTTAACTTAGCTAAACTCAAGCTTGGTCATGGAAACTTAAGTTTATCCTTGGCCAAGAGTTCTCAAAGTTTTTCATGTAATGTAAACGTAAATAAAATGAAATAACATAATTTAAAACTCATGCTGATAATGTGTTGTAAATTTAGCGAAAATAAGAATACTAGAGAGTAGTAGAAGAACAAAAGAAATAACAAGACAATCGAATGAAAGAAAAGAGAATTGTTAGTTCTCATGTGTTTTTAGTAAACCGACAATTTAAACTTAAATGAGAGTTTTCAAGGACTTTTTTAAATTAAAGAAACTCGAGTCAAGTTATTTTCTTAAAACTTGAGTTTATTTGAGTTTTTATGAACTTAAACTCATTTAAACCCGACCAAGAGTTTTCAAGGATTTTTTAAATTAAAGAATAGTCTCTTAAAACTCAGTTTGAGTTTTTTGAACTTCACTATAATAACTCGAGTTTGCATCTTGTTCAAAATATTTTCAAAGTGTTGTCGCGATATTCATTTCTAAAGAAGAACTAAACTTGAGTTAGACACTTGAGTGAAATATTCTAAACTCCAATTTCAGTCTTACAGAGACATCTTCATTTTCAATTTCAAATCCTTTCTAAAGAAGATGTCTATGAGATTCGAGTTTGGAAGAGTAAACTCGAGTTTCAAACTCCAGTTTGCTTGAACAAACTCTAGTTTAAAGCGCTCTGTTTTAAAATCATCTTGCTCGAATTTGCAAAATCTTCTTGTTTGATCTATATACTTCATATAATCTTTCACTACTACTCTTAACTATGTTTAATCAATTTGTTAGTGAGTTTTAGATGATCAAACTTGTATTAAACTTAAGATTAAGCATAAAACAAAAGGCGATGTCAGAACATTTATTGCTGGCCCAGAATACTTAGCATCATTTTGGCAAATCATTCTCTGGACCTTGCAAAGGTTTAAGTGTTCTCTTTCCTCATATGGAAGTCACATCATCCAACGGATTTATTTCAAGGAAAGTCAACAAAAATGTCTGAGCATCTGGATTAACTCAAAGCATGAGAGAGAATGGACCTAACTGCAACCTAACAGCTTCATTAATGTCTCCAACGGTTACATTAATGTTTCCAATGGTCATTTAATGCTTCCAATATAAATAAGCTGAAGCATTCAATTCTCATCATCTACCAGAATACAGAAATCAAGAATCTATCAAATGTTATTTGCATTTACTGTTTTCTACTCATCAGTAAAGTATCTTTTGATACATTGATCTTCAATGTTTATTTCATTTGCTCTTTTAGAGGGTTTAGCTTTGATTATCAATCATTGTAAGAATCTCAAAGTTGTGAGACTTTGAATTTGGGTTTATCAATTTACAACTTGTAAGGGGGAGTGTATCCTAGTGAGAGGATAACTTTTGAGTATAGAATGTGTAACTGATCATAGTGATTTTGAAAATTCCAAAGTGTCTGGGGACTAGACGTAGGTCAAGAGTTAAGCTTGAACCAGTATAAATCTTCTTATGTCAAGCTCTTCTTCTCTATCTCTGTTTTACCCTATTTTGATATCTCCAATTTGGGTGTTTAAAAAGATTTTTTTAAAAAAAAAAATTCCTCAATTCACCCCGCCTCTTGGTGATTTCCTCCATTTACTAAAATGACCTATTTCATTCACTTTATTTCATTGGTGTATCAAAGCCTTATGCATGACCTCTATTTATAAACTTCGATACATTGAAGACTACACATAAGAGTTACAAGCACATAAATAACGAAATTAAGCAACATAATGGTGCAATTGGATGTTATAGGAAATATGTACTATAGCCTACTCAATTTGGGAGTTATAGGTGTAATGTCAATTACCATGAGATGGAATTCTATGCATAGAGTTATAAACATCCACACACATATTGTTTAAGAAACTTATATTGCATACTTAGTCGATTTTCTTTTAGCAAAGTTTTCTTAACATAAGGGGGAGAAATTGAATAACTGAAAAAGAAAACAAAAGAGAATGCATTATCAAGTATAGATCTTCGAATATAGCAGTATAAACTAGAAGTTCATTAAGTTTTGCATTCATGAATTGTTACATACTTTCCGCCAGATGCAATTACTGACCTAAATAAGAATTACTAAATCTTATATTCCAACTAAAAATGCTCTAATCAACATAAATGAAAGAGAGACATGCCTGAAGCATGAGAGAATAATTGGTTCCAAAAAGAAAAGAGAAAATAACAAATAGTCATGATGTTCACATTGAGGAGGCATGTACTCCAGAAGAGTTTTGAGACATAACTAAATGCAAAACCTCAAAAGAGGTTAAGGTACCTGAAAAGTAATAAAGATATCTCAATAAGTTAAGTCACACAAAAAAAGGGGACAACAATTTTGGAAATGATATCAAGTGATCAAATGAGGATCTTATACATGAATATGTTATGCAAAGAAAAAAAAAAATGATTGGCCAAAAGGAAAAAGAAAAGAAAAAAGATGCAATGAAAATAAGATTACACATTCGTTTTCTTTTAAAAGGTATGGACCTGAAGTCTAAATACTTGAAATATAAAGTTATCTATGATATATGAATATTTATGTGAAAATAAAGATTTTCACAAAGATCCAATGATGATTATGATGAGATAATTAATTTGTGGTGGATGCAATAATTTATGATGCGACAAGATATATAAAATAAATTTATCTTGTATATATTGACTAAAAAAATTGATCCTATTTATAAGTCCACATGTAATAAATGAGATTGTGACAATATATATAAAATACCCAATCATAAATGAGGGTAGAAATTTTACCTCATAATCTTGTTATAATCCTTGGTATGTGAGATTTGCAAATGGCTCATTAAATAGTGAAGTTTACATGAAAATCCTTGAAGGATCCTTTTCACCCTCAAGAGAAAATTGAAAAACTTCTTTGTCCAAAAATATCATATCTTAATGTTATAGGTACACTAATGTATCTTGCCAATACAATACGACCCGATATTGAATTTGCTGTGAATTTATTGGCAAGATATAGTTCTTCTCCAACAAGAATGCATTTGAACAAAATTAAATATATATTCCGATATCTTCAAGGAACATATGATATGGGATTATTTTATTCTAACGAATCTGAATCACAATTGATTAGTTATGCATATAAACAAAGTTTTTATCAGATCCACACAATAGTATATCTCAAATAAAATATTTATTTACTTATGGAGGTATAGTTTTATCTTGACGTTCAACAAACATACTTTAGCCGCTACCTCATCAAATCATGCAAAGATAATTGCAACTCATGAGGTAAGTCGAGAATGTGTTTGGTTAAGGTCAATGACTCAATATATTCAATAAATGTGAGATCCGTTTCCTAAACAAAATATTCCAACAATACTGTATGAAGATAATACAACATGTATAGCTCAATTGAAAGGAGGATACATCAAAGGAGATAGAACAAAACATATCTCTCCATAATTCTATTCCACTTATGGTCTTATGAAGAGTGGTAACATAGATATTCAACAAATTCCTTTATGTGACAACCTTGCATATTTGTTTACTAAGATACTACCAACTAGAACATTTAAGAAGTTAGTACATGGTATTGGAATGCATAGGCTCAAAGACATAAAGTGATGTTGTCATCAGGGGGGAGTAATGTAATATCCTTGACAAATTTCATGTATGATGTATGTGCATTTAGAGAAATGAAACAGTAAAATTTTGACAGAAGGTCATTTTTACCCGAAATATCCGATTTTGACAAAAACAAAAATTGGGCTATTATTTTTGGCCAAAAGAAATAAAAAGGAGATCAAATGAAATTTTATTGCACAAAGGTCAAAGAATAGTTAAATATCTCTTTTTGCTTGGTTATGTGCCGCATGTTATAATAAGTTAGTATATTGGTAAAATTAAATATTATGTTTTTTTGCTTAAGAAAATTAATTATTATATGGATTATGGACATGTGAAAATTGAACAAAATAGGAACTTGGCTCATAGGGTGTCATATCCCTGATTTTGAGCTTAGAAGTTCAACAATTAGTCTTAAATAAGTAGACTACTAATAAGCCCAGCTAAGCATAAGTCTTGCATATTTATTTACAGGATAGACGATGGTAACATTGTATATCTACAATTCCGGATTTGGGCTAAAGTGTAATTTCTGAAAGCTATAGGTATATGAAGATGCTTTTGGAAATTATGCTCAGAATTTCGTGAAAAAATCCCGGAGACGCAGGAAACTAGAAAACAATCCCCTGGGATATATTTGTGGCTTAATTGGGACAAAAAAGAGAAAATTACCATAACAATTAATTTTAAAGGATTATTCTTCCAAATTGATGCAAACTTATGTGGGAGCCAGGTTGGACCTAATAAATTCTAGGAAAATTAGTATAGTGAAGGAAGGAATCTTGGAAGAATTTACCTATTCTATTGGTTAGAAATTGTCCAAAGAATTTATTTTGGGTTAGGACAAGGAAAATGCCAAAATTGTTATCTAAGATAATAAAAATATTATGACAGCCCAATTGAGCCCAATTTATAGGGGCATTAACGTCACTTTCATGATCATATTAAGAGGAGGAATGGCGTGTTTGAGAAGCAGTCGGAAATATAAACCAATATTTAACCCCCAAAAAAAACCAAGTAGATTAATTATGCATTGGGAAGGACAGTTTAAAGCCTTCTAAAAAGACATTGGAGGCGTGAACCTAAGGGTTAGAGATTGGGAGGAGAAATTGTGGCCATATCAAGAGAAAGACGTTGAAATAATTAATTTTTAAGGTGGTGGATTTAAGATAGCTAAATATTGGATGAGCACAATAAACACACTCCCATTTCCTCCAAAAAGCTCCACAAGGTCGGCCAAGAAAGAATGAAGCAGAGAGAACACGAAAGTGAGGGAGAAAGAGAAGAGAAGGCAAAGGAGGAAGGACAAGTGATAATAAGTAAAAACTTGTTCCAAATTCATCATCCCTTCTAGTTTGTTTTAGTCCAAGATCATCTACGGTCTCTAAAACTTCTCTTTATGGTGTGTTTTAGGAAGAGAAGTTGAAGCCTAGGGTGTTCTAGAGAGGATTTTCCAGGCAATCAAGTTCAAACTTAGGTAAGTGACGATTTTGGTTGTTATGATAAGACTATGGATGTTTTTTTATAATAAAATTTTAGGAAAGGGGTTGGGTTCACCCATACCCAAGTCGGCAAGAAGGCGGTCCGGGCCCATTACGCGCTACTCTGGCTAGAGAAAGACACACGCGTCCATCTCTACCAGCGTTTTCATCGCTTCCTAGACTCAGTGACGATCTCCCTGCAGAAGCTTGATTAACTCAGGGATCGAACCCCCTCCCTTTAGGTGAGAAAGTCCGACCCCTTCCCTAGTTGAACCCAAAGACGAGAGGATATAAGACTATGGATGTTGTTGTTGACGTATTGTGTAGTTCTTGAACTTATTGGTGATTGTGGTATCATCTTCTAGTATTCGTGAAAATTTGGAAACCCTTGTCCAAACGTTTAAAAAGGGTTAAAGTATGATTTTGGGCCTAAACAACCAACTAGAAGATGGTTAGAGGCTAAAATCATGTTGTGTATGAAATAGAACTTGGAAAATCAAAACTTGTCTCTCCCTTGCCTTATTTCGAGAAGAAAGTGGGATTTTGCCCATTTTAATGTTTTTAATGTGTTTAAAATGAAAACTTATGTAGGACAAACGTTAGGAAGTGATTTTAAAAGCATTAGAAGTAAATTATACAAAAACCCTAATTTGCCAAATCTGTTCCCCTCTGTGGCAGTTGTATTGTGTCAATTTTTTGAGTTAGTAAATGGTATCCAATGACTATGAATTTTTTTTAGAAATACACATAATAAGTTTTAATTTGATAAGTTATATGCTTCATTTGGATGTGTACAAGTGGAGATATGAATTTTTAAAAATGATCTATGATTTTGGAACATTATTTTGAGCAGTGCGTAAACATTGTTGACTTTGGGCTAATGTGCGTGTATATGACTGCTGCCAATATTTGTCCTTGCAAATAGACTCAACAATGATTACATAGGATTTGGAACCATCCATTTGGACACTTGTACAAATTAGATATGATTTTTCAAAGTTAGTAGAAAAATCTAACAGCTCTGGGCCTAAAGGGTGAAAATGGATATGTAAAGCTCAAAGTGAATAATTTGGTCTTTAAAGGTTAATGTGGGCTCTTGGGAATTTATATAGACCCCATAACCTTATGTTGAATATAGTATAATGGTCATTCCTAATGCCTTGGAATAAGTAGTAACTTGCCATCTGCGAATTTGTATTTTGAGGGACCTGACATTTGCCCGGGACAACCAACGGATTGGGAGCCTATTCGAGAATTGGTAAAGCGTCTAGATAGTAACTGTAACTCTCACATATTTTGTATGGTTGTGTATGTTGTTTGAACCATGTTTGTGAGAGTCCCGATAGCTAGGGCCTAGTGGACAAGAAGTTCATAAGAGACGAACCTAGTTGCATTTAAACGACGTGGGCGGTTCCCAATTGATTTATTTTCCCAGTACTGTGGTTATGTGATCTGTGTTTGTCGATGTTGCTACATGTGATCTCTGAATGCTATACATGTTGTTGTGGATTCTACTGTTTACGGTTAACTGTCATATCTTGTCTATACTTTGTATATGAGATTAACTGTTACTTTAGGAACTTTCAGGATTCAATCCCTTGTTACTACCTATAATATATATAGCATATTGGGCACAGCTCCCAAGGCAAGGCAGCAGACACCGGCAATTGAATATTTCAGATCAAGGCAAGAGCAATTGTTGGCCGTTTTGCGGTTGAATTTCGTAGCTGCGTAATAGTTACCTCTAGAGTTTGTAGATAATGTGTATGACCCTATAGGAATCTTTGTTGTAATCAAGTACATTTTACTATTATGCTATACTATTTCTGGTTGCCTTTGATTTTTGCCCAATAAGCTCTGCAATAATATTGTGATAATTATCGGAATATCAATAGGATATTACAAGTAAAAGTGGTGTTGTTATCATAAGAAGTAAAAGTGATATCGGAAGAAAAGAGCATGCTATACTCTTTTTTTCTTAACCAGAGTTATGTCACATTGGGTTTTCCTATTAAAGTTTTTATCGAGGCAGCCACTCTTTTTCCTTCACTAGGTTTTTGTCTCATTTTGTTTTTCCTAATAAGGTTTTAATGAGGCACAATATTTGTTTATTATAACATCCTTGATTTTTGGGACTTAGAGTGTCAATTGTGGTTTATGAGGTAAAAGTAGTAGTAATAAGAATAATAAATATATTATTATAAAAAATTATTATTAAAGTTGATTAATTAACAATGATAAATGATTTTGATAAGAACAATAAGGAAAACAAAATATATAAGGAAAATATCTTCATGAAATAATTTAATTTATATCTAAATAAAAAGAAAGATAAGAGAGAGAAAATAAATAAATATTATGTTTTTTAAAAATATATATTATTGTTTTAATAAGAGAACCAAGTTCTAACCCTATGCTATAAAAACCCCTTTTCTTCCTACCTCTTATACTCTCGATGCCGCATCCCGACTCTTTCAAATCCGGCTTCTCTCCTCTACTCTTACCGTCCGATGCCCTCATTTTCTTCAAAACTGCATCGTCTTGGCACAAAAAAGTACTAGCTGTATTTTTTTAAAAAAAAAAAATTAGGGTACTAAAAAAATATTTTAGGATATGATTTGATCTAACTAAATACTTAACGATCTTGAAAACTTATTTTATGATATTGAAAAATATCCTAAAGTATATTTTTAATACCAATCAGTACCTGAAATATTTTTTCAAGATTCTAAAATAAATTTCCAATATCATAAAGTATTTTGTCGATCTCAAGTCAATATCATGAAGTATCCTTTTAGTAACAGTCAATACACTAAAATATTTTTTCAATATTCTAAAATAATTTTTCAAAATTATGAAGTATTTTTTCAGTACCAGTCACTATTTTGAAGTATCCTTTTAGTACCATGCAATACCCTGAAATATTTTTTCAAGATTCTAAAATAATTTTTCAAGATCATTAAGTATTTTTCAGTACCATTCGTACCTTTTTAATGTTATTCAGTACCCTGAAATATTTTTTTCAAGATCCTAAAATAAATTTTTCAAGATCATGATTTATTTTCCAATACCATTTAGTATCCTGAAATATATTTTTAGTACCTGTCAGTTTTTTTTTAAAAAAAAAGGCAGTTGGTACTGTTTTACGTCAAAATGGTACATTTTATTTTTATTTTATTTTTTTTTTTAAAAAAAGGAGGTCGGCAAACCATAAGAGTAGAAGAGAGAAACCGGATCCTCAATTTTCATACACATTCCCTTCTCTTTTACTGTTGGAGGATGTGTGTGTATTAGTTTATATAAATACATATCACTCTGGTTCTATTTATAAGTCTTTTTTAGCTAAAAAATTTAGTCCTATTTATAAATCCCTTTTGATCAAAATAAATAAGATTGTAACAATTTTGCCCATATTAATTGTACAAATGAAAACAGAAAGAGAAGAAATAGTGGAAAGGTATCCAATCATAAATAAGAGTAAAGTTAAAAATTCATCTCATAATCATTGAGTTAACTGCATCTTCTTGATATGTGTGATTTGGTCAAAAAGGACTTATAAATAGTACCAGAGTAGTATTAATGTTTTTAAACGTGAGTATGTGGATCCATAACGGTGGGAATAGTCGGACCCTTTATCAGTATTTCTTATTTTTACTTATTTAGGGCTGTAGTTAGGCCTGACCTATTTGTTGAAAAGGTCAGGCCAAGGCCTATTTAAAGGCCTAAATATGTAAATAAGTCATGCCTACTTTGTTAAGGATCGATAGGCGCCTTGGGCCCTGGCAGTGCATTTAAATATTAAATAAATATAAATATATTTATATTATATTAAAAGATAATATTTATTGTTTTTAATTCTTATATTATAATTTCAAGATGTATTTATATAAGTTTTGATAGATTTAAAGTATAAAAAGCCTATTTATGGCCTCCAGGTTGTAATATGAGGCTTTTTTAAAAGTCTACATGTAAGTAGGATTTAAAAACTTCGCGCCGACAAGCGCTTTATGGGCTTAGGCACGAGCCTAGAAAAAGCCTAAATTGCGCTTGCGCCTTCTACCCCAATTGCGCTCACGCCTATTTACCCAAAGTTCTTAGCCGACCTATTTCCATGCCTAGGATCCATAACGTTCCTCTCATTCTTTTATGGGAAAATTGCTTTAGGGTCCTTTTAACCAAAAAAAAAAAAAAAAAAAAATCCCCCAAGATTAAAATCTCGAAAAGGCCTAGGACCTTTTCTAAGAGTTTTAGAATCTTACGTGAGTTGTTAATGAGACTGATATAGTTGTTAATGAGACTGATTTAGTTGTTAGAAAATTGTTGTTAATGAAGCTGATTTAATTGTTAATAACCTACCCGTTAACAACTATATCAGCCACGTTAACAACTCACACAAAATTATGAAAATCGAGAAAAGCGCCCGAGATTGTCGGATTCTGGCTATTTTATTTTGAGTTTTTTTTTCTTAAAAAAGACCCTGAAAATATTTTTCCCATTCTTTTATTGTGTATTTTACATTATTAATTTATTTATTCATTCATTCTTCTTCCATCAATAAGGACCCACACCCCTTTTCATTATCAATGTGCCGTGTCTATATATCACATCCATTGTCCTTTTCTTCACCTATTACCCCTATTATGACAGCACGTCTTGCCTTTTCAACATTTTAACATTTATATATATATATATATATAACTTTTCTATCCGTACCTATTATATTCTGTTTCTTGAAGTTCCTTCTTATACTATACTTTTACGACAAACGTCTTTTACTAGCAACGAATAAATAATTAAATGTATTAGGTTTTCATGTTCAATTATTCTTATAGATAACCAAGATAATTTCTGTTTTCAATTAGACATAAATTTTAATAGGAAATATTTTGATCTAGATAGCTAAGTTAAATTTTTAGATGGTAGCTTTAAAATTATACTCAATTTTTTTTTTTTAGAATAGTTTTAATTAGTATATTAATAGAGATTTATGTGTGTGATTTGTAGACTATTATTGAAAACTTTGGAGTAATTTTTGTGTGATTACATGTAAACTAGGAAGTAATAGGTAACTCTAGATATCATTTTATATGCTTGTGAATTGTGTATAATTGTAAATAATTATCTTTTATTTAAAATTTATGGGGTGAATTATTTGTATATGTGTGTGTATTGTAAATTTATATTTTGTATGAAAGAAAGCATGTTTATTGTACCTTGTCTTTTAATTATTTTATTGGTGATTGAATATATTTGTCATGGTAGTTGTATTTGTGATGAGTTGGAGTAAAGAAGAACTTATATATTGAGATATTTTTCTACGTGGTATGTCATCACTTGGTGTACAGTGGATGAAACTTGTTAGAGCTTCTTCTTCTATGTTATCCTTTGGACAAGATCGTATTGGAGCTATGAGCAAGGGTGGATCTAGAAATTTACGGAAGGAGGGCACAATTTGAGGGGGGATTTTTTTTTTTTTTTAAAAGAAAAGTTTTAAATACATTAAAAAAAAAAAAGAATATAAACAAGAAAAGAAAAAATATCAAAAAAATATTATATTCATGAAATCAGTGAATACTAATGATATAATAAGAGATATAGTTATTTTACAAACCTATCATTTAGAAATAGCAAGGTTGGACACTCAATAAGTTCAATTACATATATTTTAATAACAAAAGTATATTATAATAAAAATAATTACAATGTCATCCTTCTAGGCCTTATTTTTTGGAATTTCATCATAATTGTCTTATTTCAATACTATCAAATACATATTTTTTAATATAAGACACTAAACAATCATTCAACCATTCATCCTCCATCCGATTACGAAGTGCATTCTTGATATATTTCATAGCTGAAAATACATCAAGAAATAAAAGGCACTAAACAATCATTCAACTGGTTTTGGGTTTTTTTTTTTTTTAAAAAAATATATATATATTTTAAAAAAAAAAAAAACAATCGTTATTTTAAGGGGGCACTTGCCCCCCAAGTCATATACCTCGGTCCGCCATTGGCTATGAGACATATGACACTTTAATTGTATTCTTTTAAACAAGGGAGTTATAGTTCAAACTTAAGCTCTGCACCTTTAGTCGGGTGTATCTTAAGAATTGGTGAGCTTAAGACAATCCTATCAAATTTATGAGTTTTCTATTAGACTATGTATTAGCCTATGACTCCAATCAACGGTATAAAAATGGATGATAATATACTAGAGGTTGCATATTACATAATTGTATAGTATATGATGTGATGAAAATGCATATTGACAAAATGATGAATTGGTGTGTAATTGTTTTGTATGATGATTATGGTATATAAAAAATATACATAATCCGCTCATTCTTTTTATCATATGTGGCTTGTTTGCTACGGCAGAAACATTTAGTAGTTATTGAGATGTAGAATCTCACCCTTTATATAAATAATTTTCTAGGTGATTATTCTAGTAGAGAGTAAGGGAAGACACTAATAGAGAAAGCCTTGAAGGCTCGTTTGTGCTCTTATAACTCATGTTGTGTCATTTTATTTGCCATGACTCTAAGACTTCTGCATTTCATTTTATTTATTGAAAATTTTATGGATTTAATTTGACCCTATGATGTGGGTTTTAGTTGAACTAAACTATTATTTTGATGTTTTGGATGTTGGGCATGCTTATTAGCAATATTTAAAATATTTTAGTCAAGTATTTGGTTGTTTGGTTTGGAGGTGTTACATTTATAAACATCCAGGGGGAGTGTTATAAACAATATATGTGTGGATGTTCATAACTCCATGCATAGGATTCCATCTCATGGTAATTAACATTACACCCTATAACTCCCAAATTGAGTAGGCTTTAGCACATAAATTGAGTAGGCTTTTTAGCACATATTTCTTATAACCTTCAATTGCATCATTATGTTGCTTACTTCCGTTCTTTATGTACTTGTAACTCTTGTGTGTAGTCTTAAATGTATGGAGCTATATGAATAGAGGCTATGTATAAGACTTTGATACACAAATGAAACAAAGTGAATAAGATAGGTCATTTTCTTTTCTTCTTCTACTACTCTCTAGTTTCCTTATTTTCTCTAAATTTACATCAAAAGAAGACATTAACATCATAAATACATTTTTCCAATGGTTTCCTTTGTATGGATAATGCTAATGTTAAGTGATTACAGTGAAATGAGACATTGTAAATGATGGGCAATACTCCATTAGTACCTACATGCATGTCCTGTTTTTTGAATGAGCCCGTATCCTTTTTTAAGATTATTTTTAAAATTGTTTGGGTTAATGTTTTTTTACCAGTGTTATATCTAATTAGTTTTCTCTTTACATATTTTTTTTCTTCCTCCAATTTTAATTATAAAATCGGGTTAACTTTTTTAGAGAGATTGAAGATAAATAAGTTACTTAATTATATCATATGATGTGTATCCTTAGATTATATATTAATTTATTAGTCAAACTAATTAGTTTGAAGAAAAAATAAAAATACTTTAAGATAATTTAATTAGCTTCCTTAATCTTTCTAAAAAACTCAACTTGCTTTTATAATTAGGACCGAATGAACTGCCATTTTTCTCACTATTACCCAGTCTCATTTGCCTACTTATAAATATGTGCATATTTGAAAAAAAAAAAAAAAGTATATTTTGTTAATTAATTATAATTGTTTTATTAAATAATGCAATTTGATTAATAGAACTTTGTAAATAAGGACAAATGGATTGTTTTATTAAGATTATTACTTTTAAAAATTTGTTTTGAAAAGATAATCTTAAGCATATAAACTAATTTTAAATTATTTTTATATGTG
The DNA here is from genome assembly GCA_019022615.1 of Acacia melanoxylon. NCBI lineage: Eukaryota > Viridiplantae > Streptophyta > Magnoliopsida > Fabales > Fabaceae > Acacia > Acacia melanoxylon. The sequence continues at coordinate 8,950,783 of JAFJYJ010000002.1, forward strand.
CCAAGTTTAGTAAAGGTGACTTCACACTTGTAAATATGGAGCAAGATATTTTTTGTAATATCTTACTCTTGTATTTAAAGATTTAAGTATACTTTGCACTTTTAAGAATCTTGTATAGAGAGAAGAAAGAATGTGACCATAATCTGCTAAAATTATAGATGAATAAAGAATGAGTTTAGCGCATTTATATCAATGTCCTAACATGCCCCACATATAAAATGTTAATCAGGCCTTACTTAGACTAAAATCTTGATGCATTAAGCATCGCTCTATGGACATCTATAGATCAAATGATATTATTTGTTTATGAATTCAGTCAACTTATCTTTAATTATATTCAAAATTAAATGTATCTAAGTACAGTTAATTAAAAATATTTTGTATTGAAAAAGTGTTACACACCCATTAAAAAATTTGAGTTTATATATACTTTGGATAATAAAATTTTATAATGGGAAATTCTTATAATCTTCTCAAATTTAATTTTAGTGACATTTATTTATTTTTTTAAAAAATATATTACTACAATAAATAATAGGGTTAAGTAATAATTTTGCCTCAGAAGTACACCTCCATGAGCAATTTTGCCCTAAATTTTTTTTTATGTTCAATTTTACTCCTGAAGTATCAAAAGGTAGCAATGTTATCTTCTCTGTTAAGTAATGCCTAACAGGATTAGCCCACTCGAGTGTGACCCCTCACACTCGAGTGTACGAACCCTTTTTTTTTTTTTGGTCTTCCCTCGCACACTCGAGTGTGCAATTTTGTGTTTGAGGAGGGGGGGAGGAGAGAGGAGGGGCCCCTCTTACACAATCGCCTTTAAACTTTTCAATATTCCAAAAATATACTCTCAACAAAAAGGAATATTCCTTTCATTAATGGCGCATTTGGCCATTTCCCTACTTTCCCACTTCCCTTCCTCCCTCAAACCAAACATGCCTTTAGAGGAGAAAAAAAAAGGGTCCATACATTGACACTTGAGTGTGAGGGTTACACTTGAGTATGCCCTAACGTTGTCAGTGTCTACTTAATAGGGAGGGTAACATTATTGCCTTTTGATACTTCAGGGGCAAAATTGCTCCGGAGGTGTACTTCCGGGGTAGAATTGGTACTTAACCCTAAATAATAAAGTTGTACTTGTAATCACATCAAATACCACTCTAGTCTTATTTATAAGTCCACTTTGACCAAATCTCATATGCCAAGAAAAGTTAGTTGACACAATAATTAGAGTGTAAATTTTCAACTGCCTTTATTTATTATTGAGTATTTTTCAACTGTTTCTTCTCTCTCTATCTTTATGAGTGTAATTAATATAGGTAAAATTATCATAATCTTATTTATTATATAAAACTGGACTTATAAATAGGATCAAACTTTTTGATCAAAGTAGATTTATAAATAAGACCATATAGTAACGTATACTATTCATATAATCATATTCATATTACCAGTTAGTTAGTAAAGTTGTCAAATACTATTCATATAATCATATTCTAGTAATAATGAAAGAAATGAGGAGGAAGAATTTAGGGACATCAAATCCATCTAATTAGAGGGATGTGGCATTTTACTTTTTTTTACTTTTTTTTTATTATTTTTTTTAAATTTAAGTAATAGTACTGTACTAGTAATAATGAAAGAAATGAGGAGGAAGGAATTGGGACAGAGATGGAGATAGGGACAAGGGAAGGGTGATAATAAAGATCGGTCAGAGAATCTGTGACCACATGATATCTGTGGCATTATGGTGCTCTCTCTCTCTACGTGTATTGCTCTGTCCCCTCTATTTTTTCCCTCTCTCTTGATGGTGACCCCTATCTCTCCCTCCTAAGCCCTACCAACTGCTCTGCAACTGCCCTTCCTTCCCTTTTATTTCTATCTATTTTTTTATACTGCCCTTTGGGGAATTTTTGTTTTTCATCCTATTTATATTTCTATCCGTCAATTTTAGAAAGAAAACGGGGAAAAATAATTTAAAATTTTAAATCAAATTTATTATCAAAATTTGATAAAAGAATAATAAAACTTGATAAATAATTTATAACTTATCATTTTTTTAAAAAAAAATATTTAATTAAAAATTTTACAATTTCAAAATTGTATTTTTCATATCAAATTTTTTTTAATGATGGTACTTCATCATGTTTACAATTTAAGTTCTTTTTAACAAAAAATTATGTTTTCAATTGATATTTTTAAAAAATATACCCATATTAAAGTAAGTTTAAATACATAAGAGAGAGAAATATAAAAATTTAAATGTAAGTGTTGAATTTAGAGGGTAAAATATACTTTATTCATTTATAAATAAAAAAGAGTATATGGATCTTTATATAGATAAATCTAGAGCTAATCTTAAAATCTAGTTTAATCTAATCAATCAAAATAATTAAGATATAATATATCAATATCTAATCTAAGATATTATAGATATTAAACTTAATAATAAGATAATAATTAATCTAAATAATCCATAATATTCTAAAAATAAGTATCAAATATTCCCTCTGATCTTTATTATAAGACATCAACTAACAATTCTCATAAACTAATAAAAACAATTAAAGTCAATAAAGTTGTCCTACAATTTAAGTAACTTTCGATATTATCCCTACTAATCGCATTAAACTTTAATATTATATTAGTTATTACTTTCACCACTATTCTTATTAATCATAGGTATACATTGAAAAAAAAAATTAATGCGCTTTGGAAACAAGTAAATTCCTTTATAAAATGGATCAAATACAATTGATAATTGGTGTCTTATAGTAATAAGGACCAAAAGGAGTACATATGCAAACTTAAAAGCATTAAATATTTTTTAAATGACTTGGTATGTTTGAGTTTGTATTCGAAAAACACATTTCATAAAATTTCTCTCATATATCGTAAATCATTTTAAAATCATCTCTCACCGTTAATTACTTACATAAATAGGATCAGATGAGGGATAATTTTACATTTATGAAAAGTTTATGATAAAGTCAATGAAGTTTAAGATTTTCCTTCATTTAAGCAAAACAAAGTGACTTATAAATATGATCAGATGAGGGATAATTTTACATTCATATGAAAAATTTATTGATAAGACTTATAAATAAAACAAAAAATGTTCTTAGTATAATAGTATTCCAATCATTATTATATAATCTAAAACAATTATAATATGTTATACTTTTGTAAGGAGAAAGACCATATAAGGCCGAGTTTAAATATTAGAATATTACAATTATCACTCAAAATTACCTAGTTTAATTTTGTAATAAGATTAACTACGTTAACATTAATGAATTAGAAATACAATTTATAAATTTAAGATACTGAACTAAAAATATTTTAGGGAGCCTTTCAACATACTGTATCTTTTTATTCATCAGCAGAATGTGAAATGACACGCACACCAAAAAAAAAAAAAAAACAGTGTTATGGAGTAAACACTATTTCGATGCTAGTGTGACAAAACACTCTTCCATTGAAAATGTAAATATAATTAGCATTTCAGGCATGCAATTACGTTAAACCAAACGGGCCCTAAATGCTTACCTGTGTTCAATGTTCACCGTTCAACTATCTATACTAGTTTTTTTTTTTTTTTTTGCCCAAAAACTATCTATACTAGTTGAACAAGGCAACTTCACAAACAAACAAACAATCTATACTTCTATACTAGTTTAGCCGATTTATATTTTTTAAAAATTTTAATGTTATTTTTTAAAAAATGAGAAAAATCAACTTATAATATAATTTTTTAACACAAAATTTAAAGCAATGCTCATCTGTGTTCATCGTCGATATTAAATTAAGTCGGTCTATTTTTTTTTATCAAATTTTAATATTTATTTATTTTTAGTACATAATTTTAATATTTATTTTGATTTTAAAAATAAAATATAGAACCGAAACAATTCTTAATTACTCCTCCTGTAAATCACTTAACTTTGTCATATAGTTTGGACAAGAGGAATATAATTATTTTTTAAAAAAAAAAATCTAAAGCATTCAAATAAAATATGAAGGATGTGAAGGCAAAAAAAAAGTAAAAAAAAAAAAAAAGTGAAGGATGTAAAGTCAATAACGAATAAGGAATCTTGATCTAGAATATGTAGTACATCCATTCACAATAAAAGCCAACCCAAAGTAGTACAGTAAAGAAATGGTTGGGCTAGTTATTGTGGGAATTAATTAAAATGAATTCCTTTTCTTTTGTTTTATTGGGTGATTTTTAAACTTAAAAATCTTAATATTGGATTTTGGATGAACCAAAGGACTGAACCACAAAAAGCACAAAAAACAATTAATGAAGTTATGAAAAATTTATACTCTTCATATATCACTTATTGCAAAAGAAAAGGCAGCATTCATGGGAGACCTAAGTTTATTTATTGTTTTTTGAAAAAATTGGGTAAATCATACACAAGATCCTCAACCATCTTTAATTTTTTTAATTATCTATTTGCATATATATTTAAAGTTGAAGGGAGTTATAGGGATAGTTTATGGATGTTATAAGTATACAAAAACAGTGTAGGTGATTTATAATTGATGATTTGAAGTCACTCATACAAGCTTTAAAGTTTAGAATATTTTTTTTTATTAAGTTTTGAATATTAAATAATTATTTACATAATTCAAAGTTTAAAGGAATTTTTGTATGATTTAGCAGCTTAAGAACAATTTTAAAAAGACAAATTATTGTATCAATGCCGTTTAAAATATAACTTAAGGGACTGATTTTCGTTTGTTTAATTTAATTAATTATTTATATATACATATTTATTTATTTTTTAAAATTAATATCGCTTAATTTATTACATATTTAAAGTAACCGAGAACGCTACAAGTGCGTGTTTGGCAAGGTTTTGAAACCGGATCAGAAACCAGCTAGAAAATCGGTCTGAGCTGAGGGGAAAACCCAGTTCCAAGTTGGTTTTTTTTTTTTTTTTTTTTAAAAAGGTTGCCTGAAGCAGTGAAGGGAGAAAATGAGAAAGACTTGAGACTCGAATGAAACCTTCTCCTTCCAACTTCAACAAAAGCCAAACCATTCTCTTCCTCCAAAGGCATGGAAATTGCAAAGTAAGTTGATTGATTTACCTTCCAGAATCTCAATGGGTTTCTTCTTGTACATGATTTGTCCGGCACCGGAAAGCTGAATGGCAAAGCCACTATGAAACTTGACGGCGTTCGCATTGCCAAAAAAGGCCACAGTGGACTTGTTAAATTCCAAGTCTTGTTGAAAATCCGTAAATGAAAATGAAGAGACTGGTTGGGAAGCTAGGAATTGGTAATGAGCTGAAGAAAGAAGAAAATGAACATTAACCTCTACTTTTGACTCCACCCCGATTAATCTCTGAAGAAAGAAGCTGAAAGTGAACATTGATTCTCCTCCATCTGATTTCCATCCTAATCCACGTGTCAAGGAATAAGAACCCAAGAGAGGTATTGAATTGCAGTTGGATGTTTTTTCAATGTCACATTAGATGAAGCAATTCCTCTCATAATTTATTTTTTTCATTACCTGTTAGTGAGTTCATATGGGTCGTTGGTTGATTGGGAAGAGACAAAAAAAGTTAAAGTGATATTTTGTAACTTTTTAAATTGATTGGACGTATATGATTTAGAGATTATTAGAGATGTCAAAAATCACAATGCAAGATCAAATATTACCCTTGATGCCTTGTGTCCCTTCTTCTTTTTTTCCCCTCCTAACACTAGTGCAAAAAAGAACTTTAAGACCGGACAAAAGATGCATCGTAAGACCGGACCATCGACCGGTCTTGTTCCTGCCTGTATTAAAAGTCCACATTTAAGACCGGACTATAACCGGTCTTAAAGAAACTCTTTCGAATAGGACATTTAAAACATTAGGTCTTAAAAGTTGGACTAAATAAGGCTGAAATATTTTTTGTTCGGTCTTAAAACTCAACTTTTAAGAGGCAAAAAACCTACGCTCTTAAAAGATCAAAATTTTAAGACCGGACAAAAATATACCCGATCGAAAAATAGCGGCTTCTAAGACACCGACGACTAATTATACGCGGTCTTAAAAGACTGACTTTCAAGACTGGACAATAAATTGTCCGGTCTTAAAAATTGAATTTTAAGACCGGACGTATAAACACACCAGTATTAAAAACAACAAACTTTTAAGACCGGTTTAATATCAAATAGGTACACTTGACCTTTAAGACCGGACATATGGATACATCTGGTTTTAACAGTTGAACATTTAAGACCGGCCTATTTATTACCGGTCTAAATTTTCCGAATGTTTTCCTGCTCGCATTCTTCCGATCAATATTCACAAATCCACCACCCAATCCAAGACATAAAAGTCGATACTTTAAGTACAAGCTATGAACAATTATGAATAAATTGAACGGGAAAAAGAATACAAATAATATTCACCATGAGTTATGTCGCTTCTTAAATTAATGAATATATTATGACTACAACACCTAAATTAATTTATACAATAAGATAACTTACTTACAATCCAAATACAATCAATTACAAATACAACATACATGCCCAATATAATATTCACCATGCTTTCATCTGATTCCCACCAAACAACGTAACATCCTCTTTTATAACATGCCCCTTTGGATCCGATCCTCTCACAAAAATAAAATAAGAACAAACTTCATGGTCAGTGACATTGTTTAAGAACGTAGAAGGAATATAATATAGTAAAAACCTTAAAGTTTTCGAAGAAGTTTTCATATGAATATTACCTTATGAAATATATTGACTCTTTTATAAAGCGATATCCTCCCATATCCCTTCTTGATGATCATTTCTTATGCCGGGTTCATTATCCGCTTCATCTTCTTCGTTCATTTCGGTAGACCCTTGAAAAAGGAGTACTCTCAGGAAGACCATAATTTGAATGACTTTCCTCATCAATATCAATGACCCTTTTTCCTTGGAGAGCTACAGACCACATTTTATTTTCTTGATCGGTGATATAGAACACTTGTTTCGCGTGGTCCGCCATAATAAAAGGTTCATCACCAAAACTTCTACCGTTGGCATCAACTAATGTAAATCCTAGCCGATCGATCTGAACACCATTATTGACATTAACCCACTTGCATTTGAAAATGGGAAATCTAATTTTAACATAGTCTACCTCCCAAATCTCTTTAACAATCCCATAATATGGCATGACCGCCAATAAAGGCCTCTTGTCTTTCGAACTAGATAAGTGCATAGATTCACCTCTAACATAACACCACTGTTCTGGACGGTGCTCCTATCATCTAGGGACTTCGTGTAAAATGTATAACCATTGATCACATACGAATTCCAACTTATGACATCAACCTCATGACCACGGGCCAACCATTTGATTGTATCAGAAACACATTCCTCTCCCTCGACCTTTTGTTTGAACCAGTTTGCAAAAGTTATGTTATGCTCCCTAATCAACATTTGTTCAGTCATTCGATGATTTTCTTTTCTTACAGCTTCTTTATGAGCAGATATGATGGCTTGAACTTCATCAACATTATTCAAGATGTATAAGTGGACTTGTGACAATTCATCAGGATCCACACTCTTTACCGAAGCCCCTCGTCTACCACCTTCAGCATGCTGACGTTTTGGAAGCCCAATATGTCTTACTTTGGCCAAATAATTTTGACAAAATTCCATGGCTTCTTCGAAACATATTTCGAACAATTGATGCTTCGGCCGGTATACGTTCTTCACGCCCTTTTAGGAATTTCATATATCTTTCAATTGGGTACATCCACCGTAAATGGATAGGTCCGCACAACTTTATCTCCCTCACTAGATGAACAATTAGATGAACCATGATGTCAAAAAAGGTAGGAACAAAAAGCTTCTCAAGGTGGCACAAGATAAGATATCATTCATTCTCCAATTCATCCAACTTTTCAATCTCAAAAACTTTACTACAAACCGCATTGAAGAAGACACAAAGTTTAGTCAAAACGACCAGGAAGATCATATTCGGCGATGCCTCGAATAGCCATGGGAGTAGCTGTTGCATCAAGACATGACAATCATGAGACTTTTGGCCTACTAATTTCAAGTCCTTCATCGATACAAGCCTCTTAAAATTTGAAGAATACCCGAGGGAACTTTTGTACCATGTAAACACTCACAAAAACTTCGTTTCTCATCCTTAGACAAAGTATGAGAAGCCGGGGGACAATAAGTTCTCTTCCCGTATGGCCTTGGATGTAAGTCTTCGCGTATTCTCATTACTTGTAAATCCAATCTTGCCTTTACACCATCCTTGGAACTACCTTGTATGTTGAGAAGCGTGCCAACAATACTATCACATACGTTTTTCTCTACGTGCATGACATCAATACAGTGTCTGACATCAAGATTGCGCCAATATGGAAGAACGAAGAATACAAATCTCTTTTTCCATATATTTGTTTCTTTTCTACTCTTTGCAATCTTACCGAAGATGACACTGATATTTTTCACCTTTTCATAAACTTGCTCCCCAGTCAATGCCACCAGAGCATCTTCATACTCTTGGCCACCAAAAAGGCTTTCTTTAATCGACGATATGGGTGGTCCGTCGAAGAAATCTCCTATGTCCAAGATAAACCATCTTTCTTCCATGTTGAAGTTGATGGTAGCGTGTGCCTTCTTCACAAACCGGACATGCTTTATGGCCTTTTACACTATACCCTGACAAGTTCCCATATGCTTTGAAGTCGTTTATAGTACAAAATATCATGGCTTGTAGTTTAAACACATCCTTCTTGAAAGAGTCAAAAATATCGACACCTTCTTCCCACAACTCCTTCAGTCTTCGATAAAGGGCTAAAAGGTAAACATCAATGTCATTTCCGGGTTGTTTTGGTCCCAAAATCAACATAGACAAAGCATGATGTACTTTCGTTTCATGCATAACATTGGAGATAAGTTGTAAATAATAAGGAGCACAGGCCATGAACTATGTATCTTTGCTAAGGCTTCCATATGGGTTCATGCCATCCGTGCTAAGGGCAAGCCTAAGGTTCCTAGGTTCTTCGCCGAAGTTCGGAAATAAATGATCGATTTTCTTCCATTGAGAAGAATAGGCCGGATGTCGAAGCTTTCCATCGAAATCCTCTCATCTCGCATGCCACCTCAAATTCTTTGCATCATTTTCATTCGCAAACAACCGCTTGAACCTTGGTATGATTGGAAGATACCACAACACTTTTGCAGGCCCCTTATTTAACTTGTACCTTGGTGTTTCACATATCGGAATATTTCGCTTCTCTTCAAACTCTTTTCTATACAATACGTAATCATTCGGGCATGCTTGGATCTTTTTGTACTTCATCCCCGTGGGATGAGTATTTTCTTAGCATTATAGTATCGATGCGGCAACATATTCTCATCCGGAAGCATGTCCTTAAAAGCCTCAAGCATTTCGGAAAAACTCTTGTCGCTCCATCCATGACGTGCCTTCAAGCTTACCAATTTCAATACGGCGTTCAACAATTGGTATTTTTTACAACCAGGGTATAGCGGGGTCTCGCATCACGCACATATTACCATATGCATGTGATTGATGAAAAGCCTCTTCTCCTACATCACGAATAATGTCCTCTATGTGATCATTCATATCCGTGTCATTATTATCAAAGGCCACTTCCTCATGTTGAGACCCACTTGGTATTTTTTCACCATGCCATACCCATACTGTATAAGCTTACAAAATCCTTCACAAATTAAATGTGTGTAGAGAACTTCAGGACTTAGTCGCCTTTCATTCAAACATTTTACACAAGGGCAATAAAACTTCCCACTATCATCATGGGCATTTTGTTTAGCAAATTCTATAAATTCCCTCACCCCATTTCGATATTCAACACTCGTCCGTAACGCAGTTATCCAACAAGTGATCCATAGTAGAATTCCTATTTATGACACGGATACAAAATAAGGAAACACCAAATTCATATTTATGAATGAACGAAGAAACTTGCCCATTAAATGCATAACGAAGAAACACTTTTGGTCATAAATATCACAGTGAATGCAAGAAGTAAAATTAAAGCATGATGAGGAAATTAAATGCATCGTGTGAAATTAAATGTGGACTCACCTGTAGCATATAAATTCAAATGGTTTGCGGAGTCTTTCTTCTCTCGCCACGAACGTTGATGTTGCGAGACAAAGAAGAGTAACCTAAAAACATGTGTTGGTCGGTTGGGTAGGTCAAAAGCACAAATATAATCTTCAAAATACAATATTCATTAACAACAAGAGAAACCCACTAGAACATTTCATTGATTTCTTTCAACCCAGAAAACCATAAAGTTATTTAACCGAAACACCTCTTACAGTTTGGTCGATAGACGTTTAACAAAGGAACCAGAAAGTGATTGTCGAGAGAGCAACGCGAAGCAGTCGATGAAGCAACACAAAAACACTGAGTAATCACTTTCGACGCGACAAGAGAAGTTCTGAGAGGGAAATTTGATATTCCGCGCGTCAGAGACATGTTTTAGTATTTTGGATTTTATTAAGACCGGTTAATTAAAACGTAGACGGTCCTAAATATATAATTACATTTTTAAGAAGATAACTTGTTGACAAGAGAATCAAAATGACATGCTTACTTGTTGACGGTCTCCTTCAATATATTATCTGGCTTATTGTGAGTGGAGCATAAGAAGATAACTTTATGATCCTCCATGCACATGAGGACCAATCGCGTGGCGGCTGAAAATTCATAGCGGTAAAGTACTCGAGAGATATATGTAGATGAATTAAGTGAATTGCGACAAGAATTGTGATACGTACCGTGGAAGTATGGAAACAAGAACACCTTTCTTATCACTTCACACACCCTGGTTGACATGTATTCTTGTCGATCTTCGGGCCGTTGTACTTGCATAGACCGGGCACAAGAATCCAAAATCATTGATTCTGCCCTGTTTGTCCAATTCTTGATGCAAGAACCTAAAATAATGACATCGATAAGGGAATTAGTATATATGTATGTGTGTAAAAATGATGCAGTTAAATTATGTACTCATCATAGAATCAGATACTTACTTCATAAACAGTTGAATGATTGGATTACTAAGCTCCTGTCCAGGAATCAGCAGGGACATTACATCTATTTTGTCAACGTAAACATCTACAGGATGAGGGACGCCTACTACTTCTTGGACAGGCCACGATTTATCTATAAAATAATTATTGTTTGCCAAATCAGTTATTTTTTGCTTGGCGATCAAATGAGCAAAAGAGGAGATGGAACTTGAGGAGGGGGGAACTTGAGAAGGGGATGGAACTTGAGGAGGAGGGGATGCAACTTGAGGAGGGGATGGAACTTGAGGAAGAGGTTGCTCGACTCATCGTCCAACAATGCAGCTCCCCTAGTGCTCGCGCATAACCGCAGGAGAATGTGTGACGGGAACACCACTCTCTCGGACGAGAGCTAAAAAGCGCCTCATCTCGATTCATTTCCTCCTTCATCCGACTCATCCGGGATTGCCACATTGCTTCTTTAGCCACGCTTCCTCACTTAATTTGGCCATCCGGGATTGAAGCATTGCTTCTTTAGCTGCAGCTTCATCACTTAATTTGACCGTCATGCTCCATCTCCTCCCGGGTAACCATACTTTGTTTGTGGCGTTTGGATTTACCAAAGTATTCCTTTAGGCCTACCCGTCCTCCAACCCCCTTTACACGCCCCGCGTGATCGTTTTCCGATCGCAAGCGGTCGAACATCATTCCTCCCGTCCGACACAAAAGATCCCTCTCGCTTCTTTATTTTTAAGATCTTCCCGTAAGATACGGATAACGAGAAGCTTAGTAATGAAACATGTTTAGTAACTAAAAAATAACAAAAACGATACTTACAATTCTTTCAGCAACTACACGAGTTTGTTCACTCGTGTAAGCGCCGCTTGGCTTTTGCCGAATATGCAACCACAACTCCTCGCGACGTATAGGAGATGGCTGATCAACTACGGCAGAAGGATTGGATTCAGCTTCATCTTGCAATCTCTTCCGCTTGGCCGCCATCAAGTCTTTTTCGGCCATTTCATATCCGCCGCGAGAAGCCCTATGCGGGCAATCATTCTTTCTCCCTATCTCTTGTGCTTTTTCCCTTCTTATCTGTGAATCAGAATTGAACAAAAAAACTATTAATTATGAATTCCGCCATTGATGTCTAACGAAATTAGAACACTTCGCCATATGAAGGTCAAACATTAGTCAAATTCACTTCATCAAGTTTCAACATTTTATTTAAGAAAGATGTAGAATGGTAGAAGAAATTGGGAGAAACGGAGGAAAGGGAGTTGCGAAATGCTTTGCCAACTCGAGTCAATTCATTCATTCATCATAATTGATTCCTACACATATTAGACTAACCTCTTATATATAGTTAGAGGCTTGACTCTTAAGCCCCAATAACTTGCTCACACCGAAACCATTACACAGTTAACATACTAACTAACTAACAAAGCAATGTCTAACCACTACCTACTATAATAGAACTAAGACTATAATAATGGCTTGACTACATATCAAGCACGGAGTTAATAAGCACACTAAAGGGCAAACAAAACTAAATATAAACTCACCGAGCTTCGGGAGTGTTTTGAAATTTGAACAAATTGTCGCCAAGTTTGTTGATCAATAAATGTGTACTTTTCCAAGGATGTTCTTGAGGCGAACCTCGGCAAAAATATAGGTGTTAGTTAGAAAGGTCTTAAACTTCCTCCACCGATCAGCACAATAAGACAAGGTCTTGTCTTTCAACTTTTTGTAGTCAGGGACAGTGTATGTAAGCCGGATAGTGTCCCAAATAGGATCCTTTATTGCGTCACGGTCCACACTTTTCCACTCATATGTCAAGATGCTAACCTTGCTGCGTGCTAGATAGCCAACAAAACTAGTATATTTGGATTTATTGGGACTGAAAGGTTGCAACTTTTCATCAAACCGAATCTCTAGCCTTGAGCCTCCGTCCGACTTAGGGTTACATCCCGCATTCGTGTGCCTCTTCTACCACGACGTGCGGGGGTGGTTCGAGGCTCATTGTGAGAGATGAAGAGGGTTCGTTCGACTCACACCGATCAAAGCCCGATGGCGGCGTTCCCGAACGGGGAGTAGAATCGTTTTCACCTTTATTTTCGAGACGGGAATAGAGGTAATGCAACATGAAGGGTTTCGAACGTAAACGAGAGGTTCTTCGGTGATAGTAATAAAAGCTTTCGCGCGAAGAAATGTATATTTGGCGGTTCATATTCAAGACCGGATAGGATAGACAAAGAGACGGTCTTAATAATTAACATTCAAGACCGGTCATATTAATCTCAGGTCTTAAAAGTAATTAATTTTTTATACGCACTCTTTTTCTATATTTTATACCGCCGCATTTTATGTCTAGGTCTTAAAAGAATTACTTTTAAGACCGACTTTTATATATGTTCGGTCTTAAAACTTTATTACCTTTATATTTAAATTTTTCCTTATTATTTTGGACCGCATAAAATATTAGTCCCGGTTGTGTGAGATTTCTCCATAAAGTAATTGATATTTGAATATTTTTTAATAACATTTTTAAGAAGGCTTGATTTTCAACGGGTCTTAATAATATATTTAAGACAGAACAAAAAATGATCCGGTATAAGAAGTTTTTATATTTACAAAGCGTCACCGATCATACATAAGAAGTTCCTTTTATTTACAAAATCGCGCCACCGGTCATACCTTTAAGGTCGTCAATGTCTAATTCTAAATGAGGCGGTTTTAAAGCCCATTTTTGCACTAGTGTAATTTTGCAACAATGTTGTTCAGTTTTTTATTATTAAAATATGAATATTTTTACTTATTTTAATTAAATTATATTTTTTAATTAATATTGACATGATTTTAATATAACTCATTAACTATTAACTCAATACATTCACCGATTAGTTAGGTTTTGTTTGAGAGTTTCATTTTGAAAAGAAAGGAAAGAGAGAGTTTTGGTAATTCCTTCCCTTATATATATCAAAGGAAGGACTACCAAAACCCTCTTTTCCTCCAAAATAAAACTCCCATACAAAGCCTTAACTTTTAGAGAATAACTTAATTACCACGAAAGCAAATGCAGCATGTGAAAGAAGTAAATGATTCCTAAAATCATACTTTGAGTCACGGCACTGAAGAAAAGTAACGTGAGAATCCGTTCCCCCATTTTGCTTCTTCCATAGTTCCATTCCACCTAACAATCTCTGCCCCAACAACCTCCCCCCCAGCACCCCCTTCTTCTCTCGTTCTTCGACCTTCACCTTCCCAATCTACTCTCTAATCTCTGCCTCCCTCTCCTGCTCAAGATTCCATGCAGGTATGTCTTCCTCTTTCTCTTCCTTCAATTCTACCTCTTCTTCTTCTCTGTCGGTGTCCTCCCCTGCTTCCACTGTTGTTTTTGTTTTTGCCTTTTCTTTTTCATGATTTTTTTGCAAGTGTCTAGTGGTAACGGAGGTTTCTCTTTTGTTTTTGATCCGTGCTTTCGATATCGGCATCATACGGTTCAATGTGGTTTCCGGTTTCGGTAGGTGGTTGTTTCGGTTGCTCTTTTAATTGCGACGATTTCACTTTCTTCGTGAAGTTTCACAGTTAGCAAATATATACTGCTTTTTGTTTCTTCCATCTATCTTTACCTTCTTTTCTTTCCTCATGTATCTCCAGAAGAATTAGGGGGTGGTTCGTTCAGTTGTTATTGATAAGAAGCAACAAACCGCAACCTAATTGTAATTGGTGCAAACAACCTAATTGTGATTTGTGCAAACGCGGTAGTGTGAATCTGATTCGCTACAGTTTTAGCTCGAATGGAATATAAATGTTGATTTTATCTGTTCTGTTATATCTATGCCATTTTTTAAATGGTTTCGTTTATTCCGCTTTCTCAATTTTATTTATTGTTTTCTCAAGATTTTTGAGGGAAAAGCAATCAAATGAGCTAGGTAATCAGTTCTACAAGTTTGGTTAATGAGTATGAACAAGTATTATTATGTTTTGCTTCCGCTAGATGCTTGCGCTATTTTATTGTTCTTGCCGACTAAATACCATTTGTTGTTGTTGTTGCAGGGGTAGCTGACGGCGCTCTATTATAGCTTCTTTGGCTTCGAAGGGCTTCCATTGTTGTCCTATCTTTGGTAAGAACAAATGTATTAATTACTTCTTCTGAGATTCATGCACCTACAGATCGTAATTCGTGCAGAGAATGTATACGTCTAACCTCTCTACTAAATACACTTTTTTTCTGGGCCAGATCTCTAATAAATGCGCATGCTTTCCTAAACTTGACTCCCAACTTCTTCCTGCGTAAATTTATGGCGGTCTGGAGGCTGGAGCGGTATGTTACTATTTACAGCCTGACTCTGCTGTGAGCCCGCCTCTTCGTTTTAACGATTAGGATCGACTATAGTCTTTGTCTACTAGACTAGAATGTCAGGTATGCTTGCTATAACTATCACTCAGTGTTTTATGCTTTTCAAGAGTCTTGATATGCACTATTTATTGGTGCAAATAACCAAGCTAATGGTGAGTATATATTTTTTTGGGCCAACAAAGCTAATATCTGACTGCTTTTTCTTAGAATGTGTTGTGGAAGGCATTGAAGGGATTGGTATTCATGATGAAATTAGAGAGAGGAGGTCGGATTTTGAGTACTCTGAAGATGAAAGGCAGCGGTCCAAAATTGGAACACTAAAAAAGAAAGCAATAAATGCTTCATCTAAGTTCACTCATTCTCTTAAGAAAAGAGGGGAAACAAGAATCGACTACAGTGTTCCATCTGTTTCCTTTGAGGAAGTGCGAGATGCACAAGAGGAGACTGCTGTCCTCGAATTGCATCAAAAACTTTGTGAGAGAGGATCATTGCCTGCTAGGCTTGATGGCTATCATACATTGCTAAGGTCTGGTCTTTCATTCATTTCAAGTATTCAAGTAAATAAACAACCGTTTCTCAACATTTTCCTTCTTGTTTAAGGGCGCATTTCTTCTTTCTTTTTCGTCTGTTTTTTGGGTGAATGAGGGCTGCATTTTTAATGCCAATTTTTTTTTTCCTCATTCACACGAACCGCTCCTTATTTACTCTCACTCACTGACCTATTCATTCTTTGCTACTCCCGCAACTCCAATGGGCAACGACAGTTTCATAACCTTATTTCTTTCTTTTCTTTTCTATTTGGTTCTTTTGCCTTGGTTTAAGCATTTTAAATGTCACAGAAATGTGCCTTTTACTCTTGCATACTCACCAACCATCTGTATTTTCCATGCAGATTTCTGAAAGCTAGGGATTTTAACATTGAGAAGACTATCCAGATGTGGGAAGATATGCTTAGATGGAGGAAAGAATATGGAGCAGATTCCATCCTTGAGGTAAGAATAGTAATTTATTGAGCATTCTCTTGAGACTCGATAGGATTTTTTAACGCAACAGAAGGAAAATATATTTTTTCTCCCTTTGTTTTATTTGACCAAGCTTACATTTGAAATATACGTTGAATTCAATGATTTTTTTCATTTCATGACGGGACTCAAATGACAAATTATGGTGCTTTATAGTTTTTATTATAGCATCAGCATGCTTTTTATGTTAAAATACACTTGATTCAGTTTGTATTTGTGTCTAATGCCATAGTGATCTTTGAAGGATTTTGAATTTGAAGAGCTTGAAGAAGTATTGCAGTATTATCCACAAGGTTATCATGGAGTTGATAAGGAAGGTAGACCGGTTTACATTGAGAGACTTGGGAAAGCTCATCCAAGCCACCTCATGCGCATAACAACAATTGATCGGTTTGTGAAATATCATGTCCAAGAGTTTGAGAGGACTCTGCAGGAGAAATTCCCTGCGTGTTGCATTGCAGCAAAGAGACGGATATGTTTGTCAACAACAATATTGGATGTACAGGGCTTAGTATGTTGCACTGAACTAAACTAACTTCATCAAAATTATGTGTTGCAGGAATGAAATTTTTATATATTTCTTTTATTTTTGTTCATTCTATGCTTTATAATTATTACTTGCATTGAACTACTTTATAATTTTGTGATGCAGGGAATGAAAAACTTCTCACCTACTGCTGCTAATCTCTTGGCCACACTGTCAAAAATAGATAACTGTTACTATCCTGAGGTCTCTATCTCTTTAACTTTAACTTTTATAGTTAGTTGGTTTTCAATGCTTTGCTTCCTGTTTATTTAAACTTTTTTCTTAAATATGTATAGACTTTACATCGGATGTATATTGTCAATGCCAGCACTGGCTTCAAGAAAATGCTTTGGCCTGTTGCTCAAAAGTTTCTTGATGCCAAAAATTTAGCAAAGATACAGGTGAAAATTTAACTTTGAGGTTTTTTTCATGCCTTATGCTTGTAGTTCTGTTGTAATGTTATCCATCTCACAAATTTACAGGTTCTTGAACCCAAATATTCATATAAACTACTTGAGGTCGTTGACTCTAGGTAAGCATATGTGCCTCCATCAGTGTGTGTTGTAATTTCAATTTTTATTATTGAATAATTACTGTTTTGTAAATGCTTATTTTCAGCCAACTACCAGACTTTTTGGGAGGATCATGTACATGTCCTGTAGAGGGTGGATGTCTTAGGTCCAACAAGGGTCCATGGAACGATCCTGATATCATGAAGGTATTCTTTTCTTTATATACCCCTTCCAATCCTTAATATAAGACATATTTACCTAATTTGTTTAGATTAAGGAAATTAGTTAAACTAGTTAATATGACATGTATTTTTTTAAAAACATCCCAGTCATCTCCCTTAATTTCCTCCTTGCCTCTTATTTAATTATGGTTGAGAGAGCATCAATTGGAGTAAATTAAGAAAACATTGACAAATATGAAAAACATGTCTTGTATTTAGGACCAATATCAACTCCCCAAAATTGTCATATATTTAGGACTAGAGGAGTATTGTATATGCTACTCCTATACTGGAGGGGAAACTGGTAGATTTGTTTTAGGCTGATTTTTTTTTTTTGTCAAAGTATTATTTGGTTATCAATGTGGATATTCTGATTGTAGCTGGTACATAATTCGGAGGGAACATTAGTGAGGCAAATCACAAGAGTATCCAGTGACCAGCAGGATTTTCGCCCTGTCATTCAGTTACGCCCATTGAAGGTGAGTCTCAGTTTTCTTGACGGAAGAATATTATAATGTTGGTGTGGTTTTTCTAGTTATTACATAATTAGTTTAAATTTCTTCCTTTCCTTATTTCTCAGGGAAGATTTAGTGATACTTCAATAGCTGATTCAGGTTCTGATATTGATGATCCATGTTCTCCCTTGGGACAGAGGAGTTCTACTAATTCTCTTTTAGACCCAGTTCATGAAGAAGTGAGTTTTGATGCAGTTAGATGAGATTCATATGATGATCCTGTCTCTACATATTATTGAGTGCATTTCTCGGGTATAATATATTGATGGAAAAATCTCTCTCGTGCAGGTTAGGGTATTAGAATCCAATGGCTACTATAGTTGTGATGATAGCATTCCAGCTGCGGAGAAAGTGATCAAAAGTGATAATTGCCGCCATACTGGGGATCAGCCTCTTCAAAATGCTGATACGAGGAATTTTGCTAGCAGGGGAAATTCAGAAGGTGCTGTTTAAGTAAAATTTGACCAATTTTATTTTCTTTAACCATATGCATAGAAGAATTTGCATCGTAAAAATGGCTTATTTTTAACTTCTAGCTTGAAAAATTGGAATTAAGTCTATCTATTTGTAATACCTCAAGATTCACATTAATAATAAATCTTATATTTTGATGAATAATTAGTATATAATGAAGGTGAATATGTGTCTCAAGTTATTGTACCTTATTAATTGTAATTTTAGGTAAATTTCACTCGGAATTAAATTAACAAAATGCAAAATGTAAGACTAAGATTAGGGATCATATAATGTGTTAAAATTAACACATAAAATAATGGTTATTTTATAACCAAAAGAGGCAAGAAATGTTATGAAAACAGTTAAGCAAATTAAAGGAAATTTTGCAAACACTAATGGGCAATTAAACTTTCATTAATTAAGATCAATAGCATCATTCTTCAAATTAATTAGAATCAATTAAAAAGAAGGGCTGATTCAAATCGAAAATAAATGGCCCAAGAGGAGGAAGAAATTAAACTTGTTTAATGAAACACAAATAACCATGATTAACTAATCAACCAAATCCAACAACAACCAAATCCAACAACGACAATGCTAATTAAAGGGAAATTAAGCACTTGATTAGGGAGTTAATTAAACTTTATAAATCATCTTTGAAAAGTCAATATTTGCAACTAGCCAATGGGAAAAATCAAGAAATTGAGCTTAATCCTTAGGAAATAAAATAGCCAATGAGAACAATTGAATAGAGGATTAATGACACATAAAAAACATATTAAATGGATGAGGAGAAGGAGGCATGTCGGCAACGCCATGGAAGGGTGGAGATTTGTCTTCAAAAAGTGGTTCTTTATCTAATGGTTATAAAGAAAGATGGAGTTTTGATTTACTTTATTAATTACCATTTTAACCCTTGAATTTTCCCTATAAACAGGAGGCACCTCCCTTCACAATTCTTCACACCAAAATCAGCATAACATATCTGATTTAGAGATAGAGAGAAAGTGGGGAAAATCCATAGAAAGCAAGAAGAAGAAGGAGCAAAGTTCTTGAGGTTAGTTCTCTAGTTCTAACTTTGGTTTTTAGTAAAAGTGTAGTTTATTCTAGGAAATGGTAAAGTAAATTCCTTTACATGTTTTTAGGCCTCCATTGCATTTAAAATGCTGAATGAGGTAAAAACATGTTGGGAAATAATTTTTGGAATCAAAAGACCCAAATGGTGGAAGTTGGGAAAAATCCTAAATTTCAGTTTTTCTGGAATCAGTCACCTTGTGGTCATTATGTTATGTATCAAATAAAGTCCTAAAATCATGCAATTTTACAGGGGTAAAGTAGACATGTAAGCTTTTCATTGATATAAAATTTGTAACGTTTTGACTTTTGAGTTTTGTACAAGGAGATAAAAATTCTTGAAGTTAAGTCACATTTTTGGAAGATAATTTGAACAGTGATTAGAAGATTTTAAAATTGGGCATGATCTGTGGATTTTGAGTGAAATGCCTTATTGTTCCTAAAAAATAGACATGTCAAGGATCATGTAGAATTTTGGAGCACCTCATTTCAATTTTTGTAGAATTAGTTATAATTTTTCATAGTTACCGAAAAATCTGGGCAAAAATGTAAGGGTATAATCGGAATTACACATCAACCAAGAGTAAAAAGGTCAATAGTGATAAATATATCTCTTAAGATATTATTTGTAAAGGAAATAATGCGATGATACTATTATAGGATATCTGAGAAAATCAAGAATCAGTACTGAAAGGAGAACGCACTGCTAGCTACGCAAACCAAGGTACGGATGCGTACTGTAACTCTAACTCTTGTGTCTTGTATTCTTATATGTGATAGAATGATTTATAGAGTCATGGACAAGACTGGTGTGAGTCGATATCATATACAATGGCGGGGCTTAGTTAAGCAATAGGAGGGCTAATCCCCCCAAAAAAAAAAAAATGTTCAGAATTTTTTTTTTTTTTTTTTAAAATAATATAATGTAATAAGTAATGTTATCTTATATATTAGACTTATTAAAATACTTTTATTATACATTTGGCCCCTCAAATATTTTTTTAATTAGTTAATGAGTATACATTTGGCCCCCAAATATTTTTTTTTAATTAGTTAATAAGTATACATTTGGCCCCCCAAATATTTTTTTCTTAATTAGTTAATAAAAAAATTCCTCAAAGATTTTTTCCAAGACATCATTTGCATGTACCGTAGCTAAGACTCAGTCTTAAGTCACCTGTTACATTCGGTTTATGCGGGTTATAGTCATGATAATGCCGTATGGTTATTTTTCTAGCGCAGAGGACACGTGGATTTGTGGCACAGAGTGAGTGCAAACGTTGTTAACATTACATCTATTGTGTGCTATGTATTGTTGTGTTGTTAAAAGTACATCTTTTGTGTGTTATGTTGTAACCTTATATCTATTGTGTGCTATGTATGGTTGATGCTAATATGTAATGAATATCTATCATATATATTGTTTATACTTAAGCATGATGTTAACTATTATTTGAGATTCAATGGGTATTGAATCTTTGAATTGACCCTAGTTTTAGGATCTGAAGGATCGGGAGCCGATGAAAAGGGTAAGCAGCACGCGTAAGGACTCAGCCAGAATTTTAATATTTTGGGCTGTATTATTACTGTTAGATACTTTGTATCTGTATATTTGGATATGTATTGATATTCCTTTGACCAAATAAACTACAAACGGTTTAAGTTATAGTCAAGTATCAATTACTCATCCACTCATCCCAACTTAAATGCTCAATTGCCCCACTCTGATAATATTCTTATATATTGCTTATTAATATACATAATGAGAAATATTGAAATAGGGACGTTACACTATTAGTATAATTTGTTTGGCTCGGTACTACTTATGTTAAGTCTAACAATATGGCTGGCATGTATTTATTCTCTCTCTTTGGAAGTTACACAGCATCACACGCCATTTCAGGCGCTTTACTCGGGCATTTTAACTATTAGACCTTTCTGCCATATCAAGTTGTTTAGTTTTCTTTGAAGAAACATTTATATATAGATGGTGTATGGATGCTCTAGGATATGATATTGGGGGTAATACCGTCTTGTACTTAAAAAAGTGAATTTAAGGTGATAAATATATGTGTCAGGAGTTGAAGAAAGAACAAGTATTCTGGTTGTGTAACGAGTGTGAGAGAAAAGTTGTTGTGAGGTAGATTGAATTAAGAAATATAAGTAAAAGTAGTGAAGTAAAGTCAATGTATGAGAGAAATGTGTTCAAACGTGTGCGTGTATCAAGAAATTCAAATAAATAAAATGTATGATACACATTATTATAATTAGTGATCTTAAATTAAGAGTGTAAGAAAGTACAGTGAGGGAAGTAGAGAGTAAAATGTAAATTTGGAACATGTGATTGTATGTATGATAATGAAGATAGTTTGACCAGGGAGATATAAGAGTGGAATCATGGTAATTGAATTATGAGAAAATTAAAATTATGTACGAAGTAACATGACATGAATCTTAAGAACAGAAATGTAATAGTATTTGAAATAATTGAGAAAAGGTGAAATATCAAATAAGAACGTTTGTTATGGGGAGGGCTCGGATAGGCGTTTTTTTAAAAATTTAAAAAAAAAATTTAAAGAATATTTGTTGGGTATTGATAGCCTAAAGATATTGAATTTTGAGGAAAAAAATTCCTTTATGGAGGAAACAAAATTTACCGTCCTATTTTAGGACTTAGAAAATCAATTGTGATCTAGAGTATATAATAATCTACGAGAGATTCTACGAGTTAAAAGTTATTTTTTTCACATTAATAAGTTATGGGAAAAAATGTAAACAAATATCAAATGAAATGCATCAAAAATTGTTTAGGATATTTATGTAATTATGTATGCATGTGTGTATGTATGTGTGTATGTATGTATGTATGGATTATGTAACATTTAAATAAATAATAAATAGAACGCTTTTTGAAAATTATATAGTGTCTTATAAGTTTTATTTTATTATATAAATAATTTCTTTTATCTATTACTCAATGTTGTGCGAATTATATGGTTAATTGCATTTAAGTTGTTGAAACTGTATGGATACGGCCTAATTAATGTTCTTGTAATGAATATAAAATTCCTATTCAATGATAGTACTTCCTTCGGATCTAAATATATGAAAAAATATGGGAAAATGTCACTCAGGTCCCAAGGAAGAGAAAAAAATATAAAAAAAGTCCCAACCCGAATCTCCTATCTTTATTTATTTATTTATTTATATAATTACGAAATTCTAATATCAAAAAAAAGTCTTGTTGTCAAAATAGCTTTTCATGTTGTTAAAATAGCTTTTCCTATTGTTACAATTTTCCTATGAAAAAATTGTTGTCAAAATGACTTTTCATGTTGTTAAAATAGTTTTTTCTTTTGTCAAAATTTCCCTAAAAAAAAATTGTTGTCAAAATGACTTTTTATGTTGTCAAATTTTCCTTTTGACAACGGGATTTGGTGTTGAAACTTTTTTGATATTTTTTCTCTTCCTTGGGACTCGAGTGATATTTTCCAATAAAATTTGTAGTGTAAACTACACTACAAACTCTGTCTTATATTTAGGGCCAGAGCTAGTAATAAATATGTCAATGGTGATTCAACAAAAGTAAATTCTCAAATTTATAACCACTTCAGCTTTAATTTTTCTTATTTATTCAAATGAAAACCCATTTATAATAATGGAATGAACCCATTTATAATTATGGAATGAATATATTAAGTCTTATTAATGACCAAAAAAGGGAAAATCCCTAATAAAGAACTTTACAAATCTTCAAAGACAAAAATGTGTTTTGGGATATTCATAATCCCAAAAAATGTTAGTACCTCATTTTTCTTCTTTGAAATTTAAAGGAAATTGCACAAATGCCCTCATGAAATCTCATTTTTACTTTCTTTTGTCTTCTCTCTCTTTCTTCTTCTCCAGGTTCCATGCCGAGAGGGTCTGGCAATGGTGTTAAGAAAATCTCCTCCAACAACAACGATGAAAGGCAATGGTGGCCTCCTCTAGCAATGAAAGAGCAAGTTTTCACAAATTCTAGAAAAAAATTCACAAGTTTAGATCAGGTTTTCATAACTTGCAAATCAAAATTCAATTTTGATAAGGGTTTTCACAAGGTATGATAAAAGGTTCACAAGTTTGGATTAGATTTTCACAAGTTTTCATAAAAATTTCACAACTTGTAAATCAAAATTCAATTATGAAAAGGGCTTCACGAGTTTAAATAAGGCTTTCACAAGTTTATATAAGATTTTGACAAGTTCTTAGAAGAATTTCACAAGCCTTTGAAAGATCCGAACAGTTCAATGGAAGAAGAACCAGAATGGACAAGGGCAAGTCCTCCATATTCACGACAAGAATGAGTAGTAAACGATGCACATGACTGGAAAATTGGAGTGCTCGAACTTCTCGATGAGTTAAGAAAGCATCTTTGAGCCCTTATTTCTAAAGGATTTAAGGAACAAGTGATGTTTTTGGCTTGAGCGGAGCCGGCCTCGTTGAAGCTCACCTTGGCCATAGCTATCAGATAATTTTCCATTGATTTCACCTTGAAAGTACTAGAAATTATAGAACTTGCAGAACTCCAAACCCCATTTTCCCTTTTCAATTTCACCTACTGTTTTTTCAAATTTCAGTGCATTTTCTCCTTTGAATCCCCTCCTTCCTATAATAACCTAATTTTCAATGTACTAAAATTTCTTGAAGCAATGTATATTGATTAATGGAAATTTATTGATTATGAGATATATTTAAATAGTTAAAATGCCACATGAAAGTTATTTTTCTAATGTCACATTTGATTAAGAGTGTGGATGACAAGAAGCAAAATAATATTTGTCCTATTCGAATTTTGGTAATAAATAAAATAAGTGTAAGGAAAGTGACAAGTTTTGAAAGCAAAAATTGAATCCGATATATGGTATGTATTTTGACCAATATAGAGGTGAAAAGAGGATAAATAATACTTGATGCAAAACATGCCACATTTATACATATAAAAGTCAAGGCAATTAGTTCATTTTGCCTTAGAATTTTTGCCACTTGTCATCTTGGAGTATATACACGTATGACCCAAGTTAGGAGATGAAATAATATGTCATGAGAAGAGCCTTCAAACTTCGAACAAGCAAAAGGAGAAGGGAGAATATTAAATTGCATAAGGACACATGTTATAAAGTCAAGAAATATTATTCTTAATATTTTTGCCATGTGTACAAGGATGGAAGACTAAGGAAATAAGTCATGTTGGAACATGGTAACGAGTCTTTATGAAGCTCCAATTTTATCCTCTATTTCGTCCAACGAAGAAGGAA
This sequence comes from Acacia melanoxylon, assembly GCA_019022615.1. NCBI lineage: Eukaryota > Viridiplantae > Streptophyta > Magnoliopsida > Fabales > Fabaceae > Acacia > Acacia melanoxylon. The sequence goes on from JAFJYJ010000002.1 coordinate 8,975,791, forward strand.
AGGAGAGAAAGTAAGACAACAATTCAAGTTAAAGTGTACCAAGAGTTATTATGTGTATAACCCTTAATTGTGCCAAATGTAAGGCTAGGGAGATGGCAAGTTTTAAACATAAACCACAAGATTTAGGAGGTGATGTGTTCAATCAAGGGTAGAGGAGAAAGGAATTATGGAATTTTTGACAAGTAGGCATGAAAGTGAAGATTAACAAAAAGCCACATATGATTATTTTTAGCCATACATTTTACCAACCAAGTGAATTTTAATTTGCTACTTGTTTGTATGGGAAATGAACACATAGATATCTATTCTAATGAGATTGGAATTCTTCAATAAGCCATTATTTATGGCTATACATGGAGACAAGAGAGACAAAGAAGGATCAAGAAAATACATATAGTATTTGGCACATGTATAGGAATTTTAAGAAGGGTGTTTTGGTAAAATAACAAAAAGGGATTATTTTTTTTTAAAACATATGTCCCCACCAATTATTAAAACACCCTCTTCCTTTCCATAGTTACATGACATGTCGGAAAAAAAAAAAACAAGGAAACACAAGAAGGAATAGTGTGCACCAATAAAGATAAGAGAAAGGTGAGGAATAAAAATCAAAGTTAAGGTAAGTGGATTTGGAACTTTGTAGTATTTTATAATCCACTTATATATGCTTGTGGCACTATAAACAAATATTTGCTTGGTATTTTAGAGACAAGGTTGAAGCATAAGCGACCCAAGAAGAAAGAAGAAAGTTAGTTATACCAGAGGTACAAGGCAAGTAAGTAGCTATCTTAGTTTCTTGTACTTGTTCTTGATGGTTTAAATCATAAAATTTATTTACTTTCGGTTTCTTAAGATTTTAAAGGATTGAACCATAACAAGAATGGCTACTTAACATGTTAAAATGGTGTGGAATTAAGGTAGGAACATAGTATTGGAAACCATGAAATTAAATTATGGAAAAGTTCAAAACTCCCAGTCTTGAGAATTTGTGTGGCAGGCGACTTGTGATTTAATTTCGGACAAGTAAATGATGTTCAAAAATTATGAAATTTTTCAGAATTAAAGTGAACATAATAAGCTTTATTTTGATAGGTAATTTGTAATTTTTGGAGTTGTATACAATGAAATACAAATTTTTGAAGTTGACTTAGGATTCTGGAACTTTGATCTAACTAGTGGTGGTATTTGAATTATTTTGGAATTATATGAATTATTTGGTCACTGATAATACTTCTATGAGAAAATAGACATATCAAGGGTCATATCACCTTTGGAATAATCTTAATTGGAGTTTTCTATAATTAGTTATGAATTTTTAAAGTATAGTAAGAAATTCTAGAAGGAAAGGGAAAGATCGAAAATGAAGGAAATAATAGTCAAAGATATTTTTCTATTAAATAAGGCTAGGAATGAGCCTTTAAATGATTGTGGAACCCTCCTAATATATTTAAAAGTATTATGGTATTTAATTCAACCACCTTATCAAAAGAAATCTTGCATAAGTGAAAATAACATTTGTAATTATATTATTTTAAGAATTTTCAATTGTTGGGGAGATTGTGCAAGTATTCCGGAATTTTCTAACAGTGGTCATCTATCAAGTAGTAACTTTAATCTCATATGCTTTGTATATCTATGTATGCATGTTTGTACCATGATTTGTGATTCGTGTCTAGGACACCCGTATGTTTCATTCAGTTGTTTTGGGTTTGAGGCCTAGTTATTGTGTTTTTCCCAGCTGTGGATCCGAAACTTGTAGGGTCATGCGTTTCGCGGTCTACATTATTTGTGATGTTGTGTTGCATTATGTGACTGCATGTGATATATGTTGAATGCAGGTTTGTTGTTTTTCATAGTTATGGTAGACTATTATGTACTAAATATACTTTGAATATGAGATTAACTATTACTCTGTGATTTAATTTTGAATACCATATTGTTTGAAAGATTTAGGTGGAGTACAAGGTAAGGATTCTGGATCTAAGAGTAAGCTGTGATTGCTAAGCAATGAAGTGAGCTGCCGGATAGCAGATATTAGAAAATGTTTTGTAATAGTTTAGTTATATTTATTATTGAGTTATGGGAGATTTATATACCATATTAGTTTTAGTTTTAGTTTAGATAATTGTATTATTAATTACTCCATGGGGCGGTCCTGGTATTTATTAGAGATGGATTAATTTGTAATATCAGTATTCAGTAGTCCAAACCGCTTTATTAATATTATGTTGCACTATTTAATTTGATGAATGATGCTTATCGAAGGGGGTGTGACACTTCCTCAATCCTAAAAGCCTTGCATGGTTTGAGACACCCCATCCCGCCAGAGCGTTGACCTTTTCCAATGATAATTGAAGCAGAGATTGTTCAAGCCTTATAGGTTTCAACGACAAAGCCTCCATCGTAGAAGTAGAGGAGGAGGAAGAGAGGAAGTAAAGTCTCCACCAAACTTCGCTAAAGTGCTACGAAAATAGGAAAGCAAAAGGATGTAACGAAGAATAGAATAAGTAAGAGCATCAACAACAACAATTTTGAACATCGGCAATATCGACATAAAATTTGTAATGGATTCTTATCTACGATTGCTTGTTTCAAATACCTCTCCATTTGGGGGAGGGTTCCATCTCGTAATACGACAAAGGTTGAGAGAAAGTAAGAGACAATGACATGGTGGGAGGTTGAGATGGAGGTGGCCGTGCAGAGTGAGCAAGAAAGGGAAGGGGTAAGGGGTGTATAGATGAAGGACAATTCTATAACTTCATTTTAATTTTCAAAATGACCCATCAGGCACTAACACCTATTTGAGAATATGCATATTCATTACACCTATTTGTCTTTTTACATTTTTGAAGTTCTTTTTTAAGGGATCCCCCCCCCCAAAAAAATAAAATAATAATAAGTTAAGTCTTAAAATATCTACCTTTATTAAAGGCCCATTTGTTAGGGTGAAAATCCATGGAGGGGAGAGGAAAATCTCATTTTTTTTTTATTGCTTGCCATGTTTGGTTGGTCAATTATTAAGGAACCCATTTTTTATTTGCTAATTATAGATATCTTTTTATTGGAAGCAATTCAATTTGAGACACTGCCGTACATTAAATACGACGCATATTCGAACTTTAGTTGTTGGTTCATATCCCAATTTTTTTTTGAGAAAATGATTAAAAAAAAAAAAAACTTGAAAATTGAAAAATCTCAAATCAGGTTTATAACTAGAATTGATAAGGTAATAACTACATTTGATAAGGAATTCATAACTCATTTTATTTTATAAAAATACTTAATTTGAGATTTTTCAACTTTTAGGTTTTTTTTTCCTCTTATTTTTCCAATTTTTTTTTTAAATTTTTGTTTTTTTTTTGGTACAAATTTTTATTTTTTTTTAATATACATATATGATTCAATTAGCACGTTAAGGCCTATGCTATAAAGCCCATTAAGACCCAAGCTTCTATAAGTCATAGTATGGAGTACAATATAAGGAAAAAAAAAATCAGCCATAACTTTTCATAACATATAAATAGGAGAAAATCCCGTTTAGGTCTTAAGGGACTCAAAAAATGTCAAAAAAGTTAAAAGGGAAATTTAGATGTCAGAATAGTCCCATTAACAACTCTCATCTGTGGGATTAACAACTCCATATGTAGGATTAACAACTCTTTGAGACTTTTCTGACATCTAAGTTTTCCTTGGGATTTTTTTGACATTTTCCTGGTCCCTTGGGACCTGAAAGAAATTTTCCCTATAAATAATAGTATGACTTGTCAAAGTTTTTATATTTTACGATGATATTAATTTTAAAAAAATTGCACTTTTTTGAGTTTTTAAATGTTTTACTTAATTTTAACAATCCTACATATATGGAGATTCTTATTGAGAAAACAGTTTCTTTTTTTATGTTTTGGTAAACAAAAGAAAGTTTCTTTACAAAATACACTGTAGAGTTTCTACATTTTTCTATTGATGACTGCTCACCTTATTATATGGGACTCCTTCATTTGATTTAAGGATGTGTATGGCATGTCAAACAAACTTCACTTTTTCAACTGAAAAAAGCCAAAGTTTGGTATAGTTTTGAGGGGCGGGAAGCCATATTAAAATTGAAGCAACTTTTTATATCTTTTAAATTTTCTCTAGATTTGAACTTTTGAAACTATATTTTAAGGATGCCATCTAAATAAGTTTTATTTCCAAAGGACTTTTTCACAAAAGCATATTAAAACATAAATCACATTATATTAATTGACATTTATCCCAACTTCATTTTACAAAAGTTAGTGAAATAAAAGTCACTTCTACAAATATTAATCTAAATAAGAAAAGTCTCCAAAAGAAGGGCTTCATTCCATTGGCAACTTCTTATGGTTTGTTTATATTAAAGTCAGTAAAAGTGACTTTTACTTTCTCAATCTTTTTTATAAGGAACAACTATCAAATCACACAAATCAAAATGTTGGTTAATATTAGTTAAAAGTAATAAATGTATAAAAGATGTAATTTCTTTTTTTAAATATACTCTTATTTATGAAAATGATTGGTGTGAGAGAGAACTGATGAATAAAGAGACAAGGGAGGTATGTAATTACTTGAGGATAAAAATGGAAAAAGTGTGTTAATTTTTAGATAACACCAAATTATAGCGTATATATATGACCAACCTAACTAAGAAAATGTTGCTTATAAATAGAACTGGTGGGAGTGTTCAAACCAGATAGTTGCTGATTTGATTTGGTTTTGAAAAAAATCTCTCGATTTGGGAATGTCTGAGACCAAATCAGACCTTGTTGCTACTAATTTTTTTTTTTTTTTTGGTAATTCATTAGTTCAATTTGGTATTTCCAATTTGATGATGTTTTGAACATTCCTACCTGAAAAGGCATTAGTCTATATGCACCTAATATTAATGACACCTAATAATGGAATGTCATATTTACAAATACAATTCTCTTTTATGCATGGACTAAATTACAATCAACATGTAAGGAGTAGGGCCAGTTTGAATTAGATTTTAAACCGAATTTTCTACAACCTGAAATAATTTTTTTTGCAATGTAAAGTCACTTTAAAAAAAGGATTAAGGTGTAGATTTGCCAACGAACTATTACCCGAGGAGTGTCTGGCACAAAAAAACAATTGAGGGTACCAAATTGGCCAACGAACTATTAAAAAGTGAAAAAAAAAACAATTTTGTGCAGACTCGCCAATGAACTATTACCCCGTCATTTTCTTGGTGTCTCCGTCTTCCATTGACCGTCACAGTGTCGGTGATGTCGGTGTCTCCAAAGCTTCCATTGTTGTTGGGTGTTCCACTCACCCTCTTGAACTCATCCAGTAGTTCACAGCTTTCGACCGGCACACACCTTGCACCCTGGTTGCGTCCGTCCGATGCCACAAGCAGCAACCGCTACTGCCACAGCGCTTGCTTGCATAGGTCTCATCTCTGTTGGTGTTTGCCTTATCCAACAAGAAGGCTTAACCGCTCTTTTCTCCAGCGTCTTCGCCACCGTCCTACGCCAATGCCTCATATTTTAACGTAATAGTGATAGTTTTTTTTTAAATAGTTATTTGGTTTTTTTTTTTACTTTTTAATAGTTTATTGGCCAATTTGGTACCTTCAATTATTTTTTGTGCTAGACGCTCCTCGGGTAATAGTTCGTTGGTAAATTTGCACCTTAACCCTAAAAAAAGTTAATCCAAATCAATGGTGAAGCCTAATTATACGATAGATATTTAACAAACACAAAAAGGTTAAGGTGCAAAAATACACATGTAGTTTTTCTAAAAGTGCACCCAACACCAAGTGTTTTTTTAGGTGCAAAAGTAACTATGTGGTTACAAAAGTAAAGCAAAAGTCACATATTTCGTTAATGTGAAGAAGTTGACAGTGAAGTTGGATTGTTTGACTAAAAATGGTGACGTGTACGATGAAGTGGAATTTGAAGAAGGAAAATTGAACCCGACAAGGACCATCTAAGTTGCCGACAAAGAAAGACGAGACTGACGGCGGTGGCAAATCAAACACAGTGAACGCTTGACTTCTTCTTCCTCACCTTCATTGATTGATGGGTGAGAGGAGATCAATTTGCAGTGATCGAGATTTTTGGAGATCGATGGTGGAAGCTAATATTCATATGAGAAGATTTGAGGGCAGCGATTGGGGTTCAATGGCAATAGTGAGGGTGGATGTTGCGATTGCCTCGACTGCTAAACACACTATCAACGCTAGCAAGACCTGAGATAGCGAGCCATGACCTCTGCGAACTCTACCTCTCCGACGTGTGACGATGATGCTGTCCTGGTTTGCAAATCTGAGAATTACCCTTGCAGATCTTTATGGTAGTTTTGATGTAAAAATATAATTTCAGCTTTAGTAGGGGAAAATGTGTATAGTTGCATAGTTTTAATGTAAAAGTATAAAATCCTGGGACAAATGTTTTTTTTTCTCCACATAGATTCATTTCTTTTTGGTATAGAAACAAAGTTAAAACTCATTTGATCAATTGTTCTATTATATTGGTATATCCAAAATGATCGGTTGTTATTGACCAAACTGATTGGTTTTACAAAAGAGAGGAAAGGGATGTCGAAATCCTAAAACGCGAGCTTTGCCGAAGAGATAGAGGAGACAATTGGATTAGATTGATGCTTGCATAAGAGCCGAACCATGAGTGCCGAAATCCTTTAAAAATGCAAGCATTGTGAAAGAGAGGAAAGAGACAAGGTACGGTGGTGAATAACCAGCGAGACAGTCAGACAGGAGGAGGGAGGGGTTTCGACAGGCGGCTTGAGGGTTGAAGAGGACTCCATGAAGCTCCCTCTCGGACGTCTTCTACAATTAATGAAATATGTTACTTTTGCTTCACTTTTGTAACCACATAGTCACTTTTGCATCCAAAAAAGCATTTAGTATTAGACGCACATTTGAAAAAACCACATGTGTATTTTTGCACCTTAACCTAAAACAAAACACATTATGACTGACAACCACACAACTTAGCTAGTAAGAGACAATCACTAGTACAAAAAAGGCTTTCAAACCGTCATGTTTAGACCGGATATAGGATCGGATCTAAAAAGTATTACCAGTGGCAGTTTCATAAACATAAAAATCTTTTTAGAATGGTTCCTTTAATATAAGGTTTAAAAGATATTATTTAGATCGGTTTCCCAAACAAGCGGTCTAAAAAGTTAAAAATAAACAATAAAATAAAACGTCGATTACTTTTAAAACCAGTTGTCTTGTTTAACTGGTCTAAAAGATGAAACTTTTAAGATCGGTTGTTAACAATAACCAATCTAAAAGATAAGAAATAAAAAAAATACATTTACTACTTTTAAGACCGGTTTTAAGAATCGGTCTAAAAAGTGAACTTTTAAGACCTTATTTTGAGCATAATCGGTTTAAAAGATTAGCCTCGAATTACACCTCGTTCACTGTATCCTCTCTTCATCACGCCAAAAATTAAAATTGCTCTCTTTGAACCTCTCTTCCTATCGTGAAAACTCTCATTCCGCAACAGACAGTCGGCGCCTCGCCCACCACCACTATCCTTTATGACTCTTGTTCTCCTGCTTTACTCTAGACAGTCGCATTCCCTCAAGTAAACAATTTAATACGAAAATGAAGGGTCAAGGCCAATCTAGTCCTTTTCAAGGCATGCCAACTACTAGTGTGAATCAAAGCAAGTCTAACATATCTCAAAGTGAGCCTAGTAACCTGTCTTTACAAAGTGGTAGAAAAGGCACACAATTGATAGAGATTTCCTTAATTTTAAGTGCTTGAAAAAAGATCCTGATTCAATTTGATAGATATTGAAAACCAATCGGGCCTAATGTAAGGGGATATAAGAGTTCTATTTTCCTCCTAGCACGCAACAAGCCAAGCATCATGATAGATGAGTGAAAAAATGTTGATGATCGTGTAAAGCAACATATTTTGGACACTATGCAGCTCACTTACGATGTTCTTGAAAGTGACAAATTGAAAAAGAAGACAATGTCATATTATGCTGAATGCTGGAGGAAGTTTAAGACAAACCTAGCTAACAAATATGTGCATATCAAGGTGAAAGATGGTGAGCCTCGTCCTAATCCTTGTAGAAGGTATTCATATCTTGATGAAGAGACTTGACAACAATTTTGTCAGATTTGGACTACTCCAAAAGCTTTGGTGAGTTCAATATTTTTTTTGCCTTTTTGCTTTGGTTAATAACCTGTGCAAATATGTAATATGTTCTTGTGTTCATCAAATCCTGTTAGTGAGATGGTTTGGTGTGTGAATAGCCTAATGAAGTACTTTGAAAGTAGAAGCTTGAGGTTATGGGAATTATAACAAGATTAGTCTAGTTTCTAATATAAAAATATGAGTGAAGTAAATATTTGTATTTATATTGTGTATATAGTGCGTCTGCTAGTAAAGTTCAGTTGTTAGTTTATAGTTTTAGAAATTTTGGGGAAGAAACTGGTTGTACATTCATGGTTGATAGTTGGCAAGATCAAGCTAATAGACAACTGATTTACTTTCTTGCCTACTCTCCTCAAGGAATTATTTTCATTAAATCTCATGATTTATTAAACATAGTTAAGGATGCTCAAAATCTTAGCAACTTGTTTGTGGAAATGGTTGGCTTTATTGGTGCAAATAATGTTGTTCAATTGGTAATATATAATGAAACTAATTATAAAGCTGCTGGGAGGTTTTTAAGTGATAACTATCCTTCTATATTTTGGTCTCCATGTGTTGCACATTGTTTAAATTTGATTGTAGGAGATATTGGAAAATGGAGTTTGTGACTAGCATAGCACCATGAGCATCTTTGGTTACTTTGCAATCATGCATAGTTGCTAGTTTGGTTAAGAAAAAGAGAAGGTAGGATAGAACTTATCCGCCACGGGCCAACAAGGTTTGCAACTACTTTTCTTGCATTGAAAAACATTTATGAGAAAAAGCATAATTTGCAAGCTTTGATATATTACTAGCAAGATGTTTACATAATCTAGATATTCAAATATCAAAAGGCAAATAATGTGACAATGATTGTGTTGGATAATATATTTTGGAATGATTACAAAGTTTTGGTCAAATTAAATTGTTGCACGATTAAACACTATATGAGCTTTGGCTGTAGATATTCATATTCTTGAGAGTTGAGATGAGTTGAGCCTTGGATGAAATTCATAATTAATAATTTTTTGAATTCTGATTCATAGCAAAAAAGGGAAAAAGCACAAAAGAGTGGTATAAAGAATGATTGCCCTCATACAATGTCTCGTGGCGGTTATGAAAAGGCTGAAAAAGAGTTGATGGTAGCTAAGCGAAAAAGATTGAAAGAAAAAGCTCAATCCAATCCTTATGATGTTCTTTCTCCATCATCTCCAATACGTCGCGAAGAAAAATGAGTGTATGCTTACCAAAGAAGAGCGAGTCTTATATGAGTGAATAAACTCGTATAGTTGCTAAGAAAATTGTAAATATCATTATTGTTATTTTTTTAGATACTAAACAACTTTCATTATTAAGCTTCGCATTATCTATATCTCACAAGAGGAACTTTAAAAAAAGGAAGCAGAGGGATCATTTTTGTTGGACGGGAGGAATGATATTCTGATTATTGATTCAAGAAAACATTATCATTCGAGCCGTGTCAAGAGAGTTGGAGTAGAGGTAGGCATAAGGGATTATTTTATATCATCCAAATGCCATTCCTCAAGTGTGGTTACCAGAGAAGAGTGGAACAAATGGCCACTGTAAGGGCTTAAGCAATGGCGTAAGCAAGGGCAGAGGCAAAAGCTTCAATTGATGAAATAATATAAGCTCAAATGAGCAAGATGAAAGAGGAAATGATGATTATTGTAAGCTCACATCAAGAAACCAGTGCTCCTGTAGCACATTCACCTGCACCTATGTAGAGCACTAAAGTGAGTTGTTGCATTATTGGACAGTCATCAAAGGGTCATGAAATTGCTAAACCTTGTGACCTTTTTGTGGAGGATCCTCTGAGATGATTAGTTGCAATTGGGAGTGTCCATAACTTAGGATTAATTGTACGCCACCAACAAATTCAAGATGATTAAGTCAGAGTGTCAGTTTAAGAGGTGATCATTACTAATGCACCTATCCCTATCCCAACTAGTAATCTGAACATTGCGAGTAATGTCAAGGTAACCTTCATTTTGTGGCCAAAGAACCTTGTTTCTGATCGAGATAAGGAAATCTTGGTCAAAACCCCAACTGTAGCTCCATCACCTGAACAAGTTTTAAAGCCTAAGTTGAATGCTATGCAAGAAGTGATCCTTATGGTATACGATACATCTTTTACATGTAGATCGTGTCCTTTGGATGTAGTTGTAGGCAACTTAGCAGCACCATCTTTCGTTGAAAGGGTGGATTTAATGTCCTTAATAGCTCCTAAATAGGAGCTTAGGTAAGAATTGTGAAAGTATTTTTAATGTAAGTATCTTTTTCTATGTAAATATTTTAACAACATAATTAAGCCGTTATGATTTGTGTGCTTGCATTATTGTAGGTATTTGAATCATAGGTTGGTTTCCTTAGGCAAAAGCAATGATTTTGGATTCATGCGCCCAGTCCAAATAATAGAAAAAAGGACCACTACTTCTCTAAGAGACACATACATATCAAAGTGGTTAAGTGAAACCAAACATGAGTTTTTCTTGGCACCATATGTGCATGGGTAAGAAGCAAATTTTCTATAGAGAAAGCCATGGAAGCTATGCAAATTTTTTGTGAGTTTCAATCTGATATCAAATTCTAAATGGAAATGCTTCATCACAATGTATAGCTTCCTTTGCTATAGAGGTTGTCTCCACACTCAAAAAGGAATAATTTCTAATAAATTTATACAGTGGGTTACCAGATGAATTTACATGAATTCTTGCTATAAGACCGCATCTTTTTTATTTTTTTGTGTGCTTATTTCATCATCTGTCCAACACCAGTAGAAGAATTCTTCAATATTTTAAATTGACCTTCATCACTAATCTAGTCCATGAACTCGCTATTTCTTTTTCTTTTTTACTATTACCTGTATATTCTTTTCAACTGGCTTTAAGGAACTTTTTATTTTCAGTTGAAACACATATATAACATTATTACATTAGGCACGACTGAATTCACTTAAGAGGTAAATGTGTATTTCAACTACACTTTTAATTTTTTTAACTTAGCACGTAAGTTAATGATTTTTCTAGCTTTGATGTTACAAATGTTTAAACTTTTTGAACACTTTGCTGAAGAAGATATTGACTTCATTCGCAAATGTTGTTTTGAAATGATTAAAGAGCTCTTAGAGTTAGAACAATAGTGAGTTCATCATGTAAGTATTTATCATCTATAATGAACAATAGTTATTAGGTCGATTTTGTTCCCACTTCAATTGGAATTATATTCATTTTCAATAATTAATAAATTTGTATATTCATTCCCAACAATTTATATTCATTCCCGAGAGAGAGAGAGAGAGAGAGAGAGAGAGAGAGAGAGAGAGAGAACAAGATTGACATGAGCGATTTTTACTGGTTTGGTCTTAACTCTTGACCTATGTCCAGTCCCCAAACTTTCTGGGATTTTTACTATCTCTTCAAATGATTACATACTCTGTACTCAAAGTAATCCTCTTACTAGGATTCACTCCCCCTTACAAGTTGTAATCAATAACTCAATCTCAAAGTCCCACTACCTTGAGATTCTTACAAAGCTATTTGATCAGAAATATAACTCTCTAAAAAAGTAAATAGATAAACACTGAAGATTATAAATATCCAAAAATATTACACAATGAATGAAACAATAATTGTGAATAGTTCGTTTGTGTGTTTGTGTTTCAGGTGGTTGTATCCTATTGAATGCTTCACTTAAATTTGGTGAGTGAATTAAATGACTGTTGGAAGCTTCAATGAACCGTTGAGAGTAACCAATATAGCCGTTAGACGTTGAAGCTCGTCCATTACTCAATGCTTCAATTCAGTGCCGTCATTTGCCACATTGATATTCCTTATGTTCTTCCCATTGGATGAACTAGCGTTTAATAAGGGAAATAAACCATTAATGCCTTCGAAATGTTCAAAGAATGATAGTCCAAAATCGTGCTTCATTTTTTGGAGCCGCATTTAATGCAACTGACATAATCAATGCTTTTTTATTAACCTTCAATGAATCCATCATCTAATCATCTAAAACTCATTAATAAACTGATTAAACATAGTTAGGAACAATAACGAGTGATAACAAAAAGTTATTAAATCACAAGCAAAGATTTAAGATTTACAAACACGGTGATTTGCAAAACAGAGATACCTTAGCTCGAGTTAACTTTCAAGCAAACTCGAGAGGCTAACTCGAGTTGACCATTCCATACTCGAGTCACAAGTTCATCTTCTTTGGAAATAAGTTTGAAAGCTAAGTGAAGAAGTCTCTGTATGAACTTAGCTCGAGTCTAAAATGTTCACCTCGAGTTCATGACTCGAGTCACACATGCTTCACCTGAGTCAAGCATCATTTTCACAACTATTCTCGAGATAGCTTTTGAAAATGATTTGAACATCAAGCTAACTCGAGTCATTAAGTGATGGCTCGAGTTATCAAAATAAAATTTGAAAATAAGTTTCAAAGCTACACTCGAGTCAAGGAACACTGACTCGAGTTAGTATTTTGACTGTTATAAATACTTTGAAAAATAAATTTAAGTTCACAAAGGTTAGCTCGAGGCAGGCAAGGTTCACTTGAGTTAATGCATTTAACAAAATATTTTCCAAAGTCATTTAACTCGAGTCACCATACACGTAACTTGAGTCATCAAAGACAAAGCATATTTTGACTGAAGTCTCAAGGCACTTGACTCGAGTCTGACAACTTGAAAGTCGAGTCAATTTGACAGCAAGTTACTGATTCAAGTTTGATCAAGTTAAAGACATTTTTACTTAAATCATTAACCATATTTTATTTATAATTGTCAGTTATTATCAAAATACATAGAGAACTAACATTTGACTACAATTAATACACATATGTCACTCTTCATCTGCAAGTTTATGCTTCTTGCAGTAATTATACCCATATAGTCATTATAGTTTATCAATTAAAAAGGTATAATAAATGGAAAAGTATGCCTATCTATTACACCCATATGATTTTATATTAAGAATAAGTGGTAGCATTAATTATATATTTACTCTTTTTTGTTTGACATTGTATAGAGAATGAAAGGTAAGATGAGGGAATAGTTTGTGGATGGCGCCATTGGGTGGGTAATCTAGTGGAGTCATGTCCCTAACATTAGGGACGTTAATCTTCGAATGAAATCTCACTTGGGATCTGAGAAGAGGACAATCCAATGCGTCCATATAGCAATTATATACTATAATATTAAAATTTTGATGCCATTTACATAATGTCTCATGAAGCTGCTTGCAGGAAATTTTTTAATGTTTTGTTGATATTTATATGTTTGATATATGCTTTTTCTTTCCATTTAGTGGATTCAATATGATAATATGTATCTTATATGTTGGGATAATGTATGTTAGATCTTTTTGTCTATAGGAATTCAAATATGGATTACAATTGGATAAATGATAAACGAACGAATGTTGAATATGATAATGGGGTGAGAAAATTTTTAGAATTTGCTAAAAGAAATGCCGATGATGATAGTGAGATGTTTTATGGCCCTTGTGTAGAATGTTTGAATGAAAGGTGACTAAGTGCTACAAATATATATACACATTTAATTTGTGAAGGATTTTGTAAAAGTTATACAGTATGGGTATGATAAGGTGAAGAAATATAAATGTCAAGTGCATCTCAAAAGGGGGAAGTAGCCTTTGATAATAGTGACACGGATATGGATGATCAGATAGAGGACAATATTCGTTTGTAGGAGAAGAGGCTTTTGAGTAATCACATACATATGGTAATATGTGCAGTGATCCAGAGAAGTTGTTATACCCGGGGTGTAAAAAAATACCAATTATTGAGCGTAATATTGAAATTGGTAAGCTTGAAAGCACGACATGGATGAAGTGACAAGAGTTTTTCAGAAACGCTTGAGACTTTTAAGGATATGCTTCCAGATGAGAATGTGTTGCCAGGTCGATACTATGATGCTAAGAAAATATTGTGTCCGATGATGAGTTAGTTGAGGAACAAATTTCAACCACTGTCAAGGGTGTTAAATTCACTCTCTCTGCAGCCATCTTGAACACTATACTGAAAGTTTCTAATCCTCCTTCTGAATCTCCACCCACCTATAGCAATCAAGAGATCTTTTCTACACTTAGACCTAATGAGCCATTTCTGAAAATCAGCATCGCACACTTTCCTTCAAACCTGGATCAATGTCTCCTATCAATCGAACAACTGGGTACATTTTCTCAAGGAATTTTCTCGGAAGGGAGGAAGTTTCACTCATTTCGCACAAAAGGACTACTCTACCTTTCTTGCTTTTGTGAAGAAGGTACCTATCAATCTATGAGAATGGATCTTCCGGGAAATGTCTAAATTTAGATTCACCTCTAGAAAGTCTTCCCACATTCCTTTTCCATCCTTGATTTTTATTCTGTTTTATCATAAAACAGTATGTAGGCTCTCCGAGTCAATGAAGCCTGCCCCCCACTTTTGGCAAAGCTCAACCGAACTTAATGCGAATAAGCTTTGAAGAAGAAGGCTCGGTCAATCAAGAGCTCCTTCTAGATCTCGGCCTCAAACCTCACGGGCTCCGAAGATCGCTAGTTCCGAGCAATCTCGGGCGTATGAAGAAACTCAATCGCTCCTTCGATCCGGAGACAAGAATTCAAGGAATAGTAGATGCTGCAATCGCCAAGCTATCCATCAGAATTGACTTTGAGATGGGCAAGCTAGTAGCAGAACTCAAACGAGGAAATGATCTGATGGTAGATGCACAGGATGCATTAAAGAAAGATGTTGACAGTCTCCTGACTCAGAACAAGAAACTCCAAGAGCAACTTGAGCGAAATCACCTTGAGTTATCTGATCAGATTATGAATCAAGAAGCCAAATTGTCTACTCTGATGGTTTCTCAAGTGAGTCTCGATGACAAAGTTGAGAAAATTCTGAAGCATCTTCAATTGGGTGGTCAGGGTCCATCTGACTTTGGTTTTGGGTCCTCACCTTCCATGCCTAAGACTGATCAAGAACCATCTTCTTCATCGCCATCATTCAATTTCACTAGTCCCCTCCATCCTACCGCTCCTACCTCCACTCCTACCACTGAAATCCCGCATCTATCCTCTCCCATCACTCCTACCACGGTGGTTCTACCTACCCCTATACTTGATACCTACCCGGTGTAATAGGATATTTGTTTATCTGGAACCCTATATTTGAGAATTTGCCTATTTTTGGGAGACTACTAGGCCCTATTTTTGGGAGTGACAAATTTGGAAGCATAATTTTTGGATCCATGAATAGTATTTACTATTCAAAAATACGTATTCACTATTCATAAATACGTATTTACTATGCATGTGGGACCCACGTCAAATTATTTCTCCTCCGCCAACGTAATTCCCGTGAGTTTGAAAAAAATGTCCGGGACCCACTCAATAGTAATTTACTATTTGGATAATAATATAATATTCTTTCTCCCACTTCATTCTAAGAACGCTATATGGAATAGTTGTGAAGATGTGGAAATCCTGGAGAAAATATAAGGACTTATCTGGAACCCACATAATTTAACCTCGAAAACAAGACCAGTGAAGGTTATTTTTGCTAACATTGAGGAATAAGTTTAGTCTAACTAGGGAAGTCTAATTAGACCATAAATCTCGGTATCCTGCCACCAACCGAAAAGTATACTCAAAACTTAAGGACGTTAGTGGATCGATCTAGCAATCGGAAATGAATTTCGTTAAAGTAGAACTTTATTGGTACAGTCACATAAAGCAAGGTGTGGGACCTACGGACAATATTTTCTTCTGCCTCCATCCCCCTTCACGTGAAGAGTTTGAAAATTTGGCTCGGGGAAAATTACGTAGAATGACCCAGAAGTGAAAATTACACTAAAGGACCCATTTTTCCACCCTATAAATAGAGGCTTCATTTCTTCATAATCTTCACACCAAATCAACCCCAAGAGGTGATTTACGAAGGAGCTAGAGAGAAGGAGGAGTGCGGAGAAAGTGTAGCGAAGCCCCGGGTAAATTCTTCGGTCCTTAGTCTTAAGCTTTAGTAGTTCTTTCGGTAGATATAGTAGAAATGCTAGGTAAATCTTTATTTTACCAAGATAGTCTAGATATCATGTTTTAGGGATAAATATGATATTTATTTGAAAAATATATTGGAGGAAGAGATATGGCAAAATTTTGGAAGATTAGAGTCAAAGTAGCGAAGCTCTGGCGAAATTTCACCAATTAGTCAAACTAGGGGCAAAATGGTAATGTGCACCTAAAATGCCTGATATGCTGCTAAATAATGATAAATGTGATATTATCCTTATAGGATATCCGAGGATTCCGGAGGCAGATTTGATGGACGGGCGTATTACTCTTCATGAATAGTACCGTATACGTGAATAGTGCCGTATACATGAATAGTACCGTATACGTGAATAGTAATTACTATTCACAATGAAGGAAGGTACGTTCGCGTACTGTAACACTAACTCTGATGCTTATTGTATGCTTATTTATATGATTGCTGTGTTCTTGTACTGAGACTCTGTCTCATTTGAAATTGATGAAATCATGAATATACGGGTTATGGTATTGTTAACGCCGTTGAGAGTTTTCCTAGCGCTGAGGACACGTGTTGTGATCGTGGCATAGGGTATGTGCAGACATGTTGTGGGACTTTACATATTGCTTTGTGCTTATGTTCTGTCATTGTACTGATCATACATCTCGCTTTGTGCTTATGTGTTGATTATCTTTGAAATGTAATGAATATTTGTCATACATATATTGTTATACTTTTCATATGAGGTTAATCAAGCTACTCGAGGTCCGATGGGTATTGGATCTCGATCTGTCTAATAGTTCGGTAAAGAAACCAGGATCGAGAAGGTACCGGTAGATGGAGCCATAGATAAACACCGATAAATGGAGCCGTGAGAAGGTACCCGGTTAAAGGAAATGAGGGAAGAAAGTCAACAAAACCTACCGTATTGCATGAATCTAATAAGGTTACTTCATATCATTTGGTGCTTAAACTAGAAGGGTCGTCTATGTGGTTCGGTCAATCACCACCCTAGCACGGTGAGACTCCCACTAGACCTACCCAGCCTGGCCAAATGGGATGATCTAACTGAGTTAGGTTCTATGCCCCAAGTCTACTCAAGGCTTGATTGAAGAGGGTATAGTTACATGTAAGAATTGTAATTATAAAGTTTTGTATTACTGTATCACATGAATAATTCCTTCGGGAGATTTTGTAATATATATATCAGTATACGTCAGGCATCATCATATGTCGAGTATTTTTATATCGTTGACTCATTGTTAAATTCGTTGTTCAAATTTTTAGTACATGCTCTCCGTTTCCGCAAAACGCTAAGCCGTAGCACCTCAAAACTCGATGAATTTTTATAAAACCACGTGTCACCGCACGTTTTATGCTACGGAATTTGGGGTGTTACATTTTGGTATCGAGCTAGCTTCACGCCTAGTCTCGAGAGCATTGTATAGACAACAAGAACAAGATTATCGATATAATACGGTTTTGTGATACAATAAAACAAATACCCTAAGGAAAGGTTAGAGTTTCGAAAAACTCGAGACTTCGATATGGAAAATCGGAGTCTACATGAAATTTCCGAACGAAAGCAATAATTGAACTTAGTTGACGATACTACCTAAGTCTTCCGTAGACAAGAACCTATTGTTTGTCTTGTAAAAAAAAGTGGCTTCTGTTATAAGTCTTTCGGTAAGAATAGTAACTTATACTTGGAAAAATTTTGAGTGACATGTTGGAATCAGAGTAGAAATTTTGGAAATTGTCTGCTCAAAAATTTAGAAGTTCATTGTAGGTTCTCACAATAAGTTAGAAGAACCAGTTTGAGTTTAAATAGATAAAGATAAGTTTGCCGGGAAAGTTTGAAAATCCCTATGAATCTTTGAATAGAAACATTAGCAAGAAGACTAAGAATAAAAGACTATATGATTTCAAGTAAGAAGAGCAACAATCGGAACAACCCTATTACAAAGACGAATCATCTCTTGATGACGTTTGTAAATTTCTTCTTGCGTAATTTCTCTTGAGCTAGGATCTTGATGAGGTAATGCCTTTCTCGGTGCAAAGAACTCGCCTCATAAGTTTTGAAAGCCTTCGTGAGGCCAATCTCCTAACCCTTCCTTGCGACATATTCTTTTTATCGTACCTATACTCAAATTTATCTCGTTGACTCGTTTCCTCAAGGGTCAAATGGAAGAAATTACAAAAATCTTTCGAGTCAATGCTTCGCTCCGTGGTGTTGCTCAAGTCTTGCCCTATAAAATTCACCCGGTTTATATAAATCATCTTCAACCGCAGGTTCTTTTCCTTTAGAAGATTTATCTTCCACGTTGATTGAACTACCAAAGAATTCATTATGAGACTCGGTCCATTCTAAACCAACACATAGAGCCTCATAATATGATGATAATGGATCCGGCACTAAGACATACCCCGATGCATTTTGTTTTATGCAATATTGTGTCGCAAATCTTTGATTTCCTCCGTATTCTTTTCTTATCGAGATCATACATTTGAAGGTTGGAAGAATCTTTTTGTACATTTTGGTGATGTACAAGTATGACATATCATGCCAATCCTTCCATGAACTTCAAGCCTCGATGATGAAGACCATTGGTATGAATAATTTCACGTAGAACATGGCAACAACCACATGAAAAAGGGTTAGTGATTTTAGCTAGAGTAGAAAAAAAGGGTAGAGGTTTCTTCTAGACTCGGGAGCAGTGGTTTCTTAGAGAAGAAGGTTTAGTAGACTCCATAAGTTCGGCCATGTTACGACATCTTTTGACGGTCGCCTTGATGGATCTACTTCGATACTTCTTGGTTTGGAGTCGAACCTTGAATCCTTGGGGATGGATGAAGTACATTAGCTACTTTTGGAAGAGAAGTAGGAACATGAAGCATTGAGGTAGAAGGAGGAACGTACACCTCTAGGGGATTGTAAGAAAGTAATGACGAATATGAAAATGGTGCATTACTAGATAAGTCGCCTAATATGTTAGGCCGATTATCATAGAATATAGCTTCGAGAAACGAAGGGCTATTTGAATCGAAACGGGAATGTAGTTGCTTGGACTCGCCATGTTTGAAGTAGTAAGAAGAAAGATTTGAACGAAGGAAAATGTAAGATAGTAACGGTATTTTGAAAGGTTGAGAATGCATGAGAATGACCCTTCGTATCATCCTCGATTTATAACCGAGAATAAGTCTTTGTGAAAATTTTGAATTTTAGTAGCGCCAAATTCAAATTCAAATTGTCGGTTCATAACCGTATGGATTTTTAATTAAGCGGTAATCCGTAGTGTTGCTCCTAATGCATCCTAGTAACTACTAGTCTTACACCGTTTGGACGTTTGTACGTCGTATGGTAATTGATTGATGGCCGTGTCTCCGTGAAATTTGAGTTGGAGAGTGTGCCACCGATTCGTGATGACAGGTTGGTTAATGAGATGCGATGGATCTACGTAGTTAAGTGTATTCGGGTGAGAGTAATCTCGAAATGGATTACTTATCGGAATTGGCCACGCATCAACGTCTTGCCAAAAGATATTACATGTGGATCCTTCTATTTTAATTTTAGATGAGGGACACAGACTTAAGAATGACAATATTAACATAGTTCGATCCCTTATCAAAGTGAAAACTCCTAAAAAAGTTGTGTTGTTTAGAACGTTATATCAAAATCATGTCAAAGAGGTGTTTAACATTTTAAACATTGTGTGTCCAAATTCTCTCTATTCACGACATCTCATCATGTGCATTAATAAGTAAAGTACATGTACCAAGTATGAAAGATTTCTGTGTATTGATCGAGAATACTTTGCAAAAGGACCCTGACTTCAAAAGGAAGTGGTCTTCATTCGAAATTAGTGAGATGACAAGTCAGGTACTTCATTACTACAAAGGAGATAGAATTGGAACTTCATAAAAACTGTTGAATTTTATGAGGATAGGTTTGTATATGATCTAACATTAAAAAATAATTAGGTCAAAATGTGATCAAGATTGCCTATAGATTTAGTACATGAAATTATAATGGTGTGAACCTTGTAATTCATACTACATTGTTTACAATGTCTTGTATGATTGATGATTACCTTTGAGGTAACAAAATAATGTGTAAACTTTGTCTCGTGACATTGGGAAATTAAGATAGTGGATTATGAGACTATCAAGGGTAAAGACCTGATAAGATTTGAGTTCTCGTTATAATAATACTCTAATTGAGAAATGATTAACTGAAGTTAACGCTACTTATGGAACGTTTTGATTGGAGAGGGCTACCTACGGGGAGTTCTGATCTAGGAGGTTTTACCTACAAAGGATGCTGACCGGAGATGTTGACCAGTCAGAAAAGACTGTGTGAAGCACCGAGTAAAGTGCCGTAGAGCGAGCCACCGTGATGACAAGCCGTAAGGTGCGCCGCCATGACAACGAACCATAAAGTAGAGCTACCAATGTATCGGTTCTCAAGGTAAGTACATTATAATGAGTCTCACATTTAATAGGTTCCCTAGAGAAAAAGGTTTACGTAATCTAGTATATCACTAAGAGGTGCTCAAGTGTTGTATGACCTTCTAAGATTAGTTGTCTCGATTCCTCAATAAGATTTCAAGTTGAACTTGCCAATACACCGTATTTGAAATTGATTTTTGAACTAGTGAATTTTGAAATTGAGTTTTCGAATGAAATGTTTCCAACAGAATTTGATACCACGGTGATGGTTATTTTGAAATGATGTTGTCTTATAAAAGGGTTTTGTTAAACCCGAGTTTGAAACGAGTTTTCAACCGTGTTGTGGTAAAGTCGACAGAATCGGAAGGACGATGTGCCGTTGTAGATGTACACGGTTTGCTGGGTCTTACCAGATGTTTTAAAGTGTTTGAAATTGCTGGCCTTTGATAAATGATCTTTTGAACAAAGAGTTTTGAGGGGTTTTGTTTTGAGAAAATGAAAATCGCACCAGCAGTGAACGCACCCAATCCATAACATTTCGCCGAGGGCGTATGTTTTGTCTAGCAGAACCTGAGGGTTGCTACTTCGTGTGCCAGTGTGAACACTGGGTCTCTTATGGGAGGGGCGGAGGTTCTCCCACATTGTTTGACGGTACTGCTGATGCAGAGGCCGGATTTGGGGATTGAGATAGTGCGCTCGCTGTACCAAGTGGTTGAAGTGGTGGCGTGAGCTCTCAAATGTTAAGAAATTTTATAAAATGAATTTTTCCCTCAAAGATATGTGTCGGTAGTAAAAGTTTTTGAAAACAATCCGACAAAGTGAATGTGTTTTCACGAATTTGTTTTGGCTAAAGCGATTAAAATTGAAAATGTAATAGCACTATTACTCTTTGGTATAGTGCGGTTTGCGAAATGCATCGAGGCCACGAAAAATTTTCAAAGTGTGTGGAAATTTGAAAATGAGACAACATAAGTTTTGTGTAACGATGACATGATTGTCAATGCTATTGTGTTGAAAAGCAGTGTAGTTGGAAATTTTGGATATAGGAACAGGAACTATTAGAAAGGTCTAGAACACTGAACTAGTTAAGCCAGATAGTAGTTGTCAACTATAGTGCTAAGTGAAAGTAGTCTGAGAGCTTGAATGGGAAAGACTCGATGAAATAGACAAACGGATGCTCGAGGCGTAAGACCCGGTGTGCAAGTGTGCACGGGCGATGTCCCTAGGCCATAAGACCGGTGATGCTTAAACACTATATGGAATGCAGATTGGCATGGTGACTTTAGACTAGTATGTCTACAAGACCTTTTAAGTCTGGTAAAACATTCATTGTACCAGGTAGTAGTTGAAATGCCTAAGGCATGAGGATAATTTCCAAGGTAATGAAACTAGAATCTCCAGTGCTGTGGTAATTAATTGAGCCGGAAGGCCAATATGTGTTAAGCTGAGAGGCTAAATGAGTCAGGCAATGAGGCCTACATAACCAAACACTGAGAGAATGGATCAGTGGATCCTGTGTTTTGGATACTATACATGGGTACAATATGAATGAGATTAAGGTAAGTGCTAAGTAAGCATGCATAAAAAGGGAATAGACGAGACGTCTAGAGTTTTTTTCTCCAAGATTATACGGTCAAATTTCGAGGACGAAATTTTAATTAACGGGGGGAGAAATGTAATACCCGGATATTTGTTTATCTGGAACCCTATATTTGAGAATTTGCCTATTTTTGGGAGACTACTAGGCCCTATTTTTGGGAGTGACAAATTTGGAAGCATAATTTTTGGATCCATGAATAGTATTTACTATTCAAAAATACGTATTCACTATTCATAAATACGTATTTACTATGCATGTGGGACCCACGTCAAATTATTTCTCCTCCGCCGACGTAATTCCCGTGAGTTTGAAAAAAATGTCCGCGGACCCACTCAATAGTAATTTACTATTTGGATAATAATATAATATTCTTTCTCCCACTTCATTCTAAGAACGCTATATGGAATAGTTGTGAAGATGTGGAAATCCCGGAGAAAATATAAGGACTTATCTCGGAACCCACATAATTTAACCTCGAAAACAAGACCGTTGAAGGTTATTTTTGCTAACATTGAGGAATAAGTTTAGTCCAACTAGGGAAGTCTAATTAGACCATAAATCTCGGTATCCCGCCACCAACCAAAAAGTATACTCAAAACTTAAGGACGTTAGTGATCGATCTAGCAATCGGAAATGAATTTCGTTAAAGTAGAACTTTATTGGTACAGTCACATAAAGCAAGGTGTGGGACCTACGGACAATATTTTCTTCTCGCCTCCATCCCCCTTCACGTGAAGAGTTTGAAAATTTGGCTCGGGAAAATTACGTAGAATGACCCGAAGTGAAAATTACACTAAAGGACCCATTTTTCCACCCTATAAATAGAGGCTTCATTTCTTCATAATCTTCACACCAAATCAACCCCAAGAGGTGATTTCGAAGGAGCTAGAGAGAAGGAGGAGTGCGGAGAAAGTGTAGCGAAGCCCGGGTAAATTCTTCGGTCCTTAGTCTTAAGCTTTAGTAGTTCTTTCGGTAGATATAGTAGAAATGCTAGGTAAATCTTTATTTTACCAAGATAGTCTAGATATCATGTTTTAGGGATAAATATGATATTTATTTGAAAAATATATTGGAGGAAGAGATATGGCAAAATTTTGGAAGATTAGAGTCAAAGTAGCGAAGCTCGCGAAATTTCACCAATTAGTCAAACTAGGGGCAAAATGGTAATTTGCACCTAAAATGCCCGATATCTTTGCTAAATAATGATAAATGTGATATTATCCTTATAGGATATCCGAGGATTCCGGAGGCGAGATTTGATGGACGGGCGTATTACTCTTCATGAATAGTACCGTATACGTGAATAGTGCCGTATACATGAATAGTGCCGTATACGTGAATAGTAATTACTATTCACAATGAAGGAAGGTACGTTCGCGTCGTAACTTTAACTCGATGCTTATTGTATGCTTATTTATATGATGATTCATGTGTTCTTGGCTAAGACTCGTCTTAGGTTTGAAATTTATATGAAATCATGAATATACGGGTTATGGTATTGATAACGCCGTGAGAGTTTTCCTAGCACCGAGGACACGTGTTGTGATCGTGGCATAGGGTATGTGCGACATGTTGTGGGACTTTACATATTGCTTTGTGCTTATGTTTCGTCATTGTACCGATCATACATCCGCTTTGTGCTTATGTGTTGATTATCTTTGAAATGTAATGAATATTTGTCATACATATATTGTTATACTTTTCATATGAGGTTAATCTGTTACCGAGGTCCGATGGGTATTGGATCTCGAGATCTGTCTAATAGTTCGTAAAGAAACCAGGATCGAGAGAAGGTACCAAGTAGATGGAGCCATAGATAAACACCAAGTAAATGGAGCCGTGAGAAGGTACGGTTAAAGGAAATGAGGGAAGAAAGTCAACAGAACCTACCGTATTGCATGAATCTAATAAGGTTACTTCATATCATTTGGTGCTTAAACTAGAAGGGTCGTCTATGTGGTTCGGTCAATCGGTCACCCTAGCACGGTGAGACTCCCACTAGACCTACCCGGCCTGGCCAAATGGGATGATCTAACTGAGTTAGGTTCTATGCCCCAAGTCTACTCAAGGCTTGATTGAAGAGGGTATAGTTACATGTAAGAATTGTAATTATAAAGTTTTGTATTACTGTATCACATGAATAATTCCTTCGGGAGATTTTGTAATATATATATCAGTATACGTCGGCATCATCATATGTCCGAGTATTTTTATATCGTGACTCATTGTTAAATTCGTTGTTCAAATTTTTAGTACATGCTCTCCGTTTCCGCAAAACGCTAAGTCAGAAGCACCTCAAAACTCGATGAATTTTTATAAAACCACGTGTCACAAGCACGTTTTATGCTACGGAATTTGGGGTGTTACACCCAGACTCCTCCATCTACTCCTATTCTTGACCCTCTCCAAGAACCCTCAATCTCAGCTCCATCTTTTGACGATGACAAAGGGGAGAGAAAGGCAAAGAGTAGTTTAAGGCAAAGAGTGTTTTTGAGGTTGCATTTGAAATGTAGTCTTAGTCTAGCCTAATTTAAACTTTTTGCACCTTGCTTTACTCTCAGTTTATGTATTTCATGTTTGTATTATTCTGATGTTAAACTGAGAAAGTGTGCTTAGTAATCGCTTCCTCTTGTTCATCTCTCGATATATCGATTTGCAAATTTACCTTTCAAGAAGTGCATCTTTACATGCTTCGTACGTAAAATTCTGTCCAAATTTGCACATTCTCATTTCAAAATGCAAACTTCTCTTAAGCTCATGAAATATTGGTTTACAAGTGTTGTCATCATCAAAAAGGGGAGAATGTTAGTTCTCTATAGGTTTTTGATGATAATCGACAATTGTAAACACAATTTAAAGATTGTTAAAAAACTTCTTTGTCAAGGCCATACTCAAGTATGAGAATCTATACTCGAGTATGGACTTACCGTGAGAATTGCACAAATTTGATTAAACTGAACTATACTCAAGTATCCATGGGTATACTCAAGTATAGTCCTCACGAGAGAGCACTCTAAGTTATACATCAAGCTAAACTCGAATATGAGTTTACATACTCGAGTATGGATCATACAGAGTCTACTCAAATACTTGCTTAAGTTTTTCTAAACTCAAGTATGCAAATATACACTCAAGTATAGGATGATCAAAAAGTTTTCAAATCTCTCACATGCCTATTCATACTCAAGTGTACATGTGTATACTCAAGTATACACCATACGTAAAGATACAAAAGTTTTTGAACATAAGCATACTCAAGTATGTAGTCACACACTCAGTATGAGACAAACGTAAATTATCTTTCTTTCCCCAAAGCTTTGTAAACTCAAGTATGACTTTACATACTCAAGTATGGATGTGAAACATATTTCAAAGAGTTTTTCACAATTATTGTATACTCGAGTATGGCTGTACATACTCAAGTATAGGACATACAGAAAGTTCTTCCTTTTTGAAAGACTCGCATACTCAAGTATAGATTTACATACTCAAGTATGGTCGTGGAACAGATTTCAAAAAGCTTTTCAAAATTGTTGTATACTCGAGTATGGCTGTACATACTCAAGTATAGGACATACAGAAAGTTCTTCCTTTTTGAGAGACTCGCATACTCAAGTATAGATCTACATACTCAAGTATAGAGACTTTGGACTTAAACTTATTTTCATGTTAAGAGGTTCACACTCGAGTATGTAATGACACACTCGAGTATGACTTTCACTTCAAAGATATAGTCCAAAGCTTAAGTCACGATGTTCCTCTCAGTAAGAACCATACTCAAGTATCACTCTTCATACTCAAGTATAGACATTAGTGCAGTGACACACTCGAGTATATAAGAACATACTCAAGTATGAGTCGTAGAATTTGAAACTCAAATCGGCGACGAATTTGTAAAACATTCATGTTTGATCTTAATACTTCCTATTATCATTCTTGCATATTCCCAGCTATGTTTAACCACTTTGTTAGTGAGTTTCGGCTTGCTTAAACTAGATTAAATGAGGACTGAAAGCAAAAAGCAAAAAGCATGTCGAACATTAAATGCTACACCCGAGAAAGTTGCATACTTTTGGGTAATCCTTACGCACACGCCTACAAAGGATTAATGTCTACCTACCACATCCAAGAGCTGCTATTCCAACGGATTTATTTACTAGAAGTCAACTCGAACTTACGCCCAATTTGGATTAAGTGAAGATTAGTGAGAGAAGAAGACCAAAACATTTCCTAATCCTTGGTTAAAGTCTCCAACGGTTATATGAGGGATTACAACGGTCATTTAATGCACTCTCAGTATAAATAGAGCTGCATTCAATTTCTCTCAACAACCAAGACCTCAGAAAGCGAAAATCATTAAAGCCTTCATTTATTCTTGAGTCTTTCTGTACTAAGTATCTGTTGATACATTCAATCTTCAGTGTTTATCATTATCCACTCTTAGAGAGAGTTTTTCATCTTGAATATCATTTATTGTAAAGAATCACAAGTCGGGGACTTGGTGATTGGGTTCATTGATTACAACTTGTAAGGGGAGTAAGTTCTAGTGAGAGAATTACTCTTGAGTGCGAGTGTGTAATCAATTGTGATAGTGAAAATCCCGAGAGTCCGGGACCGGACGTAGGTCAAGAGATTGGACCGAACCAAGTATAATTCCTTGTGTCTTGCTATTCTTCTCTACTCCATAGTCTACTCTGTTTTAGTCTTGAAAAACAGAGCTTTTTTCGGAAGAATTTTAAAATCCCCAATTCACCCCCCTCTTGGTGATTAAGCTCCACTTTCACCCTAATGATTGCATATTGTATAGAAAAGAGTTTAAAAAGAAGCAGAAGTGCCGATATGTGAAACCCAAGGTACTAATCAAATAAGGCTATTGTAAAAGTGTTATGGTATCTTCTAATCATACCAAGGTCCAAGCACTTATTTGCTTATAAAAATTATACAAAAAATTTGAGTTGTCATGCAGATAAGAGGATATCTGATGGAAAGCTTCAACATCTGGATGATTCTTCTTGATGGAAGAAAATCGATCAATTATTTCCTAACTTCGACAAAGAACCTAGGAACCTTAGACTTGGCCTTAGCACGAATAGCATGAATCCTTATAGTAGCCTAAGCAATATACATAGTTTATGGCATGTTCTCCTAATTATTTACAACTTATCTCCTATGTTATGTATGAAACAAAAGTACATCATGTTGTCTATGTTGATTTTAGGACCAAAATAACCCGTAAATGACATTGATGTTTACCTAGAGCCCTTGATCAAAGACTTGAAAGAATTATGGGAAGAAGGTGTCGATGTTTTTGACTCGAACAAGAACAACGGTTTTAAAATACGAGCCATGACCTTTTGTACTATAAATTACTTCTCAGCATATGAAAACTTGTCAGGGTATAATGTAAAAGGCCATAAAGCATGTCCGGTTTGTGAAGAAGGCACATGCTACCATCAACTTCAACATGGAAGAAAGACGGTTTATCTTGGTCATAAGGGATTTCTTAGACCGACCTACCCATATCGTAGATTAAAGAAAGTTTTTTTTGTGGCCAAGAGTATCAAGATGCTTCGAAGGAATTGACTGAGGAACAAGTTTATGAAAAGGTGAAAAATATCCATGTCATCTTTGGTAAGACTGCAAAGAGTATAAATGAAAAAATATATATGGAAAAAGAGATTTGTCTTCTTCGATCTTCCATATCGGCGTAATCTTGATGTGAGACACTGTATTGATGTCATGCATGTGGAGAAAAACGTATGTGATAGTATTGTTAAGACACTTCTCAATATCCAAGGTAATTCTAAGAATGGTGTGAATGTAAGATTAAATTTGTAAGCAATGGAAATACAAGAAGACTTACATCCAAAGCCATTTGGTAAGAGAACTTATGTCTCATATCTTCTCATACTTTGTCTAAGGATAAGAAAAGAAGTGTTTGTGAGTATTTACATGGCATAAAAGTTCTCTCAGGGTATTCTTCAAATTGTAAGAAGTTTGTGTCAATGAAAGACTTGAAATTAGTAGGCCAAAAGTTTCATGATTCTCATATCTTAATGTAACAGCTACTCCCGGTAGTTATTCAAAGCATTGTCGAATATGATCTTCAATATATTTTGATTATACTGTGTTTCTTCTTCAATGCTATATGTAGTAACGTTTTTTAGATTGAAAAATTGGATGAATTGATAAATGAAGGATATCTTATCTTGTGCCATCTTAGGAAGCTCTTTCTTTCTACTTTTTTGACATCATGGTACATCTAATTGTTCATCTAGTGAGAGAGATAAAGTTGTGGCCCTATCCATTTACGATAATTGAAAGAACTATGAAATACCCAAAGGGGTATGTGAAGAACGCAAACCAGCCTGAAGCATCTATTGTTCAGAAATATGTTTATGAAGAAGCCATGGAATTTTGTCAACATTATTTTTCCAAAGTAAGACATGTTGGGCTTCCTAAACGTCATCATAAAGAAGGGGGTAAACTCGGGGCTTCAGTAAAAAGTATGGATCTTGATGAATTGCTACAAGTCCACTTATACATATGGAATAATGTTGATGAAATTAAAGATAACATAAACACACATAAAGAAGCTGTAAGGAAAGAAAAATAGTCAAATGACTGAACAAAGATTAATTAGAGAGCATGGCAGAACTTTTACAAATTGGTTCAAACAAAAGGTTGAAGGAGAAGAATGTGTTTCTGATATAATAAAATGGTTGGCGCGTGGTCCTAAGGTTATGTCATAAGTTGGAATTCATATGTGATCAATGATTATACCTTTTACACAAAGTCCCTAGATGATAGGAGCACCGTCCAAACAATAGTGTTATGTTAGTGGCTGAATCTATGCACTTCTCTAGTTCAAAAGATAAGAAGCCTAAATTGGCGGTCATGCCTTATTATGGGTTTATTAAAGAGATTTGGGTAGTGGACTATGTTAAAATTAAATTTCCAATTTTCAAATATAAGTGGGTATGGGTTAATGTCAATAATGGTGTTCAGATTGATCGGCTGGGATTTACAATAGTAGATATTAATAGTAGAAGTTTTGGAGATAAACCTTTTATTATGGCAGACCAGACGAAAAAAGTGTTCTATATCATTGATCATGTAAATAAAATGTGGTATGTAGCTCTTCAATGAAAAAAGGTCATTGATATTAATGAAGAAATTCATTCAAATTATGATCTTCCTGAGACTCATTTTTAAGGGGTCTACCAGAATTGAACGGAGAAGATGAAGCGAGTAATAAACACTTCATAAGAAATGATCATCATGAAGGGATATGGGTGGATATCCCTTTATAAAAGAGAGAATTCATGTAATATTCATCTATAGAATTATTTGAAAACTTTAAGGTCTTAACATTCTTCTTTTGTTCTTAAACAATATAATATGTCGTTAATTATGTTCTTTTGTTATAGAGTCCTAATGGTGAAATCATACATTGTGTTGTGTCTCATCAACAACCAGCTTTCGATCTTTCCATGAATTGCCTCAAAATCTGATCAAGACATTAATTATAGCTCTATGAATTGTAACTGAGACAATGAGGCTTTTGTTTTTTGTTTTTTGTTTTGGAGCAGGATCCTCTGGAGAGACCAAAGGGGCGTGATAAAAGAGGAATGTTGTTAGATGAGAATTTGATCAAGACATGGTGATAGATATGGGAGGTATCTTGGGCTATGGTCTGTGATGAATAAGAGTTGTTATTAGATATCAATTTTATTCCCACTTGAATTGGAATATTGTTGGCATTATATTCATTTAAGGGTGTGTTTGGTTTGAAAAGAGGAGATGTGATGGAAGAGGAGAGAAAATTGTTATCTCATCTTGACCAAATTGTCTATGAAAATTTACATTAATTCACATTCATAAACTGCACAAAATCCGATGAAAAATTTTCATGGTTCGGTTCATGTTGAAATTCTTTTTTTGGATATTTTATTCTTTCTAAAAATAAAACCATTTTTCAATATATTATAATACAGAGAGAGAGAGAGAGAGAGAGATAGAGATATTTGATTGAAGGACAGAAGCAGAAGAAGAGGGAATAAAAGGTCAGACAAGGCCTTGTAAGGTACATGTGTTGTGTGTATCAGTATCACGGTCATGTACCTTTTTATTCTGCGTTTCATTTAACAGCTAGCAACAGTCCCGAAGCGTGAATTAATGTAAATTTTGACGGGCAATTTACTAAAAATTTCTCCTCCCCTCAAACCAAACGCAACCTAAGAGATGAGACCTTAAGAGATGAGTTGTATCATCCTCAAAGGCAACATCTCCAAAACAGTATGCTGGCGCGTGTGTCATCCTCATTGGGTCCCCCAATTCCAAAAAAAAAAAAAAGGCAACATCTCCATGCTAGTGTCTTTAATTTTGTCCCTTGTATGGTTTAAACCAAACAAATTCTCAACTTATAACCCAAAAAAAGAAACCAAAAGTTCTATAAGTTCAAATGGTGAATTTGTCCTTCATTTGGTGTTGTTAAAGTAATTTTGAAAACAAACGACAAGCATATACTCTGGGTAAAAAAATTATTTATATATGGACCTAGAAATTAAAATGAAGAGTAATTAGATAAGAATTCGACTGTGTAACATAATTACATAAACTTATTAAGATGTATTTTATGAATAAGGAAGTTTCAGGATTATTTTTATATTATCTGTTGAATAAAGCACAAAATCCAAAAACAATTGTCATCATAAGGAAAAACTTAATACTTTGATTAATTAAATTCATGGTGAAATTTAAATTAATCTTAAAACTTAAAAGTGTCTAATATTTCTAGGCTGAGGCTTATTGAATTAGCGTTTAATTATTTGGCGTACTAAAGTTTGGATGAACTATATCAGAATTTCTTACACATATTTGGAAATTTCTGGCTGCATTAAGTCATCCTCTACTTGTGTTGTCTATTTACCTATTTTCTCCAAGTCATCTTTAGCCTTTATTTTCATTATTACGTGTCTTTTAAGATAGGTATAATTAAAGTCCTCTTGAGTTTTATTTCTATTTAAAATGAATATTTTTTCTTGGTGAAAATTAACCCAAATATGAATGATCTGTAATAAAGTTAACACTGGATATTGAATGTTTTTTTTTTGTAATTTTATAGTAAAATTTATTGTCAACAAATTTAATGATAAATTTCATTTAAAATTAATTAATATTTACAAAAATTTCAATAGAAAATTAATATTTAAATAATTTTATTGAATTTAGAACAGAAAAACATTGTTGAATAAGGAGTTGACAAATAGAAGATAGAAATTGCTGAAAGGATTTAATTAGAACATTTAGTTGCGAAAGGATCCATGATATTTTTTTATTTTATTTTATTTTTGCTCAAAGAAAGGATCCATAATACGAAATAGATAATATGTTGTGGTCAGTAAGCAGCATATTCTGCTTTTGCTTCCTACGGAGTAGCTATTTTTCTTGGTCCACCATATTTGCGGAGTTATCTGAAATTATAATCTTACAATTATATGAGAAAAGAAACAAATCATTATTGTTTTCTCAAGATTTTTTAGGGAAAACCAATCAAATGAGCTACGTAATCAGTTGTACAAGTTTGGTTAAATGAGTATGAACAAGTATTATTATGTTTTGCTTCCGCTATTTTAATTGTTCTTGCCGACTAAATACCATTTGTTGTTGTTGCAGGGGTAGCTGACGGCGCTCTATTATAGCTTCTTTGGCTTCGAAGGGCCTCCATTGTTGTCCTATCTTTGGTAAGAACAAATGTATTAATTACTTCTTCTGAGATTCATGCACCTACAGATCGTAATTCGTGCAGAGAATGTCCTCTAACCTCTCTACTAAATACACATGTTTTTTTGGGCCAGATCTCTAAAAGAATGCGCATACTTTCCTAAACTTGACTCCTAACTTCTTCCTGCGTAAATTTATGGCCGTCTGGAGTCTGCAGCCGTATGTTACTATGTACACATTGTACAGCCTGACTCTTCTGTGAGCTCGCCCCTTCGTTTTAACGACTAGGATCGACTATAGTCTTTGTCTACTGGACTAGAATGTCAGGTATGCTTGCTATAACTATCACTCAGTGTTTTATGCTTTTCAAGAGTCTTGATGACTATCCAAATGTGGGAAGATATGCTTAGATGGAGGAAAGAATATGGAGCAGATTCCATCCTTGAGGTAAGAATGGTAATTTATTGAGCATTCCCTTGAGACTCGAGGCATATTCTTAGACCATAGGATTTTTCAATGCAACAGACGGAAAATATATATTTTCTCCCTTTGTTTTATTTGACCAAGCTTACATTTGAAATATACGTTGAATTCAATGATTTTTTTCATTTAATGACGGGACTCAAATGACAAACTATGGTGCTTTATAGTTTTTATTATAGCATCAGCATGCTTTTTATGTTAAAATACACTTGATTCAGTTTGTATTTGTGTCTAATGCCATAGTGATCTTTGAAGGATTTTGAATTTGAAGAGCTTGAAGAAGTATTGCAGTATTATGAAGAGCTTGAAGAAGTATTGCAGTACCACAAGGTTATCATGGAGTTGATAAGGAAGGTAGACCGGTTTACATTGAGAGACTTGGGAAAGCTCATCAAAGCCGCCTCATGCGCCTAACAACAATTGATCGGTTTGTGAAACATCATGTCCAAGAGTTTGAGAGGACTCTGCAAGAGAAATTCCCTGCATGTTGCATTGCAGCAAAGAGACGGATTTGTTCGTCAACAACAATATTGGATGTACAGGGCTTGGTATGTTGCACTGAACTATACTGACTTCATCAAAATTATATGTTGCAAGAATGAAATTTTATACATTTCTGTTATTTTTTGTTCATTCTATGCTTTATAATTCATACTTGCATTGAACTACTTTATTATTTTGTGATGCAGGAATGAAAAACTTCTCACCTACTGCTGCTAATCTCTTGGCCACTTTGTCAAAAATAGATAACTGTTACTATCCTGAGGTCTCTATCTCTTTAACTTTTCTAATTAATTGGTTTTCAATGCTTTGCTTCCTGTTTATATAAACTTTTTTCTTAAATATGTATAGACTTTACATCGGATGTATATTGTCAATGCTGGCCCTGGTTTCAAAAAAATGCTTTGGCCTGCTGCTCAGAAGTTTCTTGATGCCAAAACTTTACCAAAGATACAGGTGAAAGTTTAACGATCAGCTTTCTTTCATGTCTTTTGCTTGTAGTTCTGTTGTAATGTTACCCATCTCACAAATTTACAGGTTCTTGAACCCAAATATTCATATAAACTACTTGAGGTCATTGACTCTAGGTAAGCATATGTGCCTCCATCAGAGTGTGTTGTAATTTCAAACTTTATTATTGAATAATTACTGTTTTGTAACTGCTTATTCTCAGCCAACTACCAGACTTTTTGGGAGGATCATGTACATGTCCTGTAGAGGGTGGATGTCTTAGGTCCAACAAGGGTCCATGGAACGATCCTGATATCATGAAGGTATTCTTTTCTTGATATACTCCTCTCATATTTTATATAAGACATATTTACCTAATTTGATTAGATTAAGGAAGTTAGTTAAATTAGTTAATATGACATTTATTTTCTAAAACACCCAAGTTGATCCCTTAATTCTCACCTTCCCTCTCTTCTTTAATTATGGTTGAGGGAACATGAATAGAAGTAAATCAGAAAAACATTGATAAATATAAAAAATAACATTGACAAATATGAAAAATAAGTCTTATATTTAGGACCAAGATTAACTCCCCAAATTTTTCTTATATTAAGGACATTTTTCTTATATTAAGGACTGGAGGAGTATTGTATATGCTACTCCTATACTAGAGTGGAAACTGGTAGATTTGTCTAAGGCTGAAAATTATTTGGTCAAAGTATTATTTGGTTATCAATGTGGATATTCTGATTGTAGCTGGTACATAATTCGGAGGGAACGTTTGTGAGGCAAATCACAAGAGTATCCAGTGACCAGCAGAATTTTCGCCCTGGCATTCAGTTACGCCCATTGAAGGTGAGTCTCAGTTTTCTTGAAAGAAGAATATTATAATGTTAGTGTGTTTTTTCTAGTTATTACATATTTGGTTTAAATTTCTGCCTTTGCTTACTTCTCAGGGAAGATTTAGTTATATGTCAACAGCTGAATCAGGTTCTGATATTGATGATCCCTGTTCTCCCTTGGGACAGAGGAGTTCTACTTATTCTCGTTTAGACCCAGTTCATGAAGAAGTGAGTTTTGATGCAGTTAGATGAGATTCTTATGATGATCCTGTCTCTACATATTATTGAGTGCGTTTCTCGGGTATATATTGATGAAAAAATCTGTTCTCCTGCAGGTCAGGGTATTAGAATCCAATAGCTACTATAGTTGTGATGATAGCATTCCAGCTGCGGAGAAAGTGGTCAAAAGTGATAATTGTCGCCATACTGAGGATCTGCCTCTTCAAAATTGCTGATATGAAAAACGAAGATTGAATATTGCTAGCAGGGGAAATTCAGAAGGTGCTGTTTAAGACAAACGAGCTTGTGCTTCCCGTGCACCGGGTGCTTGTGCTTGTAGAATTATTCAATTGTTAATGCTATAAATTCGATCATGTTCAATAATTAACTATATTATAATCAAAACTCGGGTACTCATATATTCAATAGAGGAAATAACGGATTACACATCAAGTGTGTGAAACACTACATTGTTTAAATCACAACTATCACTGATTCACATTTCTAAAAACTTCTCGATACATGGCATTCTTTGTTGCCCTCTTGTCCCCAATGTCATTAGCACCTACATCCATCTTCAATCCTTTCATGTTTTTAACTCTGGACAATGTAATACATAATTGGCCATGCGTTGAAACGTTTGAAGAGGCTGTCATGTAGTAGATATTTCACTTTTAGAAGACTTTCACAATTATAATCCACCTATCAGTCTCATCATGCAAGTCTTTGATGGAAGAATGACGTGGCATGGTTAAACCTAATCAGAAAAGTAGAAGAGAGAGAAATATAGGAAAAAGCACAGAAACTAAAAGGACCTGCATAAGAATTATAATTGTAAATAAGAAGAGATAAACATGGCAGGTTGTAAATCTGAAATACTTTTCTATAGTGGAGTGTAATACTCCCTCCATCCCTATATATGAGTCTTTTTTTAAAATGGGCTTGTCCCTAATATAATTTTTTTTTTAGTTTGTCTCAATAATAAATATATTTTTCTCCATTTTTTCTCAATTAATTATTATACTACATATATTATCTTTCATTCTTTTCTCATTATTACTCTCTCTCACTCATTCATAAATAGAGGCATTTCAACAACAAAAAAAGTTAAATAGTGTTTATTAAAATCTCGATTCGATTGAAAGGTTCTTATATATATATATGTACGAAGGGAGTAGCTTGCATCACCTTCAATTTGATGCAAGGAAATGTTGAAATGCAAGATTTATATATATTAGTTAAAATTTGGAGATAAAGCAGGGAGTGAATTTAAAATTGATTTCCAGATCTCCACCATTTTTTTAAAAACAACTTATATACATGGAGAACTTGAAATAAGACATCAAAGATATCCTGCCAAATAGCTCTAAGAATTAACTATGTTTTACATCATGGTTGTTACTGGCACTAGTGCAAAAAAAAGGCTTTAAGACCGCCTCATTTAGACCGGAGTATTGACGCACCGGTCTTAAAAGTATGACCGGTGGCAGTTTTGTAAATATCAAGAACTTCTTGGACCGGATTATAGAGGATCTGGTCTTAAAAGTATGACCGATGATAGTTTTGTAAATATAAAGAACACTTTTAAGACCGGATTAAAAAGGATCCGGTCTTAAAAGTATAACCGGTGGCAATTTTGTAAATATAAAGAACACTTTTAATAACGGATTAAAAAGGATCCGGTCTTAAAAGTATGACCGGTGACAATTTTGTAAATATAAAGAGAACTATTTAGACCGGATGTTAAAAAGAACTAGTATAATTTTTTTTAAATATATATATATTATTTTTAAGACCGGATGTTTTAAATATCCGGTCTAAAAAGTTAAAAATAAATAAAAAAATAAAATGTCTATTTTTTTTTAAGACCGGATGTTACAAAGAACCAGTCTAAAAGTTAAACTTTTAAGACTTTAATTTGATAACAACCGGTCTTAAAGATTTTCATTAGGCGCGGAAAACGAAAATTGAATTTTCATTATTCATTTTCTAGTTCCCTCCACTTCCCATTGATTTCTCCGCTCTCTTCTCATTTTCATTTCCCCACCCCGCGCATTCACGGTGGCTACCGTAGCTTCGATTTCGGAGATCGTGGCTCAACAACAATCCGAGAATGATTCGTGCGGTTGAGTTCGTGTTCGTTGCGTTTACATTTCCGTAGCTCAACAACAACAAAAATATATATATATATATATATATATATATATATATATATATATATATATATATATATATATATATTTATATATTGTTGTTGAGCCAAGGAAACATAAACGCAACGGTAGTAAATCATTGACGTAGATTTCGGTTTAAGTTTGAAATTAAATATCAATTTCTTATTTATTTGTTTTATTGTCCATCTCCTCATTCTCAGCGACAAGAAAGCTCCAAACTTGATTTCCATGGGTAACGAGTCTCAGCCTGCAACTGCTGCCTCTCTTGAGGTAAACCTATTATGTCTCGTTTTGCTTATTTACGCGTTCTCGATCGATTGTTTTTGTTTGTTGTTATTTTTTTTTTAATATATTGAGATGTGCACACACAAAATGACGAGATAGATAAGCGAACGGAGGAGTAGAAGAAAATAGATGAATGGCTTCCCATAACTTCTTCGAGAACGCAAAATGGTATTACTCTTCTCCCGACCTCCCTCTCGTCCTTGAATCGTTTTTTTTTTTGCTTCCACCCAAAATTTTCTTTGTTCCTTCTTCTTCGTCTACCTCTTCTCGAGTTCTCTCTAAGGCGACTTAGGTATTTTCCTCTACGAATCTATTTGTTTTAGTTCCTCGGTGAAAGATGCGGAAACGAGTTCTCTCGAGGCGGAGGCTCGGGCGGCCTACAATCTCACCTTTTTTTTTCATAGAAATGAATTTTTAAGACAGGACTTGAAAATATATACGGTCTTAAAAGTTCATTCTTTTTCTTTTAAAAAAAAATGGACTTTTAAGACCGAATGTTTAAAAAGTCCGGTCTTAAAAGTGCTTTTTTAAGATCGGACGCGCATCCGGTCTTAAAAGTAACAGACTTTTAAGACCTCCTAGAACAAGACCGGTCACAGATCCGGTCTTACGATACCTCTTTCGTCCGATCTTAAAAGCCTTTTTTCCACCCGTGTGGTCTCATGAATTAAAACCTTCTATTAGGTTTAATTGGAAGACGTACAAATAAGAATGCTACAACATGAAAGGAAAAAGATTCCACATATCTGTATATATATTGGGATACTTTATACATAAAGTCTACTGTGGATTACCTAAAACGTGAAAGGAGAAAGTCATAGCTAGCTATGAATGGAAACAAAGGCAAAACTAAAGTTTGTTGCTACAACGCTTTTCAGCATTGACCACAGTGTGCAGCATCATAAATTAATGTATTTTACACGAATCGATGACAATCAGGAAATGGGAAGTAGAATGTAATATAGAGGACAATCTCATTATAGAACAACTAAATATACCAAACCATGTAATCTTCAATGGAATTCGTTTGATGCCAAATATAAGGCCCAACTTTATCAATATACCTATAACCCCAATTGAAAACTTCGATTATGTAACATGCCTACAGAAGATTATAAACCTTGGTGGTTCAACAAAGAAACGATGTAAAAGGACAACAGATTTCAAGTACTACCTGAATCTAATTGGAGACAAAAGTGTATAAAAAAAAACCGTCATATCTCAGTGTATATTCAGATGAAAATAGTGACATTATAAACACATACTAAGATAAATAAATTTTCCTTGAAGATGTGCCTTTTTGGCTGCTACTGGGTGGTCAAAATGCAATGAGAAAAATAGAAAAGCTTGAAGATACCAATTACCTGCCGCTTATAGTTGGTCAAAAAGCAAAGATAAAAAGGTCACAGTAAAAACAGTACCCTTTTCAAGGATAGTATTGAAACAACAATAGTATTTAGACAATTAACAACATGGAGATTTGTTACATAATGAATATGGAAACATATATTTTTTTATCGAATATGGAAACATATCATGGATTGAAGAACTACACGAAGCTCAATATTACTTGTATATTGAAACAAAAAGCCAACTACATGCAGGCACCTCAGTCATAGTCATATAAGGCACAAAGCAAAGCAGAGGTAAGGATAAAAAGCATATGCGACCTGCATGGTTTGTCAAGGTAAATTTCTTGGACTTGACCATAACACTTATAGAGAATT
Source organism: Acacia melanoxylon (assembly GCA_019022615.1). Lineage (NCBI taxonomy): Eukaryota > Viridiplantae > Streptophyta > Magnoliopsida > Fabales > Fabaceae > Acacia > Acacia melanoxylon. The sequence continues at coordinate 9,014,463 of JAFJYJ010000002.1, forward strand.
GATCCGGAATAAATACAGAAACAAACCACGCTTCGAAGAACCTAAACAATGACAAGTTCCCATTTCCATGATAATATATACTGTGTGGCTAGGAGCCTATGATTAAAAAGATAACACCTAGGAATTGTAGCCTGCACCATTAGCTTAGGCTTGGGAAAAGCGAGTTTGCGAAAACAGTGATAGAGCATAACTGAAACGAAAATCATTTGTGACTCTTACTCATTTAAAATTTAAAATGTTTTCTTGAATCTATTACCAAACATTGAATGCGTTCATAAAGATGAGTTTTAGGCCTATAAATTGAACACCATGGGGTAAATTTAACACATATGATTTCTGTATCTACCTAATTTATAGGGTTGTGCTCTTGGAAAATACCCTTGAGCTCCGGTTGCAAATTCCATAGCGAAATGGCGAACCTCTCATAAGTGGTTGCCTCTTCACATTCACTAATCAAAGAACACTTGAATACCTTATTTAGCCCTGCATCAGAATAATAAAACGCACAGGTTAATGTCCTGGAAAACCAAGATCACTTGAAATAATGTAATCCATGGGGAATAAGAGTACCTCTCGGTGACCCCATCATTGTCTTCAAGATCTTCCGTTAATTTTTAAGGGATTGGACGAAATGGACTCAAGATAACCCCAAGCATCTGCATTATTGTAAAGCTTGACAATCTGTTAGATAGGTTTGGTTTAAATGGATTAACAGAATCGAGTAAAACATGAAGAGAGACCTAGCAATCCAGTCGAGCCGGGGTCTGTATCAGCATAATCAGAGACTGATATCATATCAAATGCATGCTTTGGCATAGTGACCTGTATCTGCTTCACAACACTTGATGGCCATAATTTGAGATGATACCTCTCAATCTCATGTAGTCCCATACCAGACCAGCAAACCAAGAAGTCGTTTATTATGTAATCGCTCGGAATCAGTTTCCCTGCTCGGCCTTTGGCCAAGAAGGGGCGCTCGTCCCTCTTGGGACGAGCGCCTAGGAGATCCGTCGGTCCAGATCTGGACCGTCCATATTTTTTTTTTTTTTATAGGTTTTTTATTTATTTTTGAAGTTATTTTTTAAGAACCAGTCAGTATCCTGAAATATCTTTTTAGAAAGAAAGAGAATAGGACAAAAGGAATTGTATTGTCCAAAAGATAATAGCCTCCTCTACTCACTGTGTATTATATAGCAAATGGGTACAAAAGAATCCTAGCCATACATGTGGCATATGACAGCTAGCATATCTAGAAGAAATACTAATCTCTATTAACAATTGCTAATTCTAACATTCCCCATCAAATGAGAGGGTGTGGCACATACACCAAGTTTGTTTCTAAAATAAGAAAACTAAGAAAATGATAAAGCTTTAGTAAGACAATCAGATACTTGGAGAGAAGAAGGCACGTATCTGACGCCTATGGATCCAGATAAAACTTGATCCCTAATAAAATGCACATCTATTTCAATGTGTTTGCTTCTAGTATAATGAACAGGATTTGAAGCAAGAACTTGAGCACTTAGGCTGTCGCACCAAATAATTGAAGGTTGCTGAGTGAAAAGTCCTAACTCTGACATTAGTCAGCTCAACTATTTAATCTTTGCTGCTCCATCAGATAAGGAACAATATTCTGATTCTGAGGTCAACCATGAGACAACTTTTTACTTTTTAGAGCACCAAGACACAAAAGTTCCACCCAAAAAATACACAATAACCACCCATGGATTTTCTATCATCAATATCTGTAGCCCAATCAACATCAGAGAAAGCCATCAAGCGAAGTGATCTTATTGGTTTTATGTAAACCATAGTGATATGTACCCTTTGAAAGACGGAAAATCACCTAAGATGGGGGTGAATTGGGTGATTTAAAATTTTCTCTCGAAAGACACCAGTAAACTCACTAGAACAGAGGAGAGAAAGAGAAAGATTGACACAAGAGAATTATACTAGTTTAGTCTAAACTCTTGATCTACGTCCTGTCCTTAGACTCTCCGGATATTTCACTATCTCTTTCAATTGATTATACACTTTGTAACCCTTAGTAATCCTCTCTAAGATTCACTCCCCTTTACAAGTTGTAATCAATAACCCACTCTCAAGGTCTCACTACCTTGAGATTCTTATAAAGATATTGATCATAAATTTAACTCTCTAACAAAGTAGAATAATACACACTGAAGATCAAATATCCGAAGATATTACACAGTAATGAATGAAACAGTAAATGCTATTAGTTCGTTTGAGCGTTTGTGTTTCCGGTGATTGTATCGTATTAAATGCTTCTGCTTATATTTGGTGAAGGCAATTAGTGATCGTTGAGAAGCTTTCAATGAACCGTTATGAGTAATCAATATAGCCGTTAGTCAATGAAGCTCATCCGTTACTCACATTCTTTGATTCTTTAAATGATCGCTGTCATTCGCTGCTTTGACATTCTTTCTGTTTTCTCGTTGAATGATGTAGCTTTCAATAAGGGAAAGGGAACAGAAGTGCCTTCAGTTTGCTCAAAGAATGGTTGCCAAAAACAAGATTCATTTTCTACAACTTCATTAAATGTATCTGACGTAATCAAATGCTTTTTGATTAATCTGCATTTAATCATCTGAAACTCATTAATAAAGTGATTAAACATAGTTAGGAACAATAATGAGTAATGATAAGAAATAACCAACTCACAAGTAAAGATTTAAGTTTTACGGACACGGTGATTTGCAAAACAGAGATAGATTAACTCGAGTTGATCATTCCACACTTGAGTCACAGTTACATCTTCTTTGAAAAACAATGTTTGAAAGTAATGGGAAGATGTCTCTGTATGAACTTAACTCGAGTATAAAATGTTCACTTCAAGCTGGTGACTCGAGTCACACAAGTCTTGTAACATCCCATTTTCAAAAGCAGTATATTTTTTTTTCATCAGAGTAGAGCATCGGAGCGATTAAGTAACTGATACATATATTTAAAATTCCGTAAGTCTGGCTGATTACAAAAGCGGTACAATGACCGAGAGTTTTCAAAAGTAAATAGCAAGTAGGAAAAGTCTCCGGCCGAGTCCTTATGCGTCGCTTGCCTTTCTCCTCGGTCCTCGTTCCTCCGTAACCCGACGCTATATTAAGAGCCGAGGTCCAATGCATACGGACCCAGGTAACGGTTAACCTCATATTTACATATACGGTATATAAGCATAACACAAGCATATCCCAACATCATATAAGCCCCCCTGGCGGATATGTCACACTTAGCAAACGTTTCACACCTAGCGTCGTTTCACACCAAGCATTTCACACCTAGCAACCGTATCACGACACCCCAAAAAGCATCATAACAGTACAATGAGCATACCACAGAGCTATCAACTACTTCACATAAACATAACATACACATAGCACATATACGCATACAATAAATATCAGAGTTAGTGTTACCGTACGCGAACGTACAGCATACAACATAACAACTATACACACACAATACACATAGCACATACATGCATAACATGAACATCAGCGTTAGTGTTACAGTACGTGAACGTACAGCATACAACATAAACAGTATATGACATACAGCAGAGCTATCAGCTACCACATACAATACACATAGCACCTATATGCATACAACACACATATCACATATACGCATACCATAAATATTAGAGTTAGTGTTACAGTACGCGAACGTACCTTCGTTTGACGAAAAACGGCACATTTGACAGAAAACGGTACTTCGACGATTTAAAACAAGCGGTTTTTGATGCAAATGTTCGTGATTACGAGATATCCTATAAGGATATTATCACATTTATAAAGATTTGGCATCATAACAGGCATTTTAGGTACAAATTACCATTTTGCCCCTGAACCCCTAATCGGTGGAATTTCGCCAGAGCTTCACTATTTTTTCTCCGGGCTCCTCCTTCTCTCTAACCTCTCTCTAGTTTTTGATTTTGGGGTGAAGAAGAATGAAGGGGGTGAAGGCCTATTTATAGCAAAAGTCTTGGCACTATTCATCACTTTATCGGCCCGGTTTTTCGCCGTTGGATCACACTTCGACACGTGGCTTCATCCTTGCCATCCATGTGTTGGATGACATCATCCTTCTAGAAGAAGATGATGTCACAAGCTTGCTTTATGTGACTGTACCAATAAAGTTCCCAGTTCGGTGTCCGAAACGCACAATATCGGAGAATCTCAAAAATCCAGGAACAAGGCACTGAAGTTCTATTCTTTCTCTTTAAAACTACTTGGGTTAACTAAATTTTGGATCCCATTAAGGGTATTCCGTTGTCTGCTGAACATTTTCAGTCAGACTCCATCGGTTACAAAAATAAATTCTGGAAGTTCCAGCTTCTGGACAATAATTCGCTGGTTCGTAATATGTCCTGACCTAAGAAACCTAATCCCTGGTTTGTCACAACTAATTCGTTTTCTATAGGTTCTCATTTGTACTATCTGCCTTTTTTCTTATTTATCCCGTATCTTAATGACTCATTTGGTTTGAAACGACTTACGAGATAGTCCACTCCGAGGTAGAAATTCCTTTGGTTTATAAAAAGTCCGGATGACATAGGCTAAATCCCTATATTTTGGTGTAGGATTTAATTTCTATCCATTCTCAAATGTCCGTTGGCTCTTTACCATATATAATATTATTATATTACAAATATCTAGATTTTTTATTTTTTTTATTTTTTCTAAGCATTTTATATTTTTACGAATTTCACCCTTAATTAAATATTTTTCTAATTCATTTATCTTATATTTTAATTCTCTTATATTATCCCATTAATTACACGATTAGCCATTTACTAATTTTTTATAATTTTCATAATTAGGATAAATTATTATCTCACAACTATTTTAGTTACATTGGTATTTTATATCTCATGTAAAATATTAAAAATCATGGGGTCAAAAAGTGCTTTTAATAATATTATATTTATGCCTCTCAATTTTTCAAGGAAATAATCCCAAAAATTCCTAAAATTAGAGACAACAAACTTCCCAAGTTTTTGTCAATATTTGTTGCCATATGGGATTTATCATAATATTTTCAGGCCATTTTCTGCCTTATAAAATACATTTTTCACGGATTTTAGCTCTTTTTCTTTTCCAATTTTCATAGCAATTACCTTAGAAAATAAGATAATTATTACTTATTCTTTGAGACCACATATTCACCTATTTCCAATAGGTAATATGTACTAAAATATAATATTCCGGATAAATAATTATCCGGGTATTACAAGTCTCACTCAAGTCAATATCATTTTCACAAATATTCTTTGAGTTAAGTTTTGAAAATTATTTGAATACAAGCCACACTCAAGTCATTAAGTGATGGCTCGAGTTATCAAAATACATTTTGAGAATAAGTTTCAAATCTACATTCGAGTTAATCAATACTAACTCGAGTCAGTATTTTAGTATTTTGAAAAATACATTTAAGTTCACAAGAGTTAACTCGAGGCGGTGGCCGCGGCTCCTGTAGCAATGATGAAAGGCAACGACGGCCTCCTCTAGCAACAAAGAAGAAAGAAGAAGGAGGAGGAGGAATGGCGATGGCGGCCTTGGCCTCCTCTAGCAACAAAGAAGAAAGAAGGAGGAGGAGGAGGAGGGGCATGAAGATTTGGGTAAAGGTGGTAACTTCACTTTTGAGATTCCCTCAGAGGTCTTCTGGTACTCCCAAACTTGACACAACCCCTAAGGAAGATCTGGATTTTCAAGAAGATGATTCTTTTGACCTTTGATTTGACAAGTTGCAAATCTTCACAAGATTTGATAAGGGTTTCACAAGTTCGGATAAGGTTTTTACAAGTTCTCAAAAGAATTTCACAACTTTAGTAAAGAATTTCACAAGTTGTAAATCAAAATTCACAATATTTGATAAGGGTTTCAAAAGTTCTTATAAAGGTTTCACAAAATTTGAATAAGATTTTCACAAGTTCTTAAAAGAATTTCACAAGTTGAAAATCAAAATTCACAAGATTTGATAAGAGTTTTCACATGTTCAAATAAAGGTTTCACAAGTTCGGATAAGATTTTTATAAGTTCTGAAAAGAATTTCACAACTTCCTTAAAGAATTTTACAAGTTGCAAATCAAAATTCACAAGATTTGATAAGGGTTTTCACAAGTTTTGATAGAGGCTTCACAAGTTCGGATAAAGTTTTCACAAGTTCTAAAATGAATTTCACATGTTCAGATTAGGTTTTCACAACTTGCAAATCAAAATTCAATTATGATAAGGGTTTCACAAGTTGTGGTCAAAGGTTTATAAGTTTGGATAAGGTTTTCACAAGTTCTCATAAAAATTTCACAACTTGCAAATCAAAATTCAATGATGAAAAGGGTTTCATGAGTTCGGATAAGGCTTTCAAAAGTTTATTAAGATTTTGACAAGTTCTCAGAAGAATTTCACGAGCCTACGAAAGATCCAAACAATTCAATGAAGGAAGAACCAGAATGGACAAGGGCAGGTTCTCCATCTTCACGATAAGAACAAGTAGTAAATGAAGCACATGACTAGAAAATTAGAGTGTTCGAATTTCTTGATGAGCCAAGAAAGTGTCTTCAAGCCGTTGTTTCTAAAGGATTTGAGTAACAAGTTGACGTTCTTGGCTTGAGCGAAGCTAGCCTCATCAAAGCCCACCTCGACCATAGCTAGCCAATAATCATCCACCGATTTTGAGCCCACTTTGAAAGTATTGGAAATTAGAGAACTTGCAGAACTCCAAAACTCATTTTCCCTTTTCAATTTCACCTCATGTTTCTTCAAATTTTGGTACCTTTGTTTCTCCTTCGAATCCCCTACTTCCTCACTCCTAAAAGCCTTGCTTGGCTTTAGAGAAACCCCATCCCACCGAAGTAACGATGTTTTCCGATGATCACTGAAGCAGAGATTGTTCAAGCCTTCTGGGGTTTCAACAACAAAGCCTTCGTCGTGGAAGTAGAGGAGGAGGGAAGCAAATAGAGGATGAAAATAGGAAAGCATAAGAAGGAAGAATAATAGAAAGTAAGAGACAATGACATTTTGGGAGGTTGAGGCGGAGGTGGTGGTCGTGCAAAGTGGGGAAGAAGGGGAAGGGGTAAAGAGTATATAGATGAAGAACAATTTTGTAATTTCGTTTTAATTTTCAAAAGAACCCATCAGGTGCTAACATCTATTTGGGATATTCATTACATATATTTGTCTTTTTACCTTTCTGAAGTTCTTTTTAAGGGATTTCCGCAAAAAAAAAAAAAAAAAAAAAAAAAAGAAGAAGAAGAAGAATAAGTTAATTCTTAAAATATCTACCTTCATTAAAAGCCCATTTGGTAGGGTGAAAATGCAATGAGAGAAGAAGAAAAACTCATATTTTTTATTGCTTGCTATGTGTGGTTGATCAATTATTAAGAAACCTGTTTTTTATTTGCTAAGCATAGTTATTATTATTTTTTGGAGGCAATTCAATTTGAGACACTATCGTACATTAAATACAATGCATATTTGAAACTTTAGTTGTTGGTTCATAACCCAAATTTTTTGAGAAAATGACAACAACAAAAAAACTGAAAATTGAAAAATCTCAAATTGGGTTTGTTGCCTAGAATTAATAATCAATTCAAAACTTATTTTATTTTATAGGAAATACCTAATTTAAGATTTTGAGATTTTTTTTTTCCTGTTATTTTCCCAATTTTTTTAAATTTTTAATGGTTACAAATTTTTTATTTTTATATATTATATGATTCAATTAGCACGTCAAAACCCATGCTATAAAGCCCATCAAGAACCCATGCTTCTCCCAGTCATGGAGCATAATATAAGGAAAAAAATCAGCCGTAACTTTTCACAACATATAAATAATAGTATTATGACTTGTCAAAGTTTTTATATCTTATGATAATATTAATTTTTAAAAAAAAATTGCACTGTTTTGAGTTTTTAAATGTGTTACTTAATTTTAACAATCCTACGTATATGGGGATTTTTATTCAGAAGAAAGTTTCTTTACAAAATACATTGTAGAGGTTCTACAGTTTTCTATGCATGACTGCTCACCTTATTAGATGGGACCGCTTCATTTGATTTAAGGACGTGTATGGCATGGCAAACAAACTGCACTTTTTCAACTTAAAAGGCCAAAATTTGGGGTGGTTTTGAGTAGGGGGTGTTCATCATGCCCACCGCCCCCGTCCGCCCGCCGCGCTTTTTAAAGGCCTACTTACATTGTAGGCCTTTAAAAAAATCGCCCGTAAATAACATGCACTTTTTTTATTAAAATATATATAAATATAAGAATGAAAAAATAAATATTTTGTTATTATATGAAATTGACCTTAACTAAATAGGTCCGGCCTATTTACACATATAGGCCTTTAAATAGGCTTGGGCATTTTTTTTTATTCTCATCCTAGTTTTGAGTAGGGGTGTTCATCATGCCCACCGCCGTCCGCCCGCTTCCCAGTAATGACGCATAACAACCCTAAGAAAAGCAGCCCGAAAAGAATTTGGCACAATTGGGTTGGGCATTTTTTGACAGGACACCCGGCGAGTATCTTTGCCCATTTACTTGATAGTGTATATAATATTTTATTTTTTTAATAGAATAAAAAAAGTATTTTATATATTTTTTATAAAATAGTATTATATATTTTTTGCAAATTATATAACTTATAACATAAACTAATAATGGTTACGGTTGTCGGTTGACTAGTGGTGGATGAAGTAGGTAATTTGCAACCTTTAAAGTTAAAACTAAGGCTTAGAGCCTACAATTAATTGTTACTTTCACACGTAAATGATGTAATAAACTAATAATATGCTTTCTTTGTTGCTTTCTTGTAGGTGATTCCATATGCTTCATCCTTTTGACAATTTAGAGCCTTGATGCAAACTCTAGGAGTATTGGATGTTTACAAGGCTTTAATTGCAATTTTTGATGTCTTGTATTTAATGAATTGTGGATGTTATTTAATATTTCAGTTATGGATATTTGACTATTTATTATTTTGTTAGGACATATGATTGTCTTTTTAATTTTAAGACTTAAGTTGTAGACTTATATCTAAATATTCCGAAGTATAGAATTATGGATTTCATTTGAAGATTGCAATATTGTTTATTATGTATGACTAAAGCTATTTTTTCACATAGGATGTCGCAAGGTTACAAGGTATCGCTACTTGGACAGGGAAGGGCCGCCCTGCCCAGCTCATTATTGCCCTACCCACAAATTTTAAGGCTTTTATCAGGCAGGGCCGGCGAACCGTTTCATTTTTTGCGCAATGACTCTTGAGGCGGGCATCGGGTAAGGGTCTCGCCTGTCTGTTTCCTCTTCATGAACACCCATACTTTTAAGGGGTGGCAAAGCCATGTCATGTTAAAATTGAAGCAACTTTTTATATCTTTTAAATTTTCTTTAAGGAAGTCGTTTAAATAAGTTTTATTTCCAACTGAATTTTTCTTAAAAGCATATTCAAACATAAATCATATTGTGCTAATTGACATTTATCCCAACTCCATTTTACAAAAGTTAGTGAAATAAAAACCACTTTTACAAATATTAATTCAAAAGAAGTGCTTCACTTTTTTTGTTTTGTTTATAATAGAGTCCGTAAAAGTGACTTCTACAAAGTAAAGTTAGGATAAAAGTCACCTAGTATAATATGATTTATATTTTGATATATTTTTGTAAAAGAGTCAGTTAGATATAAAATTATTTGAATGATATGTTTAAATGTGTAGTTTCATAATGTTCAAATCTAAAAAAGAGTTAAAGCATGAAACCAGAAAAAATTGCTTCCACTTTAAATTGGCTTTTCAAATAAAAGTTCAATTGACTTGAAGGTCATACCAAACATCCTTAAAATGACATCATTAACGAATTGATCAAATTTTATTATTTACTCCCTCCAATATTTTTATAAGAAACAACTATCAAATCACGTAAATCAAAATGTTGGTTAATATTAGTTAAAAGTAATAAATATGTAAGAGATATTTTTTTTTTAAATATACTCTTATTTATGAAAATGATGGGTGTAAGAGAGAAATGGTGAATGAAGAGACGAGGGATGCATGTAATTGCTTGAGGATAAAAATGGAAAAAATGTGTTAAATTTTTAGATAAAACCAAATTGTAACGTATATATAAGACCGACCTATATAAGAAAATGTTACTTATAAATAGAACCAGTGGGAGTGTTCAAACCAACTAGTAGCTAATTTGATTTAGTTTTGAATAAAATATAAAACAAATCTCTCGATTTGGGATTGTCTAAGACCAAATCAAACCTTGTTGCTAATAAGTTTTGTTGATGTTTGGTAATTCATTATTTCAATTTGGTATGACCAATTTGGTGCTGTTTTGAACATTCTTACCTGAAAAGGAATGAGTCTATATGCACCTAATATTAATGATACCTAATAATGGAATGTCATATTTACAAATACAATTCTCTTTTATTCATGGATTAAATTACAATCAAAATTTAAGGACCAGTGCCATTTTGGATTACGTTTAAACCGTATTTTCTACAAGATGAAATTTAAAAAAAAAAAAAAAATGTAAAATCACTTTTTTAAAAAAAGTTAATCGAAATCAATGGTGGAGCCCAATTATATATACAATAGATATTTAACAAAAACAAAGCACACTACAGCACACAACTCAGCTGGTAAGGGACTATGTTAATTACAGGGGCGGAACTAAGATTTGATATTATGGGGCGAAAATTATAGAATAGAACCCAATGGAATCAGTATTTGAAATTAGGTGGCGAAAATTACATAATTTTAAGAAATTATGTTTTAGCCTCATAAATGTTTCAATATTTTCATTAAAATCCCTCTATGAGACTTTTTTAATAGGGACTAAATTAAAATTCTTGTTCAAATTCTGTAATTTTAGGGGGCAAGGGCCATCCCTAGCCCCCCATTCCGGGAAGCACATAAGGTGCTTGTCCTTATGTGCTTGTCCCTCTAATTAGAGGGACAAGCACATTTTTTTTTTAATTTTTTTATATCTTTTATTTATTTAGATTAAAATTATATGTTCTTTTACGAAAAAAATTTTGCACCCAATATCTCAAATTAATTAATTTTCGATTCCGCATACATAAATATTTGTCATGTAACACCGTATCCCGAAAACTAATTAATTTGAGATGCGGGTGCAAATTTTTTTCGAGAAAGCAACATATAATTTTAATCTAACTAAATAAAAGATATAAAAAATTAAATAAAAATAAAAAATAAAATGTGTTTGTCCTCTAATTAGAGGGACAAGCACATAACAGATATAAGGGACAAAGACATAATGTGGACCCCCATTCCGCCTATGGTTAATTAGTGTTAATTTAGGTCTCAAATTCTAACTTTAAATATACAATTACATTAAATACTCATTGGAAAATATTGTTATTCTTATAGTCTGACTCAGTTGGATCCAGATTACGCACTTACATTTAGGTATTGGTGCATATATGTCAATGTTTTATCATATGTTCCTACTGTGATTATGCTCAACAAGTGTCAGATAAGTGTTGGTTAAAACAGTAATGACACGTGGTAAAGCCCTTCTAGAAGGCACCATCTACATTCTAGTGTCTTTATTTTTAATTTTTATATGGTTTAAACCAAACAAATTTTCAACTTATAAACAAAAACAAAAAACAAAAGTTCGATAAATTCAAATGGTGAATTTGTCCTTCATTTGGTGGTGTTGTTAAACTAATTTTGTGAACAAATGACAAGCATATACTTTGGGTTAAAAAAATTATTTATAATATTATCTGTTGAAATTGAAATAAAGAGTAATGTATTTTATGAATAAGGAAGTTGCAGGCTTATTTTTATAATATTATCTGTTGAATAATGCACAAATTCCATAAAATTTTGTTATCATAAGTAAAAAATTAATACTTTGATTAATTAAATTTATGGGGAAATTTGAATTAATCTTAAAACTTAAAAAAAAATTAATTAAAAGTGTCTTTAATATTTTTAGGATCAGGCTTATTGAATTATTTGGCGTACTAAAGTTTGGATGAACTATATCAGAATTTCTTACACATGTTTGGAAATTTCTGGCTGCATTAAGTCATCCTCTACGTGTGTTGTCTGTTTACCTATTTTCTCCAAGTCATCTTTGGCCTTTATTTTCATTATTACGTGTCTTTTAAGATAGGTAATTAAAGTCCTCTTGAGTTTTATTTCTATTTAAAATATATATATTTTTCCTGGAAAATTAACCCAAATATGAATCTGTAATAAAGTTAACACTGGATATTGAATGTTAATTTTATTTTTGTAATTTTATTGTCAACAAATTTAATGGTAAATTTCCTTTAAAATTAATTAAGATTTGGATAATTTTATTGAATTTAAAACAGAAAAAATCTGTTGGATAAGGAGTTGAAAAATAGAAGATAGAAATTGCTGAAAGGATTTAATTAAACCTTAAAAAACCTAAGCCAATAACATTTAGTTGCGAAAGGATCTATACTACGAAATAAAGAATATGTTGTGATGCGTATGAAGCATATTCTTCTTTTCCTTTCAAGTTATTTTTCTCGGTCTTTCATATTTGCTGATGAGTTATCTGGAATTCTAATGTGAAGGGTTATTCATGCATGATTAAGAGATATCCTACAAATTATATGAGAAAATAAACATATCATTATGTTGAATGGCTAGCAAAAGAAGCTCACAATATGACTATTGAAGAGGCTATCCCTAGAGGGCTTCCGTACAGGGACGGAACATACAAGGGACTAGTGGGGGCCATGGCCCTCCCAAGAAAAAATTTGTTTAGATTTTTTATTTTTTTAAAAAATTAATATAATGTAAAATTGACTTTGGCCCCCTAATATTTACCCCTCTTTTTATATCTTTGGGGCTTATAATTCATTTTTTTGTTCCATGTGGGGTCTTGTATGATTTATGTTAATCTTGCCATTTTTTTTTCTATATTTCATTCTAATTACACGAAATTTTTAGTTGAAATTTTTTTTTGAGGTGTATTATTTACTATCTTTTACCCATTTTACACTACACCCGCACTTGTGGATGAAGTTAATTGATTTTTCATTCTAAACCTCACTTTTTGCCTTCCGATGTTATGGTGTTCAATTACATGAAGTTTATGGTTGAACCAAAGATTCACAATCACATAAATTAATGCATTAAACCTCAACCTCTTTGCCTTCCAATGTTGTGGTGTATTTTTTTTATATTCTTTTCTTTTCTTGTTTATATTATTTTGTTTTTTAACGATTTAAAACTTTCTTAAAAAAAAATTCCACTATTTGGCCCCCCCATATTTTTTTCCCAAGCTCCGTCCCTGCCGTGTGGAAGCAAGCGATGCTTGAGCCAAATAGGCTAATTCTGTAAAACAGGTCTAAAGCCTGAGCCTTGAATCTTTGAACGTGTGTATAGTTTGTTATTGTTAAATTTAGAGGCAAAAAATGTAAATCTAAAAAAAAACGTCGTAAATGTCGTTGAAAGATCTGTAACTACCGCTAAAAGATTTGTGATAATGTATTATTTTTTTGTTTTTCTCTCCGAGGCAAAAAAGATAAACCACAAAAAGAGTTGTAAATGCTATTAAAAATTTTATAAATGTCGTTGAAAGATTTGTGATAATGTCTTTGGGGGGGCAATGAACGATCCACTGCGACCAAAGCCCCCCTGGTAGTTGGGTTACTTGGCCCCATGGAGGTGTGCCTCCCACACTTTCAATGAATCTTTTTGAAAAAAAAAAAAACCATCGTTGGTGGCCGGCGGCCCTCCGGCGAGAGTGATTTTTATTTTTTAAATTTTATTTAAAACTAAGGATAGGGTAAGTTTACCTGAATTTATAAATTTTCATATGGTCATTGGTATCTTTAAGTCCTTTAACAAATTCAACAAACATTTAAAGATTTTACATTCAAATAGTAGGGATTTTCCCATTTTTCAACTACTTTTTAAAATTGTAAATTATTTTAATATATGTTTGCAAAAAGATGCTAGAACCTAGAATATATGAATGAACGGCGGCGGATGGTAGCTGCGTAGAGGTAGGGAGGTAATGTATGGAAGCGGGAAATGCGAAGAGGCGGTGGTGGCAGGGAATAAAATCCCACGTCTTTTCACTTCTCTTTCACTCTGATTCTCTTCTTATCATCATTACATTTACCACTATTCTCCCCTCTTTCCTCTTTTTTTTTTTTTTAAATTATTATTTAAAGAAGGCATTAACATCATAAATACATTTTTACAATGGTATCCCTTGTTTGGATCATGCTACTGTTAAGTGATTAAGGTGAAATGAGAAATTGCAAATGATGCCCAATCCTCCGTGGGCCCAATAAATAATGTCCTATTTTTTTTAATTAGCCCGTATCTTTTTATAAGATCTTTTTTTTTTTAGTTAATTTTTTTTACCCATATTATCTCTAAGTAATTTTCTCTGTACACACTCTTTTATCATTTTTCTCACTATAACTTTGTCTCATTTCCCTACTTATAAATATGGATATATTTTAAAAAAACAAGTATATTTCCTATATATTTATTTATTTTAATTAATTATATTTTTTCCTTAAATAATCCAATTTGATTAATATGACCTTATTTGCAAATGGACAATAAATTTTTATAATGGGAAATTATTATAATCTTCTCAAATTTAATTTTAGTGACATTTATTTATTTTCTTAAAAAATATATTGATAAATAATAATGTTGTATTTGTAATCACATCACATAATGTATACTATTCATAGTACCAGGAGTAAGAGTTGTCAAATCCATATAAATAAAAAAAGTAGTAATAATAATAATAATAATAATAATAATAATAATAATTAGAAAAATGAGGAAGAAGGAATTGGGACAGAGATGGAGATATGGACAATGGAAGGGTGAAATAATAAGGGAAAATTAAAGCGGTCCCAAGAACAGAAATAATTACAAAAAGTTTATTGAAATCACTAAATTATCCAAAAGTTCTAAGAGACTTTTTTTGATATTATTTGTATTAACAACAGGAAATGTCATATTTACAACCGGCAGTGCCATATTTACAACAACATTTAAACACCTGATCATTTATAATGAGAAAGTGTTATATTTACAATAACATTTAAACACCGGATTTTGAACGAGAGGTTATTTACAAAAAAACGTTAGATTTACAACGGGAAGTCTTATATTTACAACAAAATTTAAAATCTGGTCATTTACAAGAAAAAACCATATTTACAACAGAGAGTGCCATATTTACAACAACATTTAAATACATGGATTTTGAACGTAAATAGGTCATTTACAACAGAAAAATGCTAAATTTACAACAGGAAATGCTGTATTTACAAAAAAAAAAAAAAATCTAACCATTTATAACAGAAAAAAGTCATATTTACAACAGGAAATGCCATTTTTACAATAAAATTTTAAAACCTGGATTTTGTTTCCATACAAGTAATATAAAAAAAGTTCTTAGGGACTTTTGTATAATTTGATGATTTTAAGAGACTTTTTTATAATTATTTCTGATCCTTGGTAACTGGCTGTAATTTTCCCAAATAATTAAGAGAGGTCAGAGAATCTGTGACCACGTGATGCTGTGGCGTTATGGTGATCTCTCGCTCTCTATATCTATGACTCTATGTGTATAGCTATGTCCCCTCTATTTATTCCCTCCCTCTTGATGGTGACCCCTTTCTCTCCCTCCTATGCCCTACTAACTGCAACTGCGCTGCCTTCCCTTTTATTTCTATCCATTTTTTTTTTTATACTGCTTTTTAGGGGCATTTTTTTTTTCCTATTTATATTTCTAACCGTCAATTTTAGAAAGAAAATGAAATTATAAAATCTCATATCATATTTATTATGAAAAGTTAATAAAGGAATGACGGAACTTGATAAATAATTTATAATTTATTTTTTGAAAAATCTCTAATTTAGAATTTTACAATTCCAAATTATTTTTCTCGTCAATTTTTTTAAAAAAAGAAGATAATCCATCATGTTTATAATTTAAGTTATTTTTAACTAATCCTTTGTAATAAAGAATATATTTTTTAAATTGAAATATTTTTAGAATTTACCTATATTAAATTAAATTTTAAATACGTAAGTATGAAATACATGTCCAAAATTGAAGCATGAATTACTTTTTAAATGACTTACTAATATAGGCCAATAAATTTTTCTAACGGAAGAAGTAAAATATTACTTTCATTCATTATTTTGGAAACTTTGATCTCATGGTGTATGGTTTATAACTAAGGGTAAGGTTGGAAAATATTAAATTTTAAAATAAAGTTAATGAAGTTTAAGATTATCCTTAATTTGAAGGAAATAAGTTGAAAGTGACTTATAAATAGTATCCGATGAAAGATAATTCTACATTCATATGAAAAATTTATTCATATGAATTAGAAAAAAACAAATAAATTTCTTAGTTTAATAGTATTCCAATCATTATATAATCTAAAACAATTAGCTTATGTTATGATTTTGTAGGGAGAACGACATATAAGGACGAGTTTAAATATTAGAATATTAAAATTATTCCTCAAAATTAGTACTCCGTACCTAGTTTATATGAAGTTTTTATGGAATATGTTGTACGAACATTACCCCCACATTTTTATTTAGCAAATATTTTTGCTACATTAGTCGTCATCGTGTTTGTTATTGCCATGTAATAAGTTAAAATTGTTACTCCATTTTTAAAAAAAATGAGGAACACCTAACCGAAGAACAACGTAGATCAAAGTAGAGGTTAAGGATAATAAATATGTAAAAAATGTACAATTTTTGACAAAAATACCCTTATCTATGAGGACATTGGGAATAAGAGAGAATAAAGAAATTATTATAATGAAGAGAATTGTAGAAGAGAGAGAATAAGAAAATTAATATTGTAGGAGTTATAAAGATAATTGGGGTTAAGTGGCAAAAACACACATGTGCTCTATCTAAAAGAACGTCCAACACTAAGTGTTTTTTGAGGGGGTAAAAGTGCTCGTATGGTTATAATTTTAGAACAAAAGTCACACAAAACGTTAATAGAAAAGGCATCTGTTACTTTGGTGTTATCCAACGTTAAATACTCCAGAGGGAGCGAATCAAAACCGCGGCTTGTGTTGGCGCAAAATTTGGAAGGATTCTCACGGACCAACATGAACGATGATGATTCCTCCAAGTTCCAATCCTTCAAGTCCAAGTCAAAAGGTACACCCCCTTCCTTTTCTTTCTTTCTCTTGTCGCTACTGGCCACTTGTTTTTCCCTTCCAAACCCTTTGTTTTTAGTTTTCCCTGTCCCAAGCGACGGAACCCTGTTTTATTTTGCCTTCTACTCGATCGAATCTCCGAATCAGATTTTCTCGATGGAACAGTAAACAATTCAGTTTGTTTACTTGTTCTAGTATCAATACGACAAAGGGAAGCCCTGAATCCTCAACCATCAATTTAGGTCTTCTTTCCTTTAAGAGAATGGCTATGCGTACTATGAGAAAGATTTAGATGTTCTCGAATGGAAGCACCTTAAAGGCAAACACATCCATTATCTCTTTGTTCTTTTATGCGTGATTGCCTTTGCTGGATTCACATTATATTATTTTTACGTTGTATCTGCACATCACGGGAACATTGCGATTGCTAACACCTATTTTCCATCACAGCTCCAATCTGTCAATTGCTCCCTCTCCGTTGAATCTCGTTTGCGGACCATGACCCCAGTCTCAATTTCTTGTTCCTCACAACTCCAATATGTCGATTGCTCCCACTCAATTGAATCTGGTTTGCCGACCACAAATGTTGGGGATTCAGGCCGTGGTTTTCTGTGATAACACCTGGATTTATTCATATCTTGCTCCCCATTGCCATGTTTTCTATGATAACACATGGAGCATTTAACATTAGATAACATCATAGTAACGGACGTCTTTTCTATTAATGTTTTGTGACTTTTGCTCTAAAATTGTAACTATATGGGCACTTTTGCCCCCAAAAAAAGGCATTTAGTGTTGGGTGCTCCTTCGAATAAAGCCCATGTATATTTTTGCCCCTTAACCCAAGATAATTGTATAGGAGAGAGAATGTGTGGTGAGGAGATAGTGTAAGAAATATGGGTAATTAAAGCCAACAAAGTTGGTCTAGTTAGTAAGGAGTTGTCTTATAGTCTATAAGGTTGTGAGTTCAAATCCCGCTGCTGAAGTGAGGACTTTGTTGGTGGATAATTTGTAAGTATCTTTGTAAGCGCTCTTTGAATTTAAAGACATGTTTTGGCCTTAGTGAGCCCTCGAGACCCAACTTGCCTAAACTTTTTTATTAAAAAAAAATGAGTAATCAAATAGGGAAATGGAAAAGTAATAGATAAAAATTAAGATATTCTTTGAATGCTTTTTATAAATAGAAACAAGGTATATGTAACAATTGTTTTTATAACAAATGAATAGAGAGAGTATTTGGTAAACTAATGTGATTCAAATTAAGGGCATTTGGGTGATTTTGTTACAAAATTAAATTTTAGAGATACGGAACTAAAACTTAACATAATTTAGGGAACCTGTCGACATACTTTAGTTTTTTTTATTCCTCAGCAGGATGTGAAATGACACGCACCAAAAAAAAAAAATGATATGGAGTAACATTTAAAAATAACTTAAAATTGGAAATTTGTTGAATGATTTTGGTTTTTTGGTTTTTTAATTTTTGATGGGCAGGGAGCTGTAATTTTGTTGAAGTGCAATTACAATAATGTCGAGTTGAATTCTTGCTGGGGGTGAAAAAGTGGTCAGACTCAGATCAGAGCAAGGATTGGCATTTAGTGAATGGATTTATCGTAACAATGTTTACATATAAATGGTTAAAATTTAATACATTGGTGATGGAAAAATTAATTAATTAATTAATTCTATATAGTGTGTGCAGTGGCGGGAGCTAGAATTTCGTGTTTTGTGTCTCGCATGATTAGTGGAAAGAGTCGGGGGTTCGGAGGCGCCGCCCCGATTTTTTTTTTTTATAAATTTTTAAATGCATTAAAAAATAAAAGATTATAAACAAAAGAAGAAGAAAAACTTCAACTTAACATAAAAATAAAAATAATCAAGATTCAACTAAAAAATAAGATACATCCAAATATATGATATATATATATATATATATATATATATGTATTTTTTTTCTCACAGTCCAATTGAAAAATGGTGGCAAATATTCTTTCTGAAGCTACTCTGAACAACACCAATGCTTCTCTTCCAGCAAACTCCCTCATCAATCTGGACCAGTAAGAAAGTCACACACCACACAAAATGATTTGTCTGTTTGTTTGAGATCATGTTGATTTTTTTTTTAATTTTTTTTAAATGCATTAAAAAATAAAAGATTATAAACAAAAGAAGAAAAAAAACTTCAACTTAACATAAAAATAAATATAATCAAGATTCAACTAAAAAATAAGATACATCCAAATATATGATATATATATATATATATATATATATATTTTTTTTTCTCACAGTCCAATTGAAAAATGGTGGCAAATATTCTTTCTGAAGCTACTCTGAACAACACCAATGCTTCTCTTCCAGCAAACTCTCTCATCAATCTGGCCCAGTAAGAAAGTCACACACCACACAAAATGATTTGTCTGTTTGTTTGAGATCATGTTGATGATGAGTGACGATATATGGGAATTTGCTGGGGAGATACAGTACTGTTGGAGTCGTACTGGAGGAAGATGAGCGACGAGTGTACGGTGGTGATTAAGGGATGCGAGCTTCTGAGTTATGTGAGTGATAATAGCAGTGTGTGCTGGTTTATGATGCCGAAGCTCAGAGACTGGAAAAAAAAAAAAAAAAAAAAACCTGGAATTTCATGTCTGCACTTGCGGTCCCATGCTCCAACGTGGCTCCGCCACTGAGTGTGTGTAACAGAAGGGAATGTAAATGAAAGAGAGCTTTCATGGCATGGGGACTCTGAAATTCACCTTTTTGCTTCTTCTTATTATTTTTTAAACTTTTTCTGCCTCTCCTGTAGTTTTCCTCTGCCTTCTTTCCTTTCTGTCACTTCCTCTCAAGTCACAATTCCAAGCCAACCAACCAAACTGAGGGAACCAAGGTTCCTTCATCTCCCCCCACCCCTCTCTCTCTATATATATATACACACATACATACCACTATATTTATGAGTCTATTTTAACTAAATCATACCACTCTGATTTTATTTATAAGTCTCTTTTGACTAAAAAATTTGGTCCTATTTATAAGTCTCTTTTAAATAAATAAATAAGATTGTGACAATTTTGCCCATACTAATTGTACCAATGAAAATAGAGAGAGAATAAAGAGTTGAAAGGTACCCAATTATAAATAAGGGTAAAGTTGAAAATTTACCCCATAATCATTGAGTTAACTACCTCTCCTTGGTATGTGTGATTTGGTCAAAAGGGATTTATAAATAAGACCAGAGTGGTACATACCAAGGAGAGGTAGTTAGTTCAATGATTATAGTGTAAATTTTCAACTTTATTTTCATTTATAAATGAGAATCTTTCAGCTATTTCTTCTTTCTCTATTTTCATTAGTATAATTAATATGAACAAAATTTTCGCAATCTCATTTATTATTTGAAATATGACTTATAAATAGGACCAATTTTTTTGGTTAAAGAGAGTTATAAATAGGACCCCATATATATATATATAATATTTGATACTCACACAGTTAGAAAAATGAATTAATTTTTGTGAAAAAATAATTAAAATTATATTCAGACATTCATCCATTAAATCTTTTTAAGAATCTGTAGTCTTCCTTTATATTATAGATTAAGATAAATCTGACGGCTCAACAATACTTGAAGAGGTATTTATAAAATACCAATGATTTACTAACAAATATTGTGTGTGGAGATGAACATTGAAAATGACACTTTTCATGGGAATATTTTTTTTTCAAATTGTCAAGACCACTATGAGATCCTAATTGACTTCATGCTTGCAACAAACGAAGAAGAATTAGAGCCATTCTTTTAGTCCAAATGATAAATATTTTCGGGAGATTTTTATTCTGATATCTTAACAAAAAAACATATTGGAAAAAATGTCTCAATTAAAAATTTTATTGCTGGGAAGCACTTGATAAATTTTTATATACAAAAAGTATCAGTATTTTTGTAAATTTTGTACACAAAGTACCCATATTCTAATTTAACTTATTCTCACCAATTAAATACTGAATACGTAACTTTTTCAATTTTTTTTAAATATATCACCCCACCGTATAAAGATATTTTTAACATGGTTAGGAGTTATTAAATTTCGAAGCTAATAACTTTGGCATATAACTACTTCCTCTAGTTTAAAATATAAGATCTAAATATCTACTTTACATTTATTAAAAAAGTTACTTAAAAGTAGTTAAAAACAATAAATATATAAGATATCTAATTTTTTTTTCACAATATACCCTTATTTATTGAAGGAATAAGTAAGAGAGATAATAAATAGAAAAAAGGAAAAAAGAGAATGTAGGGGAGAAGAATGATGAGAAAGAATGTGTTAAATCTGGAAAAATAACATTAAATGAATAGACAAAAGCAAAGTGGGTCTTATAAAAAACGTTTGATAAAGAAAAAAATGTTTTATAAAAAAGGGTTAAGGTGCAATTTTTTTTATGAAGTTTAAAAACATAACAATGATATTCTTTCATAGTTAAGCTGCGCCCTAATGGTCAACGTTAGGGTTTTTAACGGAAGAACAGCGCTATACGTTTTTAAACTTTAGAAAAGCAACATTACTACGCCGAAAACTTCGGGGGAAAAATTGCGCGCGGCGTATCTTTAAAGCTTTAAAATTACACCTTAACCCTATAAAAAACACACCCCTTATAATTTGCATAGTGATGACCGGTAGACACTAATAACCTATCACAAATTCTTAATTTCATTTTAAATTTTTTTCCCTCCTTAACTATTGGTTAGTTTTCATTGCTTAATTATTTTTTCATTTTCTCTCACATGGTACTCTTCATAAATAAGAGTGTTTTTTAAAAAAAAAATCAGTTATTATATTTTTTTACATATTTATTATCTTTAATTAATTTTTATTTACATAATTTAATTATTTGTATATCATAAAAATGATATAAGAGAGCATTAATTTTTTTTTAATGAAAATTCTTGAAAAATTACAAATTTAAACTTTAGAGGATGAAATCAAAGTGGTGTTGGGAAATGGATCTGAATTGAAATGAACAAACATTGAAAAGGTAAGATGGGATAAAGAATCAGATACCCCAAACAGCTAAAAGGTCAAAAATCAGCACAATATAACTTTATTAAATCAATTAAATAATTATATAATGGAGCACTCTATAGTCCAAACAAAATCATCATCAACTTAGGAAAACGAATTAGAATACCAACAAATTAAACCAAATTTAATAATTGTCCAAGTCTTCGTCGGATCCAGTTCCATATTTGGAGTGATGTAACCCTGTAAGACTGTAATTTATTTTTGATTCACCTTTTTTTAATAAGCTGTTAAGAAAAATCTTACTTTACCTTTTAAACGAAATACTTTACAAATTATTAATAGTGATATTTTTAATTGAAAAATTAATTATGAAACATACGAATAAAATAAAACACTTTATCCATAAAGGATTGCTATGAAAGATAATTTCTGATGCTCATAGTACTAAATCATAATGTCATATATACAGAATTTGGGATTTGGGGTTCTGTCTGGTTCAATTCAATTACACATTGCAGTGCAATGCAATGTGATGTAATGATAATGTAATGTATTATTAATTATAGGGCTAGTATTTGATTTGATTTGATTTTAAAGCAAGATGCAATGAGTCTTTTTAATAATTATTTAAAATTCATATGTTACATAAAGTCTATTTTACCCCTAATGATGACATGTGGTAGCAAGGACAATGGAGAGGAAGAGATAGTGGCGGTGAGGGAAGGGGATGGCGGCGGCGACGATGGAGGAGGAGGAGGTAGTGGTGGTAGTGGCGGCAATGATGAAGGTTGCAACAGTTGTGTGGGGGTGGCGGCAACGGAGGAGGAGCTAGTGCCAGTGACTATAGTTGTCATAGTGACGACAACAATGGAGATGACTGCAATGGTGGAGGTGGTGGAGGAGGAGGCAGTGGTAGAAGTAGCGGCGGGGTGGCGGTGGAAGAGGAGGGGGCAATGAAGGCAACAGTGACGACGATGGAATAGGTAATTGCAGCGGCGACAACGGTGAAGGTGGTGACAACATAGGGTGGCAGGCCACAACAGCAGAGGAGGATAAGGTAGTGGCGGCGGAGATAGTTGTCATGGCGATGGCGACAACTAGGGTTGATCATAGACCAAACCGGATGGTGTTTGACCTCAACCCGAAGTTTAGTCTTGATAGGACCTTGGATTGGACCCGGTCTCATCCAGCGCCAGCCCAAGCTTGGGCTGGATTTGACTAGTCCAGATAGTCCAAGACTTTTCTTTTTTCTTTTGCCTGGACTGGTCTAGATTCATGTGGCTCCCTTGTGAGAAAATGTAGTTATAATTACCATCACAGGCATATAATAGGTTGAACCAAACGGGCCCTTGATGCTTATCTGTGTTCAATGTTCACTGTTCAACAATCTATACTAGATTTAGCCGGTTTATATTTTGGATAAGAGGAATATAATTTTTTTAAAAAAAAAAAATCTAGAGCATTCAAATAAAATATGAAGGATGTGAAAGCAAAAGAAAAAAAAAAGGTGAAGTATGTAAAATCAATCACGAATAAGGAATCTTGATGTAGCATATGTAATACATCCATTCACAGTAAAAGCCAACCCAAAGTAGTAGAGTAAATAAACGGTTGGGCTAGTTATTGGGGGAATTAAATTAAATTCCTTTTCTTTTGTTTTATTGGGTGATTTTTAAACTAAAAAAAATCTTAATATTGGATTTGGATGAACCAATGGACTGAACCACAAAAAGCACCAAAAACAATTAATGAAGTTATGAAAAATTTATACTCTTCATATGACACCTGAGAGAGAGAGAGAGAGATGGACAATAAAATATATTGCAAAAGAAAAGGCAGCTCACACATTTCATGGGTGACCTAACTTAATTTATTATTTATTTTAAAAAAATTAGGTAAATCATACACAAGATCCTCAACCATCTTTAATTTTTTTAATTATCTATTTGCAAATATAATTTAAAGTTTAAGGTAGTCATAGGGATAGTTTATGGATGTTACAAGTATACAAGGACTAATTTTCGTTGGTTTAATTTAATTTATTTATATATATACATATATTATTTTAAAAAAAATTAAAAACCCTTAATTTATTACATATTTAAAGTAACCGAGAACACTCTGAGCAAAGAAAAGTAACGTAAAAAAGCGTCGTAACGAGAGAGCGAAACGAAGCAAGACATCTTCAATTTTCTCCCCTCCCCCATTTTGCTTCTTCCATTCCACCTCAACAATCTCTCTCTGAGTTTCACCTTCCCAATCTACTCTGTAATCTCTGCCTCTCTCTCCTACTCCAGATTGCCCCTCAGGTATGTCTCCGTCTTTCTCTCTCTTCAATTCTACCTCTGCTTCCTCTCCTTCTTCTCTGTCGGTGTTCTCCCCTGCTTGTACTTTTGTTTTTGTTTTTGCCTTCTCTTTTTCATGTTATTTTTTACAAGTGTCTCGTGGTAGTGGAGGTTTCTCTTTTGTTTTTGATCCGTGCTTTCCATATCGGCATTGTTCGGTTCAATGCGGTTTCCGGTTTTGGTAGGTGCTTTGCTTCGGTTGCTTTTTCTAATTCGCGACGATTTCACTTTCTTCGTGAAGTTTCACACTTAACAAATATCTACCTCTTTTTGTTTCTTCCATCCATCTTTACCTTTTTTTCCCCCTTTCCTCTTGTATTTCTAGAAGAATTAGGGGCTGGTTTGTTCAGTTGTTATTGATAAGAAGCAACAAACTGCAACCTAATTGTGATCGGTGCAAACGCGGTGGTGTGAATCTGATTCGCTACAGTTTTAGCTCGAATGGAACAAAAATGCCGATTTTATCTGTTCTGTTAAACATATGCCGTTTTTTAAATGGTTTCGTTTATTCCGATTTCTCAATTTTATTTATTGTTTTCTCAAGATTTTTGAGGGAAAAACAATCACATGAGTTAGGTAATCAGTTCTACAAGTTTGCTCAAATTAGTATGAACAAGTATTATTATGTTTTGCTTGCGCTGTTTTATTGTTCTTGCCGACTAAAAACCATTTGTTGTTGTTGCAGGGATAGCTGACGGCGCTCTATTATAGCTTCGTTGGCTTCGAAGGGCTTCCATTGTTGTCCTATCTTTGGTAAGAACAAATGTATTAATTACTTCTTCTGAGATTCATGCACCTACAGATCGTAATTCGTGCAGAGAATGTATACCTCTAACCTCTCTACTAAATACACCTTTTTTTTTTGGGTTTAGATCTCTAATAAATGCGCATACTTTCCTGAACTTGACTCCTAACTTCTTCCTGCGTAAATTTATGGCGGTCTGGAGGCTGGAGCAGTATGTTACTATATACAGCCTGACTCTGCTGTGAGCTCGCCTCTTCGTTTTAACGACTAGGATAGACTATAGTCTTTGTCTACTAGACTAGAATGTCAGGTATGCTTGCTATAACTATCATTCAGTGTTTTATGCTTTTCAAGAGTCTTGATATGCAGTATTTGTTGGTGCAAATAACCAAGCTAATGGTGAATATTTTTTTGGGGCTAACAAAGCTAATATATGACTGCTTTTTCTTAGAATGTGTTGTGGAAGGCATTGAAGGGATTGGTATTCATGATGAAATTAGAGAGAGGAGGTCGGATTTTGAGTACTCTGAAGATGAAAGGCGGCGGTCCAAAATTGGAACACTAAAAAAGAAAGCAATAAATGCTTCATCTAAGTTTACTCATTCTCTTAAGAAAAGAGGGAAAAGAAAAATCGACTACAGGGTTCCATCTGTTTCCATTGAGGATGTGCGAGATGCACAAGAGGAGACTGCTGTCCTAGAATTGCGTCAAAAACTTTGTGAGAGAGGATCATTGCCTGCTAGGCATGATGACTATCATACATTGTTAAGGTCTGGTCTTTCATTCATTCGAAGTATTCAAGTAAATAGACAACCGTTTCTCAACTTTTTCCTCCTTGTATAAGGGCGCATTTCTTTTTTCTTTTTCGACTGTTTTTTGGGTGAATGAGAGCTGCATTTTTAATGCCAAGTTTTTTTCCTCATTCACATGAACAGCTCCTTTTTACTCTCATTCACTGACCTATTCTTTGTTTGCTACTCCGCAACTCCAATGGGCAGCGACAGTTTCATAACCTTATTTCTTTCTCTTATTTTCTATTTGGTTCTTTTGCCTTGGTTTAAGCATTTTAAATGTCTCAGAAATGTGCCTTTACTCTTGCATACTCACTAACCCTCTGTATTTTCCATGCAGATTTCTGAAAGCTAGGGATTTTAACATTGAGAAGACTATCCAGATGTGGGAAGAAATGCTTAGATGGAGAAAAGAATATGGAGCAGATTCCATCCTTGAGGTAAGCATAGTAATTAATTGAGCATTCTCTTGAGACTCGAGGCATATTCTTACAGCATAGGATTTTTCAATGTAACAGAAGAAAAATATATATTTTCTCCCTTCGTTTTATTTGACCAAGCTTACATTTGAAATATACGTTGAGTTCAATGATTTTTTTCATTTAATGACGAGACTCAAATGACAAATTATAGTGCTTTGTAGTTTTTATTATAGCATCAGCATGTTTTTTATGTTAAAATACACTTGATTCAGAATTATAGTGATTTATAGCTTTTATTATAGCATCAGCATGCTTTTTATGTTAAAATACACTTGATTCAGTTTGTATTTGTGTCTAATGCCATCGTGATCTTTGAAGGATTTTGAATTTGAAGAGCTTGAAGAAGTGTTGCAGTATTATCCACAAGGTTATCATGGAGTTGATAAGGAAGGTAGACCCGTTTACATTGAGAGACTTGGGAAAGCTCATCCAAGCCGCCTCATGCGCATAACAACAATTGATCGGTATGTGAAATATCATGTCCAAGAGTTTGAGAGGACTCTGCAGGAGAAATTCCCTGCATGTTGCATTGCAGCAAAGAGACGGATTTGTTCGACAACAACAATATTGGATGTACAGGGCTTGGTATGTTGCACTGAACTAAACTTACTTCAAATTTATATGTTGCAGGAATGAAATTTTATACATTTCTGTTATTTTTTGTTCATTCTATGCTTTATAATTCATACTTGCATTGAACTACTTTATTATTTTGTGATGCAGGGAATGAAAAACTTCTCACCTACTGCTGCCAATCTCTTGGCCACTCTGTCAAAAATAGATAACTGTTACTATCCTGAGGTCTCTATCTCTTTAACTTTTCTAATTAGTTGGTTTTCAATGCTTTGCTTCCTGTTTATATAAACTTTTTTCTTAAATATGTATAGACTTTACATCGGATGTATATTGTCAATGCTGGCCCTGGTTTCAAAAAAATGCTTTGGCCTGCTGCTCAAAAGTTTCTTGATGCCAAAACTTTAGCAAAGATACAGGTGAAAGTTTAACTATCAGCTTTCTTTCATGTCTTTTGCTTGTAGTTCTGTTGTAATGTTATCGATCTCACAAATTTACAGGTTCTTGAACCCAAATATTCATATAAACTACTTGAGGTCATTGACTCTAGGTAAGCATATGTGCCTCCATCAGAGTTTGTTGTAATTTCAAATTTTATTATTGAATAATTACTGTTTTGTAAATGCTTATTTTCAGCCAACTACCAGACTTTTTGGGAGGATCATGTACATGTCCTGTAGAGGGTGGATGTCTTAGGTCCAACAAGGGTCCATGGAACGATCCTGATATCATGAAGGTATTCTTTTCTTGATATACTTGTCTGGTCCTTAATATAAAACATATTTACTTAATTTGACTAGATTACGGAAGTTAGATAAGTTAGTTAATATGACATGTATTTTCTAAAACACCCTAGTCAGTCTCCCTTAACTCCCTTTGTCCCTCTCTCCTCTTTGATTATGGTTGAAGGAGTATTAATAGGGGTAAATCAGGAAAACATTGACAATTATGAAAAATATGTCTTATATTTAGAACTAAGATTAACTCCCCAAAGTTGTCTTATATTAAGGACCAGAGGAGTATTATATATGCTACTCCTGTACTAGAGTGGAAACTGGTAGATTTGTTTTAGGATGAAATTTTGTTTTGTCAAAGTATTATTTGGTAATCAATGTGGATATTCTGATTGTAGCTGGTACATAATTCGGAGGGAACATTTGTGAGGGAAATCACAAGAGTATCCAGTGACCAGCATAATTTTCGCCCTCGCATTCAGTTACGCCCATTGAAGGTGAGTCTCAGTCTTCTTGACAGAAGAAAATTATAATATTAGTGTTTTTTCTAGTTATTACATATTTGGTTTAAATTTCCTCCTTTCCTTATTTCTCAGGGAAGATTTAGTGATACGTCAACAGCTGAATCAGGTTCTGATATTGATGATCCTAGTTCTCCCTTGAGACAGAGGAGTTCTACTTATTCTCGTTTAGACCCAGTTCATGAAGAAGTGAGTTTTGATGCAGTTAGATGAGATTCGTATGATGATCCTGTCTCTACATATTATTGAGTGCATTTCTCGGGTATATATTGATGAAAAAATCTGTCTCTCTTGCAGGTCAGGGTATTAGAATCCAATGGCTACTATAGTTGTGATGATAGCATTCCAGCTGTGGAGAAAGTGGTCAAAAGTGATAATTGTCGCCATACTGAGGATCTGCCTCTTCAAATTGCTGATATGAGGAATATTGCTAGCAGGGGAAATTCAGAAGGTGCTGTTTAAGTAAAATTTGACCAGTTTTATTTTCTTTAACCATATGCATAGTAGAAAATACCTAGTAAATATGGCTTATTTGTAACTTTTAGCTTGAAAAATTGGAATTAGGTTTATCTATTAGCATAGTTTGTTTGGCTTGGTACTACTTATGTTAAGTCTAACATTATAACTGGCATGTATTTATCATTGTCTTTCTCTTTGGAACTTACACAGCATCACCCACCATTTCAGGCACTTTACTCAGGCATTGGCTCAGCATTTTTAAGGAGAAAATAGAGAGAAGGGATTTCTTTTATGTGGCAAGAGTTGTGTTATCTTTCCTGGATAAGCTTGTTTCATACTTCTGTGGTCTAAAATTTGAAGTTTGGAGATCTCAGAACAATGATTCCCCACCCGATGCTGTTGAACTTGACACAAATAACCCATCACCAGCAGTTGGAGCAGTTGATGGAAGGGATCATAGCTTTCCTCATGAACAGTATCAACAGCGTCTTCAGAAACTAGAAAAAACATTTGAGGAACTTAGCAACAAACCTACTGATATGCCTCTGGAGAAGGAGGAAATGCTAATGGAATCCTTAGATAGGATTAAATCGGTTGAGTTTGACCTTGAAAAGACGAAGAGGGTATGCCTCTCATTTCTTCAGTCGCCCATAACTTATCATTGTTCTGCTGGTAATGATATCTTCAATATATGTATCTTTGCTGTTAACACAGTTGCTACAAGCTACAATGATGAAGCAGCTTGAGATTTCTGAGTTGGTGGATAACTTGCGGGAATCAAAGCGTCAAGTAAGTTGCTTCTAGCATGAAATTCACTGCATTGCAGTTTGATCCCATTTCAATTGATAGAACAATACTATAGTCCGTAATATAAGAGCTAAATAATTAATTTTGAGAGGTTAAATAAATTAGTCAAATTAGTTATTTTTAAATAATGTTCATTTTCCTGAACTACCCTCTTTAATCATTATTTGCATTGAAATCACTTTTTAATGAAAACTCCCTTACCGTGCACTCAAAAGAGATAGTTTGGGAAAAATTATAAATTTCAGAGACGAAGTGAATTGAGGTCTTATTTGTATGACCTAAGTAAACTTGTTTCTGGCTTTGATATTTAAGACCAGAGGGAGTATTTTCTATGAAAGAGTTGGTAGAAGTAAACTTCGTCATCTTGAAGTTACAATGGGAAGGAGGTTGAGGAAGGGGTTAGCCATCTCTCTCTCTCTATATATATATAAAATATGATGCGATTTACTGAAAGATTTATCACAATTGTTGAGGTGTCTTGATATGGACAGTTACCTACGTTGTTTGATTTCATTCGGACTACTATGATTTCTTTTTTAATTTTTCAATGATACATCATTATTCAATATGGTCCTCCAAGGTTTAAACATCTTTTTGGTCAACCAAAATTTGCATTCCTCCTTACCTTTTTTTGCATGGAAAAGCTGAGTTAATTTGAAATCTTTTTGCAGCAAAGAAGATTTTTCTGTTGAATTGTCACCAAGATTTGCATTCAGGAGTCCCTGACATGTCATGAAAAATATAGAACACTTGTTACAAACTCACACGAACCAGGTTGAGGCAAAGTGATTGCGCACGCCATTCAAGCGTTACCACTTGGAACTTGGGAGAGACAGACATGAACCCATTGGGATACAGCCCCTTTGTTTAGTGCACAAATTGTATCCTTTTCCTCTAAATCCTTTGATAGTTGGGAGAATAGAAGGCGAATACAAAAAAAAAAAAAGCTATATAGCTCACAAATTTTTCTTCTTTTTGATGCCCTCTTGAGAATTTTGATCACAATACTTGTATTTTATGAATAGATTTCAGTCGATGACCCAAAAAGAGAAGGGACAAAAAAGAGGGGGTTGATATTTAGCCATCTTGGTGGGCCCATGAGAGTGGGGACATGAGTATGTACATAAACGTTCTAGATATGTGCATTAATGACCTTGAGGAAAGCTATTTGTCTTGAATATTGAATGCATGTATTGCTGTGTCATTGTCAACTTGTGACTCAACATTAACATATTCGGAAAGTGTTCGAGTGGCATTTGTCAGAAGAATATCCGATCACCCTAGTGGAATAACTTACATAGGATCCCCATTATTATTAATTAGGAGTATTATTTTTATCAAACATAAGATCTCCATTATGGACAAGTATAAGTACTCTCAAATAAATTACGTATATAATTATATGCCCCCACACATTCATTAATAAATTTTGGGAATCGGGGTTAGCGCGCCCTCTTAGGGCTATAGGCTATAGGCTGTGATAAAGGCCGGCCTACTGCGCTAGGGTAAGAAAACATCTGTTTTTTAAGTTTTAAATGTCTAGGCAGGGCCGGCCTCTGGCCTAAAAATTACTATTATAAATTTTAACTATTTTTCCTTCGAATTCTTTTAAAGAAATATAATTAACAAATTGCAATCATTAAAATTCTAATCTATCAAATAAATGTTATCAACATTAATATCTAAACAATATAAATCATTCAACAAATAAACATTCATGAATTCGTAATAAAAAAAATAAACACATAATGTTTTTTCCTATTTTTTCAAAAAATATTATACAAAGGAATTGCTTTATGTATGCCTACAACAAAATGCATTTCCCTCTCGTAATTTTGTAAGTGTCGGTAGATTTCTTTGGTTCATACATGATTTTACTGACATGTAAAAATAATTATACTTATTTTACACCAAATATATTTATAATTTATTACTTATATAATATTGTAATACCAAAGTATGTATTTATTTAATATGAAAAAACATCCCTTCTTTAAAATTTATAATAACTAATTATGTGTTTTAATACAGAATAATAATAAACATAAAAAATGGTTATAGTTTAAACTAAAAAAATCTAAGTAATTACAAATAAACACATTCATTAAGTGGAAGTCTAAGTAATTAATTATTATTTTTTTAAAAAAACTACGTTAAAAAACGGGAAATTTGGCCGAAAGCCCTCTGGCCAATTTCAAATTTTGACCTATTTTTTTTTCCCTGCCCTCAAGTCGAGAGCTTAAACGGGCCGACCCGATTTCCCAACTCTATTCATTAATAACAATTAATTTATACCCACGCGACTGCATATGTGCATTCATAAATGATTACATTTTGTATGAGTTCGAGATTAACTTATCATTTTCTTGTTTCCTTGTTAATTAACCGAAATATTTCGGTTAATTCGGTTCGGTTTTTAGGTTAATTCGGTTCGGTGTTGAAAATACATGTATTTCGGTTTTAACCGAACACCGAACCGAAAAACCGAATGCTCACCCCTCCCTCTCTCTCCTTCATGAAGTCCAACACTATATGGCCTAAGGCACTGTTTAGTATCATGAAATTTTGACTCCACAAAGGGACGGGAAAAAGAAGGGAAGGACCACAATCCGCGGATTGGCACAATTTACTTTGGGTTTCCGAGAAAGCAATTTCCCATCAAAATGATCAAAAGAGCAGGGCAGATGGAACTTGCCATTTTCTAGTCATGTGACCATTTGGACTTCATAAAATTTTATAATGACATTTGAATTTCTGTCCCAAAACAAGTTCACCCTCATCCAGGCCAGAAGGGGCATGAACAGAGGGGAGACTCAAACAGAACCTTGTACAGCCACAGAAAGATCAGTGAGATTTGCTTGTCCAGCCAAACACCAAACAGACGAACTGGTAGGGGCTCTTAACAACTCCAATGCAAAAATTGGGTGTCCGTTCCAGTTTTACAATTGCTTCAAGAGCTGTATTTTGGGTGTCCGTTCCATTATTCAAATTTCAAACACAGACTACACAAAAATCACATTAGGATTCCATTCACATTTTCTTTCATGTCGGGTGTTCCTGTTTCATGAAAAGTAACTCCAGGATGAAAAATGGGGCCTAAGGACTTGTGATTGTCATAATCCCAACTTCCCCCAATTCTGGAAGGTGGTAGGAGGAAAGAAAAATAGAGAAGAAAAAGAAAGGTAAAAATGACCACCCAAGGTTTAAAACCTTTTAATTGACTGAGCGTTCAATCAAAAGCAGTTATTGAAACAGAAGCTGAAAATAAAATAAATTTTTCAAAACTCAACAATTTATATGCGTGTCCAGTCAGCAACTTTACAAGAGGAAAATATATCAGCAGAGAGCCCTAATCATCATATTCTCAGAACATAAATTTTTCAGACCTGAACTCCTACGACATTTCCCAAAATCTGGCGAGTGCTTTCTTGTGAATAAGCGTCCTGTAACTATCTCCTGCCTGAACTTCAAGGCTAGGGTCCAACTTTTTCTGCTGACTTCCAAGTCCTGCTCTACTATCTGCGGCTTGTGCCTGGACAGGCTCTGTCATTCCACTTCCATCCTTACCTAGGCCCTGCTCATCAAATTATTCACGAAACAAGAGGAAACAAAACCCAAACATGAGAATGTTAGCATCCTTCGGCAGATCTGATGTGAAGAAATACCAAGTATCGAGGGGTATTCCATCAAAGTCTTCAGGTTCTTATAGAAGTGATATAAAAGGAGTATACTAAATTGTCTAAAAGGAAATCATTTTCTAAATGTGAATAATTAGTTCATACCCCAAAAAAAAACAACCCAAAAAGTTGGAAAAAACGAGCACTATATTATCAACCAAATCTGAGATGATGAAGAACTGACTAAATGACCCCCCACCCCCCCCCCCAAAAAAAAAGTGCATCTTCCACATGTATAATAAATGCAAGGGTGTTTATGTTATGTTCTCAGGATATGAACTTCTAAACTCTCGAATTAATTAGCCTTGCATTCAGTGTTCCAGGGAAATCACCTAAAAGCCCCTGCATTTGTTGTATATCTGAAATAAAGATACCAATTTGCCCCAAAATAAAATAGGAAGTATGCTAACCAGTCAAAATTAAGGTCAGCAATCACTCCAAATACACATAAGCTCTAGCAAATACACCTAATACTAAAGTATATGCCAGCTCATGCAGTGCAAAGAGAATGAAATGATACCAAGCCTTCTTGCCATCCCATGTTGCGGAGCATCCGATTGCCAACATTGTTCTCATCAATTGCTTTGTCAGCTGTAATCACCTCGTAGGTATTAAGGTTGGCATCTCCAACCACACGTCCTCCACCAACCCCAGGAGGGAAAGGCATTGGATCACCCTTCCTCGATGCAAAATCTCGATCTTCAAAGGTCATGGTAAAAATAAATTTTTTCTCAAAAGTCAATGCACACATCTGAGTAAAGTTACCAGTGAGCCTATGAGCTTCAAAGCTTATAGCTTTCTTATTGAAGATTTTCCAAAGATTGAACAGTGACATTTGATAGCAAAGCATCACTTGTCATGAACAGAAAAGCAACCGCTATTTTTTTTTTTTTTCCAAGGATGATGTTAACTACCTCACTAGAGAGTTAAGTCCACTTTCATTAGCTGGAATAAATTAGCACTTAATAAACTAACTAGATTTTGTTTAATTTCCCTTCGCAGGAATATCTGGAATAGGAACATAAATTTTTATTTATGCATAAAAAAACGAAATCCATAAACAGGATCTCTCAACCCTAAGTTGCCACATCAATCCAGACCTCTAGTCATCAAATAGACACATTTACAAGATATGCATAAAACGCCACATCTTAACACCCTAACATAAACTAGAAACTAAATCTACCTCTATAATCAGAGCCTTACAGGCAGAAAACTATATTCTGAAGCATTTATAAATAATCACCTTTCATCAAAAGTTCAGCAAATTTTTCAAATTTAAAAGCAATGAAACCTGAAATAATTAAGCAATCTTACTTGGATCCCCAGATCCCAGATCAGCCAAATCATCCCCAACTGACAATGATGAACCATACAAACTTCTTCTCTCGGCCGCACGATCCCTGTAGGTTGTTTGCGGTTGTTCCTTGGGGGCTGAAGCAGAATGAGGCATTTCTGAAAACCTTCTTCGGCCACTTCCACCAGTGGCAGGAGTAGCATATGAACCCAGTGCAGTGACATCTGTTCTAAAGGGAGTTGCAACTGTTGGAGCATCTACACTAGATGAAGATGCTCCTGATGCACATGCAGCAGCTAAAGCTGTAGGTCCTGAGTAAGAACTATCAGATTTAATGATCCCTCTTCCAGAGCCTCTAATAACCCCCATCAGAGTGCCTCCAAGGCTATTACTAATAGGTCGTGGCTGAACCTGAGAATCAGAAGCAACAGCCTGAGAAGCAGGGGCAGTGGGAATCCCTGAAGTGGATGCATTATTCTCCCTTGTATCTGCAAAATCATTCTTGAACTTGCTCTTTGTGGGATATCCAGAAGACCTATCATCAATGGATATGGATTGGTGATTGTCTTCAAGAGCTACACGAGTAGCTTGACCCTCATGGCTCCTCTGCTTCCACATTGTCAACACATTATTCATTTTCTTTTTGTTAGCCAGAATACTGCTCTTGGAAGCAAGCTTTATCTCCTTCAATTTTTCTTTTTCTTTCTTCTCTGCAGCTATGGCAGCAGTTGCAGCAGCTTGAACTGCGTCTGCCAAAGAAGCTGGCTTCTCAGCAGATGTAACAGTAGTAGCAGGTGCAGAAATAATAACTTTTTTACTGCTGGAACTGCCAGACACCTTGGAAGGTTCAGACTGATTATTAGGAGCTTTATTCTCGGTTTGATCAGTGCAAGGGATATATTGCTGAGTATTGTGGTCATAAGAAAACCAAATCCCATTATTACCATCATAGTAAAGACCTACACATCATAAAATGGCAAGAGGAGAAAAAAATCAGAATAGTATGGAGTACAAAAACAAAAATTCACAAGTAAAGTTGCATTGTTGAGTCTCTTAAATACTGCTAAAATAAAGGCTAAACTACAACATCATATCTATAATAAGTATAACCTCACATAGCATAAGCACACACATATTTGACAGGCATAAAAAGAAAGAAAATTTAAGACCTTTTTTTTTTTTTAAGCAAGACCTTATTAGTATAAAGAACCACAATGCTTGAAGAAAGAAATGGGGAAATAAAGGCTTGCAGACAGCCTGATAGTTGACCAGCTAACCCATATGATGAATTCAGAGAGGCATAAACATTCTGTGTTTATTGATATATGTTTGAGTACATAGCCCATGTATATATAGGCTCTAGGAGAGAATCACACAGGGTGGAAAGTAGAAGAATGAGTGGAGCATTACGGTGGAAAGCGAGTAATGAGTGGAGGAATAATACGAGTGGAAAGAGAGATATCTTTGAATCGAGAATAATAGACAGAACAATAACAATATTCTAACACCCCCTCAATTTGGAGAGTAGATGTCAATCATTCCCAGCTTGCCTCGAAAGACTTCAAATTTTGTTCGCCTAGTGGTTTAGTCAAGATATCGCAATTTGGTTTGCGAGATCTTATGTGAGATAGAGTCATAATGCCTCGCTTCAATCTTTTCTTTAATGAAGTGTCTGTCTATCTCAACATGCTTCGTTCTGTCATGGTATACTGGATTCTTGACCATTTCAATGGTGGCTTTGTTGTCACACCAGAGTCGCATTGGTCCTTCATGTTGAATCCCCAACTCTTTCAGTAATCTCATAATCCAAATTCCTTCACATACTCCTTTGTTAACAGCTCTTAGTTCTGCTTCTGCACTACTTGGTGACACTACTATCTGTTTCTTGCTTCTCCAAGTAACCAGATTTCCCCACACATATGTGCAGTACCCTGAGATTGACCTTCTAGTCTCTCTATCTCTTGCATGGTCTGCATCTGTGTAGATTTCAATGTTTCTGGTTGTACCTTTCTTAAACAAAATTCCTCTTCCAGGGTTAAGCTTCAGATATCTCAAAATTCTATACACAGCCTCCATGTGTTCTTCCTGTGGCTGATGCATAAACTGACTTACTATTCCAACTGCATAGCTAATATCAGGACGTGTGTGGGTTAGATATATCAATTTTCCCACAAGTCTTTTGTATCTTTCTGAATTAGTCGGAACACCTTCTGGTTTAATCTGTAGATGACATCCTTCTTCCATTGGTGTACCCTCTGGTT
Source organism: Acacia melanoxylon (assembly GCA_019022615.1). Taxonomy (NCBI): domain Eukaryota; kingdom Viridiplantae; phylum Streptophyta; class Magnoliopsida; order Fabales; family Fabaceae; genus Acacia; species Acacia melanoxylon. The sequence continues at coordinate 9,051,394 of JAFJYJ010000002.1, forward strand.
GGGAACCCAACATTCCTGTTTCATGTAACAGATCTAGTGTATACTTTCGCTGAGATATATTGATACCTTTCTTTGTTCTTGCCACTTCTAAGCCTAAGAAGTACCTCATTTGTCCAAGGTCTTTCACTTGGAATTCAGGTAATGATTCTTCTTTAGCGAGCAATGGATTGTTCGTCGTCTCCGTAATGACTATGTCATCGACATATACGATCAATATGGTGACTTTGCCATTAACACGTTTGATGAATAACGTGTCATCCGCTTGTCCCACGAGTGTACCCAAGCTCTTTTCTTGCTTTGGTGAATCTCTTGAACCATGCCCTGGGAGATTGCTTAAGACCATACAATGATTTGTTGAGTTTACACACGAGTTGTTAGGAGCTAAAACTCCATCGGAATCTCCATGTAGACTTCTTCCTCCAGGTTTCCATTTAGGAATGCATTTTTCACATCCGGTTGGTGTAATGGCCAATCCAAGTTTGCTGCAATTGATAATAGTACTTGGATGGTATTGAACTTAACTCTTTGGAGCAAATGTCTCATGATAGTCAATTCCATATGCGGGTATATCCTTTTGCAACAAGTCTCGCCTTGTATTTGTTGATACTCCCATCTGGATTGAATTTTGGGGTGAAAATCCATCTGCATCCTACTGGTTTCTTTCCTTTAGGAAGAGGTGTGATCTCCCATGTTTTATTTTCTTTGAGTGCCCTCAATCCTTCTTCTGCAGCTTGTTTCCAATTTGGATCTGTCATAGCTTGTTGAAATGTGTTTGGAATTTTCATCTGTGCACTGTTTACAACAAAGCTTTTCATTTTTGTAGACAGATTACCATATGAAACAAATCGTTGAATTGGATGTTGAGTGCATGATCTTACCCCTTTTCTCAATGCAATAGGCCAACCGTGTTCCTCAGGATTTAATCTCGGATTGGATTCATGGTCGTTCCTTTGAATGGGAGTGACGAGTTCTACCGTAATGGGTTCATCTTGAACTTGTGTCTCGCCTCTTGTTGTGGTTCGGTATCCATCCCACGAATTGATCTCAACATTTGTTTCCAGTTCATTGGTTTCAAGTTGATTTGTGGGAGAAAGTGAATCAAGAGTGGATATAAGGTTGGGTGGTATTGTTGATGAAGTGTCGGGTAAAACGGGGTTTTCGGTAGTAGAGGCTTACGGGATTAGCCATTCAATATCGAATACTCCCCCCGAATGGGTAATTTGGGATAATATGCATCGTCTTCCGAGAACACGATGATCGGGACACTATAAGTTTCTTGGAAGATGGGCAATAACATTTATATCCCTTTTGAGTAGAGGAGTAGCCAAGGAATATACATTTGTCAGCTCGGGCACCAAATTTGTTGCCATTTTTTTTATGAACAAAGACAACACACCCAAACACTTTTGGAGGTAGTGAATTTATTAGAGGGCAATTGGGAAAGAATCCAAGAAGCTTCTGAATTGGAGTTTCGTAATTGAGAACTTTGGAAGGCATGCGGTTAATGAGGTAAGCGGCTGTGAGGACTGCATCACCCCAGAATATGGTAGGGACATTTCGCTCTATTAGTAAGGCACGAGTTACTTCCAAAAGGTGACGGTTTTTTCGCTCAGCCACTCCATTTTGTTGGGGTGTGTAAGGACAAGAAGTTTGGTGATGAATCCCTTGCTGATCAAGAAATTCTTTAAAGGTTGCACTCATGTATTCCTTGGCATTATCACTTAGTAGTACCTTAATGGAAGTGTTGAATTGAGTTCTCACAAAGGTATAGAAGTTTTGAAATACTTTGGCTACTTCAGATTTGTCCTTTAATAAATAAACCCATGTGGTTACGGTGTGATCATCAATAAAAGTAACAAACCACCTGGTATGGGTGAGAGTAGGTATTCGGGCTGGTCCCGAGATATCACTATGAATTAGTGTAAATGGTGAGGTGGGGGTATATTTACGTTTAGGATATGAGGATCGTGTTTGTTTTGAAAAGCGGCACGTTTCACCGAAAAGGAGTTGAATTTTTATTGAACAAACTCGGGAAACACATGCTTCATATAATCAAAACTAGGGTGGGCGACCGACAATGCCACAAAAATACATCATTATTTTTAGAATTGGAGCTAACCAGTGCTCGTTTTGCCTTCCATGCATCTTCTTTCTTTGATTTCAATCTTTCAAGATAGAATAGTCCATCCCATTCTCTAGAAGTCCCAATCCTCCTCCTCGATTTCAAATCCTGAAACACACATAGACCATCATCAAAAATGACTCGACATATTTTATCTTTTGTCAACTTACTCACCGATATCAGATTACAGGTGAGTTCAGGTACAAACAGAACATTATGTATTGTTAAGCGATCGATAATGTAACTGTGCCAATTCCCTCAACCTTTGTGAATACACCATTAGCTACTTTGACTTAGGTTTTCATGACAGAATTTAATGCTGTGGAGTAAGGTTCTGTTACCAGTCATATGGTCTGTAGCTCCTGAGTCAATAATCCAATTATCTCCACTAGTCATCATAGTGTTGAGGGCTACAATAGAATTACTGTTTGTGATTTACACTTTGGGAGTGGAGTTTGACGGTGATTACGCCTATCGATTAACTTGCGAATACGTACTTCTATCGCTAAGGCGATCGTCGGTCTCCACCTTTGATTCGGTTGTGTTCCGTGACTTTGGAAGTTTGGTCGCTATTGGAAGGTCTTCCATGGAGTTTCCGGCATTCTTCTCGATTATGGCATTTCTTCTTACAATAGTTGCACCATTTGTTAGTCTTTCGTTCTCCATGTGGTCCTTGGTGCGAGTCTTGAGTTTTCGGTTTGACTTGGGCTACTTCGATTCGGAGTTTTCGACTTTCCTCGAATTGGACGAAGTTGACAACATCAAAGAGTTGGGGAAGTGGTTTCATCCCCATGATTCTACCCCTTATCTCTTCAAAAGTGTCATTCAGCCCGAGGAGGAAATCATGTATCCTTCCTTCTTCCACAATCTTCTTGTATAATTGAGCACCTTTGAGACTTTCCCAGGGGTGAACCTCAAATAGGTCCTGTTGTTGCCACAGTTTCAGCAATGCATTATAGTATTCAGATTCATGACATATTACCTTGTTGTAAATTCCGGAGTTGTCTCTTCAAGTGAATCAACGCAGCGGTGTTTTCAAGAGAGGAGTAGGTTCTCCTAGCAGCATCCCATATTTCCTTTGCCGTATGAGCAAGTAGGTATCCCTCATTGATCTCTAACGTCATTGAGTTGCACAACCAAGTCATAACTTGGTTGTTTTCAGCAAACCATGTGTCAAAAAGTGGGTCATCAGGAGCTGGTTGAGGAGCTGCCCCATTAATATATTTCTCCTTTCTCTTACCACGAATATACCTCAGCACGCTTTGTGACCACTGGAGATAGTTTCTACCATTAAATTTATGGGTAATACCCATAACTTGATGGTCTGAAAATTCTGAAACCATTTCTGAGGTTCTATTTGGTACTAGGTTACTGGCTATAGAGGAAGAAGATGAAGAGTTTTGAGTTTGAGAATTGGTTCCGGACATAAGAGCTAAGGGAAGAGTTCTTCCAGAGATTGATCCAAATAAAGGAGGGAATTCGGAGGATTCATTTTTTACGGAAGAAAATGGTCGCCGGAAGTCACTATTCACGCCGGCGCGTGGGGTTCACGCGCCGCGGTGTGGTGGCGCGTGGAGTTCACGCGCCGATCAGATGGCCGCCGTTCTTCCGGGTTCCGCCGATCGTCATCTTTGCGATCCTTTCGTGGTGGCGGTGTGATGCTACGCGCCGTCCTCTTCTCGGATCGAGGATCGTTGATCCTCACCGGCTGTTCTCTCTCTGTCCGTCGGATTTCGTCCGTTTTCACCGTGGTTGTGGCTCCGGTTAGAGTAAGGTTGTCGACGGGATGGGTGAGGATGATGACGAGGTGACTCCACGAAAATGATGACGAGGTGATGCACGGAATCGTGACACCATGATTTCAATCACTACCTCCGTCGACATTGACCGGGAAGTTGATTTTGCCTCCCCGCTTTGAATAGAAGGTGTATGCTCGATACCATGATGAATTCGAGAGGCATAAACATTCTCGTGTTTATTGATATATGTTTGAGTACATAGCCCATGTATATATAGGCTCTAGGAGAGAATCACACGGGGTGGAAAGTAGAAGAATGAGTGGAGCATTACGGTGGAAAGCGAGTAATGAGTGGAGGAATAATACGAGTGGAAAGAGAGATACTGAATCAGAATAATAGACAGAACAATAACAATATTCTAACACCATACTAGTAAATAGTAGTTGAATAACAAAAAAATTTCTCAAAATAACTGCAGAATTAACATCTGCAAAGTGAAGCAAAATAAAATACCAGTATTCCCATCATAGTAAAACCCTGAAGCAGCATCATAGTAATAACCAGATGCTTCATCCCAAACAAAGCCTGTTTGTGGAGCCAATGCATCTGTCTGAGCTGCCCCAGTTTGCTCTTGACCAGTAGATTGTTTGTCATCTGGATTGTATTCTTTAGGAGCCCATCCGACAGAATCATACTGATGAAAAGCAAAAGGATAAGACATTAATCATTGACTTGACAGCACATATGAAAAAATACCATTCTTAGTAAAATTAAATTACAATAGATTAATCAATATTCAGCAAGAGTTGCAAAATTTTATTGAATCAATCACAAATTAGGAAGTGAGATTTTAGGCATGACGTATAACAAAACTTTGTATGGATTTTAGCATATGTCTACAACATATGGTACACATGACTGAAGGGAAAAAAAAAAGACTCAACACATTATAAAAATTAGAGAAATAAGACCCATATCCCCATAAAACAATCACCCAAAATAAAATCTTAACAAAGCAGCATATCCATTCTAAGTATCATCCATGGTTGTCAAAATCACCGATCCAACTCGTAGGATCGCCGATTTCACGATTTTTTGGGAGGAAAACGATCTGGATCGCCGGCAGGATCAGACTGGAGCAAGATCGTGTGGGATTGCCGTGCAAACTCGTCGAATCGTACAGTCGTAGGAGATTGTCAATCCTGCTTGGTCGGATCTCAGTCTCAGGTTCCCCCTTTTTTCAGAAGCTTCACCGGCGGTAATGGAGGAGGAGATGTCGCCGGCAACGGTGAAGGAAGCTAAGGTCGTCGGCGACGGTGAAGGAATGGAAGGTGGAGGAAGGAAGGAAGGATTGAAAGTCGAAGGTCGAAGGTTGGTCGAAGGTCCCCCCCTTTTCTCTTCGCGGCGCTATTTCCTGGTCTGCGTTTTTCAATTTGGGAATGACCAAGGAAGCTGGTCAAAACACAAGTTTTGACCAGGGACCTATGTGTAAACAAATGAAAGTTTTCAGAGGGACTAAACTGAAATGTTTTTGCAATTTGAGTTCAAACTTTTATTTTCAGAAGGACTAAATGTTATTTTATATGCATTTTTTTTTTATTACTAAAATTAAAAAAGTAAGATCTTTACGATCCGTGCCGATCTCACGATTTACGATCTTGCTACCCCCTTCCGATCTTAAGTAAAATCACGATCTTGACAACCTTTATCATCTACATTTAAAAAACAATCATTAATAATAATAAAGATTTGACATTAAAATAGATAATCTTGCGTTGTTCTAGAATTTTGATAGCAATAAGCCTTAGAACAATGTGGCATCACGGGATTATGATATCCAAGGCTTTTTACAGTAATTCAATGGAAAAGGCAAGCAGAAGACCCTGCTTTTTCCCATCAAATTTCACTCTAATGGCAGTAACTTGCTTTACTTCAACAGCTAAATGAAGCCCCAAAAAAATGCAATAAATCATTTGACAACATTAGCCATTAAAATTACTAAAGAGCATAACCATATTAAGACTCCATGACAAAATGCATAATGTAAATGAAATAGGAGGGAAACCTGCTGAGCAAATGTCGCAGCCTCAATAGCAGCAGCTGCTAAACTACTTGACTGGGAAGCACCTGACGTTCCTGATCCAGGACCTAGAATACTTTTTGCATATGCCACTCTTAGAATCTGTCCGTTCTTCTCAAGGGCTGTTCCATTTGTTGCTTCAAGAGCCTTGGTGGCATTCTCCACCTATAAATAAATTTCTAGTCAATAAATGCAGTCTCTCTCTGAAGTTTTTTTATCATTCTTTTTAGAAAAAAAGCAAATGAACAGCATCAAATGCAAAGGGGTCAAGCTAGCACAAACGAACAGCTATTAACTTGTCTGTAGATACTATGCATAAGCTAAGTTTCTGAGGAAGTCATAGAAAACCTCAAATTTAGAAAGCAAGGAAAAACTTGGAAATAAAAGAACTCATACCAGAAGGTATTGATTTAAATTAATTAAAAAAACATAATAATTGTCCAAATGACCTCCCAAAAATGATAATTGTGTGCTGTGCCTTTTACTACACAGCTAAAAGCTCACTTCAAATAACACAACATTCTTAAACCCTATCAAAGATAAAGAACTTTGATAGGAAATGCCATGAATCTAAATAAATACAAAGAGAACCCTTTACCTAGAAGAAAATATCATCAACTCATATAAAAATCTCTTAATAAACAATGTCAGATGCATTCAACTGCATTTACTTTTATCATATTTTTAAACACCAAAAATATGAAGAGATAATTGCTTTATCATTGATCATAAATGACCATACCGAATAAAAATGTACAAAAGCAAATCCCCTGGAGACATGAGTAAACTTGTCTCTCACAAGACGCAGGTCCTGCAATTGATAGACATGAAGATTTAGAGAACATAGCTTGAAACAAACAAGAACATCTACACTACTCTACCATAAAAGAGGATAATCAAAGTTGCAAACACACCTTAATTGGAGCATGTTTGGAGAACTCATAGCGGAGCATTTCCTCATCAGCATTTTCGTCCAAACCACGAACAACCAATACATGAGTTGGACCTGATTACATGTATCTTAGCTAATTGCTGGGGCAAAAAAAACGAGTCACCTACATGCTAGAGAAATTAGTCATTCTGACCTGCCTCTGATCCTTTCTTTCCTAAGGCTGTTGAATTTGACAAAGTAATATCTGCCGCAGGAGCATCCTCACTTCGTGGTTCATTACACTGCAATAACAAGAATGGATTGCACCAATACCATATAAATAAATATAAGAAAATATTTTACTGAATGATTAAGCAATAAGCATGCCTCTCTATAGTAATTAGACAAGACAACTGCAGGTAACAGGACTGGAGATGGACCAAATTAAAAACAAGCAATGCCAGGCAAATAAAAATATGAACCTGATAGCAGGATGTTCGTCGGGCAAAATTGATGTAACTACATATGGTGCACATCCAATCAGATGGTACTGTAATACTTTTATGATTATGACCTGATTTCATAGATCCCTCTTGACCAAAAGGTCCACCTGGACCTCCAGTTGGCTTACTACTGCAGCAAGATACAGCTCAAGTTGTAACAAAATGCTTACAAGCAAAGGGTTTGACTGCACAGAACTTTAACTCACAAAATACAGATAATTCAAAGAACACTCGATGATGAAAATTATGTAGCACAAAAGTACCTATATTCAAAGAAAAGCCTTCTACCATCCACGACAAGACCATCATCTCCAAGTTTGTCCATCATTGCCCGTGCAGCTCCCTAACCGATAACACTTATCTCATTACATCACTCTTAAAAGTAAGTTACAAGATATCAGAAAGTAATCATTGAAAATACCACAGAAGGAAAATCAATAAACGCAAATCCACGAGAAATGCCAGAATTTCGCTCCTTTATAACACGAACATGCCGAAGTGGCCCCCATTCCGCCTGATAATCAAGCAAAATATTGATGCCAAAAAACATTAGAAAAATTTAGAAGAGTAAATTGGAATAATCAACAAGCAAATCAGGGAGAGCGCATTACAAGAATCTGGTATAGATCTTCTTCGTTGGCATTTTGTGAAAGACCTTTAACAACAACAGTAGCAGATGGAGCCTAAAAAAATGTAATTTACATCAAATCCTCCATCAGCAATACATCCAAGATAATAAACTCAAAGAACACAAACATCATTTGACATATACCACTGAATAATGATCACGCCTCTTCTCTTCACGATCCCTTCGCTTTTCACTTCTCTCATACCGACTATCAGGATAGCTGTCTTCTCGATAACTTCGACCATGACTTCGACCTCGTGGAGACCTTGATCTGGGACGATCATCATATCCATGAGATTGGGAACGAGAGCGTGAATGAGAATGAGAGTGGGATCGAGATCTAGATTGAGACGAAGACCGAGAACGGGACCGGGAGCGCTCATGCCTCTTACGCGGACTCAAATCTCTTTCCTTGCTCGGATATCTTCTATCATGTTCCCGGTCACGGGATTCACGTCGCCTCCAATTGCTATCTCTTCTACCTTTCCCATAATCAGAATCATGACTATGACGGACATGATCAATATCCCTATCATGGCTATCCTCCCTATAATGATGGGATGCACGAGACCTATAGCCGTAATCATCGTATGCATAGTCATCGCGATCATGACCCCCAAACCTACCAGGTTTATCATATCCTCGATCATCATAATTTTCAATGCTGGCATAGCCATCTTGAAATTTTTCAAATTCTGGATACATGTCAACCTCCCTATCTCTGAAAGCATCAATCTGCTGATATGAATCATAATAAGGCCTTTGAAGACGTCTGGATTCCTTGTCCAGCAAATAGTCCTCATCATAACCTCTCTGTTTGGATTCACTCCAATGGCCAACAGCAGGTCCTGATGGAGGATATGCCTCCTTATCCAAACCATCACGGTGAAACGCACCTCTCGGGTATATATTATCCCTTGAGTACCTTTCATCTATAAACCTCCTTTCATCATACGAACCACCAACCCTGCAAAAGAAGGGATAAAATGGGAGGGAAGAAAAGGAAAAAATGTGTTTCCATGCATCAAATGAGTATGCATCCTTGTAGTTCAAAGCTTACAGCATGCAAAACTCAAAAAACAGGTCACATTGCTCGTTCATACAAGAAATACTTACCATAAAATTACAAAGCATTAAAATTCAGAAATAACTTGCTTAAGACAAAAAATTTACCCACGAGCATTATATTACCACAATGGTGATGATAAATGACAGGCAGCACTCACCGATAATTTGGCTCATGAGCCGCACTATAACCCTCAAGAGCCTGTGGATTCAAGAGAATAAGTTATGTCAGCAACAAATAATCAATGATGACACGAGGTTAGGCAAATCCAGTCCATATCCTCACTGCCCCACAGCTCTCTTTCATAATCTCTAAGGGTGAGAAGCCCGGTAAAAAATCACATGAACCCTAATAGTTTCTTTGAATAATCATCCCATATAGGTGAATATTTAAGGAGGAAACCACAATTACGCTGTTATTATCCCAGCCTTGATGTAGCCCATAGCGAGCAGGATCCATTTCTTGCAATAGCCCGAAGCTTTAGCCCCTTGCAGGACTCCTAGAATTCAGGAGCAAAATGTCTCAAAACCTCTCCTGTAATATACGCACAAACAGATAGAGTTATCCACCAGGAACCAATAACTCCCATTACTTTCACCTTGGCCTCTTCTTCCTTTACCGAAATTCCGGAATCCTCAAAAAAACATTAAAATCCTTTCCACAGAAAGGGCGTCAGAAATACCCATCTTCCAATCTTGGTTACAAAGAAAAAGCAATTAGCTAACTTTTTTCGCATATCATCCAAAGGGATTTTGAGGGCAAAAAACGAATCACGCCCGAACGATTCAATGACAAATCAAAATGCAAGCAGCCATCACTGATTGAAATGGGAAAAGTGAGAGACCCCACGAAATACATATAGACTTACCAAATTCACTACGTAACGATTGAACGTGGGCAATTGTCTCCACGTCAAGATTAAGAGAATTGGTTGAAAATACAAACAGGAAACAAAGAAAAAAAAGGAAAAATTGAGTTGGGGGTTTTTACCGAAGGATTCTGAGAAGAGAGAGAGAGACCGTCGAACACCAATCTTCGGGTCTCCGATCGATTTAGATCTAGGGCTCTTCCTCCTACAGAAGAACAGAAAGACGACCTGGAAAATACGAACAGCTATACAGAGAGAACGAGAAATTGGGTAGAGGAAGAAGGAACCAACGAGAAGCTTAATATTGCTGCTGTGCTATGTTTGGTGGACACTGTCAATATATTGAGGTGGAGGTCACTCGCCCCAAAGACCATGACCAAGCGAGATTTATGATCTAACAATTGCTTCTTCTTTTTTTTTTTTTTTTTTTTAGGATATTGTCATTTCTTAATTCTACTACCACTTTTTTTAGTTAGATCAGAATCCGATAGGAGAGAGAAATGATAAAGGTAGAAGAGATTCGATCTAACGGTAAAAAAATGGTAGTGACAATATCTTATCAAAAAAAAACCCACAATTTCATTTAAGATTTTAGGCAAGTTTAGGTTACTAGATTAGTAGGAGCCTTAAACATAAATTAAAAATAATTAATTTATATAAGATTATTTCTTACTAATAAAACATTTTTATAAAAAAACATATTTTTACTGGTTAAACATTTATAGTCGTATGGTTTGAATCAATGGGAGAAGATTATAATGTAACTACATTGTTTGGTTTGGCTTATATAATGTAAAAAGGATTACAATGTATTCAGGATTACACTGCTAGGACGGATGAATATGGATACAAACATCATGTAATCAAGTAAAAAAAAAAAACATTATTGCTATTATAATTTTTTAACTTGACCAAAGTGTCTACCCCGTTAAATACTAAATAATTATCATCATTAAATATTAACAACATTAATTAATAGTAATATAAAAATTTAAAAAATATTTTCCCACTAAAAAAATTAAAAAAAAATACATTCCACCATTGAACATATTAAAATGTCTCATTAAATAATATTCTCACCATTAAATATTAAAAAATTACCATAAATCCAACATGTACCCTATATAATATTTCTACCACTAAATATTAAAATATTACTATGAACTCAACGTCCAGAGCACACAAATTGAAAAAACCACCATGAACTCAACATGTACATTATACATATATTTGTAGATAGAGGAAATTTTGTTTCTTGATATATTATTCCTATATATTCTCATGTTTGATATAATCCAACCAAACATTTTTATGCATATGCATCATCTTTCTTTAATGATGAAACAAACAAATTCATGTAATCATCATTACATTACATTACCTCTGATTTCTTGAACCAAGAGCACTTAATATGCTTTTATCATCACAAAACAACACATTTCTTATATATTCAACATGGATAGTTGCCGAAAAAAAAACATGGATAGTTAATTTTTTGGAAAAATGACGAAAAAATACCATTTGAATTGCAAAGACCTCAAAATGTCATGTAAATTAGCAACAACAAAAAAACAAGTAGGTAATCAATAGAAATCTAGGATTTTATTTTTATTTTTTTTAAAAAAAAAAAAACCAAAATGCACCTCATATTTCTTTTTAAAAAGGTAAAAACCCTCGCTGGCCAGAGATCTACTAGCTGCCTTTGCCAGAGCTCCACTGACCTGCACCACCCCACAAGTTAGCCAGCTGCCACAGCTTTAGCGTAAGGGGCTAGAGCTCCGGTGGGATATTTAGAAGCCACCCCTGTAAGGCGATGTTGACTACTTAGATATAGAGAATGACAATTTAAGAATTGCAATTAGCAATTAGTGTATCTAAATTGACAACCTGAGATCCTCAAATGTCAACAATCTTTTAGTTCATATTTTGTTAGGCGATGTTGACTACTTAGGTATAAAGAATGAAAATTTAAAAATAGCAATTAACAACTTGAATATTCATATTGACAACTTGAGCTCCTCAAATGTCAACAACCTTGTAGGTCATATTTTGTTAGGCGATAATGACTACTTAGGTATAGAAAATAACAATTTAAGAATCGCAATTAACAACTTGAGTATCCATATTGACAAGCTAAACTCCCCAAAAGTCAATAACCTTGTAGGTCATATTTTGTCAAGGGATACCATTTGAATTGTAAAAACTCCCAAAATGTCATGTAAATTAGCAGAAGAACAAGTAGGTAATCAATAGGAATCTAGGATTTTGAAGTTATTGTTTTTTAAAAAACCAAAATGCACCTCACATTTTTTAAAAAGGGCAAGAACCCTCGCCGGCCAGAGCTCTGCTAGCCGCCTACGCTAAAGCTCCATTGGCAAGCATCGCTTTTTGGGTTGGCTGGCTACAACAACTTTGGCACAAAGGGCTAGAGCTCTGGTGAGATATTTAGAAACCAACATTGTCAGGCGATATTGACTACTTAGGTATAGAGAATAACAACTTAAGAATCACAATTAACAATTAGGGTATCCAAATTGACAACTTGAGATCCTTAAATGTCAACAACCTTGTGGGTCATATTTTGTCAAGCAATGTTGATTACTTAGGTATAGAGAATGATAATTTAAGAATCGCAATTAACAACTTGAGTATCCATATTGACAGCTTGAGTTCCTCAAATGTTAACAAGAGTATCCATATTGACAACTTGAGCTCCTCAAATGTCAACAACCTTGTAGGTCATATTTTGTCAAGTGATGTTGACTACTTAGGTATAGAGAATGAAAATTTAAGAATCGCAATTAACAACTTGAGTATCCATATTTACAAGTTGAGCTTCCCAAAAGTCAACAACCTAGTAGGTCATATTTTGTCAAACGATGTTGACTATTTAGGTATAAAGAATGACAAATTAAGAATCATAATTAACAACTTGGGTATCCATATTGACAACTTGAGCTCCACAAATGTTAATAACCTTGTAGGTCACATTTTGTCAGGCAACGTTGACTACTTAGGTGTATAGAATGACAACTTATGAATCGCAAAGAACAACTTAGATATCCACATAGATATCTAGACTTTCTTAAATGTCAACAACCTTGTAGTTCATATTTTGAAACCACCCCTGTAAGGGTACATCATTACTTAGGAATAGAAAATGACAACTTAAGAATCACAATTAATAACTTAAATATCCATATTGATAATTTGAGCTCCTCAAATGTCAATAACCTTGTAGGTCATGTTTTTAAGCCAATCCCTGTCAAGCGATGTTGACTACTTAGATATAGAGAACGACAACTTAAGAATCACAATTAACAATTTGGATATCCATATTGACAACTTGAGCTTCTTAAAAACATATCTAAGTGGAGTTCTACCCATCGGCGCCAGAGCTATGCTAGCAAAGGTTCTCGCCCTTTTTCTAAAGAAATGTGTGGGACATTTTGGTAAAAGGACTAAAACTTCAAAATCAATGATTATTACTCGATTACATATTTGTCATTTTGCTAATTCACTCGATTACATATTTGTCAATGATTTTATAATTCAAATGGTATTTTTCATTATTTTCCCTAATTTTTTAAACATGCAATGACAAAAAAATTATGTATTAACTTAATATTGAAAAATATATTTATTACTTATTATTTAATTATTTGATATTAATTATATTTTTATTATAACAAAAAACATACCTCATATATTGCACGTGGATATTTAATTCATTTTATTCAATCAAAAAGGTGATCCGAAATAAATAAATAACGGATGTTTTTGTTTTCCATATTAAATGGTGATTGTTTAATGATATTTATTATTTTTTACTGTTTTCAAATAATAGTGTAATAGTTGTCATTTACTTATTTGGTTATTTTATTAATTTTATATATTAAATCTTAGTTTTGATATTTAACAGCAAAAGGCTACTAGACTCACCACTGGAAATACTTTAGGGCATGTATAGAATCATTTTTTAAAATAAAAACTCAACTTAAGGTCATACTTAGAGAAATAACAATTATGAATTTTGGAGGAAATTCAATTGTAAAAAATTAATGTAATTAATAATTATTAAATCTCAAAGTATGTTATTTAAAAGATAAGGTGCAAATATTTATCTTGACAGTTATAGACACAAGAGTTTCAATTGCAAATTATTATTTTTTTGGTCAAAGGATACTTGCATTAATACTTCAAAAGGATTACAAAAGAACAAAGGACAGAAGGGAAATGACAAGATGATAAACCAAACAACAAAGGAAGGAAAAGTCTAAGCAATACAAACAAACAGAATACACCCAAACAAAAACAAACTACAAACAATCACCATTCAATGGATGATTGGGGGAAAGAGCATCATGAGAAACGGCATCCGTCATCTAGGAGTCCAAGGCTAGAATAGACAGCAAAGAAGGTGTTGGTTGAAAAACCCACCCTATCGGGCACACCCCTTTATAAGCATTGGTCGCAATTAAGCCAGCGGCACGGTTACCCCCTAGGGGTAAAAGATAGAGAGAACCCAACCTTGGATACCAAAAGATGAATAATATCGAGAATAATGCTCCTACTCCTCCAATCAAACATATCCGGAGATTTTGCATCAACACATTCAAGAAGGGAAAGACAATCGGTTTCAAACACCACATTATCATGACCGAGATCAACAGCAAGCATCAGAGCTCGCTTCAGGGCTAAAGCTTCAGTCATAAATGCAGAGATAGATTTCATCTTATCCACAAAACCCCATTTAAAATCCCCAAAATGATCCCTACAGATAAATCCAATAGCAGCGCCCATCTTATTAGCCGAAAAAGCCCCATCACAGTTAAATTTAAGCTTTCCAGCACATGGAGGAGACCAGACAGCTACATGCGTAGGACCAACCCTTTGACCCTCCGGGTTTCTATGCCTTTTATCGCAATTTACCCAGAAGTCAAAATTGTTTTTCCTCGCACATTCAATGACATCAATGGGGTTAGGATCTTTATGATTAAAAACCAGATTATTTCTTTGTTTCCAAATAAACCATAAGATCCAACAAATTAAAGAAAGGTTTTGCTTACTTAAGAAGGGCATACCTGAGAGTTGAATCCACCAAGCATTGAAGTTTGAAATACAAGCAGCATCAATCTTCGCACCAAGAGAGCACCCAAACCAGACACCTCTCGTCCAAGGCACTGGAAAAACAAGTGCTCCACTGTCTCCACAACATCAGAACAAACTGGGCATATGTTACTCTGTGCTCTCCTTCTCCGATAAAGGGCCCCA
Organism: Acacia melanoxylon; assembly: GCA_019022615.1. Lineage (NCBI taxonomy): Eukaryota > Viridiplantae > Streptophyta > Magnoliopsida > Fabales > Fabaceae > Acacia > Acacia melanoxylon. Next base: position 9,066,545 of record JAFJYJ010000002.1, read on the forward strand.
TTGGTAGCAACAGCATTATTTAGAATTCGCCAGATAAATTGTTGAACTCTCAGGATAGTATGAATCTTCCAAATCGACTTTCAGCAAGATGAGGTAACAATAATCGAAGACCCAGCCTTGTTGACCTCAGAGAGCATGATCTCTTTACTATTATGGTACCCCCCTTTCACTGAATACACACCGTTCTTAGCACTAGTCCACACTAATTTATCAACCAACCCATTAGAAGGGATGTCGATCTCATATATAGCCCTCTTGACTTCCGGTGATACATACTGCTCAATGGGAGTAAGATTCCACTTACCATTGACAATAAGATCGCAAACTCTGCCCTTCTTTATAAATGGATCATTTAGATCACTCGGTTTCTTTGGGAAATCAACATGTGGGACATTTATCATCCCAGATTCTGATAGCAATGCCATCTCCAACATCCCAACGCAAGTCTTTCCTGAGGAACTCTCTGCCATCCAATATGCTAGACCAGCACCACGATGCTTTATGTCCTTTACCTGCCTTTATGAAATCATCTTTAGGAAAGTACACACTCTTCAAGACCCTAGCCCACAGGTCGTTAGGCCTCATCAGCAATCTCCATGCAGTTTTAGCCAGAAGAGCATCATTCATTACCGATAAATCTCGAAAACCCATCCCACCAGTACTCTTTGCTGTAGTTAAAGACCCCCAGGCTTTCCAATGTGTCGTCCCACCAGAAACAGTACCGCTCCACCAGAAATTAGCGATGAGACTGCTAATCTCTCTACAAGTCTTGACCGGGAACTTGAAAACATTCATAGGATAGATAGGGATTGCCTGAAGGACCGCTTTAATCATTACATCACGCCCAGCAAAGGAAAGAAGAGAGTGTCCCCATCCTTGGATTTTATTAGCAATGCGTTCTCGAATATAAGCCAACGCCTGATGCTTAGTCTTTCCCCAAATACTCGTAATGCCCAGGTATCTACCCGGGTCCTCTGTCACCGGGATGCCCAAGATACTTCCCACCATATCTTTAACATCATCAGGGGCATAAGAAGAGAACAGGATACTGGACTTATCAAGATTGATGACTTGACCAGAAGCAGTGCAGTACATTTTCAAAATATCAGCCAGATGGTTGCAATTCCTTTGAGATGCACGCATATACAGAAGAGCGTCATCAGCAAAAAAACTATGGGTAAGTTCTGGACAGCTGTGACTCAATTTGACGCCCTTAATAAAATTATCTGCCTGACTTCTTCTAATCATAATGGAGAGGACTTCAGCAATAATAATGAAAAGATAAGGAGAGAGAGGATCTCCTTGACGAATACCCCGGCTCGGAGTGAAGGAACTCACTTTTTCACCTGATAAACAAATATTTAAACTAACAGAGCACACACATTTCATCAGAAGGGAAACCCACTCTGAACAAAAACCAAATCTTAACAATACATTTTCCAGGAAATTCCATTCCACCCTATCATAAGCTTTGCTCATATCCATTTTCAGAGCGAATTCATACTTACCCTCGGTTTTTTGCAGTGGAGGTAATGATATACCTCGTTAGCAATAATAATATTATCATGAATACAATGACCTGGAACAAATGCACTCTGGTTCTGAGAAATACATGTATCAAGTAAAGGCCGCATTCTATTGGCCATGATTTTAGAAATGATCTTATAAGAGAAATTACACAAACCAATAGGGCAAAAATGGGAAACACGCTCAGGCTTTTGCAGTTTAGGAATAAGAGTAATGTTAGTAGAATTTAAATCATTAAGCACCAAATGACCAGCAAAAAACTCTTTAACCAAACTACAAACAGACTCACCAATTTCAAACCAAGAGGAATGATAAAATTTACCCGAAAAACCATCAGGTCCAGGCGCTTTTGTGCTCCCAAGACTAAAGGCTGCTACTTTAATCTCCTCCGTAGAAATTGGTAACAAGAGATTGCGGTTCATATCAAATGAGATAGTAGGCTCAATGAAACCCAAGACTGTATCCATAGGACGTGCACCAGAAGTGGTGAACAACTCCTGAAAAAAGATAGCAATATTATCAGAGATAGCATCCTTCTCATACAACCAGTTGCCCTCATCATTTCTAATACACGAGATTTTGTTCTGCTGCCTCCTCTTGATAGTAAAGATGTGAAAGAAACGTGAATTCCTATCACCAGCACCTAACCAATTAATCCAAGATCGTTGCCACCAGTATTGCTCTTCGCGTTCCAGCAATCTGTCCAGATCACCTTTTGCGTCCACAATCCCTCTTGAAATAGCCGGAGTTCGAGCTTCCAGAGTCAGCTCAGCCAGATGGTTCTTCAATACCTCAATAATCTTACCGCTATTTGGGAACTCCTTCTTGCTCCAAGCAATTAACCTCTGCGTACACCTCTTCAAATTGCTCATAAAATTTTCTAGGACCAAATGATCTTGACCATTATGATTCCGCCAACACCCTTTGATTACCTCAAGAAAATTTCCATGAGAAGCCCAAGCATATTCGAAACGAAAGGTCCGACACTGCTGACGATTTTCATACTGAAATTGGATAAACAGAAGATGATGGTCTGATCCGGCCGGGACAACATTAAAAACCTGGAGACACGGGAACTTCTCTCTCAACAGCAAATTACCCAAGGCCCTATCAATGCGCTCATGAATTGTATCCAGGTAATCACGATTATTGCACCAAGTAAAAATAGGACCATTGTAACCTAGATCTTCAAGTTCGCAATCAGCCACAAAACACTTGAAATTTAGGATCTTCCTCCAAGCTCTAGGGCGACCGCCACACTTCTCCTGTTGAGAGATGATGTCGTTAAAATCCGCAATACACATCCATGGGTCCCTGATATTGTTGCTAATTCTTCGAACCTCTTGCCAGCACAACATTCTGTCCTCTTCATCAGTGGGGCCATAGATAAAAGTGATATAAGATGGAGTTGATAAGGTCTCAGACATCACACTGGTATGAATAATATTAGACGACGAGAAAAGAATATTAACTATAAGCACATCAGATCACCATAATGCCAGGTCGCCACTTCTTCCAATAGGGTTAACAATCCATTCCTCATTAAAACCACATCTGCGCCTCACTTTTCTCACAACACCCGCCTTCTGCTTAGTCTCCATCAGAAAGACTAAGTGGGGTTTTTTCCGGGAACATTCATCCCTCAGGTTTCTGACTGTCAAGGCAACCCCCAAACCCTGACAGTTCCAGGCTAATAGATTCATGGCGAACCGGTGGTTGGTCCCATCCAACCACCGCGTTACTTGTGACCGAAGCACCCAAGTCCATCTCTGAATTGCTTCCAGCAGCCAACCAACTCTCCGGGAAATCTATCTCATTAGAAAAAGGCTGATTAGACGGTGCACCCAAAACTACCGCATTCCCAGCCTGTCGGAGATAATTTTTAACATACTTATAATTTCTCATGCGTTCCTTTTTCTCCCTTCCCGGAGCTAATCTAACAGTGGTCGAGTCCTCTCCCGAATTAAAATCCAACTTCCTGCATTTAACAGATTTTCCTTCCCCCAATTCATCTTTATGATGTCTCTTAATCCTAATTCCACTTAAACCAGCAGAAACAGCCGAAATAGGAGACAACCCCTCAAAAGGAATAATAGATTTTACTTTAAGCTCATCATCACTTGGAAAGTCTACGCTGTAAGGTAGAGAAGGACAAGAGGAAATTTGACCAATAAATTCAGAAGTACGAGAACTAACCAATAGCGATTCAGAATTGTCAATTTCAGTAATTAAGGGACTCTCGGCCAGGGGAGAATCGTTCACAGCATCAGGATATAGAGGATTGGCACACTGGGCCGAACAAAGTTGATTATGTGATGCAGGGATAAAAGAGTCTGTTCCAATCGTAGGAATTAAAAGGCCTGAAACCCTCACATTATTATTTAGCAAGGAAGAGGGCGTCACTGGGTCAGGCCAACTTTCCTGCTAGTACCCCGAACGCACATTTGGCCATATTCAGGCGAATTTGGTACGCTCGCAGTTTCTCAAAGGTTTTTTCCAAGTCCCGGATATGGTCGTCGGGGTTCATTGACTTGACGATCATGTCGTCGATGTAAACTTCTAGGTTTCACCCGAGCTGGTCTTCAAAGACTTTGTTCATCATTCTCTGGTAGGTGGCCTCAGCGTTCTTCAACCCAAAGGGCATCACGTTGTAGCAGTAGTTAGCTCTTTCGGTTATGAAGATCGTCTTCTCTTGGTCTTCTAGATACATCGCGATCTGGTTATACCCGGAATAAGCATCCATGAAGGATAATAACTGGTACCCGGCGGAGTTGTCTACCAATTGGTCGATGTTGGGCATTGGATACGAATCCTTAGGGCATGCTTTGTTCAATTCCTTGTAGTCCGTGCATACCCTCCATTTACCGCTTGGTTTCATGACCATGACCACGTTTGATAACCATGTGGTGTATATTTCCCTGATGAACCCAGCGTCCAACAATTCGTCGACGTGTTGTTCCAGGGCTACTTGCTTGTCTAACCCTTGTTTCCTCTTCTTCTATGTAACTGGTGCTAATCCCAGCCGGATCGCGAGCCTGTGGCAGCAAAATCTGGGGTCTATCCTGGGAATTTCTGTCGATGTCCAAGCGAATACATCTCGTTCTTCCTTAAGAAGTTCTCTAGTCGGCCTTTCAGCTCTGGACTCAGGGTTCCACCAATCTTGGTAATCTGGGAGGCCTCGGTTCCTAGTATGAAGTCTTCAAGTTCACCTTCTGACTCTGAGCGGGGGACCTTGGGCTTTTCTCTTAGGTCGAGTTCGACCATGCCTACGGGCCGTCCTGCCTGTATTCTTCCTGCCGTGCTTGCATTTCTATTACCTTTTTGCATCCGGGGTGGGACAACTGACTGCCTTCACCTTCCCGGATTGTCTCGAAATAACACTGTCGAGATTCTTTTTGGTCTCTAGCGACCGTGACAACCTTGTTTCTGTTGTTCGCCATTTTCAACTTCTGATGCTTTGTGGATACTAACATATCCCACTTATGGATGGTCGACCTGCCTAGTATGATATTATATGGAGATGGGAAGTCTGCCACAATGAATCTTACCCACTCTGACTTGAACGCTTCCTTGGTTCCAAGTGTTAATTTGAGGTCGACATACCCTTTAGGGGGTGAGTGCTCGCCGTTAAACCCGATAAGGGTGGTTTTGCACGGTTTCAGATCCTCTGTATCCAGTTTCATCCTTTTGAAAGCGTCCCAGCTTATGATATCCGCTGAGCTGCCTGCATCCACGAAAATCCTTTTTACTCGGCAGTTCATTAGTGTTTTGATGATGACCAAACCATCTCATGGCCTGGAACTACGTCTTTCATATCCTCGTTAGTAAAGGCTAACGGTGGAGGCGTCGGCCTGCTATTATCTTCTTTGAACTTGGGGATGTTCCTGACGGAGAGGATTTCCCTCAAACACTTCCTGCGCTGACGTGTCGTGTCTCCTCCACCGCCGAGAGCTCCGCTGATGACGTTGCAATTGAACTTGACCTCTGGAAACTCCTCGTCATCACTATGCGGTTTTCGCCGCTTTTCGTCCTTCTTAGGTCCGTGTCTTAGGGCTAGGGCTCGCCCCCACGGTTTCTTTTGTTATTTTTCCGTCCCTGTGTTTTGATCACATACTGACGCAATCTCTTTTCTCGTACGAATTTTTCGATCGCGTCATGGAGTTCGTAGCATTGGTTTGTGGTATGGCCCGGCTTATCGTGAAACGCACAGAATTTGGATTGATCCGTGGTAGGTCGATATCGGAGGGGTCGAGGTCTTTCTACCTTCTTCATCTCGGTCAACGATACCTCCTTCCAAATTTGAGAACGTGCCACATTCAGGGGGTGTATCTGTCATACCTCGGCTTCCCTTCAACTCTTTCCCCCTTGGTCCTGTTGTCCCGGTTCCGCCTGTTGGAATCTTCTCTTTCAGGTTGCCCTTTTCCCCGTGGAAGTGTGTTTTTGCCCCGGTCGTTCCCGGCCTCGTTAGCTAACTCCATTTGTTCCACATCTAAGTACTGCTTTGACCGCGTGTTGAATTCCGTGAGGGTATGGACTTTATTTTTTAAGATGGAATTTGCTAACCGAGATGACGGGTCCAGTCCATCTATAAGGCAATGTACGTGTACGTTCTTCGGGAGAGATTGTACCTGCAATGCCACCTCCTTGAATCTGTCCAAATACTTCTGGAGTGTTTCATCGCGCCGTTGCTTAATTTTGCTAAGGGTGAACTGGGACTTGGGATGTTTCTTACTTGTTGCAAAGTTTAAATCAAACTTGGTTCCGAGGTCTTCAAAACTCTGGATTGAATTGGTTGGTAGCGAGATTAGCCATTTCTGGGCCGGTCCTGTTAGCGAGGCGGCAAAAAGTCAGGCAATTACCAGCCCTCCAATTCGTCGTACGAACATGAGTAACTCGAATGTATCCAGATGGGACCTCTGATCTTGTGTTCCGTCATATTTGGGCAGGTCTGCCAGGTCGAAATCCTTTGGATAAGGTTCGTTTGCTATCTCGTCCGAGAAAGCACTGCTGTTGCAGCCTACTGCATATCTCATCTTGTACTTCTTCGGGGAAATCTCGTGCCGAGGTGGTCTTTCGCGACCTCGGTCATCGTCGTCCGAGGTATTCTCGGCGTGCTTTTTCTTGCGGGACGAAGTTAGGTTGTGCGCTCGAGGTCGTCCTAAATCCGTCTGCGGCACAATCATGCCGGTTTCATGCTGCTTGGATCTCGGCTGTTCACTGATCGTCTTCTCTTTCCTAGCTCGTCCGTCGCCCCGATTACTTTTCTGTATCATTACTGCCAGCTGATTACAGTGATCCTCCATCATCTGCTGCATTACCTTAAAATCCTCCTGACGTTGGAGATTAGTACGCTTCTCCAAATTTTCTATTTGCCTCAGCATTGAGTCCTGGGTTTTCCGTAGGAGAATAAGGTCTGGGCTCGAGGCTGGGACTTCCTGCGCCGCTGTGCCCTGAGGTTTGGTCGTCCCTGCAGGGGAGGAGGCCGTGTCAGACACATCGTTCCCTTCATTTGCGGTATTGCCTTTCGGGACATCCTCGGGCAGCGGCAGGTCCTGCGTTTGTTGCTGTTGACTCGCCTCAGCCTGTGGTGGATTTCCAGGCTGCGGGTTCCGACTGCTGCTTTTGGTATTAGCCATCGTCGATCACGGGGATCGAAATTTAACGTCCCTACGGTCGACGCCAATGTTCTGTTATCAAACACAGATGTCTAGCCTGGGAGGCTAGTGCTTTAATATTGGATCTATAGACTCCACCCGAATATCTATGAGGTAGATATTCCGGAGAGTGTGGGATCACTGTACACAGGTTAGGCTCTCGCCAAAGGGGGTGTTGTGTGTGTACAGTGTGACTGAATGTAAATAGTTCAAGGTTTAGAACATGTGCATCTTAAGGGTCAACCCCTGTATTTATAGAGAGTACCTTCAGTCCGGTATCTAGGGTCTATCGTGATCTATGACCGTTATATCATATCCAAGATATGGATTCTGATATACCCGATATTATAATAGTGAGATTTCCCCATATTATAGGAGGATCCCGTGATTGGGTCTATTCCTTAGCGGGCCAGCTCGGTATTGGGCCTGATTGGGATCCGTAACAGTACTTTTACACCCAAGGTTTGATTGTAGTGGCAGTAGTACTTTTTTGAAAAAGATCGTGGTTTTTTTCCTTCTTTACAAAAATATATTTTGAAAGTGATGCACAGCTAATAGAAATAACATTTTTACTTTATTTTAAAAAATTTATGTGTAATTACACCCGAAGTTTGATTATGGTGCCAATGACACTTTTTAAAAAAGTTAATAGGTGTTTTAATTTCCACCTTTACCCAAAAAAACCCTAAACTGTTTTATCATCAATCACATTAATAGAACAAGGTGGTGGACATCAATAAAGATGCAAAAATCATAATCATGATTATATGAACAAATCATATATTATCTACTAATAAAATTCTCATATTCATAATAATATCCAAATCAATACTTAAGAAATACTAGTCACATCGTATCTTTTTTAATTAGATCAACTTTCACTGAATATTAAGATACCAATTCAATGACATTATTTCAAAGGATAAAGATTAAAGACTAAAGGGTTAAGTAGCAAATTTACCTCCGAAGTACACGTCCAGGAGTAATGTTGCTCTAGAAGTATTTTTTGTCTTAATGTTGCCCCTGAAGTCTAAAAACATAGCAATGTTGCCCTCCCCGTTAACACCGTTAATTTTCACCGTTAAAAAATCTCACATGGCACTCAAATTGCCACCTCATCCCCACCTATTTCTTCTACCCTCTCCACCTCTTATCCACATCACCATCTCCTATCCCTTTTTTCCTCTCTCTCTCTCTCTCTCTGCTTCACCCTCACTCACCGGCAACGCCTACCCACTCACCGGCGACGACCAAAGTTCTGAAATTAAAACAGAGCATCATCCAAAACTCACTACAACATCCAAAACTTTCTATAAGATCTATCAACCCAAGCATACCCTCAGTGTAAACCCACAAGGAATGGAGCTAAGGAGGCTTACATTAGAACTAGATTTGCCATTTTTTTTTGGGTTGCCTTTTGGAACTCCTCATTCCTTGTGAGTTGTCCGAAAGTTGGGCCTTCAACCTAAGGCAGAACAATAGTGACATTCAAAATTTCAATTTATGCCATTAAAATCAACTAATCACTAAAGCTACTCTTAACACAAAAAAGCTTCACCTTGCATGTTTAACACGACGGCGAAAGAATCCAAACATTTTCCTCCAAGCTCAAACTCCAAACCAAAACTCTTGAAGCAGAAATCACATAAAAACTAAGAAAACAAATATATATATATATATATATATATATTAAAAAAAAACGAGCCCTAACGCTAACAGAGTAGCCACATTGCACATAAAGCCTTCTTCTAGGAAAGAGCTACCAAGAATCTTTCCAATTCGTCGGAAAAGAGGTACAATAATTATCAATCTGAGTCAAAACAAGCAGAAAAAGATTAAAAAGAATAGCCTTCGCTATTTGGGAAAAGGGGCAAAAGAACATCAAACGGCACCTAATTGACGTCACCGAGAAGAGACAGAGTAGAGCATGATGCTTTGGGTTGATCATTTCCACCAAAACGTGGTCGGAGAAGAGCGGGATGACGCACTTTGTGGCTGGAGACACGAGGGTTAAAAAGAATGTCAGATCATAAAAGGGTTGTTGGAGATCGCCTTCAATGTCTTGGCTTGGGCTCCATCGACCATAAGTTGAACCAAAGTAAGAGAAAAGGCAAGATCTAACCATGGGAGCATGGTCAAAACCAGATCGAAAAGTGAAGTATCCTATTCAGATGAAGGACAAGGGGGCGACGTTGATCTTGTCGTTCGAAGTGGAGAAAACGTGAGGAGGAGTTTGGGGGTGATGTCGATCTTATGTGGTTGAAGATGAAGGTTCGACAATGTCTGTGAGGCCCAGGAGGTAGATGCCCATGCCGGCAACACCGCATCTGGTGCCAATATTGACGGCACTGGGTTTGTTTTCGGTTTTCTGTTTACAGCTTGAGGAAGAAGATGACGATGAGATGGAATGCAAAAGATGAGAGAGGGGGAAGGGATTAGCTGATGTGGTAATAATTTGGGTTATTGAGTGCCACGTCAGAATGTCATGTAGGAGTTTCAGTCAAACTTAACCTCAGTTAACTCAAGGGAAACATTGCTACGTTTTTAGACTTCAAATGCAACATTGAGACAAAAAATACTTTCAAGACAACATTGTTTCTGGGCGTGTATTTCCGGGGCAAATTTACTACTTAACCCAAGACTAAATACTAACTGAAAAGAGGGTATACTATGATTGAACTCACGACTATTCTGCGGACCTAATCGTGTATGTATGATCAATAGATCCCAGAGAGTTATAAACTCTGAGTGTTTCAACTTCATTATATATAAATATATCTATGTGTGTGTATTTTCCTTTCAATTATATATTCATAAAATTCTTGCAAATATCCTCTTGTTATCCCTTCCCTTCTTCCTGAAGGTATGAGCAAGGATTCATATCTTTGTTAACATTTTAATCCATACGTTGAAGGACTTTGAACTCATCAATGAGTCAATTAATTGTATTAACAATTTAAATTTTAGTACTGAACTAAACATAATTTTACAAATATGTAAGAATAAAAGTAATAGAAATGTGGGATAAAGTCAAAACTCACTTCAAACTTGTAAGGAATCGTTTTGTACGAGGAATTGAACAGAATCGAGAACCCAAAAAAGAAAAAGAAAAAAAAGAATGTTCAGAGAAAATGACCATGATACACAAATAAACTAAATATTATATATATAGGGTTAAGTATCAATTTTGCTCCTGAAGTACGTGCCCAGGAGCAATTTTGCCCATGAAGTTTTCGGCATAACAATGTTGCCCTCGAAATATAAAAACGTAGCAATGTTGCCCCTCCGTTAAAAACCCTAACGGTCAACTAATGTTGAAATTTTGCTCCTGAAGTACGTGCCCAGGAGCAATTTTGCCCATGAAGTTTTCGGCATAACAATGTTGCCCTCGAAATATAAAAACGTAGCAATGTTGCCCCTCCGTTAAAAACCCTAACGGTCAACTAATGTTGACTATGAGTTGACTGTTAGGGTTTTTAACGGAGGGACAACATTGCTACGTTTTTTTGGAGTAATGTTGCCCATGAAGTATAAAAACGTAGCAATGTTGCCCCTCCGTTAAAAACCCTAACGTTGACCGTTAGTTGACTGTTACAGTTTTTAACGGAGGGGCAACATTGTTACGTTTTTATACTTCAGGGGCAACATTGTTACGCCAAAAACTTCGAGGGCAAAATTACTCCTGGGCGCATACTTTAAGGCCAAAATTGATACTTAACCCATATATATATCTTGATTTTTATATCATTAAACTCTTGGGACCAGTGGATCGCGTCTGGTGTGTGTGTGTCTATATATATATATATATATATATATATATATATATATATATATATATATATATATCCTTGTAAACTGAAAAGGTAAGTTAAATTATTCAAACATTAAGTCATAAACCATCAAACCCATCGAAAACCATGGTTTTCATATACCATTATCTAGTATCTATAATTTAAAACTTGTTTGGAATCATGCAACCTTAAGTAATTTTTCAATCGTGATTTACATTGTATAAGGTAAGTGTGTCAAAGGAGTTTTATTTCAACTCATATCAACGTGCTTATTATATTCTTCTAACATAAATGTAGAAGCTAAACAACTAATTAGCAGAGATTTTAAAAATTTTTAAATTAGTTATTTATAAAAATAATATGTATTGATTTTATTTAAAGTATCTTTTTTAATATTTTGTATTTAAAATTACTCATTTGATAGAAAACCTTCTTTTTTGTGAATATAAAACCCTCTTAATATATATAATCAAAATATAGAGACGGTTTAGGAAAAAAATTACAAATTTGCAAGGCAAAGGAGATTGAGGTATTATGCTCCTCTAGTCCTATTTTTAGGACAAAGATAGAGTACTCTCTCCCGTCCTTGGTATAAAAATTATTTGGGGATTAGATTTAATCCTAAATTAATCAAGTAGCTTTTTATATTAAAGACCAGAGAAAATATTTTTTAGGTTAATACAACTTTTGGTCCTAATAGTTTAGCCTCATTTTGGTTTTGGTCCCTATAGTTCTAAATAGTAGGTTTTGGTCCCTGATATTTCTCTCTATCTAAAATGTTGGTCTGTTTATTTTAATTAGGATATGAACTTGGGATTAATGGTATTAAGTTTGCTTATATAGCACTAACATTGTTAATATTACTAATGTGGCATTCTGACTAGATAGGTGCTTAGTGCTGGTTTGAAAAAAAATGTAGATTACTGTCAACCATCTTCCTTGGGCACCTTCGGACTTTGGAAGATAAAGAAGATGAAGTTGGTTCCACCAATCTGCATCTTCCCAAGTCCAAAGCCGTCCTAGGTAAGATGGTGTTAGTGCCACATAAGTAAATTTAACACCGTTAACCCCAACTTTAGGTGTTTATTAAATTACCGGGTCCAACGTTTGAGACAGAGAGAAACTACAAGACCAAAACTCATTGTTGGAAACTATAAAGTCAAAACCAATATAAAAATAAACTTTAAGGACAAAAGTGGTATTGACCCATCTTTCTTTCATCTTAAGCGGGATTTTAGGCTTTTGGGCTCAAATTTACTAAAAGGACATTAACTTTTTGTATAATTGCGTTTTAAAGGATAAAGTGGTATTTTAAATATTATAAACAATATATTCAATAATAAATACCAAAAATTACATAAAATTGTTAGAAAAATGAATTTCTACCATTAGTAAATTATGTAACATGATAACAATCAGATCAAACGTATATGTATTAATAAATTGTAATAATTGTATTTCCAATATAGTTATTTCACTATAAGTGTTCCAAAAAAAAAAACAAAGAAGGATCTCTGAAAAAAAAAAGATTGATCTGGGCAAAAAAAAAAAAAGATTTGGAGCACAAACGAATGTAAATGTGTAGGAGAGAGGAGAATAGAGGGTATTTTGGTATTGTCCAATCATGGTGTGGGCCCTACAATTCTGAAAATGAGTTTCAAAAAGTGAAAAGTGAAAAAAAGTTGGATTTGGCAAAATCTAGGTTTTCAAAACCTAGGTTTTTGGGTGGAAAATGATTTTGACAAAATTTGAGGTGTTTGGTAAAAAAACTTTAACAAAAGCCCAGGTTTTGTTTCCAAAACATAGTATAAGTCACTTCATTAAATGGGCTTAAATGGGTTAGTCCAATGGGCTAACCCGATTTCCTAGCCCTATTGTTTAGAGGGTCTTATAAATAAGATCGGATATGTCTAGTAGAAGAAGCTAATCAGTGATGAACCAATATTTAAATTCTCGCTAAAAAAAGGTATCTACCATTACTCCATTTGTGTCCGAGGGTGCCTCAAAAAAAATTGAAACCGACAAGATGATATCTATGTCTTGAAAAAAAAAAAAAAAAACTATTTGAGGACCAGAGGAACTATACGTCGGATTTGATAGTGTTTTCTGTCATAACTCATAAACGTCACTCTCCGAAATGAATTTTCAACGCATGAGCTGGGACCTTTTGACTTTTCAAAATCCACAATTATTACATACAACTAAACAAGGTCGCTGGTTTTATCCCCCTCTTGGTTCACAAATAACAGACCTGAGAAATTGAGTGCTAATTGATGGCTATGAATCAACGTTTCTGGGCATTTTGTGAAGTTCTTCTTCTATTCTTCCTCTTCTTCATGTGTGGTCTCTCTGCTTCTTTGATTTCTGGTAATCTCTACTTCAAGCTTCATTTTGAATATCATTTAGCTTCTCTGTGATGTTAATTTGTTTTGTAATCTTCGCCAATCTCATCTTATTTTTTCTTCTCATCTTTTGAGCTGTTTATGTTGTAATTGCAGATGCTACCTTTGATTCTCAGCCACAGATTGGCCGGAATCTTCTTCAGGCTAAAAAAGGTTCACTACCTTGGATCTACAGACATTATTATTTCTTTATTTTTCATTTTATATACTTCTTGCACTCTGAGAAAGCATAAATTCGCTGCCTCTATTTAACGGCATATGGATCTGTTCTTTTTTGTTTTTATTTTCTGCTTGAGCAAATAATGTGACCAAATTATTCGAAAGATTATGGTTTAATTTTGCCCAAAAGTTTTTACATAAAAAGTTGTGGGTACCTGATTTTAAAAAAATTAATATCACCTCAAAAGTGTTTAAAAAAAGGAGAGCAAAATATCACGTTAAAAATGTTTACTATCAGCTTTATTTTTTTAACTGTCAATGTTAGCTTTTAAACAATTATGTTGACTTTGCTCCATTTTTAATACTACCTTCGGTCCTAATTATAAGCATAGTTGATTTTATTTAGAAAAATTAAGGAAGTTAAATAGATTATTTAATCATTTTATATATTATGATCTTTGATTATATATTAGTTTATTTGTCAAACTAATTACTTTGAAGAAAAAAATAAAAATAAAAATACTCTAAAGTAATTTAATTATCTTCCTTAATTTCTCCAAACACATAAACTATGTCTTATAATTAGAATCAGAGGGAGTACTTTTGAGACAATGGTGATTGAAAAAAACTTTTTGATGCACGGAAACTTTCAAGGTAAAATTAGACCTTAATCCTTATATGAATTTAAGCAGTTTATACTTTAAAGGCTTGTTTCAATTAAAAGTGAGAAGAATATATTTTCAATAAAATTGATTTATGAGTGTGATTTTGAAAATAGATTTTATTGAGGTGAAGCGAATGCTTTATACCAAAATTATGATTTTAGGTGAAAAATTGATTTTAACATTTTAAAAGGTATATATGCATATTCTCTCTGGTCTTTGATATAATACATATTTACTTAATTTAATTATATTGAGAAATTTGATTAAATTAGTTAATATAACATATATTTTCCGAAATATCCAGTCGTCTATCTTCCTTAATTGCCACATTCCCTCTTCTTTTTTATTATAGTTGAGGGATTATCAATTTGTGAAAATTAGAAAAGATTGATAAATATAAAAAATATGTTTTATATTTAGAATAAGATTAGCTTTCTAAATAAGTCCTATATTAAGTACCATAGGGAGTATATATTGAAGAAAATCGTGATTTTATGATCAATAATTAATTTTTGATAAATTTCAAGTAAGTACTAACTACTAAGTTCTACTTTTCCCTCTATTTGGTTGGTGCAGAGTGTCCAGTGAATTTTGAGGTGTCAAACTACACAATAATAACAAGCAAATGCAAAGCACCCAAATACCCAGCAAGCAAGTGTTGTGCAGCATTCAAAGAGTTTGCTTGCCCTTATGCTTCTGTGTTGAATGACTTGACCAATGGTTGTGCCTCTACCATGTTTAAGTACATTAATCTCTATGGCAAATACCCTCCTGGCCTCTTTGCTACTAAATGTAGGGAAGGAAAGGATGGCGTCGTTTGCCCTATAACGCCGCCGCCGCCGCCAACCTCTCCCCGATATGCAATTCTTGAGAGAAAGAAGTTGGTTTCATACATCCTATTTAATTTGAAGAATAAATCATACCGTTCATGACTTATGAATAGTAGCACATCATGTTTGAATTTTTATATCTGTGTTAACATCGTTTTTAGTCTTTATTGTTTGATCGAATTTTAGTTTTAATTCTTATAGTTCCAAACGGTTGGTTTTTGTTCATACAGTTTTATAATGATTCGGTTTGAATTTAAATATAGAGACAAAAATATAAAAAATCGTTACATGGCAAGGGACATTTTTTTTTGGACAAAGTTAAACATCAAAGCACTAGCCGTCAAATTCAAACAAAATTTTGGGAAAAAAGACATAAACATATTGTTAAAAGATAAATAAAGATGTTAAATTTCAATAATTCTAAAAGGACTTATCTAAAATTTTGAAATGTTGCAAAATTTGATAAATTACCTAATTATCCTTAGCTTTTTTCCAATAAAATATCCAAACCCTCTTGCCGACGGCCCTATTTACTAATTTAGTATATATATCAACAACTCAAATATTCATATTGATGACTTTTAGTTGAGAGATTTTTTTGTTTAAAAAAAAAAAACCGCTCCAATAGATCCTATTTACAACTTTATACCTGTTTGGTACAAAGGGATTAAGGGTCGAGAAGTGGAAGCGGAAATGGATTCCAATATGGGCCGTTTGGTGTGTAAGAGTCCACTTCCATCGCCCGCCTATGGGAACACTTCCACCTCCAATTCCATGCCTCAGTTTCCCCACTTGCCCTTCCCTCTTCCACTGCATTCATTGTCCTCAGCCGCCGCCGCCGCCCCCATCCCATCTTCTTCAACCTCTGCCGCGCCCTCTCTCCCTCTTAGTCGTCCACATCCGTCGCCCCTCCCTCTTTGTCGTTCGGATCTGTCGCCCTCTCCCCGCTTGCACTTGACAAATCTAGAGGAGTATGCAACGGTGAGGATGGAGGAGATCTGCAAGCTTCAATCTTCATACCCATCTCACTTCTCTTCGATCTCACTTCCCTTCGATCTCGGTGAGGATGGAGGAGATTTCAAGCTTCGATCTTCATACACCCATCCTCAACCTCTGTCTCTGGTTCAATTTCTTCCTCCGATTTCAAGTTTTTGAAGACACCCAGTGAATCATTATCTTTCTAGAATTTTTTTCAAATGACATATGGTTTGATTTCTTCTTTTTGTTGTGAAATCTGATTGCTGACGGTGACCGTCTGTGGTTTTCACGGCGGTCGCCGGTTGCTCTAGGTGGTTGATTTGTTCTAGGTGGAGGTTAGGGCTTTTTTTTATAAGGGTAATCTGGTCATTTCATATTTAAAATTAACATATTAATTAAAAAAATATCAAACTTGTTATACCAAGCACACTTTTATACGACTTCTAATTTCACTTATAGTTCCACTTCCATAAAAAACTATTACATGATACCAAATATAGCATTATTACCTATATTAATAAATTAAGTATCTATATTGATGAGTTTTGTATGAGAAATTAAAAATATATATATGAGACTGTTGGACGTCGACAACGTCATTGGAGCTCTAGTGAATGCTGCTGGACGTTGGCAAGGTCATCGGAGCATGAGTTGTGAGCACCTAAATGAATAAGAGATCAGTCCCTCTTTCTCTTCAAATCTCTTTTGTATTCTTCTCATTTTCATAATTATGAGTTTATGAGTTATTTATAAATTAATACTCCCTATGTTTTTAAATATAAGACAAAGTTGCTTTTCAAAATTATTAAGAAAACTAATTAAATTACTTTTAAGTAGTTAAATTTATCGTTTTTTTATCCTAACTATTTTGTCACACTTATAAACTGATATATAATCTAATGATACATAATATATGATATAATTAAGTAAATCATTTAACTTTCTTAATCTCTTCAAAAAAAAAAAGTCAATTATTTTATGTTTAGAACCGGGAGTATATTTCTATGGTGTGTACTTTTAAGTAGTTAAATTTATCGTTTTTTTATCCTAACTATTTTCATTCACACTTATAAACTGATATATAATTTAATGATACACAATATATGATATAATTAAGTAACTCATTTAGCTTTTTTAATCTCTAAAAAAAAAGTCAACTATATTTTATGTTTAAAACTGAAAGTATATTCCTATTATGGGGGGTGTGTGTGTGTTATTACAGACGAAAACAAAACATAATTAAATTGAGTACATAGGGGAAATTAATCCCACGTTATCTTGCGATAGCACATTTCGAAGATCTTCCAGATACACACATAAAAAAAAAAGACTTTGTTAAACCCATTTTAGCCAAGCTGTCGGCTAATTTGTTCTTCTCTCGGGGCATATGCTTAATCACCAAATCCCATCCTCTATTGATGAACTCCTTAATCCTCCGGTAAACAAGACTCCTTGTAGCCTGATTCGAATCATTACCCAGTGAATCCACTAGCTCTTTCTCACCAAACTCTACTACAACTTGACGAAAACCCAAATCTCAGGCTAGATTAAGCCCTTTTACTAGTGCCCACTCCTCAACCTCGAAGGCACTACAGGAGCCCAAGTAATGAGTGAAGCCAGCGACCCAATCTCCTTCATGGTTTCGAATAACTCCTCCGCAACCAGCACGATGCTTTGTTCTTGTGGATGCTCTATCAATATTAACCTTTATCCATCCAATCATTGGCGGTTCCTATATCTAGCCTCCGCAATTCTTGGAGCTACCCCCAGTAGATAAACATTTCCCCTTCCACGCAGACAGCTTCAATCGAACTTTATCCACGATGTAGTGAAAAGTATATGTTGCCCTTTGTTGCCTTGACAATGGAAACCCCAAATATCAACCGATTTCAGATGAGATTCTCATTTTTGTAATTCCTGTAATCCTCTGTTTCAGTCCTGGTTGTACCTTTGGTGAAAAGAATATTGAGGATTTAGAGAAATTTATTTTTTTTGCCTGATGCATCACAGAACTTCTCTAGGCAATTCATCATACATAATGTCTACTGTACCGTTGCCTCACTAAATAGAAGAAGGTTGTCTGCGAACTTTAGATGGGAAATCGTCAGACCCTGTTTAGATACTAGGATTGGCTTCCATTTGTCTTGGTTGACTTCATCACATATTAAGTTAGACAATTTGTCTATGCATAACACAAACAGTAAAGGGGATATCGGGTCACCTTGTCTCAAACCCCTCTATGCTTGGAAGAATTCTGTTGTAACTCCGTTCCATATGATGTTATAGGAAACTAATGTAACACAATCCATGATCAAGCAAATAAACTTATGGTCAAAACCAACTTCCTCAAGAACGTGCTTTAGAAAAACCCAGCGCAATCTATCATACGCTTTTTTGAGGTCTATCTTTATTGCCATTAATCATTTTCTTCCTCTCGCTTTTTTCATAGTGTGCATTAGCTCTTGGCCTATCACGATGTTATCATGTATTTGTCTACCCTTAATGAAGATTGACTGAAAGGGTGATATTAAAGAATCCATCAAAGGTCTAAGTCTTCCTGTAATTACTTTTGTAATGCACTTGTAGTGAACTGAGCAAAGGGATATCGGTCTAAAGTGGCACATAGTCTCAGGTTTCTCACATTTTGGAATAAGAGATATGAGAGTCTTATTATGATTAGCGAGGCTCTGATTACCTTCAAACACGGCTTTAACAAAATTACACAGTAACTGCCCTACAACTCCCCACTTGGATTGGTAGAATAAAAATGGAAAACCATCGAAGCCCGGAGCTTTGAATGGACCAATAGAGAATAGTGCTCCTTTGATCTCCTCATTGATGGAACATTACACAAAGAGTTCAGAGTATATGCTTCCAGTACAGGAAACTTAACTGAAGTGTTTAACCAGCGTGAAAGACTTCCCTCTGAGCTGTATAGGTTCTAAAAATAAGCAAGACTCATTGCTTTTAGTGTGATCTCATCCTCCATCCAGGTACCCGATTCATCTTTTAACATCATGATCTTATTCCTCCTCCTTTTCATTGTTGCTTTTAGGTGATAATAGCGAGTATTTCTATCACCCTTTGTAACCTATTCTGTTTTGGACCGTTAAAACCATTTAACCTCCTCTTTCATCAAAATGTCATCAAGTTCTATCTGGAGCTCTTTTTCAAGGCGACATAAGTAATTCGATCCTGGGTATCTTGGGGAATCCTTAGTCTTGCTAGCAATGCTCTTTTCCTCTTCTCAATTATACCGAAGCAATTTGTATTCCACTCAACTAGAGCTTCCTGTGTCTCCTGCAGAGAGGCAACCATATTCTTACCACCTTTCCAGGAATCATTAAGCAAGCTATCAAATGAACAATGACTAAGCCACATGGCTTCAATCCTGAACATTCTAGTTGAACTACTACTATTCTCATTCATAAAGGTTAGCATCGAAGGATTATGGTTAGAGTAGGCTATTCTAGGGAGTACCTTAATAATCATGCTGTTCAGGTCTGCTAAAAATTCTGCATTTGCCAGACTACGATCTAATCTTTTGAAGAGTCTAACATAGCCCGTCATCCTTGGACCCTTCCATGTGAATTTCGGCCCTTTGAACCTCAAATCTAAGAAACCGCATTCTCCTATTCGGTCATTAAACCACTGGATCTGCCTACAATTACAATCCGAGCCTCCAATGCGTTCGTCTAGTGTGAGAATATCATTGAAATCACCTATAGCCATCTAAGGGTTCGAAATTGAGGCTTCGAGGTGTTTCAACTTTAACCATAGGATGTTCCGCAGGTTCGAGTGCGGCACAGCATATACTGCAGTTAAAACAAACTCGGGTCTTCCAGGAAAGGAGCAAATTGCGTGTATAAATTGCCTATCTTCTACTAAAATATCGATTCGGATGCACTCGCTTCTTGATGAGTGCAGATTATGCCACGTTTTCCCTATATTTCATGACTGAATTGTATGGAAAATAAGAGCGTAAACTACAAATAACCCAAGCAAAAAGGCATGTATTCATGATATAAGGAACTGAGGGATGGAAACCATTTATATCCTAAACATGTGCTAAGGAAAGAGCAAGTTACATTGTTTTTAGGGAAGAACGTATAGCAAAGCCGATACTATGCTATAGCATTCCTACAAAGAACTCGAAGTGCACTAAAAGGCATAAAGAAAGCTATAACAAAGTAAAGGACGCAATGCTATGCGACATATTTTCCGACCTTTTTATCTAGCCGATTTCGTGGATAGAAATAAAAGATCGAGATCAACGAGGTAGATTCCGACATAATGAAATAGAAGATGCGGAGGATCGAAACGGAAAGATTTGAAGAATCCCGCAATATCAGCAGAATCAATCTACAAACAGAAGATGCGATAGATCTCGACAGATTTGGAAAATCCCAGCTAGCCTAACTTGCGTCACACGGAAGTCTGAATATAAAAGAAAACAGCGAGTCAACCCTGAGGGAGAGTCGCAGAGAGCCAACGTAAGACTTCACATTCGGCCGACTCAAAAGAAGAGTGAAAGACTTCACTAGCACAAGAATTCCAGGATAACCCAGCATCCTTCCTCACAGTAAGACGGAGGGAAGAAGACGTGGAGTGGTGACGTGACAGGGCTTCATCCACGACGTCGAAACGCCGTCAAGCTTTCTATTTTCAGTTGTTTAATTTCAGTAGTAGATCATGGGTCATTATGTTATTATCTGTTTTGTGTTTCCTTCGTCAGTCATGAACTAACTTTTTGATGGCTGAATGAGGATGAATCCTTAAGCGTGTCTGAACTCAGTTGCAAGTTCTTAATTTAATATATTCGATTTGCTTATCAGTAAATTAATTACTAGTCGATTAGAGGAATCTAAGGGCTAGATATGTGGTCTCGGCATCGGCAAGGAGTCGAGGCTAGACCTATGAGAAGCTTGATGTTTGCTAGGCGCCGGTGCAAGGCTTAACCTATTTGTTATAGGCTTCAGGAATGGGTCTACCTCTCATAACCAGTACACCCTGAGTATAATGCAGATAAAAACTAGGAAGTTGCCATAGGAATATGGAATGAGTATAGTTAATATCATATGTATCGGATGCGGAAGCTCCGATAGATTATAGCGGTGGGTTAATCGAATAGCTTTGTAGCTAGTACTTATTCTGTAGCAATTGCGGAAGTTGTACAGTATAGATGCTATAGCAATGAGTAGAGCAACTGGGGGAATTATGCACTTAAGGAGGAGTCCGAGTTCAGCCTAATTCCTCACTGATATCTTCTTCGATTTCCTTTGTTTATTTCTATTATTAGCGTAATCACCCAAAACCTTCCAACCAACTACATTTACTTTTTGATTGCAACTATCATAGCAATTGAGCGTCGCTCTTTGGTATCTCAGTCTCTGTGGGATGATACTCTACTTTCACTTTATTACTTGTTCGACTGGTTCACTTGCCATCAAGGAAATCGACCAATACTTCTCCAGAGCATCACCAATTCTCTTGATCTTCCCTCGCTGGGAACAAATTTCATAGCATCAAATCCCCATGACTGTAACGATCGAAGGAGTTCATTACTACATTTAGTCTCAGCAAGTATTATTATACTGGGCTTTGGCCCAACACAAACTACTTTAAAATTATTGAGGAGTTTTCGGTGGCCGACTCCCCTAATATTCCAATAAAGGATTTGATCCATAAAACAAATTATTTGGTAAAATGACTCTCTAACCCGATTGAGGGAATTGGGTTTCTGGTACCATCGATCCATTCTTAGTGTCCATATTGTCGAAGATTTCAGGGGACATAGGTAGAGATGGCCCATATGTTTCATCAACTGGCCCATCTATTTCTAACTGCTTATCTCCTGGATCCAAAATTAGGACTTCATTTTGGGCTTCATTAATCAGGCCCACCTCCTCTATTACCATTTGATTATGCTTCTTATTGCTCCTTTCCTCCATATTCTCATCAGTCCCCGCTATAATGGTTTCTTGTGAGCTCTCTCCCTTTTGCATAATTATCTTCAATTCTTCGGTCCTTTTCTCTCTTGTTCTCTTCTTAGCTCATTTTCTAGTCTTAGGTATTTCTTTGTGGTCCCCCAGGTCAAGTTGATTATCCATTGTGCCCACAATATTCTCCTTTTTTGATTTTTTCTGTGTTCGTACAACATAGGGCAGGCGAGATGGTTGTCGTGTCTCCACTACTTGTAATTCCGTTCCTTGTACCTCCCAATTGTTATCCTCTGTTTGTTGTCTCTCCTCCATGTCAGCTAGAATTTCAAAATGTGAGCCTCCTGCGTCTTGTGCCGGTGGTCCCTCCTTGCTTTCCTTTTGCTTACGCTGTCGCTAGGGACGCTGAACCGATCACCATTGATCCAGGTAAGAATTTGCATCTTTTGTATTCTGATTGTTTTGTCTTTCTGGAGCAACTTGATCTCCCTCTCCAACCTTTTCTTGAGCATTAGATTGTTTTTTCTTCGAGGGGCACAATTCGCCTGTGTGACCATATAATCCGCAGTCATTACAAAGCATATGCATGCCTTCATACTCCACAAAATAATCCTCTCCATATAATCTGAAACCCGCCATTAGCTTTTCCTCTAGATTGACCAGTACACAGATTCTGGCATAGTAGCCCCAAATATGGCTTGAAGTGTTCAAGTCAATCTTTATAGTGTCTCCAATCCTATCTCCAATTATGGTCAAAGCTTCACGATCATAGTATTCTAAGAATACATTCGGCATCCTTATCCAGACTGCTACCTTGTTGATTTTGGCTCTCATAGGATTAAAATTAGGTTCCCATGGCCTAACAATTAGGTAATGGTCATAGATCATCCATGGGCCTCCTGTTAAAGCATTCCTATAATCATCCTTGTTTGATAGCTTCACCACATAGAACCCATTTCTGGTATTAATAAGGTTTAACACACCCCTTTTTGCCTACAACGTTTGTAGACGAGTGAATAAAGCTTTGTAGCCAATGGTTCTGCCCAATAGCTTCACTATTACTTCCTTGATCCATGCTTTATAGAGACGCTTCCTCATCTTGCCGGAAAATGAGAATGTGGGAAAATTTTGGTTAAGGTCCTCTTCCACTTGACATAAAGGCTCATTGTCATCCTCCACTTTGTCGTCTTCAGCCATGTTATCATCTAAGAGGTCATCTTCCATTCTATCATTTTCTTCATCAGAGCTATCGCCTTCCCCTGTTTTCCCTTTCAGCTTCTCAGCGAAGGAAGGTCCTCCTTTTCCATATTCTAATCCTTTTGTCCCAAGCTTGGGCCATTCCTCCAGTGGAATACTGCTACCATTTCTTTTTCCATCATTTTTTTTAACTTTTTTGAGCTTCTCCTGAGAATGTTGTCTTCTTCGCGAGAGAGAGAGAGAGAGAGGAACTAGGGAGCATTTCGTCACGGGATTCGCCATCTAGTTATTGGGCCTGTTTGGGTTGGCGATAGAAGCGGTGGCTTAAAAGCTATCTGACTTTTATAAAAGCCCGGTAGGAAAAAGTCAAGTTATAAATGTGATTTGTGTTTGGATTGCCAGTTTGGCTTTTTGCAGAAGTGGCTTTTTTCTAAACTGATGAGTGTTTGGATTATTATTTAAAAAGTCAGTTGAAATGAAAAATGACTGAAAAGGGCATGAATCATATTGAATACTACATATACATATTAGTTGTATATATTGGGATAATAAAAATTTTAATTTGAAAAAAATTTAAATGATTATTAAAAAATTAATAAACAATAACTTTCTTAATTAAATATAAACAATAGATTCGGGAAGCTAATTAAATTACTCAAGAGTATTCTTATTCTTGTTTTTTTTTCTTTAAATTAGTTTGACTAATAAACTAATATATAATCTAATAAATCATGATTTATTAAATTTTTTGTCATCAATTAATAAAATAAAGTTCTTAATTAACAAAAGAAAGTTTCAGCTCACTATAACTTCCCTCTCTCTCTCTTTTTCCCTTCCCTTCTCTCTCCCTGTCTCCCATTTGGGTCAGAAAATGGGCCCACAAAAATAAAGAAAACTGCTCCTTCCTTCTCTCTCCCTCAGTCTATCACCAAAAAACGGATGGGCCCCACAAAAAGCTGCGTTTCAATGGCCCAAAAGCTAGAGAGGGGAGCTTTTTTTTTTTTTTTTTTTTTTAAATGAGCGTTTATGCAAAAAGCCCAGTAGCAAAAAAGTCAACCCAAACACACCTATATAGGCTTTTTTGTTAACTGAAACGCTGCTGAGCTTTTTTCAGTTAAAGTTCTACAAAAGCCCACACCAAACAGGCCCATTACTCTTTTAAGATCATTGAACGTTGCTGCTTCGCAAATCTTCCTTTTATTCCTATGGTATGGTATAGGGTTAAAGTGCAATTTTACCCTTAAAGTATGCGCTCAGGAGCAATTTTGCCCCTGAAGTTTTCGGCGTAGCAATGTTACCATTGAAGTTTAAAAACATAGCAATGTTGCCCCTCCGTTAACTGCTCTAACGGTCAACGTTAGGGTTTTTAACTGAGGGGCAACATTGCTACGTTTTTAAACTTCAGAGGCAACATTGCTTCAAAAAATTGCAGGGGCAACATTGCTACGCCGAAAACTTTAAGGGCAAAATTGCTCCTGGGCGCATACTTTAAGGACAAAATTGCACCTTAACCCTATGGTATATATTTTTTGATATATTAACACTATGGTATATAATAGTCCTCTATATACTAGTTTTCATTTAGTCAACTATCCCCGGCCCAATTATCATGTTCAATTTTAATTTCCTCTACCTTTAGTGTATATTATGTTGTTTATTTTTTATTGTTCTTTTATATACATTTTGATTTGCTCCTCATCATCATATTATAGATGTGTCATCTTTATTTTATATTGTTCTATTTTTACTCTCTTACAGATTCTTTTATATCTTTAATTTTGATAATGTGGTTCTTTTTCTTACGTTTTCCATTAGCTTTCACATTTATATTTGCATAACGGTTTATTGCTCATATATATATATACAGAGCACGCATTTTTTTTTAATATTATTGCTGTGAATATTCGTTTAATGTTTTTACAATTTCTGTGATATGTGTGTGTATTAAAACATATATTGTGTTACAATATGATTGTGGGTTAGTCTCTCCATTCATTTTTGGATTTATGTTGTCGTTTATTTCACATTATTTTTATATATTTTATTAATTCATGCGTAATTGAAGATTAATATTATTCATTATGTTAACTTATAATAATTTATCTTTTATCCTATAATTTTATTTCTAATTTTATTATTCAAAGTTTAAGTTTTATTCATATATATGTTTGTAAAAATCCGTTGTGTGTGTGTGTGTGTATTGATATTTTAATTTTATTATATGACCATAAGTCATATCATTTTATACAAACCGGAAGTATGTGTCATTATCAAATCAAGTCATATCACTTTTGTAAACGGTTTTTTTTTTTTTTTTTTTTTTTTTTTTTTTTTTTTTTTTTTTTTTTGTAAAAGAACATTATTGATTCCAGGAAATGGTATGACAATAAAAATTTGTGTCGCTTTGATGACGAAAAACGGCTTGTAGCTTTGAAAGATTTTTTTGTGGTCCTGAAGGCAAAATTGATAATGAGAGAACTTTGGTAGTCCAAAAGACCGAATTGATAATGTGTCATTGAAATGAAAGCATAAAACATTTCGATGAGAATAATGGAAACATTTGGGTTGGGCTTTTTTTTGGAAAGCGTTCATGTGTAAAAAATTGCGGTGGGCTTTTAAACAGATTTGAAGTAGGTGAAAAAAAAGTTTTAAATGGAAGTGTTTGGGTTGGGCATTATTCTCTACTGGACTTCAACCCAAAACGTAGCATTTTTGATAAGCTGGGAGGGGAAGCTTTTTGGCGTTACGTTACGTTAGCTGGGAGAGTTGTCAGCCTTTTCACGACTGGGCCCACCACCAAATGAACTCGTGCTTCTCTCTCTGCTGCACTGAACCTCAAATGAACAAAGGGAATGTTAATATATGTAGTGTTAAAAAAAATGAAGTGTTAAAAAAAAATATGTATATAAATATATTTTTAAATAATAAATACATTTATTATTCCTTTTTTCAATTTTAAATATAAATATAAATATAAATTTTTATCTTTATTTATTACAATAGATACAACTAATATTAATAGATGTAGTATCCAAATAAGACTTATGCCCTTTTTAGTCATTTTTCATCCCAACTCACTTTTCAAATAATAATCCAAACACTCTTCAGTTTGGAAAAAAAGTCACTTCTGTAAAAGCCAAATGGGCAATCCAAACACAAATCACTGGCTTTTTTCTTACCGGGCTTTTAAAAAGTTAGATAGCTTTTAAGCCACCATTTCCTACCGCCAACCCAAACAGGCCCAATGACTATTACCATATTACAGTATAAAAATTTGACAATTGAAAGTCAATAATATTTTGCCTTGCCATGATCATTGAAAAATAATGTCTTTTATGATATCAAAATAATATGGGTTAAGGTGCAGATTGATCAAGTGTTACACTAGGAACACCCAACACAAATAATTTTTATAGGAAGCATAAGTACCAAAAAACAATTAAAAAGTGGCAACTATCACTATGTTAAGTAACAACCGTTTAAATAATTAGTGGGAGGAAGACTTTGACTGGAATTGTTGATGTGGCGCAGAGGAAAGGAAGATGTGGCATACACGTGTTAGGAAAAAGGAAGAGAGACGCAAGCTAGGTTGAAATGAGCTAAGAGGCTGAAAGAAGGAAACCAAAGATGGGAAATCGAGAACCACATAAGGAGATTCATCCCAAGGACAAACCATCTCCAATTTCTCTTCCTCCCTTCTCGATCTCTCATCTGACTTCGCCGATTTGTTCTTACTTCTACAACTTTCACCTTCTGGCTGATTGGATCTCAGCGCTTCAAGCTGTCATGACCTCTATCGGAACTTGGTAGCCGTAATTGATACCTCATCTGGATTCTTACTAAACGGCCAAATTTTGAACAGATTTTTAATCTGCAGTTGTTCTACCTCGACCTCAAAGATCTCCATGATGGAGCGCTTCTTCTTTTTCAGCGCCTTCGATTTGGGCTTCAAACTCGTGATTTTCATCTACCACTCCTCCTCCCTCATCATCTGCATAAGACATCCGTCAATGTGAGTGTTCACCCTCATGAGCGTCAACACGTTGAAAACTCTGCAAACCGAACAAACCAATCCTTCTCCTCCGCGCCGCCACCAATAGTACCTCTTGGGAGGTTTATATTTGTCCTCATGACTGGGTTGTCGAAGAAGCACCACCCTCCGCCTGCATCTTCCCGTCGCCATAGAAGCCCTCGTTTCTAGATCACGTTCACCTTTACCTCCTCAATTGTGTATTCCACTGTTGCAGCAAAAGTATAAGTCACATTCTTATCCTTCAACCCTCTCACCAGCCACCTTTTTTTTTTTTGTCAAGACTCTCACCAGCCCCCTAGGCATCTTCAATTCGCACCCAACGACCATTACTTTAGTTCTAATGGCATTGTGATAGCTTCCACTTTTTAATTATTTTTTAGTACTTATACTCCCCTTAAAACTTATTTGTGTTGGGTGTTTCTAGCGTAACATTTTATTAGCCAATCTGCATCATAACCCAAATAATATTATATATTAGCAAATGTTGCAAAATGGCCAAAAGCCACCTAGCTTAATATGTATCAATTTATTGAAAGTACAAGTCAAAATGGTTGTGAAGCCAAAAATAGAATGAGATGTTATGAAAAAAAATATCAAAGAGGAAATAACTTGTGGAGAAAGATGACCAAATTTATTGTAAAGGCAAAAGAAATAATCATAAGTCCAAAAGACTATATTATTGTTTAAATTTATTGTAATCAACTTGTGCAATAGAAATTATTATAAGTATTTGATATTGATATTGATAAGTGTTCATAAGTGATATATAAAATCAAATAGACAAAAATGTAATTATATTCATTTTAAAATTTTAATTATAGTGCTAATTTATTTGCAAATTTAACCATGATGGAGTGTCGATGTTCAAATTCCATGGCCTTTTAGGATTCTACCTAATGGTTAATTTGATTATGCCCAATAACTCCCAAATTGAAGGGTTTCTAGTATTTATTCATATAATCTTCAATTGTACAATTAAGTTGTTTAACTCTCTTCATTTGGTATAATTATACAAATTATTTATAAATTTAAGTATATGATGTACGTGAATATTATTCATACATCAATGGAGTTTATCATGTCAAATTTACATTTGTCTTCTCGAGATTTGTTCTTCTTGTTGCTCCATAATTTTTCCATCAAACGCTCAACTCATATACCCTAACATCGATGTACTTTATTTCATTATTTGTGTGACACCCTTCCTTAAAATGCTTATAATCATCAGAGTTATAGCGCACAGGCATCGATGTAGATTGGACGACTTATTTGTGGAATAAAAGTCTCTAAAAATATCTTAGTTTGAAAACATAAGGATAAGTAATTCGTGATTCAAATCTATCTCATAGTGGGTTTTTAATACATTATTCCAAGATAAACAAACGATAAAAGACATAATATGGTCCATCTATTTATATTATCATATAAATCCCTTCTGCTGTAGCCCTTACAGCTGCTTCTTTCCTCTTGAACTCGATCCACTACCTATCTCTTTCATGTGATCTGAAGTTCAAATGAATGAATCCCAGGGGTAACAGTTAATCTCATATGCAGGTATGAAATGTAAACAACAGTACAACACATGTATAAGCATAGAATAATTCATAGTAAACAAAACACACCGTAACCATAGTTAACGGCCTAAGACCGCAGCCCTGTGTTAGGACACGCAACCCTATGAGACACGCAGCCTCAAAATCCATAGCTAGGAAATAAACATATAAATCATCTAGTAAACATGATCAGTCATACATGAATACATACATACATGCTAACAAGATAACAGTTACCCACCTCGAGCTTGAATCCTTAATTTTGTTTGGAGGTATTGGGATCAATAGAGGTGTCCAGGTATACCTATAAACGTTTATCTTTATCATTAGTCACTTCTTATGTAACAAAGTAACTAACTACGCGAATTATGTATTAATCCCTCAAATTCCCTTAATTTCCTACTTTTAGACCTAATGTTTGAAAATTCATAATTAATTCTCTAGATTAGGGTGATTCAAATTTCTATTCAAAGTCTTATCAGTCAAATTTAAGGGAAAAATAGTCATTAAACCCACTTATGACTGTATAATTCCTAGAAATTCAAAGAGTAGACGTTACTTAAGTCTGCACCAGGATTTTCCAGATTTCGTGAACAAACTTTGGAAAATAATATATCTCATTCTACACGTCTGATTTAGGTGTTATTTAGCTTTTTGGAAAGCTTGAGATGTCTAATATTTACTGTAAAAATATCAGGGAGAAAATCAAATTTTTACTTGGTCCGAAATACAACGTCATTTTGTTGCTCCAGAATCGTACCAAAAATTTTCAGATTTTTAACTCAACTTCCAAAAATCATAACTGGAGTTGTAGACCTCCGTTTTGGGTGATCCAAAGCTCATATTAAACCTTAAGGAGATTACCTTCTCCTGTAAAAATTTCGTGGAAAAAAACGGTAATTTGAATATGAAACAGAAACACACACTATGGCTCTGTTTTTGAATCTGAAAACAGGGGTATTTCGATTTTCCAGCGTTTTTTTTTTCCTTAACCAACAAACCCATCGTGCATAAACCATGGAAACAAGAAGGAAAAGGCTCTAAGAACTTACCTAAGTCAACACTCAAACTTGCATGCAACGTGAGCGCTGTTTTTGCCTTTGTTTTCCTTCTCCGATGCTCCCTCTTGTTCTTAGTCTATGCTCTCATTTCGGTTTTCTGCATTTTCTCTATTCCTCACTCTCTTCTGTGCTTTGGCTGAAGCAATGGGAAAGAAGGTGTGCGTCTCCTCCATAATGCATTGTCCGAAATAAAAATAGGGAGGTGGAGTATAATTTTGGTGAATTAGGTGATAGTGGTTAAAGTGTGAACGTGTATGTTCGGACGAAAGGGTGGTATGTATGTGTGCGTGTGTTCACTTTATGCATTTGACGGAAAGAAAAAGAGAAATGAAGTATGTGTGTACGTGGAGTTTGGTGAATAATGGTGAAAGTGGGTGAGGTGTGAAAGTGTGTATGTTGGCCGGATGGAGGTGGGTACGTTGTGTACATTTATGCTACAATTTTAAGAGAAGTGTGAGGGTGGAGTGTTCATATTGAGAGAGGGAAATTTCAATCCTAAAGTACATCAGTAGTATGCATGTGAGCGCCGGATATGATCATTGATGCGTATGAGCGAGTACACGGCGTGACTGAAGAGAAATGAGAGGTGAGATTTTGTGTTATGTTGTGGGGCCCATTCGAAAATAATCCCCATTCAGAGATAAGTGCTCAATCCCATATAGGATACTTCTTTCTCAATTAGCTTCTTTAAACAATAAAATATTGACGTTAAAATTCCTAAGCCAATATTTATTATCTTAATAATTGAGAAAATAAGCCTTGAATTCCAATAATTATTCATATAGTCATTCAGACCAAATTTTCATAATAAGCCCTCATACAATATTTTCTAATTTCAAATCCCAAAAACTTGAGATGTTACAATTTGCCCTACTTTTCGTTTTAGTTTTGTCTTCTATCTATTTTCTCCTCTTAAGCACTATTATGTTGCGTTGCATATATGTGTAGTTCTATCTTAGCACCCAAACATTTCATTTTTGGAAGGCATACAAATACTCTGCAATTTTGTATTTTATTTTGGTAATAATAAGCCATTGTCTTCTATCTCAATTTCTTATTTTATCACTTCTTCTATTCCTTAGCATTCTCAAATGGTGTGTAAGTTTCATACATTAATCATTAATCATGACACTATACATGATATGATATATTGGAATCAAATTAGATTTATGTCACATTTTTGAAAGAAAAATAATATATTTACATCACATTTAAATTAAAAGTAAAGAATGAGAATTATTTAATTTTATGAATAGGAGATTCTAATTTTGATTCGTTGGATAAAATCATTTTTCTAATGTTTATAACTTTTATATACCACCAGTCAAATATATGGATGCTTAAATAGTGTGGAACATTTGAAAAAAAAAAATACTATAAATATCATAATTTTGTCTTATAATGTCCTTGTCTTTACATTCCTTTCAAATTAATTTTATTCATTTTACTTTAGCCCTGAAACATCACAAATCATTACAATGTGATCTTTATCTATTTTGATCATGAATCTCTCCATATTCTTTGTGGGTGAAAGATATACTTTGAATATGCATCAAGAGAATGAAGTTGAAGTATATCATTATTAATAAGTAATAAAGTTTTATAGAAATGCCATATTATATGTTAGCTCTTGAAGGACTTATATTTAACAAAATTGATATAGTTCTTAAAGAACTAAAATAGATTTTTTTTGGGTGGAAGAAGAATTGATCATGAAAATTAATGATCCATAAATTTACATAACAGCTTTGATTCGTTGAAGAGTATAAAAGTGATAGCCCAATTGGATTGATCCATGATAGTATGTGAATTATGAATCATTTGGGTTTTCAAGTGCAAGACAAGTTATTAACTTACTATAGCTTGATTACCATTTTTGAAATACAAGAATAAGGGAAGTTCACTTATAAGACTCACACTTGATGGAGAGATTGTTAGAATATAAGTACGAGTTAATATTAAAAAGCTCGACTTATATACTTTCTCACAAATCCTATTGATCTCCTAAAAAAGGGATGTCATGTTAAGGTTTTGAATCAATATGTTGTAGAAATTGAAAAGTTCATTGTTAGTTAGGAAGCATGTTACAGTAAACAAGAAGTCTACTTATCCAAGTAAATTTATTGTTAGCATAACTCGTTTGATCATCCGAGTCACATATATTACGTATTGACATCCATTAAAGAACCAGAAGATTCTTCATGAATAACCAACTTATTATGCAATTTAATAATTGATATGTGCTACTTGTTCTCAAACAAATTTGACTATGAGAACATCACTAACTAGGATTTGGAATGAATCTCTACATTTATGGAAATATATCAAATTCATATGTGAGCCCATTCAAATAGTATGTAAATCATGAGTATTTAATAAATTTGATGGGCTCATCTATAAGATGGTTACATGTGAGATTACTATTATTTTGCAACCTGCAATTTTCAGGAATGTTTGAATAAATTATTGTTAGCAATTTTCATATTATACAATTCATTCATTGAAACCTCCATAAATAGCTAGACCAATACTTATAAGTACAAAACTTTTATTTCAGTGTTGACATATTTAATCTTACATATTGCAATACTTATGTTAGCCAATAAAATTCTCCTGATAAAATTGGCTTTTGGTCAGGAGCTATATATTTTCCATATTAAATGTTAAAATGTGCAATGTTTATTCATATTAATCCATTACAATGCATATAGGATATTGAAAGAAAGTTGGGATAAAATTGTTGGGTAAGAACATATCCCTCTTCTTGTTTGTCTCTAAATGAAACAAAAGGATGTTTCTAATGGAAACAGATAGATTTAGGAAATTTATACTGCATAATTAGTCGATTGTCATTTGAAAAAGTTTTCCTAACATGAGGGGGAGAAATTGAATAATTGGAAAATAGAACAAAAGGAATTCATTATTACTATCAAATATAGATTCTCGAATATAGCAGAATGACATAAGTTCATCAGGCTTTGTATTCATGAAATATTTGCATAATATCTGCCATAAGCAATTACTAACCTAAATAAGAAATTAATAAATGTCATATTTCAACTAAGAATTCTCTAATCATCATATATGAAAGTGAAACATGCCTAAAACATGAGAGAATAATTGATTCCAAAAGGAAAGAAAAAGAAACAAATACTCAAGATGATCATACTGAGGAGGTGGGTACTCCAGAAGAGACCAAGACAAAACTAATTGCAAAGACCTCAAAAGAGGTTCATGAACCTGAAAGCAACAAAGAGATCTCAATGAATTGTGTCATAGGAAAAATAGAACCAAAAAGACTAAATTGTCAACAATGGTCTTGATCATAATTTCACGTGATCAAGTGAGGGTCTTAAGCACTAATCTATCTTGCAAGTAGACATAATGGTGATTGGTCGAAAGGAAAAAGTAAAAGGGAAAAGACGCAATGAAAATATGATTACATTATTTTGATATGTGAAAATTATGGACCTACGATCTCAGCTGAAATATGAAATATATAAATATTTAAGTGAAAATAAAAAATTTCACAAATGCTAATGAAGACTATGATGAGACATATTATTTTGTGATAGATACAACAATTTTTCATATAATACTATTCTAACAACATATGAAAATAAAATTATACGTCTGTTAGATGTTATATAGAACCTATACATATGACTCATTAAATAGTATAATTTATATGAGAATTCTTGAAGGATCTAAAATGTCAGAAGCATATAAAATAAAATCATTATATATATATAGGCTTAAGTAGCAAATCTGCCCCGGACATACACGTCAGGAGCAATTTTGCCCTAAAAGTTTTTTTTTGGCTCAATGTAGCCTTAGAAGTCTAAAAACGTAGCAATCTTGCCCTTTCTGTTAAAAAACTAACATTGATGAGTTAAAAAAGTGACATTAACCATTAACTGTTTAATGGAAAAGGGCAACTTTGCTACGTTTTTAAACTTCCGAAGCTATATTGAGCCAAAAAAAACTTTCAGGGCAAAATTGCTCCTGGGCGTGTACTTCTATAGTGGATTTGTTATTTAACCCATATATACATATATATGTTATGCAAGTTTGAAAATAATTCGAGCCTACATAATTAATTGAAAAATATATTGAAAATGAGTAATTTTATATTTTATTTGACTTGTAGATCGAGTTATTGAACGCCTCGATGATTTCAAAATCACATATTGTTTTTGTTTTAATGATTTTTCTTGCAAAAATATATTGAATCTAATTTAATGGTCCAGAAATTCGAATCCTAGGGAATGCATTTTTTGGAAAAGATGATAATCCTTTGTCCTCTAAGCTTCGAGGGGAAACCCTTAGTCTATTAAAAAAAAAAAAAAAAAAGAAAGCTGGTATGACTAATTTCAACGGGTGACTATGCAGAAATCATCATTTTGGTTAAGTTTGAATGTCCTCTGATAATTATTTTTTGATGTTCTAAACTTATCATTCATATTGTCTTAAATTAATTTTACAACTCACAATAAATCTTATGCACTACGCAGTCTGAAAAATAAGTTTCATTATACTTCGGTCGGTAATATAAGACATATTTACCTAATTTTAGATGATTAAAGAAATTAGTTAATTTGACATGTATGTTCTAAAACACCTTAATAATCTTCTTTAATTCCATCATTCCCTTTCATTTTTTATTATTGTTGAGAGATTATCAATAGAGGTAAATTAGGTAAAGATTGAAAAATATGAAACTATATAATAGTATTATATTAGGATCAAGATCAACTTCCCAAATATGTCATATATTAAGAATATAAGGAAATATATACTTATCAATGTTAAAGAATGTTAGAGTTCATTTCAAAAGACATAGATATAGATATGCAAGTTGATCAGGGACATTTTTTTTTTTAAAAAAAAAAAAAAGAGAAAAAAAAAATCTAAAATTGTGCAATAATTATTTTTTAAAAAAATCATTAAAAAAAAAATCAAAATCAAAATTTCACCAATTTTTGCTCATAAGATTTTAAAATGTTACTCATTTTATGTATAATATAAGGATCACAAGAAAAAGAACAGAACATTTGGGAAGTTGTGAAATTTTAAGGGGCAACAGAGAGCACATTAGAAAAGACACATTAGATGCCCATGGCCCTAATTTTTGAGGTACTGTTAGGTACTAAATATGGTAGAGAAGTTCTACATTTTTTTTTTTTTTTTGGTGAAAAGAAGTTCTACATTGTTGATATAAGCCCATGATCTTTTTAATGCTTTGGGCGCAAATATACTATAAAATAAGTTAAATAACTCCAAAACAGGCTGGGCCCTTTAAAGATTTTCTTGATGAAGCTCAAAAATGTTTGGAATAGAGAAGTTTCAGGGGACCCAAGGTTCTTTTTTTTTTTTTTTTGCCTGAGACAATTATTTTGTTTGCAGCATTAACTTATTTAGAGCTTGTATAAAAAAAAAAAACTTGTTTAGAGCTTGTATAAAAAAATTATTTAGAGCTAAATTTTATTGGGTTTATATGAGAATAATTTTTTAATTATGAACTATATTTTTTCTAAAAAGAAGGGTTATTGCCATCGGCTCCTCAAATTTTCCCTTATTTTGGTTTTGGTCTTGAGTTTTAAACAATTGGTTTTGATTCTTCTAGAAACAAAATTGTCCAGGTTTTTATTGAGTTATAAGACTAAATGAAACTTGAAGAACCAAAACATATTATTTGAAAACTTGAGGGACTAAAATCAAAATAAGGAAAAATTTAAGGGATCAAAGATTATATTAACTTTAAAAAAAATATAAATTAGAATTATCCTCTAAACAAAATAATTTTTTTTATTTCTTCAAAAAAAAAGTTTTGATTTGTTGCAGAATTTTATGATTAAATAAAATAGTTAAAGAAGGATGTGTAATTTGCTGTAAAATATTTGAAAAAACAAAATAGTGTTAATAAACATAAAAAATTGAAATACATACATAATTACTTACACACACATATAGATTAAATTATTAAAACAATCTTTTGTGACCAATATCTTATTCATAATATTATTCAAATCTTAAAAGAAATTACACTATTTTAATCAAAACATAGAACAAAACAAAAGAGGGAAGGGAAGACCACAAGTAATTTTAAAATATTCAATTTATCAATTATGATTTAATGCGACTCAGTGTTTGAATTTTTAACTTAGCATGCTCTATTCATTCTTTCTTTTGTTGCCTAAAAGCAAGGTACTAAATTGGAAGTAAGATTTCATGCCACATAATAAGTTTGCTCTTAAAGTGAGTTATCGATTACAAGATTAATAATATAAAAAATTAAAAGATAAGAGACTACTCATAGGAGAGTCAAAACTTTAGGTTTTGATTTGTACTGAATTATGGTTAAGAGACTTAATTATAAGTGAATTAAAAGCTTAAGGACTAAAAGATTTTTTTTTTCTAAAACAAAATTGCATAAATATTACACGAATCATTCTCTTGACACTGCTGTCATGTCTCTAAGATGATTTTATTACATATAAATTAATATCCACAACATGAAAGTAATACTAAAAATAAAAGATAGAGGTTAAAATAATTGTTGTCAAACTCGCGAGTTGATTATCCAAGTTTACCATTTTTTCGTTTCTTGCTTACAAAAACGCATCGAGTCACTGGTAAACTCGTCTCAGTTATAAATTCGGTTAAACTCACGAGTTTATACACCGAGTTTACCGTTTTTACGTTTCTAGTTTACAAAATCGTATTAATTTATTCTTAAACTCATGTTAACTTTTTTAATTTGATCATGCTCATGGGTTTTATATATAAATTTTATAGATTTTTTTTGTTAAATATGATAAAGAATATATGTTGATGGATTTAATTTCAATTATTTGTATTTAAAATATATCTAAATCAAATTGTTGTCATTTTTATATTTTAATTATTTAATTAAACACTAGTAATACCTATTTAATAATAAAAGTAAATTTTTATGAGTTTATGATTTGAGTTCATCATACAATTTACGTTCATCATCACAGATTTCTTAAAATCGTAAGTTAGATAACCTTAGTTAAAATATCAAAGATCAAAAAAAAAAAAAAAAAAAATACTATGATTCTCCTTGAGGATTGCTGACGAGGATGCGGAGGTGAGGGCGGAAGCGCGTTATCCCGCTGGCACCCATAAATCAAATGGGAGATCAAGTCTGTCATCTTCTTTATCTATCAATTTTGAAATTATTAATTAATTTTACATTTCTGTAACTGCCCATTTTCCCTTATTTATATTATTCTAAGTTGAACTACCCATTCGAGCAAAAAAAAAAAAGTTGAACTACCTTCAATAATCGACACCTAAAACAGGTAGTAGAAGAAGAAGAAATATATGCCCACTCTGGATCTATCCCTCTTCCTTCATTGCAACTTACCAAAAGAAAACGCAGCAAAAGAAAAAAAAAAAAATCTTGAAGCAGTATTGAAAAATTCTGATCTTGATGGGGTCTTGTGAAGTTCTTCTTGTCTTGTTAGTGGCTCTCTCAGTTTTTGCAGTTTCTGGTAAGTTTTAGCTGCCAACTTGGTTTTTTAAGCTCCTGTAATGTCGATTTTGATATCTCTTCTTCTCTGCGATGTCTTATGACTTTGAAGTATTCAAATTTTGCTATGTTATTGCAGATGCTACCTTCGATTCTGAGGCGCATGTTGGCCGGAATCTTCTTCAAGCTAAAAAAGGTTTATTTCCAATTTTATTTCTTAAGGGTGCACTCTGTTGGATCTACACACACACACACACTCTGGTTTCTATCAATGTTCCTTTTGATCCGCTTGCTTTGTGTAACCGCTGATCCCTAAATCTTCGCTTGTAAACCATTTGCTACTTTTTGCCTTAATTATTTTTTTCTCTGTTATCTATTTTCTTGTGGGCATTCTGGTTCTGTCATTCCCTCATGATTTGAGAGATAAGAATTATAGAAAGATTTTAAGTTGCTAACATCTTAACAGAGACCATTTGCCTTATCTTGTTTTTACAATAATTAGGTGTCCAATTGTTGGCACTTGAGTTGATCAAAATGGTCACTTTTGGAAAATGAAATAGGGTATCTTTTTATGGCTCGTTCAGTAGTGGAAATGAACTAATGGATAGGATTGTGAAATTAGCAATAAACAATTAAAGGCTGATCTTTGAGCTTGCCCAATCTACTGCTGTGTCTCTGTGTCTGATGTTTATGGTTGGAAAGCATTGTTAAACTTTTCACAGATGGATTTTTCTGAAACATCTTTAGCTAATGGTATCCTTAGAGCAATCAGATATCATGGTCCTTGTTTGGCTGATATTCACATTCTTCATTGTAAGTCATAATTCTGTAGCTTTGTATACAAAAAGCAGTGTTTTAACTTGGTATTCTAAATCATGGACTGGCATTATGGCTGTAATCTCAATGCAACCTTCTTTTATAATGAAAACTCTTCATTGCCTATGTGAATTGTGAAGAATTGTGCTCAATTTGCACATCAGTTGATCTAATTTTATTGCTAGTATCTATAACTGATTTTTCGGTGCAATGTGTTGTACAAGCATTGGTTCAAACAAATATATTAGTTGCTCATATCAGTGCCAGGGGTGTAGTACAGCATTTTAGTTGTGCTAAACGCAGTCCTCATATCTCATTTTTTGAACTTGTGTATGTACAAAGAAGATAAAGGAATTGCTTGTATCATCTTGCTCTGATGCAGAAAGCAAGCAAGCCCCTAGTGTTGTGACTGCTTGTTTCTTCTATGTTTAGTCTTGTTACCTCATGATTCTTCTTGCATTTTTATATGACTATTTGATTGGGTTAGATTTGAGTATTGTTAGGTCTAATGGGGATAGCTCTTCCAAAGGCGTTTTTTGCACTCACACGATCTCAAACTCGAGACCTCGTGCTTAAGTGGCCAATGCCCCTTCTACTAGGACCAACACTTGTTGGTCACAATCCTTCTTGTTATAACTCATAAAAACATGAAATTGAAACCGATCTCTTTGATCCTGCATTACATCGATAAATGTTTCTCATGGCTACTCTGTGATAGCTGTTCATCTGCCACTACTAACTGTAGCAACCAATTCACTTTCTTATTCTTTCTTTAAATTGACAATGCTTTGTTTTTCACCTTGCATCATGCAGGTTGTCAAGTGAATTTTGAGTTCTCAAACTACACAATAATCACGAGCCAATGCAAAGGTCCCCAGTACCCTCCCAAAATCTGTTGTGCAGCATTCAAAGAATTTGCTTGCCCATACGCAGACGTGTTAAATGACCTGACAAATGAGTGCGCCACGACCATGTTCAGCTACATCAACATTTATGGGAAATACCCTCCAGGCCTCTTCGCTAGCGAGTGTCGCGAAGGGAAGCAAGGCCTTGCCTGCCCTGCACTACCACCATCGGCAACCGCCAGCGACACGGCTAATCAGATTATGCATTATCCATCCTTGATGCTGATGATGCTCTCAGCTGGTTTTTTATTCTTATTATTCCTATAAATTCAAAGTGCCTAATTTTTTTCCCCCAATTATCATCTTGCCCAACATTGTTGTTGTATAATCTTTGACAATTCTTTGATACATCAGGTTCTTCACCATATCATAACATATTTGCACTACCTCCAAGATTGTGCTAGAGCTAAAAGTGTAGCATACAATATAGATTAGTTTCTGCCTCATTTTGGATTTTACTGCTGCTCAATGTAGTGTTTAAGTCTCTGTTTTATTTGAATGAGTGTTGGTTCTAATGTTCTTGAGCTTGTAAACGCTGCTGAGAGAATTTTTACCTTAAAATGGCTTCCCCTGGTGTCACTTTCTGTGAAATTTTGTGGGTGTGATAGTGATGAGAGGCCAAACAGTGGTTATTCTTAGAAAATGCTTGTTGTTTCTTTGTGTTTTTTATTATAGTTTTGTGAAGACTTGAACTTTGTGACCTCTTGGTCACACCATGATGGTTTTACCCTTACTTTAAGGCTCTCCTTTATCACCACTTAAATTGGTATAGAAATATGGCATATGGATTTTTCTTCTTCTCCAAAATGAAATTCAGTTTAGAATTACATTTTTCGCTGAAAAAATGTTTTTATTGCCTATCGTTATTTAAATATCAGTTAAAAATTTTGTTATACAACTTAATAGAAAAATTGTTGAAAATTTCTATATTGCAAAATTTATTACTCAAAGTGTTTGAGATTTGTGTAAGTATAACTTTTCTTCAACTATATGTAATTTATCTTTAATTATGTGCAAATGTCTAATATACGCATAACTAAAATTATGTTGTATTAAGCTGAAGAAGAATTGCAACCGCCCAAGTATTTGTGTCCTAAAGTATCTTTGGGCAATAAATTTTGTAATAAGGAATTTTTCAACAATTTTCCCATGATTTTAACTCTTAATTATTCAACAAAAGATTTTGCAATAAATTGCAGCATGTCAATTTTTTTTAAAAAAATAATAGATAAGTTAATGTGTTAAGTAAAAAAAGGAAAATTTGGTGAAAATTCTCTATTTAAAAAATTAACTGACTAACAGATTTCATAAATTTTTATACATAAAATTACATTTCATACTTTTATTTTATTTTGGGAAAATTTCATTAAAGGACCGCAGGGCTAAATTTATTTCAATTAAGGACCATAACATTATGAAATTTCACTACAAGAAAAAAGACCAAAATGAAAAATAAGTTTTTTAGATAAAAAGACAATAACACCCTTTGCTTTATTTTCAATCAAGGACCAGAATGTTTTGGTCATTGACTGAAATAAATTTGGTCCTATTCCCTTTATTTATATTTTTTTTTGCAATACCAGGTATAACTAAATAATGGTTATACCATTCAGCTTTGTCCAATCAAATACAGGACATTGTGTTTAGGGAAAATTCCTTTGAGGTCCCTATCAAAAAAGTCTTGAGTAAAATTCAGATGTCAAAAAAGTTTCAAAGAGTTGTTAATCCCACAGATGAAATTATTAATCTCATAGATAGGAGTTGTTAATCCCATAGAAAAAGTTGTTAACGGGACTTTTCTGACATCTAAATTTACCTTGAAACTTTTTTGACATTTTCTTGGTACAGAAATTTTCCCTTTATTATATAAGGAGCAAATCAAGGTCTGCGATATGACTTATATAACCTGAAGGAAAAATCTACCAGGTGATTGGATATTGCTTTTTCCCCTTTTTTATTAAGAGCCAAATACCATAAACATGACAGTCTGAAATCTGAATGTTATAAGAAAGGGCGAACCTGCGCCTGGGATTGGATATTGTGTGTGTGGATAAGAATGCTTCACACTTTTATATATCTGAGCAAGGAACTCTACATCCAACTTGTGCAGAACAAGTAGGCATATATGATATATATGAACATTACATGGCTATCTCTCTCACTCATTCATCCTTCTTAAAGCACAAAGATTTACCACACAGAGCTCATCAGAAGATTCCCACCACAGTCCTCTTACTTCAAATGTGCCAAAGCCTTCAAGAAGTAAAACAACTTCACGCCCAGTTCATTGTTTCAGGACTCCTTAGCCATCACCCTTTGAACTCTGGGAGGCTCCTTGAGTCCTATGTTAAGATTTCTCAGATAGACTATGCTATATCTGTTTTTAAAACCATACCTTATCCGGATATTTTTGCCTGCAACACTGCAATAAGAGGCCTAACTCTTTGTAATCTCCCACATTCTGCTCTGTTGCTCTATAATACACTGCTTCTAAAGGGTCAAATCCCAGATAGTTACACTTACACGTTTGTTCTCAAAGCTTGTTCCTTTTTGGAAGCTGTGTGTGAAGGTGAACAAGTACATTGCCAGATTATTAAGGCTGGAATAATATCAACTAGTACTCACATTAATAGCTCTCTGATACGCATGTACACTTCTGCTAATAGGTTTCATTGTGCTGAGCTTGTTCTTAATGGGTTCTCAGAAGTGGAAGCACCTGCTTTCAACTCTATGATTTCAGGGTATCTAAGGCATGGACATGTGAAAGAGGCTAGAGAGTTGTTTGATAGAATAGAAGAAGCAAGAGATGTTGCTTCTTGGAATTCAATGATTTCTGGGTATACAAAGAATGGCCTACATAATGAGGCTTTAGAGTTGTTTCAGGAAATGATGGCATCCCAGGAGGATCCTGATGAATCAACCCTTGTGAGCTCATTATCTGCAATTTCCCATCTGGGAACACTGGATCAAGGGAGCTGGGTACACACATATGTAAAAAGAAATGGGTTTAAGAAGAGTAACAATCTTGGTGCTGCTCTTATTGACATGTATGCAAAGTGTGGCTCCATTGAAAGTGCACATGAAGTGTTTGAGGAAATGCCTAAAAGAGATATAGTAACTTGGGGAGCCATAATATCTGGTTTTGCTACTCATGGGAAAGTCCAGAAATGCTTTGAGCTCTTCCATGAGATGATCATGGAAGGAACTCATCCAAATGAAGTAATCTTCGTGTCCATCTTATCTGCTTGTTCTCATTCAGGATATGTTGACATGGGGTACCACTATTTCAACAAAATGGTCCATGATTTCAGAATCAAGCCTTCAGTTGAACATTATGGATGCATGGTGGACCTCCTGGGCCGTGCAGGCAAACTAGCAGAGGCGGAAGAAGTTCATCGAGTTAATGGTGGAGAAGCCTAACTCAGTTATATGGGGTACATTGCTAAATGCTTGTAGGATGCACAATGATGCAAGAAGAGGGAATAAAGCACTAAGATACTTAATGGATCTTGAGCCAAATTCTGGTGACAGGTATAAATTAGCAGGGATCATGTTTGATAAAGCAGGAGAGAAGGAATGTGCACAGAAAGTAAGGAAATTTATGAAGGATTTTGATTTGAAAGCTACAAGTGGGTTGAGTTGTGTTGAAGTTGAAGGGGAGTTTCATGAGTTTATGGCAGGGGACACTGGTCATGATGAGGTTAGGGAGATTTATACCATGTGGGATGGCATGGCAGAATACTAAAAGAAATGGCCTAGCTCAAAAAAAATTATGAGAAGTAGCAATTAAAAGTTAAAATAGGAATAAAATTAGGGCGAGTTTGTGAAATTGCATAGAGTTTGAGATGAGTTTTATTGTTAACATATTGTGAATAATATAGCTTCCTAATCTCCTTTTTAAATATATTTTGATTGATTGTGAGTGTATTAAAGATGAATTTTATTAGAAGATCTAAGGTTCAATTTCGCCTTATAAGTTGTCAAAAGAGTAATATTGTCTTATAAGTTCTTTTAGGAGCAATGCAACTTTAAAAGCTTCCAAAGCATAGCAATTTTGCCTCGGCGTTTATCAAATTAAGTTTGACTGTTAGTTGGTCAAATATGTTAATCTAACAAGTATATGTATCATTCATATCATTTTTATTAAGACACAAATTTGATCCAAAAAATTTCACTTAGGAGCAATATCGCCCCAAAATTTTTGTGAGTTGAATTTTACTTTGAAAGTTTTAAAATTGTAGCAATGTCGCCTTGATTGTTATATAAGTTAAGTTTGACCGTGAGTTGACTAAATATGCTAAGCTGACAGCATAAACAACATTGACGAAGAAGTTACATATGGAGAAGGAGCTCACATTCATCCGAGAGTAATAAAAAAAAAAATCAATTATTGGATGTAGGACATGCTGAGAAATATTACTGAGGACAAGGCAACCAAAAACCCTCATGGCCATACCCCATTGATGTTGAGATAGGTGGGTTCCTCTTCAATTTTTTCTTTATCACACAAGATGCTTTCCCTTTGTCAATTTTCTCTAATCCTTTAGATAGGATGCATTTAAAAAAAAAAAAAAAAAAAAAATTACCTTGTTTATAAATATAACTTGGAAAAAAAATAAAGTGGATTACACATGAACCCATCATATAAGTATATCTGGTTAAGTAACGAGTAAATTTAACATGGATAACAGTCGGAATGAAATTGTTACAATCTGAAAACTTCTAGGTTAACATTGCTCATAAGTGAAAATTTTCAGGGTAAATTTGCACCTGAACCCAAAACAAAAATGATGTGGATAACACGAGGATTATGAAATCAAAATATTTGGTCAACTAACTGTTAAACTTAACATGAATAACGACCTGGATAAAATTGTTATCATTTGGAAACTTTTGGAGTGACATTGCTTATAAAAAAAAAAAAAACTATCAGGACAACATTGCTCTTTTATGACAACTTTCGAGGCAAAATTGGACCTTAACCCTTATTAGAATAAGTCATTTAAAATGTAAAACTTGTGAAGAAGATGAAAAAAAGAAAATAAGTAAATATTATTATCTTTATATTTTAGACACACTCAACAAATTCTTGTAAGAACAAATGTTAACAATCAGTCAATATAGTTTAAAATTTTTAGTGAAATTTGC
Source organism: Acacia melanoxylon (assembly GCA_019022615.1). Taxonomy (NCBI): domain Eukaryota; kingdom Viridiplantae; phylum Streptophyta; class Magnoliopsida; order Fabales; family Fabaceae; genus Acacia; species Acacia melanoxylon. The sequence continues at coordinate 9,110,701 of JAFJYJ010000002.1, forward strand.
ATGAATAATAAATCAATTCAAAATTAACATCTCAAAATCTTTCATTAGAGTTGCATCATATTTAAACAACAGAAAAACATACAAGGAACCACAAAATCAACATATGACAAATTGGTTCCTTAAAAAGTTTTATTCCCACTGCAGTTCTTGGGAACTTGTTTGGAATTAAGTTTCTTTGTCAAATGATGATACTGCTCTTGTATATTTAATAAAAATAACCCTCTCCCTCCCATGCTGGCCATTAGAGCTCCAACATCGGCAACTAGAAAATTATTGGGAAGGAGATTTCACTATCAATGACTAATTCACTTTAAGAAGTAACTTTAATGCTATGAAAATGACACTAAAATCTAAAGCAAGAACAACCAGTGTTTAGAAAAGTTAGGATTGGGATTCAAGTGTTAATGGTGATTTGGACATTAACGACTACTTTACTTTTAAGAATTACGAACAACTTTAATTATATGAACGAGAACAAAACAATAACTGGTGAGAATTAATATGTTGAAAAGTTAGGTTCAGATTTTGTATTAATTGAAAATTTGAATGCTTTATATTTTATATCTATTGACTATGACTAATTGTTTTAATTCAATCGTATGGTCTGTAGCTTATACAAATTAAAAACAAAACAAAACAAACCATGCCCAAAAGATAACCTGATTAACTGGATTATGTTTTTTTCAGAGTTTAATTTTGTTTCCATGCTACAAATTCACCAAGCTCTCTTGTCACATCAATTATTCCAAATAAACACGTTAATTATGGTACTCCTTATTTTTTTCGGCTTTAAAAATACATGGTTGGTCGGGGAAAGAAAAACATTAAAAATACATGGTTTAATCTCATCAACTGTTGTGGGATGCAATAATCACACTCAAAATATACCAACAAGAGCCTTAATCCTCATAAAATAAGTACAAAAGCTTTTTAACAGACCTTAAAACAAAAAAAAAAAAAACTTAAATTCCATCTTACATTTAGTCCCTAAACTAAACAAACCAACTCAACTGTCATGGTCCATGGGGCTTATTAAAACTACTATACTCACTGCATCATTCAGGATGCATCAAAACCCTCACCATTCTTAGTCCACAGTGGAATACACAATTTCTTCCACACACAATAAATTACAGATATTTCAAAAGGTTTCTAACCAATAATGTAAACATATTAGACATCTTTTTTTTGTGCTCTGGCCAGACTGAGACTGGTTACATCAACAAATACATTTATTCTTTCTTTCTATATATATATATATATATTAATATAAATTCACTCCATTTTGAAGGTGCGTCATTATTTAGACTCGCGAGCTTTTTTTTTGGGGGGGGGGGGGCATTCACCATATGAGATTGAGACGAGACTTGTGGAAATGCTTCTTCTTTATACACCAGGGACCAGGAAAGGTACTCAACTGTAACACCAAGTTAAAATCAGTTGTGAGCAGGACTCAAAATATTAGAACTCACCCCAGTGAACCCTTTCCACAGGACAGACATCTGATCATCAAAGCTAACATAATCAATGAAATCAAATATTCACTAGAAAGAAGTCAAGCATGTTAGAACTCATTCAAGAATTCAACATATATGAAGTGTGTGACGTAGAAAGCCAATTTCAAATTTTATTAAAGAATCAAATAGAGAGCTCACATTGCCGATGGTCCTTGCACCAAACCATGCAGTATCAGCACCATATGGAGGAGGTATGACTTTGATTCCACTGGACAAATGGGGAGGTAATAACTGACGGAGTTCCTTATCTAACCTTTCTGTATTTTAAGGACCCCAAAGTGGAATTAGAACCCATTAGTTGAAGCAGCCCATCACTGGGGTTTTTTCAACAACTTAATTCCATTTTATCATATTGAGATGCCCACTAGTAAAAGAAGCAAATCAATACAAATAAAAATGGACATTCACCATCTGTCCGAAAAGAAAAGGACCTTTACCTGCCAGACCTGGTAAACATGCAGTTCCCCCAGATAAAACAACAGTCTTAAACCAGTCAGGGTCACCTGCTAATTCTGCAGAATGGCAATGGTCCATACAAAGAGCTACAGCCTGGTGCAAACCCATTGTTTGCCTACACAAAGAAGTTCATTATAAGCTTAATCTACTATTCAGGGGAAACAAAGAACAAGGTGAATAGCAGGCAATAATTTTTTATGTTGTGACATCATCGCAAGAGAGAGAAACACTGCCAAAGGGACAGAATATCCTAAGGTCTTCTCGATTATGGATAAAGATGATTTTCAAGGAAGTTGCATATATACTAGACCCTGACATGCGCTACCTCATTACTTTTTCCTTGAAAGTACAGATAAATGGACTTACTCATTTATCCTTTGCCAAATTACATCATGCTTCTTATGCCGAAGCTATAGAATAAGAAGGATGACAATTAAGATAAAGAGATTTTGAGAAAATTTGCTACCCTAGAAGTTTCTTGACTTGCGGGTAGAGAGCCAGTATTTTCTGAATCTTTATGTCCGAGATGAGAATTACCATCCTCAATATGTTATAATCTACATCTGATAGTTTTTTTCCAGAAATGATATGTTGTGCTGCGGTTTCTTTTGCAATTAATAGTGCACTTAGCAAATATGATTTCTCAATATACAGTTAACATAGCCATCTATCTCTTCTTGATGGGTATATTTCTAATCCTTGAAGTATCGAATCAGCAGAATAACAATCAAATATAGACTGTTCTGGAACTGAAGGTTTTTATGATAAGACCAGAATTTAACAGTCAATTTTCATTAAGAGAACTAATTCAAGTTTCAGATGATACCAAAAGCTCCTGATCCTCCCTCTTTCTAAGAGTGAGGTAAATGATAAAAATCAAGGGCTTATAACCTTTAGTTTACGTATCATTTGTTTTTGTGATGTACTTATCAAGAAAGAACATTTTTAAATTTCAAGAACGAAAAACTGCACCACCAAGTTCTGGGCGTTGCCAAATTTCAACATAAGTTTACTTCTGAAGCTATTAAGCAACATTTTTTTCCTCAAAGGATTTAGAACCAGTTCATTCAGGTTCAGTGATGATAAACAAGCTAATATAAGAATTGGGCTTCAATCATCTTGGACCTAGGCACCCTGCACTCATAACCATATTGGAAAAAGAAAAGTTGCAACCATATTGCAAGCATACAAACACTTACAATCCAGCAAGACGAGGCTGGAACAAGATCTCTCCTGTTTGAAACCGCTCTTTTGAAAGTGTAAACCATCCTTCTCCTGCTGCTTCAAATGATGCTCGTGTATCTTTTGATTGTTCAGCTTCATAATCACTAGCAACATAGCATAGTTTCTGTTGACAGCAACCAAATCATCAGACAACTTCAGTGAGATGACTTTACAGGAAGTAATTTCTGAGTTACATACAATCATTCCCAGTACACTTCACTTGATACCAAGCATAAGAAAATTATATAATATATATATAAACGAAATCTTTAGTCTTCTGTTAGGAACCAAAACAAAAACCACTGAATAGCAATACTAATTCTGATTAATGAAGCTGATGAACCTCTATCTCAGTGTGAGAAAAGAGGATTACAATAATCTGTGGAGAAGAAAACACTCTCCCAGCCAAGAAAGAACCAGATCTTAAAGAAAACCGGTCCCCTCTCCCAAAATTCTCATACAAAATAATCCTAACTTCTCCAATCCCCTAATGGCCAATATAGTCAAAAAGCACCCGTCACAGTCCCCAAAATATCTATTACATATTACAGGGCTAAAATAACTAAAGACACCCTAATTAACAGCTAGGTATCCTAGCCTTACTCCAAAATAGTGGGAAACTTCAAAGTCAACTCTGAAACCTTAAAAAGCATCTTTCCCTTTTGCTTGTGTCTTCCTAGGTTTCCTTATATGGGTCTTACCATCGAATAGGGCTCTTTCATCTTCACATAAAAGTAATATTTCCACTGATCATTGAGATGAGTCATTACTACCATAGTTCTGCCCGCATGCACTTGCTAAACTGCAACTAAGATTTAACCAATAAATTACCCTGCAGGATCCAGCGCTAGCTCTGACTCATAAATTACAATCCATAAGGCAGAAGATATTTCAACACTTGAAACTGGGGCCAAAATTTTTTGAAGAACAAGTTTAATCAAGAAATACTTGTATAGAGTTAGAGTATATACAACTACTTTTCTGGGGACACATGAACGAGAGAAAGAAAGAACCCAAAGTCCCAAAACATCATTTTTAAACATGTGCAAACGATAGGATTTCAGTGGTCAATATTTAAAAAATCCAAAATCTGATCTGAATTATGAGAAGCTTAGAATAAAATATTGTGATTACCATTAAGAGATCTAGCATAAATGACAGCAAATTAGACCACCTATCAACCAGAACTAAAATATACAACAGCATTTCAGGATAAGAACTGATATGCAATTGAAATACACCATTACACTACAGACTACCACAATGATATTAATGGTCTCCTCAAGATTTGTAGAGAAAAATAATAGCAATACCTCTTTTAGTGTGCGAACAGTGTACAAGGATTCAAAATTCATGTTGTTCTGTTGCAGAAGCTCCCTAAGGTATCCTGTAAGTTTGATTGCTCCCAGTCCCACAACTTCCACACCCACCTTGCGCATAACTTTACCATTCAGAACTGCAAAATGATAATGCAAATACTATATTCCCATCAGAAAAATCTAAACTTAGCATTTCTTTTGCCTTTAGTTTTCTCCTTTTTTTGAAAAACTAAATAAATATGAGTACTGCTTCACGAAGAATGTTTAAGCATTAACAGCCATTTGTTCATGCATGAAACAAAAAAGTATCAGGCATCCCCACAACGACAGCGCATTTAAGCTCCACATGCAAGAATTTAATGGTATGCATAAATAAAATATTATATTAAAGAATGCAGGGTGATATATAGAAAGGAGTTTATAGGCATACTTGGAACAATAGATGTGACCTGAAAACCAATATTAACAGCTATTCCAGAAGTTTGTTTTGCAGCATACAGAGACAAAGTGGCCTAAGTTCATCAAGGAGAAAGTAAGTAATATGGACAAAATACCCAAAAATAATTTATTGAAAGAACAGAATAACCAAATTATGTCATTCAAAAGAATTATGTTCATGGACAAAGCACATTCAACATCATGTTTGGTTAATAACTTTGAATTTCTATTAGATTACATCATGTACTTCTACTTGAATATTCACACCAAGGTCCTTTGCTACTAATTTGACACATACAAGTATTGCCCTTGGTTTTTTTTTTTTTTTTTTTTTTTTTTTTTTTTTTTTTTTTTTTTTTTTTTTTTTTTGGGGGGGGGGTGTTTGGGCATCAACAAAGCTTGGATAATATTTCAAAACAATTAATTGCTGATAGATTTCAATGATGTCCTAAATCTCACCAAGTGAAATAAGACTTGTTTTGTTGTTGTTATCAAGAAAGTTTAGACCATGGACCCCACTCCACCCTTACTAATTAAGTTAGCTCTTTGTTGCTTCAGCTTAACTGACCAAAAATTCATCATGCTAGCCATTACTCGCATAATGAATACCCAAGCAATCCACAATAGTGGAAACCCAAAACCATAATTTTCTTTTCTTACCCTTCATCCGCCAAGAAAAGGTGATTACTCCAGAGAAGAAAAAATAAGTTCACTTCATCAGAAAGATCAAAGATGGATAGGGGGTAGGAATAAGTACATATAAACACTTGAAAGAGATATCAAGAGAGAAGCAGATATAGTTATAATAGTGAAACAACTACGATGCCTTAATACCAACTTCTTTTAGTGTCTGTTCTAATAAACTAATTCAGATAAGGAATCACAAAAATCCTCTATATCTGAGTTAATGAATTATTTTCAGCATCTGTTAATGTGCATCATCCTTATGGTAGAACAGTAGACATAAGGCAATCAGAGCTTTCTTGTTAAAAAGAGAGGAAAACCTGGTTGACAGCACAAATAGCAGGAACATTCATGTCAAAGAGGGCAGCACATATTGCCTCCTTAAGCTGCCGCCTTGATGCTTTGGCAGATTCAGTATCTGAAATAATGGCATGAGATTAACATTGAGCGTCAAAGAATCATATAATGCAAGAGAAATAATCTGTTTTGCACTTCAATAATTCAAGTTATAAATATGTGATAGTAAGATTTAATGAAAATGTGACGTAAGTAAGGCGACATAACTTTCTCCATTGAGTAGACTGCCCCCGTACAGAATATAGGATCCACAGCAATTAGAATGATTAGAACTCAATCAAAAGTAGAGTGTGGCGTTTGGGGCACATTTTCATTGTTACTGTTAAATAGGTATACAGATTACAAAAGCATAACTAAATGTCCAAAATGGAATTTTTTTTTTTTTCTTGTTAGCAAATACCGGAGGAAGCTTATAGCAAATGGTTCAAATCAGATATTTGGACTTGAATAGCACATATTGATTGGTGATCGGATGGTTGATATTATTAGGTATTGAGATGGGCATTCAAATGATTTGATTTGTTATTTTAATGATCTATTATGCTAGGAGCTTTCCATATTTTTTCTTTTTATCAGGATCAAGCAATAAATCATAAATGTAACTGACCGTCATAATGGCATATTGGAATAGAAACAATAACTGGTTGAGTACTTGGTTTAACCTGCATCCTGCGGAGAAAACAACTATTGCATTAGGTATCCAATACTAAACCACTTAAAAATTAGGTATAGAATAAATAGAACTGCCATGGCTCAATCATACAAATGGTTTATCTGGAAATGGATTAAGTGATACAATAGGTACGCAGGTAAAGATGCATTGTTGGAGAGAACAAGAAGAATTAACTTAAAGTAAAATGAAGCCCCTCTTAGTAAAATGCATTTTTTATCAAATATTTAAAACGACAAACCTGCTATAAATAGTTGCAAAAAAATGTCTAAGCCTAGTGTACATTGGAGACTCGAGATTACCGAATTCCTGCACATCAATGATGAAAAACTCAGGACGATGCGCATAAGAATGGAAAATAACAGCTGTTGAAATGAAAGGAGACAGCAGAAAACCAGATGCAAGGGATTGCCAGTGTATGAAAGAAAATAAAATAAAATTAGAGCAATCTTATTTAGTGCAAGTTACAATAGAAAACTATACCAAGAAGGTAGCCGATCGCCCTGATGGGCGGTCATACTTGCTCCAACCAAACTTGCAATAGCCAGAACCACCTATAGAAGCAGGCATACTATTGAATTCAACAAGAAGAAAACGTCACGGAGAACAGAAGCAGAAGCATAGGTGGTTGCAACACCAACCATCGATGATAACAGCACCAGGAACTTGTTCTCGCAGGCCAAATATACGCTTGAAAGATAGCTGAGGCATCTGACCGACTAAGGTTCTGAAATTTCAAGGAGTCAAAATACAACAAGAAATCCACAAGACGCAACGGAACACTATGATTCTGAGGTTCCAAGAGTTGACCCTCCATTACAGAGAAGGAAGCATCCGAGAAAAGCGACAAAGGAATAAGTAAGGATACTTACGGAAGAGGATGACCGGACCTCAAATTGATCTCGGCGAAAAAAATGGTATCCCATGGCTCCAATTGATAATTCTGAAAGAAATAAATCCACAGCCGGTTATCGGAGGCCAGCCATCTCCATGCTTTGCAGACAAGAGTCAATTTCGCAGCTTCTTTGGGACCCAGAAGCTTCAGGATTTGGATCAATATATCGGAAGGAATTTGATCGAATACACCCAGAGACGAATCCACTACGCAACAAAAGCGTTCCGCTGAGTTGGAATTTGAACCCGAACACGAACGGTTAGATACCGATTCCCACATTTTCCTCAATAGCGTCGCCATGAATTAGGCTGCGGAGTTAAATTCAGAACCATCAAACGCAATTTCCATTGGCAGCAAGCTTCGGGTAAGATGGGTTGTGAACTTGTACTTGTGTGGGTTGGTAGGGAAGAAGCTGAAGCAAGGTTCGTTGGGAAGCACGCGAATAGGTGTGAACACGTGTTAGAATCCTATCCATATCAGAGAGAATAAGGACAAAAGTAATAATAATAGCCTAGAGTGGTGAGTAATTCCACCTCTGGCTCTTATCCTTTATATAGTGTAAAATTAGGGTTTCAAATGAATCTTAGTCATCCATGTAGCATATATAGCTAGTATACCTATAATGAATATTTACACAATAATAATTAACTATTATCTCTAACATTCCCCCTCAAACGAGAGGGTGTGGGACACACACCGAGTTTGTCTCTAAAATAAGAAAACTGAGGGTGAGATAAAGCTTTAGTAAAACAATCAGCAACTTGATGAGATGAGACGAAGGCACATATTTGACTCCTATAGCTCCAGACAAAACTTGATCTCTAATGAAGTGAACATCTATTTCAATATGCTTGCTTCTAGCATGATGTACAGGATTAGAAGCAAGTGCTCGAGCACTTAGATTGTCACACCATATGATTGAAGGTTGCAAGATGAAGAGACCAATCTCTGTCATAAGAGAACGTAACCACTTAAGTTCTGCTGCACCATCAGAAAGAGACCGATATTCGGATTCTGAACTGGACCGAGAAACTACCTTCTGTTTCTTAAAGCACCATGATACGAGTGTGGCTCCAAGATAGACACAATATCCTCCCATTGATTTTCTATCATCAACATCTCGTAGCCCAATCAAAGATCGTAAAAAAGCCATCAGGCGAAGGGAGCCAACAGGTTTGATGTGTAAACCATAGTGATATGTACCTTTGAGATATCGGAAAATTCGCTTAACAGCTTGAAAGTGCACATCAGTAGGTTTGGACAAGAATTGACTAAGCTTATTAACAGAGTAAGCTATATCAGGTCTAGAGGTTGTGAGATACTGCAATGAACCGATAGCTCGTCTATACAAAGATGGATCTGTCATTTCCTTTCCATCACTAGCTGAAAAATGTTTGCCAGTGACCATAGGTGTTGGCATGGGGGCACAGTCATACATACCAAACCTTTTTAACAGATCTAGAGTATATTTAGTTTGATTAACATAAAAGCCAGAGGTATCCCTATGAATTTCTAATCCCAGAAAATAGTAAATGGGACCCAAATCCTTAAGAGAAAACACTGTATTCAACTGAACAGTAAAATGCTGAACAAGAGCCAAATTGTTTCCAGTAATGAGAATGTCATCAACATATATGAGAATGAATACCATGAGTCTTTTTGTCTTGAGGAAGAACAGGGAGACATCACTGCAGGCATTATGAAATCCCCAACTTGTCAATGTTTGTCGAAGCCGATCAAACCAAGCACGTGGAGCCTGTTTGAGTTCATAGATTGCTTTAGTAAGTTTGCAGATATGATTGAGTTTTGCAGAGTCTCTGAACCCAGGTGGCTGGCTCATAAAAACATGCTCCTTTAAATAACCATTTAAGAAAGCATTGTTGACGTCTAACTAACGTATCTCCCAACGGTATGTAGCAGCTAACATGAGAATAAGCCAGATGGTAGTGGGCTTGACAACAGGACTGAAGGTTTCCCCATAATCAACTCCAGCAGACTGTTGAAAGCCTTTAGCAACTAATCGAGCTTTATGTTTGAGAAGAGAACCATCAGCTTTGTATTTGGTTTTAAACACCCACTTGCAATCAACAAGCTTCTGCCCTGTATATGGTACTAAGACCCAAGTGTGATTGCGAGAAAGAGCTTCATATTCAGATTTCATGGCATTCAACCAGGAAGGAGAGGCTAAACCATCATGTAGGGTTCGTGGTTCTGTGGAGGGTGAAAGAAAAGGAGATGAAGAAGTTTCACATAGGCCTATAAAAGGATGACGAGATTTGAAAATACCAGATTTGGCTCGTGTGATCATGGAATGGTGATTTGGTGAAGAAGGACGTTGATGAAGGTGTGGTGCAGGGGAGCCGTGACTGGAAATTGAAGAAGTGGGAGGCGAAAGAGGTATGCCCGAGGAAGATGAGGGCTGGAGATATGTTGAGTTAGGAGAGGAATTAGAAGGAGTAGGCACGGGTTGTAATATTGGAAGGAGGGAGGAGTGGGCCTGAGAAGGGGATTGGGCCGCAGGGTGTATAGAAAGAATAGGCTGAGGGGAAGGGGAGGAATTGGATGAGGGAATAAGTGTAGTGGGCTCGGTCTGTGGAGTAGGAGTGGGCCTAACTTGTGGTTGATCTGTGATGATAAGAGGAAAAGATGTAGTGGGCTCAGCAGATAAACTCGAATTGCACATGAAACCTGTAGAAAATGGAAACAGAGTGGTGTCCAAAACAACATGGCGAGAAACATATATACGTCCATTGGAGTTGAGACATTTAAAACCCTTTTGACTTGAAGCTGGGCCAAGATATACACATTTCTGACTGTGAAAATCTAGTTTGTGAGAATTGTAGGGCTTCAAACAAGGGTAACAGGCGCATTCAAAAACCTTTAGAGAGGAATAATCTGGCTCCTTGTTGTATAAGCATGACATGGGAGATTTGCCTTGTAGAATTGGAGTAGGAAGGCGATTAATGAGATAAACAGCTACTTGAAAAGCCTTAATCCAATAAGCAAGGGGAACTTTTGAGTGAGCTAAAAGTGTCAACCCCATTTCCACAATATGACGATGTTTCCTCTCAGCCCTGCCATTCTGAGAAGATGTGTAGGGGCCAGTAAGACGCATAATTATACCAGAAGAGGCAGCAATGGAGATGATAGGCTTAAATTCAGTGCCATTATCACATTGAATGGACTTAATCTTTGTTTGAAATTGAGTTTCAACCATAGTCTGAAAATGTTTAAAGGCAACAACTGCATCCCCTTTGTTCTTGAGTGGGTATAACCAAGTATGACGACTAAAATCATCAAGAAAATGAATATAATAACGATATCCATTAACAGATTGAAGTGGAGAAGGTCCCCATAAATCAGTGTGTACAAGCTCAAAAGAAGAAGACGCATGAGACAGTGATCTAGAAAAAGGTAATTTCTTAGATTTACCATACTGACAAGCTTCACAAATAAATGTATCATTAACATGTACTTTGACATTACATTTCTTTAAAACTTGTAATAAAACTTTATTGCTTGGGTGACCAAGCTTGTAATGCCAAGCTAGAAAATCAGCATCAGTGAGAACTGTCGTATGTGCTTGAGGTGGTGAAGGCAGACTATTCATTGGATAGAGGCCTTGCCTTGGAGGTCCCTTCAATAGCAGTTGACTGTTTCCTTGTCCTTCACAAGACAGCCTTGATCAGTGAAAATAACAGCAACAGGGTTGTCGGTAACAAGCTTGTTCACACTTAATAAATTCTTAGAAATATGAGGCACAAGCAGAACATCATTAAGAGCAATAGTAGAGTCAGAAGCAGAAGCAGAAGAAGAGCAAGGTATATAAGCAGACCCAGTACCATAAATTTGTGCTTGAAACCCAGTACAAGAAGTTAAGTGAGATGTAGCCTTACCCACAGATTTTACAGAAGCTAGCTGAGAAGAGTCAGAGGTAACATGGTGTGTAGCCCCACTATCCATGTACCAGTCAGAGTCAGAAAAATCAGGGGATTCAACAAGGTAGGCCTGAGGTGCTGAATGAGATGGTGGCCTAAAGGTGCGATCAAAACGCTTGTAACAATTGCTAACGCGATGGCCTGGACGCTCACACAGATCACAAAAGGGGCGACCAGTATTACCTCCAGGAGAACGACCACCACGAGATCGTTGGGAATGGCCACCATGACCACCCCGCCATGGACTATGGCCAGAAGAACGTTCAGAGGGCCGATCATAGTCAGAGAACTTGGTAGCGAAATTAGCAACAGGCTGAATGGAAAGAGAGGAGAAATGATTCAACTGCTCTAGCCGACTTTCAAACGCCAGCAATGAGGACTGAGCCTCGACCCAGGAGAGTCCCACCTGATCAATCAACCTGACCACAATAGGATTGTAGTCACCATCCAGTCCGTTAAGGGTATGAAGCACAAGCTCGTCGGTTGAGACAGGGGCACCTGCGAGAGCGAGGTGGTCAGCTGTAGTCTTCATCTTCATCAAGTAGTCAGTCATTGAAGTGCCATTCTTTCGAGTATTATGGAGCTCAGAGCGATAGACCATGATTCTCGACTTGGAGATGGCAGAAGTTAAGTTGCGAGCCTCAGACCACAGCTCAAGCACAGTCCGACAATGAAGAAGCTGAGCCCCGACGTCCTGCGACATTGTATTTCGGAGCCAGCCAATAAGCATTCTGTCAGTCGAATACCACTCATCAAACTCTGGATTCGGAATCGGGGTGGGAGAGGTCGATGAAGCAATCTGCATCGGTGGAACAGAGGAGAGTGGGTCGATGTGAGATTGAAGACGATTTCCTTCAATCAATGGCAAAACAACTGAAGCCCATACCAGATAATTTGTTCGATCCAGCTTGATCGAAGATGTTTGGCTTGAAGATTGGAAGAGGGAATACGTTTTGGGCACAGTGGGTGCCGTCGTCTGGTTCGAAGAAGGAGCTTCGGAAGTCACAGAGGGAGACGCCATCTGTGCGAGAAAGTAGGGTAAAAAAAAAGAACCTTGGCTCTGGTACCAAGAGAGAATAAGGACAAAAGTAATAATGAATAGCCTAGAGTGAGTAATTCCACCTCTGGCTCTTATCCTTTATATAGTGTAAAATTAGGGTTACAAATGAATCTTAGCCATCCATGTGGCATATACAGCTAGTATACCTATAATGAATATTTACACAATAATAATTAACTATTATCTCTAACAATATCCCAGCTTTTGTCTCCCATGCGTTTTGTTATGTTTTTTTTCCCTTTTCATTTTTTGGCGACGGTGAGACTAGTTTTATTCCCTCCCTGGGATCCCTTTTTTTTTTTTTTTTTTTTTTTGCTCAAACTCCCTGCTATCCTTCACATCTTTGCTATAGAGTATTAATATTAATCTTTTATTTGACATCCTTAATTTAATTATAAAACTTCACAATTTGGTCATCAATAAATTATTGACTGACATCTTTTACTTCCCAATCTATCCAAAGATTTGGTGGTTAACGAAGCATAATAGCCGACTCAATTTAATAGAATAATTTTTTTTGGCCTTTAAGTTGTTATTTTGATATTTTATATATATATATAAAAAAATAACCGCTGCTCTGGATGAAACAAAATGATTTTATGTTATAAAAGAAAATTTATTTTATAAGGAAAATAAATGGATTTAGGGAAGCTTTACTACATTTTGATGAAGAAGGAGAGTGTTATAAATATCATGGATCCGGCTTCTCTTCCTCCTCTTCCTCATCCGGGTTGTCGGATGAAGATCGGACGGTCCATATTTTTTTTTTTAATAATTTACCGCATGCGGTATAAATTTAATTATTAAAAAAATGCGGGACCGTCAGATCTTCATCCGACGCCCATGAGAAAGAGGAGGCAATGACGGGAAAGGAAAAAAGGAGAGAAGCCGGATCCAAATATTATGATCTTTTATAGATGTTTATGACCTCCCAAGTAAGGTTGTCAAATTCACGAGTTTAAGCAAACTCGTGATAGTGACGTAAACTCGTATCGTGAATTCGAATCGTAAACTCGTAAGAGTTTACTTTTATTATTAAATAGGTATTACTAGTGTATAATTAAATAATTTAAATATGAAAATGATAACAATTTGATTTAGATATATTTTAAATCCAAATAATTGAAATTAAATCCATCAACATTCATCATTTATCATATTTAATAAAGAAATTTCTATAAAATTTCTATATAAAGCCGTTGAGCATGATTAAATAAAAAAAGTTAACATGAGTTTAAGAGTAAGTGAATACGGTTTTGTAGGCTAGAAATGTAAAAACGGTAAACTCGGTGTATAAGCTCGTGAGTTTAACCGAAGTTTACAACTAGCTAGCACAAATTTACCACTAACTCGACTCGTTTTTATAAGCTAGAAGCGTAAAAGCAGAACTCTGAGTGTCAACTCGCGAGTTTGACAACAATGCTCCCAAGATACATTTTTAAAGAATTTAATAATACTCTCATGAATCATTTCATTTCAAGGAATACTTACGCACTTTAAGAGTACCACGTCATCTAAACTTTATCAAATAAAAACATAACTAATCATATCATTTTATTCCTAATTGATAGATGATTCATCAGAAAAAATTCACATTTATTTGTTTTTAAGAAAAATACGATTTCATCATTTTGTTTTAGTTTTTTTCAAATTAAGGTGTGTATTTTTAAAAAAAAAAATTAAAATATGAATTTTTTAGTTGAGTCGCTTGCCAACTAGAATTAGTTATTACTACCTCCGATCTTAATTATAAGACCTAGTTGACCTTTTTTTGGAAAGATTAAGGAAGCTAAATAAGTTACTTAATCATTTCATATGTTGTGTTTTTTTAAATTATATATTAGTTTATTGGTCAAACTATTTAGTTTGAAGAAAAAAATAAAAATACTCTAAGTTAATTTAATTAGATTCCTTAATCTCTCCAAAAAAAGTCAACTAGGTCTTATAATTAGGATCAAAATGAGTATATTTTTATTGGACATAGGTACTTTGAAGTATATAAATATTTCTCATACTTTATGTTCCCTCATTCATGAATACGGTTAGTAACCACATGAAGATTCACTTGTATCAAATACATCAATAAATCTTTGATTTTGGGATGCACATTATGTGAATATGGATATAGTATTGTTCATCTACATATTAATATTTAATGAGAAGACTGTGCTCCTCGTGCAACCATATTGAAATATTTTTTTATTTCATACTTTACACATGGGGAGCTTGTGCATATTGAAATATTTATTTATTTCATACTTTAATAACTAAACAATAAAAGTTTAAAATTAGTACAATTCAATGACCCAAGTAGTTGGTTGATTGGGAGGCAAGTACCCACCAAAAAAAAATTAATGAATGATTGCTCACTCTTAAATTAAGTGTCCACCTTTAATACATCAAGACTACATTTCGTAATCAGATGGAGGATGAATGGTTGAATGATTGTTTAGTGCTTTATATTGAAAAAGATGTATTTGATAGTATTGATAATAAGCTAATTATAATGGAATTCCAAAAAATATTACCCAAAAGGATGACATTATAATTATTTTTTATTGTGATATACTTTTGTTATTAAAATATATGTATTTGAACTTATTGAATGTTCACCCTTCATTTAATTTATGTAGCTGTATTTCTAACAGCATTTAGCCTTACTTTTCTAAATGACATGTTTGTAAAATAACTGTCTCTCTTATTACATCATCAGTATTCACTTGATTTCGTAAATATTTTTTTAATATTTTTTTTTTTCTTGTTTATATTCTTTTATTTTTTAATGCATTTAAAACTTTCCTTAAAAAAAATTCGGAGGCAGCCCCTTGCTAATGATGCCCCTTCGGTCATTTTCTGAATCCACCATTGTAATAAGATGATGCATCAAAATTTCTAAATACAAATATCTCTTTGGGAAAATGACATTAAAATACCATATGAATTTGCAAAAACCCCAGAAGTCCTTCGAATTTGTAAAAAGACTCAGAGGTGATTAGGACTTTTGTGGGTTATGCAATTTCGTGGGAAAAGACCAGACTGCCCCTAAGCAATAAAAACATAATGTCTCTCCCTCTCTTTTTTTTTTCTCGTAAACTCTCCTCTCTTCTTCGATCGGAGAATTACCCCGCCCTAGCTCCTCGCGTTCTTCATCTTCACCCATTGCCGTTGCCCCACGCCCGTTCCCGCATCACGACGCTGCCGTCACCGCCGCTGCCGTTGACGTGGACACCATTTTTGCCGCCGCCGCCGCCGTCAGGTATGTTTCTCCCAATAGTGTTAAGCCCTGAACTTGTTCTGCATATCTGGTTTTTTTTAATTGATCTTCTAAGTTCGAACCCAGTCAAGTGAGGACGCACATTTGCCTGCCCTAGCCCTGAACTTGTTCTTCCTCTCTGTTCTTCATTCGACCATTTACCTGTGCGCGTTCTTCATCTTGGTTTCTCGGGCTTCCTAGACTCCATAGGTGGTGGGAGGATTTTTTTTTTTATATCTTTCGCTTGCCTTTCGATGGTAATTATTCGGCCATGCGCTCTCTCTTTATTCACTCGTCATTGATTTTCCTCTCGGTATTGTCGGCCTTAGCATTTTGGTGAAATTAGGATGGCATGGAGGTCGGCTTTTGCATTTTGGGGAAATTAGGAAGGGGTGCCATTGTGAGCAATTCTCTGGCTTTCCTGTTTCGAAATATTCAATGGTTCTGAGTTTGCTTTATTTCGAATTATACAATTTGTGTGGTCTTTAGTTGCAGCTGGTAATCCTTAGCTATTATTATTCTTCTGCTTTATTTGTTAGGTTGTCATTTTGCTCATCTAACTGTGCATGTAAAGTTTTCTCCAGTGCCTTTAGAATTTTTATTTTTATTTATTTTGTTCCCTGCACCAGCATTGTGATCAAACTACAAGTAGAATGTAGTTGTGAGTGTTTTGCCTACGAAGTGCTGAGCAGAAAAAACTTGTAGTTGATTTAGAACCAATTAATGAATCCCATGCTTATTAGTAATGTAATTTCCTTTTGGTTAACCACACTTTGTGGGTAGAGTATATACAAATATTCATGGTTATGACAAGGCATTTTCAAAGGGTTCCTTTATCTACTTGTTCTTGTATTTTTCTTGGTTATGACAAGGCATTTTTAAAGCATTTCAAAGGGCAAGAAAAGTTATTCTAATTTAACCATCTCATTAGCTAAATATTCATCGGCATACACAATCTCAGCTATCCAACATGCCTTAAAATCCACATACAATCTCAATTTGTTTGTGATTCTGTGTTATCCATTTGTATGGCCTAATTGTCTCCACATAATGTGATCTTATTTTTTTCCCTCTTCGTCAGGTTCATTTTGGTCTAAAGGAACTTGTACGGAAGTCCATTGTTGAAACTGAGGTAAGCAGTGCTTTGAGATGATACTTGTATACTGTTTGGTCAATTTACTATTTAGATTTTTCCCTCATCAGTTCATGGTGGAATTTTAAATTTTTCCCTCCATTAAATGCACCCAGAATCTCATGTCAATTAGATTTGCTATGTTATCTTTGTAAACTGTTTGGTCAATTTACTATTTAGTATCAAATTACTTTTACTAGGGCATTCTTCTCATGAAAGAACCATATAACATATATTAGAGAGATAGATGCTACAAGGGATTATTTAATTACTAATTGTCATATGATACTCTGAGTTCTGGTCTTCTTTCCCAAATTATCCCCTACATGACAGCAGCCTACATTTCCTGCCATGTTTGAGTAAAACTGACCTCATTCCTTACACATTGCACAAAATTACTAATTGTAATCGCTTTATTTGAAGGATTATTCTAACATTCCTTTAAAAGATGTAGAATACGGAAGATGTTAATTCTATTCAATGTGAATTCATATTTGTACTATTTATGCCATCCCATCCACCAATATGGTGATAGATTACTATTGTTCTGGTTAAACTGCGTATAATTAGCAATTTCAATCCTATGCTGAGATAAACTTTTCTTTCAGGTTGTATTGTTTATGGCTTGACTCTGTTGCTAATTGACTCCTCCTTTTAATTATTTCACAAACTTTGGCATGTATCATGCAATAGTAATTCATACATCTTGCATGATCAATTGTCCGTTGTCCGCCTAGAACTAATGTTGGGTGAACTATTGCTTTTGTACTACATTGTTTTTTGCATAATTGTTGTTGAACTATTCTTATAACTATTCTTTTTGTACAACATTCGTTTAAAAGATTTAGAGAATGGAGGATGGAAGATGTTAATTTCGTTTTGGTATTGCTGATATTATTCGATTAAAATTCTTGGAACTAGTTTTGCTAAATGAGTAAAAGCATTAGTTGTTATATGTGGTTCATGAACTCTCCTAATTGTGTGTCCTCCCATTGCAATATTTCAGGTTTAGCAAAGCAAAAGTGTAGCAAAATGTCCACTAATAGTGACAGAGCCAAAATGCAAAGAACAGAAATTATTTGGCCCCACGTTCCACAACAACCAAATTTGTGAGTGTCATTCTATGACAGATAGTCAAAAATGCTTAGTTGATGTAAATTTGTTAATTTGTGTGTTTATGTGTTGTGTAAGGTTGACTGTGGCGTTCATGTGTTGATCTGGTTGCACAATTGGAAACCCAACGAAATTATGCGGTATGGTGATGATGAGGTGAACGAGTATAGGTACAACCTCTCATGTGGTGGCTGGTCAACCATGAATTTAATAACACCGTAGATGCTGCATTGGGCCTCCTGACTCCTCCAGCAAGCCAAAGCTACAAGCGAAGGAAGAAATGACCATTGATGTTAAAAGCTGAATTTATCAATTATTGTGACACTTTTGTTACTTAGGATTCAACCCAATTTTGATGTGCTTTATGTTTGTAAATCAGGGAAGTAAAATTGAGTGAAGGATATTGCCATTTTGATGTGTTGTATCCTTCATAACAAACTTTGTAAAAACAATGCACAATTGCTTCAATGATTTTAAGTTGATTGAATCATTTACTTTCACAAATCCTGATATGATAATTACCATTCTTGATATGAGAATTACCATACATTATCCAAGGTTCCATTTTGTAGTCTTCCATGCATGTTTTGTAAAAACCAAAAAAAGTGGATTTTCACAAATCCTGATATGATAATTACCATTCTTGATATGAGAATTACCATTCCTGATATGAGAATTACCATACATTATCCAGGGTTCATTTTGTAGTCTTCCATGCATGTTTTGTAAAAACCAAAAAAAGTGGACTTTCACAAATCCTGATATGAGAATGACCATTCCCGATATGAGAATTACCATTCCTGATATGAGAATTACCATACATTATCCAGGGTTCCATTTTGTAGTCTTCCATGCATGTTTTGTAAAACCAAAAAAAGTGGACATTCACAAATCCTGATATGATAATTACCATTCTTGATATGAGAATTACCATTCCTGATATGAGAATTACCATACATTATCCAGGGTTCATTTTGTAGTCTTCCATGCATGTTTTGTAAAAACCAAAAAAAGTGGACTTTCACAAATCCTGATATGATAATTACCATTCTTGATATGAGAATTACCATTCCTGATATGAGAATTACCATACATTATCCAGGGTTCCATTTTGTAGTCTTCCATGCATGTTTTGTAAAAACAAAAAAAAAGTGGACTTTCACAAATCCTGATATGATAATTACCATTCCCGATATGAGAATTACCATTCCTGATATGAGAATTACCATACATTATCCAGGGTTCCATTTTGTAGTCTTCCATGCATGTTTTGTAAAAACCAAAAAAAGTGGACTTTCACAAATTCTGATATGATAATTACCATTCTTGATATGAGAATTACCATTCCGAGCATGAGAATTACCATACATTATCCAGGGTTCATTTTGTAGTCTTCCATGCATGTTTTGTAAAAACAAAAAGAAATGGACTTTCACAAATCCTGATATGAGAATTACGATTCCCGATATGAGAATTACCATACATTATCCAGGGTTCCATTTTGTAGTCTTCCATCCATGTTTTGTAAAAACCAAAAAAAGTTGACTTTCACAAATCCTGATATGATAATTACCATTCTTGATATGAGAATTACCATTCCTGATATGAGAATTACCATACATTATCCAGGGTTCCATTTTGTAGTCTTCCATGCATGTTTTGTAAAAACCAAAAAAAGTGGACTTTCACAAATCCTGATATGATAATTACCATTCCCGAGCATGAGAATTACCATTCCCGATATGAGAATTACCATACATTATCCAGGGTTCATTTTGTAGTCTTCCATGCATGTTTTGTAAAAACAAAAAGAAATGGACTTTCACAAATCCTGATATGATAATTACCATTCCCGATATGAGAATTACCATTCCTGATATGAGAATTACCATACATTATCCAGGGTTCCATTTTGTAGTCTTCCATCCATGTTTTGTAAAAACCAAAAAAAGTTGACTTTCACAAATCCTGATATGATAATTACCATTCGTGATATGAGAATTACCATTCCTGATATGAGAATTACCATACATTATCCAGGGTTCCATTTTGTAGTCTTCCATGCATGTTTTGTAAAAACCAAAAAAAGTGGACTTTCACAAATCCTGATATGATAATTACCATTCCCGATATGAGAATTACCATTCCTGATATGAGAATTACCATACATTATCCAGGGTTCATTTTGTAGTCTTCCATGCATGTTTTGTAAAAACAAAAAGAAATGGACTTTCACAAATCCTGATATGATAATTACCATTCCCGATATGAGAATTACCATTCCCGATATGAGAATTACCATACATTATCCAGGGTTCCATTTTGTAGTCTTCCATCCATGTTTTGTAAAAACCAAAAAAGTTGACTTTCACAAATCCCGATATGATAATTACCATTCGTGATATGAGAATTACCATTCCTGATATGAGAATTACCATACATTATCCAGGGTTCCATTTTGTAGTCTTCCATGCATGTTTTGTAAAAACCAAAAAAAGTGGACTTTCACAAATCCTGATATGATAATTACCATTCTTGATATGAGAATTACCATTTCGATATGAGAATTACCATACATTATCCAGGGTTCATTTTGTAGTCTTCCATGCATGTTTTGTAAAAACAAAAAGAAATGGACTTTCACAAATCCGTATATGATAATTACCATTCCGATATTAGAATTACCATTCTTGATATGAGAATTACCATTCCCGAATGACAACAAGATAGTCATTTACAAATCCCGACACAACATTTCCAAATGATGCTTCCCATAAATGTAACTACCATTACATAGTCTCCACCAACCAATAGATAGTCATTTTAGTGTTGATAAGTACACAATTACAAAAAGTTATAATGGGATGACAACATGTACAAAATACAAGTAAAATGACAAGTGAACATTACGATCCACATTGAAGTAATTTGTGGGCAATGAACTTGTGCAACACCTTCTTGAACTCATCCAGAGTAGAATTTCCAAAGTATTCTTGAACAATACTGAACTTTCACAAAGTTTGTAATGATTTTCAAGAATTTTACAATGGTAATTACAAATTCTTCAATGGTAATTACAAGTGGAAGAATAACATTTACCAAACATCATACCAGTCAATGACAACTATAATAAATATGCTGTAAAGAAGGGAAGGATAATTGTATTTGCATATTTCATTTCAAACAACATGTATAGAATTCATATACACCTACAAAGATATTATACTCCTACGGGTATAATCTTAAACGGCAATATTGCAAGTCTAAATGAGTTAATTGTTAAAGTTAAGCTAATTGTCATCTTTAAGTGGGGATAATGATCAATGCTAGTTAATTGTTAAACTAAAGCTAATGGTTACGACAGGCAAAGATATATCATTCTAGATATTAGGAATCATTAGGAACTATTGTTATTATCATTAGACAATGATTATACAAAATCCCAATTTATGCAAAGCAATTATGCATATGGAGACAAAGAAGTTATGCAGCCATCATTAAGTTCCCACAGTGAATGAAAAAACCCAAATGCAAGAAAATGTGATGGATCGAAATATAACAATAAATGCACAGACTTCAATTAATTCTTGTTGGCGCCTTGAGTTGAATTCTCGGTTCCGGCCTTAATTATTGTACCTATCCAAGTTTTGTCGCACTCTTCCACTTTATCGATGCTTCAGCTTCACTTCTATTTTTTTTAAAAAAAAAAAATACAAATCAACAAATGCCTCTCACCGCTTTATTTCATACCCAAGAGACAAAGGAAGGGCTCATCTAATTTATGACCATTAATCAATTTTCGGTTTAGGGAAAGAGAAGCGTAAAAACGGAGGGAGCAAGCATATGATCGCACTTTAAAAATTTAGAACCCAGGTTTACATGATTTATGAGAGACATTTAAGCTCGTCATAAAGGGAGGGAGAAAACATTTACCTCTGTTATACTGAAGCTCTATCATAAATTTATTGCAAACTTCACAAAGAAAGCAATGTT
This sequence comes from Acacia melanoxylon, assembly GCA_019022615.1. NCBI lineage: Eukaryota > Viridiplantae > Streptophyta > Magnoliopsida > Fabales > Fabaceae > Acacia > Acacia melanoxylon. The sequence continues at coordinate 9,132,750 of JAFJYJ010000002.1, forward strand.
AATAAATAGGAACAAGGACCGAATCTTGCCTCTTCTTTTTCCTTTAACGGCGGCGTCCACGGAGGAGCTTCGGCTTCAACGGCGGCGGGTGGGTGCTCCCTGGCGGTGCGTCCAGACGACACACTAGGGCTCCGGCAGTGGGGGTCGATTTCTGCCTTCCTGCGATGATAGCTGGGAAATATTCAGTCTAATTGATTTTACAAAACCTCCTCCACACATATTAAGGCAAGGGTATAATGGTCTTTTCCCACGAAATTACATAACCCACAAAAGTCCTAATCACCTCTCGAGTCTTTTTACAAATTCGAAGGGACGGGGGTTTTACAAATTCATATGGTATTTTAATGTCATTTTCCCTATCTCTTTCGGGTTGCGTGAGGATTTAGTTTCTTTCCTCGCACTTAAAATTTTTGACAAGTTTAATTTTAATTTTAATTCCAATAAAAAATGACTTCCAACTTCAACACTAAACAAATATTTCATAATTAAAAATATTTTATAAAATCACAACACCACAAATATAATATATCTATTTTTCCTTGCGTGATAAATTAAAATGTCATGAAACATGCAGATTTTAAATCACCATCACCAATATCATCAACAACAATAAGATCCATTCCTTCACTTTCTCACCCATCCACTTGATCCTTATTGCAATAATTCAAAATCTCATATCATAAATTAATCTTGACTAGATGGGCCTATCTACTTCAACTTGGGATTGAATAATATTCAATCAAACTTAAAGTGTTTTAATTACGATTTAGTCAACTTTCACCCACTTGATCCATCAAATTGTTAATGCTTTGATTTTACCCCAAAGATAAAATTTCTTGGGAGAATTAGCACGGGTTTCTAAAGACATGATTGGATTACTAAAATAGAAGATGATAATCTCATTGTCATTTTTCTCATAATCTTATCTTCACCTCAGATCATAAAATCTATAGTTTAGATTTAATATTTTATAAATTAAAATTTATTCATTTCTCATGGATTGTAAATATGAATGATATATATATATATATATATAATTTTACAAAGATTGAATCATTTATTGTTTTAATCTAATGGTGGATATGAGAATTATAAGAAGAAAATGAGAAAGAGGACAATGGTAGAAACCCAACCCGAGCAGTATAAACTAGTTGTCATTTCCTCCTCTAAAACTTGCTATTACATGCTCCTTGGACTTTAGCGATTAAATGCCTTCCTTAAGACCTTATAAAAATTCCCCCAACTTTTTCCCTTTGCCATGAAAAAATATGCTCCTATGATCTTTAATGTCAGGGACGGAGCCAGGAATGAAAATCAGGGGGGCGAAAATTACAGAATGAAACCCAGTGGAGTCAGTATTTGAAATTAGAGGGAGAAAATTACAAAATCGAACCCAAAATTTATGGAAATTATGATTTATTTCATAAAAATTTCAATATTTTCAGTTTAGTCTCTTTATGAGACTTTTTAATAGGAACTAAAGAGAAAACATTAAAATTTTTATGAGGCTAAAGCATAATTTCCAAAAAAATTGGGTCAAATTCTATAATTTTAGGGGTCAAATTCTATAATACCTACTTTAATTAATTTGATTGTATTAATAATGTTGGTTAAATTAATTAATAAAGTATAATACATTTTTTATAACATCATAATCATCTTCTTTATCATTCCTTTCCTTCCATTTTCTACTTCATTTTGTTAAGAAAATGTCAATGGGTTTAATTTGTGAAAAATGAATAAAAATGTAAAATAAATTTTACATTTAGTAATTAACAAGATGTTGGTTGAAATGATGAGGGATCTCACCCTGTAAAGAAGGATAACACAAATTTAAATCTCAAAAAACGTATTTGTTGAAGAGAAGTGATACTTTTTTACCTTTTTTAAGATTCTACCGTAAACCCTTCGTCAAATCAAAATATTTAAAAAAGAAAAAAGAAGAAGTAACAACTAACAACCTAAATTAGGTCTTCTTACAAGCACAGGAGACCGATTGTGATTCAAAGCTAACCCAGAGAGAGGCTCCCGCCTTAAATCGGCCGTCCCTCGTAGTTCCTCTACACTATTGCGTCTCACACTTCGTCTCTTTCTCTAATCCCTCGCATTCCCTTCCTGTTCGGCCGTCAGCTCGTACCCTATTTTTCCGGCGGCGGAGCTCTCTCGTCTCTCCCTACCTAATTCCTGTGATTCATACTCCTGTACGTTCACGTCTAACCGCTTGACTATTTTTATAATTATTCGCTGTTGCCATTAATTTAATTAGTGAGCGAGTTTTTTTCTACTTTAATTACTAATAGCAGTATCCGATTGCTATAATCTTATTTCATATCCTCTTATTTCTTTCTTGCTGCTTATTTCTGTCGTTGTTGTTATATGAATGAATATTGTCTTATGCGTGATGCAGTGGTAGATTGGTTGCATATTTTTGTTGCAGGACTTGATACTTCATTGGCTGAGCAAAAATAATCAGCAATAATGTATCTTCAGTGTTACATAAATGAAAATGGTGATAAAGTTTACACTACCAAGGTAACGTTTAGTTTCTCTTTAGTAGTTCTGTTGCACAACATGGTTTCTGCTAAACTGAAGTCGAAGGAATTAAACATGAATTTTTGCCGTGCCTTTCATTATGGAAATAATCAGATTTTTAAATGCACCAGCGGGTTCATGAAGGAGAATGACAATGTGACATGTTCAAAGGACTTGTTAATGAAATATAACTAATTGACAAATCTACTATACTTTTAGTTTTTTAATTTGTTGTTTGAAGGTTCAGGTTTACGGATTAAAAGTACAAGTAATATATCAAAATTCCTATTAAATATTCTAACATACCCCTAGTTTATTTTATCTATTCTCTCCATAATTATCTCTAACTCCATAATTAAAGTTAGTGAAGATATACTTGTAAAAAAATAGGAATTAATATTGTCTTTGATTTTTAAAACGACATATGTATAAAAACAAAAATCTTATTTAAAAGTGACGATTAAAAGAAAGGGGGAGAGCAACTGTCGGAAATGCTTTACATTACATTTAGCTGCAAGTGTGGCTTAAAAGATGATTAGGAAAAAGAAGGTAATGTGATGATTGGAAGAGATGGGCAATTGTATTAACTGGTCTATGTGTATGTTCCCTAAGTACTGGATATTAAACCTTCTCTTTTGAAAAGTGATTGTATCAGTAGGATTGCTGCATAGTTAAGTTTGGAACTCCATCCTATGTTGCTATGCACTAAGTCCAATGAATGGATTGTTGTATTAACTTTTAGCTTTTCTGTTCATTCAGAAAGAATCACCTCTGGGTTTGGCGACACAGTCTGCTCATCCAGGTAATATAGTTTAATTGTTTCTTCAATGATGGCTCTTTTTCCCGGGGTTTTCTGAACATGGCCATTCACAAGTTCCTTATGAGTTATGTCCCCCCCCCCCCCCCCCCCCCCTCCCACCAAAAAAAAAAAGCATTTTAAAAGAAGAAAACACAAATAAATTTTGAATAATGTATGTGAGTGATATCTGTCGAGAATGCAGAGTTTGTTCATTTTCTGTAGACTTGAAGCCTAGATGTTAGTTGCATAGGCCTGCTATCAGTAATCAGTCTATGGACCCTTTTTTTTTCTCACTTCAAAGTTTTGCATGAGGATTTTTTGTCCTTTTACTGAAAGTACTGCAACCTAGATCGATCGGTGAAGATGCAAGTTATTGCATATTGAAATCAAATTGAGAAATCCAATCTTGATGGTAATCTGAGCTCTTGTTCTGGGGCTTGACTTTGTGGGACGTGTTTGTATCCTGTTACGTATGGTACATTTGTGTTGCTGTCATGATGGGATTCATCTGAATGAAGGTGCACCTTCCCCCTAGGCAGCTACTTTATTGGTTTAACCCTTGTGCTGTAGTTTTGTACTTAAGGTGTTTCATTTTATGTCAGAAACAAAACTTAGTTTCGGTGGTTCTCAATGTAAAACCAAATATGTATTTAATGGCTGTCACTCTTTATTTACATCAACTATAACTTATTGATGGTTGATCATTGTTTTGTATCTGTTCTTTATTTAATGACTTTTCAGCAAGGTTTTCACCCGATGATAAATTCTCGAGGCAGAGAGTCCTACTGAAGAAGCGCTTTGGTCTGTTACCAACTCAGCTGCCACCTCCAAAGTACTAAATCAATATATGCATCTTTGTTCTTTGTGAGATTATTTTAAAGAATTAATGGAGGTGCTTTTGTTCTCCCCTGTTTTGTACCAATGAACAGTGACTTGATGGAAGAAATATCTTTTTTCTGGCCAATGATAGAAGAAAATATCTGGGGCTGATATTTCTTTAGAATGTAATGATTGACTTGTTGGATGTAGAGATTATTATGAATTACAACGTTTTTGTTCATGTTATGGTTTCATGGAAAGAGATGATTATAGTTCTCCAGCTTGTGAATTGCTTGTTATGGTCGTTAAGTGTCTCATTGTGGGAAATGGCTACGGTCCTCTGCCTTAGCGTCCATTGCGGCTTATACGTCGACGTATAAGCCGAAGTAGACGCAATGGTCTTTTTTTTGCCTCTTTTTTTTATTTTATTTTATTTTTTTAAAAAGAAAAAGGGACCAATGTGTCATCTTCAACTTATCCGTCGACGCATGCCAAAATGGACCGATGACGTGGGCCAGAGCGAAGGGACCGTAGCCGCTTCCCTCATTGTGTCTTCCTCCCGACAAGGCTGATGGTGACAGGAAGATCATTAATTCTTCTTTTGACCTAGCAGTGATTTTTCCTAAGGCTTTGTTTGAGAGTTTCATTTTGGAGGGAAAGGAAAGGGAAGAGAGGGATTTTGGTTGTCCTTCCTTGATATATCTGAGGAAAGGGATTACCAAAAACCCTCACTTCCCTTTCCTTTCCCTCCAAAAAAACTCCCAAATAAAGCTCTAAAAAAGTAGTTAATAGCTGGCGGATTGAGATTATTTGTATAGACTTGAAAGTTTTGAAAAGTATATTGTAAAGTTTTAAAAATCGGGAAAGTAATTTACATATAACAGAAAGTTTTGTAATTTAAGCCTTGATTAAATAAATTTAAAATTACTAATAATTTTGTAAGAGTAATGCTTATATAATATTCAAATATTGGGAAAGTATTTATCCTAAAAATAATGTTTTCTATTAACTACTAAATCATTATCATATAAAAGGAGAAAAAAGTGTTTTAATTGGTTGAAATAGTATTTCTAACCTTCAAATAATAGGATAAGCTTTTGATCATAAACTTTTTTTTTTTAACATCCAACACCCAAATATATTTTTTAGGTGTACCCAACATTCTAAAAATTATCTAAATTGAAAATTTCATAAAAGAAATACTTTAGGGTGACTTAAACACCTTAAATAATTTACTAAATTTGTAAAGTTTCAAATAGTTTGAAAACGGTAACATCAGTTCAATGGTTAGAAGTAAAAGTAAAAATCGTAAACTTATAGGAGTAATGCTTATATAATATTCAAATATTGGGAAATGTAAAGTTTCAAATAGTTTGAAAACGGTAACATCAGTTCAATGGTTAGAAGTAAAGTTGTCAAACTTGCGAGTTTAAACAAATTCATGACAGTGAGGTAAATTCATAGAGTAAATTCGAATCGTAAACTTATAGGAGTTCATTTTTACCTTTAAATAGATATCAATAGTGTATAATTGATTAATTAAAATATAAAAAATAACAACAATCTGGTTTATAGATTTTTTAAATTCAAATAATTAAAATTAAATCTATCAACATTCCTAATTTATCATATTTAACAAAGAAATTTATATAAAATTATTTTTAAAGCAGATGAATATAATCAAATTGAAGAAGTTAACACAGTTTTTTAAGAAAACATAAAAACAGTAACCTCAGTATATTAACTCATGAGTTTAACTGAGTTTACAATGATTACGAGTTTATCAGTGACTCGGCTTAATTTTGTAAGCTAAAAACGTAAAATCTCTAAACTTGGAGAGTCAACTCGAGAATTTGACAACAATGATTAGAAATCCTAACTAATTTTTGATTGGTTTGATTTTATTTTCATACCCATCTTATTTTAATGACTGAACTTAGTAATACTTAAGTGTCAAACAAAATAATTGGAAGTTTCTAAAGAAGGAAATCCAATTTTATTGAGCAAGACATGCCTTGAAAGTATTCCTAAAAATCAGAGTAAGTGGAAACTATGTGCTTAATTCATATGCTATACTTGAATAAAAATATCTAGAACATTTCTGTCGAAAAAAAGAGATTAAATGAGAAAAGAATACATAAATTTTGTATGCACTCAAAACTCATCAAAAAGTTATTAAATCATTTGTTATTTTAACACATTATATAAGTTTTATAATTTTTTTTTTTTTTTGGCCACCATCTATAATTTCTTTTTAAATCTCAGTTAAGGCGTAATGTGCAGAGTCTTTTTTTCCAGTCAACTTCTTCATATTTCTTTTAAATAATTTAATATTTATTTTTAAAAATCCATGCAAAGGCATGCGTAGTTATTACTACATATTAGAGGCTGATACAAGTTCACCAAAAATCTTTGATCCAAAAGAAACCAATAAAACAACGCCACGTTATCACCAAAATCTACATTCTTTCAATCTCATCCTCACAAAGCATCTTCCTATCCGCATTTAATAATTTCTCATCCCACTTCTCTCATAATCCCACCCTCACCACCCAACGCGATCCAATTTCACCGATCCTCTCCAATAATGGCAGCTTCGTCGATGATTTCCTCTCCCACATTCTCGCCGGCCGCCCAGATCCGCCGCCACTCCCCGGCGTCAAGCCCCTCCGCCCTGAGCTTCCACGGCCTCCGACCGCTCACCATCAAGGCAAACCCTATCTTCACTCAGAAAAGGACCACGGCGGCGCGTAGAGGTTTGGTGGTTAAGGCGGAGCTGAATCCGTCGGTGGTGATCAGCCTCAGCACAGGGCTGTCGCTGTTCTTGGGGAGGTTCGTGTTCTTCAACTTCCAGAGGGAGAACATGGCGAAGCAGGTGCCAGAGCAGAACGGATTGACGCATTTCGAGGCCGGAGACACAAGGGCGAAGGAATACGTCAGCCTTTTGAAGTCCAACGACCCCGTCGGATTCAACATCATTGACGTCTTGGCATGGGGCTCCATCGGCCACATCATCGCTTACTACATCTTGGCCACCACCAGCAACGGCTACGATCCCAAGTTCTTCGGCTGAACCCTAATTTAAATTCCTTTCTGAACCTCTCTTTTCATAATTCTTATCCCCTAGCTGTATAGTTTCTTCCTATGATCTATCATATTTTGTTCCAAATCTAGCTCTATGATCAAATGAGAACAACTGATTTCTTTTGATCTATTAATTTTTAATTTTTTTTGATTTAATTGATGTGTGGGACTGAATTGAATCAATCAATTGGATCGGAAGACCTAGAGCTAAGAGATTAGTTCTAACACACTAAAGTGGAATCACTGAACGTGAAACAGGTAGTTTTTATCGTTGTTATGGATTTAATGATGAGTTTAGTTAGTAAAACATTAGTGTAATTAAGTGCATGAATTAATATTAATATTTAATCTAATTTCAAAGTAGCTTGCTTGTTTAGTGCTTTGAATATACAGTACTGTTGCGTAAAATATAATTGGAGAAAAACTGATGAAGAAGTTTTGAAGGTTAACACTTAACATGATGTGTATTGTTGTTTTTCCTTATTTCTTTATGTTGGGTTGTTCAGTGAGATTTTCTCACTTTCTCAGATCCCATTTGATTGGTCCTCTAAAAAAGTAACAACAATTTTTATGTTACCTTAAAAACACATTATAATATATATATATATATATATATATATATATATATATATATAACCAGTGGCGGCGGAACTAGAAATTTTTTTTAGCGAAGCCCAAAAAATAAACATATCAACTTCTCTCTTTAATTCTTATTATAAGGCATCAACTAAACTAACAAGTATATTTGGTTCTTTTTATAAAACACTTGTTTGTTTTTAAATAACATTAAATATTTTTTTTTTCATGTATACCCATAATTAAAAAGGTAGTGAGTGATAATAATAATTAATAAAAATTAATTATTACTATTTTTTTAGGAAAAAAGAAGAAGTAATAATTAATATGATATTAGAGTTTAGTGTAATTAATAGGAATAATATTGAAAATTACTTAAATTTTAGTGACAAATTTAATTACTTTAACTGCTTTTTATTGATCATGAGAATTATTAGTTGGTTCCTTAAATAAAGGAGTAGTATTTACTAAATAAGATCAAATAAGGAAAATACAAACAGATAATAACATATAATTATAAATTAAAACAATATATAAGATGATACTAATCTTTTTGGTATCTCAAACAAGTTAATTTTACTTTCCTCTCATTTTTAATAAGTAATGAAACAAATATTATCCTTACAGAAGATAAAAAATTATTTGTAAATTTAGAAATCAAATAAAATATCATATAATAAATACATATATATTCTAACAAATTTTATAAAATCAGTCAGGCCCATAAAAGCGTTCCGCCACTGTATATAACATTTTGAAAGCTTACTGGTTTCCAAAAATGAGCATAGAATTGCATGCGCAGTTCACATTTTATGCTCATCTTTTATATATTTATTATGTGCTCATCTCTAAATAAAGGGTTTTTTTTTTGAAAAAATACTTTATGCCCTAAAATTTACTTAATTTAAAATATTGTGTATTGAAAAAATATTTCAGATATTATGTGTTATTGGAAAAATATTTCAAGATTTCAGGATATTGTGGTTACAGGAAAAATATTTTTGTATGTATGACTGAAAATTAATTAATTTAGAGTTTGATGTAAAAAATATTTTGGTCAAAGATATAATTTAATTTAAAGAAATAAAAATATATTAAAAAAATTTAAAAATGTCCCCACCCCAAAATTAAAGAGATGAGTACATAAAAGATGAGCATGAAATGTGAACATGAGTTATAACAATTAGCAATATTTCGTATTTGTTTTCTTTTTTAAGATAAAAGATCAAATTTATATTAAAACATGAAATGTGAGTACAACAATTTCATATTAAAACAAGTGACAAACACAATATAAGCCGTACAACACAATGTAAGCCAATTCCTACATAAGCAAATATCACAGCATAGGTTGTTGAATATCGTTACGCGTTTTTAAACTAACGATCAACGTTAGAGTTTTTAACGGAGAAAGCAACATTCTTTACGTTTTAAAACTTCAGTTAAATTCTTTCCAAAAAATATCAATTTTTTTCGAAGTTTAAAAATGAATGATGATTTTCCGTTAATCTGGCCAACGTTAGTTGATCGTTAGGGTTTTTAATGAAGAAGAACATTGCTACATTTTTGTGCGAATATTATGTAATATTATTATATTATATTATTCTCCCTAGATTGTTGTAACCTCTCCTGTATTCTCTCCTAGATTTTTTCCATCGGTTACTCCTTTATTTTTCTCCTTAGTTTGTTTAGTTTTATCTCTCTACTTATTATATAAGTAGGTATTGTATCACAACATTTATCAATGCAATCCGAATACAATTTCCTTTCATATTTATTTCACATGGTATCATAGAAGGTTTAAATTCTTGAAGTAAATTAGCAGTCGTTGTGGTTCTCGGCGATGGTGACTTGCTGCCTTCCAGAAATAGTTGTAGAGGCTGCAAGACACATAGCGCCGGGAGACACACATCTCTGGTTGAACCGAAAAACACAAACAGGAACTTCTTCACCTTCTCCAATCACCTTCATCTTCACAAGTGAGCCGTGAGAAACAAAGCTCGACATTTCGAGCTTGTCGGCCGAAGAAGCGAACTTGAAGGTGAAGAACAGTTGTGATATTTAGAACACGGGAATTTCGGAATTTCAAGTCACTCTTTTTGTTTCAACCCAAGTTGAGAGCTTCAGGGGAGTTTGAACTAAAGCGTCGACTACCATCGTTGTAGATTGCCTCTCTACCACGGTGTCTCTTTCGAGATTTCTCGCTAGGTGAAAAATAACTGGCGGCGGCAAAGATCTGTCAAGTCTCGCGGCGTCTCCGGAAATTTTCTCGACTCGAGTTCATCCAAACTCGGTGTCGACCTCGTCTCTCGCCTTTCACACCCGAGTCGCGAATGCAGATTAAGGTCTCGCATTTTCCGAATTCAGATTCGACCATCATCTTCGAAACTGGTTTCACTCGACAAACGTCACTCTATTAGTCTCATCCGACGCCATCAAAGTTAGTCCGTTGACTCGTCCGCGTTTTCGTTCTGTCTCGGCGTCCTGTCACGGCGTCATTCAATTTCACAGCACTGTGCTCTCGGTCTCCTGTGTGATTCACGATTCTCTAGCCATTCCTTTTTTCTCACAAGATATTGGTACATTCAATTTCACAGCACTGTGCTCTCGGTCTCATGTGTGATTCACGATTCTCTAGCCATTCCTTTTTTCTCGCAAGATATTGGTATAATTTTTGGCCAATAATTTTTTAGTTGCTGGGCTCATTTGGCCATTGGGCTTCAGGTATTATTTGGGCTGTTACTATGCTTCACGAGTACACTGCTGAAGAAGAAGGCATGTCCAGTTAGTTCTCAGCCTGCGGCGCAAGAAGAATCAGACCAAAAAAAAAATCGAGGATCAAATTGTAATTTCTGAAATTCACACAACCAATATGTCATTTATCAAATTGAAGGACCAAATTGTCATTTCAAAAATTCGTAGGCCTTTGAGACTCAAAAAGAAACAATGTCGGATAAAATAAATGGACCTTTAAAATTTAAAAGACAACCCAATGATTTTGAATACTCAGTTATGGGACCTTCATCTCCGATCTTGTCGCCCGGCCGCTCGTCCGTCGATCTTGTCATGGCCATGACACCGTCAATCTTGTCACGGCCAGCCGCCCATCGATCTTGTCGCGATTGGTTACTCCGTTGTCGTGTATCTCGCGCCGTTCATCTTGTCGCGCAATGCAGTTAACTCCCAACATCGTCGAGACTCCAATAAGTTGCATAAGCAAGTTGGACATGATTCACATCCATGGTCCAACTTGGGGGGAGTGTGGGAATATTATATAATATTATTATATTATATTATTCTCCCTAGGTTGTTGTAACCTCTCCTCTATTCTCTCCTAAATTTTCTCCTTCGGTTACTCCTTTATTTTCTCCTTAGTTTGTTTAGTTTTATCTCTCTACTTATTATATAAGTAGGTATTGTATCACAACATTTATCAATGCAATCCGAATACAATTTCCTTTCATATTTATTCCACAGTTTTTAAACTTCGGGGTAAAATTCTTTACGTTGAAAACTTCATTAAAAATTGGTACTTAACCCATAAAACAATATACTCAATTATACTTAGGACTAAAAGAATTAAAATGATATTCCTCTCGGTTGATTATTTTGTTACTATATTTTTATTTAAGTAAAATAAAACCCTCTTTTTCATATTTTATTATCATTAAAATATAAAAATTCAACCAAGGAGGAGAGGGAATGGAAGTTGCCTATACCCGTCCTTTAAGAATTAACTAACCAAATAAAGAAAGAGAGCACCTCACCTCCTATAAAAAAAAAAAAAAAAAAAAAAAATTGTGCTTCCCATCCTTCCTTAAAAGATTTATAAGCATAATAAGGGACTCCCCAAACCCCAATGTCATAGTCTCTTGCACACATGTTTCAAACCTCCTAGCACTAAATTGTTTCTTTTCTTTTTTACTAGGTCAAAGTTTTTCCAGTCAAAATTACAAATATTCCACAAACAAATAAAATTGTATTATAACCATCATACTATTGATTGATTGAGGTTCTATACGACCTTCTTCCTTATAATACAAGTATTTGTTGGAAGAGACGAAAAATATTTACCCTTAAGTCTTAAAAAAGAAAAATCTTTATCAAATAAAAAAGGGTCAAGATGCATCTTACACTTTCCAGTGAAATCTAATACCCTAAAGTATTCTTTGGTGCACTCAACACTTAAAGTATTTTTTCTAGTGCACCTAGGACCCTAAAGTATCTTTTAAAGTGCGTTCAATACCAAAAACTATTTTTTTATACATCCAACACACTAAAGTATTTTTTTAGATGTATTTAATACCCTAAATTATATGAATTGTTAAGGGCAAAGTTGCATAAAAAAGTATATTAAGGTGATAGACACTCTTTAAAAATACAAAATACTTCAGAGTACTTGATACATCTAAAAAAAATATTTAAGGGTGTTGGTTTCACCATAACCTAAAAAAAAAAATGTATTATAACAATACGGTTTAATTTATTGATGTCATGATTATGCCGAAAGCATTCCCATTTGCAACCAAATTCAAAAGACCAATTGCTATGATTGTCTTTTTATGATGCATCTACAATTTTTTTAAAAAAAAAATAATAATAATTGAACATATAATAACATAATTAATCATTTTTGACTACGTGAGTTTAATTTGCACACACAACTTAAAAATCGATTTTTTTTTTTCCGTGAAAAACCCCAGAAGTGAAATAAGAAAAACCAACTTCAATCAAAGTACATATAAACAGAGAAAAGAATATCTTTCCAATAATATAAAAACACAATATACAGCAACTGCATCTATTTATGTCTTAGACAATAAAAATAACTTGAGAAGCCCTCACCACCATCACCAACAATACTCTTATCTTCTGCTTATTAATTAATTAACTATATTATAGTCCATGCGTGAAGATCACAGAAAATAATTTTTCACAAAAATTAAAACTAGGAGATAGAGAATCTTCTTCTTCTGGGCCGGGTCACATCCACAGTCCCAGGCCCATCATCCATGTGTAGCGTATCTTTCGACCCACTCTTGAATGGGTTAAGCTTACCCAACTTCTTGGACATGGTCGAGAAGAACGTGGGCTTCTTCGTCGTCGTTAGGCCTCCAGTGCCGGACGACGACCCTCCCTGAACGTTCTTCTGCAAGTCCGAGACGTACATCTTCATCTTCATCAGCTCCGTTCTCAACTGTTCGTTTTCCCTCACCAACGTCACGTCCGTCTGAAGCTGCTGATTCTTCGCCTGGTGCGCATCCTTTTCCTCCACGCCACTCCTCATCTGTAGCTGATCGTAGTACAGTGCGTGCAGCACGACATTCACCGGCAGCCTCTTGTTCTGGGACGCGTGTACACGCGCTTCGTACGATAGTTTCAGAGGGTCCATCACGCTGCATGCCTTTTCTTTCTCTATCTCATCCAGATTCGGATGAGCCTGTAAGCAGAAAAACGTTCAAACGCTGTGTTAGGGTACGAATTGTGGTGTTGTTTGGTTAATTGGATGTGTTTGGGAATGGGAATATGATCGTTCATACCTTGAGGTAGATATCCACGGCGCGGTAGAGGTCGTCGTCAACCTTTCGTGCGCTCTTGGGGATGAGAACTGCAATGCTGTTGAACTTGGAGATAGTGAGCTCTGCGTAGTTCGCGATCTCGCTGAGGTAGGTGTCGACTGTCCTGGCGATGCGCTGAGTTGCGGCTGAACAGGATTCCTTGAAGTCGCCGGTGTTGAAAACCGTTGTGCTTTTCTCCTTATCGACGTAACCCGAGATTATCCTTCTCACGCTGTCCAGATCGAGTAGCCGATCGCCGTCGTAGGTGAATGAAAGTACCAGGAGGTCGTTGACCGTCACGTGCTCGAGTATGTCGGAGATCCGCTTCTCGAGCTCCATTTTGCCGCTGCTCGAGACTCTCAGGAAGATTGCACACCGGAGGAGGCAACAGAGGAAGTTGATTGGGAAGGCTGCTTTCTCCGTGGGAAAGAGAGAGACAATGGATTCGAGAAGCTCGCGTTGTTCGGTCCGGGAAATGGAACCGGCGAGGTTTGCTGCCTTGATGCCGTCACCTGAGTGATCTCGGACTAACTCCCGGAGCGCACGCTCAGTGTAGGTAATCAACGCGCTGGCCAGAGTCAAGGCCTTCGCGCCGCGCTGCTTCATTGCGGCGATCACTTTGCCAAAGAAATCGACGTTGAGGATGGCAAGCTCTTCTGTCCACCAGTTCGGCGGTGAACGGCTAGGAAAATTGGCTTCGCTGCAAGCCTTGATACCAACAGCTTCAACGCACCGTTTAACGATACCGAGTTCATCAGCATATGGAAGTAGCTGCTGACAAGATTTGAGGACGAGGATGGCGCGGGAGAGGCTGTTTAAGGCGACCTGGGAAAGAAACTCTTCCGTTCGACCGGTGAGATTGTTGTCGCAGTAATTATCATTCATCTGGAGGTACTCGGCGGCACAACGCAGAGCGGCGATGTTGTGAACGTTGATCTCAAAGTTAACGCCGTAACAGAACTTGGCAGCCTTCTCGAAGATCTCAGGCCCTCCAGGGATATTAGAAAGATCGATTCTGGTAAGGCCTCTTTCTTCAGACTCCATAATCAGCTTTCTGATGTAGCTGCTCTTTGCCACAAGCATAAACTGCTCCGCCACAACACCATTAACAAATAAAAAATTCCGTTTAGTTTAACAATTTACATGAACAAAACCACAAAGCTCAGAAATGTGCAAGGAACAGGCAATTTTCTCTACCTTGTGAAGGGAAAAATTTGCTTCTCCAACTTCAACAACAACATCTGTTGGGATATCTTGAGAGAAAACCCTGCAATAAGAAACCAAACCAATTCAATTCATGAATTCTTGGCAGTTCATTTTCTTCCGTACGAATTAGAAAGTAAAATGGTATTTGATGGGTTAGCAAATCAAAGTACCAATTGCCGGTTCTCTCCATGGCAGAAGAGAGACTGCTGGAGTTGGGAACCGCCATGAATGTTGTGTGGTTTGATTTTGGAGCTTGAGAGCTCAAGAAGGCGCGTAGGTATATTACAGATAAAAGGTGGATTCTGGTGTGGATTATAAAGAAATTGAGTTACATTTCATTATCACCGTAGTTTTGAATGCGGCCCCCCTTTGTGCTGTAGCTTTAGCGGAAGGAGACCCTCTCTCATGATCTATTTTTTTTTTTATTTTCGCTCATGAGCTTATTGGTCGGTTGATTGGGAAAAGAAGAGAAGAGTTAAAGTAGTATTGTGCCATTTTAGATTGATTTAGACAGACATAATTTAGAGATGATGAGAAAATGACAATGAGAGAAACCCGACCCGCTTTAGCTCATTTTTGCCATCTTAGTTATCCCCTCTAGTCTTTATTATAAGGCACTAACTTACAAGTTTATTTGGTCTTTTTTATAAGACACTTGCTTGTTTTCAATGCGCATTAATTATTTTTTTCCATGTCTGCCCATAATTAATAAGAGTAGTGCGTGAGAGTAATAATTAATATGATATTAGAGTTTAGTGCAATTCGTAGGGGTAATATTGAAAATTAGTTAGATTCTATGACTACTTTATTGACTTTAACTACTTTTATTGGTTTGTGAAAAAAGTTAGTTGGTGATTTATATTAAGGACCGGAAAGGAGTACCTTTTTGGCGTTCTTTTCCAGCAAGTGGGATTGTCCTTCTGCTTGTATCTGCATCCAGAAAAATGGGAACTGATAATTCGATATTTGACAACAATATAGAACCAATAGATTCTTCCATATTGATTTAATCTTAGTTCCCTCTTCATCTCCAAACATTTTCACTTCTTGGTGTATGCATATCTTCATGCTAGTTTGAAAATTGATCATGTTTTGCCTTGGTTATATTGGTTTGAATTTTCAATGACACACTTGTTACTCTTTAGATAATTCTTCGAAAAGGGCCCGTTTGGAACAGTAATGATAGCAGTGACTTATATGTAATTTGACTTTTACAAATAGAAGATAGGATAAAAGTGAGATTGTAAATGAAATTTGTGTTTGAAATGACAGTGGGAGAAATGATTTTTTTTTTTTTTTCAAATGGATTCTTTGGATGATTATTCGAAAAGTCAGTTGAAATGAAAAATAAAAAAAATGACATGAATCTTATTGAATACTACACACATATAAATATATATATTAGTTGTATATATTGTGATAATTGAAGATAAAAATTTAAATTTGATACAAAATAAATTATTATAAAAAAATTTAAAAAACTTTAAAGTACTTAATTAAATATATTCTAATGGATAATTTAAAATACATATAAATGTATATTTAATAGTACATTGCCTATTTAATCACATATCCCTAACATTTTACTCCACAAGCTGGAAAGAGTGACATCAGAAGTTGGAAAAAGTGATTTCTATCAAAATTCACTTTTTTTAAAAAATAAACTCATATGACACTACCCTATCTCAAACAGTCCATTTCTTTATGTATTGAGTTTTTTTCCTACCTCACCGCTATATCAAACAGGTGATAGGTGACACATTATTAATTGTTAGAAGGATAGATCACATTTTGAATGGAGAGCTTCCAAAATATCGTGACCAAATTTTATTACAGTTGGCACACACAAAAATATCTATAATATATATATATATTTATATATATCCAATATCCTTGGACTTTGGGAAATGTTGAAAGTGAAACTATGAAAATATCATCCCCAACATGCATGAATGTGTCGGGGTATTCTAGTTTAGAAATGTTACCATTTGGATCTTTAATTATGGGTTTTCTTTTAATCTAGGAATTCACCTTGTTTGTTGTCTATAGAATATAGATGATATATTCTTCCACACAGGCTTTGAACTTGTGAAAGTCCACACTTGGAATAATTGTTTGCCCCCATATGTTTACTATTATAGTTATAACTATGCTCAAATAGAAGGATGCTATAAAGGTAAACTACTTGGTTGATCCATTAACTTTCGTTCTTCTTGTCTCTTCCTTTCATTTGATTTTGACTTAAAATTCAATAATCTGTTTTTGACTTTTATCATATAGTTTTGTTTGATTTTGTTGTTTATCATGTTTTTTACACCTATCTTAACCCTCCTCGAGGAAGGGATTACTCACATACTCATTCACACACCCAACACACATGTAGGGTTTTTTTAAGTTGGTGTTGGAAAAACACATTTATGTGAGTGGAAACAAAACTCTTATAACTTTGTATACTATAAATCATATTACAAAAATAGTTTATACTGTTAATCCAAACAGACAAATACGATTCCTGTCAATCACATGGGGATTGATTACCCAACTTCTAAAATTAGAGGGATGGGGCGATGCCATTTGAGGCAAGGCCGATTGGCTTGTTGTTTATAATGTAACTATGATTAGGATATAGCATTGAGTAATAAAATCATCCACTAGGAGTTCGAGAAAATAAAAACAAATAATCTCATTCCACAATCATAGTCAACAACATTTAATGCCCCTTTAAATTAGAAGATGTAGATGACTTCCATGAATAAGTGGTGACAAGAAAGAAAGTAGAAATACAAGTGTCGATGCATGTATTAGATACAATGAATTGAATGAGTAATAATCTTGAAAAGAGGTCTGAGTTGAAGTGTGGGGTTGGAGCGATGGGGACTGCCGGACTGGTGCATCATGCATGGTCCAGTTGGTGTGGTGTCAGGACATGTCTCAGCCACACAAAACTTGTGGTTCACAAACACACTGGCTTCCCCCCCGGCGTGGACACGCAAAACCTGACTTTCACCCCTCTCACACGATATTATAAATTTCTAAAATAAAAATGGGATGGGATCAATGTTTAATCTATAGTTTGATCATTTAGTTTTTTATACTAACTATAATAAAATACCACCTTTACCAGTGTCCAGTCCAAGTAGGTGTCAGTGTTAAGAGTTTTCATCATTTAAACATATGGTTATAAATCACCCATCGTCTTAAGGTTCAACTGGCGAAGGGGTCGGACATTCTCACTAGAAGGGGGTTCGATCTTGGAGTTGGTCAAGGTGTTTGAGGAGATCCGTAAGCTTTCACGTGAAGAACCAGAATCTTCTAAGGTGGAGGCGTGTGTCTTTCTTAACGCCTTGAATTTCATGCGGAGTGGGCTTTAAGCGTCACTATTTCTTGGGATAAGGTGAAATATATCTATAATCACTCCTAATATATATATATATATATATAATATGGTTAGAAATCAAAAGCCCAGATTCGTAGTATACAATAATTTAATTTTGAGGGGCCTGCCACCATCTGTCTTCAACATTTGAGGGAAATTATTGTTGTCGTCTTATTTATAAGTACTTTTTGATAAAAAAAAAATGATCCTATTTATAAATCCAGTTTTAAGGTAATTAATGAGACTGTGACAATTTTGTTCATATTAATTATACTAATGAAAATATAGAGAGAAGAAAGAGTTGAAAAATACTCTCTATTCATAAATTAAGACAAAATTGAAAATTTATCCTATAATCATTCAATTAATTACCTCTCATTAGTATGTGTGATTTAATTAAAATAGATTTATAAATAGGATCAGAGAGTGGGTAGTCTTTATTGTTGGGGAATGTTCTTATCCAAAAATTTGGTTGCTAACAGAGTACAACAACCATGTGTCATTTATATAGCCGACCTTAATTAGTAGGATAAAACTTGTTTATTATTGTTGGTGTATTAATGGAATGTTTATCTTCTACCTTACTTAAAAACAGAAGGCTAGGAGTGAATAGATGCTCATTTTATCCAAAGCCACTGGCTTGAGCCGATTTGATCACTTAATTTGCATGCTGAACATGTTCAACGATACAGGTCCAATCCCTAGTTATAAAGTTTCCAATACTCCAACAAGTTGGTCAAAGTCTGCTTAGAGATGATATCTTCAGTAATTTAAGAGTTTGAGCCGAATCATTGGCAACCACGACTTGTTTCAATATGAGGTCCTCATTGATTCTATTCATTTTTGCTTCAATTCTATAGCCTGCATGTCTAAACTTTATTTATAAATCTTTTGATGTAATTTTCTTGAAGGTCACAAATCAAGCTGCCACATGAAGCTTCTTCTTGTTGATTGACAGAGTCATCAACTGGTCAAATTTAATTTCTCCCTCCCATTCTCAAGGTAAGAGTTATATAACCCATTTGCAAAGGTTAAAAAATTTAATTAAATTAGTTATTTATAAAAAAAAATGTGTATTGATTTTCTTAATATATCATTTTTAATTATTTGTATTAGAATTACTTTTTAAGAAAAATATCCTAATACGTGCAATCAATAAGCATAATTTAGGAAAAAATTATAAATTTAAAAGAAAGATTGAATTGAAGTATTATAAATAAACCTCATAGCTAAATAGCTAATTTCAGGCAGTATTTAGTTAGAGGTTAAAGGTGAAACCACTCCATGATTGTGGTAGTTAAAATCGTGCAAATATCTTTTTATACCATTAACCACCAATATGACTTTTAGTTGTTATAACTTGTAATGTGTGTTTGGATGATTTATGAAATTTCACTCTAAAAAGTGTAAACAAGTGGACCTAAGTGGCTAGTGTTCTTAACTTCTTATGTCAAACAATCAGTTAAGAATGTTTATGGGACATCTTCGGGGGTTTACATTTACGCTGCATTTGTAAGAAGAAGAATATTCTACATCTGTACTTGTGAAATGGTGAGACTCCACATTTTTTTTTATATAAAAAATAAAAAAATTCAAACGTGGAAATGGTGGGGCCGACCCACATCTGATATGAAGATAAGACACTTCTCCTACAAATACGTGAAAAGTGTATTTCTCATCTCCAAATCATGCATTACCAAAATGAAAGTCCTTTGATTTTTATTTGAATATGTTAGGAAGGAGGATCGAAAAGTTAGATAGATTTGCCATGTCATGAATGTGAATGGTGATTGGTCATAGAACATGCCAGTAGAGATAAAGTCGGATATATCTAACAGTGTTTGGTGGCAGCCAATAAGAATGTTGGGAAATCTTGATGGACAAATGCTCAATCACGTCTCCCTCACTTGGCGGCCATTTCCTCCCATTTTTTCGACTTTGTTTTTCTTTGTTTTTTGGCCATGTTCTAAAATCCGGGCTGGCCAAACCAGAGACAGGTTACTAAATCGGTTTAAGTATCAATCCAGTTCGATATTTTTTTCTTAAATTGATTTTTATTTAAAAAAATTTCTAACTATCACTTTTTCGAGTGCACATTAGGTGCCCGTTCTTAAGTGTCCGTGGACTCCACTTTTTCCATTTAACGGATTTTGATTTTGATTTTTTTTTCCTTAAAATAAAACTTACATTGTCATCCACACACTTCCCCTCCTTCCTTCGCTCTTCCATAAAATTGATTTGTACTCTTTTTGCCAATACTCCCGCAAAATGGCCCCACAATGTCCCTTAGTTTGAAACTCAACTGGCAGATTTAATTCCTAACGCGGCAACAGTTGGTCTATTCAATTATGTGCCCGGACTTTTACAAAAATAAAATACAAATAAAAGTTAGATTGTAAGTGTGATTTATATTTAAAATGACGGTGAGAAATGTAACTTTTTTATTGGAAAAGCTGTAATTTGTCTTTTTTACTAGAAGTTCATTACAACAAAAGTCATGTCAAACACATATTTTCCCCACTAGGCCTTTTTTTTTTTTTATGGTTGCTGGGCTTTTGAAGCCTCTCAACGCTATGTCAAACAGACCTTAGTGGGGTTAGTATACTCTATCAATAGTTAAATATTAAGATAAATTTTTAATCAAAAAGTAACATTCAATAACTTCATTAGTTATTTTTTTCAGTTACTTTTTTTTTAGATAACTCCATAATGTATGAACTACCCTCCTTACCGGCTCATCTAGTAACATTTTTATGCATGTCTAAATCATTTCAACTGATTTTGCAAAGATTTAGGGCTTGTTTGAGTTAGCATTATAAAATTATGTGCACACAAGTCGAACAAAACTCCCCTTACATACTTACCTTATATTTCATAAATCATGTTAAAAAAATAGCTTCTACCCTTAATCGTAATATACACTTATGTGTTGGCAAATAAGTGAAGAAAGAAGAAAAGGCCATCTTGGAGGGTGTCAAAGTCACAATTAATGGTGTGGGGGTCATTGATGTATCACTTGTCACCCAACCAAGAGCTGCCTCATTTTGTTTCATATACGGTCATTTTGTTTCATATACGGTATACTCTTTTGTATGCATGTGCCTCTCTCTATGTATTGTAATTGTAGCTCTATCATTCATTCATTTCTAATACCTTCTCTGATTTCAAGCTGGCCCCATATTCTCATCCTTCTCAATTTTCATTTATTCCTCTAAAACAAAACAAAATACATTAAATGATGAATCTCTTCCCCACTTTGATGTTCAATATAATTGAACCCAAAAAAAAAAAAAAAAAAAAACACACACACACACACACCCTTCTCCATGTATTGTAATTTTACTTCACTTGATTTGAATTTATCAAATTCTAATATGGTTTTTAGAAACTATTATATATATAATCACATATCTTGAAAGTAAAGATCAAGTAAATTATTTATTCTTTCCTTCAATTTTTTTCCCAAAAATTGCATATATATATATATATATATATATATATATATATATATATATATATATATATATATTTAAAAAAAAAAATATGCAGTTTGACAGTCTATTCCTCTTTTCCTGCTAAACTACGCAAACAATCATAATCATCTAAACAAGGGCCTTCAAAAGAATCAAATAT
This sequence comes from Acacia melanoxylon, assembly GCA_019022615.1. NCBI lineage: Eukaryota > Viridiplantae > Streptophyta > Magnoliopsida > Fabales > Fabaceae > Acacia > Acacia melanoxylon. Next base: position 9,154,333 of record JAFJYJ010000002.1, read on the forward strand.
AGGCATTTTTTAGAAAACCCTAGGTTTTAATATGTAAGAAATTCTAATTGGTGAAATTAAAAAAAATTATTTAAAAGACTCCAAAGTCCTAATAGTATATTAAAATTACTTACCCCCTACAAAAAAACAAATAACTAATTATTGATATTAAAGATGGATGATGATGACGACAACAACAATAACAAAGCTTATAAATGGGGTCGGCTATATAGATAAGCCGTTAAAAATTGTAAATCAAGTAATATAAAGTCATATAAGAAGGAGTAAAGGAAGACCGAAGCAAATAATTAATGAAATTATTGAAAGTGACCACTTCTTAACAATTTAACTAAATATTTAGTTCTAAAAGAACTACGGTCTTAACTACCTAACTGTTTTCATCGGTGGGTGTTAATTTTTTTTTTTTTGGGGGGATATTTGAGATGAAGGGGATGTCTTTTTTTTTTTTTTTTTTTAAAAAAAAAAAGATTATGAAATTAGATTGTTCAACCCAAGAAATAATCCTGATTTTTAAAATATGTGAATATTAAAAAATCAATATGTGTATTATTAGATGGTGCCATAAAAAACTAAAAAGATGATTATTGTACAGATAAGTTTCAGGATCTGGGTTGCTTTCTGTGTATACTTTATAGGTGTCATTCAGATAGAAAACAAAGAAGCAATAGGATAAGAGATAGGCCTGTCTTCTTCTTCTTCTTAAAAGCCCAACTATTAGAATGTCCCCAACCATTTATTTCTTGTGATGGACAATGACCCAAAGTTCAATCACAAAAATATAATTTTTTGTTTTATTATTAATTTTAGAATTAGTTGAATGATTTTTTTATAAGTCCTTCATTCTCCACAAAATTGAGTTATTACCCCCGAATAATTTATGAATAATTCTATGGTGTCATAAAGTGTGCCCTTCAATATTTTATTTCTCTTTTATTTATATATATATATAAAAAAAGACATTAATACATGCCAAGAAATTGAGTGCCACAAGTATACGTGTAGGTCACAGTGAGTCGTGACTCAGTGAATGTTTGGGTAACTCTAAAGCAATGATTTTAGAAGTCTTTTTTCATAAGTTGATATAAAACTTTTTTTTATATGCTTATCTTGTAAATTATAAAAATTATTCTTTAAAAACTAATACAAACACACGTAAGGAGAATCACTTTTTTTTTTTTAAGTGTTTTTCTTTTTCTCCTTTTTTTACCTTTCACTCTTTCATTTTAGTTGAGTCAAGTAAAATAATAGTGATTAATGCAACTATTGAATTAAACTAAAGCAATCATGTTCCTTTGTCCACCAGCCATAATCCTCAAAGATAACCTACATCTATTAACATGGCTATTTAGTATATATTCCTTACAAGACTAATGAATTCTGGGACGGGCAGTGGGCAAGGGCTCAAGCATCCTTTCCAGTGTGTGTATATATGTATATATATAATTATTACGTGAATTAGTTTTTAAGAAAAATGATAAAAAAAAAGACCACTTGAACTGTAAAATATTTTTGACAACAATAATAATGGAATTAATAAAAATATGAAATCAATTAACAACTCCTTTCATTGAGAAATCACTTAGTTGAGATTTTAAAGCTTTAGTGATATTTTTTTTTTGAGATTTTCCCTAATTTTTATTTACACTATTATTTTACCCATAAAAAACCTAATCACATTCCAATTATCCCCAAACCCCAATTTTCCCACACACTCCTTCACTCTTTTAGTATTCGCCTTCACCTCCACATCGTGTAAGGCCTTACTTTTCTAACCTTAAAGACCCCACAACTCTAGTATTAGGACTCGTTTGGATTTAGGCTTGCTTTTGCGAGAATAGTTTTTTGGAATTTACGAGATAAAAATGCCTAGAATAATTTTTGGATAAAAATAGTAGTGTTTCGATATTGTTATCAAGAATAACTTTTTTAAGGTCAAATTTAACAAAAAAAGACATTAGTTTTTTTATATAATTGCATATAAAGGATAAAGTTGTATTTTAAATATTATAAAATTTATATTTCATAATAAATACCAAAAATCATATAAATTTGTGTATAGAATTAAAATACTTAAAGGTACTGAAAAAATACTTCATGATATTAAAAATTTATTTTATGATATTAAAAAAATATTTCAAAGTAACGACGATCTTAGGAAAAAAAAATTCAGGGGTATTGACGGGTATTAAAAAGATACTTAAGGATACGGAAAAAATACTTCATGATCTTGAAAATTTAGGATATTGAAAAAATATTTCAGGTAATGACTGATCTTAAAAAAATATTTCGGGGTAATGACTGATCTTGAAAAAATATTTTTAGGGTACTAACGGGTATTAAAAGGATACCTAATTCCGACCGATGCGAAAAAATACTTCTCAAGGTCTTAAAAATTTATTTCAGGATATTCAAAAAATATTTCGAGTCTTAACTAATTTTGAAAAAAAAATCGGGTAATAAAAAAATACTTAAAAATACTGAAAAAATACTTCATGATTTTGATTTTTTTTTATGATATTGAAAAAAATATTTCGGGTACTAAAAAAATACTTAAGAATAGTGTCAGATTTGAAAAAATATTGATGATAAAATCTAAAAAAATGACTTTTTCCAAAACCTAGTTTTTGGGTGCAAATAGCTTTTGGCAAAATGGAGGAGTGTTTGGCAAACTGGACAAAGCGGAGGCAAAACTTAGGTTTTAATACATAATAACTTCTAGACAAATTTGGAGTGTTTGGAAATTTTTTGCCAAAACCTAAGTTTTGGAAACATCCAAACAGGCTCTTAAAGAAACAAACCAACCCAATAAATAGTACTACCTCTGATCCTACACTATAAAATATGTCCTATATTTAGGACCGGAAGAGTATATCAATTAAATAACTTTAAGTTAACCATGGTATAAAATAATCATATCAATAGTTAAAAACCTACCTTGGTTATAAAGAATACATGACACTTTGAAATAATTTACATAACAGTGGCATGGTAGAAAGAAATCCCCTCATGTCATGACATCCAAATCACAAACCATATTTAACTTACAAAATCTTTCAAAACAATGAACATAAATTCAAGTGGGCTTAGGATGTTTAAAGCCCAATACTGTCATAAGACCCCCCATAAAGTTTTTTTTTTTGTTGCTCGAAACCCCCCATAAAGTTCACAACCAACAACGTCTCATTATCTTATCAAAAAAAAACAACGTCTCATTTTTTTTATTTTTATTTTGATATAAATATATTGCCTGAATCAAACAATTCACAAATCTAGTCATACTTTCAAAAGTCAAAAGTCAATATATCATTTGTAACATAGTTAAGTCATAGTGGCACTAAGCCCAAATTGTATACAAATAAAGTCAACGTAATAATCACATCACTTCGACACAAATCCTGTGTCATTGCCATATATTATAGGCATATTTATAAGTCACTTCTAACAACCAACAGGTGGTTGGTCCAGTAGAATGTGGCGTTGGATTTCCTTAAGAGATCTAGGGTTCAAATTGCAGTAACGCACTTGTAATCCGTCTTGTATGGAGAAAGCCTACCATTTGTTGGGAGGTCGTCTTTCCATTTGTAGAAACCGCATCAAGATTGATAAAAATCGAAGGTTGACGAAGGATGAGATACCAAAAAATAAGTCACTTTTAACATGTTTGAACTAAATTAAGAAAATCATTAAACTTCATTTACTCTGTCTTAAAATTAAATAACTTTATAACTTTAATTTACCATTATTTAATATGAAGGGATGAGTGTGAACCAAGGTAGTGAAAACGTAGTTTTTACCTAAAAATGGAAGGAAAATGAAAAATCGTAAAACGTAAAATCGTAATACAAAACGTAGTTTTTACCTGCATATGTATATAACAACTAGTTCTTTAGGCGCTGGTCATGCGTTAAACGCACAACAACTTTCTCACAATGAAGAAAACTCACGGAATATTATTGAAAAAAACCACCCAATATTATCCTAGATTCTGCACCACCCAATATTATTCGGCGCAACTCGAATAATATTTCGAGTTCAAATATAGCAGATATAAAACAAGTTGCAGCAGGAATGAGCTTCGATTGACTAGAAAGATTTAAAATCACTCAATCAAATATAATAAGGTCACAGACGAAGATTATCAAGGACTTGGAAAAAAAAAAACACGAACCCCATTTTGGTCCTTCACACAAAGAAATGCCATTTTTAGTCCCCCGAAAGGACGAAAAAAGGTCGACGTGAACATTTTTGGTCCGCAAATTTCCAAAAAGCCCTTTTTAGTCATAAAAAAGTCGCATTTTAGTCCTAGGGACTAAAATAGGTCTGTGTTTTTTGTCGGAGATCCAAAAGGTATCTACTCTTTCTTTTTTTCCCAACGTTTTTTTGCAAAAACGCAGCGTTTTTACGCTTTTGCGTAAAAACACTGCGTTTTTACCGTTTTTACTCAGAGTACGTTTTTTTTCCACAACGCAACACGTTTAGCCCAAAATAAAACGCAAAAACGGTGTTTTTACCGTTTAAAATGCGTTTTTTACTACCATGGTGTGAACTAAGAAGTCTAAGAAGAATAAATTAGGGGTTAGATTATGTATTCATATAATAAATTTAATCAGGTGATTTATATTAAATATTAAAAAAAAATCACTCTTTCCCTTATAAATAAGACTAGATGAGTAACTAAACAAACATATGCATCAAAATGAAAAATATCATTGATTATAGCGTTACAATTTAGCTCTATGCTAGCATTTTATTGTTTTTCCCCAAATATTTAATTATGCTCGAATTAATTAACACCTCAAACATAGGTTTAGGAAATCAGTTTGGAGTATAAATACATGTAGTTTTTTCTTTTGTATCACCTCATAATTTCAACTCTTTTTAATCAGGTCCCTTTAGTCTTTTTTAACCTTTTTATCAGTCACGTGAAACTACAAGAACTTGATTAAAAATAAGGTGAAATTATATAAACTTGCATAAAAATTTTCTATTTATATTAAAATATTTTTTTATATATAAAATTGTGTGTGTGTTGATGATTCATTAATGGCCTAATTTTTGGGACAAAATTAACTAAGGTCAAAACAATGAGTATAAATTGGACAAAAGAAAAAAAAAAATAATGAGGAGAAAAAAGTCAAAAACCTTAGCTCAACTTGTTACATAAGTTATGGAGGAGAAGGATAAGGATGAATTGTCTATTAATTAATCTTGATGGTTACCTTAAACCATCGAGAAGTCAATGAAATGACCTTTATTTATTTGTTTCTTTTATTTTTTTAAATAAATTGATGAGCAATTGGTTAATTAGTCTATATCTATAATTAATTTCCACTAATTTGGAAATGTTAATGTGAATGCTTCAAGATTTCGTATCTGATTGGATGAATGGTTACCTACCAACTTGCCTTTGATTTTTTTCTGTCTTCATTTTGTTCAAATTGATTAATTATTTCATGCTTTCATAAGCACACTTCTAGAATACAACTTTATTTTCATACACAATCACCAAAATATCTATTGTCACATATACTCTCTCTTATTCTTAATAAGTTAATACAACAACCCGTTTATTTTTGTTGGAAAAATTAAGAAATATAGATAAATTATTTAATCATCAGCTTATGTTATGTATCACTAGATTATATATCATTTTATAATTTTTAAAAAAAAATAAAAAATGATAAGTATAAATATTTTAATATAATTTATTTAACTTCTTAATTTTTCTAAAAAAACAATCGTCTCTTATATTAAGAATTGGAGGTAATGTTATGTGACATGATACATTTTGAATGTATATATAATTTTATGAACAAATAACATGTGGAAAGAATATACAAGTACTTTGGAAAGAATGATGTGAAATTATTATTTGAATATTTGAAGTTTTAAACACGGCTATTAATATTTGAAATGACTATCTATACATGTGTGTGCGACTTATTGTGATATGTTAGATTTTCATGGATTAAAAGAGTAAACATGTTTGAATACACACATAGTTTTATGGGAAAATATCATTCAGGTCCCAAAAAAAAAAAAATTAAAAAAAAAAAAAAGTTCTAACCCCAAATCCTTATAAAAAATAACATGTGGATAGAATATACAAGTACTTTGGAAAGAATGATGTGAAATTATGATTTGAATATTTGAATCCCAAATCTATAGGGACTTTTTTTATATTAATTACAGAGAAAAAAAAAATCAAAAAAGTCCCGTTGTTAAAATAGCTTTTATTGTTGTTAAAATTTTTTATATTGTTAAAATGACTTTTTATATTGTTAAAATGACTTTTCTTGTTGTCAATTTTTTTTTTCAAGTTCTTATAATTAAAATGGAGGGAGAGTACATGATATTAAAAAAAAAAAAAAATCAGTCCATAAAAAATACGTCTTGTAATCCTCAAGTAATTGACTTTAATGGACAATGACTACGACCCCAAAGTTGATTTTTCAGTGGCATTTGGTATGGTTTCTACTTTCTAGCAATTCGCAGTCAACACGAATTATTTTTTAATTTTTATATTTATTGAAAATGGAGGACACTTAAATTTTAGGACAATATGAAATTAGATAGTGCGATTGGACAAGTTGGGTTAGGTAATTAGTAAAAGCACGTGGTCCAAAAAGCTGGAAGAAAGCAAAGAAAATACTCCCTCCAAAGTCTAATTATAGGAAATTGCATTTCACTGGAATTTAGATGGATTAAGGAAGGAAGTTAAATTAGTTAATTATATATATTTTCCTAAAATACCCTTGCCCAAAATTTAAAATGACATTAAGGAAACGTTTGTTTTTGTTGTTGTTGTTGTTGTTGAAATGAAGATGTTATTGTAGAGTCAAGTGCGCAGCCACTAGGCCCAAAGCTATAGTTAGTCGGGGGTGTATATTTCTTTAAGCTTTCCCAAAATTATGACGATTAAAAAAAGTTATTAAAAGTCAAAATAAATGTATGCAATCGAGCAAATATATATATATATATATATATATATATATATATATATATGGCTTATGATTGATTTATCCAATATTAATTTTTTCATATCAAATTGCAAGAACGATATATTGAGAGTAAACTAAAGAAACGTATGTGGCCGTGTAAATGAAACAAGAATCCAAAAATAGGAACCTATCACACAAACAATTAATTAATTATTGTGGAAGAAGTATTAGTAGGGGTGATATGGAAAAAATATAACAAAAATTGCTCAAAATTATTTTATATAAAAAAGTATAATTTATATGTATATGACATCAATGAGTTGCAAACATTATTTACTTTATAAAATATATATGTGTATTATTAAATTATTATTGTCTTTAATTATAATTGAGAAAGTATAAATATGGGTATTATAGGAAAAAATTGACAAAAAGTTAAAATTTGCTTTCTTATAATTGGACCAAAACCAACTCCAAAATTTTTATATAATTAGGAATGGGAGGGAGTACTTGGGAGATAATTATTTTTTTAATACTAGTTTGTAAATGTTAATTCATATAGTTGCAAATTAGAATTTCAATTGCGAGCTGAGAATTTAAAACTTAAATATCTAATTTATAATTAAAATGCAAGAATTTGTGATAATTAAAATTAATTTTTATAGTTTATTTTTTAGAAAATTTTATCATAGGCCTAATGATAATTAATTTGATAACCCGTGTCCTATTTATAAGATTCTATCGATTGCGTCGTTTTAGAAGATGTTTAAAATTAGTTAAAAATAATAAATATGTAGGAACTATACACATTTTTTTTAAATTTCCCTTATTTAAAAATGAGTGAGTGAGGGTGATAATGAGAAAAAATGATGAAGGAAATCATATGGAGAAAATTAATTAGGGGTAACCTTGATAAAAATGCATTTAGTTCTCAAACATTTCAAAAGAGGATTTTTATAAGGGTTTAGGTGCAAATTTGTTCCGAAAGTTTTCGCTGAAGAACAATGTTGCCCTGAAAGTTTTTTAAGGTTCAATGTCATCCCAAAACTTTCAAAACGTAGCGAATGTTATCCCATCTTGTTAAAAAACTAATGTTGATAGTTAAAAAATTGACGTTGACCCGTTAACTTTTTAACGGAAAATGACAACATTTTTACACTTCTGGGATAATATTGAACATAAAAAAAAATTCTAGGGTAATATCGCTCCTCAGCGAAAACGTCCCGGACAAATTTGAACCTCAATCCTTTTTATAAAGGGGATAAACCAATTCAAAACAATAGGATGTTATAAATAGGAATGGAAAGAGTATTTTGAAAGAAATTAACTATAATTCTCTCATAATATTTTTATTTCAAAATGATAACTTTGTTTACAAAAACTAGTCGTTGGTTAATTTGTTCAAGATTAGTATTGCAATTAAGGTTGTGTTCATATTGATTTGGGTTGTTTTCTTGAATTCGTTTCACCTAACTTGTTGCCATAACTCCATTACGGTCTTTGGGTTGTTTTCTTGAATTTGTTTCACCTAACTTGTTATTTTTTTGTTCTTACCCATTAGACCATTTCATGTCCTTGAGACTTGGATCACACAAAAATGAATTTTTTTTTTTTTTGCCTAAGAAACCAACTATCATTAAAAAAATCACCATAGAAACCAACTATCATTAAAAAAAAAAAAAAAAAAATCACCATGGAAACCAACTATCATTAAAAAAAATCACCATAGAAACCAACTATCATTTAAAAAAAAAAAATCACCATAGAAACCAACTATCATTAAAAAAAAATCACCATAGAAAGTCTGATAAAAACCTAATAAGATTAAAAAAAAAAACAAGAGAAATAAAAAAATCAACCACTAATTCCTACGCGATGACTCTAATTAACTTTTTCATGCATCCATACCTATTCAACATATTCAAAAGAAGAGATGACAAGGTAAAAAAGGAAAAAATCCTTTTAAGTTAAAAAGAAAATGTCAAAAAAGTCGTAGACAAAATTTTGATATAAAAAGGTTTCATTAACAACTAATTCAAGTATGACATTAAAAACTCTATCTGTGTGTTTTAACAACTCCTTTATGACCTTTTTGAGATCAGAATTTTTTTTGAGACTTTTTAAATATTTTCTTAATCTTTTTTTTGATAATAAAGCTGGCTAAAAGCCAATTACAACAGTAAAACAATTACACAAGGAGGATAAATCCTAAACACTCATGCTCAACTAAGGCCCTTAAAGCCAAAGGACAAGCAGTAAATAAAAACGATCTATTAATACCCCACTTTGCCAAAATATTTTCTTAATCTCTTAGAACTTTAAAAGAATTTTCCCTTAAAAAAAAACAATTTGAAGGGACATGCCTCCTTAAGAATAGTCTTAGTAGGCCCGTTAACAACCAAATTGGCCTCTCTAATAATCTAAACCATAGAATAATTAAGGATATTTAATTTCTATCACATTCGCATCACAAGTAGATAAGAATAATATTCTTTGTAAAAGAACAATCTATATTAACATTTGCATTATTATATGGTTTTCTTATTTAGTGTTCCTCACATTATTTATTTTTCTTGAAATACTTCGAATACATAAAAATGGAAATCAACTATTCAACTCTGGAAAAAAGTAAGACAATTTTCTGGCAAAATTTAAAAAGCATTATATGGGTTGGCGTTGCAATGCTTTGATTTTTCTTAATGATATAATGAAACATTTTACAAAACATAAATATATATTTTCCCTATTTGCTCATGTTAAGTTAAAATAAAACAATGAAAAATGTTTTAAAATAGTTCATTTTCTTCTTAGTTAGTCTCTCCTAATCAATGAATTCCTCCTTTTCTTCAATATCAGCACACCTACAAAAGATTTGAAATTAATAATTACGAAAACATTATTTATCAAATAAAAATGAACCAAAATTAATATGAGTTATTTTTACATTATCATCTCATATTGTTTCGTATTTAATCATTGTTAAACTTAGCTAGAAATTAATTTTTTTTCATGAAGAACCTAGAATTATAATTTGGGAGAAAAAATCACTTTTTTTAAACTAGAACAATTTGTTTTTTCTCCTACCGCAAAATTATTAGCTAAAATTGTGTTATTTATTTTAAGGCAATTGTCTAATGCCTAATATAGATTATCAACTCTAATTAATTAGAATACTTGTTTCACAATAAAGTTGTAGAGAGTTCTTGAGGTTTTATAAAAACTATAACTATAATATTAAAAACAATACATAAATTTAAACAATTAAAATTTGATATAAATATTTATAATTATAATAAAACAATTATAATACTTTATAAAATATTTTTTTTACCAGAATTATAAATTATTTAGAAACTTTTAAAGTTTCAATTTAATGAAATTGAAAAAAATATTTTATTAAAAAAATTAATTGATGAGAATGACCTAAATCAGAATGTTGGCGGGTACATTGGTAAAATTTTGGGAAAAATTCATTTCAGGGCCCATATTAGCAAAAAAATGTCAAAAAAGGCCCAAACATTGTTCAAATGTCAAAAAAGGTCCTAGGGCCTTTTGTGGTATTATTTCAAAAAACATTAGTTGTTAATGAGACTGATATACCACTATGGTCCTATTTATAAGTCCAGTTTGACCAAAAAAATTGGTCCTTTTTATAAGTCCAGTTTGACCAAATAAATGAGATTGTGACAATTTTGCCCATAGTAATGATGATGAGAGAGATTGGCTATCATGTTGGAAAAGAAAAAGATGAGAGAGATTTGACAATAAATTTTAAAAGGTACTCATTCATAAATGAGGTAAGGTTGGAAATTTGTTCCATAATCATTGAGCTACTTACCTCTCCTTGGTATGTGAGATTTGGTCAAATTGGACTTATAAATAGGATCAGAGTGGTAGTTGTTAACAAATACTGATTTAGTTGTTAATGAGACTGATTTAGTTGTTAGGTTATTGTTGTTAATGCGATTGATTTAGTTGTTAACATGTATTGATTTAGTATTTTAGTTATTAATGAGACTGATTTAGTTATTAGCGTTTTATAAAATAATACCAAAAATGCCATTTTCTGACATTTGAACAATGTTTGAGCATTTTTTTTTTTTTTTTTTTTTTACTTAAATGGGCCTTGAGATGAATTTTCCCTAAAATTTTAATAAGTGTATGAAAATTTATCTCGTTATTCTTGGCTTCTTGCCAATTAACTTTTAAATGGGGGATTTTCCCCTAATTTCCTGTTGAATTTATAATAATAACAGTTCCAAATTTCTTGAATTTAATCTGATGGTTAAAATACTCTCCCATTATTACATAATAATTAGGTAAATTTTCACGTGAATTAATACATATATTTAATTTAATATTTAGTTTATCTATTAAAGACCAACAATTTAGTGTTAGAGAGAAAAAAAGAAAATCTAAATCCCATGTATTCATTCTCGCGCCCCCAAGGTGGTTGGCATTATTCCCCTCTTGCATTATATTGTTGATTCGTCTTTGTTTTCATTCATGCAGCCATCACTCCCAGAAAGTCAAATCGCCAACACACCATGAGAGCGGTCCAATTTTTATATCATTATTTAATTCTCCATCATATTCTTGGTTAGATAGCTACCAATGGTGAAAACGATGGCCATCTTTGTCCCTGTCGCCAACAATTTCTGCAGCATTCGTTGTTTCGACCTGGTCTTAAATGAACCACTCTCGAGGTTTCACACTTTAGTCTCCCTCGCTGATGCTTTCTTCTACTACAGTTACTTTACCTACTTGGCCATTTTATTAATTTTGCTTCTTCTATATTGCTTGCACGCAACTGTTCTTTTTGTGTTCAAATTAGTGTTTGTTGTATGATTTTGGACGATTGAGTTGTTTTATTTCGTTCCTAGTGTTGTTTGCTGAAAAGGGTATGCTTTTGTTTCATTTCTGATGAACTTTTCAATTTGTTGCTTATAAGTTATTGCGTTTTGTTTTTGGTTATGATTCACGGCTAAAGTGTTTCTTACTGGTTTTGTTGTAACTAGGACAAGAAGAGTGCCCTCTCTGGTTCGTGAGAGATATCTAAGAAGTTTGGTGTTTTCTGCCTTCTTGGTTTGGGATGTCTCTTTCTTCAAAGGGTTGGAAGTATGGAGTTGTTTTCAGCCTGTGGTTCTTCTGCTTTTCGCTACTGGTTGCTGCGCAGAATATCACTGATCCCACTGAAGGTAGTATTTTCCTTTATGTATTTCTGCTCTGCACTTTTTATCTTTATTACAACTTGTCTTTCTGGAAATGGTAGCTTCTCTATCCTAGGTTTCTCTTACTTCTATACAAGGTTCATACATTAAAAGTTGAATTTACCAATATGGTGATTGGTATCTCTCCATGATTATGAGTTATCATATCATTAAATATAATTATCAGCAAAATCCACAGATATAATGCTCGTGTCGTCCAATAATATCAACATCCCAATACTATAATTGAAACTTGATGTCTTAGCTGTCATTTAATAACCAAGACATAAGAATCTAGTTTGGTTCTCATCACTGTTGCCACTGTATGGATTTCAAGAACAAATTGTTGCTAATGGTTTAGGATGAGGGTAGTAAGGATTTACTGGCAAACGTATAATTTTGTTTTTAAATTGATGATGTGTTTTTCATTTGCATTCATATGCAGTTGACGCATTGAAAACCATCAAGCAAAGTCTGGTTGATCCTAATAGGAATCTGAGGAACTGGGATCGTGGAGATCCATGTAGATCTAACTGGACAGGGGTTGTATGCTATAATACGACACTAATTGATGGTTATCTCCACCTTAAAGAGTTGTAAGATTTTATTTCCTATACTCTAATGCTAGTGTGCTTCTGGTTACTTTATTGAGCCCTTCTTTTTGTTTATTTATTTTCTCTGTTGAGATACAAATTAACTCACATACAGATTAAGATGGGAATTGTGGCGTAGGAGTGCACAGTTCTCTGATATTTTTTGCAACATATTGATGTTGAGTTCGAAGGATTATATTGAAGCAGGAGGAAAATAAAAGCCTCTGAAATATTATTAATCCTTGAATAAAAGAGAGTACAAATAAGCTTTTATATAGTCAAACCATAAGCTAATATACTTTCCCAAAATCTAATCTAATTAAATCATAATATCTTAGATTTATACTTCTAAGATAGATAAAATATTAATATAGGATATGAGCAGCAACTGATCATCAAGGAAATAATGGCCATCAGATCCATAGCCTCTGCTAACAATCTGCTTTGTGGTAAGATCCTGAATCAAGCTGCAAGTTTGGGCACATCCAAGAAAGCTTGACCAAATGTCAGATGAATTCAGATATCATAAAATTAAAATATCATCTCTTCTTTGATCAACAATCAATCATGCTCATCAATTTTCACTTACCGCATAGCTATTATTCAATGCAGAGCATGCGTAAAATGACATATTTCAATATCTACATATCATGTGAGACAACTTTGATTTAAGTACTTGGTTCATAGTTCATTGCATTTTCGGCACATTTGTTTTAAAACCTTCTTTTTGCTGCAACTTTTGTCACTAAATTTGTTTTTATTGTCTGTAGGCAACTACTGCAAATGAATTTAAATGGAACTTTGGCAATGGAGATCGGCCGCTTGGCTTATCTGAAAATATTGTAAGAGAATATTTGCATTGATGTTTGTCCTTCTTACTATGTGATCAATTTTCAATTTTGCAATGCTTGGATGCCTTATTTGCTCAAGAATATGGTACAATTGACCTAAATATTTTCATCATTTTGCAGCTTACAATTTCCTTCGCCCTCTGATATATGCTTTCTTTTTTATTCTTGAAGGAGCTTCATGTGGAACAACATAAGTGGGAGCATCCCCAAGGAAATTGGCAATATCAAGACATTGGAGCTCTTGTAAGATGGACCTCTCTTTTTGGATGATATTGCTAAATAGCTCAGTTATTTAGTCATCTATCTTAATTTTGAATCATTTAAATATATTGCAATATAAATAAACTTGTTAAAGCATCAACTTAAGAATTTTACTACTTGTACATAAAGATATTATTTCATTTATTGTGTAGATAGATAATCTCATTTGTAGTGATAGCGTAATCATAGGGATTAGAATATTATTGTGTATTAATGAGCCCTTATGATTGAGGCTTCTCCTCTGTGTATATATAGCCTTGCTCAGATGAAGCATTTGAATCATCTTTCTTCTCACTAATATTTGGAATATTCATATTTTTCATCAAATCTGCTTTCTTTCTCATATTTTATGAACTGTCTGGCAGACTCTTGAATGGAAACCATTTAACAGGTTCTCTGCCCGAAGAGCTTGGTGATCTTCCGAACTTAAACAGAATACAAATTGATCAGAACAAAATATCAGGACCTTTACCTGCATCATTTGCAAACCTGAACAAGACAAAGCACTTGTAAGTTCTTTTTGAAAAATTTCAAGAATGTCTACTTTTTTACTTTGCCTGACTTCATTTATTTTTCTGCCATTGCTATTTTCACGAAAAGAGAAAAATGAGGAAGAAAATTAATATTTCATTTTATTCCTATGGAGCAGTCACATGAACAACAATTCAATCAGTGGACAAATCCCACCAGAGCTCTCCCGCTTGCCAAGTCTTGTTCACCTGTAAGTTGGTAATTTGGGTATCAAAGGCATAATTGATACCTTCTTTTAAGAAAAATAATTTATAGTTTGATGCCATTAATATATGTATTCATCTAAGAATAATCCTTGATTACCACGCTTATATATCTTGTTATTTATCTCTGGTCCTGCAGTCTTCTTGACAATAACAACTTATCAGGATATCTTCCTCCTGAGCTCTCCCTGATGCCCAACATAAACATCATGTATGGATTCTTCTTTATGGAATGTGTGTGTGTGTGTGTGTGTGTAGATACACAGATTTTGATGCAGCAATCTAGTTGTTTTCATCTTTATGAAGCTGGCAACATTTCTTATTTTCTAGATGTCATTTATTTCAACTAGCTGTTTCATTTTCCTTTCAAACGTTCTTATGATTTAAATTTCCACTCAAACTAATTTCATAAGAAAAATAGTGCTAAGCATATTTTAAATGATTGGTTTCTCATGAACAGGATGGAACTTCCCCCCCAAATATGATTCATTTACCTTTATAGAGGATCTAGTGTTGAACGTAGCATAATAATGCTTCATTTTTTTTTCTTCTTAACACTGTCAAAGAGTCCTGCTAATCCTGTAATTTCTATTTCATTCGAGCTCCTAAGACATAGTAGATAATAAGACGCAATGTCAATTTAAAGTTGGTGTCCAGTTGTGCATTGCAGTTATGTGAGCTTCATGCTTTTGAAAATGAGTTTAGGTTGTCAAAAAACAAATACTAATATTGTTAGAAAATCAAATTAAGAACACTTGTGAAAAAATACAGGAGAATCTGGATACAAATCCCTCAAGCTAACTCAAGGAGTGAAACTTTTCCCATCATGTTACACAAGCAGAAATAACTAGGAAACAATTTTCAAGCTCTTTCAGTTTTCTTGTTTAATGTATTTTCCACGGAACTTCTTTGGTTGACAGTACAACTTTAAAGATGGGTTGATATAATGACACAAAATTGAATGAGTTTGAAAAATATTTAAGAACTAGAAGGTTGGACACAAGGGGTGATATGACAGAATTGAGAGCGAGAAAGAGAGTTGATTAAATATCAACTTCCATAGCATCCTTTACCGCTAATGAGTTGGTTATTAACGGTATTGACTAATTCTATTATAAGAATTATCACATATCAAGGGAATTCAGAGACCAATATGGAAATTTGTTTTTTACTTATGGTTTCTGCCTACAGAGGTTTTGTATACATTTATATCATTACCACTTAGTTACTGTAATTTATTGTGTTCAAACGTTATATGTTTATGCAAATGTCGTATGCTCGAACTGTATACTGATTAGAAGTAAGTTATGCAAAACTTTGGTTTGGCTAGCAATGCCATTGATGGTTTGGATTGGATTTTGTAAATATTGGGCACAAGCAGAATAATTAATTGGGTAAGTTTTAGCAAATTACGGGTTGGGTGTTTTGCCAAGAATGCCTTGAATCATATATTCATAATTATATCAAAACAGGAAATTTGCTATTTTCAGTGCTGGACTACCTAATCTTTCTCGGATGCTTGTTCCTTGTTCATTAGTAACTGTTTTTATAATAGTCATCATTGAATGGTTACATTTGTCAAGAATTTCTTGGATCTTCTTGTTCTTGCAGTCAACTTGATAACAATAACTTTAGTGGGAGAACCATTCCAGCGTCTTATGCCAACATGTCAAAATTGTTGAAATTGTAAGTGCATTTTCATCCCGTCATCTGTTAGTAGATTCTCATGTGTGAGTAGTAGACCTGAGATGCAGGAGCCTTTATATTAAATTTTGTTTTGAAAACTGATATGAGATGCTGAAACCTATATGATTTCTCCTATGTAAAAATTGCAATTATACATAATGCAAATGTTAACTGGAACAGAAAAAAGTTGAAGGGTTAAAGGCCAAAAGTTCAAAATTAAAATTGCAGGCATTTCTGCTGGAAACCATATAAGATTTCCGGAAATAATAATGTAACTCTATTCTGGTTAAAATCTCTATTTAAATTAGGTATTAGATATTAGCTGTTTGTGAGCGGTCTTTAATTTTCCAAACTTTTCCCTTAACTTATTTCTGTTATTTTTGTGCTTTTATTTTATACATACATATTGGCGATTGGTTATTTAATTTTAAGCCTAAGCTCTGGACCATTGAGCCCCCAAATTTTGACTAGTACTATTTGATAGCCAATGCCTATCCCAGTAAATCACAATTAAATCGGTCACTAAATATGTATGGTTGGTTTAATCAGGAGCCTTAGGAATTGCAGCTTGCAAGGACCAGTTCCTGATTTAAGTACGATACCGCAACTTGGTTATCTGTAAGTTCAGTTTTCTCATTTTCCATTAACTCATTTCATGATGATGATTTATAACTTATAAGGATCTGTATTTCACGATGGAACTTCACCTGACACAAGTTAAGAATTAGACTTACATGTTTAATGGAAACTCTAATACTGTATTATACTGGTTTTGCTGATTATTGTTTGCAAATTCTAGTGACCTGAGTTACAATGAGTTGACTGGACTGATTCCTCGCAATAAGCTTGCTGACAATGTTACAACAATGTAAGAGCATATCATCCAACTAGTTGTTCATTTATTATTTTTGCATTTGATTATTTGGATTTCAAATGTTGATTTCTCCTTTGATGAAGAGTTCTGTAAGTCTACAAATAACAGAAGTTTCCTATAGTATTTGACCTTTAAGGATTCATGCAGCGATTTATCGAACAACAAGCTTTCTGGAACCATTCCACCCTATTTTTCTCGTCTTCCTCTTCTTCAGAGATTGTAAGTTGACTTATTTTCTTATGCGTTGAGTGAAATGCAATTTACTATTTCTCACCTTCTCTTGCATATAAAATATATTGTCAGATTACTTATTCAAGATTAGTATTTGATATTGCTTTTTCATTGATTATGTGGGAAAGGAAATGACACTCTTTCACATTTCATAAACCATGGCAGGTCAATTGCAAACAATTCTTTGAATGGCAGTGTTTCTTCGGCCATTTGGCAGAGCAGGACTTTGAATGCAACGGAAAGTTTTATCATGTAAGATTTTAATCGATAACAAAAATTTATGTGGCATGAATTTATTTTTGGGGAACTTTGTGTTTGCGAGCAATCCAGGGAGGTGGGAAGTCTTTGATTTAATATGTAGAATGAGTGTACACATGTAGGCAGATATTTATGTATTATGAGGCATATTTTGCGTGCTCTTGGGTTAATATAATTTGCATCTTCTTCTGCAAGGATGCTTCTGATCTTTTTTAACTCCTGATATACTGACGTGAATTTGTGATCCTGGATATCGCAGGGAATTTCAACATAATAGTTTTTCAAGCATATCAGGCAGCACTAGCCTTCCTCCAAATGTCTCACTCTGGTATCTTTGTAAACTTATCTGTTAATATATACTAAAAATCAGTGAATTGAAAATTTCATCCCCCCCCCCCCCCCAAAAAAAATAAAATGTTACACTAATTATATGCATGTCTTATGAAGAGATTACTCTCCTTTTCTAAAGTTCAAAATATGCTCTTTTTTTGTTAGATCTAGCACACATTCCATCATTTTCAGGCAGCTTGTGACATTTCTATTTTTAAAAAAACCCTGTTTTCAGGCTTGAGGGAAATCCTCTCTGTTCAAATGATAGCCTGGCTCAGTTCTGTGGATTAGAAGCCAATAACACTGATACTATGGTTTCAACAAACTTCAATGGTAGCTGTCCTAGTGCAGCATGTCCTCCTCCTTATGAATATTCTCCATTATCTCCAGAGCCGTGTTTCTGTGCTGCCCCTTTGATTGTTGAGTATCGGCTGAAAAGTCCAGGAATTTCAGCTTTTCCTTCTTATATCGATATATTTGATAACTATCTGTCAAGTGGACTTGACATATTCATTTATCAACTAGACATTGATACGTATTTTTGGGAAGAAGGGCCACGTCTGAGAATGCTCTTGAAGCTTTATCCTGTCTATAATGTTCAGAACCAAAGCCAACATATTTTCAACAGAAGCGAGCTTCTAAGGCTAAGGGACCAGTTCACAGGATGGTTAATTCCTGACAGCGATATATTTGGGCCTTATGAACTACTTGGCTTTGATCTCCTGGATCCTTACAGGGATTGTAAGTCTCAAAAAACATTTACCCTCTCCTGCCTAAGTGGTTGGTGGAACTTTGAATTAATGTTTTCTTTAGCCAGTACAATATGATAAATTCAAGTTCCATATCTACTAATTCTAATTGTTCAGTTTTTTCTCCACAACTTGAGCTAGCACTGTTTTCCAGCTTCCATGAATAAATATTGTTTCTCTAACCTGGTCATGTCAAAGTTTTGAATCTGGTTGAACTCTTGTCTCTCTCTCTTTCTGATTTGTGCATGGTTGTTCTGAAGCTGCCATTTTCGCCCTACATATCCATGCATGGAATATGATAGTTGCAAAGTGTTATAAGGATGTTCTCATACTTAATCTCACTATTTTGACAGTGATAGAAGCCTCTAAAAAAAGTTCAGGGATAAGCACGGGTGCACTGATTGGCATAATAATAGGGACAATTGCCTGTGCTGTTATAGCATCTGTAATTGTCAGTCTTGTTATATTCAGAGTGCTCACGAAACGCCGGCGTTTAATATCAAAACGACATCAAAGTGAGTATCTTATCAGAAGTAAGCTAGTATACCGTTGTTTCTTTTTGACATGTCTAAAGTGCGTGGTCATTATGAGAATTATTGATGTTGCTGCACACTTCCATAATAAATTTATTTTTGTGAGAATTGCAAGATGCATTTTAAGCATTCATGTCCAATGAAGCATGTTCTTCAACTCATATATGTCAATTTGTTGTTAAAAGAAAATCCTCAATGAGAGAGAAACTTATAAATAAGAGGAAGGTCCTTGGCATTTGATCGAGTAGTGTTAGATACTTGATTAGCTTTTAGGATCAACGTCATTCTTTTGATTTTGTGACCTCTCCTATTTTCTTCACTTTATGTATTTCTCCTAGGAAATTTATTCCACCTTGATTAGCTTTTAGGATCAACATACATTTGACCCTCCCCAGACCCCACCTAGTGGGAGCCTTGTACATTGGGCTGCTCTTTTATGTCTTCTTCCTAGGAAATTTATTCCACCCAACATTTAAATGATCATTGCAGCTTGTCTTTTAAAATCAAAATTTATTTTTATTATTTTCAAATCAAAATTAGAAAGATTGTTTCTTCTGTACAGTACCTTCAGAAGATGAGAGCTCTTCTCTTTACAACTCATAACACACATATTCCGATTTGGGAGATCTATCTGCCAAATATTGACTTGTTCTATCTTGTGATTAGGAACCTTTTAACATAAGCCTTCCGTCTCTATTTGCAGCTTCAAAGATTTCCATAAAAATTGATGGTGTGAGGGCCTTTACATATGAAGAAATGGCACATGCTACAAACAACTTTAGCAACACAGCACAAATTGGCCGAGGGGGTTATGGGAAAGTTTATAAAGGGATTCTTGTTGATGTCACTGTGGTTGCCATAAAGCGTGCACAGGAGGGATCCCTGCAAGGTGAGAGGGAGTTCCTGACAGAAATACAATTATTATCCAGGGTACATCATCGTAACCTCGTGTCTTTGATTGGATACTGTGATGAAGAAGGTGAACAGGTACTTCTGGTTTTGATTTGAAAATTTATATTCATTATCTTTCATTTTAGTCATTTTGCTGTTATCTTCCTTTATGTCGTACCATTATCTTGGCTATCACATATTAACTCCATGAAGATATGATTCCCACAGAAGATTGTATATTCATCAATAGCAGAATTATCATTAAAAAATCATTAAAAAGCGGATGTAAGGATATAGATAGCTTGCCCTGAATAACTGCACATATAAAAAGTGCAAATCACAGAAAGGTTTCATCAAGGATCTGACTTTGTTGATTAAAACAAGGGTCTTTCGATTGGACAAGACATGGACTTTGATAATAATCTTCATCAAGGATGTTGTATGAGAGATAATTTGTGTTCTATCCTTTATGTTTCTCATGCATTTGCTTGTTCAAACTATAAGTTTCTTCTATTTTTCATCTGGATTGTTGTTTTATGCTTGCAGATGCTGGTTTATGAATTTATGTCAAATGGCACACTTAGGGATCACCTTTCTGGTACATCTTTTGTTCTTATTATCTGCATTTTCACCCTGGGTTTTGTTGCATTTTGCTGATAACTTTTCTAATTCCCTAAGAAACAACCGTTGCCAGATATTCTGTTATAACGTTTCCTTGACCTATCTAAGAGATACAATCAAATAAAGGAAACAAAAGCTAAAACTGCACATGATAAATACCATGGTCAGAATCACACAAAATGTTGCCAAACATAAATCAATAATTACCTTAGGCAGGAAATTTACAGTTTCCTCTATCTTTTCTCGCACTGAACAATACGTCAGTTATCATTACACCGATTAAACTGTGTTCCAACAGAGAAACATTACAGGCTTCTGGGTGTTGGGGAAGTTATTTTCTTTTTGTCTCCATATCACATTCCATTGTCCCAATTTCCTTTGCTTTATATATTGTCTTACCAAGTGTTTATTACATTTTTTGCAACAGCTACTTCGAAAGAATCTCTGAGTTTTGCTATGAGATTAAGGATTGCACTAGGGTCAGCCAAAGGTATTCTGTATCTACATACAGAAGCGGATCCACCAATATTCCACCGAGATGTCAAGGCTAGCAACATATTATTGGATTCAAGGTTCAATGCAAAAGTTGCTGATTTTGGACTATCACGACTTGCCCCTGTTCCAGACATTGAAGGAGTTGTGCCTGCTCATATATCTACAGTGGTAAAGGGGACCCCGGTAAGATTGTTATGATTGGTTTCAGTTTGTTACAATTGAGTGCTAAAATTTTGTATCTCAGATGAATTTGGAGTTTTTGTTTAAAGATAAGACATCCTACAAAATTTAAAGAGAAATTGAAGAACAATACTTCCGCTACTAGCATACTAGGATAGCACCTCTTCAGTAACCTTCCAGTTACATTTGTGCTTCCACTCCAGAAGGGATTTTCACAAGGAAAACATACTTATCTATGTGATCATTATATGTAAAAATGTAAAAGTAGAAAGAAGAAAAGCAGGGAGAAATAATTTGACAGTTTGTGTGTGTGTGTGTGTGGGTGTGGCTGGAAACAACATTGGATGAAAAATCAAAGCAACAATCTTTTATAAAAAAAAACCTAAGGAATAACCGTGAGAGTAGATTAAAATTTAAAATGTATACTATGCACGGTTGGTAGTTGGTATACAGTTAGCCCTTTTTTGTTGCCATGAATCCTGGATAAAGTTTCATTTGGCTTAGTCATTTACTAGTTCCTAGTTAACATGCAGTATACTGGCAACATGAACATACAAGACAATTTAATTCACTTTTCTTTTCCAAAACGAAAGTTTAAAAAGCATGCAATCATTGGTTTGAAATTATGCTATATATCCTGATGAGATTGATTTTATTAATTTGACGATTAACCCTATTCAATTTTTGAATTTGCAGGGTTACCTTGATCCAGAGTACTTCTTAACTCATAAGTTGACTGACAAGAGTGATGTTTACAGTCTTGGTGTTGTATTTCTGGAAATATTGACTGGGATGCAACCAATCTCGCATGGCAAAAATATTGTTAGAGAGGTATTTCCTAACATTGGACCTGGTTTCTCCTTTATCAATTGTGATTGTTCAAGCTTGGGGTCAATAATTTTTCATTTTGAGGATCATTTAACACTATCTTATCCTTTTCCAGGTTAATATTGCATATCAAACTGGGTTGACATTCTCTGTTGTTGATGGACGCATGGGGTCTTACTCTTCAGAGTGCGTTGAGAAGTTCTTGGCTCTGTCCTTAAAGTGTTGCCAAGATGAGCCCGATGCGCGGCCTAACATGGCAGAAGTGGTTCGAGAGCTCGAAAACATATGGTCTATGATGCCAGAGTCTGATACCAAGAGACCTGAATCTATAACTCCTAGTAGTGATTCTGGAAAATTGGTCAGCTCATCTTCATCTTCTGCTGTAAAGACTCCCTATGTGTCAGGAGATGTTTCAGGTAGTGACCTTATCAGTGGGGTGGCACCGACCATCGCGCCAAGATAGAAACTTGATGAAACTAGCAGCAGCATTGTGTGGAATCTTGGAATTTTGTAATGTCATGTGGGTTCAACATAGAGGCTTTGCCATTTTTAGTTCTTTCTCTGTACATTCTGTTTTAAAGTATATTGTTGTGTAAAATGATTTCTTATAGAGACAGCATTAGCTTGTGGTATGTGGATTTTGCACAACTAAGACTCTTTTTGGTTGAATTTTGGTTTTTAGAAGTTTAGTCTAATAAGTACTTGGAAAGTGAAATCTGTTTGGGTTGGCTTTTTCTAGAATTGGATTCTGCTCTTTGGAAAGGGGCAAAACTTTATGATTTGCTTTATAAAAAGTTTTGATTGGCCATTGAAGCAGTTGTATCTCTAAATGATTTCCTGAAAAATGCAAATTTTCTTATTAAGGAGTCAAGCACATGATCTGAGGTATAAAACTTTATGTATAGGACTAATCTCTCTTATAGGATCTGGTACGATTAACATCATAGCGGTCCCGTCAAAAAACACATATTTTTTTTAAAAAAAACTTTAATTCCAGGATGGTGATGATGAGGGATGATGAGAGGGTGATGAAGGATCAGACCCTTTATGTATAGGACTAATCTCTCTTATAGGAGTGGTACTTAACATAAGAAACACATTTTTTTTTTGCCAAAAACTTTAATTCCATTTAGAGTAAATATCATTTCTGGTCTCTGACAAAAAATGCGATCCTCATTTTGGTCCCTTACAAAAAAAAAAGTCCTTTTTAGTCTATAAAAAGGACGAATAAGGTCGATTAGTTGGTATTTTGATCCTCACAAATTTCCAAAAAGGTCATTTTTAGTTCATAAAAAAGGATGAATAAGGGTCGATTTTTTTGTAAGGGACCAAAATGGGGTCCGTGTTTTTTGTCAGGGACCAGAAAGAGAATTTACTTTTCCATTTATACCCTCTTTAAATATATCTCACTTACCCATTCATTATCTGCAATAAATTTTCACTCATTTAGTCTCTTTACAAATAAGGGTATAACTAAAAAGAAAAATAAACATCTTACACATTTATTACTTATAACCAAGGTTATTAAAACTGGACCAGTTATTGAACCGGTTAGATCTTGGGTCAAGGATCGATGGGTGGGATTGAGTCAAATCGGTGAGAAAGGACAAATTTTAGGTTTATTAATATAAAATTAGAAAAAAAAAAACCTTGGTTGAAATATTAATATTAATTTAATCTATTTTAAATTTTACTTTTTGATTTCATATTTTTTTATTAACCATTTTGTCATTTCGAAGACACTCTGGGCATTCTAAAGTCTACTCCTACTACTTCATAGCCTATGGTCTATACCTATATGATGAGATTTGACAATGAGACTTGATAGAATTCAAAAGGCCATGATCAGAATATTTGAGCCTATCCTTGATCATGCTCTCATCTATATTGATGACAGAAGAACAACACCAATCACTTTTGGCCCAGTTAAAAAGCAAAAACTGACCAGAATAATAAAATAACTACAAGCCTAAATAAGACTCCATTGTATCCCTATCTTTGAAAAACTTTCACCCGTTCGTTTTTCACTCTTTTACTCTCCATCATTTTTCTGTCTTCTTCTCTCTTTCTTCAATGCCATTGCCACTCCCACCAGCTTCCGGTGCACTTCTCCGTCGTGTCCAACGCCCCCATGCACCCTTTCACAACATCGTTGATGTACACAAAGTCATGCGCAATCTTCAGGCAAAAACCTGTGACGGTTCGTGTTGGTGACCGTCACTCTCTTCTTTTAATTTTAACTCTTCTCACCAGAGTCCGGCTCTATTTTCACTGAATCTGGTGTTCTCACCGGATGCTCTGTTTCTCTCCCTCCCTCTTTCTCTTCCCTTTGTGTAAACTTCTTCACACTTCAATGGACGTTTTTGGGGGAAAAAAAACACTCTGACCCTGGTTTCTATGACAAACCGGACCGGTTTCCGATCTGTACTGGCCGGTCCGGTCCGGTTTAATAACCATGATTATGCCTTAAATAGGCTTTAAGACAATAAAAAGATTACATGTGATTTAAGTATTTAAATAAATATGATTGAACTTATCAATAAAATAAGAAAATTCTATCCATCTTAGTACTACCTCTGGTCCTAATTATAAGACTATTTTTGTAGTGTAAATTGCACTACAAAAATGATCTTATAATTAGGACCGGAGGGAGTATTTAATAAAAAAATCAATACAATTAAAACTTTACAATAATAGAAAGAGGATAATTTTTTATAATAATTTATTAATTTATAAAATTAATTTAGATTATATCATATATGTTTACATACAATAATGTAAATAATAAATAAATAAATAGGCCAAACCTATAAACTTATATAAGCAGGTGAGATTTACGAAAAATAGGTCTAGCCTATTTGCTAAAATAGGCTTGACAATATACATGACTCTAAGTCTAGCCTATTTATAAAATAAGCTAAAGTTGATTTGAAGTATGTTAAACCTATGATAAAGCCTTAATCTTTTTCCACTCCTATACTCAACTCATTCCTATTCACCGTTTCTTTTTCTTTTCTGTAATTAGAGGAGCATATACTAATAAACTAATAATAAAAATTCAACTCACCACCTTCCACTTACCAAAAAAAAAAAAAAAAAAAGAAAGAAAAGCTCCCCTGTCATTATATTATTAAGTCATTGGCTCTGTGTGGAAGAAAAGAGAAGATTAAGTCCTTTAGACTTTTCCCCTGTCATTAGAGTTATTAGATGTTTGTTTGGATCATTGGCTCACAGTCTAAACGCCAAAGAAAGATGGTTTTCTAGTTGCTCCAACTTTTTGGGAGCAATTTATATCACTTCAAGGAAAGGATTGGTTACAATGGAACCTTAGTCATGGCGGGAAGGGATTTCACCAAAAAAATTTCATGGGCTACTCTTTTTGGGTTGGGATATTTGGGTGGATGTTTGTAAAGAAGCTATTTGGTGACCAACCAATCAACGATACAGCTGATGCCTATGCTAGTCTCTTCAGGGCAAGCTGCGATAAGGATTTAGTCATAAATTCTCAATTTTACTCTAACCAGAATATTGAAGTTAGGGCCAACAGGGAACGTCAACATAATTTTACTTATCTTGAGGTGGATGCTTGATTCGGAGTCGGGGAAGAAGCGGATGTGGAGGAGCTATTACGGCGAGATGATGGGCGTTGGATATGCGGTTTCATGTGCAAACTAACGATGGAAATTAGAATAACGAGATTATAGCAATTATCCATGGTCTTGATTTGTTGGAACCAAGGATACGAAGAGTAGTTGTTTTATCGATTGTATTGAAGCAATAAATATTTTGACTAGGGGTTGTGATCACTCTCATCCCTTTAGGGACGTCATAGTTGATCTTAGGGTTGTGGTTAGTTAAAAACTCGACAAGTTTTGATTAATCATATTCAGTGAAGAACGTAATAGTTTAGGCGATCATTTGGTTAAATCATCTCACAATATCGTTGGTAGTTTTTGCATGCTTCATCAACCGCCTCCTTCATACCCGGGATGGGAGGTAGTTGGGGAAGGATAGAGGATTTTATTAATAGATTTCAGTTTCATTCAAAAAAAAAATTAAGTCATTGGCTCACAGTCTTGTTTTCTATATCAGGACGGACCTACATGGGAGGCTAGGGTGGCCCCCCTAAAACTACAAAATTCAACCTAAAAATTTAAGAAATTATATGTCAGCCTCATAAAACTTTCACTTTTTTCACTTTAGTCCCCATTAAAAGTTTTATAGAGGGACTAAAATAAATATATTGAAACGTTTATAGGGCTGAATGTAATTTCATAAACGTTTGGGTTTATTCTGTAATTTTCACCCCTAATTTAGATTCCTAGTTTCGCCCCTGTTCTATATATGTTATGAGATCCTCTTACATCTCATAACTGAGATCCCCTTACATCTCATAACTGTTAGTATGGATACAATTTGTTCGCAATAAAGGAATAAATACGAGTTCAAACTTTAAGTATGTAATCGAATTCAACTTGTTTGATCACTCATAAACAATATAATATTGTTAGAATACGTTAGGCAATTATACGTATATATATATGGGTAAAGTCTCCAGCTATGGGAGATAAGTTATCTCCAGTGACTCCCAAAACTACGTTATTTTGGATTAATGAAGTGTGTTTGTGTAATTTTTTTAAAAACTTTTTTATCATATAAATTTTATCGAAACACCTTTTATTAATTCACCTAAAATTACCGAAACACCTTTTATTAATCCAAAACGACATAGTTTTAGAAGTTACTGGAGATAACTTATCTCCAAAAGGATGAATTAATGAAAATGTGTTTTAATTATATATATATATATATATATATATATAGTCATCAGGAAGAATTCTAACAACATGATATACTTTTTTAAAAAAAAAAAAAAAACTAAAAGTAGATATGTATACTCACATATAAGTTGCCGAAAAACCAGAAGGCTGAACCGTAGAATCTGTTTTAATTTATATTAATTATAGGGTAAAGGAGAAAAATACAGCTTTATCTGAGAAGAATTCTAACAACATGTGTTTTTTATGGTTAAAAATACAAAGTAGAAATGAGAAGAAAAATCCCATCACCGTTTAATTGTCTTAACGTCTGTTAAGTATGTCATGAAAATACCAAAATGCCCCTAAAGAAAAATATAGGAAATCGTATTCCGTTCATCTCTGCAACTCTTCCGGCACTTACCCTCTTACCCAATCAAGTCAACATACAGAAAAGCACAAAATTTCAGAAGTTATAGCAGAAATAAGACGAGATCCAGAGTACTCGAACCTCTTAACCCCTGTTTGGTCTATTAAATTTGCAGAGACGCAATGAAAGAGAAAATAAACTGAAGAACCAAACAAAAAATTCATGAAACACTTCGTTCGTTTGATTTCCCACACAAAAAAGCTTAAACTGGACCAAAGAAAATCCCATTTGTCCCCAGCTGAGATTTCTTCCACGATTCAGACTCACTAAAACACGAAGCTTCAGCTTGTAATCATCATCATCATGTGCAGATCAGATCAGGGAGAAGATTAGAACTAGAAGACATACCAGATCGAGTGACCTTCTTCCTCTTGATTGATTCATCTACATCAGCTTTTTTCCAAAATCTGATTTACAAGTCAGATTTATAAAATAGGAAAAAAATAAATAAATAAAAAATTTACTGTCCATTATTTCGTTGTTCGTTCGCTAGCTGGGAATTTTCCCAATTTGTTCGCTCATATGGCATCTGATGAGAAAGAACTTGAGGTCGCTGGGATTCTACTGAGTTACCGTCGCATCAATAGGAAGCATCGGTTACGAGAGGTTTTTAAGCAAGAGGGTCTGATTGAACAAAAGCCATTCTTGAACAAGGGCTATAGCACCAGCTTCCCCCTGATCTGACTAATCTTTCTCATTTTCCCAAGATTCATAGATGCGGATTACTGATCCAGCGCGGCGTTGAATTGAGAAAATGAAGGAGGAAGGAGAGAAGGTCAAGAAGGGCAGAAGAGGAATTTCAGAATTGTAGACATTTTTATTTTTTAAATCAAGTGGATCCCACTAACGGGGGTTAGCCTCTTTTAATAGGATGTGCATTTTTGCTCTGGTTTTATAAGCACATGTTTATTTTTGAATCTAAAAAAGCGCGTGGTGTTGGATCTTTCTTGCCTTCATGGGTATTTTGCCCCTTTACCCTTAATTATATGGGGTAAGGTCTTATTTGTCCGAGAAGTTTTCGTTCGGAAAGACTTCAAAGACGGAAGTTTTTTTTTTGGAGCAAAATTCGCGAAAGTTAACAAAATGAAACAATTTTGCCCCGAAGTTATTTTAGGAGCAATTTTGCCCTGAAAATTTAAAAATTGGAGCAACAAATTAATGATCAAGATTAACGGAAGGGTAAAATTGCTACGTTTTTAAACTTCCGGGATAATTTTGCTTAAAAAAAAAAATTCCGGAGTCTTTAAGTCTTTCTGGTGAAAACTTAAAGGAGCAAATAAGAATCTTATCCCTTAATTATATTAAACACTCGTTCATGCTGTTCCTTTAACCAAAAAATAAGTTGGGTTCATTACCATGGTTCATTTAATCGAATTTTGATTTTGATTCTCATAGATTTTCATAGCATAATTTTTGGTCCCTACACTTTCTTCCCACCAATTTAATAATGACTTCATTTGAGTTTAACGGTGTCAACTTTAGTTAAAATTGTTAAGTATAAGGGCTCAAACCAAGACTCGTTAATATAGTATAGGATCAAAACCCTTTCAAATTGATGAAATTAAATTTCAAAGTAAAAAAAAAAAAAAAAAAGAACATGAATTCAGATATTAGAGATCATATTTTATTTTCCACTCAAAATCGATTTCTTTGTTATCTCTCATTATTTAAGCTACCTATATATACACACACACACACATCCGTGGCGGAGTTAGGATTTTTTGTTTGTGTCCGCACAATTAGTGGAGGGATTCGGAGGCTGCCCCCCAATTTTTTTTAAGGAAAGTTTTAAATACATTAAAAAAAAAGAATAAAAAAAAAAAAGAAAAGTTAACATAGAAAAATAATAATCAAGAATCAACTAAGCCTATTACAATGAACGATTACAAAATCATTATTCGATTCTTCATTCTTTGAAAATATTCATTATATCTTCATTATCAATCTTATCAAACATATCATGTTCAACATAAGTTAGCATGCATGAGTTAAACTAATAATCACTTATCCGATTGCGCAACTTATCCTTAACAAAAGTCATTGTAGAAAAAACTTGCTCAACAGTAGTAGTTGCTACTGGTAGAACGAGTGCCAACTTTAACAACAAATAGACCAATGGATAAACAACTCTTCTCAACCATGCATCTTTAAAGCAAGGTCAGAAATTGTTTTAAAATTGACAAAATCAAAATCAACTCTTACATTAACAATAAAATTACCGAGACTTAAAGAAAGAAAAAGAATGCCTGCAAGCTCATCAAACTCCAAACGATAAAATCTAGCAAACTCAATCAACTTTTCTTTGTTAAAATTAGCAAATGAATCACGAGGATCAAGACAACTCAAACACTCAACCATTATATTGTAATGCCTTCAATAAGTTAGTAAACAGACATATTGATGCCATGTTATCAAATTATTACTACAAATCCCTGAATACTAAAAACAACTAACAGAGTAAGCATAGAAGATGTATTTGTCCAAGAGTGCATAGAAGATGTATTTGTTTAGAAACACATTTAGTAGTCTACTAGTGACTTCATATCTCCCCTGAATCAGCACAAAAGATGTAACACCCCAAATTCCATACTTCAAATCGTGTTGGTGATACATAGTTTTAAGAAAATTAATAGAGTTTGAGGTGCTACCACTCAGAGTAATGCGGAAACGGAGAGCATGCACTAACGTTTGGACAATAAGTAACTGATATAAAATACCCAGGAATAAGCTGGTATATTAAAAATTTCCCGAAGGAATATTCATATGATACAATAATACAAAACTTGTATAATTACAACTCTTTATAGTAACTATAGAATCTTAAACTAAGCCTTAACTAGACTTGTGGCTTAGAACCCAATACAGTTAATCAAACTCATTTGGCCAGGTCGGGTAAAGTCTAGTGGAAGTCTCCCCGTCTTTCACGGCGACTTATGACTGAACCACATAGACCGACCCTTTTTTCGGCACCAAATGGTTTGAAACAACCCTATCGGATTCATGCCAGAACTAGTCCGATCCTATCAGACTTCTTCTGACTCTCATCTCGACCGGTGCCTCTTTACGGCTCCATCCATTGGTGTCTTTTCACGGCTCCGTCCATCGGTGCCTTCTCAGCTCCAGGTTCCTTTCCTGAACTATTAGTCAAGGCTGAGATTCAATCGAATTGAATATTAGGTAAGAGTTAACCTGATGTTCAAGTAATAAACAATATATGTATGATATATATTTATAACATTACAGCATTAACCAATACATAGCATACAGCAGATGTAAGGTTATAACAACATAACAATATATAGTACACAGCACATGTAATGTTATCCACGTTTGCACTAACCATTGTCACGATGGCCCCTCGTGTCCTCAGCGCTAGGAAAACAATCTCACGACATTATCAAGACTATAACTCGTATAAAGCTGAATGTATAAACAGTAATTTAAGACAGAGTCTTAGCTACGGTGCATGACCCAAGACCCAGTCTTGTTTATGACTCTATGAAATCATCTATCACATATAAGCATACAAGACACATCAGAGTTAAAGTTACTAATACGCGACCTCTGAACCCGACTCCGGACTTCCCGGATATCCTATACGTTATCGTCAGATTATTTCCTTTTTCCATGATATTATAATTAATATCATATTTCCTAGAATAATATCAAAAAGGATATTTTCACCTATTTTGACATTTCTACCCTTGGTGGATTTGTTATTACAATTTTGCCCTTACATTTCTTGAAAAAACGTTACTTCATCAGCATTATGGCCCGATTTTCCTCTAACTTTGAAAATTCATAATTGATTCTAGAAAAATATTTTTGAGGTTCCGTAAAATTCCTCGGAAACCTTGGCATGTATATTTTCAAGGAAAAATACTCCCAGAAGCAAGAACATCCCATATCATTCCCAGGTTTAGCTTTTCTCAACGTTGCCCAGATTTTCGTCTAGAAAAATGGCTCAACTTCAACCGGTTGTATCTCTTTGTACAGAAATCAAAACGCTACATATTTTATATATTTGGAAAGCTCTACATGTCTAATTTATTTCTAAAAATTTTAGTGATTTATTGGCTTCATTTTCAACATAAAATAATAGCATCTAATTCGCTGTTTGCACAGAATTTTAAACCGACAATTTCTACAACTTTCACAACATTGATCTATTGCTTCCCAAAGATTATTTCCATACTATGTTTTTACCTTATTAGGCATTTTTCAATGCAAGGAGATCTAAAAACAGGAGTAGGAATTTATTTTCTACTTTTCTAGATTAAACTAACATTTATACTAAGAACTACAAAAGCTAAATACTAGAAAACTAAAAGCTAGAGCTTACCTCTTGAAGAACCTTCGCTACTCCTTCCTCCTTCTTGCTTCACTCTCCTCTTAAACCACCAATTTGGTATGAGTTTGGTGTGAAGAATTGTGAAGAGGAGCTTCTCTATTTATAGGGAAAATCCAAGGATTCCATCCTTCGGATCATTTTTCTTTATCAAGGGTTCATGTTGATTTGGTTTTCTTGAAGACTCAATTCATGTCTCAAAGGTTCCTATTGGCTAGATTTAATTACATTGGATTAAGCCTATTTATTTCTTGATTTTTCCATTGGTTGGTTCAATTAATAATATCTTGATTTAAATAAAATAATCTCTCTCTTCCATGTGCTTGCATTTATGACAATTTTTGGATATTCTTTTTCTCATCTTTGTTTCTTCAAACCGTGGTCTCCCTCCTCTTTCTCTTTCTTCCATTTTTCCAATTATCTTATCCTCTTCTATCTCATCTTATCCTCTTCCATGCAATTAATGAACCAATGTGCCAATTATCCCATGTGTTCTTATCTTAATTAAATATATTAAACTCATTCTTCTTCTCCAAGCTAGCAAAACCGTCCCCCTCTTTATATGGCTCAAGAATTGTGTTTCTTTTGTGTCTCACAATTAATAATCCAAGCCTCCTATTGGTTCTTCAAATATCACATGGATTTAGTTAATTAGAACCATTAGATTTAGTTTTATTAGTTTCAATCTTGGCCTTCTATTTGTTAATCTCTCTCATGACTTTAGAGGCTGATTTAATTAAGCCTAATTATTCCCTTAATCATGTTCTTAATTGTCCTTTTATTACAAATATCATAGGTTAATTGATTTGCTATTTAATTAAGGCTATTAGAGCATTATTAGCAAACTTAATTCTCAAAATAAGACATCCCTCAATTTATACTTTTATTTTGTCTCTTGATTATTTTATAGAATTACACAAATTATTTTAATTAGTGTAAGCTTAATTGCCCATTAGTTTTTGCTAATTTCCTTTAACTTGTTTAAGTGTTGTTTGCAAAAAAAAAAAAATTAAGTGTTTTCATAACATTTTCTTGCTTATTTTAGCCATAAATAATTATCATTTTATGTGCTAATTTTATCACACTTCATGATCCCTAATATTATATTGGTCTTATATCTAGCCTTATGTTAATTTAATTTCAAGGAAATTTGCCTAAAATTATAATTAACAAATTACACAAATTTGAGACACATATTCACCTTCATTTTATAGGTATTATTTATCAAAATATAATATTTATGATAAATAAAAATTTTAGGGTATTACAAAAGAGATAGTTTTTTTTAATTGTGATGACACAACAAGACATGTGAATCACAACGCTTCATTATATAGGTTAAGAACGACAGGTGAGGATACCCTCACAACAATGTAAATACCATTTGGAAAAATCAAAGGCCAACTCAAGCAATGTATGAGAAGTCATCTACTAAATAAACCATGGTCTCTATCGGTGTCTTTGTGCAATTACAAGAAAGATATTGCATGGAGAGGTGTAAAGGAGGAAGAACCCCTCACTCAGATACAAAGCAAATTTCAAACTGTAGTCTGAAGTCTAAAGAAGCTAAAATTTAGGAATCAAAACTACAAGTCATGATATTCTGACGAAGCAGTGGGGTGCGAGACACCTAGCAATCCTCAATATCACAATGGCTAGGGAAAAAAAATAAAACACCTTAAATCATAACCACGAGTAAAAAAACCAAACCCAGGGGCAATCCATTGGAAAAAAAAAAAACGAACAAAATGAAGACCACACCCTCATTCAAAAATGCATGAACACAACCGATTTCTTCAATTTGAAGTGGCATAGACAAAAGCAGCCATATAGATTACGAACATTGACCGAATAGCGCTCCACCAGACATCCAATTTACCAAGCAAACCAAAAACCAAATATTAGCGATGAAGTAGATTAAACAACTTCAGAAGAACAAACTGTTCCACACAATCACATGCCAAACTTAAACCTTAACTTTGTAGCCAAAAATGGCACAGCAATTTTAACCAAACCAACAACAGATCTACGAAATAGAAAGTCAAAACCAAAACAAATCAAGCAGAGGTAGAAAAACAAAATAAAATCAATAAAGAAAAAAAAATAAAGAAAACTCGTAACAACCAGAAATCAATGAAAGGCTCATCAAGCACAAAAAAGAACGAAAACGAGGAAAAAAAACTGAAGCGTGGCCGGAATGTACGAGGGAAGCAGAAGAGACAAATACCTAAAATGATGACTTGATCAAAAGGCCATTGCAAAGAGAATAAGAAATGAAAAGCACAAAGAGGAAAGAAGGAAAAGGATAGTATGCTTACAAGGAAGCAAAACGGCGTACGAAGAGGAGCTGGGAAGGCTTGTGATGACCAAAAGCTAATTAAGAAAATTGTCTGAGCTCCGGTTCAAACCGAGGACCTCACAGAGATTAGCATGATAACCAACTACACCACCCAGATAAGTTGTCACAAAGTTCCTTCAAAATATATATACATTCTCAAAATCTTGTGTCTGCACGTGTAAACAGTAAGTGTGGCTCCGCCACTATATATATATATATATATATATATATATATATATAAACATATATATATATATATATATATATATATATATATATATATAACCAGTTTTGATTTTGGTCTCTATATATTTTAAACAAGTTTTGATTTAGTTCCTATAATTAAGACCGTCAAATTCAAACAAATTTTTTATGAAACTATAGGAACTAACAATTTAGATGGAAGATATCCAGACACAATAGGGACTGAAATCCACAACTTTAAATTACAGAGACCAAAACTAAAAGTTGATCAAATGGTAAGAATTAATAATAATATTAATCCAAAAAATTCTTGCACACATAATTGGTGGTTTTAGTAATATCTCTTTCTATAACTCATAGCTTGAGTTTTTTTTTAGCCCGGACATAGCTTGAGTTAAAACGCCCGGATTATCAGAACGTACGTACTATTGTAAATATTAGTGATAAACTATTCTTATAAGAAGTGTTTTTCCTTATAAATATTAGTGATAAACTATTCTTATAATTTTGAATTTGTTTTCAGTGTGTTGCTAATGCTTCTATAACATTTCTTATAACTTTTCTCAAAATTTACTTACACTACCTCCACTTCTACGTAGAAGATTCAGTTGCTTTTTTTTTTAGAAGATTAAGGAAGCTAATTAAACTATTTTAAAATATTTATATTCATCATTTTTTTCCAAACTATTTTATTTGGCTTATGAACTAATATATAATTTAATGATACACGACATATATGATATGATTAAGTAACTTATTTAGTTTCCTTAATATCTACAAAAAAGTCAACAAGACGAATAAACTTTTATAAGACAAATAAAGAGATTCAAAGAAAATCAAGAAGTTAACAAGAACATGTTTGTCATTCACAAGAGAAATAAGAGAATTTACTAGACAAATAAGAGTATTCCAAGACAAATAAATGAATTTAAAAGAATCTAGGGAGTTAACCGCCTTACTATATCTACTATCTAAAAATTGATTATGTCTACTTTTGGTCCCAACAAAAGTTAATTGTGTTGGGTATACGTTAGGAAATAATTCATTGCTAAATTTGCACCTTCATCCTTTCTAAAAACATATTAAAATAATAGAGGTGAGAAGACTGATAGACCAACAATACAAAAAATATTTATAGTTACCCGGGTTAATGGCCTTGCTATGTCTACTACCTAAAAAATTGATTATGTCTACTTTTCGACCCAACAAAAATTAATTATGTTGGGTACACATTTGGAAATAATTCATTGCTAAATTTACATTTTCACCCTTTAGTAAATCTTAATCATGTAAATCAACAGAATTTTCTTCTCTCATTTTCTTTTCCCCCTCTTTCCCATTCTTTACCCCCTTTATGACAATTAGATCAAGATCTAATGGTCAACATTTAATATTTCCTTCCCATCCTTCTCTCTATTATAATAATATTTTTATAAAATATTAAATACAAACCATTAGATCTTGATCCAATAGTCATAAAAATGGTAAAGGATAGAGCGGATAAGAAAAGAAAAGGAGAGAAACAAAGTCCCAAACCAACTACTCTTATTTGAAGATGTGTGTATTGTCCTAAATTTGCATATATTTAGGACATCTTTGATCAAAAAATATATATATTTAGGACACAAACATATTGATCTGATTATGTTAGATTTATTAGTTTAAAAGCAGTCGATGCGTACAAAATTTTGGTATGTTATATTCTTGGACCAGCCCTTGTGCACAATGGACCTGGACAAAGCATATCATTTCATTGATAACCAAAAATGAACATTACAACCACCAATAAACTGTCTCCACATGAATTTATTTATACTACACAGTAAATATCCTGAACAGACTACTAAAACTAACGCTAATTACAACAATTACATATTTTTATCCTCACCAACACTCCCCTCAAGTTTGGGGATGATATAAGTTAATCGATCCTAACTTGCTCAATAACATCATCTGCATGTTTCTACTTACTGCCTTTGTTAACAAATCTGCCTCTTGATCTCTTAACCGAACATGCTCCAAGTCTAGCAGCTGCTTTTCCCACTGTTCCCTTACAAAGTGGCAATCTATCTATATTTGGCACACTCGTAAAATATCGGGTTCCCAGCAATGCGTATTGCTGCTTGACTATCACAGAAAATCTTCATGAAATTCTCATGCTGAATATGAAGGTCTCCAAGTAACCCATGTGCCCAAACAATCTTTAGATGTTGCCATGCTATACATTGCTATGCTTCTTTGCTTTCCACAAAACCAATGAGCCTCCATATTTGAGAAGGTAACCGGTCACCGATCTTCTAGTGGTTCTGCAAGAGGCCTAATCTGCATCACAAGAACACTCCAAAGCTAATCCTCCTTCTGAACTTATCAGCACTCTTAGCCCAGGACTGCCCTTTAAGTATCGAACAACATTCATCACTGCTGCATAATGTGCCTTTGTGGGCTGCTGCATAAATTGAGTAGGAGTCTGCACAGAAAAGGAGATGTCAGGTCGAGTCATTGTTAAGTATATAAGCTTACCAATCAGTTTCCTATATCTGTCCGGATGTTTGTAAAGATCTTCCTTCTTGTCCTTTCCTTCCTCATAGGCTATTAGCTTCAAGTTCTATGCCATTGGTATGGCCAGAGGCTTGCATCCACTCATTCATTCCTGTCTCACACAAGTCAAGAACAAACTTTCGTTGACACAAAACAATTCCTTTTTCAGACATGGCTACTTCAATACCAAGAAAATACTTCATTTGGCCTAAGTCCTTAATTTTAAAATGTGTATGTAAGAGTGTTTTTGTTTTTGCTATGACATTTTCAGAGCTCCCTGTAATTAGTCAATCTTCTAGATAAACAAGAACCAGCACTATACCATCACTACATTGCATAACAAACAAGGAGTAATCATTTTGACTTTGTACAAAACCTCCCGTCTCAATGTCTCAAATAGCTTCTGGTACCATTGTTTTGAAGCTTGCTTCAAGCCATAGAGTTTGAATACCATATACTCCCCCTTTCTATCAAATCCAGAGGGAACTTGCATGTACACCTCCTCATTGAGATCTCCTTGTGGGAATGTATTATGCACATCCATTTGGTGTAATTGCCATTTATTGACTGCGGCCAACTTAATAACAAGACAAATGGTAAGCATCTTCACAACCGGAGAGAAGGTCTCATACTAATCTGGTTTTATATTTCTCGACCTTACCATCCGAGTTGTACTTAACCTTGTACACCAATTTACACCCTATAGGTTTCTTGAACAAGCTCCCATGTTCCATTATTTTCAAGTGCATTCATCTAAGCCTGCATAGCTTTCACCCATTCAGGGTGTTTGGTGGCCTCATTGTAGTTAATTGGTTCAGCCACTGAGTCAATACTGCACAAGAAATTCATGTGGTTAGATGAAATATTATCATAAGAAAGATGATCCTAAATTGGATATGCGCATTTGCTCTTGCGTTTCTCATTATTTCCTGCAGCCAAAACAGAGCAAATATAATCATTAGACCATATAGGAAGTCTCCTATGTCTACTTGGCCGAGATTCACTATGTTCTAAGGGCGCATCATCACTACTTGCTGTTGGAGGGTTATTCTGTTCTGTTTTATCAGGTTCGGTTGATTCATTTCCCTTACTATTTTGATCTGTCGAGAAAGATCTTTTGAGATCGATCCAATCAGCCAAGAAAGAACGACGGCGTTGTATCGTTCCCACTAGTCGTGCAAGGATTTTTCATATGATTCCTTCGCACAACTGCCGTCAACGAACCCAAGCTTTTGCCTTCCTCGGAGAGTGATTTTCATGGCACGGCTCCACACTGTGTAGTTTTCCGTTCTGGTAAGAATGTGGGTGAACAAGAGAACCTGCATGTCCGACGGATGAAGATACAGAGGGTGTGTGAATGGAAAACCTCCGGCCGTCATCTTCTCGCTTTCGCCGCTCATAGCTAGGGTTTCAAGTTGCAGAATCGCGATTTCACGTCTGTGTTGGAATCTTTCAAATGTCGATTAGCGACAAACCTCTGGTCGTGATCTTCTTGTTCTCGCCGGTGATAGCGCTTTTGAGTTGCAGAGTTACGATTTCACATTCGGGTCGCCATCTTTCAGATTCGGGTTGCGTTCTCCTCAATCGGGTCTCCTATCGGGTCGTAAGTAGCCGGGGGCTCCGGTACCAATTTTTATCTTCTTGGACCAGCCCTTGTGCACACTGGGCCTGGGAAAAACATATCATTTCATTGATAACCAAAAATGAATATTACAACCACTAATAAACTTTCTCGCCACATGTGTTTATTTATACTACACAGTAAATATCCTGAACAGACTACTAAAACTAACGCTAATTACAACAATTACACAATTACCTTTTTATCCTCACTAACATGGTATTATCAATTGTGGACAGTCACGACGATGCGTGATGCCTAATAATCAAAACCTAAGATCTTTTTGGGTAATTTTTTTCCCCTTTTTTTGCATTATTTATCTATTCTTAAATGTAGCTAATTAGGTTATGAAAAACTAGTATTGATAAATGAAAATAAAAACTTGAGTTAATTTAGTTGGTCTTTGTCCTAAATATAAAGGAATAGGATATTGTCACTACCATTTTTTGTCATTACCACTTTTTTTACCGTTAGATCAGAATCTCAATAGGAAAGAAAAATAATAAAGGTAGATGAGATTCTAATTTAACGGTGAAAAAGTGGTAGTGACATTGGTAGTGATAAAAAATGGTAGTGACAATATCCTTTCCCAAATATAAAATAGGGGTAGGTTATTTTGTCTTTCCA
Organism: Acacia melanoxylon; assembly: GCA_019022615.1. NCBI lineage: Eukaryota > Viridiplantae > Streptophyta > Magnoliopsida > Fabales > Fabaceae > Acacia > Acacia melanoxylon. The sequence goes on from JAFJYJ010000002.1 coordinate 9,193,462, forward strand.
TATTTTATCTACCTTTGTCTACCGCTCTAATATCATTAGATTATAATCTCATCCAACGGTGAAGATTTGAGGGATAAAATAAACCCTTTTACCCCTTCCTCTCTCACCGCCTCCCACCCTCTCTCTCCCTCTATCTCAAATCAGAATTCTGGGTTGAAGAACAAAATAATTCCACTGCATAACACTTGCAGCAGATAATTCCTGCAAAGAAAAGAATTTCCGCATGATCAATTCAACCGGATGGGGCGCAATCAAACAAACCGTTAAATCTGTCTGCTGCTGCATCATAGATCAAGTCCAAGCTGATGAAATGAGAAAAATTTGTGCTCAACAGCAAGACTGTAGTGACAATGCAGGAATATCAGCAACTATGTCGTCCGAGTTTGTACATGCCAGCGGAGGAGAGAGGGAGGGAGGGAGGAGAGAGAGAGAGAGGGGGTGGGAGTGGTGGAGAGAGAGAAAAATAAAATGATTTATTTTATCCATCAAATTTTCACCGTTAGATGAACTTATAATATAATGATATTAAGAGATGTAGGTAAAAGTAAGCAAAATAACATATTCCAAATATAAAACATAACTTTCATATTTGTTAATATTTTTCTAATTTGCCTCTATTAATTCTCAAAATGAGGAGATGAAATAAGGGAATTTAGGTAGATTATTAGTTAGGGTATTTTAGAAAATATACGTTATATTAACTAATTTAACCAACTTCTTTAATTTAATTTAATTAGGTAAATAATCTTATATTAAGGACGGAAAAAGTATATGATAAACCAAATTAGAAGACAAAACGAAGGAAATAAAATTAAAATTAACACTTGACCTAACCACGGATTTCATACCTTATTACAATCACAATCAACAATACATGTTGATGGCAATACATAAGAACAAGCGACACAAGCATATATTTTACAAGTACAACAACAACTTCTTATCATCGAAGCTGTTTTTATTATATACAAAGGAGTTTATTTAACATCCACACAGACACGAAGGACTTGAGGATTTGAATCTCTCAATTTCTTAAGAAATTAACAGTGTTGATTTCAGTAAAAGAAAAATATACAATATGTGAGAGGTTCACCATCCCACACACACTGTGTATCTTTCTTCTCTAAAATTAACACCTTATAATTGATGCTCTAAGAAATTAACGACAATCAAAGCCCATGCATGACACAAATATTTTAAAATACGACAAATAAGATCAACAGTAGCGAAGATAAGCCTGAAAAGTGGCTTCTACTGAGAAATAAGATGAGCATCCATGTCTCTAGCAATTTCAGTAACCAAGTCTATTAGAGAGTGAGGGTCAGGAATGTGACCTCCCAGCTTCTCATATTCCATAGTGACATGCACCAAACTCCCTTTATCCTTTGGAATTGCATGAAAGGTATGACTCAGGCTCTTGTAGTCCTTGAGCACATCTCCCTCCACAACCCTGAAAGTGATCAGATTCTTGTATGGATCTAGGGCTTCAATCACTTCCTTAGCCACACAGTTTTTCCCTTCTGCACAATTTATATATACAATGTACGTAAACATATTCAATTCTGAGATATAATACATGCTTGAATTCTTTTTAATGAATATTGACTTCTCTATTAATTAAAAAGGCAGCCTAGCGGATAAAGCTCCCAAGTGATGAGTGCAAAGAAATAGATGTGCACAGCCTTACTCGACCACAATCGGAGAGGTTGTTTTTAAGATTTAAACTTGTAACCTCTAGGATCATATTGTAGCAACCTTAACGTAGCTTTGAGACTCACCCTCTTAGGCACTGGTCTATCTGGTCTATTAATGCATCAAATTTTCATGCCTTTCAGTAGAATATAGAGGTCCTAGGTTCTTTAGGTATGAATAAATATATTGAAAAGAAGTCACTTTTTTGGCCCCCAGTAACTTATAGTTAAATGAATGAAAATAAATGTGTGTGTGTGTGAGAGGGGGGGGAGAGTTGGGAAGTTACCATGGACGTAGTGCCAGGTAATAACAGAACCGACCTTGCCCCAACTTCCTTCAATAATAGCATGTTTCATTCTACCAGGAGAAACATTGGGAATATGGTGAGGCTTGCTACTAAGCATTTCATGGAACTTCTCTGCAGAAGCATTAATGTGCACATCAACTTCCACCTTCCCCATTAACTGTTCTTCATGTCCCTGTCCTGTGAGGCTCACATCAATTTCCCTGCTCAATTCTGTCATAAACTGTGTCAAAGAGTGTGGATCTGGAATTCTCCCATGTAGCTTCTCATACTCAAGAGTCCAGTGAGCAACACTTCCCTTTGCCTTTGGACTCACTTGAATTGTCGTCTTAAAGCTCTTGTAATTGTTCAATACATCTCCCTCTATCACCCTGAAACTTATCAGGTTCTTCGCTAGATCCACAGCTTCAATCACTTCCTTCACCACACAGTGCTTCCCATCTGCGTAGTATCAGATACATGTATATGTATATGTATGTGTATGTATGTATATATTATGTACGTATGATCAAGTCCTACATTTAAAGTTAAAAGATTAATCACAATTGTTTAAGTCAGTGGTGAGTTCATTCAAAGTAGTTTAAGTACGCTATTTGATGTAAGTGGTAAGCCTTAAGTGTGGTTAATACGAAACTCTAATATGTAGTAGTATTGTAGTAACAACAAAATTCGACAGAGTGTGTGTGTGTGTGTGTGTGTGTGTGTGTATTTTTCTTATAACCCTTTAGCCACATAGGGTACGACGCTTAATATAGATCTATTGCCAGGTATTCAAGCAATCTACTAATCTAGATTGAGGCTCTGCGACTAGGATACCTCTCCTTAGGGATTTTTTGAATACAGTGAGATTTGAACTTAGTTCATCCACTTTAATTTGTAGTCTAGTTGGTGCACTTTACCAAGTAGTACCATTGGGAAATTCTACAGTATATACTCAAAGAAGAACGCAAAAGAAAGTCAAGCATGAGTAGGTAAATAAGAGAGTTAGACTAACCATGAACGTAATTCCAGACAATGATGGAGCCAACTTTTCCGAAATCACCTTGATGCTTAGTCACACTCTTGATCTTACCAGGAGTAATGTTGGCGACGTGATGAGGTTTGCTGCTGAAGATTTCATGAAATTGCTCAGCAGAGGCATTTAGGTGGACATCGATTTCAACTTTCCCAATATGAGACATCTTTCTTAATTCTCTTTTGATAGATCAAAAAAGATATAAGCTAGTTTATCAAAAGAAACCAGATATGTAATGCAAAGCCTATTTGCATCCACAACGAAGAAGGCTTTAGCCCTATCACTTTTATAGGAATTCTGTGGCAGTTTGAATAGCTCCGTGTGTAATAAATATTACAACTACGTGGTCCCACGAACCCGATTCCCTTCTAAGCTTTTAGTAGGAAGAGCTCATCATATTTGAACTATCATATTTAATTTGGACAGTCTAGATATAAGTTTTATTTTAAAAAAAATTATTTTAATAGATATAAAATCTAAAATATACTATTATTTTAAAAATATTTTTTTAAAAAATATCATTTTAGAAAAAATTAGATTTGGACAGTTCAAAATCATATTTGAATAATCTAAATTTGATTAACTCTCCCTGAAGCTTAATAGAGAAACCGTTCCGTAGTGCCTATGACGACCTACGTCACGATATATTAGAGTTTCCTTTTTTTTTTTTTTTTAAAAGGAAATAATTCATTTTGAATAATTTCTTATTACTTCAAGAGGCTTTGTATCAATTTTAAGTGCTAGATTAATATGACATATTTAAATGTATTTGTATATAAAATGAAAAATTAATTGTACTAAATTGGCGCGTACGGTCAAATTAAGTTTCAATCAAACTTCCTGAGTAATATTATTGTTTTCGTCCCAAACATGACTCAATTCGTATAGGCCACCCCCACCCCGGCCGATAAGACATACTACCTCCCATTCTAATTATAAGATATGGCCTTTGTTTGGAGAGATTAAGAGTTACTTAATCATTTTATATGTTGTGTATCTTTAGATTATATATTAATTTATTACCAAACTAATTGGTTGAATAAAAAATAAAAATAAAAATACTCTAAACTTCTAAAGTAATTTAATTAGCTTCCTTAATTTCTCCAAAAAAGTCAGGAGAGGGAGTACTAATTTTGAATGGTTGTTATCAACATATATGAATTATTGTACGTCAAGTAGTTGAGAAATCAAAGTTGAAATCCTCATCAATCAATCATCAACTCTGCTATAAAACCTGCAATACGCGCTAAAAGACCCGATTAGATTAAAAATGTATCGAACACACAAAAATGACGAATTGTGATTAATGGGGTTTAAATATAAGGAATGAAGTAAGTTGAATTTTAAATTAAACGTTAAATAAGGAATCATAATTACAATAATAATTGTATTTCCGTGTTCTATGCATAATTTCACCTTACATGATTGTAGGATCTCCTTAACTTGAATTTAAATTTAGACATTAAACCTGGATTCTTAAGTATATTAATAATTATAAAATTGTGGTTCAAGCATACCCAAAAAAGGAACCTTCCATGATTAGGGGATCTCCATAAATTATATGAATAATTTAAATTTATATGTAGGTTATTACTGCAGTAACATAAAGCTTTACGATTGAGGTCAACGATTTATGTTTTAAAGTTAAGATCAAGTTTTAATGATTGTCATTTATTCTATTTATCATGACAGATTTTTATTATATTAAATGTTACGATAATATTTCTGTATAATATTACATTTTAACAATTGATACTTGATCTAATAGTGGATACACTCAACAAAGAGAAAAATCAATAGAGACATTCCTCTCCCGATCTAGTGGATTGGTTCATGCAAAAGTTTTTCAAACCGTTTACTTCATATATGGTTGATAGGGTGGATAATCACACCATCAAAATTATCTATGCGCAATTATTGGGGTTCGGATAAGAATGAAGTAAATTGAATTTAAAATTAGACATTAAATCAGGAATTACAATTATATTAATAATTGTATAATTGTGATCCTAGCATGCCATCACCTTCCATTATTGCAGGAATATTCATAAATTATATTAATAATTAGGTTATTAGTGCAATAATTTTTAAAAAGTATGTCCAGTTGATAATTATTTGATTTTGAAATAGTGATTTTCAGTTTTTATTATTGGTGAACGAAAATTATGTTTCCATCAATTGTATTAGGGGTTTACACTTCTCACGCGTATTTGAGAAGAAGAAGATTCTTACACACACATGAAATGGTGGGACCCACATCTTTTTAATAATAAAAAAAAACTCAAGCATGAAACACATTTTTTTGTATCTATGACGTGATGATACATTTATCCTACAACATGAGAAGTGTGGAAAATGAAGTTTTTGAGTATTGATTAATAATTGGGATACTAATACCACAATAAATACAATTAGGGTATTAAATTATTAATCAAGAAATTAAAGATATTTCAAAATAATATTGTTGACTTTTAAAAATAAATTGACTTCTGACTCCTATGAATGATAGTACTAATAATTATCACATGAGCAACCAATTAGACCTCATAAAAAGAAATTCATTATTTTTCACATGCATTATAGATTTTTTAGAAATATATAAAAGGAAGTTTATGGAATACTATCAATTAATATATTAATCGGGATACTAATATGACATTAACTCTTATTTTATCTTTTGATGATATAATTAAATATTAATTGAGATATTGATAACTTTAAAATTAATTTTTCTTTTGTTTTCAAGAATGATAGTATTTAACTTCATAAGCAACCAATCAGATTTTTAAAGAATGAATTCATACTTTTCCAAATGAAGATATATTCTTACTAAAAAAAATTATACGTCTAAATTAAATAAATAATGCTGGGATGTCTCACCTCGAGCAACACTCCTGATGCAACGCACATGGAGATATAGCTGGTTTGGTTTGTATATATATATAAAAAAACCTTGTATTAATCATTGTTTAAATTTCAAATATTTAGGAGTAATATAATAATAAAACATAAATTTTAAATTTCCTTGTGTTGATCCTTCCCTTTTATGGTTATACACCCGGGTCCTTATAATAAATATATGTTAATTAATTCTCACATAACAAAAAATGACATTTAAGTCTTGTATAAAAAAAGTCATTGAAGTAATCAAATATGTTTTGAATTGATAAAATTTTCTAATTTATCCTTCTTAAAATGTTCTCTTTACAAATTATTCTCACTTCTTTTTTCTATTTCTCTCTTTTCAATAAGAATAAAATAAAATTAAAATTGGAAAATAATTATTAATAACCTCTAAGTGAATATAAGACATAAAAAAGGTTCTACAAATGAGCTAATAATAAGGATGAGGGTGATATTTATTAGGGAAAATAACATTTAAATACTAAATGAAATTCTAAAACCTCAAAACGTCTATTAAAAAATTAAAAGGACACAAAGGTGATGAGGAAGAATATGAGATTTTGTAATTTAAGTGTTTTTACTAAAATATCCATAATCTCTTCCTCTTCCTGGCCAGGTCGACGAGGAAAGAAAGACGTAGGTGAGAGTGAAAATGAAGAGAGGGAAAGGAGAGAGAAAGAGAGTGGCAAGGAAGAAGAAGAAATGAAGAGGAGAGAGATAAAGAGTATTTTAGTAAAAACAATTAAATTTTAAAATCTCGTATTCCTCCTCTTTACCTTTTTATCATTTTAATTTTTTAACAGATATTTTAGGATTTTAAAATTTCATCTTATATTTAAATGACCCCTTTTTCCTATTTATTATCACATTTATTGTCCTCCCATAACTTGCTATTACTAGATGTCATATGTGAGACGCTCCCTTTTAATGGGAAATTCAACAAAATAAGGCAAAAAAAAAAAAAAATTATCGAACTAATGCATTTTTCAAACTATTTTCTAAACTAATGCTAATGCCACCAGTGACGTGAATTAAATTCACGCATCTGGTGGCGTGATAATTGATAAAGCATCACGCCACTCGCGTGAATTTAATTCACGCCACCTATAAAAAATATATAATTAATTAATATACTTTAACTAAATATCTAATTAATTATAAATAATAATAATAATAATAAGTAAATAATAATCCTAATTAATAATTAAGGGAACTAAAATATCTAAAATTTATTATAAATCTTAGGAACAAGTTTAATTAGTAAATTAATTAAGTAATGAATTTATTATAAACCTTAAGATAGATGACTAATTATTTAATATTTTGTACATTAACAATTTGATATATAAAGTATCCTAAGATAGATAAGATAAGTTTAAATAGAGAATAATAATTAGTTCAATAATTAATTCACTAATTAAAAATTAGTGAATTAAAAATTTACAATAACATAATGGATGCGCGTCGCAATTGATTAATTTAGCGATATATTTGGTAATAAAAATTTATAATAACACAATACAGATCCCAAAAACAGGGGGAATCTTTTGTTATAACTAAATTATACCGCATAATCTTGAATATATTGTTAAGATTACGCGTAATCTTAACAATATATTCAAGATTCTGTATTATAATTTAGTTATAACAAAAGATTCCCCTATTTTAGGATCTGAATTATGTTATTGTAAATTTTTATTAGTCAAATATATTGTGCAATTAATTGCGCGTACATGCGTGGATCTAATTAAGTAGTCATCTATCTTATGGTTTATAATAAATTCACTAATTAGTCTTATATCCTAAGATTTATAATAAATTTTAAATATTTTAATTTTCTTAATTATTAATTAAAATTATTATTTATAAGTAAATAAAATTATTATTTATAATTTTAAATATATTTATAAAATTATATTTTTTAAAAAAAAAAAAAAATTATAATTGACGTTTGAAAAGCGCGTCAATATGCGTAAATATCATTCACACCTTTAAGGAAGGCGTCAATATGACAAGTACCTCTATTGGCGTTTGTCAGTTTCACACGTCACTGGTGGCGTTAACATTAGTTTGGAAAATAATTTGAAAAGTGCATTAGTCTGATTTTTTTTTTTTTGCCTTATTTTGTTGAATTTCCCCCCTTTTAATGCATGTAATCTCTTTTCAAATTAATTTGTTATTATAAATAAATCTTGGTTTCATTATCAATGTACATTTTCATGCAGGGTCAATTTTCATTATCCACCATTTCATACACCGTACTCATGGACCGTGACGGGACTGAGGCTGATCAACGAATCATTATTTACTTGTTCCTCATCACCGTGGGGACTTTGAGCAAAAAAAAATCACCGTGGGGACTGGGAAAGTTGAAGTTAGGGAAAATCCATCTTGGGGCTCTTTTTGGGAAAAAAAATCCCAAAAAAAAGATTCTGAAACTCGAGAAAAGGCCAGGACCCTTTTTAAGATTTTTCATTAAATGTTTTAGTTGAAGCGGAGACGATATTGTTAAAAAACGATTTATTTTTAGTTGTAAAAATATTGTTGCGAATGTGTTTGTTTTAGTTGTAAGCGAAGTGATATTGTTGTAAATACGATTGTTTTAGTTGTAAAAATTTAATGAATTTATCCCAAAAAGGGTCAAGGACTTTCTCGGGTTAATCTTGGAGCCTTTTTGGGATTTTTTTCCCAAAAATGGCCCCAAGATAGATTTTCCCTTGAAGTTAAAGCGTGAATTTATATTTTTTTTCCCCGATTTTTAATCAAGAATCTGAATTAAATCCTCACGATATGCAATTCACTTAATTTATCTCAATTTTAATTTCCAGCCATTAAATCGATCTGAATTGTTACTTTTTTATTTTTTTATTATTTTATTTTTATGAGGATGCAACTTATTGCTTTCTTATTTGAATTGAACTACATATTTATAGAAATAATTAATCTAAACTGTAATATTGTTCTGCAATCATAGGTGGATCCACCTATTGGATTGAAGTGCCCCCTTGATGATATATATATATATATATATATATATATATATATATATATATATATATATAAATAATATTAATACATGTTTGAATGATTGTCACCCTTAAATTAAGTGTTCACCCTTAATACATCAAGACCGCACTTAGAATCTAATCGGATGAGAATGAATGGTTGAATGATTGTTTAGTGCCTTATATTGAAAAAGATGTATTTGATAAAGATTAATAATAAGCGCGATTATGATGGAATTCGAAAAATAAGGTTTAGAAGAAGGACATTGTAATTATTTTTATTGTAATATATTTTTGTTATTAAAATATATATCTTGAACTTATGGGTGTCCACACTTCATCGTTGTAATTTATGTAGTTGCATTTATTTCTAACTATGTCATTTAGCTTCGCTTTTCTAAATGTGGTTTGTAAAATAATTATCTCTCTTATTACATCATTAGTATTCACTTGATTTCATAAATATTTTTTGAATATTTTTTTTCTTGTTTATATTTTTTTTTGTTTTTTTTAATGCATTTAAAACTTTCCTTAAAAGAAATTTTCGGGGGCGCTACCCCCAAACCCCCGAATATCTCAGCCAATTGTACCCCTTCTATATTTTTTTGGGTCCGCCCTGTCTGCAATGACTAAAATTTTGAATTGAGACAGATTAAGACGATTCATACTTAATAAAATATTAGGGGGAAAATATTAAAATATTGCATCTCATCTTTCACGCTTCATGCGTGTCTCTCGTTCAATAAACTATAGAAATAAATGAAATATTGGGAGGGTTAAATAATTACTCTATTTTTCACTTGTCAATATCATTTCCTTAAACTTTTGCTTAATTAGAATGAGGTTACATGTCCCACACTCCATAAATATGTTGAGAGCGTGAGTTCCTTCTAGAAGGTGAAGTATAGCAAAAAAAAGATTATTTTCACTTTTTTTTCCTACTATTTTTACTTTTACTTCTATTTTTTTAGACCCGATGTATCCACGGCCAATGATCATAGCGAGGGGGCCTAGGGGTGGCCCCCGTCCCCCTAATTTTTTTTTTTTTTTTTAAAAAAAGTATATATATAAGGTCTAGCATAATGGGCTTGATTAATTCAGTTACCAACGTCGAGATTTTATGAACAAGTTTTCAATTCTAAAAAAAAATCTAATATCTATTTATAAACTTATTGATAAATTTTATTCTAAAGATTTCACATAACATAAAAAAATTGCATTTGAAAATGAAGTTACAACATTTTGAGTATTACATTCCTAAACATCCAGATTTGATCAATTTATCAACTATATCTGAATTATATCAAGGGCTAACAAGAAATAGAAAGTTCATCATGACACATAGTAATAATAAGTATATATTTTATAATAGTGCATTCTGAGATATATTTAATTAAATTTATTAATATTATATGCTTATTTAATTATATATATATATATATATATATATATATATATATATATATATATATATATATATATATATTTTTCTATCCTTTAATTAATTATATATTTACATCCTAATTTATTTTGCAAGAGATATTATAAGATTCAATTGAGAACAAAATATCAATATGATATATCTATATTATATGATAATCCATAAAAAAAAGAGATAAACCAGTATATTATGTTAGAGACGCACACAAGGAAGCAATATATACCTATATATATGCTAGGCGTAGCAAGAAGGATGAGTGTTATATTTTCCTGGTCGGTAACGGCAAGACAAGAGCTTTAATGAAGGGAGATTAAAGTTTCTGGAGATGCAGAAGAGCGATAGCAAAGATGAAAATTCAGCATTGAGTTTTTGTTTCTCTTTTCTCTTCTCTTCTTTGTCTTTTTATCTTTTCTTTGGTTAGCTATTATTTTAGTCATAAGAATGCTTAGTTTATGTAGCTAAACCTTGATTTTGGATTATTTAGTTTGATTATAAATTAGTTGATGATAATATTTGTCATTAACTGTTTTAATATTATATTTTTTGATTTAATTGTATGCTTGATTATCCTTAAACAAGAGACATCTGATTAGGAGATTATTTTGGTATTCTAAAAGAGCGTAGACATAGAGAATTTAGATTAGACCTTCAATTGAATCGTGTAGGATTATGTTTTTAGACTTAATTTACTTGTAGGATATGCATATACCTAGCGGCCCTATATAGTCTCATTAGACTTGCACTTAAATTAATCCAATTAAGTATTAAACCAGCTAAGGAATTAGGGATTAATATAATTGGAATGCCTTTTAATGGATCGAAAGACACTCTTAGATAAATAAGAGTCTTAGATTAGCAAATATAACTTTAAACACAATTAATGGCAAAAATCAGTCACTACGAAGTAATCAAGGTTATAATAATCCAAGTTGCCCCTTAAGATCTAGAATCACCCTTATCCTTAGTTTACACAATAGTTAGATTTGTTTTCTTCTTTTCTCTAGCTAACTTTTATTCATAATTCAAATTGTGTTGACTCAACTTAAACACAAAAGTAAAGTCAATGTTCAACTGCATTATTGGTACCAAGTTTTCGGGGGAACGGAATAATGTCCTACTTATTCTTTATTACTTAATACAAAGTCTTAAGCTCTATATTTTACCCCTATCAAATAATTTAAAATATGTCGTACTAGTAGCTTAAGAAAAATTTGTATCTACTAAAAATGATTGCACCCAGAGACGGATGCACACTAGTGCCTATGGGGCCAATGCAGACATAGAAAATTTTAAAAATATATATATTGTGAAGGACTCTAAATACAACTTATCTAATTAGGATAGTTGGTTATAACTTTTTACAACTATCCACAAGGTCCCGGTTTCAAAACGTCCTCTCTTCCATTTCGGTTGCTTTTCATTTTTTTTTTTACTTCCACAGATCCTGATGACCTGATGTCAAGGCGTGAAAGGTTACAAGATTGGCTGCATCTAAACGCAGTTGATTTCTTTCACAGAGCACTTGAAAAAAAAAAGTAAAGAAAAGTCACTGCACATGGAATTTCATATATTAAAAAAGTGGAAGATAAACCAATAACCATAAAACGATTAAAAATATATTGCGCTAATCTCCAACTCTAGGTAGCTTTCAATTATATTAGTCCACTTCTTTTAATACTCTAGGTAGCTTTGAATCTCGAAAAGCAAGAGGAAAGAAGATACAATAATTGAGTGAAATTATTGATCCTCTTCTCGCTAATAATTAAGGGGCTAATCCATTTACCGATAAAAAAAGAGACCTAGAACTTCCACAAGGTAGGAATGCAAGAAGTGATAAGAAATCAAATAATTCCGGTTAAAATAAATTAGGATGTATTAAAATATTATTATGGACAAACAAGAGTTCATATGTTTGGATAGTATTAAAAGAAGATGATCTATATTTGAAATAATTAGGATGTATTATATATTTAAAAGTCTGAAGAAATTATGATAAAGAATGCAATATTTTCAAGGAATGTAGAATCGAAGAATGCTTTTGTAATCGTTCTGATGTAAAAGTTAGTTGACCCTTGATTATTATTTTTCTATGTTAAGTTGAAGTTTTTTTCTTTTTATTGTTTATATTCTTTTGTCTTTTAATGCATTTAAAACTTTCGTTAAAAAAATTTCGGGGCGCCGTGCACCCACAAACCTAAAATCCTGGCTCCGTCCCCGATTGCACCCTCAAATTGATGAAATGAGATTTGAAAGTAAGAAAACATGGTATAAATTCAACTGTTGGAAATAAGATATTTTTTTTTCCCTTCAAAATCGATTTCTTTGTCATCTATTACACATTTAAGTTTCCTTTGTTTATATTTATATTTTAATGAGTTTTTATTTATATTTTTATGTTTTTAACAAGTTTTAATCCTTATAAAATGAATATGTAAAAATAATTATATCTCGTGAAACGCAGAAATATATATACTATTTCAAGTGAAACCAAGAACTACTTGCTGATTATTTTTTAATTTACAAATGATAGTAAAAACTTAATAAATTTATTAAAAATGATAAAAGTAACAATATGAAGTTTAATATTATAAATCAAAATTTTAAGGAAATTAAATTTAAATTTGAAATGTCAAGGGGTTATTTGTAATTGATCAAAGTTCAGGGGTTCTTTGTAATTGGTCAAAGTTCGAAAGGCTTTATGAAATTAGTAATTTACACATGATGCCACATGTCATCTCATAATCCGACGTACCAATTTCCATTAAAAAGATAACGATCGTTTAATGGCAGGGGTTAATAGTTAAAAAGAGAAAGGTTAGAAGGTTAAATATTGGGTTAAGGTGCAAAAATATACATGAGTTTTTACCCAAGGTGCACCTAGTACCATATGCTTTTCAAAGGTGTAAAAATACTCATAACCTTGTAAAACTAGAGCAAAAATATCATCACAGTTAAATTGACTTAACAGACGTTAAGTACATTATGAAAATACCAAAACGCCCTTCACCTCAGAAAAACACCCTCTCCTTCCCAACCTTCATTCTCTGCAACTCTTTTCCAGCGAAAAACAGTAACGATACCACACACCAAAGGAAATAGCAGTTGCAAAAATATACCTAAGGAATTAGATACAACAAAATTCTAGAATATTTTCAAAAGTGTTAGTTCTCATGTTTTTGATGTTTTGATGATAACAATTATAATGTAATTAATTATTAATTTTCGATGAAAATTTGAAGTTTTTGATTTGCCTCTACTTATGTAATATATACCTTGAGTTATATGCTTCATTGTCAAAACGTTTTCTCTTTGGTACCTCGAGGTAAATGTGCTTTGACTTGGAGTTATTGAGTGTTGAAAATATTTGCCTCTAGGTAATTTAATTATACCTCGAGTTAACTTGTTCAAATATTTTAAAATCTATTTTCACGCTCTGAGATACCTCGAGTAATTTATTTAATCACCTCGAGTTAATTGATCCATGTTTTTAACTCACAACGTGATCACGTATAATTAATCGTCAGGTCTTAGAAGCCGCTTTTTTAAAACCGGATTTATTTTTGTTCGGTCTTATAATTTTGATCTTTTAAGAGCGGCCGAGTTTTTGCCCGGTCTTAAAAGTTGAGTTTTAGAACCGAACAAAAAATGTTTCAGCTTTATTTAGTACGACTTTTAAGACCTAATGTTTTAAATGTCCGGTCTAAAAGAGTTTCTTTAAGACCGGTTCGAGTCCGGTCTTAAATGTGGACTTTTAATATCGGCTGGAACAAGACCGGTCGTGGGTCCGGTCTTATGATGCCTCTTTTGTCCGGTCTTAAAGCCTTTTTTTGCACTAGTGTGATATGCCTCTAGTCACTTATTTATTGCCTCAAGGCATCCAATATGACTCAAGGCATTTTCCTTATGTTAGTTCTCTATGGGTTTTGATGATAATTGACAATTGTAAACTCAAGAGGAAGTTTGTCTTTGGTAAGTTGAAAAATTAGTGTCAAAGGCAAACTCAAGTTTTGGTTTGCAAGCTCGAGTTTGGACTTGACAGAGAGTTGCTCAATTCTATGAACTAAGACAAACTCCAGTTTACGTAGGAAAACTCGAGTTTGTAAGATACAGAGAGCACTCCAAGTTTTTCACATTAAGACAAACTCGAGTTTAGTTTTACAAGCTCGAGTTTGTACCATACATAAACCTCTCAATATATTTGAACTGAGCCAAACTCGAGTTTGCTTGTGTAAACTCCAGTTTGTGCTAAGCTGAGAGTTTTGTTAAGTGTTTGAGAACTTGACCAAACTCGAGTTAAGATTTTCCAAACTCGAGTTTGTGCTTGGCCGAGAGTTTTAATGCTTTTCATCTTGAGCAAACTCCAGTTTGTCATGACAAACTCCAGTTTGCATTTGGCCAAGAGCTTTCTAAGTTTTCCATAGTTTTAGAAAACTCGAGTTTGTATTTATCAACTCGAGTTTGTGCTTAACAGAAAGCTTTCAAGTTTTATTCACTTAGAGGAAACTCTAGTTTATTTTAGAAACTCCAGTTTTCACTTGGCAAAGAGTTTTCAAAGGTTTTCAATTTTAAAGGAAACTCGAGTATAGTTTTGTTAACTCGAGTTTGCGCCAAGCAGAGAGCTTTGCTCTTTTCAGTGATTTTGAAAAATCCAGTCTTGAGCTTTTGGACTTAAACATATCCTTCATTATAAAAGTCCAAAACTCGAGTTAGTCACTAATGAACCCGAGTTTTGCTCATATTCAAAATGTGTTTCAAAACTCAAATCACGACATTTTTCTCTGGATGAAGTAAACTCGAGTTAGGATTTGTAAACTCGAGTTTAGGCTTCTGAGCAAAGTTACAAACTCCAGTTTGGATGAACAAACTCGAGTTTGTGTCGCTAAGTTTGAAAATCAAATTGCTCGAATTTGTGAAATCTTTATGTTTGATCTTAATACTTCTTATCATCAATCATTACTATTCCTAACTATTTTTAATCAGTTTGCTAGTGAGTTTAAAATGGTTTAGAGGATATTAAATGAAGATTTAAACAAAAGCAAAAAGTGACATCAGCACATTTATTGCAATGTCCAGAAAGCTTGCACCTTTTTAGACAATCATTCTACACACGTTGCAAAGGGTTAATGTTTCCTTTCCCTATATAGTAGCTGCTCCTCCAACGGATTAAATTCAAAGGAAGTCAACCCTAATCCTCTGAGCAACTGGATTAACTGAAGAGTAGAAAGAGAAGAGACCAATGTGTTCCTAACCAACTCAGCAATGTGTCCAACGGCTACATTGATTAATCCAACGGTCATTTAATGCTCTCTTCATATATATAGAGCTGCATTCATGTCTTCTCAACAATCAATCTACAGAAAACGAAAATCATTCAAGTTTCCAACTACTCATTCAGTTTTTCTACTGTAAAATATCTTTTGATACATTTTGTACTTCAGTGATTATATTATCTGCTCTTAGAGAGAGTTTCATTTATTGAAATCATTTAATGTAAGAATCTCAAGTCAAGGGGACTTGAAGATTGAGAATATCATATTACAACTTGTAAGGGGGAGTGCAGTGGCGGAGCTAGGATTTAATATTTGTGGGTGCACAATTAGTGGTGGGATTCAGGGGATTTTTTTTAAGGAGGATAAAAGGCAACTCACTCCTTCGTAAAGTTTAGGACCAGATTAGGGACACTAAGCTAGCTCATCTTAATGCTTCCTTTATCGAAACCTATAACATTGTATCTTTTTTCATACAGGGACACTAAGCAACTGAACCTATGATTTCCAATTTCAAAAAATGAAGAAACCACATTCAAAGAAAAATAAGCCACCCTCAATCACACTTTGTTGAGATTGTGGGCCTAGTTCACATGCTAGTTTCATACTAAACGTCCATTTTTTTTTTCTTATCCTTGGACATTATACAAAGCATACAAGCTTTTAAATAAGCCAGTCAGCAATATTCATTCTCTTCCGCACATGTTTAGATGAATCATATATAGGTTTAATTATCCATCAAAAATCAAAACAACGTAATACCTAATGAAGTGTGACAAGCATATATGTGAAACAAAAAAAGAGAGAACACACAACAGATGTACTTACTGGTCACCAATGTATTTTCCCTGCGTGAAGTAACCCAGAAACAATTCTTCTACAAGTCGATGTTGCTTGTCTGAGCCCTGTTGTCCAGCAAATTATATAAGCCTATGGATGTCCATAGTGTTTACCTTGTGGATGATTATGACAGTATTAGTTGAATTTGATGCTTGTTGTCCATTGAACAAATGTTAAATTAAACCACTTCTTAGCTTACATGAGTCCATACATGTTATATTCCAGGCCTACTTTCCCAAAAACTTGCAAATACCATAAGGGTAAAAGGACTTGTTCACGGGAATAATAGACAACAAGTAGCAACAAAATAACTTGTGTGGCTAAAAAAAGGACTAAGCACACAAAAACAAAAGCAGAAGAACCTCTGACATTCGAGTTTCCATCTGTTCTGATCGAGACCCGAACTTTCTTATGTAATACTCTCTCTTATTAACACCTTTTGGGGCCTCCGCGTCGAGTTGATAAGGATGCCATTTTATCTGTAAATTTGAGTTTAAAACATTTGATTAGCAAGGCTTATTGATGGGATTTTGACCACAAGATACAGAGACCAATTCAGAGGGTAAAACCTCATAGTCGTATTTGTCCTGAGAAGAATCAATGGCCTTATCTAGATTTTTTGCCAACAAAGCACCATGGGCATACGAATCGGAACTAATATCGATTTTAACAAGCTTCTTCCGAGTGTTAGGCGGAATCGTTCACCATGATCTTGCTGTATCTGCAGTTCCCCTGCAGATAACATCATATTCAGGAACAACACGTAATAATTAGCGAAATCCACCATCACCCAGAACTCCCTGTTATCCCCTTTTCGATTCCGAGCAAGAGCACAGAGATGGAAGGCGCACGATTTGCAGCTGAGAAAGGAGAGATCAATCGAAATGGGGAAATGGGGGAAAAAGGATGGAGAGTGAGAGATAGATCGATCGAAAGGGGGAAATGAAAAAAAAAACGGATAAAAGGAAGTTGGAGGCTCGAACCGGCGACCATTGGCTAAAGGTTTAGAGTCTTAACCAATTACACTACCTATACATGCTGTTACTAAATTCTTTTAATTTTTTTTTGTGTGTCTGCACTTGCCCACATTGGTACAAGTGTGGCTCCGCCACTGGGGGAGTGTATCCTAGTGAGAGGATAACTTCGAGTATAGAGTGTGTAACTAATTCTAAGTGATAGTGAAAATCCTAGAGTGTCTGAGGACTGGACGTAGGTGAAGAGGTTAGACCGAACCAGTATAAATTCGATGTGTCTTGCTTCTTCTTCCCTTACTCTGTTCTGCTCTGTTTTGTGTTCAAAATACAAAGCACTTTGACAAGAATTTTTAAATCCCCAATTCACCCCCCTCTTGGTGATTAGCTCCGCTTTCACCTTATACGCATTAATCTATTTGACTATCTAATGGCAAACTCATAATTATGTTTCAATCTATGGTTTGTCTCTAGTCATCTAATAGTTGCCTCTAGGCAACTTGACTCAAGGCATTTTATTTATGCCTCCAGTCAAATCGTTGTGCCATGTCAAACTCTAATAAAGTGTTTTGCTTCTAGTCATCCCATAATTGCCCCTAGGCAATATAACTCAAGGCATAAAATATTTGACTCAGGGCAAATTTCTCTTTTACACATTATCACGGTGACTTCATTGTTTGCCTCTAGTCACTTAATAATTGCCTCAAGTCACATGACTCAAGGCATTCAATGCATGACTCAAGGCAAACTCGTTAAACACGTTATTTTGCCAAAATCGACTTTCCCTATCCCGACTAAATCAATTTAATTTGCAAAAAGTTCCTTCACCGACAATGACAAAAATGAGAAGGTGTTAACTTCTCCCGTCTCAATCCCCATATTTTGTTTGGTAAAATAACAAGATATATATTCCATTACTAAGGGGAAACAACTATTACAAGTCTAAACGCAAACGCAACAGATTTACAAAGGGAAAGAAACAACAAAAGAGAGTAAGCCATAACCTAAGCAATAAAAAACAACAACAAAAACATAAAGGAATCAACCACCATTCATCACGGGACTGGAAGCAAAAGGGGTATCCACAATACTACTAGAATTCTGCACATACGAGGTTAGAAGGGACAATAGAGAAGGTGATGGTTGACGAACCCACCCAACAGGGCATACCTCCTCATAAGCAAATGTTGCTAGCAAGTCAGCAACTCAATTACCCTGACGCGGGGTAAAGGAAACAGAAAACCCAACCTTGGCAGAAAGGAAACTTATAATATCATGGATAATACTTCTACACTTCCAATCAAATAAATTAGGTGACTTGGCATCACAACATGAAAGCAGAGGAAGACAATCGGTTTCAAAAACTACCTTATCATGGCCCAAATCCAGAGCCAAAAGCAGAGCCCTCTAAAGAGCCAAGGCCTCAGTCATAAAAGTAGAAATCGATTTCACCTTATCTATGAAACCCCACTTAAAAAGACCATAACAGTCTCGGCAGACCACACCAATTGCTCCAACATTCAATCCCAGATGAAAAGCACCATCAACATTGAATTTCAAGCAACCAGGGTCCGGTGGGGACCAATGCACGTTAGGGGAGGGGGTCCTACACACCCCACTAGACACACGGTGAGAATCATCACAATTGGCCCAGAACTCAAGATTACTAACCCTGGCCCTTTCAATAACTAGAAGAGGGTTTGGATCTATGTGATTAAAACCTTGTCATTTCGTTGTTTCCAGATATACCACAGAAGCCAGCAAACTAAAGAGATGTCTTGTGCTCTAATAGAAATCATACCTAACAATTGTAGCCACTAGACATTGAAATTAGAGACACAAGAGAAGTCGATATGAGCTCCCAACATACTCCCGAACCACACACATCTGGTCCATTGACAATGAAAAAAGAGGTGTTCTATGTCCTCCACTGCAATCTCACAAATGGGGCAAAGATTTGACCGGGCTCTCTTCCTGCGAACTAGAGCCGCATTGGTAGCTATAGAGCTGGTAAGAAGTCGCCACAAAAATTGTGCACTCGTGGGACTGTCTTTATCTTCCAAACCGAATTCCAACAAGAAGTGGGCACACAAACCGAGGACCCAGCCCTAGAAACATTAACACAAAGCTTTGATTTACCACAGTGGTAACCCGATTTGACCCTATAAACACCATCTCTGGCGCTAGTCCACACCAACTTATCTTCCAATCCATTATTTGGAATAGGAATAAAATAGATGGCGTTCTTGACTTCCTCTGATAATAAGTATGAGATGGGGGCAAGATCCCATGACCCATCCACTATAAGATCACACACTCTGCCATTAGTGACAAAAGGGTCATTACTATTCTGTGGTTTTGCCGGAAAGGAAACACCAGGAACCCAGATATCACCCCAGATTCTAATTGTTTCCCGACTGTCGACAACCCACCAAAGATCCTTCATAAGGTAATCCCTGCCATCAATAATACTAGACCAGCACCACAAAGCTTTGTAACCCTTATCAACATCGACAAACTCGGCTTTGGGAAAATATATACTCTTCAACACTCGGGCCCATAGGTCATTAGGCCTCGTCATAAGCTTCCACGCCGTCTTAGCTAGAAGCGCATCATTCATAACCAATAGATCTCGAAAACCCATACCACCAAGAGATTTGCTCACAGATGGAGAGTCCCAAGATTTCCAATGAGTTTTACCCGCAAATGCATCACCACCCTACCAAAAATTAGCAATGAGACTCTGAATATCTTTACACGTCTTGATAGGGAATTTAAAACAATTCATGGGGTAGATGGGAATTTCCTGAAGGACTGCCTTAATCATGACTTCCCTACCGACAAAGGATAGAGAAGAATGTCCCCAACCTTGGATTTTACGCGCTACCCTTTCCCTTATGTAGGCAAGAGCTTGGTGTTTGGTTTTACCCCAAATGCTAGGGATACCAAGATATCTCCCCAGATCTTCTGTAGCTGCAATTCCCAGAATATCACCAACTGTAGTCATAATCTCCCCGGGGGTATTGGAAGAGAAGAAGATACTCGACTTATCCAAATTGATAACCTGGCTTGAAGCAGCACAAAACTAAGATAAGATATTAGCCAAAGCTATACAGTTACTCAGACTAGCATTCATATACAATAGGGCATCATCCGCAAAGAAGCTATGGGTAATCTCTGGGTAGCTATTACTCAGTTTAATCCCCTTTATCAACTTGGACTCCTAGCTCTTCCCAATTATCAGAGAGAGAACCTCTGCTACCAGAATGAAAAGGTATGGCGAGAGAGGATCACCTTGGCGCAAGCCTCTGCTAGGAGTGAAAGAGCTAACACTCTCACCAGAAACACAGATACTCAGACTAACAGACCTCACACACTTCATAATCAGAGAGACCCAATCAACACAAAAGCCAAATCACAGTAAAACCCTCTCCAGAAAATTCCATTCAACACGGTCATAAGCCTTACTCATATCCATTTTCAACGAGAATTCATGCTTACCCCCTTCTTTCTTCCTTTGGAGATAATGATACACTTCATGGGCAATAATGATATTATCTTGTATACATCGACCAGGAACACAAGGCACTTTGGTTTTGAGAAATACACACATCAAGCAGAGGCCTCATCCTATTAGACATAAGCTTAGAAATAATCTTGTAAGAGAAATTACACAAGCCAATGGGGCGAAAATGAGATACATGATCAGGCTTATCCACTTTGTCGATCAAGGTTACATTGTTCTCATTAATAACATTCAACGACACATTACCTGCAAAAAACTCCTGCACCATAAAGCAAATAGAATCACCAATTTCTGGCCAAGCACTATGATAGAAAATACCATAGAAACCATCTGGACCGGGAGCCTTAGAGCTTCCCAAACTAAAAGCTGTCTTTTTAATCTCATCTTTAGAAAAAATTCATATCAGCCGTGATTTTAGTGTCAATAAAACTCAGAACAGAATTCAACTCAGAAAAGCCAGAAGATGTAAACAGTTGTTTGAAAAAGCTTGCAATATTGTGAGAAATTGCTTGTTTATCCATAAGCCGATTACCATTATCATCCTTAATACACACAATCCTATTCCGCTGCATTCTTTTAATTGTTTATTGATGGAAGAACCGAGAGTTCCTATCCCCCGCAGGTAACCAATTCACTCGAGACTGCTGCCACAAAAATTGTTCTTCTAAGTCAAACAACCGCTCAAGAGCCTTCTTCACATTAGATATCTCACAAATGGTCTCCGGATTCAGCTCCCCTTAAGAAATAGCAGCCAGCTGTGCTTTTAAATTCTCAAGTAATCTAGCATTATTTGGAAATTCCTTTTTACTCCATTTAACAAGATAAGACTTGCACTTTTCCAAATTACTGACAAAAACCTCTATAGCCGGATGGGTACCCTTAAATGGGAGCTTCCAGCTATCTTTAACAACTTGCAAAAAATTAGTATGCATCGCCCAACAAGCTTCAAAATGAAAGACTCACTTTCTACAATTACTATCAGGGATACATTGGATAAACAAGAGGTGGTGATTTGAACTAGCAGGATCAACATTAATAATCTGCAAGTTAGGAAAGCGTTCCCTCAGTTGAACATTACCCAAGGCGTGGTCAATACGTTCCCGGATAGCATCAGGCTCTTCCCTATTATTACACCATGTGAAACAGCTACCATAAAACCCCAAATCATCCAGTTCACAATCAGCCAACAAACATTTAAAATTTAGAATTTTCCTCCAAGCTCTAGGCCATCCACCTTCCTTTTCAAATTGATGAAGTATATCTTTAAAATCACCAAAACATAACCATGGCTCCGTAATATTCCTACTAATCCTCCTTACCTCCTGCCAGCAAAGGCGTCTTACATTCTCATCAGTATGGCCATAAACACAGGATATATAAGATGGAACCTCCAACAGATCAGAGGTAATGCACGCATGAATAATATTAATTGAGGAAAATAGAATATCTACCTTAACTGAATCTGCCCACCAGAGAGCCAAACCACCATTAATCCCAATTGGATCCACCAGCCATTCTTCATTGAACCCACAACGTCTTCTCACCTTTCGCATATATCTCGCCTTTGTCTTGGTTTCCATTAAGAACACAATATGGGGCTTTTTCCGGAAGCATTCTTCAAGGCAGCCCCTAATCATTGACAGTTCCAGGCTAAAGCATTCATGGTGAACCGGTGGCTGGTTCAATCCAACCACCGGCAGTATGAGAAAGATCCTCATAAGTTGATTCTACTCCACTCACCCAGCTTTCTAGGAAGTCGATTTCCTCAGCAACTAAATTCCCTCCTGACGAGACCATAGGTTTCCCAACATTCCTACTACGAATGATTGATTTCAACGTCCCGTAGCTTCTACGCCGCCCTCTTTGCGAAGACCCCGAGGCTAGATTAAGCGATAGCGTTTCACACTCCTCAAATATTAATTTTCTGTGCCTCTTAATAATTGTGGAGTCCAGGTCCAGATCTGCGGGCCTCTTCAAATGAATTTTATTTAAGGACACGTCCATTGCAGAGACTGGTGAAAGCTCAACCATAGAACTCTTCAGGGAAATGGGCTTAACATCGCTTGGAAGATCTACTTTATAATCAACACCCTTTTCACTTGCAGATGGGCTATTGGACGTTGCTGGGATTGGGCCAAACAAATGGGCTTGGTACAAATGATCCCCTAAAGCCACACAAACTGGTCCCACTTCACTACCGCTGGCCCCATCCGAAAGAAGAGAAGGAGAATCCTATGACATGCTGACATTCTCTACAGTAAAAGCACTCTGACCATTGTTAGTTCTCATGTTTTTGATGTTTTGATGATAACAATTATAATGTAAATAAGTTAATAGATTCAAGGTTAAATCATGCTTTATATAACCAACATGAATCTATAATGTTTTTGGAAGTTTTGCATTGGGTAACTCTAGTTTGAGTCGCATGCCGGAGTCATGAGATTTGTTTTATTTAAAGAGGAAAATGTTTTGATTTCATCTTCCGTTAAAACGTGTTTGATTTGGAGTTAATAAGTTTGAGATATGTTTGCCTCAAGTTAGGAAGTCAACTTGCATTGTTTTTCAAGAGTATCGTGTTTAACTTTCTCAATAGTGCAAGTTAACTTTTAAGTGTATAGCAAGTTAACTTCTTATTGCAAGTTAATTTTCAAGTGTATAGCAAGTTAAGCTATTCTATCGACTTTAACTTTCTCAACAGTGCAAGTTAACTTCAAGCGTATAGCAAGTTAACTTCCCATATCAAGTTAACTTGCTACTTTTTCAATACTATCGGTTTTAACTTTCGAATGGACAACAAGTTAACTTTCTAAACTTTCAAGGAAATATCAAGTTAACTTCTTATATCAAGTTAACTTGCTTCTTTTTCAATATCATCGGTTTTAACTTTCAAATGGATATCAAGTCACTTCCTATATCAAGTTACCTTTCAAAATGAATATCAAGTTAACTTCTTGTTTCAAGTTAACTTTTACTATTTTGAAAGTTAATCACTTATTGCCTCGAGTTGAACATATCAAGTTAAACATTTCATCGGGATTGACTTTCTCATATATCAAGTTAACTTTCAAAATGAATATCAAGTTAACTTCTTGTTTCAAGTTAACTCTTGGTATTTCACTTATTGCCTCGAGTTGACATATCAAGTTAAACATTTTATTCTACACTTATCGGGTTTGACTTAGCAAGTTAACTTTCAAGCCCATAACAAGTTAACTTCTTATATCAAGTTAACT
The DNA here is from genome assembly GCA_019022615.1 of Acacia melanoxylon. Lineage (NCBI taxonomy): Eukaryota > Viridiplantae > Streptophyta > Magnoliopsida > Fabales > Fabaceae > Acacia > Acacia melanoxylon. The sequence goes on from JAFJYJ010000002.1 coordinate 9,217,660, forward strand.
TTCGATCAACTTGAAAGTTAACACTTTCAGTTTTCAAAATCACCGTCTTCGGAAATCAAAAATCATTTGGTGTGATTTCATTGCTTCTAATCATTACTCATTACTATTCATAATTGCATTTAATCAATTTGTTAATGAGTTACATTATTGAATGGGGATCAATACGGATGTTGACTAAAGCAATCCGGCATTTATTAAACTTACCTATTTGAGAAACTCGACCAAAAGACATACATCGCGACGTTAAGGCAAGAATATTTCATTTCCTTTCTTTGGGTCTCAACGATCATAATCACAATTACGGAATAATGACGGTGATTATTCCGACCTTCTCGCTTCATCTCTAACGGTCATTTTCAAGTTTCTCAACAGATATTTTCTTCAAGCTTCTCAACGGTCATGAGATCAACTATATATATATATATATGAAGTTTTGAATTCACAACAACAACGGAATTAAAAAACGTTGTGCATTCTACTCTTATTGTATTCAACTGTTTTGTCTGTTCCATTAATATCTTCGGATATCGTGTACCTCAGTGTTTATCTTTATCTACTCGTGAGGAGTTTCAAAAACCTTATTTGATTATTGTGTTGTAAAATCTTAAGGTTGTGAAACCTTAAGTGTGGGTATACAATTACAGCTTGTAAGGGGGAGTGAGTCCTAGTGAAAGGATCATCTCGAAACAGAGTGTGTAATTGTGTACGTGGTTATTTGGTTACAACTTGTAAAGAGGAGTAAGTCCTAGTGAGAGGATTACTCGAGAGTTACAGAGTGTGTAATCAAGTTTCGAGATAATGAAATCCCAGAGTGTTTCTGGGGACTGGACGTATGTCAAGAGTTGGATCGAACCAGTATAATCTCTTGTGTTCATTGTTCTTCTCTCCTTCTCTATTTCAGTGTTCCTTAGCAATTAGCGAAAGAATTTTATAATCACCTATTCACCCCCCTCTAGGTGATATTCCACCTTCAACCATCAGAGGAGGTCTGCGCCGAATTCCCCCAAATTGCCACTTGGTACCCCTACTCTTCCTGACTTTCCTTCTGACCCAAATTATCTTTCCCAGATTCCTGTAAACGTTGACTAGCCCCAACCTTTTCAATCGTCTTCTTCCCTACCTCCTGCACCTTATCCGGCGAACCACTCTGACAGGATTCCGGCATCTGTTTTTTCCTATCTAGAAAGATAGCTTCTACCCAGTTCGCTTTACACACCACCACAGCATCTTCAACTGTCCTTACCGAAGTAGTACTAAGCCACTTAACAGTCTTGCGTTGAATCCTTACAACTTCTACCTTCATGACCAAACCTCCCACAACTATAGCAGAAGTTCGGCAACCTCTCGTACTTAACAGAGACCCACACCAGAGCTTTCTCGTCACGCGGAACCCAGAAACCCGTTGTCAACGGATTGTCAAGACGGACTAAGGATCTAACCTTGATAAAAGCTCTGTTAAGTTTCTCTCCCCACATAGGCTCCTCGAACATAACAGACTCACCTACTGCATCACCCAAGATCTTTGCATTCGAATTGTTAAAAGCTTCCAGAGGCACACCGTGAAACTGAACCCAGAAAGGTAATTCTTCAAAGTTGACATCTTTCAAAATCATACACTCATTCCACACCTGAAGGTTGAGAAGATAACCTAGGAAAGACCATGGTCTTCCCTTCAGGACACGTGCATAACCTTTAGGGTCATAGAACCGAAACAAGAAAATCAGTTGACTCCTCTCCATCTCAAGAACTTCCACCTCCTCATCCATTTGCCACCCTTTTTTAATCATCGAGATGATGGTGGGGATGTTCAAATTCTTACTTGTCATTATTTTTCCAACTAGGGTTTTACCTTGTTTCTCTGGCCTTCTATCCAACGACAAAACAACCTCCTTCAACAACCTAGAACTACTACTATTCCCCACCTCCATACCTCCAATACAATAGTACCAAACCACTCGCTCACTAAAAAAGGAAACACTCAGCTAAAAAGAACCAAATGCAAGCACCGTGACCGTAGTTCAAATAACTCCAGTCAAGAAAGCTCACCACGGAACCTCAAAACTCTCATAAAGAGAGAGGAGGGCACTCATGAAGAGAGAGAAGATCGACATCTCAATCCCCATATAACGATAGGTTAAAATCACAGTAGTTACAGTGGCGAACTGGCCCACCTTGAATTTTTTTCAAAAAAATTATATATATAATGTCTAGTACAGAACATGAAGATGAGCTTGATTAAATATAGACATGGTTAAATCAGTAACCAACGCTGGGACTTTATGAACAAGTTTTCAATTCTAAAAAAAAATCGAATTTAATCATACTTTTATTTGCAAACTTATTGATAAATTTATTTTAGAGATTTAACGAGAATAATAAAAATTATATTTGAAGATAGAGTTACAAAATTTTAAGCATAATATTTCTAGATATCCAAATTTGATTAATTTATTAACTACATCTGAACTATGTTAAGGGTTAGCAAGAACGGGAAAATCTATCATTTACTCTCTTATTGATAGAGTGATTAGACTTGTACTCACTCTTTCAATTTTTACTGTAACTACTAAAAAATATTTCCATGCTATAAAGATATTTAAGAATAAGTTTTAAAATAAAATGGAAGACCAATTACTTATACGTGTTGAGGAAAAGCATGCAAGACCAAATACGAAAAGGATAATTGCGTGGTGATCCAAAACACTGGCATGATCTCCAAATTCAAAGCTGTTTCACTTTCATGGAAAAACAAGATTAGAGGTAGAGCTGGGAATCGGGGCCGGCCCTCCAGGGCCCGAGGTAAGGAAAACATCTATTTTTCAAAGCTTGGCCCAAGAGCACCAGGGCCAGGGCCAACCCTCCAAGGCCCGAAAATTACTATTCCAAATTTTAACTATTTTTCCTCCACTTTTTTTTAAAACAAATATAATTAGTAAATTACAACACGAATCATCCAATAAATAAGCACGGTCACTAATTCATAATAAAAAACAAACTATGTTCACAAATAACTCACATAAAACATAAAAACATTTCACTAAGAGACATTAGTACGATGACTATTATTGTTGTTATCTTCGTCACTATCATCAATTTTAACGACATTTGATTGTTCTTCACTTTGAGTAGTAACCTCTGGCTCATGAGTAAGAATATCATGAATTTCTTCTCCCGCATCATGAACACATCCATAATCTTTATTTGCAACAAATAATAAACCAAATCATAAAATTAGAGTATAGTTATTGGGAAAAACACTTCTCATGTTGTAGGAGAAGTGTTTTCTCATGTTACACACACATGAAATGGTGGGATCCATATCGTCGATTAAAGAAAGCCTTTTTTGGTGGCCAAGAGTATGAAGATGCTCCGGTGGCATTGACTAGGAGCAAGTTTATGAAAAGGTGAAAAATATCAGTGTCATCTTAAGTAAGGCGCAAAGAGTAGAAAAGAAATAAATATATGGAAAAAGAGATTTGTATTCTTCGATCTTCCATATTGGCGCAATCTTGATGTGAGACACCGTATTGATGTCATGCATGTGGAGAAAAACGTATGTGATAATCGTTGCACGTTCTCAACATACAAGGTAGTTCCAAGGATGGTGTGAAGGCAAGATTGGATTTGCAAGTAATGGGAATACGCGAAGACTTACATCTAAGGCCATACGGGAAGAGAACTTATTGTCCCCCGGCTTCTCATACTTTGTCTAAGGATGAGAAAAGAAGTTTTGTGAGTGTTTACATGGCACAAAAGTTCCCTCGAGGTATTCTTCAAATTTTAAGAGGCTTGTATCGATGAAGGGCTTGAAATTAGTAGGCCAAAAGTCTCATGATTGTCATGTCTTGATGCAACAGCTACTCCCACTAGCTCTTCGAGGCATCCCCGAATATGATCTTCGGGTCGTTTTGACTAGACTTTGTGTCTTCTTCAATGCGGTTTGTAGTAAAGTTTTCGATATTGAAAAGTTGGATGAATTGGAGAATGAAGGATATCTTATCTTGTGCTACCTTGAGAAGCTTTTTCTTCCTACATTTTTTGACATCATGGTTTATCTAATTGTTCATCTAGTGAGGGAGATAAAGTTGTGCGGCCCTATCCATTTATGGTGGATGTACTCAATTGAAAGATCTATAAAATTCCTAAAAGTGTACGTGAAGAACGCATACCGGCCAGAAGCGTCAATTGTTCATAAATATGTTTCTGAAGAAGCCATGGAATTTTGTCAAAATTATTTGGCCAAAGTAAGACATATTGGGCTTCCAAAACGTCAATCTTTGAAGGGGGTAGATGAGGGCTTCGATAAAGAGTGTGGATCCGATGAATTGTCATAAGTCCACTTATACATCTTTAATAATGTTGATGAAGTTCAATGGCATAGCTGCACATAAAGAAGTTCGTAAAGAAAGAAAATCATCGAATGACTGAACAAAGGTTGATTATGGAGCATAACAGAACTTTTGCAAACTGGTTCAAACAAAAGGTCGAGGGAGAGGAATGTGTTTCTGATACAATCAAATGGTTAGCACGTGGTCATGAGGTTGATGTCATAAGTTGGAATTCGTATGTGATCAATGGTTATACATTTTACACGAAGTCCCTAGATGATAGAAAGACCGCACCGTCTAGAACGGTGGTGTTATGTTAGAGGCTGAATCTATGCACTTCTCCAGTTCGAAAGATAAGAGGCCTTTATTGGCAGTCATGCCATATTATAGGTTATTGAAGAGATTTGGGAGGTGGACTATGTTCAAATTAGATTTTCTATTTTCAAATGCAAGTGGGTTAATGTCAATAATGGTGTTCAGATCGATCGGCTAAGATTTATATTAGTCGATGTCAATGGTAAGTTTTGGAGATGAATCTTTTATTATGGAGACCAAGGCGAAACAAGTGTTCTATATCACTGATCAAGAAAATAAAATGTGATGCAGTAGCTCTCCCAAGGAAAAGGGTCATTGATATTGATGAGGAAAGTCATTCAAATTATGGTCTTCGATAGTACTCCTTTTTCAAGGGGTCTGGGACATGAAGCGAAGAAGATGAAGCGGATAATGAACCCAAGATAAGAAATGATCATCAAGAAGGGATATGGGAGGATATCGCTTTATAAAAGAGTCAATTCATAAGGTAATTAATATTCATACGAGAATTCTTTGAAAACTTTAAGGTTTTAACTATATTATATTCCTTCTATGTTCTTAAACAATGTCACTGACTATGAAGTTTGTTCTTGTTTTATTTTTGTGGCAGGATCCGATCCAAATGGGCATATTATAAAAGAGGATGTTACGTTGTTGGGTGGGAATCAGATGAAGGCATGGTGAATATTACATTGGGCATGTATGTTGTATTTGTAACTTATTGTATTTGCATTATATTGTAATAAGTTATCTTATTGTATAAATTAATTTAGGTGTTGTAGTCATAGTATAATCATTAATTAAGAAACCAAATAACTCATGGTGAATAATATTTGTATTCTTTTTCCCAATTTAATTTATTCATAATTGTTTATAGCTTGTACTGAAAGTATCGAATTTTATGTGCTGGATTGAGTGGTGGATTTATGTATATATATGATCAGAAAGAACAGAACAAAGGAAAAATTCGGGAAAATTTAGACCAGAAATAAATACGCCGGTCTTAAATGTTTAACTATTAAGACCGGATGTATTTATATGTCCGGTCTTAAAGGTCATGTGTACATATTTGATATTAAGCTGATCTTAAAAGTTTGTCTTTTAAGACCGGTGTATTTATACGTCCGGTCTAAATTCAATTTTAAGAAGGAGAATTTACCATCCAGTCTTGAAAGTCAGTCTTTTAAGCCGCGTATAATTAGTCGTGCAGTCTTAGAAGCGCCATTTTTGAGGCCGGATTTATGTTTGTCCGGTCTTAAAATTGATCGTTTAAGAGCGGTCGAGTTTTTATCCGGTCTTAAAAGTTGAGTTTTAGGACTGAACAAAAAATATTTCAGCTTTATTTAGTACAACTTTTAAGATCTAATGTTTTAAATGTCCGGTTTAAAAGAGTTTCTTTAAGATCGATTAAAGTGTCCGGTCTTAAATGTGGACTTTTAATATCTTACTGAACCCGGTCGTGGGTTCGGCCGATCTGCGATGCCTCTTTTGTCCGGTCTTAAAACCCTTTTTTGCACTAGTGTTAGTCCGGAGAGCTCATCATATTTAGACTATCAGATTTGATTTGGATAGTCCATATCTAAGTTTTAAAATTGTATATTATTTTTAAAAAATATTTTAATGAGTATAGAATTTAAAATAAAGATAATATTTTAATTACTATTATTTCAAATAAAATGATTTTTTTATTTAAAAAATCATCATTTTAGAAAAAATTAGATATGGACCGTTCAAAATCATATCTGAACGGCCAATATCTTCATGAGCTCTCTCTAAAGCTTAATAATGAAACCGGTAGCCTGGTGCCCATGACGCTCGACCTGCTTCACAATGTATTGAAGTTTCCTTATTTTTTTAAGGAAATAATTCAGTTTGATTTTTTTTTTTAATTACTTCAAGAGGCTTTATATCAATTTGAAGCGCTAGATTAATATGACATATTTAAATCTATTTTTATATAAAATGAAAAATTAATTGCAATAAATTGGTGTCCTAAACATGATTAGATTCGGATAGGCCACCCACACCCTGCCAGATTAGAGCTACTAATTTTGAATATAAAAGCTAAATAACTATTTCATGTGAATCATCTAATTAAAAGTTAAATTATAGTTGTTGATAAAGAAAAAGACGTATGTGAAATACCTTCCTCTTATTTATATGCCTTGAAAATTAAACTGTTGTTCATATTTGTAAATGTAATCATTTAATAATAAACATATTTTATATTAGGGATTGAGGTCTTACGTTTAAAACTATAATTATTCAACTAACTTTTAGCGGGAAGATGACACTCTCAAAATCTTTTTCTAATTTTTTTTCCTCAAAATTCACCTTTACATTAAAAAATGGATGGTTCAAATTTACCATTTTATAAATTATTTTTCTAAAAAAAATTTTGTTTATACTGCCATTATAAATTGGATAGATTATATTTTAACAGTTTAATTAATTTATTTATGTTTAAAATAATAATTTTATAAAATTGTGAATCTAAACTATCTTTTTTTTTTTTTTTTTTAATTTGATAGTGAATGTAACATTCTAAAAAAAAAACAGAGAGAAAAAGGAAAATGTGAGAACCCAAACACTAACCGTTAATCCAGACGGGATGAATGAAAAAATCTTTATAATTCAAAATGGAATGTAGAGTGGTAGGGTATGTATTTTATTATAATATTTAAATATGTAGATATGCATACCATTTTTCACTATATTTTCTTTTATTCTAACTACAATTCTATATTCATGTATTTTTCAAATACTTTAAATGGTTAGGGGCTGATCACAGCCCCCACTATGAATGTATGAAAATTGTAAAAACTGTTAATCAAACTGAAAAATTGATAAAAACTTATAACTAACATTTTAAATTTCGTGGTTTTGACCGTTGTATCTTATTAAAAGGAAAAATTGCACCTTAGTCTCAAACAAGAAAAAAATATGACAAAAAGGTTCATTAAATCTTAAATTTTCCAATAAAGTCCCGTAGAACATTTTTACAATATATTTTAAATGTGAAAAAGTTTAAAATAATCCTATTGATTAAATAGAGAGAGGGAGTAGATGATTGTGTATCATTAAGGGTATTTTTTACTTTTCACATTTACAATATATTACAAAAATGTCCCACAAGACTTCATTATAAATTTGAGATTTCAAGAGAGATTTTTATCATATTTTCTCTTGTTTGAAACTTGGGTAAATTATCAGCTTTATAGCATCAATATCAACAAAACCAATTTAATGTTGAAGCTTATCTGGTGGATCAAGCTTTTTGACGCTTGTATTATATACAAGACAACCCTTTAAAATTATATCCAAATGCATAGTTGGCTTTTGGGAGAAACTAGAAGAGGTTATATTTTGATGGAGTAAAAAAAGTTTTTATTTTAGCATTATTAAACGTAGTCTTTTATATAAGATTTTTTTCCCAATCTATAAGGTTTGTTTATTTAAGAAAAATCAAATCTCTTTTACCACTCAAACATTTTTGATAATTTTTTTTGGGGATAATGATAAAAAGAAAAAAAGAAGAAGCTAAAAAGCACAGAAAAAGAAACAAAACATGGCAGAATTCTAGGAATTAGAAACCGCTAGAAAATGACCAAATATCACCCTCTAATATTGAAGAATCTCAAAACGTTGCCGTTTTAACCATATGTCGGTGTCGTATTGGGCTACAAAGAACGTGTCCAATAAGTTAATGGGTGGTCAATATTTATTGGCAGAAGCTCTCTTGTAGGGCCCACTTTGACGTAAGCCCACACGTACCAAACCCCCAACAGGATTCCCGCGTCCGCACGTCTTTGCATACCTATATAAATCCGACCTCCTCTTCCTCTTTCTCCATTTTCATGCGTTTTCGCAGTCCAGGAAGAGAACGAGGCTAATCATGGGAAGAAGTAAGTGGGTGATTTCTCAGTTTTATATTCTTCCTTCAATTCTGGGGCTTGCTACTCTGAATTTCTTAGCTTGTTTCTGCTCGCACGGATTTTCAATTTCAGTACGATTCATAATGGTTTATATAAAGAAATTGTTGTGATTTTGACCGAGTTGGAGTTTGATATTATTTGGTATTTGGCATCATACTAGTTCTAAGAGCTTAAGATTTGAAAGATTGAGTTAAAGGTTACTCTTCGATTGATGATTTTTTCTTAGAGATACATTAAAGTATTGATATTTATTTATATTTATCGTTTTCTGATATATAATATATTTGATAAGCTAACAACTTATTCCTTAATCTTTAGATACTATGAATTATGATATGGACTGAGTTTTGCTGGGAGATTTGTTTTTGCGGTTTCCTTATGAGATGCTAGTTATGGTTTTCCAGGACCTGCGAGATGTTATCGCCAGATAAAGAACAAACCATACCCGAAATCTAGATTCTGCCGGGGTGTACCTGACCCGAAGATCAGGATTTATGATGTTGGGATGAAAAAGAAAGGGGTAGATGAGTTCCCTTTCTGTGTTCATCTGGTATCTTGGGAGAAGGAGAATGTTTCAAGTGAAGCTCTTGAGGCTGCTCGTATAGCTTCCAACAAATACATGGCTAAATCTGCAGGGAAAGATTCTTTCCACCTGCGAGTTCGGGTTCATCCCTTCCATGTTCTTCGCATAAACAAGATGCTTTCATGTGCTGGAGCTGATAGGCTTCAGACAGGGATGAGAGGTGCTTTTGGGAAGCCACAAGGAACTTGTGCTAGAGTCAACATTGGTCAAGTGCTTCTGTCTATTCGTTGTAAGGATAGCAACAGCCACCATGCTCAGGAGGCTCTTCGCCGTGCTAAATTCAAGTTTCCCGGTCGCCAGAAGATCATTGCCAGTAGAAAGTGGTAAGGAAGTGTAAACTCATTCTCTTCTTTCTGAATGGTTTTGTTGTGTCAATTATGAAATTCCAGTCCTTCAATGGACTCGTACTAATTTCTGTTCTTGAGCATTCTGGTTTAATTCAATAGGAACTAGTCATAAACTGAATTATGGTTGGCTGGACTCATAAATTCATATCCCCTGGATTAACCCAATGGGGTTCTATGAGGGAATATCTCAATGCTTTTTACCCTTGGAGTTCTATACTTTCTGCTTAATCCTTGGAGTTCTATATTTTCTGCCGGGAACATGTCAATTTTGTAGCTAAGTTCTATGTTAGTTGATCAAATTGACCATGAAAATAATCTTTTCTTTTATATTTTCAGGGGATTTACCAAATTTAGCCGTGCTGACTATCTGAAGTTTAAGGCAGAGAACCGAGTTGTGCCAGATGGAGTCAATGCCAAGGTTTGTCTCCTACTATATTAATAATAGTACGTTGTTTTGGAAGGAATTCTTATCACTTGTGTGTGTGTTTTTTCTAGTAATTTATGTAATATGGAAGCTTGATGATCTTAAGTCAGATCAAATCACTTTGTTGAGGAAACTAATTTTCTTTTGCTTTATGCTTTTTAGGTTCTTGGGCGCCATGGACCTTTGGCTCTGCGACAGCCTGGAAGAGCTTTCTTGCCAGCTAATGCATAAGAATCGTTTTATCTATATGAACCTCACTGAATATAAATAATGATGTCGTCTTGTTTTTTTAGTCTTGATTACTGTATGAGCAGTAATTGTCATACTTGTGTGAGGTTGCTATTTGTGAGAGTATTATGTTATGTAATTTCTGATGAGTTGTGATCGAAATAACAATGGTGCACATTGGATCCCAATCTCCCTCTGTGTTTTAGGATAGATTTACCATTTGCTTTTGATAAGGGTTAAAATTTGGAAGATATATATGTTTTAAAATTTGTTGGTGGAAAATAAATTAAAAACAATTATGCATTGAATTGAAATATATACACGTAAACTAATAAGCGGTCCTTACCGTGTTGTGCATAAAAACTTACTCTAAAAAACAGCATATATACGTGGTTTGAAAAAAGAGCTCCTAACACTAAGTTCTTTTTTTTAATTGAATATTTTTATTTTAATTAAAGGAAAATTATTATTTCTCTATGTATAATTCTCTAGAAGGCTAAATTTTTTATTTCCATAATAATAATAATTATTATTTTAAATCGCTATTGAATTTTCTAATCAATAATTAATAAATGAGTATTTATGCAATTGATTTAATTAAAAATAATTTTAATTTGAGATCTAATAAATTGAAACAGAAATCATTTAAATAATTTTCAATCAAAATCAAACAATATTATTTAATTTTTATTACATTAAGAAGTATGCAATATAAACGTTTGCGTTTCTAAATGAGTTATTTCTATTTATATGATGAATGAAACTATGAAAGTAAATCAAAGAATGTTATAGAATTATAGTTATAAAGTTGAATTTTTCAAAGTAAATGATTTTTTTTTATAGAATAAATGAATTATTTCGTTAAGTATTTATTTTTTTAAAAAAGTAAAATTATTCTTAAGTGAATATATTATTTGTAATATCAAATTTTAAATGCATAAATACTCATTTATCAATTATTAATTAAAAAATTTAATAAGGATTTTTTTAAAATAATAACATAAATTATGGAAATAAACTTTTTATTATTTTTACCCATTGAATAAATCCTCCTTTCCAAAATGATAAATCATAAGAAAAAATTTGGCCTCCCAGGAATTATACCTAGAGAAATAATAATTTTCCTTTAATTGAAATAAAATTATTAATTTTTTTAAAAAAAAATACTTGGTGTTAAGCGCTCTTTTGGCCAAACCACAAGTGTATATTTGCACATTTGAAAGTCACGTTATCGTCTGACAAGCAATCAATCAAAGTCAAACTTAATGGTCAAATGGTATTTTTGCATCTAATTTGTAAGTATGTGAAAGACTTTTACACCTAAAAAAGTATTTGATGTTGGCGTTTCGGGATAAAGACATCTATCTTTTTCGCACCTTAACCCTTGAAGAATTAGATACGGTTAAAAATAAAGGACAATATAAATATTTATAAAAATAGAAAGAGTCTCATTTTCTCTTAAATAAAAAATAATGGACAGCATAAATATTTATAGAAAAATGTGATTTTACCTTTTTTTTTCTATTGTTTTTGAAAGTGGCTGTGAGATTAGCATATAAACACCTTGAAGCCACTAGAAGAAACTTGCAAGAGCAAATAGTTGTAGTTATAGTTAGCAAAAAAAAAAAAAGGTTCAACCAAAATTTTTGCCAGATATTCATTTTGCAATGTAATGTAATGACCAAGAGAGCACAATAGAATATATTCCAATCACTTTAAAGCAAGTAAGAAACTTGCACAAGCAAGGATTGATCAAAAAGAAGAAACAAAAACCGCCATAAAAAAAGAAAAAACTGAAAACATGAAAGCAGTGAAAAACCTTGTATAGTGCAAAATCACTTAAAAATAAGTTAATGCAAATACCATAGAAAACATTCTTGTCATCAAATCAGTCAACACAACAAAGTGACTACTTCCTACCTATCTATCTCCATATATCCGCGTTTCATTACACACAATTTGAGCCCCCATTATATGCTCTAGGGCTATGCTTTCTTTCTGAATAAAATTAGATACAGGTTGTTTACTTGGTTTGAGTACAACCCAATTTGCTTGCCTGCTTTAACTTCATGCCAACATGATGTTACAAATTCCACCTTACAAGGGTCAGCCACCTCTGTTTTGACTTCAGTTTCAGTGTTACTTTATATTTTCACACCTGTTCCTGAGTCATCAATTTCGTTTACCACGTTTTGACTTTCTCTTGTTTGCTTGAGAATTCGCTTTCTCAGTAGTAAATTTTTTCTCTTCTTCAACATTCTCTTCCTTTACTGAACCATCAGAAGGAAGCAGTTTACAATCTTTGGATTCTTTCTGAGATTTTCTCTGAGAAAACCTAGTTTTCCTCCCTTGTGGCTTGATTTCATTGTCAGTGTTATCTTCTGCTGTGTGTTCCTGAGAATTTGCAGATTCTTTAGTTTTAAGAATATGTGTCTTGTTCGATTGTGATTTGTGCTTCTTGGTTGCACAAGTATCAGCTTGTTCATCCAAAATCTCCTGCCCATATTCAGCTGATTCTGGAAAGGCTCTGACAATGTAAATCTGAAGTGAAAATATAAAGACAGGTTATGATGCGTATCTAAGTTATTCTTGAACCATAAAAATGTAAACCATATTCAAATTTTACTGTTCTAGTAAACCGTAAATTTATTCATGAACCATAAAAGTGATCCATGTAATTTCTCAAACTTAAAAATGACTGGGGGAGAGGAAACGTAAAGGCAGGTTCAGTTATTTGGGCTAAATTTGTGGCATGGAGAAGTAAAAAGACAATCAGTGATCTAAAAAAATTAGACCTTTGTCTCAAGGCATTTTGTAAAGAGATTGGGTCGCAAACATTAACCATAACTCGGAATCCTATTGATATTGACCAGATAAAACCATTGTTAGGGTTCCATGTGTCCACTCCAGAAGCAAGACACATGCTTAAGGAGTTAAGAAGTAGTTAATGTCAGTTTGTATTAGTTTAGGAAAGTTATTATATTATCTGTTTTATTACTATATTATCTTTTTATTAGCAATTATTATAGGCAGTTAGAATTACAGAACTCTATGTATATATGTAATATGTTTTATGAAGAATATATGACTTGAGAAATATTGTGTGTTGGCTAAAGTTGCTGATCTTGACTTTATATTATCTTTCCCTTCCCTTCCAAATCTTAAAATTCTGCAAATCCTAACAACTTGGTATTAGAGCGGTGAATCTTCGGACATGTTCCTCCATTAAATATAGAAAACCCACTAAATTCAAATCCACAAAATTATCCTGATGTCATCTTGGTGCAACAACCTTCCCAAACGCACCAAAATTCACATCAGCAACAACTGGCAGCAATTCTTGCACAATTAAACCGGATGAATGCATAAATTAATGTTCTAAAAAAGCAAAAAGTGCCGGCCATGAATTATGGAGAATCAAGCCATAACAATAAAGGAACTTACGGAGCACATGATGAAGATGATACAAAAAATCCTTGGTGGAATAGGAACCCTTTAAAGCGGCCTTATTTGAAGGTTGAATTTCCAAACTATGGAGGAGATGATCCAAGAGGCTGGATTTTAAAGGTGAGAAGTATTTTCGATATTATCAGACTCCAAAAGATTTGAAGATTGACGTAGCAACCATAAATCCTGAGGGCGATGCATTGGACACCTTTACTTGGGTTTATAAGGTACTGGGATGAATTGTTGCAGATTTTTCAAGAACAATTCGGTCCTGCAGCGTTTCAAAACCCAGATGTGCATCTTTGTAGCATTAAGCAAGTCGGTACTGTGGGAGAATATAAATAAGAGCTTTTTCGCCGCCAATCTCGTGTCCAAGGGTAGCCAGAGCACTGTCTTTTGGGAGTATTTATCAACGGGTTGAAGGAAGAATTTCAAACTGATGTAAAAATTCAAAAGTCACGAACGGTATATAAGGCCGTGAGTTTAGCATTGGAATTTTAATCAAAATCTCAATCCCAACAAAATTCATGCCCGAGTATGCAAAATCAAAACGCACAAGATTCAAAAAATATCTATTATTTGTGTGATAAGCTTTTCGCCACGTTAGCCTTGGGACCCCACTTTTAATTCAAATTCAGCAATTTCCTCATTTACACCGTCCTATTCGGCAATTTCCCAGAATAATGTAACATCCACACAATCTTCGGCCATAAACGACACTCAGCATTAGTTACAGAGTCACCCACCGATCACGCACTCTCTAGCCATGCTCGATCAGCAGTGACAATTCAAGAGGGAAAAAGGACTCTATTTTAAATGTGGAGATTGTTTTGCATCTGGTCACCGTTGTCAATCGTCAACTTTGAAATTAATGGAGATAACCAAAGATACAGGGAAGACGCCTGTATTCTCGAAAGATAAGCAACTTGCTAGCACAAATTTGGCCGAAATTTCCTTCTTTTCGCCTTGAGGACAAGACTTATTTTCAAGGGGAGGGTATTATTAGGGTTCCACGTGTCCACTCCAGAAGCAAGACACATGTTTAGGAGTTAAGAAGTAGTTAATGTCAATTTGTATTAGTTTAGGGAAGTCATTATTATATTATCTGTTTTATTATTATATTATCTTTTTATTATCAGTTATTATAGGCAATTAGAATTACAAAACTCTATATATGCAATATGTTTTATGAAGAATATATGACTTGAGAAATATTGTGTGGTTGCTAGAGTTACAAATCTTGGCTCTAGATTATATTTCTCTTCCCTTACAAATCTTAAATTCTGCAAATCCTAACAACTATGTTGAGGTTAATTTTCATTTTATTACGGAGAAGGAAGAATCAAGAGTTCTTGGTCTCATCCATGTTCCCTAACCACTTCCCGGTCACAAATATATGAATGAAGGAGTAATTCAGAAATCTATATGAAGAACTAAGGTTCAAGTTAACAATGATCAATATATATGACTCAGCCTAAGAAAGAGTGCTGAATATTCATATCTTCCTTTTTATTGTAGAGCTAGAGAGAGAGATAGAGGAAGACAATATATCTTCTCAAATGTGTGTTTATTCATATACATAAGGTATTTATACACAAGAGTGGAGACAAGAGAGTTAATGACTCATTATGATTGATTGAGCAATCAATCAATCCCTGATTATATGCAATACTAATTAATACACTTCCTAACACTCCCCCTCAAGTTGGAGCGTAAATGTTAATCAAGTCCAACTTGTTAGAAAGATAGTCAACACGAGTCCCATTTAAGGCCTTAGTCAAAAGATCGCCTAATTGGTCACTAGACCGCACATGCACTGTAGAGATAAAGTTCTCCTTGATCTTATCTCGTACAAAGTGACAATCAATCTCAATGTGTTTCGTACATTCATGAAACATAGAGTTGGAGGCTATGTGTAGAGCAGCTTTATTATCACACCACAGTTTCGCAGGCAATGACGTGGCAAGACCAATTTCCTTCATTAACTGGTGAATCTACACAATTTTTTGTACTAACTAAGCCATGGCTCTATACTCAACTTCTGCACTCGACCGAGAAACCATATCTTGCTTCTTACTCCTCCAGGATACTAAATTTCCACCCAAACACATAATATCCAGTGGTGGATCTTCTGGTAGCCTTTGACCTTGCATGCTCTGCATCACAAAAGCATTCAATCTTGTTGTGGCCATGATTCGTATAGAGTACACCACGACCAGGTGAGCCCTTCAAGCAATGTAGACATGCTCCAAAGCTTCCCATTGAGCAACTCATGAATTGGCTAAGCACACTAAATGGAAAGGTCACATTGGGGTGAGTAACCGTGAGGTAGTTCAATTTCCCAATTAACCTATGGTATCTTTTAAGATATGCAAATGACTTGATTTTCTCTGGGTCAACTTTCTTTCTCACATCCTCATGTAGCTCATCAAACCGTATGTTGTCATCAATGTCCAAGAAGGGATTAGGAATCATGGGAAAGCTACTTGGTGCTAAGGGATAAGGGATCAAATGGTATGTTGTCATCAATGTCCAGGAAGGGATTAGGAATCATCAGCATGCTAACATGGAATGTGACATCTGTAGACACAAGATAACGCCGAAGAGTGAGAGAATAGCACTGATAACCCTTCTGAACCCTAGAGTACCCAAGGAAGACACACTTAAGAGACTTGGGATCAAGTTTGGTAATGGTGGGACGAACATCTCGAACAAAACAGACACAACCAAAGATTTTAGGGTCAATAGGAAACAAGGGTTTGGAAGGAAATAAGGTGTATGGAGTGCACCATTAAGGACAGGAGGGGACATACGATTAATAAGAAAGCACACGGTAGACATGGCGTCAGCCCAGAAAAGTTTAAGAACATTCATTTAAAACATGAGAGCCCGAGCGACTTCTAATAAGTATCGGTTCTTAAATTCTGCAACACCACTTTGAGCCGTTGTATCTGGATAGGAGGACTGATGAAGCATGACATGTTGAAGCATATAGGTCTGAAATTGGGCAGAAAAATATTCTTTAACATTGTCACTCCATAAGGTTTTGACAGAGACACCAAACTAAGTTTGGATTTCAGTACAGAAATTGCAAAAATGAGAAAACAACTTGGAACGAGATTTCATTAAATAGAGCCAGGTGGTACGAGACAAATCATCAACAAAAGTAACAAAGTACTTAAAACCAGGCTTGGACTCTGGAATATGGGTGTCCGATCCTTATGGACTAACCGGAAGGATACAATCCGTAAATCCCGCATGGGGTATGAAAGGTTTTGATCCTTTTGTTCTAGGGGGAATAGCCTCTCATCATATTGCAGCAGGGACATTGGGCATATTAGCGGGCCTTTTCCATCTTAGTGTCCATCCACCCCAACGTTTGTTCAAAGGATTGCGTATGGGAAATATTGGATAGGACAACACGTTTATTAACTCGAGGTGCCAAATAAACCCAATGATGTTTAGCAAGAAGAGCTCGCCGAAAAGTAACGTCACGCACTGGTGCGTGAAACAACAGTCAAACTGGAAACGGCGTGTGAGACTCACTTGTCGGTCAAAATTGGACAGGACCGCCGGGGAAACACCGATCGACGGGAGTAGAAGCCGGAGGTGGGGTGCGTGTAACCACCAAGCACATAACGCTTACTCTCTCTCTCTCCACTGTGTCGCACAAAACCTTGTCTCTTTCTCACTGTGTCATACAAACAAGGATGGCAGCGGAAAAAATTGGAGACTCAATAACTCTAAGCTCTGATACCATGTAGAGCCAAAGAGAGAGATAGATGAAGAAAATATATCTTCTCAAATGTGTGTTTTTTCATATACACAATGGGGATATTTATACACAAGAGAGGAGACAAGAGAGTTAATGACTCATCATGATTGATTGATTCCCTAATCAATCAATCCCTGATTATATACAATACTAATTAATACATTTCCTAACATTTATTATGCTTTATCAACCAACATTCTTGTATCTGTTTATTTTTTTTCTTTTCTTTTTTAATCCTTTATTCTCACAAGTCTAGTTTATTACTATCTTTCAATATAAGCCAGGTTTGTTATAGGCATTAGTTAAATGAGTAAAAGAATAATAATCATACCAGAGAATGGAGGACTAAGAGTACCTTAAATCTCGTAGGTTCAACTAATTCAAAAATAAGTGCATCGCCATCATCCAACTTATGATCCAATGCAAATCCTCTCCAGCCTCCGCTCATCCCAGTTCTATTGCCAAGGAAAACAACCTCAAATTCTGAACCATTTTCATCCTCTAAAATCATGTCGCACGCAATCTTCGGAAGATGGTGTTGGCAAAATCTAAAAGGGAGACCCTTACAAAATAAAGATAATCATAAAATAGTAAGCATGATTATTATATCAAAATGATTGCTTCAAGAACCAATGTACTGATGTTTCAGTTGAATAGACCTGTCTGATCCAGTTTTGATAATATTGATATCAAATAAGCACTTCATTAAATGTAGCCAATTGAATCTCTTAATTGTAACTCACCAACCAAAAGCAACTATAAACATGAGACCGGACCATTGACTTAATAAATGCTGGATTCGAAGTCTGTAAGTTGCTAAGAAGTTTTTCTGCGGCCATGAAAGCACGATTTCTTTCTTCATCTGTGGCTTCTTTGATTTCATCTAGTGGCCTTGCAATATAACTGAGATTTTCATAACTTTTGTTAGTAATATTTCACAAGCAACAATGAGAAGCATTTTCAAAAAGAATAAGCACCTTCCCCATGATGATGAAGACGACCTTGACCTCTTCCGCGTAGATGGAAGGTCCATGAACACCTATAATGGGGGGGAAAAAAAAACTGTCTAATTTATTCTAGAAGAAAAACACAATGAATTTGTTTACAGAAAGATTTAGCAAGAAACATTGTAGTGGTTCTCAATACTACATTGTAGTGGTCCATCAACACTCAAGACTTTTTGTATCACTTCAGTAAAAGAAAAACTATGATTTTTGTTCCAATGTCACCAGTCGAAAGGTACTAAAAATAATGCATTATAATCTTCTTCTTTTTTTCTTTTTATGAATTAAGGGGGCAGGAACTAATGGCCAGAGGTTATAGGCATGATCCAACCCACGGCCTACCATTTACTAGAGAGCTTACATGCCACTAAGCTACAAGGGGCCACAATATAATCTGTTGAGATTAAAAACTATTCTTTTGTTCCAATTACACCATTCAACAATAATATTTTCAATAATAAAGTGATGTTGAAAATCTCATGAGAATGAAATTGACATGCACAGTACCTTTTGATGACCAAATAAGAGTTATATCAGATACATTAATATTAATTAATATGGGAAAACCAACATTTGTTTGTCACGTGAGAGAAATTAAGACCTCAGTTAAATTCACAATCAAAGCTAAGAAAATTTATGGTTCAAAGTATATAAGTTCTATAATAATAAAGTTGATATTGATGCCCACCTCCTCACGATATGAAGGAACAGAATTTCGCGCACGAGAAGAGCGTCTCGGTTCCACGACATCATTACCATTTGATTTTTGTTTTGGTCGACGTTGCTGCAAAGGGAGAGCAAGAGAGATCAGTCAGATGCTAGTGATTACTCACAGTAAAACTAAAGAAAACATAACTTTACCGGAGGAGCCTTCTTCTCTGGTGTGACAATTGCAGATAAATTTTTTGAAATCTTCAAAATCCCCAGATCCTTCAGAGCAAAAAAGTAAGGATGTTGTAAATTAATTGAAGAAGAATTAACAAAGGCAAAGTAGTATGCCATTATAGTATTGGCTATAATGGAACGTTAATTGCCTCAACATCCACAACAGAATACAAGGTCTAACACAAAGATGTTTAGGAAAAAACCTCTCACCCTATAAAACGACACTCAACAAAGGAGATAGAAACATTTTCATGGAACTGCTTTTAAAAGTGATGCAGTAAATGTTAACTTACAACTATCATAATGGCTCTTACAGGTAAGACAAACAACTATGAAAGTGTGATTGAGACTTGGTAGCATGGAATACTAAGTCTCACAGTGAATAGTTTGGGATATTTTATGGGGTATTTAAGTGGTTTGGTCCTCCTGCCTCAACAACTCGCTTTTGGGTGTGGTTCCCGATTCAGTGCTAGGTACATTGTTCATTGTTATAACTGACTCCACATGTCTTTTAATTTTATATGAGATTTCAGTTTGGTCCCTTAGTATTATGAAGTATTTTTGTAGTCTTTTAACCCTAACACCATGAGTCTCAAATGATGACTTTTGTATCAATCATTGTAACTTTTTGAAAATTAAACTTAATATGTCAGCATTTAATAATATTACGTCACATTCAAAATTTCAATTGCAGCATCTTTCATTAACGTTGTTAGGGTTAGAGGACGGAAAAACACTTTATAAAATTAAAGATCAAAATAAAATATTGTATGGAGTTAAGGGATAAAGGCACACTTTTGCCTTCACCTGTCAATATATCTCAGGCACTATCATTTATGAGTTAATTCTCAACATTCAGGCACCACAGTGATACAAGAGTCTAAGAGTACCCAAAATGCTCAAGAATGTTAGATGAGAATCAAAGAGTGACTTTATATTTAGCACAACCTCTCATGTCAAATTCAAGAGAAAATATGGGACAACATTTCAGACAGCGTGTACTCAAAGAAGTTGTTTTATATAATTGCACTTCCATGCACCAGTGTTCAAAGGAGGTTTTTAGCAAACACTAATTTACCTCAAATCTTTTTCTGTTTTCTTCAAGCCGTTGCTTCCGAGCCTCTTCATATGTGTTGGTGGCGCAACCCTCTGCCATCTGATAATGCGAAATTGTTAGTGATGAAATAAAGATTGAAGAATGATCTGATGTTAATTTTCCAGATAATTCCTGAAAGTTTAAGAGCACATAGAAATGGTGGACTTCAAATAAACTTTAAAAGCTTTATACAGTAACGTTGAAAAGGGTGGAACATAAAGCGAGGCAAATGAAAATATAGCTTCCTTTAGTTTTCTTCATCGCATTTTTAGCTACATTTTCCCGTTCTTGCACCTTTACCTCCAAAATCAGTCTCTTTTTTTTTTTTTTTACCTTCTTCACCTTTTTTTTTTCCCTATAGCCAGACTAAAACCTTTTCCATAAAATCAGAAATGTTAATAGAGAGAAAAATACAACTTGTTTGAAGCTACCTTCGAAACACAAGTAACTGAAAACAGAACAGAGTAACAAAAGCCCTAGAAAAGTTGTGCGAGTTAAAAAGCTGTCGCAAGCCGATAGGTTAAATGTTGAAGCTAAAGGCAAAGCTACAAAAGAATTTATTAGCGAACAAATGAAAAGAGACAGAGAAAATGGGAACAGATTACGAATGAAGAAGAAGATGATGAGGCTGGGACGTTGAAGAGTCTGTGATTCTAGCTGAGCACAGCTTGAGTAGTGAACCAGCTGCTGGTTAAATTACAAATTTGACCTCCAGCCGAATGGCGCCATTTCGGTTTCAAATCTCTCTTCTCCAGTAACTAGTTACCGTTAGTTTTTTTTTTTTTTTTTTTTTTTTTGGGGGGGGGGGGGGGGGGGATTTTGAAAACTAGTTACCATTAGTTAATTGCCATTTGCTTAAGTCAAGCTTGGAGAAGCAAGAGTGGGATGATATAGTTGTCCTTTAGATTAGATGGGCCATATCATAGGGTCATTAAATTGGCCCATAGGGTCATTAAACTCTTGGCCCAAATTTATTTTGGTGTTAAGGTAATAAATTGACCATTTTATCCTTCTTTAATCGGTACTAAAACTTCTCAATAAATTCCAGAAATTAATATGGGAAACTATATAAGAATTTTATACCTTATTTACCTTCTTAAGATTTTTGGGCTGAAAACGATATTTTATCTATTTTTTCTTGAATTTTCTGAGAAAATAGGCCATTAAATTCCCAAATTTAGCTTTAAAATTATTTAAATCACTTTTGGAGACTTTTAACATTTCTATTTAAAAAATTATTTCCTGCTTTATTTACTTCAATTTCACCCATAAATAGGCTAGTATATTTCTATTCTCTCATTGATTGTCTTGAAAAAAATTCTTTAAAGTATTCTGGAGAGTTTCTTTACTTTTAATAAGAGGATTAAAAATAAAATAAAAAAGATTGTTGAGATTGAGAACTTAACTATCAATCTACCATTAATTGATATTTTAAAGAGTTAAAACAGTTTTTTTTTTCCAAATACTTTTCATGGACTATAGTCTATAGGCACCAAAAAGTTTTTATTAAAGAGTTAAGATTTTATTTTAGTCATGAAGTTATAATATATTCTGAACTTCAAGTTATATATGATAATATAAATTAGTCCGTAAATATCAAATGACATGTCATTACAGGCTCCCTGACTTATTAATGTCTTGGTGCTAACTTGTCAATAAATTGGATGATAACAAAACTGTCATTTTATTGTTAACCAAGTTTTTAATAACAAATACAAAATATCAATACCTGTGAAGGCTATTTCCAAGTTAGTGATAGTAATTACATATTTTCACTCTTATAATTTGCACATCTATCTTTTTCAAGTTGCCGATTTAACTTGCTCATTAATTTCTTCCTCTTCCTCAAATAGTTGCCCAAAGAAGAATGAACAGCCCCAACACCAGAAACATATGGGTCTAGCAGCAGCAATAGAATTTGCCATAGGAAAGCCAGAATAATGTCATTTTTGGCCATCCTCACTCCTCAGATGTGATTTGAGATGCAACAGTTGCGCAACTCTTTACTTCATCCGTCAAACTCTTTTGTACATTGTGAAGTTCATAGACCTGATTGATCACACAGTTTAAATATTTCAAGAGGTTCACCTATTAGGGTACATAAAAATATTAAACTGAAGAGACAGTAAAAACATGCAAAAACAATCCTACACCTGCAACTGAATCAACTGTCAGTTAGGTCATGCTCATCAAAGGAAAATACTGCATGAAGCGCGCTAAGGTCCCAACCCATACAGATAAAGGAAAAATCTTTATTAAAATATGACAATTGAATCTAACCTCACAAACTCATAAATAAATAAATAAAAAAGGGTTAAGTAGCAAATCTGCCCCGGAATTACACATCCATGAGCAATTTTGCCCCGGAAGTTTGAAAACGTAGCAATTTTGCCCTTTTCTGTTAAAAAATTAACAGTCAATGTCACTTTTTTAATGGTCAAGCGTTAGTTTTTTAATGAAAAAAGGCAAAGATTCTTACGTTTTCAAACTTCCGGGTTACATTGAGCCAAAAAAAACTTTCAGGCTAAAATTGCTCATGGATGTGTACTTTCGGGGCAGATTTGCTACTTAACCCATAAAAAAAATCTTAAGTAGAAGATTGGTAAGACTCTTAAAAATCATACAATTAATAAAGTCCAAAGAGAATCTCCAAAGTTACGAATTATGATGAATCTCAAAATCTACTCTGCCTATTTCTACTAGCTTTTGCCTTATTAAAAATATTAAATAATAATAAATAAATAAGAAAATAACTAACTGGATTCTAAACAACATTGACTCAGTAATAAACAAATCCTAATTGAGATATTTATAAATAATATATCTTTATTAGTTGTAACAGAAAATAAATTAACTCCTAAAAAATATGCTAACAAACTGATCCACTAGCTTCATCCACTTTTACCCTCAATCCCATGGTATACTTTGTTCTCTCAAGAGTTCTGCAAAGCTAAATTTTAACATTTGAAAAACTACAACTAAATTTGGCACCAAAGAAAGCATAGCACAAAATGCGTCTGTACCTTCTGCTTTGTTTTGATCCTTTGATGCAACCACTGAAGACTTCCACTTCTCATAGTCATGTTTTTCCATTTGTTTGTGTTTCTTAATATTTGAAAGCTGAAGAACACATCAAACAGCCGAATTCAATAACAGTTTTCACAGCATACCCGAAGAGAATTCATTTTCATGCAGTTGGACCAATTACTTCTCAACGTAGTTTCTAAGTATTTATGACAATATTACGTGGTAAATAGCTAAAATGCTACCGATTGACAAAATGGATGAGAATGAAGGCGTTACATTTGACTGTAACACACTGTCCTCACGTTTTAAACAGAAACCAAGACGGATTGGAGTCTCATTTTATAGTTGCATATTCAACTGCATGTTCTGGTGTCAACGCTCCACACAATTATCTCATATTACCTAATACTACCTCCGATCCTAAATGTAGAATCTAGTTTATAGTGAAAATACATTTAGGACCGGAGGAAATGAATCAGTTAAAAATGAAGTATCTGCCTAATATTATCTCCAGTCCTTAATATAATATCCACTTAATAATTCATTTTCCTCATTAAAGTGGATCATATATTATAGACCGGAGAACGTATAATGAAGACCTTTCCTCAAGAAACTGGAATTACATACATAGAGTATGACCTTACAGACTAGCCAAGTTGGTTAATCATATAGAAACATAAAGAGTAATTAGTCAGTTCTCTATATCAAAATTAACAAAAACTTGCAGCAGAATTTGAATGGTTAATGTTAACCATACTGAACCTATGACAGCATGGCAATACTGTAGGTTAATAATAATCGTACTTGAGTAAGCCATCCCAGTTGGTCTTTTAGTACATGCTACTATTGTTATAGATCAACTTAGAGAAAAAAAATTAACTCTAGCAAGACAGAAACGAGATAAAAAATAAAGAATCAATTTGATCTATGATATTTTCTTTATTATATGAATCATCTTGGAGTGGAGACAGCATTAAAACATTGTGGACACTTGAGTTAGCATAGAAGTGTCTCACAGGGTGTAGAATAGACCAGATTAAAGTTTACTCTGAGGGGAAAAGAGGGTATATGTAAATATGGATGTGATTAGTACATTTGGTCGTTCATCAGACGAATAACCACCATCTTCAGTTCTCCTTTTTTCCGGAAACGCATCCAATAAATCTGAACAAAAATTTTAATTTAAGATACTTTAATGGGGGGAAGGAGCAGAAAATAGATTAATTCAATCGTCATTTGGCGCTCAATTGATGTAGTAAAATTAAAGGCGCAGTGGGAAAATACCTCTATTTATTTTCACTTCTCTCGGATCTTTCTTTTCTTTGGCAACTCCAAAAATGTCACGGCATAAGTCCTTCATGGAAGTAGAAACCTGCAGTAGACACTCAGAATCAGTTTAAGCATCAAACTGTAATCCTCATATTAATTCAAGATGCCAAAGTTTATGCCACTTACACTGGAAAAGTCGGATTCAGAGGTACCACATTGTTCGATTAATTTAAGCTTGTCTACTTTGAGCTGCAAAATAGACATTTAGTACTGGTTAAACCACAGAGGAACAGTTCATATCCTATCTTAGGGTATGGGAAATGTAGGTACCTTATGTTTCTTCGCACATAAATAAAAAGCAACAGCAATGAATACAGGACGAGTGAAATCAGCACTAGCACGTCGAGAAGCAGGCAATGATGACAAAAAGCGTTCCTTATAACTGAAAAGAATACAAACACAATAAGGCATCTCTAATTCCCTTAGCAATAGATGCACAATCAAACAGAAACACAGAGACAATTCTAATCCCCTCAGGAACATTTTGTCAAACGTCTTGCAGGTATTGAACCATATTCAGGAAATGGAGAAAGTGCAAGAGGAAATTTGAACGTACAAATTCAAACCATCTCGAACATATGAAATAATTCTGACACACCCAAATTGAATAGCTAATTCTCTGACATCAAGCTTTGTCCTGTAGCACCAAAGATTTACCAATTCAGTAAAACGTCCATTCAGACATAGCACAAACGATACAAATGATCATTAAACAGAAGGAAAATCTCAGGAGAATAGAGATAAAACCAACTTGACTCCAAGACTATTGTGCATCAAATTGTACGATCTGATATATGCCTTTTCGGACATCCCACTTAGCCTCATGGCGCTTGATCGATCAAACAAGATTCCTATCCTGCACAAAAAAAAAGAAGCTAAGTAATGTAATCAAAAGAACCCTATGAAGGAACTCAACTAAGCAACGAAAAGTTGCCCAAAAACACTAAGCATCGGCAAAATTACCTCGTGGCGGCAATTTCCAAGCAAATTATAGCTTTACAAACTTCCCCCTACAGATAAAAATTAACAAGCTGAATAGTCAGCATCTGGAATGCGTAATTAGAAACCCAGAGATTCAATGGGACTGAGCTTACAACTCCAATGACAGAGGAATCAAATTGAACGTAGCATAAGCGCCGGAGTTCCAACGCTTTCCTCACAGCGAGTTTGGAATCTGATAGTCCGAGTTTCTTGGCTATCTCTGACATATCCATTTTCCTGAAATTCCTTTGGCAGAATGGAGAAGAAGACCTGTGCTTTGAAAGAGTAAACCGATGATTGAATCGATGAAATGAACAACGTAGATGAGGTGATGGCATTGGCGGGAACGAGAATTCATTTTGCATTTTTGTGCATAAAGTTATTTATATACCTTAGGGTCTGTTTGATCTGTTTGATATAGGGGGAGGGCTATGATGCACCAATACCGATATGACATTTTCGATATGTGACTTCGATAAGTTACTTCAAAAATATTAATATTTCCCTCTTAGTTGCTGATAACTATTGGAGAGGAATGAGCAAGTGTTGGTTAGACATGTTCCTAGGGAAATTAACCGTATTGCGGATGCTCTGGTAAAAATGGGTATTTCCAAATCTTCTTTGTTAGATGCTTGCCCGGCCTCCCTTAGAGTTTGGGTTGAGCAAGAGTCTTTGAGATTAATTTCCACACCTCGTAATTTTCTTATACATTTTTCGGCTTTTAGCCATATCACTTATATCAAAAAAAAAAAATTTATATTAATATTTCCATACATTCCTATACATCTTAATATTAAATAATATTTTTAATATAAAAGTATATTTCACATTAACAAAACATAATAAAAGAAAAATCATTTACATATAATTAAACTGCATCTCCACTAAAATACCTATACCACATTGCCACCCCTTACCAACGTTCACATGTCCTCTTCTCTTCTCCTAGCTTAAATAATCTCTACTAATTGACCATCTTTCACACAATGTCAGTTGCCACTCATGTAACATGTAACACCCTAAACCTAACATCCAAAATTGTGGCTAAAACACTTGAAATATCTCTAACAAGGATTATCAATATCTAAATCATTAAAATACATAACTAATTCAAATAAAAGTATATAGTTTTTTTTAGTCAACATAAATTTCCAAAAAAATTCATAATAAAATACAAAGCGAAAGTCTTAGAGTCATGACAAATAAAACGACATAACATAAGTTTTAGGAGCACAACCGAGCCTTCAAGGCTCACTCCATAAGTTCTTTCCCTTGTTCCCTACCAGAACAATCACTTGAAAATTTGTTAATATTGGGTGAGATTTAACATCTCAGTAACTACTGAAAGTTTCTACCGTACACAGACAAATCACATATGACAAAAAGCAGGAGCTGATTACATATATATTTGTATATACCATAATTTCACACAACATTAATTATCATCATGTCAATGTGAACCGTACAATTATATAACATGCAATATGCAGCCTCCCTTATATCACCGTCCATCCTCAACTGCTGACTGGAGTCATAGGCTAACACATAGTCCAATAGCAACTCATCCATTTGATTGGATTGTCCCAAGCTTACCAAAACTTAAGATATACCCGACCAAAATTATAGAGCTTAAGTATGGACTATGGTTCCCCTCCTTAAAACAACACAAGTAAGGAGGTGTCACATGTCACACAGCTCCAATGCAATCCCGGCCAAAGGAAAACATGGAAGAAGGGGCCCTAACAAGTGTCATCCACTGTGCACCGAGTGATGACATACCATGTGGTAAAAAATCTCGACAAACAAATCCCTCCTTACTCCAACACATCACAAATACAGCCGCCATGACAAATATGTTCAGTAACAATAAATCATTCCTTAACATTGCCTGCTTGTGTCGTTCGCTTTACCACTTCAGCCGCCATGACTAAGTGCACACTCAAAATGAGTGTGCAGATTGAACCAAAAACAAACAATGGTACATACTCGAGTGTGCACAATTCACACTCAAGTGTGCTAACTTCGTAGGCTCTAACCGTTAGTGGAGGGTGACATTACTACGTTTTTAGACTTCTGGGGCAAAATTGAGCCAAAAAATACTTTTATGGCAACATTGCACTTGTAAGTGTACTTCCGGGATAAAATTGCTACTTAACACTTAAGCAAATAAGACCTAAATATAGTGATGTTCAAATGATGAATCGGCTGAAGAAAGGAGAGGCGAGGAGGCGATGAAGTTGAGTTAGAGATTTTATTTAAAAAAAAAAAAAAAGAATGTGAGATAGAGAAAATAGTATAAGGACAAATTGGTAAAATCAATGAATTCAGAAATCTTTAATAAGGCCTTTAAGCTTAATTGGGATTTGTTGAATTGAACCCATTAAAATTTGTGAAAATTTCAGTCCGCCCCATGCAGCAAATTAATTTCAGTTAACCCCCAAATTTTTTAAAAACTTCACTACATCTCCATGTTCAAAATGAAATTAATTTTTGTGGGTGAAAATATAATAATGCTTTTACTTTATTGGAAGCGGCTAGGGTCCTCTTCTCTTAGGATTATCTTCCATCCTCTTCTCCCAAACTGCGCCTTTTTGGCGCCCAAATAGTGAACCTCATGATTTTTTTTTCAGGTTACTTTAGGATCTTGAAAAAATAATTCAGGGTATTGATTGGTACTACAAATATATCTGAGGATACTTACTGGTATTGAAAAAATAATTCATGATTTTAAAAAAATATTTTAGAATCTTAAAAATTTATTTCAGGGTACTTACTGGTACTAAAAGAATACTGACTAGTACTGAAAAAATATTTCATGATCTTTAAAAAATAATTCATGGTATCGACTGGTACTAAAAATATACTTGAGGATACTGACTAGTACTAAAAAAATACTTTATGGTCTTGAAAAATAATTTTAAGATCTTGAAAAAATATTTCAGGGTACTAATTGGTACTAAAAATATACTTTATGACATTTTTTCAAGATCCTAAAATAATTTTTGAAGATCATAAAGTATTTTTTTTCAGTACTAGTTAGTATCCTCGACTATATTTTTATTACCATTTAGTACCCTGAATTATTTTTTAAAGATCATGAAGTATTTTTTCAATATCAGTAAATATCCTAAAATATATTTGTAGTATCAGTTCAGTTAGTACTACCCTTAATTATGTTTTCAAGATCCTAAAGTATCTTGGAAAAAGAAAGAAAGAAAGCATGAGGTTCACTGTTTGTGCACCAAAACGGCGCAGTTTGAGAGAAGACGATGGAAGAGGATCCTAAGAGAAGAGGACCCTAGCCGCTTCCTACTTTATTTGTCTTGTAAATACTCATATTTCTCTTGTGAATTTTCATATTTATCTTGTGAATGATAAAAATATTTGTTCTTTTAATCATTTTATTTGTTTTGAATCATTTTATTTGTCTCGTAATGCCCATATTTATCTTATAAATGATCAAAATATTTTTAATTTCCTAGGTTCTTTTGAATCTTTTTATTTGTCTTGTAAATGCCCTTTTGAAAAAAAAAAAAAACACCTACAAAAATTATTTTTATTTTTATTTTTTTACTATGAGATGTAGTGAAGTTTCATAAAGTTTTTGGAGTTGACTGAAAATAATTTACTATATAAGGGGCTGACTGAAATTTTCCCTCATGTCCCATTCCCTCATACCAAATATATTGTTTCATATATGTAAAATCAACCCTATGTGAGATAATGTTACTTATAAATAAGAGGGAGTATGTTACATTTCTCTAATTTCATACAATGAAAATCATTCCTATTTTTTTTTTTCATAATACATTTAATTTCAAAATACATGGCCTTGTTTGATTATGTTTTTTTTTTAAAAATAGTTTTATAAAATTTTTATTCAAAATGAGTTTTGGGAAGGGAAAAAACAAAAATTATTTATTTGCATAATTATTCTAAAATAATTACATTTGAAAATAAAAAATGTTTGATTAACTTATTTTATATAATTGATATGACATTAATTTTTTTTTATAAATACTTAATATTTACATGTTTGACTTTAAAAAAACATAACTCAACTTTTAAATATCAAAATTTCACTAAGCATTAGTTACAAATTTGATTGTAAATCACACACTTCAATATTCTCAGTTCCAAGATACAAATTTGAACTACTGATATTTATCACGCGAGTGGCGGATCTTGAGATAAATATATGGGAGGCCAAATGTTTACTCATTAACTTATTTTTAAAAGAAATATTTGGGGAAGCCAAATGTATAATAAAAATATTTTAACAAGTCTAATATATAAGATAACATACATTTTTGCATTATATTATATTTTAAAAAAAAATTCTGAACAAATTTTTTTATAGCCCCCATTTTTCTACTAAGATCCGCCCTGGTTCACAGGATTGCCTCAGACCAGAAGGGGGGAAAAAAAAAACTCTTTTGATAGAATCTTGATTTTGCCATTCTATCCTTGAAACCAAGTTTGTTTTGAACCTCCGGCAAGTTATATACAAAATGCTAATGCATCCAAAAAAAAAAAAAAATCTTGTCTCATAAATTAGTAAAATGATAAATAGTTAATTTGGTAGGAATATGGGATTTTAAAGTTTGAGTATAGAAATTAGCAATTAGTATAGAGATTCACAACTTGAGCTACAAAAGTTGTCACTTTGTATACACAAACTGTTAATTATTATTTTTAAGCTGTCATTGTCAATACTCAAGTTGTCCACACCTAAACTTTAAAATCACATATTCTTACCAGATTGCTTATTTATCTTTTTGCTAATTTAATATATATTTTTGGGGTTTTTAATTCAAATGGTATTTTTCTATCATTTTCCTTAAAAAAAAATATGTTATTACTATACTGTAAAAATACAATATCAAAGAGTTATTTTTTAAAAAAGGAAAATGACAGTCAGGTCCCAAGGACTATAAAAAATAGAAAAAAAGTCCCTAGAGACTTTTTTGATATTATTTGTATTGACAACAGGAAGTGCTATATTCACAACAAAATTTAAAAACCTCGTCATTCACAAATGTGAAAAAATTTATATATTCACAACAAAATTTAAACACATGAATTTTGTTTCAAACTCAAGAAGTCACTAAGCGTCAAAAGTCATTTACAATAGAAAAAAGCTAGATTCACAAGAGGAAGTGCTATATTCACAACAAAATTTAAACACCTGAATTTTGTTTCAAACTCAAGTCCCTAAGGCTTTGTTTGGGAGTTTCATTTTGGAGGGAAAGGAAAGGGAAGGGAGGGTTTTGGTAGTCCCTTACTTTGATAAATATAAGGGAAGGGACTACCAAAACCCTCTCTTCCCTTTCCTTTCCCTCCAAAATAGAACTCGCAAACAAAGCCTAAGCGTACAAAAGTCATTTACAATAGAAAAAAGGCTAGATTCACAACAAGAAGTGCTATATTCACAACAAAATTTAAAACTTGGTCATTCACAACAGAAAAAAGCTAGATTCACAATAGGAAATGTTATATTCACAACAAAATTTAAAAATCTGAATTTTGTTTCAATACAAATAATATCAAAAAAGTTCCTAGTGACTTTTTTTTATATGTGAATTTCTGTTGGGATTTTTTTGTAATTTTTATGGTCTTTGGGACCTGGCTGTCATTTTTCCTTTTTTAAATGTTATTAGTCACATTAAAATCGTTTGTTTGTTTGTTTTTTTAATTTTAGAAAAATGGGGAAAAAAAAGATAAACATAGAACAATTGTTAAAAAAAATGTTGGGATAATTGCCCTTAAATAAATACCTAATCACATAATTAATTGCCCAATATCACATCAATTTGACTACTAGTACTTCCTGCATTTTAAATAATATACTGTTATAAAAATATATGGATCTTTTTTTTTAAAAAAAAAAGACAATTGAATTATCCAATTTTTAAATTGGGTCATTAAACTTAACTAATCCTAAATGTAATCAGAAATCTTAAAATAAAATTTCAGAATTTGATAATTTTATCTTATTTCGCGTCATCATCAACATATTCTTCTTCCTTATTCTTCATCTGCAGCAGCATCAGTTTCTCAGGTTCTTTAATCAAACTAACTACCTCTATTCCATTTGTTTCGAAAGAAAAGCCTGGAAAACCCATTCCACATTTTTCATATAGTCACTTAGCATCTGATTCGGTTCTTCCGCTTGAATTAGACGGGTAAAGAGTATCTCCACTAACCTCTCTCTCTACTTCCTTTCTACTCAATTTTTTCATCATTGGATTGACTTTATATTATATTAAAAATATTATTGTAATGTTAAATATTAAATTATAACCATATTTTTACATAGTAAATCTCAACCATTAAAAGTCAATCAATTCAATAGTGGAGAAATGAAGAAAAAAGAGCAGTCACACTCTTTTTTCTGAATTAGATGACATTGTTATGATTCATTCTCAAAATCTGAGGCATGAGATGCTGCCTCTTATCTGGCAGCTCGCTCCCATATTGTCACTGGGACTACCTTTGGTCCTAATTTGAGGAGTTCACATTATGTGCTTAGAATTATATGCTTATTAGGTGCTTATACCTCTAATTAGAGGTATGAGTATGTTTTTATTTTTAAATATATTATATTTATTTAGATTTAAATTATATGCTGGTTTCTGAGATATTTTTTTGCACCCAGTATCTTAAATTAATTAATTTTCATAATACTGATGTGACAAACAAATGCAGAACTATAAATTAATTAATTTGAGATATTGGGTGCAAAAAATATATCGAAAAGAAAGCGATATAATTTAAATCTAAATAAATACAATGTATAAAAAAAAATTAAAAAATATATTCATACCTCTAATTAAATATATAAGCACCTAATAAGCATATAATCATAAGCACATAATGTGAACTCGTAATTTGAGCTGTGGAGTGTTAGCGTCCGTTTCGGAATTAATAATAGTCAAAATCTCAAAGAGATGTTGATTTTTTTTTTTTAATGGTGAATTGGAGCTAGGAGGAAAGGAATAAAAGGGTATATAGATAAAATCACTCAATTTCGAAATTCCGAATTTGGTTGTGTAACCTAACTTAGAATTTATTATATTTAAAAACCCATTTTAGGAATTGGGTGTTAGAAAAGGCGGCTTTCCCAAAATATATTAAGTAACATTAGCAATTAAGTTATCAACACAAGCATTTATGGGCAATTTTTCCATAAAAAATTCCAATATGAGATTAAAAAAAAATTGGACTCTATTGTTGCTGTTCATTTCACTGTTCCATAAACAGTGAACATTATTTCACTTACTATATGTAAGATTTGCTTCTTTCTTTTTTTTTTTTTTTTAAAAAAAGGCATATAGAGTTTACACGTTCCTAATAAATTTTGATAAGCAAGAAAAAAACACTTGCGGTGGTAATAAAATATAGGACCGTCTAAACCTTTATAACGAATCAAAAGCTTAATAAAATCAAGCTCAACATCCATTTTGATGGCATATGGGCATCTTGAAGATGACAATTATTGAGGCTTCTCAAAGTCGAAACAGTCCAAACTTGTAGAATAATATTTCAACCATAAATCTAGTTTCATCAGTTTCGGGCTATTTTGCAGGTAACACAAGAAAATTTCAAATGTCTTCTGGTAAAGATAGGACATTATCCACATACACACTCTCGCATGTCCTCAGTACCTGTGAGACAGCTTCTCCTTTTCCTGGTAGTTTTTAACATACCTACATACATCCATTGAAGATGAATTAAATTCAAAACATAAGAAGAGAGCAATGCCAAGCAAAGGAGTTGATATCAGTTTAGTTTCACTTATTCTATGGAAATTGATAAGTAAACTGTAAATAAATAATTAGGTTGGTTAGTTAGGAAGGGATTGGTAGTTAGTTAGTTGTTGGTTAGTTGTTAGTAACCCTTTTAGTTAGTTTGGTAATGGGTTTTGAGATGTTGCCTATATATATGACTCTTCATTGTATCTCTATGCTTTGATGATGAATGAGTAAAGCATCACGTTTCTGTTCTTCCACTCTGTGTTTCTCTTCTCACTCCTTTGAATTTCTGTTCTAAACCTCTATTCCTTCTGTTCTTCACCTTCATTCTCTCTTCTTTTCCCAAATCCTCTAAATTCTCTACAATACACCTAACAGAAATCATTTCTGTAAAACTTCCAATCAAATCTGATCTGTGTATTTTTTTAATCTCTCTTTCTTAAATCTTTCCAATGTATACAAGAGTGACCACAAGAAAATAAAACCATTAGCCAGAATGTCTAGCTAAAAATGCTTGGCAAAAGGCCATGTAAACAGCAACATAGTTCCACTAGGAGAAGGAAATAAGGTTAGAAATGCCATTTGGAAACCACCCTGCTTGGAGAAGAAATGAAGGCAAAAAAACAAAAAGCCATTGGAAACCCTCACGTGGTAAGGGTGGACAAGGGTATGTGTAAGAATTCAAGTTCAAACTCTCCTAATGTATCCAAAAGAAGTGCCATTGGCTTCCTCCCCAATGATTTATGGGACAACTCAACAGTAATGTGCCATAAACATAATGCATTGGAATAACATCCTTGAAAGCATCATTTTAATGAATTCTATTGATCATTTGATTGAAAAACAATGTTTACATTCAAGTTTGAGTACTTTGTAATTTTGGCCCCCAAATAGTTTTCTAGCTATGTTCTTTATGTTTATTTTTGTGATCCAAACAATGAGCCTTTTGATTAAATACTTACACATAAAAAAAAAAAAGGTCTTATGCTGCTCAATTTTTATTAAAGGCCATCCACACTCCACAGAAAATGTAAATAAATTGTAAATTAACACCCCAAAAATAAAAATAACACCATGAGTTAAACTTTAACTATTTCGCCTATTTGATACCACTGATATTTCTCCTTGACAGAAGAACTGTTGACATGCTTTCTTACTGTTGATATGGAGTATAGATCTACCAATGTGTATGTTATACAGAATATTAAATAGGGGGCAAATATACGTAGCATCTTCTGATGAATGAGTTCATATTCTAAGAACGCATACGCTTAGAACACTATACTCAGCTTCCCATGTAAATTAAACTCTGCAGCCTGTTACTAGTACTTTTAAAATCTTCCCTCTCCTTAACTCATTCTCTCTCCCTCTATTGATCAATTTGATCAAATGGACACTTATTCCTCCTTGGCCTCAGCATTCACATTAACCTTGCCAGTTGCGAATCAAAATCAACTATTCATGACAATATTTGGTAATCCTTCTAACTAGAATCTTAGGGAGGATACATTTTTTTTAATCTTGCGAAACAAAATCAGGTGTTCATAACAATTTCATCATCCTCCTAGTGCAGAATATTATAACACCATGCTAGTAATTGAGACGAGAGAAAAAAAAAATTGCAGTTTTATACCAAACAAACTAAATTATAATAATAAGCGCCCTTATGTCTAACATCAGTACTTGAAGGACATTCTGTAGTCATAATCATCAAACCCATAAAACATATAGAAAAATGCAGTCCTAAGAAATAAGATAAGGAAATCGAATTAAAAACTCATCATTTCCCAGATCAAGAACACATGAAGAGATTTTACAACGATAAGGAAGAAAACATACGTATGGACGCCGATAAGAGGAGCGAGCAAGAGCGTGGCGCTGATCCAATTCTCAGAGATCTTGTGGTGGATCTTGGAAGGCACATCCTTCCAGAGACCAGTCATAACCTTCTGCTGGAAAGGTGAAAGAGCATAGACCACGGCCTTCATCCTAACCGGTTGCTTCCCCATCGCGTTGGTTCAAATCTGCGGTCGTCGTCTTCCTCCGATCGAATCCGGTTGTGTAGGAGAAGAAAATGCAAAGTGATTGATTGGCGTTGGAATGGGCCCGAAAAGTGAAAATCCCTAGGATCCGAAACCTCCGAACGGCCTAACTCCGAATCCGACCCGAGTTCGAGTGACTTCAGTATTTTTTTTTTTTTTTTTTTTTTTTTTTTGTGATAAGAAAAAGGTTTTGGAGGGTTCGACATCGCCTCACGCAAGTAGCAAGAGCGCGGCATGAAGATTTCTATGGCATTCTTACGGGATCGCTTACGAGATCGAGCCTCCAAGAAAAGTCGTGACGGCAGAGGATCGAACCCACGACCGATATTGTCTAATCCGGATCATTGGTTACTATTCAATCCGTAACCGGTAACATAGGTTTTTTTTTTTTTTTTTTTTTTACCTGAAGTCCTGAACTGGTAACATAGTTCAAGATAAACTAAGAATTAAATATTTTCGACAAAAGAAAATGCTGCTTCCTCCTGGCCTCAATTGATTTTTTTAAGAATATATAATTAGATTATATATCAGTTTATAAGTCAAATTAATTAGTTTAGAGAAAAAAAATCATAAAAAATATTTGAAAATAATTTATTTATCTTACTTCATCTCTTTAAAAAAGTTAAAGGATATATTTTGGAGTTGAGGTAGTAAATGATTTGTCAAATAATCATCGTTCAAATTTTGGGGAATGTATTACATTATTTCTCGTTATGAATAAGAAAATTATATTAATACAGTTTTCTCATGACTTACTAACATTAATTAAGTTATAGATAGTTAAGATGAAGTATTTATTGTAAACAAGTGAATGTTGTTTTATAAGGATAAATAAGTCGCAATTGTCATTTATAAAAGTTATATTTAATATAACATGAATTAAAAGCTTTTCAATGTAAATGTAGGATAAAAATTTTTAGTGCATATTTAGAAGGGTGTTTATTCACACAAAATCACCATCAATCAATCTTTATCTAATAAAAATCTTCTACCAAGGCTACGTCTTCAACGTTGCTTTATCATGACTCTACACACAAAACACTATTCACAACAATAATATATGGCTTGCTCTTGAAATTTGTAACAATAAACAATGTACGCACTGAGAAGGGGTAGATTAGTCTGACCGATCGGAGAATCAGGATAATGGGTAACTTTTATAAGGTTTTCTATTTTATTAGTGAGGGTTCGTCTTTTAAAAGAAGAAAGACTTCTGGGAATAAAGTAAGAAACTAAGGGCCCGTTTGATATAAGGAATTGATGGGGAGGGAAATGAACTATGACAAATTCCTCTATTTGGTACACGTTTTACATAAAAAAAATTTGGTTTTTGGTTGCCCATCCGGTTCACCGGAGCTTCGCCCCGACTAATCCGGATCCGACCCGCGTTGTGCACCTGGCTATGGTGGGAGAGTCTCCCAGGGGGTTTTTTTTTGCATTCACAAGGCTAAAAAAAACCCCCGTTGGGAGACTCTCCCACCATAGCTAGGTGCGCAACGCGGTTGGATCCGGATTAGTCGGGGCGAAGCTCCGGTGAACCGAGTGGGCAACCAAAAACCAAAAAAAAATTATGTAACCTAAGTTTCGGGCCCACCAATCTTCCCTCATATGTAGAAAGATCATATCCCACCAAAATTGGTGGGATCTTAATTTCCCACGTCACTGTTCACATTTTTGGACAGATTTACCCCTGAAATTCAAACTTGGCGGGAAGTTCGAACTTGAAGGGAAAGTTTGAACTTGACAGGAAAGTTCGAATTTGACGATTTTTTTTTTTTTACATGAGTTCGAACTTAACAAGAGCATATTTTTTAAAAAATATTTTTATTTTTATTTTGAATTAATTTATTTTGAGGGTAAAATAGACATTTCCTAATTCTTTACCAACTACCACTCCTTCATTTTCTTCCTACCAAACAACTCATCTTTTCTCAAGCCATCTTCCCTCATATTTCAAATATTCATTTCCCTCCTCAAATTTTCCTTGTACCAAACAGGCCCCAAGGAAGAGGGAGGATTAGGGGTTGAGGGTTGTGCTTCACTCATGATTTAAAAAATACTTCATACTCACCTTCATTCATAATAGATCACTATTATCTGCAAAAACGTTTGTGCTCTATTTGATCTAACTGCTGCATTAAAAGCTCATAGAGTTTGGTGCTTGTTTTCGTTGATGTGAAGGCTTTTACAATCAGATTTGAATTCAAATTAATCAAAATACACATTTTCCGCCGAATGATTACTATCAACTCATTATTTCATTCTCATAGTTCATACTCATATCATTCTCCTCCCTCGTTATGCTTTTCACTCTCTGCTGGATTCCCTAGACGACAATAGTGATCATCAATGGAGTTTTTTAGAGATGGTAAAAAAAAGGGCTGAGCCGGCCCTTTTAGGCCTATCGAAAGAAAAACAAGTATCAAATTAATGGCTAAAGTTATTTTAACAATTTTTATTTTATTTTTTCAGCTTTTTTTAAGGAAATAAAATTATAACAATGAAAGTTCTAATTTAACACATAAATGTTGTCAAAATAAAAGTGTAAATGATATGCATCATACAATAAACAAACACAGATTACTAAGTTATAATCAAAAGTAACTATTGTCTACATACCACAATTATAAATATAAGAAAACTTAACAAAATTAAAAATACTTCTTATAAATATGTCTTAAAAATTGTAAGTAGCCAACAAAATAAACAACACAAGATATGAACAAAACAATCCTTAAAAAATAAGTCAAAAATACAATATTAGTAAGAATACTTATAAAATAAGGAATATCTTTTTTAAATAGGATTCTTAATGCAATATGTTCTTATGAAACTTAATTCTTAAAAGATAATAACAACTAAATATTTGCAATATCATTAATAAAAATATAAAAAAAATCGATAATATTATTATCATATAAATATTTTTTTAAAAGAAAAAACATAAGGGTAGGGCCGGCCCTTTTAAGCTCTCGGCTCTGTAAGACTGACCCTTTTAGTCTTGCTTTCACTTTTGAGACAAAAATCTTAAGATCAGCCTTTACAAATTTAGGGTATAAACGGGCCGGCCCATTTTCCCAGCTCTAGTGTTTTCAATGCTTACTGTATGTATATGATTTGTCATATGTAGTTTCTATTCACTCGTGTATATATAGTTCTTTTCTATTAAATGTCTTCCATGAAGCTGCTATGGAAAAACCTACCAATGCTTGCAAGTAAACATATTGACGGAAATAA
This sequence comes from Acacia melanoxylon, assembly GCA_019022615.1. Classification (NCBI taxonomy): domain Eukaryota; kingdom Viridiplantae; phylum Streptophyta; class Magnoliopsida; order Fabales; family Fabaceae; genus Acacia; species Acacia melanoxylon. Next base: position 9,256,397 of record JAFJYJ010000002.1, read on the forward strand.
ACATTGCATGGCAGTATACTACCTCCAATCCCTAATATAAAATATAGTTGGGGTTAGATTTGGTCTTAAATATAAGACTTTAATCAACTTTGTACCTCAAATTTATCAAAAAAAAAATCAAAACTGTTAGACCTGGCTATCACCCAATAGGAGGGTGAATTGGGTGTCCGATAAAACTTTTGGGAACTTTGAAAATCTTTTCACAACTTACTGAAATCAATTCGTATGACAGAAATACTTTATAAAGAATAGTCAGTCATTCAAACATATATGTTGGAAATATAAGAGTTTAGGGAAGAGAATATGCAAACTATGATTTATCTGGTTCGGCCCAATCCTTGACCTACGTCCAGGTCCCAAGCTCTCCGCATTTGAGATTTTCAAACCACTATCTCCTTGTTTAACCCGGCACAAGAGAAAGCCTTTACAACCTCACAAGTTTAGTCGGGCACTTGTGCAGCCTTCACAATCTCTTACCGAGATACTTCCCCTTACACACTGTAAGGATACAATTATATACTCTGTAAACGAAGGATGATCCTCTCTCACTCCCCCTTACAAGTTGTAATTGATACACCCACTCTCAAAGGTTCCACAACCTTGAGATTTGATCACTAAACAGATAATCAAATAAGTGTTTAGACTCTCTCACAGAGTAGATGAATAATAATCACTAAGTACATAATCGATTCACACTCTCTACTGAAAACTATATAGACATTGTGAAACAGATAGTATATGAGATAGGTGTTGAATTCAGAATATCAACATTTCGACATTGCAAGCTCGTGAGTCGCTGTCCATTTTGAATCCTTCTCCTTTTATAGTTGATCGTCCTTAATGACCGTTGACCAATTCCTTCGGTTTAGTATATGACCGTTGGAAGAAATATAACCGTTGAAGCTTTTGACGTAATCAATCATCTGCTTTTTGATAATATGCAATTTATCTTTCATATAATCATCTGAAACTCATTAACAAACTGATTAAACATGATTAGGAATAGTAATGAGTGATGATAATAAGTAATGAAATCACAATCAATGATTTTGTAATTTCGGACACGGTGATTTTCTGATGCAGGAACGCTGACTCGAGTTATTCCATATGACTCGAGTTGTTTTAAGTTCCAGATGCTTTCTGTTTGGATTCTGACTCGAGTTATTGTATGTGACTCGAGTTTCCTAACTCGAGTTATCCTTCGTGACTCGAGTTGCAGTATGTGCGCCAAAGTTCTTATTGCTTTCTGCCTGAAAGTTGACTTGAGTTAAACCAGTCCATTCACTTATGCTTGTTAGCATTGTCATTGATCCTCAATCCGAGCTTTTGATCAACTGAAACTTGCTCATGAAGATTATTAATAACATTGAGAAGCATAGTAAGTAGTAATCAATTGATAACAATAAGATCAGAATTCTCAGATACGTTACTGTGCTTTGGTTGTTCATTCTCTGCTACTTTGTTAATTCGAGTTAAAAACTCTTCTCAATATTCATTCTTCTCTGCCTTCCTCTCTGATTGACGTTGACTAGAGCTGGGAATCAGGGCCGGCTCAGCCCGACAGGGCTTGGCCCTACAGGGCTTGGGGTTAAAATTACTATTCCAAATTTTAACTATTTTTCTTCCGGGTTTTTTTTTTCAAAGAAATATAATTAGTAAATTGCAACCATTAAAGTTCTAATCTATCAAATAAATGTTATCAACATTAATATCTAAATAATACAAATCATCCAACAAATAAACACATTCATTAACTTGTTGAACACATTGCTTGAGAAGATTCATCCTTGCCTCAGAGCCTCTGAGTCAGAGGCCTTCACATATCTAATACTCTCTCTCATCTTATTCAAAGCAGAACTTGTTACTTTTAAGCCCTCTTGAACTATCAAATTGAGGATGTGTGCACAACACCTCACATGAAAAAATTCCCCATTACAAACCAAGCTAAAGTTGTTTTGCAAGAGTAGCCTATCTTTCAATAAGCCTTGCAAATTATCATTTGCGATGCATTGTCTAAAGTAATAGAGAATATTTTATGATCAATCTCCCATTCTTTCAAGCAATCATACACTTTCTTAGACATTTGAAATCCAGAATGAGGAGGCTCCATCCTACAAAAGGCAAGTATCTTACTATTTAGTGTCCACTTTTCGTCAACAAAATGAGCCATCAAACATATATATCCTTCGGAAGTCACGAAGTCCAACAATCATTTGTCAAGCATATTCTACCAATATTGTTCTTTAATTTGTGTTTCAAAATATCCCTTTGTTGGCGGTAGAATTTCGCACATAAGCCGTCATTGTTTTTCTAGTGACGAGCCTCACATCGGATTCGGTGTCCTTAGTAGTTCTTTGACCCATTTATATTCAACAAAGGAATATGGAAGATCATGTTCAATTATGCATAAAGCGAAAAGGTCCCTAATACGCTCATGGTCAATTTTCCTAGACCTCATTTTGCCTTCTCTATCCAACATCATCACCCCAATATCCTGCAATTTACCTACCTGCCCACAATTCTTCATATGATGACTTAGATGTGAGGTACCTTTATCCCCACCCCTTGCAAATGTCTTTTGACGACCATTACATTGTGCCCTAGGTACCCCTTCAATTTCAACTCTAGTAAAATACCTCTAGACATCAGAAGTCAAATTTCTTGCCTTCTTAGGCTTTGATTCATCGGTTTCTTGAAGAGAAGATGATGTACGTTTAGCCAGCATAGCTAATGATTCATTAGTCCCTTGAGTTTTTTCTTGTAATTTTTGTGACGAAGACATTAGGCTGCATCAAAAATCATACTCGGTTCTTGACATTAGGGACAAAAACCGAGAACCGAAATGCGAATCGGCGATACAACAAAAAGAAACCACAAACGAGAATCGATGTGATTTTCCATTATTGAATGCTTGCGACCCGGAAAGAAAAAGAAAAGCAAAAGTTGCAAACAAACAAACTTATGTATTATATTTGTTTTAACATATCAACGACTTATATTTGTTTGTAACATATCATATATATTTATATATATATATATATATATATCAAAGTTGAGGTCAAATTTCCATGGCGAAGAGAACAGAGAAGATTCAGTAAGGATAAGACAGGAAAAGATATATGCAGAAAGAACAAGGTAATAAATGCTAATTAAATAGCTTTCTAAATATGCAAGTCGGACATAAACATTATGATTCTCAATTCAATATTTCATACATAGCTCTAAGACCAAAAATTTCATTTCAGGCCCTAAATGGTATCATCAAGTTTCCTGCACTCTCTGATTCTACTCCCTAATTCTATTTCAGAAACCAAGTTCTAATGGAAAAACTTCAATCAAAACTAAAATAATTCTATTTTCATATCGGTGCATAGATAGACAAATTGCAAGCACGACTCCGAAGCGATAAATAAGTAATCAAGAAAATCTCGATTGAAAGATACACAATGCAACAACAATTAGGGTAGAAATAGTTGAAGAGACAAAAAGTGATAGAGAAAAAAGTTAAGCGGTTACCACCTTCTTCAAATGCAGAGATGTCGAAATTGCCTTGAGGGTTGAACGCAACGGAGGCAGCAAATTGTGGTCGATGAGAATGGCCCAAGCGAGAGATTTGGGGGAAATCAGAATTGACCGAGTGAGAGTGAGAAAGCAACGACGAGCTTTAGATTTCCATCCGAGAGAGGCAGAGAGCAACGAGGTCGGCGACGTGAGGCGGTGAGGGTGAAGTCTGAGGTCAGCGATACTAGCTTTAGGTTAGAAAGAAGAAAGAGTAATGTAGTTGGAAAAAAAAAAGAACAGCATGGTAAATGTATAATTTAGTTTTTACTTTTGGCCTGAAAATGCATAATCTAAATTAAAACATAAGTCTAGCAAAAAAATAAAAAATGCTATAGTAACAGGGCCTACGGGCCGGCCCAATTAAGCCCGTGGCCCTACAAGGCCGGCCCTACAGGGCCAATTTTAAATTTCTGACCTAATTTTCAAGTCTGAGCCCTACAGGGCCAGGGCTTAAATGGGCCTGGCCTGATTTCCCGGCTCTAATGTTGACTCAAGTTTCCAGTCCTAACTTGAGTTATCAAAGTCTAGTTAACAACTCATTCCAAACTCATTGTATGTTGAGCATTTTTGAACCATCTTGAACTGACTGTAACTTTCGAAGGCCATAACTCAATGGTATGAACTTCATTTTAGTTGGTTCAAATCTTTATGGAAATCCCTTTGAGTCTACTTTCATATGCCACCAATTTCAGCTCAATCCGATTTGTAGTTTGTGAGATACACTCAAAACACCAAAGTTATGTCTGCACAGTGGCGTGAATTGTAGTGTCAACTTCCACACTTCATAGCTAATTGATATGAACTCCTTTGGGCTTGAATTTTATATCAAAATGACGCATTGGGAGTATAGTTTCATATGCCACTGGTTTCACCTCAATCCGATCTCTGGTTTGGGAGATATCATCGAAATACCAGACCTCGCTCAGCTGAAACGTGAAACAGAGGTGAACAAAGTTGCTGAAATACACCTTAACTCGAGTTATTAGTGATAACTCGAGTTACTCATACATGACTCGAGTTAACTCATTCCAGAAGAGGAAAACACTGTAGCAAAGTCATTAACTCGAGTTATTTAGTTCCCAACTCGAGTTAACTCGTCCTGAATCATATTTTTTCTTGTTTTAACTCCGAATTGAGTCATTCCAACTTCTATTTGATCGTGGAGACTTCTAGAATCAATCTTGGAACTTATATAATGATATTCTCATTTCATTCATCAAGTTCTTCCTTCTTCCACTTGTCTTGATCATTCTCAACAATGCAACTCTCTCTTTCTTCTCTTCTCTTGATCATTCTTCATTATTGACTTCATATCTTCTTTGACTCTACATTAAATATAAGAATTAGTCAATGTAGGAGATAAATATAGTATGCAAACTTTTTGCTCTTGATAATGGCATATATATAAGACATCATCAAAACTAATCATAACCAACAAAAACTATCCTTAATGAATATTGATTATACATGTCAAGAGAATTTGCATTCAATGCAAATGATTTAAGAGGGTATTTTAGAAAAACCAAAACACATTTTTTAAAATAACTAATTTTCTTGATTTACTTAAAATTAGTTAAGTAGATTTTATATTAATGACCGGAGATAGTAGTAAATAGCATGTATCATACCATCTATAGGTCCCCAATATTGCTCTTCCTCTGTCAGACGTGTGGAGGAGGACTATTTGAAATTCTTCCATGTCAAATTTTGCTACACCAAGTAGTGTGCCATAATTGATATGTAGTGTGTGAACTCCAGCTTCCGTCCACCGAGCAAGCGTTTGGTAGAAAGAATCTTTTGAAAATGGCTTGAAAATTGAAATGCTTCGTCTGAGGGATGGCACCCAAGTGATTGAGAAAGTTATTTTTGTGTTTGTTTGAAATCATGATTTATAAACACATTTATGAAAGCTGAAGTAGAACTTCTCTCACATGCTTGTCTTCTGCATCATAAAATTAACGATTGAAAAACTTCTTTTAAATGCTCTAATGTCTTTCCAAACTATAACACTTAACTAAGGCAATTGACCATTGGCTTGGTACATGGAGATATACAGTAGTATATGTATATGTTGTTGCCCATTTGGCTTAGGTTTTTTGAATATCAAGTTCCTAAATTTAAAAGCTGCACTATTAGCAGCTGTCATGGTTCATGTTTTTATTCTTACACATAATGGTTTATGATCATCTGCAGATATGTTGCAGGCGAAGTCCTGTAGGTCCCTCTTTTAAATTTTCCCATTTAAAGGAAAGGGATTGATTGATAGGTCTCTATAACTTCAGCATTTGTTAGGAAACAATATTGGTCTCAGAATGTTTGAGCCGCTCAATGTTTATCCATTATCATATAAAAGGAAAAGTTTGTCCTATCCCATTTAATATCCTGGTCTCAAGTTTCTGCATAGGGACAAATTCTTTGTGGTCATTTCATGTTGACTTCCTTTATGGCACATTTTTTTATGTCATTCCCTGCTACACTCTCTGCATTGCCAATACCATGATGTATAATATGTCATAATTCATCTTAAAAACCACTGGACAAATGTATTAAACTGAAGGTGATTACTTTGTTTCTTTTGGCTAAACTTGATATTTTAAATAATACTTTTGTCCTTACAGGTTTGAAATTAAGTATTGTCATCCCTTGCTTCACTCATAATATGTTTTTGGTACAAGTTTTTTTGGTGGTATGCTCTGTCAGTGACCATATCCATGTCAACATGGTATAACCACATAACTTTTGTCATTGTCTTATTATCATTGTCTTATTATATAGGTAATTGGTCTTAACTTCAGAGGGTAGAATCCATTTTACACTTTACATATTAGCAGGACTGAAGTAATGGATAGTGAAGGACATATATAGCATTTTGGGTGAATAAATGAACTAATAAGTATCGTCTTCATCAACTTTGAAGGTTCAAACACAAACAAGCTAGGAAGGATGTTCGTTTTAACTTTGAAGTGACTAATAAGCATCACCAGAGTATATTTAATCTACCACCACCAACGCATCTCATTTACCATTTTGATTTTTCCCATCCAGATATCTAAAAGAAAAGTGATGCCCCTACAAGTAACAAAGTTTAAGTAACCAAAAAGCTGTTGATTTAGATGGTAAGTAGTCTCATCCCATGAGAATGAGAACATAAATTCAAATCTTAAGAAATACATTTCTTATGAGGGTTTTAACCTTAACGATCCCAGCCCGACAGAGATTATGTCCAAATCCAAAGTGACTTGGGGATACTTTGGGTTCATACCAAAAAATAAATATGAGAGAGATAGTTTTTGTGGTGTGAGCCATATGTAATAGAAGACAAACTATCGCTACAAAAAATAAAAAATATGAGAGAGATAGTGTCCATAAATATCGTTCTGTTTCCGCTGAAGGACTCTCACCATCTTCTATTAAGATTACAAATGCCTTCCCCAGAAAGTAGACCCCTTTCAAGGAAGAGGAAATGTGGAAGCCAGAACCAAGATGAAAACCTTCTCACACAAGGAATGGCTACAAGCTCACATGGTGGAAATTCTTCACAAGTCAATTTTCAAGCCATAGCAAACGTCCATTGCAATATTTTCACAGGTAAAAACAGCGAATGTCTTACTTTTTTCCTTCCCATCTCTTAACACAACTCTAGTCTTTTTCATTAACTCTTCATTGCATACCAAGCAGCAGGAGCAGACGGTCATAACTCTTCCAACGTGGGTTTTGCTAAAGTAAATATTAATAATCAGAGAGTAGTTCCACACCCTCGCCAACAGAAGATTTGCTCAAAAATACTATTGTTTGTGTTAACACTGAGCTTCCAAACACTAATGAGATGTGCACACAGGTTTCTTCAGTGCTAACTCCGCGTAGCAAGAGATTCGCTAATAAGCAGCATAGAAAAAACTTATCAAAGCGTTTCGGGAACACTTGTAGAAAAGGTTGATGAGAAGAGTTTCATCCCTCACATAATTAATCTGTACTTTAGCTACTACTACTTTCGGAACTTGTAGTTGTTGTCGTCTCACTTTCAGCTTTGGACATTGAAGATACAGCAACAAATGAATGTCATTGGTTATTCCAAAATCCCCTATTTAAGAGAATAAGTGCCAGGTTGAGAGTTTTAATGCATGATAACGAGATGGTTCAGACCTCATCCAGGAAAGTAAATACTAATACAAAACAAGCTTTTGATGAGAAATTTACTCAGAGAAGCAACAATGTAGTCAAAGGTACACATGGGTTAGCATCATCGGTGTTTTTCATGGACATTAATTAATTGTAAGTTGAAAAAAAAACATGTTTGTCACTTCTCCTTTTCTTTAAGCTGGTAAAGGACAGCGTAGAAGAAGTAACAGACAAATAAATGAAGAACACTCACTAGCACCAACAACTGAAAGAACTTCATTGCATAGTGCACAAGGGATGGGTCTATCGACAATGAAGATGTCTCTACAAAGTACAAACTACATCCAAGCAACATACCTTAGGTAACACTGATACACACACGATCGCATTTTTTGGTTAAAGTTCTTCTCCACTCACTTGGTCAGTTTCAATAAAAAACATTAAACATAAACTACTTATTCAAAATAGAACTAACTATTGCATGTTACTTTAGGAGTCATTTTTAACTACTTATTAACCTAATATCAATATTGATTGTTCAATCCATGTTTGTGACTTGTTCATGTCCAGTTCGGAAATACCACAAGCTTGAAGATGTTTGCAGAACTGAAAGTGTTGGTAGAGAACCATTTACAGGAAGCAAAAGGCATCAAAGCAAGGGCAAGTCACCAGCATCAACAATTCAAACAATGCAAACTGAAACTCCAGATAGTGGAAGCAACCACCAAATTTTAGGTACACTCAAAGAAAACCTACCTATAACTATCTCTCTAATAATTTTGTTTTCCATAACAAAATGAGATTGAAGCATTTATGTCTAATGTCATTTATATATAAAACTCATATTTTGTTGCAAAGCAGATAAAATTACAACAACATTCACTACAGACTTGTATTGTGATGAAGCTGCTATGAATAAAGTTGAAGTGGACACGTTACAGGGTGAAGGTATTTTTCTAACATCCATTACAATATAATGCCTATTGATTTATTCCCTCCTAGAACACTGCTTCATTCTAAAGAAGTACTCCTCTGGTCTTAAATATAAGACATAGTTTATAATATAAACATCAGAGTTAGTAGTATTGAAAAGCCATGCTATGGGCTTTCAAATAAAATCGAGATTAACCAAAGCATAGGACAATGACCAACCCAAGTCGAGTTCACTTTGAGGAGCTTAGGTTTCTAGCTTTCTAACGAATTGATGCCAAACTATTTTATACATCAATTAAGTGAATTTCAAGTAGAGAAACTCTTGCATAGTATAAGAGCTTGTTTGAGATAGCATCAAAAGTGACTAAAAACCCAGTGGATGTTGGAAAAAAGCCCAATGACAGTGAAAACAATAAAAAAAAAAAAGTCTATTTGGCAAGGCATCAAATGGTGATAGACTTTTTTGAAAAAAGTGGCTTATGGGTGAAGCCACTTTTGGAGCTTCTAGTCCATCACTATCACAGTGACTTCTTACTTTTTTGAGCCAAATGACCGTGCAGGACACACGACACACCTAGTCAATTATTTGGATCGTTGCAACACACAGATTATTAAACTCACTTTTTAGGATTTTCAAAATTTTTAAGAATCATTTTACTAGAATTTTTCCTAAAAACCTTCTGATATTTTTAATATCCGAAACTATTTATTTTATATTTCTAACAACTTATTACCTTTATATTCTCAGTTTTACTACAAAATACTGTATAACAAACTAAAAATTTTAGAAATATCTATCTTTAATAAAAAATTAAATGAAAAAAATATTTTTCAAGAGTTTTTAGAGAAATTTAGAAGAAGAAAAAATCAAATATTCATTCATACTCTTTTAAGTCATTTTCTATCTCAACTAACTTTTCAAACACTATGCCAAACAAGAGCCCATCTGAAAAAAAAAAAAAAAAGTCATTTCTACTACCATTATCATAAACACAAATCACATCAATAATATGACTTTTTTTTTTAAAAAAAATCCCATAAAAAAAGGTTCAGCAAAAGGGGGGAAAAAACATTTCTAGCACTGTTATCTCAAATGGGCCTAAGATTATTCTAGAATTTTATTTCTTTTCAGTTTTTAAAGTGAAGATAGGGACAGAAGAAAGATGAGCCCCTTGTGCGCACCTACTACTGTGAAGAACAATATATATACAACACTAAAACAGTAGCGAGAGACACCTTATTAAGCATGGAAATATGGCAACAATCTCAATACAATATCTGACCCATCCTACTGCAAGAAATTGAAGCGGCTCTAAGTCAGGGATCGCATCCTCATCACAGTTTCACAATACATCCGATCCTTCACAAAAGATAAATCAATTATAACCTCTTTCATCATAACAATACCAAAAATGGCCACTGAAAGTAATTCCCAAAACGCAGCGTTGTGATGCTCAAGTCCTTCTCTGTGTTTTCTTCAATTTGGGTTTCCTTCTGATTTATTTAATAGGGAGAATGACATCTAGATTCTAACTCAGAAAAATAATATATTGACAAGTCTCATAAATTGTTAATGATAATTGATTCACTTGCTAATCCCTTTGCTCACTTGTCAATGGAGATTTTTCTAATATTGTTTTCTTTGGTTAGGACTTAAAAGTTATTCTTCCTATTTAATACTACCTCTGATATTAAATATATGATATAGTTTGTAATACAATTTACATTACAAACTATATCATATATTAAAAATCGGATAAGTATATCTTCGTAACAAACATTAAAAGGAGTCAACCATTGATCCTAGTATTGTTGAACACATTAAGATTGCGTTGGATGAAATTAATCCTTGTGTGAAGCAATATCGACACGCCTCTACAATTTTAAAGGATCATAATACTGAATTGAAGTTGTGCTTGATTAGCAAAAGGCAATATGATGGTCGTACATACAATGTTCCAACTGCCTTCAAAGTTGCAACATTAATTGTTGGTGATATGGATATAACTTCAATGTTAAATCATGGAGGAACACTTAGGATAATCTCAACAGAATAAATTGCATGCCTCTTACTTGCTGTGAACCTCTAGAATTTCATGTCATTTCAGCACATTTTTCTTGAGCTTTATACACTCTTTGATATATTCGTGCATACCACTTTGGTCCTATTTATAAATCCAATTTGACTAAAAATTTTGGTCCTATTTATAAGTTCAGTTTTATATAATAAATGAGATTGTGACAATTTTACTCACATTAATTGCACTCATGAAGATAGGGAGAGAAGAAACAATTGAAAAATACCCAATCATAAATTAGGGTAAAGTTGAAATTTTACCTTATAATCATTGTGTCAACTAACTTTCCTTGGTAGATAAGATTTGGTCAAAATGAACTTATAAATAGGACCAGAGTGGTATCTTAGATGCTCAAAATAAGAAAATGTGTATTTAATTTTTGGTTACACATTATTGCTTTCTAATTAGTTTTTTATAATCCTGATATTACTACTTTGTAGGAATATTTTGAAATAATGATCAAGTGATTATAGTCACACTTTACTAAGCTTGGGAAGACATAATGTGATGAAAGGATCATAGCAGAATGAATTCATCAAGAAGGGTCAAAAATGTATCTTGCTTTCTCTTCTCATGTTCAATGTTGGTTCTTATATATGCATATTTTTCAATGGGTTTCTAGAATATGAGTGAGCATTTTGCTCTAGGATTATTTTAAATATTTGTATGGATTAACACTTGATTACTCCTATCTTTTTACTCATTGCCTAATGCTTCTAAGTATTTGATTACTATTTATATGTTTTGTGAATTGGAGTGATGCTTGAGAGGGCTAGCTTGAGTGTAGAATTGAGATAAAATTATTTAGGGTATATATGTAAAAATACACATGTGCTTTACCTTCAGGAGCTCCCAGCACCATATACTTTTTTGTGTGTGCAAAAATACACATGTGGTTATAATTTAGGAGTAAAAGTGCCGTTAAAATCGACGAGGTTGACTGTTAAATGGGATGATTTGACTAAAAATGATATGGTGGGGGCCACGGTTCATCTCCAAGCTCCAGCTTCCCCTTCCCCGACTCTCCATCTCCATCTTCTTCATCACTGTTCCCGCAATCCACGGCGGTGGATCTGGAATCGGTCACTGATATGGGCTCATCTCTCTTCTCGTCATTGTTTTAGCTCCATGACTCCTAAACCTCCTCCTTATCCTCACCAACCATCCTCCATTTCCTCTTATATTAGAGATCGGATCTACTCGTGCTAATGAAATAAATGTAAATATGTGTGGGGGCAGAATTTGTATGAGCTAGGGGCAAGAAAAGTGACGGTAGTTGGAGTGGGGCAGATAGGATGCCTTCCAAGCCAAATTAGTCAGAATGGTAGTTGTGCACAAGAAGAGAACAAAGCAGCCTCCTTGTTTGATTCAAAGCTGAGAGCTCTGGTTTCTCAGTTCAATTATTGAAGTCTTTAAAAGTAAGTGTGATTTACTATACGTGACTAGAGTTTTATTTCGATTTACATAAATAAACACCGATTGCAAATAAGCAATTTCTGCTACATCATGATTCAATTTTCATCAATTTTCATCAAGTTTCCCATATTTCATTTCCCTGTTTGGTTCCTGAGAATATGTCACCCGCATCCCCACCTAAACTCTCAGTTTATATGACTTCAAATCTTCCATTTTCTTCATGTAGATGTAGCTAACCCAGTTGAGCTCTGTTTTGCTTCTGGGTTAGAAAAAGATTGCATTTTTATTACGAATCTATAAGTGGGGTATTTCAGATTGTAGTGCGATTTTTTCTCTGCGGAGAGGAAAAAGGAAAGATGGTGGGGCTAGTTCTTGGGTTTTATTGATTCGTTTTGATTGGATCTCTTTTGTGTGATTCGTTGGCTCAAGAGTATTTTGTTTTTGTCAATATTTTGTTTTTTCCACCGCCGTTGACTGAGGGAACAGTGACGAAGAAGATGGAGATGGAGAGTCGGGGAAGGGGAAGCTGGAGTTTGGAGATGAACCGTGGGCCCCACTATATCAGTCAAATCATCCAATTTCACACTCAACGTCATCCATTTTAACGGGTCATCCATTTTAACAGCTTTTAACAGCAGATGTGACTTTTAAAATCAGAATCATACGTGTATTTTTTTCTTAAAAAAAATATATGGTCTTTAAAATTTTCGAGGATAAAACACATGAGTATTTTTACACATTTACCCAATTATTTAAGATTTAAAGTTTGCAGGTTGAATGGATAGTTTTGTTGGTAAGAGAGAGATATAATTATTAACCTTACATAGTCCTATTAGGATTAGAGTTTGAAATTAGGATTTATTAATCGATCGTTAATAAGAGATTGAGCAATTAACAGAATTAGACACTTTTTAAGTTAATATATTTCACATATTCCCACTTAACTTTAATTCAATTGCGCCTGGAAGACAAGCTAATTATGTTCTAAATATATTCCTTTGAAAGTCATAGATAGCCTACTTTTACGTTTTAACATTGGTTTGTGGTATAGCAAAGCTCCTCTTAGTAAACTTACTTGAAAACAATATTTAAAGGGTTTTAATGAGAAAACAAACAAGCATTTACCAAATTTTGACCTAGTGGCAACAAGCTTTCCTGATTTGTGAGAAGTTGCGAGTTTAATTTCACTTGTTTTCAAGCTATTCAACTTGTCCCTATACTTGAGAACCCAAAAAAAAAAAAAACATCTAATTGTTTGCTTCAATAATTTCTAACACTCAAATTCATGTCCTTTTATACATTGCTTGTAGTTTTTCCCTGTAAAAATGAAACTTTAAAGTTAGATTCTACATAAATTTAATAGAAAATGTAGAGAAAATTGCCTTGTTGGTAATCATCAGTCAATAACATCTATATATAAAACAAAAATCACTATAAAAATCATATCATTTATAAAATATTTAAATGTTTAATTTTGACATTTTTTTGCCCCACATTCAAGGTTAGCTTTCTGTATAACATTAACCAATTACCAAAGGAATTCATTAACTTTGGCCATACAATTATCTTTTAAGAAAAAATTAATTACCGCATATCAAGGTTAGCTTTGTGTAAGGGTGTCTGGTTTATGTTAATATCAACGTATTTTAACATTACGTGACTAATTTGAATATATTAAAAAAAGTAAGTTATGTTAGTTATTCAAAATAAATATAAATTGATTTTCCTAAAATATTATTTTTGTCATGACTATTCTTAAATAAAAACTCCTTAATATGCAGTTAATAAAGATACTTTAGAAAAAAAAAAATATAAATATAAGAGACAAAGTGAGTTGAGGCCTCGTATTTAGGACCAAATCCAAATCCTAAATAGATTTTATAGTAAGGACAATATCTAGTATAATTAGAATTTCCCACTCTAAAGCTTCAAATTTTGAAAACAGTAAAACTTCTATCAAAGTAACAAACTAAAGATAAAATTTAGATCAAAATAAAAAAGGCTCAATCAAAAGCTCAAAGCAGCTCAATGGAAGGATGAGATAGCCATTTTTGTCCACAGCAACGTGCAATCAATGCATAAAAGAAAGGACCCTAGCTCATTATGTTAATGTGAGCAAAAGATAGAGAAGCAGCAAAGAAAACAATCACAGATTTATAAGCCAAGAAAACTGAACTGAGCTTCTGAGCTCATTATGAACAGAGAATTAGAAAATCAAAATCCCAGTGAAGGAGTTAACAAGAAAGAAAGAAACAAAACAAAACAATGATTCTGCTGCTAATGCAAGAATGAGTTAGAGAATCTAAGGAATATAATCATTTTCTATGACTGGTCTTGTACGTGTGCCCAGAGCTAGAGGTGCTTTGCCACTTCCAACAGATCTAAGGTACAAGTCTTCACTGTCTTCTCCTTTCAACTCCATTTGCTTTATCCTCCTGGTTTCCTTAGACCTCTTAACCCTAACAACCAAAAGATACAATACTATTAACAAAGCCAACCCACCAAACACAGATCCAACAATTATCCATGCAATATAGGACTTCTTCTTCTTCTTCTTCTTCCTTGACCCATTATCGTCTTCACTTGGAACTCCACCAGAAGCAGAAGGTGATGGTGATGGTGATGGAGATGGAGATTCAGACTCTTCCACAACTATAGAGAAGTGCCCTTGTTGACCTGTTGAACAGACATTCCCAGGTAATGGAATGTCAAATTGAACCGAACCGTTTAAATCAAAGTACACACATTTCGGTGATGATACAGAATGTGGCTGCTGCTTCTTCAAATCCGGGAACTTGATCAAAATTGGCTGACCAGATGCTCTAATGTCAAGTTCAGGCAACTCAGTGGCAGACAAATTTGCAGCAGAATAGGCTAACAGACCAAGAACAGGAGCTAAATAAGTGTAACCAGGTAAAGGGTAAAAATGATCAGACCAATTGCCTAAGTTGTGATGCACCAAAACTAGCCTCTCCACATAAGGCTGTTCAACAACCCCAATTGGGATCTGAAACTCCTTGTAGCTATCAACACCTCTGTTTTTCAAACTACCACTTCTTAGCCTTAATGATGAAATGCTAATTCCTGTTAGGTTAGAGGGAACTTTCCCATCATAGGGTATCCCAGTTCTTGGCTTTATGAAGGCCCTAAATGCATAGTCCTGAAGAAGGGCATCCAGTGAGCGAGCTGATAAGCCAGAAGAAGAAGATGGTGATGATGACCGAGCATTTAGAGATGGAAGAGAAAGAAGATATGGCAATGCGAGCAGAAGAAAGAAACTGGTTCTGACCCTCATCAAGATCTCATTCGTACCTTCAAAAAAAAAGAATTCAATTAAACCCACTGATAAGAGTTGAGAGGTCAAGCCCCGAAATTCCCAATTCGCATTTTTCACCAAAATCATTGAATTCTAACAACAAAACCCCACCTTCAAGCAACCAATTCCTGTAATGGGTTAACAACAAATCTTGGAATTCTTGTGTCTGAGTTAGTGTTTCGAGATTCAAAGAAGCCAGGAATGGGCAAATCTTGACTCGAAAAGAAAGCGAAAAACACATTCAAAATGGCTACGATAAACAGATTAAGAGAAACCCAGAATTTCAGCGAAAAATCAAGAGGAGATCGAGATGTAAAGCCTGGGAATGAGATCGGGGAGGTGAAGACTCACTGTAATGAACCCACATTGATGCTTCATTCTAAAATGTCAAAGGAGTTTGAAGCAGCAGACTGATGAGTGTATTCCGAGGGTGACTCTTTGCTTCCTCCTGTACAAGCCCAGAAATCTCTCACTGTGCTGTTCAGGCCGAAAATCGCGTAATTCTTTGTCACGAGAATCGATTCTTAAAAATTTCTTATCGATGATTTGTCCATTTTTTTAATCTTGTGATATAATGATAAACAAGTTTCAGGGTTAAAGGCGAGGGGAAAAGGTGAATTTTACATTATTAAGGACGCGTTTGTGAATTATTGTATGAAAATAAATAAATAAAATTGCTGATAAAATGTAATGCGAGTAAATAGTGAACCAACATTTGAATATTTGATCAGCTATAAATATATGATTAATTTTGTTTAAAAATAACATGTAAAAATATGCATATTTTTTAAAAAATATTTTTAATTTTTATTTATAAAAAAGTAATAAGCAAAAACATAAATCACCAACATGAAACATAAAAAGTGGGAAAAATTGTTGCACACAATTGTTGAGAAAGAATTCAATTTAGCTGAAAATAAGTTGCACATAGATTTTTAAACAAATTCTAAGTATCTAACAAACTTAGTCCTATAATTAGGATTGATAGAGTACTATTTATATATATATATATATATATATATATATATATATATATATATAACAAAATCTATATTTTAAAAAACCTACAAAACAATCTAGGAAATTTCAATGTAAATAAAGTAAATTTATAATTTAATTTTGTAAAACGGAAGAAGAAAAAGGTCAATGTCAAGAATTTGATTTGAGAGAGAGAGAGAGAGAGAGCTGGAGATAGCTGTGAATGTTCCGATGTAGTGAATGCCACAACCAACGCCTCTGCATAATCCCCTCACCTCCTTCTCTCCTGATTAATTAATCACACCCACCAGGCCACCCCAACTTTCACTTCTCTTTCTTCATTTAGCATATTATTTATTATTTATTAATTTTTTCCCTTCAAACTCTAAATGAGATTTTAAGCTTTTTTTTTTAAAAAAAAAAAATCATCAATGACAGTCATTTTGGATTTTGAACTTGAAAACATAATCATTTCAGTCAGTGGTTAAATTGACCTTTCCATTATAAGACATTTACACACAATCACACTCCAAATTTCATCTTTTCATTTGATTCGTTTTGAAGCAACATGGAACATTATACTACATGAATCTTACATCATTATACTTTGTCAAAAATAAATCAAATATCTAGATAAATTTTTAACTAAAATGTCTCATAACTAAATCCTTAAATAAAATAGGTTGTCAACTAAAAGGTTTGGATCAATAACTTAATTGAACATTCGTTTTGATCTTACTCTACCTATTTTCAGATAACTCCATGTTATCGTATCAACATTTTAAGTTAAACATTACCAACATAGAAATAAGCCCACTAAAAAAGAATTGTACACTTTTTTTATTTAAAAAATACATATACTAATGGCCCTTGAAGAAACAAAGTTTCCTTGCAACTTCATTGTATCAGATATGATAACTTAAATGATGCACAGACACAACAGTCGAACCATCATAACCAGGACACAAATGCTGCTATACATAAACTTCCCCCTTTTGGGATGATGCTGCTATACAGAAACCTGCTGATTTGGGTTTCACGCTGAGACATAAATATGGAACCGAAAAGCTTTAAGTTATACAATAATGAAAGTAATATTACATCACAGGTGATGAGATGACACCCATGAAACATGCAGGACCAACAGTTGAATAATAACAAATCAAAGGAAACGACGTCACATTGTTACCATTCAAAACATTTCACATCAGATCTATTGATGCAGTGCAATGACGTTCATACAGGAGCATTTCATGTGTCATTTGGGGTCCATTACTGGAGAAGATGATCTGCTTCTTATCAGTTCTGAAGTCTTCACATCCTTCCCGGGGATAGGAGGCGAGGCGCTTCTCATCAGTTCCGAGCTCTTTGCGCCCATGCCGATGGCCGTGGGCGAAGACAATGATGGTGTGGTTGCAGATAAAGCTATGATGGAATCAGGCGGAATATGAGGCCCTGGGGGCAAGTTGAGAGGATTAACTTCGGTCACTTCCTCACTGCTCTCATCAAGGTAGACGACATCCTGCATTGTGAGCTGGTGATATTCAACGACTTCCCTTAGAAACCGATTCTCCCGGGCATAAACTGAGTTCTCATGAGCCAGGCGAGCTTTTTCAGTCAACAGTGTTTCAAGTTGAAGTCGTATCTGGATTGGAAATGTTACCACAAGAAATAAATTATTTGGTGCACTGATGAGAATACACACATTCACCACAATCCTTGAGGGAGCAACTATAGGGTTAAAATCTGAATATTCAAATCAAATTGAATATTTAAATCTAAAACAGCCCGGAAAAAACTTTGTAAATTATACTTGTTAAAATGGAATCAATGAAATTAAATATAGAAACTGCATACCATTTCGTCATCTTCTAGGTTGTCTCCCCTTTCACGACTCTCGCGGAGAATTTTATTTTCTTCCTCCAGCTGTGCACATCGTTCTTTTGCAAAAGCCAAATCGGCTTTAACAGTCTTCAACTCCCGAAGAAGCAACTTTGCTTTGGCAGCCATAGCCATTGCAACCTGTTATAACACACAAGGTGAAATAAACAATCCATTTCCAAATATTCCTTTTGCATAAGCAAAGAAAATATGATATTATCAGCCTCATTTCGTACAACTCTCACTTTCCATCAGCTTGTCTCCCTCACTGGGAATACAGAACAAATAAGCTTTACCTTCCCCAAAACCGAGGATAAAAATCACATCAAGGATTAGATAAAGCATCTTGAAACTCTTGGGACACCTTTAAGAATGGAATGACCATTCTACTGTTAGTTCAGAGAAGACATACAGAGGAAAAAAAATAAGGTTCGGCTTGCAGGTCTTCAAACGTAGGCCTATAATTGGTTGGAAGGAAAATGGGCTAGTTTTGATGAGGTGCAAAATGACAGGTTTCAAAACTTTATAGAGCAAATGCACATTCCTTGTCCACCTTCCCTCTTCAATCCAAGGGAGCATGACTTACAGAAATAATTGTGAGACCCCCAAATAATAATTAGCTATATGAATTTTTCATAATAACGAACTCCTCATTGGTAGATTCTGAAATTTATGATAAGAGAAGAGAGGGAAGAATACAGAGAGAGGAATGAAAGAGAGGAAGAGAGAAGGGAAAAAGTCTAGATCCAGTATCTGAAATTCTAGAGTAAAGGAGAGTTTCAGGAAACAGTACAATTCTTCATTCATCTCCCTAATGACTGATACATATGATATATAAATACACTGATAGGATAAGGCATAACTGAAGAAAACTGATAAAAACTACTCCCACAATAAACTGAAAATAACTTAACACATGTTATCTTCTAATTCACAAACTACCCTTTTAATATTTCTTTTCCCCAATAACTGAAAATATCTAAAACTCTATCACTAATCCACTAATTTAGGTTTCTGAACAGTAGTCTTTTGTCAGTAAAGAAACCTAAACCACATGATTGGCTCAGTAGAAATTTCTGGCTTTGTCAAAAACCACATAATCCTAAAATGCTAATGTTGTTAGAAGAAGACCCATGATCAATTTTATCAATATCTTCTTCCAGCAATAGCCCTTTGGGCTTGAAGAAGCATTAATGGAGTACAAACTTGCCATATCTTGTGCTGAAAGTTAAGAAAATGAGGCTGGAGAGAATCAAATTTCTCATCCCTTGATCTTAGAAGCTCCAATACCATGTCAAAGCCTTCATCTCAAGCTTAACCAGTTAGGATTTGGGAGAAGGCTGAGAATGTTTTTTATTAACATCTCTAGCAGGTTTGGTTCACCTTTACCATTTGCTATAACCAATGACAGCTGGTTTGATACGTGGTTAGCACAGAAACCAATTTAATCTAGCTATTAAATATCCCTAATAGCTTAAAAGTAATACGACAGGCCCAACCAATTATCATGTTGAGTAGGTACTGAAGTAATAAACTCACTGTTTACAGTAAGAAACAATCCTAATCTTTCATTACCCATGTTAAATATACCAGACCGTGGGACTTAAAATTAAAAGGAACAAAGTGGCCACACCTAATGCCAAAAAGTAACTACCATATAAACAGAAAGGTTATTAATTATTATCCATTTAACTTCAATTGCTGATCCAAACATCATGCAATTCTAAGTAGTTACACCAAGAATTTAACACCGTACAGTGAATTAGCTTTTCATAATGAACAAATAAACATGGTCAATTGATTGCACAATTCCATTTAACCACATGAAAAAAGTGATACACAGTTGCCACCTTACGTCGCGAGATGCCTTCAATTGAAGTTCTTTGTCTGTTTGCATCTGGGTCCGTGATTGTGGGTGTTGGTGTGTAGCAGAACGGTTTGTCCCCTCCCTCTGTAACACAGAGTTGCCAGGTTTTTTCTTTATATGATTACGAGTTTCTTGGATGATGCCTGAAGTCCGATTCTCCACAATTGTAAAACCCTCCTGCAAATGTGAAGTCATGTCAGTGCTGATAAAATCTTGAACTCCATGGGGCACTTGGGATGACTTCCTATTTCTTTCTACATAAGCCTATACCCAGAAAAGTACATGCATACGTGAATGAGCATAATCCACCCTTCCATCGAATCCCATAAAAGAGAATAAACACAGAAATCTTGAAAATTTTAAAAATAATGGAACATACGCATAAGTCAGATGATAGGGGGGTATTATCACAGCGTATAGAAAGATAAACTACAGTACAGGCAAAAGAATTTAGGAGATTACCTCCAAGGCATTACCAATGGTGTTACCAATATTGCTTAGAGAAGACGTGATTGCATCAAATCCCTTAAATAACTTTGGGTTGTCCCTTTTGAGATTGTTCTCCTCAATGTTATATGAATTTTGGAACTACAGAAAGAAGGAAATGATAATCAACTTTGACAGTTGAAAACATAATGAACAAGAAACTGCTAACAAGACAAATGCACAATAAAACACCTCAATTTCCACAAGCAACCAAAAAAAAACCATCAATACCTATTGAGCCAGCCACAGTAGATTAACACAAACATTTTCATCTCACTGGTCAAACTTTCGGTGCAATAAGTTGTCCTTCCCAACATCAGATGCAATTTTGTTTTCTTTTTCTGTCTTTTTAATGAAAAACTATAACTTATGTGTATAATCTAAATTTTTACTATTCATTAATATTCATCACTGTTGCTAATAGTTTTTACATTCTATAACATTGATTCTGTTTGCCGATTGTTCTTCTAAGGGCACATCAAGCAACAACGCTTTTTAAATACCATTATCAATTTTTACTTTACTATGAGTAAATCTTTCATTTTTGTGTTTTCCTTAGAGGTTTAAAACTTTAAATATTTCCTGCAATGCAAGAAGCAAGTTATTCTAGTCTCCTAAGTCCTAACAATAGAATTCACAATACCAAACTTTTATCAGCATCCCAGTCAAACAATGAGCATGTTGAACTTGAAAGTTCCATAGTCTAAATCATAAAGCATTTTATTTTTTTTCATTGGGAGCTAAATATACAAAACAAATTTACAATGTTCTGGTGGGAAACATATAATTCCTATCTCACCTGGCCCTTAGAAGTTGCACGAGGCATCTGTGGCTCCATCCTCCCAGGTGCTCCAGAATGCTGGGTTGCCTGTTCGTCCTCAATAATAGATTTGGCTTTTCTGCCCAGAGAACCCCAAAATCCATCCTTGGACTCATTCAAGGTCTTCATTGATGTATATTCATAGACTCTTGAATCCTATAATTACAGCCAACATAACAAGTTTGGAAGAAAGAAACAAACACTTCAGATCATGGAAATAGTGTTCTCAGTGTGGGGAATATAAATTAAAAAGAAAGAAGTATGCAAAATATTTTAGGCATCTATTTCCAAATCTTTAATGCTTTAAAGCATTAAGGAATCTAATATCATGCTTTCATTTACTGTCCACAATTATAATTAGTTGAGGAACTCAATTCAAAGATATAGGCAATGGAGCGCATAGTTTCCAAGCTTATAGACTCATCCCCATGACCTGAGACAATTATTTCTAAATAAACCAATTATTAAATAAAATAACGATAACTAAATGCATCCACTATATATCATAGCAAGAAGAACATGTCATTGCTTTGCAAACAATTAAGGCTCAAAGGCATACATAAATGATGAGACCGCTGTTACTATAACAGCAAAAAGCTTTTGTCTCAGGATGACAAATAATTTGCAAACATGATGCTGGAATAGACAAGGCACATGATAGGGTCTAAAGGTGCCAGTCCGCTAAATTTCAAATGTCCATTTGAAACTTTTATTTTTTTAACTTTCATTTAAGGACTTAAAACCAGGAACACGGTAATTCCGGTCAAAGAAACCACCTTGAAAGTGGTCAATCGTGAAAAAGATAGGAAAAAAATGAGTTTTAAACTGAACAACTACATTAGCATTCAGATCATATTGGTTTTAAAACAGTTCAAAAACAGGAATTTGAAGCTGCAAGTAAATGAACATGAACTATCAAAACAAGTTGTAATAAAATGTGCCAGTCGTTTGTTTCCCTCTTCCCATTGGCCCATTTGATAAAAGAGAATTTTATTATAAGAGATATGGCTGCGAAAGGAAAGGACTACGTTCTGGTGATCCTTAGCCCTCAGCAGGTTCAGTGATCCAACGAGAGCAAGAGAGGCAAAAGGAAAATGGGATTGAATCTGAGAGCAATAAAAGCAGTTTGATGAATCAAGCCCACCAAAATTTAAACTTAAATTTTTTTCGATAATTATTATATATGAAAATCTTTGTTTCCAAGAAAATATGACCAAAACCACCAAAACATTAATATAAATCCAGAGGGAAAGAATTTATTCATATGGACAGTTCACAAGATCTAAATATGATTTGAGAAAGAGTAAGAGCTCTGAAGAATATAAATAACATAGAAATAATTCTAAAAGTTCCCTTTGTTTTCCATCTGATGAGTAACTACGTCTAACAGAGCATGGAAAATTAAAAAAGGCTTTTGGTCAGCCATAAGTGCAAAAAGTTTTCAATCAACTGAACAGGAACTTTAGTAAGTAAGTCAGCTGTCAAACTTTACAATTTGGTGCCTCCAAAAATGGATGACATCGACTCTCAAACTTCATAAACCTGGAACTTATGATATCATCCTCAATCATTGTCCTGATTGAGAAAGAGGTCAACAAAAGATCTTGTTAAATCTATGAAGCTTCAGTCCAAATGGAGGAAGCAAAAACTTATTCAAGAAGCCATCGTCAGAAACTAGAGGTAAGTCTGGCAAAATGATTGAATATGAGCCGCAGCATACAATTACAAACAGCCCGGACCTACGAGAATAAAGGAATGCTTCAAAAGTAAATGTAATAAATATGAAGTAAATACTAAGTCGACGGTAGGAGTTAACCCGGTTAATCTACATGTTGAAGAATAAAATGTAATAACGAGAATACATCGTCCCTAACATACTGAGTAGTGCAGATCTCATGTTTGAAAGATTGGTATAAAGTTAGAAGATATATCACAAATGAGACTAGAATTTTCTCCTCTCATTTCATGCCAAACAGAAAAATCCCTCTTTTTTTGGATAAATTTTTGCCCAGCCAAGTGAAAAGTTCACATTTTACTACGATCAACCCAAAAAACACAAACGAATATCCCATGGCAGAAGATAAAGACGGTAGGAAAAAAAAAACCTTAGAAGATACAGGTGCAGTAGTAGTTGGTTGGGCAACGGGAGGAACACTGCTGGGGAGATTGGAGTGACGGTAAGCAGAGGAAAGGGAAGAGTCCCGACGAGCCGAAGATGCTCTAATAGCTTTGGCAGCAAGTGAAGATGGAGACGACGTAAATGAACCGTCAATATCAGGAGGCAAGGCATCAAAAGAAGGAGGAGGAGGGTTTCGAATTCCTTCGTCTGAAAATTCATCGAATGTCGCCAAAGGTCCTGAAGTTCCCTGCTGTCTCCTTCTATATGCCATCTTCGAAATTAACAAAACCAAACCGCACTAAACCCAAGAGTTCCAAAAAAGAACGAGGTTTTCTCCTTCGAAACCGTCAGCAGAAATCAGTTATTGCAGATTCCCAAATGGGGAATTTGGTGAGCAACCCCAGAATCAAAGGAAGCGTTGGGGATTGAACGAAAACGGAATTTGGGTAAACCCACAGAAACGAAAATCACAAGGAGGACCACCCTAATCTTCTCTCTACTCCATAACCAGTTGCTTGCTTCCTTCTCTCTCTTACCGCTTCGTCAACGCACTTCAGTCCTGCTTCCACAGATCCGGATCCCCACCATTCACGTGGGGGATGCACATAATTCAAATGGAAAACCATGATTGATCTTTCGAACCACAGTATGTAGGTCCTATATTGTCGCACAGAAATTTCGGCCCAATAAGCCCAAAATAAATGGAACTGTAAGCCCAATTTGATTTTGAGATGGCCACCGAACAATGGGCTTCATAGGCAAAACCTCTTTTTTCGCCATAGGAAAAAAATTCTCTAGAACTTTAATTTGGATCCACTTCTGAATTATCAATTATGTGAGATTCTTTCAATGAGGATTGAGTCCAGCATACTTTGGGAGCAAGTGGTAAGGGACTTGCTCTCTTACCACCATGTTCCCAGTTTGAGGTGTGGAAATAGAAAAAATGGTGTTGGGATCTCTTCCCCCCACGACCGTGGACCCAACGCAGAGGAAAATCGGATTAGTCGAAATCGAAGGTTCCGGTGAATTGGGTGGGATACCAAAAAAAAAAAAAGGATTGAGTCCAGTGGAAGATGTTAGTCTCACACAATGTGGCCAACAAAAGTTTAGAATGTAATTTCTTTTTTGTAATGTAGGCGTTTACCATCTTTTATATCAAAAAATAAATAAATAAAAAATTATGTGAGATCCTATCAATGAGGATTGAGTCTAATGGAAGATGTTAATCTCTCACAAGGTGGCCAACAAAAGTTTAGAATCCTTGTTGGGAGAAGTATCCATATTTAATATTCAACATTGCCTCGAATATGATTGCTTCCAATAAAATGATCTTATACTTAACAAAAAAAAGTGAGATCCCTCCTTCATTTGAGCTAGTCTCATTTAAGTGCCCGTTTGGATCCTCTTATTTTTAGCTTATATTCTCCTTAGAAGCAGAAGCTAGGCCAAACAAGTTTTTTCAGAAGCTCTTATAATAAAAAGAGTTTTTTTTTTTTTTTTTTTTTTTTTTTTTTTTACAATGAAGAAAAAAGCCAAAAGCTAAAAGCTCTTGGGAGGAGTTTTTTATTATTATTATTATTAGCAATATGATGAGATAGTCGAACCAAGAACCCTAATCCTTATCATCCTATTCAGAGCATCATCTCCTTTGCGACTCCTCCAGTTTAACTATGTTGCTGGTTAATCCTCTCCAACAACCTCTGATTCTTGATTCCAATTCTAGTAAGTTTATATCCACCTGTTTGTTTCTGTTCTCCTTCATCTTTCACGTTGTCTTTATTTTTCTATGGAAATGCCTGCTTCTAGTCTCATGATTTCGCTTGATCCAAGTAAGCTCCCCAATGCTTCTGTTGGATTATTTGAAGGGTCTATGTCTACGTCTTATGGTTTATTTTATTCAGTCTACAAAGCAAGAGTTGTATTTACTTGGTTCTTCTATCCATAAAAATCATAATTACTCATTTAAAAAATGTGGGAGTCAGAATTGATTCTTGACTATTACATTGCTAATTTAAGCTAAAAGTAAATCAAACAGAAGCTCAAATTAAGCAAAAGCTAATTCCCATAAGCTAAAAAATTTATATAATCATCAAACAACTTTTAGTTTTTTTTAAAAAAAGAAAAACTCTTTTTTTTTTTAGCTTTAACTTAAAAGTAGTTTTTAGTTTTTTTAAAAAAAAAAATAAAGGATCCAAACAAATTCTAAGTTTCTATCTTTCATTTTGTTAACCCTCAACTTTTGACTTACTTATAACTTGGTCAATTAACTATGACTCGGTACAACTCAGTCCTTAAACTTTTAACTCACCTAGTCACCTATGACTCTCTCCCTAGATTTTCCCCCTTTTTATAACTCTTGAGTCATGTTATGTGGCAAAAATTACTTCCATGTCCACTCCACTTGGCGAAAATTCTTCCAACACACCTCCACGTTAGCGGCCTCACCTGCACTTTACTCGCGTCTCTCTAAGCACCCTCAACCTTGCTGGCTACTCTAGTCTGCTTACTCCTCCTGTCTCGCAGCTCACCCAACTTGCCCTGCTTGGACGACTCTGAAACTTTTTCTCCGCCAAATCCCACCGTCTCAAGCAAGTTAAAAGACTACAAAATTGAAGATGTAATTCTTGAAGGAAATCATTCCAATGTTGAAAAGAACATAAGTTTTTATTCTCTAACAAGAAAATCTGTGCCTATTTTGTCTCTACCTGAACAAGTAATTTTCTCTTCACCCAGACCCATCAGTGACCTTGATGCTGCAGCAACCAAGCTTCAGAAAGTCTACAAGTGAGGCTGATGACGTGGAAGTGAGTTGGAAGAATTTTCACCATGTGGAGCTAAGTTGGAAGTAATTTTTGCCATATAATATGACCCAGACCTGAGTTATAAAAAGTGGAAAAGTTCAGGGACTTTTTTTTACCGATAAAAGTTCAAGAGAGTGGGTTGCACTGAATCATAATTTAGACACTGAGTTATAAATGACTCAAAAAGTTGGGGATTAAAATATTAATTTCCCTAATTATTATTAACAGCAAAAGTAATGACATGGGTTTAGTATTAAAAATTTATTGTAAAACTAAGGGAAATCTAGGATAAGAGAAAAGACCATGAGAAGAGAAAAGTTTGAGAGAACAATGGGGAGCAAATTTATTCACTTGTGTTTCAGGGCACATCACAATGTTTGGTATTGGCCTCTATTTACCAAGAGTCCCCATTAATTAGTATTTTTAGTTTCTCAACACTTATTTATGAATGCTGACTAGGATATGAGTCAATAGACATCCATAAAGTCAATATTCATAATACTCTCCTTAGATGTATGTGATGAATATGTCTCATTAAAACCTTACTAAGAAAAACCCATTGGAAAAAAAATCTAGTGAAGGAAAAGAGTACACAATGTTTACTCCCCTAATGACAACATCACTTTATGTTTTTGAGTCTACGCATTCCAATATCATGCACTAACTCCTCAAATGTTTTAGTTGGCAATGTCTTGGTAAACAAATCTACAAGATTGTCACATGAACAAATTTAATGAACATTTATGTTACCACTCTGCATAAGATCATGAGTGATTTTTTTTTTTTGAAGAAATATGTTTTGTTCTATCTCCTTTAATGTACAATCCTTTCAATTGAGCTATACATGTCGTATTATCTTTGCATGGTATTTTTTGAATCTTTCATTCAAGAAACGGACCACATGTTGATTGGATATGTTGAGTCACTGACCCTACTAAACACATTCTCAACTTGTCATGAATTGTAATTATTTCTGCATGATTTGATTAGGTAGCTACTAAAGTTTGTTTTGTTGAACGACAAAATATAGTTTTATATCCACAAGTAAATATATATCCTATTTGAGATCTACAATTGTGTGTATCTGATAAAAATCCTACACCTACAAAACCAATCGATCATGATCCAGAATCATTAGAATAAAATAATCTCATATCATTTGTTCCTCGAAAATATCAAAATATATGTTTAATTCCATTTCAATGCCTTCTTATTGGAGAACAACTAAATCTTGCTAATAAGTTTACAACAAATGTAATATCAAGTTGTGTTGAATTAGCTAGATATATTGTGCACTATAATACTAAGATATTGTACTTATGGACTAAGAAGTTCTTCCTTTTTCTCTTCAAAGCAAAAATGATCATTCTCCTTATCAAGTGATCTTACAATCATTAGAGTAGGTAATGTATGTGCTATATCCATATAGAATCGCTTTAATATTTTTTTTAACTTAAGTTGATTGATGGAGGAGAATTCCATTTGCTAAGCGATCAATTTGTAAGCCAAGACAAAATTTGTTCTTCAAAGATCTTTCATCTCAAATTATCTTTTTAAACGATAAAAAAAATTGAAGTTCTTTAGAAGTTCCAATTATATTCAAATCATCCGTATATACAACGATTATTGCAAACTCTAATCCAGTTCCTTTTATGAAAACACATGTACAAATTGGACAATTTTTGTAACCTTCTTTTAACAAATATTCACTGAGATGACTATACCATATTCTTCCATATTGTTTCAGTCTATAAAATGATTTATGCAAATTAATTGCACAATTTTCTCAGTAATTCTTTCATGCTTCTAACAATTTAAATCTTTTAGGAATTTTCATATAAATTTCAGTATCTAAAGCACCATATAAGTAGACTGTAACAACATCATTTAGACGCATATCAAGTTTTCTGCTTACTGTGAGACTAATTAAATATCTTAAAGTGATTGCATACACCACAAGAGAATATGTTTCTTCATAGTCAATTCTAGGTCTTTGTGAAGATCCTTGTGCTACAAGTTGTCCTTTATATCTAACAACCTCATTTTTCTCATTTCGTTTTCGCACAAATACCCATCTATATATTCCCAATGGATCATACACCATTTGGTATTCGGCTACGGGTCCAAAAACTTCAAGTTTTGAGAGTGAATTTAACTCTACTTGAATTGTGTCTTTCTATTTTGGCCACTCACTTCTATGTTTACATTCTTCAACTGATTTAGGTTCAAGATCCTTATTTTGGTTAATTATTTCAACTACAAATTATATAAAAATACGTTGTTGACAACTATACTTTCTCGGTTCCATCTTTTACCCGTAGTGACATAACACATCGATATTTCTTCATTATTTTCATGTATCTAGACCTCTTTTGGGGTGTTTTGATTAGTTATGTATTGGGCTTCTCTTATAAGCCAATCTCCTCAACTTGACCATCTTGATTGTTTGCTCATTTTTTCTTTCTTGGCTTTTTTTTTAAAAAAAAAATGGAATCGATTGGCCTACCACGCTTCAAGCATGGCTTAGTCTCGTTTGCAATTGTCGATTGTTCTACTGGGACACCAATTTTAATGGGAGCTTTTTCAGCTAAAATATGAGATTTGGTAATTATCTTAAAGTCAGTGAATGCATTTGACATTTGATTTGCAATATTTTGAAAATGAATTATTTTTTGAACTTTAAGATCATATTGTTGTGTATGAGGATCTAGATGTGAGAGTGACATTATTTTTCATGTAACTTCTTTATTTAGCTGCTTATTATCTCCAACCTAATGTTAGAAAAATTGTCTCATGAAAATGACAATCATCAAAATATGCGGTAAATAAATCTCCAGTTAATGGATTTAAATACTTGATTATAGAAGGAGATTCATCCAACATATATTCCTAACCTCCTTTGAGGCCCCATCTTTGTGCCTTGTGGTGAAGAAATAAGAACAAACATCGCACGTCCAAAAATTCTAAGATGAAAAATATTTGGCTCTTGACCAAATGCCAATTCTAATAGGGAGAATTCAAGTCCAACTTTTGGCAAAAAAATGTCATATAATTAACTTTCCTTGAGAACAAGCAACACATGAGAAAGCCTTGGAGAATCATTTGTCCCTTCAATGGATGTTGATAAGTCATATTTCTGCTGTATATTTTCACTTGTGATGACTATTTTACATGTTGTTTATGAGCTTAAATGTGTTTGATATGATAAATTATGAGTGAATTCATGCATATGTGGAAATATAAATTAGTTGAGAAAAAACTCTGCATCTTAGATGTTATCTCGTATATAGGTAGAAAATGAACTTCATTCTGATGCATTCCTGAACTGAAGTGTCAATGGTGACTTGAGGCTACAACATCGTAAATACATGTCTAAGCAATATCATTGTGATGTTGTTCTGATGCTATAGCATCACATAGGAAGTTACCTAATATATGATACTCTGTTATGCGCTAATCTTTTCTTGAGGATATTTTAGAGGATAATTGCAGGAAATAAAGAGCGAGGAAGGATTGGAATGAAGATCTAACAGAATCCCACGGAATTAAAAGAGAATCACTTAACCGAATCTGGGGAGTCGGGTCTAATAGAATTGGAAAGCCAAGCTCATTGGATGAATGTCGTTAAGATCCTCTCCATAAAAGGAAAAAAAAAACGGAAAAACCTAAAGAGCGGGTGTGAGTCGTTGGATAATCGGATTAACGAGAGAAAATATTAGAAATACGTTGAGAGCTCGAAAAAGGAAAATTGTTACAGAAGTTGGGCTGAACAAAAGAAGACGCAGAGGCATTGCGTGATAGACGTCCCCTATGCCGTCGAACCCTTTGACAATCTTCCTCTATTTTAGTTTCTTCTTCTCTGTGCTCATGAATTATATTTTATTTGTTTCAGTTGTGTCCTTCTCGTCATCCATGAACTAAGTTTCCATTGGCTGAGCGAGGATGGAACCTTAGTTTGTAATTCAAACCCCGATTGCGAGATTTGATTTATATAAATTCAGTTTACTTAATTGTGGATGTTACGTAGATCTTGTGCATTAGGTGGCCACTAACAAGCAAGAGTTGTGGTCTTAGCTTACTTGAAGGGAGTTAAAGTTAAACCTCTGTTAAGTAGTGTGTACTAGTGGAGGTTGTGCAGAACTCTATCTAAATTATAAACTACAGGAATGAGTTTATTTCACGTAGTCATTACACCTAGGTTAAATTGATATTTTGAGCTTGAAAATCTGCATAGGACTATGGGAGAAGTAAAGTAAAGAATATAGGATTGAGGAAGCTTCAGTATAATTTAGTGGTGGGTTAACTAAATAACTTTGTTATAGGAATTTTGCTATAGCATTGCAAAAGCTTCTATAGTACATTGTTGTAGCATTGTTACAGTACATTGTTGTAGCATTGTGTTAAAGCAATCTGAGAAAGAAGTGCAAATTAAGGGAAAATATGAGCTTTACCTATTTTAAATTCAATTTATCTCATCCATACTCACAATCATTTTTATTCTATTAAGTTTATAAGAATTTATAGTCAAACTAAACCTTCGTATTATACCATCACGCAACTTTTGGTCATTAAATTGGCAGTATAACTAGTATTGATGATACTCTACTTTCTACTTTATTACTTGTTCAACTAGTTCACTTGTCATAAGAGGATTTTGACCAACAAATGTCCATGTGAATTTTCAATAATTCTTCATATCATAGTTGATCCAAGATGGCCTCATTGATCATGCCAAATAATAAATATATTTTGTCAGCAAACATTTGGTTTATTGTAGCATTTGTTTCAATCATACTAATATTTGTATAGTACAAGCCAAAAGATAATGTTGGTAATTTTACTAGAACACATTTTTCTCCAAATTTAACAATTTTAATTTGTAAATATTCCATATTTTTCTCATTTATAGTCTCAATGTGATACCCATTTCGACAAATATCCCTAAAACACAAAAAAATCTGTGGGACTTGGAAGAATATAAAGCATCATTAATAACAATTTTTGTCCCATTGTAATTTTATAATTGTGCTTCCAGAGCCTTCAATTAATTTTGTATTAACCACAATGGTATTGATGCTTGCACTACTAATTGTTATGTGTGAGTATGTGCATGTGTGTGTGTGTGCGCGCGCGCGCACGTGTGTAGTAACTAGGACAACTAGGTTATATGCTCACTTTTAGAGAAGATCTAGGTGTGTATGATAACTAGGACAACCAGGTTATATGCTCACTTTTAGAGAAGATCATTTACGGCGGGTTTCCAAATATTTAACGATATGATCTACTATGGATAGAATCGCTAGAGTTTGAAAGGTTTGAGCGGTAAAGATAGATAATGATCTTTGCTTGCCTCGGATCCGTCATGGAAGGATCATACGGCGTTATCATGACTATAACCCGTGTAAAAGACAATACAACGTATATCGGTCTACGAACATATCTATCACACATATATGCATTTAAGCGGTACAAGATTAGTGTTACGGTACGCGTCCGTACCTTCGTTGACGACGTTAGGTACTTCACACGCGGTACAAAAAACGTACTTTTACGTTAGGGCGGTAAAAACGTGAAATGTTCGACGGCACGTCGGGCGGCGTAACGCGACAAATCAAAGTTTCGATGCCCTATCAGAATAATATCACTTTCATTAGTGATTTGACATCATAAGCGGCATTTTAGGTAAAAATTACCATTTTGCCCTTCTACCCCTAATTTGGCGGAATTTCGCGGAACTTGCTTTTTGACCGTATTCCATTTCAAAATTATCCCCACTATGTTTTTACCTCGTCGGGAATCTTTCAATGCAATGAGGCATAAAAACAAGCATAGGAACAAATTCGAAACTTCCTAGATCAAAACAACGGTTCTACTATAACTACCGAAAGAACTACGGAAACTAAAAACTAAGGACGAAGAACTCACTCGGAGCTAAAGCGGAATTTTTCCAGAGCTTCTCTCTCTAGAACCTCTCTCTAGGATTCGAATTTGGTGTGAAGAATGAGAGCAAGAGGGCTTGCTATTTATAGGGAAAAATAGGGACAAGGTGGGAATTTCCACAAAAGTCTTGGACGGATTCGTAGTTGGATCGCATTTTGAGGACAAAACACTCTTGGCCATCCATGGTCAAGATCGAAATCTAAGAGCCCTAAAGTCAATGGATGAGTTGTCATCCATGATGTGGCTCTTGCTTTATGGCCTCCGGCCGATAAAGCTACCGTCGGTGTCCGTTCGCGCGATTTCGCGAAACTAAAAAATGCGGGCATGTAACTTTGAAGGTCTTTTCATCCTCTTTCATATTATATATTTGGATCCTGTTTTTGATCATATCCCAGGTATTCTCGGTGCGTCGGAAGATATTCGGACAACGCGTCCGATTCTTGGAAATCGCTTAGATAGAACCAACCAACGGACAATAATTAAGCCCAATCGTAAAACGTCCAGTGGTTGCCTAACTTAATCCGTGTTTGAAAACACGCAATTGTTTCTATAGGTTCTCACTTTGCCTATACGGCTCTACTCTATCGATCGACTTTAGTCTTATTAGGAATTAGGGTTTTCGGTTGCGGAATCGACGTCTGGTAAATTCTTTCTTCGGGTAAAAATTCACTTGTTCTTAATTTGATCAGTCTAAAAAGACTTTTACCTCTGGTTTACCCTGTAGAATTTATTTCTAACTTTTCCCTCTGCTTTATAAGGCGACTCACCGCATTATATTATTATTTTATTCTAATTACCATTTTAATTATTTAAACAATTCTTTTTAATTAAAAATAACCATAATTTCGACCCCCTCTTTTAAAAATTCAGATTTATTTATTTTTCTATAATTTTTTCCATTTTTAAAAATATAATATTTTTTACCAAAAATTCTCGTTTTACCCCGCCCGTTAGGGCTTAATCGACCTAATTTCTTCGTTTAGTGATCTTTTTAGGATCAGGTTTCTTCATATATTTATCTTTACTAATTTACAGTATATTTGTATCTTACAAACTTCTATCGATATTGTCATTTTATATCTGTGTAAAATATTAAAAATGTTTACCCCGTGAGGTTACTTTATGATTACGAAATGCTTTTTAAACTTTTCTTCAAGTTATTTCCTACGAAATAATTTATTAAATTCTCATAATTTAGGGATATCACTTCCATATTTTTCTCATAATTTTTCATGATCTTTCGGTATTTATCATAATCTTTTAGGCTTTGTTTTTATGCGTTATATCATTTTTAGTAAATTAATTTAGTGATTTTCACGTAACTTTTTCAACAATTTACTCTATAATTATAACAATTTTCTATAACAGTTTTATCTTATGAATTTACTTCATTAAAATATTCAATAATTTTCCACTTATCTCGGGAATTCAGTTGCTAAAATCGGATTATTACATTTCTCTCCCCTTAAACAAAATTTCGCCCTCGAAATTTAATCTATACTCGCTAGACTACGGGCCATAAACTCTTGGTACTTCTCCTTCGTACCCGCTCTCTCGGTTTCCCAAGTTGCCTCGTTTGATGACAAACCGCTTCCGGACCGCCCATATCGGTATAGTTTTAGTCAAGCGTTTCTCCTGGCGTTCGAGAATTTGCTCAGGCTCGACTACAAAGGTGTTATCATGCCGTACTTCAACATCATTGTACTCCATGACATGATCTCGCTCACGGTAGGTATTTCTTGGTGTGACACGTGAAAAACATCGTGGAGATTACTCGGGTTCGGGGTAACGCTAGTTGATACGCGGCGATCCTCGCTCGGCTAACACTTCAAATGGTCCAACGTAACGCGGACTAAGCTTCTTTCTCTTCGGTGTTACGCCGACACGATTCTTGGAGATAATTTCGAAACACATGGTCTCCGGACTTCAAACTTCAACGGTCTTATCTCTGCTCTGCATAGCTCTTACACTCTTGTGTGCGGCAAGGAGTCTCTTCTTGATTAGGCGATACGCTCGGAAGGTCTCTTTTAGCATATCCGGTCCAAGCAAGCGCTTTGAGGGACGCATCATCCGACGCATAAAGGCGATTGGCACTTTCGCCCATCTGAAAGCCTCCGAACGGGGCCATTTGTATGCTTGAATGATAACTATTGTTATGCGCGAATTACGCTAGTGAGAGGTGTTCGTCCCAATTTCCTTTGAAATCGGGGCACGTACTCGCGGCATATCCTCCGACGTACGTATCGTCTCTCTCGATTGACCGTCGGTTTGAGGGTGATAAGCCGGCGGAACTTCAGCTTGGTACCCGTTTCCTTCGTGTAGTGCTTGCCAGCGGGATTGGAATCGAGTATCCGTCGGAGATAATACTCTTAGGGACTCCGTGCGGTCTCACGATCTCTTTGATGTAGATTGCAGCCAATCGTTACGGGAGAGTAGTGGATGCTAATGGGTATGAAATGTGCCGACTTGGTTAATCGGTCAACGATCGCCCCAAATGGTATCGTGATGCACGATCTTAGGTAGACTACCCACAAGATCCATGGTCACGTTCTCCATTTCCACTCGGCGGTTCTAGTCTTTGCGAGAAGACCGGGGGTCGCCGGTGCTCAATCTTCGCTACGGAAAGTTAGACACCCGGCTACGTGCGATTACGTCTCTTTTCATTCCGGCCACCAAACTTCGGCCTTCAAGTTCAGTACGTCTTGACCATTCTGGATGCGAGTGTACTTACTCTTATAGCCTCATCCCGGTATCTTCGCTTCGGTTCATCAGCGGCGGTATGTAAATACGCCCCTTGTGTCGACCAATCCACTCGATGAAAGGTCGTGGTCTTGGGTTTCACCTTGAGAGATCTTCTCCGCATGGAGATTGCCCAATCATCTTGTCTACGAGATCCCGTCTCTCGGGTCGTCTCCGCTTGACTCAAGAAGATTTGCAAGGTAGGCGTCACTTGGTGCGTTGAAATTCATCAGATTTGGTTTGAAAGATTCGGGTCTACGAAATCTTCCAAGTAATTTTACTCTTGTATCATCATGTGACACTTGCGCATAACTGCCTTAGAGCATACGCGGACAACATTTGCTTTCCTGGGTGATACTTGATCTCCGAGGTTGTAGTCTTCGGCCAATTCCGTCCAACGACGTTGCCTCATATTCGGTTCCTTTGATCAAAGAGATGCTTGCGGGCTCTTGTGGTCACGGTATAGTTCTACGGTCGTCTTTTGTACGAGATAGTGCCTCCGTATCTTCAGCGAACACGATGGCGGCAAGCTCAAATCGTGTGTAGGATAGTTCGACTCGTGCGGCTTCGGTGACGAGAGGCATAAGCCACCGCTGCGCTTGATTGCATTAGGACACTGACCCAATCCTTGCCGGCTGCAGCGTCACGTAGACAACATATGTCTCGTCGGGATGCAGGATTATCAATGCTGGTCTTGTGATCAACCTCTCCCTCGGTCTCTGAAAGCTCTCCTCCGCGGTCGTCTCCCATTACAAAGGGTTGATTCTTCCTCGTAAGCTTTGTCAATGGTAGGGCAAAGACGCGAGAAATCGTATAAATCTGCGGTAATATCCGCCGGACCTAGAAAACTACGTATCTCGTCATTTGTCTACGGCTCTTCCGAGGTCGCTTCCACCTTTGCACAGGTCGCGTGACAACTCCAGCATTAGATATCACATGGCCCGAAATCTCACTTCGGCGGCCAAAATTCGCATTTGCTCGGCTTTGCGTAGGGCGCTTCTCTCTTAGTATGCTCGATACTAGCGCGAGATGTTCTTCGCTCTTTCACTGCTTTTGGAATAGACGAGTATATCGTCGATGAACACCGCCTAAGCTGGTCTAGGTGTTGTCGGAAGATACGGTTCATGTAATCCATGAATACCACAGTGTATTTGTTAATCCGAAGGGCATCACAAGAATTCATAATGCCCATGCTCGGATTTACGAAAGCCGTTTTGGAAATATCATCGTCTTTGACTCGCAGGCGATGATATCCCGAACGCAAATCAATCTTTGAAAGACAGACGTGTGATAGTAACTAGGACAACCAGGTTATATGCTCACTTTTAGAGAAGATCTAGGTATAACGATATGATCTACTATGGATATGGAATCATCCATGAGGTTTGACCGAATATGATCCTTTGAAGGTCTTTTCATCCTCTTTCATGGAAGGATCTCGTCGGAAGATATTCCTCTTTCATACGACAATAAGAATCGTAAAGAAGTATTTACAAAGTCTCCCAACACATGGGTAGAGCCACTCTTGCTCTTATGACTCGTTATATTATTATTTTATTCTAATTACCATTTTAATTATTTAAACAATTCTTTTTAATTAAAAATAACCATAAGACCAGATTTATTTATTTTTCCCATTTTTAAAAATATAATATTTTTTTAGACCATACTAGCACAACTTGCCTTCATTTTCTACAAGAGGCGTATAGTAAAATATTAAAAATGTTTACCCAATCGGGTTACTTTATGATTACGAAATGGTTATTTCCTCTGAAATTTTTTATCATTTAGTCATCATATGATTATAACTAAACCTTAACCTTAAATGAACAATCTTGTTTACATGATCATTACTTTTGACCCCCTATGAGTTTAGAAACTCATACCTTATATTTCTAAATTAAAAATTTGATATATTCTTCGACAAAAATTCAGAAAAGATGATGAAACTTGAGAATTTATTGCTCATAAAATATATGAATACAAGAGAGGGAGAAAGAAGTGAGCTGAAGTCTCAAGCTTGGTGTATCCATCTCCGAATACTTACAAGGCTTTATATAGGCCAGACATTCCCAACCATGGTTACATAACTATGGTTACCTTACATGACTCAGATTACTTTTTCAACTACTCTGGTAACTTTCATCACCAAGGCATCTTCTTTTTCTTTTGTCGACAGAATCTTCAACTTTTGCTTTTTATCTTATCGGCTTCTTTTTATTTTTCTTTGTCCGCCACTCCAACTACTTTCGACGTGTTGTGTTGGCAGGCTTTCTTGTCTTCTTCCTCTTCAAAGTTTTTTTTTTATATTTAGTTCTAGGTCTTCAAAATCTTTATGCGCCTTTTCTCTTTCCTCACAATATTTACACTTGTGATTCGTATATTCTGATAATAGATTACAAATCTTTTTCTTTGTTTCTATAGAGGTATCCATATTGTAATTCTTTATACGATCATACCATTGGCTATACAATTTTTTTGTTATTAGGCTTTGTTCCCAGTGTAACTATACAAGTCGTCATTCCATAGGAATACACCCATAGTACTTCTCTTCTGCTATAGCTTTGTTCATCTCTTGATATAATATATGATAGTCTTGGGCTCTTATGTTGGACATTTTCTATTGGAATTCATGATTATCTTCTATGTCTTCTTTGAGCTCAGGCTCAAATTCCATTGGCTTCTTGGTTGTTCCAAATCTGATCATATGTATAGTAATAAAAATTTATCTAGTGTAATCTCAGTAATTGTTGTGTAACACCTTATAAAATTTGTATATTGATTTACAATTCTGAAATAAGCTTCTATAGAACTTCTTAAAGTACTTGGTAGTT
Source organism: Acacia melanoxylon (assembly GCA_019022615.1). NCBI lineage: Eukaryota > Viridiplantae > Streptophyta > Magnoliopsida > Fabales > Fabaceae > Acacia > Acacia melanoxylon. The sequence continues at coordinate 9,294,285 of JAFJYJ010000002.1, forward strand.
CTAAAACTTCCTCCATTGATGATGAAGGATATAAAGCCTGTATCAATCCATATTGGTGTAATATTTTTACAAAAGCTAGTGATGTTCTGGATATACAATCACCTTATTAAATAAAAAATGGGATACATATTTTGTTCGTCCAACATTTCACTCAAGAGGGGGTGAATTGCATGATACTAAAAATTTAAAGCGAGAATGACAATCACTTAAATCAAAGAGAAATAGTTAGAGGAATATCACCAAAGTGTGCACAACGGATTATACTGGTTCAGCCTTAATTTCCTAACATACATCCCATCCCCCAGAGAGTTTCTGAGATTTTTTACTATCGATCCAAGATTCTACGGGTTCTTGGCACCACAGTACAGAGTAATCCTCACCAAGACTCGCTAACTCTTGCAACACCCCAAATTTAACACCAAAAAACTTGGCCAAAATATTTGAAATATCTCTAACGAGGATGATCAACATCCAAATCATTAAATTTCATAACTACTTCAATTAAAATTCATAATACAAGGTCAAAATGAATTTTTGAAATATTTCATAGTTAAATACAATACAGAAGTCCTAAGGTCATGACAAATAAAAATAAATAACATAACTTAAGCCATAGGAGTATAAAAGAGCTTTCAAAACTCACTTCACAAGTGTCTTCCCTTGCTCCCTACTAGAATATTCACCTAAAAAAATGTTAATATAGGATGAGATTTTACATCTTAGTAACTACTGAAAGTTTCTAACGTACACAAGCAAATTACATATGACAAAAAGCAAGAGCTGATGATATATATATATATTTGTATATACCATAATTTCTAATACAAAATTCTTTTACAAAAGTAATCATCATTATGTCAATTTGTAAACTATACAATTATACAATATGCAATATGCAGCCTATCTTATATCACCGTCTACTCTTGTACCGCTGACTGGAGCCATAGGCTAACACATAGTCCAACAAAAACTCATTCGTTTGACTGAATGGTTCCAAGCTCACCAAAACTTAAGATACACCCGGCCAAAGGTATGGAGCTTAAGTCTGGACTATGGCTCCCCTCATTAAAGAAACACAACTAAAGATGTGTCACATGTCTTACAACTCCAATGAAATCCCGGCCAAAGGAAAACATGGAACATGGGGCCCTGACAAGTATCATCCATTGTACACCGAGTGATGGCATAAAGAAATATTATCTTTCAAATTTCTTCTTACTCCAACCCATCACAAATACAGCTACTATGATAATCATATTCAATAAAAATAAAGTATATTAAAATAAGCTTCCATTTATATAAAATATCATCACAAGGTAAACCAGACATCTCATAAAACCTTATCGGACCAATATGTCATTCTTGAAATTTGAAGGACTAAACTGTCATTTCTGAAATTCAAAACTAAATTGCCATTTCTAAAATTCGGGTCTAAACTGTCATTTCTGAAATTCAGGTCTAAACTGTCATTTCTGAAATTTGGGACTAAACTATAATTTTTGAAATTCAAGGACAAACTGTAATTTTCGTTGGACACAAAACTGTAATTTTAGTTAGGCACAAATTGTAATTTTTGTTGGGCACAAACTATTATTTTTAGTTATTATTATAATACATATACATATAATTCAGTCAAAAAAATAATAATTTATAATCATACATAATACACAAGTATATGGAAGAATATTTAGAGTTACCTGTTACTCTATAGCTCCCAAATAATCACCAAAAGTTACTACAGGCTCCCTAAATAATTATCTCTACACTTTCCTTCTCTCATTCTTTCTCTCTTCTCTCTATTTTTCTCATTCTCTCGCTCTTGCTGCTTGAATACACACTAAGGAGCGTATTTATAGTGGTTGAGGAGGGGAGTAGTTGGAGTAAAATATAGGGTAAATGTGCAAAAATGCACATATGCTTTACCCTAGGAGCGTCCAACACCAAGTATTTTTTTAGGTGCAAAAATACACACGAACTTTGAAAATAGGAGCAAAAGTCACAGTACCGTTAAATCATGCCTGACGGTGTTAGTTTTTGTGGTGGGGCCCACATTATTATTCTGAAAATACAATAATGCCCTTAATTAGAAGAAAAAAAATCCCTTTCCTTTCCCAGGCTCTAGAGGAAAGATCGTTGGCACATCTATCAAATCACCATCAATTAACTATGCAGATTCAGTTTACCACAATATACACTACAAAGAACTATGAACTCTCCAACCAAGCCAATTTTGAATTGCATGGCTCAGGAAGCAAAACTTTTTACTTTTTATGACGAACGATTGAAACCACCTATGACAAAAAAATATCGATACCCGAATTAATTATTTCAGCTTAAGCTCAAAACCTGGAAGAAATGGGGAAAACAAAATAAATGAATATGAAAGATGCTTCCAGATTTCTCATATCTAGAATCAACCACAGATCCTCTACATTTAGTATAAACACTTATAAATTACATTTCCAAAATTGTAGAAATTGCACAGAAACACCCACACGAAAACCCTATAAAAAGTAAATTGAAGTCTCTCAATCCCCCACCGTACCCAAAACAGAAGATATTTGAGCATGAAGGAGGAAGATAGAGAGATAAATACCGATAATCAGAAGCACAATAAACATGAAAGATATGATCACAGATGATAATACAGGCGGAAGCGGGGAATTAAAAGGAAACACAGCCAACAACAGGGTACCTAGCTTCAAATTTCTTTTCCCAGTCGTTGAGGACGCCGATCTCCTTCTCAGAGAGGCCATTGGGGGGGACATCCTCGTCGTTTTTGCTCATCTTAGCCAAAGCACGGCTGGCGTCTTTGTCGGCGAACATGGCGTAGAGCAGCGTCTCGCTCTTGATCGAGTAGCACCTAAGATCTTCGTGTTCTTGCTCGAAATGCCGTTTAGAGGGGATGTGCGATGATCCTGGGAAAGGGAAGGGAATTTTTTCTTCTTTGAATTAGGGGTATTATTGTATTTTCAAAATAATAATGTGGGCCCCACCACAAAAGCTAACACCGTTAGGCAGGATTTAATGGTGCTGTGACTTTTGCTCCAATTTTTAAAGTTCATGTGTATTTTTTCACCTAAAAAAAACACTTAATGTTGGACACTCCTTAGGGTAAAGCACATGTGCATTTTTGCACCTTTACCCTAAAATTTATTACCCCCTCCAAAGTCAAACTTGGGGGGCAACCCTCCCCCCTTGCCAACTGCGTTTCAAATATGTGTGTGTGTGTATATATATATTATTATTTTAACTAACATTAAAAGTTTTACTCATATACTGAATATTCTTGGTAAATTAATTGCCATAAATTAATCTATCTTATTATAATTCTAAATAAAATTTTAGGATGTTACAACCCTTACAAGTTGCAATCTAACAACCACACTTAAGATCCCACTACCTTGAGATTTTACAATGATTGGAAACGTTTGTGAATAACTCTCTCATAGAGTAGATATATAAACATTGATGCATTGATAATATCATAAGACATTATAGCACAAGAATTTATAAGCAATAAATAAGCAGTAGATTAATCGTATGCATGGTTGGGTTGCTCCGTATTGAATGCTCAGCTATTTATAGTTGAACACCATAAATGACTATTATGAGAGTTTGAACTATCCATTAGAAACATATTGGAGTAGTTGGAAGATTAAAATGTTCAGTCACTTCATACGACATCCCTTTGATCTACTCTGAGATTTACTTAAAGTTGGGTTGCTTTCGTCTTCGCCGCAATAGACGATATTCATTTGACCTACTCTGAGATTGCTTAAGGTTGGGTTGCTTTCGTGCTTGATGTAATAAAAGCGTTGAACGAAATACGTTTGGTATGCTCTGCAACCTTTCCTCTGCTCTGTTTCTACTATGCAATAAATGTCTAACACAGAGATTTGCTTTTTGCGTTTTGGTCATAATCAATGAATTCAAACTTCTGAAACTCATATACAAATAAGGTTAATAGAATTAAGAAGTATAATAAGTTGTAATCGAAGTCAAACAAATGTTAATCATAATATTTAAATTCTTAGAGATGTTCTGTAAATGAAGCAGGAAGCAGTCACTCGAGTGTGATATCATATTCACTCGAGTGTGTACCATTCCCTCGAGTACATTTGCTATCTCACTCAAGTGCTAATGAATATGGTCTCTGGTAGAGAACTCTTGGAAAGCAAGATACTCGAGTGTTAGAAAAGCTTTACTTCAATTGTTAGTTTAAATATAGTTTCAACTCTACCATTAACTCGAGTGCTTCTGTAAGTTGGCTTGTATTACTTGAGTGACATTGAGGTTCACTCAAGTGGACTTCCAGTAATGGAGCCAACACTCTTGTTTCATTAGCGAGTGATTTGTACTGAACTTCCAAGGTGGTGGTCATCATTCGAGTGGCATCACCTGCACTCAAGTGAGACTAGTCATGACTCGCATGACCATCATGAGCGACTTGTAGTTTATTCGTGAGTGCTCACCTTTCACTCGAGTGACAACATGCTCTTTCGAGTGGACATATCAACACTTCTAGGAAGTGGGTTAGTGACTTACAAAATTTTTAGCAAGTAATTACCAACACTCGAGTGGTCACTTATCCACTCGAATACTCTAATCTCATCACTCGAGTTATCTGCAATAACTTCCATCCTGCGAATGACTTGTTGATTTACTGCAAATGATAAAGGATCATTTGAGTGCTAACTTAGCCACTCGAGTGATTTTGCATCACTCTCATTCTTTCAGCAAGTGACTTGCAAAATCACTGAAAGCTAAGGATCATCACTCAAGTGCATTACATGCCACTGGAGTGATCATCTCAAACGACTTGAAGTGAGTTATCTAGTTTATTCAAGTTTTAGTTCAAATAAAGTTTTATCACTCGAGTTTCTTGAAATATAAACTGGAGTTACTTGAATCATCAAGTCTTCATTACTTTCCAAGCTTTATTATCAGAACTAACATATTTCACATACTGGTCTTTTAATGTGATATTTCCAGTATTTTGGGTAAGAGATGTAAAGTATTTGAATTGTTCAAGAGTATTAAATGAAGGTGGAGAATGACGTTTAGATAGTGAGGGTTTATAAGTACACATCTGGCTTACTGGTTCTTTCAATTTTTTCCTCTCGGCTTCCAGGACTTGGATTTTATGATTTCTGCTAAAGGATTATTTTTTGAAGACTTTGGGCAATAGGCCTAGTTACAAGGTTTTCTTGGACTTGGGTAAATGGCTCTTTTTTTGGAGTTTGGGTAGATGACTCAATTATATTTTGTGCTTGGGTTATTGGCCCAATTGCACTTACATGGCTATCATTTTGTACTCTTGATTCAGCAATACTTCCATGTCTCATTACAATCTTTATGCAAGTGTTTCAGCCTTTTTAAGAAATCATCTATATTTTTGTAGTTGTATCTTCCACTTGAAGGTTTATATGAACTGTAGAACTTAATAAGTTATGTACAATATTATTCATTCGGTTAACAAACTTAGATTTAACTCTAAGATGCTAACTTTAGTTATAATATCTTCTAAAGGCATAGCTCTATTACATGGCTGATTATATGTCTTGTTATTGGTCATTCCTAGACTTGGAGTTCTAGGACTTGATTCCGTCTGCTCATAAAATCTGCAATCAAGTTATTCTTTGCAAGCACATATTCAATAAAATAATCATAATAAGCTAAATCTCCTTTTCATTTAAGTAACATTTTACTAGCCAATTTTTCAGTTTTTATTCCTCTATAGCTAATTTTTTACTTGTGTATTATCAGTTCTTATAATAAAAGTTGTATTTATTATAAATAATTCAAATTTTTCAACTGCTTTTACAATTGTTGAGAATTATTTCCAATATGAATAATATTTTCATTGAGCTTTTAAAAAATTTCCACTTGCCTATCTTGTTATTATTTCTTCTCCTTTTTCATTTTCATGATATAGTCTTTGCTCCCAGATCTTGATCGAGGCATATGTATAAATTCTCCATTTTATATTTTCTTTTATTGGTATTGTTAGTTTTGATAAATTCGAACAAATTCTTTAAAGTTGGTTTAACTATTTCCTTAGTTTCTTTGTTCAATTTCCAATCAAATTTTTCTCCTGCTAACTTAGATATGTTTTCTAACTTAGATATGTTTTCTGTCAATTTGGATAAATGTGGTGCATAATTTCTTACTTGGTTTATTAATCCAAGATTCTAGTTCTTTCTCATTTGTTATTTCTTTAAATTCAAAAACTTTCTTAGTTATATGGTCTTGTAATTCTATTCCATTTATTATTATTATTTGTCCTAGAAAGGGTATTTTAGTTTTTCTTAATATTGATTTCTTAGGTGAAATATTTAGACCTTTTTCTTATATTAATTTTACAAATTTATTTAAATGTTCTTCATGTTCTTTTTCATTTTGAGAAAATATTAATATATCATCTATATATTTTACAACAAAAAATCTTCTAGGTAATAATAATTTGGATACATATTCCTTGAATATACTTGGGCTATTGTGAAAACCCATGGGTAATACATTCCATTTGTATAGTCCTTCCAATGTATTAAAGGCTATATATTTTTTACTTTCTTCTTCTAATTTTATTTGGAAAAAAAATCCTAATTTACAATGAAATTTACTAAATATCTTCTTTCATTTTATAAGATTAAATAATAATTAATTTTAGGTATTGGATATCAATTTCTTATGACTATACATTTAATTTTTTATAATTTATTACCATTCTAGATTTTCCTCTTCTTTCTTCACTAAATTTTGTTACAATCATTGCAGGTAATGAATATTCATGTCTATTTTCTCTTATCAAATTATATTTTTTTCATTTCGTTTACATGCATTACAAATTCTTCTTTATCCTTAGCTATCCAAGGATAAGGTTTACAATTAAATTTTTTACTATAATCTCTTAATCTCAAAGGATTTTCATCATAATTTTTAATATTAGTTATATGTGCAGGATTTTAAACCAAGAATAAGATAATACGGTAAAGAAATAAATACAAACCCTTAATCAAATATAAATAAAAGATAAACACATGATCTATGGATCACAATAATTACATTATCTAGTCATATGTAATACTATAAATAATTCGGCAAAAAAATAATACTATAAATAAAAATGACAATGATAAGTTATAAACAATATCAAACGAATTTAAATAATATATAAAGTAAATATAAACAAATAAAATAGAAAAAGTTGACATAAAATAGCAATGATAAGGGTAAAATGGAAGTTAAATATTTAAAAAATAAAAATAATAAATGAATGAATAATATAAATAAGAAAATAAATATAATGATAGATGAAATAAAATGAAAAATGTAAATAAAATAATATAAAAAAACAATACAAATGAATAATAAAATATTACAATAAATAAACAAATGAAATGGTTAAATAAAATGAAATAATATAACAATATAAATAAATAAATTGTAAATGAAATGAAATACCTAACATAAAATAAAGAAATATAACTAATGGAATAAACATAAAATGTAAATAAAATAAAGAAATATAAATGTTAAATACGTAGGTAAGCAACTGAAACGTAAATTAGAATATAACATAAAGTGTAAATAAAATAAAAATATATATAAATATTAAATACGTAAATAAACAACTAAAACGTAAACAAAATAAAGTAACATAATATAACAGCATAAAATGTAAATAATGAGGGAATATAAAATAAATAATTATAAATGTTGCATAAATAAGAGATTCTAAAAAATGATAAATAAAATAAACTTGTGAATGAGATTAAAATAAAATAAAAAAGCAACAGTAATCTCCAATCTTAACCATGGAATCTGATGTATAAAACAATTGGTAAAAATGGTCTCTTAATTTCATATAGTGGCTCAAATTATCTCAAATAGATTAAATAGATATGATAAAAGAAGGTGGAGGAAATTATTAAGGCAACGATGAGAAAAATATGCATTCCTTATAGCCTTTTAGAGGAAATCTAGGATAAGAGAAAAGAAGTTTGAGAGGACCAAGGGGAGCACATTTATTCACTTGTATTTCAAGGCACATCACAATGCTTGGTACTGACCTCTATGTAATAAGGGAATTTTTATTAAAATATTGATATTAAAATTCAAACAATAAGTTCTGGTAGAACTCTAATACATGAATATATAGGTAATTTGAAGAGGAAAATCAAATGTTGTCAACACAATCAGAAATCAAGTGGCTTCTCATTTTCTGACCAATTTATAAAAAAATATACAACATGAATATATAGGTAACTTGAAGAGGAAAATCAAATGTTGTCAACACAATTAAAAATTAAGGGGTTTCTCATTTTCCTATCGACTTATATATAATTAACATTCAACTGGCTTTTTTGACAGGAATATGAAAGGTGTATAGTTGAGTAATAAATGTACTAGCTTTTCATTGACATTTACTATTTCATGGATAATATTCAAGTGTCTCTTTATTTTTCAAATCATTCATAATTATCATTCAAGTAGCTTTTTCCTCTCAAACTATGTTTCCTGTAGTTTTTTTTTTTTAAAAAAAAAAAAAAAAGTTTATAGTCTTAATTTGTTAGAATGTTAAAACCAATTTTATGTCACTCCCAAAATTTTAATATTTTATTTTCAATATTATTTAAAAAAAAACATTTTATTTTCAATCCCTTGACCAACCATCAAAAGATATCTGAGAACTTGAATAGATCATGTCCTTTTTTTCCTCCAAAAAACTTATGTCTTCTGCACACTTTTGTGAAGTGCCTTTTCCACTAATTGAGATTAAAAAGTAAACACCGTTATTATGCATGGTCACTACAAGATTTTAAGTGGCTTTTCATTTTCCGGCCGATTTATAATTAACACTCAGAGTAGTTTTTTTTGGCAGCTATATGAAAGGTGTATAATTAAGTAGTAAATTTATTTGCTTCACACTGACGTTTAATATTTCATAGATAATTCACAATTAACATTCTAATAGCTTTTTTTTTTCTCCCAAACAATATTCCCGTAGTTTTCTAAAAAAAATTATATTTTTAATTTGTTAGAATATTAAAGTTAATTTTAGGTCACTTCCAAAAAATTTAATATTTTATTTTCAATATTATCAAAAAATATTTTATTTTCAATCCATGCCCCCAACCATCAAAAGATATATGAAAACTTGAATAGCTCATGCCCTTCCCCCCGTAAAAACATGCTCATGTCCAGGGGTGGAGCTTGGGACAAAAATATGGGGGGGCCAAATAGTGGCGGGAGATTCGGGGGCGCTGCCCCCAATTTTTTTTTTTAAGGAAAGTTTTAAATGCATTAAAAAACAAAAGAATATAAATAAGAAAAGAAAAGAATAAAAAAAAAATACACCACAACATTGGAAGGCAAGAAGTTGAGGTTTAATTTGTTAATTTATGTGATTGTGAATCTTTGGTTCAACCATAAATTTCATGTAATTGAACACACAACATTGAAAGGCAAGAGGTTGAGGTTTAGAATGAAAAATCAATTAACTTCATCCACAAGTGTAGTGTAAAATGGGTAAAAGCATAGTAAAGAATACACCTCTAAACCATTTATATTCATACATCAAATGTATTGGGGGGCAAATGTATATTCATTAACTACTTAAAATATTCAGATCTAAAATAAAAGTATTTTAACAATTCTAATGTATAAGATATCATACCTGTCTCTAGTATGGATGTCATATCAATTACAAAATGAGAAGATATCATGAAATTCTAGAAGATCACTGTTATATAATATATCAAAATATTAAATGTTAACAATGTAATTTATAATACAAAATTAATAAAACACTATACTAAATGAAACAATTAAAAATTACTGCACTTAAAGTAATGCTCTTCGCTCTTTTAATGACTTGAAATCATCAATAATTGAATCAGTAGTGAAAGTGTCAGCTATTTCTCTTTCAATATTAGATGCAGTAAAATAATACAGGGAAAAAAAGTTATATAAAAAAAAATTCATTATACTAAGATTTTTTTTTGTGGGGGCCATGGCCCCCCCTTGTCTCTTCTATCCTCCGTCCCTGCTCATGTCTTTTGCACACTTCTGTGAGGTGGCTTTTTGTCTTTAATTTAATGGTTTAAACTTGAAATGGTATTTGGCTTCACTAATCAAGGTTAAAAAGTTAATGCCGTTAATATGCATGGTTACTACAAGCTTTCTATAGATATAATATATAGATAGCAATGACAAAGAGTCTTATGTTCAAGGTTGTCAAATTCGTGAATTTAAGTAAATTCGTGACAATAATGTAAATTCGTATCATAAACTCGTAAAAGTTTACTTTTATTATTAAATAGGTGTTAATTGTATATAATAAATAATTAAAATATTAAAAAAATGATAACAATTTAATTTAAATATATTTTAAATCCAAATAATTGAAATTAAATCCATTAACATTCAAAATTTACCATATTTAACAAAGAAATTTCTATAAAACTTATATATAAAAGCTGTTAAGCATGATCAAACCAAAAAAGTTAACACGAATTTAAGTATGAGTTAACACGGTTTTGTAAACTAGAAACGTGAAAACGGTAAACTCGTGAGTTTAACCGAGTTTACAATAATCGTAAGTTTACCAGTGACCCAACTCGATTTAGTAATTTAGAAACGTAAAAATGGTAAACTCGGAGTATCAACTCGTGAGTTTGACAACAATACTTATGTTAAAAATTTACACTTTAAGGAATAAATTTAAATTTTAAATGTTGGGGACTATGCAACCGATTTAAAATTTATGGAGATTTTGTATATTTTAGTCATTATTAATGGATGTGTTGCTTATTTATATTTTTAGTAACTGTGGTTTCCTTGACTAGTTTATCTCACTGTATAGTCTCCTCAATGTGTTGTCAATGCGTTTGCTTGTTATCATTTACATTTTCTCTTTAAGATGCAAGTTTGTTCGCGGCAATAATTAGAAAAAGTACACATTGTTAAAAACTCTATAAATTGAAAATAAAATCTTGTAAGAGGCTAATAAAAGATGTATCTCATTTATCTTTTTTTCCCAAATATATCTCATTTACCATGAACTATGGTGATGAATCAACAGATCTAGTTTCAGTGTTCATTACTATAATGAGTATCGAGAACTTACTGGCACAAAACAGACCATTTAGATCTAATTTAGATGGTTTAGATTTTTTTTTTTTACTTTTTCTGTTTTTTCAAAAAACTTATTTTGATGTATACTTAATTTAAAATAAAAATAGTCTATAAAGTCTAAACGGTTAGATTTTCACAAAAGAGATTTTTTTATTTAAAAATATAGTTGAAAAATCTTAAATTTAAACTAATGAAATTTATTTAAATGAGAGCTCATCATTAGGATAAGCGAAACCGATCCCGGAATTAACAAAGTTTAATGAGGAGTAGAAGTATGTCATCATGACAATGATTTTAGCTAACAAATATCAATATCAAAATATATATATATAAACAAAATCGCATTATTTAAGAGTTGTAAGCAATGAATATCATCTCATACTCTACGCAAATTTTCTTCACAAATTATAAATTGGTTTATGTGTAGCTTTTAGATTCTCCCTTTTTTAAAGCGGTTGTTTAGCATGAGGGATGCGGGGAGGTAATATAAAAAATTAATTAATATTTTTTAATTCGACTACTCTAATTTCTTAAATCTCACTAAAAATATTTCCCTTTTTCATGTGCCAACCCATAAATCTATTTTACCCAATGTTATTAAATCCAAATCGGACCACAGTCCGAAACTCAACAACCCACCCATGTAATCAGTTCAAACAAGTCCCTAACTAAGGGTCGGGCAAGTTGTTGGGTTGGCTTTGTTGGAATTTTATTTAATATATTAGTATATATTTAGATTTAGAAAATACCCCATATTAATGGCGCATTAAAGAACGACAAAGAATGCCAATTAATTTTCATAATTGGCGTAATGCTTTAATTAATTGCCATAATTGCCTAATTCATCTGTGATGGCATTCATCTCTGTGAGGTGGAATTGATCGGATTATATTGTTGGTCACTAAATGCGCTCTCGCGGTTGATCTAAGCATCCATACGCAAAGTGAGAGAGAAGCTCGGAAGACAAAATAGCGGAGTTTATCCCTTCTTGCTTCGGGAAGACTAGAAGGACAAAACCTGTAGTTCATCCCTTCTTGCTTGAGGAGCGAATCAATCTTTGGAGGTATTTGGTTTTTCATTTTGTTTATTTGCATTGATCTAATTGCACAATTTAGGTATTTTGCGTGATTAGATCTCTTTAGTTAACATTTGGTATCGAAGGCCCAATTCATATGCCTCTGTCTTGATTTTCGCTGAATCGGTTTTCATGAGAAAAGAAGAGATGTTCTTAATCTGGATTTTCTGAAAATATTTTTTCTGATATTTGTTCTCTGGAATCGATATATATGTTGACTGCTTTTTATATGTGTTTTTTTAAATTTTTCGTTCTGAGAGCTAGAGAACCCATATTAATATGTAAAGTAAACTCGTAATCTGGATGATGCTTGATATTGATATATGTTGCAATTGTCATATGTTGTTTGTATCATCCATGAAAGTTGCCGTCGAAAATTCAGAATTTTTCGATCAGATGATTTGCTTTGTTTCAGTTGGGATTTATATTGATTTTAATTACTGTATCAAGTATATTGTATTGTGGATCATTTTTTGTGATTTTTGATGTAAAAAATAACGCGGAAACCGTCCTGACAGGTTTCGAACAGGAAACCTGAGTGTGTTCAGAGCTTGAAGGCTGGCTCTCTGCCAGCTATGCCATGCTCATATATTTGGTGAAATATGAACTGTTAATAAATATAGATGATTTATTATTTAAGTTGGAAAATTTCACATAAAGTCAAACGTGGGTTTCGAACAAGAGACCTGTTTGAGCATGGTATACCCTGAAGGACAGCATTTTGCCAGCTGCGCCGCGTGCTCCATTTGTTTAAGGTTTATCATTTAATATATATCGACAATTGTTTAGTTGAAAGCAAAAATTTGGAGAAACTCAATATAGATGATTTATTACTTAAGTTGGAAAATTTCACATAAAGTCAAATGTGGGTTTCGAACAAGAGACCTGTTTGAGCATGGTATACCCTAAAGGACAGCATTTTGCCAGCTGCGCCGCGTGCTCCTTTTGTTTAAGGTTTATCATTTAATATATATCCACAATTGTTTAGTTGAAAGCAAAAATTTGGAGAAACTAAAAAATGGTCCAGAGTGGATTTGAACCTGAGACCCCTGGGCGCCTTAAAGGCTGCCCTCTGCCAGCTGAGCTACGCGTTTCCTTGTGTTTTATATTGAAAGTTTATTTATTTAAACATTTTTCCAGCGAAAATTTAAATTTTTAAAAGTGCTCAAAGTGGGATTTGAACCCACATTCTTTTGGTCCACAGTCTTAATTGGGCTTTCTGGACCATCCATCTATGACCATATTTGTGTTATTTTGAAAGACTTTTATTTACATATCATGAGCTTTTTGGATTTAAATAAATCTGAAATTTTAATTAAATTTGGTATTTCATGTGATTATGAGTTACATATTTTATTATTTGCATGTATTAATTATTAATTTAATGATACATGCAATTTTATGTTAAATAATATGCAAAACATGAAATATCCAATTTTATTTTAATATTGCTTATATTTTTCGCAATATTATATAGTAATGTTAAGTGATCTATATGTTTTAATTAATTAGAGAGTAGCCACAACATCTTTAATTAGTTGAAATTGTATATTGAGTTGTATGATCACATAGTGACATTAGTTGTAATTGATCATATGTAATATAATAAAATTTTATCCACAGGAATTTTTTATTATATGTTTTGTATGATTAATTAGGATAGAATATCAAATCATATTCTTAATTTACCCACAGGAATTAAGAATAAGGAAATAATTTGATAGTTTTATCATACGGTTATGAAATAAATCTAATTGAATTAGAACTTTAGCCCACAGGAAAGTTTTACGTCGGTAGATTTATGAATTTTAGCATGATTTACATTGTTAAAACATGATGTAGTTTATTAGTCTCAATTCTTATTTTTTTAAGCATGTATTTGTTAATTATGCGGTTAAACAAACTGCGCATTTCTTTGATATGAAAAATGATATTCCTAAGGGGTGATAACTATAAGGTATGGAGAGAAAGAGTTCTTCTCCAATTGGGGTGGATGGACATTGATTATGCTATAAGGAAAGACGAACCACCTTCCATTCGCAACCTAAAGACTCAGATCGGGTTGATCTTTATGAAAAGTGGGAGCGATCTAATCGTCTCAAAAGTAATGTTCATAAAGACTCACGTCTCATCTCTATTGGCATTCGTGGTTACGTCGAACAACATGACAAAATTAGGCCACTTCTGAAGGCGATCGATGATCAATTTCAGACTTCAGGAAAGGCACTTGCCAGCACCCTAATTATGAAGTTTTCATCCCTAAGACTTACTACAGTGAAAGGTGTGCGTGAGCACATCATGCAAATGAGGGACGTTGCAGCTCAACTAAAGCAACTTGAGGTTGACATGTCTGACTCCTTTCTCGTGCACTACATTCTGAACACTCTTCCACAGCCATATGGACCCTTTAAGATATCCTATAACACACATAAGGATAAATGGTCAATTAATGAACTTTTGACCATGTGTGTTCAAGAAGAGGGAAGACTGAAAATGGAAATGGGAGAGAGTTCATTTATGACAACTGAGAAAAAGGGTCAGACTCAAGCCAAGAAAAAGGGGAAAGGCAAAGCACAACCTCAAGGTGGAATTTAGAAGGAATCCAAGTGTTTCTTCTGTAAAAAGAAGGGACACATGAAGAAGGATTACTCTAAATTCCAGCAATGGCTTGAGAAGAAAGGTATGTCGGTCTCACTTGTCTTATGAATCTAATATGGTTGATGACATTAATGGCACTTGGTGGATTGACTACGGTTCTACAATCCATGTTTCGAATACCTTGCGGGGTATGCAAAACCTAAGGAAGCCGTTGGGAAGTGAACAATTCATCTACTCGGGTGGAAGGATTAGTTCGCATGTGGGAAATTTGTAGGGACTTTTGAGTTTAGTTTTAAGTAGTGGCTATGTTTTAAATTTGGAAAAGACTTTTTATGTTCCAAGTTTCACTAGGAACTTAATTTCTGTTTCAAGACTTGTACGTTTGGATTATTCCTTTATGTTTTATGAGACATCTTTGGATTTGTTTTATAAATCAAATAAGATTGGGAATTGTACATTGTCTAACGGTGTTTTTCTTATTTACTTACAACATGATACTACTTATGATGCTATGCATGTTTCTGTTGGTTTGAAACGTAGTGTTACGAATGAGGATTCCTCTATGTTGTGGCACCGGAGATTGGGACATAGCTCCATTCAGAGAATCGAAAGATTGGTGAAGGAATGGGTACTTAGTACTCTGAACTTTACTGATTTTGAGACTTGTGTAGACTGCATAAAGGGAAAGCAGACTAACAAGTCAAAGAAAGGTGCTAAGAGAGTACTGCGAATTGTTAGAGATCATACATACGAGACATTTGTAGTCACGAAATGGACGCGTATGGTCAGAAATACTTCATCTCCTTTATTGATGATTACTCACGATACATGTATCTCTACATGCTTCATAACAAGCACGAAGCATTAGATGCCTTTAAGGTATTTAAATATGAGGTAGAGAAACAATGTGGTAAACAAATTAGGATCGTGAGATCAGATAGAGGTGGTGAATATTATGGTAGATACACTGAAGATGGACAGGCACCTAGTCCATTTGCGAAGTTTCTTCAAGAACATGGGATTGTTGCCCAATACACCATGCCTGGTTCTCCAGACCATAATTGTGTAGCAGAAAGAAGAAACCGAACATTATTGGACATGGTGAGAAGTATGCTTAGTAGTTCTAAGCTACCCAAGTCCTTGTAGATTGATGCACTTAAGACGGCAGTGTACATATTAAACCGGGTTCCAACCAAGGCTGTCTCAAAGACGCCATTTGAATCATTCAAGGGTTGGAAATCGAGTTTGCGACATGTACGCGTTTGGGGATACCCATCTGAAGTTAGAATTTATAACCCACAAGAAAAGAAGCTGGACCCAAGGACCATTAGCGGATATTTCATTGGATATGCCGAAAGGTCTAAGGGGTGTACGGGTTTCTTGTCCATCTCATACCACTAGGTTTGTGGAATCAAGGAATGCTAAATTTCTTGAAAATGACCTGATTAGTGGGAGCGATCGATTCAGAAACTTAGTTTCTGAAAAGGATCATTTAGATAGCCAACCTTCTATTTCAGGTCTCAGATTGGTTGTTGACAATGCTCCTTCAATTCAACGGAGTGTTGTACAACCAGTCATACAAGATCCACAAACCGGCGATATTGATCAAAGTAGGTCAAGTTGTTGATGAGGAACAACCGGAAATTGTTGAGCAACCGGTTGAACAACAAGTTCCTCAAGAAGATAGTGAAACAACATTAAGGAGATCTACTAGACCAAGAAGATCGGCGATACCTAGTGAATACGTTGTATATCCGCAAGAATCGACTATAATGTAGGAGCTGAAAATGATCCTGGAACGTTTTCACAAGCCATGAAGCTGTAGAGATTCAGAATCATGGCATGATGCTATGAAAGATGAGATGAATTCTATGGCATCCAATAAGTCTCGGGATCTTGTTAAGTTGCACGATGGTGCGAAGGCCATTGGGTGTAAATGGGTCTTCAAAACAAAGAGAGATTCATTGGGCAATCTTGACGGACATAAGGCAAGACTCGTAGCCA
The DNA here is from genome assembly GCA_019022615.1 of Acacia melanoxylon. Taxonomy (NCBI): domain Eukaryota; kingdom Viridiplantae; phylum Streptophyta; class Magnoliopsida; order Fabales; family Fabaceae; genus Acacia; species Acacia melanoxylon. Next base: position 9,311,104 of record JAFJYJ010000002.1, read on the forward strand.
AAGGATTCACTCAAAGAGAAGGAATCAACTACAAGGAGACATTTTCTCCTGTATCAAAGAAGGATTCTCTTCGTATCATTCTAGCATTAGTTGCACATTTGGATTTGGAGTTGCAACAAATGGATGTGAAAAGCGCTTTCTCAATGGAGAACTAGAGGAAGAGGTTTACATGAAACAACCGAAGGATTTTCCTCTAGTGATGGTGAGCATTTGGTATGCAAGCTCGGGAAAATCCATATATGGATTGAAACAAGCTTCCCGACAATGGTATTTAAAATTTTATGACGTTATCTCTTCATTTGGTTTTGTGGAGAACGTTATGGATGAGTGTATATACCAGAAGGTCAGTGGGAGTAAGATTTGTTTCCTGATTCTATATGTGGATGATATTCTGCTTGCAACCAATGACAATGGCTTATTGTATGAAGTGAAACAATTCCTCTCTAAAAGCTTTGAAATGAAGGATATAGGAGATGCATCTTATGTCATTGGCATTAAGATATAAAGAGACAGACGTAGAGGCATTCTAGGTCTGTCTCAAGAGACCTATATCAACAAAGTTTTGGAAAGATTTCGGATGAGGTATTGTTCACAAAGCGCAGCTCCCATTGTGAAAGGTGACAGGTTATGCTCAGGTCTGTACCAGACTTGACATTGCATTTGCTGTTGGAATGTTAGGGAGATATCAGAGTAATCCATGTATGGCCCACTGGAAAGCTGTGAAGAAGGTGTTGAGATACCTTCAAGGAACTAAGGATTACGTGCTTAAGTACAAATGGACTGACAATCTAAAAGTGACTGGTTACTCTGATTCAGACTATGCTGGCTGCATTGATTCAAGAAAATCCACTTCTGGATACATTTTTATGCTAGCCGGTGGAGCTGTGTCATGGAGTAGCAAGAAGCAATCTTTGATTGCTACTTCTACGATGGAAGCTGAGTTCGTGTCATGTTTTGAGGCTACCTCACATGGTGTATGGATGAAGGGTTTCATTCATGGGCTTAGAATCATGGATTCAATTTCTAGGCCAATGAAGATATATTGTGACAATTCGGCTGTTGTGTTTATGGCTAAGAACAACAAAAGTGGTAGTCGAAGTAAGCATATCGACATTAAGTATATAGCCATAAGAGAACGTGTTAAGAATGAAGCAGTGGTTATCGAACACATAAGCACTTTGAATTGATGATTCCGATCCTTTAACTAAAGGCATGCCTCAGATGAAGTTTATGGATCATGTGGAAAGAATGAGAATTAGTGCCTTTCTTTGATTTTCATTTTTAGAATGATTTTCCTTTCGTTGTAAGAACGATGTTATATTGTGAAACCCTATTTGTGATGTTTTTCTCATTTCAGTTTGTGTACACATTTATTTGTTTAATTTGAGGAACATCATTAAGTTTGGACCTAGAATAAACGTAGGGTTTATTCATTAAGTTACTTGGGCTTGGGAAACGTGGTGCACTGTGATACATGAAAAATATTACTCGCTTTAAGAGGACCTATCGCTATGATCCATGCATCTTGTTTCTCAGAAGTTATATACTGAAGTGTGTGGACCAAGTGGGAGAATGTTGGAATTTTATTTAATATATTAGTATATATTTAGATTTAGAAAATACCCCATATTAATGGCCCACATTAAGGCTTCAATAACTCGCAATTAATTGTCATAGGCGTGAATCGCCCAATTAATATTCGAATCGCCTAATTAATTGCCATAATTGGCATTCATCTCTGTGATGGCCAGAGGTGGAATTCAGTTGGATTATATTGTTGGTCCCCTAAGTCTGCTCTCACGGTTCAGTCTAAGCATCCATCTGCAGAGTGAGAGAGAAGACTCAGAAGGACAAAACCCAGAGTTCATCCCTTCTTGCTTCAGGAAGACTCAGAGGGACAAAACCTAGAGTTCATCCCTTCTTGCTTCGAGGAACGAATCAATGGTGGAGGTATTTCGGTTCTTCATTTTGTTTATTCGCATTGATCTAATTGCACAATTTAGGTATTTTGCATGATTAGATCGCTTTAGTTCTAACAGGCTTGGCTTGCCTTTTAAAAAAATTACCATGTTTTTTTAGGGACATAAATTGTATACAGCAATATTAGTCAAATTTAATGATAATTTTGATGTCAATGACTATTAGTTTTGTTATTAAAGAATTGTAAGTATGAACATTTTGTTATCAATTATCTATTTTCATATTTTACTAGGAAGAATATTTAGTTATTAATTTTTCTAGTGTCATTGGATGGTAGATAAACAGTTTGATACTATGATGTCAATATGTCAAAGAAATTGTAAGAATGTTCGATAAGTATATGATAATTTTGTTAGTGATTCAATGTATTGAATTAATATTTAATTTTTGGATGGTATGATAATAATTTATTATTATTATTATTATGACCGATCTGGCCCCTCAGTTGACTCCAAATTAACTTACTAATTATTGACCCACGCCTCAACCAATTCGAGGCTAGTCAAGGTTTAATGACCTTGATTTTTTTCATAAATGATAATAACCTTGATTTTAACAAGGGTTAAAAAAAAATAGTTAGTGCATTCTTCAAAACAATATTAATTAAATTACTATTTCTCTCATAAATTATTTTTTATTTCTATAAGAGTTTGCATTTGATATAAAATTAGGGGATAATTAATATGCAAGTTCTTATAGTTTCAACCAATTTTTAATTAGGCTCTTATAGTTTTTATATCAGATCCTTATGCTTTCGATTGTTTTTAATTGGGTCCTTGTAGAGTTAATTTCTTTTTATTTCACCAAATTTTTAATCTAGTCCATGTAGGTTTGAGGATTTTAATTTTTAATTTAATTGAAAATTAAATAAATGAATAATATTAAAATAAATTTAATAATAATAAATTTAAACTAATTATTATTTAATTCAAAAAATAATTAATATAATTAATAAGTAATTCTTAATTAATTGATAATAATTGTATTCTATTTTTACACAAATTTATTATCATAACTCAAATTTTATAATCATAAAAATAAATAATAATAATTTAAAAAGAAGTAATATAAATATATTTTTAATTAAAAATATGATGAATAATATTAAAATAATTCATAACAAGAAAATTAAAATAAAACTATCATACTGATTTTTTATTTATAGAATATGAGTATTTATAAAAATTTTCATAAAATTATACATAATAATATTATATTTTATATTTACAGAATAATGTTATTAGAATTTATTGAATAAATAATAAGAATCTACAAAGACCTAATTAAAAATCTTGTAAAATTATAACGAGCTGATAAAGAGGGAAAAAAAACTACAAGGACCTAATGAAAACAAATGAAAGTATAATGACATGATTAAAAAAAACTATATGGACCTAATTAAAAATTGGTTGAAATTTTAAGGGCTTGCAGATTAATTATCTCTAAAATTAATTAAAAAATTTCAAGCATTCGTGGAAGCAAGTAGTGTGGCTAAAACCATTAGAGTTACTCATCAAAAAAGCAACTTACATAAAGTTGGTTTAGTGATGTAAGGCTCCACTAGATCTCTCTAGATCTTGAGTCCGAGTCCCAAAAGAAACACTTGTGTTGGGAGGGTCAGCCATGAACCCCGAACCGATTAACGGATGATAATAATAAAATAATTTTTTTTAAAACAAAAAGCGTGGCTTGAACACAATGGTTGGTACAACTGTCAATTTCTGTATAAAACATACGAAAAATTAACTTTTATCTTTATTGTTTTAACTTGGTTGTAACTCAATCCCTAAAATTTAAATCAAGATAACTCATTCTCTATTAGTTTGAAATAGTTGTAATTCAGTCCCTATATTTTAATTTAACGTGTAACCTAGATCCTATGGTTTTAACAATTTAAAACTTTAATTCTTAAGATAGATAGGCATTAAAGTTTTAAAGGGTTTAAAACTATATGAATTGAGTTAAAGTTAAATAAGAACTGGGTGGCCAAAATAAATTATGAACTCAGACAGTTATATCATAAGTCACCAAGCATTTTGTGTACATGCATACCTAAATCAATTATGGAATTGAAAAGCCGATAATAGGAATTAATGAGAAATGTGTGTTTGGATAAATTTTTTGGGAGTGATTTTACTGTCAACAAGGTGAGTGCATGAAAGAAGTTGGGTTAAAATGCAAATCCGTCCAGGAAGTATTCAAAACATCTCAATGTTGCCCTAGAAGTCTTAACAGTCTCAATGTCACCTGAAAGTTTAAAAACATAGCAATATTACCGTAGACCTTTAACAAAGTTAATTTTGTCTGTTAACACCTTAGTTTGACTGAAAGAATACACATAACACTTTTACATGGCATTCAATATGACACTTATGCAGTCTCCATAATTATTTCAAATATGAATATCTGCAAAAAAAAGTAGTCTTTCTTTGTTTTCTTCATTTTGAACTTTAATTGAAATAGATAATTCATCCTTATATAGGGAATTTCGAAGAAAAGTCGTTAGAGCACTACCTAGAGAGATTTGGCATGGAAAAACTTGTGTCTCCTTCAGTAAATTCTTGATTGTGCATCGATTTATGCTTTCTTTGATATTCACTAGTTAAGATTATGATATATATACACATATATTCACTAGTTAAGAAAATCACTAATATTAGACTTTTTGTAAACCTCAAGCCTTTGGCTTGCCCATGTATTAAAAAAAAAAAAATCTTGGAGGTGTTTTTTATAATGAAGGCATGGCAATTTCATCAACTATGGATAGGATTACTAAAGGTTTATATGTCCTATTAACATTCTATTACTAATTTATCATCCATCCTTATAATTATTTTTTATATATAACCATTTATATTAATTATTGTCATGCATATGCATAGGTGACGAAGATATGTACATTGCTAAACCCCTGGCAATGATGATGTTATTACCATGGGCGGAGCCAGGAATGAAAATCAGGGGGGCGAAAATTACAAAATGAAACCCACTGAAGTCAGTATTTGAAATTAGAGGGAGAAAATTACATAATTGGACCCAAAATTTTCAGAAATTATGATTTCGCCTCATAAAAATTTCACTGTTTTCAGTTTAGTCTCTTCATGAGACTTTTTAATAGGGACTAAAGTGAAAATATTAAAATTTTTATGAGACTAAAACATAATTTCTGAAAATTTTGGGTCCAATTCTATAATTTTAGGGAAGGTGCCCCCCTTTCGCAGATTCCGCCCCTAATTATTACCACTTATGCTTTCCCCAATCCAGCTCTTAATATCTCATATCCATTAGATCTCCTTGATTAGTTGTAGAGTTTGGTGTCAATGATTATTAGGGGGGAGAACTAGCTAGGGATGACTGATGAATAATGATTAAATTTATTATGTTTTGACTATTTTGATGTTAGTTCTGGATTACGTTTGATTAATGATAATTAAAATTGTTATGTTTTAGCTATTTTGATGTTAGTTATGGGTTATGTTTGAACTTTGAAGAACTAACTAGATATTTTGACTATTTTGATGTTAGTGATAACTTAATGGTTAATATTGTTATTTTGTTTGTCAATTAAATTAGGGTTAAGGTGCAAAAATAGACATGTGCTTATCTCCGGGGAGCGCCCAGTAGCAAATGCTTTTTTTAGGTGCAAAAATGACTATGTGATTACAAATTAGGTGCAAAAATAGCGTTTGACCGTTAAGTTTGACTTTTTTTGTTGACTGAACGATGACGTGGCATTTCAAATATTTTTTTCATTATCATTTTAGTAGGTCATTACGAAATATTTTTTCAAGATCCTAAAATAATTTTTCAAAATTATGAAATATTTTTTTACCAATCAATATCCGAAAATACTTTTTAGTAGGTCGCCAACCTCTGAAATATTTTTTTCAAATTATCCTTTTAGTACGGTCAATACCCGAAATATTTTTTAAGATCATAAAATTATTTTTGCACCTTTGAAATGCCACGTCATCGTCCGTCAAGCAAAAAAAGTCAAACTTAACGGTCAAACGCTATTTTTGCACCTAATTTGTAACCACATAGTTACTTTTGCACCTAAAAAAGCATTTCTTCTTGGCCTCTCGGAGAAAATCACATGCTACATTTTTGCACCTTAACCCATTAAATTATAATATTTTAATATGTCCGGTCCAAACTCCGGTTATACCTTGGTTGACCCATTGACCCTTAAACCTGGGCTGCAACCGGTTCATTACCTTGTTCAATTTTTCGTTCCTTTCTATTATTCTAGTAAAATCTAAAAGCCGTGAGAGTATTAATGAAAATTTTTTTTTTAAAAAAAAAGTTAAAATCTAGAAGAACCTCCCTAAACTTTAGATGAGTTTGACGTAACTTTCTCAACCTTTTAAAGTTTAACTTTAACCTATTTTATATTTTAATTTTTGACATTAAGGTTGTATTTGGTTTGAGGAGAGGGTAGGAGAACGAGGACTTTTACCAAATTGTCATTTATGAAAAGAAAAATGTTTTTCGTTGAGAGTGTAGTTATGGAATATTGAAAAATTTCATAGGGCAATTTAGTTAAAACAAAATAAAAATTTTCTCACCCCTCCCCTCAAACCAAACAACACACTGTAAACTCTACCATTGATTTTACCATCAAGTTAAGTCAAATTAATGCAGATGACTTGATATATTACATGAATTAAAAAATGTTTAGATTCCCACATACCATTAAAACCCCTTTAGGATAGTTGCATACACCTCTGGTCTTATATATAGGGTAAAAAAAAAATATTGTCCTATTTATAAAGCAAAGAGAGAAAATTTTTATATGAATGTACAATTTTACTCTTTATTTATTTTTGTATTGACTTTATTTTCATGAGATATAGTATATATTAAATAGAGATAAAGTTGGAAAATTGTAAAATTTTATAAAAAAGTTAATGAAGTTTAAAGTATTGGTCTATGTGAAAAATATTGGAAATGCATTATATATAAAACTAGAAGAGTATAACTCCCATGACATCATTTCAAAATCTAAGTTCTTTTTTTTTTACGGAAAAAATTTAATTTTTTGTTGATTGCAGGATGTCATGTCATTCTCTTCTCCGTTGGTAACTTAATGGAAAAATAAATGATAAAGAGTTTAATATCATAGATTAAAACATCAAGGATATTATATGAGTTTAAACTTTGAAACGTCATGACCCGAAATTTAGGGAGATTTTTTATAGATTTTAACCAAAGGAAAAAAAAAAGGAAAAAAAAAGAAAAAGAAAGAAGGTGAGAGAAGAAGAAGCATGAAAAGACTCAGTGTTGAAAGAAGAAGAGTTTGCAATGTGCACACCAGACAGAAAGTATGGGGATAGTGAGATCCACCTCAGCTTCAAGCAACTAATATCAGAAGAAACCATACATGTCCCCTTCTTCCGTCACCATCATCATTACTTCCAAATAGATATTCTCAATCTCTTCAACGTTCACACACCCACCATTTTCACACTAACATCTATATATTTATGACATTGACACATCTCAACTCACAGTGAAATCAAAACAACCTTTAAAACTAACATTTAGCCAGACAACCCCCTGCAACTACGAGTGTTTGTGTGTATACATTCATATATTTGTGTGTGTATGTGTGATGATCAGATGATGTATCAGAGTATTACTGATACAAGTGTTACTGCTATATGTATCATCAGTTTGTTTGGACCACAAACTGAGTATTATTATATGTGGTCCAGCGCTTTGTTTTGTGTCACTGTCCTCTGTCAAAGTTTGAATCTACAAACTGCAGAAAAACAATGAGTATCAGAAGAACTCAGCCAGGTAACAGATCTATAGATTCATCATCTGCGGAGGGGAATAATGATATTAATTGCAGGCTGGCTGGCTAGCTACGAGAGCCAAAAGTAAACCAAGGCCAAAAACTTGTAGGATTAGTATTACCTGAAAGAAATATTTTCAGTAAATATTTAAACTCTGACGTGTGAATTTTACGAGTCCCTATGCTTATCTTTTGGGATAAACTCTCCTTTAAACTTATGTTCGTAACATCATACTAGCCTTTTAAAATTTGGCTCTCTCTTTGGACTTATGTCCATAACATAAGTGTTCTCATCAAGAGGTTGATCTTTACAGAAAGATCTACCCATAGAGGGTTCTAATTAGTAAAAAGCTGAGTGAAGTGTTGTGGAGTTGTTATCCCAGACATGGGTGCATTTTTATGAGTCTCATATTGGGAAGTCTAACAAAAAAATATGATTTATAAGTTCAAGGGATTCTCTCACTCTATAACCTAATATAGTAATATTTTGATATGGGCTCTTCCTTTAGCCTAATCCTGGTAATATCAAGCTAGTTTTATAAGATTGTGTTCTCTCTTTGGATATATGCCCATAACATATTATCATTCCCATGTTGACGAAATAATTGTGCATGTTTGGATTTGTAGTAGAAACTGTTTTTTTAGCATGATTTATGGTGCACGAAATAAATATGTTAGAAGAATTTTGTCTAAACTTGCATAAATGTACTTCTTAAACGCCAACTCAAACAGGCTTATGCTTTTAATATAGGAAGATTTCAGGTAATAAGATAGAAGTGGTGCTTTCTGGGTATGTTTCTGAAACCAATCTGCAGCGGAAACACTCATGATTTATGCAGGCCTCAAGCATGACATGAAGCAGCCTTTAACCATATTCATGCTCATCATAAATACTTAAAACCAGCCAGGGACCACCATAGATAGATATTGAACTTGTTGCTTGCTATATATATATATATATATAGGTTCAGAAAGCAGCTGGAACTCACTGTCAAAATCCAAAGCTATCATGGCCTCCAGCTTGTATTATTATTATCATTCAAATATTTCCCTAGAAATTCTCATTCAAAAAAAAAAAAAAAAAAAAAAAAAACACCCACACACACACAGAAGCAGTTCGCATTAAACACACAAATTCTAACTCATCAAAAGGACTAGCCTCAGACCAATAATAAGGTTGCTACCTTCAAATCCTGAAAACGGTGTCTTCTAATCACAAGACTAAGACGCTATACATCAGTTGTAGCCAGTGCATTGGTGAGAACCTTGTGCACTGGCCACCTTTTTTATATTCCAACTCACCCACTGTGAGTGCTCTCTCTGCGATAATTTTAGGGCTTTCTCTCTGTTACAAGCTGTTGAGCCAGTTAACAAGAATCTTCACACAAATTTTCCATATTCTGACGCAAATAATTCCACAAATGGCTTTACAACACGTGCCCTGTACTTCATATAAATATATGGGAAATACTTTGAAGGAAGAAAATCCAAGTGGTCCTGCCCTAGAATGACATCAACCACCAACGCTAAACCAAGTAAAAAATGCAGATTCTAACAAAATAGACAGAACTGAGAGGTTAGGCGGAAATGATAAACACACTTATTCTAAAACAAACACACTAATAAGAGAGCTTCACTTGACAATTTAATTAATAATAGTCAATACATTACTGAGGAAGTGGTCCAATGACCAGTCACATCACGTGTATTTACCGAAATATAATAATACTGAAGAAAAAGTGGGAAAAAGAATCCAGACCAAACTGTACTTGCATCTCGAACTCTTCAAGGAACTGGTTTAGTTTAATGTTTGCTCAGTTCTTTAATGTTTAAAGCTACAATATACTGTCATACACATGCAGACGCTTTTTTAAAATAATACGATCTTGAATCTCCTGTAAACCCAGAAACATCACTATGGCCTCAAAATTTTATAATATTAGGGTTTCATCATCGCTCACCGAACAACCGTTTTAAAAGCGCTAAAAATGTCCCTCATTTTGCCAAAACGCCTCAGTTCTCAACAACACTTCATGAAGAAAAGCAAATAATTCTTTAAATCACAATTGTTTGGGATCATGTTTGGGATCCTAAAAGTGTTTATTCACATAAAATAAATTAAGACAAAATTCATTACACTACATACATACCGTAAATCATGATTAAAAAATAACTGATTTTGAAAGTTTTGATCGTTGTTTCAAGAAAGAGACAAACCCATACTATCTTCAATTATTTTCTTGGGAAACGAGTTTTGATGATAATAATAATATAAATAGAGTGAAAAGTGATTTTAAATATATAGGGCTCACGAATGTCAAACCAACTGGAAACAGTATAGCTTCAAGTTCCAACCCCTGGCTCAAACCCCCTCACAGTGGGCAAGAATTTATAGGGTTTGTATAGCCTTTTGAACGCTGCAAAACCTGGTCGGACTTCAGAAGTTTAATCCCCAGAAAACAGAGAGAAAGAGAGAACTTAAACCTTTATTACATTATTCGATCGAAACCTTAACTAACACTTACCAATGAAATACAAAACCATTTTAAAGGTATTACTCGTACTAATAATATATATATAAGTAGTGATTATTAGTACTACTATAGTGAGTCCAAGGTTGGTGGGTGGGTTGTTCAGCTTCATACATTAAAAACACGTACTCACAGATATATGAGGAATAGTTTTATTTTTTATTGGTCTCTAGATCGCTGTAATGTTCCAGTTCCAATAAGTGAGGCAGCCTGCCTTAATTAGGTTCGAGCTCCAAAACAGAATGCAAGTAAAGTTAAGCCTTGTTTGTTGGTGTAGGCTTCATGCGAATCAATATACACTACCTACTTTTCAAATAAATATTAGAAATCTTGTTCATAAATCATCAATAATAAAATATAACTCGATGCACATAAACATAACATAATATCATCCTGATTAAGTGGGAATGGATGGAGTTCGCTTTTTTAAAATTTTTTTTTAGGAACAAAGTGACCGACACACTACATCGCCACTCTACACAGCTAGCTAGCTTGCTGCTTATCAAATAAGGCTTGAATCTCCAACCCCAAGTCACCTCAAATTTTTATTGATACATACTCGTCTAGTCCTAGCACTTCGAGTATTTTTCACCAAAAAAAAATCTTAAGCTTTATTAATTTTTCTATAGAATTCAATAAATTTTCAATTTTGGCCCCTATTTAATATACATTGTATCTCATAAGAATAAAATTGATACAATAATAAATGAGTGATAAAATGATACATTCATACAAAAATTTTCCTCTGCCATATAAATATATAAATAGGACCAATTTTTTTTTTCTCTCTCTACCCTATATATAGAATCAAAGGAGTATAAAATAATATACTCAGGGTAAGTGATCCTATTTATGAGGCACATCTAACATGTTTAACTGAAACCAAAAAACTTTAAATCACATGAACTAAGTGCACATGGTTACCAAGTGACTCTTGAGGCACGTACTTATGCCTCAAATCGTGGCCTCGAGTCCTTGATGAGGTGTTCTTGGGTGAAGTATGTGTTACTTCTCAAAGGACAAATCCTCTAGAGGGGAGGACAATTCTTGCCACAGTAGTGGTTGGCTGTTAAGCAACTTTTGGTTATTTAAAAAGGGGAAAACATTTGATTACCACTCTTGCAATCTATACCACGCTGTACCTTTTTATAAGTCATTTGTACCTCATTCTCGTAAACCAAAAAAAACATTAAATGAATAAATTTTTCCATATTTACCCTTATTTATGAAATGGTGCACATTTTTTCCCACGTCCTTTTATCTTTATACATTTACACCTCTCTCCTCTTTTCCCAATATGCCCAACCAATAGTGCATGAGTAAAATTGACAAAACCTCGTTTATTACCCTACACTTATATTTTGAGCAAAACTTTTTGAGTACAAACGACTTATAGAAAGGTACAGACTGGTATCCCTTTATTTGCATAAATCCCAAAATGAGATCTATTCATACCTTGTGTCAGCTTCTTGTGATACATTATTCCTTCAATTTACACATAATAATGCCCTGTCAAAATAGGTCCATGAAAAACTACCAACAAAATCATTAATTCTAAAATACGCATCACAGATTGCATTGATTACGAGACAAAAGTCTTGTAAATATTGAAACAACATCATAACTAGCTACCATTCTAATCCATGCCAGCAAAAGTTTTGTGGGGTAAAGACTAGCAATGAGGTCAGCAATTCAAAACAAATAAGTTTTAATGGTAAATTATGCATAGATTTGAAATGATAATTAATCAAGCTCTATTCCAATCAATGATCATCATCAGTATGGTAAAAGATCACATCAAGGTAAACTAGTCAATCTCGTACAGAGATATGGTAAATTATAACACCCAAATTGTGTAAGCTCAAACAACATAAGTTCCCCAATGTGTGCAATTATGCCACATGAAACAAGATATTGTTCTATCCAAGAAAAGTATACAGAAATAGTAATCAAATGAATGAGTAATGATATTAAAGATATAATATAGACATCATATATCTTATTTAGTGTATGTGCAATATAATAACTATGATCCTTCTCTTCTTAGGATACCAAAGGAGCTATGTCTCCAAAAAGGGAGAGAGGAGGAAGATATTGCGGGCATAAATATCATACAGATACAAAGAGGGAAAGCATTAACCAAATATAAAATTCATAGTAAGTCACACTGTTCGCAAATCATGAACAAACAGTGAGTTCATTCATCATTAGACTTTGAGCAATTCACAGGATCCACCTACAACAAGTATCTTTGTCCTGCTAAATGAGGTTTGTTACATGAATTACATGGCGTATCTACTGTACTCTACCAACCTAGTTAAGAAGGCAGCTAAAAAAAAAACAGTGAAAGGGAGCTCCCTTCAGTCCAAGCAAAGACAAGGAAAGGATGAAATTTACCTCCTGCATCATTCACACATTCACAATAGCCTGTATTGAAGAAACCTGTGTTCTATTGTGTTTGAATGAATGAGTCAGCAGCTAATTCAAACCCTTTACCCTTCCATGAGTGGACTGAAGGAAGCTCTCTTAAACTGTTAATTCCTCATCATTTAATTAAGCCTCTCAATTAAACCTAATTAATAAATATACATCCCTAAGGGAAAATTGATACCAAGATTAATGCGATTCCAATTAGTAAAGACCATTATATATGCAAATTTTGCAAATAGGCTATTTGAATCAGAGCATGGTACAAAATTTTGATGAATTTTGGGCATATCACAACTTACTGTATCCCCAGAAAACAAACAAAATTTTGACCAAAAAGGCACCAATTCCAGACCATAACATTTCAATTATACAACGGAAATTGAACTACAGCTTTGAACAGCAATTTGTTCAATAAGCCCTAATCCTAGGTCTTGCAGCAAACACATAAAAAATATTTGATTATTATACACTAAGTTTTAAAACATACTGCAGAAACGAAGGTGAGTAATTTAGAATGAAACATGCTTAATATTCCTTTGATCAAAATACCGGTAGAATTAATGTTATTATCAGAAAATGAAAGGGGTGAAATTTATATAGGTTATTAAACAAACGAGCTAAAATTACTCTACAAATCAAATCAAATTAACTATATTTCTTACTGCCTTTTCGTGGTCACAGTGCGAGGCAAGCTTCGACTGCTAAACGACGATCAGAAGCAGCGCTGAAAGATGAGAGAAACAAAGCAATAACACGACATGAAAAAATAAGGGTAAAGAAGTTTATGAATTATTAGTAGAAGACCAAAAGAGAAGGAAACAAATTTTGGAACACGAAAGGTTAGGAAGAAGCAGAGGGAAGAAGGAGGAGGAGGAGAAAGAGAAATTAAGTGTCACTGTCTTCATGAGCGTCAGAGAAAGAAAGGAAAGCGATTGAAGATCTCATATGTATCCACACAAATCTGGCAAAAAGCATTATATTTCCCAAAAGAGATCAAACATATAAACAAAGCAGAATTCTTTTGACAGCCAAATTTTCCCAACTTATAAACCCAAAACATATATTTATATATATATGGACGAGGTAGTATGAATAAATAACACTACCTGTATCAGAAATCAGAAAACAAAAAGAAGACTACTACATGTTAGTCTTTCCATTGTTCTCGTTTCTTCTATACTCACTATCATCCTGGGTGAAAGAGACCTTTATATCACAAGCACATAATCACATATGAATAAAATCCAGGTACTGTAAAATGTGAAGAAAAGAGAGAGAGAAAGAGGATGATGGTCTGAGAGGTGATGGGAGGTTGCTTTAACCCCCCTCTCTCTTCTTTTGTGGCAGTGCCCTATTCTCTGTCAGACTGTCTTTCAAGTCTCTCTCTCTCTCTCTCTCATGTTTTTGTGCATTGAAAGTGATGAAGGGGGGAGCGTATTTATAGGATGTGAGGGCACTGATGCGACTGGGGGAGAAAATAATTAACCAGGGTATCTCCTAATTATATAGTATATCTGGCATTAAATGTCAGGAAAATGACGCAGTAAAGGCTACCAGCCATACCCTTTTATATATATATATATATATATATATATATATATATATATATATATATATATTTTAAAATTGGTCTTATAATTCTGAGCAAAAAAAATTGGTCTTATAATAATAACCAAAATATTTTTTCTAAAAGAAATGCAAAAATGACCAAGAGGCGAAAAGACAAAAATTATAAAGCTTAAATACAAATTTTAGATGGATTAAGGTACAAATTGGTAAATAAAGTGTTACGTTAGGAATGCTGGGTATAGAAATGTTTTAAAGGAAGCAAAATAACCAATGATCAATTGAAAATAAGTAAAAATATCAATGAATAATTTAAAATATGTAAAAATAACACAATCCCCGTTTTGGTCTATTTGCCGAAATTTTAAATTTTTCATTGGTATTTTTACTTCCTTTCAATTGTTTATTGATATTTTTACTCCTTTAAAATATTTCTATGACTAATACATCTTAACTTATTTTAGATTGAAGTAAGTATTGAAGAAAAATAAGGAGAGACAATAGATTATAGGGTTAAGTACCATTTTGCCCTAGGAAGTATCGCCGAGGACCAATTTTACCCGGAAGTTTCTTCGGGAGCAATGTTGCCGCGGAAGTTTTTTTTAGGAGCAATGTTGCCCCTCAGTCAGCGGTCCTTGAGTTAATTGACCGTTAACGGAGGGGCAAAATTGCTCCCAAAAAAACTTCCGAGGTAAAATTGTTATTTAACCCAAAAAAAATGTTAAAAATGTTATTTACGGTATCATATATTTTTAATTCTTATTTATATAATATCTAGGGGTGGAAAGCAGTAAAGTTGCGCCACAAATTGTAAGCTTCACATACTTAACAGTCGGCACATTCGACAACAAAGTGGCTTGAGCACGACGTGGGCTGTTAGAAGCGGTTTTTCGGCACTGAGCCTGGCTTTGTGCCCTATTAAGGCGACCTATATTTTTAAAAAATTTATAATTAGGCTAATAGGCCACGTGCGCCTCACCGCAAAACTGTATACTTCAAACAAGCCAAAAATAAGCCTATTTTAAAAGCGAGAATTAAAGGTGAAGCACAAATTTTGTTGGCTTGTTTCCACCTCTAGATATTATATAAATAAGAATTAAAAATATATTATATCATTTTTAACAATTGTTTTTTACTCCCAGGAGTAATTTTGCCCTGGAAGTTTTTTTTGGGAGCAATTTTACCCCGAAAGTTTTTTTTCTGTGAGCAATGTTGCCCCTCCGTTAACACCTCTAACGGTCAACGGTTAGTTGACCGTTGACGGAGGGGTAACATTGCTCCTAAAAAAAACTTCTGGGGCAACATTTCTCCGAAGAAACTTCCGGGTAAAATTGATCATCGGCGATACTTTCGGGGCAAAAATAAACCTTAATCCTAGATTATATACCAAGCGGATTCATAGGTCAAACCTCCAACGCTCTCTCCAATGCTCCATGACTCGAACAATAATTTGATGCTCACATAGGATCAAAACTACTCAAATCACCATACAAGAGAAATAGGGAGAGAGAGAAAGAAAGAGTCTGAAAACTCAATAGTTGGGGCGGTGGCAGCTAAAGGAGATGCATTTTATTTATAGGGTTAAGATGCTCTATTAAATTGAAAGATGTAATCACTCCTTACTTGCCCTCTAATGAAATTAAATTAATTTTGTAATACGAGGCTGTTTGTACCTCAATTCTCTTACAGCATATAATGCTGATTTATCTCCCTTCACTTGATTGAGAAGCTTTATTATTTCATGTCACTTAACATAAGGTTTCGTCAAGTCATCCCAAAACTACGTCGTTTTGGAAGTTAGGGAAATTAATGAAAGGTGTTTTAGTTAAATTCATATAATAAATATAAAAATAAAAATACCAAAACACCCTTCATTAATTTCCTTAACTACCAAAATGACGTAGTTTTGGAGTTAGGAGAATTAATGAATGATCTTTTGATAAAATTCATATAATAAATATAAAAACAAAAATACCAAAACACCCTTCATTAATTCTCCTAACCCCAAAATGACGTAGTTTTGAAGTAACTTACCATAACTTTATGTCAAGTGACATGACAAACGATAAACTCATCATATATATATATATATGTGTGTGTAAGTGTGTGTACACATACATATACCTATGCATATTATATATATATATATGCATGCGTGTGTGTGTACATATATATAATCTACCATTACTTTAATTAACATATTGATTACTACTATATATGGCAAAATAACTAACGTTGATTTACTAGTATTTGTTACGGATTCTTCACAAAACTATGACTCATAGTTTAAATTATAAGCATGATACTATAATTTAAGATATGCTTGATAGGAAAAATGTAATAAAAGTTAAAATGAAAATATACTTATGAGTGACAAATTTGTTGCATGATTTCAAGTACAAACGAAAATATATGCATGACCTCTTAGTTACAATGCAATGCAAAATACTTTTACTGGCGCAACCAACAATTTTTACATCACTGAAATAATAAGTTTTTTTTATTATAATTTGGTAAAAGTAATTATAGTCTTCTGAAACTGTGTTGGTAATGTATATTCATAAGTAAAAAATTTGTTTTACGAAGTCAAGTAAATAGATGTTTTTTTCCCAAATTGTATGAGGGATCCAATGATCATAGGGCCCATTTGGTTCGACCTTATTGCATCTTACAATGCAATGCAATATTAATTATAGAATTAGTGTTTGGTATGATTTTTAAGTAAGCTGTAATGATTTATTTTTTAAATAATAATTTAAAATTAAAATATCACAAAGTCTATTTTCCCTTAATTGTGACGATGACAATAGTGGTGGTGGAGTTGATGGGCAATGGTGGTTTAATTTGGCGGTGGGGGTGGCAAAGGCAAGTAGTGACAGCAACAGTGAAGGAGGAGGTAGTGGTGACGATGGCAGGTGGTGACGGCAACAACAATGGAGGAGATAGTGGCAGTGGCGACCGTAGTAGTGGTGGAGGTGGCGGCAGCAAGGTAGTGATGGAGGAGGATGAGGTAGTGGAGGCGATGACAAGTGGTTACAGCAATAACGATGGAGGAGGAGGTAGGGGTAGCGGAGGCAACAATGGAGGTAGTAGTGGCGAGGGGTGGTGATGGCAGCAGTAGAGGAGGTATTGGTGGCAACTGGCGATGACAAGTAGTGATAGGGACAATGGTGAAAGAGAAGGTAGTGGCGGGGGCGACAGAGAAGGGGAAGGTAGTGGTGGCTAGCTTGGCGTGGCAAGTGAAATGAGATAAATGAAAAAAAATACAAATGAGACTAATGGGTAAATTGAGCTTTTTCAACCATGCAATAGGGTGGTAATGAGTATTCATACGAGGAGGCATAAATGGATTATCAATTTTTTTGTAATCATCAATATCATGGTAAACCCTATTACCATTTTAAATAACAATAAAACACTCTTCTCATGATTACTTACTAATGCTATCATGATTATCATTACAGTCATGCAATGAAGTTGAACCAAATGGACTTATAGTCTTATTTGTAGGGTAGATCCAGAAAATTACTAAAGGGGGCACCATTGGCGGAGGGATTCGGGGCGGCGCCCTAGAATTTTTTTTTAAAAAGAAAGTTTTAAATGTATTAAAAAAACAAAAGAATATAAACAAGAAAATAAAAAATAAATTTTTTTTCCATGAAATCAAGTTAATACTGAAGATGTAATAAGAGAGTCAATTATTTTACAAACCTGTCATTTAGAAAAGTAAGGCCTTTAATTTAAATACGGTTAGAAATGCAGCTACATAAATTACAATAAAGGGTGGGCACTCAATAAGTTCAAGTACATATATTTTAATAACAAAAGTATATTACAATAAAAATAATTACAATGTCATCCTTATAAACCTTATTTTTGGAATTCCATAATAATTGCCTTATCATCAATGTTATCAAATACATCTTTTTTAATATAAGACACTAAACAATCATTCAACCATTCATTCCTCATCCAGTTACGAAGTGTAGTCTTGATGTATTAAAGGTGTGTACTTAATTTAAGGATGGACAATCATTTAAACATGTATTAATTTTTTTAAAAAAAAAAAAAAAAATAAAAAAAAAATCCTCAATTCTCCAATTCAAGGGTGGGCACTTATCCCTAATCTACTACCTGCATCGCCCTTGCTTATTTGGCCTAGTATCACACAATTACTCTATTGTGCCTATATATTAATTGGGTCAATGTGAGGATAGTTCTTCATCACCCTCTCAATCAGAGCTTCCCTTAGTGTACTTGGAGCTATTTGAGCTACATGATGTCTGCAAAAGTTTTTTAGAAATCTGACCATTGACTACCTTTGGCAAGACCATGGTTTAGAACTACGGTTTATTTCTTTCTATTTGTTATAAAACTGAAGAAAATGTAAAGAAAAGTAGAGAGAAGTCAGAGAAAAATTCTAGAGAGATGGAGGAATTCTCATTTCAAGTGTGTTCTGAATGTTTACACAAGGCCTCTATTTATAGACCTTCAATAGTTACTATGCAATGGACATCCACATAATAATATATTTATAACACTCCCCCTTGGATGTCCATTATGAATGTGCCTCATTAAAAACTTTAACTAGGAAAAACCCGAGGTGGGATAAAAACCTAGCCAAAGAAAAGAGTACATCATCCATTGATACACTTTCTAATGTTGCCTCATTAAAACCTTTCTAGGAAAACCCAGTGGGACAAAACCTAGATAAGGGAAAAAGAGTACAGCGTGTATCGACTCCCCCTCTTTATTACATCAGATTTTTCTCCCCCTGATGACAACATTACATACAATAACTTTGTAAAGATGAAGAACTATATTTTGTTGATAATCAAGATACATTCGTGCTTTATGGTACTTCTGGACCATGTAGTTCTTCTTCATCTTCTTTTCAATTTCTTTATTTCAGTAGTCGAATATTGTATTGTTCACTATGGAACAATAAAAACATCCATTCTTATCATTCATTTGTCCATTGTGTACCTGCAAATTCTAAGTTTGCCAATAAAAGCATAACGAATATTAACATAATTACTAAATAATCACATAAATATCAGATACTTCGAGATCTTTTCATAAAGATGCATGGACATATAGAATTATTTTGTGCA
Organism: Acacia melanoxylon; assembly: GCA_019022615.1. Classification (NCBI taxonomy): domain Eukaryota; kingdom Viridiplantae; phylum Streptophyta; class Magnoliopsida; order Fabales; family Fabaceae; genus Acacia; species Acacia melanoxylon. The sequence continues at coordinate 9,330,525 of JAFJYJ010000002.1, forward strand.
TCATTCTTTCAATAAATATTTAGGCTTCAGGCCATATATAGACTTATTTAATAATATTTTCGAGAACTTGAATTAAATGCTTTTAACATCTTGAATCCTTCAGGGACTTGTGCTTCATGCACTTTAATTCCTTCAGGGATATATATACTTCTGGCATTTTTTAATCCTTCTGGGACATGTGCTTCAGGCACCTTATGTCCTTCTGGGACATGTGCTTCTAGCACCTTCTTATTAATTTTGTCTTATGATCCACATTATCATTCATTATATCATATGTTATATCATAAGCAAATATATTGTCAACGTTGACATTCTTTTGGTCACATCGGATAATATTCATAGTTTATTGAGATCTCATTATTTTCACATTTTTCATGTATCTTGGTCTCTTCTGGGACTACAACATTCTCTTCTGGAGATATCTCTACTGGAGATAATAACTCTTCGGAGATAGCTCTTCCGGAGCATTTAACTTTATTAATTATCCTCAACTCGATCATCTATATTCTTAGCTCCTTTTCTCTTTTGAGGATTTATCTTTAAAATCGATGGACCTACTACGCTTCGGGCGTGGTTTAAATTTATTTATAGTATGTTGTCCTTCACGGACATCAATTACGATAGGAGCATTAGCAGTTGAAACATGTGACTTTATCACTTTCTTTAGGTCAGTAAATGCTTCCGGCATTTGATTAGCTAAATTCTGCAAATGAATTATCTTTTGAACTTCCAGTTCACATTATTTTGTGTGAGGATCAAAATGAGCCAATGATAATTCATTCTCGCTAATTTCTTTTCTCAAGCGCCTTTTTCTCCCCCTCATGTTGGGAAAACAATATCTAATCTCAATTGACAAATCATGCAGTGTAAGTCTCCTAAATCCATTTGTTACCTTTAGAAACATCATTTTGTTCCATTTAGAGACAAACAAGAAGAAGAAGGTCCTTACACTGCATTTAACCCAACATTCATTCTATAACAATCTATGTGTATTGTGGAGAATTTATAAGTATTGCACATTCAAACATTCTAAGATAGAATTAGTCTGGTTCTTGACCAAAAACTAATTTTACGGGGAGAGTTTTGTTGGATTATATAAACGATATAATAATCAAATATACCAACATAGAAACTTTGTTCTCATAAGCGTTGATCTAGCTATTTATGGATGCTTTAATACATGATTTTGGATCGTATAACTGGAAATAGTGTGTTTAATATATACAAACATCATTGCAAACTTCAGGTTGCATTCTTACAAACTTCTGGTTGTATGCTTTAAAAACTCACATGTAATCCTTTTGTAGATGCATTTTTCAGATTTACATGCTATTTTGATGGGCCCATATAAATATGTTTGATATATTTCCAGAGATACTGAGATCCATTACTGTAACATCCCATTTTCAAAAGCAGTATAATTTTTTTTTCATCAGAGTAGAGCATTGGAGCGATTGAGTAACTGATACATATATTTATAAATGCCGTAAGTCCGGCTGATTTACGTAAACGGTACATTGACCGAGAGTTTTCAAAATAAATAACACCCGAAGAAAGTCTTCGGGTCTTTGTGCGGCTGCTCGCCTTTCTCCTCGGTTCTCGGTTCTCCGTAACCGACGCTATGATAAGAGCGAGATCCAATTACAATTTGGATCTCAGTAACTTAACCTCATGCTTAAATACGACTACATATACACGACAAGCAATCAATACAAATAGTCCATAACGAGATGTATGATTAAAAACACGTAACCACGTATACAAGATAATAACCACGTATGTAACATAACCTCGTATGATACAACAATAATAACCTCGTATATGACATAACCTCGTATGTAACATACCGTGTATATAGCATAACCTCGTACACTACTACACAACAATCACATACAATCATATAATAAACATTAGAGCTAGTGTTACAAAGACGCGAACGTACCTTTTGGCGGTACAACGGAACTTTTACGGAAAAACGTGAAATTCGACAAATGCGGTTCGACGTCGAAGTATTCTAATCAGAATAATAACACACTTATGAATATTTGGCAGCATTACAGGCATTTTAGGTGAAAAAGACCATTTTGCCCTTACTACCCCTAATTGGCGGAATTTCGCCAGAACTTCGTTACTTTGTCCGTATTCCATTTCAAAATTTTCCCCACTATGTTTTTACCTCGTCGGGCATCTTTCAATGCAATGAGGCATAAAAACAAGTATAGGAATATATTCGAAACTTCTTAGATCAAAACAACGGTTCTACTATAACTACCGAAAGAACTACGGAAACTAAAAACTAAGAGCGAAGAACTTACTCGGAGCAAAGCGAATTTTTTGCGAGCTTCTCTCTCTAGAACCTCTCTCTAGGTTTCGAATTTGGTGTGAAGAATGAGAGCAAGAGAGCTTGCTATTTATAGGGAAAAATAGGGACAAGGTGGGAATTTCCACAAAAGTCTTCGGAGATCGGATTCGGCCGTTGGATCGCATTTTTGAGGACAAAACACTCTTGGCCATCCATGGTCAAGATCGAAATCTAAGAGCCCAAAAGTCAATGGATGAGTTGTCATCCATGATGGCTCTTGCTTTATGGCCTCCCATCCGATAAAGCTACCCGATCGGTGTCCGTTTCGCGCGATTTTGCAGAAACTCAAAAATGCGAGCGTGTAAATTTGAAGGTCTTTTCATCCTCTTTTTGATCATATCCAGGTATTCTCCGGTGCGTCGGAAGATATTCGGACAAACGCGTCCCATTTTAAATCGCTTCCGATAGAACCAACTTACGGACAATAATTCGCCGAATCGTAAAACGTCCAGTTGTTGCCTAACTTAATCTCGTGTTTAAAAAGACGCAATTGTTTCTATAGGTTCTCACTTTGCCTATCGACTCTACTCTATCGATCGACTTTTCATCTTATTTGAAATTAGGGTTTTCGGTTGCGGAAACAACGCCACAGTAAATTCTTTCTTCGTGTAAAAATTCACTTGTTCTTAATTTGATCAGTCTGAAAAGACTTTTACTTCTGGTTTACCTGTAGAATTTATTTCTAACTTTTCCCCCCTTTCTATATCTTTGACTCACCGCATTATATTATTATTTTATTCTAATTATCATTTTAATTATTTAAAAATTTGTTTAATTAAAAATAACCATAATTTCGGCCCCCTCTTTTAAAAATTCAGTTTTAATTATTTTTCCATAATTTTTTCCATTTTTTAAAATATAATATTTTTACCAAAAATTCCCGTTTTACCCCTAGCCGTTAAGGCTTAATCAGACCTAATTTCTTCGTTTAGTGATCTTTTTAGGATCAGGTTTCTTCATATATTTATCTTTACCAATTTTACAGTATATTGTTATCTTGCAAAATTTTATCTTGACATTTTCATTTTATATCCTATGTAAAATATTAACAATGTTTACTCCATCAGGTTACTTTATGGTTCGAAATGCTTTTTAAACTTTTCTTCATGTTATTTCCTCTGAAATAATTTATTAAATTCTCATAATTAGGGATAACACTTCCATATTTTTCTCATAATTTTTCATGATCTTTCAAAGTATTTATCATAATATTTTTAGTTGTTTTTATCACCATTATTTCATTTTTAGTCATTCTCGTTTCATCTGATCTTTCCGTAACTTTTTTAACAATTTACTCTATAATTATGACAATTTTCTGTAATAGTTTTAAACTTATGATTTTGCTTTATCAAAATATTCGTTAATTTCCTTTATCTCAAAAATTCCAGATTTACTAAAATCCGGGTATTACAATTACAAATCATGATCAATGAGAACAAGCATCATATAACATATAAACAATATGTTGGTTATTCATGAAGAATCTTCTAGTTCTTCAATGAATGTCAATACATAATCTTATTTGCATTATGTATATATGACTTGGAAGATCAAAACAAGTCATGCTAACAATTAATTTAAATCAAGTAAACTTCTTGTTTCTCGTAACATATATTTCAATCAATCATAAATTTTTCAATACTATGACATCCATTTTGGGAGATCTATTAGATAATGTGAGAAGTATATAACTTTTCAAACATTATCTTATACTTGTATTCTAATTCACACTTGTTTTCTAACAATCTCCCCTCAAGTGTGAGTCATATAAACATTTTCAAAATCATTTTGAAAAATTTATGTTTAGTCTTCGGGAGTAAACATATAATATTACATCACTAAATACGCAGTCCACCATATATGAAGATATTCATAATCAAAATAATGTAGAATCACATAGATTTAGAATCTCACATATGATTCTCATAGCAATAAATTTATGAAATATTAGGACAAAATGACAACAAATTAATCATTGCATTACCTTCTGGGCTTATTCTTTCTCTGTAGTTCATTGCCCTTTTATTGACAGATATTGGCTTTGTATTGACAAACTTCTAGTTTGTATTTACAATCCCTATATTAAAAGTTGTAAACTTCTGGTTTACAAAAGCATACGTTTTCTATATTATATCTATTTCTACAAATATCTTATAGAGTAATCAATACATAATTTTATTTCTTTCAGGGTAAAATATTTACTCGTCCGGAGCCTTCAATCAAATGTATTCTAATGTGATTAGAATACAAACTTAAAACCTTATGGCTTCAGGCCATTTAAAATTCATGGCTAAGGAACTCTTTCTATCAGGATATGATCAGAACATAATACATTTTAATGCACAAAATTCATATTTTCATATACTAGATTCATAAAGCAATCTTAGTCATATTATTTCAGCTTAGATCATATTCCAACCAGTCCTCAATCATACCATATTAATTCTAACATTCTTCATACCTCAAGGTATTCAGATCTTAAATCAAGAAGTTTTAAATTTTTCAAATGTTTACCAGAAACTCACCCTTCTCGAGATTACTATCATCTTAGAACGCTTACGATCAGAATTCCATTTTCAAAAATCAGTCTGACGTCTCGAATCAGCTGCACATCCAAGATAGATTTCCCAGAGATACGTTCATAAAATAATTTTTCACGCGACGTACAATTGTCCAATCAGTGTAAAGCTAGCCGTTGCAAGGCCCCATTAGGGTGCACTAGGCTGAGCTAGTCGTTACAAGGCCGCATTAGGGTGCGGTACCGTAAAGTTCCGCGTGATCAAAAGTCTACACGGTTCTGAGCTAATGACAGATTAGGATGCGGTACAGCTCAATTTAAATTGAATCTAGACGTTACTAGCTCAGTTATAAATCGAGGAAGACGAAGGGTAAATGCTTTACTCACTATCAAGTTTTTCAAAACTTCAGCATACCCATTTCCTCTGCATTCATACCTTTCTCTTTACTACTTCTACTATCTTCAAATATGGCAGTCCAAGCAACTACATTCCCGTTTGATTCATATAGCCCTTCTTTTCTCGAAGCTACATTCTATGATAATCGCCTAACACATTGGCTGACTTATCTAGCATTGCACCATTTTCATATTCTTCTTTACTTTCTTACAATCCTTTAGAGGTGTACGTTCCTCCTTCTGCCTCAATGCTTCATGTTTCAACTTCTCTTCCAGGGGCTAATGTACCTCATCCATCCCCTAGGATTCAAGATCCGACTCCTTTAATTACAAACCAAGAAGCATCTGAAGCAGGTCCATCAAGGCGACCAGTCAAAAGATGTCGTAACATGGCCGAACTTATGGAGTCTACTAAACCTTCTTCTCCAATGAACCCTGCTCCCAATCTGGTAGAAACTACTACCCTTTTTTCCAGTCTAGCTAAAATTACTAACCCTTTTTCATGTGGTTGTTGCCATGTTCTACGTGAAATTATTCATACCAATGGTCTTCATCATCAGAGGCTTGAAGTTCATGGAAGGATTGACATGATCTGTCATGCTATCCATCACCAAAATGTACAAAAAGGTTCTTCCAACCTTCAAATGTATGATCTCAGTAAGAAGAATATAGAGGAAATCAAAGATTTTCTGACACAATATTGCATTAAACAAAATGCATCAGGGTATGTCTTAGTGCCAAATCCATTATCATCCTATTATGAGGCTCTATGTGTTGGTTTAGAATGGACTGAGTCTCATAATGAACTATTTGGTAGTTCAATCAACATGGAAAATAGATCTTCTAAAGGAAAAGAACCCTTGAGTTGAAGATGATTTTCATGAACCGAGTGAAGCGTATAGGGCAAGACTTGAACAACACAAAAGAGCAGAAGCAATGACACTGAAAGATTTTTGTAATTTCTTCCATTTGACCCTTGAGGAAACGAGTCAGCAGATAAATTTGGGCATAGGTACCATAAAAAGAATATGTCGTAAGGAAGGGTTAAGAGATTGGCCTCACAGAAGGCTTTCAAAACTTATGAGACGAGTTGCTGCACTAAGAAAGGCATTACCGCAACTGGATCCTGTCTCAAGAGAATCAGCTCAAGAAGAAATTAATGAACATCATCAAAAGATGATTCATCTTTGTAAAGGGGTTGTTCCGATTGTTGCTCTTCTTAATTGAAATCATAATTTTTATTTTATTTTGGTAAATAGGTCACATTCTAATTTTCTTTTCAGTCCAACATTCATGATTTATTACTATCCGAATATGGGGTGCTCTATAATTTACTTCTCATATACCATCATTCTAATTCTCATACATATAAATGGAATTATGAATTGACATATGCTTTAATTGCATACTAATGGTAAAATAACAATTATTAATGCACTAATGGTAATTTTCATGTAAATAGTAATTACTACACAAATGGTAAAATAATAATTACTATTATAATTTACTACATCAATAATAATTATCGTGTGAATAGAAATTATCCAATGGTAATTACTATGCAAATAGTAATAATAATAATAAAATAAGCAAATAGTATAATATTAATAAAATATGTAAATAGTAATAATAGTAATTATAATAATAAAATATTAAAAACACGTGGGACCCATTTGCCAAATTTTTCAAACATACGACAGATTTTTTTACTATGCAAATAGTAATTATAGTAATAAAATATTTAAAAGACGTGGGACCCAGAAAAATTTTCTCCGCACGCCTTCTTCTCCTTTTTCTTCTCGTTTCGAACTTCTTCTTCCTTTCTAATTGACATCGCTCACAAAAGATATTTAATAAAATCATCAATCAAAACTTAATAGAAAACATACCTGAGTAAAAAGAAATCATTTTCACCGATCCAAAATCAATCTTTCAGCTAAAATACCTCCTTTAAAGCGATTTGAAAAACTTCTTCCTCTCCATTGAAGGTGAACGGCGGTAATAATCAACAATACAGGAGGAGGCTCAGTTGATTAGAGCCTCGTGCTGATAACGTGTTATAAAACTGAAGAAAATGTAGAGAAAAGTAGAGAGAAGTCAGAGAAAAATTCTAGAGAAATGGAGGAATTCTCATTTCAAGTGTGTTTTGAATGTTTACACAAGGCCTCTATTTATAGACCTTCAATAATTACTATGCAATGAACATCCACATAATAATATATTTATAACACTATTATTATTGTGGTTTGTTTTTGTTTCTAGCTCAAACTCATTCAGCATTCGTTGTTCATGAGTTGGATTTCAACGTGTGTAATCCTTATCCTCTAACAAAGTTTGACCTTTTATTAAAAAAAAAAAAAAAAAAAAAAAAAACTTGGTTGGTAATTTTAAAATTGTAATTAATTTTTAACTTTAAAAATGTTATAATATCATTATTATTGCATCTTTCATGTGCGTACGTATCGTACCTTGAAATTAATCCATTTGGTTTCATTCCTTACAAAAACAAAGTACTAAAGAAAGATTCACCACACAAAATTTATTGGTAAAAGATAGTATACCATATATTACTTTTAAATTTTAATACTTAATGGTATAAGATTTTGTCTGAGTATAAAAAAAAATATACAATTTTATCCGCAGTGCAAATTACACTAAAACTTATAAAAAAGATCAGAGATAAAATTTATTTAAAGATCAAGGTTTAACCTACCTTTAATGGGTGCAATCTACCTTCAACTGCACAAAACCTATCTTCGGTTAGGTACAAAATAGAAAATATTCATGCATAGTTAACTATACGTGGCACCCGCTAAAGATAAATTATAACTACTCATGAATCTTAGTCCTTAATTGCCACCAATGATTTTTCAGCAATTTTCTTCTTAAAAAAATTATATCCCAAAACAATGTAAATGCATGTATATATGTATTGATTATTTTTATTGATTAATTTTCATAATTGCTAGGATGAATATTATATTCTTTCATGGTTTTCATATTTAAAATATGAGAAAAACACTTCTCACGTTGAAGTGTATTCTCATGTCATACACATGAAATGGTAGGACCCACATATACATATAATGAATTATATATATGTGTGTGTGTGTGTGTGGGTCCCACCATTTCATGTGTGTGTAGGAATCTTCTTCTTCTCATGCAACATGAGAAGTTTAAACTCCTTAAAATATATCTACCAAATCCAAATAATATAAAAGTAAATATAAAAGCATAGAGATCCGAATTGAACCAATGATATATACGGTGCCGGGTCACCCGATCCTGTCAATCAAGCCATCAATAAATAGTTGAATTGGGATACTATTAACCTAGTTAAACTATCAGGTTAGTCAAGAAGGTTAGAATTGATATTTGGAGAAATTATTTTTTAAAAAAAGGATTAAGTACCAATTTTGCCCCTGAAGTACACCTCCAGAAGCAATTTTGCCCCTTAAGTATTTGTTGGAGCAATGTTGCCCCTGATGTTCCTAATCGTAGCAATGTTGTCTCCATCTGACGGTTTGACCAACGTTCGTCTGCCACATAGGATTATTTGACACCTAGGACAGCCACATTGGACTTAAGGTCAAATGAGTTTTGACTTGTAAGCGAATATCAAGTTAACTTTTGAGTTATCGTTTTTGACCAAGCCAATATCAACTTAACTTCTTATTTCAAGTTAACTTCCCACAATGCCAAAAACCTGTACAGTAGAGCTTCGCGACTGCAATTTGTTTTAGGCTCCCTAAATCCTCGTCGAGCCATCCTACTTCAATCTACCCAAAATGAAATAAAAAAAAACCCATCGAAATCCGTTGAATCATCCGACCTTCGACCGAATCAACTCTCTTCTAACCTAAATCCCTCTTCTTGGCCTAGTCGTGTGAAGAAGCCCTCGAAGAGATTCCGGGCAAAAGTCGCTATTGACGAAGAATGTTCCCCAAAATCGAAAAAGAAATCCGTGATGATCAACCAGCGATTATTGCTTCTGAATTGTCGAAATCAAAGGATAAACAAGTGGTTGCAGCCCCGCCGAGCAAACGGATTAAAACAACTGTATTGACCTCTTCTTTTCGCGATGAATCAGCACCTAAGGTATCTGAGTCATTGCCTCTGCCTAAAACTGTTCCTATTACTGGTCCTGTACCTTCCTTAATTGAACCCTCTAAATTCATTGTGAATTTTCTATCTTATAGTAACTTGATGTTTTTGTAAAGGAACCGTGAGTCAATACTTTTAATAAAGCTCTTATTAGAATCTTAACTTGAAGTTAGTTTTGCCTTACCTCAAGTTAACTGCGTTCAAAATTTAAATATTCTCTTTCGCGCCAGAATCTATTTTTTTAACTTGAAGTTAACAACTAAATGACTCAAGGCAACATCTCTCTCTACATGACTTTTAAACCCAGATTGCGTTGTTGACTTGAAATTGAGAACTTAATACCTCAAGTCAAAATCGACTTCCTGTGCTATCTCTTCTTCCATATCGTTTTTGACTTACAAGCTAATGTCAAATTAACTTCTTATTTCAAGTTAACTTTGATTTTAAACTTAAAAAACTTAAAGTTATCATTTTTGACTTGCAATCAATATCAAGTTAACTTTGCTTTTAAACTTACAAAACTTAGAAGTTATCGTTTTTGACTTGTAACCAATATCAAATTAACTTCTTATTTCAAGTTAACTTTGCTTTTAAACATTATTGTTTTTAACTTTTAAGCCAATATCAAGTTAACTTCTTATATCTAGTTAACTTTGTTTTTAAAGTATAACTTGAAGTTAAATCCTCCCGTCAACATTCTCCATACATCAAGTTAACTTTACGGTCATATATCAAGTTAAACCTTTTTCTTCAACTTGCGATTTTAACTTTCTCAAAACATCAAGTTAACTTTCAAGTCATTTTTCCAAGATAACTTTGTCATACATCAAGTTAACTTTCAAGCCATGTTTCAAGTTGAACTTTCTCTTTCAACTTGCGACATTGACTTCCTCAAACATCAAGTTAACTTTCAAGCCAATATCAAGTTAACTTGTCTGCTGATCACATGCGACCCACTTCCTTTGTTCGTGTCGTCTTTTTCGAACACTTACAGCTACACAACACCTCGAATTAGATCTCACTTTCTCCGTTGATCTTCCATTTTCGTACCCTCTGCATTTGAATACCCTTTCCGAGATTCCTCTGTCATACCCTTTTTCGAGCCCTAAGTCTAATTTCTCCATATAAAGCAGCTTTATCGATTCAACACTACTCTCTGATTGCTTTTTCCTTTGCATCCATCAGACCAGTGGTTAAAGGTAAGCACAACGGTTAAATGAGTAACACTCCTACTCAGCAATACTTGTCCGCGTGTCATCCAACGTAGGTCACAGCCTATTCTCTTCCATTCACACGCTGTCAAGTTGACAGTCAACGTTGGTCAAACCGTTAGATGGGGGCAACATTGCTACGATTAGGAACATCGGGGCAACATTGCTCCAACAAATACTTAAGGGGTAAAATTGCTCCTGGAGGTGTACTTCAGGGGCAAAATTGGTACTTAACCCTAAAAAAAACACTACTTGAATTTTAAAATCATGTTAACAACAACAATAATGATATTAATAAGAATAAAAAATAATTAATAACTTGTTTTATTGAAAAATCACCTATTTAGAATTTTTAAATTTAAGTGTATTTTCTTTGAATTTTCTCTATAATTTTTCTCTTTATTAAGTTTAAATCCATACCGTTTCAAGTTGGAAAAAATAAAAGAAAATAAAAATAGCAGCCCATCATTTTTTACTTTATTGGATTGTGCCTGAATTAATATGTGTAGTTTATGTAAGAATATTTTATTTACTCATAAATTAATATCTTTTTTTTGAAAAAATACTTTTCATGATTATATATGATATATTTTAAGCCCACTTAAAGGTGCTAAATTATTGGGAAAATTACGCGCAGGTCCCATGAAATGAAAAAAATTACAAAAAAGTCCCTCAAAATCACAAAATTACACAGAAGTCCCAAAAGACTTTTTTGATATTATTTGTATTACAACAGGAAATGCTATATTTACAATAGGAAACTCCTATATTTACAACAACATTTAAACACCTGATCATTTACAACAGAAAAAGTCATATTTACAACGGGAAATGCTCATATTTACAACAACATTTAAACACCTGGATTTTGAACGTAGAGAGGTCATTTACAACAGAAAAGACTAGATTTACAACAGGAAGTGTTGTATTTACTAGGGGTGTTCATGGGCAGGGCTGGGCAGGGCGAGACCCTTGCCCGATGCCATGCCCGAAAGATCATTGGGCAGCAAAATGCAGCCCAATGCCCGGCCCTACCGGATAGAAGCCCTAACATGTTTGGGCAGGGCGGCCCTTCCATGTCAAAGTGGCGATACCTTGCCACACCCTATGTGAAAAAACATCTTAAGTAACTGAAAAATTAAATAACATCCATAATTTTACACTTTTGAATATTTAAATATAAGTCTACAAATTAAGTCTTAAAATTAAAAAGACAACCATATGTCTTAACAAGGCATCAAAAAATAGTCCATATTCCATTACATACAAGGCATCAAGAAATATAAATTAAAGCCTTATAGACATCCAAAACTCCTAGAGGTTGCATCAAGACCCCAAAATGTCAAAAGGATGAAGCATATAGAATCACCTGCAAGAAAGCAAAAAATAAAGCATATTATTACATCATTTACATGTGAAAGTAACAATTAATTGTAGGCTCTTAGCCTTAGTTTAAACTTTAAAGGTTGCAAATTGCCTACTTCATCCACCACTAGCCAACCGGCAACAGTAACCATTACATTCCCCCTTCTCCATGTGCAACATGTAGGAAGAAAATAAAACAACAATTACATTATAAAATAAGAAGTAATATATATGTTCAGGTGTGTATATATCAAATGATCAACCACAAAGAATTTGTGTTCAAGAATATATGCGTTCAGGTGTGTATATATCAAATATACATGTTCAAGCATCTAAGAATATATAATGTGTTCAAGCTTATTATAAGTTACACACACACACACACACACACACACACACACACACACACACACACACACACACACACACACACACACACAGCTTATATAATTTATAACAAATATATAATACTATTTTATTAAAAAATAAAAAATATATAATATATACTACTGGGCAGGGCTAAATGGGCAGGGTGGCATACCCTGCCTAGTGCCTAGCCCTGCCCGCAAAAATGTCCAACCCAGTTGAGCCCATTGTTCTTTGGGCGGCTTTTCCTTGGACAGGCCAGGGCGATTTTTCAGTGGGCATGGGCGGGCGTATAAGGCCATAGGCATCATGAACAGCCCTAGTATTTACAACAAAATTTAAAATCTGGACATTTACAATAGAAAAAGCCATATTTACAACAAGAAATGCCTATATTTACAACAACATTTAAACACCTGAATTTTGAACGTAGATAAGTCATTTACAACAGAAAAAGGCTAGATTTACAACAGGAAGTGCTGTATTTACAATAAAATTTAAAATTTGGCCATTTACAACAGAAAAAGCCATATTTACAACAGGAAATGCATGTATTTACAACAACATTTAAAAACTTAGATTTTATTTCCATACAAATAATATCAAAAAAGTTCCTTGGGACTTCTGTGTAATTTTGTGATTTCAAGGGACTTTTTTATATATTTTTTTGTTCCTTGGGACCTGCGCGTAATTTTCCCTAAATTATTTTATTTTCTGGCTTATCAGAGCAGTATTAGTTATTTATGTTTTGTATTGCTTTGGGTATTTAAAAATATATATTTTAATTAATTTATATATTATTTTAATTATCCCATTTTAACTCCAATTTGTTTTGATAAAAAAATAAAACATAAAAGCACACTTTTTTTTTTCAAAAGCTATTTATATTACTACTGCAAACCGGTGCAATACATGAAAACAAACCGAAGATGAAATACAAATAAAGCCAAATCAAATACAACAAAATAAGTCAAATACAAGAACAGTCAATAACCGTACATTAAAGATTTAAAAGTAGAAGTCAAAGCATGGACAAAATCGGCCTTCTCAATATCCAATGTTAGAAGTATTTCGTATTGGTTATAAAACTCACCCTAACAGGCACACCTCCATATAGCATTAACTGCAATTAGAACAACTGTACAAATACCCCGACTTGGGGTAAAGATCAAAGAAAACTCAACCTTAGAATGAAGAAAACTCATGATATCCTGAAAAATATTTTTGCTCGTCCGTTCAAGCAAATATGGTGACCTCGACCACACACCGAACAACACCTCTTGAAATCTTCCCCAAGAACGCATATCCGCGCCACTAGGTGATAGTCGAATCTAATAATGTTCAAACAACCATCCAACCAAGAAGATTTATACTTAGATCTCACATATCCATTTATTTCTTGAGAAAACAATAATACCACCACAAAACCTAGCACCACAAAAAAAGAAATAAAAGACAAATAACTCTCACTGCCGCAGAACAGATCTAAAGAAAAAGAGGAAAAAACTCGCTACAAGAACGAGAGAAGTTCACAACCCCTAGAAATCAGAGGGAGAATGCCATAAATCAAAGATTTGGGAAACCGATCTACCACTCTAATGCAATTGTGGTATAGAATGATATTGGCCGGTGGCTTGTGATGGTGCCACAAGCCACCATCGAGAAAGAGATGAAGAAAGATCGTAAGTAAAGAAGAGATAATTCAAAATTTTATGGTTATTAGAGAAAGCGTTTTTTTTTTTTTTTTTTTTTTTTAAAGCACACCCTTAACCTCTCCAACTCTTGAGGAAAGTATTCTCACAAGGCAAACATGCATTGCACCATGCTTATTCGTTTATTTGACTATTATCCTCGACTCGTCACTTTGTTGTTCCGTGTCGGTTGTTGTGGAAGAAATGAAACGCTTCTTTTTATCTCTATTCACACATACTGAAAATAAAAATAATAAAAAAGATAAGAAAATATCACTTAAATTTTAAAATATTAAATTAATTTTGTTGCCTACAAGAAGTTACCTATTAACTAAAAAAATATAGCAATTGTTAACTCATTTTAATAAAAAATTATTAATTTAGGATTTTGAAATTAAGTGATGTTTTCTTATATTTTTTAATAAAATTACTAAAATAAGTATTATTCCTCTAATCTTATTTATGAGTCACTTACATCATGTTTCACCCACGTTAAAAAATTTAAATTTCATTCACTATTTGTTAATATGTAGCAACTTTATAACTTTACCCATATTTCAGCTATAATATTACTCCATGAAAACAAAGTGAAAAAATAATAATAAAAATAAATGGTATAATTTTACATTCTTATAAAAAATTTAATGATATGAACTCTCTACCCACAAAAGGTTATTTGTTCAAATATTATTCTAGTAAATCATATAGAGGTTTAATCTCAAATTTCAATTCTCATATAAATATTTTTAAATTTGTTAATAAATAATTTATAAGTACTTTTATATAACAATATATTGTTTATAGATTATAAAACGATGTAATTTGTTAATAAAGGTTATATGTGAATGCAAGCTATCATATGACCCTGAAAAAGAACATGTGACCGACTTTTAGGATTATGCTCTCATTGCTTTGTCTCCCAAATTTTTCAGCCATCATGGCAACATCAATTTATTGTCCCTATACCCAACTTATTTTTTTTTTTTTTTTTTTGGATTGGGGTTTGTCGTAATATTGTTAACCCTAAGGTTATGTTATGTTAAGTATATTAATTAGCCTAAATAAGATTGAGAAACTAATAAATTTCCTTATTTAGGACCTATTTTTAATTCTTCCTATATATAATTTACACATTAAAATATAATATCTCCCTTCAATTATACTAAATTTACCGTGATCTTTATGTTTTCAAAACCTAAACAATATAATTTAATTTAATTTTAAATACTCTTTATGTTTTCAAAATTAATTTTTTTTTTTGAAATTTTTTTTTAAAATACTTACTTTTATTGATTTAAATTATGTTAAAATTTTGAATTATTAATTCACCTCATAATCCTATAGCCTATCATTTATCCCCCTCCCTCCTTTTTTCTCTAATTGAAAATATTTTAAATAATTAGCACATAAGTTTTGAAAAGTATTGAAATACTGAACTTAATAAACATAAATTAAAATAAGTATTAAATTTTATTGACTTCTTTGATCGTCATATTGAGTTTTCTAATATGTCTTTCAAATATTATTTTAGTTAAATTATATATTTAAATTTAAAAATTTATTAAATAAATAAAAAATTATCATTTAAAATATGATACAAGAGTTTGAAAATATATTCCTTAAAATTAACCAAAACGATTTGTAAACAATACGTTAAATTGATGAGTACTGTGGGTAAAAAAAATTGTTAAATTTTAAAAAACTGTATTTTCCATATTTTTCTTTCTTATTTTATGCTAATAATTTTAGGAAAAATCTCAATTAAATCCAGTTGAAATATCAAAATTTAAATTTAGACATATACTTTTAACAATTTTCTAATTAGACCAGAAGGTCTAATTAGATATTTCTTTCATGTTATTAAAAGATCATAATGCCACATAGTTTAGTATTATTCACAATGGTTCACATTTTCTCTCCCCATCTCAGAAATTGACTCTCATGGCCGTTGAAAAATCATAAAAAATTGAAAAGAATTCTATTTTTTACTTATAAAATATCAAAATGTCACTCATTTTGTGTAGAATCTAATGATCAACAAACAAAAATATATATTCAAGAAGGGAGTATTTTTTGATAGACAGCAGGGGACAGCACCCACCCTCGCCCCATCATTTCGCACCAGATCCACCAGCAACAACTCAATATAGACAATCTAATTTCCCATCATGTGAGCGTTTAACCACATAGTTATTCTTTAAGTTCTTTCCCATCTCATTTTGTCCTATATGTTAGTTTCTCCATCCAATTGGGGTCTTCTGAGTTTTTGATCCTGGTTTTGTTGGGATTCATCAATTACAGATGGGAAGTGGGAATGATGAAGAGAAGGTGAAGTCGCTGTGCGTGGAGAATCAAATATGGCGCAGACAATTCTTTGATGTTAGTTTGTTTTTATTTTTTGTTTTTGTTCATTTTCAAACAATTAATCAAGCCTGACAATTCTTTGACATTAAACTGAGCAATGTATCAAGACAACCTTCCATTGTAAAATTGCCACAGCATGTATCAAACTTGGTTGGGCATCAGGTTAGTGAACTGAACATGTTCTCTGACAGTGAACTGAACAGATCACAGAGGGGTGTTCTCGTCTTTTACCAACATTCAAAAACCTCCTAATTAGAGAGACCTATTGGCCTGATCAATAATTTGTTAAGAATATAGGCCTAAATTTAGATATTAATATTTCAAATGGATTTAAATGATATTTTTCCTGATTTTTATTCAGTAAAATATTAAATAATAAAAATTAAATTATACTGAACTGAAATATTTTTACTTTAATTTATTATTACAGTTTACATATTAATTTCGGTAAATTTATAAAAATTTAATATTTTATTTGAAATATAAAAGAAAATTATTTTATAAGTAAAATAAAAAATGTTTAAAAATATAAAAGTACATTGCTTAACCTTAACAATATAACAAATGTTTATAACAAATACAGGAAATAATATATTTTAAATAAATTGTTTTAAAATAAAATTAGAAACCTATACTGATAGGTGATAGCTAGCTTCCTCGATAGGTTCTGCTCCACTTTGACTATCATCATCCTATAAGCTGTTTTTTTAATTTAATCGAGAGATATGCATGTGTGGGAATATTACAAAAATTAGATATGCATGTGTTGAAGAAAACAGAAGGTTCGATTTGAAAAGCATTCAAGGTCTCTCTAAATCTCGAATTGCTATCGTTGTAACACCGTCGTACTAATCTTTTTAGTTTATATATATATATATATATTATATATATATATATATATATATATATATATATATATAAAAGATATGCATGCAAAATTATTTAATATATGATTATAGGATAAGGCTATCCTTTCATTGTGCGGCTATAGCTTCATTATTTTATGCACTTCATAATAATGCATTATGGTGTTATACTTAATTAAATACACATAAAATAATTATGATGTTTTAAAATGAATTTTAATTGCATGTTGGAAGCGACTAAAGCCAGAAAAATGATTTTGTCTGCTGGTGGCAGGTCATTTTGGTTTAGGGTTAGGGCTGCCACAATATCATAGCAATTATTTTACCGACCAAAATATATATGCCAAATTATTTTTATAATAAGTAGCTTTCTTTCTTTTAGGATTGATCCTTATATAAGCAATTTTTTTATATCCCAAGATTTAAATTTTTTTTTTTCTTTCTACACCTATTAAATATACATATCTTTATATTAAATTATCCTTCACTCACCACTAATTCTTTTTTATTTAATCATTTATTATTCATTTTCTTTCATTTATATTTTCTTTTTATTCTCTCATATATTTTTTGTTCATTCTCTCTTATATACAATTTTCATAAATAGGGCCATATTTGGAAAACATATCATATTTTTCATATATTTATTATTTTTAACTAATCTTAATTGTTAGTTTGTTTTACACAATCAAGAAAAAAGTTGTTTATAGAAAAAGACCAGAGGAAGTAGTCAAATTCAAATCCATTGTTTTTTTCACTTATTTTTTTAGAAAATCCTAATACACAAAAAATTTATACAAAAAAATGTATAACAAATTATGTTCAAGAAAATTTAACAGGAGATTTTTTTCCTAATTTTCTTAGTATATAATTTGAATAACTCGTTTTCTGTAGTACAAGAGAAAACACATTTAGTTTAAAATTAAATTAATTAGATACCTCTCTTGTCTTTATTATAAGGCACCAACTAACAATTTTCAAAAACCTATAAAAACAATTAAATTCATTAAATTTGTTCTAAAATTTAAGTAATTTTCAATATTGCCCATACTAATTGCACTAAACTCTAGTATCATATTAATTATTACTCACACTTACTACCCTTTATTAATTATGGGTATATATAAAAAAAAATTCAATATTATTTGGAAACAAGCAAGTGCCTTATAAAAAGGACTAAATAGTAATACACTTGTTAGTTGGTGCTTTATAAAAAAGACTAGAGGGAGTACTAGAGAAGATAAAATAAATTGTATTACAATAAAAACAAAATAAGCATAAATATAAGTATTTAAAAATAAAATCATGAAATGAAAATTACTAGTTGAATTAATTTAGTTCATTTCTTAGAAACATTATACATTTTATAATATTATGAGAGTTTACAATAATTATGTGTTAATTTGATTAATATTCTATGTATAATTTAAAATTAATAAAATATTTTTAGAAGTACAAAAATTTAATTAGTTGAGTTCTAATAGAATTCTCACATTGAATTGGGGAGTGTTTGGGCGTTTTGAAGGCTCAATTGGATTTCAGAGAAATTTAAAAAAGTTACATGTTTGGTAAGAAACAACGGCAAAACGTGCTTTTCAACCAATTGGCTCAATTTGGGAGGTTTACATTTGAAGCTCCTTCTCATTTTCAACATGTCGCGTGGGCCCATTAAAGATGCTTCTCCCCCCGGGGGGCGAAAAGGTTGCAGAAAGCTCTGGATCTCCATTGTAAGGTGTCGGGAAAGTCGAAAGAAGCAGAATATATACAAAGATAGATGAAAAGAGGAGATTGTTGAAGAAGGAACACAAAGAAATAGAAGAGGAAATGAGAGATTTACACAATTTTGTTCGTGCAGGAGGGCTTTATTTCCATGATTATCCTTGGATCATTTTTTCATTTACTGTTGTGTCCATTTTTATTAGGAAATTTTTTCAAATAAATGCTAATTTAATTGAAGCTGAAAATGAGAATGGAGGTCATGTAGATAATATTAGTGTCGATGAAGAGTTTCCTCGAATAATTATATTGCATCATCTTCAATCTAAATGAATCATATCCGTAACACAATTAAAAACCTAAATTGTACGAGAACTATGATCCAGTTACTTATATAATATTATTTGATCAAATTATGTATTTTAGCATTGCTAAAATTTTTAAGTTGGTTTTTTTTTTAATTTAATTTTTCTCTTATAATTATCTCAAAAACCATTTATGCTACCGTCATTCTAAATAAATTTTAATTTCAAAAAGTTACTTATTCAACCGTTATTTTAAATTTAAATCTTATTTCACAATCTGATTTTTATCCGATTTTACTTTTCCATAAATTAGATTGCAAATAAGTAATTTTTCTCATCGTTATCTCATTCACACAATGTCATTAGTCTTTATAAAAGTTTAAATCACATTTTTACCAATGGGATACGAATTTTTATGGATTAAAAAAAGGAAAAATCCCAATTAAGTTAATCTGAAATACATGAATCCATATATAGGCCTACACTTTTACAAATATTCTTAATGAGGTCAAGAGAATTAATTAGGGATTTCTGAATCTTATAAATTTACCACAATGCCCTTCAATGTTTGCTAGACCCTTTCCTCTCTACTTAATTAGGAATCCCTCTTTCTCCCCCATCCCCCTCTCTCTAATAATCGATTATCTCCTACCATTAAAAAGAATAAAAATCCGAGCAAGAACCTTAATATAATCTCCTCTTGCACTGCTTCCAGCAGAAGACGGCCTACTCCTTTCAAATATGCAATTATGCACTCTTTTTTTTTTTTTTTCTTTTGAAAATGAAATCTGCACTATTACGTGGGGGAATGACGTTCTGAAACTCGAATTTTTGTTCTTTTCTGATGGTAGAAGGTGTTGGATAATTGGAGAGAGAATGAGAAGGATAGAGATAAAGAGAGATTTCTCGTTGGTTGAGGAAGGAAGAAAGGTTTTTGTAAATATTGAAGGGTATTAAGGTAAATTTACAAGATTCTTAAACCCCTAATTAGTCCTCTTGGCAGATGAATAATTTATTAAAAGCGTAGGTCTAAATCTGGATTTTAATATTTCATATGGATTTAATTTGAATTTTCCCTAAAAGAAAATTTCCATCGTTATTTATTTAAATAAACTCATTATGGATTAATGGATTGATTTGAAATCAATATAAAATCAAATTATTATTTATTTAATTTTATTAAATTTTTTTAAAAAAAACATACTTTTAGTTATATATTTATTAAAAATAAAGTAAAAACTATTATACGAATAATTTTTATAATTAATTAGTATGGATTTTTATGTTACATGAAATTTGATAAATAAATTATTAATAGTTGTTCCTAAAGTATTTTATGTTATTTATTAGATTAAGAGTTTCCTCCTCGGGCTTAGAGGACAAAGAAAGTTCTTACTCTTTCAACAAGCAAGTGTCTTACCGAATTTTAAACTTGTGTTTTCTTACTTACTTTATTTCAACCAACAACTTGTTGGTTTTATATATTATATGATAATACAAAGATCGAGCAATCAATTACACACTTATGATCACCATCATTATAAATAGATCTTCATGTATGTAATCCCTGGCTTATGATTCTTCTTGATGAATGCTTTGGCTCTACAAGCACGTCTATTGGATCTGCTTGCAATTATATTGTTTATGGTTTTAATTATATTGTTTATAGGTTCTAAGATTCTTTATCAACGAAATAAATGTAATAAAATAGATGAAGTGGGGTATAATTCCTTTGAATTTTTTATCTTAACTCTTACTTAGTACACTTGCCTGTTATAAAATATGGGAAGTTAGGTTGGTTAACTAAAGACAATTATTAAATTGACTACCAACATGGTTGGTCCTAACTTGTTGAAAATGAAAGAGCTTTTAGTCACGAGATCTTGAGTTTAAATTAGTATAAATGCATAAAATATATTTAAGAGACATACTTCCAATTGAGTCTGAAAATACTTAAATATGATCCAATTATATAGCCATATAAAAAAAATAATAATATATGTACAACTTTTTTTCTTGTCTACTAATAAATTTATAACTTGATTGAACATTTATAAATAGTATTTGTTCATTAGTTGGTATCCACTTTTACTTTTAAGAGCCTAAAGAATAAGTAAAATAAGGTTAAAAAAAACTCTATCTATGCACACTTGAAATTACATTAATTATAATTTGCATTTCCCTTTAAAAGAGTTTTAAAGTAATAGCAGAGAACTGTAGAAAGAAACAAGAGAAAAAGGCACTATTGCACAGGAAATTGCCCTCAAGACAAACATCCTTGATAGAAAACATCCATCCATCCTTCATTATTATTATTGATGTCTACAATACTTAAACATTTTCTTTGTTTGGATTCATATTATGGACACAATGAGATGTCTATTGACTTTACTCGTTTTTTTTTTCCTTGTTTATTTGGAGTCTGAACTTTCCCTCTCTATACTCACACACACTGATAACAAATTAAATTTTTTAAAATAATTTATTTCTTTAATTTTATTACTATTCTTTCTATAATACTCACTTTTATCCCTCTTAATTGAAGTGCTAGTCTTTTTTTTTTATTCACTGGTCAACTAAATAAGTTTTTCTATGTATTATATGGAATTTTAAAAAAATGTGCCACATTATTCATAAATTAGAATATTATAATTTAATATTTACTGATATTTATATATTAATATTAGTTCAATGTAAAATTTATGAGAAATCGCATTATTCATAATTTATGAACACTTTTTTCTCAAGTTGAATATAATATTTGAGACCCCACTTAACTTATACCACTCTAAAATGTGTTTGTAAGAAGGAGAATCTCAATTAAATACAGTTGAAATACCTAAATTTAAATTTATACTTAGACTTTTAACAAATTCTTAATGAGTTCAAGAGATTTTATTAGAGTTTTTTTTTAATATCGTTAAATGACTTAAATGCCACTCTGTAGTTAAAAATTAAAAGATGTTGAAAAGAATACTAGAAAACTTTGCATGGACAAATCCATCAAAGCTTGTGTAAATAAATCGATTTTTTTTTTTCAAATATCGATAAGAATCATTATTGAAGTTTTTTTATCCGTATGAAATGATGAAGACATATTAATCAAAGGAAGTTTAAATCTTCATAGCAGAAATTAACATAGAGGGAAAAAGTAAAAAAAGAAGAAGACTGGCACTGCTGAAAATTAAAGTATATATCTAGTCCTAAGATTACTGAAATATTATTACGACATAGATAAATTAAGCCTAGACATCGAATTGAAGCTTTGCTGAATTTCCACAGAGAGGAGCATAAGAAGCAGAGGTTAAAGGGGAGGCTTTGGGGTTTTATTATTTTCGTCCATAATAATTAAAAGCAAAACGATTCATATGAAGGTGCAGAAGAATTTCACTTTTAGGATAAATCAAGTTCAAATAATCAAACTTGCATCAATTTTATTTTCCTACTATAGAGGGTCATTTTGGTCTTTTGATAACATAAAAAAAAATCCCTAATTAGGCTTATTAACCTCATTAAGAATTTGCCAAACGTGTAGACCTGAATTTGAATTTAAATATTTCAGCTGGATTTAATTGAGATTTCCACTAAATATAACATGGTTAATATGAAAAAAATACACAATTAATTAAATTATGTTATTTATTTTTTATAAATAAATTTTTGTGTGAATTGGGCTCGAAAGTTCACTAAAATTAAGATATGCCTCCACACTCAGTGCTCTTACTAACAAGAGATGAGGCCTGACAGAAATGCATATATTTAATACCGATAATGCTTCGAAAATGATTACCTATAATAAAAGGATACCTTAATATAAAATACTACTATAAAATGTCGTATTATTCATAAATGATAAACAAAACAGTTTATTATTTTTAAAACTTCATGTAAATATGAGAACTATATCATGTTATATATTTTTGTGAAAGTATCATTAAGGTCTCAACTAAAGAAAATAATATGAGAGAGATCCTCATAAACAAGTGAAGAGCTACCATTGACAAGTTATGAGACTTGTCATAATCTTATTTGGGATGTAAATGATATTTTTCCCTAAAAGTTGTTCTTCAAAACAATGATAATCATAATTGTGACATGCGCTATTATGTATAAAGTGTGCTCCTTTATGTTAATACAAAAGGATCAATATCCATCAAGTATTGAAGATTGAGTTGTACATAGGAGTTATTGCAGAATCAAAGTTTGGTTTGAGTATGTGGGGGAAATAGGAGACCTATTCCAGGATTCCTTAATAAGAATAAGAGATATGCATGTGATTCATGTCCTATCCTCCCTACCATCTTATCCCTAACTCCAAACACACCATGTGTCTCCCTGTCTCTTTGCACCTCCACATCCCAACACCATTCAATTTATTCTTACTTTTCACTTTCCTTTATTATCTTTTGAGTTTTATTTTCATGTTAGTTTTTGCTTTGTTGGTTGGTGTGTTAGTGTTTTTTTTTTTTTTTTTTTTTTAAAAGGTTTAAAATTGGTACTCTTAAAACCACACCATCTTGGATTGTCTAGAAAAACATATATATAATCACAACAAAACAGAGTTTTGGTGATGAAAACAAAAATCAATGATCATACATCTAAGCCTGCTTCTAAATCACAATACCTTGAGTTGGAAGCCAAAAATTCTTATTGACTTTTTGGTCATTATACATCTAAACTTGATTTCGAATTATATTCCTTTGGTTCTTGATATAGAATATAGTTGGGGCTGATTTTGATTATAAATATAAGACCTTAGTTCACTTTATTTCTTACATTTATCATTTTTTTAGATCGAATTTAACTAACTTGTATACATATATATACATAATCAAATGTTATACACAAATATTTTAGGGAGATTATACAATAGTGCAAAAATCACTTTTTAGAGATGATGAAAAATGCTTTTTAGACCGGTTCTAGATTAGGTCTAGATATAGTCAATCTAAAAAGTCTGTTACTTTTTAAACCGGTTGCTCAAGATGAGGTCAACAAAGTCAGACTTTTTACACCACATTTGGCTTATATTAGGTCTAAAATGTATGACTTTTTAGATTGGTTATTTGGAAATCACATCTAAAAATATTATTTTTTAGACCTCATATTTACTATATTAGGTCTTAAAGGTATACTTTTTAGACCTCGTATTTCTTACATCCGCTCTAAATTTTTCGTTTTTTTTTTTTTTTAAAAAAAATATCTACCATATTTCTTCCTCTAACTCACCATCCGAGCCAACACTTAAAAGGAACTCATGTCTAAAAAAATACAGTTCAATCTACAAGTCTCAACAGCTCTATGATTTACCAGTTGAATTCCCGTAATTCAAAAGTTTCAAAATGAAATATAATACCAACAATCTTCCAATTCAAGTGGGAACAGTCAAACAACTATTCATCATTCAAAGGTTCATAAACTACATACATGAATTTAGATGAGCCAAAATACATATAAAATGAATATGAAATAAATAAACTCATTATTGTTGTAAAAGCCTATAAATGACTTCACTATAACATTCACGGATGAAGTTAATATCTTCTTCAAGAAATAGATCAGTAAGATCAAACATCTATATCATCAAAGTCAGACAAATCATTAACATGCTAACTTGAAAAAAAAATAGTGACCTCCTTCTTTGTCCTTTACGTCTTTTGCCCCCTGCCTCCCAGGATGTTTTACCCAGCACTCCTGGAAATCAGCATAAACATTTTTTGCTTAAGAAAATCAGCATAAACATTGGTTACACAAGTACTGTAATGTCACTGCCTCATTCTTCATTGACAACCAACTCAAACATGAAAAGATCAACAAAATACTATATATTATCAGACCAATGTCACTGGGCGGCTCAAATTGGCTTCCACCTTCCAAATTGTGTGGAGCTCTCGTTTCATTTTCTGTAATTTTGACAAAAAATGATTGAAAAACAACAACAATGCAAGTGAAGTAGACTTTAGAATGTCACGGCCATTAGATGCACAAATTCATTTATCTGAATGGAGCTTGTACCTCTAAGACTATAGGCTGCTCTTTTAACTTGGAACATGGTTTGATTTAAATTCCACAAGCATATGAAGAAAATGATATTAAAAACAATTAAGGGTTATTATTCCAATGTTATAAACGATCAGCGGGGCCAAAAAAAAAAGGAACCAAAACAAAGTCTCATTTTGAGTTGGAAGTACCATAATTCAGATATCAACTAGTGTCAGAATCGTTACGGGACACATTATATTCCCTTCCAAACCAGAATTACAGAAGCATAACTAGTAAAGTGCTCGACTTTCCAACTCTCACACATATGAAGGTCAAACTAACATCATTACCCTACATACTCCTGCCTCTTGCATTCTACGGATTTAAGGAGGATTTTCTGATGAAAGAGACAATTATTGCAGAGAAGAAAGACGTAAAGGCCAAAAGAAGGAACTCCCTCCTTCAAAAGTTGATTAAATCTTTCAAATGGTATAATTCCTTTGCGGCTTAATTGGAGCCTAATCTATTCACTTTCGATACTACATAAAGCTTCTTCAAGTTTCTCTTTCTCACAATTTCTGAGAAATACAGGAAAAAGACTAAAGAAGATCGTACATCAAAGTGGCTACGCATGTTGGTTCTTTGCCAGATTTTTTCATCCCAGATTTCATTAATATAACAAATCTTTTTGTTTCACAGAAAGGAAACGAGAGTGAAATTGTGTGTTTCCCTATTTAATCAGACCCTGGCCATCACAATCTGCCAACAAATCAGCAAAATCAACACTAAAAATACAGAGTATGTCAATAATAAAACTAACAAGAAATCAATGAGACATAATTCAAATACAGGGATCACGTTTCTCATGAAAAAAATCCGTGTAATTACTCACTAATTTCCTTTTCTGTTGTTTTCAAATCTATTTATCATATTGCTTAAGAAATTTGGTGTGATTTGGAATTTGGAGCTTACAAATTTCTCAGTATTGCTGCAGGCTACTGCCAATTTAGTGCCTCTAAACTAAAGAATGGTGGCTGTGAAGTTTGACTTCTTCAAAATTGCTAGCCTGGTAGGTGATGAGTAATCTGAACCAGCAAGAAGTTTAACAACATCCCCTGTTGCATATAGTCCACCCAATACGTTTCATGAAAATACTTAAGCATGAAGGCAGGTATTTTAAAAAAGTTCGGATTGCTTTTCTACTACAAATCACCCAGACTGAAAAATGGGAACAATGAGCATATCAATTTAACAATTACCACCATCTTGGGCAAACTGTAGAAGCAGTTGGCATGTTTTCACAAGAATTAAGAAGTCATCCAGATTTTTTGCATTACAGAAGTACAGCAACTGGCAAAGGAAATCAGAATCTGGACCAAAAGCATTCCTGAATGCACAATAGGTGGTATTAAGACAGCTTTTCGCCCTCTGAAGCATTTCTATAACAAGAACCAGTTAATCTTTGTAAGATATTCATTAAGTAATAGTCATTACCAATCCATATTTAAGGATCTTACCTGATAGAGTGTGTTATTTTGTATTAGGTATTATTGGGAAGGTGTATTGTTGTGTGTGGTTTGGGCTTATAGG
Source organism: Acacia melanoxylon (assembly GCA_019022615.1). Classification (NCBI taxonomy): domain Eukaryota; kingdom Viridiplantae; phylum Streptophyta; class Magnoliopsida; order Fabales; family Fabaceae; genus Acacia; species Acacia melanoxylon. Next base: position 9,357,361 of record JAFJYJ010000002.1, read on the forward strand.
TTTAGCCCTGGTCCATTTGGTTGTATGTGCATGTTATTTTCTATAAATAAGAGTAAGACTAGCCAATTTTGGTTGGCTGGGTAATTTGTTCATTTTTGTTTGGGTGTAGAGTTGCTTAGTTTTCATAGTATCAGAGCACATGTTATCCACCCTTAGAGCCCATGCCCATTGAAGCCGAAGTGAATCATTGAGAGACTCATTCCCTTGAAGTCTAAAACGCTCGCGTTTGATTGAATTGCCACCATTAGCTTGACACGTCACTGTTCAAAATCAAATCGACACCTAAGCTTTCTTCTCTATCTTTGGTCGAGATTTCATTCGCAGTATGTGTATCAAGAGTGGATCTTGATTTTCCACCTAAGGATCATATCGACACCAGAGCTTTCTTCTCTAACTTTGGTCGAGATTCGAGATTTCACTATTCCATTTTTTGAACCCTATATTCAGTGCTGACAGCCCATATCGATCTTACTCGATTGCTCGCCAAGAACCTATTTGCCGGTGTGTATTTCGGTGTGTTGTTGTCCTTTCTTTCTTTCTTTTTTTTCGAACGATGTGGTGTTGTTCTTGGTCTCATCATTGAGTTATCGCTGATCTGAGGTTCGAAGGACTGTCGTCGGACTCTGTTTCTTTCACGACACCAATAGCATGGGTCACGTTAATTCTTGAGTTCCTTTTTCACTGATTCGTGAGTTTTGGTTTCTTCTCAATAGTTGAGGTTCCCAATTTCTTATTGCTTGTCATTTATGGAAACAACCAAGAATCCAATTGATGTTCATCATCCTCTATATTTGCATCCTTCATATACTCACATAACCTCCTTGGTGCCACAAGTTCTCACCGGTTCCAACAATTATGTTGTATGGAGTAGAGCCATGCACCTATACTTCGTGGTAAGATCAAAATTAGTTTCATAGATGGAACATTCACACGTACACATGTTTCTGACCTCAACAATATGTTGAAAAGGATATCGTGAACATGATTGTCTTTGCAGACTCCTCTCACCGTGTATGAAAAGACCTACATGAGTGATTTAACAAGGTAGATGGTGCGAGAATTTTTCACCACATGTTCTATTGCATCTACCACTCAAAATATTCTGTCGGTTGCTGCATATTTTACCAAGTTAAAAGAGCTATGAGATGAGTACTTTGTGTTAGTTCCCTTGCAATCCTGTCAATGCAATACCTCTAAAGAGTTTATTAAGATAAGTCAACAACAACGTTTGTTCCAATTCCTTATGGGTTTAATGAGACATACCAACATGTTAGGTCTTAGATTTTGCTTATATCCCCACTCTAGATGGTGAACCAAGCCTATTCTATGATTATTCAAGAAGAATACCAACGAAACCTTTCCATTCCCACTTTTGTTAGTTTGTTTGATGGAAGTGCTTTGACACCTAGAGGAGGTAGACAAGGGTGCAACAGGGGCAGAGGATGTTCTCAGGATACATGTAGCCATTGCAACAAGAAAGGTCACAAGCAAGATACTTTCTATAAGCTTGTTGGGTACCCACCTAATTTCAAACGATGAACCCAAGATAATCACGTCAATCTAGTTGTGTGAGAAGCAAGTGCATCACAATCTATGTCTTCTCCTCCTACTTTGACCCAAGAGCAATAAAACCAGATTCTTTAACTTCTAAAAAAGGATTCGAATGAGGAACCTGTTGGATATGTTGAGGAAAGCATCCTAGGTTTGATTAATGCATTGCCTTATAACTTAACTAAATCTCATGGATATTAGATTATGGTGCAACATGTCACCTTGTTAGTAATATTGCCATTTTTGACACTATTACACCTTATCTTGGTCTACTTAGAAAAATTAAAATGCCTAATTGAGATAAAATAACTATTACACATGTAGACATAGTATGATTATTTGATAATATTGTGTTGCATGATGTATATTTTTTTGCATAATGTTGTTTCAATTTGGTTTCCATTTTTAGGCTCATTAGGAAAATGCAATGCACTATATCATTTCACCCTGAATTTTACACTTTGCAGGAGAAGTTAATTGGGAAATCCCACATGATTGGTAAGACTTATGATGGATTGTACTTAGTTGAGAAGACTTTACAATCTCATGGAATCATGAACTTGCATTTTAATCATCAAACCGGTATAATAGGATGGGCCATGCCCCTTTAGATGTTCTCTAACATTTAGATTCTCTAAATAAGGATGTTGCTCATTCATCTATGCAAAGTTGTGACATATGTTCTCAGGCCAAACAAACTCATTTACCCTTTCCTTGTTGCACTTCTATTACTCATTGTATTTTTAAGTTGATACATGTTGGCACTTGAGGACCTTATAATGTACCCACATTATTCTAGTCAGATATTTTCTTACAATTGTTGATGACTTCTCTAAATATACCTGGATATTTATGATGCATAATAAACATGAAAGTGCTTCTTGTCTCAAAATTTTTATTGCATATGCTCATAATCAATTCTCTACAAGTGTTAAAAGGGTTTGAAGTGATAATGTCCTTGAGTTTGTGAATAGTAAGCTTGCGGATTTCTTTCATAGTAAGGGAATTGTGCATGAAACCACATGTCTATACACGCCTCAACAAAATGGTGTGGTGGAGAGAAAACAGAGACACCTCTTGAATGTTGCTCATAGTCTGATTATCTCTTCTCATGTGCCAATTCAATTTTAGGGAGAAAGCATTAAAACTGTTGTTTTTTTTTTTTTTTTAAAAAAAATTAATCACATTCCCTCCTATCATTGAATTATAAAACTCCTAATAAAATTTTACACAATAAACAATATGATCTTTCTTATCTCAAAAGTTTTTTGTTGTTTAGCTTTTATGATACTCCTAAACAATACTGATAAATTTCAACCACGTTTTGATGCTTGCATTTTTGTGGGATGTTCACCTAATCAAAAGTGTTATTTATTGTACAATTTGGTTAAACTGACCGTTATAGTTAGTCGACATGTTGCATTTGATGAAACTCGATTTCTTTTTAAAGATAATGCGCCTATGGTACAACAAAGTTCTTTTTCCATCTGATTTAAATCCCTTTCTATATGATACTCATGATTTGCAAGCTCCTTCCAGGTCTGATTCTGTTCACATGGAACATAGGCACACACGATCATGATCCACTCGAGAATGAGTCACCTATTGATGCATAACAATTCTTAAATAGGGAGCCTAGACCAACAAGGGATAAACGAGCTCCAGTGTGGTTGAATGAATACATTTGCCTTGGAGAGGCCAAGAAGCAAAGGATCTTATTCATAAATATATCTCCTATGCCAATGCTATAAAGGATTACAAGGATTATTTGTTGAGTATTAATAAGCTCATTAAGCATTCTACTTTTTAAGAGGCATCTAAGGATCCCAAGTGGATGGAGATCATGCGTGAGGAAGTAGCCGCCTTAGAAAATAATCAGACATAAGAAATTGTGTCCCTTCTCCAAGGTAAACGAGCCATTGGTTGCAAGTGGGTTGTTAAAATCAAATATAATTCTTCCGGTAACATTGAGAGGTATAAATCAAGGTTGGTGGCTAAGGGATACAGTCAACAAGAGATGACTAATTACTTTGAGATCTTCTCCCTAGTTGTTAAAATGGTAATAGTAAGGACCATCCTTACTCTTTCATCAATGCATGGTTGACATCTCTTTCAAATGGATGTCTACAATGCATTTTTCCTAGGGGATTTAAAAAATGAGGTTTACTTGCGCATCCCACAAGGACTTGATACTTTTGGCGAAAATAAAGTTTGTAAACTCTACAAATCCTTGTGTAGGTTAAAGCAAACATCTAGGCAATGGAATGTGAAACTTACTAATACATTAGTTCAAGGGGGTTTGGGCAAAGCAAGTATGACTATTCTTTGTTCATTAAATCAGATAATTATGGAATAACCCTTGTTTTGGAATGTGTAGATTGTTTGGTTATTGCAGGAGACAATATGAAAGGGATAGAGGATGTTAAAGCTTATTTGCACTGTCAATTCAAAATTAAGGATTTAAGACATTCGAGATATTTCCTTGGGTTGGAGTTGGCACTATCAAACAACAGAATAGTGCTTAGCCAGAGAAAATACACACTTGATGTAACATCCTAATTTTTAATTTTAGGATTTAATTGTAATTAGAAATAATTATATATGATAAATGTACTTATTATGCAAATTTTTTTGGAAGAAGAGAAAGACAAAGAGAATTTTTTTTAAAAAAGGACATGCATCAGCAAGCCTTAAAAAAAATGTGAACGTGTGTGCAATGTGAGATTGGGGGGGGAAGTAACTTGCCCCCATAATAATTGATTTGAAGTGTGAGGGAGTGGTTAAAAACATGCCATTTTTGTGAAATTTGATGTGAGATGGGGGGAGGGACGTGGGGGGGTCACCGCTCGGACACGCATTTTTGACCCCCACGATCAATGGGCAATCTTGGAATTTGACAAAACATGTGAAGGGCGCAATTTAAGATCCGTGAAAGACGCAAGATAGACGAGATAGTGAGAGTCCGAGAGAGATCTAGATTGTGTGTTGAACCCGAGTTTTCAGTTTTCTCTCCTTCCGAAACTAAGCCCTTGGCCAACGTCGTTCCCTACTTCCCTTCGCCGATCGTGCGTGTGTGCCATTCTCTCGTCCACCGTCCACCGTCGGCCTAATAAGATGCGGCCACGCAGTACGAATATGAATCGGGGTCGATCGTGCTTTTTGCCGCATCCGTACGAGTTGAACCCACGCCTTTGTTTTTTGACGAGTTGAATATGAATCGGGATCTTTGTTTTTGAACCCACGCCTTTGTTATTACTTATTCGCGAGAAATTTGAACCCACGCCCTTTTTTTTTTTTTTTTTTTTTTTGTCTTCTTTTGTCATAATATCTCAATGTGATAAACTATAATAATATGCTAACGAAGATCCATTTCTAGGAAAGAATATGCTATTGCCACCTTGCTTTCTTTATTATTATTTTTTTTGTCAAATCCCCTCACTTTCCGTTTTCCACTTGCGTTCAATTATATCATGTCTATTTTTTTTTTTTGCTCGTGACTTGCGTTCATGTCTATGGGTTATGGCTTTATGTACAATCATAGCATCAATCAAATTCGATTGTGATAAAAAAAAAAGTATGAGCCTTGTTAGTTATTTTTTTCTATACGAGACTTTTTTTTTTTTTTTGAAGAATCATTAGTGTTAGTTTAGTTATAAATTTATAATTTAGTTAGTATTTAGTGTCAAAATAATCAGTGCTTTTTTTACTCAAAAAATAATCAGTACTTTGGAGGCAGTAAGCTTGATAATTTTTTTTTATTAATTCAATTATCTGAGCTTGATAATTTTTTTTTTATAGTATGGATCATTCAAGTTCTGCAAGTGCTAGTAGTCCTGCTACTCTTAATGCTCTTGCTAGTGTCATTATTGATGAAGAACTACCGAGTAAACCATTGTGGAAATATGTTACCAAATTAGATGGTGGAGTGGAAGCGGGAGGAAATTTGTCTTGGAAATGCAATTTACGCCAAAAAAGATTATAAAAGTTCATATACTAGAGTGAAGGCTCATTTGTTGAAAATAATAGGCAAAGGAATTGGACAATGTTTAGTAGTGCAAGAAAGAGACACGTTAGAGATGAGAAAATTGGAAGCAGAAGCTAATCAAAGAATGCAATTTAATAAACCTAGAAATGTACCTTTACCCCCCTCATCTTCTAGTTTTTCCACTGACTTAAAAAAAAGAAAAACTAAGAGTCCTCTTGAGAAGGCATTCAATGTTGGGGAGCGGGAAGAATTAAATCATCTCATTGCTAGAATGTTTTATTCAGCAGGATTGCCATTCAATTTGGCGAAGAATCCTTACTTTCAAGCTTCGTATACTTTTGCAGCAAATCATAACATTGCAGGTTATTTGCCACCAGGCTATAACACATTACGAACCACTCTGTTGCAAGAGGAGAAAGAAAATGTTGATAGGTTGTGTGAACCTATACGAGAGGATTGGACTCATGGGGGGGTGAGTATTGTAAGTGATGGGTGGAGTGATTCACAAAGGAGGCCACTCATTAATTTTATGGCGATATCGATGGTAGAGCAATGTTTTTAAAATCGTTGATTGCTCGGGGAGATTAAGGATAAAAAATTCATTTTCAAGCTGCTAAAGGAAGTTATTCAAGAAGTAGGAGAAACAAATGTGGTTCAAGTAATCACGAGATAATGCCGCGAATTGTAAGGGAGCAGGACAATTGATTGAACATGAATTTCCATCTATTACATGGACACCATGTATTGTTCACACATTGAATTTGGCTGTGAAAAATATTTGTGCTGCAAAGAATGTGGAGAACAATCAAATAACATATGAGGAATGTTGTTGGATTTCGATATTGTAGGAGATGTTGCTCAAATAAAGCATTTCATTATGAATCATTCTATGAGATTGTCCATCTATAATGAGTTTGTGACTTTGAAGTTGCTTTCTATTGCGATACTCGTTTTGCTTCAATGATTGTGATCTTTGAAGAGATTCAAGTTATTAAAGGGTGCTCTCCTAAATATGGTGATAAGTGAAAAATGGAGTATTTATAAAGATGACAATCTTGGGAGGGCCAGATTTGTGAAGGAAAAAATATTTGATGATGACTTTTGGGATTCCGTTGATTACATACTTGCTTTCCTTTGCTCCTATTTATGATATGATTAGAGTGTGTGACACGATAGACCTTGTCTTCACTTGATATATGATATGTGGGATGAGATGATTAAGAAAGTGAAGAAAGCTATATACCATAAAGAGGGGAAGATGATGGAAGAGTGGTCTTCTTTTTATGATGTGGTGCATCACATTCTTGTGGATCGTTGACGAAAAATTCAACTCCACTACATTGTTTGGCGCATACTTTGAATCCTAAGTAAGTTTTTAAAAATGATTGAGTTTAAAATTAATACTTCTCTTGATATATTTTGATAATTTGTTAATTTGTTTTTTCCTCTTTTAGATACTATAGTCACCAATGGCTCCAAGAAGATTCTAGTCGAGTTCCTCCACACATGGATGTAGAGATTACTCAAGAGCGACAAAAATGCTTAAGGAGATTCTTTCCTTCCTCGGAGGACCGAAGCAAGATTACAAGGGAGTATGCAGATTTTATTACCGATGGTGGAACTTTTGGTGATCTAGATGCCATCCATTCTAAATCCACTATGGATCCAAAATCTTGGTGGCTACTTTATGGTACTTCGCACCTTTACTTCAAAAGATAGCATTGAGACTTGTGCAACAACCCTCCTCTTCATCATGTCTTTGAACGTAATTGGAGTACTTATTCTTTTGTGCATTCCATGAAGAGGAATAAGATCACTCCAAAACGTTTGAAAACTTAGTTTATGTACATAGCAACCTTCGACTCTTATCAAGACAGAATCTAAGTTATGCACAAGGACCACATCAAATGTGGGATATTCTTTGGAGATACCTTTGATTCACTTGATGATGTTGGAGATCTTGAAGTTGCTACTATTTCACTTGATGAGCCGTAGCCGGAGGCCATGATTTTACGGGATGGAGATGCAAATATTTGAACTTGTGAGTAGCCTACACTCTACAATCTATGGAATAATATTTAATATTAAAACGTGTCCTAACGTGTCGAAATTAAGATTTTTTAGGAAACCACCCCCAACAACGTGTCGCGTGTACACCCAACTTTTACACCCCTTTTATTTAAACCCCACCCCACACATAACACACCCACACACGTTGGGCTAGCAGAGGAGAGGCGAGAGTGAGAGTGAGGAAGGAGGGGAAAAGAGGAGTTGGAGGTTTTTCAATATATTTAAGGTATGTAATTTATTTTATAGGATTATTTAAGTAGCTAAACTAGCTTCTTTTCAATAAACTTTATTCATGAAAGTTATTCTATATATTTTTCTCTTTCTAATGGGGGTATTATTATGTTGGTTAGTGAAAATTTTGGGGTTAAGATTTTGGGAAAGTGTTGAATATTGACATTAGAAGACTATATATATATGTAGTAGATGACTAATAGTAAATTCTAATCGGTTTAGATTTATTGTTTGGTTGTTCTAGAAATTTAAAATGAATTTTTCTATTTATGAAGTTTAGGTTTTATATCCTATAAAATGTTATGAAAATGATTTATTCGGGGTTAGAGAGATATTATTGGAATTTACTCAATTTAGTTTTTATATATGAAGGACAAAACGGTAATTTCTGTAATTTTGGGGCAAAAATGCAATTTCTGGAATTTTGGGGAAAAACTGTAATTTCTGAAAATTTTGTGGGAAAACTGTAATATCTGGAATTTTTGTAGCAAAACTGTAATTTCTGGAATTTTTGTGTCAAAACTGCAATTTCTGGAATTTTGGGGGGAAAAACTGTAATTTCTGGAATTTTTGTGGCAAAACTTTAATTTATGGAATTTTTGGGGCAAAACTGTACTTTCTGGAATTTTGGGAGCAAACTGTAAGTTCTGAAGTTTTGAGACTAAAACGTCATTTTCAGTTTTTGTTATAATAATGTATTATTAGAATATTTATTTTAAGCTATAGGAAATTATAAGTTATAATTGTGATAATGTAAAGTCTTCTTGTGGACCAGAGTAGAATCGTGCGGGTGGTGCTCCTCAAAGCTAAGGTTAAGTGTTTGGAATTGAGGTAAAGGGGTTAATTATTTTATATGCTTGTTTGAAATTTTGTGAGGTATTTTTCTAAGTCTTACTTTTATATATACTATTTGTATGTGTTTTGAAAAATTTTGTGTATGTTTGAATATGAAATTATCTTAGTGAAGCAGTGTATTTTCCACTCTGTGTATTTAAGTAAACATTATTTTTGGGGTTGTTATTATTGTGACGGTTGTAATGTTTGTTGTGAGATGATATATATGGAATAATAATTTAGTAAAATGTTGATGAAAATTTTAGTGGTATATTATTTATTTTATTTATTTTGTTGTGGGATATGTTGGGTTGTGTGAAAGAGATTGAGAGTGAAATTGTGCCCATTGGCTCTCTCATTCCTGGCCCGGAATTTGAGTTGAGTGTTTTGGGCGGACACCTCCCGTTACGATATATTAGTGGTGACATGGGAGTGAACAGTCTTCTTGAAGTGACTAGTTAACTTTGGCCGGGTATACTAGCACTGATAGGCTGTATCACGTCCATAAGATATAAGGAGGAGCAGGATGGATGAGTGATGATGATTTTAAATATTGTTAATTATTTAATTATTATTGATATTTTATTCATGTTAATAAACCTGCTTCTCTGACTTGCAATCCTCTCCTACATATTTGATAAATTAATTTTGGTTACGGGGACTTTATGTCTCATCCCGTCATTATTAAATTTTTCAGGCGAGACCTCTAACCCTACTAGAGGACAAGGGAAGCAGCCAGAGGCATAAACGTCGTGAAACTTGTAGGCCTCTTTTTGGTATTAGTGTTGTATTGATTTATATATTGCCATCATAAGGCCCTCATATTTTGAAATACTACATTAACCACTTTTGGATGACTGTTGATTTTCCGAAGGCCTTATTTTATATACTATCAAATTATAGTGGATCCACTTTCCTATCTTGTGCGAACATTGTGTTGTGAAGACCCTTTGTTGTAGGGTTCGTGTTGTATGACTTGTGGACTATAAAACCTCCTGTTCGATAATTGTGCCCTGAGTTATGAATCTCCTGTAGTGGGTTTGTGGGAAAAGTTTGTACCCTGGACCCGAGGTGTGTGTATTGAAAAGAAAAAAGGGTTTTATATAATTACCCTCTAATCCAATTTTAAGAAAACATTATGGTTAATTGTTATTTTGTGAGAAATGGTCTTTTCACTTGATCTCATAAGTGACAAGAGGTTGAGTTGGGCAAAGCCTCTATGCATTCCTATGGAAAGGAGCACACGGCTAAGTCTAAAAGGACATGTGAGACATGACATAAGAAAATGTGCTCATAAGAAACAAAAGCGAAGGGGAAAATTCGATCCCTTGTTGTTGGGTTTGGCGGTATATCATCGGTTGATTGGTAGGTTGTGTTATCTTACTAATACGAGACCTGATATTAGTTATGTTGTGCAGACTTTGAGTCAATATATGAGTGCTCCAAAGAAGTTACTTATGGCAGCGGCTATTCATGTTGTGAGATACCTCGAGGCTATCCGGGACTTGGGATTATTCTTTCTTCAACAAAGCAGTTCAATATAGAATGCTATGTACACTACTACAAAAAAGGTCTTTAATGTCCATTTTTAGACCTATTTTACGTCCTTTTATAAGGGGACGTCTATATTGGGGGCGTAGAAAATGATGACTTATGGCGTCCTTTTTTATGTTAGGACGTTGAAAGTATTTTTTTTTTTGACAATGCTGACACTATCTCTCACAAACACCTCCCCTTCTCCCTACGCGTTGCCTCCTCGTCCTCCGCCATTCATAGGGAACTTGGTGGTTCAGATCGAGTAGGAAGAAGTTGCTCATCCATGTTTTTCAATTGGAGAACTCGGATCGAACACTTAGGTAGACCAAGTTGCTCATCTGACCACCGCCCTCGGAGAACTCCCAGAATAATCCGAGAACTCGGAGAATGAGAAAAATGAAATCATAGAGAACGAGACATATGGAGGAGTGGGAGAAAAATCATTGAGAACGAGATAGATGAACAAGAAAAATGAAATCACAGAAAAATCAGAAAAATCCTCGTTTGACGTTGGATCTTGAGCTGGGAAAGACATGTTCAGATATGTTCTCACCGGATTTGTTCTTACTGGCTTTGTTCTCATCGACACTCATCGACAAGCATAGATGGGAGTTTAGGTAGAGGAGGGGGAGCGACGGAGGAAGGGGAGGTGAAGGTCAAAACTTAGGTGTCTGAGAGAGAAGAAAATGAAACTCGTGAGCGTGGCCTTATGCAGAGATGAAACTTGTGACAGGTGAGAGATGCGTTGGAAGTTGTGATACCTTAGGTGTCCCAATTTTTATTTGGGATGCCTAAAGTTTATAAATAGGCATCCCAAATTTAAAGGTCCACATTGGCGTCCCAACTCTAAAACGAACGCTAAAAGTAGTGTTTTTCCCCTTATAGTTGACGTTAGGCGTCCCAATTCAAATTTGGGATGCCTAAGGTCCACTTTAGGCTTCCTAAATCTAAATAAGGATGTCCAATATGTCAAAAAAATTACAAAAATGATACCGGCTTTATTTTTTACTTCCCTTTTTTTAAAAAGGACGTTTTTTGGGGAACTAGAATCCATTTATTATAGTAGTGGTAGATTCGGACTAGGTAGCATTTCATGATATTAGGAGATTAGTTACAGGATACACCATTAATTGGGAGATTCATTAGTGTGTTGGAAATTGAAGAAACAACATACGTCTCCAAGTCATCAGTCGAAGTTGAGTATAGAATGCTTGGAACAACGGTGTCAGAAATAGTTTGGATTACTAGATTAGTGGAGGATCTTGGCGTAAAAGGATTGTAACCGGTTAAGGTTAATTGTGATAATAAGGCAACCATCTATATTGCTATAAACCCTATATTTCCCGAACATACGAAGCACATCAAACTCGATTGTCACTTCGTGTGTGAAAAACTACAACAGGGTATTATCGGTTTACGGTATGTAGCTTCAAAGAACTAGTTGGCAGATGCGTTGACAAAGGCACTTGGTAGAGAAAGTCATGATAATTGTGTTTGTAAGTTGGGTACTACAAATTTGTTTAGTCCCCCACTTGAAGAGGTGTTAGAGTGTGTTATTTTGTATTAGATATTATTGGGCTGATGTATTGTTGTGTGTGATTTGGCTTATAGGTTTGACTCAAGCCTATTTGGTTGTATGTACATGTTATTTTCTACAAATAAGAGTAAGACCAGTTAATTCTGGTTAGCAAGGTAATTGGTTCATTTTTGTTTGGGTGTAGAGTTGCTTAGTTTTCATTATCAAACCAAAACACATATCAAACCAGAATCTAGGTAGGTAAACTCTAAAGTAATAAAACATATTGTCTTAATTTAACATGGCCAAACATTAAAGCATCTTAAATTTCGTGAACTCTTTCAGAGAAACATAAACTGGCATCACTTTACTACAAAAACATGGTTGGATTGAAGTGATTTTTTTTTTTTTGGGGTGTTCAGGTGACTTTTGCTCCAACATGAATTGTAATGCTAGAAGCTGATTGCGGATGAAACATAAACTGGCATCACTTCACTGCAAAAACATGGCTGGATTGAAGTGATTTTTTCTTTTTGGGGTGTTCAGGTGACTTTTTGCTACAACATGAATTGTAATGCTAGAAGCTAATTGTGGATGAAAACATGGGGGAAGTAAGGTGGTAATGGTAATTTACCCAGGAACATCTTTCTAGCTGAAATTGTCATGTACACTGACTTTAATTCTTGAACTTGGTTTGATTCATGAAAAAAAAACCGATAATCATTTTTATATAATTTCTGATAAGGGGCACCTAACATAACATTGGTGTACATGCTATTCTGGTTTCCGAACTTTCGTCAATCAATAGAATGAAAGACAAAGCAACTACAAAAGACAATTTAAGGGAGTATGTACCACATCGATCAAAATTGTTGTAACCAACTATTATGAAGTTAAAAAACACTATATGATTTTTTTATAAAAAAAATTAGCTTAATCCTATTAAGATTGGTTGTTTACAAATGTGGTTTAGAAAACATCTTTTAGACTTTAACTATAAGTAACTGGTCTAAAAAGTTTTACTGTATTTACAAAAATGTCACTGATCACATTTTTTAGATTTTATCATCTATGTCAAGTCTAAAAAGGTTGGTCTAAAAAGTTGATTTTACATTAGTGATATCACATTTATTATAATTATCTAATTTATTTGATTTTCGTAATCTACCAAAATTAATCAAGTATAACTGGAGGAGTATAATTTAAACAAGTTTTAGCTTGTCAAATTCACATTTATATAAAAGTATATCCGACATAAATTGCATTGTAATAATTGACTTTTACTAATTTCAGTTTGATTGCAGATGCTAATCCAAATATACACTTTAAAGGTACATTTACATAAGAAAAATATATAACAACTTATCAACTTTCATTTATTATAATTGTATTTTAAAATGTTCGGTCATTAATTCAAAGGTTTTATTGATGCTTATAAATAAATAGTCAACATGCTGGTTATGCAAGAGAAGCTTAATTCAAATATAAAAACTTGGAGACAATATGAATATACATACGAGGATGATCTAACACAAAAAGAGAGGAAGACAATATAATGGGCTTTTACTTCCAGTAATAGGAAATTAAGTGTCTTTTTGGTGAACTCGAATTAATGACTCTAATTGCTATTCCTTATATCCCATACTCTTTTAAATTTTTAACTCTAACCTTTATTTGGTATTTCTACAGTATCTCTTAAAATACAAATCTGTTTTTAAATATGAAACCTGTTTCGTAAGAAAAATCACTCAGTAAGTGTTTTACTGACACATGTTTCAATTTCAAATGTCTTCATATGAAATAGATATATATTTTGCAGAAACTCGTTCTTTGACCTTTGTTCATTCTTTTCATCATATCTTTCTTTCGAAATACAATGAATTTCAGAATGGGTCTAATTGCATTAGAATCTAGACTCAGAGAGATTTTCATTAATTGGTCATTTGACTAATTTGAATTTAAATTGAGAAAGTTATGACCACTTGAAGCTAACCCTTTTTGCTTAATTCATATATCATATATGCTATATCTTGCTTCTCATTTACACAACTTGAATTTGCTGCACAACTCGAGTTCAAAACCTGCGTTATGGTGCTACAAGTTTTAGAACACTATATCGGACTTTATAAATTGATATTAAATACTCATTCAAATACTTTGGAACCTCAATTGAATGTATTTTATCTTATATTAATCAAAGAAAAGAAACTTCACATTTTTTTTCCTGCAGAAAGGAAGTTTTACATACAGAAGTAATAGATTGATTACAATGGCTATCTCACCTAGTAGAAATGTGTTTAAGGAAAAAGCATTCAATGGGAGTAACGTCTATATGTAGTTTCTAACGAGAAGATAGATAAATTTCTAGCGGATAGCTAAACTACTCTAACGGTTATCAAGTCTCATTTATGTATAAAAGGATAAGCATTTAAGTCGAGAAAAAAAAAACAATGAACAATATGTGAAATCAATGTCTTTGCTATGTTGAATTTATTATTGTTGATCTCATAACACTTAAACTCTTTGAACTTCATGATAAGCATTCAATCTATCCGTGGGAGGTTATTGTACACAATCATTTATTACTTTGAAGGTTACTCAAGATAATGAGATGGATCAAGGGAGGAATATATTGTAATCTTTGGGATTGTAACTGGTTTCTCAAGTACCTACATTAAACTTTATAGCTTGTAGTAGCTTCATAATTGTATAGATCAAACTTGTGGGAGTCGTAATAATTCTCAAGTACTCAAGTTAAATTTGAGAGATGTGATGGATTAAATATTAGAAGGTTCTTAGGGACTGAATTTATAGAACGTGGATTGAGTCAAACTGAGATAAACATGTTGTGCATTCTAAGAAATTTGGGGTATCTGGAGTGCGATTGTTTATCTCTAAATACCCACACTAACCAGATCACAGTAACAAACATGATTATGGAATTATAGCAAATACCAAAGGAAAAGAGAGAGAGAAGAGTTATAATGTAAGGGAAGATTAATAAGTTTCTTTAAATGTGTTCATAAGATCCACAACTGAACTCCTCATGTCTATTATGAAATATCATAGTTATTGACCCAAACTTTTTTATTATTTATAGTTAATTAACAATGCTGTTGGGATTAGGCTTTAATTCACCAAAGATGGACCAAGTATCTTCCTACATATATTGATCTTCATCACTATCTTCTCAGTTCATATTTCCTCGTCTCATTTCTAAGTTTACTCGGTGTATGCGCTTTTAAAGTGAAAATTTGGTATCAACCAATTCAACCCTTAGGTGACTAGCCATTCTGACCATGTTTTATTTTGTTAACTCTTTTGTTTTATGATATAAAGACTCGGAAAATTAAATTGTAAATTCGTATGGTTTCACGTGACTTTATTTATTTATTTATCAAAATATAATTTCACATGACTTTAAATTAGGTCCTATGGTTTTTTTATTCAGTTCTTATGGTTTAATCTAATTTTTAATTATGTCCTTTTAATTTTCTTACAAGCTCTTATAATTTCGCTTGATTTTTAATCTCCACACTGTAGTTTTAAATTAGTGATAAAAAAATTGCAGGGACATGATTAAAGTACATGAGCCTCATTAAAAAAAGTGAATTATATGAATATGATAGAAAGAAAAAAAACGTACATAGACTGTAATGAGTCCCACATCAGAGGGCCAAGCTTTTGCAGTGAGGTATATAAGTCCATTGGGTTTTCTTTCCTTATCAGCTAGCTTTTGGGATTGGACTTTTCCTTTGGGTTTGTGCTCGTCACATTGGTGCTTTCGTTGAGAGTTGGTGTTCCAGAAAGGGCTACCCGCACTCTTTTGTTAAAGAAGCTCTGAATCTTGATAATATGATTGTTCAATTCGAAAAGTTATTGACACTAGAAATAAACCAACTTTGGACAAAGATGCAATGTTTGTTAGTTGTGTAGGCTGATTGTTTTAAATCACTCTTTCATTAAAAAAAAAGAATTTATACATGATTCCCTCCATTGTACTGTCCTCTTAATTATTTTGTTTGGTTATTTGGGATACCTTTTATTTTACAAATTGGATGTATATTTGGATTAGTAGATGAAATCGTCAATCAATATAAGAATTTGAAAATTAAACAAAAAATATAAGTATTTGAATTTTGAAAGAGATGTCTAGTTTAATTGTTTTAATTTCATTATCATCCAAGAAATTGGTCCTTTTATCGGAATTTCCGAAAATTAGAGTTCATCAATGTAAATAAAATCCTTATAGGGTTGTAAATGTCAATTTCCCCAAAAAATTAGATCAGGCATATAAAAAAGAACAGATAAAATCATAATGCAGACCGTTCACTTCTCTTTGGAGGGTCGAGACGAGAATTCCGAATTGGATGAACAATTAGCCATACAGTTACTCAAAGAGCTTGCTAGTTTCGTTCTTGCCATGGATTCTCTCTCAAGGATTGGATGCCTAACCTTTAACCGTACTGTTCAGCTCCCAATAATTCCCGTCCGAAGTGTTTCTTTCACCAGGAGTAGTTCACTGGTTTCAGTTTCAAGAGCTGGTCCCTCTTCTGGTTGGTATTTCTCTTCGTTTGCAATGTGAATCGTGTATCAGGTTTTGGACTTTAAATTTCATGTGCTCGTCAGGTTTCTTATGAAGTCCAGAATGAAATTATGCTACGAAATTAGTTCCCCTACTTTTGTCTGATTAGATATTCTTATGGTTCTTATGCACCCGAGAAGAAGGTAGAATATTAATAAAACGAATTTATTGATTCAACAACCTTCACATTACAGTGTTTAATCTTATTCGTGGTAGACTATGAGAGTATGGCCTACAGAACCCAAGTCAGGTAGTTATTCCTGAGTACCTGTAACTCTGTCATTCTGATTAACTACTAAACTGGTAATTTTAACTACTAAAATACAAACAATTAGCTGAACAACTTATGATTCTTCTCAAGAGTGGCGGTGTTTTTGGGAGTAACATAATCTCAAGTTACAATAAACTTTCTTGTGTTAGTGAAATAACTTAAAATTGCTCGTGTCGCTGAAATTTTGATCTTTTGAAGTAATGGAAGAGATGCTTCATCAATTGATTTCTGTTATTTGTCAAACACCGTGACATTTGCTTTTATGTCACGGTGTTGCTCATTTTGTGTTGATTCCTTGTTATTGTAGGTGCCTTCAAGAAAATCTCGAGTGTTTGTCCTTTGGGGGCTTAAGACATTCTCAATTTTTTTAGCCCTATCTTCATTAAAATATGACCATTTTGCCACTGGGTAGATTGGATGTTCTCATCTTGACTTCTCTTCTTGTTATTGGGCCTTCTCTCCATAATAAATACTTCACATTATACATTTTGCATCAATAGAAGCATGACTTCTGTCACAATAGTTTCTCTCCTTTTAGCATACGAGTAGTTGCTAGCAGTCTTCTTTCATGCCTGCTGCCTGCTGTCTCTGCTAAAGGCTAATAGTTTGATATTCTTTATTTTTAGCGAGCGATGTGGATGAAGATGTATTTCAAATATTTTTCAAAGAGAGAGAATCGAACAGTGATTTTATATCAAGAGCTTCTGATTTATTGTGGCAGAGGAAGTTCAGAAACTCTGTTGACTCTAACAGTAGTGGGCAGACCAACACTTCTCAAAAAACAGAGCAGGTGCAGTAGGCTCCTATTACTTAAGTTCTGTGCTGAAGTCAATTTATTTCTGATTTAAATGTTGCTTTGTCCTTGTCAAATTTCAAATAATGCTAATTAGAGGTTATACATTCTATTAAGTTTCAACAATTATTTTCCACTCATATGGTCCAACTGAAAGTGTACTCGTGTATGCTTTGATCAATCAAGCTATTCAATGACATATTTTGAGTTTCTAATGTATGCAGATCATAGAGGGTAATGATGATGATGATGGCTTTTTGAAGCTCTCAAAAACCCAAGAGTGGATATTAGGTGACAATACTGCACCAATGAATAAAAAGGCAGTTGCCAAGGTATGGCTATAGTTGTTCATTTTTTGATGTTGGGAACTTTTATTTTACTTATTTATTTAAGTTTGAATCAGTTTCCATTGCTGATTAATAAATGGAGGGGAACTGGCTGTCAAAATGTTATGTTGCTATTGTTGAATCATTTTTTAAAAAAAATATATTTTTATAAATTATGTTCAGATATCCCTTAGTCAAAGAAAAAGTTCTGAACTCAATAATGTTTGGCATTTTCCTTTGTATATTGACAGGCACTTCAGGACAGCAGTGAAAGACGGAAGAAACTAAACATTCTTAAATACGAATCTGTATGATACTTGAACTCAGCATGTTATTTTTTACCTGAAGTTAGTAGTGCTTTCATACCTCAGGTCTTGTAGGCTTAATTTATTATAGTTGTCGAGTGAGTTACACAGAAAGAAAGAAAATCTTACTTGTTCATGTTTTTGTAAAATGCTGAATCTTTATTCTTTTCAATATAGCTCAAGAGGGAAATACTGCTTCTATCTGTGGGTATTGGAGTGGCATGTAGTGGATATTGCTTGATAACTTTGTCAGTACAGGTTAGCGTTTTACTACACTTATGCTAAGAAAACATGTTTCATCAGCCTAGATGCCTAATATAGAAGTTGAAAACAATAGCAGACTACCTCTATTACTTGGTTGTGTTTTATTAAGATCACAATAAGATCGACTATAAATGGACTCCATGTTGGAGGTTTTGAAACCATTTCTTCTAAAAAATTAGCCTTTTGGAGCATGTTGTGTTTATCTGATATGACCATCTTTCCATGTAACATGCAGGCTGCTGTAAGTTATGCCATTGGAGTCCTTTTCAGGTTTGTTGTTGCATTTTTGTAGGTTGACATTGCCTGATCAAAACTATGGTTGATGAGCTAAAGTAGTCGGCATTGAACTTGAAAATGCTTCTAAAGAATTGGGCTTGCCTCATGTGATAACTCTTGAGACTTGGTCTTTCTTCTATCCTTCTAAAAAACGCTGCTAATTTGTTTTAGGTGTTTGTACCCTTTGGTTTGGTTTTACTTCCAGATCTTTTTGGTTTTCCTACATGAGATTACAAGAAAAAGCTGTTTTCAGCTTTTGCGCCCAAGAAAAAGTAACTTGTCCAAACGGATTGACTAGTTAGTATTATCATCATGATTGTTGCTCTTTCTGGGGTAATGGAAGGTGGTCCTTTGTGGTTCTAGCTCCTCAAAATTGACTCAGAACGAAGGATAATAAACTGAGACAGTGACTATGTGTGTGAGATAGATAGGGAGAGATAAATGAAACATCTCTTAGAAATTGCTGCTCCTGCTGTTTATAGTGGCATATGACTGCTATCATTTTCAATGCAGTTTCTTGTACCTCCAGCTCTTGTATCGACATGCAGACAACCTATCCAGTGAAGATGTTCCTCAAATTTTCATGAAAAAGAAGTCAAAGAAGTACAACTGAAAACTTTGATTTAATTATGCCATTTTAGCATCTTATGATGTTGGCATTCAATAAGCCCTTTGTTTTGATTGAACAAGCATTTTAATTGTAACCAGAATTGGCATTAGAAGTGAGGACCTCCAGGATTCATTGGAGAGATCAATCAAGGGTATTGGCATTTCACTGTCATCTCCAAGACTTGTGATCCCAGCAACAATTTTTGGACTTTGGGTTCTGTCTCATCAGTATATTGCGGATGACTTCTTTGATTTTCAGGTAAACTTTGGAAATATGGTTCTATGTTTTCTTCTGAAGTCAAAAACCATTGGTTATGGTATTTGGTCAGCTATAATAGATACATTTTTTTTTCCTATCTAGATTGTGCCAGCCATTTTTGGGATGCTTGTCTACAAGGGTGCTGTTCTTGTGCAAGTTTATAGAGATAATGAAGACTTACAATTTGTATTTCCAGAAAATAAGGAGGGCTCAAGTGATTGAAATACAAGTTTTGCTGTTGCTCAGTTTGTAATTTACATTCATCATTTTTGAATCTTCCACAAGCTGAGCAACATCCAGAACTCGTCTTGTAAATGCCTTGTAACAATATTCATGATGATGAGATTTTATTAAATTCATTCTGTGCATCTCTCATTCATGAGATAATAGAGCTTGCAGCTAACCCTTTTCATTTGCGTAGTATGCATGACTTCCTTTTCATGTGAGTCTAAGTACATGATTATTACTATTGTCTTCCCCCCTGTTGTAGCGTTGTCATTTGTCAATATACCTCCTTCATTTTCTTTTGTCTTTCTGACCATAGTGTAACTTTATGGAGTTGCATCGTGTGTTTGTGATGCATTAGTTGCATGCTGTTATCTGACGTCAAGAAGAATGATGCCTGATCAACCTGCTATTTCAACTATGACGGGTGAGTATAAATATATAGAAAAAGCTTTCATTGTTTGAGTTAAATCTTGTAAAGTTAGTCAGGTCAAGTAACATGGGTTTTCTATGACTTTATTCATACAGGTTTTTACTTGACCTTTTCAGTATAGTCATTAGTCAGTGATTTTAACCATTAAGAGATATTACAATAATACATGGTTGATACTTCTTCGATTCTGAAATTTGAGTGTCAAAAGTAACTCTACACTAGTTTTAGAATCTTCGAGTTTCTTTGGAATCACATACATGTGCATTTCTGACCTGACTTGATTGATGATATATTTGTGAAACAAGAATTATTCGTATAATATAACATTGATTGTTGAAACAACACTGCAAAGTACAAACATTTTAATGAATCAATCCTTCCTTTTATCTTCATTTTGGCTATTGGGAGAAATCAGGATCATAAGTGTAACCGCGGTTGTGTATCTTTTGTATGGTTGTAGGGGTGGTTGGGGGTATGAAAGATGGACGATGATACCGTTCAGCTGCCCACTATTGCTATAGTGGCATCTAATGACACCTTTGCGGCTGCTCTTGTAAGTAATTTCAATGGCTGCCCCTTTTACATCATTTTGTATATTATGTATAATTGTCTTAAAATATCTGTCATTTTTGGCATTATCATGGGAAGTGTTAAATGAACAATTTTTTTTTTTTAAGTTATATATTATTTTTGCCTTCATCTTTTAGAGACCAATGATAATTTACTCTTTAAAATTTAGTTAAATGGTATTAAGATTTCTATTACAAAAGCAAGTTTTAGCACAGTATTATATGTGCCTTTTCTTTTCCTTTTTCCGTTTTGGGCTATGGATGAAGGAACATTACATATAAAATACACTTATTAGTAGGTGCGCTATTAGTTTGACAGCTGAAATAAACAAAAGGAAAACTGTTTGGAGAATTGTTTTGACAGCTTGCTGATATAGTTTGGCCGAAGCATATGGCAACCATGAGTTATACGACAACTTACTAATATTAGTTTTGCATGAGTCTTCTTCAACTCAGCATTCTGCAATTTCATCCTCCACTTTGTAATACTGAAGATTTCTCACCTTAGTTTTATAGTTTTGTTTTGCTTTTGCCCCTGGTAATTGTTGAATTCTATGGGAAATGGTGATAAAATAATTGCCTATGGACGTATATGTAGGGGCAAATTACTGGTTGGCAATCAAGATGGGGGAGTAGAAGCTTTATTTTTTGGGACCACAGATTTTCATCCTGGAGTTAAAACAATAAAGCAAGATGAATGATGATGTGGAAAAAAGTTACACGACATTTGTAGATTAGGTGACAGAATAATATGGATATAAGCAACTGCATATAAGCTTTCTCCATGGTAGAAAGAAATACACAAAACTTCACTAGGTTATCACCTCTCAACGAATTTTAAAGAATTCAAGCATATAGATGCTGAAACACGCCACTAGTCTTTCTAACCATTGGCATCAATATAGTACCCCGCTCAAGAGGCCAGCAGTGGGTTAAGCACTGCTCCGATAAAGAACACTGCCATGGAGGTCTCTTCCCTTATCATGAAGATGAAGGGATGGTCAGCCACAAAGCTTGGCTTGGGCCTGGGCTTGAAGGAACATGGAACGATTAAAACTGCTGTGCTGGCGGCAGCTTCTGTTCCTTCTTCATTGACTTCAACAAATGTCTTTTGCAGAATGTTTGAAACATAAAGCTTGTGACTGTTTGAAGAATGTGACACTTCTGTTATCTCCCCAGGAGTGAAAGGCAAAGTTAGCCCCAGTTCCTTCATATCCGCTGTGGCTTCCAAGTTGAAGGAAAACTTAAATCTTGGGATCCAAAATTCAAGAATTTCCTCTCTCGATAGTTCAAACCTTTGATTTAAAAATCTGGGGTTTGAGTTTAAAGTGTGAATTAGATTTGGCAAGCCGTCCTTCTCATGTGGAAGGAAAAAATACATGGCAAACTTCAAAGGGTTGCTTCCACTTTGGTAAGGAATGGTCAGTACTTTATGATTCTCAAAAGAATTGTAATAATATGATTCACCTGGCATGGAGGTCATGAATGGAACTTGCGCATTCTCTCCATTTAGAAGATTGAAACTTCGAGTTTTGGTCATGGTGGGATGAAACTTTTGATTCCACGCTCCTTTGAAATATAGAGCATTGGCAAGAACTAGCTCTGTTTCTTGATCTATGGAACCTGATGGAAGAATCTCCCTTATTAGTCCATTAGTTGCATTTTTAACCCATGAGTTTATTTCGTGTGCAACTTCCTCAGCCTAGTGTACAAAATCCATAGAGTCAGTCAAATTAAAGCTTTGTAATTTATTCTCTGCGACCAACTTTGATGAGGAAGCATGAAAAGAGTTGCAGTCAAAGAGAAAAAAAAACAAATGAGAGTCAATTGCAGATAAAGAACAAAGATGAATAATCAAAGAGTACCTTGTTGATGAAGTCAACCTGTTCGATTTGGCTTCCGTAAACATTTTTAGCTACCTCCTCAAAACTAGTCTTCAAACCAAAAGTTTTTTCCACCCAAGCGCCATTAGCAAAAGACAGAATTGGACCTCCATTTTCTGTGCCCTCCACATTCCTTAGGCTTGAAACAATATGTGAAGATACAAAATTCAGATCATCTTTACTCTGACATCCTAGAAACGAGAGAAGCTGCTCCAAGGTTTTTCCTTTTGATCCAGCAGCAACAAGGCTCAACATGATATGAAGAGACAGTGGGGAAGAAACAAAGTTGGAACCTTCTTGAACTTGTTTCTGAAGAATTCTGTATGCCATTTGTAAACAGAAATCGGTATTGAAGGAAATAGTGTTAGTCTCTGAAGGGGATGCCATTCTCTTGAGCCTCAGTGTTCTTGTTTTGGTTGATTTGCCCAAATTTATAAGAGAATGGGTTGTGATATGCTCAATTAATATATGTTGCCGCTTCTAATGGATTCGTCGTTGAGACCTTTAAGCATTCTATTGCTTAACCTTTAAGCATATAGTTAGCACTTACAAAATATTTTTTACTGAAACAGTTGAAGTGATAAAATATTATTAAACAAAGAATTTAAAGAGGAAATTAACTATAAGTCCCCAGGTAAGAAAATTAAATACCGAGAAGCCTACGCGAATTCAATTTTGTTTTTGAAGTTTAACTTGTAAATGACACCACTTATAAATATAAAAGTTTGACTTGTAAATATGTAAGTTGGGTTAAGATGTATCTAGCACTTGAAATATTTTCCTGGGTGGATCGGCATCTTAAAATATTTTGAGGTGCATGAAGCATTTTGAAATATGTTTTCATATGTGTCCAACACTTTAATGTGTTTTTTGGTCCATCTAGAATTTTGAGATATTTTTTTAGGTGCGTCTAACACCTTAAAAGTTTTTTGCTGCATCAAATACCAATTCATCGAAAATATTTTAGGGTGTTGGACACACATGAAAAATTAATTTAGAGTGTTGAATATATTACAAAATATTTTAAGGATCTTGATGTACTTGACAAAATATTTTTTGAGTACTTGATGCACCTTAATCCTATGCAAAGTTTAACCCGTGCATGTGCATGTGATTTTTTATTTTGGGGAGAATTCACTGTATTTATCGTTCTTCAATGGGATTTATGGATAATCTGTCCTAAATTTAACTTTTTCTTTGGATCCCATGACCTTTTCTGATATTATTTCATAAAAGTTAACAACTAAATCAGTAGAACTTAACAACTAAATCAGTAGATGTTAAAAACAATATCTTAACAACTAAATCAGTACCTGTTTATAATAAATCAGTATCCGTTAACAATTATATCAGTACACGTTAACAACTAACGTTTTATGAAATAATAACAGAAAAGGTCCTCGGCATTTTTTGACAATTTTTTACTAATTTGGGCCCTGAGGTGGATTTTCCCCTTTTAATTTCCTTGCGGTTCGAGAGTCTTGGGATTTTTCTGAAAAATGAGTAAAAAACCTCAATCATTTTCTTTATGAAAGATTCAAATTTCATGGGAAGAAATAGAAGAAGCACTAACAGCAGCAAGAGAGAAATATAAAACAAGGATTAAACTTTTTAAGTATATGAGCTACACAAGAAGTTCATTTTAAACATGAATATAATATCTGAATTCACTTTATTCCCTAAATTTATAATTTTCTCTCCAAAGCATTCATATAGGTTACACATAGGAAAATCGTTTATAATGTTCATAATTGAAAAATAATATTTTAGACAAACCAACATATATTTATCATAAATAACTAATTTAGCTAACTTCTATATTTAGAAATGAGTTATCTAACTCTTACATTTAAGTGTACGAAGGAGTATCTAAAATGCATAGACATGATTAGGAAATAACTATAATTTCTTTTCCTCTCATGTGTTTGATTTCACTCACATTTCAAAACATCATGAATAAAGCGTTGGAGATAGGAGTAGGAAGAGCCACCTTCCATTAAAGCCCTCCTACTCATCTCACTCATCTCCTTCACCTTCTTCCTCACCTCACTCTCTTTTTGCATCACTTGTTTTATTCCTTTCTCTATCCTCTCTGCATTTATCACCCTCGGCTTCTTCAATTCCTCATACTCTATCCTATACTCCAATGAGATCTCTTCACTCATCTTCAACTCACGCACCAGTTCGAACGCATTAAATTGCTGCTCTGAATAAATCGGCCACGTGGCGATGGGCACACCGTAATATATACTCTCCAGTATGGAATTCCACCCACAGTGTGAAACAAACCCTCCTACTGCCTTGTGGGCCAGGATTTGGGCCTGCGGAGCCCAGCCCATGACTCTTCCAATCTCAGCTGTTCGCTCCAAGAATCCTACTGGTAACACTGCCTCGAGCTCTTGGTTAGAGTAATCTCTGGCAGATTCCACCGTCAGCAAACCCTTGCGCGGCGGCCTCCGGAGAGACCACACGAAACGAACACCGCTTGATACGAGAGCGCGTGCGATTTCTCTTGCCTGATTCTCGTCCTCGAAATAACCCTTACTTCCGAAGCACAACAATAGAACAGACGAAGGAGGTTGATCATCGAGCCAATTCATCACTTCTTCTGATCCTTCTGGAATATTCGTCTTCTTGACGTCTTCCCCTATGTTTAACATGGGTCCGATGGGATACACATTAAGATCTTCGTTGCACAGTGATTGAATCGCCTGAAATTCTAGCTCCTCAAAGGTATTCACTATTATGCCCTTTAATTTCTTCATCCTACCGGCATTCCTGAAAAAATATAGCGCCCACTCCTTCTCTGACATTACTCGAGGGAAAACACTGGCCGGAACATGGTTCTCGAAGAACGGGATTGCAAATTCCAAGCCAGAGTCCTTGAAGTTAATCGCGATCGTATCGACGCTGTCTCGCTCCCGAAGCGTGTGAAAATGAAGGACGAACCCGAGAAAAGCAGCGCTAGAGGCATAGAACATAAAGGGAGGAACCTCGAGATCGGTGGCTACGTCGATCATGGTGGTCGTGAACATGTCGACGACTAGGCCAGCGAGTGGAGGCGAGTCGGCGTCCGAGTTAAGTTTGGACAAAGCGTCTCTGACATTGGGCTTCTGGTATTCGATGATCGAATTGATGAAGGCAGCTCGATGGAGAGATTGAGCGTTGGTAGGGTCTGGGTATGGGGGAAGGTGGATGAAGCCAAGACAATCCGGGAAGGAGAGAGACGCAGTGTCCATGGATTTCATGAAGGCGTCGATGCTGACGTCAAACGGTGGGATAACAAGGATGGTGACGGAGAGGTGTTGGTTGTGTTTGATGAGAAGCTTAGCGAACGCGGCGGTGGACCCAACATGACCCATACCGGGATAAGGCACGAAAACGAGTTGCGATTTCTTCATATCAGTACGTTCAAGTGAGTAATGAATCACTATGCTTCGTTTTGGTGAAGATGATCGATGAAACTGTAATCAGACTATAGTTAATGAACACATGGATATTAATAATGGCATGATATATCAACAATTGAGCATTACAATCACAACTCCAAAGAAGACAAAGCAATAACCAAATTTCAATCCTATAGAAAGAAATCAAGCAAAGTAGCACAAGAACAGAGCATAGGAAGGGAGAAAGCAAGAGGAATCTTAGAGAGCTGGTGTAAAAAAAATCACACGCGAGGCAGAAAAATGCTCCAATTGTTTTTAAAAATAATAATAAATAAAAATATGTTTTGCATATTTAATAAATAGACAAATAGAAGTTTGATTCAAGGTTAATATAATTTTTTGTCCCTAAAGTCTTTCTTTATTGTGGTTTTAATCCCTCAAGTTTCAAATTAACTGAGAGTTTTGATCCCTATAGTTTTATGAAAGACTGAATTCTATTAACCCTTGATTCAATCAATGACATTATAATACCAAATGCATTATCCTTGGCCAAAAAAATTGCCAAAAGCATTCACAACAAATGAAAAAATAAATTTCATAATGATTACCCAAGGCATAATATCAAGTATTATGACTAGGTATTAAAACTTGAACCGAACAAGCCGGGTTAAAATAGAAACCGGCGACTCAGCCATTTGTTCAGTCCAATTGACGGTCATACTCCATGGGAGCTTGACCTGAGTCAATAAAATCATATTTCACTCGTTTTGTATCATCTTTAATTATATAAAAAAAGAATTTCAATCCAAACATCAATCAGATATAGAAAGGGAAATTGGGTAAAGCCCATTTAGCCACCGTGCGCAGTATTTCGAGCTTGAAAAATAAGTCGAGAAATTTGAAATTGGCAAAAAAGACGCGACGCCTGTAGGGCTTCACGCTTAATCGGGCCGGCCCTATAGGCTAGTTTAGCGTAGATTTTTTTTTTAAAAAAAAAAACAACTACTTAGACTTCCACTTAATGAATTTGTTTATTTGTAATTACTTAGATTTTTATAGTTTAAACTATAACCATTTTTTATGTTTATTATTATTTTGTATTAAAACACATAATTAGTTATTATAAATTTTAAAGAAAAGATGTTTTCATATTAAATAAACACATATTTTGATATTACAATATTATATAAGTAATAAATTATAAATATATTTTGTGTAAAATAAGTATAATTATTAAAATCATGCATGAACCGAAGAAATCTGCAGAAACACACAAAATTACTAGAGGGACAGGCATTTTGTTGTGGGCATACATAAAACAATTCCTTTATTTAATATTTTTTGAAAAAAAAAAGGAAAAAACATATTCTTTGTGTTCATTTGTTCTTTATTACGAATTAATAAATGTGTTTATTTGTTGAATGATTTATATTGTTTTGATATTAATGTTGATAACATTTATTTGATAAATTAGAACTTTAATAATTGCAATTTAATAATTATATTTCTTTGAAAAAAATCGAAGGAAAAATAATTAAAATTTAGAATAGTAATTTTCGAGCGCTTGGAACTATCGGGCGTAAAAAAAAACAAATGTTTTTTTCTTTACCCTGCAGAAATTTCGCAGGCCACATTATTTAGAAACCTAGCCTGTCGAAAAGTCAGTAGCGTGATTCCCAGCTCTACAATTAGAACAGTTTAAAACTAAGCTCAAAACTAATATAAGAACCTTTTATAAAAATGATAAAGTTTGCCAGAACTGGTTAAAGTGCTCACCAAACCTTATTAGATCAGATTTAATTAATATTTTATTTTTATTTTTTAACTATCACTTTTTCAAAAAATATATTTTTATTTAAAAATTGACAGTTTAAAATCATCAAATCTAGAACATCTCTTCAAATCCAAACAGAAAAAGAAAATAATAAGAATAAAATAGCAAGGCAAAGGGCCGTTTGGGATAACTTTGATTGAAGTGGCTTTTGTTTTTGATGGACTTTTCTTAATGGACTTATTTTCTGATGGACTATTTCTAATGTGATTTGTGTTTGGGATAAGCGGTGATGAAGTGGGCTTTTGTTTTAATGAAAGACTTGTTTGGCATAGCTTTTAAAAAGTAGATGAGATGAAAAATAACGAGAAAAAAGCATTTAATCAAATTCATATATATATATATATAAAATATAGATATGGTGTACAAAATGTGATAATTTGGGATAAAAATTAAAAATAAATATAAATTTACCAAATAAAATAGTAACATTACCATTAAAAAATTTACAACACAATTATTGAATATAAATAAACCTAATTAATCGATTAGGGTAAGGTTGCATTTCAGATGCAGTTAATCGATATAAAATTAAACACATAAGAATCATAATTAAACAACATAAATAATTAAACAGCTGTTGCAACGAAAAAAATAATTAAACAGCTTTACAACATTTGAGTCCCATGGAAATCAGATTAAATATACATATGAAGGGTAGTAACTATAAAAACTATAAAGACTAACTAATTATTTTCTCACAGCCAGTAACTTAATCGTCAGACCAACGTAAACCCCAGATTTTCTTTTGGGGGCAAAACTGTCCGAAAAAAAGAGGGTGGCTTTTAATGGGATAATAAGCTCCCAAAGGTGCTTCATCCAAAAAGCCTACTTCAAACCTTAAAGTTTCATTAAAAGCCTTTAAAGCTATCCAAACAATGAATATTTCTTACTTATCTTTTAATGTCTTTTAGTGTGCTTATTTTAGCTTTGAAAGCTATGTCAAACAGGCACAAAGCTTTTGTGGTCTTTTAAAAAGTTCCTGCCGCAACTACAAGTTGTTTTCCTTAATTTATCATAATGTAAAATGCCAGATATTTAATCATTTGGAAACTGCGTCAGTGTGGAAACAACAAGCAAGGAAGTTCAGTAATTAAAAGAACAGAACAGAGCCTTCTTCCAACAACAAAAAGAAAAAAAGAAGAAAGAAAAAAACATAAAGCAGAAAATCCATTCCCACCATCACGATCGATACTCTAGTTTCATTCAGAGTAACCAAAACCATCATATTAGTATACCTAGTCTCTATGACTCTAACCACCAACTTATCTCACTGTTTGTAAACCCAAAGGAAATGAAAAAATTAGATCTTTAAGATTTGAGAGTTCATACCTGTGTAATCGGTGGCCTGGAGGTAGTTCGAAGAGGAAGACGCCGACGGCAGTCCTAAGACCAACTGAAGGCTCGTCGGCGAAGAAGAAGACAAAAGACGCGAAGAGGTGCGAGATCTGAGATTAAGACGTTGAAGAGGATAGAAGACGACAATGCGGGAAAAACAATACGCATAGTTGTTTATTTGTGAGCGTTTTCTTTTATGGAAAAGTGGGGCAGGGTTGGTCTGCTATATAGCTGTCACAAAAAATTTTAATTACCATCCTTTGTGGTCGGCCGAGACATGATTTGGTTGATGGGTATCCAAATTCTTTTATGGAATTTGAGCCACAAAAGTAATAATTCTTTTATGGAAAAGTGGGACAGGGTTCGTCTGCCATATATTTGCTTATTTGCTGAAGTTTGGTCAGATCTAAAAGTTAAACTTGGTACATATTTATCTTGTATATAGAAGAAAAACTGTTTTTAAAGGTTCTAATCACTAAAAATTCTTGAAAAAGAACTTAAAAAAACTAAAGGATATTATAGTATTTTGAATAATACCGAATAAGTATCTGATTTGTCCTTTTAAAATTACAGAAATGTCCCTTTGATATCAAAAAGAAAAGAATCAAGTCAGAAAGGGAGAGGTGGTGCGAAATGGGAACCAAGAGAGGAGGAAGCTGAACTGAAGCCATGGAAAATTTTCGTTGAAAATTATAAAGCCATGGGCACTAGATGACTTTTTCTGACCAAAAAAAATGTTGGTGCTAGCTAGATAGCCACATTCCTTTTCATGTGAGTCTAAGAACATGATTGTTAGTATTGTCTTTCCCCCTACTGTAGCATTGTCATTTGTCAATTTACCTCCTTCATTTTCTTTTTTGTCTTTCTGACCATAGTGTAACTTTATGGAGTTGCATCACGCTATAGAGTAGTACTTTGTTTGTGATGCATTAGTTGCATGCTGTTATCTGACGTCAAGAAGAATGATGCCTGATCAACCTGCTATTTCAACTATGACGGGTGAGTATAAATATATAAAAAGAGCTTTCATTGTTTTAGTTAAGTCTTGTAAAATTAGTCAGGTCAAGTAACATGGGTTTTGTATGACTTTATTCAGAGTTTTTTACTTGACCTTTTCAGTATAGTCACTAGTCACTAATTTGAACTATTAAGAGATATTACAACAATACATGGTTGATACTTCTTCGATTCTCAAATTTGAGTGTCAAAAGTGACCCTACACTAGTTTTAGAATCTTCAAGTTTCTTTGGAATCACATACACATGCATTTCTGATCTGACTTGATTGATGATATATTTGTGAAACAAGAATTATCCGTATAATACAACATTGATTGTTGAAGAAGCACTGCAAAGTGCAAACATTTTAATGAATCGATCCTTCCTTTTATCTTCATTTTGGCTATTGGGAGGAATCAGGATCATAAGTGTAACCGCAGTTGTGTATCTTTTGTATGGTTGTACGGGTGGTTGGTGGTATGGAAGATGGACGATGATATCGTTTAGCTGCCCACCATTGCTATAGTGGCATCTAATTAATGACACATTTGCAGCTACTCCTGTAAGTAATTTCACTGGCTGCGCCTTTTACATCATTTTGTATATTATGTATGATTGTCTTAAAATATCTGTCATTGTAGGCATTATCATGGGAAGTGTTAAAATAACAATTTTTTTAAGCTATATATTATTTTTGCCTTCACCATCTTTTAGATACCAATGATAATTTACTCTTTAAATTTTAGTTAAATGGTATTAAGATATCTATTACAAAATCAAGTTTTAGCACAGCATTATATGTGCCTTTTCTTTGTTTTTTCCCGTTTGGGCTATGGAAGAAGGAACAGCAATACATATAAAATACAATTGTTAGTAGGTGCATTATTAGTTTGACAGCTGAAAGAAACAAAAGGAAAACTGTTTGGAGAATTGTTTTGACAGCTTGCTGATATAGTTTGGCCTAAGCATATGGCAACCATGAGTTATACGACAGCTTACTAATATTAGTTTTGCATGAGTCTTCTTCAACTCAGCATTCTGCAGTTTCATCGTCCACTTTGTGATACTCAAGATTTCTCACCTTAGTTTTACAGTTTTGTTTTGCTTTTTCCCCCGGTAATTGTTGAATTCTCTGGGGAAATGGTGATAAAATAATTGCCTATGGACGTATATGTAGGGGAAAATTACTGGTTATTGGCAATCAAGATGGGGGAGTAGAAGGTTTATTTTTTGGGACCATAGATTTTCATCTTGGAGTTAAAACAATAAAGCAAGATGATGATGATGTGGGAAAAAGTTACACGTCATTTTTAGATTAGGTAACAGCATAATATGGATATAAGCAACTGTATATAAGCTTTCTCCATGGTAGAAAGAAATACACAAAACTTTACTAGGTTATCACCTCTCATAACGAATTTTAGCCCTATCTTCATTAAAATATGACCATTTTGCCACTGGGTAGATTAGATGTTCTCATGTTGACTTCTCTTGTTGTTATCGGGCCTTCTTTCCATAATAAATACTTCACATTATACATTTTGCATCAATAGAAGCATGACTTCTGTCACAATAGTTTCTCTCCTTTTAGCATACGAGTAGTTGCTAGCAGTCTTCTTTCATGCCTGCTGCCTGCTGGCTATGCTAAAGGCTAATAGTTTAATATTCTTTATTTTTAGCGAGCGATGTGGATGAAGATGTATTTCAAATATTTTTCAAAGAGAGAAAATCAAACAGTGATTTTATATCAAGAGCTTCTGATTTATTGTGGCAGAGGAAGTTCAGAAACTCTGTTGACTCTAACAGTAGTGGGCAGACCAAAACTTCTCAAAAAACAGAGCAGGTGCAGTAGGCTCCTATTACTTAAGTTCTGTTCTGAAGTCAATTTATTTCTGATTTAGATGTTGCTTTGTCCTTGTCAAATTTCAAATAATGCTAATTAGAGGTTATACTTTCTATTAAGTTTCAGAAATTATTTGCCACGCATATGGTCCAACTGAAAGTGTACTCGTGTATGGTTAGATCAATCAAGCTATTCAATGACATATTTTGAGTTTCTAATGTATGTAGATCATAGAGGGTAATGATGATGATGATGGCTTTTTGAAGCTCTCAAAAACCCAAGAGTGGATATTAGGTGACAATACTGCACCAATGAATAAACAGGCAGTTGCCAAGGTATGGCTATAGTTGTTTATTTTTTGATGTTGGGAACTTTTATTTTACTTATTTATTTAATTTTTTGAATCAGTTTCCATTGCTGATTAATAGATGGAGGGGAACTGGCTGTCAAAATGTTATGTTGCAATAGTTGAATCAGTTTTTAAAAAAATATATTTTTATAAATTAATTTCAGATATCCCTTAGTTAAAGAAATAGTTCTGAACACAATAATGTTTGGCATTTTCCTTTGTATATTGACAGGCACTTCAGGACAGCATTGAAGACGGAAGAAACCAAACATTCTTAAATACGAATCTGTATGATACTTGAACTCAGCATGTTATTTTTTAGCTGAAGTTAGTAGTGTTTTCATACCTTAGGTCTTGACAAGGCGAGTGGGTTACACAGAAAGAGAGAAAATCTTACTTGTTCATGTTTTTGTAAAATGCTGAAACTTTATTCTTTTCAATATAGCTCAAGTGGGAAATACTGCTTCTATCTGTGGGTATTGGAATGGCATGTAGTGGATATTGCTTGATAATTTTGTCAGTACAGGTTAGCGTTTTACTACACTTATGCTAAGAAAACATGTTTCATCAGCCTAGATACCTAATATAGAAGTTGAAAACAATAGCAGACTATCTCTATTACTTGGTTGTGTTTTATTAAGATCACAATAAGATCGACGATAAATGGACTCCATGGTGGAGGTTTTGAAACCATTTCTTCTTAAAAGTTAGCCTTTTGGAGCATGTTGTGTTTATCTGATATTACCATCTTTCCATTTAACATGCAGGCTGCTGTAAGTTATGCCATTGGAGTCCTTTTCAGGTTTGTTGTTGCATTTTTGTAGGTTGACATTGCCTGATCAAAACTATGGTTGATGAGCTAAAGTAGTCGGCATTGAACTTGAAAATGTTTCTAAAGAATTGGGCTTGCCTCGGTTAGAATATGATTTTATCATTCATTTGTAATTACTATATTCATTAGATTCCTTCTGTATATTCTCTTATACGTGTCAACAGCTGAATGAGTCTGTTAGGATTGGCAGCTGGCTAGATCTTTCTAGATTTGTATATTGTTATTCGTTGTGCCTCTATAAATGGAAATCAGGGCAGAGCATTTCATTATGTGCCTTCATTCATATTCTCTCTGGTTCCGTGTTTTCTAACTTGGTATCAGAGCTCCCGTTATGTCTAGCGCTTCCGAAACTACTCCCTCTGCCAACTCCGGCGCCACCTCTAATGGCCGTTCATACACTCTTTTTAGCTCATCTAGTCAAACCACCGCGATCAAGCTGGATCGCGCAAATTTATTAGTGTGGGTCTATTGTTATCCCTCTTATAGAAGGCAATTGCCTCGAGGGTCATATAGATGGTTCGATTACAGCTCTGTCGAAGGTCATCTTTAGTACAGTAGGCAGCCAAATCAACCTTGCGTATCAAGCGTGGTTCTCAGTCGATCGTCTCCTGGTTGGATGGCTGAGGAACACAATGACTCAAGCTAAAACTTCCGGGGCAACATTGAGCTAAAAAAAAAAAAACTTTCAGGGCAACATTGCTCTTAGGTGTGTACTTCCGGGGCAAAATTGGTACTTAACCCATAAAAAAAATGAGACAAAGATGCCACGTAGACAATACATGTTAGCATAACGGGGTCAACTAACGTTGACTGTTAGGGTTGTTAACGAAGCCCTAACTAAGGCACAACATTGCTATGTTTTGAGACTTCCGGAGCGACATTGCTCTCAAAAAAACTTTCAGGGCAAAATTGGTACTTAACTCAGAGAAAGTACAGAGAAATTGAGGCTAAATTGGACAAGGAATTCGAAGAGGCGACAAACATTAAGGGAAATGTGGCAGATGAATTCTTGGTTCTCCCAGTCAGCTTGAACCGCTATTTAGAGTCTTAATGCTTAACATGCTTGGGATGTTTTCCTATTCTAGGATACTACAGTTATCAGAATCTAATCACTCAAGCTAAAACTGAAACCTTGTACAAAAACACAACTGTAAATTCCAAAATGAAAAAGGGAAATATGAGAGAACCATGAACATGATATAAATAATACATAACATATGATATGAATAAGTAACTTATTTAATTTCACTAATCTCTAAAAGAAAGTTAACTGAGTCTTATATTTAAGATCGAATGGAATAATATTTTATTTATTTGAATTTGAGCTTTGAAAATATCACTCGCACAATTATGTCAACACCAAAGCCGAATATGAGACCCCGTTTAGGAAGCGCCAGGACAACTTGATATTGACTTGAATTGATTTCTTAACTTTGTGTCATCCGCGAGGCCACATTTAAGTATTTTTATTTTATGCACCTAGAGAAATGAATCGATTCCTTTTTTGTTTTTTACTTTTGTTTTCTTTGATGTTATTTTAACTTTAAAAGCACCAATAGATATGATTGAGTAATAGGTTATTTTTTAACCTTTTTTTTTTCTCTTAAACTTAATCAATGGAAGTCAATTTTATCTATCATCCAATCTTCTTACATTAGAAAATAAAGAAAGAGGGGAGATAAGCGCACCCTCACACGTAGTTTATAATAATAGTAGACTCTAAACTATTGCGACACATCAAAGGCATCACACTGCCGCGGCAACAACCACTGCCACTACCAACAAGTCCTTCTAAACAGAAGAGGATTCTCTTACGTACCGGTTAGATTTCTCATCATCCCTCATTGTCTTTTAATTATAGTTGTTTGATATTGATCCAATGGCTTAGAAAGAGACACATCATCTATTTTTTAAAATTTCATCTTTACCGTGTGTAGTAATTTTTGCCTCATTCGGTAATTTGAAATAGATTATGTGTCTCTTCCTAGACGCTTAGATCAAATATTGAACGGTTGGGATTTAAAGATGATGAGAGACAATGAGAAAAGAGATAATGAGAAGATCCGGACCCCCTTCTCAACTAGAGCGTAGGATGACGGACTTGTCAAACAGCGAAAAAAAGTCTATCAAACAATAAAATAAGCCCAGCTGAAGCAAAAAGCTAATCTGGACCATTTGGATAACTTCAAAGGTTAATGAACTTAATTGTAAAAAAGTGGCTTCTAACAGAAGTCATTTTTTTCAGCTTCTGAAGTAACTTTTTTTCAGCTTTTAGAAAAAAAATATATTAAGGATAGGTGATACAAAAAGCAATATACCCTCCAGTCCTCATTATAGGACAAAGTTTGTAGTGCAAATTGCACTACAAACTTTGTCCTATAATTAGGACCAGAGGTAGTATTAAATATACATTTGTATGCATTCTAATTTATCCATTAGAATATATTTAATTAAGTACTTTAGAGTTTTTTTATTTTTTTAACAATACTTTTTAACTTTTTTTATCAAATTAAATTAATTAAATTAATTAATATATATATATATATATATATATATATATATATATAGTATTCAATAAGATTTATGCATTTTCAATAATTTTCCATCTCAAATGGCATTTCAAACCTTATTCCAAACAAGAGCCGGCCCTATTTGGAAAAAAGTTATTTCTGCCACCGCTATTGTAAACACAAATCACATACATAATCTGACTTTTATCCTATCTTTCGTTTGCAAAAGCTCGAGTTGAAAAAAAGTCACTTTTGCCACTGCTATCCTAAACGGGCATGACATCTGTGGAACAAAGGGTGGTGGCAACGACATAGGAGACAACCAATGACGACGGTGAGCTCTGTTGGACGGTCTCCAGTGAGGCACCACAATGGCTCATAGGAATTTTTCTATGAAGATTATGTTAAGGGTAAAATAAAGTTTGTGTTGTACATGCATGCATGCTGTATGTATGACTCATTGTCCGTTGCTTAAAAATCAAACTAAACACTAGTCATATAATTAATATTGCATTGCAATGCACTATACTAATATACAGGAATGAGATTGAACCAAATGGAACTTAATGTAAGTTTGTGATGAAAACTGAGAAAAGCAAACATTAAGCTTCAGCAGTTAGGTTCTTCAAGAGCATGCCTCTTTAAACATTTTAAATTTTGTTACTTCCAACTTATTCATGTCAAATTCACTACCTTTTGCATTTTGAACACAAAGATGACTGTTTTTTAGAGTTACATTTAAGTCTTAGTTAAACATTTTTAAATACTTTACGAATAATGATAAACAGAGAACAAGACGCACTCTTAGTAAGTGTACACTTTCTCTATTTCCTAGTCCAATATAAACATAGGAAGCTTGGTTATAATATATTTGCTCAATTTGGGAGGCTTTCTTGGATGGAATATGAGATAGCAAAACAATAATTTTCAGTATCGGACCTTAAATAGAAGAGCTTGTTATCTGATTCAGTATCAGACCACAACAAACTTTTTCAATTAGCTCGTATATTCTTAAAACAAAAAAAGTACATGGTGTTATGAATATACTAATTATATGGATGTCCATTGACTCTTGATCCTCAATATTATTTGTATATGGATTCACTGTTCATACGGGTTACCATTCACGTCTACGTATTTACTGTTCATGTATACGTATTCACTGTTCACGTATGTGGGTACTGTTCATGTGGGGTCCACGCGAATTCTCACAACTTCCTGAATGCTCGGCGGCACAAACGCGTTTTGAAGACTTTGTGTTTTTGGGAAAATTACAACTTATGGCCCAAGGAGGATATTACACTTAAAGACCCAAATTATTTCCTATATATATGTGTGCTGCGCGCCTGGAGAATGTGCGAAGAAGAAGTGATGATGATGAGATGAGAGAATAGAAAGAGAGGAAGACTACGGTAAAATAGGGAGATCTATATGAGAGAGTTATTGTTGTGATATACATATATAATAAGAAAGGCTCTCTACTTTCTTCTCCAGTTTCTTCAATCTTTTATTCTATATTTTCTTCAGTTTTATAACACATAGGAAATATGAAAAAACAAAATAAAGATCAACCTAGCTTAATACACATGTTCTAAAGTAAAATTTAAATTATTCAAGTATGTAGATTCCCATACACACCACTAATTATTCTCACTACAAGTATCATATTAGAGACATGCTTTAAGAGACTGTTTGGTACGAGGGATTCAGTAGGGAAGGGAGGGGAGGGAAAAGAATTTTGAGCTAGATTTAAGAAAATTAAAGAAGTAGGGTAATAAAATTTTG
This sequence comes from Acacia melanoxylon, assembly GCA_019022615.1. Taxonomy (NCBI): domain Eukaryota; kingdom Viridiplantae; phylum Streptophyta; class Magnoliopsida; order Fabales; family Fabaceae; genus Acacia; species Acacia melanoxylon. The sequence goes on from JAFJYJ010000002.1 coordinate 9,394,757, forward strand.
ATAAGAGAATATGTGAGATAAAAGAGTAAGAAAACTTAATTAGGAAGGAACATATTTTTGAGTTGGATTTAAGAAAATTGGAAAAGTGAGGTTCCAAAATTTTAAAATAGAGAATATGTAAAATAAACGAGTAAAAAAACTTCATTAAAAACTTTATACCCTACTCCTCTCTCTCTCTCTCTCTCTCCCCCTCCCTCCCTTAATCCCACTCAATTTTTTTCCCTCTGCTTCTCTCCGCTTCCCTCATACCAAACAAGCCCTAAGAATCCAAGAGTGGATTAAGCACTGCTCCAATGAAGAACACAGCCATGGAAGTCTCTTCCCTTATCATAAACATGAAGGGATGGTCAGCCACAAAGCTTGGCGACGGCCACCTGGCAGATAAAAACCGCATAGCAGCAGCTTTTGTTCCTTCTTCATTAACTTCAACAAATGCTTTGTGCAGAATAGTTGAAACATAAAGCTTGTGACTGTTTGAAGAATCTGACACTTCAGTTAGCTCCCCAGGAGTGAAAGGCAAAGTTAGTCCCAATTGTTTCAAGCCCTTTGTGGCTTCCAACTTGAAGAAAAACTTAAATCTTGGGATCCAAAATTCAGGAATATCCTCTCCATAGTTCAAATTTCTGATTTAAAATTCCGGGGTTTGAGTTTAAAGTGTGAATTAGACTTGGCAAGCCGTCCTTCTCATGTGGAAGAAAGAAATACATGGAAAACTTCAGTGAGTAGTTGCCATTTTGATAAGGAAGGTTGAGTATTTTATAATTTTCAAAAGATCTATAATAATATTTTTCATATCTCGGGGCGGTCATGAAGGGAACTTCCACAATCTGTCCATTGAGAAGATTGAAACTTCTAGTTCTAGTCATGGTGGGATCAAACTTTTGGTCCCATGCTCCTTTGAAATATAGAGCATTAGCAAGAACTAGCTTTGTTTCTTGATCTAAGGAACCTGATGGAAGAATCTCTCTTATGAGTCCATTAGTTGCATTTTCAACCCAGGAGTTCACTTCTTGTTCAACTTCGTCAGCCTAGTGAACAAAATCTATAGAATCAGTAAAAATTAGAGCTTTTCAATTTATTCTCTATAAAGTTCCAAACTCTTGATGAGGAAACATGTAAAAAAGTTGTATTCTAAGAGGAAACGTAAAGAGAGTACCTTGTTGATGAAGTCTACTGCTTCAATTTGGCTGCTGTAATCATTTTTGACTATCTCTTCAAAACTAGTCTTCAAACCAAAAGTTTTTCCACCCAAGCGCCATTAACAAAAGACAGAATTGGGCCTCCATTTTCAGTGCCCTCAACTTGCCTTAAACTAGAAACAAGCTGTGAAGATGCTGAATTCAGATCATCTTTACTTTGAGATCCCAGAAACGAGAGAAGCTGATCCAAGGTTTTTCCTTTTGATCCGGCAGCAACAAGGCTCAGTATGATATGAAGAGAAAGTGGGGAAGACACAAAGTTGGAACCTTCTTGAATCTGTTTCTGAAGAACTCTGTATGCCAACTGCAAACAGAAATCGGTGTTGAAGGAAATAATGTTTGTCTGTGAAGGGGATGCCATTCTCTTGAGCTTCAGTACAGTGTGCTTGTTTTGGTCGACCTTCCCAAATTTATAAGAGAATGGGATGTGATATGTTCAATTAATATATGTGCCGGCTTGTTGTGGATTCTTTGTTACGGCATCTACTGCCTAACCTTTAAGCATATCCTTATAATCTATTCCTCTGCTTGTTTTTACATGGTAGAGAGATAACGATTATTTTTTTATTTTATTCTCACATCATTAAATTTTTTATATGAATGTATAACTTTATCTTTCATTTATTATTACGTAGATTTTGTTCTCATGGAATATAAATTATATTGAATAGGGGTAAAGTTGAAAAGTTAAATTTTAAGACAATAGTTAATGAAGTTAAGATTTTTCTCAATTTAAGTGAAACGTGTTGGAAATAGCTTATAAATATGACAAATGTATAAAATATACTAATTTTTTTTTTTAAAAAAAACTTCTAAAAGATACTTAACAAAAATAATATAAAATTTACAGGGAAAATTACTAGGAAAATTAAATATAGAGAGGTGCATATTTTAGACAAGACAAAGCACATAGAAAAGAAAAAAAGAGAGATTAATTTAGGTTAAGACACGTATTCTGAAGAAATTCAAATAAATAGATTCTAATGCATAACACTAATGCATAACACTAACCTTTCTCACTATAGGTATCATATTAAGAATCCAAGAGAGCGTTAAGCACTGCTTCGATGAAGAACACAGCTAGTGAAGTCTCTTCCCTTATCATGAACAAGAAGGGATGGTCAGCCACAAAGCTTGGCTTTGGCTTTGGACACATGGCACTGAAAAGCTCAAAAACAGCTGCCGTACTGGCTGCAGCTTCTGTTCCTTCTTCATTGACTTCAACAAATGCCTTTTGCAGAATTTTTGAAACATAAAGCTTGTGACTATTTAAAGAATCTGACACTTCTGTTAACTCCCCAGGAGTGAAAGGCAAAGTTAGTCCTTGTTCCTTCATGCCCTCTGTGGCTTCCAAGTTGAAGGAAAACTTAAATCTTGGGATCCAAAATTCAAGAATTTCCTCTCTCCATAGATCAAATCTTTGATTTAAAAAACTGGGGTTTGAGTTTAAGGTGTGAATTAGATTTGGTAAGCCATCCTTCTCATGTGGAAGAAAGAAATACATGGCAAACTTCAAATGGTTGCTCCCACTTTGGTAAGGAATGGTGAGTACTTTATAATTCTCAAAAGAATTGTAATAAAATTTTTCATGTGGCATGGAGATCATGAATGGAACTTTTACATTCCCTCTATTCAGAAGATTGAAACTTCTGGTTCTCGTCAAGTTCCGATCAAATGTTTGATCCCAAGCTCCTTTAAAATATAGAGCATTGGCAAGAACAAGCCTTGTGTTTTGATCTAAGAAACCTGATGGAAGAATCTCCCTTATGAGCCCATTAGTTGCATTTTCAGCCCATGAATTAACTTCTTGTTCAACTTCCTCAGCCTAGTGAAACAAAATCCATAGAATCAGTCGAACTAATTTATTCTATTTACAGTGCCAGTTTGATGAATAAACAAACAAAACTTGCAGTCTAAGAGGAAAATAAGAGTTAAGTGCAGCAGGTAAAGAACACGAAGATGAATAATCAAAGAGTACCTTGTTGATGAAGTCAACCAGTTCAATTTGGCTTCTGTAAACATTTTTGGCTATCTCTTCAAAGCTAGTCTTCAAACCAAAAGTTTTTTCCACCCAAGCGCCATTAAGAAAAGACAGAATTGGACCTCCACTTTCGGTGCCCTCAACTTGCCTTAAACTAGAAACAAGCCGTGAAGATGCTGAATTTAAATCATCTTCACTCTGAGATCCCAGAAACGAGAGAAGCTGATCCAAGGTTTTTCCTTTTGATCCAACAGCAACAAGGCTCAATATGATATGAAGAGACAGTGGGGAAGACACAAAGTTGGAACCTTCTTGAACTTGTTTCTGAAGAACTCTGTATGCCAATTGTAAACAGAAATTGGTATTGAAGGAAATAGAGTTTGTCTGTGAAGGGGATGCCATTCTCTTGAGCTTCAGTGCGCTTGTTTTGGTTGTCTAAATTTATAAGAGAACGGGATGTTAACTCAGTTAATATGTGTGCTGGCTTTTGGATTCTTCATCAAGCCATCTCTTGCCTAACCTTTTGGGTCTGTTTGGTTTGACTGAGTGGAGGGGAAGAGAGGGATTTTAATGGAGGGGAGGGATTTTAATATCACCTTGTTTGGATTGATCAGAAGGAGGGGGCGGGGGGAGGATTTTTAATGTTACATTTGTTGGGTTCAGGAGGGAAGATGAGGGAAATTATTTTCACATGGACAACTTTACCCTTATGTTATAAGTGATTTTTTCCAAACTCTATTAATGTATAATAAAAATTTAAGTTATTTTTGCAAACTTCGTAGAATATTTTATAAAATATAATGATGAATGAAATTTAAGATATAAAATAATAATTTTATAATTAATCAAAATTAAAAACTAAAAGAAAAAAAGGGAATCAAAAATCCCTTCAGCCCCTCCCACTATTTCCCATATTCGTGCTGTAAGTTTGTGACATTGTTTGTCATGTGTGAATGCTAATCCTCTCTCTCTCTCTCTCTAAAAATACATAGGAACTCAGTTATTCTGTGTTGTTATATAAATCCATTATCATCCAACCAGGCTCTTCCTATAATTTGTTCATTGTTTTCGGTGCATCAGGTTGGACTGGTAGGGAAAATCAAGAAAGACGTTTTCTGAAAAATAAACAGAAGTCAAGGGTTAATATTAGAACTAGGCCACATAATTAAGGGGTCCGGTTCCTCTCATTTTCCCCTCTCCTTATCTTTCTCACGTCCATCCGGGACTGGCCCAAATCTCGATCCAACTGTCCAGTTTTTTTTTTTTTAATAAAAAATTCGGACTGCATCTCGGCCGTCCAAATCTGGATTGGGCTAGTGAGATCTGGCCGAGCGAGAGGATGGGGAGAGGGAGGGCCTGTGAGAGGAACCGCTTCCATAATTAAGTGCCCTAGATGACTAGATGGGTGGTTGTGGGGAAGGTGAGCTATGAGAAAAGTGTCCGGAGGAAGAAAAAAAGAGAGTAGGGTAATTTGGCAATATAAAAAATAACTATGGGTAAAAATGTCATGGAAGGGCAAAAAAATTGCCCCTCCCCTCCAAATTCCCCCGATTTGGGGGGTGGGGGGTTTTGAGGGAGGGAGGGGAAAATTTTAAATAATTTCCCCTCCCCTCCTAAATTTTTTATGCTGTCAATCAAGGGGAGGGGAGCAAAATCCTTCCCCTCTCTCCTAATCCCCTCCTCCCCAGTCCCCCTCAAACCAAACAGAGGATATGGATAGAACTTATAAAATATACACCCAGTGTTAGGGCACCATGTAATCTAACCAATTTGAATACAATAATTTAAATCATCTTAGTCCTACCTACCTAGCTGCCACATCAATTTAAATGCTTAAGCTATAAGAAATTCATTTAAAAAAAGTTGTCTGGTATGGCATTGTCTGTGGATTTTAGAAAACCTTTAACCGAGTAATAGAAACGATTGATTTAGAATTAGAAGCACCATTTAAACTAGAGACAGTAATATTGAACAACTAGTAATAGCACGCTAGAAATTCAATTTCGAGGACTACTTCGTTGAATCATTTCCCACTTTTGCAAACAACTTTTGAATAACCTCAGATTTATTTCACTGATTTGAATCAGGCAGCAGTAAATCAAGGTTCCCATATAAGCCTCAGAAGTATCCATCAGAAGTCTTGAGGGCTTTGGTAAATGGCAAGAAAATCTAGGTTCTAACCCCCAGACCATCTTTATTTTTTCAAAATAACGAAAGGAAAAAATCAAAAAATATTCAGTAATCCGTTTTCCCAGGTACCAAGCAGCCTACATAAGCCAAGTATGAGCGCAAGAACAGTGTACCTTGGAAGGATAAACTTTCTGGAAGTTTTTGATGACGGATATGACGCGATCCGTTACCTCCGACTTATCGAGAAAGCGAGAAGATATTTTGACGCAGAGGCTGAACCGGCAACATCGAACATTTCAACGGAGGCTGCAAAGCACCCTTGGCGGCCATTGAAGCTTGAAGCTCTCTCTCTCTCGACTTGTGCTAGTTAGCGAGCGTCGTCTTGCAGAATCGAATCGCAGGGGTATGTTGAATACAGACTCAATAATAGGAATTGAAAATATACTTCTCATTTGTCGAAATAAATACTTTTAGAAAATTTTTGAATAAATACCTTCTGAATTTATAGAACCCGGAAGTATGTTGAATTTGTAAGAAGACTGAGAGGTATGAGCGATATGCAAATTCGGGTGAAATTACTATTTTACCCTTACTTTTAAATAAAAAAAAAAAAACCCTCCAGCTCCCACCACTGCCGGCCACTACCACCGCCGCCGCTGGCCACCACCATGGCGTGGTGATGGCCAGCGGTGGTGGTGGTGGCGCAGTGGTGGGGGTGGAGGGTTTTTATTATTTATTTATTTATTTATTTAAAAGTAAGGGTAATTTCACCGAATTTGCGATATCCCTCATAGGTTTGAGTGCATTTACCGGATTTTTTTACAAATTTAACAGACTTTATGCATAAATTTAGAAGGTATTTATTTAATTTTCCAACCCTTTTATAACACTTTAAAATTATTTTTGAATAAATCAAAAAAAATAATAATAATTAATTTTAAAAAAGTTTTTTTTTTTATATTTATTTAATTTATTAAGTTTCTATAAATATATAACTGAAGTAATTAAAAAAGAAAACCAAGTATAGGTCAAATGTATTAATTGATACATTTATGAAATAATTTATTTTTATTTTAATCAAATTATATAATTTTTTAAAAATGTTATTAATAATTTTTGCATTATGTTTTCTGTGTCTAGTATTTATTATTTTTAATCATAAATTTATTTAAAAATCTATATTAAATTATATGATTTATATTTATATTTTAAGGTTGCGTTTAAAAATCACTGAACCTCATATAAATATGCTTAATATAATTTTTACATAAAAGTGTCATTACATGTAATTAATCTATAAAGATATATTGATGGGAGTGTGGGGAATAATGCATCTTGAAGAACTTAACAGACGATAGGTCGCATAACACATTAAACAACATTTAGTAAATTGTGATTATTCTTAGGAGGTAAACAAAGTTGTTTTGCCGAAGTAAAATAGTACTTGTAAAAATATATTCTCTAAACTTAACTTGGGTTTGCTTCTGCGTTTGAAAGTTTAGACTTTACCTATCAACCCCTTGTTCTCATATATATTTAGGAGAAACTATCAGTGGGGTCTCAAGAAAGCGAAAAATATCAAAAAAAAAGTTTCATTGTCAAAATGGCTTTTCATATTGTTAAAATAGTTTTTCCTGTTGTTAAAATTTTCCTATGAAAACATGACTTTTCGTGTTGTCAAAATTTTTCCAAGTTCTTCCTCCATTGGGTGTAAAATTTTATAAACCTGGAAATTTTTTGGCAACAGAGAAAACTATTTTAACAACATAAAAAGTTATTTTGACAACAATATTTTCATAGGGAAATTTTAACAATAGGAAAAGCTATTTTAACAACATGAAAATCCATTTTGACAAAGAGAATTTTTTGTTATTGAAATTCCGTAATTAATATCAAAAAAGTTTCTAAGAATTTTTTTGATAGGGGATTTGAGGTTGAGAATTTTTTAATATTTTTTCTCTTTCTCAGGACCTCACTTATATTTTCCCTATATTTACCCTCTGAATCAGCTTTGTCAGTTCTGTTCACTAACTTATATTTTTCTCCTTTGAATCTAATTGCTTTTCATCCATTCATTGTTGTTGGTGTCTGACTTTTAGCGGTGACTTTGAACCATCAGTTTTTTTTTTTTTTTTTGGTAGTGAGATTCCGATCACTTTTCCTATAAAAAGTTGCAGTCAAAGAGAAAAACAAGAGGATTAATTGCAGGCGAAGGTGAAGCAGAACACAAAGGGGATTGGCTTGCGTCCGATACCCCATAGCGTCCGCTACGTCCTTTTCTTTTAAACGGTACAGTTTTACTTCAAAAACAGTGAAACTTTGCCTTTTTTAAAAAAAAAAAAAAAATTTTAGAATACTAAAATGATTACTGAAAAAATATTTTGTGATCTTGAAAAATTATTTTATAATCTTAAAAAAGTATTTCAAATACTACTGGTACTAAAAAGATAATTTAAAATATTGACCGAGACTAAAAAACACTATCTGAAAAAATTATTTTAGGATCTTAGAAAAATATTTGGTACTGACGGTACTAAAATGATATTTCAGGAACTGACTATGCTTGAAAAAAATTATTTTAGGATTTAGAAAAAATATTTTAGGGTATTGACTTGTACTAAAAATACACTTCATGATATTTTTTCAAGATCATAAAATATTTTTTCAAGATCAGAAATATTTTTTCAATATCGATAAGTATCTTGAAGTATCTTTTTAGTACCCGTTAGTACCTTAAAATATTTAAAAGAAAAAAGAGCAAAGTTTCACTGTTTTTGACACAAAACTGTACCATTTTAAAGAAAAGGATGCAGCGGATGTTATGGGGTATCGGACGCAAGCCAATCCCAACACGGAGATCAGTACCTTGTTGATGAAGTCAAGAAGCTGGATTAGGCTTCTGTAACCATTTTTTACTATATATTCAAAACTAGCCTTCAAACCAAAAGTTTTTTCTACCCAAGCACCATTAGCAAAAGACAGAATTGGGCCTCCAGTTTCAGTGCCCTCCACATACATTGAACCGGAAACAAGTTGTAAAGATACAGAATTCAAATTATCTTTCCTTGGAGATCCCAGAAACGAAAGAAGCTGCTCTAGGGTTTGTCCTTTGGATCCAGCAGCAACAAGGCTCAATATGATGTCAAGAAAAAAGTGGGGAAGACAAAAAATTGGAAACCTTTGGAATATGTTTCTAAAGAACTTTTTTTTTTTTTGGTTAGAGTGTTTCTAAAGAACTTTGTTTGATAATTACAGACCTAAATCGGTATTAAAGGAAAGGGAAAATGACAGCTAGGTCCCAGGACCATAAAAATTACAAAAAAGTCCCAACACAAATTTACATATTGATATTATTTATATGGAAACAAAATCCATGTTTTTAAATTTTGTTGGAAATATAGCACTTATTGTTATTAATATGACTTTTTCTGTTGTGAATAGTCAGGTTTAAAATTTTGTTGTGAATATAACACTTCTTGTTGTGAATCTAGCATTTTTCTGTTGTAAATGACCTCTGTACGCTTTGAGACTTGAGTTTGAAACAAAATCCAGGTGTTTAAATTTTGTTGTGAATATGTCACTTCCTGTTGTGAATATAATTTTTTTCTCTTGTGAATGACCATGTTTAAAATTTTTGTTGAAAATATAGCACTTCTTGTTGATATGTGAATTTATGTTGTGACATTTTTGTAATTTTTTGTAGTCCTTGCGATCTGGCTGTCATTTTCCCTAAAGGAAATAGTTGTCAATGAAGGGGTTGTTAATTCCTATATTTTGATGATCACAATTCCTAGTAAATTGAATTAAGCATTATTAGATTCTTAGTAATCATGCCCGAGCACAGATAGAACCTTGCCCGAGCAACATCGGACTTCATTGATAAAGAAAGAAAAGCAAGGTAACGTAATCATGCCCGAAGCAACCTTCAAAAGCATCGAAAGCATGACCTTGCCCGAGCAAGGTCATAGTCTTGCCCGAGCAACGTCGGGGTCTCTGAAGGAAAAATGAAGCTCAAAGTGATCATGCCCAAGCAATGTCTGAAAGCGTCAGAAAGCATGACCTTGCCCGAGCAAGGTCATAATCCTGCCCGAGCAACATCATGGCAAAAGCAAAAGAAGTTTGCTCAAGCAACACCCGAAAGCGTCAGAAAGCACGAGCTTGCCCGAGCAAGGCCACAAGTTTGCCCGAGCAACATCGAGACAGAAGCAAAATCATCGACTAAGTAGTCTTGCCCAAGCAAAGAAAATGCTTGCCGAGCAAGTTGCCCGAGCAAACGGAAAAGCTTGCCCAAGCATCATTGATCTAAAGTACTTTCTTCCTCTTGAAGGAACCTTGCCCGAACACTAAAAATTGCTTGCTCGAGCATCATGCCAAAGCGAGAATAGAAACTTGCCCGAGCATACCCGAGACAACGTTGATCAAGAAGCTTGCCCGAGCAAGCCAGGGTTCATGCTCGAGCAACATCACCATAACTCGTATTTCGCAAGCATGCTTTGCGTTGCCTCAAGCAACGCCGATGCGCTTTAATCTTTCCGCCTCTGTCTATGTCTTGCCCGAGCAAGACTATCACCATGCTCGAGCAACATCGAAGTCGAGCACTTCCAAGCTTTTGTAAAGGAGCTTGCCCGAGCATGATTATATTCATGCTCGAGCGGTGCAAAATACTTTGCCCGAGCATCGATGCGAAGACACTTTTAACTTCATTTCAAGAGGTTTGCTCGAAGCAGGCCAATAATCTTGCCCGAGCAAAGTAGCCTCTTTTTGAAAACTCCGTATGCGTAATTCTTCAAATCTTTACTTCTTGTTTATCACATCTGATTATTACCTATTAAGTCTATCAAATGCTTTTAATCGGTGTGTTGATAAGTTTTGACTTAATTAGACACAAGTTACCGCAGATTTTGAAAAAGCATTTTGACCGACAAGGCATTAAATGAAGTTGCCTAAACCAGAGGTAAATTGTTCGATCGAAGTAAAGCTTCTTCGACATTATCATTGCACATTAAATGCTATCTCACAACGGCTATGCAAAAAGAATGAAAGAGAATGTCAACTCTGTTGAATTAAATTGAAAGACAGATGAACAACCTACGACGAGAATTTCTTCTGTCTAAACGGCAACATTCATAAGTCTCAACGGCTACTTGAAGAACTTCACCAACGGACATTAATTGGCTGTCTATAAATAGCCAGAGTATTGAATTCGAATAACTACCGAAACGCTGAGCAATTAATTTGATTTAAGATTCATTCGCTGTTTCAACTACTTCATTAATTTCTGAGTGTTCTTCAGTGTTCATTTTATCTACTCGTGAGGAGTTTCCAAACACTTATTTATTTCTTTCAGTGAGTTGTATTTAAGGTTAAGGAACCTTAAGAGAGAGTGTATTAATTACAACTTGTAAGGGGGAGTGGAGTCCGAAAGTAAGGGGATCATCCTTCGTTTATAGAGTCTGTAATTACATTTGAAAGATAGTGAAAACCCATGAGTTCTGGGGACTGGACGTAGGTCAGTGGATTGAGACCGAACCAGTATAAATCCTCCCTTGTTCAATTCTCTTCCTTATCTCTATCCTTTATTCTTGTGTCTCCGTGAAAATTAAGAAAAAGAATTTTTGGAATCACCTATTCACCCCCCTCTAGGTGATATTCTGTCTTCAGGGGTGAGGTGGCTAATATGCCTTTCCTGTTGTGCCCCTCATTTTGGGGACTTTCCGAAATTTATTTTTTATGGTTCTTTGAATTATTAGGGGCAGGGGGTGGTTGATGTGCCTTTCCTGCAGCCCCTCATTTTTTGGACTTTCCCAATTTTTTTTTTATGGTTGTTCTTTGAATTATTAGATTCTACAAGAAATGAGCGACATTTTGATATCTTATATAAAAAAAATGGAGTTGTTTTTTTCTCTTTTCAATTTTTTACTATTTTTCAAAGATTTAAGACTAAATCGAAAAGAAACAATACACTTTTTAACTCTTAAATCTTTTAAAAGCGAAAACATCTCTATTTTTTGTCCTTAAGATACTAACATATCGTTCATTTCCTGCAGAATTTAATGATCTAAAGAACTATAAAAAGTATATTCATGAAGGTCCCCAAAATATAAGGTGTAACATCCCATTTTCAAAAGCAGTATATATATATTTTTTTCATCAGAGTAGAGCATCGGAGCAATTGAGTAACTGATACATTTATTCAAATTGCCGTAAGTCTGGCTGATTTACAGAAGCGGTACATTGACCGAGAGTTTTCAAAATGAATAACACCGAAGAAAGTCTTGATCGGGACTCGTACGGCTGCTCGCCTTCTCCTCGGTCCTCGGTTCTTCCGAACCCGACGCTATGATAAGAGCGAGATCCAATTACAATTTGGATCTCGGTAATGATTAACCTCATGCTTAAATACGACTACATATACACGACAAAGCAATCAATACAACAGTCCATAACAGATGTATGATTAAAAATACATAACCACGTATGTAAGATAATAACCACGTATGTAACATAACCACGTATGATACAACAATAATAACCTCGTATGTGACATAACCACGTATGTGACATAACCGTGTATATAACATAACCACGTATACTACAACAACAAACAGAACACAACAAACATATATAATCATACAATAACCATCGAGTTAGTGTTACAAAGACGCGAACGTACCTTTTTGGCGGTACAACGGAACTTTTTTACGGAAAAACGTGAAATGTTCGACAACGGCACGTCGGGCGCGTAAGAACGGCAAAGCAAATCGAGTTTCGATGCCCTATCGAGTAATATCACTTTCATTAGTGATTTGACATCATAACGGCATTTTAGGTAAAAATTACCATTTTGCCCTTCTACCCCTAATTTGGCGGAATTTCGCGTAACTTCGTTACTTTGACCGTATTCCATTTCAAAATCATCCCCACTATGTTTTTACCTCGTCAGGCATCTTTCAATGCAATGAGGCATAAAAACAAGCATAGGAACAAATTACGAAACTTCCTAGATCAAAACAACAGTTCTACTATAACTACCAGAAAGAACTACGGAAACTAAAAACTAAGGACGAAGAACTTACTCGGAGCTAAGGCACAATTTTTCCAGAGCTTCTCTCTCTAGAACCTCTCTCTAGGATCTGAATTTTGGTGTGAAGAATGAGAGCAAGAGAGCTTGGTATTTATAGAAGAGACGGATGGCAGAACGGTAAATAATTCGAACTTTAGTCTTGACGAATATGGACCGTAGGATCGCATTTTTGAGGACAAAACACTCTTGGCCATCCATGGTCAAGATCGAAATCTAAGAGCCCTAAAGTCAATGGATGAGTTGTCATCCATGATGGCTCTTGCTTTATGGCCTCCGGCCGATAAAGCTACTACCGATCGGTGTCCGTTTCGCGATTTCGCGAAACTCAAAAATCCGGGCGTGTAACTTTGAAGATCTTTCCATCCTCTTTCATATTATCTATTTGGATCCTCTTTTTGATCATATCCAGGTATTCTCGGTGCGTCGGAAGATATTCGGACAAACGCGTCCGTTCGGAAATCGCTTCCGATAGAACCAACTCTCGGACAACAATTCATGAATCGTAAAACGTCCGGTTGTTGCCTAACTTAATATCGTGTTTAAAAAGACGCAATTGTTTCTATAGGTTCTCACTTTGCCTATCTGACTCTACTACTCTATCTGATCAACTTTTCGTCTTATTTGAAATCGGGGTTTTCGGTTGCGGAAACAACGCACAGTAAATTCTTTCTTCGTGTAAAAATTCACTTGTTCTTAATTTGATCAGTCTGAAAAGACTTTTACAGTTTACTGTAGAATTTATTTCTAACTTTTCCCTGGCCTATTTATAAGTGACTCACCGCATTATATTATTATTTTATTCTAATTACCTTCACATTTATTTATTTTTCTTTTATTTTTTATTTATTTTTCTAAGCATAAAATATTTTATTAATTTTTATTTTTTATTTTATTTATTTATTTAATAATTTCGAATTTCTCCAATTAAAAATAATTATTTAAATTATTTTTAATTCATTTACTTTTATACCTTAATTATCCCATTAATTACCAGATTAGCCACTTACTAATTTTTGATAATTTTCTTAATTAGGATAAATCATTATCTCACAACTATTTTACTTACATTGGTATTTTATATCCCATGTAAAATATTAAAAATCATGGGGTCACTTATGATCCCAAAATAATACTTAATTTTGCCTCATTATTTTTCAAGGGAAATTATCCAAAAATTTCCTAAAATTAGAGACAACATACTTTCTAATTTTTAACAAATATTTAATTGCCTCCTGGGATTTATCATAATATTTTTAGGCCATTTAATGCCTCAAAAATACATTTTATGGATTTTAGCTCTTTATCTCTCCTAATTTCCATAGAAATTACCTTAGAAAATAAGGTAATTATTACACTAGTTTTGAAACCACATATTCACCTATTTCCAATAGGTATTATTTATCGAAATATGATACTTATCATAAATACGATTTTAGGGTATTACATTTCTCCCCGTTAAACAAAATTTCGCCCTCGAAATTTTCTCTATACCAATTTAGACTCGTACTAACTACACTTCGGACTTATTCGCTCCTTAGCAACCACGTGCCAAAACCGTCTCCTTAGCAACCACGTGCCAAAACCGTCTCCTTAGCAACCACGTGCCGTGACGACAAAAGATACCTCGCCCGCTAGTTTTACGCACCGCATCTCTCGCGCATGCAACCAGCTCCACGACTTATTCGCTCGAACTTTTCTCTATATGTCGGCCGCTCCACTTGATGATCGAGAATTTGCTCGGGTTTGACTGTCAAGATCTTGTCATTTTGTACTTTGATATTTAGTATTTTCCGTGGCACCCATATACCCCGGTCAATACCAGGATATCAAAATGTCTCCATGACGCCCATACATCATGGTAACACAAGATACCTTAAATGTTTCCATGACGCCCATACACCATGACAACACAAGATACCTCCTACTCAATGACACGATCGCAAATCGGATAGTAGTAACTATGAGATATGCATCGGAAACTAAAATTTTCGCGGCAAGTAAGACAACTATTTATCAAACCATAGGGGATTTCTTTTACCCTGTACTCAGGTGTAGTTTTTCGAACACAGGACTTTTCGTCCATTAAAACACAGGACTTCTTGTCTATTAAAAACACAGGACTTCTCATCTATTAAAACAAAGGATTTCTCATCCATTTTAAAACACAGGACTTCTCGTCCATTTGAAAACAAAGGATTTCTCATCCATTTAAAAACACAGGACTTCGTCCATTAAAAACACAGATTTCTCGTCCATTTAAAAGCATAGGACTTCTCGTCCATTTAAAACACAAGATTTCCCATCCATCTTAAAAAAAACACACAGGATTTCTCATCCATTTTTTTTAAAAATTTCACGTTTTGCAATATCATATAGTTTAGACAAATGCTAACACTATAAACGATCGGACACTCGTACTATTTCCCCTTGTTCAGGATTTCGTTGATTCGGTCTACTCAGAAACGGGTACGGAATTTCGTATCGAGAGTTCCTCTACATGAGTCAAATACTGCATGTACTTATCCTTGTTGGTCTCGAGTTTCATCCGGCGTGGCCCGGCTCCACATATAAATTCTCGTGCTAGGACGAATAGTCGTCGTACAAAACCGACAATTATCGATTATCGTAATTATCGAGTTATCGAGGCGATATCGAGTTATCGAATTATCGAGCGATATCAAATATGAATATGGACGATGGATTTGCGATTCTGGGTTAGAATGATGCACCGACGAGGTGGTACACCGGTTCGAATGGTATACCGGTGCACAGCGGGTACACCGACTTAGGGCTATATCGCACTCATTTTCAAAACATGCTCTTTAAAAAGGCGTAGAGCCTAACTCCGTTACTCAACCAATTTAGCCAGGTAGGTGTCTATCATGGGAGCCTCACCGCGTGCTAGGGTGATCGATCGGCCGATCCACATAGACTAGCCCCGCCTTCGCACCAAAAGGTTTTTGGAATAACTTAGCCGATCTATGCCGGGACAACTGCTCTGATACCAAAAGTGTAACATCCCATTTTCAAAAGCAGTATATATATTTTTTTCATCAGAGTAGAGCATCGGAGCAATTGAGTAACTGATACATTTATTCAAATTGCCGTAAGTCTGGCTGATTTACAGAAGCGGTACATTGACCGAGAGTTTTCAAAATGAATAACACCCGAAGAAAGTCTTGATCGGGACTCGTACGGCCTCGCTCGCCTTTTCCTCGGTCCTCGGTTCTTCCGAACCCGACGCTATGATAAGAGCGAGATCCAATTACAATTTGGATCTCAAAATTAACCTCATGCTTAAATACGACTACATATACACGCAATGACAATCAATACAACAGTCCATAACAGATGTATGATTAAAAATACATAACCACGTATGTAAGATAATAACCACGTATGTAACATAACCACGTATGATACGGCAATAATAACCTCGTATGTGACATAACCACGTATGTGACATAACCGTGTATATAACATAACCACGTATACTACAACAACAAACAGAACACAACAAACATATATAATCATACAATAACCATCGAGTTAGTGTTACAAAGACGCGAACGTACCTTTTGGCGGTACAACGGAACTTTTACGGAAAAACGTGAAATGTTCGAATGCAACGTCACGTCGGGCAAACAGAACGGGCAAAGACAAATCGAGTTTCGATGCCCTATCGAGTAATATCACTTTCATTAGTGATTTGACATCATAACTGGCATTTTAGGTAAAAATTATCATTTTGCCCTTCTACCCTTAATTTGGCGGAATTTCGTCAGAACTTCGTTACTTTGACCGTATTCCATTTCAAAATCATCCCCACTATGTTTTTACCTCGTCAGGCATCTTTCAATGCAATGAGGCATAAAAACAAGCATAGGAACAAATTCGAAACTTCCTAGATCAAAACAACGGTTCTACTATAACTACCGAAAGAACTACGGAAACTAAAAACTAAGGATTAAGAACTTACTCGGAGCTAAGGCACAATTTTTCCAGAGCTTCTCTCTCTAGAACCTCTCTCTAGGATCTGAATTTTGGTGTGAAGAATGAGAGCAAGAGAGCTTGGTATTTATAGAAGAGACGGATGGCATAACGGTAAATAATTCGAACTTTAGTCTTGACGAATATGGACCGTAGGATCGCATTTTTGAGGACAAAACACTCTTGGCCATCCATGGTCAAGATCGAAATCTAAGAGCCCTAAAGTCAATGGATGAGTTGTCATCCATGATGGCTCTTGCTTTATGGCCTCCGGCCGATAAAGCTACCGATCGGTGTCCGTTTCGCGCGATTTCGCGAAACTCAAAAATCCGGGCGTGTAACTTTGAAGATCTTTCCATCCTCTTTCATATTATCTATTTGGATCCTCTTTTTGATCATATCCGGGTATTCTCCGGTGCGTCGGAAGATATTCGGACAAACGCGTCCGATTACGGAAATCGCTTCCGATAGAACCAACTTCACGGACAACAATTCACCGAATCGTAAAACGTCCAAGTTGTTGCCTAACTTAATATCGTGTTTAAAAAGACGCAATTGTTTCTATAGGTTCTCACTTTGCCTATCGACTCTACTCTATCCGATCAACTTTTCGTCTTATTTGAAATCGGGGTTTTGGTTGCGGAAACAACGCCGGTAAATTCTTTCTTCGTGTAAAAATTCACTTGTTCTTAATTTGATCAGTCTGAAAAGACTTTTACTTACAGTTTTACTGTAGAATTTATTTCTAACTTTTCCTCGATGCCTCGCTATAAGGCGACTCACCGCATTATATTATTATTTTATTCTAATTACCTTCACATTTATTTATTTTTCTTTTATTTTTTATTTATTTTTCTAAGCATAAAATATTTTATTAATTTTTATTTTTTATTTTATTTATTTATTTAATAATTTCGAATTTCTCCAATTAAAAATAATTATTTAAATTATTTTTAATTCATTTACTTTTATACCTTAATTATCCCATTAATTACCAGATTAGCCACTTACTAATTTTTGATAATTTTCTTAATTAGGATAAATCATTATCTCACAACTATTTTACTTACATTGGTATTTTATATCCCATGTAAAATATTAAAAATCATGGGGTCACTTATGATCCCAAAATAATACTTAATTTTGCCTCATTATTTTTCAAGGAAATTATCCCAAAAATTTCCTAAAATTAGAGACAACATACTTTCTAATTTTTAACAAATATTTAATTGCCTCCTGGGATTTATCATAATATTTTTAGGCCATTTAATGCCTCAAAAATACATTTTATGGATTTTAGCTCTTTATCTCTCCTAATTTCCATAGAAATTACCTTAGAAAATAAGGTAATTATTACACTAGTTTTGAAACCACATATTCACCTATTTCCAATAGGTATTATTTATCGAAATATGATACTTATCATAAATACGATTTTTAGGGTATTACATAAGGGCAGCAGAAAAGGCACATCATGCCATCCTCGTGCGCTTTGGTGCACTTTCTCAGATAAATAGTTAAGGAAAGATGACAGTTAGGTCCCAAAGACTATAAACAATTATGAAAAGTCCTAACAAAAATTCACATATCAAAAAAGTTCTTAGGGACTTTTTTGATATTATTTCTATTAACAACAGGAAGTGTTATATTTACAACAAAATTTAAAAACTTGACCATTAACAACAGAGAAAAACTATATTCACAACAAGAACTGTCATATTCACAACAAAATTTAAACACCTGGATTTTGTTTCAAACTCAAGTCCCTAAGCGTACAGAGGTCATTTACAATATAAAAAGGCTAGATTTACAATAGAAAGTGCTATATTCATAACAAAATTTTAAACCTGGCCATTCACAACAGAAAAAAGCCATATTCACAACAGGAAGTACTATATTTACAACAAAATTTTAAAACCTGGATTTTGTTTCAATACAAATAATATCAAAAATGTCCTTAAGGACTTTTTTGATATGTGAATTTCTGTTGGGATTTTTTTGTAATTTTTTATGGTCCTTGGAACTTGACTGTCATTTTCCCAAAAGTTAAATCTGATTACAAACAGGGGAATAAGAGAGAGAAGGATAGGGCAAAGGAATAAGTAATACTACCTCCGGTCCTAATTATAAGACCTAGTTGACTTTCTTTGGAGAGATTAAAGAAGCTAAATAAGTTACTTAATCATTTCATATGTTGTGTATCCTTAGATTATATATTAGTTTATTAGTTAAACTAATTAGTTTGAAGAAAAAAAATTAAAAATAGAAATACTCTAAAGTAATTTAATTAGTTTCCTTAATCTTTCCAAAAAAGTTAACTAGCTATTATAATTAGGACTGGAGGGAGTAACTAATTAGGAAGGTGAAATCTTTCATTTATTTATTTGAAAAATAATTCTTTGATGAGATAATATTTTTTAATAAGATAATATTAAATTCATTTATCGATAAATAATCCTTGCTTAATTCTAACGCCCATTTTTTTTCGGAATTTTAAATATGATAATATTATATTTTTAATTGTTTCGCGGCTTCTAGCGGCATTATTTCCATTGACCATTGATGATTTCTCATTTTTAATTAGGAGAATTTCAGTAAGCCCCTACAGATGTGACTTTATTTCAGTCAACCCAAACATATGAAACTTCGTTACACCTCTCCGGTTAAAATGAAATTCAGCTTTGTGGGTGAAAAAACAATGATGTCATTTTTTTTAATTTTCTCAAAATAGTATTTTACAAACAAAAAATAAAGGAATTTACAAGATAAATAAAGGCATTTATAAGACAAATAATGAGATTCAAAAGGAACTATAGAGTTAACAAGAACATTTTAGCCATTTATAAGATGAATAAGAGCATTTATAAGACAAATAAAGATATTTACAATACAAATAAAGAGATTTGAAACAACCCATGGAGTTTAAAATATTTTGGTAATTTACAAGACAAATAAAACTATTCACAAGATAAATAAGGTAAGGGTATCATTGTTTTTTCACCCACAAAACTTAATTTCATTTTGATCTAAGGGATGATGCAATGAAGTTTCATATTTTTTTTTGGGGATTAATTGAAATAAAGTCTCATCTATGGGCTACCTGAAATTTTCCCTTTTTAATTTACCTCTTTGATGATTGTTACTGATTTTTGAAAGGGGATTATTTATCACAGTTATCAAATTAAATGAAAAAATAAGTAAATATAAAATAAATTCAGTTTTCCTATTAATTTAGTTGATATACTTAAGATAAGATTTGAGGTTATTTTTTAAGATCCTGTTACTTTATTCTGATATCATCATCAATATATATCTATTAAATATAACGCAATTGAAGCCAATCTGATTACCAATTAATTGCGGCTTCTTTCTATTAGTCTATTGTAAGGATATTAAGATATTTTATAAACTTACAAAAAAGCCCTTTCAAATTTACGACTATCTCCATAACATTAAAAACAAACATTCACATTTGTGGACCATGCCCAAGTGACTTGCTCCTCTCCCAAGGCAGTTGAGGAAAGAAAAGGGCAGAATAGGGAAATCAAAAGAAAACCTAATATAAGTGAAACGTCCATTTGTTTGGTTAACTTTCAAAACTTAATTTCTCCCTATAATACCCTATCTCCTAGTAGCATTTCTCTTGGGCATGAAGATTCTCAGACAAAATTGCTTCTTCCTTTACCATTTGGTTGTTAATATAATTTGAGAAGCTCATAGAAGTCTATTAATAACTACTTTTAAATTTTAATAATGGTAGTATTGTTTAATATAATTTTAATAAAAAATGACTTCTAAAAATGCAATTAGAAATTAAATATTATTTAAAAATATGGGGTTTGAGTTTAAAGTGTCAATTAAACTATATAGGGAAGCCATCCTTTGAGAAATAAATGCATGGTGAATTTAAATGATGAGTTGTTACTATTTTGATAAGAGATGTTGAGAAATTTATAATTTTCATAAGATATATATAATACTACTTTTGGTCCTCAATATAAGATCTAATTTAAAATGTAATTATAGAAGGAAGTGATATTTTTCATACATCTTGGAGATCATGAACGGAACTTCTACATTTTTTTGTTAATAAAGGGTTGCCCCTTCAAGGCTTAGAGGGAAAAAGATTCTCACCTCTTCTAACAAGTACGCTTCTTGGGATTCGAACTTGTCTTCTTGTCCTCATGGGTATAAGGCACCTTATCACCTCAACCAACAACTTGTTGGTAGAACTTTTATTGTAATATTCTAAATTTTGGGCTTAGAGATTTGAGGATAAGCCTATATAAGTCAGATGACTAAACCCAGTTTGGGAACAGTCCCAAGGATATCAAGAGGTAAAATAACTCTTAGGGACTATGTGGTACGGCCATACTAGGCAGAGGACCTAGTTTGTATAGGCCGTAGAATTAAAGTATCGGTGCAGAAGAGCATAGAATGCTTATACGGCATCATTGGATTGCTGGAAAGATCCACCCATCTATGTTATAAGGTATGAGACGATTATTTGAGTAAAAATGCGCCGTAATAGGTGTGCACATCACATTTCCAAGGCACATTGGTGTACCCTACGTTTTTGGGGAAATGAAACCGATATGTGAAGGCCCACACACATACTCAAGACAGATGTCATCTAGCGGGTCTCGGTATACATGTCGTAATCCCAAGTAAAACCCGAGCAGGATCCCGAGCAAGCACCGTTAAAGCAACTTTAATAAAATAAGTCATAATGATCCATGATGAGACTTCTTTTGTGTTGGTTCAATAAGAATGCGACACGTGTCTTTTCATCATGATATACTTTTGTGTTGGCCGAATAGAAAGGTGACACATGTCCAGCTTGCTTTACAAGTATGTCAAGCTTGTTAAAGAAGTCAAATAGATTTGACAAACATTTAATGCACAATTGCCACATGTCATGCTTGGATGAAAAGTTGACAAGTCAAAGAGGACACATAAGCACATATAATCATGGAAGAGGATGAGTCATAGGAACATCTAAGCAAGGAGATTATGTCATCTTAATGACACAATATTCTTGCCCAATAAGCAAGGATTTTCAGCCAAAAGAGAAAGAACAAGGAAGAAGCAAGAATCAAACATAAGATAAGGTAGAAGAAAGTCAACAAAATTTTACAAGAAAACTCTTGCAAAATATCTAGATATTTCTTAATGTTTCGTAGACAACAAGCAGGGATCTTGAACATAAGATAAGGTAAAAGAAAGTCAACAAAATTCTAGAAGAAAACTAATGCAAAATATCTAGATATTTCTTAATGTTTCTTAGCCAACAAGGGGGGATCTTGAATAATAGAAACTTGACACTTGTCAAGACAATTTGGATGCCCAAATGAGAAGTAAATTTCATCCAAGAAGGAAAGCAAGAGAGAAAAGTCAAAAACTTGGAAAATAAGCCAAGTTTAAGAGATATTTTGTAAGGGCACTTTGGTCATTTGGCTTGGGGGATTTTTAAGTGTCTTCTTGATATATTTTAAGACTTTTTAGACTTCCACTTTGCATGCCAGAACCATCCAAGACAAGAGGTCAAAAGAGAAGGAAGTTAATCCAAAAACCAAAGAAGAGAGAAGGAGAAAACTTAAGAGAGATCAAGGTAAGGTGCTCATGAAATCTTTTAGTTCTTCTTCTCATATTCTTGAATAAATCCCTAGTCTTAATAAAACACTTTTCTTTGGTGTTTTGGGATGAGAAGGCTGAAACATTTGGGAGCCAAGGAGAAAGAGAAAGTTGCAAGAACACAAGCCAAAGCCAAGGTAAGAGGTGATCTTATCTTTATTATTGTGATTCTTGGACTTGTTGGTAATTTGTGGTGATTTCTCCTTGTTTTCTTGTGAGCGAAACCTCAAACCCTAATAGAGGTTCTACCCAAATGTCTAAAAATGGTTAAAGCATGGTTTATGGCCTAAACTATAAATAAGAAGATGATTGTACAAATTGAAAAAATTGCCAGTTTTAGATTCTGTGAAGGTAGTCAACTTGAGAACTGTTTTGGATAAGTAAATAGTGTCAAATGGCTATTAAACCTTTTAGAATTAAAGTAGTCATAATAAAATTTAATTTGATATGTCATTTGTAATTTTTGGAGTTTTGTGCAAGGAGATATGAATTTTACAAAATCGACCTATGATTCTAGCACTTAAATTTGGATAGTGGCGACATTTAATTATTCTAGGAATGATGCGATTTTTTTTGCCACAGGTCATATTTTTCTTTGAATATAGACATGTTGAGGATCAAATAGCCTTTGGAACCACCTTGATTGGATTTTTGTACAATTAATTATGAATTTTCAAAGTTAAATGAAAATTTCGGTTGCCTTGGTATCCCTATGAATTTAAGGGATAAGGGTATGGGATTGAGGCAATTCCCTTAAACATTCATATTCCATGGTTCTAGAGTAACATATTAATCCACAGGTAGCAACACAGACTGGAATCCCAAAGGATCCTAGAGTAACATATTAATCTCATATACAAAGTATGCAAGCAACCATGATTAGGAAAAATACATATCACAAAGCATTCAGTACAACACACGCAGTAACATAATAAAAGCATACCACATATGCAATGTTAATTGCGGAAGGACTACATGTCCTAAAAATGTAAGACTGCTCAATCAAGGCAATCTCTAGATTCACAGCGTTAGGAAAAATCACAGTAGTTGGGCCTCAAACCCATACTACATTGAATGCATAAACGCATGTCCCCCCTCGCGAGACATGGTTCACAATCATAGTAAACACACATATAAAGTAATACAAAGCATATGAGGTTAAGGTTACTACCTAGTATATTCTTAGACTGACAACTAATTCCCAAAATTAATCATCATTCCTTCACTAGTATTTCTACCTAGTTGATTATTACTCCTTTATTATTGGCCTTCAATTTGGTTTCCTTCTCAACTTAGTTCTCCCCACAAGATTACATTCACACATATAAAATCCAAATCTTATATATTAGCTTTGTTATACTCAAGTTCATTAAATAAAAATCTTCACCTTTATCACTTGAGACTAGGTAGGGCAGAGCCATTTCATATTTAAGGTCCAGAAGGATCAAAAATGTATAAGTATGGTAACCTAGCAACCAATCCATGGGTAGCCAACATTCAATTGTAGGAATGCTCACAATATAAATCATGCATTAACAATATGCAGATACTGGGTCTAAAATTGTATCCACTAAATCCAGTACTAAAAAATCATCTAACTCCTTTGGAGGTATAGGGAAAATGCAAGCACAAAAAGTAAATTTTGAAAAGACAAATGCTAGAATTAATATTCACTAAATTTCTAATAATATAGGATTTTAATTCATGGTTATTAGTTATATTTATTTTTTATGTTGATTACATTTTTGTTTTTAGGGTTGCCTCTGTCTGTAGAATTTATATTGCATAATGTAGTTTTTAGATATAATAATAATATTCAACAGTGCTTGTGTGAAACCAAATAAATCGTACATTAAAAAAAAGAAGAAGCCACTTTTAAGACTAGGTATAAAATTACATGGTCTAAAAGGCGCCTATTTTTTTTTATTATAAATTGAAAGTTTTTAACACCATTCATCTAACCAACCAATCTAAAGGGGTAACTTTTAAAACCGGTTGTAGGTCCGGTCTTAATAATAACACTTTTCAAACTGGTTGATACAAAACCAGACCTTGGCCTGTAAAGCCAATTTCTACCGGCCTTAAAAGTTTTTTTTCCCTAGTAGTAAGATTCCTGTCACTCTACCTATAAAAAGTTGCAGTCAAAGAGAAAAACAAGAGGGTTAAGTGCATGTGAAAGTGAAGCAGAACAAAAAGATCAGTACATTGTACAAAATGGATTTGGCTCCTGTAACCATTTTTACTATATCTTCCATTCTAGCCTTCAAACCAAAAGTTTTTTACTACCCAAGCACCATTAGCAAAAGACAGAATTGGGCCTCCAGTTTCAGTGCCCTCCACATACATTGAACCGGAAACAAGTTGTGAAGATACAGAATTCAAATGATCTTTCTTGGAGATCCCAGAAACGAAAGAAGCTGCTCTAGGGTTTGTCCTTTGGATCCAGCAGCAACATGATGTCAAGAAAAAAGTGGGGAAGACACAAAATTGGAAACCTTTGGAATTTGTTTCCAAAGAACTTCGTATGATAATTGTATACCGAAATCGGTATTAAAGGAAATAGTGTTTGTGAGGGAAGGGGTAGGGGTGGCTGATGTGCCTTTCCTATTATCCCTTCATTTTGGAGACTTTCCCAAATGTATTTTTATATAGTGTTTGGATTATTAGATTCTACACGAAATGAGCAACATTTTGAAATTTTAAAGGCAAATACTGTAGTTGTTTTCAATTTTTTTTTAATGATTTTTTAAAGATTTAAGACTCTAAATAAAAAAGAAACAACCCACTTTTGAACTCTTAAATCTTTGAAAAATCATTAAAAATTGAAAACAACTTTATCTTTTATCCGTAAAATATTCAAATGTCGTCCATTTCATGTAGAACAATAAAAAATACATTTTGGGAAGGTCCTTAAAATGAAGAGGTAGCAGGAAAGACACCTCAACCACCATCAGGTCAGTGAAGGGGATGATGCCATCCTCTTGCGCTTCAGTGTGCTTCCTCAGATAAAAAGTTAAATATGATTGGTGTAACACCCCGTTTTCGTAAACGTTTTCTTGCTGTTTTTGATCAGAGTTGAGCGCCGGAAAATTTTTTCAAATTAAAATAGAGATAGAGTAACTGAATAACAATAATTGTAATATGTCTGGTAGTCATTTGGTACAATCATCTGAAGTCTTAATAAAATACACAACAAATTTATTTTCTCCGTCTGCTTCCCTAAGCCGGCTCCTTACCCTTCTCCTCGATCCGAACTCCTCGGGATCCTGAAGCTATAGTAAGAGCTGAGATCCAATGCCCATTGGATTTCAGGTAACGGTTAACCTCATGCTTATGTAAACAGTATATGCATGGCAGATATTCACAACATTTCACAAAATATCACATTTCAATCATATCAGGCAATAACATTACACAGCCCCTGCAGTATGTATGTCATCCCAGTCTGCACGTTCACCGGTGCCACGATGTACAGTCGTGTCCATAGCACTAGGAAAACTCTCAACGGTGTTAACAAGACCATAACCCGTATACTCATGATTTCATTAATTTCAAATAAGACAGAGTCTTAGTATAGGAACATAGCAATCACATATAAGCATACAACAAGCATCAGAGTTAAGGTTACAATACGCGTCCGTATCTTCACTGTCGATTTTGGTACGTTCTGACGGTAGACGATCACAGATATCCTATAAGGGTAATATCGTCTATTAATTCACAAATATTATTTCAAGAGATATTTTGGCTATATCTGACCATTTTACCCCTGGTTCATTATTTTTAACTTAATCCCATTTTAATTGCTTAAAAACGCAATAACACTATAAATAGGCTGATTTTTCGCCTAACTTTGGAAAATTATAATTAATTCTACAGAACTTGGAATAAGGATCTGTAAAATTCCTTGGAAACCTTAGGATGTCTAATTTTAGATAAAAATATGAGTTCTTGCCCAGAATTAATAAAAAAATTCCCAGTTTATACGTTTACAACGTCTGCCCAGAATTTTCCAGAAATTTTAGCATAACTTCGAAATTTTTTATCTTTTTGCACAGAACTCGAAATCATGACTTCTAGGTATATTTGAAAAGCTCTATGTGTCTACTACCACCATGAATTTTCTAAGAATTTTGGCATAGCATCTTCAACATAAGATACCAGCGTTTTTGAAATTGCTTCCGGGAGTCGCTAACCGACAAAATTTTGCCAGAGCTTTGCTACTTTGATCATAATCTTCCAAAAAAATTTCTATAACTTCTTCTTCATCATTTTTTCGAAATATAGCCAATTATAATAATAAAAACATGTAAATAACACTATAATTGGAAGATTATGAATCAAAACAACATTTAAGCTAAAAACTAAAAGCTAGAGCATAAGAACTTACCTAGAACTTTGCTCCTCCTTCCTTCTTGCTTCAAGAACTCTCTCTACTCACTCTAGAACTTCTTAAATCAGAATACTTTGGCTGATTTGGTGTGAGAAATTTGTGAAGGCTTTGCCTCCTATTTATAGCAATTTCAAGGTTCACCTAATTGGTGGATTTCAAACTTAACTCAAATCAAACCTATATGTGGATTTCAAACACTAATTGAATCAAGTTTTTACCTCACTCTCATACACTCACCACCGACCTCCTCTCCTCTCAACTCTCTTCATCTTTCTTCCAATCCCAAATCCTAATTTGGTTAGGCAATAGTTGGTGTTTTTCTTTAGGATTCACTTACACTTTTGGAATCACAATTTTATGACTTGATTTATGGTATTTTTAAACTTCATTTTCATAATAGTATGAATCTCAAAATTTTACCAAAATCACTTTGGAAACCACTATGTTAAAACTTGAATTTTTCTTATTCATAATATCTACTTAGATTTGTTACTTAGTTCATAGATCTCAAGATATGATTTATTTTCTATGAATTCTCATTCACATATGTCTTGAATTCATCCTAATGGTTTTTATCTCATCTTTAATTCATTTACCACTAATTACCCTTTATTACACATGCTTATGTCATTTTACCTCAAAAGTCTTCATCTATTTACTCTTGATTAAGACACTTATGTAGTAAATATCTTATTTACTTGGCCCTTATTCCTCCAAGCATATAGTCGACACTCCCTCCCCCTCTAGTACATTCTATTTGATTTTGATTTCAAATCCATATGCCTTAAAGTCTTGTGTAGTTAATGATGATTATGATATTTTATTTATCTAATTACATAATAAATTTTCTTCTTCTTTTTCCCCCAAGCTAGCACCGAATTTACCTCTGAATTTTTACTCTAGAATTGTGCTTCTTTTATCTCACAATTACTTGATTAAAGCTTTTCCATTGGTTGTTTAATTGCCACATGGATTAGGATTTATTAAATAAATTCTTAAGCCCTTAGATTAGCTTTATTAGGATTAAGCCCTTGAAGTTGGGTTGGAAAAATTAAGACACTAATTAGTGATTTAGGATTAAGGATTAACAAAATTTCTTAACCCATAATTAAGCAATTTTCGCCATTTAACTTAATTAAAGAGAAATTATTTAATCATTAATTAAATATTGTTAATATAGTGTTTTAGGGGTTAATAGGTTTAAATCACCAAAATTTAACATGTTTTTAAATTAATCTCAATGATTAAAAACTCCTTATATGCTAATATTAGCTTTTAAATATCCTTTGGATATTAATTATGTTGATATTTCCTTAATTATGGCCTTTTTAAATTAATTATCAATATATTTCGAAAATTAATTAAATATTCCAATTATTGCAAATTTAATTGCCCCATAATTGTTGCTAATTTTCTCTAATTGATTTGCCAATCTTTGATGATTTTAATAGCTAAAATGTTATAATTAAGTTTCCACTTAATTATGATAGGTTTAGGGTATTTTATGATCCTTAATAAGATTTAGAAAATTAAATCTCCAACTATCTTAATTTCTAAGAATAAAATCACTTAGAAATAAAAATAAGAATATTAAGAAAAATTGAGACCACATATTCACCTATTTTAAATAGGTAATATTGACTCAAATGAAATATTTAAGGAATATTATTTATTTAAATATAATATTTAAAATAAATAATTATCCGGGTATTACAATTGGCGCAGCAAACAAGCGAAGAAGAGAGAGAAGGATAGGGCAAATAATAAAGGGAAAATCACTTTTAGGGCTCTTTTTGGAGAAAACCCCCCAAAAAAGGCCCTCAGAATCTAACAATCCCAAAAAAGGCCCCAAGGCCTTTTCTAGGATTTTCAGAATCTTGCGTGAGTTGTTAATAGGGCTGATATAGTTGTTAACGGGTAGGTCATTAACAACTAAATCAGTACCATTAACAACAATTTTCTAACAATTAAATCGGCCCGTTAACAACTATATCGATTCCCGTTAACAACTATATCCCGTTAACAACTCCCTAAGATTCTGACAATCCCAGAAAAGGCCGTGGGACCTTTTTTGGGATTGTCAGATTCTGAGGGCCTTTTTTTGGGGTTGTTTCTCCAAAAAGGGCCCTGAAAGTGATTTTTCCAAGAATAAATAATAACTACTCCACTTAGGAAAGTGAAATCTTTCATTTATTTATTTGAAAAATAATTCTTTGATAAGATAATATTAATTAAATTCATTTATTGATAAATAATCCTTGCTTAATTTTAACACCGATTTTTTTCCGAGTTTTAAATATGATAATAGGGAAAATTCTAAATAAATACCGTTTGAAATTGCAAAACCCTCCAGAAGTCTTCCGAATTTGTAAAAAGATTGAGAGGTACAAAGGACTTATGAGGGATATGCAAATTCGGGTGAAATTACCCTTTTGCCCTTAGTTTTAAAAAAATACAAAAAAACCCTCCCCCCCGGCCGGCGGGGCGGGGGCGGAGGTTTTTTTTTTTTTTTTTTTGTATTTATTTAAAACTAAGGGTAAAAGGGTAATTTCACCCGAATTTTCATATCTCTCATAGGTCCTTTGCACCTCTTAGTCTTTTTACAAATTCGGAAGACTTCTGGGGGTTTTGTAATTTCAAACGATATTTATTAGGAATTTTCCCATGATAATATTATATTCTTAATTGTTTCCCTTTAACTGCTTCTAACGGCATTATTTCCCCTGACAAATGATGATTTCTCATTTTTAATAGTTGAATTTCAGTTAGACCCTATAGATGCGACTTTATTTCAGTCAACCCAAAACAATTTGAAACTTCGCAACACCTCTTGGATCAAAAAGAAATTAAGTTCTGCCGATGAAAAAAAGACAATGATGACATTCTTTTTATTTTTTCAAAAGAGTATTTTACAAGACAAATAAGGGCATTTATAAGATAAATAAAGGCATTTCAAAAACAAATAATGGGATTCAAAAGGAACTATAGAGTTAACAAGAATATTTTGGCCATTTAAAGACCAATAAGGGCATTTATAAGACAAATGAAGATATTCACAATACAAATAAAGGGATTTGATACCCATGGAGTTTAAAATATTTTGTTCATTTACAAGACAAATGAGGGCATTTACAAGTCAAATATGGCAATTCACGATATAAATAAAATAAAATTGGGACATTATTATCTTTTCATCCATAAAACTTAATTTCATTTTCGCTTAAGGGATTGATCCAGGGAAGTTTCAGATTTTTTGGGGTTAATTGAATAATTGAAATAAAGACCCATCTATGGGCTCCCTGAATTTTTCCCATTTTTAATTTACATCTTTGATGATTGTTACTGATTTTTCAAAAGAGATTATTTATAAAGGAAAAAAAATAAGTTAATATAAAATAAATTCATTTTTCCTATGAATTTATTTTATATATTTAAGATAAGATGTAATACCCCAAAATTCTTATTTATCATAAATATTATATTTTGATAAATAATGCATATTAAATAAAGGTGAATATGTGTCTCAAAATTTTGTAATTTGTTAATTATAATTTTGGGCAATTTTTCCTTGGAATTAATTAAACCAAAGATCAATTTTAAAATTACCTATAGAGATCATAAAATATGATATAAATATCATATTAAACCATAGTTCTTATATGATCAAATGAGCAAGAAAATATTATGAAAACACTTAAATTAATTAGCAACAATATGAACAATTTAGCTTGCACTAATTGAGATTAGTTGCAAAATGCTGCAAGATGATTAAGGACAAATTAGGATCATCAAAAGAGGGCTAATTATACTTGAAAATAATTAAGCCAAAGAGAATGAAATAACATTTGTTTGAATAAGCACTAATTGCCATGATTAGCTAAATAACAAGTCCAACAATGACAAGGGTAATTAAAGGGCAATAAGCACTTGTTTAGTATATTAATTAGCTTCATGAAACAACCCCAAAAATTAGAAAAAACGTGCAGCTGAAATTGAAGAAGAAATAATACTTTATTTGGGTTGAAAAGTCAAAAGTTTCAATTCACCAATTAGAAAATGGAACCATTAGTTATTTGTTAATTAAAAGCATTTATTAAATGGCCAAGAGAAGGTGCATGTGGACCAAGCAAGCAAATGGATGAGATTCAATTTGATAAAGTGAATATTGATATAATGGATAAGAGGAAAGAAGGAAAATTGGATGACTTGGGTAGTTACCATTTTAGCCCTTAAATTTTGCCTATAAATGGAGGCATCATCTCTTCATAATCCTCACACCAAAAACACAATCAAATCTGATTTAGAGATAGAAAGAGAGTAGGGAGAAATAGTAGGAAGCAAGAAGGAGGAGGAAGTTCTTCGAGGGTAAGTTTTTAGTTCTTAAGTTCTAGTTTTAAATTCATAGATAGAAGTTGCTTTGACCTTAAATATGCTAGAGTAATTTTATTTTCATGTTTTTATGGTTAGAAATGGTTTTATTTCGAAAAAAATGATGGAAAAGGTTATATAGCAGAATTTTTGGAAGCTAATCATCAAAGTAACGAAGTTTTGGCAAAATTTTTCGGTAAAAGTTTCTTAAAGCCAGCCATGAAAACACCATAATTTTATGTTGAAGATGAAGTTAATTAATTCTGAAATTTTTCATGGTTAAAGTAGACATATAGAGATTTTCAAATATACCTAGAGTGTGTCATTTTGAATTTTGTGCAAGGAGATAATTTTTTTGAAAATAGGCTACGAATTCTGAGCGAAATTCTAGGCAACGTTGAGAAAAATGAAAACTGGGAGTTTTTCATGGATTCTGGGTAAATGAAAGTATTTTTCCTTGAAAATATACATCCTAAGGATTTCGAGGAATTTTACGGATCCTTGTTTTGATTTTTCAAAGTTAGAGGAAAATCTGTCCAGAAATTCTGAAGTAGTGTTTTTAATAAAATGTAAGGGCAAAATGATAATAACACATCCACCAAGGGTAGGAAGGTAAATCAAACCTTTAGGATATTTTTCTAAGCAATATGATATTTATCAAATATCATATAATAATCCGACGATAATGTATAGGATATTCAGGAAGTTCGGAGTCGGGTTCAAAGGTCGGGTGTTTGACAATTACTCGGTGAAAGGTACGTTCGCGTACTAGTAACTTTAACTCTGATGTGTCTTGTATGCATGTATGTGATAGGATGATTCATAGAGCGATGGACAAGACTAGGTCTTGGGTCAGGCACTGTGCCTAAGTTTATGGGGCTTAGATCACTATATACACATTCAGCTTTACACGGGTTATAGTTTTGATAATGCCGTGAGATTGTTTTCCTAGCGCTATGGACATGACATGCTATCGTGGCACGGGTGGTGCAGACTAGTTAACTTTACATGTGATTGTACTGTTATTAATTGACCTTACATCTGCTGTGTGCTTATGTGTTGGTTATTGCTGAAATGTAATGTCATACATATCTTTGTTATACTTTTCATATGAGGTTAAGCGTTACCGAGATTCAATTCGATTGAATCTCAGCATTGACTAAGGGTTCAGGGAAAGGAACCAGGATCAGAGAAGTCACCAGTAGATGGAGCCGTGAAAAGGCACCGAAGGATGGAGCCGAAGAGAGGCACTGATGGACGGAGCCGTGAAGAGGCACCGGTCAAAACAAATGCAGGAAAAAGGTTAACAGTGCCTACCTTCTGGCATGATTCTAATAGGGTTACTTCAAACCATTTGGTGCTTAAACTAAGAAAGGGTCGGTCTATGTGGTTCAGTCAATCAGTCGCCATGAATTCGGGGAGACTTCCACTAGACTTTACCCAGCCTGGCCAAATGGGTTTGATTTAACTGTGTTGGGTTCTATGCCCCAAGTCTACCTAAGGCTTGGTTGAAGATGGTATAGTTACATGTAGGAATTGTAATTATACAAAGCTCTGTATTATTGTATCACACGAATATTCCTTCGGGAAATTTTTAATATATCAGCTTATGTTGGGACATCAGCATATGTCTGACATTTTGTATCAGTTACTCTTTGTCCAAATATTAGTGCATGTTCTCCATTTCCACATTACTCTAAGCTGTAACACCTCAAACTCTGTCTATTTTCTTAAAACTAAGTGTCAACCGACACGATTTCAAGTATGGAATTTGGGGTGTTACATAAGATTTGAGATTATTTTTTAAGATCCTGTTACTTTACTATGATATCATCATCAATATATCTATTAAATATAAAGCAACTGAAGCCAAGCTGATTACCAATTAATTGCGTCTTTCATACATCTCGGAGATCACGGAACTTCTACAATCTCTATTCAATGAAGAAGTACAAAGGAAAGATTTAAAACATTCAAATATATAAAGTATTTCAATACGCGCTACCAATCTTTCTCACTATTAGAGTGATACAGATTCCACAAGTAACCCAGCAAAATACAAAGTAAAAACTTCAAAAGAGATGAAAATATGATCCACTAGAAAAAAGAATTGATCGCTAAAAGTATTCTATCAAGAAGAAGTGAAAAATTGTCAAAGAAAATCCTCATTCATAACCTGAATACAACTTAGTCTTTAAAAAATAAAATTTCCCATCCTAATGACTCTAAAAATAATAAAAAAGCTCTGAAGATATTGACATCAAGTATAAGATGCATCTATTTAGATATATGTAATGATAATAAGATGTTAAATAATAATAGCTTTGAGATACCCAGAGACAGATATTATATCCAATGGATTTTACAACACAATAGCATTTAATGGATAATCCAAAGGATTTATTTGAAAACCCTCCATATTTAAACTAGAAGACCCCAAAAAATAAATAACAAAAGCATCATATTATTAGAGTCATGCTCAAGAATCCAAGATTGGGTTTAGCACTGCTCCAATGAAGAACACAGCCATTGAAGTCTCTTCCCTTATCATGAACAAGAATGGATGGTCAGCCACAAAGAATTTTGGCTTGGGAAGACTAGGCGAGTCGGCATCTTCCCCATCTAAAACAGCATCTGTGCTAGCTGCAGCTTCTGTTCCTTCTTCATTAACTTCAACAAATGCCTTCTGCACAATTTTTGAAACAAAAATCATGTCACCGTTTGAACAATTTGATAATTCTGTTAACTCCCCAGGAACACCAAAAGGCAAAGGCAAAGTTAGTCCCAATTCTTTCAAATCCTCTCTGGCGTCCAAGTTGAAGGAAAATTTAAATCTTGGGATCCAAACATGAACTTCGTCACTCCATAGTTCAATTTCTTCATTTAAACATCCTGTGTTTGAGTTTAAAGTGTGAAGTAGATCTGGCAAGCCATCCTTCTCATGTGGAAGAAAGAAATACATGGTGAACTTTAGTGGTGTTCTTCCATTGTGATGATAAGGAATGGCAAGTACTTTATAATTCTTAAAAGATCTGTAATAATATTCTTCATATGGCATGGAGGTCATGAATGGAACTTGCACATTCCCTCCATTGAGAAGATGGAAACTTTTGGTTTCAGTCATGGTGGGATCAAACTTTTTACTATTCCATGCTCCTTTGAAATATAGAGCATTGGCAAGAACTAGTACTGTGTTTTTCTTTATGGAACCTGGTGGAAGAAGCTCCCTTATCAATCCATTAGTTTCTTTTTCAGTCCATGAGTTCACTTCTTCTGAAACTTCCTCAGCCTAGTGAACAAAACCCATAGAATCATTCAAATTAAAAGCTTTGCAATTTATTCTCTACCTAGGTCATCAACTTTGATGAGGAAACATGTAAAAGAGAATGCAGGTGAAGAAGAACACAAAGATGAATAATCAAAAGAGTTACCTTGTTTCTGAAGTCAACCTCTTCAAATGGGCTTCTGTAAACATTTTTTACTAACTCTTCAAAACTGGCCTTCAAACCAAATGTTTTATCCACCCAAGCGCCATTAACAAAAGACAGATTTGGGCCTCCATTTTCAGTGCCCTCCACATTCCTAAAGCTTGAAACAATCTGTGAAGATGCTGAATTCAGATCATCTTTACTAGGAGATCCCAAAAACGAGAGAAGCTCTTCTAGGGTTTTTCCTTTGGCTCCAGCGGCAACAAGGCTCAATATGATATGAAGAGAAAGTGGGGAAGACACAAAATTGGAACCATTTTGAATCTGTTTCTGAAGAACTTTGTATGCCAATTGCAAACAGAAATCGGTATGGAAGGAATTAGGGTTTGTCGGTGAAGGAGATGATGACATTATTCTCTCTTCGGTAAGTTTGTTTTGCTTGCCCAACAAGCTTGACTTTGCCCAAATTTATAGGCGAATGGGGATGTGATAAAATTAATAAACGGGCGCAGCCTTGAGGCTATCTATTGCTTAGTCTGCAGTTTCTACGGTAAGTTTGTTCGCACTCATTTTATTTATATTTAAATTAAATGCGTCATTGATTTATGAGGCTTTTTCAAGGAAACTATTCACAGAAGTTATGAAATCAATCATCAATCAGTTTATGATTTTTTTGAAATATTTTCTGATTTCAGAAATTTATGTTAATTCATGTTTGAAAATGAATTGATTATTTCTTAATTTCCTTTACTTCTAAATTTCCTGGGATCGTTATTTATGATGCAAAAATAATGTTATTTGAAATTTATGAGGCTTTTTCAAGGAAACTATATCCTTGAAAACTTATAATTCCTAGTTTGGTGAAAAGCGGATCGGTTTATATCCATAATTAATAACTACACGACATTGATGATTGTTTTGAAATATTTTCTGATTTCCGAAATTTATGTTAATTCATATTTGATTGATTAAAAAAATCATATTTGAAAATTAATTGATTATTTCTTAATTTCCTTTTCTTCCAAATTTCTTGGGATCGTTATTTATGATGCAAAAATAATGTTTCTAATAAATCATGTTACATTTTGGGCAATAAATAAATAAATAAATAAATCATGTTACATAATTTATGATTATTATTAGATTGATTAAGGAATTTATGATTATTATGATTATTATTACTATTAGATTGATTAAGGAAAATGATTGTTTGATTAAAAAAAATTAAGGAAAATGATTGGAATACCCTATTTTATCCGGACCCCAACCAAAAAAAAAAAAAAAAAAAAATCACCTTGATTCTTGCCATGTTAATTGGGAAAAATCTCCTATGAAATCGAATAAATGTCATTTATGATGATATTCGTTTATAATTGAGGTAAAAATTAATAAAGGAAAAATAACATAACAATACTATCAAAATTGGGAAATGATAAATAAGTATGTTGAATTTCAATAATTCAAAGGAACTTATTTGAAATTTTAAAATATTTCACAATTTAAGAAATTACCCAAATACTCTCTTTTTAATAAAAACAAACACTAAATTGTATGTTTAGTCCTTCATATTTGCCTCTGGTATCATTTTAGTCCCTTAAGTTTACGTTTGGTTCATTAATGTTAATACGTTAGTATGACTTAATGGAAAATACCGACTCAACAATTTTAAGTGATGATGACATCGCGATAAAATGCTGATCAAACATGTTTCTATGTTAGTATTTTAATAAATTAATATTTTAAATCTTATTAATTGAAAAATATTTAATCTTCTTTGACCCAAAAAAATATTTAATCTTCACAAATGGTGAAAAATTGTAAAACAATTTATGAAGATTAAATATTTTTCAATTAATAGGATTAAAAATATTATTTTATTAAAATATTAATATATAAGCATGTTTACTCAGCATTTAATTTCGCTTAAAATTATCGAATTAACAATATTTTCCGTTAAATCAGACAAACAGTGTTAACAACATTAAGGGACCAAACGTGCAGTTTACAAACTTAAGGGACTAAATGATATCAGAGGCAAACATGAAGGATTAAATGTATGTTTTAGCCTAAAAAAAACCCATCCCCTGGCCAGCTGCCATAGCTTCGACACCGATGACCGGCGATGGCCGTCGCTGGAGCTCTGGTGTCCTTTCCGTTGTTCTATGATTTCTAGTTTATAAATTAGACAACTGAATATTAATAAAATCTGAATTCTAATAGATAAATATCCTTGTTCAAATCCCTACCCGATACACTAGATATATAATATTAATCAAACCCTAATTATAAACCATTCAAGATTCTGACACACACCACTAATTTAAACCATGCTTAAGAATCCAGCAGCGGGTTAAGCACTGCTCCAATGAAGAACGCAGCCATGGAAGTCTCTTCCCTTATCATGAAGATGAAGGGATGGTCAGCCACGAAGCTTGTCTTGGGCCGCAGCGGGCCGGCACAAATTAACATAGAACCAGCAAATGTGGCGGCAGCAGCTTCTGTTCCTTCTTCATTGACTTCAACAAATGCCTTCTGCTGAATTTTTGAGACACAAAGCTCGTGACTTTTTGAAGAATCAGACACTTCTGTTAGCCCCCCAGGAGTGAATGGCAAAGTTAGTCCCAACTCCTTCATACCCTCTGTGGCTTCAAAGTTGAAGCAAAACTTAAATTTTGGGATCCAAATTTCATCAACTCCCTCTGATCCTATTTGTTCAAAATCTTTATTTAAAAATCTGAGGTTTGAGTTTAAAGTGCGAATTAGATTTGGTAAGCCATGCTTACCATGTGGAAGTAAGAAATACATGGAAAACTTCAAAGGGTTGCTACTACTACTACCTCTTTTGTAAGGGATTGAGAGTACTTTAAACTTCTCAAAAGAATTGAAATGATTCTCAAAAGATAGGTAATAATATCCTCCACATTCCTCGGAGGTCACTTTTGAGAAGATTGAAACTTCTCGCTCTAGTCAGGGTCAGATCAAACTTTTGAGCCCATGCTCCTTTGAAATATAGAGCATTGGCAAGAACTAATTTTGTTCTATGATCTAATGAACCTAATGGAACAATCTGCCTTATGAGTCCATTAGTTGCATTTTCAACCCATGAGTTCACTTTCTGTTCAACTTCCTCCGCCTAGAAAAACAAAATCCATAGAATCAGAGTCAAACTCAAAGTTTTGCAATTTATTCTCTGCATAGGTAAACTTTGTTGAGGAAAAATGTGAAAAAGAGAGAGTTAAGTGCAGGTGAATAACATAAAGATCAATAATCAAAACAGTACTCCCTCTGTCACTTATTATAAAATTCAAACAACCGAATTATGTGATCGAAAAAGCCATTAAAATTAGTTATAAGTAATAAATAAGTAGGAAATGTACTTCTTTATTCCAAATTTTCTCTTATTTTATAAGGGGGTAATTAAGAGAGTAATAATAAAAAAATGATGAAAGAGAAAGTCGGGGAAAATTAATTAGGGATAAAATTGTTCAATATGCATTTAATGCTTAGAAAATACTAGAGTGGATCTAATAAAATGAAAAAGAGGAATTCAAAAATTTGAATCTTATAAAAAGGGACGGAGCGATCACCTTGTAGATGAAGTCAACCAGTTCAATTTGGCTTTTGTAACCGTTTTTTGTTATCTCTTCAAAGCTAGTCTTCAAACCAAAAGATCTTTCCACCCAAGCGCCATTAACGAAAGATAGAATTGAGCCTCCACTTTCAGTTCCTTCCAAATTCCTTAAACTAGAAACAAGTTTTGAAGATGCTGAATTCAAATCATCTTTATTCTGAGATCCCAGAAACGACAGAAGCTGGTCTAGGGTTTGTCCTTCAGATCCAGCAGCAACAAGGCTCAACATGATATGAAAAGAAAGTGGGGAAGACACAAAATTATTGGAATCCTTTTGAATCTATTTCTGAAGAACTTTGTATGATAATTGCAGGCAGAAATCAGTGTGGAAGGGATTAGCGTATCTTGGTCGGAAGGATGCCATTCTCTTGAGAAATGAAGATAATCTGTTAATTGGTGGGGCAAGAAATAATAGACGCCCCTATTTATACTAATTAAGAAGGTGAAATGATTCCATTTATTGAGAAATATATAGTTCTAGCTTAATTTTCACGTCGAATTTTTAGGAAATTAGTTTTTAAATAAGATGATATTGAGAAATAATTCTAGCTTAATTTTAACGCCGACTTCTATTTATACTCCCATACGAGCAATGATAATTAAAAAATTACTTTTGAAATAATAGGAAATCAAATAAGTTTAGGTTATAAATAACGCAACCAGATTTGTAAATATGAAAAGTTGACTTATAAACATAAAAGGCTAAAAGTGTACATTTGATCTTCTTTTATAACCTTATACAAGATTTTAATTTGGTTCCTTAATTTTAAAAAGTATATTTTTAGTCTAACCTTAATATTGTCAGTTTCAAATAATGATTTTTTATGACAATCATTTTAACATTTAAAATTTCAATGTCAGCATTTTCTGCTAAGAAAGTTAAGGTTAGAGACTAAAAATATATTTTATAAAATTAAAAGACAAATAAAATTTTGTATGAAGCTAAAGGATTGAATGTGAACTTTTGCCGTTATAAAATTCGACTTGTAAATATGCAGGTTTGATTTATAGATATGGAAGTTTGACTTGCGAATATGATTTTTTTGCATTTAAATTTTTTACTAGGTACTTAATTATGAGTTATGGGTAACTTTCTCTAAATTATTTATTTTAGGTTAATGAAAGTACAAAATCTTTTACATGCATCATTATTTTTAAGCATAGCAATTCATTCTTCAGAACCTCCCCCTAGTTAGAGAAGAGGTGGAGTTTGGTGAGGGAGCTTAGATCTTGGTTAATTTAGTTGTTTGTATATATTTGCATGCTGATTAATTTTAATGGATTCCAGTATTTATAAAAAAATAAATAAAATAGAGTCGCATTTATAAGTTATCTTTATGTTGTCCAGGGTTGAGAAATAAATTCAAGTTTTTCCTACACTTTGTTTTATTAGTGTGTTCATGAATTTCAACTTTGAAAATATTGATGGATATTGTTAAAGATGAGATTATTTTTTTAAAAATTAACTTTTTTCTGCCCTCTTAGAATGTTTATCTTTTACCAAAACCTTGTTATATTCCTGATCCGTTATCCAATCCACATTTGTATTAAACTCCTTTTGGTCCACTATGTTGGATTTTAGGATCTAAATCCCATGGGTTATGAATAAGAAGTAGGTTGAAGAAGAAGAAGAAGAAGAAAAGGGAAGGTGAAAGAGGTGTGCGGGAAGAAGTCCCACATTGGACAAATTAAGAGAAGTGAAAGAG
This sequence comes from Acacia melanoxylon, assembly GCA_019022615.1. Lineage (NCBI taxonomy): Eukaryota > Viridiplantae > Streptophyta > Magnoliopsida > Fabales > Fabaceae > Acacia > Acacia melanoxylon. Next base: position 9,434,301 of record JAFJYJ010000002.1, read on the forward strand.
TATATAAGCCTCCACTTTACTCCCCTAAATTGGGCCCTTGGGCCAACCCACTTTTGTAGAGGGGTAAGGACGTACCACACACACGCGCTGCCCGGCACGGTTTGTGCATGTGAGAAATTTAAAATAATTTTTTAATTTTGTCCAAATAGTCTCTAAACTTTTATTAATTCCTTTTTGCCCCTCTGAGATTCTCCCAACTAGCGGCTATAACCCACTTTTGTGGAGGAGTAAGGATGTACCACACACACGCACTGCCCGACATGGTTCGTGCGTGTGAGAAATTCAAAATAATTTTTTAATTTTGTCCAAATAGTCTTTGAACTTTTATTAATTCCTTTTTGCCCCTTCGAGATTCTCCCAACCAGCGGCTGTAAGCAGACTAGAATATCGGATCGAAATGCTGTGACCGCTCCGTTCTGGCAGTTCGCTCCGTTTTGGTGCTTCTGTTCGTACGACACACCAGTTTGCCAACAATAGTTGCCATTCGCTCTGTTCTGGTGTGTTTGTTCACACGACGTACCAGTTTACTTGTAAGATTCGAGGCCATCTGATCAATCTCCATCGTCTATAAATAGGACGTGCTAGTGACAGAAAATCAATCTCAAACATTCCTCTCTGCATACTGCATTCTGCAATCATATTCTATGCGATTCTCAATGCAGAGTCATTGGGGCTTCTGATTGATAGTGCCATCATTTTGAAGACATAATCTGTTCTATCATGGGAGACAATTGTTTGTGAACCTTGGGCATCCATATAGAGGGAACAAATTGTCTTAAGGAGACAACATACATTGGGCTTAGATTTCGTCAAAATTCATAATCATTTTTTGGCCGTCTTGTGATTTTTTGTTTTTGTTTTTGTTATAGTATACAAAATTGTTGTATGTTTACAAATTATGCCATCTAAGTTATACATATTCTTGTCTTTATTCAATTTCTACTTGTTTAGTATTTTCGACAACAATCTTAAGACAATTTGTTATTGGAATCAGCTACGATTAATTTATATCATTGGTATCTAGGAAAGTAATTTAAAAGCCAAGCCTTCATCTTTATGGTTACTTAATTAGTCAACGTTGAAACAGCACGAAGATACTCCTACTTTGATTTGCACTTTCCTGGCTGTAACACCCCGTTTTCGTAAACGTTTTCTCGCAGTTTGTGATCAGAGTTTGAGCGCCGATTTTTTTTTTTTATAAAAGAGAGTCACTAATAACATTCATAATAATATGTTATGGTAGTCATAAGTACATTCATATGATGTTTCTCTAACAAAAATAAATTGCTAATTTATTCCTCCGTTGACTTCTCTACGCCGGCTCCTTACCCTTTTCTCCGATCCGAACTCCTCGGGATCCTGAAGCTACATCAACAGCTGAGATCCAATGCCCATTGGATCTCAGGTAACGGTTAACCTCATGCTTATGTACACAGTATATGCATAGCAGATATCCACAATATTTCGCAAAATATCATATATCGATCATATCAGATCATAGCAAGCAATAACATTACACAGCCACTGCAATATGTATGTTACCCTCAGTCTGCACATAATCTAGTGCCATGATGTACGGTTGTGTCCTCAGCGCTAGGAAAACTATAATTCGGTGTTATTAAAACCATAACCCGTATATTTATAATTTCAACGTCTCAATGCAGATTTAATCTCGTTTTCAACATTTTCAACAACAGAAACTCAGTATAGGAACACAGCAAACACACATAGAATACAATAAGCGCAAGAGTTAAGGTTACAATACGCGTCCGTGCCTTTTCGGCGGTACTACGAAACTTCTACAGAAAAACGTAAATTTCGACGGCGGGAAAAACAGCGGGACGACGGCGGCACGACGACGGCTCGATTAGCTCAGATATCCTATAAGGACAATGTTTATCAACATTTGGCATCATAACAGGCCATTTGGGCGAAAATTACTATTTTGCCCCTAGTTAGGCTAATTGGCGGAATTTCGCCAGAGCTTCGCTGTTTCCGCTATTTTTATCCAAAATTTTGCCAGATCTCTTTTCCCAAAAATATTTTCAACATAAATATCACATATACTCATAAAATATGATATCTAAAACTATTCAGAAAGATTAAAAGAAATTCTAGCATTTCTACTCTATCTACCGAAAGAACTACCGAAGCTTAAGACTAGGGACCGAAAAACTTACTCCGGCTTTGGCTAGAACTTCAAGAGCTCTTCCTTCTCTCTAATCTATCTCAAGGCTGCGATTTTGGTGTGAAAAATGAGAGGAGAGGACCTTGCTATTTATAGGGAAAAACAAGGACAAGGTGGGAATTTATGAAAAGTTCTCCAGATCGGATTTCGGCCGTTGGATCGCACTTGGGACAAATGGGCTGATCTTGGCCTTACACATAAGGTGCCGACCTCCCCCCCTTGTGACATCATCTTTGATGATGTCACACATGCTGACTTACCGATAGTCTCCCCTGATCGGTGTTCGAATCACGTAATCTTGCCGAAACTCAAAATTCCGACAGCGGTGTTTTGAAGGTTTAAAATTTCTCAATCATAATATCTGGGTTGAGTAAATTGTAAATCCCTTTAACGGTATTCCATTGCTGGCTGAACATTTCAGGCCAGACGCGGTCGGTTGCGGAAATGACTTCCGGTAGAACCAACTTCTGGATAATAATTCGTGGATTCGTATTACGTTCTGACCTAAGGAAACTCATTCCTGGATTGTCACAACACTCAAGATTACTACGGGTTCACTTTTCACTATCTGCTTATTCTCTGATATACCCGGTCTCTTATTTTCCCTATTGGCTTCAGAATCAACTTCGGAGATAGTCCACTCCGAGGTAGAATTTCACTTGTTCATAACAAGTGCAGTTGTTTCTGACTTTGTTTTTACATCTTGAGGTTTGATTTTATTTCTATCCATTGATCCTTAGCTATCAGGTATTTCTACTGATTATAATATTATTTTATTATTTTTTAATTAATTAATTTCGAATTTTAATTTAATTTAATTAGTTTTACTAATTAATTTATTTATACCTTAATCTAAACAATTAGCCATTAATTATATAATTAGCCATTTACTAATTGTTGATAATTTTAAGATTTAGGATAAATTATTTTCTCATAACTATTGAACCGACATTGGTATTTTATATCATAGATTAAATATTAAAAATCAAAGAGCATAAAGTGCTTTTTTAATATTATTTTATTTATGCTCAATATTTTTCCAGGAAAATAATCCCAAAAATTTCTAAAATTCAAGATAACATACTTTCTAAGTTTTTTCCAAGATCTCGTTATCATATGGTATTTTCCATAATATTTTTAGACCATTTTCTGCCTTATAAAATACATTTTCCATGTATTTTTAGCTTATTTCCCTTTCAAATTTTCACGGTAATTTCCTTAGAAAGTAAGACACTTAAAAACTATATTGTTTGATATTCCATATCCATCCATTTGAAAATAACAATTTCTCTTATTTTAACAAGACTCTGGATAGATATTTATCCGGGTATTACACTGGCCGACTGATATAATAAACAAAGATGGTTTCATGTGTTGGTAGAAATTGATTATAGCCTTCATATATTAAGTTGATTTTGTGTTTTGTATCTTTAATTTTGATTATTATATTGTTCATAGATTAATATGTGTGATTAATCAGAGTTTCTGTTTTAGTAACAGAAATGACAAGTGCAAGTACAAATTTGATGAACCCAAGTGGTTCTGTTTTAATGCCTGGTGAAAAACCAGAAAAGTTCAATGGGAATGATTTCAAAAGATGGCAACAAAAAGTGTTTTTTGACCTAACTACCTTGAACTGGCACGGTTTCTCACTGAAAATGCTCCGAAATTGGAAGAAGGACAACCGTCATACAAAGAAAAGGTTGTTGCAATAGATGCTTGGAAGCATTCTGATTTCCTATGTAGGAATTATATTCTCAATGTTCTAGACAATACACTGTATACTATATAATACTTTGGATACAACCAAGGCATTATGGGAAAGTCTAGATAAGAAGTACAAAGCTGAGGATGCTGGCTTAAGAAATTTATAGTTGGTAGATTTTTGGACTTCAAAATACTTGACTCTAAATATGTGGTAAGTCAAGTTAAAGAACTTCAATTGATTGTGCATAAAATTCATGCCGAAGGGACGTCTCTTAGCGAGTCTTTCCAAGTTGCTACATTTATAGAAAATTGCCACCATCTTAGAAGGATTTCAAGAATTATCTCAAGCTAGCGCAAGGAGATGTCACTTGAAGATCTAATCGTAAGATTGAGAATAGAAGAAGATAACAATATTTCTAAAAAGAAATTTGGTAGCAATCCTATAGTTTGAAGGCTAATATTGTTGAAGATGGTCCGAAATTCAAGAAACGAAAACGCTTTGATGGGGGATTATCTAAGCCAAGGCCATAGCAAAGGCTAGAAATTCAAAGGCAATTGTTATAATTGTGGGAAGCACATCTAATTGTGCTAAGGATTGTAAGAAGGCAAACAATCTCAAAAAGAAGAAGAACACTCAAGTCAATATGGTTTAAACTGCTACTGACATGATTGAAAATATGAATATTTCAGCAGTTGTGATGGAATGTAGCTTGGTTGGAAACACCAAGGAGTAGTGGGTAGACACTAGTGCCACCAGGCATGTGTATGCCAAAAGATAGATGTTCTCTTCTTACACCCCTGCGAAGCAAGATGAACAACTTTATATGGGTAATTCGTCTACTTCTAAGGTGGAAGGTGGCCTTAAAGATGACTTTTGGAAAAGTCGTGACACTTTATGATGTAATTCATGTGCCTGACATTCGCAAGAATTTAGTGTCTGGATCCCTCTTAAGCAAGAATGGCTTTAAGCTTGTATTTGTTTATGATAAGTTTGTACTTTCTAAAAAAGATATGTATATAAAATGTTACCTTCGTGAGGCCCTTTTCAAATTTAATGTAATGACTGTAACCAATAATGGTGTTATCAATAATAATATTGCTTCTGTTTATATGCTTGAGTCCTCTAATTTATGGCATCAAAGATTATGACATGTTAATTTTAAATCGATTAAGTGTTTAATTTATTTAGATTTATTGCCTAAAGTTGATTGTTTAAATAATGATAAATGTCAAGTATGCATTGAATCAAAATTTTCTAAGTTATCGTTTCCTCCTGTTGAAAGATCAAATGAGTTATTAGATTTAATACATATTGATATATGTGACATGAAATCTGTACCATCTAGGGGTAATAGGAAACATTTTATTACGTTTATTGATGATTGCAGTAGATATTGTTATGTGTATTTGCTTAATAGTAAATATGATGATACTATTGCTTTTAGACAATATAAAAATGAAGTTGAAAATCAACTTAATAAGAAAATTAAAGTAGTGAGGAGCGATCGTGGGGGAGAATATGATGGCCCTTTCGAGAAATTCTGAATAAAATCTGGTATTATACACCAGATGACTGCTCCTTACGCTCCACAATCAAATGAGATTGCAGAGAGGAAAAATCGAACATTGAAAGAAATCATGAATGCAATGTTAATTGCGTCCGGTTTACCATAAAATTTGTGGGAGAAGTGTTGTTCGAATTCCCTTATGGCAAGTAAACTAGTCGAACAAGTAATAAAGAGTGTGTAGAGTATCATCCCACAAAGACTGTGATACCACAACAATTTCAGTTTCTAACGAGAGTTGTGTAGAAGTAATGTTGATTTGTGGCTGTTGTTGCTATTACTAATAGTAAAAAATAAACAAGTGATTAGGAGTCGAAGGAAGGTATCAGTTTAACAATAGGTTGAACTCAGATTTTATCTTAAGTCGTGTCATTCGCTCAGTTGGCTTACAACGCATTGCTATAGCAATTATGCTGCATAGCTTTCGCAATGCTACAACATAACCACCTTTTACAATGTTATCCAGTTAACCCACCAATATCCTATACAGAAGCTTGCACAATCCTGTAAATACAGTCCTCACTCTAGTCTCCATATTCCTATGGCAATTTCAAGTTTAGTCTATCTTATTAGTTCTAGGTGTTGTGGTTATGAGTGGTAAATCCATTCCTGGCATCTACAATTTAGGTCGAACCGTACACGGGCTCGCCCAGCAAGCACTGCTTGGTCTAACCCTGACTCCCTTCCGGATAGCTAAGACCACTGAGATAACCCTTAGTGTCTGCTAATCTGCTATGAATTAAAACACTATTAAAAAAACTGGATTTATTAAATGAAGAACTAACAATTTGGGTTTATTTTACAACTTAGAAATTCATCCTCACTCAGCCAAAGGAAATTTAGTTCATGATTGATGAGGAACACATAATGCAGAGTACTGTAGAACAGCCTATAATAGAATTACGAAAATAAAAATAACAAAGAAAACAAGAAGCTCGTTGGAAGGTTGACGGCGTAAGAGACGTCTTGTCACGCGACACCTCCACGTCTTCTACGATCCATCTTGCTCCAAGGAAGAACTCAGTTTGGTCTACTATCCTCTCAGTTTGTCTTTTCTCATGTTCCTTCGGCATGAGTTCCAATCGGATGGGAATTAGTTGATTGCTTCCTCTCGCGGCTTCCGACATTCTTTAGGTTTTGCCGCGCTTTCCTCTTATAGTTAAGTTTCCTTGGCCGCATGTATGGTGATTTGGGCCTTCCAAATCTGTCAGGTTTAAGATCTTAAATTTGGTTTATTGATCTTTCTTTTAATATCACGAGATTCTTTAGATCTTTCTTTTGATTCTTCTGCATCTTTTGGATTCGGCTTGAGTCAATCACCATCTTCACTGCGCCTGGGTGACCTGTCTTAATTTCTTGAAACTCACGAGGAAAGGTTAGCATAACTTAGGGTATAATTCTACATCATTTACAATGCTACAGCACAACGATCACATTGTATTGCTGGCACAGGTGTGGGTATTTGTTATGCTATAGCATTATTTCAGCTTTATTATGCGTTTTTCACTACAAAATCATAAAGTGGTCCTTTTCTGATGCACATACGCAGGATAATGACGTGAATGCACAATTTATAAGATCCATCCCCTAATTCCCTTTATGTATGGATTCTCAAATATTCTATTAGATAAGAAACAATGAAGCTCAGATTCAGCGTTGAAAACGGTCAAAACACATAGGGAAAACATGACATAAAAATATCACTTATCAGGAAGCCATTTTAATGGCTAGCTAACTTTTTAATTAACAGAGTGCCTCACAAAACGATACAAAGCATACCATACGAAATATGGAAAGGAAAGAAACCTTCCTTGAAATATTTGAAAATGTGGGGTGCTTGGCAAAGGTTGAGATTCCTAAATCTAAAAGGTTGAGAATCGGACCTAAAACAGTAGACTATGTGTTTATTGGCTATGCACTTAATAGTAGTAATATTGTTTTCTAGTTTATAAGTCTGATGTATTAGATATCGACGTGAATACGATTATTGAGTCAAGGAACGCTACATTATTTGAGAATGTATTTTTAAGGGTAATTATGATAACAACATTGTGATATCTCAGGATACTATGACTAATGATGATCTTGTAGAGGAGGAACCTAGATGTAGTACAAGGAAAAGGACTGCAACATCCTTTGGGCCTGATTTTCTGACTTTTCTATTGTGAAATTAGCCTCGAACATATGGAGAGGCTATGGGTTCTGCTAATCACCATTATTGGAAAAGGCTATCAATAGTGAAGTTGAATCCATTCTTTCAAATCACACCTGGTAATTGGTTGACGTTCCTCCTAGAAATAAACCTCTAAGAACTAAGTGGGTCTTCAAAAAGAAGATGAAAGCATATGGCACTATTGATAAGTACAAAGTTAGGATGATAGTAAAAGCCTATAGACAACGTAAAGGCTTAAACTACTTTGATACCTATTCACCTGTTACAAGGATTACATCCATTTGGATGTGAATCGCGTTAGCATCATTGAATGGGTTGAAGTTACATCAAATGGATGTAAAAACAACTTTCTTGAATGGTGAATTAGAGGAAAAGATTTATCTAGAACAACTTGAGGGATTTATTGTCTCAACATAAGAATGGAAAGTGTGTCGCTTGATAAAGTCCCTTTATGGACTAAGAGCTTGTTTGGATAACTTAAAAACCTAGGTTTTGGAAACAAAACCTAGGTTTTGGCAAAAGTTTGCCAAACACTCCAAAATTGTCCAAAGGCTATTCTGCATCAAAACCGAGGTTTTGGCAAAAGTTTGTCAAACACTCCAAAATTGTCCTTAAGCTATTTTGCATTAAAATCTAGGTTTTGGAAAAAGTTAATTTTTTTTCCAGATTTTTCTCTTTCCTATGTCATTATCAATATTTTTTTCAGTACTAATTAGTATTCTTAAGTTTTTTTAGTACCCTTCAATACCTTGAAATAGTTTTCGAGTATCCTAATTTTTTTTAAAGATCATGAAGTATTTTTCAATACCAATTAGTACCTTTAAGTATTTCAATTTTGTACTCAAATGTATGTAATTTTTGGTATTTATTATGAAATATAATTTATAATATTTAAAATATAGCCTTATCCTTTATATGCACTTATACCAAAAAGCTAATGTCCTTTTTGGTAAATTTGACCCTGAAAGAACTATTCTAATAACAATATCCAAACACTATCATTTTTTTTCCAAAAGGTATTCTCCAAAAGCCATGTTTACCTTGTGAATCTTAAAAGTTATTTTCCAAAAACCATTTTTATCTCGTAAATCCCAAAAGTTATTCTTCAAAAGCTAAATCCAAACGGGCCCTAAAGCAAGCCCCAAAACAATGGCATGCGAAATTCAATGAAGTTATGTTATCAAATGGCTTTAGTATTAATGAATTTGACAAGTGTTTATATATTCACAATACTGAAAGTGGGTTTGCCAAAGTCTGTCTTTATGTAGATGACATGTTGATAACGAGAAGTGATAATCAAATGATATATTAAAGCTGCTAAGCGGTTTCTTACCAGTAAGTTCGACATGAAAGATATGAGTCTAGTAGATGTTAATTTGAAAATTAAAATCCTTAGAACATCTGATAGGTTGGCTTTATCACAAACACATTATATTGCTAAAATTCTTGAGAAATTCAAGAGTTTGAACATAGCTCATGTGACAAACCCTATAGATTATAGTCTTCAACTGTTGAGAAATACTGGTAAAGCTGAAAAATAAAAGGAGTATGTTCAAGTGCTAGGCAGTTGTATGTATGTTATGAACTGCACTAGACTTGATGTTGCCTACACAGTAAGCATGTTGAGTCACTTTACAAGTAATCCAAACGAGCTTCATTGGAAAGCTATGATAAGAGTTTTGAGTTACTTGATGCACACTCAAAAATTTGCATTGCATTATGAGAAGTACCCTGCAATGCTAGAAGGGTACTGTGATGCAAATTGGATCACGAACTATAATGATACAAGATTCACAAGTGGATATTGTTCACCCTTGGTGGGGGTGCTGTGTCTTGCCAGATCAACTATGGAAGTAGAATTTATTGCTTTAGATAAAGCTGGTGATGAAGCCGAGTGGCTTCATAATTTTCTTGACGACATTCCTAGTTGGCCAAAGTGGGTGTCGACATAGTGTATATGTATCATCGTAGGCGCTCGCTTGTGGATATTGTCCGCTTTGGCACACACAAGGCCACATAATTTTGCTTTCGATTGGGCCTCATTAGGCCCATCAAAACGCGTCCACAAGGGAAAGGTCTCCACACCCTTATAAGGCATGCTTCGTTCTCCTTTCCAATTGATGTGGGACTTCACAATCCTCCCCCCTTGGGGCCCAGCGTCCTCGTTGGCACAACGACTCGAGCCCTGGCTCTGATACCAACTGTAACATTCCAAGTGCTCGCTTGTGGATATTGTCTGCTTTGGCACACATAAGGCCTCACGATTTTGCTTTCGACTGGGCCTCGTTAGGCCCATCAAAACGCATCTACAAGGGAAAGGTCTCCGCACCCTTATAAAGCATGCTTCGTTCCCCTTTCCAATCGATGTGGGACTTCATAGTATACACTGTGATAGTCAAGCATCTATTGATATAGGGCCAAGAATGTCATGTACAACAGAAATTTTAGACATATACGTCGTAGACATGATACCATTAGACGAGTACTCTTGAACGGAATCATCTTAATTGATCATGTGAAATCAAAAGAGAATATAGCAGATCCATTGACTAAAGGGATTCCTAGAAAGTTGGTTAGAAATTTTTTGAAAGTAGTGGGTTTAAGGCCGATCCATTGTTGATTATTGTGGTAAATCTACCACTACAAAAAAATGACAATTTGTAGTGGTTTTCACAGCTATGTATGACATTTGTAGTGGTTAAAAAACTGCTATAAAATACTCTGTTACAATTTGTCTTGGAGCGATTAGTACAACCCGCTACTACATATACCGAAACCGCTATTGGATCTGTAGCGATTTCACCTTACCGCTACTATATGAGGCTGGGATGACGTCGTGTGTGAAGCATTGGTAGTTGTTAGAATATCGCTACATTATGAAATTAACAAATATTGTAGCGGTTATTAACCTCTACTATATATATCACAAATTTTTTGAAAAATTGCTGAAACTCGTTGTAGCGGTTTTCATAACTGCTATAACATTTGATGAATTTTTAAAAGAGGCGCCAAAGATTCAAACTATGGTGTAGTGATTATGTAACCGCTATAAAATATTCTCGCCAATTGTTTTGGAAAGTATTTTGCCGCCTTTTTTAATTTTTTTCCCATATTTGTAGCAGTTGTAAATAATGGATAAATTTTTATGTTACAGTTTGTAGGACTAAATTTTTTTAAAAGAATAAAAAAGTTGTTTTAGATTATTTTATTAATTAACTAATAGTTGCAATAAAATTGATTTATATTTTTATTAGAAATAATTAATATTAAAATATGATATTTGATTATATATGGTTATTATATAGGTGTAAAAAAATGAGAGTGGGCAGGTATAATAATAACTAATTATGATTTCATTTAAATAATATTTAATTCTGGAATAATGTACGTGAAAGTGAAAAGAAAGTTGAAAAATATTCGTAAAGTTGTGAATTAAAAAAAGTAGTATCACAAAGTTAGAAGAAAAAAGAAATATTTTGATAATCATCATATTTGATCCAGTTGAATAGCACTTACCTGCTTCAAACACTTAACCTCATTGAGAAAATGTAGAAATATGAGAGAAACTAAGAAAACGTGTGTATAAAACGAAACTGAAGCATATTAAATGAGGTTTGGTGGAGGTATTTATATTGATATAAACACAACACTTTGTAACAGTTGAGATGATGGTTTTTGTAGCGGTTTTATTTAGTAGTGGTTAAGGCAACGATTTTTGTAGCAGTTAAGTATAAGTAGCGGTTAGGTTTATTTTGTAGCGATTGCTATTATGGTTTTTTTTTTTTTTAAAAAAAATAGAAGATTAAAGATTAAATCGTAAGCATAATTTTTTATCTCAATCTTCGTCACCATCCTTACAAAAAAAGTATGGAGAAAATATTACTTGTGAGTTTAATATGTTTGAACACAAATTAAACTTTAGTTAAATATTATCATTTCATAAAGCGTATATTACAAAACGTACCGAACTATAGGTAAATTGTCATCGCTGTCTGGGAAGAAGTTTTTGAAACTGGCAGTGTAACATCCCGTTTTCAATAGCAGTATAATTTTTTTTTTTAATCAGAGTAGAGCATCGGAGTGTAAGAGTAACTGATACTTATATTCAAAATGCCGTAAGTCCGTGTTTTTATAACGGTACGGTGACCGAGAGTTTTCAAAGTATATAACAACGAAGGAAAGTCTTCGGCCGAGTCCCTATGCGTCCGCTTGCCTCTCTCCTCGGTCCTCCCGAACCCGACGCTATATCAGAGCCGAGGTCCAACGCGCACCGGACCTCGGGTAACGGTTAACCTCATATTTACATATACAAGTATATCAAAGCATACAAACAAGCATATCCCAACATCATATAAGCCCCCTGGCAGATATGTCGCACCTAGCATACGTTTCACACTTCACAATGGTATTCGCACTTAGCAATGGTATTCGCACTTAGCAATGGTATTCGCACTTGGCAATGGTATTCGCACTTAGCAATGGTATTCGCACTTAGCAACGATATTCGCACTTAGCAATGATATTCGCACTTAGCCAACGTATCCCAACACCCAGCAAGCATAATAACAGTACAATGAACATATCATAGAACTATCAACTATCTCACAACAACATACAATACACATAGCACATATACGCATACAATAAATATCAGAGTTAGTGTTACAGTACGCGAACGTACAGCATACAACATAACAATTACACACACACAATACACATAGCACATACATGCATAACATAAACATCAGCGTTAGTGTTACATTACGCGAACGTACCTTCGTTGACGAAAAACGGTACTTTTACGGAAAACGGTACTTTTTGACAGCGGGTGAAACAGCGGTACGACAACGGTACGTTTATCTCAGAAATCCTATAAGGATAATATTTATCAATATCTAGCAGCATAACAGGCATTTTAGGTACAAATTACCATTTTGCCCTTGAACCCCTAATCGGCGGAATTTCGCGAGCATTGTTTTCGCTCTATCTCTCCAGAATTTTGACAGATCTTTTCCCTCATCATATTTTCAAAATATATATCATATTTACCCCTAAATATGATATCTAGACTATCTGGGAAATTTAAAGACAATTCTAGCATTCCTACTATCTCTACTGAAACTTAAGACTAAGGATCGAAAAACTTACCCTGTGGCTCCGCCGACTTTCTCCGGCTCTTCCTTCTCTCTAACTCTCTCTAGGCTGCGTTTTTGGGTGAAGAAATGAGAAGGGGAGGGCTTGCTATTTATAGAAGAAAGGAGGGACAAGGTGGGAATTTCATCAAATGTCTTCAGATCGGATTTCAACCGTCGGATCGCACTTCGCCACGTGGCTTCATCTTGTCCATACACCTCTTGTGCTGACATCATCCTTCTAGAAGAAGATGATGTCATGCATGATGTCATGCATGCGACTTACCGATAGCGTTTCCCCGATCGGTGTCCGAATCGCGTAATTTTGCCGAATCTCAAAAATCCGGGAACTAGGTTTTGTAGTTCCATTCTTTCTCTTTAAAACTACTGGGTTTCATTATATTTTTGATCCCATTAAGGGTATTCCGTTATCTTCCAAAAAATTTTGGACAGACACCAACTGATTCGGAAATCACTTCCGATAGAACCAAACTTTCTCGCGAAAGAAAATCACCGGTTCGCAATATGATCGATCTAAGTAACCATAACCCTGGTTTGAAAAACATGGTCCGTTTTCTATAAGTCACTTTTAGCACTATCTCGCCTTATCTTAATTATCCCGTACTCCTAATTACGCCGTTGGTTTCGTAAACGACTTCGAGACCGCTCAATCCGAGATAGAATTTCACTTTGGTTCATAAAAGGTCCAGTGGTAAAAGACCAAATTTATATATCTTGAGGTAGAATTTCATTTCTATATGTTCTCATATCTCCCGTTGGCTCTTTACCGATTATATTATTATTTTATTCAAAATATCTAGATATTTATTTATTTTTCTTTTATTTTTTATTTATTTTTCTAAGCATAAAATATTTTATTATTATTTTATTATTTATTTAATTATTTATTTCGAATTTCTCCCTTAAATTAATTATTTACTAATTAATTTACTTATATCTTAATCTAAACAATTAGCCACTTACTAATTGTTGATAATTTTCATAATTAGGATTAATTATTATCTCACAACTATTTTACTGACATTGGTATTTTATATCCCATGTAAAATATTAAAAATCATGGGGCCAAAAAGTGCTTTTAATAATATTTTATTTATGCTTCTCTATTTTTCAAGGAAATAATCCAAAAAATTCCTAAAATTAGAGACAACATACTTCCCAAGTTTTTGTCAGTATTTGTTGCCATATGATATTTATCATAATATTTTCAGGGTATTACAGGCAGGCTGGAACGACTCATTCTCGTAGGCGACGTTATCACTATCACCCATGTCGTAAAGATCCCGAGGATTTAAGTGAACCACCATATTCTAATCCCTGTGCCTCTCATTGGCAACATAATAAACCTAATGTGCCTCTGAGGCAAGAATATATGTCTAATCATCTTTAGACTGGCCGGTGTGAATAGTGGGAGAAATTCACTGATGTGATGCCTAAGTTGTCAGTGGTGAGTCCCCGGGATATTGTCGTATTCGCCCACAAACACTTAAACAACGTCATGGTGAAACGACATTGGTAATTTATTTTGACCACATCAAGCAACTTTCCATAATACGGGACGTCACAGAACTGCATGTTCCCGTCATTGCTGCTCACATAACTCCTCGTCCCAAACGTGCCATAAACACCCGAGTTTTGGGTCAGCAATCCCTGATCTTGTGAAACGGTACAAAACTTGAAACCATTGACATTGTATGTCGTAAATCTTTGGGCATGGTCAAACGAGCCGAGTGCGAGAGCTCTGAATTCTGGTGAGTGGGGGTTGTGGTCATTCAGTATTCTCCTCGTAAACCAACCCGAGAATTCTTTGTGGACCTTTCTATCAATTTCAGAGGATGTCTGTGTACGGATCCTCAGTTGATGCTTTATATGACTCCTAAATTCCCTGCAATTAAACATGCGATGACAATCATGAAATGTGAATATAAAATGTAAGGAAATATATAGGATAACATATATCTGTGTGCAATACTTACTAAAGGTATGGTTCAACTTTAGTGCAATTAAACAAGACATGTCTTGTGCTTGAAACTTCTTAGCTACCGTCAGTTTGAAGTTTTCACTTCTGCCAACTGCTTTATCAACACGAGGAATTAACAACTCAGCTATGTCTGCTAGTTCAGGGAATTGCTGTGTGCAATTAGGTGCCTTGCTGTCTGCCGTGCCTTGTGATAAGTATATATTTTATGATTAAATAGGTGTATATTTTATGAGAATTGACTAGATTTATTAATATTATATGCCTATTTAATTATCTTTTATAAACTTTTCCATCATTGAATCAAACTTAGGATCAAAGAATAAATCGATATAAAATCTACTCATATCCTATTTTTATTGTGCAGGAGATATTATATGAAAGAGAAGAGACAAAAAGCATATGGAGCTTGCAGCCATAAATTAAATAAAAGGAATAAAGACGTGGACCCCACATGCTAAAAAGTAAACTTAGATCCTAAGCTTGGTGATTAAACTTGGATCCTAAGCTTGGTGATTAAAGTTGAGAGGAGGAGACCTAAATTATGAATAGGGAAGCAGAGATCACAGAGGAGCAGAACGAGAGGACAGAGGAGCAGAGGAAGGAACGAAGAAGCAAAGGAGTAGCGGCTGAGCGTTTCAGTTTTCTTCATCATCTCCACGGAAGGACTGTAGAGGCGACAGAGAAACTTTCTTTCATCTCTTTCCTTTATTCTTTCAATCTGAGTTTCATCTTTTTGTTATGGATTTGTTATAGTCATGTGTGGCTAATTCTCTTTTCAACCTAGAGAACCTATAAACTTGTTTGGGTTCTAGAGATTATTCCCATTAATTAGTTTTGCTTAATTTTATTTCAGTTTATTTAATCTTGTCTTTATTGTTATTGCTTCTTGATTGGCCATCATTGAGCATGTTTTGGGGATTTAGGGTTGAACTTGGAAAATGAAATCTTAAATTGACCTTGGGATTAAATAATGTGGAATTATGTTTAAATTTAATGTAGAATTAGGTTTTAATCTAAGTTGCGTCTAGAATAAGAATATACCTAGAAGCTCCGCATAATCACATTAGAGTGAGCCCGATCTAAAACGCATCTTATTTAGTGTTGTGAGGCATTACATAATTAATTAAGATAGGTATATAAATAGACCGGAAGACATTTATAGACATTGATACTCTAGATTAGCTAAGTAAGTTTAGTCAAAATTAATTTAGTGGGGATAAAATCTAGGAAACAAATAAGGGATTAGTGACTCTAGGTTGCTCGTTTGATTAGTGGTAGTTTGTTTATTTTAATTTTAGTTTTAATTTATTTTCTCTTAATTAAATTCAATTTGTTTTGCTCAACTTAAATAAAAGTGTAAAATTAATGCTTAACTGAAGTTGGTGATACTAAGTCCTCGTGGGAACGATACTTTTCTTATCACTTTATTACTTGATAGGGCCCGTATACTTGCGGAGTTATAGGCTATAAAGTTTTTCCCTATCACCTTGCAGTCAACGTTGTGTGTATTATGTGATTGCGCGTATACTAAATGCTGTATTGTTTATTTTCATAATTGTGGTTGACTATCATACACTATTTATGTATTGTACTTGAGATTAATATATTACTCTGAGATCCTTCGGGATTTCAACCCTTGTTACTACCTGTGAATTGTACAACAAATTGGATGTAGCTCCCAGGATAAAGCGGTGGATGTTAGCAAATGAAGGTGCCGAATTGGTTCCAGATTGTTCGAGGGATATTTGTAGAAAAATTTATGTAATTATATTTAAAATTTATGACCAAGATTTGTAATAAATTATCAGTATACTACGCCTAAATTGTTTTACCCGCTGTGCTACATTATAATGCTATGATGTATAATGTATTTTTGAAAGGATGTGACAATTACCACTCCATTAGCAATTAAATGATGTTACATTGTTCAAAAGCAGTTGATTAAGTTTTTTTTAAGTCAAAACTATCCATTTGATCCCTAAATTTTAAGTCTAACATAATTTTACTTAAGTTCTAAAATTAGATTAACTTTTTCAAGCTTAATTTAATTGAACAAAGAAATCTTAAGTGGTGATCAATCACATCGAAGCATCAGGCACAAGAGAAAATTAACACATAATTGTCACTAACAACTAAAAAAAAAGAGAGTAATAACAAGTCTCAATCCTTGCAATGGTTTGGAGTAATCCTAATGCAAAACTAACTAGCCACACATAATAGCCCTTAATCTCATCCCACCAGCAGCAAATTCAGAGTTCTTAATCAAAGGGAAAGGAAGAAGAAAAAAGATAGAAACAGCCTCCAAGAAAGAGAATGGCGTTGAGCTCTCTATTCAAAGTCCTCTGCTCAACCTCTCACTCTGATCTTTGTCCAATCACTATCAGCTCCGCCTCTCTCTAAGGAGGAAGAAGAAGAAGAAGACCACCAGTCTCTCGCTCCCTCTCCTCTCAGATTCGGTCACGTTCTCTTGTCCTCACGTTAAGCTCCTCAAACGGCGTCTCCGTTCAGCTTCTCGTCAGCGCCTCTGGTCCTCAAATCTGTCGCCTCCACAGTCCTCTCGTCCTTCCGTGGAGATGATGAAGCGAACTGTACACAAGGGCGGAATCAGGGGGGCTAGGGGTGGCCCCCCCAAAATTACAGAAATTTACCCAAATTTTTAGGTAATTATGATTTTGTCTCCTAAAAATTTTAATCTTTTCAATTTAGTCCCTATTAAAAAGTTTCAAAGAGGGACTAAACTGAAAATATTGAAATATTTATGAGGCTAGAGCATAATTTCATAAAATTTTGGGTCCAATTCTGTAATTTTCGCCCCCTAATTTTAAATGCTAACTCCTAGGGTTCTATTATGTAATTTTCGCCCCCCATATTTTTACATCCTGGCTCCGCCCCTGACTGTACACCTCTCCCTCCTCGCTCTGGTCTCTCTGTTTCTTGCTTAAGGATGAAGACGATGAAAGTAATTAGCCGCGCTCCCCAAATCTCTCTCCAGCTCCCTCTTCAGGTTAGATAATTTCAACTTCAACCCTCCACCAAATGGTGTCGCATGATGCCTCCTTGCTTTCAAATTCAAAACTAATCTTCCCAAAGACCAAAACGGTGTCACATCTGTTTGAAGAAGAAAAGAAACAATTAACAATAAAAGAAAACGGAATATAGAAATAATAATAACCTAAACTGTTTTCTTTCTTTAATTTTTATATATAAATATATTGCTTATTTATTCTTTGGGATATGATATTGTCACTACCAATGTCACTACCACTTTTATACCATTGAATAGAATCTCAATAGGAGAGAAAAATAATAAAGGTAGATGAGATTCTGATCCAACAGTGAAAAAGTGGTAGTGACATTGGTAGTGACAAAAAATGGTAGTGACAATATCCTATCCCTTCTTCTTTTACCGAAACCTAAATATTTCTATTTAATTTTAAATTATAATATTTGCAATATGATCCCTAAATAATATGCCAAATCGATATCTTATCAAAATCTTCAATAATTCCCTTTAAATTAGTATTGATGACTCTCAAATATAGTAAAATATATCTTAAATTTTATTAAAAATGGGAAGTCATTGACTCATTAGTATTATATTAAAGACAAGAGGTAGTACTAAAAACATCTTATTTCAAATTCTATTTCTAATAGACTTGTAATCCTTTAAGTTTTACATAAAACATACTTTTGATCCCTTAACTTTATAAAGTATACTTTTGGTCCTAAAATTCTAACACAGTTAATGTTACTAATGAAAAACACTGACGCAGCGAACTCAATTGATGATTAATAACATTTAATTACATAAATTTTATATATTCTTCAATTTGCCCATATTTTAAATTTAAACTTAAGTATTTAATTACATAGTCATCAATTAAGTTTACACCGTTATCACTTAAGTTTGCATTTTCCGTTAGCAAAATTAACAATGTTAGAATTATAGGACTAAAAGTATACTTTATAAAGTTAGGGGATCAAAAGTATACCTCATGTAAACTTAAAGGACTAAAAGTATACTTTAGCCAATAGATAAATATCCTTGTTTATATTCCTAATGGATACCCAAAATATCTGATTAAAACCATTCAAGAATCTAATACAAACCAAGTAATTTAAAACCATTCTTTAAGAATCCAACAGTGGGTTAAGCACGGCTCCGATGAAGAACACAACCATGGAAGTCCCTTCCCTTGTCATTAACATGAAGGGATGGTCAGCCACAAAGCTTGCCTTGGGCTGTGGTCAGAACCACATAATATGACGCCCAGCTGTAGCTTTTGTTCCTTCTTCATTGACTTCAACTGATGCCTTTAGCAAAATTTTTGAGACACAAAACTTGTGACTGTCTAAAGAATCTGAAACTTCTGTTAGCTCCCAAGGAGAGAAAGGCAAAGTTAGTCCTAGTTCTTTCATGTCTTCTTTGGCATCCAAGTCGAAGGAAAACTTAAATTTTGGGATCCAAATTTCATCAAGTCCCTCATATGATGGTTCCAATTCTTGATTTAAACAGGAGGGGTTTGAGTTTAAAATTCGAGTAAGATTTGGTAAGCCGAGCTTCCCATGTGGAAGGAAGAAATGCATGGAGAACTTCACAGGGTAATTGCAGAGAACCTTCAAACTCTCAAAAGAAATGAAATGGTTCTCAAAGGATTTGTAATAATATCGTTTGTGTGTCTTGGAGGTCATGTTTGGAACTTCCACATTCTCTCCATCAAGATTGAAGCTTCTGGTTCTAGTTAGGGTTTGGTTAAACTTTTGATCCCATGCTCCTTTTGAAATAAAGAGAATTGGCAAGAACTAGCTAGCTTTGTGAATTGATCTAAGGAGCGTGGTTGAAGGATCTACCTTATGAGTCCATTAGTTTCATTTTCAACCCATGAGTTCACTCCTCGTTCAACTTCCTCAGCCTAGTGAACAAAATCCAAACAAACAATTAAAGTTAAGAAACTTATTCTCAATTAATGAAACGGGAATTATATAAGATATTATATAACCTTCTCAAGATCCCTATTTGGCAACTCAAATAAATTTAAACTACTAATAAATTTAAAAGATCCTTGGGATAATTCAAAATATATAAGAGTAGTTTGGGGATATATTGTTTGAAAGTGCTACGTGACTTCCTCAAGAAAGATTGTTTTTGTTATTCATACTTTATGATCAATTGTTACTACGGTTATGTTTTTGTTTTGGTTGATACAAGGTTGGAAGACAAATAGTTTATAATTTTTACATCACGATTGTTAATTAATAACCGTCATTTTGTGATTCAACAAATGACAGTTCATAATTAGCACCGTTATGTTTTTGTTTTCACTACTTTAATATTGAAAGACGAATCGTTTGTAATTATTTTATGACAGATGTTTTGTAAGAACTGTCATTGTTGCGAATCAAAAAATGACAGTTATTAATTAAAACCGTTATGTTTTTGTTTTCACGAATTCTACCTTTCAATACTTAATAGAGAATTATATATTATGTGTTATATATGTGCAAATCTATAGTGTATATTTTTTTCCTAGGCAAGTGATTTAATTTCTTATTTACTTTATTTTTCTTAATTTAACTTTGGATGTATATCTATATCCTTAAAAAAATTTCACATAGCAATCCATGTCAGTTTTACCTTCAACAAAATTCTCAAAATAGTTTTTATCCGTTGTGCCAATTCACAATTCTTTTAAGCTCTCTCCTGTGTACAACCTAGTTAAAGTAAGTTCTCACTGTGTTGCAACTAAAATAAATACTCCAATGATAAATGCAACAATTCAAGTTTCATGCATGCATGTGCAATAGAAAAATTATCACAGATATATCCAACCTTCAAAAAAATTAATAAAGAGATCCTTGTGTAAATATGTCAAATGCCCTTAAAACTGACTTTTGAATTAGGTTCTTCAATAACAAAATGACCATATATATACAACAGAAAATCCTCCAGTCTTAAACATATGAGCTTGTTAAAACCAGGCTTTAAGAATCCAAGAGCGGGTTAAGCACTGGTTCGATGAAAAACATAGCCATGGAAGTCTCTTTCCTTATCATGATTGTGAAGGGATGGTCAGCCACGAAGCTTGCCTTGTGCTGCGGTGCGGCAGCACATAATTAACAATATGACACCTGTGACAGTGGCGGCTTCTGTTCCTTCTTCATTGACTTCAACAAATGCCTTTTGCAGAATTTTTGAAATATAAAGCTTGTGACTATTTGAAGAATCTGGCACTTCTGTTAGCTACCCAGGAGTGAAAGGCAAAGTTAGTCCTGGTTCTTTCATGTCCTCTTTGGCATCCAAGTCAAAGGAAAACTTAAATTTTGGGATCCAAATTCATCAAGTTTCTCATATATATGATGGTTCAAATTCTTGATTTTAACAACTGGGGCTTGTGTTTAAAGTGCAAATTAGATTTGGTAAACCGTGCTTACCATGTGGGAGGAAGAAATGAATAGAAAACTTCAAGGGGTAACTGGTTCCACTTTGGTAAGGGAGAGAGAACCTTAAAACTCTCAAAAGAATTCAAAAAGGTTCTCAAAGGATTTGTAATAATATCGTTCAAGTGTCTTGGAGGTCATATATGGAACTTCCACGTTCTTTCCATTGAGAAGATTGAAAACTTTTGGTTCTAGTCAAGATGGGATCAAACTTTTGAGCCCATGCTCCTTTGAAATATAGAGCATTGGCAAGAACTAGCTTTGTGAATTGATCTAAGGAACATGGTTGAAGGATCTTCCTTATGAGTCTATTAGTTGCTTTTTCAACCCGTGAACTTCTCGTACAACTTCCTCAGCCTATAGTGAACAAAATCCATAGAATCAATTAAAAGTTAAGAAATTTATTCTCAGTAATTTATTCTCAATGAAACGGGAATTATATAATAAGATATTACATAATGTTCTTGAGATCCATAATTGGCATTTGGCAACCCATATATCAAGAGTATGATCTTAAAAAATAAAAACTACTAATAAATTTAAAAAATTCTTGGGATAGTTCAAAATATATAAAACATATATCAAATCTTCCTAATAATCTACTAAATAAAAATGACTCTTTTAAATAATAAAATTTCGTATAAAGTAAACAAAAATAATTGGGAGCCCTATTCAATATATTATTTTATTTGTCTTATCCCACGTGTGTCTTTCAAAAGTTGAATGTAAACTAAGATGCCTAACAGAGTTGACATAATCACCTTCTAGCACACTACTAGAAAAAAGTCAATAGGACCACCACATTTAGACCTTTATAGGCTGAGAGAGTTTAAAAAGTATGACTTGTGAAATTTTTGTAAATATTGATACAATTTAATAACAATTGTGCTTTAGTAGAACAGTCTAAATAAAAGTCAATTTCAACCGATCTTAAAACTTTTTTTTTTCTAGTAGTGTAGATTCCTATCACTCTACCTATAAAAAGTTGCAGTCAAAGACAAAAACAAGAGGGTATTGTGCAGATGAAGGTGAAGCAGAACACAAAGATCAGTACCTTGTTGATGAAACCAACAAAATGGATTTGGCTTCTGCAACCATTTTTTTCTATATCTTCCAAACTAGCCTTCAAACCAAAAGTTTTTTCAACCCAAGCAACGTTAGAAAAAGACAGAATTGGGCCTCCAGTTTGAGTGCCCTCCACATACCTCAAGTTGTGAAGATACAGAATTCAAATATGTTATTTATTTGGAGATCCCAGAAATGAACGAAGCTACTCTAAGCAACAAGGCTCAATATGATATGAAGAGAAAGTGGGGAAGACACAAAATTGAAACCCTTTTGAATTTGCTTACAAAGAACTTTGTATGATAATTGCAGACCGAAATCGGTATTAAAGGAAATAGTGTTTTGTCAGCGAAGGGATAGGGAGTGGCTGATGTGTCTTTCCTGCTTCCCCTTCATTTTGGGTTTTTTTTTAATGGTTTTTTGAATTATTAGATTCTACACGAAATATGCAACATTTTGATATCTTATGTACAAAAATGGAGTTGTTTTCAATTTTTTACAATTTTGTTTTTAAAAAAATTAAGACTCTAAAGAAATAGAAAACAATACACTTTTAAACTCTTAAATCTTAAAAAAATTGTTAAAAATTGAAAACAGTTTCATTTTTTATCCAAAAGATATAAACATGTCTTTCATTTTGTGTAATCTAATAATCTAAAAATCATGAAAACTACATTTGAAAAGGTCCTCAAAATAAAAATATAAGAACAGTAAGAAAGGCACATCAGCTACTCCGGTAAATGAAAGGGATGATGCCATCCTCTTACGCGTCGTTAAAATTCTGCAAAGGCAATCGTTAAAATTCTTAGCTTAATTTTAACGCCGAACTGGGAGGAAATTTTTTTATAAGATAATATTAAATTCATTTACTGATAAATCCTCCTTGCTTAATTTTAACGCCTATTTTTTTTCGGAATTTTAAATATGATAATATTAGATTTTTTAATTGTTTCGCTTTAACTGCTTCTTGCGGCCGGCGTTATTTCCCCTAACCAAAGACGATTTCTCATTTTTAATTAGGCTAGCCCCTATAGATGCAGCTTTATTTCAGTCAACCCAAAACAATATGAAACTTCACTGATTAAAATAAAATTAAGTTTTATAGATAAAAAGACAATGATACCTTTTTTTTTTTTTTGAAATAGTACTTTACATAAATAAAGTATTTATAAGACAAATAAATGCATTAAAAAAGAACTATAGAGTTAACAAGAACAATTTCATTTTGACCTATGAGATCGATGCAATGAAGTTTCAGATTTTTTTTTGGCGGGTTAATTGAAATAAAGTCCCATTTATGGACTAGCTGAAATTTCCCCTTTTTTATTTACCTCTTTGATGATAGTTACTGATTTTTCAAAGGGGATTATTTATCACAGTTATCAAATTAAATGAAAAAAATAAGTAAATAAAAAATAAATTCAGTGTTCCTACGAATTTATTTTATATATTCAAGATAAGATTTGAGATAATTTTTTAAGATTCTGTTACCTTATTATGACATCATCATCAATATATCTATTAAATATAAAGAAATTGAAGCCAAGCTGATTACCAATAATTGCGGCTTCTCTCTATTGTAAGGATATTCAGATATTTTATACTCTTACAAAATATACTACATCCAATCTTCAATATAAGATCTAGTTATATTAGGAACTGGAGGTGGTTACTTATAGGGAAAAAATCCACTTCAAATTTACCGGCCACTACCTCCATGACAGTAAAAATAAAGATTCTCACTTTGTAGACCATGCTCCAATGGTTTGCTCCTCTTCCAAGGCAGTTGAGGAAAGAAAAGGTCAGAATAAGGAAATCTAAAGAAGACCAAATATAAGTGAAACAAACGCCATTTGTTTGGTAACTTTCAAAGCATTTTTTTTTAGCTGTGTAACTTTCAAAGGTTAATTTCTCCCTATAATACTCTATCTCCTAGTAGCATTTCTCTTAGACATGAAGATTCTCAGACAAAATTGCTTCTTCCTTTACCATTTGGTTGTGAATATAATTTGAGAAGCTCATAGAAGTCCATTAATAAGTACTTTTAAATTTTAATCATGCTAGTATTATTTAATATAATTTTAATAAAAATGACTTCTGAAAAATCTTAAGAAATATGCAATTAGAAATTAAATATTATTTAAAAATATGGGGTTTGAGTTTAGATTGTCAAACTATATAGGGAAGCCATCCTTCTCAGGTGGAAGAAACAAATGCATGGTGAACTTAAGTGATGAGTTGTTACCATTTTGACAAGGGATGTTGAGAAATTTATAATTTTCGGAAGATCTATAATACTACTTTTGATCCTTAATATAAGGTTTAGTTTATAGTGCAATTACATAAGGAAGTAATATTTTTTATACATCTCGGAGATCATGAATGGAACTTCTACAATCTTTTTTTTTTTTTTTTTGATCAAGGGTTTTCCCCTCAATGCTTAAAGGGCAACGTGTTCTTATCTCTCCTAATAAGTGTGCTTCTTAGGATTCAAACTTATGTTCTTCTCGTTACATGGGGATGGGGTAAAGGGGTAAAGCCCCCTTACCCACCCCAACCAACAACTTATTGGTGGAACTTCTACAATCTCTGCCCAATGAAGAAGTAAAAAGGAAAGATTTAAAACATTCAAATATATAGAGTTTTCAATACACGCCACTATTCTTTCTCACTATTAGAGTGATACGGATTCTACTAGGCTACCAGGAACCCAGGAAAATACAAGGTAAAAACTTCAAAAGAGTTGAAAATATGATCCACTAAAAATTAAAAAGAATTGATCAGCAAAAGTATTCTATCAAGAAGAAGTGAAAAATTGTCAAAGAAAATCCTCATTCATAACCTGAAAAAGAACTGAATAAAGTTAGTCTTTAAAAAATAAACTTTATAATCCTAATGACTCTAGAAATAATTAAAAAATCTCTGAAGATATTGACATCAATGATAAGATGCATCTATCTAGATATATGTAATGATAATAAGATGTTAAATAATAGCTTTGAGATACCCAGTGACAAATATTAAATCCAATAAATTTTACAACACAATAACATTTAATGGATAATCCAAAGAATTTATTTGAAAACCCTTCATATGTAAACTAAAAGACCCTAAAAAAATAAAATAAATAAAAGCATCATATTATTAGAGCCATGCTCAAGAATCCAAGAGTGGGTTAATCACAGCTCCAATGAAGAACACAGCCATTGAAGTCTCTTCCCTTATCATGAACAAGAATGGATGGTCAGCCACAAATAATTTTGGCTTTGGCTTGGGAGGATTGGGCAAGCCTGAGGAGCATTCATAATCTAAAACAGCATCTGTGCTAGCTGCAGCTTCTGTTCCTTCTTCATTAACTTCAACAGATGCCTTTTGCACAATTTTTGAAACAAAAATCCTTTCACCGTTTGAACAATCTGATAATTCTGTGAACTCCCCAGGAAGTTTAAAAGGCAAAGTTAGTCCCAATTCTTTCAAGTCCTTCATGGCATCCAAGTTGAAGGAAAATTTAAATCTTGGGATCCAAACATGAACTTCGTTACTCCATAGATCTATTTCTTCATTTAAACATCTGGGGTTTGAGTTTAAAGTGTGAATTAGATCTGGCAAGCCATCCTTCTCATTTGGAAGAAAGAAATACATGGTGAACTTTAGTGGTGTTCTTCCACTCTGATGATATGGAATGGCAAGTATTTTATAATACTTAAAAGATCTGTAATAATATTCTTCATATGGCATGGAGGTCATGAATGGAACTTGCACATTCCCTCCATTTAGAAGATGGAAAGTTTTGGTTTCAGTCATGGTGGGATCAAACTTTTTACTATTCCATGCTCCTTTGAAATATAGAGCATTGGCAAGAACTAGTACTGTGTCTTCACTTATGGAATCTGGTGGAAGAAGCTCCCTTATCAATCCATTAGTTTCTTTTTCAGTCCATGAGTTCACTTCTTCTGCAACTTCCTCAGCCTAGTGAACAAAACCCATAGAATCATTCAAATTAAAATTTTGCAATTTATTCTCTACCTAGGTCAACTTTGATGAGGAAACATTGAAAAGAGAATGCAGGAGAAGAAGAACACAAAGATGAATAATCAAAAGAGTTACCTTGTTTTTGAAGTCAACTTCTTCAATTGGGCTTCTGTAAACATTTTTTACTAAATCTTCAAAGCTGGCCTTCAAACCAAATGTTTTATCCACCCAAGCGCCATTAACAAAAGACAGATTTGGGCCTCCATTTTCAGTGCCCTCCACATTCTTTAATCTTGAAACAATCTGTGAAGATGCTGAATTCAGATCATCTTTACTAGGAGATCCCAGAAACGAGAGAAGCTCTTCTAGGGTTTTTCCTTTGGCTCCAGCGGCAACAAGGCTCAAT
The DNA here is from genome assembly GCA_019022615.1 of Acacia melanoxylon. Lineage (NCBI taxonomy): Eukaryota > Viridiplantae > Streptophyta > Magnoliopsida > Fabales > Fabaceae > Acacia > Acacia melanoxylon. Next base: position 9,460,949 of record JAFJYJ010000002.1, read on the forward strand.
ATGATATGAAGAGAAAGTGGGGAAGACACAAAATTGGAACCATTTTGAATCTGTTTCTGAAGAACTTTGTATGCCAATTGCAAACAGAAATCGGTATGGAAGGAATTAGGGTTTGTTAGTGAAGGAGATGATGCCATTATTCTCTCTTCGGTAAGTTTGTTTTGCTTGCCCAACAAGCTTGACTTTGCCCAAATTTATAGGCGAATGGGGATGTGATAAAATTAATAAACGGGCGTAACCTTGAAGCTATCTACTGCTTAGTCTCCCGTCTCTACGGTAAGTTTGTTACGCACTCATTTTATTTATATTTAAATTAAATGCATAATTGATTTATGAGGCTTTTTCAAGGAAACTATTCACAGAAGTTATGAAATCAATCATCAATCAACTATATCGCTGAAAACTTAATTATTATTCCTAGTTTGGTGAAAATCAGGAAGATATTCTCCTCATCCTTTTTCTCCTTTTTTCCTCATCAGCCCATCTGGGCTGTTGATTAGGAAAATGAGAGAGAGATTAAAGTAGTATTGTGATTGATTGAACGGATTTCATTTAAAAATGATGAGGGATAATGAGAAAATAATTAGGAGAGAAACCCAACCCATGAAAAACAGGTCAGTTTATATCCCTAATTAATAAAGGGTTTTATATTTCTCCTGTTACAGGAGACGAATTTTTCTCCTGCAAGCTAAAACGGTGTCGTCACATGCTAACCCTGTTTTAATCAATTATTGCTTTTGGATGTTCTTGGCCTCCAAGTCTCTCGACGGCGACGCAGTTCTCACGGCTTGCGGCTTCACAGAGTCTGAGTCTGGGCTACAGCAAGGAGAAGCTTTAAATTATTGGAGTGGGCAGTTTGATTAACACTCCAACGGTAATCATATCCCGAAAAACCTTCACTCCAACCGAACGACAGCAATACGGAATCATTCCAACACGAACGAAGAAAACGCACTGAGAAAAACCAACATGAACTCGCAACACGAACGACAGCAAGGAGAAGCTTTCTCATTCCAACAGTGGTTATCTTTTATATAAGCTAATACACACCCACCACAAGGGAATGGTTATGAAAATGAAAATAATAGGTACAAAGGAACGGAAAAATAGTGGAGAAAGAGATAATTAGTTGCCAAGATAACCATGAAGGAAGAACAAGGAGATTGATTGAAATGACTTTTTATCCGGTAGAAAAGCTGAGCACGGAGGGCAAATGGAATGAAGTAAGAGAGGATAAAAATAACCTGATAGTGACGGAGGGCAATTGGAATGAAGTAAGAGAGAGGGGAAAAAAATCCTCATAGTGATAGTGTGTAACATCCCATTTTCAAAAGCAGTATATTTTTTTTTTTCAGAGTAGAGCATCGGAGCAATTGAGTAACTGATACATTTATTCAAATTGCCGTAAGTCTGGCTGATTTACAGAAGCGGTACATTGACCGAGAGTTTTCAAAATGAATAACGCCCGAAGAAAGTCTTCGGGTCGGGACTCGTACGGCCCGCTCGCCTTTCTCCTCGGTCCTCGGTTCTTCCGAACCGACGCTATGATAAGAGCGAGATCCAATTACAATTTGGATCTCGTGTAATGATTAACCTCATGCTTAAATACGACTACATATACACGACAAAAAGCAATCAATACAACAGTCCATAACAGATGTATGATTAAAAATACATAACCACGTATGTAAGATAATAACCACGTATGTAACATAACCACGTATGATACAAAGAATAAGAACCTCGTATGTGACATAACCACGTATGTGACATAACCGTGTATATAACATAACCACGTATGCTACAACAACAAACAGAACACAACAAACATATATAATCATACAATAACCATCGAGTTAGTGTTACAAAGACGCGAACGTACCTTTTTGGCGGTACAACGGAACTTTTTTTAAAAACGGTAAATTTCCGACGGCGGGAAAAAACGGCGGTGTGACGGCGGCACAACAATGCGGCTCGACAATGGGTACGATTATCTCGATATCCTATAAGGATAATATTTAACAACTTTTAGCAGCATAACAGGCATTTTAGGTACAAATTACCATTTTGCCCCCGAACCCCTAATCGGCGGAATTTCGCGAGCTTCGATGTTTTCGCTCTATCTCTCTAGAATTTTGACAGATCTTTTCCCTCATCATATTTTCAAAATATATATCATATTTACCCCTAAATATGATATCTAGACTATCTTGAAAAATTAAAGATAAATCTAGCATTCCTACTATATCTACCGAAAGAACTAAAACTAAAGACCTGGGACCGAAGAACTTACCCGGACTTTGCTCGACTTTCTCCGAGCTTCTCTCTCTAACTTCTCTCTAAGAGGCAGATTTTTGGTGTGAGAAATGAAGGAGAGGAGCTTGGTATTTATAGAAGAGACGGATGGCGAAACGGTAAATAATTCGAACTTCGGTCTTGACGAATATGGACCGTAGGATCGCATTTTTGAGGACAAAACACTCTTGGCCATCCATGGTCAAGATCGAAATCTTAGAGCCCTAAAGTCAATGGATGAGTTGTCATCCATGATGGCTCTTGCTTTATGGCCTCCGCCCGATAAAGCTACCCGATTGAGTGTCCGTTTCGCGCGATTTCGAAACTCAAAAATCCGGGCGTGTAACTTTGAAGATCTTTCCATCCTCTTTCATATTATATATTTTGATCCTCTTTTTGATCATATCCAGGTATTCTCCGATGCGTCGGAAGATATTCGGACAAACACGTCCGGTTACTTTAAATCGCTTCCGATAGAACCAACTCTCGGACAACAATTCACCGAATCGTAAACGTCCAGTTGTTGCCTAACTTAATCTCGTGTTTAAAAAGACGCAATTGTTTCTATAGGTTCTCACTTTGCCTATCGACTCTACTCTATCCGATCAACTTTTCGTCTTATTTGAAATCGGGTTTTCGGTTGCGGAAACAACGCTCGGTAAATTCTTTCTTCGTGTAAAAATTCACTTGTTCTTAATTTGATCAGTCGAAAAGACTTTTTTACTCGGTTTACTGTAGAATTTATTTCTAACTTTTCCCTGGCCCTTTATATGTTTCGACTCACCGCATTATATTATTATTTTATTCTAATTACCTTCACATTTATTTTTTTTTTCTTTTATTTTTTATTTATTTTTCTAAGCATAAAATATTTTATTAATATTTTATTTTTTTTATTTATTTAATAATTTCGAATTTCTCCAATTAAAAATAATTATTTAAATTATTTTTAATTCATTTACTTTATACCTTAATTATCCCATTAATTACCAGATTAGCCACTTACTAATTTTTGATAATTTTCTTAATTAGGATAAATCATTATCTCACAACTATTTTACTTACATTGGTATTTTATATCCCATGTAAAATATTAAAAATCATGGGGTCACTTATGATCCCAAAATAATACTTAATTTTGCCTCATTATTTTTCAAGGGAAATTATCCCAAAAATTCCTAAAATTAGAGACAACATACTTTCTAATTTTTAACAAATATTTAATTGCCTCCTGGGATTTATCATAATATTTTTAGGCCATTTAATGCCTCAAAAATACATTTTATGGATTTTAGCTCTTTATCTCTCCTAATTTCCATAGAAATTACCTTAGAAAATAAGGTAATTATTACACTAGTTTTGAAACCACATATTCAACTATTTCCAATAGGTATTATTTATCGAAATATGATACTTATCATAAATACGATTTTTTAGGGTATTACATAGTGAGGCATGGATAAAAAAGTCTTGTGCTTGTGCAGTAGGCCAAGTTCTTGAAGGCATTATGCTAAAGTAACAGCACATGAACGTGAAGCACTGGAGGATTTGTTTGAGATAGAAGATGCCAAATATTCATTTTGTAACAAGTCCCGAGTGTTATTTGAGTGTTTATAAGCTTTGATACATATGCCTGAGTTAGAGCTAGCTCTTTTTGTTAGGAACATATGATGCAGAGAGAACTACAACTGTCTTTTGAGGGTAGCCAGATGCCACTGCTGCCCAAATATTATAAAACTCCATCGCTGCAAGTTAACTGCTTATGTGATTAGTTGCATTAACTAGTGTCAGAATTGTCCATGATCATTTGCACACAGTTTTATAAGCAAGTAGGAGCTCCTAAAGTTTAATATTTTAGTCTCCTTTATAATTTAAGCAACTTCATTCATTTCCAACTTTAATATATTACACTTGCTATATGCATTGACGTTCTTTTGTGCAAATAAAAAATCAGCAAGTTGACTTTACATTTGATTATCAAATCTAATGAAAGTCACCAAAAAAACCCATATCATAATGATTGTATATACACACAAAAAAACTTATCCATATACATTTTGAAACCCACAGTACTTCTGGTATTTACTTCGCCAACCAACATTGCCCTACAAAAAGATTGCGAAATTCTGTTATTAACTTGTCCATATACAAATGAAACCATAAGTGCCCCAACATATTTCCTGAAAAATAAGTAAAAAAGTATTAAGTATTTAAGTACTTACATACATTGAAATGTTATACTTAAAAATATAATCATGAAAATGGCTCATCAAAAATAAGTTTTTACCAAAATAAAACCATGAAAATAATTGCAATAGCTACTATTCTTTTTGCTTCTCTCTTGCAACTTCCATCTACAAATGAAACTTTACAAAATTTTCATCAAGTTTAAAAAGGAAATCACAAACATAAATAGAAAATTTAGAAACGAGTACCTTTAGCATCTGACGACCTGTTTTATTATGACCCTTCCCTTGACAGTAACTGCAAGTTTTTTGTTGTTTTGTCGACAACTCTATGCTTGATTTTATTCGTGAAGCAACCTTTGGACGCCCTTTAGTTTTGACTGGTTGAGTGGGATCACGCACATCATTAATGAGTGAAGCTTGTGGAATCGTTTGGGTAACTAGTTCATCTTCACCTCTCTTTCTTTTTCTTTCCAACTGTTGTTGCAAAAATTCAGCAACCATAGCATCAAACCTTTTAATCTCACAAATAGAATCTCTTGCTTCGTAAATAGCCATAGTGCACTTCGAATGAATCGACCACAAAGACAATGCACTAATTTCATTAGGATTCGTTTCACCATGAATGGATACAAGATTTTCAGCCTTATAGCTTACATTCATGGTCCATCTAGACAAGATATATTTTTCAGGAAGGGTCATTATTTGTTTCTTCTTCATAATGTGTAGAATATGTTTACACAAAATCCCCATAGTCTCAAACTTTGCACAAGAACATTGAGCTGTGAAGCTTTCTGTCAAATGGTACTCGACAATTGCCCACCATTCTTTATCAACTTCAGGAGACCCCACCCGATACGTAATAAGGTTTTCCTTTGTTGCAATTTTTTCATGAAAATAATCAAGTATGGCAGCCTTCCACTCTTGTTTGAAAATTTGAAATAATTTTCTTGTGTACCGTTCTCCAGCTATTGCTTCAATAGGATGATTAGTCTCCAAAACTGCTTTTGTATTTCTAGTTTTGAAATCCTCATCTTCCTCCGCATCCCTCCTAGATTTGATTGCTTTGTCATACTGGATGCAAAAATCATTTAACATAGTGTTAGAGTTGACATATCCATCAAAAAATGCATTGATGCTCTCACTTCGGCCACTTGTGGTCATTCCTGCAAAAAATGTATCTTTCAAGTATGCCTTTGCCCAATTATGACGTGAAGCATACATGTTAGCCAACCAACTATTTATTTTAATATCATATTTAGTCATCAATACTTCCCATTTGCCTTCAAATTCATCCATGTTTCGACTTTTGTACCACGCACGGAAGTCAACATCAAAACTATCTTTAAATTGTGCGCGTAGTGCTTGACTATGCTCCATAACATGTTTCTTTATATGCCAAGCACAAAAACGATGTCGTGCTCCTGGAAATATCTTGGCAATTGCTTTTCCCATAGCTTTATCTTGATCAGTGATAATAGTGACAGGAGACTTGTCAAACATACATGTCCGAAATTGTTCAAACAACCATGTAAATGTTGCCTCCGTTTCATCTTCTAACAAAGCAGCAGCAAATAAAATTGTCTGTCCATGGTGATTAACCCCCACAAAAGGAGCAAAAGGAAACTTGAACTTGTTTGTTTTATAAGTCACATCAAAAACAAGGACTTCACCAAAATGAGCATATGCAGCTCTTGACCTACCATCTGCCCAGAATATGCTTCTTAATGTTCCATCTTCTGCTAAATCCATATCAAAATAAAATGCTCCATCAACCATGGACTTCCTTTGAAAGTGTTTGATGATGCCCTGACATTCTCGCCCCACATTATTCTTTTGCTGGCTGGATATAATACTGTTGATTTGAACTGGAGTAAGATCAAACTCTTTGTTCATAGCGCTCACAACCTTTGAAATTTTCGAAGATGTTAAACCTTCTTGATAAAGCTTAGAAACAACAGATTTTGTCAAATCTGATCGTCTCAATTCATTCTGAGAAAGAAACTTCTTCACCTTTGTTGGAGTGTTAATCAATGGATGATTGTGTGTATCATTGAACTTCTCCACTTTCCATAGGCCATCCACCAACTTTACTTGTAACATCGCCAAACAATTAGTCCTTGTATCCCTTTGCCTTTTGACATTGTCAACATCAATTCTTTTATCATCTAATCTCTTGATACCTTGCTTTGAGCACACATAATTCCACCTATATGGTTGTTTTGTAATTGTACTCTTGTTATTGTATTGCTTACGTATTCCGAACCCCTTACCTTTTGCGTAAGCATTATAAAAAGCATAAGCTTCTTCTGATGTCTCAAAAATTCTAGTTAACATAGGGGTCTCGCTCAATTCAGTATCAACACCTCCCACAATTTCATGTGCATTATCTTCCCCACATTCACCATCTTTGTTTGCCATGATTTCACTAAGATCGTCTTCTCTAAATTCAGCCGTATTTTCTTCCAAATCAACAATATCTTCTACAAGTACTAAACTTTTACTCATGTCAATGTCTTCAATAGTTATAATTTGAGAGTGATCCATCATGGAGAAAAATCTCAATTCTGCAAAATATTAAATTTCAAGAATTAGCTTGAATTTTGATGCATGAAAAATCGTAAATAGGATACCATTCTAAAAAGACCACTTGGTTTACCATCCTTGTAAGTTAGACATCATGATAGGGATATAATGTACGCATACAATTTCAATGAAACAGTAAGAAATCTTCATTTCCTGAAACAATAAGAAATAAAACAAAAGCCTTTATACCTTCCTATGGACAAATGTTTAAGATATATGGGACAGAGAAGAAGAAAAAATTACACACGCAAAAAAATTCAACCTTCCATATAAACTCTATTAACAGTGCAATTGATTGCAATTATTAAGCTCCTGCACTACTGAGAAAACAAATCCTGGGCTGAGGCTAATAAAAACTGTGTGTGCATGTGCAACTTGTGCTGAATGAGAAACGATGTGTGCAAATGATCCTATTTGTGCAAATGACAAGATTATAAACGAGACTAAAATAGTTAACATGCTTATAAAACTATGTGCAGACCATGTGAACTAATCTTTTGTTAATGGACTTTCGTTAACCTACTTGGCCTACTGCACAAGCACAAGACTTTTTTTTTTTTGTCTAAAATAGTTAACTTACTTGGCCTAATGCACAAGCACAGACCATATAAATTATATGGTCTACTGCACAAGCACTGACTTTTTTTGTCAAAAATAATTAACCTGCTTATAAATTATATGGTCTAAAATAGTTAACCTACTTGGCCTACTGCACAAGCACAGACCATATAAACGAGACTAAAATAGTTAACCTACTTGGCCTACTGCACAAGCAAGAGACATGAGGGACTTTCATAAACTAACATGCTATCAAGAGACATGAAGAAAATTGTTGATGACCATGTGAACTAATCTTTTGTCTTCAGACTTTTTTTTGGCATGCATCCCTCGTAGCAATAGTAAAAGGAGAACTAGTGGCGGCATGACAATTCCATTGCACATAAATTCACAGTCCGATAATGGCCCAAGCTTGATTATGCAAAAACAGAAAACTCTTAAACAAAAAATTCTGATACAAGCTTTTCCATAGTGATGATTAGTGAAGGTTTTTCGTGATATCAATCGCACAATTTGATGAGCTTCATAAAGCAAACAACCGTGAGAAAGTCATAAAAGATAAGAGTCAACCCTGACCACTGTTGGAATGAGAAAGCTTCTCCTTGCTGTCGTTCGTGTTGGAATGATTCCGTATTGCTGTCGTTCGGTTGGAGTGAAGGTTTTTCGGGATATGATTACGGTTGGAGTGTTAATCTTCTCCTTGCTGTCGCTCAGACTCAGACTCTGCGAAGCCGCAAGCAGCGAGAACTGTGTCGCCGTCGAGAGACTTGGAGGCCAAGAACACCCGAGAGCAATCATTCATTAAAACAGGGTTAGCATGTGACGACACCGTTTCAGCTTGCAGGAGAAAAATTCTTCTCCTGTAACAGGAGAAATATAAATACATGACATTAATGATTTTTTTGAAATATTTTCTGATTTCCGAAATTATGTGGATTCATACTTGATTGATTAAAAAAAATCATATTTGAAAAGATTTGATTATTTCTTAATTTCCTTTACTTCCAATTTTCTTACCATCGTGTAATCTTTGGAAAAAAAAAACATTTAATCACATATAAATTGAAAGTTAAAAAAAAAAAAATTAGTATATATTTTTAATTTTTTTACTACTTTTAAATTGATCATATTATAAATTTAATTAATTTTATGATTTTAAATTTTTATTTTTTAATAAATTTAAATGTTTAATCTCTTTTATTTTTTAAAAACTTATCATGTAATTTTTAAATATGTATGATGATGTTTTGCAATAATATACAAGCATACTACGAATATTTCATTAAACATATATCTTTAAAAATAATTTCTCAAATTTTAAACAAGTTATTAATATTTACCACTTAAGCAGATTACGAAAACTTATTCTAAATTAAATTTAGTAAAAATATTAAATAGATCGTTAATGAACATTAATATTAAAAGAGAAATTAAGGATTTGGTATAATTAAGGGTAAATTAGTAAACAAAATTTATTTTAATATGGCTTTTAATTTAAAAATATACTTGAAGAATCTTTTTAGAATATTTTTTAATAGTGTTAATGATTTGGACTAAAGTGTATGTTTTCAAAATTGGGGGAGGTCTGTGTAATTAAGGTAAAACAGAAGGGTGGTTAGAGTATTTTACTCTTTCATTTATGATGATATTAGTTTGTAATTGAGGTAAAAATGAATAAAGGGAAAAGGACAGAAAAATACTGTCAAAATTGGTGAATGACAAATAAATATGTTGAATTTCAATAATTCCAAAGGAATTTATTTGAAATTTTGAAATATTGCAAAATTTAAGAAATTACCTAAATACTTTTTTTTTAAAAAAAAAAACCAACCCCTAGCAGCTGCCGTAGCTCGATCTGGCGTCGGTGACTGGCCACGCCCATCACCAGAGCTCCAGTGTCCTTTTTGAGGTTCTTTGATTTTCTAGTTTAAGAATTAGACAACTTAGCTATGTATTTTATCTTTTGTCCGTTAGTTTTGAGATTCGAATCTAACGGTGAAACAAACTGGTAATAACACTAATTGATAGTAACAATATCATATCCCTTAAATTAAATGCGTAGTTGATTTAAGAGGGTTTGTTCAAGGAAACTATTCACAGAAGTTATGAAATCAATCATCAATCAACTATATCCTTGAAAACTTATAATTCCTAGTTTGATGAAAAATGGATCGGTTTATATCCATAATCAATTAGGGTTTACACTTCTCATGTTGCCTAAGAAGAAGAAGATTTTTACACACACATGAAATGGTAGGACCCACATCTTTTTTAGAAAATAAAAAATAAAAAACTCAAGCACAAAAATTAAAGTAACTATGATATGAGGATACACTTCTCCTACAATATGAGAAATGTATTTCCCAATTAATAAATGGGTAAAAGATTTCTCTAGTTACCTCTAGTGATCCCCAAAACTACGTCGTTTTGGATTAATAAAAGGTGTTTCCGTAATTTTGCACCCTTCATTAATTCACCTAAAATTACAAACACACCCTTTATTAATCCAAAACGACGTAATTTTGGGGGCACGGGAGATAACTTATCTTCAGAGAAATACTTTTCCCTTAATAAATACACGACATGGATGATTGTTTTGAAATATTTTCTGATTTCCGAAATTTATGTTAATTCATATTTGATTGATTAAAAAATCATATTTGAAAATAATTTGATTATTTCTTAATTTCCTTTACTTCCAAATTTCCTGGGATCGTGATTTATGATGCAAACATAATATTTCTAATAAATCATGTTACATAATTTATGATTATTATTAGATTGATTAAGGAAAATGATTGGAATACGCTATTTTATCCGGACCAAAAAAAATCACCTTGATTCTTGCCATGTTAATTTGGAAAAATCTCCTATGGAAATCGAATGAATGTCATTTATGATGATATTAGTTTGTAATTGAGGTATAAATGAATAAAGGGAAAATGACAGAACATTACTATCAAAATTGGTAAATAACAAATAAGTATGTTGAATTTCAATAATTCGAAGGGAACTTATTTGAAATTTTAAAATATTTCAAAATTTAAGAAATTACCCAAATATTCTCTTTTTTAATAAAAAAAAAAAGGCTAAGTTATATGTTTAGTCCTTCATGTTTGCCTTTGATATTATTCTAGTCCCTTAAGTTTGTAAAGTACATGTTTGGTACCTTAATGTTAACACCATTAGTCTGACTTAACGGAAAATACTGACTCAACAATTTTAAGCGATGACTGTACAATTAAATGCTGATCAAGCATGTTTATATGATGGTTTTTTAATAAATTAATATTTTAAATCTTATTAATTGAAAAATATTTAATCTTCTTTGACAAAAAAAAAAAAAAAACTTCACAAATGGTGAAAAATCTTAAAACAATATGTGAAGATTAAATATTTTTCAATTAATAAGATTTAAAATATTAGTTTATTAAAATACTAATATATATAAGCATGTTTGGTCCACATTTAATTACACAGTTATCGTTTAAAATTATTAAGTCTATATTTTCCGTTAAGTCAGACTAACGGTATTAATATTAAGGGACCAAACATGCACTTTGCAAACTTAAAGGACTAAAATGATATCAGAGGCAAACATGAAGGACCAAATGTATACTTTAGCCTTTAAAACAAACCCATCCCCCTGGCCAGCTGTCGTAGCTCCGACACTGGTGACCGGCGTTGGCTGTCACTAGAGCTCTGGTGTCCTTTCCGTTGTTCTATGATTTATAGTTTATAAATTAGACAGCTGTTACGGACCTGACCCTCGGCCCAATTAGGGGGCGGCCCAGCGAGGCACGCCCGAACCTCGGCCCAGTCAAGGGACGGCCCAGTAGAGGGATGCCGAGTATCCCGGGTTCCCCTAAAATCATGGGGCAATCTATCATATCCATAATCCAGGGATATGATAGATTGTGCAGTTAAGATACCGTGGAACACCCTATAAATACAAGGGGAGAACACCAAGGTGCACACGTTCTAACTCTAGCTATTTACTTTCTCGCTCACACAAGACAACCCCCACCGAACACATACCCTCCCCTTGGGCGAAAGGCCTTGTGTCCAGTGATTCATCGCTCACCGGGATATCTCTACTCTTAGATATTCCGGCACAAGCAACTCAATCCAAGATCAAATCACCAGCCATCTGGGCTGGACATCTGGTTCCACACCGGAACAACAGCTAAATAATAATAAAATCTGAATTCTAATAGATAAATATCCTTGTTCAAATCCCTACCCGATACCCTAGATGTATAATATTAATCAAACCCTAATTATAGTTTATTAAACCATTCAAGATTCTGACACAAACCATTAATTTAAACCATGCTTAAGAATCCAGCAGCGGGTTAAGCACTGCTCCTATGAAGAACACAGCCATGGAAGTCTCTTCCCTTATCATGAAGATGAAGGGATGGTCAGCCACAAAGCTTATCTTGGGCCGCAGCGGGCCAGCGCAAATTGACACAGAACCAGCAAATGTGGCGGCAGCAGCTTCTGTTCCTACTTCATTGACTTCAACAAATGCCTTTTGCTAAATTTTTGAGACAAATCTTGTGACTGTTTGAAGAATCAGAAACTTCTATTAGCCCCCAGGAGTGAAAGGCAAAGTTAGTCCCAACTCCTTCATGCCCTCTGTGGCTTCAAAGTTGAAGCAAAACTTAAAATTTGGGATCCAAATTTCATCACCTCCCTCTAATCCTATTTGTTGAAAATCTTTATTTAAAAATCTGAGGTTTGAGTTTAAAGTGCGAATTAGATTGGGTAAGCCGTGCTTCCCATGTGGAACTAAGAAATACATGGAAAACTTCAAAGGGTTGCTACTACTACCATTTTTGTAAGGGATTGAGAGTACTTTAAAGTTCTCAAAAGATCTGTAATTATATCCTCTACATTCCTCGGAGGTCATGAATGGAACTTTTACATTCTCTCCATTGAAAAGATTGAAACTTCTGGTTCTAGTCAGGGTCAGATCAAACTTTTGAGCCCATGCTCCTTTGAAATATAGAGCATTAGCAAGAATTAATCTTGTTCCATGATCTAATGAACCTAATGGAAGAATCTGCCTTATCAGTCCATTAGTTGCATTTTCAACCCATGAGTTCACTTTCTGTTCAACTTCCTCCGCCTAGAAAAACAAAATCCATAGAATCAGAGTCAAACTAAAAGCTTTGCAATTTATTCTCTGCATAGGTAAACTTTGTTGAGGAAACATGTAAAAAAGAGAGAGTTAAGTGCAGGTGAATAACATAAAGATCAATAATCAAAACAGTACTCCCTATGTAACTTATTATAAAATTCAAATAACCGAATTATGTGATCGAAAAAGCCATTAAAATTAGTTATAAGTAATAAATAAGTAGGAAATGTACTTCTTTATTCCACATTTTCTCTTATTTTATAAGGGGGTAATTAAGAGAGTAATAATAAAAAAAATGATGAAAGAGAAAGTCGGGGAAAATTAATTAGGGATAAAATTGTTCAATATGCATTTAATGCTTAGAAAATACTAGAGTGGATCTAATAAAATGAAAAAGAGGAATTCAAAAATTTGAATCTTATAAAAAGGGACGGAGCGATCACCTTGTAGATGAAGTCAACCAGTTCAATTTGGCTTTTGTAACCGTTTTTTGTTATCTCTTCAAAGCTAGTCTTCAAACCAAAAGATCTTTCCACCCAAGCGCCATTAACGAAAGATAGAATTGAGTCTCCACTTTCAGTTCCTTCCAAATTCCTTAAACTAGAAACAAACAAGATGCTGAATTCAAATCATCTTTATTCTGAGATCCCAGAAACGACAGAAGCTGGTCTAGGGTTTGTCCTTCAGATCCAGCAGCAACAAGGCTCAACATGATATGAAAAGAAAGTGGGGAAGACGCAAAATTATTGGAATCCTTTTGAATCTGTTTCTGAAGAGCTTTGTATGATAATTGCAGGCAGAAATCAGTGTGGAAGGGATTAGCGTATCTTGGTCGGAAGGATGCCATTCTTTTGAGAAATGATGATAGTCTGTTAATTGGTGGGGCAAGAACTAATAGACGCCCCTTTTTATACTAATTAAGAAGGTGAAATCATTCCATTTATTGAGAAATATATAGTTCTAGCTTAGTTTTCACGTCGAATTTTTAGGAAATTAGTTTTTAAATAAGATGATATTGAGAAATAATTCTAGCTTAATTTTAACGCCGACTTCTATTTATACTCCCGTACGACCAATGATAATTAAAAAATTACTTTTTAAATAATAGGAAATCAAATAAGTTTAGCTTATAAATAACGCAACCAGATTTGTAAATATGAAAAGTTGACTTATAAACATAAATTATTAAAGGCTAAAGTGTACATTTGATCTTCTTTTATAACCTTATACAAGATTTTAATTCGGTTACTTAATTTTAAAAAGTATATTTTTAGTCTAACCTTAATATTGTCAGTTTCAAATAATGATTTTTCATGACAATCATTTTTAACATTTAAAATTTCAATGTCAGCATTTTCTGCTAAGAAAGTTAAGGTTAGAGACTAAAAATATACTTTATAAAATTAAAAGACAAATAAAATTTTGTATGAAGTTAAAGGATTGAATGTGAACTTTTGCCATTATAAAATTCGACTTGTAAATATGCAGGTTTGATTTATAGATATGAAAGTTTGACTTGCGAATATGATTTTTTTTGCATTTAAATTTTTTACTAGGTACTTAATTATGAGTTATGGGTAACTTTCTCTAAATTATTTATTTTAGGTTAATGAAAGTACAAATTCTTTTACATGCATCATTATTTTTAAGCATAGCACGCAATTCATTCTTCAGAACCTCCCCCTAGTTAGAGAAGAGGTGGAGTTTGGTGAGGGAGCTTAGATCTTGGTTAATTTAGTTGTTTGTATATATTTGCATGCTGATTAATTTTAATGGATTCCAGTATTTATAAAAAAATAAATAAAATAGAGTCGCATTTATAAGTTATCTTTATGTTGTCCAGGGTTGAGAAATAAATTCAAGTTTTTCCTACACTTTGTTTTATTAGTGTGTTCATGAATTTCAACTTTGAAAATATTGATGGATATTGTTAAAGATGAGATTATTTTTTAAAAATTAACTTTTTTTCTGCCCTCTTAGAATGTTTATCTTTTACCAAAACCTTGTTATATTCCTGATCCGTTATCCAATCCACATTTGTATTAAACTCCTTTTGGTCCACTATGTTGGATTTTAGGATCTAAATCCCATGGGTTATGAATAAGAAGTAGGTTGAAGAAGAAGAAGAAGAAGAAAAGGGAAGGTGAAAGAGGTGTGCGGGAAGAAGTCCCACATTGGACAAATTAAGAGAAGTGAAAGAGTATATAAGCCTCCACTTTACTCCTCTAAATTGGGCCCTTGGGCCAACCCACTTTTGTAGAGGGGTAAGGACGTACCACACACACGCGCTGCCCGGCACGGTTTGTGCATGTGAGAAATTTAAAATAATATTTCTAATTTTGTCCAAATAGTCTCTGAACTTTTATTAATTCTTTTTTGCCCCTTCGAGATTCTCCCAACCAGCGGCTATAGCCCACTTTTGTGGAGGAGTAAGGATGTACCACACACACACACCGCCCGACACGGTTCGTGCGTGTGAGAAATTCAAACTAATTTTTTAATTTTGTCCAAATAGTCTTTGAACTTTTATTAATTCCTTTTTGTCCCTTCGAGATTCTCCCAACTAGCGGCTGTAAGTTGACTAGAATATCGGATCGAAATGCTGCAACCGCTCCGTTCTGGTAGTTCGCTCTGTTTTGGTGCTTCTGTTCGTACGACACACCAGTTTGCCAACAATAGTTTCCATTCGCTCTGTTCTGGTGTGTCTGTTCACACGACGTACTAGTTCGCTTGCAAAAGTCGAGTCCATCTGATCAATCTCCATCGTCTATAAATAGGACGTGCTAGTGACAGAAAATCAATCTCAAACATTCCTCTCTGCATACTGCATTATGCAATCATATTCTGTGCGATTCTCAATGCAGACTCATTGGGGCTTCTGATTGATAGTGCCATCATTTTGAAGACATAATCTGTTCTATCATGTGAGACAATTGTTTGTGAACCTTGGGCATCCATATAGAGGGAACAAATTGTCTTAAGGAGACAACGTACATTGGGCTTAGATTTCGTCAAAATTCATAATCATTTTTTGGCCGTCTTATGATTTTTGTTTTGTTTTGTTATAGTATACAAAATTGTTGCCTGTTTACAAATTATGCCATCTAAGTTATACATATTCTTGTCTTTATTCAATTTCTACTTGTTTAGTATTTTCAACAACAATCTTAAGACAATTTGTTATTGGAATCAGCTACGATTAATTTATATCATTGGTATCTAGGAAAGTAATTTAAAAGCCAAGCCTTCATCTTTGTGGTTACTTAATTAGTCAACGTTGAAATAGCACAGAGAGACTCCTACTTTGATTTGCATTTTCCTGGCCAACTGATATAATAAACAAAGCTGGTTTCATGTGTTGGTAGAAATTGATTATAGCCTTCATATATATATTAAGTTGAATTTGTGTTTTGTATCTTTAATTTTGATTATTATATTGTTCATAGACTAATATGTGTGATTAATCAGAGTTTCTGTTTTAGTAACAGAAATGACAAGTGTAAGTACAAATTTGATGAACCCAAGTGGTTCTGTTTTAATGCCTGGTGAAAAACCAGAAAAGTTCAATGGGAATGATTTCAAAAGATGGCAACAAAAAATGTTTTTTGACTTAACTACCTTGAATTTGGCACGGTTTCTCACTGAAAATGCTCCGAAATTGGAAGAAGGACAACCGTCATACAAAGAAAAGGTTGCTGCAATAGATGCTTGGAAGCATTCTAATTTCCTATGTAGGAATTATATTCTCGATGTTCTAGACAATACACTGTATACTATATAATACTTTGGATACAACCAAGGCATTATGAGAAAGTCTAGATAAGAAGTACACAGCTGAGGATGCTAGCTTAAGAAATTTATAGTTGGTAGATTTTTGGACTTTAAAATACTTGACTCTAAATATGTGGTAAGTCAAGTTAAAGAACTTCAATTGATTGTGCATAAAATTCATGCCGAAGGGACGTCTCTTAGCGAGTCTTTCCAAGTTGCTGCATTTATAGAAAATTGCCACCATCTTAGAAGGATTTCAAGAATTATCTCAAGCATTAGCGCAAGGAGATGTCACTTGAAGATCTAATCGTAGGATTGAGAATAGAAGAAGATAACAATATTTCTAAAAAGAAATTTGGTAGCAATCCTATAGTTTGAAAGGCTAATATTGTTGAAGATGGTCCGAAATTCAAGAAACATAAACGCTTTGATGTGGGATTATCTAAGCCAAGGCCATAGCAAAGGCTAGAAATTCAAAGGCAATTGTTATAATTGTGGGAAGCATGTCCACTGTGCTAAGGATTGTAAGAAGGCAAACAATCTCAAAAAGAAGAAGAACACTCAAGCCAATATGGTTGAAACTGCTACTGACATGATTGAAAATATGAATATTTCGGCAGTTGTGATGGAATGTAGCTTGGTCGAAAACACCAAGGAGTAGTGGGTAGACACTGGTGCCACCAGGGCATGTGTATGCCAAAAGATAGATGTTCTTTTCTTATACCCCTGCGAAGCAAGATGAACAACTTTATAGGGGTAATTCGTCTACTTCTAAGGTGGAAGGTGTTTGGAAGGTGGCCTTAAAGATGACTTTTGGAAAAGTCGTGACACTTTATGATGTAATTCATGTGGTTGAAGGATAAAAAATGTATAAGCACTACTACAAAAATGCTAAAAGACGACCTAAATAAGACCCAATTAACGTCCCTTTACTGAGGGACGTCTTGGAGAGGGTAGAGGAAAATTTTGAATTTGGCGACCTGATCTTAAATAAGGTCGCCTTATTAAGGCGACCTGATTCTAGATCAGGTCGCCAAATAAAGGCGACCTGATTTGTAATTAGGTCGCCTTATTAAGGTTAATAAGGCGACCTGATTAATATTGAGTTCGCCTTATTAAGGTTAATAAGGCGACTTGATTTTCAAATCAGGTCGCCTTAAAGGCGACCTGATTGTAATTTCAGGTCGCCTTAATGGGTTCATAAGGCGACCTGATCATTAATTCAGGTCGCCTTATGAGAACAAAGGCGACCTGATTTCAAAATCAGGTCGCCTTTGTTGAGTTTTTTTTTAAATATTAGCTACATTTTAATTTTTCCCTCATACATTCTTGGTAACAATGAGATAGGAGATTAGCTACCAAGTTTTGGATCATATCGGTGTAGTAAAATCTGAAGTAAAATAATACAAATAAACTTGGAAAGACACAAATTAAACTATCAATAGGATTACAACTATGAGATATCTACCAAGTTTTTTGCATCAGCCGAAACCACCAAGCAACACAAGAATCACACTAACACAATACATAAACACAATATATAACACCAAACTTGCATATTTTGAACAGACAAAACATCAAATAGATACAAATGAACAACAAGTAGCAAATTTGAATCACTAACAAAATAACATACTAATCATGCTCACTACTAACTAGGCTATGTGTTGAAGAAGATGTCTAGCTATCATGTCTCGAACCGAATCGATCTCATCCCGCGAGTACGGATCCCTAGTACCCATAAAGCGTAAATTGGAAAACGTGGAATAAGATAAACCAATTAAGTGAAGGAAATAATTAACAACTCAAGTACAACAACAAAAATTCAATAAACTTGAGAATCACGAGAGCGATTACGTACTTTTTGAAAATTTTGAACACGTCCCCGGTAACGATGGATTGCATTCAATTCATAACGTAATATCCGCACTCGGTGCTCCCTGGTTGTTGATGGCACTATAAATCAAAGGAAAATTGTTAAAAACGAATAAAGGCATATCGAAAGCTACTGTGTCAATGAAATAACTTGAATTGAAACTACTCACCGTCGGTTTATACCACCTCGGTCCACCCTGCTCTTTTGCATTGATAAGCTGTCTATACGTCTTGAGGCCCCTATCATTAAAATGGAAATTAACAAACATGTTAAACCATTCATTTAAAAAAAGAATCGATGATTCAGACAAAATGTACTTACTCGGCAAACATGGTTTTGATATCCTCGTTTGGAGTGCCACCTACCGAATCGAACCAATAACGGGAGTTCTTTCCGGGACAAACAACACACGGCGTCAATGACCCCTACAACATATACGTATTAATATTAAATTAAGATAAGAAAGCAATTTATTCACAAAAATCTTATATAGACAAAACAAAAGTACGCACCTTTCATGTATTGGCGCTAGATAACAAGACGATTCTCCGTCGCCCATTGTTAAACCAATATAAATTGACCTCCTCGGGTAACGTATTGCAAGCCGAAGCCGTGCATCTAGGACATAAGTATCCATACGAACCCGCTCGCTTTGTCGGCGCATAATTCACAGCGCAGACACTATGAAATGAAATGATAAATGTTATTGAAAATATTAAACAAAAACAAGAGTACTAACATAATTAAAGGGTTAAAAAAACTTACGGGATTGCAAGTTGAAGAAAGCGTATATCTAAACAATCCATCGTCAAAAACTCCGTCAAATCTTTCTTGTCAAATGTTATCGGATATGTCTTTTCGCACCAACAATGCCCGGAGGCATCTCGCAAGCTTATAAGGCCGATGTCCTTGTACAACTCTCGCAATTTGTGCTAAGTAGGGAAATAAGCCCATGACTTGTTCATCCTATGAAAACATAAAAAACATATTATGAGTGAATGAGCAATATAATGAAAATCAATCGGGAAACAACTCATACTCAATCATCTATGTATTTCCTACCATCGGAGGTGTCGTCCCCATCTCAATAAGATGAGTCGGCCAAAGGATGAACCATGTGATGGCAGCGCCTATTGTGGTAACCTCCTCGTCATCAATCGGGACGGCCATTTGTCTCTTCTTCGCCCTCTCGCACACTCGTCACGGTCACCCGACGTTGGGATTCGGAATTTGCTTGCCGTGGTGTTTGTCTTGTTCGGGTAAACAAGACCATCGGCAACAATCCGCCGGTGTGGGTCATCCAAATATAGAGTGCAAGGTATACCTCCCGTGGAGTGTGAGACGGCTCGCCAATATGTACCTACGGAGTGTGAGACGGATCGCCAATATGTACCTCTCGGAGGCTGAAAAATATCCTTGCTCGCCGGGGATCCTCGGGGATTCGTCGGTTGTACGTTTGTTGTACCATAGCTTGCATTTCACCCGTAGTTGTGCCATAACCTCATTTACGAGGTTTGCTCGAATTCTAGCTTCAAGCTCCTGATGGCTCTCTTCGGCATACAAACGTGAACGTCGTCCAAAATATTTTGCGACACTAACTCCCCTCGTCTCCCCTCGAACAGCATCAAGGTAATCCGGCTTCCCAATAGCCGTCGACAAAATGTCTGCCGTGTACGGCGTGAATGAGCCTTGGCCGCTCTCTTTGCTCAAGTTCATCCTGTACCATAAGATTTTTCATAAATAATAACTAAACTCTTATAGTATGAAACAACTGAGGCTATTTAATACTTCTAATTTAACTACTTACAATCTTTGAGGCAACCTCAGCAACATCTTCATTGATGTATTTGTCACCCTTCATTCTCGCAGCTTTCCATTTCTTGTGACGAGGAGGACGCTCAGGGGCCTGGATAGCAGTGGAAGGATCGGATTGGGAAGCTTCCTTCATTCGCTGTAGCTCTTCGTCCATCATCTTTTGTTCCAGCTTTCTGTAGCCACTTCTAGACAAGCAATGCGGATACTTATTTTTCGCTTGCCTCTCTCTATTGGCTTGGCTTGTTTCCTGTGACACGAATTCAAACAAAAATGATCGTACAAATTCAAGTAGATTCAAATTAAAGATAAGATATGACAGAAATTTTACCAGAAATTCAGGATTCTGCCGGGACGCCACAAACTCCCTCCGGTCCTCTCCGGAGAAATGAAGTCATAGGTCATACATGGATCCTCGTCCCTCTTTGGCCCGCGAATATACTTTTTTGTCGCTTGTTCTTAAAATCCTTCCAACGGAGACGAACTTCGCCCATCCAATGCTTGTTCATGGCCTTAGTGTTAGGGACATCAAATGTTTGCTGCAAGGTGAAAGAGAATATATGAAAGAAATCAAGTAATAAGACTAAAGATACAAATGCAGATATATCGAAAGTGAGATACCAAAATCGTGTCCAAATCAACTCCTTCGTCTTCTCGAGAACGAACTTCCAAGCCGAGTAAACAATACGCACTTTGCTTCGAGCCATATAGCCTAAATAGTTAATGAAGTTGTCTTCCTCTCTCGCTAACCGGATTCATATTTTCATTGAACTCCACATGCAGCCTCTTTTTCGATTTGTCACGGCGAGCAATTAGCGCACCCATGTGTGTGCTACCTCTCCCCTTTCTCACAACGGGCATATCAACCCTATCTCCCGATGACTCGTCTGAGCTAGACATATTCTTGTTCATCAAAGACCACAAAAATTTATGTTAGATAGGTTTTTAAATAATAAACAAATTAATAAAATGAACCAACATGTTAAACGACCACAAAAAGAACATAGTAGTTAAACAAATCATTTAGAATCGAAGATCTTACTTTACATGGTTTCCCATATTCCTTCACAATGATCATTTCTTGCAGCATATTATTCATCATCTACCAATTCAACTTCACGTGTTGTAGGTGGGTTTGTGCTGAAAGGGAGTATATCGTCAAGGTTCAAGGATTCTTCACCATACTTCGTTTTTTACTTTGAAGTACAATTGACATTTCTTTATTTTCGTGGTACGTAACATAAAACACTTGTTTCGCCCTGACTTGCTAAAATGAATGGCTCATCTCTATGACCAAGTCTTTGAAGATCAACGAGACAAATCCAAATTTAGGATCTATTACAACAAAGCATTATTGCTAACCCACTTACATTTCAATAAAGCAACTTTGAACTTCTTGTAGCTGATCTCCCATATTTCTTCGATCACTCCATAATAGGCCATTGATGCTAACACCGGGTTTTTGTCTTTCGAACTCGAAAAGTGCATGGATTCAGCTTCAACCATCACCCCACTATTTTGCACAAAGACACACGTCATCTTGGTCTTTTGTGTAGAAAGAATATTCGTTTACATCGTAACTGCTCCAAGTGATGACCTGAAAAGAAGGCCCCCAGGCTAACCACTCGATTGTATCTGACACTCCGGTCTCGTGCAATACCTTCTCATTGAACCACTTTATGAACGTCTTCTTTTGCTCATTCGCTATCTGCATGTCACTCTTCCTTGGATTCATATTCTTCAAACTCTTTCTGTGTTCATCAATGTATGGTTGAACTTCTTCCGTATTATTCAAGATGTATAGGTGTGCTTGCAACACCTCTTCACGAGGCTTATTCTTCAGTTTGATTCCTCGAGTTCCTCGCTTATCCCCTTGTCATGCGAGATTGTATCGTCGGCCACGATAGATAATCTTTGCAGAACTCCATAGCCTCTTCAACTACATATCTCTCAACTATTGAGGCTTCCGGCCGATAAGGGTTTTTAGAATACCCTTTTAAGATCTTCATGTATCGCTCGAAAGGGTACATCCACCTTAGGTAAACTGGACCGCACAGTCTTACCTCCCTTACCAAGTGCACTATCAAGTGCACCATGATATCAAAAAAAGCAGGAGGGAAATGTATCTCTAGTTGGGACAAAATAATATAACCCTCATTCTCCAATTCATCCAACTTTTCAATGTCAATGACTTTGTTGCAGATAGCATTGAAGAAAATACTCAATCTTGTTATAGTGGATCGAACTTCATCTTTCATAATGCCTCTTATAGCTATTGGTAGTAGTTGTTGCATCAACACATGATAATCATGGGACTTCATTCCCACTAACTTCAAATCGTTCATTGAGACACACTTTCTCAAATTAGAAGAATATCCTTGTGGCACCTTAATGTCATATAGACATCCACACAAACTTTTCTTCTCCGCTTTTGATAGTGTATGAGTTCGGCTCCATGTATGCCCTCTTACCATCTTCCATTACTCGTGGATGTAACCGTTCTCTTATTCCCATATCAACCAGATCTAGTCTCGCACTAATTCCATCCTTAGTCTTCCCTGGTATGTGCAAAAGAGTACTGACAAGGCTATCACAAACGTTTTTCTCCACATGCATCACATCAAGATTGTGTCTCACATCAAGACTACGCCAATATGGAAGATCAAAGAAAATTGATCTCTTCTTCCATATATTCTTCTCACTCTTCTTCCTTTCTTGCTTACCCAATATGACATTGATATGTTTCACCCGACTATAAACGTCCTCTCCGGTTAATGCCTTTGGAGCCGTGCTCTGCTCCGGTAAGCCGTTAAAACGCTTTCTTAACTTACGATATGGGTGGAACCGATGAAGAAACCTCCTGTGACCGAGGTAGACCGTCTTTTTTCCATGATTTAGTTGATGGAAGTTTGTGTTTGCTTCACATATTGGACATGCTTTATGCCCCTTCACACTATACCCTGACAAATTTCCATATGCAGGAAAGTCGTTTATCGTGGTAAAAATCATTGCGCGCAACTTGAAGTGCTCCTTCTTATATGCATCAAACACATCTACGCCTTCCTCCCACAACTTCTTCAAATCCTCAACCAGAGGCGCCAAGTACACATCGATATTGTTCCCGGGTTGTTTTGATCCAGAAATCATCATAAAAAGCATCACATACTTGCGTTTCATACATAGCCAGGGAGGTAAGTTGTATATTACAAGGAGAACCGGCCATACACTATGAGTACTGCTAAGAGTTCGATACGGATTGAAGCCATCTGTACAAAGCCCTAGCCGAAGGTTTCTTGGCTCACTGCCAAATTGAGGGAACATTTCGTCTATTTTCTTCCATTGCGGAGAGTCAGCCGGGTGCCGAAGATATTTTCCATCGGATATTCTCTCATCAGAATGTCATCTCAACTTCTTCGCCGTTGCTTCACTAGTAAACAGACGCTTAAACCGTGGAATTATTGGAAGATACCACAATGCCTTCAAAGGTTGCCTTTTTGTTGTCCGCTCTCCGAAACACTAACTTTCTTCACTTTGTATCGTGAAGTTTTACACTTCGGACAATTGCGAGGCCTTCGTACTCGTTTCGTACAATATGCGTCATTAGGGCAACGTGTATCTTTTTATACTCCATACCCATCGTAGACAAGATTTTCTTGGCCTCATACATACGATTTGGAAGTACATTATCATCGGCAACATATCCCACAACAATTCAAGCGACGTGAAAGCTGCTATCGGTCCACCCACAAGTTGCCTTTAAGTTGACCAAATGTAAGGTCGCGATCAACCGTGTATACTTAGTACACCCGGGGAACAAAGGTGTCTCGCATCACTCCGCACGCTTTCATATTCACCCGATTGTGCAAAAGATTCGCCTCAACATCATTAATCATTTTCTCCATTCCATCATCATCATCTACCTCAACTTCATTTGCGTGGGACGACCACCGGTACTTACTTCCTCACCATGCCATATCCACGTTGTGTATCGAAGGTGTATTCCATCACAAAGTAGGTGGTCCCTTATATCAAGCAATAACCCTTCGACTCCCATTTAAACAATTAACACATGGACAATAATACATCCCATTTTTTGTGGCCACATTCCTTCTAGCAAATTCAATAAACTCTTCCACCCCATTCTCATATTCTTCACTAGTTCTCAACGCATTCATCCAACTATGACCCATTTTATTACCACCTACGACATTTCCAACAACAAGTCAAGTTCATGTCAATTTCAAGAATGACATGCTTTCTTTTAAGGAAATTTTGCAAACATTTCCCCTTAAAAGTAAGACATCCCAAAATTTCAATTACAACCAATTTCAGCTTAATTCAACAAAACTTACTAACTATAAAAAGGACGGGGGGTCGGGGGGAGTCGGGGTTCGGGGACGGGGCCCCAGACAGGGGGGTCCAAGCAAGAAAGACATACATAGGATATAAAGTGTATCACTCAAAGACACCTACATAGGGGTTCTTTTTCACTCAATTCACTTGCTCACCGCCCTACCATAGAGCAAGAATTAAAGTAGGAGCTCCACACTAGAAATGAACGTCACGGCATGAAGGCACAAATGTAGGTACCAAGCATAGTATCATCATCAAATTGCATCCAATCTAAGCTAATTACCACTTAACTAGCATCATCAAAGTAAGATCAAGTCTTTTCAAGCCTAGGCATATCAATAACATAACATCACCTCAAACTAGCAACTTGCACAAGAAAAAGTTCTTTTATTTCTCTCAAAATTGTTCATTTAAAAAAAATCAAAATAATGCATGCAACAATGTAGACACATTATTAAAAACCAAAATCAAAACAAGAAAATTCCAAAATGCCCATTCCCAACACCTAGTAACGAAACCTATGTAGCACCGACACCGACACGGCGTTTTCGGCACGTTACCGATACGTGACGCGGACACGTTACTTCAAAAATACTAATATTTCGACACGTTCCGACACGTCTTAGTATTAAATAATATTTTTAATATAAAGAGTGTATTTCACATTAACAAAATATAATAAAAGAAAAATCATTTGCATAATTAAACTCGCATACGTTCCATTATCAACTCTAGTCACATATCTCCATAATGGTTTGTCGGTTTGAGTGTCCACATTTCGTGAGTTGGTCTCTAAGTTTATTGAACTACGCTTTGATTTGGGTTGGACTCCATTATATTCTATCAATCATATTAAACACAAAATCATATTAAAAACACAATCATATTTCCATTAAAAACGGGGAAACAGACAAGAGTCCATTATATTCTGTTGATTCATGAATAGCCAAGAGTCCATTATATCCTGTTGATTCATGAATAGCCAAGAGTCCAAGACAAGGCAACGAGACAAAATCACGCCAAGGCAAGGCAAAGACAAAATCATATTAAAAACAAGTAAAACACAATCATATTTCAATTAAAAACAGGGAAACGGGGGGGGAGTCGTGGTGCTTTATGAACTGTTTTCGCGAATATATTTCGGGGAGGAAGGCCAAGACAAAGCATAAAACCATAAAACCGTCAAGGAGGAAGAAGAAGTCGATTCAAAGTTTCAAACCATACGGCCGTCGGTTTAAACCGCATAAAAGAAGGAGGGAGAAGAAACACTCACGGGGGTGTCGGCACCGCGAAGAGGGAAGACGGAGGAGACGCGGTGGTGGCGACGGAGGAGACGGACGCGAAAAGGGGAAAAATGACGGGGGTGCCGTCGGAGGGAAATGACGAACGCGTGAAGGGTTGTTTTTTTAACAATAACGATCGAACACTAACGAACCATGAAAGCAAGGGCTCGTACCTTTAGAGATCGTCGGAGAAGGTGGGGGACACGCCGGAAACAGAGGGAAGATGGAGGAGACACAGTGGTGGCCGCCAGAGGGAAATACGAATGATAGGTTTTTTTTAACACAAACAAACATAGGGTTTATCGCGGCTTTTGGGTTGTTAAATGAAAATTGGCGACCTGATTAAAAAATCAGGTCGCCAATTTTTATAAGTGGCGACGATTAGAAATCGGGTCGCCAATTTTCAACTTTTGGCGACGATTTAAAATCGTCGCCACGTTTGATAATTGGCGACCTGATATTCAATCAGGTCGTCAATTTTTGACAATTGGAGACCTGATATATAATCAGGTCGCCAATTGGTGAAAATTGGCGACCTGATTTCTAATTAGGTCGCCAATTTTCACCAATTTTTACGCCAAATTTATATCATGGCGCCAACAAAAAATTCTCCAATATTTCCCTCTGGCGCCAAATTATTTGGCAGATTTTATACGTCCCGAAAAAACATTAGAACGCCAAAAATCAATTTTAGAAGTCCTAAACAATAATTCAGGACGTTGAACACTCATTTTTCTTATATTTGTCATTTTTTACTACCTATTTCTTATTTAGGAAGTTTTTTAGGGTAGTAATATCGAATTTTTCTTATATTTGTCATTTTTTAATTCATGGTTATTAGTTATATTTATTTTTTATGTTGATTAAATTTTTGTTTTTAGGGTTGCCTCTGTCTATAGAATTTATATTGCATAATGTAGTTTTTAGATATAATAATAATATTCAACAGGGCTGAAACAAAAATAAATCGCACATTAAAAAAGAAGAAGCCACTGTTAAGACTAGGTATAAAATTACATAGTCTAAAAGGCACCTATTTTTTATTATAAATTGAAAGTTTTTAACACCATTCATCTAACCAACCAATCTAAAGGGGTAACTTTTAAAACCAGTTGTAAGTCCGGTCTTAATAATAACACTTTTCAAACTGGTTGATACAAAACCGGACCTTGGCCTGCAAAGCCAATTTCTACCGGCCTTGAAAGCTTTTTTTTTTCCTTCCTAGTAGTAGTAAGATTCCTATCACTCTACCTATAAAAAGTTGCAGTCAAAGAGAAAAACAAGAGGGTTAAGTGCAGGTGAAAGTGAAGCAGAACACAAAGATCAGTACATTCTTGATTTCATCAACAAAAATGGATTTGGCTCCTGTAACCATTTTTTACTTTATCTTCCATACTAGCCTTCAAACCAAAAAAAAATTCTACCCAAACACCATTAGCAAAAGACAAAATTGGGCCTCCAGTTTCAGTGCCCTTCACATACATTGAACTGGAAACAAGTTGTGAAGATACAGAATTCAAATTATCTTTCCTTGGAGATCCCAAAAACGAAAGAAGCTGCTCTAGGGTTTGTCCTTTGGATCCGGCAGCAACAAGGCTCAATATGATGTCAAGAAATTTAAAAAATGGGGAAGACACAAAATTGGAAACCTTTGGAATTTGTTTCTAAAGAACTTCGTATGATAATTGTATATGGAAATCGGTATTAAAGGAAATAGTGTTTGTGAGGGAAGGGGTAGGGGGTGGTTGATGTGCCTTTCCTGCTGTCCCTTTATTTTGGAGACTTTCCCAAATGTATTTTTATATAGTGTTTGGATTATTAGATTCTACACGAAATGAGCGACATTTTAAAATTTTAAAGGCAAATACTATTGTTGTTTTCAAATTTTTATGATTTTTTTAAGATTTAAGACTCTAAATAAAAAAGAAACAACCCACTTTTGAACTCTTAAATCTTTGAAAAATCATTAAAAATTGAAAACAACTTTATTTTTTATCCGTAAAATATCAAAATGTCATTAATTTCATGTAGAACGATAAAAAAAATACATTTTGGGAAGGTCCTCAAAATGAAGCGGCAGCAGGAAAGACACCTCAACCGCCAGCAGGTTAGTGAAGGGGATGATGCTATCCTCTTGTGCTTCAGTGTGCTTCCTCAGATAAAAAGTTAAATATGATTGGCGCAGCAAACAAGCGAAGAAGAGAAAGAAGGATAGGGCAAAGAATAAATAATAACTACTCCATTTAGGAAAGTGAAATCTTTCATTTATTTATTTGAAAAATAATTCTTTGATAAGATAATATTTTGTTATAAGATAATATTAATTAAATTCATTTATTGATAAATAATCCTTGCTTAATTTTAACACTGATTTTTTTTTCAGAGTTTTAAATAAGATAATATTATATTCTTAATTGTTTCGCTTTAACTGCTTCTAACGGCATCATTTCCCCCTGACAAATGATGATTTCTCATTTTTAATTAGTTGAATTTCCCCAGATTCCGTAGCATAAATCGTGCCGGTGACACGTGGTTTTATAAAAATTCATCAGAGTTTGAGGTGCTACAGATTAGCGTTTTGCGGAAATGGAGAGCATTTACTAAAAATTTGAACAACGCGTAACTGATATAAAATACTCAGACATATGATGATGCCTAACGTATACTGGTATATTAAAAATTTCTCGAAGGAATATTCATGTAATACAATAATACAAAACTTTATAATTACAACTCTTTTGTGTAACTATACCCTCTTCAACCAAGCCTTAGGTAGACTTGGGGCATAGAACCTAACTTAGTTAAATCATCACATTTGGCCAGGCTGGGTAAAGTCTAGTGGAAGTCTCCCCGAGTATTTACGGCGATCGATTGGTCGAACCACATAGACGACCCTTTCTAGTTTAAGCACCAAATGATATGAAGTAACCTTATTAGATTCATGCTATAACATAGGTTCTGTTATTCCTCTTTCTACTTTTACTTTGACCGGTGCCCCCTCACGGCTCCGTTCCTCGGCGTCTTTCTATGGTTCCATCTACCGATGCCTTCTCAGATCCATTATCCTTCCCTGACTATTAATTAAGGCTGAGGTCCAATGCCCATCGAACCTCAGGTAACGGTTAACCTCATGCTTATGTAAACAATATATGTATGACAGGTATTCATGACATTTTCGCAATAATCACTACAAAATCCCATAACAGATGTAGGAAATACATAATAATGTATGTAAGGCAATAACAATACACAGCCCCTGCAGTATGTTTGTTATCTCAGTCTGCACTATCAAATCCAGTGCCACGATGTGCAGTCGTGTCCTCAGCGCTAGGAAAACTCTCAATGTGTTATCAAAACCATAACCCGTATACTCATGAATGTATCAAAAACAACTAAGACAGAGTCTCAGTATAGGAACACAGCAATCATATATAAGCATATCACAAGCATCAGAGTCAGTGTTACAGTACGTCGCGAACGTACCTTCGTCGCTGTTCACGGTACGTTGGATGATCAAACAGTGATCCCGGATATCCTATAAGGGTAATATCATCTCTATTAATTCACAAATATTATTTCAAGAGATAGTTTGGCTATATCTGACCATTTTACCCCTGGATTAATTATTTTCAATATAATCCCATTTCAATTACTTAAAAACGCCATTATTCAATAAATGGACTGATTTTTTTACCTAACTTTGAAAAATCATAATTAATTCTATAGAACTCGAAACGAGGATCCGTAAAATTCCTCGGAAACCTTAGGATGTCTAAGTTTAGGAAATATTATTGGTTCTTGCCCAGATTTCATAAACAATTCCCAGTTTATATGATTACAACGCCTACCCATAATTTTTCCAGCAATTTTAACCTAACTTCGAACATTTTTATCTCCTAGCATAGAACTCAAAACGACATGCTATAGTTATATTTGGAAAGCTCTATATGTCTACTCTCACCATGAAATTTCTCAGAATTCTGGTATAGCATCTTCAACATAAGATACCAGCATTTTTGAAATTGCTTTCGGGAGTCGCTAACCGACAAAATTTCGTCAGAGCTTCGCTACTTTGACCATAATCTTCCAAAATTTTTGCTATAACTTCCTCTTCATCATTTTTTTCGAAATAAAGCCAATTATAATAATAAAAACATGTAAATACCACTATAATTGGAAGATTATGAATCAAAACAACATTTAAGCTAAAAACTAAAAGCTAGAGCATAAGAACTTACCTAGAACTTTGCTCCTCCTTCCTTCTTGCCTCAAGAACTCTCTCTAATCACTCAAGAACTTCTAAAATCAGAACACTCTTAAACTGATTTTGGTGTGAGAATTAATGAAGGCTAATGCCTCTATTTATAGCAATTCCAAGATGCATCTAATTGGTGGATTCCAAAAACTTATTGAATCAAGTTTTATCTCTCATTCTCATCTTCAAAACTGACTTCACTCTCTCATACCTCTCTTCATCTTTCTTCCAACCCCAAATCCTAATTTAGTTAGGTGTAAGTTGGTATTTTTCTTGAGGATTCATTTGTACTTTTGGAATCACAATTTTATGACTTGATTTATGGTATTTTTAAACTTGGATTTCACATTAGTATGAATTTCAAACTTTTACCAAAATCACTTTGGAAACCACTAGGTTCAAGCTTGATTTTTGCTTATTCATAATATCTACTTAGATTTGTTACTTAGTTCATGGATTTCAAGATACGATTTATTTTCTATCGGTTCTCATTTACTTGTGTCTAGAATTTATCCTAATGGTTCTTATCTTACCATTTACTTAATTTAAACATTAATCACTTTTATTACACAAGCTTACCTCATCCTACCCCAAAAGTCCTCTTGTAATCAATGTTGATAATGACACATTAGAGTAAATATATATTTACTCTTTCTCTTCTCTTCTAATTCACCAAGCCGTGCCCCCCTCCTAATTCCATTCTAATTTTCTTTATTTTGGATTTAATTTCATTTGTATTAGCCTTAAAAGTCTTCATGCACTTAATGGTTGATTATGACACTTATGTGTTGTAATTATCATTGTTTATTTAAATAAATTTGTATTCTTCACCCATATAATATGCAAACTGTGTATGCTCCCTCTTTCCTCTTCAAATTTTATGTTTTAATACATATTAAATCATCTAGAAGGAATCCTTTCATTGGTAGATTTAATTTCACATGGATTATGCTTTATGAAATTAATTCTAAAACCTTTAGATTAGCTTTATTAAATTTAATCCAAGCTCTTGATGTTGGGTTGGAAAAATCTAGACACTAATAGTGATATTTGTTAATGATTTATGATTAAAGATTAATAAAATTTCTTAATCCTTTTAATTATCAATTTTCACCATTTTTAATATTTAAAGGGCAATTAATTAAAATATTGCTAATATAGTGTTTTAGGGGTTATTAGTCTTATTTGTCAATTTTTGATAGGTTTCTAAATTAATCTTGATGATTAAAATCTCCTTCTATGCTAATCTTAGCTTTTAAATATCCTTTGGATATTAATTAAGTTGATATATTCTTAATTATGGTCTTTTTAAATTAATTTATAATTAATTTTGAAAATTACTAAAATACCTCAATTATTGCAAATTTTCTCTAATTGATTTTGCCATCCTTTGATGATTTATTGCTAAAATGATATAATTAAGTTTATACTTAATTATGATAATATTAGGATATTTTATGACTCCTAATAAGATTTAGAAAATTTGACACCACATATTCACCTTTGTATTTTTAGTATTTATTTACTAAAATTCAATATTTATTTTAGGGTATGTTATGATCCCTAAATGAAATCTCAAGATCCATACTTGATCCTCTTAAATTTCAAGGAGAAATTGCTCATAAATTTATAATAATCAATTTACAATATTAGAGACAATATACTCTCCCTGAAATATTTATCTATTATATCATTTATGTTCGTTAGAGTTTTCAGGGTATTACAATATTCACAATACAAATAAAGGGATTTGATACCCATGGAGTTTAAAATCTCTATTCAATGAAGAAGTACAAAGGAAAGATTTAAAACATTCAAATATATAAAGTATTTCAATACACGCTACCAATCTTTCTCACTATTAGAGTGATACAGATTCCACAAGTAACCCAGCAAAATACAAAGTAAAAACTTCAAAAGAGATGAAAATATGATCCACTAGAAAAAAGAATTGATCGGTAAAAGTATTCTATCAAGAAGAAGTGAAAAATTGTCAAAGAAAATCCTCATTCATAACTTGAATACAACTTAGTCTTTAAAAAATAAAATTTCTCATCCTAATGACTCTAAAAATAATAAAAAAGCTCTGAAGATATTGACATCAAGTATAAGATGCATCTATTTAGATATTTGTAATGATAATAAGATGTTAAATAATAATAGCTTTGAGATACCCAGAGACCAATATTATATCCTATGGATTTTACAACACAATAACATTTAATGGATAATCCAAACGATTTATTTGAAAACCCTCCATATTTAAACTAGAAGACCCCAAAAAATAAATAACAAAAGCATCATATTATTAGAGCCATGCTCAAGAATCCAAGATTGGGTTAAGCACTTCTCCAATGAAGAACACAACCATTGAAGTCTCTTCCTAATATGATTCCTGAAAGAAAAGGATGATTGGATCAACTAGGAATGGAATTTCGCACCGAAAACTCAGCCTCCAACATGTCCTGATAAGAACAGGAATTTCGCAACTCAGCCACCAACACGTCCTGATAAGAACAGAACATATCTCACGCTATAGACCTCGGATTTGAGTGATTCCAAAACGAGGTGAAAGATGGCTTTCTGAAACACGATTTTGGCTCAAGAATCACCGAAAAAGGATAAGGGAATCTGGAGATACGAAACCAAGAAATATAGAACGAAAATTGAAGTTTATGGATTATAGGTAGGCGCCACAATTCCAAAGAATTGATAAGCCCAAGAACGCCACAAGGATGGATGCCCTTGATAAGTTCAGATATTCTCAAAAGAACCCTAGAGAAGCTTGTCTCTTGATAGCGACTTCGGCAAGTGCACCGATCGTTACAAGTAATAAAGTATGTGAGAAAGGGATCGTCCCACGAGGAATAGTATTACAGCCACTAATTAGTTATTTCAGCTTTAGTTGGGTGAAATAGAGTAATAGGGGTGAATTGTAACTAAAAAGGTTTTAAATAATTAAATAAAAAATAAGAATCAAGAATTTCAAGAACGTTTTAGAAAAGATGATTAATAGAGAAAAACGCAGCTAGGGCATAGAATTCCCCTATGTTCCTCTAAGTATTCGAATTAAATCCCTAATTGATTTGTTATTCCCATAAGCGACGATCAATTCTCTAAAATTATACTAAGTCCCAATGTCTTGATGCTACCTTAGTCTTTATCTTTGAAAATAACCTAATGTCTTAGTATTATTAAGAAAGATTATATAAACCGGAATTATAAGATCACATAAATTTGTAAGCCTATGTCTAGGTCATGCAATTTTATGATGAATTAAAGGTTCTAGTTAAGTGCACCAACATCTCTATTGTCATGCACTAACCTATGGACAATCTAAAAGGTGATCAGTCTTTTAAGAAGGCTTTAAGTAAATATAATTCATTCAATCATGGTAAATAACATTCAATAGAGAATTCAAACAAATACTCAAATTAACATCGGTTCATCTTCTCCCTAACTACTAAAGAAAACTAGCCTAGCATGGCTATAAGAAAATCCATAAAAGTAAAATAATATTCAGATTCAGACAGGAAAGGAAAAGAAAGGAGAAATCAAGACTCTTAGAGAATCCCTCAGTCTCATATGCTCCTCCCTGCCGTGTCTTCAAGTTCCTGCTTGCATCAGTGCTTGCGGCCTCTTGTGTTGCGTGTCCTCTATTCTCCTCTGCGTGTTCGTGGCAATCCTTGCATCACCAATCTTTTCTGCTTCTTGAATTGATATTCAAAATTCTGAACTGTGCGTCTTGTTCTCAGATTGTGTTATATATATATTGCGTGGTGGTGTGCGTGCCGTACTCGTTCCTTATCTTTATATATATATATATATTGATTCCTTTTTAATCTCTAAAAGATATATCATATCCTTTTTACTTTCAACTGCATGTGCGTATCTGTAGCCACAATTAGTTTGTTTCATCTTTATTAAATGAATTAAATATAATATACCCATATATTATATTATAATATAATATAATAATATCTTATATTATATCCTTTTCAATTTAATTTGTTGCCCATGTTTATCGTCATTCCTATATTTTCTCCCTCGTAGATCACATAATATCTCCTACAAAATAAAATAGGATATCAATAGATTTTCTATTATAATATTCTTTTATCCTATATTTAATTAAAAGATAGATAAGTACATAAAGATAATTAAATAAGTATAATATTAATAAATACAATCCAATATATCTCAGAATCTATACTTATTTTAATCATAAAATATATGCTTATCAAACTCCCCCACACTTAAACATTTGCTTGTCCTCAAGCAAAAGAAATATAATTCATTATCTGAAAAGAACATCGCTCATGAAATTCCTAAACAGAGAGCAATAAACCACCACACCTAGATCATATCATCAAGTTTTATTTAAGTTAATGTCTTATAAGAATAGATCACTAAGCTAATAGCCTTGAACAATTGTAATAATCTCTTAACATCCCATGATCAACGGATCGGCACGCAATAAATTCAACAAGATTAGTAAAAGAATATTACGCTACTCAATTTCTCCAAAAAAAAATTCAAATCCCCCCACTAAACCAAGCTTTTTATTTAATTTAATAGGGATCCTCAGGTAAAACATAGCTCTTTTTTTTTCTCTTTTTTTTCATCATTTTTTTTCTTGAGCCGTTGTAGGTCCCTTTTTGACGCGACCCTACACATGGGTGATGCAGGACCGGTTACTCAGTTACTCCAACAGGCACCTCAAGAGGCTTTTAGCCCAACTCATAACCCTCTTTGACTTTACCGTTTGACGCGACCCTGCACATGGGTGATGCAGCACCGGTTACTAAGTGCGGTCTAGAGAAGTCATTGGAGTTTTTTTTTTTTTTTAAGTCATCTTCCTAAACGAAAATTTTTACTCAGCTAATGAAAGTCATCATCTCATCTCCTAAAGAAATCATGTAGCAAAATATTCATAAACTAATAATATGTTGATCATATTACAAACTAATCCCTATTCTCATAGTTCATCTCAAGATTGCTACAAAAATTCAAGGCTTAGAGGTTTAATTGAAACATTCTTTTCCTTTTTTTTTTGTTTTTCTTGATAATATTCTCTACGATGGGGAATTCTCAAAGTTAAGGTCAATCTTAAACAATAAAAAAATTTCAAAAGAATTCTTTTCAATTGGATAAGGACAAGCACTACCAAAGAGATAATATCCCTCCCCCACACTTAAATCAAACATTATCCTCAATGTTGCAAAAATATAAAGAGGAAAGAAACTAGTACTCCCCGGTTTAGGCTTCTAACTCTAATGTGGAGGGCTTCATCTGGTACCATCCATGATGTTTCTAATTTTTAAAAGAGGAAAAAGTGCACAAGCCAGACTTTGCAGCTACAAGAGGAGTGATCATCTTCAAACCTGAATAAAACTAAAAGAAAAAAAAAACAATAATAATAAATAATGAAAGCAGAATCCTTGGGTTGCCTCCCAAGAAGCGCTTGTTTACCGTCCCGAGCCTGACGGATGTCACCTTAATTCTCAAATCCCAATGCTACAGAGGTTCTTCCTCTGTCAATGTCTCCACCATGGTGAGGCTTTAATCTCTGCCCATTCACTTTAAAAGCTTCATCTGAACCAATTGGTGCAATGGCAATTGCACCAAAAGGTGTGACTTCTTTGACTACAAAAGGTCCTGACCATCTAGACTTCAATTTCCCTGGAAAAAGTTTCAAACGAGAATTATAAAGTAGCACCTGCTGTCCCGGATGAAACTCTTTAGGAATAATCCTCCTGTCATGCCATCTCTTGGTTCTTTCCTTGTAGAGTCTAGCACTCATTCTCCAGCCCGTAACAGTTCTAGTGGGTATCAATTCATTATTCTCATTCTGCACTACAGTGATTCCACCCTTCTTCGGTACTACATGTACTGGACTAACCCACTTTGAATTAGAGATAGGATAAATCATACCTGCATCTAACAATTTCTCCACCTCCTTTCTCACCACTTCCTTCATAGTTGGGTTAAGTCTCCTCTGGGGATGCCTTACTGGTTTCACATCGTCCTCCATAAGAATTTTATGAGTGCAAAATGAAGGACTAATCTCCTTTAAATCAGATATAGACCACCCTATTGCAGTCTTGTGGGTAGTCAAAACTTTCAGCAACTTCTCTTCGTCGGTAGGTGACAACTCAGCACTAATAATAATGGGATAAGTGTCATCCTTCCCTAGAAAAGCATACTTTAGATTAGAAGGGAGCTCCTTTAGTTCCACCTTAGGAGTAACAGGTGGCGCATCATAATCCTTCTTCTTCAGCTCCTCAACCTGTAAATCAGAATTCTCATCTGCAGAAGCCTCTTCTTCCACTTGCAACAATCGAGCAAGATCATCCTCCATAGACTCATCTGAACCTTCTTGCAGAAGATTTTCATGAATGGCCTCATCAACTACATCAATTCTGAAGCAGTCACTATTATCACCTGGGTATTTCTTGGATTGAAACACATTGTAAGTGACTTTCTCATCATTCATTTGGAACTCCATTTTTCCTTCAGCTACATCAATTACCGCTCTAGCAGTAGCCAAGAAGGGTCTTCCCAAAAGCAAAGGAAGTTCAGCATCTTCCTCCATGTTAAGAACCACAAAATCCACCGGGAAGATGAATTTGTCCACTTTCACAAGCACGTCCTCAATGACACCTTCTGGCTTCTTAATGGACCTATCCGCCAACTGTAACGACATCATAGTAGGCTTCATCTCTTTAATGCCGAGAGCTTTTGAAACAGATAAGGGCATTAAATTTATACTAGCTCCCAGATCACAAAGTGCTCTGCCCATATTGACGTTCCCTATTGCACAAGGAATGCTAAAGCGCCAGGATCTTTAAGCTTTGGTGGCAACTTTGTTTGAATAATGGAACTACACTGCGAGTCAATGCCACTTTGTTTCGGCCTCTTGCAACTTATGCTTCTTGGAAAGCAAATCTTTCATGAACTTTGCATAATTAGGCATATTTTCAAGAGCTTCTGCAAAAGGAATGTTAATCTGTAGTTTCTTAAAAATATCAAAGAACCTGACATACTGTTGCTTCTGAATCTGCTGCTTCAACCTTTGGGGATAAGGGGGTTTTGCATAAGAAGGAGTGGGAGACTTCTTTGTAGCTATCTCCTTTGGAACCTGCTGCACATTACATTGCTCGACCTCTTCCTCCCCTTTCTCAGACTTGTCCTTCATCGGAACATATTTCTCAACCGGCTGAACCACTATACCACTCCTTGTAGTTATGGCCTTACAATGCTCCTTTGGATTGACCTCTGTATCACTAGGGAAGGACCCTTGGCTTCTCTCTGCTATTTGCTTTGATAATCGACCAATCGATTCTCCAAATTCCGGATCGAAGCCCCCGATTCTTGAGAGCGAGACTTTGTTTCATTCGGAAAGCTTCGATCCCCGTATGTATTCGGTAGTGGTAAGAGTCAAGCTGTGTCAAAGCCTTTTCCAAATCGGTAGTGGTGGTTTGGTGGAACCGCGAGGTCTTGCTTGGGGTTTATAGGAAAAGTTTGGGTGAGATTTCCGGCCCGGGATTGTATGTGTTGCTATACGGATTATACTTGATTTCTAGGAGGGTTACCCATGTAGTTAACTTCATTTGTTTCGCTAGTAATGAATGCTGCACAATCTCCATTAGCGTGTTCCCCTTTGCAAAAATCACAAAGCAAAGGAGGTGAGAAGTGATAGATGACACCCGAGAAGAGGCAAGTTTGTTTAGTGATGAAAGCTAACTGATGTTGGATCACCTTGTTTTGTTGGGCAATGTTCTCATTGTGGGCCAACATTGTATTGTAAGAGTCTAGCTGAAGAACTCTCCTCTTTGGTTGTGGAGTAACAGTTTCATTCTCTAAGGACCCCATATCTTCAAACAACTCCAATGATTCCTCCGGAGTTTTATTTTTTAGCGTACCACTTTCTTTGCAAAGCATTAATCATTATCCTAGAGGACGGAAGCATCCCATTGAGGAATATTCTCACCGATCATAGTCTTGCGGCTCATGTTGTGGGCACTTCCTAAGCAACTCCTTGAATCTTTCCCAAGCTTGGCAATATGATTCCCCATTGCCTTGAGTAAAGCAACGGATGTCCGATGCAGCTTTGTATACTTAGAAGAAGGGAAAAATTTCTCTAGGAACTTTGTGGTAATAATGTCCCAAGTGGAGAGACTTCCATTAGGACAAGAACGAAGCCAAGCTCCCGCTTTCCCGTCAAAGAGAAAGGAAACAGTCTCACACGAATAGCCCCTTGAAACCCCATTCATCTTGATGGTATCACAAATCACGAGAAAAGTCTCAATATGCTTTGATTAGGATCCTCTAAATCACTCCCACTAAAAGAGCGTTGTTGAACCAAGCCTATGAGGGATGGCTTGATTTCAAAATTATTTGCATTCACAATTTGGATTGACAATGCTAGTTGCTGCCTGGCAGGATTAAGCGTCATATAATCGCCCATGGTCTTTTTTGGAGGAGGAGGAGGATCTGCACCATTTTCTGCCATTATAACTGGTTCAGTCCCAGTACTAGAGTTACTAGCCTTTCCTTTACTCTGTTGAGCAAGTTTCCGGTTTCTCCTTGCTGTCTTTTCAATTTCAGGATCAAACTGCAGCGAATTCCTATCTATGGTACCTCGCATAAACAGAGTTAAATAACAAAAGAAAAAGAAATCCAATCTAGA
Source organism: Acacia melanoxylon (assembly GCA_019022615.1). Lineage (NCBI taxonomy): Eukaryota > Viridiplantae > Streptophyta > Magnoliopsida > Fabales > Fabaceae > Acacia > Acacia melanoxylon. The sequence goes on from JAFJYJ010000002.1 coordinate 9,499,762, forward strand.
GTTTCAATAACTACTCTTAGTGTTGAAATAAAACTATTCCCCGGCAACGGCGCCAAAAACTTGATAGCGACTTCGGCAAGTGCACCGATCGTTACAAGTAATAAAGTATGTGAGAAAGGGATCGTCCCACGAGGAATAGTATTACAGCCACTAATTAGTTATTTCAGCTTTAGTTGGGTGAAATAGAGTAATAGGGGTGAATTGTAACTAAAAAGGTTTTAAATAATTAAATAAAAAATAAGAATCAAGAATTTCAAGAACGTTTTAGAAAAGATGATTAATAGAGAAAAACGCAGCTAGGGCATAGAATTCCCCTATGTTCCTCTAAGTATTCGAATTAAATCCCTAATTGATTTGTTATTCCCATAATCGACGATCAATTCTCTAAAATTATACTAAGTCCCAATGTCTTGATGCTACCTTAGTCTTTATCTTTGAAAATAACCTAATGTCTTAGTATTATTTAGAAAGATTATATAAACCGGAATTATAAGATCACATAAATTTGTAAGCCTATGTCTAGGTCATGCAATTTTATGATGAATTAAAGGTTCTAGTTAAGTGCACCAACATCTCTATTGTCATGCACTAACCTATGGACAATCTAAAAGGTGATCAGTCTTTTAAGAAGGCTTTAAGTAAATATAATTCATTCAATCATGGTAAATAACATTCAATAGAGAATTCAAACAAATACTCAAATTAACATCGGGTTCATCTTCTCCCTAACTACTAAAGAAAACTAGCCTAGCATGGCTATAAGAAAATCCATAAAAGTAAAATAATATTCAGATTCGACGGGAAAGGAAAAGAAAGGAGAAATCAAGACTCTTAGAGAATCCCTCAGTCTCATATGCTCCTCCCTGTCGTGTCTTCAAGTTCCTGCTTGCATCAGTGCTTGCGGCCTCTTGTGTTGCGTGTCCTCTATTCTCCTCTACGTGTTCGTGGCAATCCTTGCGTCACCAATCTTTTCTGTTTCTTGAATTGATATTCAAAATTCTGAACTGTGCGTCTTGTTCTCAGATTGTGTTATATATATATTGCGTGGTGGTGTGCGTGTCGTACTCGTTCCTTATCTTTATATATATATATATATATATTGATTCCTTTTTAATCTCTAAAAGATATATCATATCCTTTTTACTTTCAACTCGCATGTGCGTATACGTAGCCACAATTAGTTTGTTTCATCTTTATTAAATGAATTAAATATAATATACCCATATATTATATTATAATATAATATAATAATATCTTATATTATATCCTTTTCAATTTAATTAGTATGTTTATCGTCATTCCTATATTTTCTCCTCGTAGATCACATAATATCTCCTACAAAATAAAATAGGATATCAATAGATTTTCTATTATAATATTCTTTTATCCTATATTTAATTAAAAGATAGATAAGTACATAAAGATAATTAAATAAGTATAATATTAATAAATACAATCCAATATATCTCAGAATCTATACTTATTTTAATCATAAAATATATGCTTATCATCTCTCACCAAAAAGGTTAACTTTGAATTCTGGCGTTTTCTCAAAAAAAGCTATGGTGTTCCCTTATATAGTGGACAACATCTATATTGAGTTTAACCTAAATATGCTTACACACAAAGAAAAATAAGACCGCCCAATAAGCCTTATTACAAAAGTTTAACTAAATGTAAGAAAAATAAAACTAAGTGCAGAATTTGGGTCAAGTAAAATGAAGCCTTCATGCATATCCATTGAGGCTTATTCTTCAAGGTCTTCAATCTGAATTAAGTGTATCATTTCGGTCTCTTCTTCCTTTAGACTTGGGCTTGTCTCAAGTAAAGTGGTCACCAAGAAATTTAGAGCCTCTTTATCCTTTTTAGCTTTTGCTCTTGTCATTGGGCCTCCAAGACCTTGTATGTCCTCCAAGTTTGTTGCCTTGGTCATACCACCTCCTATGTCCTCATCACTTCCCTTATCATGAACAAGAATGGATGGTCAGCCACAAACAATTTTGGCTTTGGCTTGGGAGGACTGGGCAGGCCTGAGGAGTCTTCCGCATCTAAAATAGCATCTGTGCTAGCTGCAGCTTCTGTTCCTTCTTCATTAACTTCAACAAATGCCTTTTGCACAATTTTTGAAACTAAAATCCTGTGACCGTATGAACAATACGCTATTTCTGTTAGACCCTAGGAACTTTAAAAGGCAAAGTTAGTCCCAATTCTTTCAAGTCCTCTATGGCATCCAAGTTGAAGGAAAATTTAAATCTTGGGATCCAAACATGAATTTCGTCACTCCATAGTTCAATTTCTTCATTTAAACATCAAGTGTTTGAGTTTAACGTGTGAAGTAGATCTGGCAAGCCATCCTTCTCATGTGGAAGAAAGAAATACCTGGTGAACTTTAGTGGTGTTCTTCCACTTTGATGATAAGGAATGGCAAGTATTTTTAATTCTTAAAAGATCTGTAGTAATATTCTTCATTTGGCATGGAGGTCATGAATGGAACTTGCACATTCCCTCCATTCAGAAGATGGAAACTTTTGGTTTCAGTCATGGTGGGATCAAACTTTTTACTATTCCACGCTCCTTTGAAATATAGAGCATTGCCAAGAACTAGTACTGTGTCTTCACTTATGGAAGCTGGTGGAAGAAGCTCCCTTATCAATCCATTAGTTCCTTTTTCAGTCCATGAGTTCACTTCTTCTGCAACTTCCTCAGCCTAGTGAACAAAACCCATAGAATCGTTCAAATTAAAATTTTTGCAATTTATTCTCTAACTAGGTCAACTTTGATGAGGAAACATTGAAAAGGGAATGCAGGAGAAGAAGAACACAAAGATGAATAATCAAAAGAGTTACCTTGTTTCTGAAGTCAACCTCTTCAATTGGGCTTCTGTAAACATTTTTTACCAACTCTTCAAAACTGGCCTTCAAACCAAATATTTTATCCACCCAAGCGCCATTAACAAAAGACAGATTTGGGCCTCCATTTTCAGTGCCCTCCACATTCCTTAAGCTTGAAACAATCTGTGAAGATGCTGAATTCAGATCATCTTTACTAGGAGATCTCAAAAACGAGAGAAGCTCTTCTAGGGTTTTTCCTTTGGCTCCAGCGGCTACAAGGATCAATATGATATGAAGAGAAAGTGGGGAAGACACAAAATTGGAACCATTCATGATTTTTTTTTTGATTCATATTTGATTGATTAAAAAAATCATATTTGAAAATGATTTGATTATTTCTCAATTTCCTTTACTTCCAAATTTCTACAACCGTGATTTATGATGCAAAAATAATGTTTCTAATAAATCATGTTATATAATTTTTTATTATTATTAATGATTGATTAAGCAAGATGATTTAAATACCCTATTTTATCCGGACCCCAACAAAAAAAATGATAAAAAAATTCACCTTGATTCTTGCTGTGTTAATTTGGAAAAATCTCCTATGGAAATTGAATAAATTTCATTTATGATTATATTAGTTTGTAATTGAGGTAAAAATGAATAAAGTGAAAAGAACAGAAAAACACGGTCAAAATTGGCAAATGACAAATAAATATGTTAAATTTCAATATTCTCAAAGCAATTCATTTAGAATTTTGAAAAGGAACCCCCCAAAAAAAACCCTGGCTAGCTGCAAAAGCTCTGGCGCCGTTGACTAGCAATAGTCGTCACCGGAGCTCTGGTATATATCCTTTCCGATGTTTCTATGATTTTCTAGTTTATGAATTAAACAACTTGGCAATGTATTTTATCTTTTGTTAGTTAGTTTTGTTTGAATTAAGACGAATTGGGTTGTTATTGAAATTTTGAGATGTCTTACTTTTATGGGGAAATGCTGCCAAATTTTTTAAAAAAAATGAGTAAAAGGAAATCCCTTCCTTGACCCATATACACATGTCCTTCCTTGACAATTGTTATAAACTTGAGTATGGTTGAAAATGGCTTAGATGGTAATAAATAGATCATAGTGGGATGAGAGTCAACCGGATATTTATGATATAAGTGATCACCTACTTTGTGACAAAATAAATCTTCAGTACATTAGGTGGATGTGGCATGCATGGTGAGGAAGTAACTTCTTGTGCGTTGCACAAGAAGGAAGCTTTAGATGTTGTAGATAATGATAGAATAAAAAAATGATTCATGATGTTGAGGTATAATCCTTTGCACAATTGCATGTAAATGACATCCTGCAGAGTGATGCAAAGACACCATTATACCCTAAGAGTAAGTATACATGCTTGACATGTATTTTGCACTTGGTTAAATTAAAGGCAACGTTGAACAATTTGTTACTTTCAACACATTGGTTCCCTTCAACATTCTCTTCTAGCATGGAAATATACACATAAAATCATTCAAGTATAAAGATTCCAAAAATACATCTAAAGAAGGATTTAAGTCATTCACGTATAAAGATTCCAAAAATACATGGTTGATACGATAGTTTTGGAATCTTCAAGTTTCTTTGGAATGACATACACACACATTTCTATTTGGCTAGATTGAGGATATACACACATACATGTATATGGATACATATACATGTATGTGGATATACACACACATATTTATATGTGTGTGTATGTATGTGTATGTATATACATATATATGTATGTCGATATGAACAAAACAATCACTAGAAAAATCGACCACAAGTAGTCGAGGCTTTCAATAAGTAAGTTGACGAATTTAAATATGATACAAATATGTGTGTGTGTGTGTGTGTGTAAATAAAGGCAATACTTAAGATTTTTGCATCAAAAGTGAAAACGGGCCTAAAGGGCTAACTCTGTACGCTGATGGCCTAAAAGGGTAGGCCATGTAAATATTTCCCTTAAATAAATATAAATATTAAATTTTTAAAAAATATTAGATACATAAATATATTTAATTTTTTTTATAAAATTCGTATAAGTATATATTTTAAAATTTAGCGGGAATATATGAATAAATTAAATAAATCTAAATTTTTTATAGATATGATATAATATCTCCAAGGTCCATTATGCTTATTTATTAGGGAAAAAAAAAACTCTTTATACAAAATTTAGTCACATTCTTTATACTTTGTAAGAAATAAAATCTACTTATATTCTTTTTATTTGGTTGAAAATATAGAATGAAGAGAAAATGGAAAAAGTTAAGAGCCGAAAGAGTGGGTTGTTAGTTGTATTTCTCCCCAAAAACAAAAAAGAAAACGGGCTAACGTGTTGAGGAAATGAAATCGGGTGTTCTTGTGTAATTTTCACCAATAGAGGAGTCCGTCAGATCCGCGTACGAAATTTGGAATTTCATCTCACGCTTAACAACTTATGTTGGAATTTCATGTTGAACGAGTTTGAGTGTAGTATTTGAGGAATTAATTTTCATCTTATAGCATTTTGGTGATTTGTTTTTAACTGTGGATAGTAGGCAGGTAAAAATGGCCTTGCTTACCCATTATTTCCAAATTTTCTTCTTTCATATTTCATTATAATTGATTGATTAAGTAACCATATTTCATACTGATTTGATTATTTCTTAAATTTTCTTTATTTCCTAATTTTCTCGTAGCATAATTCATGGTGCGACAATTATGTATCCAATAAATATTTCAAAATTGATGATTGAGGACATTGATTTGATTTAGAAATATTCACCTGATAGATAATTATATATTGATATTTCCCAATTTGTTATATTATTATTGGGTTAAAATAATATTTAGTCCCTCAAATTTTTCCTTATTTTCGTTTTGGTCCCTCAAGTTTCAAACAATAGGTTTTAGTTCTTCAAGTTTCATTTTATTTAAAACATTCGTCTATATAACTCAATAAAAACCTAAACCATTTTTCACCTATATAGACCAAAACCTATTATTTGAAACTTAAAAAATCAAAATCAAAATGAGGGCAAATTTTTTTTTAAAAAAAAACCAAAGATGGTATTAACCCATTATTATTTGTTCATGTTTGATTGATTTTAGGCCAAAAAAATGTTTAATTGATTAAGCAATCCTATATGAAAATCATCAATCATCAATCAATCAGTATTATATGCAAGCCATAAAGATTCCCAATTTCTATATTTGATTGTATTATTTTCTTTATGGGATTTTTCCTTTAGGTGGGGGTGGTTATACAAAGGTTTTTTTTTTTTCTTTTTCACTTTTACTATTATTCCTTCCGGTCCTAAATATAAGACTCAGTTGACTTTTTTTTGGAGAGTTTAAGAAAGCTAAATGTATTACATAATCACATTATATATTGTGTATTATTAGATTATATATTAGTTTATAAGTCAGATTAACTGATTTGGAGAAAAAACAGCAAATGTAAGTATTTTGAAATAATTTATTTAGCTTTCTTAATCTATTCAAAAAAGTCAACTAAATCATATAGTTAAAACCAGAGATAGTATGTTCATCTTGTACAACACACGGGGAGTAAATGCTTGTTGTTACTTAAAACAAAACTATAAAGTGCAACCATTATTTTAATATTGTCTCTTATTTATGATTGTCTTAAAATATCTGTCATATATTGTAGACATGATCAATGGGAAGGGTTATGATAACTAATAAGCTTTCTGAAGTTACATATAATTTTTATAATTTTTGCCCTCGATCCCCATCTTTTAGCGTAGAGACGAATGATGTTGATTAGGTGCTCAAATTACTCTTTAAAGTTTAGTTAAATAAATAGTACTCCCTCCGGTCCTAATTATAGGAACACTTTTGCAATGCAATTTATATTACCAAAGTGTTCCTATAATTAAGACCGGAGGTAGTATTAATCTTTCTATTATAAAATCAACTTTTATTATCACGGACAAGAAAGCATTATTTATATGTATATTTTCTTTTCTTCTTTCGTTTTGGGCAATGGATGATGGAACATTATTATATATACACAATACACTGATTAATTAGTAAGTGCATCAAAGTTGGAAAAGAAAGAGGAAAAAAAAAAAGCGGAGTTCGAATTGGTAATTTACACTAACTCTAACTCTATTCATATAGCTCTAGAAATATTAAAATAGTAATAAAATCATAAATGAAATCCTAATTCTAATTTACTAAACCATGCTCTAAGAATCTAAGAGCGGGTTAAGCACTGCTCCGATGAAGAACACAGCCATGGAAGTCTCTTCCCTTATCATGAACAAGAAGGGATGGTCAGCCACAAAGCTTGCTTGGTGCCGACGCGCGCCACAACTATATGACATGCCTGTGACGGTGGCAGCTGCTGCTTCTGTTCCTTCTTCATTGACTTCAACAAATGCCTTTTGCAGAATTTTTGAAACATAAAGCTTGTGGCTATTTGAAGAATCTGACACTTCTGTTAGCTCCCCAGGAGTGAAAGGCAAAGTTAGTCCCAATTCTTTCATGTCGTCTTGGGCATCCAAGTCAAAGGAAAACTTAAATTTTGGGATCCAAATTTCATCAAGTCCCTCATATGATCGTTCAAATTCTTGATTTAAACAACTGGGGTTTGAGTTTAAAGTGCGAATTAGATTTGGTAAGCCGTGCTTCCCATGTGAAAGGAAGAAATGCATGGAGAACTTCACAGGGTAATTGCTTCCACTTCGGTAAGGGAGGGAGAGAACCTTAAAACTCTCAAAAGAATTGAAATTGTGCTCGAACGATTTGTAATAATATCGTTTATGTGTCTTGGAGGTCATGTATGGAACTTCCACATTCTCTCCATTGAGAAGATTGAAACTTCTGGTTCTAGTCAGCATTGGATTAAACTTTTGATCCCAAGCTCCTTTGAAATATAGAGCATTGGCAAGAACTAGCATTGTGGATCGATTTAAGGAATGTGGTGGCAAAATCTGCTTTATGAGTCCATTAGTTGTGTTCTCGACCCATGAGTTCACTTCTCCCACAACTTCCTCGGCCTAGTGAACAGAATCCATAGAATCAGTTAAAAGTTATGAAATTTATTCTCTACATATATAGGTCAAGTTTTTGATGAGGAAACATGTAAAAGGGGGGGGGGGGGACAAAAGGAGAGTTAAGTGCGGACTTAAGGTCCTTGATGCCTCTCAAGTTTTTCCAACTTCTCAATTTTTTTTTTCTTATTTCATTTTATCATTATATTATACACGATTGAAATTTTGATATATGATGAGCAAAAACAATAGTGCAGTTTTCAATTTCTTTACAATTTTTCAAAAAATATTCTAAATTAAAAAGAAACCACACAATTTTAGAGTATTTCTCTTTGAAAAATCATAAAAAAATTGAAAAGTGCACCATTTTATTGCCATAATATATCAAGATTTCACTCATTTAAAGTAGAATCTAACCTAATGATGAAAAGAGAGAAGGAACAAACATTTGGGAAATTTGAGGGGTATTGGGTCCCCATAATCAAAAGAGTACCTTGTTGATGAAGTCAACCAGTTCAATTTGGCTTCTGTAACCATTTTTAACTATCTCTTCAAAACTAGTCTTCAAACCAAAAGTTTTCTCCACCCAAGCGCCATTAGCAAAAGACAGAATTGGGCCTCCAGTTTCATCAGTGCCCTCCACATGCCTTAAACCAGAAACAAGTTGTGAAGATACAGAATTCAGATGATCTTTACTCTGAGATCCCAGAAAGTAGAGAAGCTGTTCTAGGGTTTGTCCTTTGGATCCAGCAGCGACAAGGCTCAATATGATGTGAAGAGAAAGTGGGGAAGACATGAAATTATTGGAAAAACCCTTTTGAATCTGCTTCTGAAGAACTTTGTATGATAATTGCAGACAGAAATCGGTGTTGAAGGAAATAGTGTGTGTCTGTGAAGTTTGTGAAGGGGATGCCATTTATCTCTTGCGCAGAAAAACAAGGGAGAGGAGACAAACGTATAAATTCTGCACATAGGAACGTGAAATTTTTCATTTATTTATCTGAAAAATAAGTCTTGATTAATTTTAACGCCGAAGATTTAAGGAATTTTATTAAATAATATAATATTAAATTAATTTATTGAGAAATAATTCGTGCTTAATTATCACGCCGAATTTATTTTATTTTTTTGGGAATTTTAAATTCTTAATTATTTCGCTTCAACTTCATCATTATTCCGCCCCTTCCTCAATGATTTAAACATAAATAAATAAATTTAAACTATTAAAATCTGATATACATAATTCATAACTATAACACAAATAAGATTTTAAAAAATTAAATTATAAAATACTATAATAATAATTTTAGAAAATATTAAATTCCAATCATTTATTTTTTAATCTGAGGGTGGAGATAAGATTTTGAAAAGAAAATGAGAAAAAAGATTGTGAGAGTATCATCATTTGATGATTTCCTATTATTAATTTACATCTTTGATGAGATTTACCAATATTTTCAAGGGAATTATTTATCACGTTATCACATTAAATGCAACAAATATAATTAAATATAAAATAAATTCAGTTTTCCTATGAATTTATTTTTAATATTTAAGGTAAGATTTGAGATTATTGTAATTTTTATTATTTTAAAATTTATACGGGTAGTGTATATATTTAATATTTGAGATTATTATTTAACATCCTATTACTCTGCCATGATATAATCATCAGTATATCTATTAAATAAAAATCAATTGAAGCCAAGCAAATTACCAATTAATTACGGCTTCTCTCTACGTTATAAGCACATTGGTTTTTGATCATGTTATAAATACATTAATGTTATAACGTTGGCCAAAAAAAAAAAAAAGGACATTGTTAGAATTTTTTTTGAACAGTACATTGTTAGAAGTTAGAACTTATAAAATGTACTTAATATATAGGGATTTCCGTTTATATGAAATACCCAATTTTAATTTAAGTTACTAAACTGAACTTAACAAATCATTAATCAATTGTCAAAAAACAAAATCATAGTTCACCTTAGACATATAAGAAAAAATGAAAATAGAAGGCAGTTGAGGAAAGAAGAGGTCCGGAATAAGGAAATTTAAAGAAAACCAAATATGCCAAAGACCATTTGGTCTGGTAGTACAAGATGTACCTTTGTAGCATCAGGTCTCTATTTCCTTTTGCATATGTAGTAAGGGAAAAAGAATTTTTCCCTCTGCAATAGTGCCACCACCAAAATACATTAGCCAGAAAGTCAGCCATAGCAACGTACGTAGACTAGAGTCTTTGCATAAGGTAATTAGTAAAGAGACAATTTGCTACTTAAAGTGTATATATTTTCAAACTCTTTCCATTGTCTTTATCCCTAACATCAGCTCTTTCGCCTAGAGTAAGAATTGTAGAAAGGGACAAAAATATATTCAGTATCACATAACAATTTATGATATTTCACCATTAAATTTCCCCCCTCCATATAGTTCAAATGTTTTAATTTAAAAATCTAGGGTCCGGCCAACAAAAGCTGGTATGGTTTGTAAGGAGTTAGCTTATAACCGACTAGATCGTGAGGTCGAATTCCTTTGCCAATATTAGAACCTTATTGGTAGACGGTCTGTATAGGTTTCTTTAGAATGACTATTGAAGCCTTTAAAAGCATATTTTCAATTGTATTTTATAGTGTGTGGTGTAAGTTCATGAGAGGAGTTTGTCTCAACTTACATAAACGTGCTTATAATAAATAGCTCCAAATAAAAGCCAAATACCTCTATAAACATATTTTGAGCCTGAAAGCCCCTTTCCATGGTGAGTCCCGGCACCCAACTCACCTAAACTCTTGATAAGTCATCCTTCTCACGTGGATGGGAGAAGTGCAAGGTGAACTTAGGTGATGATTTGTTGCCATTTTGATAAGGGATGGTGAGTACTTTATAATTTTCAAAAGATCTGTAATACTACATCTTGTATTTAATATAAAATATAGTCTTTAGTACTATTTTTCAAATATCTTGGATTAGATCACAGAACGGAACATCTACAATATGCCCACTGAGAAGATTGAAACTTTTGGTTCTGGTCATGGTGGGATCAAAATTTTTGGTCCCATGCTGCTTTGAAATATAAATATATGATGCATTAGGAAGAAACTAATGTTGTTTCCTGTTTTGAGGAATCTGATGAAGAATCTCCCTTATCAGTCTATTAGTTGCATTTTCGAACCATGGGTACATTTATTGTGCAACTTCTACAGGCTAGTAAACAAAATTCAAAGAATCACTCAAATTAATTCAAGCTTTGCAATTTACTCTCTACATTGATGAGGAAACAATTAAAAAGTTGCGGTCAGAGCGCGGGGGGGGGACAAGAGAGAGCTATCAAGTGTAGGTAAAATCCATAAAGGTGACCAATATAGGCACTGATCTCGAGTTTGAGTTCGTGTGAGAGCAAAAACCCCCAAATAGGCTTAACAATGCTCAAATCTGACATAGTCAAATAGTCTTTTTTTTTAAAAAAAAAAAAAAAAAAAAAAAAAAGAACATGAAGAAGAATTGAAGAGTACCTTGCTGATGAAGTCAACCAATACTATTTTGCTTCTATGAACATTTTTTACTGTCTCTTCAAAACTAGTCTTCAAACCAATGTTGGGGAATTGCAATGAGATCTCAAAGAAGAGATTCAAATACCAAAAAGTCCAAACTAAAGAACATATAATAACAAGTGCTAGTGTAAAAAATGACAGCAAGTTTATAAACCTCTCTCTTGTCATTGTGACTTATTGGTAATTTAGTTCATTCCTTGGAAACTCATTATAATTCCCCCATTGTTTTACCCACTCAAGTGACATTGATGAAGCAACAAGGCTCAATATGATATAAAGAGATAATGAGGAAGACACAGTTGGAACCTTCTTGGACTTGTTTCTTAAAAATTCTGCTGTATGCCAATTGCAGACAGAAATTGATGTTACTTGCAGGAAATTGTGTATGTCTGTGAATGGATTGTTTTAAGCTTCAATGTCTTTGCTTTAATTTATTTGATTTGCCCAAATTTATAGGAGAATGGATTGTGGTAAACTTAATAAATATATGTGCCGGCCTCAAATGGATTTTTCATTAAGCTATATATCTATCGCTTAACATTTAAGGATCTTGTTATAACTTACATTATATAGTTACTATGTTACAATATAAATAACCAGTAAAAGATAAAATATAAGAACTCCAATAAATCATGTTATAATCATAAACTATCAGTGCTATGACTCATTTTTCAAAATTTGTACAATGTACCGAACTTATATCTATTTTTTTGGCCAGCCATGTTATTTATTATTTTTTTAATTTAACTTTGGGAGTATCTATAATATGTTGTTAAGGATGAACTTTAAAGAAAACAAAATTGCCCATAGCAATACATGTCAGTTTTACGTTTAAAAAAAACTTAGAATATTTTTTATCCGTTGTCCAAATTCACAATTCTATTAGGCTCCTTCCTGTGTGTATAAGCTAAAATAAGCTCTCACTGTGTGGCAACTAAAATAATCCAAAGATGAATGCAATTCAAATTTCATACAGGCTTGTGCAAGGGAAAAACTTACAGTGGCATATCCAAACTAAATAAAAATAATAGAGCCTAGTGTAAATATGTCGACCTTAAAATTGGCTTGCTAGAACAATAACATATCTTAATATATTTTCAGCACTTACTTTCTTTTGCCCTCTCTTCTAGCATGCAAAAAGAAAGTCGGAAACATACACAGAAAAGCATATTTACTCCTTGAAATTTCACCTTCGACGGATTTTGTTACGGATTTGTTTTATATTTTACACATAAGAGTTTTTGACATTAATCATTATTACTACTACTTTAATTTACCTATAATCATGATATATAATACTTAAATATCACAGGATTTTTGAAAATATAAGAACTTTTTGTTACTCTAAAACTTTGTATATAATATTGGTTACATGATTATAGTCCTGTGTAAATTCGAACAGTATATTTATGGTAATAACTGCTTCAAGCTTGACGTTCAAAAACAATCCTAGGTCAGTCAAAACAGTTGTTAATAAACATACGAATCAACGACAACGAAAGGATTATCGTATTCTATTATTTGTGGAGTCAAAATTGGCCATATATATTCAACATATACCCTCGCATCTTAAATGTATGAGCTTGTTGCCTAATTCAGTATAGGACTATAACAAATTCATTATTCATTAATTAACTAATTAAACTTCACGGCCAGACTCCTTATTCCCATGCGCCGCGCTGAATTTGGTGGTCCAGCCGGGTTCTTTGGTATGGCGACGATGGAGGTATGTCAAATGGAGATTTCGCGGGAAAAAGATGTGATTTTGTTATTTCAAAGTATAGCCATGAAAGTAATGTGGTGGAAAAAAGCTCGGAAGAGGAGAAGGGGAGAGTAGGGCAGAGCAACGGGCGGGTTGAATAGCTCATACCTAAATCTGTAGCCTGCCCATTTAATATTGCTAGGGAGTTTTTAATTATTGGAATTACATAATTAATATCAAAAAAGTTCCTAAGGACTTTTTTTATAAGGGATTTGGGGTTGAGACATTTTTGATATTTTTTTCTTTTCTTTTGGACTTCACTGATATTTTTCCGATATCTTGTATTAAAAACCAGAGGGAGTATTATGATAGGGGTTACTCTCCTAGAAGGGCTAACGAGACAACAGACTGTATTGCTATGTTGTGTAGAAAGAGGTTATACCACCAACAAGTTGTTAATTGATGAGGTAAAGGGCATCACCCAATAAGCGAATTTATTGAGAGAGGTGAGAACCCTTTCCCCTTTAAGTCTCGATGAGGAAATCCTTAATCAAATAAAGAAAAATAAAGAAAGAGGGAGCTGAGGTTGTGCCAGGTGGTGTGAGTGAAAACACCAACACCTCTTTTGGCTAAAATTTTGGCCGAGGATGCTGAGGATGCAAGGAAATATGCAGATGGCTTGGCGGATTAGGTTAGGGGTTGTATGGATCAAAGTGGAATTGTTTGATTAGGTAGCTTTAATTTATTTTCTTGTGAGCAGTGTTCGACGGCTACACTACTAGGTTTGGAGTCCCCCCCCCTTTCTTTTGGCTACGCCTATTAGTGTGCACTTGACTGTTTCTTATATCAATAAAATTGACTTTGTTTGACCCCCAAAAAAAAATTAAAGAGAGCCTAGAGTAAATATGCCAAGTGCGCTTAACTGACTAACTAGCTAATAGATATAGTGTTATTTATATTATCCCATACTTACTTAATGTAAAGCTTAATTATTTTGCTTCTTTTTTTTTTAAGAATTTAGAGAAATTAAGGAAGTAAAATAAATTATTTGATTATAGTGTTCGTGTGTGTATATATTGTATTTTATTAGATTATGTTAAAGTACAATTTTTCGTTTTTTAAGTTTATATCAGTTATCATTTTAGTCTATTAAGTTTTTAAAATGTACTTTTAGTTCTTTAACGTTAACATTCTTCCTTGACTATTATTAAGGTAAATTGTTGAGTCAACAATTAAATGCTGAGAAAGCATGTTTTAATTTTAATCATTTTATATAATGACTTTTAGGACCAAATTGAGGTCAAAGTTGATTAGATTATTATATCCAGGTAGCCACTCAAACTGTGCCACCTGTATTAGGATTACACACAATCACTTAACCCTGTCAAACCACCGTTTATTTGCATCGGGTCGGGTTCAGCGTCATCAAGATTAATGAGCAGAGCTTCCATGGATTCATGGATACAGGCACACCACAAAGGCCTCTTCCCCAGTCTCTTGTGTTAAAAAGGACAATTTTTTCTCTTTCTCTTAGTTTGTTTTCTGGTCCTATTCTCTTGTTGTTACTGTGGTGTTTTGCTCCCACCGCCGGCGGTGCCCATATGTATATTCGGAATGCAATACTCCATCTGATTCATTAATTCTTTCGGCCCATATTTACAAAACCAATTCACCTTCCATCACTTAACCCATTGTTATTTCTTGGGCATAAACCGAACCCATTTCACACTCCCAATTATTCTCTTTTTTTTTTTCTATCCAGCGGGTTCATTACACACACACATTTTTGTATCAAAAAAATTAATTCCCTCTTTTGCGTTTTATATCCTCCGGTCACAGCGGATCACTCTTCCTTCCATTACTTCTTCCGCCACCTCATCCTTCCTTCATTGTTCTTTCGACAGCACACCACACCATCTGCACAATTAATTATTTCTGCTAATATCCACTCCTGACTCCCACATTCCATTCTCCTCATTCGGTCGACGCAAAGAAGAGAGACACCGAGAGCGTGAAAGAGGGAGCTGAGTCCGCGAGAGCAAGGGAGAGTCTGAGAGGAAGAGAAGGATCGATCATTTCATGCAAACCAAGAAACTAAGCAAGGTAAGTCCCCTAAATCTGTTTCTAACTTCAGATTTTTCAGTTGGGGTTAGTTTGGGAGTGAGAGGTGTGATCGAAATTAAGCTTGGGAAAAAGAAACCACTGAATACATGCAAGCTGAGTTACGACTAAAGCTGATAATCAAGATTATTGGTGCTACATGTGCTTAATTTCTTCTGGTTTATGGTTTTGGAATTGAATGCTTGCTGTCTATATGAGTAAGGCGTTGGCTTCTTTGGAATCAAGGAAAAGGAAAAGGAAATTGTAGATGATGTTATTGTTTAGATGTTTATCGGGTGGCTGCATGTCTCATTCGGTTCTGTTTTTCTTGTGATAACTGAATCGAACCTTTCTGTTTTAATGAGCATGGCTGTGACCTCTTTAAGGAAAGAGGAAATATAATACGATTATGGTGGTAATTTAAGCGTGCAAGTTTGAGTAGTTGAAGCCAAAATTATGAAAGTGAGATCCATGTGTAACCATGTGTATTTCTGTCTGAGTAATTAGAGCTTTGTGACAGATTCCTTAAATGGAAAAGGGTAAAGGAAGTTAATCATGTCAAATATATGAGAATTATGTGATGCTCTGTGAACTTTCTTGGGCTGTTAGGAGAAGCTTGTGTGTCTGCTTTTATGAAAACCTTTGACAGATGTTCAAATGTTAAAGTAGGAAGGTTCTAATAATGTTATTTGATTGTATATGTGTTAGTATGATGAAGTTAAGAAGTTATGAATAGAAGGAAACGTTGCTGATTCATGGTAAAAGAGTCAGCTGGGCAGTGTTTATATTTTTGAAATTGAGAATTTTTCTCAGCCATAAATTAACTTGGTGACTTTTATTTATGAAAATAGATTTTTCAAGGTTTAAGTAGAAATTGGAATCACTCTATTTGGATATATCGGTCAAGTTATGAATTTTCCAAATTCTCAGAAAAATTAAAGGATGAATTTTTGATAAGTTTTAGAATAGTCACATAAGTTGTTGATTGTGCTTAACCTTTAAAGTAAAGGTTTCTTTGGATAAAATGAAAGGTTAAATGGCTGAGATGATAATTGTCCTATAGCATATAATATCTAATCAAATAAGTCCCAATGAGTATACATCCCTAGTCATAAGGATATTAAAAGACAAGTATTTTTGGGGTGGGTCTAGAAAAGTCATGAATTTATAGTTATGTTTGGATTGGTTATGACCCATTCTCCATATCAATGATAATTATAGGAAAAGATACTTGTTCAAGGTAAAGGCTAAACTAAGTGAAAGGAACCTTGTGGAAGGTGCTCACATTCTTTGCCCGCCTGTATGAGGCCAGCACCACTCGTGGCTCGATTGAGCAGAAGGGCCAACCATGGGGCTATCTTCCAGGTGGCTAGGCAGGGCCTAGTGCATTCATCATTTTTTTGTATTGAATTGCCAAAATGAATTTCCTTGCGCCAAGGTATTTGAAAATCTTTGAATGAACATTTGTATTACAAGCTGCATATTGAATTTGAACTTGAATTAGAATTTGAATGTTTTATATGCTGTGTGGACTAAACTACTCTGTTTGGTTGATTTACATATATATTACATATGCTAGAATTTGAGATTAACCTATTACTCGGGATTCATTCATGCATTTGAATGTCAAAACCTTCCAATAATCCAGGTCGGGGACAAACTAGGAAGCAAGGTTCCAGGAGCAAGGGGGTAGTAATCGCTTGACCGTAAGAAGGTGGTGGTCTTGATAGAGCAGAAGAATCTTTTTGTGATACACCTTCTGTATATAGTTATTTATAATTCCTTATGACTTAGTTGATATTTTGAGATAGCTGTGTATGACTACTGGGATGTATAATTTTAATTAGATACATATAATTACATAGAAGTAGATAAGATATATATATATATATATATATATATATATATATATATATATATATATATATATATATATATATATGCTGCTAACGATTGCTGCAAGGACAGACATGTATATAACAAGCCCAAATCATGGTGAATGAATTAGTAGAGCACTAGGTTAATTGGAGAAATAAAGAAATATTCTGATAAAACTTGATAAGGTTTTTAAGTATGATTTTCTTTAAATAATAAGTTTGAACCACTGTTAAAATATTCTCAAACATTTTAAATGTAATAGAAAAGCCCATTCGAACATCAATATTATTTTGAACTCTTTATAAAAAGGGCTTTCATTTTCAAGAACAAACCTAGCCTAGTGGTTTAAATTTTTATTAAATAGTACATCAGAATATATGATAGGTAAAGATGTCACTCTATTATGAGTTCAAAACAGTAGGGTGTTACACCCTTCATATGTAAACTAAAATACCCTAAAAAAAAAAAAAGCATCATATTATTAGAGCCATGCTCAAGAATCCAAGAGTGGGTTAAGCACGGCTCCAATGAAGAACACGGCCATTGAAGTCTCTTCCTTATCATGAACAAGAATCGATGGTCACCACAAAGAATTTTGGCTTGGGAAGACTAGGCGAGTCGGCGTCTTCCCCATCTAAAATAGCATCTCGTGCTAGCTGCGGCTTGTTCCTTCTTCATTAACTTCAACAAATGCCTTTTGCACAATTTTTGAAACAAAAATCATGTCACCGTTTGAACAATCTGATAATTCTGTTAACTCCCCAGGAACACCAAAAGGCAAAGTTAGTCTCAATTCTTTCAAGTCCTCTATGGCGTCCAAGTTGAAGGAACATTTAAATCTTGGGATCCAAACATGAACTTCGTCACTCTATAGTTCAATTTCTTCATTTAAACATCCAGTGTTTGAGTTTAAAGTGTGAAGTAGATCTGGCAAGCCAGAGTTTAAAGTGTGAAGTAGATCTGGCAAGCCATCCTTCTCATGTGGAAGAAAGAAATACATGGTGAACTTTAGTGGTGTTCTTCCACTGTGATGATAAGGAATGGCAAGTACTTTATAATTCTTAAAAGATCTGTAATAATATTCTTCATATGGCATGGAGGTTGTTATGGACCAATATATTGGGCCAGGCAGATTCCAGGTCCAGTGGGGAATCCACAGTAAAACCCCTTATTTACCTAGGTAAATAGGGAACCAGGTAAATGGTCCCCCACTACTCCATCGTGCCTAATATGCGGGGACCGAACCGTTAGTGGTGGAGGAGCACGGAGAACGTGGGACGTGCATAACGGCTGAAGGATGGGAGCATTTGCATGGGAGTGAAACCCTAGGTAATCCCTATAAATAGGAGATTACCCACCAGGTGCACGGTAGACACTCTATTTCCATTACTTACTATTCAATCACACTGCACACACACCACCCTCTAGGCGAAACGCCTCCCCTGTGTTGCATTGTGATCCGAACTTCCTCGAGGATATCTTCCCCATAGATATCATCGAGCTAGTGCCCTCCACTGATACTCAAGCAGTGGAAGACCCTTTGATCCAAGATAAACCATTCCCAGCTCACTAGAGTTGGACATCTGTGTTCTATTACAGAACATTGGCGCCCACCGTGGGGAACGATAAATTTCGATTCCCAGGCACTTTAAAAGCCGGTGAAACCACTGAGGATGGCGGCAAGCACTAGAAGTCAGGCACTCCGGTCGGGACAGCATCAGGGAGAGCCTCGGCAGCTTGCACGTGAAAATCACACGGTTCAGTATTCGGATTCGGCTAACCCGGCTCCTAACTATGTCATCGAGGTGATGGAAGGCGAGATGCAGGATACGGCGAATTCTCCCCATCCCAGTTTGATGGCTAGACGGCAGCAGACCAAGGTTCAAGATGATTTCTCTCCCTCTCGAGAAGTCCAAGCGGAACACCCCGATACCCGAATTATGCGCATGACGGTGGATTCATTACTCCAGCGAATGGAGAATATGGAAACTCGTCAGCGGCTGCAGAGAGAGGAAGACGTCCGACTTATTCAGGAAGACTTGGAGCGCCGAAACGCTATTTGGCGTCAGGACGAGTCAAAACGTATAAGGCTGGCTAATGATCAGCGTGAAGGACTGAGGGGAACTTCCGGCGGGATTGCAGGACGAGATAAAGCATGAACCTGTCGGGTAATGACCTCAACCTCGGCGCATACCCACGAAGGGGAGCCCTCAAGAAGTGGCGAAAAAGACGACTTAGCGGAAGATGATTCGGAAGAGCCCACTAAGGAGGAATGTTGGGAGATCGCCTTATTAAAAGAGCGATTAAGGACGCTCGAAAATCCTATCCGGCGTACTGTTCGGGTTGCTTATAAGCCTAGCCGGGTTATCGATATAACGGCTACCGGGGTAGGTGAGGATACTCGAAAGTTAGCGGGGGCGACATTTCCGGGCTAAGGGAAAGCAATCGCCTGAAAATTCGGATCGAATAAGCGAGATGGCGGTGCCCCCACCTCTTAACGTGCCTAAGGCCTTGGTGAAGGGCATATGGGGGAGGATTGCTGAATCGGTTCTCTAAAGAGATTATGGCCGCCGTTTATCCTAAGGGTTTGGATTCCGGGAATTACCGAAATACAATGGTACTCAAGATCCCTTGATTCACCTAAATAACTTCAAGATGGAGATCGGGGTAAAGGGTATTCTTTGGACATGTGGTTCCACGTTTGTTCGCGGGAACCCTTCGTGGGGCGGCTCGACGTGGTTCCACTCTTTGCCGTTCGAGTCCATTCATGATATGAAAACAATGGAGCATAAGTTCTTACTCTATTTTGCAACAAGCCGGAAAACTTGACCAAAGACCGAGTTCCGGCTCGATCAAGTCAAGCGATCACCCAATGAGACGTTGCGAAATATTTGGACCGATTTAAGGACACGGCGCTCCAGATCCCTGGTTTGAAAGAAGACATGCACTTGCATTGCGTGATAGCAGGTCTTAGCAACGTGTCCCGGCTTAAGAAGTCGGTCATGAAAAGTCGTCCCCAGACCCTGGCCGAGTTCACGGACCGGTCAAAAACGTACTTGGAACTCGAACAAATGGAAATGATGAGCCAGGTACCGAGGGAAAAGGGGAAAAGTCCTCCTCCAAAGGGCAGAGAGCCGCATTATCCCAGGTGCAAGCCGGAGTCCCGCGGGCCAGGTCAAGATTCTAGACCCAGGCGAGAGAAAGCGGAGGGGAGATTTGACAAATATACCCCGTTAAAGATGTCTCAAGCTCAAATTTGGAAGGAGGTAGCAACCACGGACATGAAAAAGGTGGAGAGACCCCGGCCATTACGAAGGGATGCCAGTCTCGATAAAACGCGATATTGCGAGTTTCATGACCAACACGGTCATGAAACCGACAACTGTTGGGATCTGAGAGATGCCATTGAAAAGTTCGTGAGAGAGGACAAGCTCCGTCGGTTTGTCATACAAACTCAGGGGCGGCAAGGCAAAAGACGACATGAAGGAAGGAGTAAGAGCCCACCCCCAGAAAAGAAAAAGCGTGAACAGAAAAAAGAAGGCGGCTAATAGTGACGACGAATTTCCGTACGCCAAGTACGATTGCACTACGATTAGCGAAGGTTTTGGCGGTGGAGGGATTCGAATAGTCAAAGGAAAAAGTACCTAAGGGAGGTCTTGTCCATCAGGGATCGCCCTGAGTTCAAAAAGGACTCGACAAAGCCGGACCCCCCGGTGCTAAGTTTCTCAGCGCGGGATTTAGAGGACGTTGCGCCCGGACACTATGACGGCCTAGTTATCACAGGAACAGTGGTAAATTGTTGTGTTAAGAAGATCTTGGTCGACAACGGCAGTGCGGTGGATATTATTCTTTGGGATGCCTTTAAGAGCATGCATCTGGACCCGAAGGACTTGAAGCCATGCAAAACAACCTTGACCGGATTTAATGGTAGAGACACGTCCCCGAAGGGTTACATAGAATTAAAGTTGACGTTGGGATCCAGAGAGGCCTTCAAGTCGGAAAGGGTGAGATTCATAGTCGCCGACTTCCCATCCCAATACAACATTATCTTGGGTCGTCCTACCATCCATGACTGGGACATACTGGCGTCCTCTAAGCACCAGAAGCTAAAGTTGGTCAACAAGAAAAATCAGATAGTAACAGTAAGGGGGGACCAGAAAGACTCACGTCAGTGTTATTTCGACACGGTCAAAGAGCGTAAAGTAAATCCGTCATTACGGAGGAGCGAAAAGTAAAGTCCCCAAGAGCGGACGAGGGCGGTAGGTCGGTGAATCTCGTCGAGTTGGATCTACGCGAGGAACAAAAAATGAAGAAGACCGAACCTAATGGCGAGCTAGATGACTTAGTATTGGGCGCTGAAGCCGGCCAGATTACTAAAATTGGAAAGAGTTTAGAACCCGTGCTTTGGATAGAGCTAGAGAGATGCTTGAAAGAGAATCAAGATATCTTCGCCTGGAAACCGTCAGAGATACCCGGGGTTCATCCTGATGTATGTTGTCATGAGTTGGCAATATCCCCGAAGCAATCCCGGTATCACGAAGAAAAGAAAGCCGGGCGAGGATAGGCGAAAGGCTTTGGCCGCCACGTTGTGGAGGCTCCGCGGAAGCCGGGCCGTCCGGGAGGTGCAAGACACTACTTGGTTGTCAAATGTGGTCATGGTAAAGAAGCCCGGTGGCAAATGGCGGGTGTGTATCGATTATAAAGACCGAATAAGGTGTGCCCAAAAGATTCCTTCCCAATGCCAAGCATTGACCGGTTGGTGGACAACTCGTCCGGCTTCAAATTACTCTCATTCATGGATGCATATTCAGGTTACAATCAAATCGCTATGCATCCGGATGACCCGGACAAAAACAGCGTTCATCACGACAAGGCCAATTATTGTTACAATGTTATGCCGTTTGGATTGAAGAATGCGGGAGCCACCTACGGCGAATGATGAATCGGGTCTTCGAGGACCAGATTGGAAAGAATGTGGAGGTTTACATAGATGATATGATTGTTAAGTCTTTATCGTAACCGACCATATCCAGGACTTGTAGCGACGTTCGATAAAGGCGAGAAAGTTCCGGATTCGGCTTAACCCGGCTAAATGCGCTTTTGGCGTTCCGCGGGGAAAGTTCCTAGGCTTTTTGCGACGCATAGGGGAATTGAAGTCAATCCGGACAAATGCCAGGCCGTCTTAGATATGCAAGCACCAAGGAACAAGAAAGAGGTCCGGCGGTTGATTTGGAAGGTTGGCAGCATTAACCCGATTTTTGCCGAGATCCGCAGAAAAATCCCTTCCGTTCTTTAAATTATTAAAGAAGGACACCTCGGGAGAATGGAATGAAGACTGTGAGTCGGCATTTATCAAGATCAAGCAATGCCTATCCACTCCGCCGGTACTATCCCGGCCGGATCCTGGGGAAAGTCTAATTTTATATCTGGCTGTGGGAAGTGAGGCAGTTAGTGCGGTCTTGATTCGGGACGCCCAGGACGGCCAAAAGCCAGTATACTTTGTAAGTCGAGCCCTGCAGGGTGCCGAATTAAATTATCAGAAGTTGGAAAAGATGGCATTTGCCCTTTTAGTGGCGGCGAGAAGGTTGCGTCCCTACTTCCAGAGTTATACGATCATAGTACGCACTAGCCGGCCCGATACGCGATTCTACACAAGCCGGACACTGGCGGGACGGATGGTTATTTGGGCCATCGAATTATCGAGTTTGACATCATTTATGAAGCTCGGCATGCGATTAAATCGCAGGCGTTGGCGGATTTCGTGATGGAATTCACGCCGGTTCACAACCGGGTTGATCAGCCTGAAGATACATGGAAGTTGTTCGTGGATGGATCATCCAATGTCCGGGGTAGCGGTGCTGGGGTCATCATCGAAAGTCCGGAAGGAGTATCCCTGGAATAGTCCCTTCGTTTTAACCCGGCACTTCAAACAACCAGGGCGAGTATGAGGCTCTAATCGCGGGTTTGTTGCGAGGCCAAGGAAAATGGCGCGAGTAATATCCATGTATCCACCGATTCCCCCGGTCGTCGCTTCCCAAATAGAAGGTACGTACCAGGCCAAAGGGCCTCTCATGATCAAATATTTGGGAAAGGTCAAACAGTTGATGGCAGAATTTGATAGAGTAACCATAGTCCATATCCCTAGAGGAGACAACGTAAGGGCCGACATTCTGTCTAAGTTGGCGAGTACTAAGAGTCTGGAAACCATCGAACAATCATTCAACGAGAATTTGTTGGAGCCAAGTTGCGTGATGATCATCTCAGAGGCCAGTGATTGGAGGAAGTCAATAGTCGATTACCTGGAAAGGGGAATACTCTCGGAAGATGTTTCGGACGCCAGAAAATTGGTCAAAACAGCGGCTTCATATTCCATGATGGGGGACGAGTTATACCGGAAGGGTTTCCATTCTCCGTTGATGAAGTGTTCAGATTCAGCTAAGGCCGAGTACGTACTAGCGGAGATACATGAGGGTATCAATGGTCATCACATGGGAGCCAAGGCATTAGCTAGAAAGGCAGTACGGGCGGGCTACTTTTGGCCGACAATGGCGGAGGATGCAAAGAGACACGTTCAAAGGTGCGACAGTTGTCAGAAACACGGCCACCTCCTTCGGACTCCACCATCTCAGTTAACGCCTATCTCGGCTCCGTGGCCTTTTTACAAATGGGGTATGGACCTACTCGGACCATTCAAGATGGCTCCGGGACAATTGCGATGGCTGGTAGTGGCGGTGGATTACTTCACCAAGTGGATAGAGGCGGAGCCATTGTCAACCATCACCTCGGCCCGGGGTCCAAAAGTTTTTTCAGCGAAGCATCATATCACGTTTCGGAATCCGGCGGAGATTGTCACCGACAATGGAACCCAATTCATAGACAAGGGCTTCCAAGAGATGATGACGGACTTCCATATTGAGCGGCATTTCGCCTCGGTGGAGCATCCACAATCTAATGGACAAGCAGAGGCGGCCAACAAAGTCATTGTGGAAGGGCTGAAGAAGAGAATGGAAGAGGCCGAGTCAAGTTGGGTGGATCAATTGTACCCGGTCCTTTGGGGACATCGGACTACCATCCACTCAGCCACTAATGAGACTCCTTTCAGATTGACTTATGGATGCGAGGCCATGATCCCGGTTGAGATAGGCGAGCCCTCATGGAGGAGAATAAAGGCTCTACATGAGGAAGAAGAGAATAGCCAGGCTATCGCAGTAGAATTAGATCTGATTGATGAGGCCAGGATAACGGCGCACTACCGAGAATTGGCCGCCAAGCAATTAATAGCCAACCGATATAACAAAAGGGTCAAACCCCGAGGGTTTGATAAGGGGGATCTCGTCCTACGACGGGCTGACATCGGAAACAAGAACGCCGGTCAGGGAAAGCTCGCGGCAAATTGGGAAGGACCATACCGGGTGACCGATAACCTGGATAAAGGAGCTTATCTACTGGAGACTTTGAATAAGAAACCTATAAAGCGAACATGGAACGCGGACAAGCTTAAGGCCTATTACGGTTGAAATGCGGCCCGACGAAATATCTTTGCGAGCAAGTGAAAAATGTTAATATCTTATGATGATTCCTTAGGGGAACTTTGTTCTGAAGATTAATGAATTTTGGGTCTAGGAGCCCAATTTTTTTTTTCAAACATAAGGTTCGCCATCAAGTCCCAAAATTAAGGCATGTAGGAGTAGGAGGCATTCTAGCCCGGCTCCAGAGACCATGTTCCAATTAAGACACGTAGGAGCCCGAGGCATTCTAGCCCGGCTCCATAGACCGTTCTCCAACTAAAACATGTAGGAGCACGAGGCATTCTAGCCGGCTCCGAGACCATGTTCCAATTAAGACACGTAGGAGCCCGAGGCATTCTAGCCCGGCTCCATAGACCGTTCTCCAACTACAACATGTAGGAGCACGGGGCATTCTAGCCCGGATCCAGAGACCATGTTCCAATTAAGACACGTAGGAGCCCGAGGCATTCTAGCCCGGCTCCATAGACCGTTCTCCAACTAAAACATGTAGGAGCACGAGGCATTCTAGCCGGCTCCGAGACCATGTTCCGGTTAAAACATGGAGGAGCACGAGGCATTCTAGCCCGGCTCCATAGGACCGTGTTCCAATTAACACATGTAGGAGCACGAGGCATTCTAGCCCGGCTCCATAGAACGTGTTCCAAAGAAAACATGTAGGAGCACGAGGCGTCTTAGCCCGGCTCCATAGACCGTGTTCCGATTAAAGATACGCGTGGATTCTTGGTTGGTTAACCAGTTTCCATCAGTTTATTCGTGAAATGACATGAACTCTTGATTAAACATCCAAGTTTTGAAAGACCACACGACAAGAAAACGGGAAGGAATTGAGATATATTTACCCAATACTATGAACATGTTGACGCTAGAATGCAAAAGAATTCATGGACAAGAAACCGAGTTTTCAATGACATGCTTGATCAACGATAATGGGAGATGTTTCTACCACCTCGGCGGAAATTCGAAAAATGGAAAGCTAGTATTAATCATATCATAGTCATACTTACAAGCCGAGTTATTACCACGGCATCAAAAACGAAAGTTAACCAAAGTGAACGAAAATTACAAAAAAGTTCAAGAAGATGGGGGCGGGGCTGTTTCCTCCTCTTTTTCTTCATCTTCGACCCGGGAGGTACCGGACGCCCTTGCTCGTTTACATATGCCTCGCAGTTGAGACCGTCCGGAGTTAAGGTTGAGGTCGGGATTGAGGGCGCGAATTTGCGCAACGGCGTTGTCAAAGGAGAAAACCGCTGCATCGGCGTACTCGGTCAACCCCGTTTTGGCGACCTAGTTCGGCCTCCTTAGCCAAAAGCTCATTTTCCTTGGCTGCGAGCGGGGGCTTTATGATTTTCGGCCTCGAGATTGAGCCTTGTCTAAGGCAACGAGACCATCCGCGCAAATTCCCTCCAAGCGACGGACATCCGGCTCTCGGCCGCCGACGGCTTCTCCTCCATCTTACGGAGGTCGGACCTAGAATTTCCCAATTCCTCTTCCAAGGTCCTCTCCCTAGAAATGGAAGACTTGAGTTCCTCTTCCCGCTTGTCCTTGGCGGCCTTTAGGAAGGAGAAATCCTGTTTTAGCCGGGCGTACTCCGCCGAGGGCGGACGGGTTGGCAATGGCTTTATTCTGTCCTCGGTTATCTTGGCCACCCCGTATTCCGCCTCGAGAAAGCATTCTCATTTTCGCCTTGGCCGGTGGGCGTACGCCATCCCATATTTCACCTTTACAAGGGCATAAGAGCGAATCAAGGCAAGACCGCGGTAGCCCTCTAGCATCATATGATTCAAGATCTTCTTTAGAGGCTCGGTTAGGCCGACGCGTCATGAAAAAAAAAAAAAAAGCGGGAGGCCTCGTCACGTCCAACACTTCACGGCTCAACCCGGTCGCCCAAAGTGCACCCCTCCGGAAGGTCATCCACACTAAGGCTCCCCAGCACCGAGGTTTCCGCGGTGGAAGCGGGCGAAGGGGGGGCATAAGAAGAGCCGGCGAACCCTGAGACACCGGCACCTCGCTTGGAATTGACGGTCCCGCTGCAGCGTCTTTTCCCTTGACCTTCTTGCGGGCAACATCTCCTTCGGGATCGACACTACCGACCGTTTTTGTGAAACGTGATCGGAGGCCGGTTGGTCAATGACCGCGAGGCTGGGCTTTCTTCCGAGAGCCGGGATCGATTCTTGAAGACGGCAAGTTGTTTCGGTCTACCCATAGCTCGGCCTGCAAGCAAAAGAAAAGGGGTGTCAGAGCAATAAAAGAGGTACAAAAATTTACCATCAGCGTATCAATAACGTCATACTCGAGGTAGCTTTCCGCGACCAAAGGCGTGGTGATATACTTAGCCGGATCTAGGGGACCCTCCAGAGACCCCACGAATTCCAAAAGTTTCAAAAGGGTATCATCCTCCTCGTCCGAAAACGCTTGTGGAAGGAAGTCGTCAGGCTTCAAGGTATGATGATCCGTGGACCAGTAAAGGGGAAACCTTTCCTCGATTTCCCCAGAGTCGGCCCTCCTCACAAACCAGGGGGCCCGGCCGGGAGGGCCTCGACCCGACAAAAGCGGACTTGAAGTTCTTCCGGGACTCGCGAAAAGGCCGAAGAGTCTTCGATCGCGGATGCTTCGGAGAGTGGTCCACGCAAACCACTTCGTCGAGGCGGTCGTCGAATCCGGTCTCCAATGGGGAAAAGAAGGACATAAAGACCGGAACGCTACGAGACAAAATCCTTCTCCGCGCACAAGTTCTCAAAGGCAATGGCAAACGCCCAGCCATTGGGATGAAGTTAGGAAGGGGCAAGGTGCAAGTGAGTCAATAACTCGATCTGAAAATCGGTAAAGGGAAACCTCACCCCCAAAAGTGCGATCACATCCCGGTAAATCCAAAAGAAGTGAAGGCCCTTCTCGCTTGAGCGACCGACATCCACGGATTCTTGTCTCGCGGGTAACCGCAGGACATAACCTACCCCATCCCCGATCCCGAGTTGCGAGAAGATCCCTCGTGGTCGGGGAATTTTTTCCTCGATAACCTTGTGGCTTATGGCGGGGTTAGCTCGGTGGAAATTGGGGAAGGGGTGGAAGTCTTTGGACCCTTCGTTCGAGGACCGCATTTGGGTGGGATGAAGCCATGAACACCTAGATATAAAACAAAGCAAAGAGCATTAGAGTGGGGCCGGCGAAAATTTTTTTCCCAAGCAAGGGATTTAGAAGTACAATGAAACATAGAGAAGAAATGAGCGCTCTATCTCCGTCGAGGACAATTCCCGAACAAGCACCTTCTTAGGTCCGGGATGGTTCTGGTTTTACGGAAAGTTTTTGAATAGAAGGATCGATGTCGGAACCTAAAAGAAGATTTTTTTGCGAGAGCTTCCGATTTCACGAACGAACGGAAAGGCTCGGGCTATTGGGAACACCTAGAAAGGGGCAACAGAAACTAAGAACCCACCCGGCAAAACCCAGAAATGCAGTAAAGTCGAAAGCGATAGAAACCCAGAAGCGCAACGGAGCATACTCAGAAAAAACCACGTGCAATATTATAAGCCTAAGAGCGAAGTCAGAAGCAAGAAATCATTGGGCAAGCGATAATACCTGGTGAAAAAGAGGAAATGCGCAAGGTTGACAGCGAAAGGCAACGGCTTGGATGCAAGTTAAACTCCGAAGCCGAGAGTATTCGATAATGTCAAGAAGGATTGATAGTTTTCGAAAAGAGAAGTATATATAGACGTTTGGAATTTGAATAGACGTTTGGAATTTGAAAGGCCAAGAGTCGCGACGCCGTTAGCTTCCTCTAACAAAATTACGTCTCCCTGCGCCAACCGTCTGACCAACGGAGCGTTTCAGGGGAAACGGCGTGAGCATTAAATGCGCACGAAAACCAAAGGCTGCAATAAGCAGCCAATCATAAAAAATGACGGTTGAGTACGCAAAAGCACAAGAAAAGAGAGCACATGAATTTGACCCTGTCAGACTTAGCCCGGATTGGAGGGCGGTTTGCTAGAACATTAATCCATTCTTGAGGGCGGTTAGTGTTAACTTAGCCCGGATTGTAGGGCGGTTTGCTTGAAGATTAATCCGTTCTTGAGGGCGGTTAGTTTTAACTTAGCCCGGATTGTAGGGCGGTTTGCTAGAAGATTAATCCATTCTTGAGGGCGGTTAGTTTTAACTTAGCCCGGATTTGAGGGTGGTTTGTTAGAAGATTAATCCGTTCTTGAGCATGGTTAGGTTTCACTCAATCCGTTCTGGAGGCCGGTTAGTTTCGGCTTATTCGGCTCATCCGAAAGGGCGGTTAGCTTTTAAGAACGAATGGTCGGAATGAACAGGCGCGAAAAAGAAGCTAGCTTAAAACAAGACTTTCCATTGATAAGTGGATGGTTTTACATAACGTTCATACAGGAAAGTAGACCAAATTGGCATTCATAAGCAGGATTACAGCAATCTTGAAGTAAAAGCTCGCCGTCATATACAGAAAGGATGAAGAGCCCTCTCCGGCCAAAGGAGCTCTCTGAAATGCATCCGCAGGCATCCTTTCGGAATGTTTGGATACGGTGGACCTATCGACCAGTAGGCAGCCTGTCCAACCCCAAACGTGGCACTCCCAGGGGACGATGTTCCCGGGTACTGGTCAATCCACGGAAAGGGCACTGCATGTACCCAACGGACCTTAACTGGGACCCAAATGGAAATATTTTGCCAGGCATGTGAAGCGGCAAATACAGTTGGACTCCCAGAAGCCCGTCGGGGGAGGTGGATGAAGAGGCGGCAAATACGGTTGAAAGTCACCAATGGAAAGCACCATCGGCGGCACCTCAATGAACCTATGTTCCTTCTTCTTAGGCTTCCGCTTCCTCGCCGGGAAAATCTTTAAAGAGAAAAACATAGGTCTATGGCTTGCTTCAAAGGAAATCCCCATTTGTGTAGAATGGATTACCATCTGCGAGGTTCGCATGCCCTTATATGGGCACTGTGGACATTTATTGCACACGAACAGTTTGCATTCTCGTGACATGGAGAATCGTGAGAGCGGTGACTTCCTCTCTCTTGCTAGGGGGCACAACCGTCGAGAGCAATAAATTTCTTTGTATGGGGCAGCGCAAGCGCCGGCGGTAATAAATGCCCCTAATAGGAAGGCGTACGATCAACGGCTAATGTGAGCTTTAAGCGTGCGCAAATTTCGAAGGGGATTATGATCATAAAAAGCGAAAATCGTATCCCTATGAAGATAAAGTCAAAATAAATTATGACTACCAAGCATCTTTTATGACAACCCATATGGGGGCGATATGGGGAGACGCCTAATACAGCCGTTATGAAACCAGGCAGGCATACGGCCAAGAACGTCAATCTCGGTTGCCATAAGGTGGTAGTCATAGAATTGACGCCTTAAACGGCCGTGGTATTGGAACAAAGGGGAAGTCGGAGAAAGTCGGCAAGGTGGCCAAGGCGAACGGCCGGTTATGACCGAGATCATGATAACAGTGCTGACCCAAAGATCACTTGTCGACACGAACCCCGGTCGCTATCAAGGCCAAGAAAGTTTTCTCAAGAAGAAAGCCCATCATCCGTGGTAGAAAGCAGAAAGGCACAAGGAGCAGAAGGAGGCTCCTAGAAAAAGGAGGAAAGACCGAGATATAACTCGGAGGAATGATGGCCGGACTAGTCAACACGCTAATCTCGGCACGTCGGAAGCCCGCCATACCGAGCTTGGGGGCAACTGTTATGGACCAATATATTGGGCCAGGCAGATTCCAGGTCCAGTGGGGAATCCACAGTAAAACCCCTTATTTACCCAGGTAAAT
The DNA here is from genome assembly GCA_019022615.1 of Acacia melanoxylon. NCBI lineage: Eukaryota > Viridiplantae > Streptophyta > Magnoliopsida > Fabales > Fabaceae > Acacia > Acacia melanoxylon. Next base: position 9,530,176 of record JAFJYJ010000002.1, read on the forward strand.
AGGGAACCAGGTAAATGGTCCCCCACTACTCCATCGTGCCTAATATGTGGGGACCGAACCGTTAGTGGTGGAGGAGCACGGAGAACGTGGGACGTGCATAACGGTTGAAGGATGGGAGCATTTGCATGGGAGTGAAACCCTAGGTAATCCCTATAAATAGGAGATTACCCACCCGGTGTGCAGTAGACACTCTATTTCCATTACTTACTATTCAGTCACACTGCACACACACCACCCTCTAGGCGAAACGCCTCCCCTGTGTTGCATTGTGATCCGAACTTCCTCGAGGATATCTTCCCCATAGATATCATCGAGCTAGTGCCCTCCACTGATACTCAAGCAGTGGAAGACCCTTTGATCCAAGATAAACCATTCCCAGCTCACTAGAGTTGGACATCTGTGTTCTATTACAGAACAGAGGTCATGAATGGAACTTGCACATTCCCTCCGTTTAGAAGATGGAAATTTTTTTTTTCAGTCATGGTGGGATCAAACTTTTTACTGTTCCATGCTCCTTTGAAATATAGAGCATTGGTAAGAACTAGTATTGTGTCTTATGGAATCTGGTGGAAGAAGATCCCTTATCAATCCATTAGTTTCACTTTCGGTCCATGAGTTCACTTCTTCCGCAACTTCCACATGACCTAGTGAACAAAACCCATATAATCATTCAAATTAAAAGCTTTGCAATTTGTTCTCTACCTAGGTCAACTTTGATGAGGAAACATGTAAAAGAGAATGCAGGTGAAGAAGAACACAAAGATGAATAATCAAAAGAGTTACCTTGTTTCTGAAGTCAACCTCTTCAAATGGGCTTCTATAAACATTTTTTACTAACTCTTCAAAGCGGCCTTCAAACCAAATGTTTTATCCACCCAAGCGCCATTAACAAAAGACAGATTTGGGCCTCCATTTTCAGTGCCCTCCACATTCCTAAAGCTTGAAACAATCGTGAAGATCTTTGAATTCGAGATCATCTTTACTAGGAGATCCCAAAAACGAGAGAAGCTCTTCTAGGGTTTTTCCTTTGGCTCCAGCGGCAACAAGGCTCAATATGATATCAAGAGAAAGTGGGGAAGACACAAAATTGGAACCATTTTGAATCTGTTTTTGAAGAACTTTGTATGCCAATTGCAAACAGAAATCGGTATGGAAGGAATTAGGGTTTGTCGGTGAAGGAGATGATGCCATCATTCTCTCTTCGGTAAGTTTGTTTTGCTTGCCTAACAAGCTTGACTTTGCCCAAATTTATAGGTGAATGGGGACGTGATAAAATTAATAAACGGGCGTAATCTTGAAGCTATCTATTGCTTAGTCTCCAATCTCTACTAGGGCTGAGCATAGAACCCGCAACCTGGTGAGCCCGCCCACAACCCAATGCAATTGGGTCATTTTGAGCCCGCCCAAAAAGGCCCATAACGGGTTGGGTTAAAATCCGCTTATTTAAGATTTAAATGGGCGGGCTATGGGCTCACCTTCGGGCTGCCCAAACCCGCCCATTTAGTTTTATATATATTTTTATTAACTATATAGACACTTGGATAGTAATACACCATATTGTCATGAAATATTCATTCCCCATTTCCCCATTTAACCATCCCGCCACTTGGAGTTTGAACATCAAAATTATGTTATGATAACACTTGTCTAAATTTAGGTTCTTTAATGTAAATTATGATTATTGAATTTTGAAGATTCATATTTCATATTTCAGAATTTAGAATTATAAATTTGGGTGGATACATAATGCTTATATATATTTTTCTCCAATACATTAAACTTGTCAAATGTAAATGGGTTACCCAAAACCCGGTCAACCCGCCCATTTATATGCTAGCCCGTTTAACATGGGTTTAAATGGGTTGAGGTACGGGCATGGGCTAACCCATACCCATTTAAAGTAAAATGGGCGGGCTATGGGTTTAGGCATGGGTTGCCCAACCCGCCCATTGCTCTGCCCTAATCTCTAGGAAGTTTGTTACGCACTCATTTTATTTATATTTAAATTAAATGTGTAATTGATTTATGAGGCTTTTTCAAGGAAACTATTCACGAAGTTATAAAATCAATCATCAATCAACTTATATCCTTGAAAACTTATAATTCCTAGTTTGGTGAAAAACGGATCGGTTTATATCCATAATTAATAAATACACGACATTGATGATTGTTTTGAAATATTTTCTGATTTCCGAAATTTATGTTAATTGTAACATCCCATTTCCAAAAGCAGTATAAAAAATGTCTCCTTAGCAACCACGTGCCGTGACGACAAAAGATACCTCAACCGCTAGTTTTACGCACCCATCACTGTGCATGCAACCACATCACCCTATGGCCATGTCGGGGTAAGAGCCAATGCTTCGCCACAGATCACACTGTGAGAAACCCCGATCATAGTTAAATTAACCAGCTTTGATACCAAAGTGAAACATCTCGTTTTCAAAAGCAGTATAATTTTTTTTTCATCATATATCATCAGAGTAGAGCATCGGAGCGATTGAGTAACTGATACATTTAATCAAATTGTCGTAAGTCTGACTGATTTACAGAAGTGGTGCATTGACCGAGAGTTTTCAAAATGAATAACAACAGAAGAGAGTCTTCAGTCGGGACTCGTACGGCTACTCGCCTTTCTCCTCGGTCCTCGGTTCTTCCGAACCCGACGCTATGATAAGAGCGAGATCCAATTGCAATTTGGATCTCGTGTAACGGTTAACCTCATGCTTAAATACGACTACATATACACGACAGCGGCAATCAATACAACGAGTCCACAACGAGATGTATGATTAAAAACACATAACCACGTATACAAGATAATAACCACGTATGTAACATAACCTCATATGATACAACAATAATAACCTCGTATGTAACATACCGTGTATATAGCATAACCTCGTACACTACTACACAACAATCATATACAATCATATAATAAACATTAGAGCTAGTGTTACAGTACGCGAACGTACCTTCGTTGACGGTAAACGGCACGTTTTACGAAAAATGGTATTTTCTCGACAGCGGCCCGACAGCGGCGCAACAGCGGTACGACAGCGGGACGATTAATTCAAATATCCCCGACTTTGCTCAGACTTTCTCCAGAGCTTCTCTCTCTAAAACCTCTCTCTAGGCTGCATTTTTGGGGTATTACATTTCTCCCCCCGTTAAACAAAATTTCGCCCTCGAAATTTGGCTGAGGTCCAAATGCACATCGGACCTCAGGTAACGGTTAACCTCATATTTATATACACAGCATACGGAAGATCAAACACAGCATTAATCAACACATAAGTATATAGCATATGGAAGATTTATATAACAACAGTACACATCTCATGTAAAGTTATCTATGCTAACAGTACACATCTCATGTAAAGTTATCTATGCTAACAATACACATCTCATGTAAAGTTATCTATACAATTCACTCGTATAGTCGTCTATCACATATAAGTATACAGTAAATATCATAGTTAGTGTTACAGTACGCGAACGTACCTTCGTTGACGGAAAACGGTAAATTTCCGACAGCGGGAAAAACAGCGGTGTGACGGCGGCTCGACAGCGGTACGATTATAACAGATATCCTATAAGGATAATATTTATCAATATCTAGCAGCATAACAGGCATTTTAGGTACAAATTACCATTTTGCCCCTGAACCCCTAATCGGTGGAATTTCGCGGAGCCATTTGTTTTCGCTCTATCTCTCCGAATTTTGACAGATCTTTTCCCTCATCATATTTTCGAAATATATATTATATTTACCCCTAAATATGATATCTAGACTATCTTGAAAAATTAAAGATAAATCTAGCATTCCTACTATATCTATCGAAAGAACTACCGAAACTAAAGACCAGGGACCGAAGAACTTACCCAGAACTCGGCTATACTTTCTCCGGGCTCTTCCTTCTCTCTAACCTCTCTCTAAGGCACGAAATTTTGGTGTAGAAATGAGAGGAGAAGTGCCTTCTATTTATAGAAGAAGGGAATGGCAATTCGGTAAATAAGTCGAACTTTATCAGATCGATTCTGAGCCGTCGGATCGCACTTCGCCACGTGGCTCCATCTTGGCCCTCCATGTGTTGGATGACATCATCCCTTCTAGAAGAAGATGATATCATGCATGACATCACATGTGCTGACTTACCGATAGCGTTTCCCCGATCGGTGTCCGAATCGCGTAATTTGCCGAATCTCAAAAATCCGGGAACGTTGTTTTAAAGGTTTAATCTTTCTCTTTCACAATACCTGGGTTAACTTAATTTTTGATCCTATTGAGGGTATTCCGTTACCGGCTGAACATTTCGGACGACGCCCTCCGTTACGAAATTAAATTCGAAAGCACCGGCGTCTAGACAAAAATCCTTTGGTTTGAAATACGTTCGACTCAAGACACTAGATTCCTAATTTGCGGCAACTACTTGTTTTTCGTATTACCTATTTTTCCCCTATCTGCATTTTCTCTCTCCTACCCTGTGTCTTAAATACCCCGTTGGTTTCAAAACTGACCTTGGAGACAGGTCACTCAAGGATAAAATTTCACTGGTTTATAAAAAGTCCAGATGACTTAGGCTATATCCCTATATTTTGGTGTAGGATTTTATTTCTATCCATTCTCGAATGTCTTGTTGACTCTATACCGATTATATTATTATTATAATCAAAATATCTAGATATTTTTTCTTTTATTTTTCTTTTATTTTTCTAAGCATAAAATATTTTTTTATTTTTTTATTATTTTTATTTTTATTTATTTAATAATTTCGAATTTCTCCCATTAAAAATAATTATTTAAATTATTTTTAATTCATTTACTTTATACCTTAATTATCCCATTAATTACCAGATTAGCCACTTACTAATTTTTGATAATTTTCTTAATTAGGATAAATCATTATCTTACAACTATTTTACTTACATTGATATTTTATATCCCATGTAAAATATTAAAAATCATGGGGTCACTTATGATCCCAAAATAATACCTAATTTTGCCTCATTATTTTTCAAGGGAAATTATCCCAAAAATTCCTAAAATTAGAGACAACATACTTTCTAATTTTTTATAAATATTTTACTACATCTTGGGATTTATCATAATATTTTTAGGCCATTTAATGCCCTAAAAATACACTTTAGCTCTTTATCTCTCCTAATTTCCATAGTAATTACCTTAGAAAATAAGATAATTATTACTTATTATTTGAAACCACATGTTCACCTATTTTCAATAGGTATTATTTATCGAAATATAATATTAGGATGAATAATTATCCGGGTATTACATTAATTCATATTTGATTGATGAAAAAATCATATTTGAAAATGATTTGATAATTTCTTAATTTCCTTTACTTCCAAATTTCCTGGGATCGTGATTTATGATGCTAAAATAATGTTCCTAATAAATCATGTTACATAATTTATTATTATTATTAGATTGATTAAGGAAAATGATTGGAATACCCTATTTTATCCGGACCCCAACAAAAAAAAAAAAAAATCACCTTGATTCTTGCCATCTTAATTTGGAAAAATCTCCTATGGAAATCGAATAAATGTCATTTATGATGATATTCGTCTGTAATTGAGGTTTATATCAATTATTAATGATTAATAAATACAGGACATTAATGATTTTTTTTGAAATATTTTCTGATTTCCGAAATTTATGTTGATTCATATTTTATTGATTAAAAAAAATCATATTTGAAAATGATTTGATTATTTCTTAATTTCCTTTACTTCCAAATTTCTACGATCGTGATTTATGATGCAAAAATAATGTTTCTAATAAATCATGTTACATAATTTCTGATTGTTATTAATGATTGATTAAGCAAAATGATTTAGATACCATATTTTATCCGGACCCCAACAAAAAAATAAAAATAAAATTATCCTTGATTCTTGCAATTGATAAACCCAAAGTTTGTATATTTTATCCCACCTTATTCATTTATTTTGGGGACTATTTTAGGCTAATATACTCCTTGAAATTTCACCTTCGACGGATTTTGTTACGGATTTGTTTTATATTTTACACATAAGATATATAATACTTAAATATCACAGGATTTTTGAAAATATAAGAACTTTTTGTTACTCTAAAACTTTGTATATAATATTGGTTACATGATTATAGTCCTGTGTAAATTCGAACAGTATATTTATGGTAATAACTGCTTCAAGCTTGAGGTTAAAAAACAATCCTAGGTCAGTCAAAACAGTTGTTAATAAACACACGAATCAACGACAACGAAAGGATTATCGTATTCTATTATTTGTGGAGTCAAAATCGGCCATATATATTCAACATAAATACTCTCTCGCATCTTAAATGTATGAGCTTGTTGCCTAATTCAGTATAGGACTATAACAAATTCATTATTCATTATTCATTTTATTTATTCTTTTCAAAGTATAGCCATGAAAGTAATGTGGTGGAAAAAAGCTCGGGGGAGAAGGGGAGAGTAGGGCAGAGCAACGGGCGGGTTGAATAGCTCATACCTAAACCCGTAGTGGCCTGCCCATTTAATATTCTTAGGGACTTTTTAAATATTGGAATTCCATAATTAATATCAAAAAAAAGTTCAAGGACTTTTTTTATAAGGGATTTGGAGTTGAGACATTTTTGATATTTTTTTCTTTTCTTTTGGACTTCATTTTGATATTTTTCCAATATCTTGTATTAAGAACCAGAGGGAGTATTATGATAGGGGTTCTTTGTCCTAGAAGGGCTAACGAGACAACAGACCTGTATTCTTTATGTTGTGTAGAAAGAGGTTATACCACCAACAAGTTGTTAATTGATGAGGTAAAGGCATCACCCAATAAGCGAATTTATTGAGAGAGGTGAGTAACCCTTTACCCTTTAAGTCTCGATGAGGAAATCCTTAATCAAATAAAGAAAAATAAAGAAAGAGGGAGCTGAGGTTGTGCCAGGTGGTGTAAGTGAAAACACCAACACCTCTTTTGGCTAAAATTTTGGCCGAGGATGCTGAGGATGCAAGGAAATATGCAGATGGCTTGGCGGATTAGGTTAGGGGTTGTATGGATCAAAGTGGAATTGTTTGATTAGGTAGCTTTAATTTATTTTCTTGTGAGCAGTGTTCGACGGCTGCACTACTAGGTTTGGAGTGCCCCCCCCCCCCCCCCCCCCCCCCTCCCTTCTTTTGGCTACGCCTATTAATGTGCACTTGACTGTTTTTTATATCAATAAAATTGACTTTGTTTGACCCCAAAAAAATAAAAATAAAGAGAGCCTAGAGTAAATATGCCAAGTGCGCTTAACTGACTAACTAGCTAATAGATATAGTGTTATTTATATTATCCCATACCTACTTAATGTAAATCTTAATTATTTTGCTTTTTTTTTTTTTTTAGAATTTAGAGAAATTAAGGAAGTAAAATAAATTATTTGATTATAGTATTCGTGTGTGTGTATATTGTATTTTATTAGATTATGTTAAAGTACAATTTTCATTTTTTAAGTTTATATCAGTTATCATTTTAATCTATTAAGTTTTTAAAATGTCTTTTAGTTCTTTAACGTTAACATTCTTCCTTAACTATTATTAAGGTAAATTGTTGAGTCAACAATTAAATGCTGAGAAAGCATGTTTTAATTTTAATCATTTTATATAATGACTTTTAGGACCAAATTGAGGTCAAAGTTGATTAGATTATTATATCCAGGTAGCCACTCAAACTGTGCCACCTGTATTAGGATTACACACAATCACTTAACCCTGTCAAACCACCGTTTATTTGCATCGGGTCGGGTTCAGCGTCATCAAGATTAATGAGCAGAGCTTCCATGGATTCATGGATACAGGCACACCACAAAGGCCTCTTCCCCAGTCTCTTGTGTTAAAAAGGACAATTTTTTCTCTTTCTCTTAGTTTGTTTTCTGGTCCTATTCTCTTGTTGTTACTGTGGTGTTTTGCTCCCACCGCCGGCGGTGCCCATATGTATATTCGGAATGCAATACTCCATCTGATTCATTAATTCTTTCGGCCCATATTTACAAAACCAATTCACCTTCCATCACTTAACCCATTGTTATTTCTTGGGCATAAACCGAACCCATTTCACACTCCCAATTATTCTCTTTTTTTTTTCTATCCAGCGGGTTCATTACACACACACATTTTTGTATCAAAAAAATTAATTCCCTCTTTTGCGTTTTATATCCTCCGGTCACAGCGGATCACTCTTCCTTCCATTACTTCTTCCGCCACCTCATCCTTCCTTCATTGTTCTTTCGACAGCACACCACACCATCTGCACAATTAATTATTTCTGCTAATATCCACTCCTGACTCCCACATTCCATTCTCCTCATTCGGTCGACGCAAAGAAGAGAGACACCGAGAGCGTGAAAGAGGGAGCTGAGTCCGCGAGAGCAAGGGAGAGTCTGAGAGGAAGAGAAGGATCGATCATTTCATGCAAACCAAGAAACTAAGCAAGGTAAGTCCCCTAAATCTGTTTCTAACTTCAGATTTTTCAGTTGGGGTTAGTTTGGGAGTGAGAGGTGTGATCGAAATTAAGCTTGGGAAAAAGAAACCACTGAATACATGCAAGCTGAGTTACGACTAAAGCTGATAATCAAGATTATTGGTGCTACATGTGCTTAATTTCTTCTGGTTTATGGTTTTGGAATTGAATGCTTGCTGTCTATATGAGTAAGGCGTTGGCTTCTTTGGAATCAAGGAAAAGGAAAAGGAAATTGTAGATGATGTTATTGTTTAGATGTTTATCGGGTGGCTGCATGTCTCATTCGGTTCTGTTTTTCTTGTGATAACTGAATCGAACCTTTCTGTTTTAATGAGCATGGCTGTGACCTCTTTAAGGAAAGAGGAAATATAATACGATTATGGTGGTAATTTAAGCGTGCAAGTTTGAGTAGTTGAAGCCAAAATTATGAAAGTGAGATCCATGTGTAACCATGTGTATTTCTGTCTGAGTAATTAGAGCTTTGTGACAGATTCCTTAAATGGAAAAGGGTAAAGGAAGTTAATCATGTCAAATATATGAGAATTATGTGATGCTCTGTGAACTTTCTTGGGCTGTTAGGAGAAGCTTGTGTGTCTGCTTTTATGAAAACCTTTGACAGATGTTCAAATGTTAAAGTAGGAAGGTTCTAATAATGTTATTTGATTGTATATGTGTTAGTATGATGAAGTTAAGAAGTTATGAATAGAAGGAAACGTTGCTGATTCATGGTAAAAGAGTCAGCTGGGCAGTGTTTATATTTTTGAAATTGGGAATTTTTCTCAGCCATAAATTAACTTGGTGACTTTTATTTATGAAAATAGACTTTTCAAGGTTTAAGTAGAAATTGGAATCACTCTATTTGGATATATCGGTCGAGTTATGAATTTTCCAAATTCTCAGAAAAATTAAAGGATGAATTTTTGATAAGTTTTAGAATAGTCACATAAGTTGTTGATTGTCTTAACCTTTAAAGTAAAGGTTTCTTTGGATAAAATGAAAGGTTAAATGGCTGAGATGATAATTGTCCTATAGCATATAATATCTAATCAAATAAGTCCCAATGAGTATACATCCCTAGTCATAAGGATATTAAAAGACAAGTATTTTTGGGGTGGCTCTAGAAAAGTCATGAATTTATAGTTATGTTTGGATTGGTTATGACCCATTCTCCATATCAATGATAATTATAGGAAAAGATACTTGTTCAAGGTAAAGGCTAAACTAAGTGAAAGGAACCTTGTGGAAGGTGCTCACATTCTTTGCCCGCCTGTATGAGGCCAGCACCACTCGTGGCTCGATTGAGCAGAAGGGCCAACCATGGGGCTATCTTCCAGGTGGCTAGGCAGGGCCTAGTGCATTCATCATTTTTTTGTATTGAATTGCCAAAATGAATTTCCTTGCGCCAAGGTATTTGAAAATCTTTGAATGAACATTTGTATTACAAAGTTTGCATATTGAATTTGAACTTGAATTAGAATTTGAATGTTTTATATCTTTGTGGTGGACTAAACTACTCGTTTGGTTGATTTACATATATATTACATATGCTAGAATTTGAGATTAACCTATTACTCGGATTCATTCATGCATTTGAATGTCAAAACCTTCCAATAATCCAGGTCGGGGACAAACTAGGAAGCAAGGTTCCGGGAGCAAGGGGTAGTAATCGCTTGGACCGTAAGAAGGTGGTGGTCTTGATAGAGCGAGAAGAATCTTTTTGTGATACACCATACGTATATAGTTATTTATAATTCCTTATGACTTAGTTGATATTTTGAGATAGTTTGTGTATGGCTACTTTTGGGATGTATAATTTTAATTAGATACATATAATTACATAGAAGTAGATAAATATATATATATATATATATATATATATATATATATATATATATATATATATATATATATATATATATATTTGCTAACGATTGCCGCAAGGAGACATGTATATAACAAGCCCAAATCATGGTGAATGAATTAGTAGAGCACTAGGTTAATTGGAGAAATAAAGAAATATTCTGATAAAACTTGATAAGGTTTTTAAGTATGATTTTCTTTAAATAATAAGTTTGAACCACTGTTAAAATATTCTCAAACATTTTAAATGTAATAGAAAAGCCCATTCGAACATCAATATTATTTTGAACTCTTTATAAATAGGGCTTTCATTTTCAAGAACAAACCTAGCCTAGTGGTTTAAATTTTTATTAAATAGTACATCAGAATATATGATAGGTAAAGATGTCACTCTATTATGGGTTCATAACAGTAGGGTGTTACACCCTTCATATGTAAACTAAAATACCCTAAAAAAAAAAAAAAGCATCATATTATTAGAGCCATGCTCAAGAATCCAAGAGTGGGTTAAGCACAGCTCCAATGAAGAACACAGCCATTGAAGTCTCTTCCCTTATCATGAACAAGAATGGATGGTCAGCCACAAAGAATTTTGGCTTGGGAAGACTAGGCGAGTCGGCGTCTTCCCCATCTAAAATAGCATCTGTGCTAGCTGCAGCTTCTGTTCCTTCTTCATTAACTTCAACAAATGCCTTTTGCACAATTTTTGAAACAAAAATCATGTCACCGTTTGAACAATCTGATAATTCTGTTAACTCCCCAGGAACACCAAAAGGCAAAGTTAGTCTCAATTCTTTCAAGTCCTCTATGGCGTCCAAGTTGAAGGAAAATTTAAATCTTGGGATCCAAACATGAACTTTGTCACTCCATAGTTCAATTTCTTCATTTAAACATCCAGTGTTTGAGTTTAAAGTGTGAAGTAGATCTGGCAAGCCATCCTTCTCATGTGGAAGAAAGAAATACATGGTGAACTTTAGTGGTGTTCTTCCACTGTGATGATAAGGAATGGCAAGTACTTTATAATTCTTAAAAGATCTGTAATAATATTCTTCATATGGCATGGAGGTCATGAATGGAACTTGCACATTCCCTCCGTTTAGAAGATGGAAATTTTTTGTTTCAGTCATGGTGGGATCAAACTTTTTACTGTTCCATGCTCCTTTGAAATATAGAGCATTGGCAAGAACTAGTATTGTGTCTTATGGAATCTGGTGGAAGAAGATCCCTTATCAATCCATTAGTTTCACTTTCAGTCCATGAGTTCACTTCTTCTGCAACTTCCACAGCCTAGTGAACAAAACCCATAGAATCATTCAAATTAAAAGCTTTGCAATTTATTCTCTACCTAGGTCAACTTTGATGAGGAAACATGTAAAAGAGAATGCAGGTGAAGAAGAACACAAAGATGAATAATCAAAAGAGTTACCTTGTCTCTGAAGTCAACCTCTTCAAATGGGCTTCTGTAAACATTTTTTACTAACTCTTCAAAACTGGCCTTCAAACCAAATGTTTTATCCACCCAAGCGCCATTAACAAAAGACAGATTTGGGCCTCCATTTTCAGTGCCCTCCACATTCCTAAAGCTTGAAACAATCTGTGAAGATGCTGAATTCAGATCATCTTTACTAGGAGATCCCAAAAACGAGAGAAGCTCTTCTAGGGTTTTTCCTTTGGCTCCAGCGGCAACAAGGCTCAATATGATATGAAGAGAAAGTGGGGAAGACACAAAATTGGAACCATTTTGAATCTGTTTCTGAAGAACTTTGTATGCCAATTGCAAACAGAAATCGGTATGGAAGGAATTAGGGTTTGTCGGTGAAGGAGATGATGCCATCATTCTCTATTCGGTAAGTTTGTTTTGCTTGCCCAACAAGCTTGTCTTTGCCCAAATTTATAGGCTAATGGGGATGTGATAAAATTTATAAACGGGCGTAACCTTGAAGCTATCTACTGCTTAGTCTCCCGTCTCTACGGTAAGTTTGTTACGCACTCATTTTGTTTATATTTAAATTAAATGCTTATATATATTTTTCTCCAATACATTAAACTTGTCAAATGTAAATGGGTTACCCAAAACCCGGTCAACCCGCCCATTTATATGCTAGCCCGTTTAACATGGGTTTAAATGAGTTGAGGTACGGGCATGGGCTAACCCATACCCATTTAAAGTAAAATGGGCGGGCTATGGGTTTAGGCATGGGTTGCCCAACCCGCCCATTGCTCTACCCTAATCTCTACCGGAAGTTTGTTACGCACTCATTTTATTTATATTTAAATTAAATGTGTAATTGATTTATGAGGCTTTTTCAAGGAAACTATTCACAGAAGTTATAAAATCAATCATCAATCAACTTATATCCTTGAAAACTTATAATTCCTAGTTTGGTGAAAAACGGATCGGTTTATATCCATAATTAATAAATACACGACATTGATGATTGTTTTGAAATATTTTCTGATTTCCGAAATTTATGTTAATTGTAAGATCCCATTTCCAAAAGCAGTATAAAAAATGTCTCCTTAGCAACCATGTGCCGTGATGACAAAAGATACCTCAGCCGCTAGTTTTACGCACCGCATCACTGTGCATGCAACCACATCACCCTATGGCCATGTCGGGGTAAGAGCCAATGCTTCGCCATAGATCACACTGTGAGAAACCCCGATCATGGTTAACTTAACCAGCTTTGATACCAAAGTGAAACATCCCGTTTTCAAAAGCAGTATAAATTTTTTTTTCATCATATATCATCAGAGTAAAGCATCGGAGCGATTGAGTAACTGATACATTTAATCAAATTGCCGTAAGTCTGACTGATTTACAGAAGTGGTACATTGACCGAGAGTTTTCAAAATGAATAACAACAGAAGAGAGTCTTCAGTCGAGACTCTGTACGGCCTGCTCGCCTTTCTCCTCGGTCCTCGGTTCTTCTGAACCTGACACTATGATAAGAGCTGAGATCCAATTGCAATTTCGATCTCAGGTAACGGTTAACCTCATGCTTAAATACGACTACATATACACGACAAAGCAATCAATACAATGTCCACAAAGATGTATGATTAAAAACACATAACCACGTATACAAGATAATAACCACGTATGTAACATAACCTCGTATGATACAACAATAATAACCTCGTATGTAACATACCGTGTATATAGCATAACCTCGTACACTACTACACAACAATCATATAATAAACATTAGAGCTAGTGTTACAGTACACGAACGTACCTTCGTTGACGGTAAACGGCACGTTTTACGAAAAATGGTATTTTCTCGACAGCGGCCCGACAGCGGTACGACAGCGGAACGATTAATTCAAATATCCCCGACTTTGCTCAGACTTTCTCCAGAGCTTCTCTCTCTAAAACCTCTCTCTAGGCTGCATTTTTGGGGTATTACATTTCTCCCCCCGTTAAACAAAATTTCGCCCTCGAAATTTGGCCGAGGTCCAAATGCACATCGGACCTCGGGTAACGGTTAACCTCATATTTATATACACAGCATACGGAAGATCAAACACAGCATTAATCAACACATAATTATATAGCATATGGAAGATTTATATAACAACAGTACACATCTCATGTAAAGTTATCTATGCTAACAGTACACATCTCATGTAAAGTTATCTATGTTAACAATACACATCTCATGTAAATTTATCTATACAATTCACTCGTATAGTCGTCTATCACATATAAGTATACAGTAAATATCATAGTTAGTGTTACAGTACGCGAACGTACCTTCGTTGACGGAAAACGGTAAATTTCCCAGCGGGAAAAATAGCGGTGTGACGGCGGCACAACAGAAACGGCTCGGACAAATGGTCGATTATAACGAGATATCCTATAAGGATAATATTTATCAATATCTAGCAGCATAACGGGCATTTTAGGTACAAATTACCATTTTGCCCCCTGAACCCCTAATTGGCGGAATTTCGCGGGAGCTTATTGTTTTTCGCTCTATCTCTCCGGAATTTTGACAGATCTTTCCCTCATCATATTTTCGAAATATATATCATATTTACCCCTAAATATGATATCTAGACTATCTTGAAAAATTAAAGATAAATCTAGCATTCCTACTATATCTATCGAAAGAACTACCGAAACTAAAGACCAGGGACCGAAGAACTTACCCAGAACTCGGCTATACTTTCTCCGGGCTCTTCCTTCTCTCTAACCTCTCTCTAAGGCATGAAATTTTGGTGTAGAAATGAGAGGAGAAGTGCCTTCTATTTATAGAAGAAGGGAATGGCAATTCGGTAAATAAGTCGAACTTTATCAGATCGATTCTGAGCCGTCGGATCGCACTTCGCCACGTGGCTCCATCTTGGCCCTCCATGTGTTGGATGACATCATCCCTTCTAGAAGAAGATGATATCATGCATGACATCACATGTGCTGACTTACCAATAGCGTTTCCCCGATCGGTGTCCGAATCGCGTAATTTGCCGAATCTCAAAAATCCGGGAACGTTGTTTTAAAGGTTTAATCTTTCTCTTTCACAATACCTGGGTTAACTTAATTTTTGATCCTATTGAGGGTATTCCGTTCTTGGTGAACATTTCGTGACGACGCCCTCCGTTACGAAATTAAATTACGAAAGCACCCGGCGTCTAGACAAAAATCCACCTTTGGTTTGAAATACGTTCGACTCAAGACACTAGATTCCTAATTTGCGGCAACTACTTGTTTCGTATTACCTCTTTTCCCTATCTCGCATTTTCTCTCTCCTACCCCGTGTCTTAAATACCCCGTTGGTTTCGAACTAACCTTGGAGACAGTCACTCGGGGATAAAATTTCATTTTGGTTTATAAAAAGTCCGGATGACTTAGGCTATATCCCTATATTTTGGTGTAGGATTTTATTTCTATCCATTCTCGAATGTCTGTTGGCTCTGTCACCGATTATATTATTATTATAATCAAAATATCTAGATATTTTTTTCTTTTATTTTTTTCTTTTATTTTTCTAAGCATAAAATATTTTTTTATTTTTTTATTATTTTTATTTTTATTTATTTAATAATTTCGAATTTCTCCCATTAAAAATAATTATTTAAATTATTTTTAATTCATTTACTTTATACCTTAATTATCCCATTAATTACCAGATTAGCCACTTACTAATTTTTGATAATTTTCTTAATTAGGATAAATCATTATCTTACAACTATTTTACTTACATTGGTATTTTATATCCCATGTAAAATATTAAAAATCATGGGGTCACTTATGATCCCAAAATAATACCTAATTTTGCCTCATTATTTTTCAAGGGAAATTATCCCAAAAATTCCTAAAATTAGAGACAACATACTTTCTAATTTTTTATAAATATTTTACTACATCTTGGGATTTATCATAATATTTTTAGGCCATTTAATGCCCTAAAAATACACTTTAGCTCTTTATCTCTCCTAATTTCCATAGTAATTACCTTAGAAAATAAGATAATTATTACTTATTATTTGAAACCACATGTTCACCTATTTTCAATAGGTATTATTTATCGAAATATAATATTCCAGATAAATAATTATCCGGCGGGTATTACATTAATTCATATTTGATTGATGAAAAAATCATATTTGAAAATGATTTGATAATTTCTTAATTTCCTTTACTTCCAAATTTCCTGGGATCGTGATTTATGATGCTAAAATAATGTTCCTAATAAATCATGTTACATAATTTTTTATTATTATTAGATTGATTAAGGAAAATGATTGGAATACCCTATTTTATCCGGACCCCAACCAAAAAAAAAAAAAAAAAAAAAAAAAAAAAAAAAAAAAAAAAAAAAAAAAAAAAAAAAAAAAAAAAAAAAAAAAAAATCACCTTGATTCTTGCCATCTTAATTTGGAAAAATCTCCTATGGAAATCGAATAAATGTCATTTATGATGATATTCGTCTGTAATTGAGGTTTATATCAATTATTAATGATTAATAAATACAGGACATTAATGATTTTTTTGAAATATTTTCTGATTTCCGAAATTTATGTTGATTCATATTTGATTGATTAAAAAAATCATATTTGAAAATGATTTGATTATTTCTTAATTTCCTTTACTTCCAAATTTCTACGATCGTGATTTATGATGCAAAAATAATGTTTCTAATAAATCATGTTACATAATTTCTGATTGTTATTAATGATTGATTAAGCAAAATGATTTAGATACCATATTTTATCCGGACCCCAACAAAAAAATAAAAATAAAATTATCCTTGATTCTTGCAATTGATGAACCCAAATTTTGTATATTTTATCCCACCTTATTCATTTATTTTGGGGACTATTTTAGGCTAATATACTCCTTGAAATTTCACCTTCGACGGATTTTGTTACGGATTTGTTTTATATTTTACACATAAGAGTTTTTGACATTAATCATTATTACTACTACTTTAATTTACCTATAATCATGATATATAATACTTAAATATCACAGGATTTTTGAAAATATAAGAACTTTTTGTTACTCTAAAACTTTGTATATAATATTGGTTACATGATTATAGTCCTGTGTAAATTCGAACAGTATATTTATGGTAATAACTGCTTCAAGCTTGAGGTTAAAAAACAATCCTAGGTCAGTCAAAACAGTTGTTAATAAACACACGAATCAACGACAACGAAAGGATTATCGTATTCTATTATTTGTGGAGTCAAAATCGGCCATATATATTCAACATAAATACTCTCTCGCATCTTAAATGTATGAGCTTGTTGCCTAATTCAGTATAGGACTATAACAAATTCATTATTCATTATTCATTTTATTTATTCTTTTCAAAGTATAGCCATGAAAGTAATGTGGTGGAAAAAAGCTCGGGAGGGGAGAAGGGGAGAGTAGGGCAGAGCAACGGGCGGGTTGAATAGCTCATACCTAAACCCGTAGCCTGCCCATTTAATATTGCTAGGGACTTTTTAAATATTGGAATTCCATAATTAAATCAAAAAAATTCCTAAGGACTTTTTTATAAGGGATTTGGGGTTGAGACATTTTTGATATTTTTTCTCTTCCTTTGGACTTCATTGATATTTTTCCATATCTTCTATTAAGAACTAGAGGGAGTATTATGATAGGGGTTACTCTCCTAGAAGGGCTAGCAAGACAGCAGACTGTATTGCTATGTTGTGTAGAAAGAGGTTATGCCACCAACAAGTTGTTAATTGATGAGGTAAAAGGCATCACCTAATAAGAAGGAAAACACAATTTCAAATATGAGGAAGCGAATTTATTGAGAGAGGTGAGAATCTTTACCTTTTAAGTCCCAATGAGGAAAACCTTAATCAAGTCAAGAAAAAGAAAGAAAGAGGGAGGTTGTGCCAGGTGGTGTGAGTGAAAACACCAACACCTCTTTTGGCTAAAATTTTGGCCAAGGATGCTGAGGATGCAAGGAAATATGCAGATGGCTTGGCGGATTAGGTTAGGGGTTGTATGGATCAAAGTGGAATTGTTTGATTTCGCTGGTTGTCTCAGTAGAGTATTGATTAGGTAGCTTTAATTTATTTTCTTGTGAGCAGTGTTCGACGGTTGTACTACTAGGTTTGGAGTGTCCCCCCCCCCCCCCCCCCCCCCCCCCCCCCCCCCCCCCCAACTCTCCTCTTTTTGGCTACGCCTATTAGCGTGCACTTGACTGTTTTTTACATCAATAAAATTGACTTTGTTTGACCCCCCCAAAAAAAAATTAAAGAGAGCCTAGAGTAAATATGCCAAGTGCGCTTAACTGACTAACTAGCTAATAGATATAGTGTTATTTATATTATCCCATACCTACTTAATGTAAATCTTAATTATTTTGCTTTTTTTTTTTTTTTTTTTAGAATTTAGAGAAATTAAGGAAGTAAAATAAATTATTTGATTATAGTATTCGTGTGTGTGTATATTGTATTTTATTAGATTATGTTAAAGTACAATTTTCATTTTTTAAGTTTATATCAGTTATCATTTTAATCTATTAAGTTTTTAAAATGTACTTTTAGTTCTTTAACGTTAACATTCTTCCTTAACTATTATTAAGGTAAATTGTTGAGTCAACAATTAAATGCTGAGAAAGCATGTTTTAATTTTAATCATTTTATATAATGACTTTTAGGACCAAATTGAGGTCAAAGTTGATTAGATTAATAGATATAGTGTTATTTATATTATCCCATACTTACTTAATGTAAAGCTTAATTATTTTGCTTTTTTTTAAATTTAGAGAAATTAAGGAAGCAAAATAAATTATTTGATTATAGTATGCGTGTGTGTGTATATATTGTATATTAATAGATTATGCTTGAAGAAAGAGCAGAGTCGCGGAGGAGAATATACAAAACAATTAATAGGAAGAATACTTCGTGCAGTTACTGTGCACTTTATCTAATATATATATTCAACAATGTGAAATTATCTACAGTACATGTACAGCTGTGTCAGATACATTGAACCCATGGAATCCTAACTAAGTTGGTTAGAGTAACTAACCCATACAACTAAGAATATAATTAATTACTCTAATATCCCCTATCAAACTAAGGTATACATCTGTAACACCCAAATGTTTCTTAAACATAGCAAAGGAACGACGAGGAATCGGTTTGGTAAAACCATCTGCAACTTGACGCGAGGAGGGGATGTGGCACACTCGAATATCTCGGCGAATGGCATGATCTCGGACAAAGTGCAGGTCTAACTCAAGATGTTTTGTCCAAGCATGAAGGATAGGATTAGCAGTCATCAACACAGCACTCTGATTATCATAGAACACTCGTGGAACATGAAGCAAACGAACCTCTAACTCACGTAGGAGGGACCTGATCCATAAGAGTTCACCAACAGTAGAAGCCATGCTACGATATTCAACTTCAGTGCTAGAAAGGGACATAGTAACCTACTTTTTACAGGACCAAGAGACAAGATTAGGCCCAAAATAAATGCAATAACCAGTAATACTCCTGCGATCACTACTAGAAAAGTCAATTTTTGCGACGGAAAAAATCCGTCGCAAATGTGGGTTTTTCCGTCGCAAATTCATTGTGCCACGGATAAAGTCCGTCGCAACAAACAAGTGGCAATTGCGACGGATTTATACATTCCGTCGCAATTTGTGACGGAATTTTTAATCCGTCGCAATTGGTCTAATTTGCGACGGATAATAATCCGTCGCAAATTCAAAATTTGCGATGGATTTCATTATCTGTCGCAAATTTCAAACTTTCACACGGATACAAATCCGTCGCAATTGTGACAGATTGTTATCCGTCGCAAATTTCGATTTTTTTTTAAAAAAATTCTTTCTTTATTATAATTTCATTTTTTTCTTTTAAAGTTATATTCTTTTCCATTATTTTTTAAAAAAAAATTATTTATTCTATTTTTAAATTTTGTTTTAAAAATTATATAATAAAATATATATAAAAGAAAAAGTGTTGTATAACATAAAAACTGAATTTATAGTCATAAAGAGTCATTCATAGAAAAGACAATATCCAAAGAACATGTACTAAAAAAGTAGTCTAAACAGCTGCATCATCATCATCAATATCACCAGGATCACCACTAGGAGCCGGCTCCGGACCCTTGTTTTTCATTAGGGACATGATTTGAAGTTGCATCTGCCTAACCATCTCGCGTGTCTCGTGGAGCTCATTTGCTGTCGCCATTTGTTGTTGCCTTGTCCGCTCGGCTCATTTCTTTGTCTCCATTTGTTGTTGCCTTGTCTCGCTCGGCTCACCGCTTGCTCCTCCACCAACGCGATCATCTTCTTCACCTCTTCCGCAAAAACATTAGGAAATATAATAATCTTTTTTTGTACTTCATTTAAATGGACCAGAGAATGAAAATGTAACAATCAATATCAAATGTATCACGTTTACCTGTAGAAACACCTTCAGTGCCAGATGTGGAGGATGTGCAGCGCTTTGTTTCCCTAAGTTGGCTGGTAGAGGCACCGTACCCGAAGACTCTACCTTTGCTGTTAAATCCACCTGCAGCCTGAAAGAATAGACTCTCGTTATCGGCCTGAGAGGATGCGTGGCCGGTCCCACTCTACGAGTCTCTCCCGTGTCGGCCTCGATAGGTGTCCTACAAACGAAAAAATACATTACAAATAAGCCATGTGAAATGAAATAAACATGTTGGTGTCCGGAACAAAGAATAAATGCAATATAAATGTCTCACCGCAACTTGCTGAGACCTGGTGTTAATCTAGCGCCTCTCACTCCCTTCAGATTGCTGGGTATGAGTTCGCTCAAAGGCAGTCCACTCAACATCTTCTGGAGGAACTTCCCCAGAAAGTGCCTGCAAACACAAAGTATGACCATTAATAAATTGTTTCAAAGTACAAAATATTGAATACTTTAATAGAAAAAACGTGTACTCACAACTTTCCGTTTATGCTCACTCTGTGGAATGGAGCCGGCATATGAAGGTCCTTCTGTTTGGCCATATTTTGCTTATTTTTCTGACTTCTATTTTTAAATTTCTCATCGACAGCCCAATTTTGAAGTAATTGGCCTGCCACATCAGGGTCAATCCAATCTTGCTTGCCCGACGTTTGCCATCTACTCAATATCCCATATGCAGGGAAATCATTTATCGTCCACATTAAGGCAGCACGCATTGTGAAATTCTGGCTCAATGATATATCATACGTTAGAACCCCCTCACTCCACAACATCTTCAACTCATTTATCAAAGTCCTGAGGTACACGTCTATCTTCTTTTTTGGGTTGGATGGCCCAGGGATTAAGGCGTTAAGAAAGAAAAACTATCTTCGCATACACATAGATGGTGGGAGGTTGTACGGCGTCACAATGACAGGCCAACAAGAATAATTGCTGCCTATATTGCTGAAAGGAGCGAACCCATCCGAACATAGACCAAGACGAACATTACGGGGATCCATAGCAAATAAAGGATTCGCCTCGTCAAATTTACGCCAAGCTTCGGCATCGGATGGATGCGTCACAAAGTTTTCATCTCTATGATGTTCCGGTGCCATCTCATATGAGCAACCTGTTTGTTCCGATGCATACAATCTCTCAAGTCGGGCACCAAATGAAAGTACCACATTTTGCTTAATACTTGACGGGTCATTTTCCTTCCTTTCCCCATAATTTTATATCTCGTCATGTCCTGAGAATTTACAATTGGTCAACTCAAAGATCTTCCTTGTAATACAACATACATCCTCTGGGGCAGCAATGGATTTTTTCACATCCAAGTCCAAGTTCTTTCACTTTTTTTTTGCTTGGTAAAAATCCTTCGGCAAATTATTGTTTTTGGGAACAACTTTACTTATGATCTGCATCATTTCGTTGTAATTCCTCTCACTCATATGGTGATCGGTCTTCAAGCTTAATGTTGCTAGGTAGCCGATAGCGATGAATATTCACTACTTTCAAAGTGTTCGCAACCTTCCCATAGCGGACATTGCGCTTCTTGAAGCATTTTATAGAACCTATCGGCTTCGGATGAGGATCCTCTCTTATGTATGATGGTTGAGTATGTGTACCGGTCTCCTCTCCAATGTATGACGGTTCACCATGTGTAACGGGATCAAAATATCTGCCGATGGACGGTCCCGCGGCATCCATAACCAATTTGCTCATATTGATTAAGGTTTTATCGATGACTCGTCCCCGTAATAACCACTCGGTGTCTGTCGGACTTCGCCATGAAATTCCCAAAATTCATAATCCTTCATGAATCCATTTTTACACAAATGAATTCTGACCTTTCCCGAATCTTTAAATCTTAAACATTTACATTTTACACACGGACACCTGATTTGTCTACTATAATTATTTGAATGCGCCAAAGCAAAATTGATGAACTCTTTCAAACCCTCCAAGAATCTTTGGATTTAGTTGTCTTCTATCGTTAGACGGTTGTACATCCAACTCCTATCATGATTGTCTTCCATACTTCCTGGCTAGTTCAGTTACTAAGCGAATTAACATCTATCTCAACATGACACAAATATATATAAGTGGCCAATACAACTGGCCACTTATGCCAACCAATTGCAACTTAATCAAGGAAGTGGAAAACAAACACATGCATTGAACAAATAACAGATCCCAGCAAGCAACCAGAGAATGAGGATAGCACACCAGAACATGGGGACATGCTTGTGGAGGGGGCAAACAAAGAATAGAACACTATAAGTATTTTGGTGAGCCTATCAACCGATGTGCAGCTTAACAATGAGTAGTGTATCATCTTGAGCACAAAATAAAATATCGTATGAACTAAGTATTGTATATTAAAGACCACAATCGAGTTATATACCTCAAAACTAGGCATGATTTACAATCACCAAACATATACGAGAATTTTCCATAACAATTTTCCGGTAGCCTTCACCAATTTTCCATATACGAGAATTTTTCATAAGTAATAAATATGACTAATTTTTTCAATTTTTATCTATACTAATTTCTATAACAAATAATGTAAATAATGTGGTGAAAAAAAAATGAAACACGGCTTTACGGAACACGGGGAGTGGGGGTGGGAGCCGGGGGCGCCGGAGTGTGGGGGGGAGCGGGGGCGCCGGAGTGGGGGAGGGAGATGGGGCGCCGAAGCCGGGGGGGGGGGGTGGGCGGGTGGTGTAGGGGGGGGCTGGTGGGGCGGGGGGTGGCGAGGGAGCCGGGGGGAGAGGGGAGGAGGGGGGGGGGGGGCTGGCCGGAGGGGGAGCTGGGGGGGAGGGGGAGGGGGGGGGGGGCCGGCGAGGAGCTAGGGGGAGGGGAGCTGGGGCGGGGGCTGTCCGCGGAGGGAGCCGAGGGGGAGGGGGCGGCGGCGAAATCGGGAGAGTGAAGGAGAATCACGAACAAGGGCCCTAATTAACGGATTTTGTGACGGATTAATTTTCCGTCGCAAAATCCGCTTTTTGCGACGGAATATATATTCCGTCGCAAAAAGCAACGTTCCTTTTAGCGACGGATTTCTTATCCGTCGCTAAAAGACAAACCTGGCGGCCTTTTTGGCCGCCAGTTAGCGACGGATGAAGAATCCGTCGCAGGCAATTGCGACGGAACACTATCCGTCGCAAAAAGCATCCAATGGCGGCCTTTTTGGCCGCCATTTAGCGACGGATGTAAAATCCGTCGCTGCTTATTGCGACGGATTAATAATCCGTCGCAAAAAGCAAAAAACTGGCGGCCAGTTAGCGACGGATCAGATATCCGCCGCTAATTTGTGCGACGGATAAAAATTTCGTCGCAAATTTGCGACGGATATCTTTTTCTGTCGCAAAAGGCATTATCTTGCGACAGAATTTTTCATCCGTCGCAAATTGACGTGAATTTGCGCCGGAAATGTTTCCGTCGCTAATTTGTTTTTTTTCTAGTAGTGGATCATCCCTATTAGTGGCCCAATCAGCATCACAAAAAGCAACAAGAGTGGGACTCAAAGAAGGTTTGAAAAGTAAACCATGAGAAATAGACCCAGCAAGGTAACGAAGAATGCGTTTCACGGCCTTCCAATGTTCCAAATATGGTTCTTGCATAAATTGACAGACCTTACTGACAGCAAAACTAATTTCAAGATGGGTAATAGTGGCATATTGAAGAGATCCCACAACGTTGCAGTAGTGAGAAACATCACCAAACAATTGAGTCCTTGTCTTGACAAGAATAGTGCCAGAGGACATGGGAGTAACATCTGGACGGGCCTTGATAAAGCCAGCCTTAGCCAACAACCCAAGAATATACTTAGCTTGGGAAAGAAAAAGAGAACCATCCGAAAGTCGCTTGACTTCAATGCCCAGAAAATAGTGCAAGGAGCCAAGGTCCTTCAGGGCAAACTAAGCATGTAAGGCTGAAATGAGAGCAGGAATAGCAGGAGGAGAATTACCTATGAGTATAATGTCATCAACATACACCAACACATAGGTCACCTCAGAAGCAGTCTTGCGGATGAAAAGGGACTGATCACACTTACTATTGGAGAAACCAAATTGGTTTAAAGCGATGCCAAGACGCTCAAACCAGGCACGAGGAGCCTGCTTAAGGCCATATAATGCTTTATCAAGCTTACAAACTAAGGACTAATCTTGAGTTTCAAAACTGGGAGGCTGATCCATGTAAACCTCTTCATGAAGAAACCCATTCAGAAACGCATTATTCACGTCAATCTGTCGAATAGGCCAACGACGAGCCACGGCCAGAGAGAGAACCAGTCGAATGGTCACAGGCTTAATAACAGGGCTAAATGTTTCCTTGAAGTCAAAACCTTCTTGTTGATGAAAACCCTTAGCCACAAGGCGAGCTTTATTCTTCCAAGTACCATATGGGAACGTCTTCTTCTTAAAAACCCATTTGCACCCAATAGCAGATCTGTTAGGTGGAAGAGGTACCAATTGCCACGTATTATTGGCCATTAAGGCTACATACTCAGCATCCATGGCAGATTTCCACTCTAGATAGCTAAGAGCATGAGAAACATATGTAGGTTCATCAGTAGAAGTATCAACAATAAGAGCTTTAGGTTTGAAAATACCATTCATAGACCTAGTGACCATCCGAGGAGGCTCCGAAACTAGCTGAGGAGGCTCTGGAATTGTAGCAGAAGAAGCAGCACTTAGAGATGATGAAGAAGGAGTGGAACATGTAGCTGAACCAGATTCAGGAGTATTAACCAGACCAGTACCATCTAGAGAGCCAGGAGCAGCTGCAGGAGACAAACCAGGAGAACCAGCCAAATCAGACTGAAAACAAGGAGGATTACCAGGTGGCAAAACAGCATCTGATGCGTGGGAAGCAATAGAGGAGGAACGAACAAGTCTACTATAAGGAAATTCACTTTCATTGAAGACGACATCCCGAGAAATGTAAGTGCGACCACAAGGATCCCAACACCGATAGCCCTTATGAACAAGACTATAACCAATGAAAATGCATTGGACAGACCGATTCTGCAACTTATGACAATTATAAGGACGTATATGAGGAAAACAGAGGCAGCCAAACGTTCGTAAGTGACGAAAACCAGTTGCCCGACCAAATAACTGCTGAAAGGGAGAACTTCCTGCCAAAACTCGTGAAGGCAATCTGTTAGTAAGATAAACAGCAGTATGAAAAGCCTATGGCCAAAGAGTAAAGGGCAAACCAGCGTTTCCTAGGAGAGTAAGACCAATTTCAATGATCGTGCGATGTTTACGTTCAGCAACACCATTCTGCTCATGAGTGTAAGGACAACTCAGACGATGGAGAATACCATGGTCATGTAGAAACTTACCAATTTTCAAGAACTCAGCTTCAGAATCAGATTGAACAGCAAGAATAGAAGCACCAAACTGTAACTCAACCATAGTCTTAAAATGCAAAAAAGTCGAGTAGGCCTCAGATTTAGCACGAAGTGGATAAAACCACACATAGCGACTAAAAGCATCAGTAAAGTGTATATAGTACTTATAACCATCAAGTGAGGTATGTGGTGCAAGACCCCAGATATCAGTGTGAATGAGTTGTAATGGCTTTGTATATTTAGTTAGGGAAGTGGGAAAGGGTTGTTTATGAGACTTAGCAACACAGCAAGAATTGCAGAAATCAAAAGAGGAATTCTTATTATTAGAAACATTACACAACTTCATTATTTGAGAAACAACCGGGGAAGATGGATGACCTAGCCTGTTGTGCCAAATCCTAAATGAGGAAACAGCAGAGGAATTAACAAAAGAACAAGCATTACAATTAATTTGCAACACAGAATCTGAAGTAGGTGAAGTTGTGAGGAAAGCAGTTGGAGATGGCTTGACACGTTGAAGTGATCAAAGTTGATGAAGAATCTCTCGAAGAGGATAGAGTCCAGTTTTGGTATATCCTTGAAAAAGTTCTTTACGGGTTTGTAGATCCTTGATAACATAGACATTAGAAAAGAAGGCAATGAGAATGTTGTTATCAAGGCACAGACGATAGATACTCAACAAATTCTTAGAAATGGAAGGAGCATGTAAGATATCAGTTAAAGTAAGGGCAGACGTAGGAGAAACAGGAATAGAGGAATTTCCAGAACAACTAACTGATAAATCGAAGCCATCACCAACAGAGATAGAATTGTGTTTGACACTACCTAACTTGTCCGAAATATTGCGATCATCATGAGTGACATGACTCGTAGCTCCTGAGTCCAAATACCAATCAGGATCCACCACATAATCAGTGGAGACAAGATGTGCACTCTGAGATTTAGAACCTCCTTTGTTGTCTGAGATGGTGAGAGACTGAAACTCATCATCATAGCGGTACCAGCAAGATCGAGCTTCATGACCATTTTTCTTGCAAATCTGACACAGACTACCAGACCGAGTAGATGAATCAGTAGAGTCATTAGAAGAGGAACGAGGCATACCAGATCCACGAGACCGAGGCCAACCACCACCATAACCGCCAGAACCACGACGGCCACGAGAATAACCACGGCCAGAACCACGAGTGTGAACGACATTGGCAGTGGCAGGAATTTCAGATGAACGATGATGGCGCTCAAGATGAATTTCTTGAGAGAGGAGCAGAGCTTCAATCTCATCTACCGAATATGGCTCCTTGCGTGAGGTCACAGAGGTGACAAATGGATCATATTCTTCTGGTAAGCCTTCAAGAATTTGATCAATGTAATCCGATTCAGAGATCGGATAGCCAATAGCAACCAGAGAGTCGACCGTACCTTTCAATTTCAACAAATAAGCATTAACAGACAGATTTTGCAATTTGATGGTCTTGAGATGAGTATTGAGTTGTCAGAGTTTGGCTTTGGTCTGAGAGGTGAAATGAGTCTGAAGCTTCGCCCAAATCTTTAGAGACGACTCATAGCCAACAACGCAAGTGAGAACTCCTTCGGACATCGAACAAGTCATCCAAGACATGAGAAGATGATCTTGACGCTCCTAGTCAAGAAACTGAGGATTGATTACAAATCCTTCACCGCATCGCCGGTGGCGAGATATTCAGCCGGTGGTTTGACACTTTTGTCAATAAATTGCTACAAATCGTGACCTTGGATCGCTATCAAGATCTGTTGCTTCCAGAGGAGATAGTTGTGCTCCTCGATCTTCACTGAAACGAGATGCGAGAAAGTGACTACGTCCTTGCGCTAAATGGAGAAGGAACCAGTAGATCTGGAGCTTTGTTGCGTCAAAGAAAGAGAAGGGTTTGGCTCTGATGCCATGAAGAAAAAGTAGAGTCGCAAAGGAGAATAGACAAAACAATTAATGGGAAGAATACTTCGTGCAGTTAGTGTGCACTTTATCTAATATATATATTCAACAATGTGAAATTATCTACAGTACATGTACAGCTGTGTCAGATACATTGAACCCATGGAATCCTAACTAAGTTGGTTAGAATAACTAACTCATACAACTAAGAATATAATTAATTACTCTAATAATGCTAAAGTACAATTTTCGTTTTTTAAGTTTATATCAGTTATCATTTATTCTATTAAGTTTTAAAAATGTACTTTTAGTTCTTTAACGTTAACATTCTTTCTTGACTATCATTAAGGTAAATTGTTGAGTTAACAATTAAATGCTGAGAAAGCATGTTTTAATTTTAATTATTTTATATAATGATTTTTAGGACCAAATTGAGGTCAAAGTTGATTAGATTATTATATCCAGGTAGCCACTCAAATTGTGCCACCTGTATTAGGATTACACACAATCACTTAACCCTGTTAAACCACCGTTTATTTGCATGGGTCGGGTTCAGCGTCATCAAGATTAATGAGCAGAGCTTCCATGGATTCATGGATACAGGCACACCACAAAGGCCTCTTCCCCAGTCTCTTGTGTTAAAAAGGACAATTTTTTTCTCTTTCTCTTAGTTTGTTTTCTGGTCCTATTCTCTTGTTCTCAGTGTGTTGACTTGATATTCAAAGGGGATTGACCTCCAGACATGATACCCACAGAGATGACGATGTTGAACTCATGAATCCTTCCATGGAAGGTCTTGGTACCTCTCATAGGCCCTTGGTACCTCTCAATCTTTTTACAAATTTAGAAGACTTCTGGGGGTTTTACAAATTCAAATGGAATTTTCCCTAAAATATTCCATTATTTGAGGAGCCACGTTGGCCATATATACAACAGAAATACTTCCACCAGTCATGAAAATATGAGCTTGTTACCCAATTCAGTGCATGACCACAACACACTCTTTAACTAACTCTTTGTATTCAAGACAAGAGGAAATACATAGGAAAGACAAAAACAGATGAACTTAGTTTAAAACCGTTCAAGACAAGAGGAAATACATAGGAAAGACAAAAATAGATGAACTACTTAGTTTAAAACCGTTCGAGTATAAATATTCCAATTCACACCACTAGTCTTCCTCACTGTAAGTATCACATTAGAGCGATGTTTAAGAATCCAAGAGCGGGTTAAGCACTGCTCCGATGAAGAACACAGTCATGGAAGTCTCTTCCCTTATCATGAACACGAAGGGATGGTCAGCCACGAATGTTGGCAAGGGCCACGTGGCACATGTAGGCCGAATTTCAGTTGTTGTGCTGGCTACAGCTTCTGTTCCTTCTTCATTGACTTCAACAAATGCTTTTTGCAGAATTTTTGAAACATAAAGCTTGAAACAAGAAGAATCATCTGACGCATCTGTTAGCTCCCCAGGTTTGAAAGGCAAAATTAGTCCCAATTCTTTCAGGCCCTTTGTGGCTTCCAAGTTGAAAGAAAACTTAAATCTTGGGATCCAAAATTCAGTAAGTTCCTCTCTCCATAGTCCAAATTTTTTATTTAAAAACCTGGGCTTTGAGTTTAAAGTGTGAATCAGATTTGGTAAGCCGTCCTTCTCGTGCGGAAGAAAGAAATACATGGCAAACTTCAAAGAGCTGCTACCACTTTAGTAAGGAATGGTGAGTATTTTATAATTCTCAAAAGACTTATAATAATATTCTTCACCTGGCATGGAGGTCATGAGTGGAACTTGTACATTTTGTCCTTTGAGAAGGTTGAAACTTCTGATTCTAGTCAGTGATGGATCAAACTTTTGGTCCCATGCTCCTTTGAAATACAGAGCATTGGCCAGAACTAGCCTTGTGCGATCATCTATGGAACCTGATGGAAAAATCTCCCTTATGAGTCCATTAGTTGCATTTATTGTGCAACTTCGTCAGCCTATAGAACATAATCCATAGAATCAATCAAATTAAAGCTTTGCAATTTATTCTCTACATTGTCAACTTTGATGAGGAAACATGTAAAAAGTTGCATTCAAAGACGACGATGACGACAACAACAAAGTCTTATCGCACTAGGTGGGGTCGGTTATATGGATCACATGACGTAATTGTGCTTTATATATCGAAAACCAGATCTTTGCATAGATTATTAACCAAAAGATCCCGCTCATTAACCAAAAATAAGGAAAAAAAACAACAAAAGAGATATTTATGTGCAGGTGAAGAACACAAATAAATAATCAAAGAGTACCTTGTTGATGAAGTCAACCAGTTCAATTTGGCTTTTGTAAACATTTTTTACTATCTCTTCAAAACTAGTCTTCAAACCAAAAGTTTTTTCCACCCAAGCGCCATTAACAAAAGACAGAATTGGACCTCCATTTTCAGTGCCCTCTGCATTCCTTAAGCTTGAAACAATATGTGAAGTTGCTGAATTCAGATCATCTTTACTCTTAGATCCCAAAAACGAGAGAAGCTGCTCTAAGGTTTTTCCTTTGGATGCAGCA
This sequence comes from Acacia melanoxylon, assembly GCA_019022615.1. Taxonomy (NCBI): domain Eukaryota; kingdom Viridiplantae; phylum Streptophyta; class Magnoliopsida; order Fabales; family Fabaceae; genus Acacia; species Acacia melanoxylon. Next base: position 9,560,278 of record JAFJYJ010000002.1, read on the forward strand.
GCAACTAGGCTCAACATGATATGAAGAGAAAGTGGGGAAGACACGAAATTGGAACCCTTTTCAATCTGTTTCTGAAGAACTCTGTATGCCAATTGCAGACAGAAATCAGTGTTGAAGGAAATAGTGTTTGTCTGTGAACTGTGAAGGGGATGCCATTCTCTTGAGCTTCGGTGCGCTTGGTTTAATTTACTAGCCAAAATTTACAATAGAAAAGATTGTGGCAAGCTTAATAATACAAATGCCGTTCTGTCTGGCAAAAACCGAAAAACAAAAATAGAAAAAAAAAAAAGTGACTCCAATAAATCATGCTATATTCATAACTATTAATAGCATGATGATTTATTTTACAGATTTTGTGTAATGTACGGAATTTATATCAAATTATAATTTTTTCGGCGGCCAAGTGATTTCTTGTTTGTCTTACTCGTGCATTGTTTTCCCCCTGTATTTTAACAATGGACGTATCTTATGTATATTATCAGGGATGAGCTAATTTTTTCAAATTTTGATCACATTTCTATTAAGTTCCTTCTTGCGTATTCTCTCTCTGATCCTTATTATAAGACACCAACTAAATATTCTCACAAACCAATAAAAACAATTAAAGTCAATAAAGTTGTCTTACAATTTAAGTAACTTACAATATTACCCCTACTAATTGTACTAAACTCTAACATTATATTAATTATTACTCTCATCCACTACCCTTATTAATTATTGGCATACATCAAAAAAAAATTAATGAGCTTTGGAAACAAGCAAGTTCCTTATAAAAATGACCAAATACAATTGCTAGTTGGTGCAACTAAAATAGTTAAATAAATACTCCAAGGTGCAATTCAAATTTCATACGGACATGTACGTGCAAGAGAAAAATTAACACAGATATATGATAAGCAGTCTGGTTCTGCTGCTATTGGTTAAAGATGGAAGGATGATGTGGGGTGATGCGGATCAGGTGAAAGCAGGAACAGCGTTTGTGGCAGAGGTTCTTGCTCTAGAAAGAGCCATTCGCCTGATGAAAGAGCTGGTGGGTATACCTCTGAGGAAGGGGCTGATTATTGGAGAGGAAGATGGAATCTGCAGAAGATCCTTGAAGATTTGATTTGATTAAGGAAGCTAATTAAGTTAGTTAATATGACATATATTTTTCAAAACACCCCAGTCACCTTCCTTAATTCCCTCATTCTCTCTCCTCCTTGATAATTGTTGAGTCGACATCAATATGGAGAAATTAGAAAAAAAAATTGATAAATATGAAAACTTTGTATTATATTTAAGACCAATATCAATTCTCCATATATGTCTTATATTAAGGACCAGAGGTAGTATTATGGTAAGGGTTACTCTCCATAATATGGTAGTTAAAAACTCGATTTATCACTGCGATTTTACGTTTTTACGATTTTTTTTCATTAAAACGATTTTACTAATTTTCCAAACGCTTTTAAGTTTTTACGATTTTTTTACGATTTTACGTTTTACGGTTTTTCATTCTCCTTCTGTTTTCAGGTAAAATCTACATTTTCACTACCATGACCCATATTACTGTGTTGTGTAGAAAGAGGTTATGCCACCAACAAGCTGTTAGTTGAAGTAATAAGGGGTCTCACCCTATAAGGAGAAGAATACAAGTTCAAATGCCAGAAAGCGCACTTATTGAGAGAGGTGAGAACCATTTGCCCTCTAAACCTCGAGGGAAAATCCTTAATCAAATAAACAAAATAAGAAAAGAAAGAGGTAGGGTGGGTGAGGACACTAACACCTCTTTTGGATAAAATTTTGGCCAATGATGCTGAGGATGCAAGGAAATATGCAGATGGATTGGCGGATTAGGTTAGGGGTTGTATGGATCAAAGTGGAATTGGTTTATTTGGCTGGTTGTCTCAGTAGAGTATTGATCACATCCTAAACACTTTGTAGGCAAACGATGATTACAGATATTGAGTTTTTCTATAGTTGTCATGTTTGTATTGCTGATCTGATTACAGATATTGAGTTTTTCTATAGTTGTCATGTTTGTATTGCTGATCTTCGCTTGAACAGGAACCTGTACCATTCAATTTTCAGCCAATGGCTGGACTCCGATGGCTGGCTATCAGGGCTCTGACGCTGGCGGACAGAACTTTGATGACAACTTGAGTAATGAAATTGACTTCTTTAGCTTCTTTAGCCCTATCAAGCATCGTTGACAAGTTGAATAAAGACAATAACAATGTAGTATTGGAAATAACAACTTGAATGTAGCCATTAACAACCTCAAGAGCAAAAGTTATTAATCGTTTTACTCAAGTTGTCATTGTCTTTATTGAACTTGTCAAAGACGCCAGATAGGGCTTGTAGAGTTCAAGTAGTCAATCTCATTACTTAAGTTGTCATTGGAGCTCTGACTGGTGGGGTGATGCCGGCCACCAAAGCTCCAACACCAACAAGGGTTTTTTCTTTTTTAAATAAACAAAAAATTGAGGGCATTTTTATAAAAGCATAACATTTCAAAAATCCATGATAGTCCCTTAAGACTTATTTGTGATTTCCATATGTTAACAAATTTTTTAGAGTTTTACAAATGCAAATGATATTTATTTATAATTTTTCCAATATAGTCCTGTGATAATTCCAACAGTTACTTTATAATAATAACAGCTTCAACCTTGAAGTGAAAAAAGGAAAGAAAAAAAATCCCAAATCATAATCGGTCAAAATAATTTTAAAATACACAACAATCAATCACGAAAAGATTATAAAATATTCCATTATTTGAGGAGCCAAGTTGGCCATATATACAACAGAACTGCTTCCTTCAGTCCTGAAAATATGAGCTTGTTACCCAATTCAGTGTATGACCACAACACACTGTTTAACTAACTCTTGGCATTCAAGACAAGAGGAAATACATAGGAAAGACAAAAACAGATAAACTTAGTTTAAAACCATTCAAGTATAAATATTCCAATTCACACCACTAGTCTTCCTCACTGTAAGTATCATATTAGAGCCATGCTTAAGAATCCAAGAGCGGGTTAAGCACTGCTCCGATGAAGAACACAGCCATGGAAGTCTCTTCCCTTATCATGAACACAAACGGATGGTCAGCCACGAATGTTGGCACGGGCCACCTGCCACATTGAAGCTGAAAAACAGCTGCTGTGCTGGCTGCAGCTTCTGTTCCTTCTTCATTGACTTCAACAAATGCTTTTTGCAGAATTTGAGAAACATGAAGCTTATAACAAGAAAAATGATCTGACACTTCTGTTAGCTCCCCAGGATTGAAAGGCAAAATTAGTCCCAATTCTTTCAAGCCTTTTGTGGCTTCCAAGTTGAAGGAAAACTTAAATCTTGGGATCCAAAATTCAGTAATTTCCTCTCTCCTTAGTTCAAATTTTTTATTTAAAAATCTAGGCTTTGAGTTTAAAGTGTGAATCAGATTTGGCAAGCCATCCTTCTCATGCGGAAGAAAGAAATACATGGCAAACTTCAAAGAGCTGCTACCACTTTGGTAAGGAATGGTGAGTACTTTATAATTCTCAAAAGAATTGTAATAATATTCTTCACGTGGCATGGAGGTCATGAATGGAACTTGTACATTCTGTCCATTGAGAAGGTTGAAACTTCTGATTCTAGTCAGTGACGGATCAAACTTTTGATCCCATGCTCCTTTGAAATATAGAGCATTGGCAAGAACTAGCCTTGTGCAATCATCTAAGGAACCTGATGGAAGAATCTCCCTTATGAGTCCATTAGTTGCATTTTCAACCCAGGAACTCACCTCTTGTGCAACTTCCTCAGCCTAGTGAACAAAATCCATAAAATCAATCAAATTAAAGCTTTGCAATTTATTCTCTACATAGTCAACTTTGATGAGGAAACATGTAAAAAGCTGCATTCAAAGAGACAATGGCGATGACGACAACAACAAAGCATTATCCTACTAGCTGGGGTCGACTACATGGATCGCATGATGCAATTGTGCTCTATCGGAAACCAAATTCTTGGATAGATTATTAACCAAAAGATCTCGCTCTATAACCAAAAGAAAGGGGGGGGGGGGGGAAATACGAAAGAGAGATTTAAGTGCAGGTGAAGAACACAAAGAAATAATCAAAGAGTACCTTGTTGATGAAGTCAACCAGTTCAATTTGGCTTTTATAAACATTGTTTACTATCTCTTCAAAACTAGTCTTCAAACCAAAAGTTTTTTCCACCCAAGCGCCATTAACAAAAGACAGAATTGGACCTCCATTTTCAGTGCCCTCTTCATTCCTTAAGCTTGAAACAATATGTGAAGATGCTGAATTCAGATCATCTTTACTCTTAGATCCCAGAAACGAGAGAAGCTGCTCTAAGGTTTTTCCTTTGGATGCAGCAGCAACAAGGCTCAATATGATATGAAGAGAAAGTGGGGAAGACACGAAATTGGAACCCTTTTCAATCTGTTTCTGAAGAACTCTGTATGCCAATTGCAGACAGAAATCAGTGTTGAAGGAAACAGTGTTTGTCTGTGAAGGGGATGCCATTCTCTTGAGCTTCGGTGCGCTTGGTTTAAATGACTAGCCCAAATTTATAAGGAATGGGAAGTGGACTCAATCAATACAAGTGCTGGCTTTTGGCTTCTTTATCAAGCCATCTATTGCTTAACTTTCAAGGAATTGGATAGAACCTATAAAATACACGAGAACCTCTGAACTAGTTAATCGATTAAAATACAACAACTCAAATAATTTTAATCCAACCTGCTACCAAGTCAACTCAAATTCTTAATCAATAAAAAATTCATTTGTTTTTTAATGTTAGGTTTGGAATTGTCTGTGAGTAAATCTTCAACCAAGAAATCAAAACAAATGATTCAAAAGCAATATTTAAACTGGAGACAGTAATATTGAACAAATAGTAATAACACGCCAGAAATTCAATTTTGAGTACTACTTTGTTAAAAACGTTTTCCCACTTTTGGAACCGTTTGACTAACCTCAGATTTATTTCACTGATTTGAGTCAATCAGAAGCAAATCAAGGTTCCCATAAGTCTCAGAAGTATCTATCAGAAGCCTTGAGGGCTTTGCGAAATGGCAAGAAAATCTAGGTTTCAACTCCCACACCATCTTTGCTTTTAAAAAGTATTCAGTCATCCATTTTCCCCGGTGCCAAGATGCCTACATAAGCCAAGTATGAGAGCAAGAGCAGTGTAGCTTGGAAGGATCAACTTTCTGAAAAATTTTGACGACGGAGATGACGCGATTGGTTACTTCCGACTTATCGAGAAAGGAACCTCTAACCAACTCGGAAGAAAAGCGAGAAGATATTTTGACGCAGAGGCTGAACCGGTACCCTAATATATCTCAAAAGAGGCTGCAAAGCACTCTTGGCGGCCATTGAAGTTCTCTCCTTCTCTCTCCCTCTCTGCCTCCCTCAGTCCCTCTCGATTTGTGCTAGCGAGCGAGCATCGTCTCGCAGAATCGAACCGCGAGAAGAGGATGATCGTCAATCGAAGGGGGAACTTACCGTCGAAGTTTTTCTGAGTTTTTCTTTTCTTTTCTTTTTTTAAGTTTTAAAAATGAATTTCATATTACTCAATGATTTGAGTTGACCAAACCAAAACTAAAATGATTTGAGTTGTATTTTAATTTGTGCAGCTGATACTCTCTAAAATTTCAGTAAAATATATTATTACTATCTCATATCATTAATTACAAGAGTTAGGTGATTTTTTTAACAAGAAATTTTTTTTAAAAAAAAAAAGTTACTTAATTATTACATATAAATATGTTGTATATTATTATATTATATAGGGAAAAAGACGAATAAATACCATCCGACCGATTTAAAATCCTTAAACCCACCGAATTTATAAAAAGACTAAGAGGTGACAAAGACTTTTGAGGGTTATGCAAATTCATGCAAAATTACTACATTGCCCTTCCTTCCTTCACCTTCTGAGCAGAGAGAGAGAGAGAGAGAGAGAGAGTGAACAGGATTCATTCTCGGGCTCTGGTGAATCCTCGGGCTCTGGTGCACCTTCGCCCGTCTTGACCCTCCGCCGTCGACGCCGACACCGCACTCACTCGCCGTCGACGCCGCACCGATGACGGTGAAAAAGGAAAAAAAAAAACTGATAACCGTAAAAAAAAATTCCAACAAAGACGATTTAGATTTAGGGTCAGTGATGGCACGGGCGTGAAGGAAGAAGAGAAGGAGGCAGGAAAAAAAAACACTCCAGGAGGTTCTTATTGACGACGGACCAGAATTTTTTTTTTTTCCTTGCACACATGCAAGGCACAGAGGATTGTGCACACTTTGAGTGCACTTTTTTTATAAAAAAAAATTCATACACTTTTTTTTTTAATCCATTATTACAAAACGTTCATCGCTATTTACAAATCTACCATCACCATTTACAAATATACCATCACCATTTACATATTGTTTTAATGGAATTTTCCCAAAACAATTTGTAAATGACGATGATATATTTGTAAATGGTAATGGTAGATTTGTAAATAGCAATGGTAGATTTGTAATAATGCATTAAGTTTATGTTTTCATTTCAGAGGCAAGAATGAAGCACACCAAAACAATTTGTAAATGACAATGGTAAATTTGTAAATGGCGATGGTAGATTTGTAAATAGCGATGGTGGATTTGTAATAATGCATTAAGTTTATGTTTTCATTTCAGAGGCAAGAATGAAGCACACAAAAACAATTTGTAAATGACGATGGTATATTTGTAAATGGCGATAAAAGTTTTGTAATAATGCATTCAGTTTAAGTTTTGCTTTTGCACTTCAGAGGGCAAGAATGAAGCACACCAAAACAAAGTTGTAAATGGCGATGGAAGTTTTGTAATAATGCATTAAGTTTATGTTTTCATTTCAGAGGCAAGAATGAAGCACACCAAAACAATTTGTAAATGGCGATGGTAAATTTGTAAATGGCGATGGTAGATTTGTAAATGACGATGAAAGTTTTGAAATAATGCACTAAGTTTGTGTTTTCATTTCAGAGGTAAGAATGCAGCACACCAAAACAATTTGTAAATGGCGATGGTAAATTTGTAAATGCGATGGTAGATTTGTAAATGGCGATGCAATTTTTGTAATGATGGTGTTGCAAATCCTTCATTCAACTATACATCCCTGATTTACAAAACCTTAGTCGCCTCAGGGCCAAATCACAATTTACCACGAATTAAAATGTAATACAGTGCAAATAACTCAGGATCGTTCTCTTATCAAGGAGCCAATTTATTTTGAATTCCTAGGTTAAACTAAGTGCTAAATACATGATTAGAAAAGGGGTTTTGTAATTGGTTTTCTCTAAATTTAAATTCATGAAAAATATAATGCAACTATTTCTATTCTTTTTGGTATTTTTGGAAAATAGTGAATAATGCTTTGGATTAAAAGGGATTAATGATGAATGCTCTTGGTAATGAAGAAGATGGCTTTCATTGCTAAAAAATATATATGGGAGTTAAACTTTCATTAAGTCTAAAAAAACAACCTCAAGATAACACTTGAGTCCAATAATTTCAATTAATAATAGCTCCTACAAACATAGCAAACTACTACCTTTTGAAATATTGTTAAAATCCACTTAATGTGTAATTGAAATTGGGATGATGCAAATTGTTCTTCTCAATTAGAATGTTATAACGAACCATTCCAAAACTAAAATCAACTATGATTATCATTCATAAACATGACACAGCAAGCATAATCTCATCAAGCATTTAAAGAAATATGAAATTTGAACATCAAAATACATCATCCAATTAAAACTACAATAATCAATCCACATGAACACATAACAGCAATCCAAGTCTCACAACTATAAAATGATAAACCTAAACAAAAAAATCAAATTTATAGTCTAAGCAAAAGATTAGATTAAAGAACTCCCCTATTGAAGCACAAATGCTCAAGCCACAAATTTTCACCACCAAGAAGCAAGGGTTTAGCTACCCCTAACCATTATACAGTCCAGCACAATCGGTAAAAATGAACAAACCATAGGAACCAAACTCGGCAGAATCTGGAATTTATCGCCGGAAAATTCAAGAACTCGCCGGAAAATTCAAGAAGTCGCCGGAAATAATAGAAGTTGGAGGAGGTCTTGGGATGAAAGATGATGACCGGTGATGATGAAAGATGATGAGTTCAAACGTGAAGGTCCCAATGTGAATGAAAGGGTGAACGCCTTTATTCCTTCGGCCACCAGTGTGAACGCGTGCTCCCAATTTCAGAGACGACCTCCATTTTTGAATCAGCTCCTCTATCCCCAGGGTGAACGTATCCTCTCTTTTCTTTTTTTATCTTTCCCTTCCTCCTTTAATTCTCATTTATTCTCTCTTTCCATATGTCCGAATGCCTCCCTCTTCAATTTTGTCGGCTTGCCATTAAAATAATTCCCCCCAGCTCTCTCTCTGCGGCGCCCCCCAAGTCCAGCGCTGAAATCGTTCTCCTCTCATTCAATATCCCTCAGCTCTGACCTAATTTCAAAACGCTGAGTTTCATTTTCTGCAGGGACCTAAGCGAAACTTTTAAAAAGTTTCCTAGAAAGACTAAAATGAAAAGTTTAAAACTTGAGCCCAAACTTCCATTTTCAAATCTTGTCTAATTTCTTCAAATACCTACAATAAAAATCAATCAAGCCAACATCAAATATTCTCAGAAAAATCAATAATTAAGAGTAATTACAATTTTTTTTTGACAATTTTACCCTTTTTAGCCTTAATTTAATATATTTACTCTTAATCTCAATTTATCATAAGAAACACATTTTAAGCTCAATAACTAATATAAAAAAAATGCATTAAGAATCTCAATTTAATTATCAAAAATCATAGAAAAATATGGTTTGATCAGTAAACCTGAACAACAAACTTAAACTCATAAAATCCCTTCAAGCAATGCCAATACACAATTTGTTATAAATCATCTAGTTTTTGTTAATCCAATATCTCACTTTACGTCACTTTACATCCCTGATTTACAAACTAGCACAACAAAATTGATGACTATCAATACAAATACATTTATGTAGAGCACCACAAACGTACAGAGATTGGGTTCTATCCTAAAGTACTAAGTGTCCAAATGATTTAAAAAATCGGTCTTCAACAATCAACAATAATGCTCATATATTTCTTCTCTTCCTGTGGGTCACTGGAGGAGTCAGGAGTCCCAATGCAACATCTGTGACGTTATTCAATCCGTGGTTGACAAGCCACCACATGAGGTTGCACCTATACTCGTTCACCTCATCATTACCATACTCCATACTTTCACTAGGTCTCCAATTGTGCAACCAAAGCAACACATAAATGCCACAGTCTTGCCTACAGAACACAAAACGCACAAATTAACAAAAATACAACAACCTACCATTCTTGATGTTACCACACAAAATAACACTCACAAATTTGGTTGTTGTGGAACAAGTGGCCGAATAATTTCTGTTGTTTCCATCTTGCCTTTGTGATTTGGTTTCACAAATTCTATGATCTCTTCAAAACGTTCCCTCTGTCAACAACACAAATGCATTAAATAAGTGTTTAGTCAATGGTATGTCAAACTTGAATGCTTATAACTTAAATTTTTTTATCGCCGTTGCCTGGGGATTTACAAATGCGGTTTTCTTCTTTTCTTCTCGTACTCTAAATCTTTTAAAGGAATGTTAGAAAAGTCCTTCAAATAAAGCGATTACAAAAAGAATAGTTCACCCAACACTAGCAATTGTAGGATGCTCACCATTAGCCATAATGTGAGAACGTACAGAATTTGAAATTTAATCATTATTTTTTGCAGGATTTGGTCCTTGTCAATGATACACCAAGAGTGAAGAGGATCAACGAAATTAAAGTTGCATACTTTAGAAAGGATTTACATGTCCGAGGTGAAATATGATACAATCTAGACTAAATTGCACAGCAAGAGAGATGGAAAACAAACAATCATTTGGTGCTTTGCATGAAATAGTCAGCATTCCATGAAAGACAGAAAAGGTTCTTTTTTCTTTGCTAAGACAGATACTAAGCTCTGAAGCTTGAATGTTCAGCATACACGCTACTTCCCTAACTAAAAAAGGGACTACTACATTAATGAACTTACACAACGCAGCACTAACACAAGGCAGCACTAGCAGGCATGAACAGATAATTTGCCTTCAAGATTTCATGGATTATAACATTTGACAATCCCAAAAGTGATTGACAGTTGAATTAATGAACAGTGAAAACCTTCCAAAGGGTGATAACAATTAACAATGTCAACGTGTCAGAGGAATTTGCTCATTAGCTTATTTACGAAATAAAGCTTGCTATGTCAAACTTAAATACTAAATCAGCACATAACCAACCTACATTTAGTCTAAAATAATGATAACCCCTAATTAGAGAAAGCATGAACCTTAAATTAACAACAACAAAAAAATATAAAAATCAGATCTTCTTTCCATCGAGTTAGATATGATGATGAACATCTCTAAAAACAAATGCCACAAATTTAAAATAACAGAAGCAGTAGAACGAACACAGAGTACTCAAACACACATATACTTACATTCACAAAAGCTGCCAAGATGTTAACGAATCCTCAGATATGGATAAGCACTCAAGCCTCACCAACTGACCCACAAAGGAGGGAAAAAGAAAGCAAATTACAAGTTGCAACAAAGAGATATTTACCTTTGAAAACTTCAAGGGTAGCGACAAAAACGAACGAGCGTCATTTGGATGAAGACGGTGAAGAACCCTCAGATGATTTTCGTGTGGTAAAGAAAGAACGACTGGCCAACGCAATTTCCGTCCGAACACGCTGATTCACGGCGACGGCATCACCAGGAAGAAGATGCAGAAGGAGAGTCGCGGCGGAAAAGAACACTAGGGCAAGGCAGGGCAGTCGAACGAAATGAATTTCAAATGAGAATGGAGTGTTTCATAGTTAATTAAGGGCATTGTAGTCTTTTTATCTAAATTTGCATAACCCTGAAAAGTCCATGTCACCTCTCAATCTTTTTACAAATTCAGATGGTATTTTAATGGAATTTTCCCTATTATATATCATAAACCCTGTAAATTAATTTAGAAATAAATTATAAATATAAATATTTTAATGTAATTTATTTAGTTTTACTCTAATATTAAGAATATGAGGTAATATTTAATTTAAAACTGTATAATTATCATAATATTATTATGGGTTAAGTTGCAGCCAACTCCTTCAAAAAAAAAATCATTACATTTGTTACGGATCCCCATCAGGCCCAACGCCGATGTGGCCCACTAAGGAATAGACCCAATCTCGGGATCCTCCTATGATATTAGGTAATCCCGCTATTATCTATGATATCAGGTATATCGAGATCACATATCAGATATAATATAACGGCCATAAATCATGAGAGATCCTGGATACCAGACCGAAGGTACTATCTATAAATATAGGAGTCGACCTTCAAGGTGCACACGTTCTAACTCAGACCTATTTACTTTCAGTATCACTGTGCGCTCTCCCACGAAACACTACCCCCATCCCGCTTGGCGAAGAGCCTATTTTGTGTACAGTGATCCCTCGCTCTTCAGGATATCTGCACCATAGATATTCTGGCTGAGTATCTTGATCCAACAACAAAGCACTAGCCCATCCGGCTAGACATCTGGGTTTTATACCAGAACATTGTCACCGACCGTGGGGACGTTCAATTTTGATCCCCGTGACAACTGATGGCTAACACTAGAAGCAGCAGTCGGAACCCTCAGCCTGGAAATCCACAACAGGCCGAGGCTAATCAGCACTATCAAGCTCAACAGCAGCCGGACGATATCCCGAAGGGGAACGTTTTTGACACAGCGCCCTCCCCTCCTGTTGTCCCCAAAGCGCATGACATAGCGGCAACAGAGATCTCGGCTCCAAATCCAGACGTCATCCTCCTGCAGAAAACGCAGGAGTCAATGCTGAGGCGAATGGAGAATAATGAAAAGTGTAATAACCTCCAAAACATGAAGATCTTAGAGTAATACAGCAGACGATGGAGGAACGATTTAAGAAGTTCGAGACGTTCGTGAAAGTGGAGCTAAATCATCAAGAGGGGGTGAATTGGGGGTTTCAAAATCTTTTCGATTTGCTCTGTTTTTGAACACTAAAAACAGATATGAGCTAAGATGAAAGTAGAAGAGCAAGACACAAGGATTTATACTGGTTCGGTCCAATCTCTTGACCTACGTCCAGTCCCTAGACTCTCTGGGATTTTCACTATCTCAATTGATTACACACTCTGTACTCAAGAGTAATTCTCTCACTAGAACTTACTCCCCCTTACAAGTTGCAACAATGAACCCAATCACCAAGTCCCCTGACTCGTGATTCTTTACAATAAATGATTTACAATCAAGAAACTCTCTCTAAGAGTAGATAATGATAAACATTGAAGTTTGATGTATCAAAAGATACTTTACACAAGAAAACTCAAGAGTAGTTGAAAACTTGAAAGATTTTCGTTTTCTGCAGTCTTAGTTGTTGAGAAGAATTGAATGCTGCTCTATTTATATTAAGAGAGCATTAAATAACCGTTGCAAACTCCATTATATCCGTTGGTGCACTAATCTAGCTGTTGGAGGTACTTTGGTGTTTTCTCTCTCTATTCTTCAGTTAATTCCTTTTGTCCAGAGGATTAGTGTTGACTTTCCTTGTAATAGATCCGTTGGAAGAGCAGCTACTGCTTAGGGAAAGCAGACATTAATCCCTTTGCAATGTGTAGAGAATGATGGTACAAAAGGATGCAAGTTTCTGGACTTTACATTTAATGTTCTGACATTGCTTTTTGCTTTTGTTCAAATCTTCATTTGATGTCCTCTAAACCATCTGTAACTCACTAACAAATTGATTAAACATAGTTAAGAATAGTAGTGAATGTAGAGGAGAAGTATTGAGATCAAACAAGAAGGTTTCACAAATTCGTCAGATCTGATTTTCAAACTCTGGGTCCAATACTCGAGTATGTTCTTCAATACTCGAGTTTGGCACTGTGCACTAATATGAATACTTGAGTATACATGTTCATACTCGAGTATTCTTCTTCCAGAGAGGAACTTCATGTTTTGAGCTTTGGACCATTTCTTTGAATAAGAGCAATACTCGAGTATTCAAATCCAACACTCGAGTTTTAAACTTTTTATGTGAAAATGAGTTTAAGTCCAAAACCTCAATACTTGAGTATCCAGAGCATACTGGAGTTTTGAAATCATTTGAAAGATAATGATGCTTTCTGCTTGGGCAATACTCGAGTATTCATAGCAATACTCGAGTTTTCATTCAAGATGACAACCTTTGAAACTCTATGTTCAAAGTGAATACTTGAGTTTCCATTTAAATACTTGAGTTTTCAAACTATGTGTAAAACTTGAAAACTTTCTGTCAGTCCCATACTCGAGTTTCCAGACCCATACTCGAGTATTCAGACAGTTTGAAAAATTTGAGAAATTTATGTCAAGTCAATACTTGAGTATTAAAATCAATACTTGAGTATTCATAGACATGTGTAAAGTTTGAAAACTTTCTATTAATCCAATACTCGAGTATTCAAACTCATACTCGAGTATTCACATGTTGAAAGACTTTGGTGACTCTCTGTATGACCAATACTTGAGTATTCAAATGGATACTTGAGTATTGAAAGATTTGGCCAATATTGAAAGAGTCTTTGTATGGTCCATACTCGAGTATTCAAACCAATACTCGAGTTTGGCTCATAGTGAAAAACTTTGAGTGCTCTCTGTAAGTTCAATACTTGAGTATCCAAAGGAATACTCGAGTATTGCTTTGTTTAATGAAATTGAGCTCTCTCTGTCAAGTCAATACTCGAGTATTGAGACCAATACTCAAGTTTACCTTTGACAGTAAGTTTTTCAACTTAACAAAGACAAACTTCAACTTGTGTTTACAATTGTCAGTTATCATCAAAACACATAGAGAACTGACAGTTCGTTGAGAGAGGGGGCCGTGAAGACCCACAAGGAAGGAAGGAAAGGATGACACAAGATTCCAATAGTCCATCTCACAGTGGAGGACCGAGGTCAGCGCGGCGGGATACAGGCAGAACTACTCAAGGAACGGATTCGGGACGAGTTCAACCATCAACCTCGACTTTGAAAAAGCTGCGCCTGGAACGAATCTCGGAAGCTGAAGACCGAGATACGGAGAGAATAGCCCAGCCTCGGGGCTCCCCCAAATAGTATAAAATGAAGTACTTGACCGATCTCAACCGAAGCCCCTTCTCCGAGGAAATTGCCAGCGCGCCGTATCCAAAGAATTTAGATTTGACGCACCTCCCGAAGTATGATGGGACTCAGGACCCACGTGCTCACCTCGACACGTTCGAACTGCTCATGTTTGTTCGACTGATTAAAGGCTCAGTCATATCATGGCTTTTCGCAGCAACGTTAACCGGACCGGCTCAGAAGTGGCTCCATACCCTGCCCACCAATTCGGTGCGCAATTTTTGAAGACCTCGGACGCAAATTTGAATTGAATTTCGCAACCAGTAAGAAGCAGCCGAAATCCCAATTTACTTTGAGCAAAATCAAACAGAAAAAGGGGGAGACGCTCCAGAAATATTTAGACCGGTTCAAAGAGGTAGCTTTACAGGTACGCTCACTCCCGGAAGATGTTCACATACACTGCATCATAGATGGGTTGGATCCCTCGTCTCGATTGGCTAAGAACATTTTTAAGAACCGAGTTTACACTCTCACCGAATTTCATGCCCGAGCAAAGTAGTACTTGGACGTAGAACAGATGGAGATCGCCAACACTGTTGGAGCCGAGAAGCAGAGAAATATGTCACCCGAGGATAAGGATCAACCCGGTAAACGAAAGGAAGAGGCCCCTCACCGCCTACGGAACCGAGATGGCCGAACTCAGGGAGGAAGACCTGAAGCAAAAACAAGGTATGAAAGATACACCCCCTGAACGCCCCTCGTTCCTAGATTTGGAAGGAGGTAGCCCAGACCGAGATGAAAAGAGCTGACAGGCCCTGGCCTCCCCGAATGCGACCCACAACTGACCAAAGGATGATGAACAGGGTTTTCGCTGACCAGATTGGACAAAACATCGAGGTGTACATTGATGATATGATCGTAAAAACTAAAGACCCGGAAGACCATATTCGGGATCTGGAGCAAACGTTTGACAAGTTGAGAAGATTTCAGATCCGTTTGAACCTAGCCAAATGTGCATTTGGAGTCCCAGCCAAGAAATTCCTGGGTTTTATGTTGACAAACCGCAGAATCGAAGCCAATCCTGATAAATGCAAGGTCGTCCTCGACATGCAGGCCCCGAGGACGAAGAAGGAAGTCCAGCAGCTGACCGGCCACTTGGCCGCGCTTACCAGGTTTTTACCAAGGTCGGCTGAGAACGCGCTCCAATTCTTCAGGTTGCTAAAGAAGGAAACGTAGGGAGGATGGAACACGGACTACGAGGTAGCTTTTGAAAAGATCAAACTCTGTCTGGCAACCCCGCCAGTCCTGTCAAAGCTTGATCCGGGTGAGTCCTTATTCTTATATTTGTCAATAGGAGAAGAAGCAGTAAGTACGGCCCTAGTGAGAGAAACCGATATCGGCCAGGCACCGATTTATTTTGTAAGTAAGGCATTACAGAGCTCGGAACTACGATACCAAAAGCTTGAAAAAGTGGCTTTCGCCCTACTTATCTCGGCAAGAAGGCTTCGGCCTTACTTCCAGGGACATCGAATAGTGGTCCGAACTAGTCAACCGCTTCGAAAAATATTACACAAACCAGACCTGGCAGGAAGAATGACCAGTTGGGCCATCGAGTTGTCCGAGTTCGACATCACTTACAAAGCCCGGCATGCAATCAAATCGCAAGCGTTGGCAGATTTTGTGAGGGAACTCACCTCGGCAGAGAAGACCGACGCAGCCCAAAACAAAACGTAGAAGGTTTATGTTGATGGTTCCTCGAATGCAAAGGGTAGCGGAGCAGGAATTATAGTCAAAAGCCCGGAGGGTGTTGCCATTGAACACTCCCTTCAACTGAAGTTCTCGACATCAAATAATCAAGCCGAATACGAAGCCTTGCTTGCCGGATTATTGCAGGCTAGAGAACATGGAGCACAAAGAGTGAAGGTTTTCACCGACTCACAGCTGGTAACAGAGTAGATTGAAGGCACTTATCAGACAAAAGGTCCTTTATTGGCCAAGTATCTCAATAAGGCAAAGGAAGTGATCTCCAGCTTCGAAGAGGTGATCGTCACCCACATTCCAAGAGAAGAAAATACCAGAGCCGACATCCTTTCCAAGCTTGCCAGTACCAAAGGCCCGGGAAACCACCGGACCGTCATCCAGCAAAATTTAACAGAGCCGAGCTGCATCATGACAATCTCGGCGGTGACTGATTGGAGAAAACCGATTGAGGATTATCTAGAAAGAGGTATTATTCCGACTAACTCAACCGAAGCAAAGAAACTGATCTAAGAGGCATTCGTCTACACGATGATCGATGACCAGTTATACCGAAAAGGTTTGCACTCACCGATGATGAGATGCTTAGGTTCATCCGAGGCCAAGTATGTGTTGGCTGAGATACACGAAGGAGTCAACGGCCACCACATGGGGGCGAAGCCTTTGGCTAGGAAAGCTCTGCGTGCCGGCTATTACTGGCCAACCATGATGGCAGACGCGAAGGAAGCCGTCAAAAGATGTGATAGTTGTCAAAAACACGCCAAGATTATTTGGCCCCCGCCATCGGAGTTAAAAGGCATCTCGGCCCCTTGGCCCTTTTACAAATGGGGTATGGATCTCCTTGGTCCATTCAAAGCAGCTCCCGGGCAGTTCAGGTGGCTCATTGTGGCAGTAGACTACTTTACTAAGTGGATTGAAGTCGAGCCCTTAACTACTATAACCTCGGCTCGCATACAAAGGTTTTTTAGTCATAATATTGTCTCTCGTTTCAGAATCCCAGCCGAAATAGTCACGGATAACGGAACCCATTTTATAGACAAAGGGTTCCAGGATATGATGTCAGACCTTGACGTTAAGCAGCACTTCGCCTCGATCGAGCATCCACAAACAAACGGCAAGGCCGAAGCGGCCAACAAAGTCGTCCTAGACAGCTTAAAGAAGCAGATGCAAGATGCAGAGTCCAACTAGGTCGAACAACTCTACTGTGTACTGTGGGGATATAGGACCAGCGTGCAGACATCAACCCAGGAAACCCCTTTCCGGTTGACCTATGGATGCGAGGCGATGATCCTGGTTGAGATAGGACAGCCGTCGTGGAGGAAGGTAAAAGGTCTTCAAGACGGAGGGGAGACAAACGAAGACGCTTTAAGGACAGAGCTGGACCTGATAGACGAGATCAGAATCACAGCGCATTGCAAGGAGCTAGCCGCCAAACAACTCATTGCGGCAAAATATAATCGGAAGGTCAGACCCCGTTCTTTCAACAGGGGCAGCCTCGTACTTCGACGCGCAGATATTGGGAATAAAAACGCCAGAGATGGCAAGCTAGCAGCAAATTGGGAAGGTCCCTATCGGGTTAAAGAGAAGCTGGAAAATGTAGCGTATACACTGGAAACCCTAGGAAGGAAGCTCATCAAAAGAACCTGGAACGCCGACAAGTTAAGGATCTACTATAGTTAGACCTCAGCTCGGCACTCGTACAACCTCAGACACCCTATGTTTGAGCTCGGTTATTTTCTTAATTTCAGTAATTTAGATTTCAATTATTCGCATTTGTTATTTTAAAGCTTTCATCATGTGACATTATGAGCTCCTGGGAGCGAATTTTCGTTTTAATGAAGAAATCCTCAGGAGAAGTTCGCAAAAACACCCTACTGATAACTTAAGTTTACACCGAGGTCCCTAAACCCGGTCTCAATTAAAACCCATCTGGATGGATGACACTAGGGCTGATGTGCCCAGGTTACGAGCAATGTAAAGTCGCCTTTATAGGTCTATGCAAAATTGACGCGTCAAAGCTCGCTCCTAGATAAGAAGATGAATTGTCATTCCGACCCTGATCAAGTCAAAATGTTTAAAGCGTCGCGTTGCGGACACTACGAATTAAACATGTGACAGTTTGCCCTTATCCTGGTGATGAACCCAGACAACGGAACCAGAACTCGGAAGTGCGGTTAAAATAAATACCCTACGCGGTTAAAAAATAAAAACCTACCATAGATCCTAGGCGTCAAGTCTGGAAGAAAACGCAGATTTGCATTACTAAAGACCCTAGCCCGGTCAAAGAATCCACAGCGCGGGTTGGTGGATTCTTAACAAGATGGTTAGCATGACTAAAAATGCTCAATCAAGAGAAAGTTAACAATAAATAAGTTAGCATTGAAGCCGAACCAAAGCGGCAATAGTTGATACAAAATCCAAAGGGGCATCAACGCCCAAAAACAAAGAAATTCAAAAACAAATTAAAGAGCAGGAGCTGACAGGTTGGAAGGATCGCCGACAGGAGGCCGAAGAATGCTCCTCACCATCACCTGCCCGGTCTCCACCGACAAGGTTAGAAACAGAAGTGACCTCGGGAGATGCAGGAGGTAGGACAAGCTTGCCGCCTAGCATGTACGCCCGATGGTGAAACCCGGCAAGGTTCAAATTGACATCAGGATTCAAATGCCGGATTTGTGCCGGGCCATGGCAAAAGCATCCTTGGCAGTCTCTTTCACAATGTCGGAGCAGTCGGCATAAGCTTTTGGGCATCAGTAAGGGCCGCCTTGGTCTCTTCCAGCTCCTTCGCTAGGTCTCCACGCTACGACTGCAACACCCGAAGGGCGTCAAGGTCCTACGCATAAGCCGCCTGCATCTTGACTAGCTCTTGATTGGCCTAGTCAAGAGCCTCCCGAGTCATCAAAAGCTCCTCAGAAAGCTTGCCCTTCTCAGCCTCGGCCGCTTGCAGAGCATCCTCGGCCTTCTTCTTTGCCACCACAGCGCCATCCCTCTCCTCCTGCACCCGGGATAAGGACATGCTGGCATTCACATAATTGTGCTTAACAATCTCGAAAGCCTGTACTACCCCGACGAACTTCAGAGTAGCCTTGGATGTCCCACAACTCGGTCTCATCTACATCGGAGAGCGAGACGCTGTCGGTGTAGCGCCGAGGAGGGAAGAGAGAAACCGCTAGTTCGTCGGTCCTCCCCTTGCTCCAGGTATGACTGCGTGTGAGTTTTGGCAAGGGCGGGGGAGGAGGCAGAATCGATGAAGAAGGCACAGGCGTTTACACGACGGGGGCCAAAGTCAAGGTAACCTTGGCGGAACTTTCAGAGGGCACGATGAGCGGGGCGTCTGGTGACGTCACCAGGGTCACCTTTGCCTTTTTGGACGCCTTCGCCAAGGCATCCGCCACCATTCTAGATTTACGGGCCTCAAGGGCCGACCTCTTCTTCGGCGCTTGGGGTCCGACCCCGCCAGGAGCCGAGTTCACGTGGGACAAGTAGCAGGGCAAAGGCTCCATACCTTGGGCTGCATGACAAAAAAGGAGTCTAGTTAGCACTAACAAAGGCAGGCAAAATAATACTATACAGAGATGTAAAAAAGATCAAACATGGCAACAGAAAATATACGCGGAGTTTGATGGAGCTCGGCGGGGAGTGTAACATCCCATTTTCAAAAGCAGTATAATTTTTTTTTCATCATCAGAGTAGAGCATCGGAGCGATTGAGTAACTGATACTTATATTCAAAATGCCGTAAGTCTGGCTGATTACAAAAGTGGTACAACGACCGAGAGTTTTCAAAAGTAGATAGCAACAGAAGAAAGTTTTCAGCTGAGTCCCTATGCATGCTGCTTGCCTTTCTCCTCGATTCTCGGTCCTCCTGAACCTGACGCTATATTAAGAGCTGAGGTCCAATGCATACGGACCCCGGAGTAACGGTTAACCTCATATTTACATATACAAGTATATCGCATACAAACAAGCATATCCCAACATCATATAAGCCCCCGGCGATATGTCACACTTAGCAAATGTTTCACACCTAGCGATCGTTTCACACCAAGCATTTCACACCTAGCAATCGTATCCCGACACCCAAAGAAGCATCATAACAAAGTACAATGAGCATACCACGAGCTATCAACTACTTCACATAAACATAACATACACCTAGCACATATACACATACAATAAATATCAGAGTTAGTGTTACCATACGCGAATGTACCTTCGTTGACGGAAAACGGTACTTTTTGACAGCGGGTGAAACAGCGGTACGATGGCGGTACAACAGCGGTCCGATTATCTTAGATATCCCCGACTTTGCTCAGAATTTCTCCAGAGCTTCTCTCTCTAAAACCTCTCTCTAGGCTGCGTTTTTGGGGTGAAGAAATGAGAAGAGGAGGGCTTGCTATTTATAGAAGAAATGAGGGACAAGGTGGGAATTTCTTCAATTGTTTTCATATCGGATTTCAACCGTCGGATCGCACTTTGCCATGTGGCACCATCTTGACCTTCCACATGTCCCGCTTATGTCATCCTTCTAGAAGAGGATGATGTCATCTTTGCTGACTTACCGATAAAGTTCCCTGATCGGTGTTCGAATCGTGTAATCTTGACGAATCTCAAAAATCCGGGAACTAGGTTTTGTAGTTCCATTCTTTCTCTTTAAAACTACTGGGTTTCATTATATTTTTGATCCCATTAAGGGTATTCCGTTATCTGCCAAAGATTTTCGGACAGACACTGTTGGTTACGGAAATAACTTCCAATAGAACCAGCTTCTTGGCAGAAAATCACTGGTTCGTAATATGATCTGATCTAAGTAACCATATCTCTAGTTTGAAAAACACGGTGCATTTTCTATAAGTCTCTTTTAGCACTATCTGCCTTATCTTAATTATCCGGTACTCCTAATTACGCTGTTAGTTTTAGAAACGACTTCTGAGACCGCTCAATCCGAGATAGAATTTCACTGGTTCATAAAAGGTCCAGTGGTAAAAGACTAAATTGTTGGTTATGATTAGTTTTGATGATGTCTTATATACATGTCATTCTTAAGAGCAAAAAGCTTGCATACTACATTTATCTTCTACTTTGACTAATTCTTATATTTAATGTAGATGTGAAGTTTAATGATGGAGAATGATCAAGAAAAGAGAAGAAAGAAAGGAAGAACTTGTTTAAAGGAATGAGAAAATCATTATACAAGTTCCTAGATTGATTCTACAAGTCTCCACGATTAAATAGAAGTTGGAACGGCTCAATTCGGAGTTAAAACAAGCAAGTTCAAGCTTCCGGATGAATACTGAATTGTTTGGGGGGCATTTATGTAATTTCAGCTATTTTTCACACTTGAATAGTGTCTTGCTTGAGCAATTTGAGTTTCTGAAGTCATGCTCGAGCAACAACAATGTCTTTCCCGAGCAAGGTGCATTTCCCGCCCAAAATCCGCTCTTGCCCGAGCAAGAAATAAGGCCTTGCTCGAGCAAGGTCTTGGCATCAGCATACTCTGTTCAGCTCTGTTTCAGGTGACCTTCAGTAATTCTACGATATCTCTCAAACTAAGAATCGGATTGACACGAAACCAGTGGAATATGAAACTAGACTCCCAATGCGTCATTTTTGTATAAAATAAAAGCCCAAAGGAGTTTATATGAGAGAGATATGATTTTTACAAGTTGGCACAAACATCACCGTCACAGTCCAGACCAAGCTTTGGTGTTTTGAGCATATCTCACAAACGAAAAAATCCGATTGAGCTTAAATCGGTGGCATATGAAAGTAGACTCATAAGGCTTTCTATAAAGACTTAAACCAACCACAATGGAGTTCATACCAGGGAGTTATGACCTTCGAAAGTTGATGTTCAGTTCAGGATGTTGCAGAAAATGCTGATTAAGAACAACCTTCAATCTTTTGATGTTAATGGACGAACTACAACTAGCTTGGAGCTGATTCTTGTTGAAATGAAAAGAATATTTGAAGAGCTTTCTGAAATGGAATGATTTGCTAAACTTGGATTTATACCAGAGACGAAAGCAGCATGATTCAACAATCATGCTCGAGCAAGAAATATTTCTTGCCCGAGCAACATCGAGGCAGAAGCAAAAGAAGGCCAGTCAAGGAACCTTGCCCGAGCAGAGAATTTTGGCATGCCCAAGCAACATCGAGGCAGAAGCAAAACTCAGCAAATCAGGAAGTCTTGCCCGAGCAGCAAAGAAGGCTTGCTCGAGCATCATGCTCGAGCAAAGGCAAAACGTTGCCCGAGCAGCATCTTTCATTCTAAAGTTATCGCTTCTATCTACGCCTTGGCCGAGCAAGAAAATTGGTTTGCTCAAGCAACAACGAGTAGGAGCACTTCTCGCTTCATAAGAGTAAGCTTGCCCGAGCATGAAAAATATGATGCTCGAGCACCATGCCCAAGCAGGAGAGAAAACTTGCCTGAGCATACCCTGAGACAACGTTGATTAAGAAGCTTGCCCGAGCAAGCCTGGTTTCATGCTCGAGCAACTTCACCAAATCTCTATTTCTCCGCAAGCATGCTTTCTGGGTTGCTCAAGCAACAACGATGCGCTCTCACTTCTCTGCCTCTGTCAATGTCTTGCCTGAGCAAGAATAGCACCATGCTCGAGCAACAACGAAGGAGAACACTTTCAAGCCTCTGTAAAAGAAGCTTGCCCGAGCATGATAATTATCATGCTCGAGCACCATGCTCGAGCAGGCAAAATACTTTGCCCGAGCATCAGCGTCCAAGAACATATTCATGAGAAGCTTGCCCGAGCAAGAATGGATTCCTACTCGAGCAAGACCCCTCTGTTTTCAAATCTCCGTCTGCGTAAACAATGAATCATTGTGTTTAATCTCATTGCTTCTTAATGTTACTCATTGCTATTCCTAATTGTTTTTAATCAGTTTGCTAATGAGTTTCAGATGATTAGATCATGGATTAACAACAAATTGGCATAAAGCAATTTGTGTGTCAGAAGCATTAAATGCTACGTCAGAAAACGAGGAAAGCTTCGAGTCTAACGGATAGTTTGAACATTCTCACGAAAAGCTTGAATCTTCTCAACAACTATTAATACAACACTCAAGACGGAGCATTAACGAAGTCAACGATAAACACTTTATGATTAAAGTTGGATTAGAGCTCAACGGGCAAAAAGCAACAGAAGCTTCAACGGCTACTTCCAACAAATCCTCAACGGTCGAATACTCGCAACGGTCGAAACACAAATACCTATAAATTGCGAAGTCTTCAAACCAGAAGAGGTGACGACGATTGATGAATGAATCGACAAAGCCAAAGAAATGATTTTACTACTTCACCGTCGATAGTTCATACACTCTATTTCTCAATGTTTATATAGTTTACAGTAGAGAGTGATATGATCAATTATGTACTTCAGTGATTAGCATTCATCTACTCAGTGAGGAGTTCTTAAACACCGATTAATTCTTTTAGTTGTAAAAATCTTAAGGTTGTGGAACCTTAAGTGTGGGTGTATCAATTACAACTTGTAAGGGGAGTGAGTCCTAGAGTGAGAGGATCATCCTTCGTTTACGAGTCGGTAATTGTATCCTTACGATGCGTAAGAGGATATCTCGGTGAGAGATTGTAAAGGCTACACAAGTGCCCGACCAAACTTGTGAGGTTGTAAAGGCTTTCTCTTGTGCCCTAGGTTAAACAAGAAGATAGTGGATTGAAAATCTCAAGTGGAGCTTGGGGACCGGACGTAGGTCAAGGATTGGGCCGAACCAAGTATAAATCTCAGTTTGCATATTCTCCTCCCTAAACTCTTACATCTCCAAAGATATATGTTTGAATGATTGATTATTGCTTTATAAACTAATTTCGTCATTCGAACTACTTTCAGTAAGTTGAGAAAAGATTTTCTAAGTTTTCGAAAGCTTTATCAGACACCCAATTCACCCCCTCTTGGGTTCAGCCGGTTCTTCATAAATTTTTATATCTTGAGGTAGAATTTCATTTCTATCTGTTCTCATATCTCCTGTTGGCTCTTTACCGATTATATTATTATTTAAATCAAAATATCTAGATATTTATTTATTTTTCTTTTATTTTTTATTTATTTTTCTAAGCATAAAATATTTTATTAATATTTTATTATTTATTTAATTATTAATTTCGAATTTCTCCTTTAAATTAATTATTTACTAATTAATTTACTTATATCTTAATCTAAACAATTAGCCACTAATTACTTAATTAGCCATTTACTAATTGTTGATAATTTTCATAATTAGGATTAATTATTATCTCACAACTATTTTCTTGACATTGGTATTTTATGTTCCATGTAAAATATTAAAAATCATGGGGCCAAAAAGTGCTTTTAATAATATTATATTTATGTTTCTCTATTTTTCAAGGAAATAATCCCAAAAATTCCTAAAATTAGAGACAACATACTTCCTAAGTTTTTGTCAGTATTTGTTGCCATATGATATTTATCATAATATTTTCGTGCCATTTTATGCCTTATAAATGCATTTTAGGGATTTTAGCTTTTTATTCACCCTAATTTCAATAGAAATTACCTTAGAAAATAAGGTAATTATAACTTATTATTTAAGACCACATATTCACCTATTTCCAATAGGTAATATGTACTAAAATATAATATTCCAGATAAATAATTATCCGGGTATTACAGGGAGCGCTAAGAGAATGAAGGCGACGGTTTTCACTCCGTGGGTAGAAACGTACGACACCAGCCGAGAAACATGGCCGATGTCAATGGGGGAGAGGTCGTCAGGATCGACCTAATAGCTCGTTGAATGTTTGTTATGGTGGTCGTTAGTCCAGTATAACGGGAACCTCCACTCCACGTCCTTGGACTCGGGCCCGAGAAGGAACCAGGGTTGCTACCCGGGTTTGGCACTCACCTTAAAAAAAAACCCAGTCTTGAAATGCTTGAAGGACTCGGAGAAAGCGTGAAAAAGCTTCCTCCCGGGGACCCCCCGGATGGAGGTCAAACCCTTCAAATCGGAAGACTCCTGGCCAGAACGTGGCGTAAAGGGGCAAAAGAAATAAAAGAATACGGTGGATGTGCAAGGGATGGGTTCCACGAAGGAGTTGCAAAGCTTTTCAAAGGCTAGCATAAAACCCCACCCGTTAGGATGAAGCTGTGAAGGAGCCAGGCAGAGATAGTTGAGAACATATATTTGGAACTCGGTAAACAGGAAGCGAATATCGAGTCGGGTGTTATAATCTCGATAGAAGAAAAAGAATGAAGTAGCGGTTCCTTCACGAACAGAACAGATCGGCTCCTCATCGGAAGGTGGACGTAGCAGGCAATTTTCAGTATTGCCCAATTCGAGTCTATTGATGTCAGCCTGGGACATCAATGAGTGTGTTGCCAAGACGCCATGAGCAACCCAGGAATATTTTCGAAGTAGAGCAGGAGGGAGGCTCCTAGAAGTCGACTCCCCGGTGACAGAGGGCGTCTGATCGGAAGATGACGGTGACCCCATCTATACCTAAAACAGCAATAAAACTAAAATCAGAATCCCATCATTGTACCTGAAGCATGCAAGTTATGCCGAGGAGGTAGATAAACAGGACTAGGACGAATTGGATTCCTAGTGACCAGGCTAGGGACTGAGGAGGACCGATGCCGGGAGGAGCTGAGGGTAGCGTCCGCCAGGGAATCTTGGCCGCTCGCGATATAGTATGAGCTAGAGGCGAGACAATCCCAGCATGGGCCGAGGTATCCCTCGGGCATAGACTCCATCCTTACACGCGAAGGGGGCTCGTAATAATTGAGAGGTTCGACCGGGATGGCTTCGGGTACATCTCGGCCTATGAAGTTCAGCAACCCGGGAATAGGACGAACGTTTGAGTTCCCAGCAGAGGCAGAACGAGACCCTCCAGCACTTCCCCTACTCAAACCACCATGGAGTAAGGTGCCAGACCTTTCCCCCTCAGGCAAAGGGGAACCCAATATTCAGTAACTGGCCCTAGGGAAACGGGCGCGTAGCGCCTCTTCCTCTTATGGGGTTAGTGCTTGGTTCAAAAATGACGAAGGATTAGTCCTATCCATCAAATACAGAAGATTGGACCTATAATAGGCATAAAAGGGTCGATAAGACGCAAAAGAAGCCAAACCAGACAAGGGATATTCCTACGAAAATGAGGATATGCATCCAAGGGGAGGAACCCAGAATCCTATGACTACCCAGAAACTCCCACTGGAACTCACTTTGACAAACCAGAAATCTAGAAAAACCACGCAGCAAAAGAAGGAATGACAGATGAAAACCACGAAAGCAGTAAAAACAGTAACAGAAAAGAAGAAAGTATACCTGAGTAGAAGGGATGCGCGAAGGACTGAGAAAGCAGCGAAAAGAGCTTAGTTGCAGGAAAAATGTCGTAGCAAAGAATAGAGAGAATCGGGAGAGCAGAATGCCAAGTGAATAGAGAAATGCGAGTAAGTGTGAGTAATGGGGGGAAATACGAAGCAGAGTTGAAGCGTCGGGGGTAAAAGAGACAATTCACCCTACTCGTAGGGGTGACATACGACGCGCACTAGGGGCATTAAATGTGCACGAAAACCGCTGACGGTAAAGCAGGGCGGTTGCATTCCCAAGCCTGTCTAGAGGAGACAAGTGTCAGGGGGCAATGATGGCGAAGGCAGAGAAACGCTGGCCTCGATATACAGCCACACAGCTGGCGACACCTCAGATGTTGGAGTACCTCGGATTCTAGAGCACCACGGCATTTAGCCTGGTCCCGGCGACATGACCATAGGATCATCTAGCACCTCGGTACCAGCCCGGACCTTTGAGACTAGACCTCGGGCCATGTAATCGAATGGGGTCATTGGCCGAGTAACCCGGTCTAGTGGCAGGATACATCCCGGCAGCTCAAGAGCTTGAACTACTGGGCTGGGGGCAACTGTTACGGATCCCCATCAGGCCCAACGCCGATGTAGCCCACTAAGGAATAGACCCAATCTCGGGATCCTCCTATGATATTGGGTAATCCCGCTATTATCTGATATCAGATATATCGAGATCACATCTCAGATATGATATAACGGCCATAAATCATGATAGATCCTAGATACCAAACCGAAGGTACTATCTATAAATACAGGAGTCAACATTTAAGGTGCACACATTCTAACTCAGACCTATTTACTTTCAGTATCACTCTACACTCTCCCACGAAACATTACCCACATCCCCCTTGGCGAAGAGCCTATTTTGTGTACAGTGATCCCTCGCTCTTCAGGATATCTGCACCATAGATATTATGGCTGAGCATCTTGATCCAACAACAAGGCACTAGCCCATCCGGCTAGACATCTAGGTTTTATACCAGAACAACATTTAACATCTTAAAATATTTTGTGCTGCAATTTTACTTTTAAAATATTAAAATCTGTTCATCAGCCGGCGTTAGCTGCTGTTAATTAGAGGTTTAAAAAAAATGGATGCTGGCCGCTTGTTAAATTGAGGTTGTAAATTCATCCATTTTTAATATTTTAGGATAAAATATCACAAAATAATTTAGGATGCTATATATATATTTAAATAAAATTTTTAAAGTGTTAGGTGCATCTTAACCCTATTATTAAACAATATAAATTTTTATATGGGATAGGATATTGTCACTAAATTTTATGTTTATTATTAATTCACTACCACTTTTTCATTTGTTAGATCGTAATCTCAATAGGAGAGAGAAATGATAACCTATTGAGATTCTGATCTAACGATGAAAAAAAGTAGTGATTTTAGAAATCACATAAAATTGAAATGACAATATCCTATCCCTTTTTATATGTAGAAAGTACGTGCATTACAAATTTCCAAATTTTGTACCGACAGAGTATTTTTAAATCCTCTTTATCAACAAAATTTTCAACCGGAGACTTCTTCCCTATTTCTGTTGAGAAATTTATTTTTTACAAGTTTAACTTGTAAATAACATATCATAAATGTATTATTATATTTGATTTTAACTAACAGGCCCCAAATAATAATGACCCCCAAAAATAGCTTGGAATATCTTTTTTAAATACCAAAACATGGAATATCCTTTTAACTATCAAAATAATTAGAAAAAACAATAGGAAAAAAAAACAAAAACAGAACTTTAAAATTACAAAATTCCAAATCAAGTTTATTCCTAAACGTCAATAAGTCAATAAGGAAATGATGAAACTTGATCAACAATTCACATCTTATTTTTTGAGAATTGCCTGATTTGAAATTTTTCAAATTCAAAATTCTGTCTTTTTCCCTAGAAAATAAACTCATTAATATAACAGTCAGGTAATCGACCCAACAATCCCAACTCAATTTGAAACAAGTTGGAGCTAGTTTACGACTGAACAAAGTTGAAACAAGTTTTGTCCCAATCAAACCACCAAATTGAAGTGAAACAAGACCCGTGCGTAACGCTTTCTACAAAAATGTTTTCTGTTTACATTACAACAGAGGACAGCAGAACTCCATAAATGTTTGTTGTAAATAAACTTGGATTGCTACAAATACAAACCCTATATCAAAATAAAGAATAAACAAAAAGAGAGAGAAAATCCAAGCCCGCTTGGGTCTGATTTAAGCAATGAGCCCTCAAACACAAATATTGACAAGAAAGTGAAACATGAGCTAGCCAAGAATTGCCAGCACTATCCCAAGTATTTTTGGGACAATGCATCAATATGTCTAACAAGCAATATGAAATATAAATACAGCCCATAAGAACTCCTTACAGGTTTGGTGTAAGAAAACTTGAAGATTGTTAATTCAAGACTATGAATCTTGTTTGTCTCTTATTTGGCTATGCATTGGTCACATCTGAAAGGGATTGCTGAGTTTTATGCCCCAACTTTCATAGCTGCATCAATTGTGTTGTTTTGCTGGGCCCACAGTTGTGCATATCTTCCTGCCTTAGATAAGAGCAGTTCATGTGGTCCTTGTTCAACCACCTTCCCATTTTCCAACACTATGATCTGATATTGGGTGCAAAAATATTAAAATGAGCATTGAATACAGTTTAGAGATAATTTGAAAGGAAAGTAAGGATTTATGAATTGAATTAAAAGAAACAGTCATGATATATCTTTTGTATCTAGACCCATTGTTAGTAGGTCCTTGGTTTTTGAAGGTAGGTAATAAACATCAACTATGAAAAGGTACTTACATAAGAGCACATGGAGCTACCTCTCACATGCTTAACTGTCTATTCATGATAAGCTTGGTGCACGTATTTGTTTTTTCTAGATTAAAATTTATTAAGATCATGCACTTAAAAAAGATACTAAAAAATCGCTATGGTGCAATTAACACACTCCCTCCGTTAACAGTAGTTGAAGTTTTTAAACCATCCCAATCTTTCAAAATATGCCCTTCAATGAATACAGGAGCTATATTAGTGATTCAATCCACCATAAATTACTCCAGAAGTAATTTTCCCACACTTCTTAGGGGCATTTTGAAAAAAATAACATCAATTACTCGTAGCATTCCACAAAATGACTTTTAAAATAAAACACCAATTTCTTCTAAAACATGCCCTACAAAACTTAATGGACCCAAGTCAAATTTCTATTGCACAATAAATTCTTGTAACATGGCCAACATACTTTCACGAGAGGGTAAACCTAAGATCAAATTTTTGACACAAATAGTTTACTGTGCTCTGGTGCAAGTTATTATTCGTCATCATAAAGATGACACAGGAACAAAGTTCTTTGAAACAAAGAAGGTATAAAGAACGATAGAAGCATTAGACATAGATGTTAAAAACAAAGCACCATAAAATAAGGACATAAATATAAAGAAAGCTAACCTCATCACACTGCATTGCAGTAGTAAGCCTGTGAGCAATGAATATGGAAGTGCGATTATTTGCTAAAGAATTCAAAGCATTTAATATCTCTGCTTCTGTTGTGCTGTCAAGTGCACTCGTAGCTTCATCACACAACCTAAGAGCAAAAACAAGGAGCAATTAAGATTAATTGAAAGACTTCTCATTCAATACTACTTTCAAGTGTACCATAGATATCAATCTAGCAATGAAATCTGAAAATAACAATCTATTTACTAACAACTGAGAATATCAAAACTCATTTCATACTCATCACTCGAAAAGATTATTCTGTCATTCTTTGATAAAACTGATTTGTGCCCTCCATTGCTTGACCGTTAGTTTTGATTTATTTCCCCTTAAATCCATGAGTTCAATTGATTTTCTAATCATGATTGATTTATTTTTGTCATTTGCTGAGTCTTTGAAGTTCATTTCTTTCTTCATGAGATTCATAAGTTCAATTCAATCATCAAGCCCAACAATGCATGACTAAATACAAGAGAAGACAGTATTAAATGTCTCAATGAAATAATCAGAATACTCACAGAATTGGAGGTGCTTTCAAAAATGCACGAGCCAAGGCAACACGTTGCTTCTCACCACCGCTTACCTGTGCAAGAAAGCCATCCAAGAAAAGTTTAATACATTGCTAACATAGAAGAAATATATCCCTTTTCCAATGCAATTTCAAACCCCATATATACATCAACACTTCCAATGGATCAACAGAAATCAAATCCTACCACAAACATGATTAGCATTTTTTTCTTTTCATATCAATTTCTTTGCAAAGAAAGTTGCTGATTCCTCCAAGTTAATTTTGTCCCAGATGTCATAAATTATGCTTTAGTATCTGTTGGTCTTGTTATAAACTATTTTTTGTCACAAGAATCAAAAGCTATTTTATTTACTGAACAAACATCATTTATACACTAAAAAGTGATTTTGCATGCTTGAAAGCTCTTTCAAGTTGTTTACTACACAGTCAAACAAGCACTTAATTGTTTGTTCTCCACCGCATTTTGCTGAGATTATAAATAGATCCTCCAACTCTGCCCGTTTTTAAATAATTTTTTTGCTAAGCTAGTCAAATGTTTTGGATTTTCCATGACAAGTGACTATTCATGACTGGCTATTAGACATTTATAAATCTAAAATTGTTTAACAACCCATCATCTTCATATTAACCACCCATAATTCTCATAATAAGACACCAAAAACTCCCTAAAATTGTTTAACAACTCATCATCTTCATACTAACCACCCATTATTCTCATGATAAGACACCAAAAACTCCCAAATAGATTAAAAAAGATAACTAGATGCAGTAATCAAGAAGTGCTGTCACCTTGAGCCCTCGCTCTCCCACAACAGTTGAATATTTTTCAGGAAAATTCATGATAGTGTCATGAATTGCTGCTTGTTGAGCAGCTTTATAGACCTGTATGCAGAATGTCTTAAGCTAAGAGAGCAACTTGACATACCATACCACAGCTAAAATACAGATCCAAGATGTGAATAGAGGGAACATTAAGGAGAAACAAAGATTTACTTCCTCTGTAGTGGCTGAAAGTCGACCATAATGGATATTGTGAAATATTGTATCATTGAAAAGTACCTGCACACAATTACTCATGTTTCAGTGCATCCAACATATCAGTTGGGCGATGAAGTAACACAGACTGAAAGGAGACAAATGATTTATTGAACTTACAGTATCTTGTGGAACAACAGCAATAGACTTCCGAAGACTATGAAGGGTTACATCCTGTATATTTTGACCATCTATCTTTATCTGCAGAGCACAAATAGGGCATGAGAAATTGGGTGAAAAGTAATTCCCACTCTAGTAATAAAAAGAATAATCACCTCCAAGTTTTTACGTAACCAGTACCAACTAGTATTTTGATCAATAATATAATTGAATTTCCACCAAAGCAAAATTAAATTAAGCCAGGAAAATCATAGGATATTTCGATCACATTCATTCACAAGAGCTCAATCTGACTATAGAAAGTTCATGTACATTGGATAGGTGCAACATCTGCATTCAGCTTCAAGTAAAAAATCTGCTTAACTGTTTTATTCATTCCATGCCCATGATCATTGAATTGTAACAATGGCATGCTATTTGTGGATAGTTTTGATACAGATCCTTGTTAGTAAAGTAAAATAATGAATCAAAAACAGTCAATTCTCTTCATTGCTTCATGGATGAGCAAGTAATCAGATCACTTGCTATTTATGTTCCTTAAAGTCTGTAAACACGTGGCTTTGATGCCATATAGCATCTGTACTTAACAACGGTGCATCTCAGAATTTGTATTCAGCCAGCTAACTATGAATATTATATAACAACACAGCTTAAATTCACTTAAGATCAGATTTATGAGTTTATTTCTTACACTTCCAGAATGAGGGTCAAAAAACCTGAAGAGCAATCTAAGAATGGTTGATTTACCTGTCAAGCACACACATATTTTAAATATCAGAGAAAAGTTGAATATAAGATGATATCACAATTAGTGAATGGCATAAAATTCTTGTAAAAAAATTTCACTAATATCCCACTGAATACATGATACTAACGCATTTCTCCAGAAGATTTTCCCCTCATTGCCCAAAAGCTCAAGAACAGATTAACAATCTCGAATTACAGTGAGTGAACACCAAAATTACCTAATTGGAAGTTGGAAGACTTCTACAGTTTAATTCACCATCTTACTAAGAATTTAAATGATTAATAGAAGGGATGACAATGACAATAGCTAACCCCACTGTAACAGCATAAAAATCTCAAATAATTCATCTCACATGCCATTAGCAATAAACCATATCTTCAAAGAAATTAAAACCCAAGCTATCCACCTCTCCAAGAATAAATGCATGGGTATAGTTCTACTTCAGCATTAACTCAATAATAACAATAATAATAATAATATTATTATTATTATTATCTTATTTTCAGTATGTGATTTTTTTTACTGTTAAGCTAAGCTTGTCATTTCACCTTCATTGCTTTCTACCAGTGAAGTACCCAATCAACAATCAAGATATTTCGCACATAAGTATTACATAGTGACAAAATGATTACACAAAAATAATGGATGCAAGTAAACAAAATTGAGCGCCATAAAAATAGGGCTTGTGAAGCTCATTACACAATACATCATAGAGACCATACCAAAGCATATAAATATTTCACCAACTTGTGTAATAAGATATAAAAATTAGAGCTCATTTGGTTCAACTCCATTGCATGCCTGCAACAGTAATCATTATTGCATTACCAAAAGAAGAGTGTTTTGTTTCCCTTAGGGTTTGTTTGGTTTGAGGGGAGGGAGAGGAAAATAAAGTTTTTGGTTAATATTAGCCCAAAACATTACTCTCCTCTCCCTCCCCTCCCACTCCCTTCCCTCAAACCAAACAAACCCTTAGTATGGTAATAGGGTTTACCATGGTAATGATGATTACCAATTCATTCGTACCATCCCCCTATAAATACTTATTACCACCCCATTACATGGTTGACAAAATCCAATTCACCCTTTAGTTTCATTTGTCTTTGTTTCACTTGTCTCATTTTACCCACCACACCACACCACAACCGCCGCTGCCACTACCTCCTCCTCCACTGCCATCGAGCATCAACCCCCCGCCGCCACCCACCTCCACCGTTGCCACCGCCGCTATGACAGCTGTAGCTACAGCCTACAGCCACTACCTACTCCTCCACTATTGCCTCTGTCATCACCCGCCACCACCATACCACTACCTCCTCCTCCACCGCCACCGCCACCGTCATTACCCATCGCCGCCGCCGCCACCACTACCTCCTCCTCCACCGTTGCCGCTATCACCACCTGCCATCGCCATCGCCACACTACTATAACTGTCGCCTCCACAACCATCGCCATCGAATGATCCTCAGCGAGGTAGCGTGACAGTTATGATGAGGCAGTGTGATGGCTCTTAACTATATTTTCTACAAAGATTATATTAAGGGTAAACTAGACTTTGTGCGATATATTAATTTTAAATAATTATTAAAAAATAATTTATTGCACCTTGCTTAAAAATCAAACCAAGCACTAGCCCTGTAATTAATATTGCATTGCTTCGCATTGTACTGACGAGTCCTAAAATAACTATAGTAGTGTGAAAGTTTCTCCAGCTAAAATAATAAAGGTAAACTTCAGAAAGCAAAATATTTAAAGAGAATGAAGAAATCTAGTGCAATTCCAGTAATCCTTCATGCTGAACCTTACCACTTCCACTAGTTCCAACAATTGCTACGCTTTTTCCAGCTGGCACAACAAGAGATATGCCATCAAGTATTTTTCTCTCAGCAAGGTAACTGGGGGGGACAAAATATATGAATAATTCATCAAACTGATGTTAATTATAAATTATATTTATCAACAAGTTAATTGTAACTGATTAGGCAGCGTTAATTCATAGAAGATCCAAAGCAGTGTCATGCATTACAACTGGCGTTGTAGAATAACGTACGGAATTGGCAAGTATAACCAGTGAACTGGCTTGGTTGTTTCATACAATCAGCAAGTCAAAAATATGATTGAATTGGTCGAACCAGTCAAACTTGCACCAATTTAAGGGTATACTGGTTTTGAATTTATTTATTTTTCTTTTCTAATGATTCTTTCCTATCAAACATCATAATTCACCTTAGGCGGATAAGAAAAGATGAAAATAAAAGGAAATTGAGGAAAGAAAAGATCAGAATAAGGAAATGTAAAGAAAACCAAATATAAGTGAAACAAAAGCCATTTACTTGGTAATTTTCAATGCTTGCTCCCTATAATACTCTATCCCCTAGTAGCATTTCTCTTAGGCATCAAGATTCTTAGACAAAATTGCTTCATCCTCTACCATTTGATTCTTAATATAATTTGAGAACCTCAAAAGTTTAATAGTAAGTACTTTTAAATTTTAAACATGGTAGTTTTATTTAATATAAATTTAATAAAAACTGACTTCTCAAACATCTTAAGAAATATGGAATTAGTAATTAAATATTTAAAATTTATTACTTTTTATGAACCATATCACAATTTTAATATATAAAACCTAAAGAAAAAAAATATGCACAAGCTCCATGATTTATTAATGGACCCATTTTGAGCAAACAAGGCATAGATGTGCCACATCCAGATAACAAGACAGCTGCAGCCTAAAATACTTTTGTTTTGTATTCTCTTTTTTCCTTTTGTCTGCACTGATCTTGAATAGCAAGGAAAAAGAATTTTTCCCTTGGGAAGAGTGTCACCACCAAAAACATTAGCCAGAAATCAGCTATAACAATGTAGACCACTAGAGCCTTCGCATCAGGTAAAAAAGATACAATCAACTACCTGAAGTGTACATTTTCGAACTCTATGCTCCCTCCATTTAATTCCAGCGGCTTTGCATTGTCTTTATCCCTAACATCAGCTCTTTCCTAGATTAAGAATTGTAGGAAAAAGAATATTCAGTAACATATGAGCAGGCAGGAAGAGAGAATTGCTGGAAAAATATGATCACATTGCAAGCAACACGTAAGTTCCCACAATTAATAAAGGAAATAGTCACTAAGGATATTTTTTTTTTGGTGTTTCTCCAATGGAAGAATCCCCAACATTGTAGTACTTTCACAACCAGAAAGAACAAAAGCATAGCATCTTAAACAAAGAAATGATGAAGAAACATACAAAATCAAATGGGAAGAAACTACATATTTATCCATGTAAAAAATGCAAAAACTATACTTGCCCACATCCTGAACACACAAATTAATAGTTGAAGCCTGTCAACTTGAAGCACAAGGGTGCAGAGAGGTAATATGAACCAACCTTATGTTTACTAACAACGCATAAAAATTAACTGAGATAATTTTTAGTGAAGCTCAATCAGGAATATACCTCAAGCAACTGAAACATTGACTTCATGTCAACTAAACTCTGTATAGTCTCACGATATACACTGCCAAGGAAATTAAGCGGAAGAGAAAGTTGGAAGAGGAGCCCATTCACCATCACCTGTATTTAGAAATTAAATTATAAACAATTTACGTTATCACTAATTTATTATAGAGAAATTCAAATGAATTGATCAGATTACCAAATCACCAACAGTCATCTGGCCACTCATAATCCCATGAGAAGACAACACCATTGCTGTAGAAAGTGCAGTGCTAAATATAACATTTTGACCAAAGTTCAGAGAAGCAAGACTGCGTTGTGTTGTCAGAGCAGCATCTTCATACCCTGAATAATAAGATTATAAGTAACGCCAGCACAAAAAGCAAGGATTACATATAGGAACTTAAAAAAGATATCTGAATTTATAATGAGATCATATATTCAACTCCCATTTTCATAACCAAAACTACAAATTGACGGATTACATATACAACATACCACATGTACTATCATTTGAAAGTCAAGATTCATAGCAAGATTTCAATGGTTCGGCATTCAAAGAGAATAAAATGGACAGACTGGTTTCATATTGTCTTTCAAATTAACATGTATTAGCATTTCTTATGCAGGGAAATTATATCAGAACAAAATGAAATCAAATACAGAAAGAAAATATCTAAGTCTTCAGGTACTAAAAATATTGAATTATGATTACAAGAGATCCTCTAAATATTATAGATTATAAATTATCTAGAGGCATCTTTCTGCCTGATGGATTTTGACTAGAAAGATCAGAATAGTTAACTTACTCTTTAGATACTCATCATATTTTTCACCTTCATAATCTTCATTATTGAAATATTTGACAGTCTGAAAAAAAAAAATCCAAATCACTTTGGAGCCACAAGGAGAAAAGGTAATAATAATTCAAAACCATTTGTCCTGGCAATTAACATACTCACCTCATAATTAATGAGTGAATCGACTGCCCTGGTACTTGCATCATTGTCAGCTTTATTCATGATCTTCCTGAATTTAGTCCTCCACTGGAGAAGACATGAAGCTTAAGATTAAGTGCCAACTTAGTTCAGCATACTTAGTGAGGAAAACTAAAGGAGTAAGCATCCCAATAAAAGGAAAGAAAATGGAAGCTTAAAGATTCTGACATGAAAAACCAACTTGATTTCTATTTTCTTTTTACAACCACAGGTGTGGAAAAAATTAATTGAGAGGAAAAGTACCAATGACCCACAGCATTAATAAAAACAAAGATAAATGAATAGATATCAATCAGAGTTTCACTTATTTTACATATTCTCCTTTTGTTTCATTTTTATGGAAGGTTTACAACATCCATGTGCCATAAAATTCATACTTCATGAATAAAAGAAAAGTATGACAATAGTAAACACTATAATCTCTTAACCCTAGTTAAGCAATGAAGTTCACAATAACCGCACTTTAAGAATCAAAATTCATTTCTTTCATTAGGATGGTTTAGTTGGGCTTCCATTTAAAAATCGGTCAATAAGAATTGAAAAAAGTTTCCTTATCAGTTATCAATGAGATGTACATTATCAAGTACAGAACATTATATTGCATCCAGTTTGAGTGAGCTATTTAATTAAGTGCTTACAAAAGATTCATATCAGGATATTCTTTGACAACAGTTTGTTTTAACACAGAACAAGAATTTACAGAATAATATAGAGGAATGATGAAACAATGCAAGACAGTCATGAGGCTAGTAACAGATGAAAAGGCGGATAATAAATGAAAGAGACTACTAATTATCCCACACCTAAAATAATACAAAAAATAAGAAGTTCACTTCAAGACATAATACCTGTGTCACAGTCAGTGTAAAAATAACATAAGCAGCAACTGATAAGGATGTGATCCATGCAAAAGGTGCTCCAAATTTGTAAGCCAGTATACCTGATACCATAGATATCTGGACGGATACATATTAAATCTGTAGAAGTTGGTCAGGGAAAAAGAAGCAAGAGTTGGGATGAACAAAATAATATTTAAAGAGCAATTAATATAAAAAAGACTGGTGATTCACAGGTAAGAGGTCCAGTTCATCCAAAATATTTTTTTTATTTAAATAACATAAATTGAGCACAGCATATTTAACTCAGGAACAGGGGATTAGTTGAGACATACCTCTAATACAGTGGGTACTACGTTGAACACCATAGATGAGAGTATAAAATTTATTGCGCGACTGCCACGATCAATTATTCTATTTAATGCTCCGGTTTCTCGACTGAGAAATAATGTCCAGGTTAGAACCAAAGAAGCATGTCAGGGGAAGCATTCAAGGGTCATGCAGAAGCAGGAAAACAAGATGTTTCTCAAAAAAATTAAATCCCAGAATTTATCAACATCTTATACCGACATATGAAATTAACAGAGGAGAGTATGTTTGAATTGGGTGGTAAAGTCAAATCAAATTTGAGAGCCCCCATAATATCTGGTGCGAAGTAGGTGTTTTTATGTGAAGGAATAAACATAATATAAACCCCAGAAATTCACTTTGCAAAGTTCTCAGATTAAATTTTTTGCATGTTCTTTTTATTTATTCATTTTAAAACAAGATTAAATGTAAACACCTAATTTGATTTGTTAAAAATAAAATTTGATGTAATATATTATCCTCTCAGCAGGGTTGATGCGTTACCTTAGATGATAGCGTAGGTCAAGCTCATGCAAATGTAAGAACACCTGCAAGGTAAAAAAATATAAATTGAGCAAGAGATACAACTTGAAATATGATTTTCAACACACAAACACGCATTGAAACTGCATATAAGAAAAAGCTCATCGAAAATAGTATTTCTTCCGCTTATAGAAGTGTAAAACTTAGAATATAAGATGTTCCAAGAAGGAAAAATGTTCTATAACACTGAACACACAACAGCACCATACCTTTCTAGATACTAATCGAATTGTTCGCAATGCCACCTTAGAGAATACAGCAGTACGCAGTTCTGCCACAAGAAGTTGCGCCAAGCATAAGAACATATTGAATCATGAAAAAATTATCACTTTTTCTCAAAGAATTATGCAGTAGATGGACAGGAAGGTTTTCAAAAGTTAGTCTAATAGTATAAGTGCAATGGAAATCTTCTTTGTAAATATAGGAGATCCATGCCATGTCCTTTGAAAGGTACCTGTGAATGACAAGTAAGACCAGAAAGAGCTTATAGACAGCCTCTTTCAATGACGAGAGAGAATGAGAGATGGTAGCATTGAAGTCTCACATGTCAGAAAAGCAAGTGACAAATTTTGGTGCAAATAGCATATCTTGTTCAAGGAGTACACTAGTGCGACGGAAATAACTTCATTCAATTACCATTGAAAGCAGAAGCTCCTGAACGAGCAATTCCATATCCGATTAACACAGATGCTGGAGTTGCGAAAAGAGTTAACAGAGTTGAATTTGCAGCAGCAAACGAAGCTAGATCACCAGCATTGCCTGTAGCAGTCGTCAACCAATCAACTGCAAGCTTGAATAAGAAAGGGACCTGAACATTCAGAACCTGAAAAAGGGTATAGACTTTATCCATTAGACTGAGCATCCAATAACAAATGAAAATGACTAGCACCACCATGTTAACAGCTTGTCATTTAGTGACTCAGCCCCTAACCTTCGCACCAACAAGAAAACCCAAAGAAGCAATAACCCGGAATCGAAATTCAAGATTATCCTTCATCCACAAGTAACTCGCAAGTGTACGGAGAATTTTAATGTCAGCAAATTGTTCCCCAGGAGAAGCTTTAGCAATCGTGGTAGGAGTTTTTTGGTTCTGGGTCTCGATCTTCTTTGAGGACGTTCCATCGTCCGTTTTAGTTGAAGTTGAGAAAAATGCTCGACCGTCTACCGTTGAACCCTGTAACTCCGGGAAAACCAATGTCAACACGAAACCCATTCAACCAAGAGCACGAATTTGTTAAAGAAACAAGAAGGGCATGTGAACTAACAGGTTGTGGAAAGCATGGTCTGGTCACTCTGCCATATAATGAACAATAGGAATTAGAAGGTGATGAATCAGAGAGAAACCCCTTTATACAAAGAAGTAAACTTGTAGATGTAGATCTTCTGGGAGCAGTCGGATTGACCCTAAAGCAATCTCTACCAATCCTACTACGACTAGGGAATGTGCTGATGCCAGAAAGACTAGCAATCGATCGAACACGATTGCTAATCCCAAAGTTCCTGCTCCAATCAACAAAAGCAGAATTTTCAAAATAACTTGCAGCAGTGGCACCCCGCGAAACCATCCCGGGCCTGCCCCCACGTTGAAGAAACTCCGAAGCTCGAATGCGTTTGGAAGTAAAAGAAGCAGCAGCAAGCATTCCTTTAAATTCAAAGCTGCCAGAGTTGTCCCTTCCGCGAAAATGGAAGAACCCAAACTGCAAATAAGAAGTAAACTTTGGACGACAAAAACCCTAATCAAAACTTTCTTCTACGGCTAAGCAAATGTTCAATTGTATGAATGAAGAGCTATAACAAAAAAGAAACAGAGAAATTGAAATCTGTGAACCGAATGAACGCACACTATGACGCGTATATATATAAGAAGAAAACTACAAAAATGCAGAGAATCTGTATGTCGTGGACGAGTGGTTTAGATTATCAGAATACTGAGAAGTGAGAAGTGAGAAGTGAGAAGTTACAACAGGTTCGCATAGATTAGGAGACTATGATTGTGATTTAATTCAAACACGGCACATGGATTCAGAGCGCCGACGTGCCAGTCAATGGTAGTGCCCCCTTTCCCTCCCTTCTGCGCCAAGTTCAATCGCAATTTTTTTTTCCCACAAAACAACGTCAATCCGGTGGGATTTTTTTTTTTTTTTAATGATTATAA
This sequence comes from Acacia melanoxylon, assembly GCA_019022615.1. Taxonomy (NCBI): domain Eukaryota; kingdom Viridiplantae; phylum Streptophyta; class Magnoliopsida; order Fabales; family Fabaceae; genus Acacia; species Acacia melanoxylon. The sequence goes on from JAFJYJ010000002.1 coordinate 9,600,886, forward strand.
AATATTGTGGGAGTTTAATTATGGAATTTATTAGAACCAAGAAATGGCTCACAAAATTTAAAAAATGTGTATTTGTTTTGGCGTTAAAAAGTGTATTTAGTTATTATACAGTAATTATGTCAAGTTTCTTGTATCGAATTTTTCTATCAAATATGAATGTATCCTTTTTTAAAAAAATAATAATAATACAAATTTAAATATAAATCCAAATGAAATAAATATGATACATGGACATGTGTAATAAAAGAACTTAATACAATGGATATAAAGAATTTCACCTTTTATTTACATATTGGCCTTCATTTTAACACCTGCATATTTATAGAAAAATTAAACTCATGTATTTGTGGGTATTAAATAATAGAATAAAATAAAATGGTTCACTACCAATTTTTCAAAATTACAAAGACCTCCCTTTAATTTTTAAAATATACACTTTAGTCCAATTTTTAATACAGTTAAGAATATTCTGTTTACTATATAATAATTAATTTCATTGATTAAAAACATGCTAAAATATTTAAAATAACTACTTTGCCTTATAATCTAATTGTATATATAGACATACCCTTTCTCCAATATAAAAAGAATTTTAAAAAAAAAACATTAATATCATTTAAATACATTATTAAAACGATAATATATTAAAACTATAAAATTCAAAATAAAATAAAGATATATAAATATCATTGTTTTGATCCATTGTTTAAATATTATTTTAGCCAACTTATGCATTTGAATTTTTAAAAATTAATAAAATAAATTTACGTAACAAAAAAAAAATGTGATAAAAATTTGGGAAAATTAGAATGAAAGACCGGGAGAAAAGATATTTATGGAAAAAGACCATAAAAACTGTAATTATTTAGAAGGATCAAAGAAAAAAAAATTAAATTAAAAATATTAAAATGTCCCTAACAAAATCTTCTGCATTCCCTCCTATACTCTTTCCCACATTCTATTCTCAAAACTAATACAAAATTCTAATTTTCACTCAATTATATAACAGTTTTCTTAATTTTTATTTTTCACAACTTACACATATATCTTCAAGAAAAAAAATCACACATTCTTTAATTTTGTAAAAATTATAATTAAAAAAAAATTGATTTTTTTATAAAACTCAAGGTCTTTTATAATTTAACATTTATGTAATAAAGTTTATATGATTTATTTTTGTTTTAGAAAAAAATTATGTCAGTTAAAAATTCATTTAATGTTAATAAAATTAAAGAAAAATCTAAATAACCTATTACATCCTAAGTAATATGAAATGAGTTTATGTTATCCCTAAAGAAAAGATAAGTTTTTCTTTTTCTTTTTATCAACTGCACTGGTGTGAACCCACAAATCATCAAGTGAAGAAGATGAAACATGGGACCTGGAGTTTTGGAGGCAATTGGATGGATTGGGATATAAATCATGTTTGGGTTTCATCAAAGACATTAGGAGAGAGTGAAAGGATTGCGAAGGAAAAGAGAAAGCATTTGATGGTTGTGGTTACTGGGAGATTGAATCATCATTGGATGAATTGAGAGGCCTTACGGGGGTTTTTTTTTTTTTTTTTTTTTTTGAAATTAATGTGAGGTCTCAAAGATTATAAAAAAAGCTCGTATTAAATTTTCATATAAAAAAGGTTTCTAGAGACTACATTGTGATTTATTCGGAATGTGAAGTTACCAAATTGTCCTTACCAACTTTTACAAATGCATATGTAAATTTTGACAAGTGCTTATACCTATTTTCACAACTGCATAAACCTACTTTGAAACTAGATTTTCCTACCTGAAGAAATTATGAAATTTCATAAATTAATGTCCCAACTTTTACAAGTGCATATGCAAATTTTGACAAATTGTTTTGCCTATTTTCACAACTGTATGAGCCTACTTTGACAACTAGATTTGATATGATATTCACTTATCAAAGTAGGCTCATATAGTTGTGAACATAGGGATACAAAGTTGTCAAAATTCGCATATACACTTGTGAAAGTTAAGACATTAACTTGTGGAATTTTATAACTTCTCCAGGTAAAAAAAAAAAATCTAATTGTTAAAGTAGGCTTATGCAGTTGTGAAAATAGGCATAAGCACTTGTCAAAATTCACATATGCACTTATGAAAGTTGGTAAGGGTAATTCGATAACTTCACATTCTGCATTAATCACAATGCAGTCCCTAGGGACCTTTTTGATATGGTAATTTGTTATGGAACTTTGTTATAATTTTTTATGGTCCTTGAGACTTCACAGTGATTTTCCCTTTTTTTTAGTTGAGGGGCATTTTAGTATTTTCAGATAGTATGTAACGTCTGTTAAGGAAAATTAATGGTATTGGTTTTTTTCCCTCTAATTTTATAAGCTTATGGTATTTTTTCATCTTTAAAAAACATATGGTGATAGGTGCACTTTTAGTAAAAAGCTTAAGGGTATTTTTGCGGCTTAACCCTTAATTATACATAAAACAGAAAAATTCATGCATAATTGAAGATATGGAGCGTTCAGTTCCTTCGTTATCTTTTCTCACCTCATTCCTTATAATCTTTTAATCATGTTGATCGAATCAATCTGAAAGCTAACAATGCACCAAGACCTCAAGCTATTCTCACCTTCCTCTTCTCTCTCATCTTCTAACTCCCACGCCTTGGTTTCAAAGGCCCCTGTTGTATGAGAAATATTTTTTCATACATTTGGAACATTAACAACCATTGCAGCAATATTCTTCTTCGTCTCCTGATTAGACTTCAACTATTACCGAAATGTTCGATACATGGCTTGAATCTAAGAAACGAGCATGCCATGCGCAGCCAAACAAAACCATCAACCTTGAATGAGCATGAAGTAAATAGAAGAGGTTGTGACTTGTTAAATATATAAAAATAAGAGGATATGTCTGCACTAGGAGAGGAAAAGATGTTTTTGGTGGGGCTGTTTGTTGGTTGCTTAAGTGAATGCCCCGATCTCTCTAGTCTTACAAGTTACAGTACATCTAAAGCAATGCTAGTTAGTACATATTATGTTCAGTAGCATAGACAAAAAGAATAGGTTACTGAGAGTGTTCACTATGTATGATATTATGTAGATCTTGTTTACAGCATATTGGGGGCGCCATGGGTACGTTTTCCATGAAGACTTCAATATTTGCATGTATGCCCCAGAAAGAATCTTTCAAGAAAGTTGTAAACTTTGCAGGTTCCTTATGCAATAGCAATGTGATCTGTTTTTGGATTTTTCGTTCGCCCAAGTGTAGTTTTTTAACTTGAATGAATTTGGCCACACGCATTGGAAAATGCTCTGTTTTTGGAGTCAGCGACAATCCATGGCCGAATTCATAATAGGGCTTCACTTTATGGTGGCTCTGTGAAGAGGAGGAGGAGGATGTTAGTGGGTAAGAGGAGAGAGAGACGAATGAGAGAATTGCTGATTACGTGGTGCATTTTCAACTCTTAGATTGATTGAATGGATATGATTAAACAATTCGAGGGAAAAGGAGAGAAAAAATACTAAGAATATATGTTTTTTAAGATATCTTACAAACAACTAAAAAAGAGTTGCGCCTATTGAAAATAAGTTGCACCTACTTAAGCATTTGAGTTGGGTAATAATTTTTGTAATGAAAAAGTTTGCAGCAATTTTCTCTATAATTTATATAAAAATATATAAAGGAAAATTATAATAAAAGACCTAAGAAAAATAATATTTATTAAAAAGGACCATAAAAATAGTAATTATTTTGAATGACCGAAATTAAAATATTAAAATAGAAAGACTAAATTGCCCTTACCCATATTTTTTATCTTCTCTCTAACTTAATTTGGCATGATTTTTTCTTACTTTAGAATCTAGAGTGGTTGAAATAATGACAAATAAAGATCAATTTAAATAACCACATTCTTTTTCTATTGCATAAACAAGAAAGCATTAAACTACAACTCTACATCAATCACTACAGATTATGTGATCATAAAATTAGTCAAAAATGACAAACAACAGAGAACAGATGAAGACCCTCCGCAAGACCCTGTGCTTCCTTGGCCAAATGATGAACTGCTAAGTTAGCGTCTCTAATGCACCAGACTCGCCTCCCAGTCACGATAAAGGTGACTTCACCTTTGACAATCTAGTGGTTTCGCTTGAAAAATCTACAAAACTATTTCCCAAACTGACCTCCCAGTAACATTCTACTTCACCAAACTCGCCTCCCAGTATTTGATAATCTTAATTTTTTTCCATCTCTCTTCTAAACTTCTACAGACATATTTTCACGTTCGTTATTGTTCCCCACCGTCGATAACTCAATATATTGTTTCTGCTTGATAAGAAAAAAGCAACAAGCATTATGCGTTCCTCTCTTATTCTATAATTTCAATTCATGTGTATCATTGTAGTTCATTTTGATAGTATGACAATAAGAAAATGGCATCTAGAGAGTGGTCTAGTGTAACATCCTAAAAATTATTTAGAATTATAATAGATTAACTTATGGTAATTAATTTACTAAGAATATTCAATATAGAAGTAAGACTATCTAATGTTAGAAACGTGGTAGGCCGTTATAATTAGGGGTAATAAATTTCACCACAACTACCCCATCTAGCTACCCCTCCAACTACCCCCCAATTTCACCTAACTACCTTTCCTCAACCACTATAAATACGCACCTTAGGGTGCGTATTCAGGCAGAGAAAACGAGAGTGTGAGAAAGAGAGAAGAGAGAAAGAAGGAGAAAAGGAAAGCATAGAGATAATTATTTGAGGAGACTGGTAGTAGATTTTTGGTGATTACTTGGGAATTAGCGAGTAACATGTAACTCTGAATATTCTTCCATATACTTGTGAATTGTGTATGATTATAAATTATATATATTTGATTTATATGTATATAATATTATTATTATGATAACTGAAAATTACAGTTTCGTACCCACAAAAATTACAGTTTGTGCCCAGCAAAAATTACGTTTTTGCCCCCGAATTTCAGAAATAACAGTCTAGTCCCAAATTTCAAAATGACAGTTTAGTCCCCCAAATTTCAAAAATGACAGATTGGTCTGATGAGGTTTTATGAGATGTTTGGTTTACCTTTTATGATATTTTGATATAAATGGAAGCGTATTTTAATATACTTTATTTCTATTGAATATAATTATCATTGCGGCTGTATTTGTGATGGTTGGAGTAAGGAGGAATTTGAAAGATAAGTTTCCTTTATGCCATCACTCGGTGCACAGTAGATGGTACTTGTCAGGGCCCCTTCTTCCATGTTTTCCTCTGGCCGGGATTGCATTGAAGCTGTGGGACGTGTGACACCTCATTAGTTGTTATCTTTAAGAAGGGGAGCCATAGTCTAGACTTAAGCTTTATACCTTTGACTGGGTGTATCTTAAGTTTTGGTGAGCTTTGAACCATCCAGTTAAATGAATGAGTTTCTGTTGGACTATGTGTTAGCCTATGGCTCCAGTCTGCTGTACAAGGGTATATGGTAATATAAGGAATGATGCATATTGTATAATTGTATAGTCCATAATTCGACATAATGATGATTACTTTTGCAAAAGACTTTTGTATCAGAAATTATGGTATATACCAATATATATATATATATATATATTTGTAATCAGCCCCTGCTTTTTGTCATATGCAATTTGCTTATGTACGGTGGAAATTTTCAGTAGTTACTGAGACGTGAAATCTCATCCTATATTAACATTTTTCATGTGAATATGGTAGTAGGGAGCAAGGGAAGGCACCTATGGAGTGAGCTTTGAAGGCTTTTTTGTACTCATGTAGCTTATGTTATGTTATTTTATTTGTCATGACCCTAAAACTTCCACATTGTATTTAACTCTGAAATATTTCAGAAATTTATTTTGACATCGTATTATGAATTATTTGAAATGATTATGCAATTTATTGATTTAAATATCGATCATCCCTGTTAATTACATATTTCAAATATTTTGGTCAAATTCTTTGGGTGTTGAATTTGGGGTGTTACATCTAGTGACTTATCTCTTTAGTTTATTTTACTCACCTCTCATGAGTTTTTTTTAGTTAATTACATATTTCATTTAATACTTGCCTTTTGTTTTTGTAACTTATTTAATATTATTGCTTTTGAAATTTATCCATCAAAAAATTGGTTCAACAATTATATAGCCTAGAAAATAATGGATTGTTAGCATTCGTTGGAGGTTTTTGTTACTTTCATATACGTGGACAAATCATTAATGATTCTGTGAAGGAGGGAGAAAATTGGTAAAATGATTGGACATGGGCTATAACTGACAGAAGTAATAACCATGATATCATCTTGTTTTGGGGAAGAAATAAGTGGGAAGATGCTTAAATATAGTTTAAAGTTTGATCCTTCTCAGTTTACAGACCTTATTGATGATGATGGAGTGAAGCAATTGGTAAAATACAATGAAGGTTGTACCCATTTGTACATTACTGAAGATCAAAATAGAACAACAATAAGACATAAACACAAGGGTAAGAGATTACTTTATAATATTATGTCTATATAAATTTGACATACTTTCATATTAGTGCATTCAATAAATAATGTTGGGTTAAATGTAAATGCAGTGTTTACACATCACAAGGACAACAATTTGGGAACCTTACAAGTGAAAATATTATTGTTGCGCCTCATGCAATTCAAAGTGTCCCCTGCAACAATATATACCTGAGTTAAATTCAATAAAGTGGCGTGAATTACTTGGGGGAAGTGGACGTATATATGTTTGATGATATAGCTGATTTTAGGGAAGCACTATATAAATATAGTGTTGTACACAAGTTCATATACAAATATTTAAAGAACAGCTCTTATAAGATGATGATTGCAAAGTGTGATGGTGATGAATGTAAGTGGTAGATCACAGCCTATGCAATGGCAATACTATGTTCTTACGTGTGAAAATCTTTGATAATGAACATGAATTTGCGAGTTGTACAAATCCTAACCCAACTGAACTATGATGATGAATTTGTGAAGATAATAGATATAGATCATTTTTTTAATCATTCAATGTTATCTTTAACTTTATGGTGATGGAGACAATTTTTTTTTTTTGGGTGTACATCCAGGTTCAAATTGAGCTTTGTGGTGATGGAGACAATGTAAACAACAAGGGCATCATTGATGGCTTACTGTAATCATATGTAAAAATCTCACACCATAGGATATATGCTTTGTAAAAGTGAAATGGTTGTAACAAAATTGCCCACTAGTAATAGCGTTTATTAGTTTTAGTAACAATGTTACGGCTGTAAGAGGATCTTGTGATAACACAGGAGGGACAATTTACTTTTTTTCATTTTAATGATTTAATTTCTAATACTTCAAAATAGCTACTACTTTTATAATCCTTCTTAATAAACATTATTTTTCTTAGCTCATTTACTATAACTTTCTCAATATATAATGAAAGATAAATTAATTCATAAATAAATCAAAATAATGATAAAATAGTAATAAAAATTATTCAAATTACTAAAGACTAAATATAAAAGTGAAACTAAAGATTAAGTAGAGTTGCAGAAATTTAAAATATTATTTTTTTGGGGGGGGGGGGGGGGATGGAGGTAAAATAATAATAATAATAATAATAATAATACCAAAAAAAAGGTGCCCACAGCATATGGTGAGCTACAACTCAAGACAAAAGCCAAGCAAGTCACAGCCATCCCTTTATCCCATTTCTCCACCATACATACGCATCTCTCTGTTCTGCCATGAACTCAGAAAACAGAACATGAACCTCATTCTCTAATAACGCTCCTCTCTCTCTCTCTCTCTCTAAATTTCAATTCAGGCATTGAAAATGTCGGCCAGTGCATCAAGCTTGCTGAGCTATGGAGGAGCAGCCTCACTGAACTCAAAGAAACTGCAACATGTTCAGCAAAATTACAATGTTAGGGTTCAGAAGCTGATGCATCAGAAGAAGAGGGTAGTGATCAGGTGTAGTGGTAACAGTGATGGTAGTGCGATTGGGATCGGAGATTTCATCGGAGGAGACCTGTTGAGGCCTGATCTGGGAAAATGGCTATCTGATGTGGAAGAACACAAAGCTCTGGCCATATATTCTCCTCATGAAGGTGGCTATGAAGGAAGGTACTTTACTCGTTTGAGATATCAGGGTTACTATTTCCTTGACCTCTCTGCTCGTGGCCTTGGTGACCCTGAAACCACCCTCACCAAGATTCATCCTGTTTGCCCTGTCAGTTCCTTCTTCTTCTTCTTCATCATCATCTTCATTTATTCATATTTGAATTCTCTCTCTCACTTTCTGTGTGTGTATGTTCATTTATATATGATGAGATGCTTAATTTCTTAATGTTTCAGGCTCATGTTGGGAAGCAGCCAATAGCAAGGTGGTATTTTCCACCAGAGGTTGATTACAGATTAGAGGCACTTCCACCTCATGCCAAAGGACTTATTGTGTGGATCATTGAAGCTAAGGTTGGCTTCACTATCTCCCTTCTGGTTTGATTGTTAATTGTTTTTAGATGAACTACATTAATACATGATGAATTCACTAAGTTATGTTTTCCCCATTATTTATCTCTAACTTGTGTTCTTATTTCTTTATCATTGGGTTCTTCTACTTGTGTTTTGTAATCCAAATTTGCATGAACAGTTTTCTATTTTAAAAAAAATTAAACAGAGGAGTAGTGAGTTCAGTTTAGATGAGCCCGTGAGAGATAATGAGAAAATAAGATGATGAAAAAATCTCCTTCCTTCCTGAGTATGTTTCCTAGACAGAGGAAAGTTTTTTTTTTTATAAATTGTTCGTAATGTTTATATAATTAGTATTTCTTAGTCGCTTGATTTTACATCTAATCCTTAATATAAGAGTTAGTTAAGAGGTTTGATTTAGTCTAAAATATAATATTCAATCTATTTTATTTATTATATTTATTACTTTTTCCCTAACTAATTTACCTAACTTATAAACTAATATATAATCTAATATTCCATAGAAATATTTTTGAGAAAAATCATATTTGTTCAAATTAATGATTTTTTTTTATTTATTTAGTTTATCAAAATTAGTTAAGTAAGCTCTTATATTAATATTACACATGGATATTTTAAATATGAACATGGAAATCTGGAGTAATTTTCAAAATTATTTTTATCTCATTATGTTTTGTTTCATCCCATTTTATTTATGTGTCGTCTTTATGGTCTTTTATTTTGTCTTCCATAGGTTCTTTCCAAGGCAGAATTACAATTTCTTGCTCTACTGCCTACTCTTCGGCCTAAAGTGAGGGTCATTGCTGAATGTGGAAACTGGTAAATTGACATTCTTCTTTTCCTCTTTCTTTTTCTGTTCACTCTTTTTCATTTATTCTCTCAATTTTTTTTTTTGGAAAAAATTATTGTAGGATTAAATTACAATTTTTCCATTTTTATATTGTTTCAATTAAACCTTATCAAATACTATCTGAAAAATATTTATGTCAAGTTCCTTATATATATTTTGCTAAGTTCTCCAATTACACTTAACCATGTGTCTTGTTTTTGAATTATTATCATTTAACCATAAACCCATATAAAAAAAATGGACACAGAATCAAATGTAATTGGAAAACTTGACGAAATGAATATAAAAAAAATGTAAGTATGGTTCATATTATCGTTCCCTGTCAACAAGAGTTTCCTCTTTGTGCAGGAGAAAGTTCATGTGGAGGCCACTGAGAGAAATAGCTGGTTTAACAACCAATGAAGCAGCATGATCATCATTTATAACCTTCACCATTTTTTCCATCAGTAAAACTACAAATACATTCAAGACTGGCTAAAAGCTTCATTACTGAGGAGATGAGAGAAAGTGTGTGGAGATGATTTTTTTTTTTTTTCCCCTTTGTAAATATTAAGATTTTTCACCACCATGAGTAATGTAAATTCCATTCAAAGCATGAGAACATTCCCTCCAAACATGATATTCTTGAAATTCTAGTTCAATAAAAATTCTGTACGATACGTGGATGGATAATTAATTTGTGAATATTAAGGAAATTAGTTTAATTTTTATGTGCAATACATAGGAGTTGTTTTCTTTAAAATATCATCTTTAATCATATGCATTGAAACTACCCTTAAATAGAAACCCCCTTAATATGTGTAATCAATAAGGAAACTTTAGGTCAAAAATTATAAATTTAAGAGACCAAAATGGTGAGGTCTTGTATTGAGAACCGGAGTGAACCATTTGTCTAAATCTTATATCACTCTGATCCTATTTATAAATTCATTTTAACCAAAAAATTTGGTCCTTATTATAAGTCAAATTTCAAAGTAATAAATACATTTGTTACATTTTTGCCCTTATTAATCGTAATAACCAAAAATAATTTGTTCATGTTGACTTTTAAAACCAATTATAGATAAAGACAAAATTGAAAATTTAGCCAATAATTAATGAGTTAAATTTAGTTGGTAAAATAATTAATGAGTTAACTAGGCTTAGAGAATATTAGTATTTAGGATTAAAGGGAATGTTAGTATTGGATTACACATATATATAAAGGGGTTTAAACTTTATAATGAGGACTAGAGTAGTATGTAGGATTAGAGAGAATATTAGTATTTAGGATTAGAGGGAATGTTAGTATTGGATTACACATATATATAAATGACAGAAAAATTTGACTTACATGAATTGATAGAGGTAAGCAGGAGTTAATTAGCTACACAAAACTACATATGCTACAAAAGAACAAAATGAAACGGGGAATCCTTGCAGGACTCCAACATATTTATCAAAAAATGGATATACAAAAACAATTTTGAAAATGTTAAGGAACATCCTAATTAACTGTACAATATCTTCAACAGTGATGCACAGATTTCTACAGCCTTGCTGCTAGGTATGCTGAACTTTCTGTCTGCCAAAAAAACTGCTGGCCTCCTGTAAAATTTGCCTGTAATTGATTCACAAAAATAATATAGTCGATGCACCTGAATGAGGACAACACTAAATTCTCCTCTTTCCACGTCTACCAGTGTCTATGTCACCAAGTCTTGTTGACGATGGCGCCGGTGCTGGCGCTCGCAGACCAATAGATTCTGGGATATCGAGATTGGCCCCCATAGATGGACCTGCCATCGCACGCTTCATGTCCAAATCATTGAATTGAAGAACTTCAATTCTTGTTTTGTCAACCTGTTAATCAAGTATTTAAATTAGTGAACTAAAGACATGGTGATTAAGAATTCTGACAGATAATTCAAAATTCAAGATGTCTTCATTACTATTTCGATATGATGAATGGATGCATGCGCATCTGCAAGTCTCTTTTGCAGTTCTTCGGTTCTTTTGGTTTGATACTCAGAATTCTCCATTTCATTTCCCCTTTCTCCTAATTCCTGATATAAACCTGAAAGGATTGGAAGGCATGTATGTTTATTAGAAAACGGGAATCCAGATGAAAAAAATATAATCATTGGAAAGGAAAACACAGGCAAAGACAAAAAATATCATTGGACGTTATATCACGCCTATGGTTTCCAGCAAAAACAATGCCAAACCAGTGTTTCTCAAAGAATGACATGACATATTTTCAGTATTCAAAAACTTCTGCAGTGTGAGGCTAAGAAATACCGGTCAAGACAGAAAGCACCCAGATCTGAGTCGGGATATCATAAAGCTTCTTTGCCAAGGTCAACGAGGATCTCAATATCTCCCTGGCCTGTACAGTATCATGTAATGCCAGTGCCAAACTGCCAAGGATTGTCAAATACTGAGAAACGAGTTGAAGGTTCCCCAAATAACCATGTGTCAACTGCAACCCCCTTGCCAGGCGGTTCCTGCAACAAAATTGTATATTACTGGGTGGTTGGAGAAAGTTACATACTAATTTGACGATTGAAGGAAGATCAAATTATACATATGTTGGTTATTTTAAGAAGCAAGTAAAGAACCAAAGAAGGGATAGCGAGAAGGAACTTTTCAAATTATTCTACAATATCTGGTTTCTTTTTTTTGGTCAAATCAATATCTGGTTTCCAACAAGCAAAAGGCATTGCCCTTTGTCCTTATCGTTAGTATACCTTTCCATACCCGCGGACTTTGTATTTTCTTCCTAATTCCTCAATGTCCATGAAATACTCTAGAGTCTGGAGGGCTTTCTAATTGTCTTTTAAGGCATTGTTATGACCTTGCATTGATATGAAAGTTGTAGCGTATGGAAACTAAAGAAAATGAAGTCTTAAAAATCAAAGAATGAATTTCTTATAAAGATAGATTGCAAAGTACTACCTCTGGTCCTTACTGTAAGACCCAATTCACTTTTCTAGAGAGATTAAGGAAGTGAATTAAAATATTTTAATTATTTATATTTATTGTTTTTTCCAGAACTAATTTGTCAGACTTATAAACTGATATCTAAACTAATAATACACAACATATGCTATATTTAAGTAATTTATTTAGCTTCCTTCAATTAAGTTTTATATTAAGGACTGAAGGGAGTATATCAACATGACCAACTGAAGAAGTTCATACATCTGCAGCTGAACACAATCCTAATTCTCTAGAAATTTCAACCCTACTCTTTATGCTTTTCAACAAAAAGACTTGGCTCAACAGGCGCATGAAGTCCTCATAGGGTCAAAATTACCAAAGACTTACCTTGCTTCCTGCAGATCCTGCTGCTTCATCAATAAAAGGCCATATGCAAAAAGGACACCCGTTTTCTCTCTAACTCCCACAAAAGAATCCATTACTCCATAAACCGGTCCAATCAAATCAAGAGCCTACAGGAAAACTAATATTAAGTTATAACATATTGCAGATAGGATTAAATTAATTCAATTAACAATATATAATACCAAATGAAATTGTATTCGGAGGTACTATTTCACCTGTGAAGAAGATTCTGCATCACCAATGCAAATATAAGAGACAGCTGCATACACTTGGCACATAGCTTGCATTGATTTGCTCTCTGTAAGCTGCACAACACATGCCTTTACATTTGAATTAACATCAAGTTATCCCGATCTACAAGTTTTAGCAAGCTCCATAGAGTAAACCATAACTATGCTACCTAGCAAGTGCTACCTAGCAAGTGAAATCCACATATGGAATATAAAAATTACCCAAATTAAAGAAGATGCCTTTGGATCACTAAAAATATGTCACTTTTAAGTTATAGACATATCTAATATATACCTTAGCAGCTTCAATATAATGAAAAGCAGCTTCATTATAACAGCCAACAGAATGAGAATACTGCCCTCGTAGCATCTCAATGATGCACTCACTAGCTTGTAATATAGTTGGAAACCGCATGAACAAAGTTTTCATCTGTATCAAAGCCTGAAAAATTTGCAGACGATATCATTAATATCTCCACTGAAAGATGGTGAAAACCTAGTTTATCAATTCAATAGCATATTAGTCAAACATATCATGAATCATAAAGTAAATTAATCAATTGTGAGTTGTAAAACATAACAGATCATAAAGCTGGTGGGAGCCTACTTTATAAATCCAACAGCATATTAGTCAAACATATGGCGAATCATAAAACATATTATTTGATCATGAATTGTAAAACATATCAAATCATAATATTCAGTAGCATGTGAAAAATAGCATGAAATACAAAAATCTGGCGTGTGTCTTTACAATCTGCACAGTTCTCAAGATAGCCAACCCAAGATCAAAAAAGGTACTGAAACACATAGATAAGCTATCATACAATTTGTTAGTAACTAATTATATAAATAATATCTAGTAATACCTTGTTTACTTTCATCATAAAAGGACAAAGACAACACTTAACAACAATACTATACTTTCATGCCAACTCATTGTTTCCACACATTTCTGAATCACAAACTTGCGCTATTCAGCCATATTAGCTTGAATCACACCATTGATGGCCAATTCAGCTACCAATCCACATCAATTTACATTTTGAGTCAAACTCAAATTGTGAATGATATGATTTAAATTACTATGCCTAGTTGTACAGGATAAATATCACCAGAAGAAACCCAGCTAATATGTTGAATTATTAATTGATTGGCAATTGTGTGAAACAAAATCAAGCTATCATGCCTATCACCCTAAGAGTTGGCAAAATATGGAAAACCAAAGGCGTACCTCCTGTGCTTCAACAAATTCAGCTCGAGTGAGCTCTACCGCCACTTTGTTTTCAAGAAACTGCATCAGTAGCATTAAATACACTCCAGCCATCCAGATGGCAGAATGTTGCAAGTCCACTTCTGCTAAAAAGAAAAGTTTAACAAGACTGATTATGGGGCCCTTGCTTGCATGAACATCTAGCAAACAAAAAAGGACGATGAATCTCACCTCTTGTGGCATCGGTTATTCCTAGCTTTACTAACTCATCTGCAAGAAACCATTCACTCATCAATTAAATTTTCTGAGAACTATATGTGAAAACAAATCATGTTTACTAATTGACAATTTGATCAATTATTGCTTCTCAAGTTTATTTGACATAAATGACCTAGCAACTGGAAAAGATTTTTGGCCAGTATGATTTCAAGGGAATAATAGCCAGTGACAATGTTATATGTTAATTCGAAACTCTAAGGAAACGGACATGGCACACCCAACATCAAAGTTCTCCAGATGTGTTTTCGGACAACTTATTCACTTGAATTTTATTTTCATCATGCCCTCATCGAGCCTTCAGTATTTTGGATTTCTAACAAGCAGTTGCGATGCCTGCTTTCTAATGATTTTCAGTTGAAGGCTATTCAATAACTTAAGAACAAATAAACCAAGAAAACACAAAAAAACACACACAACAGAAGTGACTTAATCCAGTAAAAGGAACCTTGAATTATAGAGATTCCAGACTGTATTCGCTTTCCACACTCTTTAAAAAGTCCTTTCGGGCGTCCAAATATGACTGCCATTAGATCAACTAGTGCATAGACAGCACTTTTAGGAAGCCATTCACCATCAATGGGAGGAGGTGCCATCTGAAGCTTATCTCCCGGCGTCCTTCTAACATTCCCGAAGTATACTGGTTCAAGAGACTCTCGCCCATTTAAACTAAATCCATTCATGCTTCTCAGCTGCTCCTCAATCAGTGCTTGTTTTTCAGACAGTGCAGCCCTTTCCCGGTAGTGAAGACCAGACCGAGAGAGACTTTGATTTAAGGCATTCAGTTCCTTCATCATCTCTTGCATATGCTGTGTTTGCTGCATATCAGCCTTCATGGCTGCATCCAATTTGTCTACATGTGGAGCAGCATTCTTGTAATCACATAACCTCAGTCGATAGAATATGTGAAGCAATTCGTTGTAAAAGAGTAGGCCAATGCATTGTTGTCTCTGACAAGTGCAAGTAAACAAGGAACATAAAGAAATCAGACTAGATCTAAATAAATAAAAAGTCATCAGTCATGATGCACCCCTGATGTAAACAAGAGTGCGCATTATATACACTAAAAAGCAATAAGCTAGGGAAGGTATATCTGCACTTACTTTATTAGACTCGATGGACTCCCAAATCTCGTTGCATTTATTAACAGCCTGCTCAACCAATTTATCATCATCCCATTGCATGAGGTGGACATGCAATATAGAAGTGGCGAAAAACATCTGGTACATAGGAATTGAAAAAGAAATTACAAATAGACATACGTTATATGTCACAGTAATTTCAGGAGACTGATGCTTTGTCCTTTAAGCATACTATAAAATTTCAAATATTCGTGTGTCCTAACTTGTCATTTTGTAAAAAGAGGTAAGATAATGGTGGTGATAAATAAAGAAGAGAGCAGGCAGTTCAAATCAATATTAATATCAATATACGATATAAAATCAACAGCAAGCTGTATTATTCATAGACTATGAGTTGGCTTATTCATTAGATTTCATGTAATGCAAGAAATCATACACCGTTAATGGCATTGTAAAGGCATTTTTTTAGTACAAGAAGAGAAGGTGGGAAACTACAAGAGGATTTTCTATCACAGTAATAAATTATTATATAATGATCAATGCAAAGCGCAGAAGAAAATCAGTAATCAGAGGACATGTTCATTCTTATAACCTTCAATCACAAACCTGTAACTCTGGGTAACCTATTTCTCTAGCACAGGTATATCCACACTCTAAGGCAGAGATTGAACCCCGGTAATCTCCTTCAATTATCAAAGCATTTGCAAGCTGTGAATTAAAATTGCAAGACCACAGCTTCATTGAAATCCTACAAGAAATTATGATTGTGAGATGGTAGCTACAATAGTTTATGCAAAATAATATGCAACACAGATTACAGTCTTATTCAGAACCCACTATGAAGAAAACATAACATAAACAATTGCTATGTTGCTCATCCAAGATCCTAAGGAAAAATTTACCAGTGGCTTATCAAATACTGAGCACGACACTAATCAGAGACACATTCTTATGAATAAAAGAAACACACAATTCAAAGTGATGCATAATATTTAAATGGGGCACAAACCAAATTAATAAGTAGATATCAGTAAAATCTTAAATTTTGGGAAAACAGATCAAGAATGATTCTAAAATTTAAACAAATGATAATCCATTTCAGAAAAAAATTTAATAAAAACTATTAACATGTTTGACCATCTGTCAGATTGCTTGCAAACATTGTTTCAACATTTTATAACTAACGCTTTGTCATCTGGCTTTCAACACAAAGGAAACAAGAGATTTGTTAAACAAGATGAAAGATATAAATTATCAAAGGCATTAGACTAAAGACAGAAAATCAAAACAAAGATTCAATTGGATCTGATGTTCCAACAGTTAAAAAAGTTATGTAATTTTTATATGGAATAGGTAACTGGCATGTGCCATGTCCAGTAGATCATGAGATCTTGCTTTGTTGCAGTGACCATTATGTTTCCAGAATCATGACTAAGAAACTCTTCCAAACTTTTTTAAAATAACAAATTCAACCACTTCTAAAATAAAAAGCAAAGGTATCCATACTCATATCCAGCAGATGCAGCAAGTTCTAGGCCCTTTTGTAATATCTGCTTCTGAGGCAGAATAGCTCCAACAAGATGGTAGCACTGGCTAAGTAAGCTATATGCTCTGCACTTCAATTCAAAGCAAGATGGTATTGACTTCAAAAGCAGTTGCTGAAACAGAAAAGAGAGATAATGTCATTCTACAAAATACACGATCAGCCATATGAATCTGTTTACCTGTTCCGAACTAATAAAATTGCTAGACTTCTGGAAATTAGTGTTAGCTTCCAAGTTGACCTCAGTCTCAGTCATCTCAGAATCTAAATTAATGCTGAAAGCATGGAAGTCCCTTCTGATTAATTAAGTTCTAGGTGTTAAATAGGAGCTAATTAGCTGCTGTACAGATTATAACTTGACAGAATTTTCTGGGAAAAGAGTAAAGACGTTATGCATAGTCAAACCATCTCTCTTTATTGACATAGAATTGTACTCTTGGAAAATGACTGGTGCTGCCAAGGAATAATCAAATCTCACCCTTGATGGTGAGAATCTGAAGCATTCCCATATGTACTTTACATATCCCATGATGCTCTCAAGGCTAGCAGAATATCCAGTTAACCATATTCTAAACTTTTTAAAATTCCAAATAATTTCTGTTCTTATTAACAATCTCCATAGAAGTGGTAATCAATTAAATGGCACAAAGAAAGTTTTTTAAAAAACTGATTTAAGCAACCAAAAAATAATACCAGGGGTTTCATTAATCAATGGAAAGTTATTACTGAAAACTTTTCATTGACTAAAGTTCATGCAGGAATAATTGTTAGACAGAAAAATACTTTTTGTCCTAGTGGATTATTAGGCACTCTATCTGCCCTTCGCCGAACTCTAGTTTGTAGAATTAGCAGTTCCATACTTTTCATAATGATAGAGAAGTGAAAGCCAAAGCATTGCTTATCTTTGGAAGGCTGTTTGATTGCCAATAAACTAGTCTCATATATGGCACCAATGTAAGTCTGAAAGTATGAGGTGAACTTGACATGAAACTGAGTTGAATCCCTAGTTTCCCACCCTTTCCCCTTCTCATTCCCAGTTCCTAACTATTCATAAGCATCTCCTATGTAAAGATTACATTCTTACGGGAAAAATGATAGCAGGCTGAGGACTGAGAAAACATGATTTTGGGCTTTGCCTAATGCATAAGGCAAGATGAAGATCCTAATTCAAGCAGGTTATTTCAGGGTGGTGTCAAAATATATATGCCTAGAAGATGTTTTCAAGACATTGGCACTTCTTGAATGTCTAATAGGAACTTGAGAAAAGTTCCTAGACTGAGGAAAATATAATCAATTACATAATTCAAAGTTCAGTGAAGGTGGTGTCAAAATTCAAATATGTGCCCAATTTAAACGATAAAAAAGGGATCATTTGAGTGACAACCAAGGAACTGGACAATCTCTGACATTTTAGGAAACACTTGCAACTTTCTATTCTTTGGGCAGTTACCTGACCCAGTTGCAAGGCAGTGAAAGGCCAAAGGTGGCCTTGAGGAACTAGACATCTAAAATGTCTAGGGTGAAACATCCTAAAAGACACATGTTAAAGTGATATAAGAAACTGAACTAAGAACAAAACTATTATGCTATATAAAATAAAATAGATACATGTAAATTTGAAATAACATTGCCATAAATTAGGGGGGAAAACAAGACCTAAATAATCGTTTAAATTAAGAACAAATATTTTACTCTATTCTCTTGAATCTCTAAGGCTAGGCTGAACATCTGGCCATATGGTTCGATTCTATGAAACATGGTTACATGTTATCCTAATACAAAGAGCTGATTCAAATGTTTGGTTTGGCTTATATAACGGAAAGGGGATTACATTTTGAAATGTTGATTACCTTAAGTAGCTGCATTGGGATTACATTATTGAGACATATGAATAGGGATGCAGATCTCTTGTAATCAAGTGGAAAGACATTATTAGCTTTATAATTTTTTAAAATTTAGCAGATTGGACACTGCAAACCCTCTTCATCCAAAAGTGGAAAACCCTATCGCCTACACATTGACGTTGTTGCTATCACCTACAATCACAGAGGTCGTCGCTGCTATTATACCTCATTAGTATTTTTAGTTTTTTGAGTTGCACTTACAAGTTGACCCTTATCTTGTTGCATGCAAACACAGAGGCACCTAAGACGCAATTCTGGAATGACAGAAAAAATGACAAAAGGTGCTCAATTTAGGGCCCCTGGTTGAAGGCGGTGCCTATCATACCATGAGAGGTGCTGACCATGAATAATGCCTTGCTTGTGGTAAAGTGAGCATCTTTGACATCATTTCCGATTTGAAACAATATTCTGTCCATTATTTGGTTGTGAAAGGGAAATTCTTTAACTCAATGCAATGCAGATTGAAAAAATGAACATTATTTTCTCAATGCAGATGCTCCTTAGATCCGAAAACATGATAAATATTTGGAGTAAATCAATCCACACAATTATAACCTCGAGATCAATGCAGGTTGGATTCAAAAAATGGAAAACTATTGCTGCCTACAACTGCTCCCTAGATGTTTCTGTCAAAGAGGCACTTACACAGTTATCTATAAGTTAAAAGGTTAAAGGTATCAATTCCGGATGTCTGATTTCAATGCCACAAATTTTTAAAAAAAAAAAAAACAAAAACAAAAACAAAGAAGCAGGAAAAGAATGTTATGTTGGTTTTGCCAATATGTTAATCAGTTTCTACTACTCATGCATTACTTTGTTTTTGTAATCACCTTAAAGTCTAATTAATGTGCTGAAAGCTCATAATTTAACAATTCGAGCTTGTACGCGATGCGACAAGACCAATAATTAACAAAGACCAAATCACCATAAGAGGGTAGAAAACGAATATATCCGAAAAGATAGCAGCGGAAACTGAGGAAACATGATATAGGAATCAAATCCAACAAGAAAAAGGTACTAACAGAACGCTCGAGGTGAGCCTTGGCGTGATTAACATTGTGGGAGTGCTTGAGAAGGAGAGTAGCGATGCGAAGGCGAGTCTTGACCTCGACAATTGGGAAGAAGGAGACTTGGCTCTGACAAATAGCTTCAAGGCACTTCACTGCCTTCCCAATTTCTCCTTTGTTCTCATGGTAGTCAGCAAGACCCCACAGTCCCTCAGCCACAGCCTCCATCTTCTTCTACTTCTACTTCTTCTTCTCTTTCAAATTTCAATCACTCGCCTTCGTTTAGCAACAGAGGAACGCTAAATTCAGTTCACCCCCACCGTTTCCATATCCGCCCCTCCAATTTCGTCGTTATAAGACAGATACCGGAAGAAACGAAGAAGAATGCCACAGGCTTCCCTCTTTTATTTTTCACTTTTTCCTTTTTTTTTCAATTTCCTTGGAGAGTCAATATTTATTATTCATCCAATTTTTTTTCAAAAAATATTATGAAAAATCCCAGAAAAAGACCGCTGAAATATCAAAATATCAAATCCGAGATTCAAATTTTAATAATCCTAAATCAGTTTTTGAAAAAAAGAATTGGGTAATAAGTCTTTGAAATTTTAAAATGTTGTTAAAAATACATCATTACCCCTCACTTTTTGTTTTTTTATTTTTACAATGTCACCCAAACACCTTTCGCTAGAAGCTGGCCACCGGCGCCCGGTCATCAAGCGGAGCTCCAATGGCCTAATCGATTTTTTGAATTTTAAAAACAAAAGTAAAAAATAATAGGAAAAATCTCTCTCAAGGCCCAAATTAACAATAAATTATAAAAAAAAAAAAACTAAGAAAAAGTTACATGTCAAAAAAGGTCCATGGGCATTTTCTGGTATTATTTTATAAATGTTAACAACTATATCAATAAAATATTAACAACTAAATCAGTAACAACAATATCCTAATAACTAAATCAGCATTATACGTTAACAACTAAATCAATACACGTTAACAACTAAATCAAGACATTGGCGTTAATAACTAACGTTTTATGAAATAATACCAGAAATGTCTTTAGGCTTTTTTTGATATGTGACTTTTTCTTAGACATTTTTTTAACAATTTTTTGGTTATCTAAGATGGATTTTCCAAAAATAATAAAACTAGAGTAGTAATTGACTATTTTCCAATAACTACTTTTTTTTCACCATTTACTACTTTAGTCAGCGACCAACAAAGCTTCTACTAACTAAACTAGAATTTTTGAATTTGACACAAAAGAAGTTACTAATAAAATTAATTTTTTTGCTATTAATTACCTTAGTTTTGCTTACTATTTACTACTTTTATTTTAACAATTCAAAAATTAGAGTACACCGCCAAAACAAAATTGCACTTGGTTGATTATAACGAGAAAATCTCTTGAAAGTTTTCAAGATGAACATTCATTTCTCTCTGTTTTTTTTTTTCTTTCAGATTCATTTCTCTATTTTTATTTGTTTACTTTTAGTCGTCTATATTTAAAAATATACTCTCTCATATATTTAAGGAATATGATATTGTCACTACCAAGTCACTACCACTTTTTCACCATTAGATCAAAATCTCAATGGGAGAGAGAAATGATAAAGGTTGATGAGATTCGATTTAACGGTGAAAAAGTGGTAATGACTTGGTAGTGATATAAAATTGATAGTAATAATATATTATCCCTATATTTAAACATATACTCTCTCATAGAGAAATACTTACCTACTTTATAAGTGTCACGTTATATGATCTCTATCCAATTGAAACACAACAATTAATGTCATTTTAATTCTAGTTAGTTGAAGATTAATTTAAAGGAATTCACATTTTGTTTTTCTTTTAAGAAATATCAACCTATTACTTTGAAAAATAACAAAAACAAAATGATTGGCTAATTTTTTTAATAAAATAAAATAAAATCTGAATTCTTTTATATGAGACATTAGCCAATTAGGATAAAATGATCCCAGTTGTTGTATTTTAATTTCATTGTATAGAATTCAAATGACGTGATACTTTTAGAGTATATAAGTATTTCTCTCCTATTATATACACAAGAGCATATATGTATATATATAAACTATTTAAATATAATTTGGAGACAGAAAAACTTACAAATTTGAATTGAAATATCAAGTATTCAAATTATTTTTGTTAAATTGCATAAATCATACTCAGTTTAGGAATATGTATGATCTCCTGCCTCTTCTTAACTTTCATATTAATCAACTTCAAACTTTTAAAATATTAACAAAATCTTTAATAAATTAATACTTCCAAAAGAAAAATTAGTAAGTACATTAGACCATGATTGATATGAGAGAAAAAAATGTTTAAAAAGGAGATGAATAATGCAGCTAGGAAGAAAATGGGACAGGCGCATTTTCCATTTTCTTGAATTAGAGGAAAATATCCCTAGTGTAAGTGCCACACAATGCATCCTCACAGCTCATATTGACAGACAATTATTGAAAAAGGGTAGCAAGAAAAGAGGAACCTTTACACATCAACACAATTAGACTGGATACCGATGGATCTGTCAAGCTTGCAGGTCAAGCAATATGAGGTGGTGTCAGATACACAGGGCAATTGGTTATCTGGGTTTTGCTGCAAACTGGGAGATTTTCCACCAGCCATAGCAGAAGTGATTGGAATTCTGAGTGGACTAGAACTTTGTTGGTTTAGTGGATTTAGAAATATTGAAGTATTCAACTGATTGTGCAGAGGCTATCAGCTTGATCACAAGGGAGCATGGGACTACTCTCCTTATGAAGACGTCATTGAGAAAACTACATATATGATCCATGGAAGTTGGAATATTTATGTTAATCTATCTATATTTATCTATTATATACATAGAAAGCTTGTAGTAATTATTTTATAAAGGGTTAAGGTACTAAAATAACTTTCAACTTTTATCAAAAGTGTAAAAAGTAACCATTAAAATGAAAAGACAACATTAACTATAAAATAGTAAAAAGGATACATGGTTATTATTACACGTGTTCTGATGAAGTTTGTTTTCTGCCAGAAACAAATGTTAAGGATGATTTATCAAAACCTTGAATTAAGATTATTTTAATTGTCTCAAATTAGCAAATTTAGATTTTAAAGATGGCATAAATAATCACATTGTCCCGTGCATTACACTGGGAGAATACCTAATTTCATGCATAGAGATTCAAATGTATTGCTAATAGCTTAGCTAGGAAAGGTCTTGAGTTAGACAGTGTTTTGTATATCTTTGATAAATAAATAAAAAAAAACCACATTTCATTTAGAAGGTGGTGATTGATGAAAGAGTTTTGTTACAATTTTCTTTGTACTTGATAGTTAGATCTTAATGATAGTGTTCATTTTTCATTTTTAAAAAAAAAACATTTCTAGATTGCACTTGAAAGGGAGAGAAAAAAGACGATGGCATGGTTGTTGCCTGAGGACTCAAATATTTTCTATTTCAGAGGGGTAAGGGGGAGAGAAAGACGATGACTATCTAAAAAGTAAGTTTAGATGAAAAATAATTGAAAATGATATCAGTCTTATCAAATAATATATATTATATATATATTGTGATAATTTCAAGAGAGAAAATATAATAATAATTATAAAAGATAGTTCATTATTATTGGGAATTATTTGAAACTACTAAAATACTTAATTATAATATATATGATATGTTTTCCTAAAACACATGTTTGTTTAAAATTAAAGTCCTCAATTGGGGAAAATGATAAACATGAGAAATATATTTTATATTTATGATTAAGACTAACTCCCCAATTATGTCATGTATTAAAGACTAGAGGAGTATTAAAAAAAACACATATTTATATTGTAGGTATATAATGTGATGGCCAAAAAAAACTAAGAAAATATAAAAATAAAAATAGTCAACATATTAGGAAAAATTTGAAAATACCTTGATTAGATATATTTAACACACACACACACACTATATTATATATATATATATATATATATATATATATATTATAAATGTTGGCATAAAAATATATATTGTAAAGCATAAAAATACTAAATGTTTAACTAAATAATACTCCTATGTAACTGAAATCAAAATTCATTTTTTAATATCAAACCTAAAGCTTTTTGGACAAGATAGGAAAGAGGGAAATGTTTGTGGGACCTCATGAAAACGTGCAATAGCAGACTAAATAATACTCCCTCTGGTCCTAATTATAAGACTTAGTTGACTTTTTTGGAGAGATTAAAGAAGGTAATTAAACTAAATAGTTTACATAATCTAAGAAAACATAACATATGAAATGATTGAGTAACTTATTTAACTTCCTTAATCTTTCCCAAAAAAAGTCAATTAGGTTTTATAATTAGGATATAGTTCTTGTAAACAAGCTCTTGCCCTCAGATTTCACCAAGATGGCGCGGGAAAACTCCACTACCCTTCTACTAGTGCTTCGTCACTAACTCTTTTTTAATATATATATAAGAAGAGGCAAGCCGAAGCTTGATAAGGGGAGAAGGGGGAAGACTACACAAATCTAGCCCCTAATATAGTACATCAAACCAAACGCTAGGAACGACGGACCAATTGGTCCTTCAAAAACATATGAAGACAACCACTTGGAACAGTTGGTAATAGAACCACACCGCGTCCTTCCGGGATATCATGACCATACTTGGCCATATAATCAGCACAGGAGATGTTGTCTCTTGGAGTATGGTAGATCTCGACATTCCAATCCATGAAGAGAAGATCTCTGGTCTTTCCAATGATATCTCTGAGTAGGTGATCAGTGTAGCGATCCCTCATGAGGATGTTGATGGCCTCAAGAGAGTTGGTATATAGAAAAATTCTCTGAAGCCCCATTTGATGCCCTACTCTTAATCCTGTCATGATCGTTCAGAGTTCCGCTTCAACGACTGTATGGGCCCCAAGTGACCTGTGGAACCCCATTAGCCATTGACCTTTAGAGTTTCTAATTACTCCACCTCAAGCTGCGTGATATTGATGACGCACAGATGCATCGACGTCAATACGAACTACATTCCCAGGAGGAGGGATCCAGGACTCTTCGTCACTAACTCTTAGTAGCCCTTTTGTAAACATGTGCTGTGTAGTAAATCCACATGTAAATACATATTTTGATTAATGAATTTCTCTTTCCATTTTTTTTAAAAAAAAACAAGGGGTGAGTAGCTTTTGGGGAAAAAAAAAACCCCCACTTTATGAATAAAAGTGAGATCAACAAAACGCTTTCTTAAACAAGGAAGAAATATCTCAACTATGTCTTTGCAGTGACGGAGTAAGAAATTACAATTAAGGGGTGAATATTATAGAATACAACTCATATTTTTATAAAATTATATTTCAGCCCCAAAAAGTTTGAATATCTTCATTTTAGTCCCTTCACAAAACAAATAGTAGGAACTAAAATAAAAATATTAAATTTTTATAAAGCTAAAACATAATTTTCTAAAAATTTAGGTCGTATTCTATAATTTAGGGGGCGAGGATCACCCCTAGCACCCCTACCTCCGCCCCTACTTCGATGATGATGTCTTGGGTTTAAGCATGGCATTAACGTGTTTTTTTGGGTATCTTTAATTTGTATTAAAAAAAAAAAAAAAAAAAAAAAAAAAAAAAAAAAAAAAACCAAAGAGTTTCACTACCAGGAAAGCCAAGCAAGAGTAAATAATTTTTTTTTTTCATATTTCCAATTTCTTACATTATTATATTCCCCCTTTTACAAATCTAAAAATATAATATGTTTGTATTAGTAGTATTGTTTTATTTTATTTTTAAATTTGGTCATATCTCACACACCTATCATTATAGAGGGTTTGAACCACATCGCATTTTGGAAATGTGTAGCACAGGGGTTTAGTGTTGTCAGTTTGGACAAACATTTGAGTAGACCAAATTAAACTTTTGGGAGAAGGATTTGCATGGAGATTACAAAGAATTCTAATGGCATGTATCGAACCAAACATGCTCTCAAATCTAGACTACTACCTTCGATTCTAATTATAAAACCTAGTTGACTTTTTTTTTAGAGATTAAGAAAGCTAAATAAGTTACTTAATCATTTTATTTGTTGTGTTTTCTTATATTATATATTAGTTTATTGAGGTAGGATATTGTCACTACCTTCTTATGTCATTACCTTTTCACTACCTTCTTCTCATCGTCAGATCTACTACTTGATCCATCGGTCCTCATTTAACTTACTTAAACCCAATTCCTTCCCCCACATTTCTCTCTCTCTTCCGTTCTCACGATCGGCTACCTAGCATCGCCGTTCTCTCGCTCTGCTCCCGGAATCTCCACCGTCCCTCTCCCTCCCCTGCGCCCCTCTTCCTCACTCCACCGTCCCTCTTCCCACCCCAGCCACCGCCCCACTCCCTCCCCACCCAGCAGCGATTGAAGACCATCATCACGACGCCAAAAACGGTGAGTCCACAATTGATTGATTCTAGTCAGTCTTGAACACCGTACATTTTTTGTTTTCCCGTTCTGATTAAGATTATTTGAATGTTATTTATATGTTTGTTGATTTTCAATTTTTAGGTCATCTATCGCACTGCATGTTGCTTGAAGAGTAATGAGATGCTTTTGCTTGCAGAGGTAAACACATCTTGAAAAATCATGTTTAGTTTTGGATTTCTGTATGACATTGCTTTCGTTGTTTCATGTCACATATGTCTTACTCTTAGGTTTACGAGCACAAGATTTATAGATATCTTGAGAACCCATTGGAACCACTGGCTTCAATAAAGGATGATGAACATATTGTGGCCTACCGATTGAAAAAAGGATCTCAGAAAATAAAACTAGAAATAATTCATCGATATCTGGATAGGTAAGCTTACTCTTTTGGTGTATGTTTTTGCACTTTCCACATACTTGAAATATCATATAGCTCTGGATTTGTATTACCATTTAATGGTGTTTGTCACCATCTGAAATAAAGTATTGTTGATTCAAACCAAGAACTTTCAAGAGATATCTATCTTGGTTGTATTAACTGAGGCTTTCAGTTTGATCCCTGAAGTGGTTATGCTTTGATATAATGTGTGGATATTCAGTTGTACATGGTTATATTTTAGATAGTTTAATGTAACACGACAAATATACAACAGCAGAAAGCACAGGGATAAGAAAGCTTCAAGTTGAAGAGTTATTTATCACGCAATGTAGCACAATTTCAGAGGATGGATGTGTCAAACGAGAAACACAATAATGAAGTGTACAATATTCCAAGTCAACAGTGCAAAAATCTCAATTAATCAGCCAAGGATAAGAAAAACAAATAAGTACGGATAAAGAGAGAGCACTTACAGAAGCTGATTGATGAAGACGTGCGTGTTGAGGTTATCGTCTACGTCAGGAACCCAGATTTCTCGTGAAGATATAATTATTCAATCGACGACGGAAGAAAACCCTAGCAGAGAGGGAGTGGGAAGGAGGACAGTGGAGTGAGGAAGAGGGGCGCAGGGGAGGGAGAGGGACAATGGAGTGAGGAAGAGGGGCGCAGGGGAAGGAGAGGGACGGTGGCGATTCCGGGAGCAAAGCGAGAGAACGGCGATGTTGGGTAGCCGATCGTGAGAACGGAAGAGAGAGAGAAATGTGGGGGAAGGAATTGGGTTTAAGTAAGTTAAATGAGGACCGTTGGATCAAATAGTAGATCTGACGGTGAGAAGAAAGTAGTGACAATATCCTACCTCTAGTTTATTAGTCAAACTATTTAGTTTGAAAAAAAAATATTCTAAGCTAATTTAATTAACTTCTTTAATCTCTTCAAAAAAGTCAACTAGATCTTATAATTAGGACCGGAGGAAGTATTAATTTATGAGCATAGATTTTTTTTTTTTTTTTTGGCTGTGAGTGTGGACGTTCAAGTACAATTATGGTTCATGGTTTTTTTTTTAAAAAAAAAAAAAAAAAAGTACAACCATGGTAAACAAAATTAAGGAGGATACTTATAATCAAAATTGTGAGGAAGCCATTTTAATTTTTGAGACAAATACAAAATTAGCGAAGCAAAGCATCCAAAAATATATAGAGAAAATGTCGTTTACTGGAAATAATTAATGATCGTCAATGCGAATATTGAGGAGATGCTTCGCTTTATCACAATTGTTTTTGCTTATTGCATTTGCAGAATCTGAAACGCAGAGAGACCCCAAATAACACAATTTCTTCGTAGGGACTTCAATTCACGAAGATCCTCCGAAGATCATCACTCTCTGCCATAATCGATCGATCCACAAATGTGAGAAAATCATCATTCCTTCCTTTCAACAATTTCATCGTTTTAATCCGTTCTTCAATGTATTTTATGTCCACAAATGTCGACATTTCTGCTCATATCCGATTGATTACACTGATATTATGCATCATTAGGTTAACTTGGTAGAATGAATCAAATTGTTCACGATGATGAGGATAAATTTAGATTCTATAGTTTATCTTGATGATTTTCACAGTAACGATTAAATTCACTTGTGTCAATTCGAGCATATGATTTCGCCGTCACATTTAGATTGGATGCAATTAACGGTGGTTTGATAGTCGTGCAGAAACGGTATTTACAATACCTGAAAGAAAGAGCAGGAAGAAGAAGAAGATTCGGGAGAAATTACGAGGTTAAGGAGAGAGGGAGAGAGAGAGTGTGTGTGTGTGTTTATAACAATATCTCAGCCGATGGAATTATTGGATGTCGCCGATTCTGAGTTCTTGAGCAGCAGTGATGAAGAGCTTGATGAAGATGAATCTGAATGCTCTGAATCAGAGGTTGAGAAACATTACTTTGTCATTCCGACAGTCAAGAACCGATTGTTTGGCCGGAAAAGGCCTCTTCATGTTGTTCTCGGTGCCGGACTGGGTAAATTCCCTTTGGCTTAATAATTCGTTCCTTTCTTCATGCATTAAGCGATTCCTTTTTCTTTCTTTTTTTCTTTTTTTTTTAAAGAAAAAGAAAAAAAGATCGCATTAAGCGATTCTAAAGCTTCATTATCCTCGCATTTTACGTTTAATACCCGCATCGTTAATATAAAACTTATTTAAAAAATTCATCTTGATCTTAATATTTCATACTTCTTAATATTTTTCTAATTCATTCTATTGATACTTCTCAATCATAATTAAGAAGGAGAGGGAAGAAGGTAAATAAAAAATATAACTAGGATGTTTTAGAAAACACACTTTATATTAACTAACTTATTTTTTTAAAATTTAGTTAAATTAAGTAAATATGTCTTATATTAAAAAATAAGAGGAGCCCAATGCAATTTATGGCTGTTTAATCTGGTGAATTAAATAGCCATTGTACGTAAGGATCTGTGATCTGAGCAAAATGTTCTATAATTAGTTTGGCAGAATTAACGTGCAAGTGATTTTAGTTTTACCTAATTTTTAAGTTGTCTGACTAATTTTTTTTTTCCCCCTTCTCTTTATGGGGATTAAAAGTCATCTGTCTTTTAAATTTGATTCCTGTAATGCTTTTTCTTTTTATCAGTTTGGCCTGATTTCTCATCAATTCCCTTTAGGTTTTTTTTCTCCCATTTTATCACAGCTGAAGTATATTTTAATCCTTTAATTTTTACACAAGATTTTAATTTGGTGGCTTAACTTTGAAAAATTCTTTACTCCTTTAACTATTACTAGTATATCTTTACTCCTTTAACTCTAATATGGTTGGTTTCATATGATGATTCTTCTGTAACAATCATTATTATTTTGAAAATTAAATTTTATAAGTTAGCATTTAACAATATTTTGTCAATATTAAAATTTCAATATCAGCATTTTTTATGAAAGATTGTAATTAAAAAGATACTAGCTCTAATTCTAAATATAAGACCCGTTGAATTTTTTAAAATAGATTAATGAAGCTAATTAAACTACTATGAAGAATTTATATTTATACCTTTTTTTTCCCTCTAAACTAACATGGTTTATAAACTGATATATAATTTAAATATTCAACATATGATATGATTAAATAACTTATTTAATTTCTTTAAAAAAATCAAATAGGCCTTATATCTAAGACTAGAGAGAGTACTTCTAAAAATTAAGAAACCAAATTGAAATTTTATATAAAGTACCAAATGTAAACTTTTACCTTTTATCAATCATGTAAACTATAAAGAACTTATTACAAGTTAAATAAAATTATAGGACTGACATATTAGTTTTCATTGGTTTTGTTCAACATTATGGTGGTCTCACATAGATTTGTTTGTGTATATTAGCTGCTGATATTATGCTGTGGAGAGACAAGAACGTATCAGCAAGCATTCTGGCAGGCTTATCGATCATATGGTTTCTATTTGAGGGGTTGGGCTACCATCTTCTTACATTTTTTTGTCATTCATTTCTTCTTCTATTGGCAGCGCTCTTCCTATGGCCAAGTTTTGGCCCTGCAGCCAACCTGTGAGTTTTCTCCCAAAATCAAGCCTAAAATATTTTATTTTAATTAGTTATGCATTTCTATAAGTGTTTGATTGAATCCATTTGCACAATGAATTTTCACAGCGTATGCTGCTTTTCCCAAAAAAAAAAGAGAGGAAAAATTGCACCTATAGCCTGAACAAGGGAAAATATAACAAAATGGTCCATTGAAATCTCAAAACTGCGATGAAGTCCCGTGTGACTTTTTTGCAATATTTTCCATATGTGAAAAAGCACAAATGCCCCATAGAGACTCATAAACTTGCCAACACATGCACATATTATTGTCAAAACACGCCACGTGGACTATTAAAACACGCCATTTAACTTGTCAACATAGGCACATGGGAGCATTTGTGTCTTTTCACATAAAAATATTGCAAAAAAGTCTCATGGGACTTTACCGCAATTTTGAGATTTTAAGGTGTCCTTTACTCGGGACCTAGGTGCAATTTTCCCTAAATATGAATTTTTAACAGTGATGGCACTGGAATGAATTTATCTAAAATGAATATTTTCTTCAAGCTTGAATATCATTTTTCAAGATTTAAACCTTTAATATATAGAAATTAGATAATGTTGAAAAGTATTTATGACAAACAAATTTCCTCTTATTTTGATTTCTCAAACTGAGAGATCTATATAGACACAAATGGTCTGGATTCTTTTCATACTCTCTCTATACCTTTCTCCATATGCAATCTTTTTGCTTATTTAATTGTCTATTTGGTTATTCATTTAATTACTATAATAAAGAAACATTATGATCTTGTTTTTAAAAGCATTTAAATTCTACATAGCCATTAAATCAAATGGATGATGAGAAAGATAGATGAGACTGCCTTTGGGGAGATGTCTTAAAATAAATCAAATGGATAATCTAATAGACAGAGACGAGTATTATGAGATTGCGCATAGAGATGTGTATTGATAGAAACTAGAAAGTATGGAGAGATCCAAATCAAAGCTGGTTTCTGATTATCTCAAAAAGAATTGTTCGTTTCTCATTTAGCCCCTGTTTAATTACTCATTTTGCTCACACTCTCTCTCCACCATACATTCTCTCTCTTCCACAATCTTCTTTATTCTAATAATTTCCTTATTCTCTTTTATACAATCTCCCCGTAATTAAGGGTATTCTTGAGAAGAAAAAAGTTACAGTTTTTATGTGTTTATTTCGGTTAACTGTCTCTTGAAAAAATGAAGAGGAGAGTAGTTTGTGAAGAACTGGTTCATTTCCTTCTCTTGATACTATATTCCTTTTTTACAGGCCTCCACTTGAATTTATAGACATTGTCTTGCCCAATAGGATGCTCGCTAATGCTGCTGTTTCATTGAGATTTGATATCATCCAAGGACTCAAAACCCTTGGAGACATAGCTCTTGGATACGATTTGAAGCAATTTCTCTTTGTACTTTCTCAGCATCCTCCTATACACTCGCTTATTTATTATTCAAGCCATACTTTCATTTGATTTTCACTGACACTATAAATTGAATCTACTACAGGTTGCGGTTACACTGTGGGGTCTCTCTGCTGCTGGCGCTAAGTTCACTTTTCTAACTTTCTTCTACATAGGTCAGCCACCAACTGCTTAATGTATACAACTTATTACAAATTCATCATTGATTCGTAGCCTAATCAACTCAACATGCCATGCATATTAGCCAACAAATGCATCTTCCCCACTGTTAGTCATAAATCAGGAATAGTAGGCCAGCAAGCGTAAAATGGGAAAATTGCAGTATGGTCCCAAGGAATAAAAATAATATCAAAAAAAAAGTTTCAATACGTGATTCACTATTTTAAAACTCTTAAGGGACTTCAGTGATATAGATTTGAATTGTGAAATTACTTGTTTAACCCCATTGTCAATATGGCACCTAAACTTGTCAACGGTAATAATATGACTTGTCAATATAGCCCATATACTTGTCAACGACAACACTATGTCTTGTCAATATGGCACCTATACTTGTCAACGGTAATATTATGACTTGCCAATATGGCACATTCACTTATCAACATATGGACCTGTTAATGGTAACACCATAACCTGTCAATGCAGGCAAACATATAATTTTATAATTCGAATCTATATCACTGAGGTCTCTTGGGAGTTTTTATATAGTAAATTATATATGGAGACTTTTTTGATAACTTTTTTTTTTTTGTTTCTTGAGACCAAATTGCAATTTCCCCCGGTAAAATCTAGGGAGAATTATTAGGCCCAAGGAAAGGTTTTAATTTTTTAATAAGATTTTCAATAATAAGTAAGCAGCATAAACATGTTGTCATTTCTTGTAATGAAGCTTCTCATTGTATGCTCCTCAATTGTGTTATTGGATTTTTGAGTGATTAAATCCCTTCCTTGATACCTTATAATAGTTCCCCCCTTAAAGTATATATATACCTATAAATATTTGACATAATAATATAGGGTTAAGGGGAAATTTTCCCTTGAAAGTTTTCATCGAGGGGCAATTTTCTCCGAAAGTTTTTCGAAGGCAATTTTTCCCTAGAAGTGTAAAAAATGGAACAATTTTTCCCGGGCCGTTATTCCAATTAATTTTAACCATTAGTTGATCAAATATCGCTAATGATATCTACATGTCATCCACGTCATTTTTGTTAAAATGTAAATTTGTACTAGAAGTCTATGTGTCATTTGTTTCATCTTTTTTCAAAGTTAAGTTTAAAACTTTCGAGGCAAATTTATATCTTAACAAAAATATCGTAGATGTCATTTGGATTGTCAACTCAGCATATTTAGTCAACTAACGGTTAAAATTAACCAGGATAATGATCAGAGCAAAATTGCTTCATTTTTGACACTTTTGCCCCCAAAAAAACTTCTGGAGGAAAATTGTCCTTCTCTGAAAACTTCCGGGCATAATGCCCCTTCTTAACCCTAATAATATAAGCTACATTATTGATAAACTATGACCCGTGAGACTTTTTTTCTAAAATTTATTATTCACACTGCATTAATAGTGCAACTAGTATGGGTATTCATGCCTCTCCTTATCTCTTCTCTAAGCTTTTTATTATTTTGAGTTTAAATTTTGAATATTTGGTTCAAATCAACATATTTTTCAATGAAAAAAAGTTTCTATCAGGTTGTTATCTGTCATGCGTATTGCACCAAAAAGTCTATTTTATTTATCTTTAGATCTATTGCACAAGGAAATTAAGCTGAATCCTATATCATTTTATAGGTTAATTTGCAGTACACAAGAAGTTAATGTCAGTTCTAACATGCTTTTCCGCTTGCTTTTGCTGGTATAGTGTCTGTCATATTGCTGATAGTGCCACTGGTATATGAAAAGTACGAAGATATTATTGACATCGTTGCCGAGAACGTGTTGATAGAATTAAATAATCAATATACCGCAGTAAAGAAAATGATTTTGAGGGAGTTGAATGCAGCTATTGTTGCTAGTGAGAAATCTAGATTGCACGTCAACTAATAATAGATATATTAGAGAGAGGTACTGCAATTCTTATTCTGCTTGCTTGCTATGGATGAATCCGATTTTTCACAAGCCATATACTAGATTCAGCTTCTGCTTGTTTTTTATTTCTTGCTAAGGTTGATGGCAGGGATGTACTCAAAGTCAAAGTTGCTTCTTAATTATTGTGTTTAGTAACACACCTTCTGGCATTATTGTTATAAATACACTAGAAGAGTGACCTAGCATGTTTAAATAATTTTGATCTTGCTACACTTTGTATGATATATTATATCAAGGAGATGCTTGATTTGTTCATATTGGTTATTGATTATTTTCATTAAAAAGACCTGTTCAACCTCAATCTAGCGTAGTCAACGATCTCATGTTCAAGCCCCCATGTAACCCGTGGAGAAATTTAACAAAAAGGGTATTTTTATTCAACTTTGAAATTGCGTAATCAAACTTCCTGCAGTGCAGAATTGCAGAGAAAGGAAATAAGTTCCGTTGGCAAGAGCAAGTAGCAGCATTGTTTTTTAATATGATTATCTGACTAAGTTATATTTAAACTATGGGCCTAACTAAGAATAGCTCTCCCAAATACATTTTTTGCCTTCACACGGACTCGTTTTTTGAGACCCATGCTTAATCAGCCAAATTGCTTGCTTGAAATCCAATTCTCCAAGGAATTTGATGGCCATAGGATAAGGCACAAGATTCTTTGAATAATCAATGAACGGCTTAACAGGAAGCTTTTAACACACTTTATCACTGGATTTAGGTAACTGAATGTGAGAATTTGACTCAAATTATTTATTAAGCTATTGTAGAAGGAAATTAATCTTTAGGACTTCACATACAAGCCCTACGGTACAAAAGAAACACTAGTTAATTCCATGGCATTATCTATACTTTTCTCACATGAGATACAAATACAAATTCCTAGACCCTAGATTGTAAGGATAACTTGAGTTTTAAGGGAAATATATTGCATTCACCAAAAAAAAAAAAAAAAAAAAAAAAAAAAAAAAAACCAAGCTGAATGGAAATTTCACCAACTTCAACTACCAGGTAGAATTA
Source organism: Acacia melanoxylon (assembly GCA_019022615.1). NCBI lineage: Eukaryota > Viridiplantae > Streptophyta > Magnoliopsida > Fabales > Fabaceae > Acacia > Acacia melanoxylon. The sequence goes on from JAFJYJ010000002.1 coordinate 9,635,789, forward strand.
AAAAATTCCGAGAAAAGTTTAATTTAGAGTAATTAGCAAAACAGATTGAAGAATATCTTAGGCTTCCACCTCTTTCTTCTGTCCAGGAGGCAAAAATGGTTCCCACCATCCAAATTTGTACTTAGGATAGGGTGCAACCCATTTTTCTGGCTTCTCAAACTCTAGATTGATAGGATTGGAGGCTAATGCTTCTTCTAGACTCTCAGCTTCAAAGCTTTCTGCTAACACTCTGTCCAGTCTTAGCTTCATAAATCTGCTTGACACGTAAGATCAGAGTTACAAGGTGGCTAAGACAGTAAAAAAAAAACTTGCATTTGATGCTGTATTGATAACTTCAATTCTAGAGTTTTTTCTCCTGCACACTTCATTTTCTTTTTGTGTTATTGTTGTTTCATTATATAATACTATCTCCAATCCTTAATATAAGATGCACTACCAGAGGTAGTATATGATGCTCCTTTTGTCCTATTTATAAGTCACTTCCAACATGTTTTACAAGAACCAAGAAAAAACTTAAAACTCCTTAACTGTCTTAAAATTTAATTAGTTTCCAATTTTGCCCCGATTAAATATAAAATACTTTGCCTCTATTTTAATAACATACACCAACATTTAATAGGGGGTAAATGAGTATATAAGAAAAAGCCAATGCATGCCTTATAAATAGAACCAAAAAAATTCATTCTCTTTTTGTCTTATAAATAGGACAAGAGGAGCATTATGGAACTCTTATCAGCCAGACACATGCATATGAAATATAGACGAAATGAGTATGTAGAACCCCAATATCCACATGGAAAAACTGATACTAACTAGAGTCTAAAAGGAGAAAGGAAAGCTGACTGGGAGGAAGGTAGAACCCTCTAGATACAAAAATGGAATACTAGTAAGAATTAAGAAGTTTCCCTTTTAGCACCCTCATGCCTCAGTTAGCTTAACTCCTCTGGTTGGGATGGTTGAGATTTTTTGTTTTTTGAGCACAAATTAAGGAAGTAGATATGATGTTCTGATGTCAAGGCAAGGCATTCTATAATTTTTGCATGCCTAGCAAACAAGAAATAAACCCAAGATCTTATGGTCATGGACACAGATGAATTAGAGAATTCTCACATCTTTCACCTCTTTTTTATGACAGCTACTTCAAACACTACCAGAATTTAATGCACACTCGAGTTTTAATAGGAATTGTACAACTGTCAAGTTTAGTCATTGAAAAAGGGGAAAATCAATGTTCTTACGTGATCCAGCGACTGTTGGTCGACACAAGAGCGACAGCAGGTCTCTTTAATCTCTTGGTAATTTCAGGGAACCGATCCAAGAACTTAGGCTCAATCACTAGCCAGAAATCCTGTTCTTTGTTACGCTCTCCATAGTAACGAAGTCTTTCAAATAAGACTTCTTGGAAATGCTCCTCTTCATCCAGCATGAATTTCGCATTCGCAACAACAAAGTAGTACTTGTTGTCTTTATTCTACAAGAATGATACAAAAATGATCATCAAGATCATTTACCATCAAAACTACACATAAAAAGGGTTGGGGCATAAATTACACGCCTAGAAATCCCCAAGCACAATTCCATCAAGAACACGGTTAGTTATTAGCATACCCTAAACCTCTTAAATTACAGGCCAAAATGTCCCTAATAGAGAAGAATACTGATTAGTCCTTTAGAAAGCATCATCACTGATACACACACCACCAAAAAAAAAAAAAAATCTGAAACGTCCAGTAATGCCCTTATGTGTCAGCCTCTATCATATTTGTTGGCCTAGGAATATATAACAAGGATTTGACAAAAACAGAGAATTACAAGTTTAACATGGACATTAGCAAAAATAAAAGACATGTATGTACAGCAGAGGATTAAAATCAATTATGGGTCACCACAAAAATGGAAAAAATCAACAATGACACCAATTCTAGAATGGGAGAGCTAGAGACCTTGGTGGGAGGATCAGAAGAACTGAGCTGATCAGAATCAACAGCTGCAACAGCTGTGGTGAAGGGACCTGAAGGTCTTGAATCCTTGAAGGAGAAGGACAAGCCCAAATTATTGTCAGCAGAACAAGACTTGAGTCCCATAGGCAACGATTCTGTGCGATTAAGAAGGTTCTGTCTTCTGCTGCTTCCTGGGAGAGAAAGAGCAGAGTACTGAGCTTGGGTCTGAGATGAAGCCATTGTAGATGATGAACCCAAAGTCAGAGTGGCCACGCCTAGCATTATTATCCTCCTCTTTAAAACCCTTCTTCTTCTTCTGGTTACGACCCACCAAGATTCTTTCTCAAAGGTTTGATCTTTTTGGGGTGTGAGAAGTGGGTTGTGTTGTATTGAGAGAGATGGAAGAAGGAACGAGAGGACTATTCGTAAATGGCATTCGGACAAGGGAACAATATCGGAGTTTCTGGGCAAAACCTTATCCAATGTTATCTTTTTAATTTTGCTTTTTGCATATGTTACTTGATTTTCGCTTCCCATACTTCAAAATCTATGGGCTCTCTATTGGCCAAAAAACTAACAATCTATGTGCTAGTTTCTGCTTTGGTTCTGTATTTTTGGGAAATTTAATGCTGATTTTAGGAAAAATTCTACTCAAGATTTTTTTAAAAAAATAATAATAAAACCACGTTAACAAACTAATTTTTATTCATTAAAATTAGAAAAAGGTGATTTGATATTTTCTTTAAAATAATCAATATATTCCAAATAATGTAAGATGTGTTTAAAATTTAAAATTTATTTATTTTAACTATTAAAATTTAATTACAATTTAATACCAAATTAATTACATTGCAAAAGAAGACAATTTTTAGTCATTATATCATTTGCAATAATAATTAATAAACCAGAACCCACACCCCCATTTCTGCCATATTTATTCACAAACCCTCCTAACCAATCTCCTTCCTCATCTTTAATCAAACCACCACAGCCTGCCATACCCGGTTGCCCTTTGGCAGCTCCACCACTGTTCAGGCACTGTGCTTGTTTGATATCATTTTTAGACACCAAAAAATACTTATTTATGTAGATCGAGAAAAATATATTTTTACATATTTACCTCATATAATCGTAAATCATTATTGAAAAAGGTTTAAATCGCTATCTCAAACAAGTACAAGTATTAAACCACCACATTCTTCTATCACCAATTACATCCATGATGCAGCTCTTGTTAACTGACAGTACATATCGTTTAATAGCCTTCACACTCCTATCTCGTACATCAAAACCATTCATCAACTTCCAAACTAAAGAGAAATTAGGAACGTAGGTTTTAATTCATGGTATTGAGAAGAAAACCAAGAAAATAGGGGGAAGTTTTAGATAAAGGCCACTATAGCAAATTAATTTTCATGAGCTCTCAAAAAATATGAAATTTCATTGCAGTTCAGTGAGACTATAATGAAATTAATTTATGAAGTAAAAAGACTAAAATGACTCTTTCAAAATTAAAGGAGAAACATCTTAATTTTTATATGTCGAAAAACACATCATGAACTAGCAGAATAATCCTATCAATTAATTGAAATTAATTTATTCTTTTATTTTTGAAAGTTTACTCTCTCTTTTTTTTTGTCTTTTTAATTCACAAATTAATTTTACTGCAGGTCTGCTGAACTGCAGTGAAATTTCATATTTCTTTAGCCTTTAATGAAAACTAATTTGCTATAGTGCTTCTTATATAAAAATTTCCCAAAAATATCCACCACAAATGCTGCGTATAGAAAATTTTCAAAATGTTGAACAAAGGCAATGTTTGCATACAAATACATGAGAATTTTTTTAAGCTAAACATATTTTTATTTACATATTAGTAGCATGTCTGAAATTTAATACTTCCTCCGGTAACAACAAATTAAATATTATATTAAGGGCAAAAGGTAGTACTTATAGTCCTTAATTAATATAAAACTTACTCTCTCCCGTCCTTAAAATAAGACATTTGGAAGTTGATCATGGTCCCAAATATAAGCATGGTTTTTATATTTATCAAATTATTCCTAATTTATCTTTATTGATGCCCCTTAACAATAATAAAAAATGAGAGAGACTGACTAGGGTGTTTTAGAAAATACATGTCATATTAACTAACATAACTAACTTCTTTAATATAATCAAAATAGGTAAATATGTCTTATATTAAGGATCAATGAGTAATTAACTAATTTGATTAAACTAAAAAGTTAGTTAAGTTACTTTATATGATATATTTTTCTAAAACACCATAATAATATATTTTTTAAATTCTCTCCCTCTCTCCGTTTCTTTCCTATTTGAATATTATTAAAGAAATACCAATAAGACTAATTTAGAAAAATTGATAAATGTGTAAAATAGATATTACATCTAAAACTAATATCATCTCAGTAATTACCAACAAGCTATTAATTAAGATGGTAAGGGGTCCCACCCCCGTAAAAAGGAAAACGCAAGTTCAAATTTTAGGAAGTGCACTTATTAGAAGAGGTGGACACCTTTTACCTTTTAAGCCTTGAAGACAACTTTGATCAAATAAAAAAAATCGTCTCACTAATTAGGTTGTTTTTAGAAGGACACGGAAGGAGTATTATTTTTTATTTTCGCCGCATCAACTAGATTTTCCATTAAAAAGGAAAAAAAGGAAAATGACATTCCAAATAAAAAAAAATAATACATTTACATTGACAAATTCTATAAGTTGTTAACGGTAATTCATTTGTTGTCTTCTTCACCAGTCAGTCAACGGGGACTTTTCATATATTATTAAAAGCGGGAAAAAAAATCCCCGCGTTAGGTAGTTTTTTCGGGATTTCGCGCTAGGCTGAAGATTTCTAATCTGTGGATCGTTGTCACTTGCTTCGTTCGTTTTGTAAGTCCCTCTGATTTCCAGGAAAACAAATATATATACAATAATATTAAAAGAAGACCTCAACAAATCTCTTCCCTCCGGGTCGCCTTAAAAAATTTGTAAAATTCCGCAATAAAGTTTCAAGAAACAAGGACAATGGAAAATCATCAATTATTGTTGCCTTCTCTTGTTCAAAGTAGATTCTTCTGGTTTCTTCTTCATCCGTCCAGTCCTGCAACTGCAATTGATCGATCTCCTCTTCGATCATTAGGGTATTTATGCATTCAACTTCTCTCAATAGCTCTCACTCTCTATACAGTAACGGTCTTTTTTTTTTTTGGAGGTAAATAAACGCAGATGGATGCGCAGCATTATCCTTTTGGTGGTTACACGATCTCCAAGAGTGTAGTACTCTACACCACCCAGCTTGCATTTGCCTTTGTCAACATGTGTCCTGTTCGTCCGGGTATGGGGTTCAATTTTACTTTAATTATTCAAAGACACGTCATCTAACTCATTTTCCATCTTGTCTTTGATCGATTTAATTTTCAACGAAATAACTTCTTTTAGAGTATTTTTTTATTGAATTATCCGTTTTCCTTTTGCAGGTCATATCCTTTCTTTTTATGGGTTGTCATTTATACAAAGCATGGTTGGGTTCATTGTTTTGGTTGGTTGGACTTTTGTTTGCAAATTACATACAGGCCAAGCATCCTACTGTTCTTCTGGTGCTAAAATTTTAACACAATTTGATTCTGAATTTGGATGACTTAACATGAACCACATGTGCTTGTGTGCCCAAAGCGCGAAGTGAAGCGAATTGCTGATCTCTCTGCTGATGGAATTTGTGATCTATGGCTCGCAGCACAGAAAATTGGTAGGCAGCTGGAAAGCTATGACAATGCATCTTCACTTACATTGTATATCCAAGTAAGTTAAGACTGTTATGTGCAATCTGCTTATGTAACCATTATCCAAGTAAGTTAAGTGCAATCTGCTTATGTAACCATTCAGTTTTTTGTATATCCCTTCTTATTTGTTCACTCTGTGTTGGTTTCATTCCTTTGATATTCAGCCCTCTCCCCATTGGATTAGAAGTTATTGACCTTTTTTAATCTGTTCCCTTATCTTATTTGTTAAGTTTGAAATCTTATTAGTTTCATTCAAATTTTCCTTCTATATCTTGGACTTTTATTCTCAAACTTACTTTGTCCATTTATGGTACTAATTTTTCCACTATTGTCTAACTGTACTTTTGGGTGGTGTTTGGTGCATGGACATTCCAATTTCTTGAGTAGTTAGAAAGTTATATATAAGATATGTCAGCATGCGATACTTGACACCTTCAAGATTTAGAAAACGATTATCAAGTGCTTGCAATATTCAAACTTACCAAGCAACACCTTGTCGTAAACTCTGAAAGTAACCACACTTTTCATTAAGTGATTCTATGCTCATTTTCCTCTCACTTAATGCACTAAGACTTAACCCAGGGGAATTGACTTCTCTTAAGTTAGACACTTGTGAAATGCTTTTGAAATAAAAGAAGGTTACAGAGTAAAGAGGGAGTGATTGGAAAGAGCAGAAGTGGGTTCCATACGCACACTCCCATTCTCTGTGTCTTCTCTTCTAATTCAGAAACACTTAAATTTCATTGGATTCAAATATGCTGTTTCGTGTATTCCTTTTCACTTAGCAGATGAGAAGGATCAGACTTATAACCTACTAACCTGTTATCTAAATCTCAAGCCCTACCCAACCATATAAACTGTCCCTGGGTAGCAGATAGATAGTCTGATTTGAAAATTTTCAAATGAGCAGGATTTAGAATTGTGATTTTTGGTCTGCATGTATGTAACACAACCCTCCTTACAAGCAGTATGCCGCCCGCATGGCATGCTGCTTACATCTGAGAAAACTTACTAAATCATCCTTCTGACGTAATGCACTTAGACTTTGCTCAGGGGATTTAAATTCTCTTAAATTAGACGCTTGTGAAATGCTTTTGAGGTAAGAGAGAAATAGAGAGGAGAAAGGGAGTGATTGGAAAGAGAAGTGGGTTCCCCACACTCAAACTTGTAACAAGTTATCCAAATCTCCAACCCTACCAACTCTCTAAGCTGCCACAGTTATCAAATTGAGAGTATTATTTGAATTTGAATACTGTCAAGTGAGCAGAATTCAGCATTGTGATATGTGATTTTTGCTGCTTACATTACATCTGAGAAAACTTCTCAATAATCTTTTTGTACCTTAGGACGGGCCCCAGGCAGGACAGTCGGTTCCTCATGTTCACATTCATGTTATTCTTCGAAGAGATGGCGATTTTGAGAACAATGACGACATATATGATGAAGTAGGACGGAAGCTTTTGCCTATTTTTCCTTCCTGAAAGTTTGTGTCAAGTTATATCATTCTAACTCAGTTTGGATATTTCCTATTTGACTGTCTGTTATTGGTGCAGATTGATTTGAAGGAGAAGCAATTAAAGAGGAGGCTTGATAATGAGGAGAGCAGCGACAGTAGCCTTGAAGGGGTGGCTGCAAGGGCAGATGAATACAGAAAACTTTTTTCATGAAGATTTTAACCTAGAAATTTAAGTGGAATCCTCTCATATTCTCTCTGCCATTGTTCCACTTTATTTGGACTATTTCAAGTATAATATTTGAATAGCCACAAAATAAGTTACTCCTCTGGCACTACAAACTAAATCTTATATCTAGAACTAATATAAAACTTGAGGCTTCTGGCCTTGTGGTTGTGGAGGGCATGATAAAATTATTGGATGGATAGCTCAACTTTCTCAACTGTTTTTATTGTCATGACCAATATGGATCTGGTGCATTATTGCATATTGCTGGGGAAATAAATCACAATGGCTTACAAATAATTCAGCTTGGTGCCTCGTACATTACTCAAATTAAGTAATGGACTGATACGTCTGAATTCAAAAAATATAAAACAGAGTTTGAATAAAAATCATGAGTATTATTTTAAGTTCCATTTAACTATGCTTTAACATAGCATATATATTATCAGGTAAAAAGTATACTTCCTCCTGTCCTTATTATAGGGCATATTTACCTAATTTTGGAGAGATTAACGATAATAGTTGAATAGTTCATTATATTTGTTTTTCTAAAATGTCTTTACTTAAAATTTAAAATGACATCAAGTTACTTTGATTTTTTTTTTTTTTTAGACCTCTCCTACCTCACACACAACTTCTTTGAAATCGACACGTTCGGTATCATTGATCTCCTTCAACAACTTCCAGTCTACTCTTGGAGGATGGAAGTGTAATTTAATAGTGATTTCATTATTAAATATGACAAAAATTGCTAAAAATGATTTTACTAAAAAGTAAAAATAAAACAGTATAATTGAGGTGTTCGTGACATTAATGAGTTGTAAGCATTACTCACTTTATAGAATATATAGATACATTTTTACATTATTATTGTGTTTAATTATTATTGAAAAAGTATCAATAGGGGTATTTTAGAAAAAAAAATTGATTAAAATTAAAACTTTGTCCTATAATTAGAATCAAAATCAACTCCCAAATGTTATTCTATAATTAAGATTAGAGGGAGTACCATACATATATTTTTTCCTTTTTTAGGGCATCGGGTAGAACCGAGAAATCGGGCCGGCTTGTTTAAGCCCAGACCCTTCGGGCCTCGGGCTTAATCGAGCTTCTGGCCCCGCGCCCGTTTAATTGTAGCTTTTTTTTAAAAAAAAATTAATTACTTAGACTTCCACTTAATAAATGTGTTTATTTGTAATTACTTAGATTTTTGTAGTTTAAACTATAACCCTCTTTTATGTTTATTATTATTTTGTATTAAAACACATAATTAGTTATTATAAATTTTAAAAAAGGGATGCTTTCATATTAAATAAATACATACTTTGGTATTACAATATTATATAAGTAATAAATTATAAATATATTTTGTGTAAAATAAGTATAATTATTTTTACATGTCGGAAAAATCATGCATGAATAAAGGAATCACAGACACACACAAAATTACGAAAGGGAAAGGCATTTTGCCGTGGGCATACATAAAGCAATTCCTTTGTTTAATATTTTTTGAAAAAAAAAGGAAAAAACATATTCTTTGTGTTTATTTGTTTTTTATTACGAATTAATGAATGTATTTATTTGTTGAATGATTTATATTGTTTAGATATTAATGTTGATAACATTTATTTGATAGATTATAACTTTAATGATTGCAATTTACTAATTATATTTCTTTGAAAAAAAAAAATCAAAGGAAAAATTGTTAAAATTTGGAATAGTAATTTTCGCGCCCGTAGGCTAGCGCCCGGCCTTGGTACTATCGGGTCGGGGTTTGAAAAACAGATGTTTTCCTTACCCCAAGTCCAGTAGGGCCGGCCCTGATTTCCAGCTCTAGCGTCGGGCATGCGGTTTTAGAGGACTAGCTGACTAGCTAGCACTTTTTTGTTGACCATATTAGTCTTCCAACCCTAAATGTAAGACTTTGTTAGATTTTGGTCATAAATATAAGACTTTTATCCATTTATAGAGATCATGTCACATATATTATAATTAAATAATTTATATAGTTTTTTTAATCTTTTCAAATTAGATAAATTGACCTTACATAAAGATCAAAGGAATATATAACAGACTGCCTTCGTTTTTCCTACTAGTAGAATATAATGAGAAATAGTAACCACTTTAGGCAAAATTTAGCATAGTTAATTTTCTTTTGAAAAAAATTGGGTTAAAGTGTGACTAGCATCCCTGAACTAATTTTGGAGGTGCAATCAGCACTTTGAAATATTTATGGGTGCAATTTTGACGCTATATTTTTATTACTTCAAGGTCAAAATTGCACCCTAAATACATCAAAGTTATGTAATTCATTAAGACTATAAAGATCTATTGTAAAACTTAGATAAAAAATTTATTGAGCTATATAAACTAAAACCATCTATTCTAAATTATATAGACTAATATCAAAACTCGACAAAATTATAAGGACTAACAAGTGAGTTATCCCTTTGTTATAAAAACAAGGTTAAGTTATACAAAACTCTTTGAACTTTAGGTCAATTGTATATAATCCCCTAACATTTCAAAATTTAAATTTAACCCCCTGACCTATAATTTGTTTTTCTTATTAACGCCTTGTCATTAATTGACCATTATCTTTTTAATGAAAATTGTCACATCAAATTAATAAATAACATGTGGCATCATATGTGGTATCTTGTGTAAATTATTAATTTCATAATCCGCTGAACTTTAATAAGTTATTGATAACCCCCCTTGGCAATTCAGAATTTAAATTTTGATTTATAATATTAAACACAATGCCATTACTTTTATCATTTTAATAATAAAATAGCTTTTTTTGTATGGTATACACTAGAAGAATAACATTTAAAGAAATATAAACATAAAAATATCATCATTTATATAACATTTACTTATTTTCTTGAGATAATTGAGCATTGATAGTTTAAACACTACATTTGTGTTAGAGGATAGCTTTTGCTCTCATTAATTCTTCATTAATAATGCACATTTTTTCTGGAATCATAAATAGGTTCAACGTTCATTTTTTAAAATTATTCTTCTAGTTTGTCATAAAAATAGTTATTGTAATTGACAAAAGATAGTAACAATCTTAATATTTTTTTTTTTTAAAATGATAAAAGAAATGACATTATTTTTAATATATAAATCAAAATTTTAAAGGGGTCAAATTTAAATTTTGAAATGTCAAGGGGGTTATTTATAACTCGATTATAGTTTAAGGGGTTATCCGCAAATAATTAAAATTTATGGGTTTTATGAAATTAGTAATTAATCGCCTCAATGATTCAGATGTTAATCTAATGTGATAATTTCTATTAAAAAGATAATGATCCGATAACAAAGCATAAGGTGAATAATAAAAAAAATATAGGGTTAAGGAGCGTGAAGCCAAAACAACAAACTATTAAAGGAGCGTCAAAGACAATTAACTATTAAATTGGACCACCCAAAGACAACAAACTTTTAAAAAGGAGCGTCCAAAGACAATCTTCATTAAAAAGTTAACATCGTTAGCAAAAAGTTAACGTCATATTAAGGAACCAAAGACAACAAACTATTATTTCAAGAAAGACCAAAGACAAAATTCTAAATTTTACTAAATTAAATAATTTTTTCTCAATTGTCATTATTCAAAACTACTTGTATAAATATCTATGGACAAAAATTACTCATTCTTCAATTTTGTCAAAATTATAATTTGCTAAAATAAACAAAAGTTTTGATTAAAAATATAATTATATGATCTAAATAAAACTCAAGGTGTTTTATAGTTTATTATATATGTTAAAAAAAAATGATTTATTTTTATTTTAGAAGAAATTTATGTGAGTTAAAAAATTCATTTAATGTTAATAAAATTTAAAAAATCTAAAAAATATGTTGACAAAATTGAAGAATGAGTAATTTTTATCCATAGATATTTATACAAATAGTTTTGAATAATGACAATTGAGAAAAAAATTATTTAATTTAGTAAAAACCCAAGGTGTTTTATAGTTTATTATATATGTTAAACAAAAAAAAAAGATTTATTTTTATTTTAGAAGAAATTTATGTGAGTTAAAAAAAATCATTTAATGTTAATAAAATTTAAAAAATCTAAAAAAGTTGTTGACAAAATTGAAAAATGAGTAATTTTTGTCTATAGATATTTATACAACTAGTTTTGAATAATGATAATTGATTGAAAAAATTATTTAATTTAAGTAAAATTTAATTTTTGTCTTTACGCTACTTTGGAATAATAAATTTAAATTTTAAAATATCAGGTTACAGAGTTTATTATAATAAACCCTAAAAACAAATAAACTATCTTGGGTCAGTTGCCTTTAGAACTTGGTGCTTCCCTGAATTTTCAATTTTCCGCTTCATGGCATTTTCTAATCGGAATCTGCATCCTCGTCACTTACTTTGTTCGTTTGTAATTATCCCTTTTATTATCAAAATCGGTGTACGCAATATTAAAACAAGACTTGAACAAGTCTCTTTTCTCCGAGTCGCCTTAAAAAAATTGTAATATTCCTCAATAAAGTTTCAAGGAGTAATGATGCAGATGGAAAAACGCCTACTCTTGCTTTTGTTGAACTGCTTGTTTCTTCTTCATCCGTATCCGTCCGGTTCTGCAGTTGCGATCGATCTACTCTTCGACCATTTCGGTATTTATGCATTCAACTTCTTCTTTCACCTTTTTCCTCGTTTGATCTTATCAATTATTTTTTTTTTTGGTTTTGCAAATAAACGCAGATGGCTGCGCTATATTATCCTTTTGGACGTCACAGGATTTCCGAGAGTGAAGTGTTCTACACCACTCAGCTTTCATTTGCATTTGTCAACAATCGTCCTGCTCGTCCGGGTATGGTGTTGCATCGATTCTCAGTTCCCTCGTCCCTGTTCATCGTGTTTAATTTTACTTTGATTATTCAAAGACGCATCGTCTAGGTCGTTTTTTTTCCCTTATCTTTGGTTGATTTAATTTTAAACGACATGGCTTGCCTTAGTGTTTTCTTTTCCTTTTGCAGGTCATATCCTTTCTTTTTATGGGTTGTCGTTGATACAGAGCATGGTAGCGTTCAATTGTGGCTTCGTTTTGTTTGCAAATTAGAAACGAAACTAGCATAGTTATATTGTCTTGTAGCGTCCTCTTATCACTTTATAACATTAACAACTCAGATTCTCGAACAATCGGTTCTTGGTTTAACTGGTCCTTCATTGTTAGGAAGTAGGAACATAATGGTTAGTCTGCATATGGCGGCTTCTTTACATTTGGTAGTGTATGATTTGAGACATGATTTTTATCAAGGAAATGTGAATAATTTCACTAGAATATTTGTCCCACTAGCATCCATTTGAAGATGCTGGAAGAACAGGAGCTCTTCACTAGAACATTGCTGCTGGTACTTAATATGAACTTTAAACAGATTTGGATGTTTGAATTTGGTTGACTTAACGAAAAAGTCACATGTGCTTGTGTGCCCAAAGCGTGAAGTGAAGCGTGTTGCTGATCTAACTTCTGATGAGACTTGTGATTTGTGGCTCACAGCACAGAAAATTGGTAGGCAGCTTGAAAGCTACCACAATGCATCATCACTTACATATGGTATCCAAGTAAGTTGAAGCAGAATCTGCTTAAGTAACCATTTATTCTTGTATTGCTTCTTATTACTTGGTGTTACTGTGTTAGTTTCATTCCTTTGACATGAACGCCTCCCTGGGGATTAAAAAGTTTCTGACTGCTGTTCCCAAACTCACTTCATCAATCTATAGTTTAGTCTAGCTTGTGTTTGGATTAACTTTTTAGAAGTGATTTTACAGTGCTTAAGGTAAGTATGTGATATGAGTTTTGTCTCAACTTGTGGAAAAATACTTTTTTAAGTGGTTTTGGAGGTTTCCTTGGCGCTTGGACTTTCCAATTTCTTGAGTACTTCAAAACTTACATTAAAGAAATTATGAAGTGCTTGCAAATTCACATTGTCACAATTGCCAAAATTACCTTATCAGACGCTCTGAAAGTAACCACTCCTTTAGTTAAGTGATGCTATGATTAATTTTTTTTTGACGTAATGCATTAAAACTTAGCTCGGGATTTAAATTCTCTTAAATTAGACACTTGTGAAATGCTTTTCAAGTAAGAGAGAAATAGAGAGGATAGAGAGTGATTAGAAAGAGAACAGATTTCCACACGTACACTCTCAGTCTGTGTCACCTCTAATTCAGAAACATTTTCATTTCATGATCCAAATATACTGTTTTTGTGATGAGAAATAGAGGAAGAATTCACTCTTATTGATTGATTAATATGAGTACATTGCTACGGTATATATAGTCTCCAAACAAGGAGTGTGAACATTCAGCAATGAGTGGAGCAGATAGTGGAGGAATTAGTGGAGGAATAAAGTAAAGTGAGTGCAGACTAAGAATAAAGTAAATAAGAAATCTATAACTAAAGGAATATGCCATAATATTCTCCAGCTTGAGGGGAGTGTTGGAAATCAGACAGCAATTATGACATATCAGACATCAATTATGGCATATCCCTTTACTTATAGATTTCTTATTTACTTTATTCTTAGTCCGCACTCACTTTACTTTATTCCTCCACTAATTCCTCCACTATCCGCTCCACTCATTGCCGAATGTTCACACTCCTTGTTTGGAGACTATATATACCGTAGCAATGTACTCATATTAATCAATCAATAAGAGTGAATTCTTCCTCTATTTCTCATCATGGTATCAAAGCGAAAAGAGAACCAGCGCCATTAATAATTCCAGATTCTGGCAAACAGTCCAGAATAATGGAATTCTGCAGTTTCAGGCGTCAATTCCAGATTCTGGCAGTCTGAGTTTTTCAGGCAAACAGTCAGAATATGGATCCCTCTCAAATCCCTCCTCAGTTCGGCTCGATTCCTGAAAATCTGTACAGAACCGAAATGATTCCCAAAGCTCTGATACCATGATGAGAAATAGAGGAAGAATTCACTCTTATTGATTGATTAATATGAGTACATTGCTACGGTATATATAGTCTCCAAACAAGGAGTGTGAACATTCAGCAATGAGTGGAGCAGATAGTGGAGGAATAAAGTAAAGTGAGTGGAGCAGAAAGTGGAGGAATAAAGAAAAGATAGTGCAGCACTAAGAATAAAGTAAATAAGAAATCTATAAGTAAAGGGATATGCCATAATTGATGTTTGATATGTCATAATTGCTGTCTGATTTCCAACATTTTGTTTTCCTTTTCTCTTAGTACTTAGGGATCAAACTTGTAAGTTGTAACCTGTTATCCAAATCTCCAACCCCATCAACTTCTAAGCTGCCCCCTGTTAGCAAATCGCCAGTACTATTATTTGAATTTGAATACTGTCAAGTGAGCAGAATTCGGCACTGTGATATTTGATTTTTGGTCCCCTTATACAAGCATTAGGCCACCTGCATGGTATGCTGCTTACATTACATCTGAAAAAACTTACCAAATCATCTTTTTGTACCTTAGGATGGGCCCCAGGCAGGACAGACAGTTGCTCATGTTCACATTCATATTATTCCCAGACAAGCTGGTGATTTTGAGAACAATGATGACATAAATGATGAAGTAGGATGAAAGCTTTTGCCTATATATATGTCCTTCCTGTAAGTTTGTGTCAAATTCTAACTCTGTTTTAATATTCATTGTTCGACTGTTATTGTTGCAGATTGATTTGAAAGAGAAGCAATTAAAGAGGAGGCTTGATGAGGAGGAGAGACAAATAAGAAGCCTTGGAGAGATGGCTGCAGAGGCAGATGAGTACAGAAAACTTCTCTCATGAAAATTTTAAAATGTGAAATGGAAGTGAA
Organism: Acacia melanoxylon; assembly: GCA_019022615.1. Lineage (NCBI taxonomy): Eukaryota > Viridiplantae > Streptophyta > Magnoliopsida > Fabales > Fabaceae > Acacia > Acacia melanoxylon. The sequence goes on from JAFJYJ010000002.1 coordinate 9,651,033, forward strand.
ATCCTTTGATATTATTCCTGACATGGTTCCAATCTATTTTGGACCATTTCAACTATAATAATCAAATTTGTCGCTACTAAGAAAGTTATAAAACTTGAGGCTTCTTGCCTTGTGGTTGTGGAGGATATCATAATATTGTACGATTTGATAGTTCAACTATTACTACAGGATTTGTTGTTATAATCAATGAGTCTTGTGGTTTGCACAAAATTTGATAAATAAGTTATAATGAATAATAAATTATCTATTTTTGGAGTTTTATGTTATATATAGAATAGTAGTTGTCTTTGTTTTGCCTACAACCATTATAATATGATACAGTATAACTATTTAATAACAAAACAACTAAGGAAAATTTTAACAAAGTTAATTTCTTGAAAGTTATTTGTGACCAATCAAATTGAGAAGATTCTGCAAGAAACCAAATGAAAACTTCCAAATATGTTAAGAACAAAATACAATTTTTACTTTTTTTTTTTTTGGTATCATTCAAGTAATTGCCTTATGAAATATTGTTTTGCATGTACTTGTATTCACCATTCCTAATGATACTTTATGGCAAGAGCGGATAGACCAAAATATATAGCCATCGATAAGAACCTTGCCAGTACTTACATATTAATATAGTGGCAAGGGAAGGAATAAGTATTATACATATATGGAAAATAATTATGAGCAACATGCTAGCACTGAAGCCACTGAGTTCAAAGTAATTCCCACTAACATCAAAACAGGGGAACAAGGCTATGTAACATAGAACAAAAAACCAGTGAACACGTGCCCACGTGTAGTTCTTTGGTGTTTGCTATCAAAATCCTACATCAGAAGCATTACATGTGGAAACTAGTTTTAAAGAGTCAAAAGTAGGGAGCTAAATGTTAAAAAAAAAGTGCCAATAGCCTTATAGCGAGTGGCATTAGAACTCCCTTATAAGTGGAAGGTTACGAGTTCAATCCTGCTTGTAATATCAGGTCGTTAGTGCCTGCCCCTCTAACTTAAAAAAAAAAAAAAAAAATTCCACAATGCTATACCATTAGTGAGAAACATATGTAAAATGTATATTCCAAGTAAGGGTGTATAACCAAAAACCCATATGATAAAAAGAAGAATGTTAACCTTTTTGGTAAGCGTCATCCAGATCCAGTTCCATCCCCAAGCGTTTCTTCAAAATGGTATTGGCATCTAAAGATTGGATGCTCCTTCTCTGTAACTCCTTGTATCTCCCAACATCAAAATTATACCTCTTGATAAGCTTCTTTTGCCGAGAAATGAAGAGCCTCTTCATGAAGTCCTGATAGGTGGGGTCCCTTGAAGTGAAGAGAAAGTAGGCATAACCTACAACTAAGCCAGCGGATGTGACAAAAAATGCAACGGGCTCCATCACATCCCATGAGAATTCCCAGAATGTTAGCCTGAAGAAGAGACCAACCTGAAGCAAGCTGCCTCCTAATCCGCACCAGAGAATTCGCCGGACCTGTTTATGTGCTAACGTATCGATTTCTAGTTTCTTTTCTTGCAGCTTTCTTAACTCCTCACCTGTGGAATCCTCACAAGTCAGTTCCAATGGAACAGCTCTTCGAACAAGGTCAGCCACCTAAACGTGCAGAGAATTGACCAAGCAACAGAAAATAAGAAGGAATCAGCAAACAAACAAGATGCTACAAAATGGGGTTGAATATATAATAGTCGCTCAGTTTTTTGAACAATCATGTAGTTAAAACCATTTCCTTAATGGGGTTGAATCATATCGGCAAACAAGATGCTACAAAGCATAGTTCTGAATTTGGTTATACTGTGGCTTGCTGGAAAACATAACAAAGATGATAAACTCACAATCAGCTAGTAGCCTTAGTGTAGGTACTTCAAGCAAGTTGCAGCATTGAAAGTAATCACAAATGCTACTTATAATTATGTCACATCAGCTCTAAGGTTAGTTTTTCAAAGAAAGCAAGCAGAGACAAATGCATGAAGTTTTGGCACTATTTTTAATTGTTTAATTCCTGTCAATAAAATCATACAAAATTCATAATGACATGTGTATCAATGAGAAGAAAATGAGGTTGAAACGATTATATGAGAGAATTGAGAAGATCCTACGAAACATTCACATTTAGGAGCTCTTTTTTTCTTTTTGGAATTTTTAACGTTGCTATTTTCCTATTGAGGGAAATTGTTGCCTGCAATGCAATAACACATTATAGCTAAACTAGATCAATGCAACCAATATGCCCAAGGTGTAATCATTGAAAAAGATTAATGAAGGCTTAAACTATAGACTTGCAAATCACTAACCTAGATCCTCTACATCCAAGTAAATACATATAGTGCATTCAAAGATTAAAGACAACAATACTAATGAGTACAAACATGGAATATGAACCTCATACATAATCACATTCTAGTGTTACTCACCCTTTAAAATATATGAATGTAGAGGACTTAATTAAACAAATCACAACCAAAAATTTAATCATTTTTAAGGAAAGAATATATTGAGGTAACCAAAGGGCCTCCTCTCTCTCTCTCTCTCTCACACACACACACAAGCAGGAAATGAAGTGCTAATGGCATCTCGTGAGAATTGATGCCAACAACACAAAACTTTTCGTGACATATTTCCATGTGGAAATGCTTTATTGTATGCTCCACAGGCTTAAGCAAAGTATACAATATACATGCTAAAGATTCAATTCAAATATGATATAAAAGGTAAAAAATAAAAAATAAGGGATAATATCATTATTGGTCCTTCCATTTTAATCGAATTTTGATTCTGATCCTTGTATTTCCAAATCATGGTTTTGACTCTATAGTTCATAAAGACTCGGTCTAAGTCTAACAACTAAAAGTTTAGTTACTATTGTTAAGTATAAGGACCAAAATCAAGATTATTGATAGTAGAGGGCCAAAGAACAAAACTTATTAAAAGCACAAGGACCAACCGAATTTTAGTTTTGATCCTTATAATTAAAAGGCATGATCAAATCTTTACGAAACTATGACAAAAAACCATGATAGGAACTAAACCCAAAATTCAATGAAACGATGAAATGGCAAGGGAATCAAACAGTAAAAGCGTAAAAGTCACCTTTTGAGGATGAAGATAGACCTTATCCCTGAAAAGAAGAATGACCCCAGCTTCGTCAAGAACACGAGCATAAGCTGAAGCCTCTTCAGGAGACCTAGCAACACCTGTGTTCTCACACACTTGAAGAAGCTCAGAGAATGGAATAACTTCCTTTCCATGACTTTCCAGCTTTGACTTGAGCGATTCCACATTCACTGATCTCATTAGCTTCTTAGCTTCTGAGAAGGACATGGTATCGCTTTTTCTACTTTCCTTTTCAGCATTACAGCCATTATCAGAAGATCTCCAATTACCAGAATCTTCAGGCGATGAACATAACCCTCTCTTAAATTCATTGAACACAAATGATAAAGGAATTATTCCTCTTCCTCTTCCCCCTCCACATTCTGTAGCAATATCCCTCAAACCCAATAACAGAGGGTTAAGAGAACGAAGCTTTCCGCCATATCCATGGCTGATGTTAACAACCGGAGTTAACCTTTGCTTCAATAAACCGACTCCGCCGCCGACACACCGCCACCTACTCCACATTTTTGAAGAACTGAGGGGAAGAAAGGAATTCCCGAAGAGATATATGAACAAAAATAAACACAACCGACAAATCAAAACAACTAACACCGACAATCCTTTTCATTTCACCTGTAACACATTTCGGGAACCGTCAGACTCAAAAATTACTGCTAATAGCTACCACATTTCGAGAAAGGAAGCAAGTGAATAAGAGCATTTGTCGGAAAATTAACCTATGAAAAGGAAAGTGACATGATTTTGATTATATATACATCAATCACATGGAGTTGGGTTTTGCGAGTTGCTATGTTTCTAAAAATGTAGAAAAAGAAAAGAGAAGGCGAGGAAAGCAAGGCAAACGCAGCGGGGAGGCGAAGGACAAAGGAAAACGAGGGGATGAAGTGATTCGTTACTTTCTCTTTCTCAAACAATGGAATTAATTGAGTGATTAACAGTGGATTAACGATTATTAACGAAGAAATGAGACTTTTTGAGGACCCTCGTCCACGATAAAGTCGGCTCGAGAATTTTGGAATTGAGTGTGAGTTTGACCTTTGCTATATACAGCAATGGTAAAGTGAAGAATATGGGATATGTAGAGACCAGAGAATATGTGGTAAGAAATGGTCAATTATTGAGAATGAGCGTGTTTTTCTTTTCATTTCTTCTTTTATAGAGGGATAATAAAACTATCAACAACTTAATGGTAAGTGGTATCTCACCTGTAAAGAAGAGAACATAAATTTGAATCCTGAAAATCGCATTTGTTAAAAGAGATGAAAACTCTTTATACTACAAATTACGAAAGGAAAAACCCTTCATCAAATAAGAGAAAATGGATAGCAAAACTTTTAGTTGTTAAAATTTATCTAAATTATTAATTTGGATAATTAAGTTTCAAGTCTATATAGTTTTATCTAATTTTTAATCAGGTCCTATAATTTTTTCCTTTTTATCGGGTCTTAATAGTTTCACCTATTTCTAAATAAGGGTTAAAATACATTTAGCACTATAAAGTATTTTTTTATGCGATCCAGTGTCTTAAAGTATTTTATGGTGCATCTAGCAACCTAAAGTATTTTTTTCTGATGCACCAACCATCTTGAATTATTTTTCAAGTGCGTACAGTGCCATGAGTTTTTGTTTTTTGTGCATTCAATACCTGAAGTGTTTTTTTTTCATGTTTATACATCACCCTAGATTATTTAAATTGTTAAGTGGAAAATTGCACAAAAGGTATTTCATGGTGATGGGCGCATATGAAAAAAATACTTCAGGGTACTGGGTGCACTACCAATTATTTTAGGACACTAAATACACCTTAAAAAATACTTTAGACTGTTGGTTGCACTTAACCCTCTAACAATTATAGTTTTACATGTTAAAAAACATGAAGGACCGGATTTGAAATGAGAAAAACTATAATGCCTTACAAATTAGTTCTTACTAATTTGGTCTCTAAATTTAACCTCTTTTAATCAAAACTTTTCATGTTGCATGAGAAGAAGAAAATTCATACGTACACATAAAATTGTGGGACCCACATATATATATATAATGAGAACGTGAGAAAACACTTCTCCTACAACACGAGAAGTGTTTTTCCCTTTAATCAAATGCAACAAGTTTTATAACTGCATACAAGTAATGGTCTTAAAAGAAAATAACAGTCTTTTTTGATAAATGACAATTTTCATCCGCAAGTAAAATGATGATACATGAGGAAGGTGGCACCAATATGACAAGTCAATATCTGTGTTCCAGTTTAAAGATGGCTCTCGTTGTTGCTGGTAAAATCCCGTCTGTGGTCTCGTCATCCGTTGAAGATGATGATCTGCTAAAAAGGAGTTCTAAGAAGATTAAAAATGGAGATGGCCCCAGTGGTATGGAGGAATGGCCTAGTCTTCATTCTCAAGGTAATAATCAATGGAATGCTGGTACGTCTATTGTGGATAAGTTGAAAGGCATTGACAGCAAGGTGAAATTCAATGTTGCAGCTAAGAATGATCATATGCTGTCAGATGATCCTATTTCTGATAGTGAGTCTGATAAAGAAGATAGTACCCCGTTGTGTAGTATTGTGGAAGACCCAAATCGTAATTTTCCAACCTTTACCTTCTCTGAGAGGATGAAAAAAAGACTTTATAAAGCTTGGAATCGTGCAGTTATTGTGAAGCTCCTAGGACACAATATAGGATATAAGATGCTGCTTTCTATACTCCAGACACTGTGGACGAAGCGTGGTGTTATTAGTGTGATTAATATTGGGCATGGCTTCTTTGTTGTCAAGCTAACAAATAAGGAAGACTATTTTAACGCGCTGACTGGTGGCCCGTGGATGTTGTTCGATCACTATCTAACTGTGCGTCCATGGGAACCCATGTTTCAACCGAGACGAGCAACGATAGACAAGGTAGCAGTCTGGGTGCGTCTTCCTAGTGTTGTTCTTGAATACTATGATAAGGAGGCCTTGACTTGGATAGGAGATAGGATTGGAGAAACTCTGAAGATAGATATCAATACTTCAAATCAACTCAGGGGTCATTATGCGCGTATTTGTGTTTTGGTTGATCTCAGTAAACAGCTAATGTTCGGGTTTTCCCTTGATGGGGAGGATTTTCAGTTAGAATATGAGGGCTTGCACTCTCTGTGTACTTGTTGTGGGATCTATGGGCATACATCGGTGACCTGTGAAGTTGGGAAGGATAAGCGGAAGACGGAGGCAGCAACCATGGTGGCTAACGCTTAGGGTGCAACGGGTGGTACTGTCCAGGAACCATCATCGAAGTCTGAGGGTGACTCGTGGAAGGTTGTTCAGAAACCTAGTCAAAAGAAACGTCCTGAAAAAGGAAATCAGTCCGATTCTAACTAGATAAAAAAGGGGGGCTCACGTTTCGGTGTCTTGGCTGTTGAGCAGGAGGGAGAAAAGGAAGGCATTTTGGCGGCAAAGGAGGTGGTACCTAAGGGAACAGGAGGTGTAGAGCTTGCAGGTGGGATTGAGGCTCAGTCGCTAGCAGTGGTGGTACAAAGTGGGAAGGAGAAAAAGGGATCTACTCAGAGGAAATCAAATAAAAATAAGAGCTACTCTCGTGAAAAAACATCAGAGAAGCCGTCCAGGCAAGAGCAGAAAATGGTCAAGCGAGCAAGAGATATTATACAAAAAGGGGAGGATACTGTGCAAAAAGAGGAGGCGAGAAAAGGAGGTTCGGGGCCCAACGTTGGAGAAATCGAAGATAGATGAAGACAAGATGGAGATTGCATCGCTTCTATGATGGTCAAAGGTGATGCTACTGGAGGATGAGAAAGGGGGCGGGAAATTTTTATGGATGTCTCTCAAGAAATGGATTCCCTGGGTCAGGTTATTGGGCCTCAAGGCAAGTTTTGGGCCCGTGATGATTTACTTGATCCGGATGGAGATGTTGTGGAGGAGACTCCGCTGGAAGTTTATGAGATGGGTAATGGGCCTAAAGCCCAGAGTCTTTAGTGGTCTGCGCCTGGGGCTTCCTTTGTCAGTATATTATTTTTTTAATGATTAGTAATATAGTTTACTGGAATGTGCGTGGGTCCGGTGGGAATAAACTTGCCAAGAATCTGAGATTAGCCTGCTGTCGTGAGCTCCCCTGTTTGGTTGTTATGTCCGAAACGAAGAGTTCTGATGTTTCTCGGTTCAGGAGTCTTCAATCCTTGGGTTTCGATGGTCAAGCATTTGTGTCCAGTATCGGACGTTCTGGCGGCATGGTTGCAGTCTGGCGGTCAGATCTGGTCGATGTTGAGGTGTGCATCCTTGATCGGCAATTTTTGCATCTTAGATGTTGCTGTAACGGTAGGCCCCCTTTCTTTCTCACCGCGGTCTATTCGATTCCTTGCGCTACTCAAAAACAAATTTTGTGGAGTGCAGTGGAAGGTTTGGCTTCTTCTATTTCAATTCCCTGGGTAATTCTTGGGGATTTTAATGATATCGCGTCGGCTTCGGAAAAGGAAGGTGGGTCGGTCACTGTTGATTCTAGATTTCGGCTCTTCACTGATCGAATCAGGCCCTGTAAGTTGAACGACCTTGGATTTTGTGGCCCTAAGTTTACTTGGAGGGGTCTTTTATTGGGGGGTAGAAGGATTTTTGAGAGGTTAGACCGTGCTCTTGTTAATGATTTTTTCCTCTCTTCGTTTTCGTATTGCGTGCTCAAGGTCCTCCCTCGAATTAGATTTTCTGATCACAACCCAATTTGCCTAAATTGGGATTTGGAAGGAAGTCGAAGCAGGGACCGGCCTTTTCGATTTGAGGCAATGTGGCTCAAACATGCTCATTATAAGGGCTTCTTGGAAGGTGAATGGGTGACAGAGGGGGATATCAACGTCTCGCTAGATAGGTTGAGAGTTTCTTTGGGTGAGTGGAATAAGAATGTTTTTGGACTCCTGGAACGTAAAAAGTATATACTTATGAAAAGACTAGAAGGTATTCAACGTTCTCATGCTTACCCTCGGTCTCAGTTTCTGTGTTCTCTGGAGGCCCTTCATGATGAATTGGAGAGACTTCTAGAAATTGAGGAAATTAAATGGTTTCAAAAGTCCAGGTCGGATTGGATTTCGATGGGGGATCGCAACACTAGATACTACCACTTGAAAGCCAAAATCCGAAGACGTCGAAACAAGGTCACTATGTTAAAAAAATGAGAGAGGTGTTTGGGTGGATGAGGTTGACCAGCTTAAAGAGATGGTTGTTAACCACTTCAGAAGTCTTTATTGCTCGCCCAATTTGAGTACTCTGGTGCTTGATACTGTCTCCAAGTTTCCCCCGATTGATCAGGCAGTCATTGCTAGTCTGGCTAGGGTCCCTTCTGACATTGAGGTCAAGTCTGCTTTGTTTGCTATGGGAAGTTTCAAGGCTCCTGGGGCTGATGGTTTTCCTCCCGTCTTCTACAAGAACCAATGGAGTATTGTAGGTTCGGTTTTGTGTGACTTTGTTAAGCAAGTTTTCCAAGGCAAATTGTCTCTTGTGGATGCTAATAAGACGCTTATTACTCTGATTCCTAAATCTGATTGTACTGAATTGGTAAGTCATTTTAGGCCAATTTCTTTATGTACAGTCCATTATAAGTGTGTGTCCAAGATTATTGCCTTACGTTTGCGTGGGGTTATGGATGATTTGATTTCTCCGTACCAAGTCAGCTTTATTAAAGGTAGGAGGATCCAGGACAATATCATTGTTGGCCAGGAGCTGCTCCATATTATGAGTAAGACTAGAAGTAGGCGAGGTCTAATGGCAATGAAAATTGATCTGGAAAAAACTTATGATAGAATCAGCTGGAGTTTCCTTAAGCATATTTTGATCGAGGTAGGATTAGAATGTGCTTTTGTGGACCTTATCATTGCTTGTGTGTCGTCAGTTACCTACAATGTATTGTGGAACGGCTCTCAAACCGAGTATTTCTCGCCTAGTAGGGGACTCAGACAAGGTGATCCTATCTCTCCCTTGCTTTTTGTGCTCTGTATGGATAAGATTTCCCACCTTATTTGTGATGATGTGGCTAATGGTAGTTGGAAACCAATCTTTGTGACTAAGGAAGGTCCAAATGTGTCCCATCTTATGTTTGCGGATGATCTCCTTCTTTTTGGGGTTGCTACGGAAGCTCAGACTAGGTGTATGATGAAATGTTTGCAGGATTTTATGATGGCCTCTGGTGGAAGTGTTAATACAAATAAATATTCTATTTTCTTCTCCCCAAAGGTTCCTTCGCACATCAGATCCCGGATAAACGCTATTTCTCATATGCAGGTGTCCAATGAGATTGGGAAGTATCTAGGGTTCCCTCTAACTCGGAATAGACGAAGGAAAGAAGATTTTCAGTATGTTATTGATCGTGTTAGAACTAAGCTTAGTATGTGGAAGGCCAATAGCCTCTCTATTGCAGGGAGAATCACGCTTGCTAGGTCTGTGATTAGCTCGGTTCCTTTGTACCCCATGCAAGTGGCCAGGTTGCCGGTTAATGTTTGTCATGAGATTGAAAGATTGCAGCGAAGTTTTATTTGGGGTCATAACGAAGATTCTAGGTGTTATCATCCTATTGCTTGGGATCGGATCACGAGACCAAAGGAATATGGTGGTCTAGGCTTGAGAAAATTGTCTTCTGTTAACCAAGCTTGTGGGGTGAAGCTAGCATGGAACCTCATTATGGGTTCTAAAGGTCTTTGGGCTGATATGCTATCTCGTAGGTATATGTGGAGAGAGGAGGAGAATCTCTTGACTTATAGGTAGGGTGATTCAAGGGTCTGGAAGTTTATTTGCTCGCAAAAGGATTTGTTGGAACAAGGCTCTAGATGGTTGATTAGGAATGGTTCTGAAGTTAAGTTCTTCCATGATCGTTGGCTTGGGGAGGGCTTAAAAGTTGGGGATTTTTGTATCAGACCTTTGTCTGAGGAGGAGGGTAATTCTTTTGTGGTGGATTGGGTGAGGGATGGCTCTTGGATGTTGGCGAGGCTCTTGGATGTTATTAGTCCAGCTGGTATTCGACGTGTGTGTTCGGTTATGCCACCTAGAGCTGACGCTGGTTCTGATATTATGGCCTGGGGTGCTTCGGCGGATGGACAATTTTCTTTGAAAAGTGCTTATTGTCTGATTGAGCCTAATGATAATTTTCAGAAGGACTGCATTTTCAAAGTTATTTGGAAGTGGAGGGGCGCGGAAAGAATAAAAGTTTTCATGTGGAGAGCCGCTTTGAACAAGCTTCCAACGAATCTTTGGAGGAGTTCGTGGTTCCAGGTTTCGGCGTTTTGTGGAGCTTGTAATTCAGGTGTGGAAGATGTTATTCATATTCTAAGGGATTGTCACTTTGCAAGGAATTTGTGGCTGGATCTTGTTCATAGTAGGTATGTAGCTGAATTCTTTTCCCTATCTCTTCGTGACTGGTTGTTTCTTAATCTTAAAAAGTCGCTGGGAAGGAGTCCTAGGGAGCCTTGGAATTTAATTTTTGGTGTAGCGATTTGGAAAATTTGGGAATGGAGGAATGCTTATATTTTTTACCCCTCTTTTGTTAGACCCATTAATCCTGCCGCTTTGATTTTGAGAACTTGGGGTAGATATACTGTTTATCATGATTTTGTTGGATCTCTGGATAGCCATCAGTGTTCACGACCTAACCTTTGGGAAAGGCCACCTTTGGGGTGGTGGAAACTAAATGTTGATGGGGCCATGGTGTTATCGTCTGCTAAGGCGGGGTGTGGTGGACTTTTGCTTGATGAGTCTGGAAAGTGGTTTTCGGGATTCACAAAAACCATTGGGGATTGCCAAGCCCAAGTTGCAGAAGAACGGGCTATATGGGAAGGCCTTCGATTAGCCTATGATTTTGGTCTCAAGAACGTTTTGGTGGAATCTGACGCTGAAGAAGTCCTAAAGCTGATTCAAGATTCCAATTGCCATTCGGTGAGCCTCACTATAATGATGATTAGAGAATTAGCCAATATGGATTGGTATGTTAAGTGGAGATATGTGCCGCGAGATGTTAACAGAGTGGCGGATGCTTTAGCCAAAGTAGGGATTTCTAAGTCTTGTATTCTTGGGAGTGCCCTATTTTTTTGAGATCTTGGGTTAACCAAGAGTGTTTGGGATTAATTTCCCCCTTGTGTAATTTTGCTTCCTTATAATTTAGGCTTTTGCCTTTCTTGAATATCAAAAAAAAAAAAATGATGATACATCACAAATCTACAATCATATAGGGTAGGGGATTAAAAACATTTTGATGGAGAGCATCACCCCATAAATATTTCTAAAAATAAAAGAGACTAAAGAGTTTATCTATAGAGTTTAATGTTCCTGCTTTTGCTGCAGAAATATTTTTTCTGTCACACAACATAAAAGTGAGTGGATCCCATTAAAGAAAAGAGAGAGAAAATATTAGTGGGACCCACTCATTTTTATGTGAGTGTGATAAAAAAAATATTTATGCAGTAAAAGCAGAAACATTAAACCCTTATCTATATCCCTATACAAAATGTTAAGAGCTGGAAAAACGGGCTGAGTTTATCAGGTCGGCTCATTTAAACCTTGAATTTGCAAGGTCTAAGTTTTAGATTTATACATCTAAAGTGAAAATGTAACTAAAAAGGCCAGCCCTATAGGTCAATATGTTTTTTTTTTTAAAAAAATATCTATATGATAACAATTTTATTGCTTTTTTATGTTTTGTCAATAATGTTGTAAATATTTAGTTGTTATTATATTTTTAAGAATTAATTTTCATAAGAACATTCTATATTAAGAATCCTAAAAATTAAATACTTATAAAAGATATTTCTTATTTCATAAATATTCTAGTTTGATTTATTCAATAGTAATAGTTTTGTTCACATCTTATGTTGTTTATTTTGTTAACTACTTACCCTTTTCAAGACATATTGATAAGAAGTTTTTTTTTTTTTTTTAAAAAAATCTTTTTATTAACTATTTGTAATTATCGTATGTCGATTATAATTTAACTTTGATTATAACTTAGTCATTGTTTGTTTGTTGCATGATACGTATCGTTTACACCTTAATTTTGACAACATTTATGTATTAAATTAAGACTTTCATTGTTGTAATTTTATTTTTATAAAAAATTAATAAAAGATTATTAAAAGGGCTTCTGGACCTACAGGGCCAACCTTAGCCCTTATGTTTAAGAGTTGGACCTTGAAAAATGACTATTTTTCTTTAGCCGAGCCTAAATAAGCTGGTCTATTTAAGCCATGACTTGTGAAAAGCTAGTTTTTTTACCAATTCTAAGAAGAATTGGCCTTTATCCCTTGAGATGGCAGAAGATAACACAGTCAAGGGATATCTGTAACTCTCTTTTGAGGCCCAAATACAATTAGGCCTTATAAGAATATATATATATATATATATATATATATATATATATATTCTTTTGCTAGAATTTAGATGGCCCCAACCAATAGCTAGAAATTAATCCTCTTAAGGTGTAGAGTTCACTAAAGTGGGTTTTGCCTCTTCCAACAAAGTCTTTTCCATGTGTATGGTTTGATTCAAACTCAGGACATCATGTTTAAGGGACCCGACTATCTACCAATTGTGACAGTCTCTTATTAATGATATAATATTTATTATGTATCTCTTAAGTCTTATTAAGTGGGTGCATGTTTTTTCCTTCGTAAAATGGTCAAATATGTATAAAATGTTAGGGAAAATATCAAATAAATACCACAAGAATTTAGAAATTGCATTTTGGCGATCAAATATGTATAAAATGTTAGGGAAAATATCTATGTGCTCCCGGATAGAGACATAGATAGATAGAGATATTGACAGAGATAGAGATTGAGAGAGCCCTGAATTATTTCCTTCATGCGTATTGCAATCTGCATATGGAAAATAACAGTAATGCGACGTGTACAGAGTATGGATTGCAAGTGAAAACAAGGGCAATTTATCAGCCATGGCAATGGTATGATAGGAGGGTGTTGAGGGGCTCAATTCCTGTGGTTTGCCTTCGAAATAGTTTTAAGCAAACCCTTTGTAATCTTCCAGAACCACAATATGTTCATAATTGCCAACACAGGCGCCACCCCAATCAAGCTGTAAAATCCCAAAGCACATATTCCTCTTATCTGAAACAATGTCAACACACTTTTGGTTAACTCGGATTCTAAAAGAAAATTATCTTCTATATAGAATGTGGGTTTTTACACTACTTACGTGGTTTATTGTGAATTATGCATTTAACTTTGCAAAATTACTTTAGTTTTCCACTATCACACAACATAGACAAAGGCTTTAAAACAAAGTTATGAAACCCGACCGGCCTCTAAATCAGTTGAGGTATTGGGTTAAGAGTCAGTGGATCAGACCAAAGCTAACTCGAGGTCAAATCGGTAAAAAATTGAAGATTTTAAGGTAATTAATATGAAATTTAATTTTTTTTTAAAACGACTTTAAAAAACATAAAAGAAAAAACGAGCCGGATTTATGTCCGGACCGGACCGGTTTATTCACCGGTTTCAAGTCGGGTTCGATCGATTTGGTCCGGATTTTAGAATATTGCTTTAAAGTCATAGTTAGTGTGAGGATATTTAAATCAATTTCTCACACCACAATAAACTTATGATTGAGTAAATAACTCAAATATCCAATTGAGCACGGTCATTTTCGTCAAATTTCACAGAGATTACCAACCCCCACATAACCGGTGTAGAAATCCGTGGGCGATAAAATTCCACAATACGTGGTTGCTTTTGTGGTGTGTGCGTGTTGCCTTATAACCAACGGTCAAAACTACCAATCCACAATACTCATTCATAAGGATGTGGAGGGACTTTAATTTAGAGAGTCAATAGTGTGATGTTCAATTATACAAGAGAAGTCCACATTTTATAATTGTATTGGACAGCCACGTAATAAATTATTCTTTGTGTGAACCACTCTTGGACCAAAAACCATTGATGCAAAAACTACTGTGTAAACTATTCGGTGTGTGACATTAAGGAAGATATGTTAGGAAAGCGCAAATGCTAACCTCATCATAGTGGATCCACCAGTGGAAAAAAAAGAAGATGAACAGAAAAATCCTTGCAATCTGCAGCACAACAGATCCAAAAAATGATAAATTAGGCATAGAAAATGAAAACTTCAGAGGGGAAAAAAGCAGGGGGCTACATCAAAACTACTCAGACATAAAAAAGGAAGCCTTTGCTTGCATGATTTAAATCTGTTGTAGATTTAAAGATAACTTTTTCCTCTATTTTTTGTTAAAAGCACTTAAGCTTCAACAATCAAGCCATTTAATGTTTTTTGGTTAAATGACAGAGACTTACTCATGTTGTTATTATATTCTTCACTGAATAAGAAACCTTACTTTGTTTAATGGTGTTTTCTCTTGTAAAAGGCTTTTAGGTATGGCATTAAAAGCTTAGATATAATGTCTCCCCATAAGGGAATTAATCAGGTGGATGATACAAACTCCATATACAAGGCTTTTCAAGAAAACTCAACTATAACAAGATCAGAAGGATATCAGACATTACCAACCACCCAAGGAATATTGCAATGCCATTCGCAAGGTAAAGTTTGGAGTTCTTAAAGCCAGCAACATCCAAGTACCTATTCATTGTAGATAAAGTAGATCACAAGCCAGTGTTGACAGAAGAACATGATTGTAAAAGAATTTCTGAACAACATACTTACCATCTTAGATTTACAAAAGGAGTTGTGATTTCAGATAATAGAATCATTAGCACGTAGATCTGTCCTTGACCACTTAGCAGAGATAGTATAATTGAAAATAAGGACAGTCCATGGTGGAGTACCTAAATGTAATAAACAACTTGAGTACCAATTATGGATCGTTTAACCATAATATAATTAAACATATTCCAAAAGAAAACCATGATATTGTACTAATTAGGATTAAAACTAGAAAGAAATATTTTTATCTTCTTATACTTACATACTCCAGACCCCCCAAAACTGGAAATTTCCAAAGGATCATTGCCAGATCTGTAAGAAAATAGCCTGTAGAAATCTGCATATTGGGAAAAGGATAGGAGCAACAGAAAATAAATTAGCTAATTGTCCCAAAGAAATAGTCAACAGAATGGGATGGATGTCAAATTAATATTCAATAACGCTATAAAAGACACATCAAATTGTAGAGACAGTAAAACAAAACAAAGCAATGAGCAATTACATCTACCTATGCCTACCAAAACTTTCAGCAACTGAACCTTAGTTTTGCTTCTTGTTTTTTTTTTTTTTTTTTTTTTTTTTTTTAAATTCATATTAAAACTAAGGAGAAGAAAACATTCAGGAGAGACTCTATGCCAAATTATATGAATGAGCCATCCGTTAACCTTCAGGAGAGGTTCTGAGTAAAATCAGAAGGATGAATTATATGTTAACTTTCACAAGAACTATCAAGTTAAATTTTATGAAGCATGAACGATCCATTTCTCATTCTCTATTTGTAAACTCAAACTCTTCAGCATGGAGTAGTCTACAACTTTTATAATCCTTCCCATAATTTAACAAAAAACATTTATCATCCAGTCATCCATTTTGAATTTAAACTACCCATGACTAGCTCAGGTAGGCAGAATGCTGAATAATAAACCATAATAAAATTGACATTTGAAAAACAAAAAATCTGTGAATGTCAAATCAAATGGATCAAACTGGCTTAATAAGAGGGGCAACTACGTGACGGCCAATCAGATTTTGCTTAAATATTTGTCAACTTACCCCAAGTACTGTATCAGACAAATCAGATGATCTATTAAGAATTGGCTCATCACAAGAATCTTCATTAAACATATCTGACATGATTAGAAGGTAGAAGGATGATAATGTTACAAAAAGAGCATGGAACGTTGAGATCCCCCTGCATTGCATAAGTAATTAATATTTCTGTGAAAAATTGGTTATGAATGAAATTAATCCAAACAGGATCCATTATGAAAAGGCGATTCACCTGTTCTTCCATTCAATTTTCCTTGCACTGGTCAATTTTCCATATCCCTTGAACAAAAGAGAACTTGCACAAGCAGTCAATCTATAAACCTTCAAGAATGGGAAATGATCAAGTCACAGAGATGTTAATAGACTCTTGATGTGAGTAGACTATTTCAAAATTACACTCCCTTTTTAAACAAAATTGGACAAGCATCTGAAGAGAAAAAGGACAAACCAACTAAGGAACAAAAGCAGACTTGTTCATCAATCTAATGTTCAAACTGTGACTTCGTGCCTGAATGACTCTTAAATAACCAAAAGATTTAAGAGTTTTTCGTTTATTAAAAAAAAATTGGGGTTGTAAGCTTCTGCACAGAAAGTTTACTAAGCAAAGACACACTCTGTCCAAGAGATATACAAGGAAACTGAGTTCAAATCCAATGGATTTTATATTCCATGATTGATCTGCATCGTGGATACCAATATCTAAGACTCATAAATTGTCCATCCTCTCAAACTTATTCTGTTGAATCCTTCACCTAAGTGATCACATATGTACCCATGTGTAAAAGTTCATCCTATCCTAGCAATGCCCTAAAACAAAAGAAGTTGGGGGAAGGGAGAGGAAGAGATATTAATTTTGACATATTGACCTTTCTGCATTTGATGCTATGGTGGCCAAGGTTGAGTAATGAAAAAGAAACAAAAGAAATAACATTTAACAAAGTTCACAGTCAAACGGAAGAATCACTTTAATAACATTCACATAGGCAAGAAAACATGTATGTTCAATCCCAAAGCCATTCCACATTATGTTTGGATTCAATCATGGAATTCCATTATACCATCACCATTAATGATATTCTAGAAAAACCCTATTCGAGGTCTTTCTAAACCCATAATTCCCTGAAACAGCAAAAATAATAATTCAAACACAGAAATGACAAAAAAAAGTCAAGTTCACTTACAATTACGCACAAGAGAATGCCAGCTAAGACAGCAGGGCAATGGCGATATATGACCCAAAAAGCATATTCACTAGAGGAAATCGAACCAATCGGTAATGGAAAAGGGAACACAAACTCCATGAGAATCGATCAAGGAATCGCTGTATGAAACAAAATCACCGTCATCGTTGTCCATATATGTATACATAGCTGCTTGGGTTGAGGTCGGTCCAACTCCAAAGAAACGTAACAGCAATACCAGAATCCATTCCAATCGTCGTTCTAAAGTAGTTTTCTCCTCTCACGACGGTTACGTAGTCGACTCCACTTTTATTCCACATTCGTTATTTTGGGCGGACGTTACCGCAATTATTTAGCTTACTTCATCTCGTCATGCAATCAAATCAATCACGTTTTATACTACTCGCTACTGTCTGCTTTGCACTACAAAGTACAAACTAGTTTATTAAGTACCGGAGGTAACCACGTGAAGGATTTTTATAGCCCCAGTTCTGTTTGTTAGGAAGGACTTGGAGGGTAAGGGTGGAAAAAGTTCTCAGTTGAATTTAAAAAATTAAAGAAGTTTGGTTACAAAATTTAATACTCCCTCCTCCATCCAAATTATAAGAATATATTTGGGAGTTGATCTTAGTCCTAATTATAAGACCAAGTTTTTATTTTTTGTCAATTTCTTCCTAAAATACCTTTTTTTTGATATTTTCTCAATAATAATTTAACAATGCACATATATATCCTATAAAGTAAGTAATGCTTGCAACTCATTAATAATAATACTACATTCACCTTAATTCTACTATTTTTTTTTAATAAAATAATTTTGAGCAATTTTTGTCATATTTTTCCCATATCACCCTTACTAATATTTCCTCCACAATAATTAATTTAACAACACGCTTTATATTTTATCAAGTAAGAGATTCTAATTTATTTTTTATTTTTAAATAAAATAATTTTAATATTTCTTTAAAAATATTTTCATGTAACTATCCATTTAAAATGATTGCTTTATTTTTTCCCCTAAAATAACCTAATAAAATATTAATTTCATTATCTTTTTTCCATGGCTAAAAAAATAACCTTGCATTAGTATTATGCCCAGTCAAATAGAAGTTCTCTTGATAGAAAATTTTTTCTTTGAAAAAATCCATGGAAAATATACAAAAAATATTTATATACATTTAAAATCTACAAAATCATTGGTTGCTAATAGAACGTTTACCCGTAGCGGTCAGGCAGCTAGCTTTTGTTAAGGATTGGATGAGTTTATACGCGCAAGGTCCAACGAGCAATGGTTGAGAGCCATGACACTATATATTTTGCTGATGTCATTTTAAGTTTTAATAAAGGGTATTTTAGGAAAATAAATACAATTTAACTATTATCCTTAATCTCTTCAAAATCTGGTAAATAGCTTCTATAATTAAGACCGGAGGGAGTAAAAAGAAGAGGTGAGATTAAAGAGTAAGAAACATTGTGATATTGTCCAAAGATGGACCACATTTTTTTTTTTTTTTTTTAAAAAAAAAAAAAAAAGTTAACTAGCTCTTTATATTAATTGAGGTGAGATTAATTGATGAGTTACTTGTAAAATAAGTTTCTCAATGAGGAGCCCATTAATATTTTTTTTTTCAATTAAAGTATTTGAGAATATCCTTCCTGGAAGGAAATTAGGAAATTTATTAGGAATCACTCAATGATTTGAATTCTCATAAATGCTAGATTTTTTATAGTTTGGTTTGTCAATATTACTCTCAAAGAGGTGTGCCCTTTTTTTGGGTTTTTTTTTCCCTTCTTAAATATAAAAAGAGAAATTATAAGAAAATACCATTTGAAATTCAAAATGTCAAATAAGTGATTTCACAATAAAATGAGTTGTCAACTGCTCTATCGATATTGTTAATCTTATTATTATTGTTATCAACAAGATTTTAAAATTTAAGTAGTATTTTTCTATCATTCTCTCAATATAAAATCTCAATTTTTTTTTTCTCAAATTTATAATTTTTGTCCTAAAGTATCTCTATTGGTTGCACAAATTAAGAGGATTTCATCAAAAGTGATAGTAAGATATTCCCATAAATCCTTAGCGTAAAACCTAGTTACTTAATTTGATTATATTAAAGAAATTATTTAAATTAGTTAATATGACATGACTTTTTTTTCCCCATTCTAAAACACCCTAATCATTTTTCTTAGTTTTTTCCATCCCTCTCTTGATTATTGTTATGGAACCTTCAATAGAGATAAATTACAATTTTTTTTTTTACAACTATAAGAAATATGTCTTATATTTATGATCAAGATTAACTCTCTAATTAGATTCTACATTAATAACATGATGAGAAGTATTTTAGGAAAACCAATCCCTATTTATTTTTAATAGCTAACTAACTAATTTACTTAATAATTATAAATCAATTATCTAGGTTTTATATTAAGCATCTAACCTACTGATATGTTTTGTGACTTTTTTGGATCGTGATATTATAAGAAGATAGTTTTCTAGCCGAAAAAGTTTCTTTTATACTTACCTTTTAATTAAGATAAAATATTCTTTTAGTCTTTTAAGTTTACAAGATATATACTTTTAGCCTTTTAACTTTAGATTTATACTTTTAGTCATATATATTTCAAACACAGTTAATGTTTGCTAATGAAAATGCTAACAACAAATTCCAATGATGACTATGTAAACTTATTTAATGATTGTATAATTAAATAATATTAATCTTAAATTTAAAATTGAAGCCGTCAATATAAAACCTCGATTGTTTTAAAAAATTTAGTTTAATAATCTAAATATCAAAACATTGAATTTATTTGCATGATTTTATTTATTTATTTTAGTTTAATAATATAAATATATTATTTTTTAAAAAATTAAAATTAAAATATGTTTTGTCATCTATATATTTATCACTTAAGTTTGTTGCATTGACATTTTCCGTTAGCAAACATTATCCGTGTTAGAAATATAACATCAAAAGTATACTTTATAAAATTAAAAGACTAAAAGTATATCTCATATAAAATTCCAAGGACTAAAAAGTATGCTACTTTTCAATTATAATGTCTATCACTCATCCTAATCATAAGTTTATTGTGAAATAATTTTTTAATCCTAAATATGAGGGTCCTTAGAAGATTAAAAATAATTGCTTTTCAATTTTACCCAGATTTAATTCTAATTGGAAAAGAGAAAATAGGAGAAATGTGAGAATGGTTTGTGAATGTAGAGAGAGAATTTTAATAAGAATAAATTTGGAAAATTATATAAATTTAAAACATATTTGATGATTTAATTGTCACTACTTAATACTCCTCCTTTTCTTTTCATAAGAAAAAACTACCACATATATTCCTAATAAACATTAAAAGAATGTCTTAAATTCTGTCTATTACTTTTACCCTTTTACCTTTATTTAATTACCCATATTTTTCACACTCTCTCCATCTCACATTCTCTTTTATACATTCATCTTTATTATAATAATTTCCTTAATCTCTCTTTTATTCCCTATGTATTCATAAATAAGATTATTTTTGTCAAAAAGGTTACAATTTTTATATATTTATTGTCTTTAATGAAGGCTTTAATCTACATTATTCTACAAAAGCCATGAAAAGAAAATGGGAAGGATAGAAAACTAGGAGGAGAATGGGAGGGGAAGCGAGTTTTCCCTCTATTTTGTATTTGGACGAGAGAGAAAATTTAAGAAGAAATAAAAATGGGTGAGAAATAGGGTGGGCCCGTCCCCAATTTTCCTCTCCAAATTTTCTCTCCGCATGTCGAGAGATTTGGAGAGGAAAATCACATTTACGCATGCTCCCTCGCGAGCGAACTCTCTCCCCAGCCGAGTTCCGTTTTCGCGCGACTGTCCTTTCGCCGTCACCGTGTCCACTCGGCGCCGTCTTCTTCAGGTATGATCACCGTCCCCGCTTTTCTGTTCTCTTTCTCCATTGTGCTGTTTCTGAGCCCTAATTGCCGTATTCTTCAGGCATTGTCCCATAATAATTGAAGCCATTCTAATAGACAAAACATAGTAATTAAATGAATCAGGATTCAATATTAGGATATTTCTTTCGATCTGTTTCAGTTGGTTACCGCTATTGGGACTCAAATTGAAAATAGAGCGAGTCCTTCTAACATTCTATTTAAATGACTCATGTCAGCTATTAGTTCATGTACATTTCTCTTATTGATTAATATTTTGTTTCGCTTTCACTTTTTTATAGTTTTGCATAGATGTGCAATGTGAAAAGTGTCTTGGAACTTTACTGAGTTACATTTTACTTCAGGTTAAATGCAACAGTTGGATATGAACCAGTCTGGTCTCCGCTTCTTCTAGCTTTGTACTGAGCGTGATTGGAGTGTTTGATTCTCTTGTCCACTGTACTTCACTTGGCTTGAATCAGCTTTAGAATGCTTGCAGGTGTCTCTTCTTCTCTCTATATTTCAACGTTGGGTTTGTAACCTTGTGTTGATGGAACCTGATTGCTTGATGAATTCTCCATCAGAGTAGATGTTTCTAATTTTCAGTTTTTATTTTTAGATTGGGCTTAGAAAGTAGAACATTTTTAATTGTTTTTCTTTTTCACTTTTTCCAAATTTTAGCACAAGCAACAAACTATTCAAAAATTTTATCAAGAAAATAAAATTGTACAGGTAGTGAGTTATGGTATTCACATAAGAAACGAGAGAGACAGGGAAAAGAAGGAGAAACAAAGAGGAATGAAAATCAGAAAGTAGTGAGAGACAGAGGGGAAGAGAGAGCGAGAGAGAATTGGCACTAATGGGATTATTTATAAGCTAAGATATCTACCTACCCCAATAAGCTACTAACAAAGTTAACAAACTAAGGAACTACTAACAGTCTGACAGAATTAACTAACACTCAGAATCTTATCATATTTCCATAACATAGTGAAACACTGTCTACCCAATTTCTTTGTTCTTTGATTACATAAAATTCAAAAGCAATATTTCATTGTACTGCTGAAAATTGTAAAATCATGATCTTGTTTATTTGATTGGTTTTAATGGAGAAAACTACAAAATGGTCCTTCTAATTGACTGTTCTAGTCCCCACTGATGGCTACTTGGATTTTTAGGATTTGTAAATGCCCCTCGTTAGCCTGTTCCGAGCTGAGTTATGTTACCATAAATTTTCAGTTTAATATTGAATTCACATAGTTTTCGACACATTTCATGGCACATGTGATATGTAAAGCATAGAAAATATTAGAGTTAGTTAATTAGTTAGGAAGTCAGAGTTAGTTAGTTGTTATTGTTAGTGAGTCTTGAGATTAGGTCTTAAGGTGTTACCTATATAAGGCATATAAACTTTCATTGTATGCTATGCTTTTGTTAAGATGAATGAATAAGAGCATTCTTGAAAGTGCACAGTGATGTCATTCTGTGTTTCTCTCCTCTCCCCTTCTCTTTCTCTTCTCAAATCCTCTAATCTTCTACAACATCTCTATCAACATGTATGATCAATATGTTTAGCCAGCAATTTGAAGATATTATGATGCTTTTGACCTTACTGATTTCTGGCAAAGCAAATGGAAAAATAGTTTCTGAAGATTGAAATAGAATGAATACTAGGTATTTACATACAGAGAATGAAGCTATCCTAGGAAAAGCTTTTAATTTAATGTGCTGGTTACAAATTTCAAAACTTCAGTGATTGATGATCCCTTTGATTGTATCCCTTAATCTAGAGTCAACTAATAAAACAATAATAACAATAAATCTTAGAAATATTTACAGACTAATTACAATATCTAACAATTTCAAACACTAGATATATTTCCCTTGACTTTGCAATTTATGTTGTTCTTTCTTATACAGGTTCATCCACTGGAAGTTTATTGCAACTTAGGGTTGCCGATTTTCCCAAAAGGAAAATTCTTTATACTCTGGTTCATTGTTAGCTGATTATAGTTATTTTGATGTTTACAGGAATAAAAGTACTATTCAAATGGTATAACATTATTTGTGCAGCAGGTTTGAGAGGGGAAAAATGCAATATTTCAGACCACAGTTTCGTGTGAAATATAAAGTTTCCTGCAATTTTACCCAATCAGAAAATGATCCAAGCTCACAAAAGGTACTTGGGAAAAATCAACCCTTGGTTAAGATGTGTGGCATCACATCAGCTAAAGATGCAGCTATGGCAGCCGCAGCTGGGGCTAATTTTATTGGAATGATCCTGTGGCCAAAATCAAAACGTTCTATTTCTCTTTCTGTGGCAAAGGAGATCTCGAAAGTTGCAAGAGAATATGGAGCACATCCTGTGGGTGTGTTTGTGGATGATGATGCAGAAACAATATTAAAATTTTCTGAAGGAGCTAACCTTGAATTTGTGCAGGTATACTTTGGTCTGACCTTAGTGTGTAGCCCATGTTTCTCGATTAAATGCTTGATCTCATAATATCTGAAAAATGCAGCTTCATGGGCACGATTCTCGGGCAGCTTTTCCATGTTTGATTCAGGAAAATCGTGTAATATATGTCCTTCATGCAAATGAAGATGGAAGCCTGTTGAATACAATTTCTGATGAACAATGCTCTCTAGTTGATTGGGTGCTTGTAGATAGTGCAACTGGTGGCAGGTAAAAATGGAACTTCTTATATTGCTTATTTTGAATATTTTGACCATTTCCCAACAATTTAAAAAGGGGTGGCTTAGTGTACAGGGCTCCTACCATGTGGAGTCAGAAAAGGGTTAGATGTACGCAATCTTACCTTCACAAGTAAAGAGATTGTTTCTAGAATTTGAATTCATGACCTCTTAATCACATGATAGCAACCTTTACCATTTCTCAAAGGCTCACCCTCCTTTCCCAGCAATCAAATTGGATTCAATTTGTCTCTTCTAATATATGTATTACTTTTATGAATGTAGAACAAATTATATAGTAACATTATTTAACTTCTCATGAGACGTATCTACAGTGGCAAAGCATTTGATTGGGCAAAGTTTAAACTACCAACAATTGGAAGCAAGCATGGTTGGCTATTAGCAGGAGGGATCAATCCTGACAATGTCTCAGAGGCTTTATCTGCTCTCAAGCCTCAAGGGATCGATGTTAGTAGTGGAATTTGTGCATCAGATGGCATCCAGAAGGATCAATCAAGAATAATTTTCTTCATGAAGGCTGTGCATTCTGTTCAGTATTAATGCATTGCCCACTTATTAAGGAGTAGAAAACTGGCCAGAGAAGGATTGGGAGTTTAACGGCTATTTTAGTTACATTTTTCAGATATTTTTATTGTTGAGAAAAAAGTGGGAATACCCACTTGTATGTTAGCTTCAGTTTAGATATTTTCAGATTTATTTAATTTATTACCTCTGTATTTTTCCATTATAAATAGGCCAATGGCCAAGAGGAATAAACAGGTTGAGTAATATAGGGGTTGTTTCATTTGTCTTGCAGATTCTCCTTTGTCTATTTGTTATGAGAGAGATTCTTGCTTCAGCTTTCTAGGAGATTGTTTTTCTTACCTTTAGGCCACCAAAGAACTTGGGAGAGTGAATGAGAACTTATGAGTTCCCCGCTAAAAACGCGTTTGCTTGGAATCCAAGTCCCAGGCCACACCGCCCACTACTCTTCCCTCATATGTGGGAATTGGTGGGATCTCAAGTTCCCTGGTCACTATTCACATTTTTGGACAGATTTACCCTTGAAATTCAAACTTGGCGGGAAAGTTTGAACTTGAAAAAAAATTTGGGTCACAAGTTCAAACTTAACAGGGACATTTTTTTTTAAAAAAATATTTTTCTTTTTTATTTTGAATTAATTTCTTTTGAGGGTAAAATAGACATTTCCTAATTCTTTACCAACTACCACCCCTTCATTTTCTTCTTACTAAACAACTCAAGTCATATTCCCTCATCTTTCAAATCTTTCTTTCCCTTCCTTTAAATTCCTTTTCCTCCTCTAAGTTCCTTTCCCTCCCCACCAATTCTTTGTACCAAACGGGCCCTTACTTGAACTTTGAGACAGCACATTTGTAAGATTCAGGATTTAATGAGCACGGAGTGAGTATACACTTTTCGTACTGATTTGGTTATTTTTAGGACTCAAGAACTAGAAAAGCACATTTCTCAAACAAAAATGTCGAGGAAGTTAGAGCTCAAGCAAAAATATAAGCAAAATGACTGCTATTCAGAAATTCCCCTTCTCCAAATTCAGATTCGGCCTATATATCCATTGCTTCTCACCTTTCATTATACATTTATTATTATCACTTGAAGTAGTATTTCAATATGATAATAATCAAATAAATAATATATTTAGTTTAATGCCACAATTAGCGATCTAACACTATCAAACCAAATGGACAATTAAATAGATGGACAAAATTGTAGATGGAGATAAGTATAGAGAGAAAGTATGAAAAGGATACAAACCCATTATCTCTCTCTCCCTCTCTCTGAGAGATAGAGAGAGATTATGATTCTCTTACAAAAAAAATATTTATTATATCTTGCAATCAATCTCTGGGAGAAATGTTCTCCCACCGCTTAGCATTGAAGGACACTGGAGAGACGGCAAATATACAGGAATTTGAAAATAAAACAAGTTATATGTCCAGTTTTGAGTACCAATGCAATATTTGAGAGACAATGACTAAATATAGTAATCAAAGAATTTCCCTGCAACCTTTCCTTACAGAACACACATGTGTACTTACTTCATCTGGTATTCAACTGGTGTACTTCGAACCAAAGAAGACAAGGTTGAAGCAAAGAGGAATAAGACCAGGTGAAAGAAAGTACATGCCAGCTTAAGAATCCAACACAAGTGCGTCAATGTTTCGTTTTCCTTCAGGACCTTTGGTATACCATGACGACACATAGTCTCCATAAACAATTCCCCTGTATTTTGGTGGAGAAGATTTCCTAAGCAGTTCAGATGCAGGGGATATCTTGACTGACTTCGCAGGATCATGAAATGTTGCTACAGAGAGCCTTGCTCTGTTAGAATTGGTAATGGCCCTATGCTCACAACTCCTGTACTTCCCATTTGTGATAATCTGTAGCAGCCAAAGGAATTTTCATTTAGACAAAAAATTGTTTGATATCACAAAGTTTAGCTTATTCAAGGAAAACCAATTTGTTTAGCAGTTTCAGTATCATTAATGAATATATTTACCCACTACCAAGCTACATGCTGGAATTCCATAGCAACTTGTACAATAGGATGGAAAACAGTGGGGAAAAAAAAGTAGTAGTAGTAAGAAATATATTTCTATTTTATAGGAAGCACCACCAATGAATAAAAAAACATTCCAACAGCAACAGGATATGAGTAGCTGTTCCAACATCTGTTTTAGCCTTTTTTGTTCCAATACATTTTGAAATACACTAGCATGCTTCAAAAGATTCCAAAACGATTCAAAAGATTACAGGTTGAAGATTTTTCATTTAATTTAAATTTGAAATTCATATTTTAATTTGTTTTATGTTTCTATTGGTAGCTAAGTTACAAAGATCTTTATTTTTTCATGCATTAATTTGTTGAATCTACATATATTGTATTCATCTCTTAAAATTTTGAAAAAGATTGTATTTCCCACATCATATCATGTCATAGCCAATTTCCCTTATCAGTGGTCTAAGTAGTGTTTTGAGGTCTATAGACATTCAAGAAACAACAATAATGAATCTGGGGCCTTTCTGGGCCTCCTGTCTTTTCATGGAAGTTTATTTGAATAACAACAATCAAATTCTGACCATGATTTGCTATTGATTCCTACATAAAATGCATTTTCGGTCCAGACCCACCAGGAAAGAGCATTGGATGGAAGGAAGGAAATTTATCTTGAATAAATTTCAGATGTCAATTACAGAATTTAAAACGGTTTAAATGTTGCAGCTTTGGAGATAAGGGGCAGTCAGTAATCCAAAACTATTGGATGTCCCCTAATTATCAGCTTAGGACCAAGTTATCCTACATATTTTTCCAATTTAATGACATTTTAACAACCAACAGAGATAGAAGTATTCCAATAATTGATGTATCAGACGCCCTTGCAAAATGTTGGCAGCTATTCTTCCCAATCACATAATTATTTTTTTCCATGCTTCCTTTGACAAAAACAGATTGAATTACATTACATTTTAACAAGTCCAATTACCGTTCCTGGACAGTTTTTTCCCATTAATTAAGAGGTTGAATCAATGCAAGGCACTTAAAGAGCACATTATCACCAATCATGCATAACCTATGTAAGTCATGACGAAGAAACATGTTTACAAAAAAAATGACAATGTGTCCACTGGCCATGTTTTGAAATTTCAACTTTTTGAAAGACTACTTTTGCCAAAAGCACCTCAAGCTGAACACAAAAACACATGTTTACTCAACTAGGGATGTTAACAAATGATCAGGCACCAACAAGATTCTAAAAGTGACTTGTATTGTAACATTTTGAAAATTGCCATATCCTCCATATCATGCTACGTCCTATCTAATATATGTACTTGTATTGAGGATTAGTAACTATGTATCATAGAGAAAATACATACTGAGGAAGGAAAAAAAGGATAACCAGAATATAAATGTTTTCATAAGTGAAGAAGAAATTCATTTTAAGAATGACAGGGAGATGACCCTCAAGTATGAGTCAAGTATTTTTCATCCATACGCTCCTAAAGAGACTCTATAGTCTATATCCAAAAGGTCTTTTCAGAATCAAATCAATCCCAGAATATGTTCATCAGTAAAGATTTTGTCCTAAAGAAGAAAGATATCTTGAATAGGAATTTCATTGTAACTGGGGATTCCACATACAATGAGGCATAAGGGTCCAGAACTGACAACTAGAGAATGAATACATAGATAACTCACAGCATGACGTAGTATCAATGTCCATTCAATTACCACAAGGAATTAGCATACTTGAAGCAAGAAGATGATGTTTGATATTCAAAACAGGGAACTCCAGTTAGCAAAAGAATCCCAACCCAAATGAGATATCGCATGATCAAATTTTAGTTGATATAAAAGAATACACAAAATTCCAAATCAATTTTACAATCTAAAAAATGAACACTGATTTTCTGTCGCTGCAAATTATCTCAGGACTCAAATTAAAGCATAACCAAACTAAATGAGAAGGTTTGATGTTTACCTCAGTTTGATCCGCCAATAGAACGAGAATGGCATTAGAGAGAGGCTTCACAGTCACCCACTTGTCACCATCCTTGAGAACCTGAAGACCCCCGACATCATCTTGGATCAGAAGCGTGATAGCACCCATATCAGAGTGAGACTGCAGACCAAGTGTGAGTTTGGGTTGAGGACATGGAGGGTAATAGCTGATAGTGATGTTCTGATAGAAATCCCCAACGGCGTCTTCAATGCACGAAGTCCGCAGGCCTAGACTCTCTGAGATTAGACCCAACAACTTCTGAGCCAGAATTTTCATTTCATCGCTGTACTTAGTGACGACTTCTCTGTAATCGGGGGGAAAGTTAGGCCAGCGAGAAGGGTTGCGGCGAGATAGAGGCAAAGTGTGGTAGTCGAAGTAATCCCTCCAATCCAAGATTTGAACCGCGTCATTTTGCTGCTGGTCTGAGCTCTGAAGCATCCGACTCCCGTACCCTTCCGACGCGGCAGAACTGGAATCGCATGCGTATCGGAGCTTCTCTGACATAGAGCAATCATCGAAGAAAGTGAGACCCACGCGCTTGATATCGTCCAGAAGGCTGACGGGGATGCCGTGGTTGGTGACATGAAAAGCGCCCCATTCCCGACAAGCCCGTGTGATTGCTTCTCGAACCGAATTTCTTTGATTAGGGTCGAATTCGAACAGGTTAACTACCGGAATATCGGCGTCGGGGTTGGCAAGGCTTGAGGAGGTTGTGGCGGCGCGTGGATCCTGGTGGATGGGTCGGTTATCGGGGAATTGAATAAACTGAGGTGGAACTTGAGACAGACCAGATTGAGCTAGAGCTTGCACTCTGGTAAGGCCGCTGGAAACTTCCATTTGAGGGATGGTACTTTCAGAAACGAATGCAGCGAAAAAGGAAGACGAACAAAAGTTGAAGACTGAATTTCGTTTTGTTACGAAAGTTTTGCTGCGGAAGTTCCTGTATAACCGTATTAAAATGAGAAGTCGTCTGTTATGTTTTCATGTGACTCAGTTTAGATAACGTGATATCAATAAAAAAGCAATAATGCCCCTTACTTTATTTTTATTTTTTAAAAAAAGTTTGATCATCACTAGAACTCCGGCTACCAGTCAGACCAAAGTGGTTACTGCCGACTGGCTGGAGCTCAAACCACTACAAATTAATGTGTTGTTCATAGAAGGATTCCACTTATTCATAATGAGTTGTAAACTTGTTCATGACAAGTAAAATACTTGCAAATGCGATTTGTTCAATTTGTGTTGTTCATATATATAATTGACTTGTTCATGAAGGGTTAGACATTTGCAAATGAGACTTGTTTATGATCTTATATTTTCTTGTTAACCTATGAATTTGTGTTGTTTATATGCATATTTCACTTGTTCATAAGGAGATTGACACTTGCAAATGAACAACACAAATTCAACAAGTCTTATTTACAAGTGTATAATTCTTCATGAACAAGTGGATTATGCATATGAGCAACAAAAATTGAACAAGTCCCATTTGTAAGTCTACAACTCTTCGTGAGAATCCTCCTATTAACAACAAATTAATTTCTGGTGGTAAAAGCTCCAGCCAGTTGGCACCAAAGCTCCGATGGTTGGCTGGCGGTGGCTACTCTGGCCTGGCGGCAAGCTTTGGTAACGATCAAACCTTTATTTAAATTTAAAAAAAAAAACAAAGAAAAGAGGCATTATTGTCTTTTTACTTACTAAACTTTTTTTTCATTTTGGTACTTAGTCTTGAAATGAAATTTTAGAATGTTTTGGTTCTTGATTGAAATAAATTTGGTCTTGTGGTCCTTTAATAAAATTCTCCCTAGTTTTTATTTCCTTATCTAGGAAATTAGAAAAAAGGGAAAATAATTTTTTCTCCTTATAGTTTTGACTTGGCTATAAATAAGTCGCAACACTTTAATTGATCCAATCCAATCCATATAATTTTGATTCAGGTATAGTTCAATCCCGAATTTCGACATGTAACTTCTTTTTTACCGAACTTTGACATGTAATTCAATATTTACGTTTTTAACCATTTTATAATTTAATCCCTATATTTTAAAACATAAAATTATATATATATAATAAAAGTAAAAGACAAAATTATAAAATGGTTAAAATTATAAGAGAAATTACAAAGTGAGTCAAATTTCAATGTTTGAGTTGCAATCAAATCAAAATTATAGGATTGAGTTGCATCGAATTAAAGTATAAGGACTAAGTTACAATTAAGTCAAAACCATAAGGATAAAAAGATTATTTTTTTCAAGAAAATATTTGGAGACCATAAAATTTGCTGACTCCTTCTAAATAACTACATAATTAATTTTTGGGCATTAAAAATATTAATTAAATTAGTTTGTCAAGGGTATAATCCATTTTAAAGCTTAGAGGACAAATGGTTTTCATAACTTCTAATAGGTGTGCTTCCCAAAATTCAAGCATGTATTCACCTCCTTACAGAAGTGAGACCACTTGACGCATCAACCAAAAGCTTTTTGGTTTACTAAAACCCCTCAATATGTTCAATGGATACTTTGAGCCAAACATTATATATTTGGAAGACAAAATGGATTGAGGTCTTATATTGGGACCACAATAAACTCTTTTTCTGGTTCTTATATTAGGGATAAGAATAAGTATAACAAATAGGGCTGAGCAATGGGCTTAACATGTAGCCTACCCATTTTATTGATACACATATATGTGCTAACCTATACTCGCGCCTTAACCCGTTAAACCCAAGTTAAACAGGTTGGGACATAAATGGGCAAGTAAAACGGGTTATGGGGAATTCTCATTCAGATGGGGACATTTTTTTTTTAAAAAATCATAATTATACATAGTTATCAAGCCATTCCATTATGATAAATTTCTAATCGTTAAAGTTCAAAGTTCAAGCATTACGTTAAAACACTACAAAAAAAACTATTATTTGTCGTGTTTATCTGTTGCGGTCATAATTAACAGCTACAAAATCATTATTAACCGCGTTTTTGTACCGGTTTTTTAATGAACCGCAACAAATTAGCAGCGGAAGCATTACGGGCATGTTTGCTGTGATATTTGTAGCGGTTACTCTAAAGTACACCGCTAAAAATGTGGCGCGTCATGGTGCGAATCTCTGTGGCTGTAATTCTGTAGCGGTTATATGAAATACACCGCTACAGGCAAGCGAAACGACAGAGTTTTGTCGCGGTCGGTGTGAAGCGAAGCTACAACCACGTCAAATACTATAATTTTGTAGCGGTTTGTCCATTAACCGCTACAAATATTTACGCTATATATAGTTAATCTGTCCGTACATGTAATTATAAATTTTCAGAAATTACTAAATTTGTATTGTCATTTGAATGAACTTTCTCGGCTGAGTAGTTGAAGACATGCAGATATCTACAGCTCTGATCTCTTATCTCGAGAGATGAGAGCTGCAGATATTTGCCTTTCTCTTCGTTGTAGTCGAGGCAGTTCCTTCAGTGACAATCCAGATTTAGTTTTTCCTTTGACATGAAGACTTCTACTCTTCTGAAGATAGTCCAACATGCGATCGAAGATTGAGTTTCATTATAGCCACCATTGTCTCTGAAAAATATCTCTGATCAAAATGAGTCAGTGAGTTTTTCCTGAGAGATTGGTGGCTATACTGAATCCGAATCTTCATGGGCATGTTAGACTATTTTCAGTAAACTCATTATTCCAATATATTACTCTCGAGTGTTTTGGGGAAATTAAATTAAATAATTAAATTAATTGAGAGTTCTTTTATTTTAATTATTTTCACCAAACTAATTGGTTTGACTCATAAACTAATTAGTTTGGAGTTTTTTTTGCCACAAAAGCAAATTTGTAGCGGTTCTACTCTTTAACCGCTACAGAATCGCAAGGGTCTCTAATTTGTCGTGGTTCTGTGACCGCTACAAATTTTCACGAAGAATGAGGCAAAGTTGTCACGTTTGGTGTTGCGGTTTTGTCTCAACCGCAACAATGTTGTTAACGTTGTATCAGTTATTTTTTTAAAACCGCTACAAAATGTAGCGGTTTATTAACATTTCGCCTCATTTTGAAAATCTCGCGCGAAAGGTTTTGATTTTTCACATTTTAACCTTTCAACTTGTACCTTTCAACATCATGGTTTCTAAAGATAAGGGAAAAGGGAAAGCTGTTGAACGAGAGAGAAGGCCTATAAGGGGCAATAGTAGTAGAAGGGGCCATACGAGAGGGCGTGGGCCTATAAATATTCCCCCTCCGCCCCCTCAGGTGGAGGGGAGGGAGTTTGATGCCCTCTTTGCAAATGATGAAATCCCAAACCTAGAGACCGTAGGGGGGGAAAAGGGCGCAAGTCTGTCGATCAGCGATGTGGACGAAAATTCGGAGATCCATATTGAGATTCCCATAGCCGAGGCGGAGCGGTTTATGGATGAGGAGAATGAGCGGGACCAGAGGAACCCCCGACCGTCGTCTTCGCGTTCCATCAGATTTGTGGTGGATGTCGAAGGTAAATATAATCAGTTTTTTGTCAAAAAATTAAATTTAAATCCTTACGTGTAATTTAAATATATTTAAACGCAATACAACAATATTTTTATAATTGTGCAGATATACATGAGAACACCAGCGGGAGGGATTTGGATGTTTACGTGGTCACTCGGATGGACGGCTATCGCGTCGTAGTCGGACACGGACTAGCCGATCGGCAACGGTGGTCATCTGTTGAACCGATACCTGTCAGAATTTGGCGGGAATTGGGCATGGTTCCCGATCTTTTTCCACGATTGGAGAAAGATTCCGTCGAACAACAAGGACAGAGCGTTTCGACATTGTGCGGAGTAACTTATGTTGTTTAATTAAATTCAAATATTAATAGTAATAAGTTGTGGTTTATTTATTTCTTAATTAATTATTACTTAATTACTAATTAAATTATGATACGAGAAAAAGTTTAACGTGCGAGCCAACCGGAAAGTGCGTCTTGATGAAAATGGGGAAGGGTGGAAGAGCGGAGGGTCGTCTCTACATCCGAGAATGGAGA
Organism: Acacia melanoxylon; assembly: GCA_019022615.1. Taxonomy (NCBI): domain Eukaryota; kingdom Viridiplantae; phylum Streptophyta; class Magnoliopsida; order Fabales; family Fabaceae; genus Acacia; species Acacia melanoxylon. The sequence continues at coordinate 9,684,212 of JAFJYJ010000002.1, forward strand.
TTCGACTCGCGCAAAGAATCGATCGAGAACGTCCCGAATGGCGTGGATCCAAATGATTTGGGTGGGTTTTGTCCATTATCGAAGGGGTCTAGAGGGACATGTACGTTTTTTATTAATCGTAGTTTAAGTTTTTTTAAACATGAGTTAATTTATTGTTTAAAATTTCTTTAAATTAATTTTGTTTAAGTGTAGTTTAAAAATATAAATATAGATTAAATTAATTTATTGTTTACATTTGGTTTAAATTAAATAATAGTTTAACTTAATTTATAGTTTAAATGTACTTGAAATATAGTTTACAAGAAATCATTTAAACCTATAATTAATTTCACTTAACATTTTGTTTGCTCCTCCTTGCAGGCCTTGTCGCAGAGGAACATCACAAGTCGATCACATCAGAAGGTCCATCACATTTTGGAACCAAGACGTTTGCCGTGACCTACGGTGAGATGGTATGTTGAAAGATCAATTAATTTTAGGTTTAAATGATGATTTTTTTTTTTGAAATAATAAAGTTTATATTCTTTTAACTCTTTCGGCAAGAGAAGGCTCGGGAGGAGAACCGTAAGACGAACTATGGGCGGTTGTTCACACACACCCATAAACACCGTGATGGGATGCCGAGCCTACGATGCGGCGAGAGGAGATAATAGTAAGTCACAAAAAAATTATTTATATAGTTAATGTTGTATATTTAAATTGAATTAAATTGTTTGATTAATGTTTTTGAAATCGTGCATCGGACTGGATTGAGCGAGCCAGGGCCGATCTGTGAGCATCTTTGACCCCGAGTCACGGGGGTGCGTGGATTCTACGGCCCCATTGAAAGCTATTGTGGGCCCGGTAGAGTATCCCGACCGCGTGAAGGGTATGGGGTTAGGCGCCGGGCCTAGCATGGTGTACGGCAAGGCCTCCGGCTCTGAGGTCGGCACCTCTGGCTCTGAGGTCGGCACCTCTGGCTCGAGAAGGCCACTACCGGAGGAGGTTGATGCGATCATTGCCTTGAAGGTTGCTACGCAGGTTTTCGCACAGAAGGCCGCGCATGATGCCGGGAATAGGCGCATGCAAGAGAGAAACGGCCGTTGGTTCGCGAGTCGAGGTAGAGGCTGGGATCGTTCGGGGCCTTGGCGAATTGTTACCCCACAAACGGTTTCCATCTCCCGAGCCTCCCTCCTTTCATCTACGAGGATTCCCCGCCTCCCTCCGTTCGTCCATGAGGATTCCCATCCGTGTCCTGCTGCTGCTGATGACGAGGCCTCTGGTCATGCATAGGCCCCCCTGAGACAGCCCCCCATGAGACAGGATCTGATCATCAGGCTCCTGATAGTTAGTTTTTATTTTGAACCGCTGGATGTTTGTTTTCTTTTTATGTTATTTGGTTTGTTGACATTTTTATTGGAGTACTATTTCAATACTTATATTCCATTTATATTAGGTTATTAATGTTACTTATAATATATAACAATATAAAATGAAAATATATTTTTAAAAAAAAATTTATTATAGCTAAATAAAATAGATATTGTAAAATAATTAATGGAGTTAATATGAAGTAAATAAAAAGTAATTTTCTCAAATAAAATAGATATTGTGAAATAAATAATGGAGCTAATAACATTTGCAGCGATTATGTTGAAACAACAGCCACAAATTTGAATTTTCCACTGAATAAAATAGCGCCAACATTTGTCGCGGTTAATACGACTCCCCACAACTAATGTCAAACGGCTATAATTGTGTAGTGGTTGGAAAACCGCGACAAAGCTCTGGCGGGAATTTGAATTCAAATTGGCTCATGTGTAGCGGTTTTTGTGGCGGTTTAGAAACCGCGACTAATCTTTGGCGGGATGTTAAATTCAAATTTGTAGTGGTTATAAAACCGCAACTAATTGTATTTTTATATTTGTGACGGTTCTTGTAGCGGTTATTGAACCACTACAAAGTGTTTCCATGTTGCATTTAAATATCTCAGGTGCTGTTATGAAGGTAATTAAACATTTTCTCTACATTTATATTCTATCCTAGCTTTGTTTACTACAGATGGATAAGTCATGGATCAAGCTACCGTGCAGTTCTCTTGTATATTTAGCGGGATTGAAAACTTTCTTAGATATCGCCTTCTCTCACACTAGCATTAATGGCAAGATCGTGTGTCCTTGTTGTAGATGCAAGTTTAAGAAGTGACAAACGTGAGAAGGCGCTATGGAACATCTTCTTATCAAGCCTTTCCCAGAAGCATATACATTTTGGGAAGTTCATGGTGAGAAACGTGGTATGAGATATGGGGATTATCTTCCTCAAACCTCACAAGTAGCAAATCAAGTACATCAACATGATCTGGTTAATGAAGTTGTTCACGATGCTTTCAGTGTTCAAGACGACAACTTCACGGAAGAAGTTCAAGGTCCAGAACCAATTTTTTTTTTCAGGAATGATGCAGCTCGGGAATTTTTTGCCCTAATGGATGAGAGCGACCGTCCTTTGTATCATGGTTGTCAGAAATACTCAAAATTATCTTTTCTGATCAAATTGTACCATATCAAGTGCTTGTGTGGGATCACTGATAAGGCAATGTCGATGTTGCTGGAATTACTATGGGATGCTTTCCCTGACGCGGACATTCTCACAACCTTCTACGAGGCCAAGAAGGTAATCAACAAATTAGGCCTGAATTACAAAAAAATCGATGCCTGTCCCAACGACTGTATGCTTTATTGGGGAGAGGATGCTTGGAGGGAGACTTGTAAGAAGTGTCACACTTCGAGGTTCAGAACAGTTCAGAAGGGAAAGAAGAAGAAGAAGAAACCCGCAAAGATTTTAAGGTACTTTCCTTTAAAACCTTGCTTACAAAGACTGTTTATGTCGTCTAAGACAGCTGAGCATACGAGGTGGCATGAAGCTGACAAGAATGTAGATGGTAAACTCAGACATCCACGGGATGCTGAAGTGTGAAAAGCGTTCGACTAAGACTTTCCTGATTTTACGGCAGACCCTAGAAATGTTCGTATTGCTTTGGCGACCGACGGTTTTAATCTGTTTGGGAATCTTAGCACAAGCTATAGTATATGGCCAGTTGTTTTGATACCTTACAACTTGCCGCCTTAGATGTGTATGAAACAAAGCTCCTTCATTATGTCCATGATCATTCCAGGCAAAAAGGCACCAGGAAATGACATCGATGTGTATCTCCAACCGCTTATCAAGGAGTTAGTGGAGTTGTGGAATGTTGGCGCTGAGACGAATGACGCGCACGAGAAGACACTATTCAACTTACGTGCGGCGTTGATATGGACTATCAGTGACTTCCTTGGACTGGAAACATTATCCGGGTGGAATGTGCATACCGGCCTTGCGTGTTCGGCTTGCAATTTTGACTTTGACTCAGTGCGCCTTCCCCACAGTCGTAAGTGGTGCTTCATGGGTCATCGGAGGTTTTTCGATGGTACGCACAGGTTTAGGTTGCAACGCAATCGTTTCAATGGGCAACGGAAAAAGAGGACCTCCTCGAAATTTATCCGGTGCGAGAAATCATAGAGCGGCTTGTGGATGTTGAATTTGAGTATGGGAAAAAGACGATGCATCAAAGGCTAAGCACAAAGCGCGGGGCTTCGGTTCTGCGCCCCAACAATGGCGAAAGATAAGCGTCTTCTTCACTCTTCCGTATTGGAAAGATAATTTGCTCCGACACAGTCTCGATGTCATGCACATTAAGAAGAATATGTGCGACAATGTGTTGTACACGATTCTGAACGAACCAAGCAAGTCAAAAGATCATCTTCAAGCGAGGAAAGATTTACGGGAGATGGGGGTTCGTGGAGACGCGTGGCCGGATGAGCATGCCTGATTTCAACCGGCAAAATTCACCCTGACAAAACCGAATAAGGAAATCTTCCTCGTGACGTTGAAGAAGATAAAAGTTCCTGATGGGTATTTAAGCAACATTTCACGATGTGTTGATATGTAGGCTCGAAAAGTTATTGGGCTGAAGAGTCATGACTCACATGTGCTTATGCAACAGTTACTTCCGCTGGCCATCAAAAATACGCTACCACTGGATGTGTCGATAGTTTTGGTCGAGCTTTGTACTTTCTTTCGGAAATTGTGTTCCAAGGTTTTGATCGTGGAGGAGCTCAACCAGCTGCAATAGAAAATCATTCTTACGCTGTGTTATTTGGAGATGATCTTTCCTCCGTCATTTTTCATGGTCATGGTTCACCTGACAGTACAACTTGTTCACGAAACAAAGCTTGCTGGCCTGGTTCACTACCGATGGATGTACCCTATTGAGAGGTACTCATTTAAAATTAATTACTTTAGCATTACTCCTAGTCTTACGTCTAACCATTGATGTATCGACATTTTCCCTTCATTACTTTATAGGTTTCTGGAAACGAAGTCTTACGTGAGGAATAAGGCGTTACTGAAGGTTCAATAGCGAAGGCTATATTGGGGATGGGGTCTTGTATTTTTGTTCCAGGTACTTTGATGACATTGAGACGTCATTCAACTGACCGCCTCGTGTTGACGATTGTCCTAAGCTAGCGCCAGAGCCATCAGTAACAGAGTTGTTAGTCCCTCGTGTTGGTAAACCAGTTGGCGGAAGTGAGAACTTCAAACTCACGGCACTTGAGAAGATTCAAGCACATAGACATGTCTTGATTAATTGCACTAAAGTTGAACTGTACCTTCAATAAGGATTACACACAGATATATATATATATATATATATATATATATATATATATATATACATATATATGTTATCCTATATATTTCCTTACATTTTATACTCACATTTCATGCTCCTCATCGCATGTTTAATTGCAGGAATTCGGGAGTCATGTGAAGCGTCAAGCGAGGATCCATACGCGGGACATCCTCCGAAATTGATAGAAAGGTCCACGAGAGAATTCCCCGGTTGGTTTAGGAGGAGAATAATGAATGACCACAACCCACACTCACCATAATTCAGAGCTCTCGCACTTGGCCCGCTTGATCACACCCAAAGATTTACAGCATATAATGTCAATGGTTTCAAGTTTTGCACCGTTTCACGAGATCAGGGATTGCTGACCCCAAACTCTGGTGTATATGGCACGTTTGGGACGAGGAGTTATGTGAGCAGCAGTGACGGGAACATGCAATTTGGTGACGTCCCGTACTATGGAAAGATGCTTGATGTGGTCCAGATAACTTACCAATGCCTTTTCCTCGTGACACTGTTCAAGTGTTTGTGGGCGAATACGACAATACCCTGGGAACTCACGACTGATGACTTAGGCATCACATCGGTGAATTTCTTCCGGCCTATTCACACTGGTCTATTTGAAGATGACGAGCCGTATATTCTTGCCTCAGAGGCCCAACAGGTTTATTATGTCGCCAATGAGAGGCACATGGATTGGAATATGGTGGTTCACTTAAAGCCCCGAGACCTTTACGACATGGGCGATGGTGATAACGTCGCCTATGATTGTGAGCCGTTCCAGCCAGCCAGTTTCAAAAACTTCTTCCCAGACGGCGATGACAATTTACCTATAGTTCGATATGTTTTTTAATATACTTTTTATGAAATAATAACATCTAACCAAAGTTTTATTTGTGTTCAAACATATTCAACTCACACGTAACATTTTATCCAAACTTTCTTTGTAGGGATGGTGACGAAGATTGAGAGAAAGGATTATGCCTACGATGTAATATGTAATCTTCTTCTTATTATTTTTTTAAAAAAACCACAATAATAATTGTAGCGGTTACAAAACCGCTACAAAACCAAAAAAAAAAAACCGCTAGAAACAAATACCGCTACAAAACATGTATCACAAACCGCTACTAAAGAACACCGCTACAAAAAGTGACAACTAAACCGCTACAAAATGATTCACGAGATATCAAAATAAATACCCCCACCAAACCATATTTAATATGCTTCAGTTCCTACCTACAGACGTTTTCTCTCCGTATTTACTCATAGTTTTACGTTTTCTCAAAGAGATTAAGTGTTTGAAAGGGATAAGTGTCGTTCAACCGCATCAAATCTAATGATTATCTTCTACCATCGATACTAACTTTTGCTATTTTATAGGTGCATTACGTATTTTTTTACACTTTCTTTCTACTTTCTCGTATATATTATTCGATCCACCTTCACACACATTTTTTGTAGAAGTAATTATATCTTAATTAACTCATAATTAGTTGTTATTATACTTATATATTCTCATTATTTTCTACTATATATTAACCTTATATAATCAAATATCATATTTTAATATAATTTATTTTCACCAAAAATATAAATTATTATTAATACAATATTTAACTAATTACTTCAATTAATAAAAAAATTATTTATTTTTTTCAATTTCATTTGTTTGTAGCGGTTAATGAACTGTTACAAATACGAATAAAAATATGACAACGGGCCAAAACAACAAAAAATGACGGGAATATTTTGTAGCAGTTCTAAACCGCTACAAATATAAAATACTTGAAAATTGCCGCCAAAATTTTTCTAAATGGCGGGATTTATTTGTAGCGGTCACCAACCGCTACAAATATTGGCGGCAAAATTTTTTTCCCCAAAAATTGGTGGGAATATTTGTAGCGGTCATGTAACCGCTACAAAATACTTTGAAACATTTGGCGCTACTTTTTTTATATAATTAGTTATGATTACGTAACCGCTACAACTGGGATCGAATTCAATTTGTATCGGTTTTATAACAGCTACTAATGTTCAAACAAGAAGTCAACGCGGCCTCATATAGTGGCGGTCAGTTGAAACCGCAACAGATACAATAGTGATCATTATATATGTAGTAGCGTTTTTTTTTATCGCTACAAATCCGTTTGCCACAGTAGATTTTATTGCGGTTTGTTTAACCGCTACAAATGTCATTAGTAGCGGCTAAAACCACTACAAATATGTCATTTTAACTGCTACTAATGGTCTGTTTTTTTGTAGTGAAATTATCAATATCAAGGTCTTTGATTTTGGGGAGTTTTTTATAGTCGATTTTAGGTACATACAAGTGCTCAACTATCTTTAAAGATAAGAAGCTCGTCTCATACTCATTTGCCTTTTCAAAATCAAATCAAATCAAACTCAAAAAAAAAAGAAAAAGATAATTCAGTGTGAAAATAGGAAAGCTTAAATATAAAAGCATATTTCATCACACAAAAAATAATCTTAATATGACACCAAGTAAGGTTTAAATTCATTATAACCACAAAAGCAAACCATACCAACTGTGATTAATCAACAAGTTATATGGTTTAATAAAATATATAGGCTAAAGTATACGTTTGGTCCCTTAATGTTAACACTATTAGTCTAACTTAACGGAAAATACTGACTTAACAATTTTAAGCGATAAATTTGTGCAATTAAATGTTGAATAAGCATGCTTATATGTTAATATTTTACTAAATTAATATTTTAAATCCTATTAATTTTAAAATATTTATTCTTCTACGAAAAAAATATATTTAATCTTCACAAACGATGAAAAACCGTAAAAGCATCTTGTAAAAATTAAATATTTTTTAATTAATAGAATTTAAAATATTAATTTATTGAAATACTAACATATAAGCATGTTAGGTTAGAATTTAATTACACAGTCATCGCTTAAAATTGTTGAGTCAGTATTTTCCGTTAAGTCAGACTAACGGTGTTAACATTAAAGGACCAAACGTGCACTTTACAAACTTGATGGACTAAAAATGATACTAGAGGCAAACATGAAGGACCAAACGTATACTTTAGCCAAATATAAAACTAATTCATAAGGAACAAAACAAGTTAAGAAGCACAAATGTTGGCTACAAATATGAAACATGACAACCTAAAAGTGCAATGGATTGGCTTAACTTGCCTTAACAGAATTGATTTAACTTGTTCCAACGTGTTAACTCGTATTCTTTTCTCCTGAAGTCTAATGCACACCTACAAGAATTGATTTAACAACTAAGGAAACTTTTGTCTAGTTAATTCAAAATATAATCTAAAATCAAGTCTGAAGACAAAACACACACACACACACACACACACACACACACATATATATATATATATATATATATATATATATATATATATATATATATATATATATATATATGGGTAAAGGATTTCTCCAGTTTTGGAGATAGAGTTATCTCTAATGACCCTAAAACTACGTCGTTTTGGATTAATGAAGGGTGTTTATGTAATTTTGTTTATTTTTTAATCATATAAATTTTAAAAACACCCTTCATTAATTCACCTAAAATTACTAACATACCCTTCATTAATTCAAAACGATTTAGTTTTGGGGTCCTGGAGATAACTCTATCTCCAAGTGACTAGAGAAATACTTTTCTATATATATATATATATATATATATATATATATATATATATATATATATATATATATATATATAAGTGCCTATACTTAACCTTTTACACTTGAACTCCACATATCTAATTGTAAAACAAAGCATACAACATAAATCAATTATAGGAATAATAATTAACAAAATTAAAAAATATCTAGCTAATAATAAAATTAAACATGCGGGCAGCTCAAAGATTTTCCCATGACCGCCCATTTAATTACAATTCTTGAAACCCACCCCATCATAGGCCTTTTGAGCAAATTTCAGATTGGCTTGGGTGGGCATACTTGGTTGTGGGCAGCTTGCTCAACTTTAATAACAAAATATTGATTCTAACAAGGTTAAAGTATACTTTTAGTTTCTTAAATTTACATCAAGTATTAGTTTAGTCTTTTAAGTTTTAAAAGTACACATTTAGTCCTTTAATTGTAACATTGTATATAGTATTATTAGCGGAAACATCGAGTCAACAAATTTGAATGATGATAATGCAATTAAATACTGACGTAGCAAGATTTTAATATGCTTTTTTATATTTTAAAAATTAAAATAGACAAGGTGAATAAAAATAAAAATAACAACACCTCCTTCTCCTCCCCTTCTGCTATGGATCTACATCGTAATAAACTGTTATGATACGAACCCTTGTTTCACGTACCGTGAGACCACGTGTATATCAACATGCAGAAATGTCGTCGATCATGCATATTGTAGTAACAAATCCAAAAAGTTTCTTTTTTTCTATTTTAAAGTTGTATCCAAGTAAAGCTACAAAGATTTTAAGAAAAAGAGAGACGACAGAAACATTACGGGAGTACTCTGAAGCATACAACAACAACAAAATTTTATTTTATTTGGTATGGTTGGTTATATAGATCGAAGCCAACACTCAATGAGATTATAGAGTGAGTCGCTTTGATCTTCCTCTATTTTTTTCAAACTTCGGTCTTCTCCTGTAGCATGCATCAGCCAAAAAAATCTAAGGTCCTCGTAACCAACAAACTTGAGTTTTGATACGCAATTAAATTCGACTCATTTATCTCTTCAATGTGCAATAGAAGTATAGAACCCGCCTCTGTACTCATAAACTACTACCATATGAATGTGACATAATGAACCATTTCTTTCTGAGTTCTCAAAGCAGATTGTCAGATATTAAGAGCATACATGAACGTATTACATAAGAGCATTCAAATCAAGGAAAGCTTCATGCTTCTAACGATATTGATAATTATATTAGTATTACTGGGTCAAAACTCAGCATGATCCAACCCTTATAAGTGGGTATAAAGCAATCCAAATATATTAAATCATTTATGTTATGATTTTATACATTTTAAGTAGTCTTTCCAGTTCTTCATCCATCTTATGTTTTTATGTAGCATTAGATTGAATGATTCTATGAATGCTTGCCCATAACAGTTTCACTGTAGCATGAGCGACAAAAGTTAAAGAAAATAACTAAAAGAAAATTACATATAGGTTTAGGAAAATTGATTACTCATACTTCATCATGTCCTTAATGTAAGACATATTTCCTTAATTTTGATTAAATTAAGGAAAAAAGTTGATTGATCTAAAATTATATAAATAAATTTAAACTATTAAAATTTGATCTAACAGTTCATAACCGTAAACTATTATTAAATTCTTTTATAAATTTTTTATTTTTTTCACTGCAGTTATAATAAACTGTTCCCATCAAATTTTATTATTTTAACTTTATTTATATATTCTTATATAAAATTCAACAATAATTTTATTAAGGGAAAAATATTTCTCCAAGTGACCCTTAAAACTAATCGTTTTGAATTAATGAAAGATGTATTTGTAATTTTAGGTGAATTAATGAAGGGTGTTTCAAAGTAAAATTTATATGATAAAAAAGTAAACAAAATTACGGAAACACCCTTCATTAATCCAAAACGCGTAGTTTTGGGGGTCATTTTGGAGATAAACTTATCTCCAATAATCGGAGAATTTAAAGTATGTTTAAACATGTTAGTAATTAAATTTGTAAATTTTTTATTTAGCTAGTATTTACTTGAAATTTTTTTAATTAATTATAAATTATATGATCAAACATGAAGTAAAAATATCAAGAAATTTATACGATTATGGATAATTTTTCAATTAGAGTTCAAGATAATCCTAAATATACAAAATGATCAGACTTATTTACTATAGTAATACTTAAATAAAAGGGTAAAGGTGAAGAAAATAGCTAATAAGTGCACTTGCCTCGTTTGGATGGGCTTTTAAAAAAAGGACTTTGTTTGTTTTTAAAAAAATACTTTAATTAGAAGTTAAGGCTATTTTATATTTGAATATATCATTTAACAACCACTTTTAAATATAAAAAAATTGTTTGGATGTTAAAATAGAAAGGGAAAATGACAAATAAATACCGTTTGAAATTGCAAAACCCCCATAAGCCCACCGAAATTGTAAAAAGACTAAGAGATGACAAAAACTTTTGAGGGTTATGCAAATTCATGCAAAATGACCATAATGCCCTCAGCCTCTTCAGAGACTTCAGAGAGAGAGAGGTGAACAGTGCTTCATTTGCCGTAACAGCCGAAGCGCGTTTGCCGCCGTCTTGACCTTCGACGTCGATGCCGCACCCGCTGCCTTTGGACACCACACCGCCTTGGACGCCGACGCCGCACCGATCCGATGATGACAGGGTGAAAAAGAAAAGAAAAAAAATGGGTAAATTTTAAATTTTCGATCACGTGCGTTGAGAGATTGGAGATTGGAAGAAGAAGAGAGGAAGAAGGATGGAGGAAGAAGAAGAAGGGGAAAAAAAATTGCACTCGAGCTCACTCATTTGAGTGTGCAAAATGCACACTCAAATGAGTGTGACCTGAGTGCACTTTCGATGCGCTCCAGTGTTCACTCGAGTGCACTCGAGTGAACTCATTTGAGTGTGCAAAATGCACCGAGTGTGCACTTTAAAAAAAAATGCATAACGCAATTTACAAAAGTAATAATGCAATTTCCAACTTTTTTAGGTTTACACTTTTCAACCTGAATGAAAAACCAAAAAAAGACACTTTTACAAAAGTTATAACGCAATTTACAAATCTCATAACGCAATTTACAACTTTTTTTTTAGGTTTACATTTTTCAACTCTTTGATGCCCTGAATGAAAAAAAAAAAACACTTTTACAAAAGTCATAACGCAATTTACAAAAGTTATAACGCAATTTACAAATCTCATAACGCAATTTACAACTTTTTTTGAGGTTTACACTTTGCAACTCTTTGATGCCCGAATGAAAAGAAGAAGGCACTTTTACAAAATTCATAACACAATTTACAAAAGTCATAACGCAATTTACAAATCTCATAACGCAATTTACAACTTTTTTTTGACACACACTCATAATTTACAAATCTCATAACGCAATTTACAAATCTCATAATGTCATTTATAAAAGAGACACTGGAGTGTGATAACTCACATTCGAGTGTGATATATCACATCCAGTGTCTCAGAAAGAAAAAGACAAAAAAAACGTTGTAAATGATGTTATGAGATTTGTAAATTGCGTTATGACTTTTGTAAAAGTGTTTTTTTTTCCCCATTTAGGGCATCAAAGGAGTTGAAAAGTGTAAACCTAAAAAAAAATTTGTAAATTGCGTTATGAATTTTGTAAAAGTGGCTTTTTTTGGTTTTTCATTTAGGTTGAAAAGTGTATACCTAAAAAAAAGTTGTAAATTGTGTTATGAGATTTGTAAATTGCGTTATGAATTTTGTAAAAGTGCACACTTAGTGCATTTTGCACACTCGAATGAGTTCACTCGAGTGCATTGAAAGTGCACTCGAGTGTGTTAGTTTTCTATGTGTTTTGATGATAACGGTAATTGTAAACGCAAGTTAAAATTTGTCTTGATGAGTTGAAAAACTCATTTTTGTCAAGTGAAGACTCGAGTATTGGTTTCAATACTCAAGTATTGAGTTGATGAGAATGACTCATTTTCACAAAGACGAGCAATACTCAAGTATTCTCCGAATACTCAAGTATTGAAGTCAGGAGAGCATTCCAAGTTTTTCACAATGAGTCAATACTCAAGTATTGGTTTGAATACTCGAGTATTGATCATACAGAGACTCTTTCACAAAAAGGAAAAATTATCAATACTTAAGTATCCATTTGAATACTCAAGTATTGGTTATACAGAGAGTCACCAAAGTATTACAACATGTGAATACTCGAGTATTGGTTTAAATACTCAAGTATTGGACAAACAAAGTTTTCAAACTTTACACATGTTTATGAATACTCAAGTATTGGAATGAAAACTCAAGTATTGAAATGACGGGAGACTTCACAAATATTGAAATGATTCAATACTCAAGTATTGAGTTGAATACTCGAGTATTGGCCATACGTAAAGGTTTGCTATTTTCAAGTGATTTGAATACTCAAGTATTAAAGTGAATACTCAAGTATTGACTTGGAAAAGATTACACAAAGTTTTCAAACAAATTGAATACTCAAGTATTGAGTTGAATACTCGAGTATTGGACATACAGAGAGCTTGACTCTTTTTCAAATATTTTGAAAACTCAAGTATTGATTTGAATACTCAAGTATTGAGGTTTTGGACTTAAACTTATTTTCACATAAAAAGTTCAAAACTCAAATATTGGTTTCAATACTCGAGTATTGGATTTACTCAAAAAAATTGTCCAACGCTCAAATCATGTAGTGCCTTCTCGGAAGACGAATACTCAAGTATTCAGATGAATACTCAAGTATTCACATTAGTGCACAGTGACATACTCAAGTATTGAAGAACATACTCAAGTATTGGTCGCGAGTTTTGAAAATCAAGTTGAACGAATCTGTGAAAACCTCTTTGTTTGATCTCAATACTTGTCATTATTATTCTCTGATATTCCCAGCTATGTTTAACCACTTTGTTAGTGATTTTCAGCTTGTTTAGAGGAGATTAAATGAAGATTTAAAGCAAAAGCAAAAAGCATGTCAGAACATTAAATGCTAAACCTAGAAAGTTGCATACTTTTGGGTAATCCCTCGCACATGCTTACAAAGGATTAATGTCTACCTACCACATCCGATGAAGATTTGCTATTCCAACGGATTAATATTCAAGAAGTCAACTCGATCTTCTCGTACAACTGGATTAAGTGAAAGAGAGAGAGAAAACTCCAAAATGCCTCCAACAGCTAGATTAATGCACCAATGGTCATAATGGAGCTTGCAACGGATCTTTAATGTTCTCTTAGTATAAATAGAGTAGCATTCAATTTCTCTCAACAACTAAAACAGCAGAAAACGAAAATCATTCAAAGTTTCCAACTACTCTTGAGTTTTTCTGTGTAAAGTATCTGTTGATACATTAGAGCTTCAGTGGTTATTTCTATCTACTCTTAGAGAGAGTTTCTTACCTACAAATCATTTATTGTAAAGAATCACAAGTTAAGGGACTTGGTGATTGGGTTCATTGATTATAACTTGTAAGGGGGAGTAAGTTCTAGTGAGAGAATTACTCTTAAGTGCAGAGTGTGTAATCAATTGTGATAGTGAAAATCCCGAGAGTCCGGGACCGGACGTAGGTCAAGAGATTGGACCGAACCAAGATAATTCCTTGTGTCTTGCTATTCTTCTCTACTCCATAGTCTACTCTTGTTTTAGTGTGCGAAAAATAGAGCTGTTTCTGAAAGAATTTTTAAAATCATCAATTCGCCCCCCTCTTGGTGATTAAGCTCCACTTTCATAGTGAACACTAGAGTGCACTGAAAGTGCACTCTTTTTTTCCCCCCTTTTCTTCTTCCTCTCTTCTTCTTCCAATCTCAATCTTCTTCAATCTCCAATCTCTCAACGCACGCGATTGAAAATTTAAAATTTACCCATTTTTTCTTTTCTTTTTCACCCTGTCATCATCGGATCGGTGCAGCGTTGGTGTCCAAGGCAGTGCGGCGTCGACGGTGGAGGTCAAGACGGCGGCGAACGCGCTTCGGCTGTTACGGCAAATGGAGCACTGTTCACCTCTCTCTCTCTCTCTCTCTGAAGAGACTGAGGGCATTATGGTCATTTTGCATGAATTTACATAACCCTCAAAAGTCTTTGTCACCTCTTAGTCTTTTTACAAATTCGGTGAGGCTTATGGGGGTTTTGTAAATTCAAACAGTATTTATTTGTCATTTTCCCAAATAGAAAAGCATATTTTTTATTAATAAAATTACTTAAATGGGCATATCATGATAGTTTAAGCGCTAAAACAACACTCTGGGATGTTTAGAGAATAACAAAATGCTCCAGAAATGGTTTGCAATCTATAACAACGAATTCTATCAAAACAATCCAAGAAAAAGATATTCTGTAAGAAATTCAAATAAATGAATTTACCAATTGGTTCAATTTGAAAAACATTCAGGTGAAAAGTTCAGATCAAAGACACAAACAATTTGAGATTTCCAATTCCTATTTTTTTTTTCACGGTTTAATTTTAAGTTGTAGCAGCATAAATAAAGTCTAAAACAAACTTAGGGACGTGAATCCTTGCACTCAGAAGTAGATTCAAAAAGGAAGTTCAGAACAGTTCGATTAATGAGCAACTTGAGTTCACACCAAAACTTAGTGCACATGAGAAACACCAATCAGAATTTTTTCTACAGTCAATTTTCAAATTTCCAACAACCATTATAGTCCAGAAAATTCAATGACAAGCAAAATACAATCTAATTTCAATTTCCACCAATAAATGACTAGTTCAAAACACCAACAAATTTTTTTGGGGTCTCAAATATTTTCACAACAAAGTTCAATTTTTCAGCAAACCATTTTAAAACCATCTATTCAGATAAACAAACAATCTATATATATTTATTGTCAATTGAATTACTTTTAGAGAAAAAATATCCGAGCTAGAAGGAGTTTATTATTTTGCTCAAATTAAATATTCTAGATATTAGGGA
Source organism: Acacia melanoxylon (assembly GCA_019022615.1). Lineage (NCBI taxonomy): Eukaryota > Viridiplantae > Streptophyta > Magnoliopsida > Fabales > Fabaceae > Acacia > Acacia melanoxylon. The sequence continues at coordinate 9,699,553 of JAFJYJ010000002.1, forward strand.
GGCAGTAAGTTTTCTGAGCTAGCATCGGATTGTTTATGTTCAAAATTATCAAAATAAATGACCGGTCAATTGATTTTTTAAAATATCTTTTCTATCACATCTGCTCTCCAAATGATTTGAATAGATATTTATTTTGGACATTTTTGCTGCTTTTATTTTTTTAAAAGCTTTGATCCAAAAACATAAATTAACAAAAAAAAAAGCACTTTATTTTTGAAAATAAGTCCATCCAAACGAGCTAACACTATATGTTTTTTGAAGGTATAAAAGTATCCAAAAACTTTCAAAATAAGAGAAAAAAAATATCATCACCTTTAATCCCTATGATATTGACCATTAGTTTGACTAAAAATGCTAATATGAAAGTTGATTTAGATAAAGTTTAATCCTAGATGGAAGAAGTGGATGAAAAGAGAAAAACTTATCAGCCACTTGACTAGAGAAATCAAAATGTATGACCTCAAAGAGCACATCATCCATAAGATCAACAAACTCAAAAATCTAAATCTAAAACAAAAAACAAATCAAACCGAGAATTATCAATCAAAGAAGATATAAACCAAGCCATATGTGCAAATCCTCATTCAACATGAGTGCAGCACCAACTCTACAAGAAAACATTGAACAATAAAGTTTTTTTTTTTAAAAAAATCTCAACACTTTATATTGCATGATGGAGAAACTGATAAATTTGCAGGTTGTCATGACCTAGTTACTTTTTGTGTGGGGTGTTAGATATTTTATTAATATGATAATATTGTATCTTATTCAGATTGTATCTATATATATTTATTGTTTGATTATGTAAAGTATCCTCTAGTTTATTATTTTGCTCAAATTAAATATTCTAGATATTACATAGTTATTCTGAGTATCATCGGATTGCTTTAAACATTATCAATTTAATATGTTTTGGATAAAATATCTCTTGGTTGTGGCTCACACATGATTTGAATAGATATTTAGTTTAGAATTGCCTGCATTTAAGCTTTGACGAGAGGATATAAATTGCTTAGGCTGGGTTTTAGAGTAGTAGCATAGAAACTATGTACTTACTCTCTTTCATCAAGTCTTCAGGTGCTGCTATTTGTTGTGAGAGATGCAATATACTTGGGATCATTGTTGTTATATTATTCTAAGATGGGGCCCACATACTGTGGTCCAAATGTCAAAAGTAACCGACGTTAGATTATAAGGTTAATGTGCAATTTCATCAACAAAGTTTTTCTTACGTTTAGTACAAATAAGTTTTGGAATAGGCAAAAACACCAACAAACAATTTAAAAGGGTGCAGCTCCATCAATGCCGTTAAATTTCATCAAAAGTATGTTAGATTTTACTTTAAATTGGTCTTAGTGAATTTAACAGTCATTTGATGAAATTTAGCGTCATTAGTGAATCTACACCATTTTAAATTATTTATTGATATTTTTATTCATTCTAAAACTTATTTGTGCCGAGGACCAAGAGAAAACCTTTATTAATAAAATTATACCTTAACCCTAGATTATATTAATGGTGGTGATATTTTTACACCATTTTGGAATCTTTATGTACAATTTTGCGGCCAAAGAAACTTTATAATTCCAAGCGCACATTCGCCAATACATCGTTAGTATATTTGCACTTGCCCAAACTCATAAGCAGATTGGTTAGGAGATTTATTCACAGACACAAATTGGGTTTTTTAATATTCAAATTATTTTTTTTAAGATGAAATTCCCGAAAAGTAATTTTAGTCACCAATATCAAGAATGGGTTTAATTTAATAAAAATTGCAAAGATATTGTACTACAAACAACAAGCACAAAGTCCCTTGCAAACACGGAATAGATTTCGGCAAAGGATAGACACCTCGCGACTGGTTTATTTAGCGGTCTAGATTTTATTTTTTTAACTTGTTATTTTTTAAATAAAAAATTATTTTTTTTAAAAAAGTGTTAATTAAAAGATTATCTTTACTTTAAATTATCTTTTTATTAAAATTAATTTTTTAAATAAAAATTTTAAAAAATAAAATCTGGACCAGTCAAATTATATCCTGGACATGATTCAAATACGCTAGACGCAAGATGCCTATCTTTTGGATAGGCACTAGAAATGCTTTTCTACAAACACGGGTAGTGAAGCAAATGCAAGTATGCAACCACTTTTGTAATTTTGGACATTTACTAATTTGATATAGGGAAAAATCGGGGCTTTTTGGAGGAAAAAAAAACCAAAAAACTCAAAATTGAAATCTCGAGAAAATCCCGCTTTTCAGGATTTTTTAGAATCTACGTGAGTTGTTGAAATTTGATATAGTTGTTAATTAACAACTAAATCGCCTCATTAACAACAATTTTCTAACAACTATCAAAATTTCCATTAACAACTATATCGATTCTTTAACAACTATATCAACTCCGTTAACAACTCACGTAGATTCAAAATCCCGAGAAAGCGCCCTAAGATTTGACTCGATGACATTTTTAAGAATTTTTTTTAAAAAAAGGTCCGAAAATGATTCTTCCTTTTCCTTTGATATAATAGTAAATCTTTGGGTGGATCTTAAATGGGAATTAGTGGTTGTAGTGGTCACTCAATTTTGAAGCAGTTTGACTCCCTGTCGAATCAGATGAATCTGGTAAACATTCTGCTTCTCACTCACTTGCTACATTCTTTTTGAAACCCAATGCTCCATAGATAGGTTGATAGAAATAGCCGTTGCTTGCTGATTTGATTTCGTCACAGAATATTCTCTCCCATCAAATTTCAAGGCACACTTTTTTATTGACCCAAACAAATATAGCCGTTGCCTTCTTCAAATTTGAATCCCCCCATAGGAACACGACAACCAGAAGATGCCGGATTACGTCGTCTAGCTTTTCTCAGTTTTCAGTGACTTTCACACGTAGTACTCCTTTATACTTTTATTTACTTTTTTTTTTCGTCAACCCTTTACTTCTAATTACAAAGTGGGAGAGAAGTATTTTTCTTTCCCCTCTGTTCATGTTATTATTATTATTTTTATTTGAATCTATAAATGTTCTCTTTATTTATTCTTGTGTGTATGTTGTTATTTTTTTAGAAAATGTATAAATTAAAGGGAAAATTGGTAAAAATTCTCTACTTAAAAATTTTATTGGCTACAACAATCTAATATGTTTTTATGCGCACAAAATGTCAATACTCTTCACACAAAAAATGTTAATACTTGAATTTAAGTCCTTCCATGAATATATATTTTTAATATAAACTTTTATTTTTTTAATATTAAATAGGAGTAAGATTTAAAAAGTATTAAATTTTAATGAAAGTGTCAATAAAATTTTAATTTTTTCTTTATTCTAGTGAAACAAGTTGGAATTGCTTTATAAATAAAATTAAAGGAATATTTCAACAAAAACGAATCAGAGGAATATGTTATTATCATACCATTTAACACTCGCTCAGGTCACTTCCTTTCATTATATTGATTTTTTAGTACAAATTTTTTTGTTGCATATTATAATTAGAATTTAAAAGCAATATTTAGTAATATTTTCCTATTTTACCCTCTAATTTTTAAATAATGTTATGGATGACATGAATGTGACGTTCAAGTTAAGTGGGGTTTACTGGGTGAGACAGCAAATTAATCCTATTTTGGATCTGTGTTCTGTAGAGAGAGACTGGAAGCCCGCCCGTTACGAAAATTTGAATTTCCTCTGTCTGTCTCCTTCTCTCTCCCCCTTCCCCTTCATTAAATCAGAAAGTTGCAACCTTTTTTTCTCAATCAGTGAAATGAATGAATGATAGTTTTATTGGGCATCGTGCAACCTTTTCCTTTCCCCTTCATCTTAATTTCAATTCAAATCTGCTTTTCTCTGCCTTTCCTTTCGTCGTCTTATTCTTCTTCTCTCTCTCTCTTCTGTTTCTTCAGTCTCTCATTTCCTTCTTTCAATCTCTTGATCCATTGCTAGGGTCAGACCAGAAGAAACTTCGATGGGTACATGTTTGAGTAAGAAGAAAGGATCATCCTCTTCATCTTCCCCTGTTGTTGAAACCAAGTCTTTTTCTTCCTCAGCGCCTCCTGAGCCGAAGAAGAATTCCGCAAATGTCATTTCTGTTTCCAAACCCAAAGTAGAAACTGAGCCACAACTGAATCTGGACAATGATAACAAGACAGCGCTTCCAGAGAAGCAAGAGCCAGTGCGTGAAGATGAAGGAGGCCAAGTGAAAAAAGAGATTTTCATCATCAAGCACAGGAAAAGCCATGATGACAGAGAGAGAAATTCTAAATGCCCACCAACTGTTCACCAAAATGCCTCAGTTAATGGGGTTGCTGAAAATGAAGCTACTAATGAAGCATCTGAGTTTTTAGGTACTAACAAGACTGTGCCACCAGCATCAACACCATCTGCATCAGCATCAGCCATGGGAATGGGTGTGAGGACCTCAAGCTGCACCAAAGAAGAGGTGGATGCAATTCTCATACAGTGTGGGAGACTCAGCAGAAGCTCTTCTGGTAAAGCGGCTTCTTCTTCTGCTGGTTCTGGTGAACGTAGGAGAAGGTACTCTGGTTCAAAGAGAAGCTATGATTTTGATCACTGTGACAATGACACTATTTCTGCTGATGATGACCAAAGGAGAGCCAATGGCACTGATAATAGTGATCTGTGTGAAGATGATGGAGGGAAACGCCGCCAACACCGCCCCCGAGACCGCCAATCTCCGAGGAAGCCGTCTTCTTCTCAGGGAAGGAGAAGGACTCCCAGCAGAGAAAGAGATCAGCAGCAGAACCAGAGATCCAGTAGCAGAGAGAGAAGGGTTAGCAGATCTCCAGGCAGAAGATCTTCAGATACCAGCAATTCCACAAGTACAAACCCAGCTTCTGCCATTACAGGCAACATTAACAGCAATTCCAGTGCTAGACCTGGGAAGATGGTATCTGTGCCTCCAACTGTTTCATTCTTGGTTATGGATAAGAGTAACAATGGTGGTGTAGGAGAATCTGGAGTCAAGAGGATCTCCGTGAAGAGGAATGTTGGTGATAGTGGCATGGTGGGTTCAAGATCTACAGCTTCACCACGTTCTCAATCTCCTGCAAGAGCAAATGGAAATGGTACTGCAGCAAATTCTAAAGCTTTGGGAGAGAATAATCCTCAGCAACAGCCCTCACTTAGCCGTAACTCTTCAAGGAAAGCAGATCAATCGCCTTATAGAAGAAATCCATTGAGTGATATTGATCCCAACTCACTTGCTTATCCCCAATCAGCTAACAATAACAATAAGGTAGTCACTTTACTGGTTTAACATTTCTCATCTAGAAAGAACTGAAGAGATTTCTTTATATTTTGTTCTGTTTTTTGTTTTCCTGTCCCCAATGGGTGTGATTGTTCTGAAATTTTATAATTTGATGATTTTCTTTGATGTAGAAAATGAATGTTGAAGTGAATGACAACACCAAAAGCAGAACCAGGGGTATTGGGACAAATTGTAAGCCAAAGGAGCAACAAGAGGAAGAGATGATAGGGTATTGCCCAATGACTGAAAATATTGTTGTGAAAACAGTTGTGCCTTCTGGGATTGACAACCTTAAACAGTCCCAGACATTAACAAGAAGCAGGTCCTCTAGGCGATCCCGGGACCTAGACATCAACCCTGAAGCCATGTTGAATCCTGAACTGTCATACACCTCGCTACTACTTGAAGACATCCAAAACTTCCATCAAAAGAACACTGCTACACCACCTGTCTCTCTTCCTGCTTGTGTAACTAAAGCTTGCTCTATACTTGAAGCTGTTGCTGATCTTAACTCCACCAATAGCTCAAATCTCCTCGCTTCCTTCTCTGATGACCGGGAAAGTCCACCCACATGTCAATCAACTAAGAATGACTACAATGTTGTAAATCATTATGGGAAGAGGAGGGTCACAGACAACAAAGATCCATTTGTAGAATCCGAGGTTGTTGTACATGATGATGTGATGGAGCCAAGCTTTCACAAGTATGTCACAGTGAATAGGGGTGGTTCAGTTCATGGTGGTGGTGGTGGTAGCGGGGTAGACATGGAGGATCAAGAGTCTTCAGGAAGCAACAGTTTCACTGTGAGTGGTCAACGGAACTGGGGATTCTCTTCTTCTTCATGGGAACCCAATTCTGCTGACTCTGCAGATTGTTGGACTTCGAGATTGAACTCCAGAGAGGAAGAAGTCCAGAAAAGTTCATCAAGCTGGGCATCTGAAGCAGGACGTGACGTGGAGGAAGCGAGGAAGAAGTCCAATAATAGCAAGAGCAGAGAATGTGATCACCAGCACAGCAGTGGAATAGGGAGGGGCAAGCTTGGTACTGCAAATAAGAGTTTGCATTCCATGTCTGTTACAGCGGCTGCAACGACATAGATGTGGTGATGTGTATGAATGTTTCTCTTAAATGTTGCGTAGTTTTCTTTTCAAGTACTGATTATTGCTTCTGTTTGGAGTTGCAAACTTGCAACCATTTCAAGTTTTAAGTCACCATTTTTCAATATCATAGATTCTCTAGTCCTTTATTTTCCTTTTACATGTTGAAACATGATTGAAGGGTTGGTATGTGCGACTTTATGCACAAGCTTGTATCTTGAAAATTCTCCTCTCATTCATGGTTAGCAAACAAGTAAAAGGGGGGAGAAGGAGGAAGCTTTAATGGTTTAGGCAAGCTTCAATAATGATTACGTTGCAATATATTTGGTACAAGTTTCGGGCATTTTTGTTACAGAGCTATGTTGCCTCTGATTAATGCAACAGAAACATGGAATTGGAATATTCATAGAGGTGGCAAATAGGTTTGTGTTATGACAAAAACAAAAGGCAAATAGGTTCGTGTTTCCTGTTGAAGATGAAGTTGATGTGATTACTATAATTTTAAATAAGGCAGTGGATTCAATCAGCAAATTGTTAAAAAAGCTACACTTATTTTTCCATGAATTATGTAGAGGGGAAGAAATGGGAAATACTATTCAGAAATTGAAAATAATGTGGATTAGTGTGAGTTTTATTTGTATACTATAAAGAACTAGATTATAATAGCCTCACCTAGAATCAGACTTTTTTTTAAATAAAAAAAAACAACTTAAATAGGATAAATTAGAGTAAAAGAACTTTGAAAATGCTAAAAGGTAAAAATGTATTTAGAATATTTATAATATGTTAAGCCTAATTTGTTCTTTTTAACTTAAATAGGATAAAAAGTAAAAAATGAAAACAAAAATAAAAATTTTTCGAATCTTTATAATTTTTATTTTATAAAAAAAATTAAAAGAAAATGACGGAAAATGTTTTTTATTTTTTTATAATTATAATGTACTCCTTTTGTCTTCAAACAGAAGCATATTTCAACCAACTCTCACATTTCAGGAATTTGTCTTCAAATAGAAGTATGATCCTACTAATTATGTTGCAAATTAAAATTTTTGGACTAAAATGCCCTTCTGATTAATGCTTAACTTTTTTTCCTAAGTCAATGGTGCTCATTAATAGAGTGGATAACCGGGGTAGTGTTGAAAAGATGTCTTTATAAGGGAAAATCCTTTATAAATAATCCCAAATTGGTCTATTGAACAAATTCCAAATCAATTTATAAGATCAATTTGAGATTTCTAAAGTTGTGCTTTTACCGTATTGTTCCACACCTTTTTTTATTTGAAAAAAAAAAAACCCGCCTTTGCATACTCTCAACTAAGGGGGAATGTGGTAAAAACACAACATTTACAAATCTCAAATTAATCTCCTTGATTTTGATTTGGAATTTTGTTGAATTCAGTAGTATAAATACTTCATGTGGTTTTAAAAGAGATTATGTAAATACAAATCAAATTTTGTTGCTTTTGCTTATAAAGAAAAAGAGAAACCATATTCAACATATGTTTATATATAAAACGAATGGAGTATTAATTAGAACTAAAACTAGAATTATCCTTTTATGTAATTTAGAAGTGTGGATAATGAAAATATGAAGGCATATAAGGGTTAAGGGGCAATATTGTCCCCAAAGTGTCAAAACAAGAGCAATTTCGTTTTGGTTGTTATCCTAGTTAATTTAGACCGTTAATTGATCAAATATGTTGAGCTGACAATCCATATGTCAACTAAATCATTTTTGTTAATATTTAAATTTGTCCCGGAAGTTCATGTGTCATCTATTTTACTTTTTCAAAGTTGGATTTAAAACTTCTGCAGAAAATTTACATTGTAAAAAAATGACTTGGTTGATATGTAGACTGTCAGTTCAACATATTTGACCAACTAATGGTCAAGATTAATGGGAAGTTTATGTGTCATCTATTTCATTTTTTCAAAGTTAGATTTATAACTTTTGGGGCTGATTTGCATCTTAAAAAAAATGACGTGGTGACATGTAGACTGTTAGTTCAGAATATTTGATAAATAATGGTCAAAATTAACTGAGATAATAGCAAAGACAAAATTGCTCCGTTTTTTACACTTCTAGTCACAATTAACTAGGATAACAGTTATGGTACAATTACTAACTTTTTGACACTTTCAGAATAAAATTGTCCTTAAAAAAACGTCAGGGGGAAATTGCCCCTTTAATCCTTGATTTAAATATGACATTAGAGAAATGAAATTTAAAATTTTAAAAAGTTAAGCCATCCAAGAAAGCAGTCACACTATTCAAAAGCTTCGTACATATTTTATTGATTTATTAAGTTCTATCGATCTGATTGTGAATTGCCTTTTGTAGAAAAGGCTTGTGCAAATTAGCCATTCGAGGCAGTGAACAACTGAAGCATGGTTTATAACCGTTGAGAAAGCTTCTGACTTTTTTCAGTAAAAACAAAATTCATCTGTTCCCAACTTTGTTTATTAACTTTACTTTGAAATTTGAGCTCCAGCTATAGTCAGGAGGCTTTTGCAGCAAACTTTTGTTCGTGTGAGGAAGAAATAGCTTCACCTTTTTTACTTCATCAAGATACATCCATGGAGGCAAGACTGAGGCTAAGCTTCAAGAATTCTTTTGCAACTTTCTTACTTCTAATCTTTGTTAACAAAATTCTTCACCTTGCTTCCTTCTTCATTCCATTGGAAATTAATGGGGTAGGAATTTTTATTATTTATTGAGGTTAGAGAGAGATAACAACTCCCTCGTCTTTAATGTAGAATCTAAATAAATAGTTAGTGTTGTCATCATTGTAAGATAAATTTTACATTTTTACCCATTTTTTCTCAAATTAACTCAAATGATATTCACTCAATAAGAATCAAATTTCAAGTAGAAAAGGGATGAAGAGAATTAAGGAAAATGATTAAGATATTTTTTTTAAAACATATTGTATTAACTTAACTAATATCATTAATATACTCAAATTCGTTGGCTAAGCTATACATTAAGGATAAAAAGAATATTTTTCCATGTTAAAATTATTATTAAATTTAAAAAATGTTAGTATAACTGCCCCACGCCATTAATTTTCTACATCTCTAATTAAAAAAGCTTTGACTGTGAGATAACATGCTAACTAAGTCACTCAAGTCATTAGTGTCTGATTCTCTAATTAAAAACAAAAAACTCGATTGACCCCACTTACAATGTGAGCTTACATGCAACTAAGTTATAAGGACTTATTATGTATTTTTCAAACACCAACACATAAAAAAATTGGATTTAAAAGAAATGGAAGTGAATTAACAATTTCATTAAGACAAACTGGCAACTATTGTTTTTTGTACAAATTGAAAAGTTCATTGTAGAAATTATTTATAAATGATTTACTAAATTTTATAAATTGTCTTATATCATGGATCAAATAAAATTTCTCTAGAAAGTATTTATTGGGTACTCTAGTTAAAGTTTATGAAAATAGCTTTCATGTTTTTTCCCCTTCCAACAAAGGAACTAATAGAATTGAAATCAAATAAGTTACACTGTCTCATAACTAGAAATAAAACAACCAAAACAAGCAGAGATTGAACTAAATGAGAAAATAACCTCCTAACAAACAAACTAGAGAAACAAGTATTTAAAAGTTCTTCAATACAACATGAATATAAGAATAGAGCTGAAACATCTTCCACATATATGCCAAATAGGCCTGCAGCTGAGACAAAAATCAAAATCCAAACTAAATGGTAAAACCTTTCCAATGAAGCTTTAACAATCCATCCAGCTACCAAATTTACTTCTATGGGAACACATTTGCAAGAATAGTTCCTAAACAAATTCCATGAAACGAGGACATACTCAAAGAGAGTAACATTCATCATATTACCAGAGAAAGCACATTCAAGAAGACAATAAGAAAAAGGAAATACAACTCGAGCCCGAGGATGAACAATAATGCCGTGCATAATGAACATGCACATGTCTAGCCCAACAATTGACAGTGGTGATAAACACATTGAACATGCACATATTTAGCTAATGATGAACATTGCATATAGACATACTGAACATGCCCAAATTGATATTTCTCAAATGTCTATCTACACAGCACATTCCCTAGACACTTGACCAACAAAATACCTTACCTCCCTTCCGCATATAGATATATACCTCCGGCCAAACGAGGATAACCAATTTTTGAAGAGGTCTTAACATTACTACAAGAAGTGGGAATGACGTCCCTAAAAAATGTCTATTTTTCAAAAAAAGAAATAAAAAATAAAGGCAGTGACATTTTTGTAATCATGTGCAGAAATTTTGAAATATTGGGCATTCCTTTAACAAAAACAGGGCATCATAATTAGAAAAAGGATGCTAAAAGTAGGAGATTTTGGTGTCCCAATTTTTAAAGGGATGCCAAAAGAAGGGACTTTTGGCATCATAACTCTAAAAGGGACTTCAAAATTAAAGCTTTTGGTGCAAAAAACACTAATTTTGGCTTCCCTTTTGAAATGGGGAAGCCGAAAGGGTAAAACAAGAAAAATAAAAAGCAATTCATCCTTATTCCTCTTCTATCAAACTGTCTCGTCCTAGCTCTGTCCTCTATCACTCTCCTACTATTGTCGAGCTCATGGTTCCTCTCTCACTCTCCACCTTTGTCGCTCCTCCTTCCTCTCTCCCTCTCCACCGTCGTCGCTCCTCCTCCTCTCTCCCTCACCATCATCGCTCCTCCATCCTCCCTCCTCTCTCACACTGCAGTCCTCCCTCCTCCCTCCTCCCTCTCCACCTTCACTCCTCCGTCCTCTCTCCCACCGTTGCTCCTCCCTCCTCAGTAGCAGAACATTGTAAGTTTGAGTTTTTTATTTTATTTTATTTTAACTACAATGCTTTGTACTCGTATTTTTTTTTGGAATAATTCTAATGTTCTCTTTGTTGTTGCTATTGTTAGGGTTAAGTAGAGAAAAGAAATTTGAAGCATCTGAATTGAAAGATGAAGTTTTTGTAGGGTTTCATTGCTGAGTAGTGTAAAATATAAAGATTTTTTTTTTTTTACAAAAAAAAAACCTTACAACGTCCCTTTTTTAATGGACGTTGTTTTTAGACTTTACTACGTCGCTTACATAGACGTCTTCCTGGAAAGGGATGTAGAAATGGTTTAAAAATAGATATTAAAAATACTTTCTGTAGTAGTGCAAAAACCCTGTTTTTGGAGCTTAGATAAGCCATTCCTATTCTTCCCCCCCTAAATACCTTCCCCACCAATTCTAAAAGGATAGTGACAACTTGTTTAAGATAAATTCACTTATAATACACACTTACTAGCTAGTGAAGAAATACAATGAACCCTCCAATCATATGAGCCTAACCAATCCACACCTGGTGATAAACCTTCTGAACAGTCATTAGAGTTTAACATAGATAATCCAACACAAGTGGAACTATCCTACTGTTTTGGTGTAGAACACAGATGTCTAGCCTTAATGGATTAGTATTGTTTATATTGGATCAAACGATTCCCCAAGATATCTATAAGTAGATACCAAATAGAATATTAGATGGCTCTCCAAGATATCTATAAGACAGATACCAAAGAGAGCGATGGATCACTGTGCAACACGAGTATGACGTTTAGCCAAAAGGGGGTGGGGTGGGGTGTGTGTATAGTGAGGCTGAATAGTAAATAGGATCAGTCGAGAATATGTACCTTTTAGGTTAACCTTCCTATTTATAGAGATTACCTTTTGGGTTTCGATCCTTGGGCTTTGTGCGCCTCCAGGCCCATGTTTCAGCCGCACTACCTGCACATGTCGTGACTATAGCCTTGATTATAGGCCAATTAGTATCTGACTTGATTATGGTCTCTCCACTTTTCATAGCGTAGTCTTCTCACCCATCTCCCCAACTCATTCCCTCTCACACAAAGTATGCTGCTCGGTGCCAGAGATGGATAAAATTTCTTTTTACCCTTATTTTTATGTAAAGGATCTAGTGGATTGGGTAGCTTTTGCTATATTTTTTTCCATTTGGATTTTTTATGCTCCTAATGCTCCTGATTCTAGCGATAGTTCCCCAGTTTCCTGCCTGGGCATCCTCAATCTAAAATTAGACCCCCGGGAGAGAAGTACAAGCCTCAGAATCAGCCCATATCAGATGGGCTACCATGAATGGAGTAGCTATCTAAACAAAGACTAATTCTTTTGAAAGCCGGAAGTTAAAAGAGGACGTAGTCGGTGCATGAGAAAGAGATGACTGCAATGGTGCATTGCCTCCGAACATAGAGACATATCTGGGGACCAAGTTCCTTGTAAGGATTTTGGTACAAGTTGTCCTTGTTGGGCAGCATAGAAAATGGGCCTTATATATGAATCCATAATAGTTGCCCCCAGCCCGGTAGTTCAGGTCTCTGAGTTGCCGGGATGTATTGATTATTTAACCCGGATTTTATGTCCGAGTTGTTCAGCTTGACTCTCGAAGCTTGACGAATTCTGGATTCATTTGTACTTGCCTCCAGACATGCATGCCGGGTTGGTGTCAGTTGAAAATTCATCTTCTTTTCATGATGGCTGGGATTACTTTTGTAACCTTCATTCGGATTGCCAGGTTTATACCTTTCTGCCATGGGCTGCCCCTAATCTGGGATATTATGACAAGATAATAGCATACGACTGGATTCCAATCGCCTATATTGCTAACAATTTGATAGCTGTACATTTGCTATCGTCATGGTATAAAACCACCATTTCACGTGTAGTTGTTGCTTCTGCCGTCTTTGATAATTGTGCGCATTTAATGCTCACATCGTTTCGTATCAGTCAACATTGCACTTTTGGGGGGAAATATGCTTTTCAATGGGAATTTACTTCTCTGCCCCTGACTTTTTGATTTTCATAACGTTTATATATTCTCATCTTCCGCCTCTTCCCTACACTTCTTGCTCAATGCTCTCCTTGCCTTTGAAGAAAAGCTATCGCTTCTACAGAGCCCTCTTTTCTCGATATTCCTATATGCAAACTTTAGGTTACTTCATCCTTCTAAAGATCAGGTATTCCCATTGCTTCCTACTCCTCTTTATTTTCTCTTTACTTCATCTACTTTATCTTCTTGTTTCTTCTGCTGTACTTGCCGAAACCTTATTTTTTGGTTTTCTTGGTATCCATTTAGGGTTTCTGGGTTTTGAACCTCTAATGCCATTCTCATCCCCTTTTCCCCCTCTTCACCCAAACATGCTTTCATTGGGAGGCTATGATGACTTAACGAATTCCTCGTTGAGCCAACAATAGGCTGAAAAAATTGAATTGAGTCGTCCCTAAAAAGCTTTTGCTTTGATTCTTTTCTATAGAGCATTCATGGATAGAGGCGCTCCTTTGCCTTTAACAATTTATGGTAAGGCAATTCCAGAAGAAGATAGAGAAGTGGTTAGAGTACTTTCTTCCGGAGTATGATAATGATTTTGATCAATACCTCATACCGAGAGAGAAGCAGGAAGCATTGCTTTGCAAACCTCAGGGTAGTGGGAGTAGAACGAGAAACCAAGCACAACCGCGAGAGAGTCAAGCTCCGAACGTTTCTAATCCGGGATCCCTTCTTATTCCACTTGGATTTTTAAACCGGGATATATCTCATTTGCCCCGACTTCTCATATTTTTCTGCCAAAAAATGTACCACAAGCTAGACCAGGATCCAATCCGAGGAAATCCGTCGGCCCATGCGATGCTTGTTGCTATTTAAGGATTGATCTCGTCAATAGCGGTCGTGGCTTGGAAGCTGGGTCAATTTTAGCCTCTTGCCAGTATAAATTAGCCTCCAACACCATCCTGACCTTTAGTAGCCTGAATCATCCTGACTTGGCACCTTTCGCTTTACAGCACAATAGCTCTTTTGACTCAGGTATACTTCCTATTTCTGAATTTTACCTTTTTATTATAGGTATAGATGGGTTCGTCTTCGCGTCGTACTGAGCAATCTGTGACTGGGGAGTTGAGTTCTGCCAGTCCTTCCAAGGTTTCAAAAACCTTGGACCAATGGGTTATCGAAGAAGTGTTTTGGATTAAAAATACGATGACCCTAGAGGACCTCATCAAGCTAGGTGTCAAAGATGGAGAAGGCTATACCATTGACTTACCGCTTGACTATGAGTCAGTGTGCTTCTGCCGGGAGAGGGATGATGGACCACATTTCTTTTTCTTCTACCGAGACTTGATTTCCCAGTTTGGTATTTGCTTCCCGTTTATAGAGTTCCAACTTGACCTTCTAAATCATCTACACCTTTCTCCCTCCCAATTTCATCCTAATAGTTGGGCTTTCACCATTACTTTTGAGAACTTTTGTAGAGTTGAGAAGCTAGCTTGTACCCTTCTAGTTTTCCTTTACTTTTATACCGTCCATGAGGCTCGTGCCAGTAAAGATGTCAAGAACGATGCTCCATCTAGGAAAGGTTGGACCTCACTCCGGAGTGTCCGCGACCGCAAACTTTTCAAAGTTTTTACTAACTCGTTTAAAGGCTTCAAATTCACTTTTTTTAAGGTGTTTACCGAGCCCAGGAAGCAGCCTTGATTCCTTTAGGCCCTTGAGTTTGGGGAGGTGGAGGAGAGATTTCCCCTGTACTAGACTCAAGATCATCATACTCTCTCCCCTTCCACATTCAAATTTTCTAAGGCTAAAAATGAAACAATATTCTTTCTAGAACATCATATCGCAGAACACGGCCCCGTGAGCACGGTCGATTTCATTCCAAAACCCCAGGTTAGGGGGCGCTTGGCGAGGAGTATGGACACTTGTTTGTATTTCATGTTGTGCTTCTATTTTCTGTTGTATTGATAAATGATGTTTGTTCATAATCTGCAGCTTCGCGTATGCGGAAACCTAGATTCCTTAAAGTATTTAAGCATACGGAGGTGGCTTCCAACGCCGAGGTAGCTAAGAAACGCCCATCTCTTGAAACCGGAAAGGGTCCTTATGAAGGCCCTACCAAAAAATCCAAAGGCAAGAGCATTAAGGGCGCTTCAACTTCTGCCATTCAAACCCCTGCAACTCAAGTCCCGACGACTTCCCCTCTAGTTTCTGAGACACCTCCTCCCTCCCGTGATCTGCTTTCCGGGGGATTCTCTGGGAAAACGGGGTGACAAAGGACCTCTGCGATGCTATACGCCCCCTATTAGCTTTTTAGAGCCATCGCTCATGACTAAAGCCGAGGTGGATGAGATCATTCAGTTGGAGCTGAATTCTATAAGGGCCTCCTCTTTACTTCGGACCATGGTAGCGTTGAAAAACAAATACGCTCGAACTACTGTAGAACTGAAAAAGGTCACGGAAGAAAGGGATAAGGCCTGTGAGGTGCTACAAGCAATCAAGACTGATGTCGATCTGAGGAGTGTCACAGAGGAAAAAGATAAGGCCTGTGCAGAGCTGCAAGCGACCAAGGCTGAGAAGGATGGATTTCATGAGGATCTGCTGATGCTTAAGACGAGTTTATCCACAGCTAAAGGGGAGTTGACCAAAGTGAACTCAGAGCTCCTTCGTCTTCAAGAGGTTCATGACAACGACATGCAATTTGTGAAACGGGTTCAGGACATGCATGCTGAGCTTGAAACTCGGCTAAGGACCATTGAAGACGAACTCCGTGTTGCCAAGGCTGACCTCTCTGAATGTGCCAATGCCGCAGTGCACTCTTTTGACAATGCCTTGGCGCAAGTCCGGATCCTTAATCCGGTCTTAAGTTGAACACCTCTGGCATGGCCTATCAAGCTTATGTCGAGGATGGAAATTAATTCCGCTTGGGAAAGATGAAGATGGAGACGAATAGGTCCGACCAGAGAATGGAGCCCCACCCAATTGAAAGGCCGAGGTACTAGTGTTGCTTAGGATTTTTATAGCTTTATTTCTTTTTGCAACAATTTCTCCTGGGGTTGATAACCTAGTTTATTTTCCTGTAACTCACAGCTTTGTAAACAAACCAAAATTAATGGAAAATACTTACTTTTTTTTTGCGCAAAGCGTTCTGCTTCCTTATTGCTTGTCGAACCCAAATACTTCTCCGAGCTTGACTTTTACATTGTATTCGTTGCATTTCATGAACCAGAATTTATTTTCAGAGTTCTATTTAATGACTGGGCCAAAGTCAAAAGTACATTACGCAGAATCTGCTTGGATATTCATCCGGTATTATAACCGGGTATTATATTTGTGAATATTTTCATTAATCTACCACATTACATTCTGGTGCAATTGACCAGAATTTAATCCAGAGTAAAGGCAACCCGTCACATGTTTGACAGAGATTTGTCGTGATCTCCCAAAATAACCAGATGAGAAAAGGATTTGCAGTATAATGTAACCTGGGTCGTTTCCCAACGAATTCACAGTCGGTTTAAATCAGCAACAGAGAAACAGAACAATAACAAATTGGGGGGTTTTTGATTCAAAAGAGATTAAAAACGAAAATGTGCAGAAACAAAATGAAATATGAAGAAACAGATTAACAACGATCAATCAGATTAAAAACGATTAACGCAGAATTGAGATTCCATAACCTTCATCAGACAAAAAGATAATAACCGAACTCGTGATTGATTCTGGACAAATCGAAATCTCTGCATTTGTCCAGATATTCCCTCGACTAAATGATCGTCTAGCATTTGATCGAACACGTGGCGAGCTCGCTGTGCGATCGCATAACGCTCTCTCAGAACCCAGTCTGACCTATGTCCTTGGGATATCAATCTGGGTATTAAATCTAATACCTAATATGCAATTATAATCGGATCCGATTAAAATAAACAGAAACGAATTACGTTACCGATTGAAGCGCGTGTTGTAACATCCCATTTTCAAAAGCAGTATAATTTTTTTTTCCATCAGAGTAGAGCATCGGAACGATTGAGTAACTGATAATTAGATTCAAAATGCCGTAAGTCTGGTTGATTACAAAAGCGGTACAATAACCGAGAGTTTTTAAGGTAAATAACAACGAAATGTCTCTCTCGGCAACACCCATGCTGTGGCAACAAAAGAAATTCTCCGGTCAAGACTCTAATCGTGCTGCTTGCCCTTATCTTCGGCGCTCAGTCCTCCTGACCCTGAAGCTATTTTAAATGCTGAGGTCCAAATGCACATCGGACCTCAGGTAACGGTTAACCTCATATTTACATACACAACATATGGAAGACATCATAGAATTAATCAAAACATAAGTATATAGCATATGGAAGATTAATATAACAACAGTACACTTCACGCGTAAAGTTATTTATGCTAACAGTAACATTTCGCATGTAAAGTTATCTACGTTAACAGTACACATCTCATGTAAAGTTATCTATACAATTCACTCATATATTCGTCTATCACATATAAGTATACGGTAAATATCGAGTTAGTGTTTAAAGACGCGAACGTACCTTCGTTGACGTTTTCGGTACGTTTTGACGATAGGCGATCACAGATATCCTATAAGGGTAATATCGCCTCTATTAATTCACAAATATTATTTCAAGGGATAGTTTGGCTATATATGACCATTTTACCCCTGGATTAATTATTTTCAACTTAATCCCATTTTAATTTCGTAAAGACGCTATTAACAGCATTTAGGCTGATTTTTCACCTAACTTTGGAGAATTATAATTAATTCCATAGAACTTAGAATAAGGATCCGTAAAATTCCTCGGAAACCTTAGGATGTCTAATTTTAGATAAAAATATGAGTTCTTGCACATAAATTATAAAAATTCCCAGTTCATACGTTTACAACGTCTACCCAGAATTTTCCAGTATTTTTAGCATAACTTCGAACATTTGTATCTCCTAACACAAAACTCAAAACGACATGCTATAGGTATATTTGGAAAGCTCTATATGTCTACTTTCAGCATGCATTTTATCAGAAATTTGGCATAGCATCTTCAACATAAGATACCAGCGTTTTTGAAAAAGCTTTCGGGAGTCGCTAACCGACAAAATTTCGCCAGAACTTCGCTACTTTAACCATAATCTTCAAAAAAAATTTCTATATCATAACCTTCATCATATTTTCGAAATAATAATATTTTTAACTACAAAAACATGATAACTAAAATATATTTAAAAGACTAAAGATTAAAATAACAAAATAACTAAGAACTTAAAAGCTTAAGCTCAAGAACTTACCTAGAACCTTGCTCATTCTTTCTCCAAGACTCTCACTCTCACTTTCACTCTTTAGAACCAGATGTTATAGCTTGCTTTGGTGTGAGAATTTATGAAGAGGTTGGTGATCTATTTATAGGGAAAAATCAAGGATACAATTGGAAATTAATTTGCTCAAGTTTCATCTTAACCTTTGGATCAAAAGAACACTTTTTGAAACTTAATCTCCACCCTCAATGTGCATGCCGACATGCTCTTTGTTCAGCCATTAAAGTTCCCAATTTATTAATTGCCTAATGCTTTGAATATTTAATAATAACTTTAATTCCAAACTTCTTCCTTCATGTACGCCACTTTATGTGGACTTTTCAACTATAATATGAAATGACTAATTCTCTCTCCATTCTGTTAATTCAGTCGACATGTATCCTCCAATTAGCATTTTAATGTTCTTTTTTATTCACAAAATGACAATTAGTTCAATTTCCTAATTGATGAGTTGAAATATTTGACTTTTCAACTCTTAAAGTTATCATATGATAAATCATCTCTCCATTATCTATGGCTGGTCGACATCTCTCTTTATTTAGCCATTTAATATGTTATTTCTTTTAGCTCATGGTGTTTTTAAATAGCAATAACTTATTGTTTAATATCATCTTGATTAAATATAATAAAACAAAAATAAACTCCCTTTATCCTAGTGCTAACCGTACTTGACCATGATTTTAGGAGATGAAGATTAAATCTTAATTAACATCCCTAAATATAGTGGTTTAGAAGTTATTAGATATAATTGCTATAATTGGTTCTATATTAATTATGATCATTAGAAATCTCCTTTATACTAATCTTGGGTTTTTATTAGCCTTTGATCACTAATTAATCTCATACATTTCTTAATTATGCCTTTTTAATTTAATTATTAATTAATTTAAAAAATTAACATAATCACTTTAATTATTGCAAATTTAATTGCCCAATAATTGTTGATAATTTTCTTTAATTAATTTAGGCATTTTGATGACAATTAATTACCTTTTATGACATAATCAAGATTACACTTAATTATGATATTCTTAGGGTATTTTATGATCCCTAATAAGATTTAGAAAATTTAGTCTTTGGTCATTCTAATTCTAGGGAAGAATTGCCTAGAAAATAAAACAAATACAATACAAAAATTTGAGACCACATATTCACCTATTTAAAATAGGTATTATTTATCGAAATATGATACTTATCATAAATACGATTTTTAGGGTATTAATCTGGGTATTAAATCTAATACCTAATCCGCAATTATAATCGGATCCGATTAAAATAAACAGAAACGAATTACGTTACCGATTGAAGCGCGTGTCCTCTTGATTCGTGGAACCCTCAATCCATGGGTCAATCACAGAAGCCTAGCCTATCATAGCTATGCAGAACGAAAATGGGAAAGAGATGAAGAAGTTCATCATGAACACGAAGAACACGATGAACGGATGAAGAACAGTTGAGAGAAAATGAAACTTCTGTATTTTAATCCAAAACTGAATAAAAACGTGAATGAATATGTGTTTGTGGCTGCTGCCTCACTTAACCTAAAATGGAAAAATGAAAATGGGGCTGCAATCTACAATTCAGGCCCAAAACAGAAAATAATAAAAAATGGGCTTTAATTACAAATTCGAGCCCAAATAAAAATCCGACTTCGGCTCCAAAATCGACCGCCTTCTTGTCCGAATTTTCCCTTCATGTCTTCATAACAATTGTAGTTCTCTGAATCATCTGAAACATGAAACAAAAATGAGGCAAATCCGATGTCTGGTTCAAGAGTTATGGTAGGAATAGTGAAGCAATGTAAAACTGGATTTTTATTATTAAAAATGGCTAAAATATAATCAAAGGCCAAAAGCCCAAATAAGTATAAAAGCCATTATTTATTAACTAAAGAGTCCTAAATTATTAATCAAGAGATAAAAAGAAGTGTATGAAATATTAAATTATCAATGTTGAAATTTTGTTTTCTTTAACCAAAACTTTAAACATTTCGACTTGATTAGGGTCAGAATGACGGTTCACTTCATTACCCCAGAAAAACAATTTTGATGCATCACGGCCACATGGGCCTTTCGCTGCAGCTTCTTTCAACTGAAAATGAGTTTTCTTTACCTTGAATTCATTCATTTAAATAGACTTGGCGATATAGTCGTCTTTACATAATTCCAAAATGAAATTTCAAATAGACTTGACGACATAGTCATCTTTACATGATTCTAAAAAGGAATTTCAAATAGACTTGGCGACATAGTCGTTTTATTGTGGAACTCAGATTTAACTGTAGTATACTTTCAGCTTATCCGCGTTCCACGTTTTTTGAGTTGATTCTTCTTTAGAGTTTCCAGCGTATAGGCTCCTTTGTTGAGCTTCTCACTAACCTGGTAAGGGCATTCCCAATTTGCAGTGAGTTTTCCATCTCTGGAGTTCTTATTGCCAATATCGGCTTTTCGAAGCACCAAGTCACTTGTTTCAAATGACCGGGGTTCACTTTCTTATTATATCTAGCCGTGATGAGTTGTTTTGTCGCCATATCTAGACAGTGTGCCATGACTTAGACCTCGTCTATCAAATCCAACTCTACCGCCAATGCTTCACTGTTCTCCTCTTCCTCTTGTAGGGCCTTGACTCTCCTCCATGAGGGCTGACCAATTTCTACCAGGATCATAGCCTCACATCCATACGTCAATCTAAAGGGAGTTTCCCCAGTTGATGTCTAAATGCTGGTCTGGTGTCCCCACAAGACACAATACAGCTGCTTTACCCAACTAGACTTTGCCTCTTCCATCCGCTTTCTTAATCCGTCTACGATGACTTTGTTTGCGGCCTCAGCCTGCCCATTGGATTGGGGATGTTCCACAGAAGCAAAGTGTTGTTTGATCTGGAAACCGAACATCATTTCTTGGAAACCTTTATCAATAAACTGGGTTCCATTATCCATGACCACCTCTGTCGGGATCCCAAATCGGGATATGATATTTTTCTCGAGGAATCTCTACACCCGAGCCAAGGTGATTGTTGCCACTGGTTCTGCTTTTATCCATTTGGTAAAGTAATCAACAGTTACTATGAGCCATCTAGCTGTCCTGGAGCCGCCTTAAATGGTCCCAACAGATCTATGCCCCATTTAAAAAATGGCCACGGCACCGAGATAGCCTTTAACTCTGTTGGGGAGACCATATTATCTTGGCCTGTTTTTGGCAGCTATCATATTTCTGCACGTGGTCCTTGGAATCTGCCTCCATTGTAAGGCAATAATAACCGGCTCGTAAAGCTTTCCGAGCCAGCGCCTTGGCACCCATGTGTTGCTCATTGATTCCTTCGTGCATTTCGGCCAATACATACTCGGCCTCTTCTGAATTCAGGCATTTCAGCATTGGAAAATGTAGACCTTTACGATACAACTAATCGTTCACTACCACATGTAAGATTGCTTCCCTACCAACTTCTTTGTTTCAATTGAGTCATCAGGAAAGACTCCTATTTCAAGGTAATCGACAATTGGTTTTCTCCAATCACCAGTTGTCGAGATCACCATGACACAACTTGGCTTAGAAAAAATTTGTTTTATCACTATCCGATGATTACCCGGGTTCTTCGTACTAGCCAATTTGGATAGGATGTCGGCTCATGTATTTTCTCCTCTTGGGATGTGGATGATAGTCACCTTGTCAAAATCTGTTATGACTTCTTTTACCTTTCCCAAGTATTTTATTAGCAAAGGGCCCTTAGCTTGGTACGTCCCTTCAATTTCTGCTGCCACGAGCTGAGAATCGGTGGAGACGTGCACTTTCTTGTCTTCATTTTCTTTGGCCTGAAGTAACTCGGCGAGGAGCGCTTCATACTCCGCTTGATTATTCAAAGTTAGAAAATTGAGTCGGAGGGAGTGCTCCATTGAAACTCCTTCAGAGCTTTCCACTATGATTCCGGCTTCGTTCCCCCTAGTGTTTGACGAGCAATCGACAAACACTTTCTAGGTTTTCGTATCTCCGATCTCTTGTTCACTTGGCGGGGTTAGCTCCATCACAAAATCCGCCAAGGTTTACGATTTAATGGCGTGCAGGGCTTCATAAGTGGTATCAAACTTGGACAACTCTATCGCCCAACTGATCATTCTCCCAGCCAAATTCAGTTTATGAAGCACCTGCCAGATTGGTTGACCTGTCCTGACCATAATAGGGTGGCCTTGAAAATATGGGTGGAGCTGTCTTGCAGTAGTGAGTAAGATAAATGCCATCTTTTCTAGCTTATGATATCTCAACTCTGAGCCTTGCAAAGCCCGACTTACAAAATATACTAGCACTTGGCCATTTTCTATTTCCCTGACTAGCGTAGTACTTACTGCTTCTTCACCCACGGATAAGTATAAGATTAGAGTCTCTCCCGGATCAGGTTTAGACAAGACTGGCGGGGCAGCTAAACACTGCTTTATCTTTGTGAACGCAACTTCACATTCTGAGTTCCATCCGCCTTGAGCCTCCTTCTTGAGCAGCTTGAAGAAAGGAAGAGAATTTTCCGCCGACTTGGGCAAAAATTTGGTTAAGGCGGCCAGTCTCCCTGTTAACTGCTGCACCTCTTTTTTGTTTCTTGGAGCCTTCATGTCTAGCACGGCCTTGCATTTATCCGGATTGACTTCAATTCCTCTGTTTGTCAGCAGAAAACCCAAGAATTTTCCTGCAGGGACTCCAATGCACATTTGGCCGGGTTTAACCGGATCCGATGAGCTCTAAGCCTGTTAAATGTTTGCTAAAGATCGTGGACGTGATTATTGGGATTGGTTGACTTAACGATCATATCATCAATATATACCTTGACGTTCTTTCCAAGTTGGTCTTTGAATACCCGGTTCATCATTCTTTGATAGGTGGCCCCTGCATTCTTCAGGCCGAAAGACATCACATTGTAACAAAAGTTAGCCTTCTCGGTGATGAATGTTGTCTTCTCTTGGTCTTCCGGGTGCATTGCAATTTGGTTGTATCCGGAGTATGCGTCTATGAAGGATAACAGTTGGAAACCAGATGAGTTGTCACTAACTGGTCGATACTGGGCATGAGATATGTGTCCTTGGGACAGACCTTATTCAGATCAATGTAGTCTATACAAACTCTCCACTTCCTGTTTGGATTTTTTACCATCAATACGTTGGACAACCAGGTAGTATACTGGACTTCTCGGATAAATTCGGCATCCAGTAATTCTTTTACATGCTCGTCTAGGGCCTTTCTTCTTTCTAGGCTGAGTTTCTCTTATTTTGTGCCACCGGTATAGATCCCGGATTAATTGCAAGTTTATGACAACAAAACTCAAGATCGATCCCCGGTATTTTGGAAGACTTCCAAGCAAACATGTCCTAATCGGTCTTCAAAAATTCTTCCAACTCTACTCGAACTTCGGCATCTAAACCCTTCCCAATTTTGGTGACTTATCCGGTTCAGACCCCAGCACAAAATCTTCCAATTCTCCATCTGGTTCTAGTCTCCGGATCTCATCATTTTTTTGCAAATCCAACTCTACCATATTTACTGGCTTCGACTTGCTGTCTTGCTTTAGATTTAGCCGAACTCCCTTCTCCTTTTCTAATCCGGGGTAGAGAAAAAAGGACTATATTCATTTTCTCTGACCGTCTCGAAGTAACATTTCCGAGACTCTTTTTGGTCTCCTTTGATGGTAACCACTTCATTCTTATTACTCACCATCTTGATCTTCTGATGTTTAGTAGACACCAGCATATCCCAGTTATGTATAGTCAGGATCTCCAAGATTATGTTATAAGAGGAGGGGAAGTCAGCAACAACAAACCTAACCCGCTCTTACTTGAATGCCTTTTTCGTCCCTAGCGTTAACCTGAGTTCTATATACCCCTTTGGACGAGTGTCCTGCCCGTTAAAGCCTGTCAAGGTTGTCTTACATGGCTTTAGATCCTCTGGGTCGAGTTTCATTTGCTTGAATGCATCCCATAAGAGAATGTCCACCGCGCTTCTGGCATCCACAAAAATTTTCTTCACCCGGTAGTTTACCACTGTTCTAGTAATCACCAAACCATCATGATGGCCTAGAGCTACATCCTTTAGATCTTCCTTGGTAAAGCAGAGTAAGGGGGTTCCGGTTTCGTAGAGTCTTTCTTGAACTCCAGGTGATCCCTAACGGAAAGGACCTCCCTCAAATATTTCTTCCTTTGACTAACCGAACCTCCTCTCCTCCAAACGCTCCACTGATAACGTACATTCATACTTAGCTTCAGGGAACTCTTCATCACTACCCCTACTTTCTTTTGCTTTTGATATTTCCTTTTCCTCTCAGGGACCGGGCTCTTGCTTCGTCCCCCATATTGGCGTTTATTATTTTTCCGCCCCTGGATTCTGATCACGTACGAACGCAATTTTCCTTCCAGGACGAACTTTTCAATGGCATCCCTCAGATCCCAGCACTGGTCCGTTGTGTGTCCCGCTTGGTCATGGAACTCGCAATACCGAGATTGATCTAAGGCCGCCTTGTTATGAAGTGGCCAAGGTCGGTCAACCTTTTTCATCTCGGTCAGGGCTACTTTCTTCCAAACCTGAGAACGCGGGACATTCAAGGGAGTGTATTTCTCATACTTTCCTTTAGCTTTGCTACCCCGGATTTATTGTCTAGGTTCCGTCCACAAAAATCTTGCCTTTGGCTTCCGTGCTCTTCTTTTCCTTTCAGAAATCTTCCTGGCTGTTCCTTTCCCTTTGAAGGTGGGCTCTTTCCCCTATCTTTTGCCGTAGCATTGGCGATTTCCACTTGTTCCAACTCCAAATACTTTTTCGACCGAGTCCTGAAATCCTCTAGGGTTTCAACGCGTTCCTTGAAGATCGATTTGGCCAGCCGGGATGAAGAGTCTAGGCCAGCTATGATTAGATGCAAGTGTACACTCTCTTTTAATCCATGCACTTGCAATGCAGTATCTCTAAATTGGTTCAAGTACTTCTGGAGAGTCTCTCCTAGCTGTTGCTTAATCTTGCACAGGGTAAACTCGGATTTTGGCTGTTTCTTGCTCATTGCAAAATTCAGCAAAAACTTATCTCCCAGGTCTTCAAAATTCTGGATCAACTTTGCAGGTAAAGTGTGAAACCACGCCTACATAGCACCTCTTAAGGTCGCAACAAATAACTGAGATATGATGGGTTCTTCAAATTGCCTCACATACATCCTCATGTCGAATGTATTAATATGAGCTTGTGGATCCTGAGTTCCATCATATGTTGGCAGGTCAGCCAAGTCGAAGTTCTTTGGGTATAGAGCATCTGCAATCTTGTCCGTGAAGGGGCTGCTGTTATTCTGCCCCCTACTATATTTTCTTCTATACTTGCTGGGAACACTCTTTGTTTGTGGTGGCGCATCTCGGTTTGACATTACGGTGTCCCGGATAAGCTCAGCTTGCTTGTTCTTCAAAGAGGTATGATCTGGACCTTGAGCTTTGGGAGTCCGAACTTGATCTCGGTCGATCAAGTTCTTTCCAACATTATCATTCTGAGGTCCTTCGGTGTCAACCTGAACAGAAGTTGAGGGAGTAACCCGGCTGGGCTCATCCCGGCTCCTATTTCAAGATGGATTCTCAACTCGTCTGAGGCGCTCCTCGAGCAACCTCATTCTTTGGCTATCTTCTTGCCGAGGGTCTTCTATACCATTTTGAGCAGAAGTCGCGACGATAACCCTGGCATTGACTTGAGCAAAGTTTTCTACCTGACTAGGACCAGCCTTGTCCCAGTTCACGTCGTGGACATGGTTCTCAACACGAACAAGACGTTCCTCTAGCAACTGCATTTTCCAAATCTCTTCTTACTACCATAGTGCATTTCATCGGTCCATA
Organism: Acacia melanoxylon; assembly: GCA_019022615.1. NCBI lineage: Eukaryota > Viridiplantae > Streptophyta > Magnoliopsida > Fabales > Fabaceae > Acacia > Acacia melanoxylon. The sequence goes on from JAFJYJ010000002.1 coordinate 9,725,900, forward strand.
TCCTCCTGCATCATTCAAATATCCTTTTGTCTCTAGAGAAAGTTTCAATGCTCTATCTCTTCCATCCGCTTGAATAATGAACCCAACGTGTTTTATAACAAGCGAATGTCTAGGTTCTCGATCTGAAACTGCGGAGGAGGGTCTTGCTATTGAACTTGTGGTTGAACTTGCTGGATAATCCCGTTTTGAGGAGCCACCGGGAACACTGAAGAAGTTGCGGTATTAGCTGTCTCCCCCGAGTCTCCATTATAACTTGATTATAATCTGGAGTGACCAAGTCCTCATGTTGAATCGTTCGCTCCTGATGCTGCCGCGGTTGTTCTTCCGGTAACTGGTCCTGCTGAAGCATTTGGCTACGACTTCTAGTATTTGCAGCCATTTTTGGTCATTTGGGAATCAAAGTTTATCGGTCCCAACGGACGGCGCCAATGTTCTGGTGTAGAACACATATGTCTAGCCTTAATGGACTAGTATTGTTAATATTGGATCAAAGGATTACCCAAGATATCTATAAGCAGATACCAAAGAGAATATCATATGGCTCTTCAAGATATCTATAAGATAGATGCCAAAGAGAGCGATGGATCGCTGTGCAACACGAGTATGGCGTTTACCCAAAAGGGGTGGAGGTGTGTGCACAATGAGACTGAATAGTAAATAGGATCAATCGAGAATGTGTACCTTTTAGTTAATCTCCTATTTATAGAGATTACCTTTAAGGTTTTGGTCCTTGGGCTTTGTGCGCCTCCAAGCCCATGTTTCAGCTGCACTACCTACACATGTCGTGATTATAGCCTTGATTATAGGCTAATTAGTATCTTACCTGATTATGGTGGGATTCTGGTACAAGTTGTCCTTGTTGGGCCGCATAGTAAATGAGCTTCATATATGAATCCATAACACCTACCAATCTCAAATCTAAACTCCAAAAGGACATTAGTAGAAAAATATTGAGACTTTAGCAAGCCATTAATCTTAGGATCCAAGGATCACAAGTTTGGTATCTTTGAACACATATGCTCCTTTGCCTTTGGTTTCCTCAGAATGACTGAAAAGCCCCAACTTTCACTTATGAATTGATTCTTCAGCACCTTACATTACTCTGAGATTCCTGGAAGTACCCACCGAAGATCATCATCGGAGATTGAACGCATCTGCTTCAAACCGTACCTCACCTTAGAAGGCCAGAGGGCATCTCAGGGGATTGAAGCTTGAACGCCTCCTCGCTTCCATCCTCACTACATCCCTGCACGCCGCCTCCATAGGACGTGCTCCCAACCAGCACATCCACCGCCCATGACATAGGGAGACTGCCAAGAAACTCCACCGGAAGGGGGGAGAAGACCCAACAAAGAAGAGGGAGAGATTGACACTCTAGCAGCAACATGCTGCATCTTGACAGCACAAGACCCTATCAGATGGAAAGGAAAACCCAGTAGTGGGAAAATTGCTTTCATGTATTTGTTAGGTACTCTAGTGAAGTTTGCATCTAGTTCTTTATTTTTCATCTAGCTTAGTCTAATAATTTTATTCATTTTTAATCAAGTCAATTTTGTATCCGACCACCTAAATTATTATTTTTTTCATGGCAAAACATAATATGTTTCTCCATACTTTTTTTTTTTTTTTATGGATTTATAATCTACAGCTAAAATTTGGTTTCTTAAAAAAATTTAGAAACAACTAAAATATAAAATCCATGCTTGTTAACTTTTTGAATTGATATGATATCTTCCTCTATTGGATGAGTTTTCATGTACTTTAACTGGTATAAAATACATTATCACTTCCAAATGCCAAAGTAATTGTAAATCCTTAATACTTGAAATAAATAATTCATATATAAAACATAAAACTTAAAACAAATTGAATTATTTGCAAGCTCATATGGTCCTATTTATAAGATGGAGAAATAATGTTTTTTGTTCTATTTATTATTGTTTAGATTTTGTAAAATTTATTAAATAGGGCAAAATCAGAAAGTTATTACTATATTTTAAGACAGAGTTAGTGAAGTTGAAGATTTTTCTAGTTATAAAAAAGGGAAAATTAAAATAAAGGACCTAGATAAAATAATATTTAATTAAAAGGACTATAAAAATTATAATTATTAAGGAGGACCAAATAAACTTGAAAGTACTAAATTACCCTTCACATTCTCAGTTGCTTCCTGAATGCAGAAAACAAAGAACAAAAGACCTTCTTCCCTCCTTTCGTGAATATCAAGGTAAGGCCATTTGGGGATCCAGTATTGGAAGTTAAATACAGTGATATTTAGTAAAAGTGTATGCATAAAAGCAGGATCTAGATGAGCAAAGGAGGGAGGAGATACGTGAAGCAGCACCAACAAATTATGGCATTCTAAGAGAGTAGGCATTTTGCTCTATGGGAGTTGTGATGTGTTGTTGAGCAGATATATTGGATCCAAAAGCACGCCTTCATCAAAAGTATGGCATTCTACGAGAGTAGGCATTATGCTCTATGTTATCTTTGCGCAGATTCTATTATGGGCTGTTGTTGCTGGCATTTTGCACTGGCTGGGCGTTTATTGGAAGCTTTGAATTTTATGTTGGCGTGATTTCATTTTCACTCAGAATGCTTCTGTTGTAAATTCAATAGATCCGTGAGTCCCTCATGTATTGTACAGCATAATTACACTGGATCCGTGAGTCCCTCACTAACAAATGGCGATATTTGTTAATGCTGCTTCACATATCTCCTCTCTCCTTCAATCATCCGGATTTTGCTTCTATGCATACACTTTTACCATATATCGCTGTTTTTAACTTCCAATACTTGATTCCCAAATGGCCTCACCTTGATATTCCCAGGAAGAGGGAAGAAAACGCTTTGTTCCTTATTTTCTGCGTTCATGAGCAACTGAGAATTTGAAGGGTAATTTAGTACTTTTAAACTTATTTGGTCCTCTTTAATAATTACAATTTGTATGGTCCTTCTAATTAAATATTATTTTATCTAGGTCCTTTATTTTAATTTTTCCTATAAAAAAATATGTTAGAAGTGACTTATATTAAGACGTAGATAAAGTACATAATATGGTAATTTACTTATTAATTTCAAGTTGAAGCGTAAAAGTCCACGCTATGCTCGTAAAAATAGCATGGAATTTGAATGATGGGATATATTTATAGGCTTTTATTTTAAATGGAACCGGTTTCCCTGCCTATCTTTGGATAGGCAGGGGGAACCTATCTTATCTGGACGGTCAGATGGGATCCGGACGGTCCAGGATGGGATCCGGATGGTCAGATTTAATTTTTTAATTTTTGATTTTTTTAAAAAATTATTTTAATGAGTATAGAATCCAAAATAAAAATAATCTCTTAACTAACATTTTTTTAAATTAATAATTTTTTCATTCAAAAATAACCAAACTAAAAAAATTAAATCTGGACGGTCCAGATAGGATAGGCACCCCCTGCCTATCTTTTGGATAGGAAGGGAATCCAGTTCCTATTTTAAATTGGGGATATTTTGGCACTTCTATGTCTATCTCATTTTGAATGCTGATGGTTTCTTATACACCTTCAAAAAATATATATAATGTTTGTCATATTTTACCATTTATAAGTTAGGGGAATTATGAAACTTGTATAAAAGTATACTGCCCCGACAGTTTTATTTTTGCTTATGGTTATTGATTTTGCACACAACGAAAGCTTATAGGTATCTTTTTCATATATTTAGTACCCTTTTATTATGGGACACGAGAAGAAGGGGTAGTGTGATACATATATGAAAGTAGTGAGATCGATGTCTCATATCATCATGGATGATACGAGTTCTATGAGAGAGGAAGAGCCAAATGGCTTCTGGGAATAGCAATCAAGGTTGGAGCCATAGCCTACACGGAAGATGTCGCAGTACCTCTTGTAAAATCCAATACGATCTGCAACCCTCGCGTCTTGACCCCTCCCACACTCCAGCCCGCCGTTGATAATGTTGGTGATGGTTCCGTACCCTGGAAGCCGACCCGCCGCCCTGTCGGCAGGGGAGGGCTGCCATCTCCCTGTGATGACGTCGTGGCACGACGGCTTCGGCTTCTGCGGCGTCATCCAGAACCACAATGCGGTCTTGAAGGATATCACAGCATTAGTCGCCACCAGGTCGGGGTTCTTGAGCAAGTCCGCACGTATGGCTTTTCCGCACTGTCCGTAGTTGTAGTTCCTATATATCATTCAGCCAGACAAATTAAAATTAGAGAAAATCATGTTTAGGTCCCGACCAAAATAAATAATATCAAAAAAGTCCCACAACTTATTAATGATAATCCATCTACTTATTAATGGTTATTGTTTTACTAATTATTAACATGTAGCCCTGGGGCCGCCAGCGTGGGTTTCTCAACTTTTCAACTGTTTTTTATTTTTTATTTTGATAATTAGAAAGTAAGTACAGTCAAACTTTGATATCTTATCAATATAAAACGATGCACTTTTGAATTTTTAAAGAAAATTAGTTTGAAATTGGGCAGGTTGATTTACTAGGGTCATTAAAAACCTCTGGGACAAACCAAACACATCCTTTTAGAACTTTCTTATGAGTGAAGCAGAGAGATATACCAGGTGAGTTGGATTGGTCCGCGGCCATAGTATTTCTTGCCCGGAGCACATGGATATTGGGTGCTGGGTTGACAGTAAGTGCTTGGGTTCTTTTCCTCTTTGAAGCAGTAACCCCAAGCGTAAGGACCGTCTGGAGCGGTGGGCCAACCACCGGTGGTCTCGTGGGAAGTTTGGCCGAGGAAAGCCGCGACCTCCCTCTTGCGCGTGGCAGCATCGCCGGTGCTGGCAAAAGCCGGGAAAGACTTGGCGGCCTCAATGAAAGCTTCATAGGTGTAGAAGCCTTTGGCAAGACAGGCACCGTCGTTGCGGTGCTTGAGCATATTATTGAAGGTATCCTTGGAGATGACGTTGCCGAGGGCATTTTCACCGCTGCTGACGCTGCCGCAGTGCTTGGCTAAGCCTCCCTCCATGAAGCACATGATCATCACACACAAGACCGTCAACATCTTGTTAATGTTATCCATCTCTTGGATTTGGTGTGGAGAATGGAGAAATGAGAACTGCTTTATATAGAAAGTTTGGTGTTTGATCAGAGGAGGGAAGCTAGCTTGCTAGCTAATCATACGTGGACTGTGTAGTGGCGATTGTTTATCCGGTTATCCGCTAGGAGGTTGAAGATGATGCAATGTGGGGCCCACGGCTGCTGAGCAGAATTGTCGTGGTTATCTTAATGAATGTTGTAATGGAGTAAATTAATTAAACTCTCTCACATGGCCCTGATCTCGTATCTTCTCGCCTGTTTTAATTAATCACTAAAAACCAAAACCCAAACCTACTATAGAGACGGAAATTTGTTCAATCTTAGACCTTTTGCCCATAAGAGTTGAGTTTTAGATAAGGTTAATTTCATCGTCAATTGCGTGAAATTGAAGTATTCTATATATTATTGTTTTATATAAAGGCAGTACTAAGAGGGAAACGGTTCTTATTACCTACTTTTCCTTTCCATGCTTCTTAGATGTCTATCCTCTTAATTTGAGGGTGTGACATTTTTTATATATATTTAATTTTTTAGATTAAATTATATGTTGCATTCTGAAATATTTTTTTCATTCAGTATCTCAAATTAATTATTTTTAGTTATGCATTCAAGAATATTTTCTTGTAACACAAGTATCCTAAAAATTAATTAATTTGAGATATTGGGTGCAAAAAAATATTTCAGGATACAACATATAATTTAATTAAAATATATAAAATATATAAAAAATAAAAAAGATGTCAAACCCAGAGATAAGCACTTAATTAGAAACACGTACGGGAAAGTATGTAATGAGAATTCGTATTGAGTATGATTTGGGCTACAAGATGCCCACTTTAAAATTAGGTTAATTTCCTCATCAAGTACAACAAATTATATTTATGTATATATTCTATATTTTTTGTTTTATATAAAGCCAGTATAGAGTACAGAAGGAAAGTACTACCTCCAATCTTTAATATAAGACCTAACAGTGAGGAATTGGATTTAGTAGTCCTAAATATAAGACCTCAAGATTCTACTTTAATTTGTCATCCAAATTTATAATTTTGTCTAATATATCTTTATTCATTTCACATATTAAAGAGTTTTTATTAAATGGTTTATGATGACAAGCGGTAATTTAAGAAAATAAATATATATTTGTTATAAATAACTAACAAAATTAATTTTCTTAATCTACTTAAATTTGTCAACTAGCTTTAGTATTAAAGACCTAAGGGGATTTTAACATTGTCATCAAACTCACAAGTTGGCTAGCTAAATTTAATGTTTTTGTGTTTCTATCTTACAAAACTTTGTTAACTTATTCTTACACTCATGTTAATTTACAAAATTATGTTAATTCTCTCTTAATGAGAACATTGTTAATACAATGGTTAATGTTGACCTATGTGCTACAATGGTTTGATGACATTAAGCAAAATTGTAATGATGATGACGATGGGGTGAGGCAAATGGAGATTATAATGGCAAAAGTGAAGAATTTGAAAATGATGGAGAAGATGATAATTCACATTTAATTACCTTTATTGAATTTATAATTATTATTTTTTGATTTGATTATCTTTAAGTGACGTTATATATGAACTTAATAAGTTCATGGTCTGAGCTTATGATTTTGTCTCGAGTCTATTTGAACAGGTAAGTTTGACACTTTGGATTTGAACTCATGAACCCTAGTTGATAAAAAAAAATATTAACCATTGGGTCACCAATCACCTTGGATTATTTACTATATATATTTATAATAAATTTGGTGTTCAAATCATTTAAGAAATTTGTAAATTTGGTAAGAGTTTATTCCAGAAAACAAAGTTATCAGTTTTTAAATGATTTGTACACGTTTGTCAATTTGATATGCTATGACTAAACTAACAAATTAACAATTCTAATAGAGCAATAATTAATGGAGTTATTCAGTTAATGAAACCAATATAAAATCAATTCTAATTATTCTAAGTTAACAACCATTTGATAAGTTTATTACAACAAATTCATTTAAAAAAGTTGTAGGTCGCAAGCGTTTACCACAAAAAAGCTATCAATTTTTAAAGGATATATAGTTGTAGCCGTTGTGAATTTGATATATTATTAAGCTAACAATTCTAATAGATTAATAATTAATGGAGTTATTTAGTTGATGAAAAAAATCCGCTTCATTATTCTAAATACCATTTGATGAGTTTATTACAACAAATTCATAACTATTTTTACAACTAAATCTTGTAAATTGATAACTTTATATCAAAATCACAATTATCCATTTAAAATTCGCTAGTCATCACAAGAAGGAAGAATAAGTCTTGAATTGTTCAATTACAAAAAAAAAAAAAAGTTAATAAATTGACAACTCTTCTTTTGCATAATTGACAAGTTTATTGTAGAAAGTATTCATAAATGCTTCACTAAATTTTTTAAGGTGTGTTTATATTAAGGGCAAAGTAAGATTTTTAGAAGATATCTTATATCAAGGAGACAAGGACTAAAGGAAGTGCTTAAAAAAGTCAAGGTTATTAAATAAGATCAGTCATTGAACCGAGTCGAGTCTTGGGTCAAGGTCGTGAGTTAAATCACCACAAAAAAAGATCGTATTAGCCACGGAAAAATTCCGTGGGAAATTACCTACGAATTCCGTGGGTAATTTAGTTAAAAAAGCCAAAGAATTCCGATGAAATTACCCAGCTAATTTTAAATCGTTAAATCAGGGTCAATCCGGTGAGAAAGTGAAGATTTTAAATTATTAAAAAAAAAAATCCTTTAATAACCTTGACTGAAATATTAATATTAACTTGATCAATTTTAAATTTTATTTGTTGATTTCAGATTTTTTTTATCCACCATTTTGACATTTCCAAGACTTTGAGCATTCCAAAGTCTGTGATTATGCTCCTACTACTTCATAGTCCATAGTTTATACACATGTCTCTTGAAAAGTCATTCTTTCCTTCTCTCTTTCTTTAACCCCATAGCCTTTTTCTATTTCTTCAAACCTTAGATATAGACTACACACATCTTCTTCTCTCTTTAAAAGTCATTCTTTCCTTCTCTCCTTCGTCTTTCACTCTATTGCCCTCTTCCTCATTTTTCTGTTTCCTTCAACCCATCGCCACTTCCCCCCGCTTCTGGTGCTCTTCTCTACCGTGGGACAAAAATATGGGGGGGCCAAATAGTGGCGGGAGATTCGGGGCTGCCCCCGAAATTTTTTTAAAGGAAAGTTTTAAATGCATTAAAAAAATAAAAATATATAAAAAAATACACCACAACATTAGAAGGCAAGAAGTTGAGGTTTAATTTGTTAATTTATGTGATTGTGAATCTTTGGTTCAAACATAAATTTCATGTAATTGAACACCACAACATATTGGAAGGCAAGAGGCTGAGGTTTAGAATGAAAAATCAATTAACTTCATCCACAGGTGTAGTGTAAAATGGGTAAAAGCATAGTAAAGAATACACTTCAAAACCATTTATATTCATACCTGTCAAATGTTTTTTTTGGGGGAATGTATATTCATTAACTAATTAAAATATTCAGATCTAAAATAAAGGTATTTTAACAATTCTAATGTATAAGATATCATACTTGTCTCTAGTATGAATGTCATATCAATTACAAAATGAGAAGATATCATGAAATTCCAATGTAAAATAATACAGGGAAAAAAAGTTATAAAAAAAAAAAATCAGATTTTTTAAAGGGGGCCATGGCCCCCCTATCCCTTCTATACTCCGTCTGTGCCCACACACCCTTTCACAACATCATCAATATACTTGAAGTCACATGCAATCTTTAGATATGGAAAATAGAACTTCGTAGCGTAGCTAATGGAGAAAAAGTGGCCAACTAAAAGTTGGATCTATTTCTCATTGGTTTCACCGGATCTGTTTTTCATCGGCTCTATTTCTCTCAATCTCTCTCTTTCTCTCATTGTAAACGTCTTCACTCCTCAATCAAAGTTTTTTTTTTTTTTTTTAAATAACTGACTCTAACTCCGGTTTCTATGACAAACCGGACCGGTTTGACAGCAAGTTTTCGGTCATACCCAGCCGGTCCAGTCCGAGTTTCATAACCATGAAAAAAGTTGGTACAAAACGGGGAAAAAGAAAAACTTAGGAAATATGCCGCCGGCCATCTCATGATTGGTTATTGAAGTTAATAACCCTGTACCTTAGTAGCATAAACGTGTCTACGAGCAAAAAGTCGCAGGTTCGATCTTCTAACTAACTAAACCATCAAGTCATTAGTGTGCTTGAAACTTATGCAAAATGTCAATTTCCTTCTTAACTCGGGTTACCTTACAAAATTTTCTCAACTTTCTCTTAATATGAACATCGTTAATCCAATATTTGATGTTAACCAAAATGCTAATTTGAATGTTGATGACATTAGGAAAAATTGTCATGAATGATGATGAGTTGAGACAAGTGGAGATTATAATAGTGAATGTGAAGAATTTAAAAATGATGGAGATGATCCTACATTTAATTATCTTTTTAAAATTTATTATTATTATTTTTTGTTTAATTTTGTTGAGTTACTTTATAATAAACTTATTAGAAATTTTTTATTGTGTATAATAAAATATGAATGTTGATGGATTTAATTTGAATGATTTGGATTTGAAATAAATTTAAATATAACTATTGTTATTTTTTTCCCAACAAGTATTGTTATTAATATATTATTTAATTTAATCATATATTTTTAGTATGTATTTATTGATATTGGTAAAGTTTTACATGTTCTCAATCCAAATTTACGTTCTCAATGTAATACCCGAAGACCCTAACTAACAAAAATGATATATTTGGATAAATATTTCAAGGAGAGTACATTGTCTCTAAATTTGTAATTTGATTATTATAAATTTATGAGTAATTTCTCCTTGAGATTTCATTTAGGGATCATAACATACCCTAAAATAAATATTGAATTTTAGTAAATGAATACTAAAAATACAAAGGTGAATATGTGGTGTCAAATTTTCTAAATCTTATTAGGAATCATAAAATATCCTAATATTATTATAATTAAATATAAACTTAATTATATCATTTTAGCAATAAATCATCAAAGGATGGCAAAATCAATTAGAGAAAATTAGCAACAATTATTGGGCAACTAAATTTGCAATAATTGAGGTATTTTAGTAATTTCGAAATTGATTCATAATTAATTTTAAAATGTCATAATTAAGAATATATCAACTTAATTAATATCCAAAGGATATTTAAAAGCTAAGATTAGCATATAAGGAGATTTTAATCATCAAGATTAATTTAGAAACCTATCAAAAATTGGAAAATAAGACTAATAACCCCTAAAACACTATATTAGCAATATTTAAGTAATGATTAATTAATTTCCCCTTGATTAAGTTAAGTGGCGAAAAATACTAATTAAAAGGGTTAAGAAATTTTATTAATCATTAATCCTAAATCACTAACTAATATCACTATTAGTGTTTAGATTTTTCCAAACCAAATCAAAGGCTTGGATTAAATTTAATAAAGCTAATCTAAAGGCTCAAAATTAGATTTCATAAAGCATAATCCATGTGAAATTAAATCCACCAATGAGGGGATTTCTTCTAGATGATTTAATAAGTATTAAAACCCAAAATTTAAAGAGAAAATAGGGAGTCTTATACGGTCTTGAAAAAAATCTGAATTAGGAATTGAAGTAATTAAATAAAAGATGCTCAAATAAATCAAATCTAGATGTTTTAGGGAACAAATGCACATGGTGTATTAATTGAAGAGTTGAATATTGGGGAGAGAAGGAGAGGGGTCGTGTATTTGCAAGGAAGAAGAGAAGAAAGTTAAATATCTAGATATTAACTCTAAAAATGTCATTATCAAATTAATTGCAAGAGGACTTTGGGGTCATTGATGACATAAGCTTGTGTAATAAAGTGATTAATGTTTAATTAAGTAAATGGTAAGATAAGAACCATTAGGATAAATTCTAGACACAAGTAAATGAACCGATAGAAAATAAATCATATCTTGGAATCCATGAACTAAGTAACAAATATAAGTAGATATTATGAATAAGCAAAATTCAAGCTTGAACATAGTGGTTTCAAAAGTGATTTTGGTAAACTTTTGAGATTCATACTATTGTGAAAAACAAAGTTTGAAAATACCATAAATCAAGTCATAAAATTGTGATTCTAAAAGTATAAGTGAATCCTCAAGGAAAACATCAACTTACACCTAACTAAATTAGGATTTGAGATTGGAAGAAAGATGAAGAGAGTTGAGAGGAGAGAAGGACAATTTGTGAGAGTGTGAGAGAGAGTGGAAAACTTGATTCAATTTGAGTTTGGAATCCACCAATAAGGAGAGCCTAGGAAATGCTATAAATAGGGCCCTTAGCCCTTCATAATTCTTCACCAATTCACAAAGCAAGAACAAGCCTATAGTGGCAGAAATATAGAGAGAAAGTGAGAGTGAGAAGCTTTGGGAAAGAAGAAGCAAAGTTCTAGGTAAGTTCTTCAGCTCTAGCTTTGAGTTTTGTAGCTTAGATATTGTTTTGATTCATAATCTTCTAATTATATTGTTATTTTCGTGTTTTTATAGTTATAATTAGCTTTATTTTGAAAAAATGACAAAGAAGAAGTTATAGCAAATTTTTGGAAGATTATGGTCAAAGTAGCGAAGCTCTGGCGAAATTTTGTCGGTTTGCGACTTCCGGAAGCAACTTCAAAAATGCTGGTATCGTATGTTGAAGATGCTATGCCAAAATTCTGAGAAAATTCATGTTGAAAGAAGATGCTATGCAAGTCATTTTGAGTTTTGTGCTAGGAGATAAAAATGTTCAAAGTTAGGCTATATTTTCTGAAAAATTCTGGGTAGAGCATGGAAATACGAAAACTGGGAATTGTTTATGAAATCTGGGCAAGAACCAATAATTTTTCCTAAAATTAGACATCCTAAGGATTCCGAGGAATTTTATGGATCCTCGTTTGAGTTCTGTGGAATTAGTTATGATTTTTCAAAGTTAGGCGAAAAATCAGCATTTATTGAGTAAATAAGTGTTTTTACGGAAATAAGGTGAAATTAATTGGAAATAATTAATCCAGGGGTAAAATGGTCATTTGAGACTAAGATATTTATTATAATATTAATTGTGAATTAATAGAGACGATATTACCCTTATAGGATATCCGGGATCACTGTTTGATCATCCAAACATACCGAAAAACGTCAACGAAGGTACGTTCGCGACGTACTGTAACACTGACTCTAATGCTTGTGATATGCTTATATATGATTGCTATGTTCCTATACTGAGACTCTGTCTCAATTGTTTTTATACAATCATGAATATACGAGTTATGGTTTTGATAACATGTTGAGAGTTTTCCAAGCGCTGAGTACACGACTGTACATTGTGGCACTGGATTTGATAGTGCAAACTGGGATAACAAACATACTGCAGGGGCTGTGTATTGTTATTGCCTTACATACATTATTATGTATTTCCTACATCTGTTATGGGCTTTTGTAGTGATTTTTGCTAAAATGTTATGAATACCTGTGATACATATATTGTTTACATAAGCATGAGGTTAACCGTTACCTGAAGTCCGATAGGCTTTGGACCTCAGTCTTAATTAATAGTCAGGGAAGAATCATGGAAGGCATCAGTAGTGTAACACCCCAAATTTCGTAGCATAAATTGTGCTGGTGACACGTGGTTTTATAAAAATTCATCAGAGTTTTGAGGTGCTACAGCTTAGCGTTTTGCGGAAACGGAGAGCATGTACTAAAAATTTGAACAATAGGTATAACACTGAGTAACTAATATGAAATACTCAGACATATGATGATGCCTGACGTATACTGTAACATCCCATTTTCAAAAGCAGTATTTTTTTTCATCAGAGTAGAGCATCGGAGCGATTGAGTAACTGATACATATATTTAAAATGCCGTAAGTCTGGCTATTTACAGAAGCGGTACAATAACCGAATGTTTTCAAAAGTAAATAACAACGGAGGAAAGTCTTTAGCCGGATCTCTATGCGGCCTGCTTGCCTTTCTCCTCGGTCCTCGGTGCTCCTGAACCTGATGCTATGTTAAGAGCTGAGGTCCAACGTGCACCGGACCTCAGGTAACGGTTAACCTCATATTTACATATACAACATATGGACTACAGACGTTCACAACATTAACAACACATACACACAACCAATGTAGACACATCGCTCCCAGCATGTTCACACACACACAATGGAGACACATCGCTCCCAGCATTTTCACACATACACAATGCAGACACATCGCTCCCAGCATAATCACACATATCGCTCCCAGCAGTGTGGACATATCGCTCCCAGCAGTATAGATGCATCGCTCCCAGCTTGCATACTTATACACACTAATGTCTATATGCACTCAAGCAACATAACAACTATACTCATACAATACACATAGCACATACATGCATAACATAAACATCAGAGTTAGTGTTACAGTATGCGAACGTACGTATCCCGACACCCAGCAAGCATAATAACAGTACAATGAGCATACCATACACATAGCATATATACGCATACAATAAACATCAGAGTTAGTGTTACAGTACGCGAACGTAAATACAAACAGCAGAGCTATCAGCTACCACATACAATACAAATAGCACATATATGCATACTATAAACATCAGAGTTAGTGTTACAGTACGCGAACATACCACATACAAAATAGACAGTATATGACATACATCAGAGCTATCAGCTACCACATACAATACACATAGCACATATATGCATACAATAAACATCAGAGTTAGTGTTACAGTACGCAAACGTACATAACCTCACATTAGCATACCATACACATAGCACATATATGCATACAATAAACATCAGAGTTAGTGTTACAGTACGCGAACGTATCTTCGTTGACGAAAACAGCACGTTTGGATGAAAACGGTATTTCGACGTAAAAACGCGGTTTGACAAATCTGACGGTGGTTCGTGATTACAGATATCCTATAAGGATAATATCACATTTATAAAGATTTGGCAGCATAACAGGCATTTTAGGTACAAATTACCATTTTGCCCCTGACCCCCTAATCGGCGGAATTTCGTCAGAGCTTCGCTATTTTGACTCTAATCTTCCAAAATTTTGTCATAAATCTTTTCCCAACATATTTTTCGAAATATATATCATACTTAACCCAAAAATATGATATCTACAATATATTGGAAGATTAAAGATCAAAACAACATTTCTACTATAACTACCGAACTAAACACTGAAGCTTAAGACTAGGGATCGAAGAACTTACCTGGGCTTGGCTACAACTTTCTCAGAGCTCTTCCCTCTCTCTAACCTCTCTCTAGGATTCGGTTTTGGGGTGAGAATTATGAAGAGAAGGACTTGCTATTTATAGAAGAAAAATGACACTATTCATGCCTTTTCGGATCGAATCTCGGTTGTTGGATCTTGTTTATTTGCGTGGCATCATCTTGGCCCTTAACACCATTTGGCCGACCTCTTTGGCCCCCAAAGTCAAAAATTGATGTCATGCATGATGTCATCTGATGTCATGCATGATGTCATCTTCAGCCGGTACCGATAAAGTTCCCTGATCGATGTCCGAATTGCGTAACCTTGGAGAAACTCAAAAATACGGCAACTAGGTTTTGAAGTTCTATTCTTTCTCTTTAAAACTACTGGGTTTAACTAAATTTTTGATCTCGTTAAGGGTATTCCGTAGTCTCTTTGAAGATTTTAGGACAGGACACGCCATCGATTACGGAAATGACTTCGATAGAACCAAACACGGACAAAAATTCACTTTGGTTCGTAATATGTTCGACTAAAGAAACCTAATCCATGGTTTGAAAAACACGGTCCGTTGTCTATAAGTCACTTTTAGCACTATCTCGCCTTTTCCTAATTATCCGTACTCTAATTACGTTGTTGGTTTCGAAATGACTTCGAGACCGCTCACTCCGGATAAAATTCCACTTGTTTATAAAAAGTCCGGATGACTTAGACTATATCCCTATATTTTGGTGTAGGATTTTATTTCTATCCATTCTCAAATGTCGTTGGCTCTTTACCGTATATATTATTATTTTAGTCAAAATATCTAGATATTTATTTTTTTTCATTTTATTTTGTATTTATTTTTCTACGCATAAAATATTTTATTATTTATTTATTATTTATTTAATTAATAATTTGAATTTCTCCCCTTAAATTAATTATTTACTAATTAATTTACTTATATCCTAATCTAAACAATTAGCCACTAATTACTTTATTAGTCACTTACTAATTGTTGATAATTTTCATAATTAGGATATATTATTATCTCACAACTATTTTAGTTACATTGGTATTTTATATCCCATGTAAAATATTAAAAATCATGGGGTCACTTATGATCCCCAAAATAATATTTAATTTTACCTCATTATTTTTCAAGGGAAAATTATCCCAAAAATTCCAAAAATTAGAGACAACATACTTTCTAATTTTTAATAAATATTTTACTTTCTCTTAGGATTTATCATAATATTTTTAGGCCATTTAATGCCCTAAGAATACATTTTAGCTCTTTATTCACCCTAATTTCAATAGAATTACCTTAGAAAATAAGGTAATTTTAACTTATTATTTGAAACCACATATTCACCTATTTTCAATAGGTATTATTTATCGAAATATAATATTCCGGATAAATAATTATCCGGGTATTACATATCTTTTTGATATATATATATATTACAAAATCTCCCGAAGGAATTATTCATGTGATACAGTAATAAAAAACTCTATAATTACATTTCTTCTATGTAACTATACCCTTTTCCGCCAAGCCTTAGGTAGACTTGAGACATAGAACCTAACTCAGTTAAATCATCTCATTTGGCCAGGCTGGGTAGGTCTAGTGGAAGTCTCACCGTGCTAAGGGTGATCGATTGATTGAACCACATAGATGACCCTTCTAGTTTAAGCACCAAATGATGTGAAGTAACCTTATTAGATTTATGCCATAAGGTAGGTTACGTGACTTTCTTCCCGCATTTACTTTGACCGGTGCCTTCTCATGGCCCCGTCTATCGACGTCTTTCTATGACTCCATCCACTGGTGCCTCCTCTGGTTCATGACCCTTTCCTGTCTATTAATTCAAGGCGAGGTCAATGCCCATCGGACCTCGGGTAACGGTTAACCTCATGCTTATGTACACAATATATGTATGACGGTTATTCATGACATTTTCACAAAAACTACTACAATGACCCATAACAGATGTAGAAATACATAAATATGTATATAAGGCAATAACAATACACAGCCCCTTGCAATATGTTTGTTATCCCAGTCTTCACACTCTCCGGTGCCACGATGTACAGTCGTGTCCATAGCGCTAGGAAAACTCTCAACGGCGTTAACAATACCATAACCCGTGTATATTCATGATTGCATCAAAAACAATTGAGACGAGTCTCGCAAGAACACAAAGCAATCATATATAAGCATATCACAAGCATCAAAGTCAGTGTTACAGTACGCCGCGAACGTGAAAAGACCCTTTCCTCACAAAAACAATTAATCATGATTGTTTTACAAAATCCCTTTAACAAGTGTTAGTGGAGAAAACTTTTTCTTTTAATATCACACATATCGGGTTCGGGGCACAACACTCGCCCCAAGCACGGAGTCTAGGGCACAAATTCCGCCCACAAACTCGAGTCTAGGGCACAAATCCGCCCACAAACTCGCTACAGAAAATTCTTAACTCTGGGCACAACTAACAAATGGATTAATATGAAGCCCACGAGTTTCACAGTATTAAACTCCACATCATAACATAACAGAAATTAATTTCATCACAAAACATAATTGTGGATCCACCAAAGTCCTCGAGTATTTTTTTTTTTAAATAAGGCCTACGCCTAATGATGAGTTAAACGGTCACTACGAAAATAGTTACCCAAACATAAGATGTGATCCAAAACATGAGGGCCCTAGAATGGCAATATGATAATCGAAACAACATTAACACCAAAAGAGGCCTACAATTTTCGAAACCGCTAAGCCTCGGGTCTGCTTCCCTTGGCCTCTAGTGAAATTAGAGGTCTCTTTGAAAAATATTAACAACAACGGGGTGAGACATAAAGTCCCCGTAACCAAAAATTAATTTATAAAATATGCGGGAAAGGATTGCAAGTCGAGAAGCGGGTTTACTAATAATATTATAATAATTTCAATAATTAGATAATCACAAAAATAACAACGAGGTAAAATGTTTAATACACAATAATACTAACAATTAACCATCCCCACTCTTCCATCCGCTCCTCCTTATTTCCTCGTGGACGTGGATCGGTCCATCGGTGCTAGTAAACCCGGCCAAGGTTAGCTATCACTTCAAGGATCTTGTCCCCTCCCATGCTACCACTTAGGGGTCCAGGGTACAAAATATTTCCCACAAACCCCCACCAATATACCGTAACGGGGAGGTGTACGCCCAAAACACTCGACTCAAATCCGGGCCAGGAATATGAGAGAGCCAATGGGCACAATTTCACCCTCACATCTCTTCCACACAACCCAACATGTCCTCCACAAGGTAACATTAATATGAGCTTCCAAATCATTATTTTTCCAAATTCAACATATCAACCAATTTCATCACAAAAATATTTTCACAATTAATTAGCCCATATACATTATTCCACAACACATACTACTGCCATCACAACAATAACATCAACACTTTCACAATTAATTAGTCCATATACGGTATTCCACAATACATACTATAACCATCACAACAATAACGAGACTCAACATAAATACCCACATATGTATCTTGGTTGAAAAATACACTTTGCTTCATTTGAGATAATTTCATATTCAACATACATATAAATTTCAAAACTCATACAAATAGTAATTATAAAAGTAAGGTTTAGAAAACCTTACGAGGTCCAAAGCAAGCATATAAAATAAATTAACTCCGGTTACCTCAACTCCAAGCTCAAACTTAACTCGAGGGACAAGGTACGCACAACCACCGATCAAGAAAGCTCTACGTTACAAATGTAGATAACAATCAACCTCAAATAATAATAAATAAATTTAACTCCTAAAAATATAATTTCCCTACACCTTTGGTTCTCCTCAACATCCTATCCCAATTAAATATATTTCCTAACTTATGTGAGCACGGTCAATAATTCTTTAAGCCTAAACATAATTAAAATCATGACTTATAATTTTATATGACTCAAAATATATAAATTCGTCAATAAAATATTTTTAATAATAAAAGCCGAAAAGAACAGTTTATTATTTCAAAATTTCGAAATGACAATTAGTACTAGAAATTACGAAATGACATTTTAATCTATTAAAATTCCAATAATACATCTGTTAATTAAAATAAATTATTTATATCAAATTTAATTGGTAAAGACATCCTATAGGATATAAATACTAAACTTATTAAATAGAAAATTTATTTTAAACCCTTACAGTAACCAAATGATAATTTCAAATTGGTTAAAATCAGCTATTGGTCACCCTTTATATAGGTATGACCATCTATTGTTAAAACTCAGAAATATTCTAAAAGTCAGACCCAAAATTTGTTTTTACTAATCAGTGAAGTAACACCCCCATTAGAATAAAAAAAAAAAATGTGAAGAACAATTTTCGTGAAGAAATTTAATTGAAAAGAAGTCGGTTTGGTTACCTAAATTATCGATAGGCTTGCCTTATATGTGGAATAACAGTGACACAGTTGAACGAACTCTGCCAAGCTCCAAAACGTTGAGACTAGAATTTTGCAAACGGAGATGGGCTAATAGTATGGGTATATAATACCCCAGATTGCCTTGTTATCGGGCCTACCACCCACTACAAGCGCATGAAACTACCCATCACTAACAAGTGAAAAAGGCTGATGGAAAGACCAGAGGTGTCGACGGTTTGGGGGGTTTGTGTGAGTATTTTATTGTCATTTTAGTTTTTGTAAACCCACGCTCCCGCCATTAATTTTTGGTGGATGTGTATTTATGCTTTTCATGTCCACATGGCTTTTGGAACAGGTAGCCCACTACAAATAAAAATATATATAAACTTCGCACTATTTCGGTGGGTGTGTATCCATTCTTTTCACACCGACACTCACACTCATCCACCTCATATATAATATATACATCGGATTCCCAACTACATAAGGCCCATTATGAATATTTTTATTTATATTATTATTTTAAATAGAATCCTTGTAAGCTCAACGCATACTAACGCCTCGACATGAAAACCCATAATCAATAAAGTGCTCCCTTTATCTCCTTGAACTATTAAACATACCTATATATATATATATATATATATATTCACACCTCACCACGTCTTAATGCTTGTGTAAACCGAGGCCCGTTTTCTAGTCTTAGTGTTTCACCCTTACATTTTGTATGTGTATACATGAAAAGCGATGATGAGTGGAGCACGAGGATGGAGCACGTTGGGGTGATAAAAAAAACAAATGGGAGGGACTATTTTTTTTTTTTTTAATAAAATGCTTTTATATAATATATGGCAAGGGAGGAAGAGAGACGTGGAACACATATGGCAATGCATGCAAAAGTAAGAACCAACACTATGGCCCACCTCAAAAGTCTAATCCCACACTATTTTCGTCCTCTACCTCCTTATAATATAATCCATTATATTCCCAACTTTATTTGGCTTAACAAAACTCATATATGTACATGCACGTAGAATCTTATTCCATGCAAAACCGAGGGTCCCACTTCCAAGAATATATAAGCATCAATGGACATTTACCTATTATTATTAGGGGATATCATTACTACAGTCTAGATAAAATTCCCTAATGTTCAACAAATAAACTTACAATATTTTCTTAACTCCCACTTTATATTTCTAAGTATTTCTACACCTCAAATTATATAATAAATCACATCCTAAAATATTTAATTACCTTAATAAAAATTGGGATGTTACGAACGTACCTTCGTTGACGGTACTTTCGGTACGTTTTACGAAAAACGGTAATTTTTGACAGCTGTGCAAACAGCAGAACAATAGCGGTACGACAGCGATGTAATTATCTCAGATATCCTATAAGGATAATATTTATCAATATCTAGCAGCATAACATGCATTTTAGGTACAAATTACCATTTTGCCCCTAGTTTGACTAA
Organism: Acacia melanoxylon; assembly: GCA_019022615.1. Taxonomy (NCBI): domain Eukaryota; kingdom Viridiplantae; phylum Streptophyta; class Magnoliopsida; order Fabales; family Fabaceae; genus Acacia; species Acacia melanoxylon. The sequence continues at coordinate 9,746,185 of JAFJYJ010000002.1, forward strand.
TCGGCGAAATTTCGCGGAGCTTCGCTACTTTGACCCTATCTCTCCGAATTTTGACATATCTCTTTTCCCAATATATTTTCAAAATAAATATCATATCTACTCCTAAAACATGATATCAAACTATTTTGAAAATTTAGAGATATATCTAGCAATTCTACTATATCTACCGAAAGATCTACCAAAGCTAAAGACCAGGGACCGAAGAACTTACCCAGGACTCCGCTAGACTTTCTTCGGGCTCCTCGTTCTCTCTAACCTCTCTCTTGTTTTCATTTTTGGGGTGAAGAAATGAGAGGAGAAGGCTTGCTATTTATAGCAAAAATCCTGACACTATTCATCACTTTATCAGATTGGATCTCGGCCGTCGGATCGCAATTTGACACGTGGCACTCATCCTTGCCCTTCATGCCTTGGCCGACATCATCCTTCTAGAAGAAGATGATGTCACAAGCTCCTACTTTATGGCGTGCGATAAAGTTCCCGGTTCGGTCTTCAAATCGCGCAATCTTAACGAAACTTAAAAATCCGGAACACAAAGACTTTCGAAGCTCTATTCTTGCTCTTTAAAACTACTTGGGTTAACTAAATTTTTGATCTCATTCAGGGTATTCCGTTGCCTGTTGAATATTTTCGAACAGACGCCAACGGTTACGGAAATAAATTCCGGAAGTGCCGTTTTACGGATAATAGTTGGTTCGTAATATGTCGACCTAAGGAAACTAGTTCACGGTTTGTCACAACTATTTCGTTTTCTATAGGTTCTCATTTTGACTATACGTCATTTTCCCTTAAAACCCGTATCCTAAGTACACGATTGGTTTCAGAAATGACTTCTGAGACAGCTCACTCCGGGATAAAATTTCACTGGTTTTTAAAAGGTCCAGATGTTAAAGACTTAATTCCTATATTTTAAGGTAGGATTTTATTTCTACCCGTTCTCAAATGTCCTGTTGGCTCTTTACCGAATATAATATTATTTAATTATAAATATCTAGATATTATTTGAAATATCCATAACCCTTTTCACACTATACTTAATTAATTTTATTATTATTTTAATTAATAATTTCGGCCCCCCTTAATATATTATTATATTTATTTTCCTAATTAATTTACTTAATATCTTAACTTAAGTAATTAGCCATTAATTACTTAATTAGTCATTTACCAATTGTTGATAATTTTATTATTTAGGATAAATTATTATCTCACAACTATTTTAATTACATTGGTATTTTATATCCCATGTAAAATATTAAAAATCATGGGGCCAAAAAGGGCTCATTAAAATAATATTAAATTTTCCCTTTATTATTTCCAAGAAAATAATTTATTAAATTGCTAAAATTAAGGACAATACTTTCCCTAATTTTTAATATTTATTTCACTGCCATTTAAGATTTATCATAATATTTTGGTCATTTTATGCCCTAAAAATACATTTTTGGGAGTTTTAGTTCTTTATTTCAGAGACTTTTACCTAAGAAATAAGATAATTTTGCTCAATAGTTGAGACCACATATTCGCCTATTTAAATAGGTAATATTGACTCAAAGGAAATATTTAAAATAAATAATTATCCGGTATTAAATATCCGGGTATTACGGGTAGATGGAACCATAAAAAGACGCCGAGGGACGGAGCCGTAAGGAGGCACCGGTCAAAGTAAAAGAGGAATAACAAAACCTACGTTATAGCATGAATCTAATAAGGTTACTTCATATCATTTGGTGCTTAAACTAGAAAGGGTCGTCTATGTGGTTCGATCGATCGATCCTTAGTAAATACTTGGGGAGACTTCCACTAGACCTTACCCGACGACCAAATGAGATGATTTAAGCGAGTTAGGTTCTATGCCCCAAGTCTACTCAAGGCTTGGTTGAAGAGGGTATAGTTACATGTAAGAATTGTAATTATAAAATTTTGTATTCTTGTATCACATGAACAATCCTTCGGGAAATTTATAATATATCGGTATACGTCGAGGCATCAAAGCATATGTCTGAGTATTTTTTTTTACTCATTTTTAAACTCGTTGTTCAAATTTTTAGTACATGCTCCCCGTTTCGCAACACGTTAAGGCGTAGCACCTCAAAACTCGATGAATTTTTATAAAACCACGTGTCAAGAACACGATTTATCTTTACGGAATTTGGGGTGTTACACTCAACCTCAATCCAAATTTACGTACATTCCTAGTCCATCAAAAATATTGACAACAATTGCCAATCTGCTTAGATTATTTATGGTACATTTCTATATATATTATTTAATAAATTTAGTATTCAAATCATTTTAAAAGTTGTAATATAAATTTGGTAAGATAGTTGTAGACGTTATCAATTTTAAATGCTGTGCATGATTAAGCTAATGATGGGAATATCCAGAGAACAATTCTGTTAGGTATATTAAGTGTCATTCAACTTCCAAGATGGACACATAAAGAAGACAAATAAAAGATTTTATTTAAAAGGGGGCTTCCAATTAAGTCATTTTTTTTCCAAAATCGTTAAGTGCAAAATTGCCCAAAAAATACTTTAAGGTAGTGGATGCGCATGAAAAATATTTTAGAGCGTTGTATGCACCACAAAATACTTTAGAGCACTGGATGCAACTAAAAAACTATATTTGATTGGTGGATGCACCTTAACCCTATAATAAAGTGGTAATTATTTTGTAAAGAATTGACAAGTTTATTGTAGAAATTATTCATAGATGCTTCAATGAAATTTATAAAGTGTTTTACATTAGGAAACATGAAAAATTTCTAAATGATATCTTATATTAAAAGCTAAAGGAAGTTGGTTATAAAGTTAGTACAAAAGGGGGAAAAAGAAAAGAAAACTTAGGAAAGAGGCTGATCCTTTTCTTACTGGTTAACGGGTCAATAACCTTATAGTCTAACAGCATAAAAGTTACTCTATAAGTGAGAAGTCACTGTTTCAATTTTATAACCATCAAGTCCACGCCCTTCTAATTTGAAAAAAAAAAAAACAAAAAACAAAAGATGGGTTCACGATCGAGCAAAGCATTCTAAAACTTATATCTATAAGCTAAAACGGTAGAAGGTAAAACTAAAGGGTTTTGAATTAAAAATACAAATATTAGGTGTACTATATTATGTACTTAATATAGGAGTTAGATAATAAATTTGTGAATATTAAAAAAATTGGTCACTTTAGTTATGTGTAATAAAAAAGTGCTGATTTTCTTAAAACACCCTCCTAAATAATGTGCATCAAAACTACCTGTGGATAAAAATACATTAATATGTGCAATCAATTGAGACACTTTAAAGCTAAAATTATAAATTATGAGACATAATGGATTGATATTTTATATTTATGACTAAAGTAAACCTCATTCTTAGCTCAATTAATAAAGTTCTTGACATTACATCACCAATCTATACGCTCTTATTGATTCTGTCAAATTGGATCATTTATCGCCCCTTAGACGACATTGAAATTCTTACAAAAACAAATACTCTATTAATGCCACGTACACTTTAATTCTATTGTTTTTTTTAATAAAATCATTTTGAACAATTTTTATCATATTTTTCCTATACAATTTTAGCAGTGATAGTTTTGAATTGATACATGAATTATAGAGCACGTCATAGGATGATGGTATATGAAATTATGAAGCTTAAGATGACACGTAAGTCGTTTATTTATAATATAAAGCATTGTTCATATATGAATGAGGGATTATATGAAATTAATAAGGTAATTGAAGAGCAAAATTTAAATAAGGGCATTTTAGGAAAATGAGTAAAATTAACTAATTTAACTCCTATCCTTAATCCCTCTATAATCAATTAAATATGTCATATAATTACAATCGGAATAATACTATATATAGTGCCTAGACAGGCTTCAACGGCTTAACCTATGACTCCGATGTTCAGTAACAATTGAAACATGCTTATTTGCAGAAACTAAGGATAAGCTCAGAAACTGTATAAGATAATTATACTTTACTTATGCTTTTTAAATTAATACAAGTAGGCAGCTTGACACATTGTTTTTCAGCAACGGCTTTCTTAATTTTGTAGCAACTTACTTATAATATATATTTATTGATTTGTTGATCTATAAATTGCTGTAAATGTCTTTTCACCTCATTTAGCGCAAGTTTCATTCACAAATCAATACTACTACATACTAGATAGAATAGAATAATATATATATATTTGAGTACTAAATGGTAGCCAAGGAACATCCAATGATCCACCGGGCAAAAGTGTGATCACATAAAGAGGATCCTAAGTTTTTAAAAGGACCATTTAGATATAATAATGCACTCTGATGTATTCATATACACACAAACAAACACACACGACAGAAGTGAGATATCTATGATCATGTGGAAGAGACGAGTTCAATTTGAGAGGAAGAGCCCAATGGCTTCGGGGAATAACAGTCGATGTTGGAGCCATAGCAGCTTACACCCAAGATGTCGCAGTACTTCTTGTAAAATCCAATGCGATCTGCAACCCTCTTGTCAGGACCAACCCCACACTCCCCTCCGTTCATGATGGAGAAGAATACTTTCAGAATCATTTTTCTTCTTCTTTTATTAGAATCTCATCCTCAGAGTAAAAAATGAATAATTCGGATTTAATATTTTCTGGAACTATTATTACATTGTTTTATAATTTATTTATTTTTTAATTTTTTTTGTATTGCAATTATGAAATGTGTGGATATGACTTTAATAATTTTATTGACATTATGACATTATGAAATGTGTGGATAAGATTGTGTAAATACAAATCAAATTTTGTTGCTTTTGCTTATAAAGAAAGATAAAGAGAAACGATATTCAACATATGTTTATATATAAAACGAAGGGTGCATCAATTAGAACTAAAACTAGAATTATCCTTTTATGTAATGTAAAAGTGTGGATAATGAAAATATGAAGGCATATTGATTTAAGGATTAAGAGGCAACGTTATCCCGAAAATGTTAAAAGGAGAGCAATTTTGTTCTGGCCTTTATCCTAGTTAATTTTGACCATTAGTTCACAAAAGATATTGAGCTGATAGTTCACATCTCAACCATATCATTTTTGTTAAGGTTCAAATTTGCTCCAGAAGTTTATGTGCCATATACTTCATTTTTTCAAAGTTAGGTTTAAAACTTCGGGACAAATTTACACCTTAATAAAAATAACATGTTGACATGTAGACTATCAACTCAACATATTTAACCAACTAATAGTAAAAAATAAATGGAAGTTCATGTGCTATCTACTTCATTTTTTTTTCAAAGTTAGATTTAAAACTTATGGGGCAAATTTGCACCTTGAAATGACATGATATATATGTAGGCTGTCAACTCAGCATATTTAACAAATTAACGGTCAAAATTAATTGGAATAACGGCTAGGGCAAAATTGCTCTATTTTTTACACTTTCATGGTAAAATTGCCCCTAGAAAAACTTGCGTAAAATTGCTTCTTAACCCTTGATTTAAATATGACATTAGAGAAATGAAAGTTAAAATTTTAAAAAGTTATCGTATATATTTTATTAAGGTATATTGATCTGATTGTGAATTGCCTTTTGTAGAAAAGGCTTGTGCCAAGTAGCCGTTCGAAGCAGTGAGCAACTGAAACATGGGTTATAACCGTCGAGAAAGCTTCTAACTTTTTTCAGTAAAAACAAAATTCAGCTGTTCCCAACTTTCTTTACTAACTTCACTTTGAAATTTGAGAGCTCCAGGCTATAATGAGGGAGGCTTTTGCATCAAACTTTTGTTCGTGTGAGGAAGAAATAGCTTCACCTTTTTTACTTCATCAAGATACATCCATGGAGGCAAGACTGAGGCTTACCTTCAAGAGTTCTTTTGCAACTTTCTTACTTCTAATCTTTGTTAACAAAATTCTTCACCTTGCTTCCTTCTTCATTACACTATTCGAAATTAATGGGGTAGGAATTTTTATTATTTATCGAGGTTAGAGAGAGATAATCACTCCCTCTAATCCTTAATGTAGGACCTAAATAAATAGTTAGTGTTGTCCTAATTGTAAGATAAATTCCACATTGTTACCCATTTTTTCTCAAATTAACTATATTGATATTCACTCAACAATAATCAAGTTTCAAGAAGAAGAGAGAGGAAGTGAATTAAGGAAAATGATTAAGGTGTTTTACAAAAAATATATCGTATTAACTTATTAATTAACTAACATCATTAATATACTTAAATTAGTTAGCTAAGTCTTACATTATGGAATAAAAAAGAGTATTTTTCAATGTTAAAATTATTATTAAATTTAAAAAATGTTAGTGTTGTACGTTGAAAACTCCACCAATAATCTTGTACCTTAATGGCAAGAAACCTCCCACTTAACTGCCTCATGCCCCTAATGTCTACATCTCTATTTAAAAAACCTTGACTGTGAGCTAACATGCAACCAAGTCATCTCAGGTTATCAGTGTTTGATCTAATTAAAAACAAAAAACTCGATTTTTTTTTTTTGCTCAAAGGGGGATTTACTTCTATTACCAACATTGAAGTGCAACAACAGGTACATAAAAAGAACAGCATAAAGCTAGAGGAACAAGCAGCAGAATACAACCGCAAACAGTGAACACAGCGAAGCATAATTAGCAAAGCTAAAGGAAATTAACAAGAAACCAACAAGATACGAAAATAACAACATTAATCTCCAACGCTATCGGGGCCCGAGAGTGAGAGTCATTGTCCACATCAATATTGGCTTCCTGAATATCTAAGGTTAGAAGAGACACCAAAGGGAGTGTTAGTTGCAAAACTCATCCGAAGGGATACACCCCCTTATAAGCAAATGCTGCAAGAAGATCAGCAACACGATTACCCCTTCTAGGAGTAAAAGAGGCAGAAAAACCATAATGTCATGTAAAATACCTCTACACTTCCAATCAAATAGATCAGGGGACTTGGCATCAACACGGGGAGAGAAGAGGAAGCGTCGGTTTCAAACACAATCTTATCATGTCCAAGGTCCATGGCTAACATCAAGGCTCTTTTAAGAGCTAGGGCCTCAGTCATAAAAGCAGAGATAGATTTAACCTTGTCCACAAAGCCCCATCTAAAATGCCCTAGGTTATCTCGACATACCACTCCTATTGTAGCCATCTCCTTTTCAGATTTAAATGCCCCATCCACATTAATTTTTAAAAACCCTGGATCAGGTGGACACCAATTAACCGTGGGAGCAGTATTTCCATTAGACTCATTAGATTCGGTCTGTGTATTATCCAAACAGGACCAGAAATCAAGATTATTCCTTCTAGCCAGTTCAAGGACCGCCAAGGGATTTGGATCAATATGATTAAACACTTTTCCATTTCTTTGTTTCCACATGAACCATAAAATCCAGCAAATCAGTGATATATCTTGAGAGATCAAGGAACGCGTACCTGAAACCCTAAGCCACCAATCTTTGAAATTGAGGACATCAGTAGAGACAAATCTGGCTCCCAATGGACTACCAAACCAAACACACCTAGTCCAAGGGCATTGAAAGAATAAATGCTCCAGGTTTTCCTCGGCCTGATCACAAATAGGGCACATTCTCGTTCGTGAACGCTTTCTACTGAAAAGGGCAGCATTAGTGGCCAAAGCATTATGGAGGAGATGCCACACGAATTGTTGCACACAGGGTATTGTCTTAATTTTCCAAATGGATTTCCAACAAGCTGGAGATATAACAATAGAAGACCCGGCCCTGTTGAAATCCACTGAGTACATGCTCTTCTTGTTATGATAGCCCAATTTAACTGAGTACACACCATTACTTGCATTAATCCAGACTAACTTGTCATCCAATCCATTGTTGGGTATGGGAATACTCAAGATGGCGTTGGTGACCTCTTGCGGCAAGTAATGAGAGATTGGAGCAAAATTCCACCTGCCATCAGCAATAAGATCACTGACCCTTCCATACAAAACAAAGGGATCAACACGTGTTGCGGTTTCTCCGGAAATTAACACTAGGTACCCACTTATCCCCCGTATCCCGATATCATTACACGAGCCCACATCCCATCGAAGATCCTTCTTAAGGAATTCCCTTCCATCAATAATACTAGACCAACACCAGGAAGCCTTATAGCCTTTTTTTGCTTCAATAAACTCATCCTTTGGGAAATATACACTTCTAAGGACTTTGGCCCATAAGTCATTAGGCCTTTGCATTAATCTCCAAGCCGTTTTAGCCAAGAGAGCTTCGTTCATAATGATCAAATCTAGAAAGCCCATGCTGCCTTCATTTTTCCCCACGGTAAGAGAATCCCATGACTTCCAATGTGTCCTACTACCAAAAGCACTTCCATCCCAATAAAAATTAGCAATAAGACTATGAATCTCCTTACAAGTCTTAACAAGAAAACTGAAGCAGTTCATAGGGTAAATAGGAATAGCCTGGATAACAGCTTTAATCATAGTCTCTCGCCCAGAGAAGGATAGAAGAGATGGACTGACTCTCGGAGTTTGCTAATAACACGCTCTCTAATATAAGCCAATGCCTGGTGCTTGGTTTTACCCCAAATGCTTGGAATACCAAGGTATTTACCAGGATCCACAGAAGCTTGGATACCCAATATACTACCAACCATATCCTTAGTAGACTCTGGCGTGTTTGCTGAAAAGACAATACTCGACTTATCAAGGTTGATAGTCTGACCTGAAGCCCCACAATACAGAGACATGATCTTGACCAATTGAATACAATCCTCCCAACAAGCATTCATATAAATGAGAGAATCATCCGCAAAGAAGCTATGTGTCAACACTGGGCAGCCACGACTTAATTTAATCCCCTTAAGAAGTCTACCTTCTTGGCTTTTACCAATCATAAGCGAGAAAACGTCCGCCACAAGGATGAATAGGTATGGCGAGAGAGGATCCCCTTGGTGTAATCCTACACGGAGAGAAGGAGTTAACACTCTCACTTTGAGATAAACAAATATTCGGCTTCACCGGTGCACACACTTCATAATGAGAGAGACCCATTCGCACGAAACCAAACCTAAGCAACACCTTCTCTAGAAAGGCCCATTCAATCCGGTCATAGACCTTACTCATATCCATCTTGAGTGCAAATTCATATTTACCCCCAACCCTCTTCAGTCTCAGGTAATGGTACACTTCATGAGCAATAATGATATTATCCTGTATACATCGGCCCGGGACAAAGGCACCTTGGTTTTGGGAGATACAAGAGTCAATCAGAGGTCTTAACCTATTGGACATCAATTTAGATATAATCTTGTAGGAAAAATTGCACAAGCCAATAGGGTGGAAATGAGACACATGTTCAGGCCTGTCAAGTTTAGGAATTAATGTAATATTCGTTTCATTAATAGCATCCAAAGAAAGGCCACCAGCAAAGAACTGCTCGACCATAGTGCAAACTAACTCACCAATTTCAGACCAAGAATGATGATAGAACATACCAGAGAAACCGTATGGACCGGGTACTCTCGAGTCGCCAAGGCCAAAGGCCGCCTGCTTAATTTCTTCCCTCGTAAGAGGTCCCAGGAGGGTTTGGTTCATCTCAGGCGTAATTTTACTATCAATATAATCAGCAAGCAGAGTCCATATCCGTCGGATTAGATGAAAGAAGAGATTCGAAAAAACTCGAAATGTTACCAACAATCTCTTTCTCAAACAACCGATTACCCCCATCATCCTTGATGCTTGAAATCTTGTTACGTTGCCTCCTTTTAATAGTTGCCATATGAAAAAACCGAGAGTTCTTATCCCCTACTGTAAGCCAATTAACCCGAGACCGTTGCCACCAATTTTTTTCCTCAATTTCAAAAAGACGATCCAAGTCATGTTTAGTGGATATAACATGAGTAGACTCGAAATTGAGTTCACTGTTGAGATAGAATAGCAAGCTTAGATTTCAATGAAGATCGCCTTAATGTTGTTAGGGAAGGCCTTACTGCTCTATTTTAATAGATCATTCTTACATCTATCCAATTTGCAGACAAAATCCACACAAGTCGAATGAGTGGCTTCAGTTACCAGGTTCCAGCTTCTCTTAATTACCTGACAAAATCCTTATGGGTGATCCAAGAGGATTCAAATCGAAAGGACCTATTTGTGCGCCTAGCCCCAGGATGGCATTTAATAAACAGTAAATGATGGTCTGAACCAGCGGGTTCAACATTAAAAACTTGCAGATTTGGAACTTTTCCTTCAGCAAAATATTACCCAGAGCTCTGTCCAGGCGCTCCCTAATAGTGTCAGGTTCAAATCTATTGTTACACCATGTAAAGAGGTCCCTATTGAAGCCCAAATCATCCAATTCACAATCAGCCAAAAGACATTGAAAATTAAGAATCTTCCTCCATGGCCTAGGCTTCCCCCCACTTTTTTCAGAATGTGATAAAATATCATTGAAATCTCCTAAACTCTGACCATGGTTCGTTAATACCTCTTTGCCTATTCCTTTTACCTCTTGCCAACATAAAATCCTCTTATCTTCAACATGAGGGCCATAGATGAAGGAGATGTGGGAAGGCGTATCAAAATCAACAGAAGCAACTTGAGCATGGATAATATTAGCAGAGGAGGATAAGATGTTTACCGTTATATTAGTAGACCACCAGAGAGCCAGCCCCCCACTAAGGCCAACCGGATCAACTAGCCACTCTTCCTCAAGACCACAACGCCTTCTCAACTTTCTCATGTATCTAGCCTTCTGCTTGGTTTCCATTAAGAACACAATATGAGGTTTTTTCCGGAAGCACTCTTCCTTTAAATTCCTGGCTGTCAAGGCAACCCCAAGACCTTGACAATTCCAGGCTAAAATATTCATGGCGAACCGGTGGTTGGTCCCATCCAACCACCGGCGTTTTGAGAAGGAAAAATAGCCTGAGGAATGATAGTATCACCATCTCCAGTAATCCAACTGGTTGGAAGATTAATTTCATTTGCACCTGAGACATCAACCATAAAGGCCGAGCTTTGGACGCCTTATCTGGGATTTGTTTCCAGTGGGTTGAGCCTGCGGGGGCGAAGGCCGAGACTGGATAGCCTCATCAAAGCATAATCTTCATTGATGTTTAAAAAGCTCGAGATTTAACTCCGTATCACATGGCCTTTTAATATGGCATTTATTTAGGGAGATTGCTACAGACGAAACGGGCGAAAGACCAATACCGTTACAACTGGGATCGAGAATGTGCTCCAATTCACCAGGGAACTCCACTCGGTATAAAACCTCAGCCTTTTCACTTGGTGTACTTTCAAAAATAACACACTTTGGGCCCATTACGTTGGATAAAGCCAATTTAGAATCATCAACTTCATGTATGGCCCACTTTGGCCCATATGTTTGACTTGCAGCTTGAACATCACGTAATGATACCACCTGCTGCACTTTAACACACTTTTGGCTATTGGATAAAGCCATATGAGAATCACCAACATGTGTGGCCCACTTTGACTCATCTAGTTGACTTGCATCATGAACATCACATGAAGATTGAACCTGCTGCACTTTAACAACCTTTTCCTAACCATTCTGGACAACAGCTGCCATACCATCCGCCAAATCCGTCTGCTGCACTCCAATCTCCTTGGAGACAATTTCGTCATTCTTTAGTGGCTCCTTAGAGGCCAAGCTTTCCCCCGCCGAAAGTCCATGCCATGGCCCCATCCTTTGACAATGCACAATTTCATTACCAACTATTGTTGGGATTGACACTTTTCAAAACTAGGCCCCACCTGGTCTCCCGTCAATTTTGTTGGCCACCTCCTCGCCTGCGTTTCCTTTCCAGGTGACCAACTCCGGTGTGGTGTAAAGTTTGAATCTTTCTTCTCGAAAAAGCTGGCTTCACACCAGTCCTTCATACACACCTGAACAACATCCTCGATGGTCCTCACACTTGGCGTACTGAGCCAACTACCAAATGAATTTACTTGTCCATCGTCTTCCTTCCGAGCATGGGAGTCCTTACAACCTCTAGTCATGCCCAATCGCGCAAGTATGACGGAAGGTCAGCAAATGCTCATACCGAACGGAGACCTAGGCGGGATCCTTCTTCGCACGAGGGACCCGAAACAGGCAACCAAAGGCTCACCGAGTTGCACCGGCGACCTAATCCGATGAAGCTTCTTTCCATTCTTCCCCCACCATCGGTCTTTCAATCAAGGCGAGTTCTTCCCTCGAGTCACCAAGGGTTATAGCATTGCTATCGTTGAAAGCTTTAAGAGGGACACCATGGAATTGAATCCAGAATGGAGCCACATCAAACTTGACGTCCTTGAGGACCATATGGTCTTCCCACACCTGGAGGTTGAGCAGAAAGCCTTGGATCGACCACGGCCGCCCCTTCAAAATACGACCATATTCCCTTTTGTCATGGAAGCGAAAAAGGAAGACGAGTAGATTATTATCAAGTTCATGGATCTCTAGGTCGTCACCCAGGTTCCAACCTTTCCTAATCATGGAAATGACAGTAGGGACATTTAATCTCTTGCACGTGAGAATCTTTCCAACCCAGTACCGCCATAACTAGTAACTTCATTATCCGGAAGAACCACTTGCTTAGGAACCCTAACACCACTACTACTACCACCAATACTACAATCACCTTCCTCCATTCCTCCAAACTACTAGAAAGGGATGTGCAATACAGGAACTAAAAGACACTCAGAAAAGAAAGAAAGGAAGAAGAGGAGGTAGTCGCCGTTAGGGGAAACGTCGACCTGAAAAGGCTCACCAAGAAACCACCTGCACTCCCGAGGTGAGAGAGAGAGCGCTCACAGGGGAGCAAACCGATGTTCAGGACTATTCCGTATAAGTGAGTACCAATTCAAACAAAAAACTCGATTGACCCCACTTACAATGTGATCTTACATGCAACTAAGTTACAAGGACATTGTTAACTATTTTTCAAACACCGACACAAAATTGGATTTAAACGGAAGCTAGTGAATTAACAATTTCATTATAACAAACTGGCAACTATTGTTTGTTTGTTTTTTTTTCCAAAATTGAAAAGTTCATTTCAGAAATTATTTATAAATGATTTACTAAATTGTCTTATATCAAGGATCAAATAAAATTTCTCTAGAAAGTATTTACTGGGTACTCTAGTCAAGTTTATGAAAATAGCTTTCATGTTTTTTTTTCCCGCCAACAAAGGAACTAATAGAATTAAAATCAAATAAGTTTCAGTGTCTCATAAGTAGAAATAAAACAACCAAAACAAGTAGATTGAACTAAATGAGAAAATAACCGCCTAACAAACAAACTAGAAAAACAAGTATTTAAAAGTTCTTCAATACAATAACATAAGAACACAGATAAAAGATCTTCCACACCATACGCCAAATAGACCTGTAGATGAGACAGGTTGAAATACCCAAACTAATGGTAAGACCCTTCCAATTAAGCTTTGGTAATCAACCGGCTACTAAATCTGCTTCTATGGGAACACATCTGCAAGAATGGTTTCTAATCAAATTCCTCTAAACAAGGATGTACTCAAAGAGAGCAACATTCATCATATTATCAGAGAAAGCAATAAGAAAAGGAAACACAACTTGAGCCCAAGGATGAACAATAATGCCCATACACATTGAACAGACACATGTCTAGCCTAACAATGAACAGTGTTAGATCAACACACTGAACATGTACATATTTAGCCAATGATGAACATCGCATATGGACATACTAAACAGGCCCAAATTGATGTTTCTAAAATGTCTATCTATAGCACATTCCTTAGACACTTGACCAACAAAATACTATACCTCCCTTTCACACATAGATACCTACAACAAGGATAACCAATTTTTGAAGAGGTCTCAAAAACCCTGTTTTTGGGGTTTAGATAAGCCATTCCTATTCTTCCACCCCTAAATACCTTCCATACCAATTCTAAAAGGATAGTGACACCTTGGTTAAGATAAATTGACTTATAATGCACACTGACTAGCTAGTGAAGAAATACAATGAACCCTCCAATCATATGAGCCTATCCAATCCGCACCAGGTGACAAACCTTCTGAACAGTCATCAGAGTTTAACATAGAGAATCCAATACCAAGAGGAACTATCCTACCAATCTCAAATCTCAATCTCAATCTCAAAGGACATTAGTAGGAAAAGATTGAAACTTTAGCAAGCCACTAACCTCAGGATCCAAGGATCGCAAGTTTGGTACCTTCGAACGCATCTGCTCCGTTGCCTTTGGTTTCCTCAGAACGACTGAAAAGCCCCAACTTCCACTTATGAATTGATTCTTCAGCACCTTACATTCCTCTGAGATTCGTGGAAGTACCCACCGAAGATCATCATTGGAGATTGAAAGCATCTGCTTCAAACCGTACCTCACCTTCGAAGGCCATGGGTGTCTTCATCGGAGGGCTTCTCAGGGGATTGAAGCTTGAACGCCACCTCGCTTCCATCCTCACTGAACATTTAAATCAATTTAGGGGAGAAGGAGGAAGCTTTAATGGTTTAGGAAAGCTTCAATAATGATTACGTTGCAATATATTTGGTACAAGTTTCGGGCATTTTTGTTACAGAGCTATTTGCTTCTCATTAATGCACCAGAAACATGGAATATTCATAGAGGTGGCAAATAGGTTTGTGTTTCCCGTTGAAGATGAAGTTGATGTGATTACTATAATTTTAAACAAGGCAGTGGACTCAACCAGCAAATTGTTAAAAATGCTATACATATTTTTCCATGAGAATTATGTAGAGGGGAAGAAATGGGAAATACTATTCATAAGTTGAAAATAATGTGGCTTTAGTGTTAGTTTCATTTATATATTAGAAAGAACTAGATTATAATTGCCTCACCTAGAATAAGATTTTTTATAATAAAAAAATGCAAATTAAATGGGGAAATTTTCAGTAAAAGAACTTTAAAAATACTAAAAAAACAAAAACGTGTTTATGATATTTATAATATCAGAGGAGTGTTAAGCTTAATTTATCCTTTTTAAAATTAATAGAAAATGACAAAAATATCTTCACACGTTTTTTTTTTTAAAAAAATAAAGCATTAACCCCCACCAACGGCAAAAACTTTTGTTAGAAAATGACAAGTCAACCACATCATTTTTTGTTAAAGTTCAAATTCTGCTACGGAAGTTGATGTGTCATCCGCTTCATTTTGCAAAGTTAGATTTAAAACTTTCAGGGCAAATTTGTATCTTAACAAAAATGACACATAGACTATCAGCTCATCATATTTGACTAATTAATAGTCTAAATTAACTGGAAGTTCTTGTATCATCTACTTCATTTTTTTCAAAGTTAGGTTTAAAATGTCCAGGGCAAATTTTCATCTTAACAAAAATGACGTGGTTGACATGTAGACTATCAGTTAAGCATATTTGACAAACTAACCGTCAAAATTAACTAGGATAATAGTCGAGGGTAAAATTACTCCCTTTTTGACACGTAAAATTGCCCTAAAAAACTTCCCGAAAAAAATTACCCCTTAACCCTCGATTTAAATATGACATCAGAGAAATGAAATTTAAAATTTAAAAAGTTAAGCCATCCAAGAAAGCAGTCACACTATTCAAAAGCTTCGTACATATTTTATTGATTTTTTAAGTTATATTGATCTGATTGTGAATTGCCTTTTGTAGAAAAGGCTTGTGCAAAGTAGCCGTTCAAAGCAGTGAACAACTGAAACATGGTTTATAACTTTGAGAAAAAAAGAAAAAGAAAAAGAAAACATGGTTTATAACCGAGGAGGAAGCTTCTGACTTTTTCCAGTAAGAACAAAATTAAGCTGTTCCCAACTTTGTTTATTAACTTTACTTTGAAATTTGAGAGCTTCAGGCTATAATGAGGGAGGCTTTTGCAGCAAACCTTTTGTTCGTGTGAGGAAGAAATAGCTTCACCTTTTTTACTTCATCAAGATATATCCATGGAGGCAAGACTGAGGCTTAGCTTCAAGAATTCTTTTGCAACTTTCTTACTTCTAATCTTCGTTAACAAAATTCTTCTCCTTGCTTCCTCCTTCATTACTACTAGAAAATACTAAAATTGCGACGGAATTTTATGAAGGAAAAAATTCCATCGTAAATTGCTACCATAAAATTCCGTCGTAAATTACTACGGAAAATGAATTCTGTCACAAAAGTTTATGATGAAATTCATTTTCCTTCAGAAAATTTTGCGACCGAAATGATTTTTCGTTGCAAATTTCGACGGAAAAGAAAATCCGTCGCAAAACTTTCCCCTCCAAAAATTTTGCAGCTCCCTCCATTATTTTTAGGGTCCTTTTTTAGCTTCCTCCCCTTTCCTTCGTTCGACGGCTCCCCCAACAAACCCCACCACACCCCGACTCTTCCTTCGTTCACGGCTCCCCAACAAACCCCAACCTTCGAATCTCGACTTCTCTATGATCTAAGCTACCTCGACATGTCCTCCCAAAACCCCAAGCTTCACCTTCTCTCAGATCGGGCTGCTCCCAAAAAGACAAGCTTCACCTTCTCCGGCTTCCGCATGCTTCTCAAACTTCAATCTACCACACCACCGCGATTATCAAGCCAACAAACTGAATGATGCAGGAGATCTGCTTATCAAGCACAAGAACCACCAATTTCTGAACGTTTCTTCTGTCCCCAGTGATTGAACGATGCAAGAGACTGCTCATCAAGAGGTGAGTTCGGCCTTTAATCCCTACCTTCTTATTTGCCTCGTGATTAATGAACGCTTTTGTTTTTTGGGCATTTAACCATTGTGCCTTCTGGATATTCTAGATGGCA
Organism: Acacia melanoxylon; assembly: GCA_019022615.1. Classification (NCBI taxonomy): domain Eukaryota; kingdom Viridiplantae; phylum Streptophyta; class Magnoliopsida; order Fabales; family Fabaceae; genus Acacia; species Acacia melanoxylon. The sequence continues at coordinate 9,762,945 of JAFJYJ010000002.1, forward strand.
CTTATTGCCCGAATACAAGACCCCTACATCGTGAAATTTAAATTTAAGGAGGTTTGGGTCGAGAAGGTGAGGATACCCCTAAGTTCATTTTTAGTATGGTCGTAGTCTAAGGGTATGTTTGGTTTGAGGTAAGGGGAGGGAAGGGGAGGGGAGGGGAGAGAAAAAAAATGAGGGGGAGAGAAAAGTGTACAAAAATTTAATGTAGTGGGGCCCACAAAATTTCCCTCCCATTACTTTTTTTCTTTCCCCTCCCCTCCCCTTCCCTCCCACTCCCTCAAACCATGCACACCCTAAGTTTCTTGCAGTTACTTGTTATAATTCACCATTTGCTTCAAACTAGAAATCAATCTGTCATGACTAGTCTTGTTTTAACTAGGCACATTTTACTTGTAATGTATGGTTGCTATGTCTGCATTGTCACTGTATACTGTGAAGGTCGAGACATGTGAAAATCTGAAAATACCTAAAACCTTGAAGCATCTTGTTCACACCATAGAAGTCATACGCTGAAGTACTTAAGTTGTATTTATATTTCCAAATTTTATAACAGGGCTGAATTGATGAAAAAATCAAATGGGGTTCACTTTCCTAAGGAGGTATTATGGTGTTATGGATGTATATATGACATACGTATTTGCATTTCTTGTACCTTAAATTGGATTTCAAATTTTATGGGGACTCATTAGAAGTTGTGCTTGCCCAGAAACTCTGCAAGTGGTTTACTCAGTTACTGTTGACAGGGGAATACTTGCATGCTAACTTTGTTTTACATCGAGGATATCTGCAAGTTGGTTAGATTTTGGAAGTTGAAAGTGTTTATCTTTTTATTATTTGTTGTTAGTACTATAACTTTTATTCATGAGAAGCGTTTTAGCTTAGGTTATTAGATCATTAGTTTCTTGGAATTGAAAGGGAAGCGAAAGTCAAATTGGAGGCAGCAATATCATATTCACAAAATGAGGGCTGTTAGTGTTTTTGTTGGATCCTTTGTATTTTAAAATGGTAGTGATAGATTATCTCCTAGTGGCTTGTAAGACTTTTAAATAATGTTCATATTTTGTTTTTTGTTTTGCATTCTCTCCCTGCTTTTGGTATTTTTTTTATCTTCCTCACGTTTTTTATTACAATATTCAATTATGTTAATCATGAAGTTGGGAATCTGATGATCCACATAATTCGCAGTTTATTTGGATGGGAGTCCACTAGCTGACCACTTTGATAAGGGTACTGGATCAGGGATTTACAGCTGGTTCATCCACTTCGAGGTGGGTTCATTCCTGCAAATATGCATAAATAGATTTTCATCTACAAATGGACTTTTCTCTCTCTCTCTCTCTCTCTCTCTCTCTCTCTCTCTCTCTCTCTCTCTCTCTCTCTCTCTCTCTCTCTCTCTCTCTCTCTCTCTCTCTCTCTCTCTCTCTCTCTCTCTCTCTCTCTCTCTCTCTCTCTCTCTCTCTCTTTTTTTTGGTGGACTACTCTTGAAGGCTGCTCTTTCCTTGTTAATGAAATTTCCATTTGAATGAGTACATTTTTTTAAGACATGATCAGTTTTGTATCTACACAAGGACTTGTTTAGAGAACTAGCATCTAGATCTTGTGACGCTAGTGCATTGTGATTTAACATGTCTTGCAAATATTAATATTAGGTGTCACCTTTTTTAGTAAGTATCTGAGTGAGTTTGATGGATTTCTAACTTGTGTTTTGTTATGATGAACTGCTGCTTGAAGTTTATTTGCATTTGTCATAAGTAATATGACAATTTTTGTTCTCAATCCCACTAAACATAAGTAATATATGATAATGACACTTTTGGAACTTTTGTGACTGACAATGGATGGAATCTTATAAGGCATTGTTTATATTTTAGAACGAAATATCTAATCAACTGCACATGTGGTTCCATCTAATTTAAGTGACCCTATTCATATTCGTATTTTTCCTATTAATATCATATTGAGCTTGATGATTGGTTGTGGATGAAAAATTTGTGTAGGTAGTATAATTATTGTTCATGTTTTACCTTGTAAATGACTAACACATTTCATTGCACTACAGAGAAGGTGCTCTATGGAGGAGTGAGTGACCAAACTTTTATCAGACATTGATGTATCTAGATGTGCTACAAGTGGCGTCCTTTTTTGTGCTTTTTAGTTACTTGGTGTATAACTTATTTATGATTTTTGTGTTTTTTAGTTTATTTTGTTGCCAACATTGGTGCTTATATTTCGTTTTGTTTATTTATAATTGGGTTAAGGAGCGTCCAGCACAATAAACTATTAGCTCATGAGCGTCCAACACAATTAACTTTTAAGTGGACCATGACAATAAACTTTTAAAAAGGAGCACCAAGACAATGCTTAGTTAAAAAAAAGTTAACGTCCAGTTATCTAAGGAGCCTTGACAACAAACTATTATTCCAAGAGCTTGACAAAGACAAAATTCTAAATTTTACTAAATTAAATAATTTTTTTCTCAATTTTCATTATTCAAAACTACTTGTATAAATATCTATAGACACAAATTACTCATTTTTCAATTTTGTCAACAAATTTTTTAGATTTTTTAAATTTTATTAACATTAAATGAATTTTTTAACTCACATAAATTTCTTCTAAAATAAAAATAAATCACATATTTTTTTTGTTTAACATATATAATAAACTATAAAACACCTTGGGTTTTTACTAAATTAAATAATTTTTTTCTCAATTGTCATTATTTAAAACTATTTGTATAAATATCTATGGATAAAAATTACTTATTCTTCAATTTTGTCAACATATTTTTTAGATTTTTTAAATTTTATTAACATTAAATTAATTTTTTAACTCACATAAATTTCTTCTAAAATAAAAATAAATCATATATTGTTTTTTAACATATATAATAAACTATAAAACACCTTGAGTTTTATTTAAATCATATAATTATATTTTTAATCAAAACTTTTGTTTATTTTAGCAAATTATAATTTTGACAAAATTGAAGAATGAGTAATTTTTGTCCATAGATATTTATACAAGTAGTTTTGAATAATGACAATTGAGAAAAAAATTATTTAATTTAGTAAAATTTAGAATTTTGTCTTTGGCGCTCTTGGAATAATAGTTTGTTGTCTTTGGCGCTCCTTAGATAACGGACGTTAACTTTTTTAACGGCGTTAACTTTTTTTAACGGCATTGTGCTGGGCGCTCCTTTTTAAAAGTTTATTGTGCTGGGTGGTCCACTTAATAATTAATTGTGCTGGACGCTCCAGAGCTAATAGTTTATTGTGTTGGACGCTCCTTAACCCTTTATAATTTTTTAGGATTGTTATTGTACATATTTCTACATACACTTTTTTAATACAATATTCAGTATTATTTATATACATTTTCTTATTTGTAATTTTTCCTATAATTTCTATATTTTTAATTTGGTATTTATTTGTATTTATTTATATAATTTTTTTGGAATTGAGATTTGTGATGGAAAATGAATTCCGTCACAAAAAATGGAATTTTGTGAGAATCAAATTTCGTAATTTGTTATATTTTTTAAAATAAAATGTGTTTTGCGACGGAAAACGAATTCCGTAGCAAATTTCGGGAGTTTGCTACGGAAAACGAATTCCGTAGCACATTTCGAGATTTTGCTACGGAAAACGAATTCCATAGCAAATTGCGACGAGATATTAATTCCGTCGCAATTTGCGACGGAATTTACTATCGATCGCAAATTGCGACGGATTTTTTCAATTCCGTCGCAATTGCGGTGCCCTTTTTTGCTACGGACAAAATCCGTAGCAAATTGATTTTGCTACGGAAAAGGCCTTTTTTGCTACGGATTTTTTCCGTAGCAAAAATCAAATTTTCTTGTAGTTAACCACTCCCTCTAGTCCTTAATGTATGATCTAAATAAATAGTTCGTGGTGTCCTAATTGTAAGATAAATTTTACATTTTAACCTATTTTCCCTCAAATTAACTTTATTGATATTCACTCAACAATAATTAAGTTTCAAGTCAAAGAGGGAGGAAGAGAATTAAGGAAAATAATTAAGATATTTTAGAAAAATACATATCGTATTAATTTACTTAACTAACATCATTAATATACTCAAATTAGTTGGCAAAGTCTTACATTAAGGATCAAAAGAATATTTTTCAATGTTAAAATTTAATATTAAATTCGATTGACCCACTTACAATGTGAAGCTTACATGCAACTAAGTTATAAGGACATTGTTAACTATTTTTCAAACACGGACAAAAAAAAAGGATTTAAAAGAAACGGAAGTGAATTAACAATTTCATTATAACAAACTGGCAACTATATATTGTTTGTTTGTTTGTTTGTTTTTTGTTACAAAATTGAAAAGTTCATTTTAGAAATTATTTATAAATGATTTACTAAATTTAATAAATGGTCTTATATCAAGGATCAAATAAAATTTCTCTAGAAAGTATCTACTGGGTACTCTAGTCAAGTTTATGAAAATAGCTTTCATTTTTTTTTTTTTTTTTTTTTTTTTTTTGGCGCTAACAAAGGAACTAATAGAATTAAAATCAAATAAGTTTCAGTGTCTCATAAGTAGAAATAAAACAACCAAAACAAGTAGATTGAACTAAATGAGAAAATAACCGCCTAATAAACAAACTAGAGAAACAAGTATTTAAAAGTTCTTCAATACAACAAGAACACATGTAAAACATCTTCCACACCATACGCCAAATAGGCCTGCAGATGAGACAAAGGTTGAAATACCCAAACTAAATGGTAAGACCCTTCCAATTAAGTTTTGGTAATCAACCGGCTACTAAATCTGCTTCTATGGGAACACATCTGCAAGAATGGTTTCTAACCAAATTCCTTGAAACAAGGATGTACTCAAGGAAAGCAACATTCATCTTATTATCAGAAAAAACATAGTCTAGGAGACAAAAAGAAAAGGAAACACAACTCCAGCTAGAGGATGAATAATAATGCCATGCACATTGAACAGACACATGTCTAGCCCAACAATGAACAATGTTGATCAACACATTAAACAGACACGTATTTAACCAATGATGAACAGTTCATATAGACATACTGAAGAGGCCCAAGTTGATGTTTCTCAAATGTCTATCTATAGCACATTCCTTAGACACTTGACCAACAAAATACTTTACCTCCCTTCCGCATATAGATACCTCCAAACAAGGATAACCACTTTTTGAAGGGTTCACAAAAACCCTGTTTTTGGGGCTTAGATCAGCACATCCATCGGCCACGACATAGGGAGACTGCCAAGAAACTCCACCGGAGGGGGGGGGAAGACCCTACAAAGAGGAGGGAGAGATCGTCACTCTAGCAACAACATCAACATGCTGCATCTTGACGGCGCAAGACCCTATAGGAGGGAATGGAAACCTAGCCGGGGGAAATTTGCTTTAATGTATTTGTTAGGTACTCTGGTCAAATTTGCAGTTTGCATCTAGCTTAGTCTAATAATTTGATGGCTAAAGTATACATTTTTTTTTTTTTTTTATCTTTGTATCAAGGTTTATTTTAGTCTCTTATGTTTAAAAATATATTTTTAGTCCTTCACTCTTAACACTTAACACTGTTAGTCTTATCTAACAAAAAATGCTTATTCGTCAAGTCTCATTATTATTTTAATCTTAGCTAGCTGTCACATAAACTCAATTTTTTTAACAAATAGATATTTTAATTAAAATAATAATAGTAAAAAAACTATACATTTTTTTATTAACTTTTGTTATGTCCCCTTTCGCGTTACCCATAGGAAACCCTTCTCCGCCAATTTCATCTTCCTCTATGAATCTTGAGAAAGCCATTGAAGATTGAATTAGGAGCATATATGGTGTAATACCGGATAATTATTTATCTGGAATATTATATTTCAGTAAATAATTTCTATTGAAATTAGGGTGTATAAAGAGCTAAAAATCCCTAAATGCAATTGTGGGTCATAAAATACCCTGAAAATATTATGATAAATCCTAAGAGGCAATGAAATATTTATTAAAAATTGGAGAATACGTTGTCTCTAATTTAGGAATTTTTTGGGATTAATTTCCTTGGAAAATATTGAGGCAAGATTTAATATTATTTTGGGGATCATAATTGACCCCATGATTTTTAATATTTTACATGGAGCATAAAATACAAATGTCAGTAAAATAGTTGTAAGATAATAATTAACCTCAATTAAGAAAATTATCAACAGTTAGTAAGTGATTAATTAAGTAATTAATGGCTAATTGTTTAAGCTTGAAAATTCAAGGTAAAGTATGTAAAATCCTTTAATTAAATGTTTATGGCTAAGATTAGCATAAAGTATACTTGCCAATTAAATAGAAAAGATTAAGAAAAGTGTATGAGAGGGAGACATGTTGTGTGTGTGTGTGTAGTGAGTGATGTGTGTCTAGTGGAGGAGTGAGGAATTTATTTAAATGCAATTATGGTAAAGTTAATCAATGGAGTAGTTAAATCCAATAGGCCTTGTTGGCACAATGAGGATCAAGGGTTGGAGTGATTAGAGTTAATTGGCCTTGTTGGCACATTGTGGATCAAGGGTTCCATAGGTGATAATTGCCTAATTAAACATTAATTTTCATCATAGATTCATAAAGAGAATTTAATGGTTCTAATTTAATCTTGAAATTGAACTTAATGATAATTAAGCAACCAATGGGAAATGCATGATGGTGGTGAGGCCACCAAGGCTTTCTTGGAGAATGGATGATCGTGGAGAAGCCACCAATGGCTTCTTCAAGCCAAGAATTGTTTAACATAAACAAAAACACACACGTGATAATAATATTCAATTTTGGAAGAGGATAAGGTACCTTTGGATAGGATATCCTCTTGAAATTGGAAGAAAGTGATGGAGGAGAGAGGGCCACGTTTTTGGCTTTGGATTGAAGAAGAATTCAGATTATTTAGTGTAAACCCATGGTTCTCATGCAAGATGAATTAGGTTAGGAATAATTACCAAGAGTGCCATGACCTTTTAGTATAAATAGGCACCTTGTGTCTTCATATTCTTCACACCAAAACCAACTCCAAGTAGTGGTTTTCTAAAGAGAGAAGAGAGCTAGTGAGAAGCAAGAAGGAAGTAGTAGCAAAAGTCTTCAAGGGTAAGTTCTCTAGTTCTTAAGTTTTAGCTTTTAAATTCATAGAAATTTATGCTTTGATCTTAAATTCCTAGAAGAAATTTTATTTTCATGTTTTTATGATTAAAATTAGCTTTATTTCGAAAAAATAGTGAGGGTAGTCATAGAGCAAAATTTCTGGAAGAGAAACCACATAGTAACGAAGTTCTGGCGAAATTTTATCGGTTAGGCGATTTCTGAAGTTAGCTTCGTAAAAACCTTAAATCTATGGGAAGATGAAGTCGTTTTAATCTGAAATTTTTCACGGTTAGAATAGACATATAGACCTTTCCAAATATGCTTATAGCATGTCAAAATGATATTTTTGCAAGTGATTATGAATTTTTGAAATCAGGCCATTTTTATGGACGAAAATTCTGGACAGATCTTTGGAAATTAAAAAATGGGAATTTTATAATGAATCTGGGTTGAGACCAGTATTTTTATCTAAAATTAGACATCCTAAGGTTTCCGAGAAATTTTACGGATCCTTATTCCGAGTTCTATGGAACTAATTATAATTCTCCAAAGTTAGGTGAAAAATCAGCCTAAATGCTGTTAATAGCGTTTTTACGAAATTAAAATGGGATTAAGTTGAAAATAATTAATCCAGGGGCAAAATGGTCATATATAGCCAAACTATCCCTTGAAATAATATTTGTGAATTAATAGAGGCGATATTACCCTTATAAGATATTTGTGATCGCCTACCGTCAAAACGTACCGAAAAATGTCAACGAAGGTACGTTCGCGTACTGTAACACTAACTCTGATATTTTCTTGTATACTTATATGTGATAGACGACTATATGAGTGAATTGTATAGATAACTTTACATGAGATGTGTACTGTTAACGTAGATAACTTTACATGCGATGTGTCTTTGTTAGCATAGATAACTTTACATGAGATGTGTACTGTTGTTATATTAATCTTCCATCTGCTATATACTTATGTTTTGATTAATTCTATGATGTCTTCCATATGTTGTGTATGTAAATATGAGGTTAACATTCGAGGTCCGATGTGCATTTGGACCTCAAAGCATTTAAAATAGCTTCATGGTCAGGAGGACTGAGCGCCGAAGATAAGGGCAAGCAGCACGCTTAGAGTCCCAGTCGGAGAATTTCTTTTGTTGCCACAGCATGGGTGTTGCCAGGGAGACACTTCTGTTGTTATTTACTTTAAAAACTCTCGGTTATTGTACCGCTTTTGTAATCAGCCAGACTTACGGCATTTTGAATCTAATTATCAGTTACTCAATCGCTCCAATGCTCTACTCTGATGGGAAAAAAAAATATACTGCTTTTAAAATTGAGATGTTACATATGGCATAGGATTCAAGCGAAGAAGGGAAGAGAAGGGTTTGGGGGGAAAACCTCTCTCCCTTCATGAGGAGTGCGCGAATAGTTCTTCCAACCTTTGAGTTTCTGACATAGAAATCTTGAACAGTTTATTCCAAGGTAGGATGTGGCAGGAACTTAGGGATTGTAACGCATGATCTATCGTCACTACACCTTGCTTTCCATTTGTCTCCTGTATGCCCCTTTAATGCCAATGCTCGATATGTGGATTTTTGCCCTTGAAATTTTGTTGCTAAATTGCCAGAATATGTCTCCATGTACAAATTTTGGTCCTGAAAATTCTTGTTGGAGCTCATGATGACAACAGAGGTTTGGGGAAGAGATGCAATGGCCAGGTGGCCATTGAAGATTCATGGAGGCAGATGATGTTGGTGGCGGGAGAAGGGTTTAGATGGGGAGAGCAGATGAAAAAATAAATTAAAATTGAGAGTTTTTTCTCCTATTATTATTATTTTGATTAAAATATTTATTTATAAGAATAATAAAATGACTTGATGAGTCAAAATTTTCCAATAAATAAGACTAATGGTGTTAAAACTGAAGGATTAAAAATACACTTTTTAGATTTAAGAGATTAAACTGAACATTCATGCAAACATAAAAGACCACAACTCTAGCCTAATTTGATTCATTTTCAACTTAAGTATATTTTGTATCTGACCACCTAAATTATTTTTTTTAAAGGAAAAACATAATATGTTTCTCCACAATTATTTTCTTATGGATTGATAATCTACACCTAAAATTTGGTTTCCAAAAAATTTAGAAAAAATAAAATATTAAATTTAAGCGTGTTAACTTTTTGAAATATTATGATATCTTCCTCAATAGGATGAGGTTTCATGTACTTTAACTGGTATAAAATACATTATCACTTCCAAATGCCAAATTAATTGTAAATCCCTAATACTCGACATAAATAACTCACATATAAAACATAAAGCTTAAAATAAATTGAATTATTTGTAAGCTCATATGGTCCTATTTATAAAATGGAGAAAGAATGATTTTTCTGCTATTTATTATTGAGTATATTTTGTAAAATTGGGGTAGAGTGTATATTAAATATGGGTAAAATTATAAAGTTATTATTTTAAGACAGAGTTGGTGAAATTGAAGATTTTTCTAGTCATAAAAAAAATATTAGAAATAACTTATAGAGAGAAGCTGATAAAGTATAAGATAATAATTTAGTTATTAATTTAAAGTTGAAGCGTAAAATTCCACGCTATGTTTGTAAAAATAGCATGGAATTTGAATGATTGGATATATTTATAGGCTTTTATCTGAATCTGGGGATATTTCGGTACTTCTATTTCTCTCTCATTTTGAATGTTGATGGTTTCTTATACACCTTCAAAAAATATATATAATGTTTGTCGTATTTTAAATAAAAATTGATACCATTTATATAAGTTAGGGTATTATGAAACTTGTATAAAAGTATACTGCCCCGACAGTGTTATTTTTGCTTATGGTTATTTATTTTGCACACAACGAAAGCTTATAGGTATCTTTTTCATATATTTAGTACCCTTTTATTCGAACAAGAGAAGAAGGGGTACTGAGATACATATATGAGAGTAGTGAGATCGATGTCTTATATCATCATGGATGATACGAGTTCTATGAGAGAGGCGGAGCCAAATGGCTTCTGGGAATAGCAGTCGAGGTTGGAGCCATAGCCTACACGGAAGATGTCGCAGTACCTCTTGTAAAATCCAATGCGATCTGCAACCCTCGCGTCCTGACCCCTCCCACACTCCAGCCCGCCGTTGATAATGTTGGTGATGGTTCCGTACCCTGGAAGACGGTGGGCCGCCTTGTCAGCAGCGGAGGGTTTCCATTTCCCCGTGATGACGTCGTGGCTTGACGGCTTCGGCTTCTGCGGCGTCATCCAGAACCACAGTGCCGTCTTGAAGGATATCACAGCATTAGTCGCCACCAGGTCGGGGTTCTTGAGCAAGTCCACACCTATGGCTTTTCCGCACTGTCCGTAGTTGTAGTTCCTATATATCATTCAGCCAGACAAATTAAAATTATGCAGACACACATCTGATATCATCTATATTCTATACATATATGAGTGTGTGAGAGTAAGGTAACGTAGCCCCTATTTGGGGCCGCCAAACGTGGGTTTCTCTCAACTTTACAAAATGTTTTTTATTTTATTTTTTATTTTGATAATTAGAAAGTAAGTATAGTCAAACTTTGATATCTTATCAATATAACATGACGCAGTTTTGATTTTTTTAAAAGAAAATTACTTTAAAATTGGGCAGGTTTGATTTACTTTTTTTTTGAACAATTATAAAAAATTCAAAACTACATCATTTTTGTTCATTAAATGTAAAATGTCACTTAGAATCTAATTATCAAAAGAAACAAGAAAAGCACGTTTGGAAAGACAGTGAATTTTAAGAGTAATTAAAAACCTCTAGGACAAACCAAACACATCCTTTAGAACTCTCTTATGAGTGAAGCAGAGAGATATACCAGGTGAGTTGGATCGGTCCGCGGCCATAGTATTTCTTGCCCGGAGCACATGGATATTGGGTTCTGGGTTTACAGTAAGCGTTTCGGTACTTTTCCTCTTTGAAGCAGTAACCCCAAGCGTAAGGACCGTCAGGAGCGGTGGGCCAACCACCGGTGGTCTCGTGGGAAGTTTGACCAAGGAAAGCCGCGACCTCCCTCTTACGTGTGGCGGCATCGCCAGTGCTGGCGAAAACCGGGAAAGACTTGGCGGCCTGAATGAAAGCTTCATAGGTGTAGAAGCCTTTGGCCAGGCAGGCACCGTTGTTGCGGTGCTTGAGCAACTTATTGAAGGTGTCCTTGGAGATGACGCTGCCGAGGGCATTTTCACTGACGCCGTCGCAGTGCTCAGCTAAGCCTCCCTCCATGAAGCACATGATCAGCACACACAAGACCGTCAACATCTTGTTAATGTTATCCATCTCTTGGATTTTGTGTGGAGAATGGAGAAATGAGAACTGCTTTATATAGAAAGTTTGGTGTTTGATCAGGGGAGGGAAGCTAGCTTGTTAGCTAAGCATACGTGGACTGCGTAGTGGTGATTGTTTATTCGGTTATCTGGGATTTGGTTTCCTTGCTCGTTGTGTATTCGGTTATCTAGGATTTGGTTTCCCTCCTGACTTTGGATAGGGATCATCCATTGTGGGGTTCAGATTTTTTTTTTTTAAATGAAAAAAAAAATCATTTTTTGATAAAGCCTTAGTTAAAATATTATCTTTATTTTAGATTTTTTATCTATTAAAATGATTTTTTATATAAAAAAATCAGATCTAAATTGTTCAAAGCTACGGACGAGCTTTCCCTGAGCAAGGAAACCGGTCCCGGTTATCCGCTAGGAGGTTGAAGATGATGCATTGTGGGGCACACGGCTGCTGAGCAGACTTGTCGTGGTTATCTTAATGAATGTTGTAATGGAGTTAATTAATTAAACACTCTCACATGGCCCTGATCTCGTATCTTTTCGCCTGTTTCAATTAATTAATCACTAAAAACCAAAACCCAAACCTACTATAGAGACGACGGAAATTTGTTCAATCTTAGACCTTTTGCTCATAAGACTTGACTTTTAAATAAGGTTAATTTCATCGTCAATTGCGTGAAATTGAAGTATTCCATATATTATTGTTTTATAAACAGGGAAACTATCTAGAAATGCTCCCGCTGGGTTTAAAAGGGTTGTCAAAGTCGCAAGTTAACTTGCATATGTCGGAGGGTATTCAGTATGATTTGGGCTTCAAGATCCCACTTTACAATGGATCCGGCTTTGGTCCTTTTATATTACCATCCGCTGCTACAATATCCTTTTCATTCAAATGGCAAATTTTGGTGCAGAATGCACCCAGTCCTTTTTTTAAATAGCTTTTCACTTTTTGTCTTGAAGTATTTTTTTTTTTGTCAACAAGTCTTCTAAAATATTTTTTGAAGATCCTAACATAATTTTTCAAGATCATGAATTATTTTTTGAGTACCAAGTCAATATCATAAAAATATCTTTTCAATTTTGTCAAATATATAATTTTCTAAAATAAAAAAGTTTTGATTTTAGATTTAAATAAAACTCAAGGTGTTTTATACTTTATTATATATCTTAGTATTCTAAAATATTTTTTAGTACTAATAATTGAGAAAAAATTATTTAATTTAGTAAAACCCTGAAATATTTTTTTTTAAGATGCTAAAATAATTTTTCAAGATCATAAGTATTTTTTTCAAGTAGTTTGAATTGACAATTGAGAAAAAAATTATTTAATTTAGTAAAATTATCCTGAAGTATCTTTTTAGTACCAGTCAATATCCTAAAATATTTTTTTAAGATTTGTGACTTATAAAATTATGTCAACATGCTTCTAAACTTGTGTTAACTTACAAAATTGTGTCAACTCTCTATTAATGAGAAACATTTGATGTTAACCTAAATGCTAATTTCAATGTTGATGACATTAGGAAAAATTGTAATGATAATGATGATGAGTTGAGACAAGTGGAGATTATAATAGTGAATGTGAAGAATTTAAAGATGATGGAGATGATGATAATCCTACATTTAATTATCTTTTAAGAATTTGGAATTATTATTTTTTGTTTAATTTTGTTGAGTTACTTTTTACATGAACTTCTTAGAAATTTTTTTGTTGTGTATAATAAAAATATGAATGTTGATGGATTTAATTTGAATGATTTGGATTTGAAATAAATTTATAACTATTGTTATCTTTTTTTCCAACAACTATTGTTATTCTTTATATTATTTAATTTAATCATATAATTTTAGTAAGTATTTATTGATATTGGTAAATTTCTAGTTAACAGTCCAAATTTGCGTACACTCCTAGTCCATAAAAAATATTGACAACAATTTCCAATCTGCTTAGATTAATTATGGTATATTTATATATATATATATATTCTTTAATAAACTTAGTATTTAAATCATTTTAAAAGTTGTAATATAAATTTGGTAAGAGTTTACTGCAACCAATTTATCAATTTTCAAAGATAGTTCTAGTCAATGTCTACAAGTTGTAGACATTATCAATTTTATATGCTATGCATGATTAAGCTAATGATAGAAATATCCAGAGAACAATTGATCTGTTAGGTATATTGAGTGGCATTCAACTTTCAAGATGGACACATAAACAAGACAAATAAAGAATTTTATTTAGGAGGGCTTCCGATTAAGTTATTTTGCTTTTATTTTCTATGTAATTTTATTATTTAAAAATGAGTCATTTTTTATTTAGTAGAGTATTAGAAAGATTTGATATATCTTTTAAATATTTTGAATTATCCTAAGAAAATTTTAAATTTATTAGTATTTTTTATTTTATGATATTATTCCTAGATATATAAGTAGTCAAATAGGAATATCAACAATATATTATTTAATATGTTATTATATCATTGATTTAATTTTTTTAAAGATGACATCTTATCTTCAATATTTTTACATTATTAGAGTATTTTATTTATTGTTTTGAGTCATATTAGGGTTTAGAAGATTTTTTATTTAAAGGTTGAGTTGTACTCAGTTGGAGGATTATGAAGTTATGAATAAGTGAAGTTTCACTTTAGCAAGTACTACTAGTATTAACTTGTGTTTTGTATATATTCTTTGATAGAACACGGCTAGGTTGTAAGAGTATGATAAACTCACTTTTATGATACATTTTATTACTAAGGATTCAGAGGCGAGTTTCTCTAGGATTTTAGCTGATCAAATCACATTTTTCAGGTTTTATTACACAAAACCCGCATCAACTAACAAATCTAATTAAAGAATATTTAGTTAATGAAAACAAAATCAACTTCATTATTCTAAATTAACAACCTTTTGCTAAGATTATTACAACAAATTCAAAACTATTCTCACAGGGCCCTTTTAAATTGATAAGTTTATTATATCAAATTCACACTTATTTACAAGAAGAATAAGTCTTGAGTTGTAGGTCCAATTAAAAATAAAATAACAAATTCATTATTATAATAAAGGGCTAAGGTGCACCAATACCCTAAAATATTTTTTCAGATGTATCTATTCTCCTAAAGTATTTTATGGTGCATCTAGCACCTTGAATTATTCTTTCAGAGAAGTAATATATTTTTTCAGTTTTATGGTGCATCTAGAACCTTAAATGTTTTTAGTGCATAAAACACCTTGAAGTATTTTTTTTTTTAAAAAAAAAAATGTATCCAGCACATTAAATTACCTAAATTGTTAAGTGTAAAATTGCCCAAAAAATACTTTAGGATAATGGACGACATGAAAAATACTTTAGAAGACTTTGGATGTTGAAAAAATATTGTAGAATGATTGATGCACATTAATCCTATAATAAATTGATAATTATTTTGTAAAGAATTGACAAGTTTATTGTGGAAATTAATCATAGATGCTTCAGCGAATTTTATAAAGTGTTTTACATCGGGGAACAAGCAAAATTTCTAAAAGATATCTTATATTAAAAGCTAAAGGAAGTAGGTTAGAAAGTTAGTACAAAAGGGGGGAAAATTAAAAGAAAACTTAGGAAAGAGGTGCATCCTTTTCTTGCCTGGTTAGCGGGGTCAATAACCTTATAGTCAAAATATTGGTTCACAAGGTAAAACTAAAGGTTTTTGAATTAAAAATACAAATATTAGTTGTACTACATTTTGCACTTAATATAAGAGTTATAAGAGTTAGATAATTAATTTGTAAATATTAAAGAAATTAGTTAATTTAGTTATTTGTAATAAATGAATGCTGATTTTCTTAAAATACCCTCCTTAATAATATGCACGAAACTACCCATGGATAGAAATCCATTAATATGTGCAATCAATAGAGATACTTTGAAACTAAAATTATAAATTAGGAGACATAATGGATTGATGTTTTATATTTATCACCGAAATAAACCCCATAATTAATTAGCTCTATTAATAAAGTTCTTGACAATACATCGCCAATCTATAGTTCAATACGCTCTTATTGCTTCTGTCAAACGGATCATTTATCGCCTGAAATCCAGCATGATAGTAAATTTATGTCAAGCTTTTTAAAAAGCTTGCTAGATGTATATAGTGCCTAAACAGGCTTCAACGGCGTAACCTATGACTCCGATGTTCAGCAACAATTGAAACACTTATTTTCAGAAAGTAAGGATAAGCTCAGAAACTGTATATGATGATGTTTCAAACACTTATGTAAACCAAACTGCTGCTAAGGCTTTACTTATTTAATACGAGTAGGCAGCCACTGCTATAAAAAGTAGATTTAATAACACCACATTAACGACCGTTAAAATGAAACTAGACATAGAAAAAGAGGCGATGACAGTTTTAAAATTTTGTGTTAATGCAACATCTAATTTTCAAAAGCAGTATATTTTTTTTTTTCTCATCAGAGTAGAGCATCGGAGCGTAAGAGTAATGTCGATAATTAGATTCAAAATGCCGTAAGTTTGGTCATTTCTGATGAATGTGCATTACATGTACTGGTGTTTACAAAAGAAGATAACAACGAAGTATCTCCCGACAACACTCATCGTGGCAATAAAAGAAATCCTCATTTGGGACTCTAAAGCGTCCGCTTGCCCTTATCTTCGGCGCTCGGTTCTCCCGACCCGAAGCTATTTTAAATCGAGGTCCTAATGCACATCGGACCTTAGGTAACGGTTAACCTCATATTTACATACGGCATATGGAAGACATCATAGCATTAATCAAAACATAAGTATATAGCAGATGGAAGATTAATATAACAACAAGACACATCTCATGTAAAGTTATCTATGCTAACGACACATCGCATGTAAAGTTATCTAAGTTAACAAGACACATCTCATGTAAAGTTATCTATACAATTCACTCGTATAGTCGTCTATCACATATAAGTATACAAAAGTAAATATCGAGTTAGTGTTACAAGACGCGAACGTACCTTCGTTGAGGGAAAACGGTACTTTACGGAAAACGGTAAATTTCCGACAAAAAAAAAAGCGGTGATTGGCGCGCACAACAAATGCCGAAAGCGGTTCGATTATAACAGATATCCTATAAGGATAATATTTATCAATATCTAGCAGCATAACAGGCATTTTAGGTACAAATTACCATTTTGCCCCCGAACCCCCTAATCGGCGGAATTTCGTGAAGGAGCTTGTTTTCGCTCTATCTCTCCGTAATTTTGACGAGATCTTTTCCCTCATCATATTTTTGAAATATATATCATATTTAGCCCTAAATATGATATCTAGACTATCTTGAAAATTTAAAGATAAATCTAGCATTCCTACTATATCTACCGAAAGAACTACCGAAACTAAAGACTAAGGACCGAAGAACTTACCCAGACTTTGCTCAGACTTTCTCCAGAGCTTCTCTCTCTAACTTCTCTCTAAGGGGCATATTTTTGGTGTGAGAAATGAAGAAGAGGAGCTTGGTATTTATAGAAGAGACGGATGGCAGAACGGTAAATAATTCGAACTTCAGTCTTAACGAATATGGACCGTAGGATCGCATTTTTGAGGACAAAACACTCTTGGCCCTCCATTTCTTGTGCAGACCTCCCCCTCCCCAATAGTCAACAAAATGATGTCATCTTGATGGTGACATCGGCGCAAATACCGATAAAGTTTCGGTCCGTGTCCGAAACGCGTAATCTTGACGAATCGCGAAACGCCGACTGCAGAAGTTTGAAGTTTCTTTCTTTCTCATTAGGAATATCTAGTTTAATGAAATTTATGATCCCATTAAGGGTATTCCGTTATCTCGCTAAAGATTTTAAGACAGACGTCTTGATTCTGAAATTGAATCGGAAACACTAGTTTGTAGGCGAAATTCACCGGTTCGTAATATGATCTAATCTAAGTGACCTTATTCCTGGTTTCCAAAACTATGTTTGTTTTCTCTAAGTCACTTTTAGCACTATCTCGCCATTTCCTAATTACCCTGGTACTCTAATTACGCCGTTGGTTTCGTAAACGACTTCGAGACCGCTCAATCCGAGATGGATTTTCACCGGTTTATAAAAAGTCTTTGTTGTTTATGACTTCAATCCTATATCAGGAGGTAGGATTTAAGTTCTAGCTGTTCCCACTTCTCCTGTTGGCTCTATACCGATTATATTATTATTTTATTCAAAATGCCTTCACATTTATTTATTTTTTATTTATTTTTCTAAGCATAAAATATTTTATTAATATTTTATTTTTTATTTATTTAATAATTTCGAATTTCTCCAATTAAAAATAATTATTAAAATTATTTTTAATTTATTTACTTTATACCTTAATTATCCCATTAATTACCAGATTAGCCACTTACTAATTTTTGATAATTTTCTTAATTAGGATAAATCATTATCTCACAACTATTTTACTTACATTGGTATTTTATATCCCATGTAAAATATTAAAAAATCATGGGGTCACTTATGATCCCAAAATAATACTTAATTTTGCCTCATTATTTTCCAAGGAAAATATTCCCATAAATTCCTAAAATTAGAGACAACATACTTTCTAATTTTTAATAAATATTTTATTGCCTCTTGGGATTTATCATAATATTTTCAGGTCATTTAATGCCCTAAAAATACATTTTAGCTCTTTATCTCTCCTAATTTCCATAGTAATTACCTTAGAAAATAAGATAATTATTACTTATTATTTGAAACCACATGTTCACCTATTTTCAATAGGTATTATCTATTGAAATATAATATTAGGATAAATAATTATCACGGGTATTACGATTAATATTCAACGACTGTTTTATAAACCGGGTCATTTATATTCAAACTCACAACGTCTGCTAGCATGCCATGGCAAATAATAATAATAATAAGGGTAAAGGAGAAAAATACATATATTTCTTTCTCGAGCGCCTAACACCATACGTATGTTTTTTTTTTGGAACAAAAATACACACGTGTTACGTTTTAGGAGCAAAAGTCACACCACTGTTAAAATCTAACCTAATGGTGTTAATTTTGGAGTAGGGCCCACACTATTTTTATGAAAATACCAAAATGCCCCTAATTTTTTTTAAAAAAATTACCCCCAGCTTTGCTATTTCTTCTCTTGGCTGATCCAAGTCACCTTTAAAGGTTTTGATCTCTTCATCTAACAAAGTGGAATCCTTCAGGGTCGTGGACCTGAATTCTTGGATTTTGATATAGTTTCCTGAGCCTTTTCCATCATTTCCATCGTCTTCTTCAACGGCTCTTGAAGCACCGCGTCCAGATCAGCTCCTTGAATTAGTTTTCTTTTGTTCTCTCAATCCAAAACAGCATATATATATATATATATATATATATATATATATATATATATATATATATATATATATATATATATATATATATATATATATAAAAACTGATAAACTGATACTGCTTCCCGGAACCCGTGTCACGAAAAGGAGAGAGATGCTTCCACAGCGCCTTGCCTCGGAATTTCCCATCCGGCCGTCCGCGTAACCGACGCGTCTACGCCTTCTCGTCCTCCTTAATGATGCATGTGTTGATGATGATGGTGAATCTAATCACCATCGCCCTGATCTGAACCAGATGGGGGTGTTTCAGATCCAGATATCAAGAGGTTTTTTTTTTCAAAAAAAAAAAAAAAAAAAAATTAGGGGCATTTTGGTTTTTTCATAAAAATAATGTGGGCCCCACCCAAAATTAACACAGTTAAATTGGATTTTAATGGTGGTTTGACTTTTGCTCCTAAAATGTAATCATATGTGTATTTTTGTTAGAAAAAAGTATTGGTCTTTGGCGGCTTACACGGGAAAAGCATATATTTATTTTTGCTCCTTTACCCTAATAATAATAATGTAGGCAGCTTGACACATTGTTTTTCAGAAGCGGCTATCTTAGTTTTGTAGCAACTTACTTATAGTATATATTTTTTTATCTATAAATTGCTGTAAATGTATTTTCCCCTCATTTAGCGCAAGTTTCATTCACAACTCAATCTACTATGATGAAAATGATGATATATATATATTGTAGAGTAGATTTATCTTTTATTTTGTAGTACTGGTGGCTAAGGAACATCCAATGATCCACCGGACAAAAGTGTGATCACATAAAGAGGATCCTTAGTTTTTAAAGGGCTAATTAGTATATATATAGCAAACTGATGTATTTTTTTTTTTTGTAGTGCAATTATTTGACCCTTGATATTATATAATTGTATCAATCTCATTCTCACTCAATCTTAATAGGTTTCAAACACCTGTTAATGTTTGGCTACACATCCCTCCTGAACCCTTCTGTCCGATCCGGACCTCTCCCACACTCCCCTCCATTGATAATGTTGGTGATGGTGTCGCACCCCGGAGGCCGGAGGGCTGCTTTGTCAGCAGTGGAGGGCGTCAATACAAAAAGAAAGTGTTCAGAAATGCTCCTAATAAGGGGGTTAGAAGGGATTTCAACATTGTTGTTATCAAACTCATGAGTTGACTAGTTAAATTTTGGTGCTTTTGTATTTCTAATTACAAAATTGTTTCAACTTACTCTTGAAATCATATTAACTACAAACTTAGTTGAACTTATAAGTTGATTTGTTGAGCTTTTTGTTTTTGTGTTTGAACTTATAAAATTATATCAACTCACTCTTAAACTTGTGCTCGCATAAAAAATTATGTCCACTCTCTCTTAATGAAAACATTGTTACAATTGTTGATGTTGACCTAAATGCTAATTTGAATGTTTGATGGCATTAATAAAAATTGTGATGATAAAGATAATGAGGTGAGACAAATGGAGATTATAATAATGAAGGTGAAAAATTTGAAGATGATAATCCAACATTTAATTATCATTGTTGAATTTATAATTATTATTTTTTTGATTTGATTATACATAGAAATTTCCATGTGGAGTTAGGATAAAATATGAAAGTTGATTGATTTAATTTCAACGATTTAGATTTAAAATATATTTAAACAAAATTTTTGTCATTCTTTTTATTTTAATGATTTAATCATATATATTTAATAACTATTTACTAATATTGACAAACCTTATAGGTTCATGATATGAGTTTATGTTTATGTCTCGACTATGTTTAAACTTGCAAGTTTAAACACTTTGCTTCGATTTGTACTCATACCCTTAGTTGATAAAAAATATTAATAACCAATTGGGTCACCAATCTCCTTAGATTATTTATTGGACACACTCTATTATAAATTTGTTGTTCAGATCATCTAATTTTTTTAAAAAAATTGTAAGCGTTTACCACAACAAAGTTATCAGTTTTTAAAAGGATATTTGTAAGCGTTGTCAATTTGATATGCTATGATTAAGCTAACAATTCTAATAAAGTGATAATTAATGGAGTTAGTTAGTTATAATGAAAACAAAATCAACTTTCATTATCCTTTTTTCATAAAAATAATGGGAAAAAGAAAATAAGACTACAAACTTTCATTATTCTAAATTGACAAATAACTACCTGTAATACCCGGATTTTAGCAAATCTGGAATACTTGAGATAAGAGAAATTAATGAATATTTTGATGAAGCAAATTCATGAGTTAAAATTATTATAGAAAATTGTTATAATTGTCGAGTAAATTGTCGAAAAAATTTGAGAAAAATACGAGATGAATAGAATGACTAAAAATGCAATAATGGTGATAAAAGTAGTCTAAAAACATTATGATAAATACTGAAAGATCATGAACAATTATGAGAAAATTATGGGAGTATTATATTTAATTATAAGAATTTAATAAATTATTTCAGAGGAAATAACATGAAGAAATGTTTAAAAAGCATTCTAGAACCATAAAGTAACTTTATGGTGTAAACATTTTTAATATTTTACATAGGATATAAAATGAGAATGTCAGTATAAAGTTTGTAAGATAATAATATAATGTAAATTATAAAATTATCAACCATTGGTAAGAGAATGATTAGATAATTACTAGCTAATTGATTCAAAAGTAAAACAAGAGGAATATAGAAAGTTAAGTTTATGGTAAAATCCTCAATTAAGAGATTAAAAATTTGGTAATTAGCATAAAATATACTTACTTGATTATGATAAAAAGATTAAGAAAAATTAGTAAAAATAAATGTATGAAGAAATATAATCATAAAAAGATCACTAAACGAAGAATTTAGGCATGATTAAGCCTTAACGAAGGTAAGGGTAAAACAAGAATTTTTGGTAAAAAATATTATATTTTTTTTAAAATGGAAAAAATTATGACAAAATAATTAAAACTGAATTTTAAAATGAGGGGGGCGAAATTATTGGTATTTTTAATTAAAATGAATTGTTTAAATAATTAAAATGATAATTAGAATAAAATAATAATATAATGCGGTGAGTCGGCTTATAGGCGGCAGGGGAAAAGTTAGAAATAAATTCTACGGGTAAACCAGAGGTAAAAGTATTTTCAGATGATCAAATTAAGAACAAGTAAATTTTTACACGAAGAAAGAATTTACCATACGTTAATTCCGCAACCGAAAACCCTAATTCCTAATAAGACGGAAAAGCGATCGGATAGAGTAGAGCCGGATAGGCAAAGTGAGAACCTATAGAAACAATTGCATGTTTCCAAACACGGGATTAAGTTAGGCAACAACTGAACGTTTTACGATTCAGCGAATTATTGTCCAGAAGTTGATTCTATCGGAAGCGATTTCCGTAACTAGACGCGTTTGTCCAAATATCTTCCGACGCACCAGAGAATACCTGGATATGATCAAAAAGAGGATCAAAATAGATAATATGAAAGAGGATGAAAAGATCTTCAAAGTTACACGCCGGATTTTTGAGTTTCTGCGAAATTGCGCGAAACGGACATCGATCGGGTAGCTTTATCGGGCCGGAGGCCATAAAGCAAGAGTCATCATTGGATGACAACTCATTCTTTGACTTTTTGGGCCCTTATATGTCGACCAAGACCTTGAATGGTCAAGATTGCTTCTCCCAAAACCCTAGATCTAACGGTTCAAAAACAAAGCGAGAAAATTCCGATACGTCCGAATTTTCTCTATAAATAGCCCTCCCCTCTTCTTCACTCTTCACACCATTCTTCTCTCTTTCTTGGCCGAAACTTAGAGTGAGAAGCTCTGCAAAAATTTTGCCTAGCCCCGAGTAAGTTCTTCCGTCCTTAGCTTTTAGTTTCCGTAGTTCTTTCGGTAGTTATAGTAGAAGCTTGTTGTTTTGATCTAGGAAGTTTAGAATATATTCCTATACTTGTTTTTAAGCCTCATTGCATTGAAAGATGTCTGACGAGGTAAAAACATAGTGAGGATAATTTTGAAATGGAATAAGGTCAAAGTAACGAAGTCCTGGCGAAATTCCGCCAAATAGGGGTAGTAGGGGCAAAATGATCTTTTTCACCTAAAATGCCTGTTATGCTGCCAAATATTCATAAGTGTGTTATTATTCTGATTAGAATACTTCGACGTCGAACCGCTGTCGAAATTCGATTGTTCATTTTGTTTGCCGTTGTTGAGCCATTTGTTTTGTTTCGATGTTTTACGTACGGCGTCAAAAAGTACCGTTTTTAGCCGGAAGAGCGGATATCGCAACTAAGGTACGGACACGTCTTTGTAACCCTAACTCTATGCTGCTTATATACTTTTGCGTTATAGATACGTTCATAGAGGCGAGGTTACGTTGAGAATCGTCGGAGATACTTACTGACTTTACCCACGGATTATAGTTTTGGTAATGCCGTTGAGTTATTCCTAGCGGCGAGGACACGTTGGTGGCGTGGCCTTGGATATGTGCGAGAACTAGTCGAGAGAGACTTTACATCTTTGCTTTGTGCTTATGTTCTGTCCATGTTATTGATCATACATCTATTTGTTTGCTTTTGTGATGATATCTTTGTATTGAAATGAATATCTGTTGTACGTATACTATTTTATTTGAGCATAAGGTTAACCGTTACCTGAGATCCATATGTGGAATGGATCTTAGCTGTAGCATCAGGGTCTGGAGGACCGATGTTTGGCGATCGAGGCTAGCAGCTGGAGTAGGCCAAGACGTGTCTACATTATTTGTCGTTTTCTTTAGTTTCTTTAACTTTTGAGAATTCGGATGATTTGTAATCCGATACATTTACACTATGGTCCATATTTTGAATGTAATGTAAATTACTTACTCGCTCCAATGCTTTACTCTGATTACTCTGCTTGAAATATTTGGAAACGTTTTTTTAAAAAAAAAAATCCGCCGTTTTCAAATGGGATGTTACACTACCATTTGATAATTTTATTACAACAAATTCATTTTAAAAAGTTGTAAATTTTGTAAAAGGACCACACAAAGCTATCAATTTTTGAAGGATAATTGTAGCTATTGTGAAATTGATATGTTATTATTAAGCTAACAATTTTAATAGATTAATAACAATTAATGGACTTATTTAGTTGATGAAAAAAATATCAACTTCATTATTCTAAATTAACAACCATTTGATAAGTTTATTACAACAAATTCATAACTGTATATTCTTACAACTACCCAAAATTAACAACTTTTTTTTAAAACGTAATTGACAAGTTTATTATAGAAATTATTCATAAATGCTTCACTAAATTTTAAAGGTGTTTTATATTAAAGACCACACAAAATTCTCAACCGATGTCTTATATCAATAATAAGAAAAGTACTTAAAAAAGTCGGGTTTTTTTTGGGGGGGAGCTTAGGAGAGAGGCCCACCATCTCATGATTGGTCAGCCATCAAGGCCAGTAATATTGTAGCCTAGTAGCATACAAACTCGTCTATAAGCAGTGGCAGAGCCTGAAATTTTAATGATGGGCGGCGAAGCTCTGGCCAACGATTGGTTTCTCTAACAAATGCCAAACTACCCACACTACAAAAATATAAAAAGGATTTAGCGACGGACAAACAGAGAAAATCCATTGCAAACAGCTTTTGTGATAGATAAAATTCCATCGCAAAAGTCTGTTGCAAACAATATTTGCAATGGATTTTGTGTATTTGTGACGGAAAAATAATCCGTCGCAATTTTCGATGAAATATATATGTATGTATGTATATAGATACATATATATATATATATATATATATATATATATATATATATATTCTCTAATAAACTTAGTATCCAAAACATTTTAAAAAGTTGTAGAATAAATTTGGAAAGAGTTTAGGGCTTTCAATTTTATTGTATATCTCATTTTATTATTTTAAGAAAAATACATTTTGTATTTAGTAGAGTAGTAGAAATATTTTATACATCTTTTAGATATTTTGAATTATCCTATTTTTTTTTAAAAAAATATTAGTATTTTTTTTTTATTTTTAGGATTTATTCTTGGTATAGAAATTGTTAAATAGGGATCTCAAAATTATTATTTATAATCCTACTATTATATTATTCTTGATTTAATTTTTTAAAGATAGCATCTTATCCTCAATATTTTTACAATATCTTAGAATATTTTATTTAAGGTTAAGCTGCAAAAATTCCCATAAACTTTTTGAAAAGGGGGCATTTTTGCCCTTTATTTGGGTGAATTTTAGCCCTCTTTTCAAAAAGTTCAAGTTTTTTTTGCACCCCAAATAAAATTAATGGTATTTGACGCTCTTTAGGAAAACTTTATGAGCATTTTTGCACAATAACCCTTTATTTAATGTTTTGAGTCATATTAAGGTTTGCTAATTGATGCTCAACGTCACCGGTTGGGATTACGATATCTAACATGAAAATAGTCGCTGGTTTGAAGATTAAAAGAGAAAAAAAAACACAAGAGAAAAATAGAGAACACAGAAAGAATGAGATAAAATGCTGATTTTTTTTTTTTTTTTTTTTTTTTATCGTTAAGCATATCACGTTTTTAAACTTTAACAACCCAAACTGTATGTTGAAAATTTGTTTAAGTTTTTATATTTTTTTATATATTTTCACTATATATATAATATATATTCTTATTTTCATATTTATATTATTCTTATGCAGTTAAAGGATATGTATGTGACGTGAACTCTTGGAGCATTGATACTTAATCAATGGACAATCAACAACAAGTGCATTAGAGAATATTGTGGAATTTTTTATTAATTTATTTTCTCTTAGATTTTTTTTTAAAAATAAGATAATATTTTATTGTTAGAGTGTTTACGTGATTAATTTCATTTAAATTGTAAATTGTATGATGCTTATCTGTTTATCTATAATGTATAGAATTTTGAATACTATAAATATAAGTTTTTTTATTTAATATTATTATCTTGTTTTTATCAAGTATTATATTGTGTCTGATATAATAAATATTAAAAGTAAAAATAAATAAATAATTATTAATAAAAATAACTATATATAATTTTTTAAAAAAAAACCAATACATTATAGTTATTAACAAAAAAAAAAAAAACCGTTACTTATTATGCCATCCATATATTAGGGTTGTGAACCATTATGTATATACATCAAGCATAAATAGCACTTTCATATATATAACAATTCAAAACTGTCATGTATGGTCAATAATAACTGTTATATATGTGTAAATCTGTAGGGGCAAAGGCAGCATGACACATTGTTTTTTAGCAGCAGCTGTCTTAATTTTGTAGCAACTTACTTATAGCATATATTTATTAATTTATAAATTGTTGTAAATGTTTTCCTCACATTTTGCGCAAGTTTCATTCACAAGTCAAAATACTATGATGAAAAAGAATAATATATATGCGTGGGTATATGTATACACACAGGTATGTGTGTGTGTGTGTTGGTGGTAATTGTAAAGTAGGTTTATCTTTTATTTTTGGGTACTAAATGGTAGCTCAGGATCATGGGGCAAAAGTGTGATTATATTAAGAGGGTCATAAGTTTTTAAAAGGGCTATGTAGTATACAGCACTCTCATGTATTTTTCGAGTTGTAACCAATATACTAAATTAATTTGTAGTGCAATTTGACCCTTAATATATTAAAGAGTTATAGGGTTATTTTATTCGGAAAGACAATTTTGCCCTCAAAGTGTCAAATTTAGAGCAATTTTGCCCTGACCGTTATCCTAGTTAAGTTTGATTGTTAGTTGACTATAATAATGTTGAGCTGACAGTTCATGTGTCATCTATATTATTTTTGTTAAGGTGCAAATTTGCTTCAAAAGTGTTCACTTAAGAGTATTACTACCTTAAAAGTTTCAAAATCATTGTAATACTCGGATATTTTTTTATCTGGAATCTTATTGAGATAAATAAAATAACTATTCCTGATAGGTGAATTTATGGTCTCAAATAATAAGTTATAATTATCTTATTTTCTAAGGTAATTTCTATGGAAATTAGAAGAGATAAAGAGCTAAAATCCATAAAATGCATTTATGGGGCATAAAATGACCTGAAAATATTATGATAAATCTCAAGAGGCAATAAAATATTTGTTAAAAATTAGAAAGTATGTTGTCTCTAATTTTAGGAATTTATGGGAATATTTTCCTTGAAAAATAATGAGGCAAAATTTAATATTATTTTTGGGAGCCCTAAATGGCCCCATGATTTTTAAATATAATGCATGGGACATAAAATACCAATATCAGTGAAATAATTGTGAGAAAATGATTAATCCTAATTGAGAAAATTATCAACAATTAGTAAGTGATTAATTAAGTAATTAATGGCTAATTGTTTAAGCTTGAATAAGAGAATATCCAAGGTAAATTATGTAAAACCCTTAAAATAGAAGTTTATGGCTAAGGTTAGCATAAAGCATACTTGCTAATTAATTGGAAAATATTAAGAAAAATGTATGAGATTAAGTACATGAAAACCCTAAATCCTAAAAGATTGCTAATCATAGGATTAAGCCCTAATTAAGCTTTCTAATTAAATCTAATATTAAAGTAATTAAAAAATAAATATAAATTAAAAAGGGAGGGGCGAAATTCAAGTGTGAAAAGGGTTAAGGTTTTTTCAAAAATAATATCATGATATTTATTAATTAAATAATAATATAAATGAGATATTATGTAGAAAGACCGGTGGGATAAATGGGAACCGATAGAAATTAAATCCTATCTCAAAATAGGTGAACTAAGTATATAACATCGGGAACAATTGTAAACGAGTATAATTTTATCCCGGAGTGGGCTATCTCTGAAGTCATTTCTGAAATCGGTGGAATGATTAAGAGATCAGATGAAAAAGGAAAAGGGCAGATAGTAGAAACGAGAACCAATGGAAAATAAATCCAATCTAGAAAACCATGAACTAGGTTTACGAGATCGGGACATATTATAAACAAGTGAATTTTTACCCGGAAGTTGGTGTTCTAGGAAGTCATTTTAAAACCGAAGCGGCGTTATCCGAAAATGTTCGGGGCTACGGAATACCCTTAATGGGATCAAAAATTTAGTTAAACCAAGTATTTTGAAAGAGGAAGAATAGACCTTCAAGATGTATTTTCTTTTGAACACTTTAGTATCGTTACTATTACACTATGGTTGAATGTTTTATTTATTTAGGTTAAGTTTGATTGTTAGTTGACCGAATATATGAGCTAGTTGCGTTAAGAACATTGAAGAAGTTACATACGGGGAGGAGGTCAATTTGCTAGAGAATAATGAAGAAAAAGATTCAATCACTAGATGCCTAACATATTAAGGAAGATTGTCGAGAATAAGTGCATCGAAAACTCTCTACCACCCTACTCCAACGACGCTGAGACTAGCAAGTATCTCTTTGATTTTCTCTTTATTGCACAAGAAGTTTTCACCTCTTTGATTGTCTCTAATCCTTTAGATGGGATGCATGTTTTTTTTTTTTTAAAAAAAAAAAACAATACTTATTTTTAAATCTAAATTTAAAATAATAAAGTGAATAACACATAGACTTGCCAAATAAACAAATTTGGTTTGGTCAATTACAGGGTAAACTTAACCTGAATAATAGTGAGAGTGAAATTGCTACAATGGACCTGGTTTGGGTTCCAATTAAGAGTGATGAACACATAAACTCATCAAATCTAAATTGTCCAAATCCAATTTAAATGATTTAGATTTAAATTTTCAACTGATGATTTTTAAATAAAAAAATCATTTTTTAAAAGAATGGTAGTTATGAGATTATCTTTATTTTGATGCTGGTTTGTTTTAGCTGTTTAGAAGTGATTCGATATATTCGAGATAAGTATGTGAAATGAGTTTTGTCTCCACTTAGAAGAAAAGTGCTTTAAAAAGTAGCACTTTTGTGTGCTTCCCATATGAGTATTAGATTTTATACCAATTAAAATAATTTTTTAAGAAAAAAAAAATGTTCCGTCCATGTGCAATGAGCTCTCAAACTCATCCCTCAGGCAACCACATGATGATCCCGGTGATCATTTCCCTTCTTCATGTCATCCTCTCCGCAGTGTAAAATGATTTGAAATATATATAAACTAATTCAAACACCCACCTAATCAAGTGGATTGAGATGATTTTATTATTGAATAAGGGCACTGCGACACATACAGACATATACATGTACATACACACACAAACACACACGAGAGAAGTGAGATATCAGATGATCATATATATGAGACGAGGTCAATGAGAGAGGAAGAGCCGAATGGCTTCCGGGAATAACAGTCGATGTTGGAGCCATAGCTTACACCCAACATGCCGCAGTACTTCTTGTAAAATCCAATGCGATCTGCAACCCTTTTGTCCGGACCACTCCCACACTCCCCTCCATTGATAATGTTGGTGATGGTTCCGTACCCCGGAAGCCGGTGGGCCGCCTTGTCAGCAGTAGAGGGCGTCCATTTCCCCGCGATGGCGTCGTGGCACAACGGCTTTGGCTTCTGCGTCGTCATCCAGAACCACAGTGCCGTCTTGAAGGATGTCACTGGATTAGTCGCCACCAGGTCGGGGTTCTTGAGCAAGTCCGCTCCTATGGCTTTTCCGCACTGCCCGTAGTTGTAGTTCCTGTATCATTCACTCAAATAAATTAAAATTATTATGCAGACACACGAGTGACTTTTTGACATCTTAGGATTTTGAATTGTTTAGTGACTTTTAAAAGAATCCTTTCAAATTATGCAGTTTTGGTTGTTATGGAAAAATTATGAAAAAATTCTAAACACTATTTTATAGTTATCATCTCATGTAAGGTAGAATCTAATAATTATGGACATTTTAAAAGATACTAGAGAGCATCGGCGAGAGTGATAACAATACACACATACATACATACCAGGTGAGTTGGATTGGTCCTCGGCCATAGTATTGCTTGCCCGGAGCACATGGATATTGGCGGCTGGGTTGACAGTAAGTGCTCGGTTTTTGTTCCTTGATGAAGCATTAACCCCAAGCGTAAGGACCGTCTGGAGCGGTGGGTGAACCGCCGGAGGTCTCGTGGGAAGTTTGGCCGAGGAAAGCAGCGACCTCCCTCTTGCGCATTGTGACATTGTCGGTGTTGCCGAAGGCCGGGAAAGCTTCATAGTTGTAGAAGCCTCTGGCCGGGCAGATATTGTCGTTACGGTGCAAGAGCATCTTAGTGAAGGTGTCCTTGGAGATGATGCCGCCGAGGCCACCGGATGGAGGGGCCGGGGCACTTACACCGTACCGCCGTTGCTGAAGCTGCCGCATTGCTCGGCTAAGCCTCCCACCATGAAGCACATTATCAGAAGACACAAGCGGTCAATATCTTGTTAATGTTATCCATGTCTTGGATTTGATGCGGAGAATGGAGACATGATAACTGCTTTATATAGAAAGTTGATGTTTGATGAGAGGAGGAAGGGAAGCTTGAGGATGATGCATTGTGGGGCCTACGGCGGTTGCGCTGACGTGTCCTGGTTATCTTAATGAATATTGTCATGGACTTAATTAATTATATACACTCATAATATCGCCCTTAACCCCGTACCTTCTCTCCTGTTTTAAAAACCCACACCCACGAGAGACATGGAATGAGATAGGTAAGGAGAGCTCGTCTCATCTAGACCATTCATATCTTAATTTTTTAACGGGTGATTTTTAAATGAAAAATTCATATTTTAGAAAAATGTTAGTTAAGAGATCATCTTTATTTTAGATTTTTTACCTGTTAAAATAATATTTGAAAAAATATAAATAAATAAAAATTGCTCCAGCGAAGACTTGTTCAATCTTAGACTTTTTGTCTCTTTCTTTTATACTTCCTCCAATCCTCAATATAAGTTACTTTAACTAATTCCTTAAAACCAAGAAATGGTAGTTAACTCATTAAATTTGCCTTAAATAGAATTTTCTTTTCCAACTTTACCCATATTAAATTTGGTTTTAAAGGAGAGAGAAAAATATATAGAGTAATATTCAAGTATTAATTGCTTGGGAAAATTGACAAATAAACATTAATTACTCTACAAGTGTCTTATATTATAGATAAATCATTCTTCTAGAAATCTTATATTGTGGAATGTGGATAAGAGGGAATATCCCCTCGGGCCATGGCTCGTGCAGTTATAGTGATGCCATTGGAACTATAAGATAGCTGACTTTTGAACTAGGTTAATTTCCTTATCAATTACCTGAAATTAATTTAAATATAGATTCTATATTAATTATGTTTGTTCCGAGGTGGAACACAAATGTCTAACCCTTTAGGGCTAGTTGATGATTAATGTTGGATCTAATGGCTCTCAAGGATGTGCAAATAGTTAAACACCCAAGAGATATTTATCCGATGCTATCTATAGATAAAATAACACCGAATAAGAAGATCACTGAGCGACACGAGGACGGAGTACCGTCAAAGGAGTGGAGTGTGTGCTCAGTGGAACAATATGTAAATAGTCAGGGAGAATACTTGTGTGCCGTTCATTTGGAGAATGTCTCCTTATTTATAGTGAGGTTATGAGAATCCGATCACGTTCCCATCATTAACATGTTCTATTCCCCAGTATCTGCACTATTACCTGATTGTGGGATAATGGGTCCTTTCCTGATATATCGTGATTTCAGTCATTGTGTCCTTATTTGGGCCTGACCTTTCCAAGCCCATTACTCGGATCCGTAATAGTTGCCCCCAAGCTCGGTTGCTCGGGTTTCCAAACTGCCGAGTTTATTTTGGCGCAAGATCCCGACTTTTTGGCGCCCGAGTCCTCATCAGAATTTTTGCTCTCGAGACGTCCCGGCATCATTCTGTCGAGGTGCCCCTCCGAGTTCATCTCGTTTTCCGTCATGCATTTTCATCCCCTATCCGAGGTACCACATAAAAGCGTCGACACTTCCTTGGGCACGACTGTTCGCTTAACTGGGGCTCTTTTCGCTTACCCGCGTCGCAGCGTATAACCGCCATTCCCAAACTTAAAGCCACGCGCCCCCAAGAGGCATCGTCGGTTATCGTGCCCATTAATTTCCCACGTCATTTCTTATCCGTCATGATTGCTTTCTTAGGGTTTTCACATTGATCCCCTAGTAAACGTCGAGACTGTAATACCCGGATATTCAATACCCCGATGATAATTAATTATAATTAAATATTCCTTTAAAGGTTATAGGTGAAAGTGTGGTTTCAATAAATGAGCATAATTACCTTATTACTTAGGGAAAATTCTATGAAGGTTAGAGGAGATAAAGAGCTAAAATTTCAAATATAGGTCATAAAAATGGGTGAAAATATTATGATAAATCTCATATGGCAACAAATATTGACAAAAACTTGGGAAGTGTGTTGTCTATAATTTTAGGAATTTTTGGGATTATTTCCTTGAAAAATAGAGAAGCATAAATATAATATTATTAAAAGCACTTTTTGGCCCCATGATTTTTAATATTTTATATAGGATATAAAATACCAAAGTAAGTAAAATAGTTGTGAGAAAATAATTTATCCTAATTAAGAAAATTATCAAAAATTAGTAATTGGCTAATCAGGTAATTAAGGAAATAATATAAGATGATTAAGATATAAAGTAAATTAATTAAATAATAAAATAAAATAAAAATAAAAATATATATATATATATAAGAAAGGGGGGACGGTTTCTTAAAAAAAAGAGAGAAGAAAAGAAGAAAAAAAGAAAGAAAGAAAAGAAGTAAAAGCATATTTGATAAGAATTTGAAATCCAAAGGTAAAATGGATAAAGGTTTGGAATCCAAAGGTAAAATGGATAATGGTTTGAAATCCAAAGAATCCGAAAAAACTTAAATAAAGTGAGAATTTGTACAAAATTACATGGTTGTGAAGATGTGGAAATCCTGAAGAAAATATAAGGACTTATCTGGAACCCACATAATTTAACATCGAAAGTAAGACCAGTGAAGGTCATTTTTGCAAACGTTGAAGAATAAGTTTAGTGCAACCAGGGGGATATAATTGGACCATAAATCTTAGTATTTTACTACCAACCAAAAAGTATACTCAGAGTGTAAAAGTATTAGTGTTTGATCAGATAACCAAAAATAGATTTCGTTAAAGTAAAACTTAGGACCCGGTTGGAGAAAGCTTGCACCGGAAAGCGTTACATTTCTTGGTGGGCAAGAAAGAAAGAGAGAGAAAGGGGGCACGTTTTTTTAGTGTTGTAGGGCCAAGATGGTGCCACCTAGTCAAAAGTGCGATCCAATGATCCGTATCAGAAAGTGATTGAAGTTCGAATTATCTACCGAAATGTCATTCCCTCTTCCTATAAATACCACCCTCCATTCTCTTCATTCTTCACAATTCCTAGAGTTTTCCAGAGAGAAGTTAGAGAGAAGGAAGAGCCCGGAGAAATTCTAGCCGAGCCCTGGGTAAGTTCTTCGGTCCCTAGTCTTTAGTTTCGGTAGTTCTTTCGGTAGAAATAGTAGAAATGCTAGAATTATCTTTAAATTTCCCAGATAGTCTAGATATCATGTTTAGGGGTAGATATGGTATTTATTTTGAAAATATATTGGGAAAGAAGATATGTTAAAATTTTGGAAAGATCGGGTCAAAGTAGCGAAGCTCTGGCGAAATTTCGCCGATTAAGAGAGCCAGGGGCAAAATGGTAATTTGTACCTAAAATGCCTGTTATGCTGCTAGATATTGATAATTATTATCCTTATAGGATATCGGTGATAATCGCATCGCTGTCATACCGTTGTTGGGCCGCTGTCAAAAATATCATTTTTCGTAAAACGTACTGAAGTACCATCAACGAAGGATATCCGAGGATTTCGGAGGCAGATTTGATGGACGGGCGTATTACTATACATAAACAGTACCGTATACATGAATAGTACCGTATACGTGAATAGTACCGTATACGTGAATAGTAATTTACTATTCATATGGAAGGAAGGTACGTTCGCGTCTTTGTAACACTAACTCGATGCTTATGATATGCTTATATATGATTCTTTGTATTCCTATCCGAGACTCTGTCTTAATTGTCATTGATGCAATCATGAATATACGGGTTATGGTCTTGATAATACCGTTGAAAGTTTTCCTAGCGCTGAGGACACGACTGTACATCGTGGCACTGGGTATGTGCAGACTGGGATAACATGCATGCTGCAGGGGTGGTGTATTGTTATTGCCTTACATATCGATTATGTGTTTCCTACATCTGTTATGGGCTTTTGTAGTGATATTTGCTAGAATGACATGAATACCTGTGATACATATACTGTTTACATAAGCATGAGGTTAACCGTTACCTGAGGTCCAATGGGCATTGGACCTCAGTCTTAAATTAATAGTCAGGAAAGGGTCATGAACCGGAGGAGGCACCAGGGGATGGAGCCGTAGATAAACACCAGTAAATGGAGCCGTGAGAAGGCACCGGTCAAAGGAAATGCGGGAAGAAATTCAACAGAACCTACCTTATGGCATGAATCTAATAAAGTTACTTCACATCATTTGGTGCTTAAACTAGAAGGGTCGTCTATGTGGTTCAGTCAATCAGTCACCCTAGCACGGTGAGACTTCCACTAGACCTACCCGACTGGCCAAATGAGATGATTTAAGCGAGTTAGGTTCTATGTCCCAAGTCTACCTAAGGCTTGGCGGAAAATGGTATAGTTACATGTAAGAATTGTAATTATAAAGTTTTGTATTACTGTATCACATGAATAATTCCTTCGGGAGATTTTGTAATATATTTATTAGTATACGTCAGGCATCATCATATGTCTGAGTATTTTTATATCAGTGACTCATTGTTAAATTCGTTGTTCAAATTTTTAGTACATGCTCTCCGTTTCCGCAAAACGCTAAGCTGTAGCACCTCAAAACTTTGATGAATTTTTATAAAATCACGTGTCACCGGCACGATTTATACTAGAAATTTGGGGTGTTACAGAGACGACTGGCATTCCAAACGTTACATCTCTAGCACGTCTATAAATACTCCGCAGTACTCCTCATTGTCACTTTACACAAATCTGCTCTCTCCTGCAGAAAAATTTGACTGAGCTCTCTCTCTTCAAAGCTTAAGCCTTCCTCATCTTCTCGCTCCCAGGTATATTTGAAGTTCCTAACCTGTTCTTCGCCTCTATGCTATGTTTTCTTTTCTTTTTGGTTCCAAATCGACTATTGTATATGTCATTCGCCATCTCTACTGCCTTTTTCATTTTGGTGATTCTTTTCTTACTCTTGTTTTTGAGTTTGCCTGGGTGTTGAAGGACTGTGATGACCCACTCGAATTCCTCTCAGAATGAGAAAATGTTGTAAAACCATTGTGAAGCATTATCCCCGTTAGTCTGAGTCTCTGTAACACCCTGGGGCTTTTTGCGTTTATTTTGCCTTTTTTCCTCGACGTGCTCTGGGTTGCTTATCTTTCATTTGTGCATTCTTGGTCTTTATTTGTACTGGGTTCTTTGCATTCTGGGCAGTCTGGGTTTTTTATGCATACATTTATTTGTGCTTTTAACGTGCCTCGTCGGTTGTTCATTAAGATGGATCCCAAACCTGATGTGCTAGTAAACATGTACGGTAGGTCTATCCCGGAGGAAGATAGATAAATTCTTGAACGTGCCCCTAGCTGAACTAAACTTTGGCTTTGGTCCATCCTCCCTAGTGAAAAAGAAAGGATGGAAAATTTGCTTGGCTCTTCTCGGGGAAGTGGAAGTAGGGAAAATATCTGAGTTCCCACTTCATTGATCTCTAGGCCGACCGCTACTCCTTTATCTCCTTTGCCAGCTTCTCATCCAATCTCCGAGGTTCCCATCCCGACTCCAAGGGTTCAGGACTCTACTCTTTGTGAGGAATGTTGTTATAAGGCGATGGAGCTTGTCCCCTTGGCCATGAGAGAGAAGCCGAGTTACTCTTAGACAAGTGCCGTTGCAACAACGGACTTCGGACTACTTTAGCTGTTGCTTCGCGGACTCACCCTGTTCCATTGTCTTTTGATGCTCGTCATGACATCCCTGTTATGTCAGGTATACTTCATGGTTCTTACTCTAGCCTTTTGTCTTTTTTGTTATAGGTATTAGATGTCTTCACCATCAAACCAAACAAATCAATTCGAGATCGAAGAATCTGCCCCTTCTGGGTCTTCACGAATGTCTCTTATCAAGGAATATGTTGTGACTAGTGCCGTAATTTGCATAAGGAATAAAATGTCTGTGAAAGAGCTTTCACGTACCATCCGAGGTGGGGAGGGGTATGACATATGTCGCCCCCAGTGAGCGAGTCGATGGCCTCGGTCGGTTAAGCGATAAGGATTGCCATTTTTTCTATTTTTACCGGGATATAATTACCCGTCTTGGTCTACAATTTCCATTTTCTGACTTCCAGATGTGCCTTCTCTGCCACTTTCACCTCGCCCCTTCACAATTACACCTCAATGGTTGGGCCTTTGCCATAGCCTTTGAAAATTATTGCAAGAAACATGAAATCAAGTGCTCGTCCCCGTTTTTGTAGCTTTTTCTCTCCTTTGGAGACTAATGCCACCACGGAGGGGGAAAAGATGTGGTTTGGCTGGACATTGCTCCGAGCTTCCCATGGCCTTAAATTTCTTAAGCCCTTTACCGATTCCTGGAAAGGCTTTAAAAACTCTTTCTTTAAAGTCGTCGCCAAACCTAGGGAAACGCCTTGGTTCCTCCAAACCCTTCAATCGGGGGAAACTAAAGAGCGCTTCCCTTTGTCTTTCGGTGCGATGGGCACCACAAACTTCTTGCCAAAGATTTCTTACCTTACGCCTCTCGATGTTCGATGCCGAGGATGAAGTCATAGTTGCCCTTACCAAGCTTGCCAGTAAGAAGGGCAACCTGGTGGACTCGGCCGACTATATTTCACCTTCTATTAAAAAATGGCCCGTCTCGGGTATGGTGACTTCTTTTTCTGCTGTCTTAATTCTTCGTTTGTTTTATCTCGGCATTTGACCTATGCATTGTGTGTTATAGGTAAACAGATGGGAAAGAGGCCCGCCTATCTCGACGTAACGTGTCGCTCCGAGGAAATGACGGTTCCTGGACCTCACCCCGTGACCCCGGGTGAAAAACGAACGGCCCCCAGAGGAGACCCTGCCAAACAAGCTTCCGCCAAGAAGGCTAAGACTTCGAGGAAGAAGACCGTCATCCCACAGCCAAGCCAAGCCATTCTCGTTCTATCTTCTCCAGTTTTGGATCCGGACTTGACAACTGAATCCCCGGTACTCCCTCCGAGCATGATCCGGCTTTCGGTCTCTTATATCCGGGAAAATAGAGTTCCTATCAATCTTCGCAAAGCTCTTCGTCCACCCTCACATTATTTTGATGGGAAGACATTGTCGAATTTTGAAGTTGAAGAGCTTAAGGAGATGGAGCATCTGAATTTGAAGAACGCCGGTCTTTGTCAGCTTGTCGCACACCTTAAAGAAAAAGTCGGCCTTAATGAAGAGGATTTGGACTTTACCGAGGCCGAAAAGAAAAAGGCCGACGAGTTGTTAATCCAGACCCTTGAAGACTTGGAAATGGAAAGCCGAAAAGGAGAGCCTATTGGAAGAACTTCGCGTGACTCGTGATAGTTTGCATAAGGCCAAATCCAAAGTTACCCGGAGGATACAGATTCATGAGAACGACGTGGATTCCATGGGCAAGCATAAGGCCATAATTTCAGGATTGGAGTCGGAGCTCGAATCTTATAAGGAGGCCCTTACTGTCGCTCAGGCCGACGTCTCCAAGTTGAAGTCTGGTGTTAAGGACGCTTTTGACAATGCCTTGGAGCAAATTCAATTCCAGAATCCCACTGTGACTTTGAACCTGGAAGGAGTACACGTGAACGCGTATATTGAAGATGGG
Organism: Acacia melanoxylon; assembly: GCA_019022615.1. Classification (NCBI taxonomy): domain Eukaryota; kingdom Viridiplantae; phylum Streptophyta; class Magnoliopsida; order Fabales; family Fabaceae; genus Acacia; species Acacia melanoxylon. The sequence goes on from JAFJYJ010000002.1 coordinate 9,800,638, forward strand.
ATATTTATCCCGGCTCCTTCTTCAGTTGTCGGTCCAACTGTTCCTGGTCTTGAGGTGGTTCCGGAGGATGACGGTGAAGGCCAATCTCCTCCTCCCAACCAATCATAGCTTGCATCTCGTTGCTTTAGAGCTTTACTGCCTTTGTAATTGTAGCTTTTAAGTGACTTTGTCACCTTTTGTTGAACAATGTTGCGCCCGTGTAGGGCTTTTTTGTAAGTAACTTTCATTATGTCATACTCCACTTTATCAAATTCACGACCTGGCTGGGTTAAATTTTTATTCGCGTTTGCTCCCTTATTTGCTTCCGCGCTTGTTGCAAGTTAAACATTTGTTGCGAGATGAAGGTTTTAAATCCAACGTGATCAAGCTCAGAGAAACACTTCATTTTTAAAGTCTGGATGTCATGTGCACACGATATTGAATTTGCCGGATATGCCGTTGTTACATTATTCACAAAAACGGGCGTTTGCCCAGATTCGTGCATGTTTATTAATTTTGGCCATTGTTGCGATACGATAAACACGAATTGGATAACCCAAGTTTTTCGCTCGCCTTTTACATGATCTATGAATGTGAACATTTCACTTAGATTCATAATTGTTTTATCGCGACCGTACCACTACATGATAAACTCGGACTTTGATCTCTCAGCTTATGCATGCTTTGTATTTGACGGTTTTACCGCTACATGATGAATGAGTCTCGAACTTCAATTCATACATGTTTCTTTATGCCTAGTTACGTTATAAGTAGGTTGCGAAACACGGGCTCCACGACCCTGTATTCTTTATTCACCCAGTCGACGGTATTACATCAGATTGGATTCCCGTAGGAATTCTTGTACTCGCGACTGAGTTAGCTGAAAATAAAGTTAACAAAAGGGAATAGCAGAAAATAAAGGAAAACATGAAAACTTCGTAAACTTATCCCTCATGGCTTCAACTATAGTAAGCTTTAAGCTTGTCCGCATTCCAGGTCCACTTAATCACCTCCCCTTTCAATGATTCCAAAATGTAAGCCCCATTCTGAGTTCGTCTCTGATGCGAAATGGACCTTCCCAATTCGCGGCGAGCTTTCCATCCCGTGCATTTTTGTTGCTTATGTCGGCCCTTCGAAGTACCATGTCGCCTTTTTTAAACGATCGTGGTTTTACCTTTCTATTGTACCGAGCAGCGATGAGTTGCTTTGTGGCTAAATCCCGAAAGTGAGCCGTGGTTCTGACTTCGTCAATCAGATCCAACTCTACTGCGATAGCCTCATTATTTTTCTGCTCCTCATGTGCAGCTTTTAGTCTTCTCCATGATGGCTCGCCGAGTTCGACTGGGATCATTGCTTCACATCCATACGTTAGCCTAAAGGGAGTTTTCCAGTGGATGTCTGGGTGGTGGTCCGATGTCCCCATAGTACCGAATATAGATGCTCCACCCAATTATCCTTGACCTCTTCCACTCGCTTCTTCAGTCCGGCAATAATAACTTTATTGGCTGCTTCAGGTTGCCCATTTGATTGTGGGTGTTCAACTGAAGCGAAGTGATGTTTTATATGAAGGTCGGACACCATCCGTTTGTACGTGACTATCTCTGTCGGGATCCCAAATCGCGATTTATGTTTTTTGTAAGAATTTCTGCACCCTTGCCGAGGTAATCGTTGCCAGAGGTTCGGCTTCAATCCACTTGGTAAAGTAGTCAACCGCAACGATCAACCACTTCAATTGTCTTGGTGCCGCTTTAAATGGTCCCAACAAGTCCATGCCTCATTTGTAAAATGGCCATGGAGCCGATATCTGCATTAGGTCAGACGATGGGACCCATATTATGTTGCCATGTTTCTGGCAACTGTCGCATTTTTGTGAAGAACCGGCTGAACCCAAGAGCGGGGGTGAATTGGGTGAAGATTAAAAACTTGACACTTTGAAAATCTTTTCACGTTTTCTAAATCAACAATTTGATATTCAAATAAACATATACTGGAAATATAAGAGATAAGGGAAGAGAATATGCAAACTGTGCTTTAACTGGTTCGGCCTTTCCTTAACCTATGTCCAATCCCCAAGCTCCACTTGAGATTTTCAATCCACTATCGTTTTGTTTAACCGGGCACAAGAGAAAAGCATTTACACCTTACAAGTTCAGTCGGGCACTTATGCAACCTTTACAATCTCTTACGAGATACTCCCCTTACATAATGTAAGGATACAATTACACACTCTATAAACGAAGGATGATCCTCTCACTCTTGGACTCACTCCCCCTTACAAGTTGTGATTGTACACCCACTCTCAAAGGTTCCACAACCTTGAGATTTGATCACTAAACAGATAATCAAATAAGTGTTTGGACTCTCTCACAGAGTAGATGAATAATAATCATTGAAGTACATAATCGATCATCTCACTCTCTACTGTAAACTATATAAACATTGAGAAACAAAGAGTATATGAAATAAGTATTGGATTCAGAATATCAGCATTTCGACATTGCAAGCTCGTATCATCATCTTCTCCATTTTGAATGGTTCTCCTTTTATAGTCAGTGAAGAACATTGAGCAATTCTTCCAGGTTTGAATATGATCGTTGTGAGCGTATATGACCGTTGGAACTATTCGACCGTTGGAGAAATATTACCGTTGAAGCTTCGCGTAATCATCTACTTTTTGATAATCTGATGTTAATCGTTTGATCATCTGAAACTTGCTAACAAACATGATTAATAGCATTAAGAAGTATAGCAAGTAGAAATCAATTCATAACAGTCACTTTTGAATTCTCGAAGACCATGGGATTGAGCTCTGCTGTCTGACTCGAGGCATAGAAAAACTTGGCTCGAGTTTGCATGTCGTTAAAATCAATATGTACGTTTGAGAATGCTATCTGACTCGAGGCACATTAGGCCCTAGCTCGAGTTCACCAACTCGAGGCACATACTTCTTTGGCTCGAGGTTGCACGACAGATTTGTTCTTCATTAATTGCTCTGGCATCACTTGGCTCGAGTTGAAACAAATTCTGGCTCGAGTTAAATCATTGTGATAGAGTATTTCAAAAATCAACTTGACTCGAGGCACATGATACATTGGCTCGAGGTAGTAGACTCGATGCATCATTCTTACAGGCTCGAGTTAATCGTCAATTGATCATTTAGGTTCAGAAGCGTTTGACTCGAGGCACAATTAATCTTGGCTCAAGTCTGTGTTCAAAACAGGATTTCTATCATTCTGACTCGAGGTGCGCCTGTTGACTCGAGGGAAAGAGCCTTCTCAAAATGTCTAACTTTCTGTCTTCAATTTGACTCGAGGTGGAACTTCTGACTCGAGGCAAAAACCCTTCTCAAAACGTCCAACTTTCTGTTTGCCTTTGACTCGAGGTAGATAAGCTGACTCGAGGCAAAAACTTCAATTCTGTGCTCTTTGACTTGAACTATATTTGAGGAGGCACTCATCAAAATTGGTTTCTTCTAAATTCTATGAAACCTTTGTTGTGTCTAGAATCATATGGAATTGATTTCATTTCATTTGGTTGTGTATTGACAGAAAACCGAAGCTATGCTGAATTGATTCCAGAATCAAGTGTGTTGTCAAATTTCAAAGGCAATAACTCCTTGGTATAAACTCCATTTTGGCTACTTCAACTCTTGATGGAACTCATTTTGAGTCTACTTTCATATGCCACCAATTTCAGCTCCATCGAATTTGTAGTTTGTGAGATACACTCAAAATATCAAAGGTTGGTCGGCTGTGTGACGTTAATTGATGCTTCAACTTGTAGAATTCCTAGCTCTCTCATATGAACTCCTTTTGGCTTGAATTATATATCAACATGACGCATTGGGAGTCTAGTTCCATATGCCACTAGTTTCACTTCAATTCGATCTCTGGTTTGGAAGATATCATCGAATTACCAGACCTCGCATGAGCTTAACGTGAAAGCAGTATGATGAAGGTGCATCGACTCGAGGAAATTTGGTGACTTGGGGCAGTAAGTTTCTTGACTCGAGGCAAATCATTCAAGAGGCGAAAATCACTGTAACAATCATTTTAACTCGAGGTAAACTTCCTGGCTCGAGTTAAGTCATCCCAAAACTTGATTTTGCTTATTTTAAGTCCGATTTAAGTCATTCCAACTTCCATATCATCGTAGGAACTTCTAGAATCAATATAAGAACTTGTATAATCATATTCTCATTCCATTGAGCAAGTTCTTCTTTCTTTCTTCTCTTCTCTTCTCTTCTCTGATCATTCTTCATAATTCAACTTGAACTCATTATTTTTCGCAAGTTGTACCTTCTTCAATATCTCATCTTCTTCTTGATTATTCCAAAAATATTTTCATAACTTCTTGCTTCCTTGACATTTTCTGCAAGTTCTTCTTTCCATAACCTCTTACTTCCTTCTTGATTAATCTTCATAATTCAATTTGGACTAATCTACATTAAATATATAATAGTTAGTCAATGTAGGAGATAAATATAGTATACAAGCTTTTTGCTCTTAATAATGGCATCTATATAAGACATCATCAAAACTAATCAGATCCAACATTTTGGACATGGACTTTGGCATCTTGTGACATAGTAGGCCAATAATAGCTGGCTCGTATTGCTTTTCGAGCTAATGCCTTCGCAACTATATTTTGTCCATTTATACCTTCATGGATTTACGCTAGGACATCTTGGGCCTCATCCTGGTTAAGGCATTTCACCATAGGGGAATGTACGCCTTTGTGATACAACTGATCATCCACCATCACATAAGCGGTCGCTGTTCTCACCAACCTCCTTGACTCAGCAACATCTTCCGGGATGATTCCCCTCTCCAGATAATCAACAATTGGTTTTCTCCAGTCACTTGAATCTGATATGAGCATCACACAGCTCGGCTCCAGTAGGTTTTGCTGGATTATTGTCTTGAGATTTCCCAGACTTTTCGTGTTAGCTAGCTTGGAAAGTATGTCGGCTCTCGCATTCTCCTCCCGAGGAATATGCGCAATTGTCACCTCATCAAAGCTTGCAATGATATCTTTTACCTTCCCCAAGTACTTGGCCAACAATGGTCCCTTTGCTTTATAAGTTCCCTGGATCTGGGAAGCTACTAGTTGAGAATTAGTGGACACATGTATTTGCTGAGCTCCATTTTCCTTTGCCTGAAGCAAGCCGACAATAAGGGCCTTGTACTCTGCCTGATTGTTTGACGTTGGGAAATCAAGTCGGAGGGAAAGTTCCATTGCGATTCCTTCAGGGCTCTCTACAATGACTCCTACGCCACTTCCCTTTAAGTTTGATGAGCCATCTACGAACACTTTCCACAGCTCCACTCCTGTTTTCTTTCTCTTGTTTGAAGGGGTCAACTCCATTAAGAAGTCGGCCAGAGCTTTTGATTTAATAGCTTGTTGGGCTTCATAAGCGATATCAAATTCGGACAATTCAATTGCCCAGCTTATCATTTTGCCGGCTAAGTCCGGCTTATGCAGAACTTGCCGTATGGGCTGATCTGTCCTAACGATGATCGAATAACCATGGAAATAATGGCGAAGTCACCTAGCCATAGTTAACAACGCAAAAACCATCTTCTCTAACTTCTGATACCTCAACTCAAAGCCTTGTAAAGCCCGGCTTACAAAGTATACTGGTTTTTGTCCTTCTTCAGTCTCTCGAACCAACACGGCGCTGACTGCTTCTTCACCAACTGATAGGTACAGGATCAAGTTTTCCCCAGGCTCAGGTCTGGACAAAACCGGTGGGGATGCCAAACATTGTTTTATTTTCGTAAACGCATCTTCACATTCCGAGTTCCATCCACCTTGGGCTTCCTTTATCAAAAGTTTGAAGAAAGGAAGTGACTTCTCAGCTGACTTAGGTAAGAACCTCGTCAAGGCCGCCAATCGCCCGGTCAACTATTGGACCTCTTTCTTGTTGGCCGGAGCTTTCATTTCCAACACTGCCTTACATTTTTACGGGTTAGCTTCGATACCTCGATTGGTCAACAAAAAACCCAGAAATTTGCCCGATGGTACTCCCAAAGCACATTTCACCGGGTTCAATCGAATATGATGCATTCGTAGTTTTTCGAATGTCTGCTACAGATCGCGGATGTGGTTGCCCTACTCTTTGGACTTCACTATCATATCGTCAATATATACCTCCACATTCTTTCCCAGCTGATTCGCAAACACCTTGGTCATCATTCTCTGATAGGTTGCTCTGGCATTCTTAAGGCCAAATGGCATCACATTATAGCAATAGTTTGCATTGTCCGTGATGAAGGCTTCTTTTCCTGATCATCGGGGTGCATGGCAATCTGATTGTATCCCGAGTATGCGTCCATAAAAGATAGAAGTTGAAAGCCGGAAGATTTATCAACCAACTAGCTATGTTGGGCATAGGAAATGCATCCTTCGGACATACCTTGTCCAAATCTGTGTAATCCGTACAAACACGCCACTTTCCATTTGGTTTTTTAACCATAACCACATTGGAAAGCCACGTTGTGTACTGCACTTCCCTGATGAATCCGGCCTCAATCAATTCCTCGAGATGTGCTTCCAGGGCTTGACCTCTATCCGAACCTTGCTTCCTTTTCTTTTAACCGGCGTTGAACCGGGATGGATCGCCAACCTTTGGCAACAGAACTCGGGATCTATCCCAGGAGTTTCGGATGGTTTTCATGCAAACACGTCTTTGTTTTCCAGTAAGAAATTTTCTAACTCCACTCGGATCTCAGGATCCAGCGCCTTCCCAACTTTTGCAGTCTGTTCCGGGTCATCTCCCAAGATACAGTCTTCTAGTTCTTCATTCGGTTCTGCCCTTTGCATTTTATCTTCCTCCCTCAAGTCCAATTCGACCGCATGAACGAACTTACTATCCGACTTTCCTTTCTCCTTATCCGCATCCCCAATCTTTGAAGTGTTACTTTATTTGACCGCTTCAAAATAACATTGTCAGGAATCTTTTTGGTCACCTTTGACGATGACTACTTGGTTTCTCTTGTTAATGAACTTCAGCCTTTGATGCTTCATGGACACCAACATATCCCAATCATGAATGGTTGGCCTTCCCAGGATAATATTGTAGAGAGAGGAAAAGTAAGCCACTACAAATCGAACCACTTCTGATTTAAACGCCTCCTTAGTCTCCAAAGTCAGCTTCAAATCAACGAATCCTTTTGGATGAGTATCATGCCCATCGAATCCTGTTAAAGTGGTCTTACACGGCTTCAAGTCTTCGGAATCAAATCTCATGCATTTGAACGCATCCCAAAGGAGTATATTCACCGCACTACCGTTGTCTATGAAAATCTTTTTAACACTTTTTAACACGGCAGTTAACCACTATCCCCGTGACGACCAACCCGTCGTGATGTCCTGAGACCACGTCTGCCAATTCTTCGTTTGTAAACTCGAGCATTGGTGACTCCGATTTTGCGGATTCTCTTTTAAACTCTGGCCTGTCTCTGACAGAGAGAATCTCCTTAAGGCATTTCTTTCATCGACTGACGAAATCTTCTCCTCCGCCAAAACCTCCAACGATCATATTGCAATCATATTTCAAATCTGGAAATTCGTCGTCTTCTTCTGCTCCCGTCTCCTCTTTTCAGGAGGCGGGCTTCTACTTCGGTTCCCTTGGCGCTTATTTTGCCATCCTTGTGTTTGGATAACATATCGATGCAATTTCCCTTCTCGGATGAATTTCTCGATCGCATCCCTCAAGTCCCAACAGACATCCGTTGTGTGATCATGTTGATTATGGAATTTGCAATACGAGATTTGTCCAAATTGGCCTCATTTCGTAGCGGCCGGGGTTTCTCTCGCTCTCTTCATCTCGGTCATGGAGACATCTTTCAAAATTTGAGCTTGAGATACCTTTAACGGGGCATATCGATCATATCTTCCTTCTTTGCCCCCTTTTTGTCTGCTATCCCTTTCAAGTACTCGGGAGTCTTATCTGTTCTGCCCGTATTGCTCTTTACCTCGAGGAGGCGAGCTTCTAACTTTCTCATTTGGTGTTTGACTCATGATTTCCATTTGTTCAAGCTCTATGTACTGTTTGGATCAATCTCAGAATTCCGTTAAGGTTTTGGGACGACGCTTTATAACTGATTTTTCAATCGAGAAGACTTATCCATACCTGCAATGACACAATGCAGATGTATTTCCTCTTTCAGCCCTGGCACTTGCAAAGCTGTGTCCTTGAAACGCTCCAAATATTTTTGTAACGTTTCTCCAGGTAGTTGCTTCACCTGATCAAGCTGAAACTCGGTCTTTGGTTGCTTCCAGCTTGTGGCAAAATTCAGCAAAAATTTCTTCTCCATATCCTTCATGTTTGGGATTGAGTTCATTGGCAAGGAATTAAACCAAATTTGGGCAGCTCCCCGTAATGTTCCCACGAACAACCGGGGTATCACGGGTCCTGTGTAACCTTTCACCATAATTTCCAATTTGAAATTACCTACATGCACCTGCGGATCTTGACTCCCATCATACTTTGGGAAATCCTTGGTGTCTAGTCCTTTGGGATAAGCGGCAGCCATGATTTTAGCAAAGAAAGGACTGAGAATTTTATCTTCATCATCAGAAGCCGAGACTGGTGACGATGGTGCATCATTTTCTTTTGACGAGTTTTGTCTTCCGGCCGACCCTTTCCCTTTATCTCTCAGAGTCCGGTTTCACCCACCTTGAGTACTCACAACCGCAGTGTGACTAGGTCTACTTGAGTTTCTAACTTCCTTAGCGGTATCGCCTGTCGGGTTAAGCAGGAACTGTATCTTCAATACATCGTCCCCAACATCTCGAGTTTTGTCCTCTTCTCGCTCTTCTTCTTATTCCCGAGGTTCTAATGCCGATGTCCTGGCGCTTGTTGACATTGAAACGTTGGTTCTGCTGGGGCCAGCGGCATCTTTCCCTGCATTCCGACTTGGTTGCTCAACCCGTCCAGTATGCTCGTTGAACAACTGTTTCCATTTTGCATTGCGGTGGTCTATCTCTTCCCTCATATGTCGAATATCCTCTTGTCTTTGGAGACGGTTACGAGTCTCCATCTCCTCTATCCGATTCATTATAAAACCAAGGGTGGTTTGTAACATAAGAATGTCGGGGTTTGTCATTTGGAATTCTAACGGTGGGTCTTGTGACGCAATCACTGGTCCCACCTGTTGGATTACTACATTCTCGAGAAGAGGAGAGCTGGTCGTATCCGAGGTTTCTGGTTCAGTCTACACAGCAATATGCTCCATCTCGGGACTCATGAAATTTGTCCATGGAGCGGAGTGATCTTGAGGTTGTTGTGGTTGTTCTCCTGACATATGGTCTTGTCGTGCTATTTGATTACGACTTCGGGTGTTTGCCATTCTCAGCAGTGAGCTTGTAGCTTTTAATGATATGGGAATCAAATTTTACAGGATCCCCACGGTCGGCGTCAAATTTTACACAAATGTCTAACTCTTTAGGGCTAGTTGATTATTAATGTTGGATCTAATGGCTCTCAAGGATGTGAAAATAGTTAAACACCCAAGAGATATTTATCGGATGCTATCTATAGATAAAATAACACCAAATAAGAAGATCACTGAGCGACACAAGGACGAAGTACCGTCAAAGGAGTGGGGTGTGTGCTCAATAGAACAATATGTAAATAGTCAGGGAGAATACTTGTGTACCGTTCACCTGGAGAATGTCTCCTTATTTATAGTGAGGTTATGAGAATCCGATCACGTTCCCATCATTAACATGTTCTATTCCCCAGTATCTGCACTACTACCTGATCGTGGGATAATAGGTCCTTTCCTGATATATCGTGATTTCAGTCATTGTGTCCTTATTTGGGCATGACCTTTCCAGGCCCATTACTCGGATCCATAACAATGTTTTTGTTTTATATAAAGGTAGTACAAAAGGAAAGCATTTAGAAATGCTCCAAAGATGGATACAGGGGATTTAAGTAGTATTGTTGTTAAACTTGATTGTTAACTTATTAAAATACTATTTTTTTTAACTTAAGAAATCGTGTCAATTTACTCTTAAATTTGAGTTAACTACAAACTCAATTGAACTTACAAGATATCTCGTCAAATTTTACCTTTTTGCATCTATAACTTATTGCGTGCTTGTTTGGAGCTTCTTATTATAAATACGTTTAGGCAAGTTAACATAAAACACCTATCACATATTTACCTTATACAACGTAAATCACGATTGAAAAACTGCTTTTAAAGGTTTTGATCATTATTTCAAACAAGTCCAAAATCATGTCAACTAACTACTAAACTCATGATAATTAACCAACTCTCTTAGTAAGAACATTATTAATCCAACATTTGATGTTGACCTCAAATGTAAGTTGGAATGTTGTTCATTGGAATGTTGATGACAGTTAGGGATGAAAATAATTATGATGATGATGATGGGGTGAGACAAGTGCAGATTATTATGGTGAAAAATTTGAAGTGATGATGATAACCCAACATTAAATTATCTTTGTTGAATTATTTTTTGATTTGATTATGTTTAATGACTTTATATATAAACTTCATAGAAATTTTTATGTTGATGAGTATGATAAAGTATAAATGTTGATGGATTTAATTGTAATGATTTAGATTTAAAATATATGTAAACAAAGTTATTGCCATTCTTTGTATTTTAATTAATAGGTAGTCATATACTTTTATTTGTATTTTAATTAATTAATGGTCAAAATTAATCGGGATAACTGTTATGAGAAATTAAAATTGCTCCTTTTGACATTTTTGGTGTAAAATTGCCCTAAAAAACTTTCCGGACGAAATTACCCCTATTTAAATATGACATTAGAGAAATGAAATTTAAAATTTAAAAAAGTTAAGCCATCCAAGAAAGCAGTCAAACTATTCAAAAGCTTCGTACATATTTTATTGATTTTTTTAGTTATATTGATCTGATTGTGAATTGCCTTTTGTAGAAAAGGCTTGTGCAAAGTAGCCGTTCGAAGCAGTGAACAACTGAAACATGGTTTATAGCCGTTGAGAAAGCTTCTAACTTTTTTTAGTACGTAACAACAAAATTCAGCTGTTCCCAACTTTGTTTATTAACTTTACTTTGAAATTTGAGAGCTTCAGGCTATAATGAGGGAGGCTTTTGCAGCAAACTTTTTGTTCCTGTGAGGAAGAAATAGCTTCACCTTTTTTACTTCATCAAGATACATCCATGGAGGCAAGACTGAGGCTTAGCTTCAAGAATTCTTTTGTAACTTTCTTACTTCTAATCTTTATTAGAAAAATTCTTCACCTTGCTTCCTTCTTCATTACATTGGAAATTAATGGGGTAGGAACTTTTATTATTTATCGAGATTGGAGAGAGATAATCACTCCCTCTAGTCTTTAATGTAGGACCTAAATAAATAGTTAGTGTTGTTCTAATTGTAAGATAAATTTCACATTTTTACTCAGTTTTTCTCAAATCAACTCTATTGATGATATACACTCAATAATAATCAAGTTTCAAGAAGAAGAGAAAGGAAGTGGATTAAGGAAAATGATTAAGGTGTTTTAGAAAAAACATATTGTATTAACTTACTTAACTAACATCATTAATATACTCAAATTAGTTAGCTAAGTCTTACAATATTAAGGATTAAAAGAGTATTTTTTTTTTCAATGTTAAAATTATTATTAAATTTTGAAAAAAGTTAGTGTTGTACTTTCAAAACTCCACCAATAATCTTATACCCTAATGGCAAGAAACCTCCCATGAAATGCCTCACACCATTAATGGGCCTGTTTGGGTTAGCAGTGGGAACAGTAACTTAATTAAAAGCTATCTAACTTTTGAAAAAGCTTAGTAGGAAAAAAATCAGGTTGCAAATAGATGAAAATGGACCATTTTTTTCCTGTTGTGGTGAACTGATTGAAGCCCAGGAGGTAGTCATGTGTTGCACTTCATTTCCAACAGTTCTTCTTCTTTCACTTTCTACCTCTATTCCGTCTCCCTCCTTATCGCGTCTCTCTACCTCTGTTACGTCTCTCTCCTCATCGCGTCTCTCTCCTCAACGCGACGCTGCCAAAACTCTCAAGGCTTACTTCTGCCGTACTGATCTTCTCTTGGAAAGCTTAGTCACCGAAATGCGGACCCAAACAACACTTGAGGGTGTTTTTGAGCCTATCGAGCTTTTCCACCGTCACCGCTCCCCACCACTCGCCTACTTCTCGATCCAAATAGGCCCAATGTCTGCTTCTCTAATTAAAAAACCTTGACTATGAGCTAACATGGGTCATCTCAGGTCATCAGTATCTGATCCTCTAATTAAAAACAAAAAACTCGATTGACCCCACTTACAATGTGAGCTTACATGCAACTAAGTTATAAGGACTTGTTAACTATTTTTCAAACACCGACACATAAAAAATTGGATTTAAAATAAATGGAAGTGAATTAACAATTTCATTATGACAAACTGGCAACTATTGTTTTTTTACAAAATTGAAAAGTTCATTGCAGAAATTATTTATAAACGATTTACTAAATTTATAAATTGTCTTGTATCAAGGATCAAATAAAATTTCTAAAAAGTATTTGCTTGGTACTCTAGTCAAGTTTATGAAAATTGCTTTCATGTATTTTTTTTATTTTTATTTTTGCCAACAAAGGAACTAATAGTATTGAAATCAAATAAGCAGAAACAAAACAACCAAAACAAGTAGATTGAACTAAATGAGAAAATAACGGCCTAGTACTAGAGAAACAAGTATTTAAAAGTTCTTCAATACAACAAGAACATAAGAACAAAGCTGACATCTTCTACACCATACGCCAAATAGGCCGGTAGCTAAGACAAAGGTCGAAATACCCAAACTAAACGGTAAGACCCTTCCAATTAAGCTTTGGTAATCAACTGGCTACTAAATCTACTTATATGGGACACACCTGCAAGAATGGTTCCTAACGAAATTCCTTGAAACAAGGATGTACTCAAGGAGAGCAACATCCATCATATTATCAGAGAAAACACAGTCAAGGAGACAAAAAGAAAAAGGAAACACAACTCCAGCCAGAGGATGAACAATAATGCCATGCACATTGCACAGGCAGCCCAACAATGAACAATGAACAATGAACATCAACACACTCAACATGCACATATTTCCCATTTGGAAGACTCCAAAACCTAGGTTTTGTCAAAGTTTTGACAAACACCCCAATTTTTCTCCAAAATCATTTTCCACCCAAAACCTAGGTTTTGGTGTAACATCCCATTTTCAAAAGCAGTATAATTTTTTTTTCATCAGAGTAGAGCATCGGAGCGATTGAGTAACTGGTACATATATTTCAAAATGCCGTAATTCTGGCTGATTGCAGAAGCGGTCCAGTGACCGAGAGTTTTCAAAGTAAATAATAACAGAAGAAAGTCTTCAGCCGAGTCTCTGTGCGGCCTGCTCGCCTTTCTCCTCAATCCTCGGTTCTCCTGAACCTGACGCTATGTTAAGAGCTGAGGTTCAATGCACATTGAACCTCGGAGTAGCGGTTAACCTCATGCTTAAATATGACAATATATATACACGACGAGAAAGAATCAATACAAATCCCACAACAGATGTATGATTAGAAATACATAACCACGTATATAAGATAATAACCACGTATGTAACATAACCACGTATGATATAGCAATAATAATAACGTATGTAACATAACCACGTATGATACTGACAATAATAATAACGTATGTAACATAACCACGTATGTGACATAGCAACGGGTGTAACATATCCACGTATGCTACCACCATAGTGTGAATACAACAATCATATATATATATATCCATAGAATAACCATCAGAGTTAGTGTTACAGTACGCGAACGTACCTTCGTTGACGGTAAACTGTACGTTTTACGAAAAACGGTATTTTTTACGTGCGGTGCAAACGGCACAACGACGGTACGGCGGTACGATTATCTCGGATATCCTATAAGGATAATATTTATCAATATCTAGCAGCATAATAGGCATTTTAGGTACAAATTACAATTTTGCCCCTGAACCCCTAATTGGCGGAATTTCGCCAGAGCTTCGCTATTTTAACTCTATCTTTCCATAATTTTGACATATCTCTTCCCCCAATAATATTTTCGAAAATAATACCATATTTACCCCTAAATATGATATCTAGACTATCTTGAAAAATTAAGGATAAATCTAGCATTTCTACTACATCTACTGAAAGAATTACCGAAACTAAAGACCAAAGACCGAAGAACTTACCCCGACTTTGCTCAAATTTTCTCCAGAGCTTCTCTCTCTAAAAACTCTCTCTAGGCTGCATTTTTTGGGATGAAGAAATGAAGAGGAGAAGGCTTCTATTTATAGAAGAAAGGAGGGACAAGGTGGGAATTACATCATTTGTCTTCAGATCGGATTTCAACCGTCGGATCGCACTTTGACACGTGGCTCGATCTTGGCCTTACACCTATTTGGCTGACATCATTCTTCTAGAAGAAGATGATGTCATGCATGACATCACATGTGCTGACTTACCGATAAAGTTCCCCGATCGGTGTCCGAAACGCGTAATCTCGGCGAAACTCAAAAATCCGGTAGCAGAACTCTGAAGTTTTATTCTTTCTCTTTAAAACCACTTGGGTTAACTAACTTTTTGATCCCATTACGAGTATTTCGTCGACTGCTGAACATTTTCGGACAAACGCCATCGGTTACGGAAATAACTTCCGATAGAACCAGCTTCTTGGCAGAAAATCACTGGTTCGTAATATGATATGATCTAAGTAACCATATCCCTGGTTTGAAAAACACGGTGCGTTTTCTATAAGTCACTTTTAGCACTATCTCGCCTTATCTTAATTATCCGGTACTCTAATTACGCCGTTGGTTTGAAACGACTTCGAGACCGCTCAATCCGAGATAGAATTTCACTTTGGTTCATAAAAGGTCCAGTGGTAAAAGACTAAATTTCTATATCTTGAGGTAGAATTTCATTTCTATCTGTTCTCATATCTCCGTTGGCTCTTTACCGATTATATTATTATTTTATTCAAAATGTCTAGATATTTATTTATTTTTCTTTTATTTTTTATTTATTTTTCTAAGCATAAAATATTTTATTAATATTTTATTATTTATTTATTATTTATTTAATTATTAATTTCGAATTTCTCCTTTAATTTAATTATTTACTAATTAATTTACTTATATCTTAATCTAAACAATTAGCCACTAATTACTTAATTAGCCACTTACTAATTGTTGATAATTTTCATAATTAGGATAAATTATTATCTCACAACTATTGCACCGACATTGGTATTTTATGTCCCATGTAAAATATTAAAAATCATGGGGCCATAAAGTGCTTTTAATATTATTATATTTTTACTTCTCTATTTTTCAAGGAAATAATCCCAAAAATTCCTAAAAGTAGAGACAACATACTTCCCATGTTTTTGTCAATATTTGCAGTCATATGGGATTTATCATAATGTTTTGAGCCATTTTCTGCCTTATAAAATACATTTTTCAAGGATTTTAGTTCTTTATCTCTCATAATTCCCATAGTAATTACCTTAGAAAATAAGATAATTATTACTTATTATTTGAAACCACATATTCACCTATTTTCAATAGGTATTATTTACCGAAATATAATATTCCGATAAATAATTATCCAAGGTATTACATTTGGGCTCAAAACCTAGGTTTTGCCAAATCCAACTTTTTTTCACTTTTTAAAACTCATTTTGCAGAATTGTGGGGCCCACCATGATTGGATTATACCAAAATACCCTCTATCCTCCTCTCTCCCTACACATTCACATTCGTGCTCCACATCCTTTTTTTTTTTTTGCCCGAGTTCCTTTGTTTTTTTTTTCCGAGAGATCCTTTCTGTTTTTTTTTTGCCCAGAGATCCTTCTTTGTTTTTTGGTTTTTTTGGGAATTCTAGTGAAATAACTATATTGGAAATACAATTATTACAATTTATTAATACATTTATGTTTGATCTAACTTTTATCATGTTACATAATTTACTAATGGTAGAAATTTATTTTTCTAACAATTTTATGTAATTTTTGGTATTTATTATTGAATATAATGTTTATAATATTTAAAATACCACTTTATCCTTTAAATGCAATTATACAAAAAGCTAATGTCCTTTTTGGTAAATTTGATCCCCCAAAAGCTATTCGATAAAAACATCCAAACACTATCATTTTTTTTCCAAAATCATTATCTAAAAATCATTCTCCAAAATCATTTATCCAAAACCTAGGTTTTACCTCGTAAATGGTGAAAATCATTTTCCAAAAGCAACTTCCAAACGGGCCCAGCCAATGATGAACAGTTCATATGAACATACTAAAGGGGCCCAAATTGATGTTTCTCAAATGTCTATCTATAGCACATTCCATAGAGACTTGACCAACAAAATACTTTAGCGCCCTTTCAATGGTAGACTTGGGATAAATATTTGGGGGCCATATGTATACTCATTAACTAATTTTTTTTAAAAATATTTGGAGGGCCAAATGAATAAAGTTTTAAGATAAATATATAAATTTTTGGGCTAAATATATATAAAAAAATCCAATTTACATGAAACATTTTTTTTTTTTTTTGGGAGGGGTCCAAACAAGGATAACCAATTTTTGAAGAGGTTTCAAAAACCTTGTTTTTGGGGCTTAGATAAGCCATTCCTATTGTTCCCCCCTAAATACCTTCCACACCAATTCTAAAAGGATAGCGACAGCTTGGTTAAGATAAATTGACTTATAATCATGATTATTAAACCCGGACCGGACCAGTTGGTTCGAATCGGAAACCGGTGAACCGGCTATGAAGCCGGTCCAGAAAACCATAGAAGCCGGGGTCATAGTTCGATGGTTTTAACAAAAAAAAAAATTGCCCAAAACTTGCTGGACATAGAAGGAGAAGGAGGAGGGGGACAACAGAGAAGGGAGAGAAGGAGGGAGTGGAGCCGAACCCAGATCTAAAGAGTCAACCAGATCTGAAGAGATTTGAAGCCCTCTCACTCATTTCTCTTCACTGTCAATAATCTCACCGCCTATGAAGAAGAAGAATACGATGTGGATGTAGAGGAGATGGAAGAAGATTTTGAGGAGTATGAGAAAGATGAAGAAGAAGAAGAGAATGAAAGAGGATGACGATGAGGAAACAGAGGAGGACGAGGTTGACAAGAGTGAACCAAAGCAACAAGCACCAATATTATCTTGCCAGTTGATAGTGTCCATAGGCGCCCCATCACGTGACCTAGCTCAATCCCCATTCCAAGAATGTTTCTGCACCACCCCCACCCCCAATCCCATCCATGCCACGTTTCAAACAAGTATTTGCCGAACTCACATCACTGTCCCATCTTCATGCTTCCCAAACCATTATTTTATGGTGAATATAAAATCTTTTTAAATTTTTAAATTTTCATTTTAACCAGCACATCCATCGACCACGACATAGGGAAACTGCCAAGAAACTCCACCGGAAGGGGTAGAAGACCCTACAAAGAGGAGGGAGCGATCGACACCGGGCCTGTTTGGATTGGCGGTAGGAGTGGTGACTTAAAAGCTATCTGATTTTAAAAAAAGCTCGGTAGGAAAAAAGTCAGTTATAGATAATGATTTTTGTTTGGATTGTCAGTTTGGCTTTTTGCAGAAGTGACATTTTTCTTAACTGATGAGTGTTTGGATATTATTTTAAAAGTCAGTTAAGATAGAAAATGACTGAAAAGAGCATGAATTATATTGAATACTACTATATATATTAGTTGTATATATTAGGATAATAAAATTTTAATTTTAATTTTAATTTGGAAAAAAGCTAAATGATTATTAAAAAAATTAATAAACAATAGAGGTATGGTTTTGTAGAATGAAATTGTTAAAATATGGGTGGTTTGTGCGTGTGGTTACTTAAATAATGTGTGAACGTAAATTGCAGCGAAGAAATTTGGCATTTTGTTGTCTGATACGCAGGGTTGAAAGCGGAATAAATGGAATAAATGATATTAGTACGTGGAGGGAGGAAAGCATGTGGGTTGGGAGGTGAGAATGGGCCAGAACGCAAGGCATCCAAAGACAGAACGCTCAAAAACGCTCCAATTTGGTGGGTTGCAAAAAACGGGCGTTTTTTACAAAAGCCCATTAAGCCTAATGATCTCCCAAACAGCCTGCGTTGGCGTTTTTGGAAATGCAATCCCTAATGGACCAGAACGCCCCTAATGGGCCAGAACGCCTGAAACCAAACAGGCACATTCTAGCAACAACATGCTGCATCTTGACGGCACAGGACCCTATTGGAGGGAAAGGAAACCTAGCCGGGGGAAAATTGCTTTCATGTATTTCTTACATTTTTTTTTTGGGAACAATTCATGTATTTCTTACTTACTCTAGTCAAATTTGCAGTTTGCATCTAGCTTAGTATAATAATTTGACTCATTTTCAAGTTAAGTCAATTTTGTATCCGACCATCTAAATTATTTTTTTCTCAAGGCAAAACATAATATGTTTTTTCATAATTATTTTCTTATGGATTTATAATCTACACCTAAAATTTGGTTTCTTAAAAAATGTAGGAAAAACTAAAATATTAAATTTAAGCGTGTTAACCTTTTGAATTTTTATGATATCTTCCTCAATTGGATGAGTTTTCATGTACATTAACTGGTATAAAATACATTATCACTTTCAAATGCAAAATTAATTGTAAATCCCTAATACTCGACATAAATAACTCACATATAAAACATCAAACTTAAAATAAATTGAATTATTTGTAAGCTCATATATGGTCCTATTTATAAAATGGAGAAAGAATGATTTTTTTCTATTTATTATTGTGTATATTTTATAAAAGTGCGGTAGAGTATATATTAAATATGGGTGAAATTTGAAAGTTATTATTTTAAGACAGAGTCAGTGAAATTGAAGATTTCTCTTGTCATACAAAAAATATTAGAAATAACTTATAAAGAGAAGCTGATAAAGTATATTATAATAATTTATTTATTAATTTAAAGTCTAAAATTCCACGCTATGTTCGTAAAAATAGCATGGAATAGCAGTAAGTATACTGCCCCGACGGTGTTATTTTTGCTTATGGTTGTTTATTTTGCACACAACGAAAGCTTATAGGCATCTTTTTCATATATTTAGTACCCTTTTATTATGGAACAAGAGAAGAAGGGGTACTGAGATACATATATGAGAGTAGTGAGATCGATGTCTCATATCATCATGGATGATACGAGTTCTATGAGAGAGGCGGAGCCAAATGGCTTCTGGGAATAGCAGTCAAGGTTGGAGCCATAGCCTACAGCCAAGATGTCGCAGTACCTCTTGTAAAATCCAATGCGATCTGCAACCCTCGCGTCCTGACCCCTCCCACACTCCAGCCCGCCGTTGATAATGTTGGTGATGGTTCCGTACCCCGGAAGCCGGTTGGCCGCGTTGTCGGAAGCGGAAGGCTTCCATTTCCCCGTGATGACGTCGTGGCACGACGGCTTCGGCTTCTGCGGCGTCATCCAGAACCACAGTGCTGTCTTGAAGGATATCACAGCATTAGTTGCCACCAGGTCGGGGTTCTTGAGCAAGTCCACTCCTATGGCTTTTCCGCACTGTCCGTAGTTGTAGTTCCTATATATATATATATATATATATATATATATATATATATATATATCATTCAGCCAGACAAATTCAAATTATGCCCACACATCAGATATCATCTATATTCTATACATAAAAGAGTGTGTGAGGGTGGGGCCGCCAACGTGGGTTTCTATCAACTTTTCAAATGGCTTTTTTTATTTTGATAATGAGAAAGTAAGTATAGTCAAACTTTGAATATTTTTAAAGAAAATTACTTTGAAATTGGGCAGGTTTGCTTTACTAGGGTCATTAAAAAGCTCTGGGACAAACCAAACACATCCTTTTAGAACTTTCTTATGAGTGAAGCAGAGAGATATACCAGGTGAGTTGGATTGGTCCGCGGCCATAGTATTTCTTGCCCGGAGCACATGGAAATTGGGTGCTGGGTTGACAGTAAGCGCTTGGGTTCTTTTCCTCTTTGAAGCAGTAACCCCAAGCGTAAGGACCGTCTGGAGCGGTGGGCCAACCACCAGTGGTCTCGTGGGAAGTTTGGCCGAGGAAAGCCGCGACCTCCCTCTTGCGCGTGGCGGCATCGCCGGTGCTGGCGAAAACCGGGAAAGACTTGGCGGCCTCAATGAAAGCTTCATAGGTGTAGAAGCCTTTGGCTGGACAGGCACCGTCGTTGCGGTGCAAGAGCATCTTATTGAAGGTGTCCTTGGAGATGACGCTTCCGAGGGCATTTACACCGCCGCTGGCGCCGTAGCAGTTCTCGGCTAGGCCTCCCACCATGAAGCACATGATCAGTATCAGCGCATTCAAAACTGTCAACATCTTGTTAATGTTATCCATCTCTTGGATTTGGTGTGGAGAATGGAGACGTGAGAACTGCTTTATATAGAAAGTTTGGTGTTTGATCCGAGGACGGAAGCTAGCTCGCTAGCTAAGCATACGTGGACTGTATAGTGGCGATTGTTTATTCGGTTATCTGCTAGGAGTTTGAGGCGGATCCGGTTTATAAAAAATAATTTTAATAGGTAGAAAATTTAAAATAAAATACTTTATTTAAAAAATGACTTTTTATGTAAAAAAAATTAGATATTGACAGTGAAAAGCTCGTCCGTACAAGTAGAAAAACCAATTCTGAGGTGAAGATGATGCATTGTGGGGCCCACTGCTGCGGAGCAGACTTGTCGTGGTTATCTTGATGAATGTTGTAATGGAGTTAATTAATTAAACACTCTCACATGGCCTTGATGTGGTATCTTTTTATTTATAAGTTTATTTTAATTAAAAAATTTGATTCTATTTATAAATTTTTTTTTACTAAATAAATAAGGTTGTGACAATTTTACCTATATTATTGTACTAATGAAAATAGAGAGAGAATAAAGAGTTGAAAGATACACATTCATAAATGAAGGTAAAGTTAAAAATTTGAGTTACCTACCTATTTTTGGTATTATTATATGTGATTTGGTTAAAAAGAATTTATAAATAGGATTATAGTGTA
Organism: Acacia melanoxylon; assembly: GCA_019022615.1. Taxonomy (NCBI): domain Eukaryota; kingdom Viridiplantae; phylum Streptophyta; class Magnoliopsida; order Fabales; family Fabaceae; genus Acacia; species Acacia melanoxylon. Next base: position 9,821,723 of record JAFJYJ010000002.1, read on the forward strand.
TCTTCACTCCTGTTTTAATTAATAACTAAAAGCCAAAACCCAAACTTACTTTCAATTAGAGCCTAATGAATTTTGGGAGTGTAATTTTAAGAGAGATATTTTTCTTCAGTTTGTCAAATTGGTTTCTTCTTACCTTTTCAATTTTCCCGTAGTCCACCGTAATTACTGTTAACTGTAGCTAAGAGATTCAAATGATCTTAATTTAATAGGGGTAATTAAGGAACATGCATTTTTTTTATACCTTTTTGTTTTTGAGGATGGCCTCAGTGAAACGCGTGGGGCCATACCTTTGTCAAAAGTGACTGTGAGGGTGACTGCGCACTGCACCATGGTTGCTTGGCGTATGTGTGTCGGCCATACCTTGTGTCGGTCACTCTCTCTTTGGCTTTTGTGACAGGTGCTTTCTCAAGAACCGTCTGCGTCTTTTTAAGCCAAAACTTATTTGTTTTGGTTTTTCTGAAAAAATATATTTCTGGATAGGATATTCATTGACACTGAAAAGATACTTCTGTACTACGAAGTATTTTTTAATGCCAAATAAGTAAATATTTTTTAGTATCGATCAATTATCTTAAAATATTTTTTTAAGATTCTAAAATAATTTTTTAAGATGACAAAGTATTTTATCTTAAAAAAGGCGCAGTGGACATTTTTTGACAATGACGAAAGCCGCTTCCCCCTCTCGTTTGGGTCCGCCTAGAACCTTTAACATGATTTTATTTAAAGCATGTCAAAACGCCCACCCCAACCCGTTAAAAAGCCCATGGCCAAAAAACTGCGTGTTAAACATTTTGTGACGCTAAAAAATTATATAACCTAAGGGTTAGAAGTAAATTTAGCCACGGGTCAAAATCATTTTAGAAAATATCATGTTGAGTGAAGATATACAAGGTTAGAGAAGTAGTTTTCAATCCTTATAATAGTCTAATATATGAAATATAGTAGCAATAGTTTTTTGGGCATATTAAAGAATTTGTCCTACTTTAAAAAAGAAAGAGTTTATCAAACCATGATAGTACAGGGTTTTGCTTCTTTCATTTTCACACTATCCGAGAGAAAATTTGCTTCTTCTATTTTCTCTTTATATATAAATAAATAAATAAATAAATATATATATATATATATATATATATTATTGTTAATACATGTAAAGTTTTTCACTTACTTTTAAGTATATCATATTTTTAGAATCACATTATCTACATAAAATTTGTTAACATTTTTTTATAATAGATCAAATATTTTAATTTATAGGGGTTCAGAAGTAATATATTGAATATATCACTTTATAGGGTTAAAAAAAAATTGGTTTAGATTTTAAAAATGAATAAAGAAGTTATGATGATATAATCGTAGGTGGCCATATATCTTAGGAAGTTATCAATATATGAGGGGACTATGATAATAATAGGAGTAAAGGAGTTAATTTTACACATGAAGTTTCTTTCCAAAGAGCAAAGACCATATGCGAGAACTTTTTTTCGGAAAGAAAAGACACACGAAATTACGTTTTGGGAGTAAAAATACTTGGCGGTTAGTTGGCCGTCAACTTGGATGGAGCCGACGTGGCGTTGGTTTGGTCGACACACCGACGTGAAATAAAAAAATTAGAAAAAAATTCAAAAAATTAGAAATCAAAAATCAAAAAATTAGAAATAATTCAAATAATTAGAAAAAAAAATCAAAAAAATTAGAAAAAAAATTCAAAAAATTTGGAAAAATTTCAAAAAAGTTCACAAAATTAGAAAAATCTAATAATTCACCCTACGAGATAAATCTAATCGATGTGTGAAGTCGACTAAGAAGTGGATAAGGAAAATTTTAAACTTTATTAATTCTATCACAAAATTTAACAATATTTTAACTTTAAACCTATTTAACTATACATTTTTTTTTTCAAAAAAATAATTATATGAATTTTTTTCCTAATTTTACGAAAATTTTTTCTAATTATTTGAATTTTTTTCTAATTATTTTAAATTTTCTAATCGATGTGTGAAGTCGACTAAGAACTGGATAAGGAAAATTTTAAACTTTATTAATTATATCACAAAATTTAACAATTTTTTAACTTTAAACCTATTTAACTATACATTTTTCCAAAAAAAAATAATTATCTGAATATTTTTCTAATTTTTTTCATTTTTTCCTAAGTTTTTGAATTTTTTACTAATTTTTTGATTTTTTTTTATTCCACGTCAACGTGTCGGCCCAAATCGTCACATCGTCGTTAATTCGAGTTCGACGGTCAACTAACCGCCGTGGTATTTTGCTCCCAAAACGTAATTTCGTGTGTACTTTTGCTCCGAAAAAAGTTCGTTGTCTTTGAGTCTTCGGGGCAAACTTCATGTGTAAAATTGCTCCTTTACCCATAATAATACTAGCAATAATTTAAAAAAGGCACATTTTTTAAAAAAAAATATTTATTGTACCAATTCCTCGGGTTTTTAATTTTTCAGTAGGAATTGTTATTTATTTTCCCAATGTGCCACGGGCCTTGACGGGAGATTTTGAGGAAATTTTTTTGTGATATTTTTTTTTTGGGATCTCTGTGCAATTTTTTTTTCCTAATATGCTATATTTAAAGTTTTCTGGATATTCCACCAGCTTTTTAATGGGTCTCCCTGGTCATCTCACCCTTGAAAAAGTAATTAAAAATTGTTATTCATAAACTCAACCCTTAGCTTGCTGCTATTAATTGAGGACATTTGATTACCATATTGGCCACATCGACAGAATTGCTCTATGCATGCACAAGTATAAAATAATAGGGTGGCCCGCGGGCCAACCTATCATAACCCCATCATATGGGGACTAAATAGAGTTAGGGCCAAAAAATAACCCCATTATATAGAGGCTAAAAATAAAAGGGTTAAAAATGGGGCTTAATAAACTGGCCCGCAGGATCCAGCCCATTTTAACAGCTCTAATTTTATCGGCCTCTTCTAAATTCCGATGAAGTAAAATAATCAAATGGCTAATATTCCATAAACTCTAATAAAATTTATATTCCATCAATCATCCTTTGCCAAATTTGTACTTTCATTATCATTACCTTTGCTTTTTAATGGTAGATCTTGGCCATTCATTTTATTTTCCAAACCTTTCCTTGAGATCAAATTTTAAATCTCATTTTTGCCCTTGAATATAGCAAAATTCATTAGGCTGCCATTCGACCTCTAATCTAATTTCCTTCCACCCCAAAACCTAGCATATGTGGTTAAATCTTGGCCAAGCAAAATGATATTAATCATCGAGAGTTTTCCTTCTTCCAAACCGTCATTCTCTCTTCAATTTGGATCCAGGCTTTGTACAATATTTGACTAATAAAATTCATGTGACCTTCTTTTCTTTTTTTCTTTTTTTTAATCAAATTTGATGAACTATAATGGAATAAGGAAGTGTCAATTCTATAGTTTACAAAATTATGTTGTTGAATTTAGCGTTTTTGTATTTACTTCTTATAAAATTATGTGAACTCATTCCGAAAACTCATTATAGTTTACAAAATTATGTTAATTCTCTAGAACATTGTTTATACAATGGTTAATGTTGACCTATGTGCTACAATGGTTTGATGACATAAAGCAAAATTGTAATGATAATGATTAATGACGATGGGGGTGAGGCAAATGGAGATTCTAATGGAAAAAGTGAAGAATATGAAAATGACAGAGAAGATGATAATCCAACATTTAATAACCTTTATTAAATATATAATAATTGTTTTTTGATTTGATTATCTTTAAGTGACTTTATATATGAACTTAATAAGTTCATGGTCTGAGTTTATGTTTTTGTATTAAGGCTATTTGAACTCCTGAGTTTGATATTTAGGATTTGAACTCATGAATCATAGTTGATAAAAAAAATATTAATAACCATTGGGTCACCAATCACCTTGGATTATATATACTATATATATTTATCCCTTATTCAAATCATTTAAGAAATTTGTAAATTTGGTAAGAGTGTATTCCACACAAAGTTATCAGTTTTTAAATGATTGGTACACGTTTGTCAATTTGATATGCTATGACTATGCTAACAATTCTAATAGAGAAATAATTAATACTACTATAAAAAGACCTTTTAACGTCCATTTTTTAGCTTTTTAACATCTGAAAAAGAGGGGGACGCCTATACTAGGGGCGTAGAAAAGTTAGGATACATCGTCCTTAAAAAAAAGGACGTCGTAAGATACTTATATGAGACTTACGATGTCCCTTTTTTTTGGGACGCCGTAAGGTGTTTTTTTAATAAAAAAATTATTACAACGATCAAGAACGACAGATCCACATGCTCTCAAGCTCCATCGCCGCCCGTGGCCTAGAACGACAAATCCTCATGCTCAGCAACTCAAGCGTCGTCCCCCAGCAACTCAAGCGTCGTCGCCGTGTAAGAGCACGATCAGAAATGACAGATCCACATGCTCAACACGATCAGCGACGTCGTTCCTCCTCTTTGTGTTGATTTCAAAATCTCAAAAACTAGCATCTGGACAACATTGATTTCATGGTCGATGTTCTTCCTCTTTGCTATGATTGTTCTGGCCACCTCTCACTTCCTCCTTGCTTGCCCTAACTGTGACGCCAAGTAGTCCTGGCCGTATGATTCCGTCTTGCAATTGTCGCATCTCTTTCTTTCATTTTCCTCTCGAGATTCATGAAGAAATTTGGACCTCACTTGGTAACAGAATGCCTAGCAAAGCCCAAGTATATCCACCAAATCACATAGAGTTGAAACAAAATTCTAAAAGGATACGGAAAGAAATACTGTCATATCTCTTGTAATTATGACATTTATCAGAGTAAAATAGTGATATATTGAGTAACACAGGTATAGTAAAGTAAACAGATAATTAAAAATTTTCTTGGTTATTTATAGGAACAAACTACAGAGTTTTTAATACAATGATCCATAAATATCAGTACCCAAAATATCAAAAATTCCAAAATAAAGTTAACTAAACAAGTCTAAAGATTCTACAGCCTATTTAATGCCCAAACTATAGCCATCAGTATTTTGTGCTCGATGCCTTTCCTTTGAAACTCTGTCCACTACTTTGACCTTGTCATGCGTAGATTAGTTTGACTTAAGAGGCTTTAATTGACAAGAGGTGTAAGTCATCACGTTGTCTTGCTGCAGCAAGACATATCCCAATCCATACCTACTGGTACCACTATAAAATCTACTTGGATCTGGGATAACCAACTCTTGGTGTTGTGATCAACTCTTCCCTCAGTCTATGGAAGCTCGTCTCACAGTCCTCGTTCCACACAAATGATTTGATTTTTACTCGTGAGCTTTGTCAATGGTAAGGCAAGTTACGAGAAATTCTATATGAATCTGCGGTACTATCCCGCTAGACCCAAAAACTACATATCTATGTCACTATTTCTGGCTCTTTCTAGTCCAGAACTACTTCCACTTTGCCTAAATTAACAACAACACCGTCGCATGATAGAACATGGCCCAAAAAGTTTTCTCCGCGGCAGCCAACACTCACATTTACTTAATTTAATAAAAATTTGCTTCTCTTTTAGTATACTCACAGCTAACCGTCATTGTTCTTTGTGTTTCCCTTCTTATTTCTGAACAGATGAGGATGTCGTCAATCAACACCTCTATTAACCTACCTATGCATTTGAGAGAAAATTTTGTTTAGGTACTCTATGAACAAGGTAGGTGCATCTGTCGTCTTGAAAGGCATCATAAGAAATTCAAAATGCCCGTATTAAGTTCTGAAAGCTATCTTCAGAATAATGTTAGTTGATTTCAGCTGGTGGTATTCCGAGCGTAAGTCAATCTAAGATGTAGAATTTAGATTATTAGGTAGATCATTGATCCTGGGAGGTGGGTATTGGTTGACGGTCACTTTTTCCCACTCACGGTAGTTGTTACAAAGTCGTAAACCCTTGTATTTCGTTCGATGTCATTTGACATGGCGCTTTGGATGTTGATTCTGTACTAGGCATCAATTCATAGTGAATTTCAACTTCTCTTTCTGGAGGTAATTTGGTATGGTTTAGAGAATTTATTCGTGACTGAGTTTAGTTGTTGAGTAGAGATTCAGTTTCCGCATCAATTCTAACCCTTCTTGCGAGAATGATATATTCTCATCGTCACCGTTGTTTATTACATTGATCGCTGCTAGTTTAACAGAATTGCGAATGTCGTCGACGTTGTGAAACAGAAATTTTGAATAAGATCTATATCATACTCGCAATTTGGTTCTAGACACGCTTTATAAGCTAAAACGTTCACACCCAAGGGTGTAGCTACTATTAGATCGTAAGGTATATATATATATATATGCATCCCAAAATGATTCGCCTAAACATCAGAAGTAAACGACTGGTTTAGCACCCGAATCAGACAATATCTGAAATAGATTTCTACTGAGTGATAGTATCTTGAACCATTCCTAGAGATTCTCCGGCCTCCACTTCGAGCAATGCTAACATCTGGCCTGAGTTCTGTGACCCTATCTCCGCAGCTTTCTGGGGACAATTCTTGCTAATGTGCCCTGGCTTCTGACACTCGAAGCAAATTCGTATCCCACTACAGGTAAGACCTAGATGGTAATTCCTGTATTTTGAACATGGTCGGGGTTCTGGTATCCTCAGATAGTTCTGTTGCCTAGAATGAATTGACTTCTTGCCTTTTCCTTGGTTTTTGATCCAGGGTGCCTTCCTTTTCTGTGTGGAGTTTCCGCGGTGAAACCCGACGCAATCACTTGCTCTTTTGCCGTTGAAATTTCTAGCCTTACGCAGTTCTTGCAAATTACGTTCAGTCAACCGGTAGGATTCTTTTTGTCTTTCGACTTGTCTTTCCTATCTTTCAACAAGGAGCTCATCAATAAGAATCTGTTGTTCCCACATCATCCTCCGCATTTTCTGCAACTCATTATGTTATCTGTGATTCTTGTTGCTCCGGTTCGTATTCTGGTATCATTCGTGGTTGTCTATCTTTATCTTCACCCCGACCTCGGCCTCGGCCTCTAAGGACTCCGATTCCTCATGAATTTGTCATCTTATCTTTCTACGACAATTTTAAGGAATAATTTAATCTTTTTAAACAAACATATACATAAAACATAATGTTCATGGAAAAATATGTCATATTATTTAGCTAGTTTTAATACCAATAATTATATCTTACATACCTCGTATCATCGTATATCTACTCGTTTACATATTGTCTAAAACTAGCCCTTGAAGATGATTAAGAAAAGAATGAAAATCGGCTATATGTCCTCCTTCTAGGAGCTCATTTGTCTTTTCCATCCAGAAGCAATCTCGAGGAAATAGGTATAGCGTTGATATTACCCAATCGTCTAGTGGGTAGGGAAGTTTATTGTGTTTTCTCTGTTTGTAAGTCATCTTAACTTGCCCTAGCCATTGGAAATACGTTTCTTTCATAGTTGAGTTGTGATGTTCTGCCATTAGGTAATCCGTTCGTAGAGCGCTTATCAGCTCTTTGTTCGTATTCAAAACATGTCGCAGGGTATTTGGTTCGTAACAAGATTTAATTTCAAGGTCATCTTGGTAGCTCAACAACTGGAAATACTCACGGTTATCATCGACGGATTAATGATCCGATCCTATAGGTCTCTCTGGCTCAGAAAGTATAGTAGCCATTGGTTCAGGGTACACTAGAGGTTCTGAAAAAAGGTCTTTGATTATTTATGATCTGATAAGGATATTCTGGTCCAGGGTGATATTCAGGTTCATGATCAATTATCGGGGCGATATGATGTGTAGGAGTAGGAAGATATGTTGGCTCAAGGTTAATTTCTAAAGTAAGGTATAATAGATCAGTTTGAAGTATAGGTTCATATTTGTATACTAACTCGGAATGGTATTCCTCTGAGGATTTTTGGTTATGAATAGGTACTAGGGGTCTCTCAGGGTTTGGATGATCTGCCGACTCAAGGTGGTATACTGGTTCAAATTGATGTACTGGTTCGGAAAGGTACTCCGGTCTAGGGTTGTATAGGCACTCGTTGAAATACGCTGGTTTGAAATGATACTCCAGTTCTGGATTATCCTCAGACACATGAGGATAGTTTGAAACGTACACTGGGTCAGACGGGTATTCAGGAGTGGAATAGATTGACTCAAGTGCAGCCATAGGCACAGGAAGTGGGTATGTCGGCTCAGGGTTCCGCCTCAATCCTATTATATCGGGAACTACAGAGCTATGCGTAGTATATCTCCCTTTACCATAATAATTTGTATATGGAAACTCGTCCTTGTCCATCACTACAACATAACACCAAGGTTATATCAGTACTCATTTTCAAAATACGCTCAAATGTTAAAAAGGCGTAGAGCCTAACTCCATTAATCAAACCGATTGGCCAGATAGGCGTCTATCATGGGAGTCTTACTGAGTTCACGGTAACTAATTGACTTACCCACATAGACTAGCCCTACCTTCAGCACCAATGGTTTGTTATAAACCTAAACAATAGGTTACTGTCTATAGGAAGACCTAGGTAGTATTGTCATCTAAGTACGACTATTGCTTTTGTTTCGGGAAATCCATTCAGATTCCGATTTCCATATCAAAAGTCTTAGAGTTTATCAAAAACTCTAACCCTTTTCCTTAGGGTATTTGTCCTATTGTATCACAATACCAGTATTATATCAGTACTCTTAACCTAGTTGTCCATACCATGCTCTTGAGACTAGCTATGAGGCTAGCTCTGATACCAAAATGTAACACCCCAATTTTCGTAGCATAAATCGTGCCGGTGACACGTGGTTTTATAAAAATTTTCAGAGTTTTGAGGTGTTACAACTCAGCGTATTGCGGAAACGAAGAGCATGTACTAAAAATTTGAACAACGAGTAACTGATATAAAATACTCGGACATATGCTGATGCCTGACGTATACTAAAATAAATTAAAAGGAGAATTAATTATTCTTTGGTTAATATTGCTAATATAGTGGTTCGGGGGTTATTAGTCTTAATTGCCAAAATTTGATAGGTTTCTAAATTAATCTTGATGATTAAAAATCACGATATGCTAATCTTAGCCTTTAATTATCCTTTGGATACTAATTAAGTTGATTTATTCTTAATTAGAACCTTTTTAAATTAATTAATAATTAATTTCAAAAATTACTAAAATATCTCAATTATTACAAATTTAATTGCCTAATAATTGTTGCTAATTTCCTCTAATTGATTTTGTTATCCTTTGATGATTTTAATTGCTAAAATGATATAATTAAGATTATACTTAATTATGATAATCTTAGGGATATTTTATGATCCCTAATAAAACTTAGAAAATTAAATCTTCAACTAACTTAATTTTAAGAAGAAATCACTTAGAAATAAAATAAATATAACAAGAAAAATTGAGACCACATATTCACCTATTTTAAATAGGAAATATTCATGCAAATAGAATATTTAAGCCATATTATTTATTTAAATATAATATTTAAGATATATTATTTATCCAAATATAATATTTAAGATAAATAATTATTTGGGTCTTACATTTCTCCCCGTTAAATAAAATTTCGCCCTCGAAATTTGCTCTAACCTAACTAGACTTCTAGTCTATAATTTCAAAATATATCTACTATCGTTTTTTTTTTCCAAATTGTCTCATTCGGAGACAATCCCTTTAAACTAACTTTACAACCGGGATACTACTATCTCTCGAGTTACTTCTCTTGAAAACGAGAATTCGTTTCAGCTTGACTATAAAGATATTTTGTATTTCGATACTTCGTACTCTATCACATAATCACAGTCTAGATGATATTTCTTCAACTGAGAAATATAGAAAATGTCGTGAAATTCATTAAAGTTTGGGGGTAAAACTAACGGGTAAGTATTTGATCCATTCTTTCACTAACATCTCAAATATGCCCTATGTAATGAGGCATTCGACTGTTTTATCATAACTTTCAATTATTCATAATGATGACAAAATTCTAACTAAATAAGACATATATCATCACATCAACAAAAATAAAAGGATTCTCTCGAAAATATTTAGAAACGTGGTCAATCATATCTGGCCTAAGAAAATTTTTGCTCTGATAGTTCTGTTGAGCATATAAGTGATTTACACTTTTGCTTGTACAAGGCTTCACACGGTGCCATCTCGATTGTTTTAACAAGAAAACTCGAAAAATAGGCTTCATCGGGTGTATTTACAATTTTTCGGGGAATTTGATTTGACAAGACTAAGTCTCCATAATATTCAAGCAGCCTTTGTTCTTGAATCATTATGTGAGTCCTCTGTACTAATTTTCTATTGAGAGTATCTACACGACATTTACCTTATCCGGATGATACTTACTCTCTAAATCGTAATCTTATATTAACTCCATCTAGCGACGCTATTTATTACCGAGTTTCTTAAAGGTATTTCAAGCACTTATGGTAGCAGTACAATTCTACGGTCACACCGTAGCGGTAATGCCATCATAGCAAAATGAATTTCACGACATTTTCTATATTTCTCAGTTGAAGAAATATCATCTAGACTGTGATCATGTGATAGAGTACGAAGTATCGAAATACAAAATATCTTTATAGTCAAGCTGAAACGAATTCTCGTTTTCAAGAGAAGTAACTCAGAGATAGTAGTATCCCAGTTGTAAAGTTAGTTTAAAGGGGATTGTCTCCGAATGAGACAATTTGGAAAAAAAAAAACGATAGTAGATATATTTTGAAATTATAGACTAGAAGTCTAGTTAGGTTAGAAAGCAAATTTCGAGGAGGCGAAATTTTATTTAACGGGGAGAAATGTAAGACCCAAATAATTATTTATCTTAAATATTATATTTGGATAAATAATATATCTTAAATATTATATTTAAATAAATAATATGGCTTAAATATTCTATTTGCATGAATATTTCCTATTTAAAATAGGTGAATATGTGGTCTCAATTTTTCTTGTTATATTTATTTTATTTCTAAGTGATTTCTTCTTAAAATTAAGTTAGTTGAAGATTTAATTTTCTAAGTCTTATTAGGGATCATAAAATATCCCTAAGATTATCATAATTAAGTATAATCTTAATTATATCATTTTAGCAATTAAAATCATCAAAGGATAACAAAATCAATTAGAGGAAATTAGCAACAATTATTAGGCAATTAAATTTGCAATAATTGAGATATTTTAGTAATTTTTGAAATTAATTATTAATTAATTTAAAAAGGTTCTAATTAAGAATAAATCAACTTAATTAGTATCCAAAGGATAATTAAAGGCTAAGATTAGCATATCGGGATTTTTAATCATCAAGATTAATTTAGAAACCTATCAAATTTTGGCAATTAAGACTAATAACCCCGAACCACTATATTAGCAATATTAACCAAAGAATAATTAATTCTCCTTTTAATTTATTTTAGTATACGTCGGCATCAAGATATGTCCGAAAGTATTTTATATCGCTTACTCGTTGTTCAAATTTTTAGTACATGTTCTTCGTTTCCGCAATACGCTGAGTAGTAACACCTCAAAACTCTGAAAATTTTTATAAAACCACGTGTCACCTGTGATTTATTTCGCTACAAAAATTGGGGTGTTACACTATACACCTACACACACAAAAACTGATCACTCCCCTCTCCCTTATTCACGGACAGCCCCCTCTCTCACAACTCAATTCTTTTTTCAACTCCGTCTCTTCCCTTCAACCATAGGCCAACTGAATATGAGTTGCTGGAAAATTCTAAGAACAAATTGGAGGCTATTGGTGTTATCTGGCACGGTATTTTTATGCAATACTCTCGGGATTTCAAAAGAGAGAGCACTCGAGACCTTTGGGGTTTTGAGGAATGGTAAAAGGGCTTTGTTGGTAATGAAAGAGAGAACCCGATATTTCAAAAGTGTTTAGGCATCCTAATTAAAAATTGGGACGTCAAGAGATCATTTTTGGCCTCCCAATTTAAACAAGGGGCGCTAAAAGTAGTGTCTTTGGCGGCAAAAACCCTATTTTTGGCATCCCTTTTTAAATTGAGACGCAAAAAATAGACTTTGGGTATCTCTTGAATAATTACAAAAATATCACCGCCTCTATTTTTGGCGTCTCTTGAATAATTAAAAGGGACACTAAATTCCTTCACATAATTATAAAAATGCCACCTCATCTATTTTTTACTTTCTATTTTTGAAAATTAAAGGACTTTTTTTAAGGAAGTAAAATCTTTTTTTTTTAAAATAGTGTAATGGAGTTATTTAGTTACTAAAACCAATATAAAATCAACTTTAATTATTCTAAATTAACAACCATTTGATAAGTTTATTACAACAAATTCATTTTAAAAAGTTGTAGTTTCGCAAGAGTTTACCACAAAAAATCTATCAATTTTTAAAGGATAGTTGTAGCCGTTGTGAATTTTTTATGTTATAATTAAGCTAACAATTCTAATAGATTAATAATTAATGGAGTTATTTACTTGATGAAAAAAATCAGCTTCATTATTCTAAATACCATCTGATGAGTTTATTGCAACAAATTTATAACTATTTTTACAACTACCTCTTGTAAATTGATAACTATATATCAAAATCACAATTATCCATTTGAAATTCGCTAGTCATCACAAGAAGGAAGAATAAGTTTTGAATTGTTCAATACAAAAAAAAAAGGTTAATAAATTGACAACTCTTCTTTTACATAATTGACAAGTTTATTGTAGAAAGTATTCATAAATGCTTCACTAAATTTTATAAGATGTGTTTATAATAAGGGCAAAGTAAGATTTTTAGAAGATATCTTGGATCAAGGAGACAAGGACTAAAGGAAGTGCTTAAAGGGGAAAAAGGAAAGCTTAGGAAAGATGCCCGTCATCTCATGATTGGTCATTGAAGTTAATAACCTTGTACCCTTAGTAGCATAAACGTGACTACAAGTGTAATACTTGGATAATTATTTATCGGAATATTATATTTCGATCAATAATACCTATTGGAAATAGGTGAATATGTGGTCTCAAATAACAAGTTATAATTATCTTATTTTCTAGGGTAATTTCTATGGAAATTAGAAGAGATAAAGAGCTAAAATCCCTAAAATGCATTTATGGGGCATAGATTGGCACGAAAATATTATGATAAATCCCAAGAGGCAATAAAATATTTATTAAAAATTATAAAATGTGTTGTCTCTAATTTTAGGAATTTTTGGGATTATTTTCCTTGGAAAATAATGAGGCAAAATTAAATATAATTTTGGGGAGCATAAGTTGCCCCATGATTTTTAATATTTTACGTGGAGCATAAAATACCAATGTCAATAAAATAGTTGTGAGATAATAATTAATTTCAATTAAGAAAATTGTCAACAATTAGTAACTGATTAATTAAGTAATTAATGGCTAATTGTTTAAGCTTGATCAAGAGAATATTCAAGGTAAATTTTGTAAAACCCTTTAAATTAGATGTTTATGGCTAAGATTAGCATAAAGTATACTTGCTAATTAATTTGAAAAGATTAAGAAATATGTATGAGATTAAGTATATGAAAACCCTAAATCCTAAAAGATTACTAATCATAGGATTAAGGCCCTAATTAAGCATTCTAATTAAATTAGACAAATTAAACAATGATCAATGGTTAGGATGTGATCTAATAAAGCAAGATCAAGGGCTACAAGAAATTCTAACAATTTTAAATGCCTAAATCCATGTAATTGAGTAAGAACCAATGAGATAATTTTGTGAATTAAAATATAAAGTAAATTAATTAAAGAAGCAGATAGGATAAATGAGAACCGATAGAAATTAAATCCTATCTAGAAAACCATGAACTAGGTTTCTAAGATCAGGACATATTATAAACAAGTATAATTTTATCCCGGAGTTGGATATCTCCGAAGTCATTTCCGAAACTGGCGAAATGGTTAAGAGATCAGATGAAAAAGGAAAAGGGCAGATAGTAGAAATGAGAACCAATGAAAAATAAATCATATCTAGAAAACCATGAACTAGGTTTCTGAGATCAGGACATATTATGAACAAGTGAATTTTTACCCAGAAGTTGGTGTTACCGGAAGCCATTTCCGTAACCGACACCGTTTATCCGAAAATGTTGCGAGCTACGGAATACCCTTAATGGGATCAAAAATTTAGTTAACCCAAGTATTTTGAAAGAGGAAGAATAGACCTTCGAGGCCTTGCTGTTGGATTTTTGAGATTAGTTAAGATTACGCGATTAGAATACCGAACATGGGACTTTATCGGTAGAAGTTCATAAAGCACATAGATGACATCATGTTGGTGACATGGGATGACATGGGGGGGGGGCGAATTTGTGGTAGAGAAGAGAGGAAAATGAATGGTTTGCAAGAGGCCACATCCTCGTCTTCTTAACCGTTGATGCAAAAGTTGATCCAAGGGTTGAGATCCATGGAAATTCTCTATAAATAGGCAACCCCTTTTCACTTCATTCCTCACCAATTCCCTTGCATATTTCGAAATAGAGTGAGAAGTTAGAGAGAAGGAGGAGCTTTGAAGAAGGAGTAGCGAAGTGCTGGGTAATTTCTTCGGTACCTAGTCTTAAGTTCTAGTTTTCGATTCGGTAGTTATAGTAGAAATGTTAGTTTGATCTTTAATCTTCCAAGTATTATTTTAATATCATGTTTTAGGGTTAAATATGATATATATTTCGAAATTTATATTGGAGAAAGAGATATAGCAAAATTTTGGAAGATTAGAGTCAAAGTAACAAAGTTCTAACGAAATTCCGCCGATTATGGGAGTCAGGGGTAAAATGGTCTTTTTTTTTTTTTACTAAAATGACTGTTATGATGATTGTTTAGTAACAAATACGCTATTGTCCTTATAGGATACCTTTGATTACGTACTAACCAACAGACGTGCCGTTTACCGTCAACGAAGGTACGTTCGCGTACTGTAACACTAACGCTGATGTTTATGTTATGCATGTATGTGCTATGTGTATTGTGTGTGTATAGTTGTTATGTTTCCTGAGTGCATATAGATGTTAGAGTATAACCGTATGTAAGTTTGGGAGTGATGCCTACGTAATCGGGAGCAATATGTCGTATCTTTGGGAGCGATATATCCGCATTGGTTGTGTGTGTAATATATCTCGTTGTTGGGCTCATGTGCCGTTAATGTTGTGAACGTCCGTAGTCCATATGTTGTGTATGTAAACATGAGGTTAAGCTGTTACACAGGGTCCGTATGCATTGGACCTCAGCCCTTAATATAGCTTCAGGGTCGGGAGGACCGAGGCAAGCAGGCCGCAAAGAGAACCGACTGAGGACTATCTTTGATTGCCACGGCGTGGGAATCGTCAGGAGGACACTTATGATGTATTTACGTTTTCGTTGAACCACTAATGTACCGCTGATAAAACCAGCTAGACATACTACCGTGGGTATTTTGAATATATATATCAGTTACTATATCGCTCCGATGCTCTACTCTGATGAAAAAAATTTATTCCGCTTTTAAAAATGGGATGTTACAACAAGCAAAAAGTCACAAGTTCAATCTTATAACTAATTAAACCATCAAGTTATTAGTGTGCTTGAAACTTATGAAAAATGTCAATTTGCTTCTTAACTCGTGTTACCTTACAAAATTATCTCAACTTTCTCTTAATATGAACATTGTTAATCCAACATTTGATGTTAACCTAAATGCTAATTTGAATGTTGATGACATTAGGAAAACTTGTAATGATAATGATGATGAGTTGAGACACGTGGAGATTATACTAGTGAATGTGAAGAATTTAAAGATGATGGAGATGATGATAATCCTACATTTAATTATCTTTTTAGAATTTAAAATTATTATTTTTTGTTTAATTTTGTTGAGTTACTTTATATATAAAATTCTTAGAAACTTTTTTATTGTGTATAATAAAATATGAATGTTGATGGATTTAATTTGAATGATTTGGATTTGAAATAAATTTAAACAATATTTTTAGTTAGTATTTATTGATATTGGTAAATTTTTACATGTTGACAAACCAAATTTACGTCCATTCCTAGTCCATCAAAAATATTGACAACAATTGCCAATGCGCTTAGATTATTTATGGTATATTTCTATATATATTCTTTAATAAACTTACTATTCAAATCATTTTAAAAGTTGTAATATAAATTTGGTAAGAGTTTACTACAACCAATTTATCAATTTTTAAAGATAGTTGTAGACGTTATCAATTTTATATACTATGCATGATTAGGCTAATGATGGAAATATCCACAAAACAATTCTGTTAGGTATATTGACTGTAGAGCGGGGAAATCGGGCTGAACCTGTTGGGCTGGCCCTTTTAAATCCTGGCCTTTCAAGAGCCGATTTTGTAAATTTGAGCTTCTAAATGAAGTTGGTCTTACAGGACCAACCCTGTAGGGCCGAGGGCCTAAAAGGCCTACTGTTAGGCCCTTTTAATATATATTGTTTCATTAATTTGACTTGACCATTTAATTTACTAATTTATATGTATTTTGTATTTGTTATAGAGTTATTTATCCATTTAATAACAAATACATAATAATTACTCGTATACTTTAATTTTATGATTTGGTTTAATATTTGTTGCAAATAAAGATTATGCATGTATTCATGATGTGAGAGAAGTATATTCTTGATATTTTTACCCATAAAGCAGAGCCTACTACTCAAAGTGAAACACAATCAAATGTCTTTGAAATTAATGATAGTAGTGAGAAGATGAAAATGATAGTCATCGTACTCATGTTGCTTAGTGGTAAACTTGTTATGCTTTGTGTGAGTTACTTGTGAATAATAGTTTACTCTTGATTATAAATTAGTGACTACGTTTGTTTATTGCATTAAGTGTGTTATGTAAATATTAATGTTGACAATATTTATTTGATAAATTAGAACTTTAATTGTTATAATTTACTAATTATATTTATTTGAAAAAAATGGAGAAAAAATAGTTAAAATTTGGAATAGTAACTTTCGAGTTTTGTAGGGGCCCTAACCCCGATGCTCTCGAGCCGGGACATTGAAAAACAAATGTTTTTTCTCACCCACGGGACCTATAGGGCTGGCCCGGCCACGACTCTCAGCTCTAATTGAATGTCATTCAACTTTGAAAGATGGACACATAAAGAAGACAAATAAAAGATTTTATTTAAGAGGGCTTCCAATTAAGTCATTTTATTTTTATTTTCTATGTAATTTTATTATTTAAAAAGGAGTCATTTTGTATTTAGTAGATTATTAAGAGTGTGATCAACTCACACTCTTATGACACCTTTTATAGCCAAGGATCTAGATATGAGTTGCTTTAGGATTTTAACTCATCAAATCACATATTTTTTTGGGTTTTATTATACCAAACCCACATCATCTAATAAATCTAATTGAGTTATTTACTATTCCTCTTTTTCTAAATATAAGACAAATTTTATAGTATACATTTTATCTTATATTTACAACCAAAGGTAGTACTATTTAGTTAATGAAAACAAAATCAACTTCATTATTCTAAATTAACAACCTTTTGATAAGATTATTACAACAAATTCAAAACTATTCTCACAACTAGCCCTTTTAAATTGATAACTTTATTATATCAAATTCACAATTATTTACAAGAAGAAGAATAATTCTTGAGTTGTACGTCCAATTAAAAATGAAATAACAACTATAATAAAGGGCTAAGGTGCATTTAATATCTTAAAACATTTTTTTAGGTGCATCTATTATCTTAAAGTATTTTGTGATGCATCCAAAGACCTAAAATATTCTTTCAATTGTGTCCATCACCTTAAAATAACTTTTCAAATGTGTCTAGAACCTTATAAATTGTTGTTGTTTTTTTTTTTTTGCATCAAACATCTTGAAGTATTTTTTTCTTTGAATGTATACCTAAATTGTTAAGTGCAAAATTGCCCAAAGAATACTTTAGGGTAATGGGTGCACATGAAAAATATTTTAGAGTGTGTATGCACCACAAAATACGTTAGAGTACTGGTTACAACTAAAATAATATTTTAGAATGGTGGATGCACCTTTACCCGACAAATAAATTGACAACTATTTTGTAAAGAATTGAGAAGTTTATTGTAGACATTATTCATAGATGCTTCAGTGAATT
The DNA here is from genome assembly GCA_019022615.1 of Acacia melanoxylon. NCBI lineage: Eukaryota > Viridiplantae > Streptophyta > Magnoliopsida > Fabales > Fabaceae > Acacia > Acacia melanoxylon. Next base: position 9,839,838 of record JAFJYJ010000002.1, read on the forward strand.
TTATAAAGTGTTTTACATTAGGAAACAAGAAAAATTTCTAAATGATATCTTATATATATTAAAGGCTAAAGTATACTTTTGGTCCTTTAAGTTTACATGAGGTATACTTTTGGTCCCTTAACTTTATAAAGTATACTTTTAGTCCTATAATTCTAACACCATTAATTTTACTAATGGAAAACGTAAACTCAAGTGATAACGGTGTAAACTTAAGTGATGACTATGTAATTAAATACTATTAAGCTTAAATTTAAAATATGAGTAAATTGGAGAATATATAAAATTTGTGTAATTAAATGCTATTAGTCATCACTTGAGTTTGTTGCGTCAGCGTTTTCCGTTAGCAATGTTAATGATGTTAGAATTTTAGGACCAAAAGTGTACTTTATAAAGATAAGGGACCAAAAATATGACTTACATAAAACTTAAAGGATTAGAAGTATACTTTATCCTATATTAAAAACTATTGGAAGTAGGTTAGAAAGTTCGTACAAACGGGGGGAAAAAGAAAAGAAAACTTAGGAAAGAGGTTTATCCTTTTCTGATCACTGGTTAACGGGTCAATAACCTTATAGTCTAAACCATCAGGTCCACGCCCTTCTAATTTCAAAAAATAAAAAATAAAATTATGGGTTCACGATCGAGCAAAGCATTCTAAAACTTCTATATATAAGGTAAAACTGTAGAAGGTAAAACTAAAGGTTTTTAATTAAAAACATAAATGTAAAAATTAGATAATTAATTTGTGAATATTAAAGAAATTGGTTTATTTAGTTATTTGTAATAAAAGAGTACTAATTTTCTGAAAATTCCCTCCTTAATAATTTACAATGAAACTACACGTAGATAGAGATCCATTAATATGTGTAATTAATAAATATACTTTGAAGCTGAAATTATAAATTAGGAGACATAATGGATTTATTTTTTTGTATTTATGACTGAAATAAACCCTATATTTAGCTCTATTAATAAAGTTCTTGATAATACATCACCAATCTATATGCTCTAATTGCTTCTGTCAAATTGGAGCATTTATAGCACCTTAGACGACAATGAAAATCTTACAAAAACAACTAATTCTTAAATAAGGCCTGAAATCCAGTCTCATAGTAAATTTATTTCAAGCTTTTTAAAAAGCTTGCTACATATATATAATGCCTAAACAGGCTTGGAGTATGTTTGGATAGCTTCAAAATCTAGGTTTTGGCAAAAGTTTGTCAAACACTTCAAATTGGGTTAAAGAGCGAATTAGCCAATAAACTATTAGCCCAGGAGCATCCAGTACAAACAACTATTAAATGGATCTTAAATATCAATAAACTTTTTAAAAGGTAAAATTATCACAAAACCGTTAATTCTTCATCAACCTCCGTTAGTCTCCAGCAGGGCGTTTCCTCCAGTGTATCCTTTGGTGCCGTTCCTACTGCTGTTATTTTTAAGAGCTCGAGTGGGCATTCTCGTCATAATGGAAGGGCTTGCATAAGAATTGTCCATTGCAATCCTACTCTGATTTCGAGATCAATTATGTGAATATTTTTCAAATTTCTTAATCTCTCTAACAGGGCTTGGATTCTGGCGAACTTTGTCATCTGATTGAAAGGAAGCTGAACTTGGCACGCAGATTCCTTTTCTCTGTATTTATGATAATGAGGAGGAATTTCTCTCACCGGAGAAAATGGAGGAGCGCAATTAGGTCTTCCTGCTTCTCTATTTATCCTTTCGCAGAGAGCCTCGCAGAAGTACGAAATGACGCGTTTCACAGTGTTCCTGGTCTTGGAAGACTGATTCGCAGTGGTCAAGAAGGTTGGCTGCTCGTTGGAATTGACCCAACCCGACTTTCTCAGCACAAGCAAGAAGAGATTCAGCGAGCTTCACATCCTCTTTTTCTTCCTCGGAAAGGTTAGAGTAATAGCAATCATAAGGGTGGGGAATTATAGAATCCAAACCCTCTGATTGATCTGAAGATGATGATCGGATGAACATTGTTGCAGCGATTCTCATCATTTCCTCAGTCGAGAGCTTCTTCCTTCCTCTTAAATCATCAATTCGCTGAACCTTATGAACATCATCTGGTTCAGTTTCGCCATATAAACGCTTCAATCCATTACCGTAGTTGTTGAGAAAATCAAGGGAAGCTAAATGAAGAAGAAAATTCTGGTTCTGGTAATTCTTGTAAGATCGGGAGAGATAAGCCTTGGCTGCGATTTGATCATCAGCGGTGTCACCGAGCGGTGAAGAGATGACCATGTCGAAAACGCCCCTGAGACTGCGTTGAGTCTGAAAACGAAGGTAACGGAGGTTGATGAAGAATTAACGGTTTTGTGATAATTTCACCTTTTAAAAAGTTTGTTGGTATTTAAGGTCCATTTATTAGTTGTTTGTGATGGCTGCTCCTAGGCTAATAGTTTATTGGCTAATTTGCTTCTTAACCCCTTCAAATTTATCCAGAAGCTATTCTGCATCAAAACTTAAGTTTTAGAAAAGGTTTGTTAAACACTCCAAAATTGTCCAAAAGCTATTATGCATTAAAACCTAAGTTTTGGAAAAAGTTATTTTTTTTTTCAGATTTTTCTCTCTCCTCTACCATCATCAGTATTTTTTCAGTATCAGTAGTATCCTTAAGTATATTTTTTTTTTTTTTTAGTGCCCTTCACTCTACCTTGGAATATTTCTTTCAATATCCTAATTTTTTTTTTCAAGATCATGAAGCTTTTTTTTTTCAGTACCCTTAAATATCTTTTTATTAACCGTTAGCACCCTGAATTTTTTTTTCAAGATTAGTCGATTCGAAATATTTTTTCAATATCCTAAAATAACTTTTCAAGACCATAAGAAATATTTTTTAGTACGGTCGGTATTAAGTATCTTTTTAGTACACGATAGTACCCCGAAATATTTTTTCAATATCCTAAAATAAATTTTCAATATCATGAAGTATTTTTTCAATATCCTTATTAAGTATCTTTTTAGTACCACAAGATCAAGCATTCTAAAATATTTTTTTAATATCCTAAAATAAATTTCTAAGATGATGAATTATTTTTCAGGTATTAGTCAGTACTCTAAAGTATTTTAATTTTGTACATAAATTTATGTAAGTTTTGTATTTATTATGAAATATAATGTTTATAATATTTAAAATACAACTTTATCCTTTATATGCAATTATACCAAACCTTTTTGCTAAATTTGACTCTAAAAAAGGGGGGGGGGGGGGGGGGAAAGATGCCCGCCATCTCATCATTGATAATTGAAGTTAATAACCTTGTACCTAGTAACATAAACGCGACTACAAGCAAAAAGTCACAAGTTCAATCTTATAACTGATTGAACCATCAAGTCATTAGTGTGCTTGAAACTTATGAAAAATGTCAATTTTCTTAACTCGTGTTACCTTACAAAATTGTCTCAACTTTCTCTTAATATGAACATTGTTAATCCAACATTTGATGTTAACCTAAATTCTAATTTGAATGTTGATGGCATTAGGAAAAATTGTAATGATAATGATGATGAGTTGAGACAAGTGGAGATTATAATAGTGAATGTGAAGAATTTAAAGATGATGGAGATGATGATAATCCTACATTTAATTTTCTCTTTAGAATTTATAATTATTATTTTTTGTTTAATTTTGTTGAGTTACTTTATAAATGAACTTCTTAGAAACTTTTTTATTGTGTATAATAAAATTTGAATGTTGATGGATTTAATTTAAATGATTGAGATTTGAAATAAATTCAAACATAACTATTGTTATTTTTTTCCAACAACTATTATTATTCTTTATATTATTTAATTTAATCATATATTTTTAGTATGTATTTACTGATATTGGTAAATTTCTAGATGTTAACAGTCCAAATTTGCGTACAATCTTAGTCCATCAAAAATATTGACAACAATTGCCAATCTGCTTAGATTATTTATGGTACATTTATATATATATATATATATATATATATATATATATATATATATATATATTCTTTAATAAACTTAGTATTCAAATCATTTTAAAAGTTGTAATATAAATTTGGTAAGAGTTTACTGCAACCAATTTATCAATTTTCAAAGATAGTTGTAGACATTATCAATTTTATATGCTATGCATGATTAAGCTAATGATAGGAATATCCAGAGAACAATTCTGTTAGGTATATTGAGTGGCATTCAACTTTCAAGATGGACACATAAAGAAGACAAATAAAAGATTTTATTTAAGAGGGCTTCTGATTAAGTTATTTTGTTTTTATTTTCTAGGTAATTTTATTATTTAAAAATGAGTCATTTTTTATTTAGTAGATTATTAGAAAGATTTGATATATCTTTTAAATATTTTGAATTATCCTAAGAACATTTTAAATTTTTTAGTAGTTTTTAGTTTTATGATATTATTCCTAGATATATATAAGTACTCAAATAGGAATCTCAACAATATATTATTATATCATTGATTTAATTTTTTAAAAGATGACAGCTTATCTTCAATATTTTTACATTATTAGAGTATTTTATTTATTGTTTTGAGTCATATTAGGGTTTAGAAGATTTTTTAGTTGGAGGATTATGAAGTTATGAATAAGTGAAGTTTCACTTTAGCAAGTACTACGTATAAAACACGGCTAGGTTGTAAGAGTGTGATAAACTCACTCTTATGATACACTTTATAACTAAGGATTCAGAGACAAGTTTCTCTAGGATTTTAGCTGATCAAATCACACATTTTTCAGGTTTTATTACACAAAACCCGCATCAACTAACAAATCTAATTAAATAATATTTAGTTAATGAAAACAAAATCAACTTCATTATTCTAAATTAACAACCTTTTGCTAAGATTATTACAACAAATTCAAAACTATTCTCACAGCTAGCTCTTTTAAATTGATAACTTTATTATATCAAATTCACACTTATTTACAAGAAGAATAAGTCTTGAGTTGTAGGTCCAATTAAAACTAAAATAACAACTTCATTATTATAATAAAGGGCTAAGGTACACCAATACCCTAAAATATTTTTTCATGTGTATCTATTGTTCTAAAGTATTTAATGGTGCATTCAGCGCACCTTGAATTATTCTTTCAGTTTTGTCCATCACCTTAAAATAGTTTTTCAAATGTGTCTAGAACCTTAAATATTTTTAGTGCATCAAACACCTTGAAGTTTTCTTTTAAAAATGTATCTAGCACATTAAATTACCTAAATTGTTAAGTGTAAAATTGCCTAAAAATACTTTAGGGTAATGGACGCACATGAAAAATACTTTAAAGCACTGGATGCAACTGAAAAAAATATTTTAGAATGATTGGTGCACATTAATCCTATAATAAATTGATAGTTATTTTGTAAAGAATTGACAAGTTTATTGTAGAAATTAATCATAGATGCTTCAGTGAATTTTATAAAGTGTTTTACATTAGGGAACAAACAATTTTTTTAAAAAGATATCTTATAGTCAAACTTAGGAAAGAGGTTTATCCTTTTCTGCCTGGCTAGCAGGGTCAGTAACCTTATAGTCAAACAACATGAAAGTTACTCTACAAGTGAGAAGTCACTTGTTCAATCTTATAACCATCAAGTCCACGCCCTTCTAATTTGGAAAAAGGAAAAAACAAGTAGATTGGCTCACAAGGTAAAACTAAAGGTTTTTGAATTTAAAATACAAATATTAGTTGTACTACACTTTGTACTTATATAAGAGTTAGATAATTAATTTAAAAATATAAAGAAATTAGTTAATTTAGTTAGTTGTAATAAATGAGTGCTGATTTTCTAAAATACCTTCCTTAATAATATGCATCAAAACTACCCAGAAATCCATTAATATGTGCATTCAATAAAGATACTTTGAAGCTGAGATTATAAATTAGGAGACATGATGGATTTTTATTTATATATATATATATATATATATATATTTATGACTGAAATAAACCCTATGTTTAGCTCTATTGAAAAGAAATGGAGAGAAGCCAAGTCCCATCACCAATCTATACGCTCTTATTGCTTCTTAATAATGTCCTAGGATATTCAATACCCGGATGACCATTAATTATAAACAAATATTCCTTTAAATGTTATAGGTGAATATGTGGTTTCAAATAATAAGTAATAATTATCTTATTTCCTAAGGTAATTTCTATTGAAATTAGGGTGAATAAAAAGCTAAAAATCCCTAAATGCAATTGTGGGCCATAAAATACCTTGAAAATATTAAGATAAATCCTAAGAGGCAATCAAATATTTATTAAAAATTGGAGAATATGTTGTCTCTAATTTAGGTAATTTTTGGGATTAATTTCCTTGGAAAATATTGAGGCAAGATTTAATATTATTTTGGGGATCATAATTGACCCCATGATTTTTAATATTTTACATGGGATATAAAATACCAATGTAAGTAAAATAATTGTGAGATAATGATTTATCCTAATTAAGAAAATTATCAAAAATTAGTAAGTGGCTAATCTGGTAATTAATGGGATAATTAAGGTATAAAGTAAATGAATTAAAAATAATTTAAATAATTATTTTTAATTAGAGAAATTCGAAATTATTAAATAAAAAAAATAATAAAAAAAATATTTTATGCTTAGAAAAATAAATAAAAAAAATAAAAGAAAAAAATATCATGATATTTTTGTAAAATTGTATTATTATATAATATAGTGAATAGTAATGGAATAAATAGGAAACGGATCCTATCTAGAGAACCAGGAATAGGAATTCCAAAGTTAAGGTAAAATATTGATCAGTGAGTTTTTACCTTCGAGTGACCTCTTCCGGAAGTTAATTTCGAGGTCGGTAACGCATTTGCCTAATAAGACGAAATAGGGAAAAATGCGAGATAGTCACATTTTGGATCTGAAGAAAATAAATTATAACTCAACATCTAGAGATGAGTTTATAATTATCTGGACATATTTGGAATCAGTGAATTATTATCCGAGAGATTGATGATTTGAAAGCGATTTCCGACACCGGACGTGTTTGGACACGTTTTCGAGAAAACTTCAACTGGATTTGGAACCCCGTAAGGGACCGAAATCTAAGTTAAAGTAGATATTATTGATGAGGAAGAGAAGATCTTCAAAGTTATGAATCCAGAATTTTGAGATTTCTCCGAAGAGACGCGAAACGGAGGACCGAACAGGGGAAAATCATCCGAACCGCCATAAAGCAAGTTGACTCACCATTTTTGGACCAATTGTTGCTGCCAAATCAGCCTTGAATGTCGACCAACATGATGCATGGCTAGGAATTAAACACCATTATGCTTTGATTTTACTTGGTTATAAGGTAAGAGAAAATTACAAGATTTGGAATATGGAAATTACCAAAGTGGCACAATTTTTCCCTATATAAGGGCATGAGCACCTTCTTCATTTCTCACACCAAAAATCTGCCTCTTAGAGAGAAGTTAGAGAGAGAAGCTCGGAGAAAGTCTCGAGCAAAGTCAGGTAAGTTCTTCGGTCCCCGGTCTTTAGTTTCGGTAGTTCTTTCGGTAGATATAGTAGGAATGCTAGATTTATCTTTAATTTTTCAAGATAGTCTAGATATCATATTTAGGGGTAAATATGATATATATTTCGAAAAATATGATGAGGGAAAAGATCTGTCAAAATTCTAGAGAGATAGAGCGAAAACAATAAGCTCTGGCGAAACTCCGCCGATTAGGGGTTCGGGGCAAAATGGTAATTTTTACCTAAAATACTGTTATAGTCTTAAATATTGATAAATGTTATCCTTATAGGATATTTGGGTTAATCGTACCCATTGTCGAGCCGCATTTGTTGTACCGCCGTCATACCGCCATTGTTTTTACCCGCATTTGTTTTCCGTTTTCCGTCAAAGTACCGTTATACCGCCGGAAAGGTACGGACGCGTATTGTAACCTTAATCTCGATGCTTATTGTGTGCTATATGTGTTTGTTGTGTTCATATGCGAGATTCTGTTTGTTTGAAAAATGGTGGAGTTATGAGTACACGGGTTATGGCATTGTTAACACCGTTTAGAGTTTTCCTAGCGCTATGGACACGACATGCTATCGTGGCACCGGAGAGTGTGCGGACCGGGATAACATACATACTGCGGGGGGGCTGTGTAAAGTTATTGCACGATATGTGGAGATGTGTTTTTATATTGTGAAATGTTGTGGATATACGTCATGCATATACTTTTGTTTACATAAGCATGAGGTTACCGATTACACGAGATCCAATGGGCATTGGATCTCGGTGTTGATATAGCTTCGGGATCCCATGGTGTTCGGGACGAGGTGAAAGGAAAGAGGTCAGCATAGAGAGCGCAGATGAAGTAAATAAATTATAGTCTATTTTGTCTAGAAATATTCGGATGATTGTACCACTTATGACTACCATACATATTACTACGAATGTTATTCAGTGACTCTATTTCATATTTAAATTCGAAAAAATTTCCAACTGCTCAACTCTGATCAATATCCGCGAGAAAACGTTTACGAAAACGGGGTGTTACAGCTTCTGTCAAATTGGAGCATTTATCACCCCTTAAACGACAATAAAAATCTTACAAAAAACAACTACTCCATCAAGTCTTAAATATAAAACAAAGTCGACTTTTTTAGAGAGATTAAAAATGTTAAATAAGTTATTTAATTATATCATATATTGTGTATCATTAAATTATAGATCAATTTATATATTAGGCAAAATAGTTTAGAGAAAAAACAATTAATATAAATATTTTAAAGTAATTTAATTAGCTTCGTTAATATATCTAAAAAAAGTCAACTTTATCTTATATTTATGTTCGGAAGGGAGTAATTCTTAAATAAGGCCTGAAATCCAGCCTGATAGTAAATTTATTTCATGCTTTTTAAAAAGCTTGCTACATATATATAGTGCCTAAACAGGCTTCAACGGCTTAACCTATATATGACTCTGATGTTCAGCAACAATCGAAACACTTGTTTGCAGAAACTAAGGATAAGCTCAGAAACTGTATATGATAATTATACTTTACTTATGCTTTTTAAATTAGGGTTAAGGAACAATTTGGCTAACAAACTATTACCTCAAGAGCGTCTAGCACAAATAACTTTTAAGTAGACTAAAAATACCAAAAAAACTTTTAAAAATGTGCAGTTAGCACAAAAAATGGAGTAAAACTTTTTTGTGCTGGACGCTCTAAGAGTAAAAGTTTTTTGTGCTGACAGCACATTTTTAAAAGTTTTTTTGGTATTTTTGATTCACTTAAAAGTTATTTATGCTGGACGCTCCTGAGGTAATAGTTTGTTGGTCAAATTGCTCCTTAACCCTTAATTAATACAAGTAGGCAGGTTGAAACATTGTTTTCCAGCAACGGCTTTCTTAATTTTGTAGCAACTTAATTACTTATAGTATATATTTTTTGATTTTTTGATCTATAAATTGCTTTAAATGTCTTTTCTCCTCATTTAGCGTAAGTTTCATTCACAAATCATACTATGATGAAATAGAATAATATATATATTAGTGGTAATTGTAGAGTATATTTATCTTTTATTTTTGAGTCCCAAATGGTAGCCGAGGAACATCCAATGATCCACCGGGCAAAAGTCACATAAAGAGGATCCTAAGTTTTTACAAGGGCGATTTACTAGATACAATAAAACAAAATTTCTGCAACAAAAGCAGAAAACTCTTGTTTTATAATTTAATTTTTTAAAATTTTGTTTGTATTGCAATTCTGGAATGTGTGGATAAGATTTTGTAAATACAATCAAATTTTGTTGCTTTTGCTTATAAATAAAGAAAAAGACAAACGATATTCAACATACGTTTATATATAAAACGAAGGGAGTATCAATTAGAACTAAAACTAGAATTATCCTTTTATGTAATGTAGAAGTGTGGATAATGAAAATATGAAGGCATATTGATTTAAGGATTAAGAGGAAATATTATCCCAAAGTGTTAAAAAGAGAGCAATTTCGCCCTGGCCTTTATCTTACTTAATTTTGATTATTAGTTGATAAAATATACTGAGTTGATAGTCCATATGTCAACTACATTATTTTTGTTAAGGTTCAAATTTTCTCCGAAAATTTATGTGTCATATACTTCATTTTTTCAAAGTTAGGTTTAAAACTTCCGGAGCAAATTTGCACCTTAACAAAAATGACGTGGTTAACATGTAGACTATCAACTTAGCATATTTAACCAACTAATGGTCAAAAATAAATGGAAGTTCATGTGCCATTTACTTCATTTTTTCAAAGTTAGATTTAAAACTTCTGGGGCAAATTTTCACCTTAACAAAAATGACGTGATTTACATGTAGACTGTCAGTTCAGCATATTTGATAAACTAACGGTTAAAATTAACTAGAATAATGGTCCGGGCAAAATGGCTCCATTTTTTACACTTCCCTAGTAAAATTTCTCCTAAAAAAACTTGCGTGAAATTGCCCCTTAACCCTTGATTTAAATATGACAGAGAAATGAAGTTTAAAATTTTAAAAAGTTACCGTACATATTTTATTGATTTTTTAAGGTATGTTGATCTGATTGTGAATTGCCTTTTGTAGAAAAGGCTTGTGCCAAGTAGCCGTTCGAAGCAGTGAACAACTGAAACGGGGTTTATAACCGTTGAGAAAGCTTCTAACTTTTTTCAGTAAAAACAAAATTCAGCTGTTCCCAACTTTCCTTACTAACTTTACTTTGAAATTTGAGAGCTCCAGGCTATAATGAGGGAGGCTTTTGCAGAAAACTTTTTGTTCGTGTGAGGAAGAAATAGCTTCACCTTTTTTACTTCATCAAGATACATCCATGGAGGCAAGACTGAGGCTTAGCTTCAAGAATTCTTTCGCAACTTTCTTACTTCTAATTTTTGTTAACAAAATTCCTCACCTTGCTTCCTTTTTTTTTTTTTTTTGCTCGAACCTTGCTTCCTTCTTCAGTACATTGGAAATTAATGGGGCAGGAATTTTTATTATTTATCGATGTTAGAGAGAGATAATCACTCCCTCTAATCCTTAACGTAGGACCTAAATAAATAGTTAGTGTTGTCTTAATTGTAAGATAAATTCCACATTGTTACCCATTTTATCTCAAATTAACTCTATTGATATTCACTCAACAATAATCAAGTTTCAAGAAGAAGAGAGAGAAAGTGAAGTAAGGAAAATAATTAAGATGTTTTTAGAAAAACTATATCGTAATAACTTGTTTAACTAATATCATTAATATATTCAAATTAGTTATCTAAGTTTTATATTAAGGATCAAAAGAATATTTTTCAATGTTTAAAATAATAAATTTTAAAAATGTTATTGTTGTACTTTCAAAGCTCCACCAATAATCTTGTACCTTAATGGCAAGAAACCTCCTATGAAACTGCCTCACGCCGTTAATGTCTACATCTCTAATTAAAAAACCTTGGGAGCTAACGTGCAACTAAGTCATCTCAGGTCATCAGCGTCTGATCCTCTAATTAAAAACAAAAAACTCGATTGACCCCACTTACAATGTGAGCTTAAATGGAAGTGAATTAACAATTTTATTATGACAAACTGGCAACTACTGTTTTTTTACAAAATTGAAATTTCATTGTAGAAATTATTTATAAATGATTTACTAAATTTACTAAATTGTCTTATATCAAAGATCAAATAAAATTTCTAGAAAGTATTTGCTCGGTACTCTAGTCAAGTTTATGAAAATTGCTTTCATGTATTTTTTATTCTCTTTTTGCCAACAAAGGAAGTATAGAATTGAAATCAAATAAGTTACACTGTCTCATAAGTAGAAATAAAACAACCAAAACGAGTAGATTGAACTAAATGAGAAAATAACCGCCTGGCAAACAAACTAGAGAAACAAGTATTTAAAAGTTCTTCAATACAAACAAGAACATAAGAATAGACCAAATAAACCTGCAGTTGAGACAAAAATCGAAATACCCAAACTAAATGGTAAGACCTTTCCAATGAAGCTTTAGCAATCCACGCAGCTACCAAATCTACTTATATGGGACGAAACACATCTTCATGAATGGTTCCTAACCAAATTCCTTGAAATAAGGATAAACTCAGAGAGCAAAATTCATCATATTATCAGAGAAAGCACAGTCAAGGAGACAATAAGAAAAGGAAACACAACTTGAGCCTGAGGATGAACAATAATGGCATGCACATGTCTAGCCCAACAATGAACAGTGTTGATCAACACACTAAACATGCACATATTTAGCCAATGATGAACATCGCAGATAGACATACTGAACAGGCCCAAATTGATATTTCTCAAATGTCTAAAGCATATTCCTTAGACAGTTGACCTACAAAATACTTTACCTCCCTTCCACATATAGACACCTCCAAACAAGGATAACCAATTATTGAAGAGGTCCCAAAAACCCTGAATTTGGGGCTTAGATAAGCCATTCCTATTGCCCCCCCTCCCCCCAAAAAAAAACCTTCCACACCAATTCTAAAAGGATAGTGACAGCTTGGCACTAGTGCAAAAAAAGATTTTAAGACCGGACAAAAGAGGCATCGTAAGACCGAACCCTCGACCGGTCTTGTTCCTGCCGGTATTAAAAGTCCACATTTAAGACCGGACTATAACCGGTCTTAAAGAAATTCTTTCAGACCGGACATTTAAAACATTAGGTCTTAAAAGTCGGATTAAATAAGGCTGAAATATTTTTTGTTCGGTCTTAAAACTCAACTTTTAAGACCGGGCAAAAACTCGGCCGCTCTTAAAAGATCAAAATTTTAAGACCGGACAAAAATATACCCGGTCGAAAAATAGCGGCTTCTAAGACCGACGACTAATTATACGCGGTCTTAAAAGACCGACTTTCAAGATTGGACAATAAATTGTCCGGTCTTAAAAATTGAATTTTAAGACCGGACGTATAAACACACCGATATTAAAAAACAAACTTTTAAGACCGGCTTAATATCAAATATGTACACATGACCTTTAAGACCGGACATATGGATACATCCGGTCTTAACAGTTGAACATATTTATTACCGGTCTAAATTTTCCCGAATGTTTTCCCTGTTCTGTTCTTCCTAATCAATATTCACAAATCCACTACCCAATCCAACACATAAAAGTCGATACTTTAAGTACAAGCTATGAATAATTATGAATAAATTAAATTTGGAAAAAGAATATAAATAATATTCACCATGAGTTATGTCGCTTCTTAAATTAATGAATATATTATGACTACAACACCTAAATTAATTTATACAATAAGATAACTTACATACAATCCAAATACAATCAGTTACAAATACAACATACATGCCCAATATAATATTCACCATGCCTTCATCGATTCCCACCAAACAACGAAACATCCTCTTTTATAACATGCCCCTTTGGATCCGATCCCGCCACAAAAATAAAATAAGAACAAACTTCATAGTCAGTGACATTGTTTAAGAACGTAGAAGGAATATAATATAGTAAAAACCTTAAAGTTTTCAAAGAAGTTTTCATATGAATATTACCTTATGAATTATATTGACTCTTTTATAAAACGATATCCTCCCGTATCACTTCTTGATGATCATTTCTTATGCCAGGTTCATTATCCGCTTCATCTTCTTCGTTCATTTCCGGTAGACCCCTTGAAAAAGAGTACTCTCAGGAAGACCATAATTTGAATGACTTTCCTCATCAATATCAATGACCCTTTTTCCTTGGAGAGCTACGAGACCACATTTTATTTTCTTGATCGGTGATATAGAACACTTGTTTCGCCCGGGTCTCGCCATAATAAAAGGTTCATCACCAAAACTTCTACCGTTGACATCGACTAATGTAAATCCTAGCCGATCGATCCGAACACCATTATTGACATTAACCCACTTGCATTTGAAAATGGGAAATCTAATTTTAACATAGTCTACCTCCCAAATCTCTTCAATAACCCCATAATATGGCATGACTGCCAATAAAGGCCTATTGTCTTTCGAACTTGAGAAGTGCATAGATTCAGCCTCTAACATAACATCACTATTCTGGACGGTGCTCCTATCATCTAGGGACTTCGTGTAAAATGTATAACCATTGATCACATACGAATTCCAACTTACGACATCAACCTCGGGACCACGGGCTAACCATTTGATTGTATCGAAACACATTCCTCTCCCTCGACCTTTTGTTTGAACCGGTTGCAAAAGTTACGTTATGCTCCCTAATCAACCTTTGTTTAGTCATTCGATGATTTATTTCCTTACAGCTTCTTTATGAGCAGCTATGCTGGCTTGAACTTCATCAACATTATTCAAGATGTATAAGTGGACTTGTGACAATTGATCAGGATCCACACTCTTTACCGAAGCCCCTCGTCTACCCCCTTCAACATGCTGACGTTTTGGAAGCCCAATATGTCTTTGGCCAAATAATTTTGACAAAATTCCATGGCTTCTTCACAAACATATTTCTGAACAATTGATGCTTCTGGCCGGTATGTGTTCTTCACGTACCCTTTTAGGAATTTCATAGATCTTTCAATTGGGTACATCCACCGTAAATGGATAGGTCCGCACAACTTTATCTCCCTCACTAGATGAACAATTAGATGAACCATGATGTAACATCCCATTTGAAAACGGCGGAATATTTTTTTTTTTAAACGTTTCCAAATATTTCAAGCAGAGTAATCAGAGTAGAGCATTGGAGCGAAAGAGTAACTGATTCATAACAAACATCAACCACGGTGTAACATTGTAATGATTACATTAATCCTAGAGTTTGAAAGTGAATAACCGAAAGTGGTAAAGATAGATAAGTCTCTCGGCCGCACGTCTAATGCTTGCCTCGATCTTCGATCCGTATTCCTCCGGATCCACGAAGCTATAGCTGAGATTCAATTCACCGCATTGAATCTCGTGTAACGGTTAATCTCAAACCCAAACAATACAAAGTATACGGATAACGGATATTCTAGACAATACAACAAGATATCACTACATAAGCATACAGCGAGATGCATGATCATTATGCCGACAAAACATAAGCATTACGCAAAGTATGTAAAGCCCCACAATGTAAAACAACAATAACAGCTTGCACTATTCACCGGTGCCACGATACCACTCGTGTTCTCGCGCTAGAAAAACATACGGCGTTATCATGACTATAACCCGTGTAAAAGCGTCTCGTATATCGGTCTACGAACGTATCTATCACATATATATGCATTTAAGCAGTACAAGATTAGTGTTACAAGACGCTTCCGTACCTTCGTTGACGACGTTAGGTACTTATGGCGGAAAAACGTACTTTTACGGAAAAACGTGAAATGTTCGACGGCACGTCGGGCGGCGAACGGCAAAGCAAATCGAGTTTCGATGCCCTATCGAGTAATATCACTTTCATTAGTGATTTGACATCATAACTCGGCATTTTAGGTAAAAATTACCATTTTGCCCTTCTACCCCTAATTTGGCGGAATTTCGCGTAACTTCGTTACTTTGACCGTATTCCATTTCAAAATTATCCCCACTATGTTTTTACCTCGTCGGGCATCTTTCAATGCAATGAGGCATAAAAACAAGCATAGGAACAAATTCGAAACTTCCTAGATCAAAACAACAGTTCTACTATAACTACCGAAAGAACTACGGAAACTAAAAACTAAGGACGTAAGAACTTACTCGGAGCTAAGGCAAAACTTTTGCAGAGCTTCTCACTCTAAGTTTCGGCCAAGGTAGAGAGAAGAAAAGGTGTGAAGAATGAAGAAGGGAAGGGTGCTATTTATAGAAAAAGGGAGGGACAAGGTGGGTATTAACAAAAAGTCTTCAGAAATGATTCGGGCCGTTGGATCTAGGGTTTTGTAAGATGCAATCTTGACCATTCAAGGTCTTGGCCGACCTCTTGGTCCCCCAAAAGTCAAAGATTGATTTTTCATCTTGCTTTATGGCCTCCGGTCCGATAAAGCTACCCGATCGGTGTCCGTGTCGCGCGATTTCGCAGAAACTCAAAAATGGGCATGTAACTTTGAAGATCTTTTCATCCTCTTTCATATTATCTATTTTGATCCTCTTTTTGATCATATCCAGGTATTCTCCGGTGCGTCGGAAGATATTCGGACAAACGCGTCCGGTTACGGAAATCGCTTCCGATAGAACCAACTTCGGACAATAATTCGCCGAATCGTAAAACGTCCAAAGTGGTTGCCTAACTTAATCCCGTGTTTGAAAACACGCAATTGTTTCTATAGGTTCTCACTTTGCCTATCCGGCTCTACTCTATCCGATCGGCTTTCCGTCTTATTAGGAATTAGGGTTTTCGGTTGCGGAATCGACGCCCGGTAAATTCTTTCTTCGGGTAAAAATTCACTTGTTCTTAATTTGATCAGTCGAAAAGACTTTTACCTCTGGTTTACTGTAGAATTTATTTCTAACTTTTCCTCGGTCCGCCTATAAGCCGACTCACCGCATTATATTATTATTTTATTCTAATTACCATTTTAATTATTTAAACAATTCTTTTTAATTAAAAATACTAAGAATTTCGCCCCCTCTTTTAAAAATTCAGATTTATTTATTTTTCTATAATTTTTTCCATTTTTAAAAAATATAATATTTTTTACCAAAATTCTGTTTTACCCCCGCCTTCGTTAGGGCTTAATCGGGCCTAATTTCTTCGTTTAGTGATCTTTTCAGATCAGGTTTCTTCATATATTTATCTTTACTAATTTACAGTATATTGTTATCTTTCAAACTTCTATATCGATATTGTCATTTTATATCCTATATAAAATATTAAAAATGTTTACCCCATCGGGTTACTTTATGGTTTCGAAATGCTTTTTAAACTTTTCTTCATGTTATTTCCTCCGAAATAATTTATTAAATTCTCATAATTAGGGATAACACTTCCATATTTTTCTCATAATTTTTCATGATCTTTCAGTATTTATCATAATATTTTTAGACTGTTTTTATCACCATTATATCATTTTTAGTCATTCGTTCATCATATTTTCCCGTAAATTTTTCAACAATTTACTCTATAATTATAACAATTTTCTATAATAGTTTTATCTCATGAATTTACTTCATTAAAATATTCATTAATTTTCCTTTATCTCGTAAATTCCAGATTTGCTAAAATCCGGTATTACACATGATGTCAAAAAAGGTAGGAACAAAAAGCTTCTCGTGGCACAAGATAAGATATCATTCATTCTCCAATTCATCCAACTTTTCAATCTCGAAAACTTTACTACAAACCGCATTGAAGAAGACACAAAGTTTAGTCAAAACGACCGAAGATCATATTCGGCGATGCCTCGAATAGCTCTTTGGGAGTATTTGTTGCATCAAGACATGACAATCATGAGACTTTTGGCCTACTAATTTCAAGTCCTTCATCGATACAAGCCTCTTAAAATTTGAAGAATACACCGAGGAACTTTTGTGCCATGTAAACACTCACAAAAACTTCGTTTTTCATCCTTAGACAAAGTATGAGAAGTTCAGGGGACAATAAGTTCTCTTCCCGTATGGCCTTGGATGTAAGTCTTCGTGTATTCCCATTACTTGCAAATCCAATCTTGCCTTCACACCATCCTTGGAACTACCTTGTATGTTGAGAAGCGTGCCAACAATACTATCACATATGTTTTTCTCCACGTGCATGACATCAATACAGTGTCTCACATCAAGATTGCGCCAATATGGAAGATCGAAGAATACAGATCTCTTTTTCCATATATTTGTTTCTTTTCTACTCTTTGCAGTCTTACCGAAGATGACACTGATATTTTTCACCTTTTCATAAACTTGCTCCCAGTCAATGCCACCGGAGCATCTTCGTACTCCCGGCCACCAAAAAGGCTTTCTTTAATCGACGATATGGGTGGCCCCGTCTAAGAAATCTCCTATGTCCAAGATAAACCGTTTTTCTTCCATGTTGAAGTTGATGGTAGCGTGTGCCTTCTTCACAAACCGGACATGCTTTATGGCCTTTTACACTATACCCTAACAAGTTCCCATATGCTGGGAAGTTGTTTATAGTACAAAATATCATGGCTCGCAGTTTAAACACATCCTTCTTGAAAGAGTCAAAAACATCAACACCTTCTTCCCACAACTCCTTCAAGTCTTCGATCAAGGGCTCAAGGTAAACATCAATGTCATTTCCGGGTTGTTTTGGTCCCAAAATCAACATAGACTGACATGATGTACTTTCGTTTCATGCATAACATTGGAGATAAGTTGTAAATAATCGGAGCACATGCCATGAACTATGTATCTTTGCTAAGGCTTCCATATGGATTCATGCCATCCGTGCTAAGGGCAAGCCTAAGGTTCCTAGGTTCTTGCCGAAGTTCGGAAATAATTGATCGATTTTCTTCCATTGAGAAGAATCGGCCTGATGTCGAAGCTTTCCATCAGAAATCCTCTCATCTGCATGCCACCTCAGATTTTTTGCATCATTTTCATTCGCAAACAACCGCTTGAACCTTGGTATGATTGAAAGATACCACAACACTTTTGCAGGCCCCTTATTTGACTTATACCTTGGGGTTTCACATATCGAACAATTTTGCTTCTCTTCAAACTCTTTTCTATACAATACGTAATTATTCGGACATGCATAGATCTTTTTGTACTCCATCCCCAGTGGACAAAGTATTTTCTTAGCATCATAGTATCGATGCGGCAACACATTATCATCCGGAAGCATGTCCTTAAAAGCCTCAAGCATTTCAGAAAAACTCTTGTCGCTCCATCCATGACGTGCCTTCTGTAACATCCCAAATTTTGGGATTTGAGATTGAAATATTTTATGGAGATTAAAGTATGGTATTTGGCCTAAAATAATTATTAAAAGTCAAGACTTATTTTCCTTGAAAATTTTGGGAATAGTAGTAGTTTTAAGGAAAATTAGTAGGAGCTAATTTTGGAACGGGTTTCACCATACACACTCGTCCTTGGAATCATTATTTTTAATTCCTTCGGCCAGACATGGTTGCAACTCATTATCCATTCCATTTCTTTATCCTATTCCACGTACTCTAGCACTTACATATTCTCTTATCATTTTCCATTTCTTATTGCTATCGATCAGAGAATAAAAGAAAGGAATCGAGAGACAGAGAAGACAACAACACATCTGTTCCATGTGATTTAAAACACCACATGCTCCACATATTCCTCATTTGAACCACTTTCCATTGCAGCATGTTCGGCCAACCCATATGTTTCACTCTTTTTCTCATGCATGTACTCATGTCCCTCTCATTTTCTTTATTATTATTGTGACACAATGGACTGAACACTTATGCATCATCACTCGGCCAGCAAAGCACATGATGCAATACTTTATTATATTCCACATGTTCCATTTCTTTACTCCAGCGCATATGAGACCATAGCACCCATTTCTTCTTTATTTTCGCCAACGCATGTATACACTTCATGCATGAATTGCATAAGCTCACTTTTAATAGAATGGACAGTTCATTAGATTCCAATTGTCCTCCATTATATCATTATTCACAATGCTTTTCCATTCTTCTAACACGCTGCCACATGCATTGTCATTATTCTACTTGACAAACAAGATAAGAATATAATAGCATATTCTTAAGATGTCATGATTCAAATTCCACTTCAATTACTTTATTCTTTGAGGAATCTCCACTACATCTATTTTAATTGTTTGCCAATTATCACGCACCCACCTACTTCTGACAGACCACATTCTCCACATATTCAATCAATATTCATTCACCACTCATTTGGCCAAACTATCATCACACTTTAACATACCCACTTCATCCACTTCTCTCACCCATTCGAACATCATTCTATTCTTCCAAGACGCAAGAAAGTCAGAGTTATAGGATGGGAGCTCTGACACTGAAAGACAAGAAATAGAGAAAGAAGACATGTGATACAATCAGAGGCAGTGACAGGGACGGGAGGCCGAAAGCAACACGTTGGAAGAAAATAAGCTGTTATTTTCTGGAAGCTGAGTTTTTGAAGCTAAAGCATAAATATTTGGGTAAGTAAACCTTAGGGTAAATGACCTTATTTTAATCTGAAATTCTGTGGATGTTTAGTACACATCATGATCTTTAAAACGAGCTTTGGATCACCCAAAACGGAGGTCTACAACTCCAGTTATGATTTTTGGAAGTTGAGTTAAAAATCTGAAAACTTTTCAGTATGATCCTGGAGCAACAAAGTGACGTTGCATTTCGGACCAAGCAAAAATTTGAGTTTTTCCTTGAAATTTTTACAGTACATAGTAGACATCTCAAAATTTCCAACGAGCCAAAGAACACCTAAATCGAACTTGTATAATGAGAGTTATGATTTTTCAAACTTGGTCAAGAAATTCTGGAAAATGATTTTATTTCAGATTATAGTATATATCTTTCGAAATTCTGAGAATTCTAAGTTAAGTCCTAAAGTAAGGAAATTAAGGACATTTTAGAGATTAATTACTATTGTTAATCCTCTAAAAATAATTAGCGTAGTTAGTTACTTAGCGACGCAAGAAGTGACTAATGACAATGATAAACGTTTATAGGCATACTTTGATATCCCTACCGATCACAACACTTCTAGACAAAGTTAAGGATTCAAGCTTGAGGTGGGTAACTGTTATCTTGTTAGCCTGTATGTATGTATTTCTTGTATGACTGATTATGTTTGCTAGATGATTTATATGTTTATTTCCTAGCTATGGATTTTGAGGCTGCGGTCTCATAGGGCTGCGTGTCCTAACACAGGGCTACGGTCCTTGGCCGTTAACTGCGGTTACTGTGTGTTTTGTTTACTGTGAATTATTCTATGCTTATACATGTATTATACTGTGATTTACATTTCATACTTGCATATGAGATTAATTGTTAACCCTGGGGTTCATTCATTTGAACTCCAGATCGCATGAAAGAGATAGGTAGTGGATCGGGATCAAAAGGAAAGATGTAGCTGTAAGGGTTACAGCAGAAGGAACTATTTGGAAAGTCTTGAACGGACGAACTGAATATTTATCGTTTATCATTTGTCTATTTTTGGATTAATGTAATAAGATCCCACTATGGGATAGATTCGATTCGCGAAAAACTTATCCTCATGTTTTCAAACTAAGTTATTTTAAGAAAGTTTTATTCCACAATTAAGTCGTCCAAACTACTTCGATGCCTGTGCGTTTAAACTCTGATAAAGAAAGGAATTTTTAAGAGGGGTGCCACACCTTCAAGCTTACCAATTTCAATACAGCATTCAACAATTGGTATTTTTTACAACCAGGGTATAGCGGGGTCTCTGCATCACTGCACATATTACCATATGCATGTGATTGATGAAAAGTCTCTTCTCCTACATCACGAATAATGTCCTCTATGGATCATCCATATTCGTGTCATTATCATCAAAGGCCACTTCCTCATGTTGAGACCCACTTGGTATTTTTTCACCATGCCTTACACATACTGTATAAGTCTTACAAAATCCTTCACAAATGAAATGTGTGTAGATAACTTCAAGACTTAGTCGCCTGTCATTCAAACATTTTACACAAGGTCAATAAAACTTCTCACTATCATCATGAGCATTTTGTTTAGAAAATTCTATAAATTCCCTCACCCCATTCTGATATTCAACACTCGTCCGTAACGCAGTTATCCAACCGTGATCTATAGTAGAATTCCTATTTATGACACAGATACAAAATAAGGAAACACCAAAATCATATTTATGCACGAAGAGACTTGCCCATTAAATGTATAACGAAGAAATAATTTTGGTCATAAATATCATAGTGAATCCAAGAAGAAAAATTAAAGCATGACGAGGAAATTAAATGCATCGCGTGAAATTAAATGTGGACTCACATGTAGCCTATAAATTCAAATGGTTTGCGGAGTCTTTCTCTCCCGCCACGAACGTTGATGTTGCAGACAGCAAGAGTAACCTAAAAACATGTGTTGGTCAGTTGAGTAGGTCAAAAGCGCAAATATAATCTTCAAAATACAATATTCATTAACAACAGAGAAACCCACTAGAACATTTCATCGATTTCGCTCAACCCAGAAAACCATAAAGTTATTTAACCGAAACACCTCTTACAGCTTGGTCGATAGACGTTTAACTAAGGAACCAGAAAGTGATTGTCGAGAGACAAAAACACTGAGTAATCACTTTCGGCGCGACAAGAGAAGTTCGAGAGGGAAATTTGATATTCCGCGCGTGAGAGACATGTTTTAGTATTTTGGATTTTATTAAGACCGGTTAATTAAAAAGTAGACGGTCCTAAATATATAATTACATTTTAAAGACCGGACGTGTAAAAAACGCCGGTCCTAATTTTTTATTATTCATTTAATTTTAAGACCGGAGTTTTATTAAACATCCGGTCCTAAAAATCTTCATTTTTTTTTAAAAAAAAAAAGATAATTGGCTTTGGCGAGCGCAGCAGTAACTCAATGAAAAAAATTAGAGGAAAACTTGAGAATATGAACAAAAAAAAGACACAAGCTTAGCGGTCCTAATGTTTTATTATTCATTTAATTTTAAGACCGGAGTTTTATTAAACATCCGGTCCTAAAAGTCCTCATTTTTTTTAAAAAAAAAAGGATTGGCTTTGGTGAAGGCAACAACAACTCAATGAAACAAAAATTAAAGGAAAACTTGAGAATATGAACAAAAAAAGGACACAAGCTTAGTTCTTAATGCTTCATACATTACTGGAGAATATGCATGTAGACAAGAAAAAATACAAAAGAAAAACAAGCAGAAAATTATCAAAAACAAGAATTTGACTAAACATCCTTGGCGATATCGGAGTGAAAAGCATTAAATTCCGGGTAACGGTTAACCTCATGCTTAAATACGGATATCGCAATCAATACAAGTTCCGTCTTATTCGCATCGTATGCCGCAATGCATCATTAGAGTAAAGATGTGAGAGGGTCGAGCAAGAGAGCTTGCTATTTATAGGGAAAAATAGGGACAAGGTGGGAATTTCCACAAAAGTCTTCGAGATCGGATTCTCGGCCGTTGGATCGTATTTTTGAGGACAAAACACTCTTGGCCATCCATGGTCAAGATCGAAATCTAAGAGCCCAAAAGTCAATGGATGAGTTGTCATCCATGATGGGGCCAACTAGATCCTCTTTTGATCGGAGAGTCATGGACAACAATTCTTGAATCGTAAAGCGTCCGGTTGTTGCCTAACTTAATCTCGTGTTTAAAAAAGACGCAATTGTTTCTATAGGTTCTCACTTTGGAGCATGAACCGTGTAAAATTTCTTCATGATCCGCATTATATTATTATTTTATTCTAATTACCTTCACATTTATTTTTTTCTTTTATTTTTTATTTATTTTTCTAAGCATAAAATATTTTTTTTATTTTTTATTTATTTAATAATTTCGAATTTCTCCAATTAAAAATAATTATTTAAATTATTTTTAATTCATTTTACTTTATACCTTAATTATCCCATTAATTACCAGATTAGCCACTTACTAATTTTTGATAATTTTCTTAATTAGGATAAATCATTATCTCACAACTATTTTACTTACATTGGTATTTTATATCCCATGTAAAATATTAAAAATCATGGGGTCACTTATGATCCCAAAATAATACTTAATTTTGCCTCATTATTTTTCTATCCCAAAAATTCCTAAAATTAGAGACAACATACTTTCTAATTTTTTTTATAAATATTTTACTACCTCTTGGGATTTATCATAATATTTTTAGGGGCTCTTCTATCTCTCCTAATTTCCATAGTAATTACCTTAGAAAAATTATTACTTCTTACTGAATTTATGATATTTATCATAAGCGACAATTTCTTCATCATCCGAAATAACAATGGGTCCAACGACCCGAGACTCCGAGATAACAATGGGTCCAACGACCCGAGACTCCTCTCGTCACAATAGAACGCACTCTTGATGGAGGAGGCGCACCGTATAACGATCTACGGATGGCACGAGCATCAGGAGTAAGAGCACCCCTACGAGCAATTCTCTTGTATCTAACCATGGTTTGAGCAGTTGGGGCAGAGAGCCACGTAGTGTGGAGTTATGAGTTTGAGCAGTTGGGGCAGAGAGCCACGTAGTGTGGAGTTACGAGATTGTGAGGAGTTACTAATGACAGAGAGGTATATATGTTGAGTTACGAGGTATGAGGAGTTTAATAAGGACGAGAGAGGTATGAGGAGTTAATAAATATGCGGTCTAAAATTTATTTCAATTTTTTCAATTCAATTGATTTTAAGACCGACTGTTTAAAATATATCCGGTCCTAAAAGTCTATTATTTATTTTTTCAATCAATTCAATTACTTTTAAGACCAACATTTTGTCTTATATCCGGTCCTAAAAATCTTTTTTTTTTTCAATTCAATTTTGTTAAGAACGGATCTTTTACAATATCCGGTATTAAAGGTTCCCCGAGTCGTATCCCTACACTCTCTTTTCAAATGAATGATTCAGAATCTCTTCGACTTCCAGATGAACTTCCCAACTAGGCGTCTCCTCGTATTCTGAGGAACTATGCGTCTCCTCATTATTGTTTCCAGCGTTTCACATTGTTCGGGCAGGGTTCTCTATTTAAACCCGATGTTACTTTCTTCCTTCACATTCATCCCCATCACTTCTAAAACATCCACAGTAATGGCTGCTCCACCACCACGAGGTCCTCCACCACGACCAGGTCCTCCTCCTCCGTTGCCTCTGGAATCGACAATCCACCAGATGATTCAGCACATCCTGGCCCACCTCGATCATATAGACTGACGATGCAGCCAGCTTTCTTAGGTCTATCACGCCATCAACGCAAAGCTGTAGGCGGTACTCGATGCCCAGAACATTGAGTACCATCCTTCGATGACGACCTCTCCGACGACTCCCTCCCCTCCGACAACGATGGGGGAGTAGATATTTCATTTTATTTTTCTATTTTTTTTTGCTCGTCTGCTTCTTTCGCCGCTGCTCCTCACGGGCGCAGTAAAAAAATATAAATTAAAGATATTTTTGTTTCCATATTCGATCGCCATGTCCTTTTCATTATCTTCTTTCTTTTTCCGACAAAAAAGGAAACAAACAAAACATTGTCCTCGCGTAAATCAACATTAAAAATTCGTAAAATACAGTTAAGAACATACAAAAAAACAAAAACAAAAAACAATCGTTTACCTTATTCGAATAAAAACAAACGAAGTGACTATTCTTGTCAAGGTTGGACCGTCGTTGTCTTCGTGTTACCTCGACCGAGTTGAATATTTTCGTTTCCTTTCGCATCTTCCTTATTTTTCCGACAAAAAGAAAAGAGACAACGAAAAGGGAAACCGATAATGCTGCTCAACATCATGAGAGGTAACATTGAAGACAACGAGGGTCCTAGCTTGAGCAGAACGCCAGAACCTCGGTTGTCTGGAACTCTAAAAATTTGTTAAACGTAAAATGCGGATATTCAAGTAAAATGCGGTCCTAAAACTCTAACATTGAAGTACGAATTTTTAGAAGACTTTTAGGACCGGATGTTTAAGTAAAGTGCAGTCCTAAAACTCTAAAACGAATTTTTAGAAGACTTTTAGGACCGGATGTTCAAGTGCAATGCGGTCCTAAAACTCTAAAACGAATTTTTAGAAGACTTTTAGGACCGGATGTTGAGGTAAAATGCTGTCCTAAAAGTCTTGCCATATTTTTAGAAGACTTTTAAGACCGGACAAATCAATAAGTCCGGTCCTAAAAGTACAACCATAATTTTTTTTAAAATTAACGAAGACTTTTAGCACCGCATGTTTAATAACTATGCGGTCCTAAAGGTCTTTTGCATATTTTTATGAACAAAGACTTTTCTCATTTATAACATCCTGTACCTCAAATTTCAAGCATAAATATCTAGAATGAATGAACGAATTTATTCTTGAATTACACAATTTGTATGTTTATTTACAAATGAATGACTTGTTCGAAAAAATAAATAAATTTACAGAAAATTATTTTTGCTACAACATATATTTACATCCACATTTAAGACTTAATTAGGCCATACAGATATTCACAAAACACATTGAGTATGTGCTCCACTTCATTATCAGGACAAGGACTAGAAGCTCTAAACACCTGTAACATCAAAGACAGAAACTGAATTAACTTGTGTGCATATTTCATTAAACCAAAAACTGAATTCAGTCATAATATGTAACATCAAATACATTTACCTTTGCTAACAATTTTGTCTTTCCTCCCCTGATAACATCATACATGTGTTTATGACGTACGTGCCACATAAGTTGGACTGTTTTTGGTTGCCGATGGGTCTAAAACGAACAAGAAATAAAGGATAAGTGACAAGAAATATAGCATATATATAGCTTTCGACCAAGTTCACATGGCAGTGTTTCAGTGTCCAAATATGTACTAACCTCTGGGGTGTACCAGTTAGGTTTAATAGTGGCCTCTTTCCCAAGCTTTAATCTTACCTCGACTTGGAAGGTCGTCACGGAAGAAGGATTGGATTCAGCTTCATCTTGCAATCTCTTCCGCTTGGCCGCCATCAATTCTTTTTCGGCCATTTCATATCCGCCGCAAGAAGCCCTATGCGGGCAATCATTCTTTCTCCCTATCTCCCGTGCTTTTTCCCTTCTTATCCGTGAATCGAATTGAAAAAAAAAACTATTAATTATGAATTCCAGCCATTGATGTCTAACGAAGTTAGAACACTTCGCTTCATATGAAGGTCAAACATTAGTCAAATTCACTTCATCAAGTTTCAACATTTTATTTAAGAAAGATGTAGAATGGTAGAAGAAATTGGGAGAAACAGAGGAAAGGGAGTTGCAAAAAAATGCCGCCAACTCGTCAATTCATTCATTCATCATAACTGTTTCCTACACATATTAGACTAACCTCTTATATATAGTTAGAGGCTTGACTCTTAAGCCCTAATAACAACTTGCACTGAAACCATTACACAGTTAACATACTAACTAACTAACAGCAATGTCTAACCACTACCTACTATAACAGAACTAAGACTATAATAATGGCTTGACTACATATCCGCACAAAGTTAATAAGCACACTAAAGGGCAAACAAAACTAAATATAAACTCACTTTGAGCTTCGGGAGTGGTCCGCGGTGAACAAATTGTTGCCAAGTTTGTTGATCAATAAATGTGTACTTTTCCCAAGGATGTTCTTGAGGCAGAACCTTGGCAAAAATATAGGTGTTAGCTAGAAAGGTCTTAAACTTCCTCCACCGATAAGCACAATAAGATAAGGTCTTGTCTTTCAACTTTTTGCAGTCAGGGACAGTGTATGTAAGCAGGATAGTGTCCCAAATAGGATCCTTTATTGCGCCACGGTCCACACTTTTCCACTCATCTGTCAAGATGCTAACCTTGCTGCGTGCTAGATAGCCAACAAAACTAGTATATTTGGATTTATTGGGACCGAAAGGTTGCAACTTTTCATCAAACTGAATCTCTAGCCTTGAGCCTCCCGTCCGACTTAAGGTTACATCCTGCATTCGTGTGTGTAATACCCGGATAATTATTTATCTGGAATATTATATTTCGATAGATAATACCTATTGAAAATAGGTGAACATGTGGTTTCAAATAATAAGTAATAATTATCTTATTTTATAAGGTAATTACTATGGAAATTAGGAGAGATAAAGAGCTAAAATGTATTTTTAGAGCATTAAATGGCCTAAAAATATTATGATAAATCCCAAGAGTTAGTAAAATATTTATAAAAAAATTAGAAAGTATGTTGTCTCTAATTTTAGGAATTTTTGGGATAATTTCCCTTGAAAAATAATGAGGCAAAATTAAGTATTATTTTGGGATCATAAGTGACCCCATGATTTTTAATATTTTACATGGGATATAAAATACCAATGTAAGTAAAATAGTTGTGAGATAATGATTTATCCTAATTAAGAAAATTATCAAAAATTAGTAAGTGGCTAATCTAGTAATTGATGGGATAATTAAAGTATAAAGTAAATGAATTAAAAATAATTTAAATAATTATTTTTAATTGGAGAAATTCGAAATTATTAAATAAATAAAAAAATAAAATAAAAAATATATATTTTATGCTTAGAAAAATAAATAAAAAATAAAAGGAAAAAAAATAAATGTGAAGGTAATTAGAATAAAATAATAATATAATGCGGTGAGTCGCCTTTATAGGCGAGAATCGAGGGAAAAGTTAGAAATAAATTCTACAGTAAACCAGAGGTAAAAGTATTTTCAAACTGATCAAATTAAGAACAAGTGAAATTTTACACGAAGAAAGAATTTACTGTGCGTTGTTTCGCAACCGAAAACCCTAATTTCAAATAAGACGAAAAGTTGATCGATAGAGTAGAGTCGATAGGCAAAGTGAGAACCTATAGAAATAATTGCGTCTTTTTAAACACGAGATTAAGTTAGGCAACAACCGGACGTTTTACGATTCAGTGAATTGTTGTCCGAAGTTGGCTCTATCGGAAGCGATTTCCGAACCGGACGCGTTTGTCCGAATATCTTCCGACGCACCGGAGAATACCGGATATGATCAAAAAGAGGATCCAAATAGATAATATGAAAGAGGATGGAAAGATCTTCAAAGTTACACGCCCGGATTTTTGAGTTTTCGCAAAATCGCGCGAAACGGACACCGATCGGTAGCTTTATCGGACCGGAGGCCATAAAGCAAGAGCCATCATGGATGACAACTCATCCATTGACTTTTGGGCTCTTAGATTTCGATCTTGACCATGGATGGCCAAGAGTGTTTTGTCCTCAAAAATGCGATCCAACGGCCGAATCCGATCTCAAGACTTTTGTGGAAATTCCCACCTTGTCCCTATTTTTCCCTATAAATAGCAAGCTCTCGTGCTCTCATTCTTCACACCAAATTCGAAACCTAGAGAGAGGTTCTAGAGAGAGAAGCTCGCAAAAATTCCCGCCTTGCTCCGAGTAAGTTCTTTCGCTCTTAGTTTTTAGTTTCCGTAGTTCTTTCGGTAGTTATAGTAGAACCGTTGTTTTGATCTAGGAAGTTTCAGAATATATTCCTATACTTGTTTTTATGCCTCATTCCATTGAAAGATGCCCGACGAGGTAAAAACATAGTGGGAAAATTTTGAAATGGAATACGGTCAAAGTAACGAAGTTTTGGCGAAATTCCGCCAATTAGGGGTAGTAAGGGCAAAATGGTCTTTTTCACCTAAAATGCCTGTAATGCTGCCAAATATTCATAAGTGTGTTATTATTCTGATTAGAATACTTCGACGTCGAACCGTCGAATTTCACGTTTTTCCGTAAAAGTTCCGTTGTCTCGCCAAAAGGTACGTTCTTTACCGTAACACTAACTCGATGGTTATTGTATGATTATATATGTTTGTTGTGTTTTGTTTGTTGTTGTAGCATACGTGGTTATGTTATATACGTGGTTATGTCACATACGAGGTTATTATTGTTGTATCATACGTGGTTATGTTACATACGTGGTTATGTGTTTTTAATCATACATCGTTGTGGATCGTTGTATTGATTGTCATTGCATCGTGTATATGTAGTCGTATTTAAGCATGAGGTTAACCGTTACCTGAGATCCAAATTGCAATTGGATCTCAGCTCTTATCATAGCGTCAGGTTCAGGAGAACCGAGAACCGAGAACCGAGGAGAAAGGCGAGCAGGCCGCACAGAGACCCGGCTGAAGACTTTCTTCGGATGTTATTCATTTTGAAAACTCTCGGTCAATGTACCGTTTCGTAAATCAGCCCAGACTTACGGCATTTATAAATATATGTATCGCTTACTCAATCGCTCCAATGCTCTACTCTGATGAAAAAAAATTATACTGCTTTTGAAAATGGGATGTTACAGTGTGCCTCTTCTACCACAACGTGCAGGGCAGTTACGAGGCTCATTGTGAGATGAAGAGGGTTCGTTCTGACTCACACCAGCCACACAAGAATCGGCGTTCCCGGAACAGGAGTAGAATCGTTTTCACCATTCTTTTTCAAGACAGGAATAAAGGTAATGCAACAGGAAGGGTTTCGCAACGTAAACAAAGGTTCTTCAGTGATAGTAACAAAAGCTTTCGCGCGAAGAAATGTATATTTGGCGGTTCATATTCAAGACCGGATATAGAAAGAGACGGTATTAATAATTAACATTCAAGACCGGTCATATTAATCTCTGGTCTTAAAAGTAATTAATTTTTTATACGCACTCTTTTTCTATATTTTATCCCGGTCGCATTTTATGTCTGGTCTTAAAAGAATTACTTTTAAGACCGGCTTTTATATATGTTCGGTCTTAAAACTTTATTACCTTTATATTTAAATTTTTCCTTATTATTTTGGACCGCATAAAATATTAGTCCGGTTGTGTGAGATTTCTCCATAAAGTAATTGATATTTGAATATTTTTTAATAACATTTTAAAGACCGGCTTGGTTTTTAACCGGTCTTAATAATATATTTAAGACCGAACAAAAAATGATCTGGTATAAGAAGTTCTTTATATTTACAAAACTGTCACCAGTCATACATAAGAAGTTCTTTTTATTTACAATTCTGCCACCGGTCATACCTTTAAGACCGGTGCGTCCAATGTCCGCTTTAAATGAGGCAGTCTTAAAGCCCTTTTTTGCACTAGTGTGGTTAAGATAAATTGACTTATAATACACACTGACTAGCTAGTGAAGAAATACAATGAACCCTCCAATCATATGAGCCTAACCAATCCGCACCAGGTGACAAACCTTCTGAACAGTCATCAGAGTTTAACATGGAGAATCCAACACCAAGATGAACTATCCTATCAATCTCAAATCTCAATCCCAAAAGGACATTAGTAGGAAAAGATTGAAACTTTAGCAGGACACTAACCTCGATCGGGATCCAAGGATCGCAAGTTTGGTACCTTTGAACACATCTGCTCCGTTGCCTTTGGTTTCCTCAGAACGACTGAAAAACCCCAACTTCCACTTCTGAATTGATTCTTCAACACCTTATATTCCAATTAGATTCATTGAAGTACCCACCGAAGATCAACATCGGAAATTGAACGCATCTGCTTCAAACTGTACCTCACCTTCGAAGGCCATGGGGGAACCCATCAGAGGTGTTCAGGGGATTGTAGCTTGAACGCCTCCTCTCTTCCATCCTCACTATACATCCTCGCACGCCGCCGCCACAGGACGCGCTCCCAACCAGCACATCCATCGGCCACGACATAGGGAGACTGCCAAGAAACTCCACCGGAAGGGGGAGAAGACCGTACAAAGAGGAGGGAGAGATGGACACTCTAGCAACAACATGCTGCATCTTGACGGCGCAAGACCCTATTGAGGGAAAGGAAACCTAGTAGGGGGAAAATTGCTTTCATGTATTTCTTACGTACTCTTGTCAAATTTGCAGTTTTGATCTAGCTTAGTCTAATAATTTGATTCATTTTCAAGTTAAGTCAATTTTGTATCCGACCACCTAATTTTTTTTTTTCAAGGCAAAACATAATATGTTTTTCCATAATTATTTCCTTGTGGATTTTTAATCTACATCTAAAATTTGGTTTCTTAAAAAAAATAAGCGTGTTAACTTTTGAATTGATATGGTATATCTTCCTCAATTGGATGAGTTTTCATGTTCTTTAACTGGTATGAAATACATTATCACTTCCAGATGCCAAATTAATTGTAAATCCCTAATACTCGACATAAATAACTCATATATAAAACATAAAATAGATTGAATTATTTGTAAGCTCATGTGGTCCTAGAGAAAAATGATTTTTGTGCTTTTATTATTGTGTATATTAAATATGAGCAAAATTAGAAAGTCATTATATATATCTTAAGACTTAGTTAGTGAAATTGAAGATTTTTCTAGTTATCAAAAAATATGTTAGAAGTGACTTATATAAAGAAACAGATAAAGAATATAATAATAATTTACTTATTAATTTAAAGTTGAAGCGTAAAATTTCACGCTATGTTCGTAAAAATAGCATGGAATTTGAATGATTGGATATATTTATAGGCTTTTATCTTAAATTGGGGATATTCCGGTACTTCAATTTCTATCTCATTTTGAATGTTGATGGTTTCTTATATATGATGTTTGTCATATTTTACCATTTATAACTTAGGGGTATTATGAAACTTGTATAAAAGTATACTGCCCCGACAGTGTTATTTTTGCTTATGGTATTGATTTTGCACACAACGAAAGCTTATAGGTATCTTTTTCATATATTTAGTACCCTTTTATTATCGAACAAGAGAAGAAGGGGTACTGAGATACATATATGCGAGTAGTGAGATCGATGTCTCATATCATCATGGATGATACGAGTTCTATGAGAGAGGCGGAGCCAAATGGCTTCTGGGAATAGCAGTCGAGGTTGGAGCCATAGCCTACACGCAAGATGTCGCAGTACCTCTTGTAAAATCCAATGCGATCTGCAACCCTCGCGTCCTGACCCCTCCCACACTCCAGCCCGCCGTTGATAATGTTGGTGATGGTTCCGTACCCCGGAAGACGGTGGGCAGCCTTGTCAGCAGCAGAGGGTTTCCATTTCCCCGTGATGACGTCGTGGCACGACGGCTTCGGCTTCTGTGGCGTCATCCAGAACCACAGTGCTGTCTTGAAGGATATCACAGGATCAGTCGCCACCAGGTCGGGGTTCTTGAGCAAGTCCGCACGTATGGCTTTTCCGCACTGTCCGTAGTTGTAGTTCCTATATATCATTCAGCCAGACAAATTAAAATTATGCAGACACATCAGATATCATCTATATTCTATACATATATGAGTGTGTGAGTGTAAGGTAACGTAGCCCCTATTTGGGGCCGCCAACGTGGGTTTCTCTCAACTTTTCAAAATGTTTTTTATTTTTTATTTTGATAATTAGAAAGTAAGTATAGTCAAACTTTGATATCTTATCATCTATATTCTATAACATGACGCAGTTTTGATTTTTTTTAAAAGAAAATTACTTTAAAATTGGGCAGGTTTGATTTACTAGGGTCATTAAAAAGCTCTGGGACAAACCAAAGACATCCTTTTAGAACTTTCTTATGAGTGAAGCAGAGAGATATACCAGGTGAGTTGGATTGGTCCGCGGCCATAGTATTTCTTGCCCGGAGCACATGGATATTGGGTGCTGGGTTGACAGTAATTGCTTGGGTTCTTTTCCTCTTTGAAGCAGTAACCCCAAGCATAAGGACCGTCAGGAGCGGTGGGCCAACCACCGGTGGTCTCGTGGGAAGTTTGGCCGAGGAAAGCCGCTACTTCCCTCTTGCGCGTGGCGGCATCGCCGGTGCTGGCAAAAGCCGGGAAAGACTTGGCGGCCTCAATGAAAGCTTCATAGGTGTAGAAGCCTTTGGCCAGACAGGCACCGTCGTTGCGGTGCTTGAGCATATTATTGAACGTATCCTTGGAGATGACGTTGCCGAGGGCATTTTCACCGCCGCTGACGCTGCCGCAGTGCTCGGCTAAGCCTCCCTCCACGATGCACATGATCAGCACACACAAGACCGTCAACATCTTGTTAATGTTATCCATCTCTTGGATTTGGTGTGGAGAAAGGAGAAATGAGAACTGCTTTATATAGAAAGTTTGGTGTTTGATCAGAGGAGGGAAGCTAGCTTGCTAGCTAAGCATACGTGGACTGTGTAGTGGCGATTGTTTATCTGGTTATCCGCTAGGAGGTTGAAGATGATGCATTGTGGGGCCCACGGCTGCTGAGCAGACTTGTCGTGGTTATCTTAATGAATGTTGTAATGGAGTTAATTAATTAAACACTCTCACACGGCCCTGATCTCGTATCTTCTCGCCTGTTTTAATTAATCACTAAAAGCCAAAACCCAAACCTACTATAGAGACGGAAATTTGTTCAATCTTAGACCTTTTTCCCATAAGAGTTGACTTTTAAATAATGTTAATTTCATCGTCAATTGCGTGAAATTGAAGTATTCCACATATTGTTGTTTTATATAAAGGCAGTACTAACAGGGAAACTCCTTAGAAATGCTCCCGGGATTAAAAGGGTTATCAAAGTCGCAAGTTAACTTGCATATATAGGAGGTATTAGTATGATTTGGGCTATAAGATGGCCGCTTTAAAATTAGGTTAATTTCCTCTCCAAGTAAACACTATTACAAAATAGGAATTTAACGACCCCCAATTAACGTCTGTTTTAAAAAATGTAGACGTTAAAACGTAGGCGGTGACACTATTGTAATTTTTTCCTTACTTTTAACGTCTGTTTTTTAAAAATAGATGTTAAATGTTTAGGCGGTGGCACTATTGTAATTTTTTCCTTACTTTTAAAGTTCGTTATTTAAAAATAGATGTCAAATGTTTGCATTATTGTAATTTTTTTCCTTACTTTTAAAGTCCGTTTTTAAAAATGGACCTTAAATGTTTTGATACAACGACTGGTTTTTCAAAACCATTCGTTGAAACTCAAATTTTTTAGATATTTCAACTTCAATCTCGCTCCTTCGACATTTTATTGTTCCCTCTCTTTCATAAAAATATAAAGTTTTCTCTTCAAAACCCAACAGTGCAGAACATCTTCCTCCAATATATCATGAACGCAACCTTTCAATAAGAGTCTCGAGACCCACCCATCTCCGTCGTCGCACCCAACGGCCTTACCCTTGCCACCAAGGAGGTTTTCTATCGCGGTGTGAGCGACTTCGATTCCGACTCGTCCTCTGTCGTGAACTACAAGCATGCTGCATAGCCTCCAGATCTATCGTTTGCCGCCGGTTAAAGATCTCGGTTGCAAATCTGCGTCTCTCTCTCTCTCTCTCTCTCTCTCTCCCCTCTCATTAAACAATATGTTGAGCAACGATCCCGAGCACTGTGAAGATCGGAGGAAGCCCCCCACAGGTGATGATGAGGATACCGGAGCTCTACTTCTTGGTGCTTTCTTTTGTTAAAAATTTTGAATGGATAGTTCATTGTAGTGTTTTTCTGCTCTATTTCTTTGTGCTTTCTTTTATTTGTCTTCTGTTTCATTCAGTTAAGACTTGAAATGTTTTATTTATTTTTTATTTTTCTTCTTATTTTGTGTTTCGTTGGACATGAAACGCTCTATTTCTTGCATCAAATCTTGAATGATGTTGTTTATCGTCCATTTTCAATCCATTCTTTTTCTCACGAGGCTTTAGCTTGTTCAAATTGCGCCTTATATCGTGTTTTAGATGGTTCTATGGACTACCTAGCATGTGGGTTTGCAGATATATAAAGACTGTTATTTAAATAACAGTTGTTGAAATTCAACGACTGTTTTTTAAAAACAGTCTTTGTATGTTATAAACTTTCAACGACACTCTGTTTAATGACCGTTAAAAATAGTCATCTAATGGTCTTAAAAACGGATGTTAAAAGTGTTTTTTATAGTAGTGTTATATTTAAGTATATATTCTATATTTTTTGTTTTATATAAAGCCGGTATAGAGTGTAGAAGGAAAGTACTGTAAGAAATGTCTCATGTGGCTGTGATAAATGTATATGTTTTAATAATTAATGAAGGGGCTAAATGACTATTGGTAAATAACTTTTGGAAAGGAGTTTCTTGACTGCTTGATGGGAGCAGTCATATCCATAGGATGTACATGTCTTTTGGATACATAAGTTATTTAAAGGATAGAAACTTCTTCATTCACTCTCTAACCATAAGAGACGTCTCTAGTTTTCCTTCAAGAAGAAAGAGCGTGTAATGAAGGGTAAAGGGAATGATAAAGGTTTCAATTATCATATTGCAAGTCACATATTATGAAGTAACGATTCCGCAATCATGGATAGAGGTTAGTGCATCTTGACTTAAACATGTAGTGTTGTGAAAATCATGAGTTCTTAAGATCCTTGTTCATGTTCTTATTATTTGATGTTTGAGTATGAAATTATAGAAAAACTTACATGTGGTATCAGAGCTTTTGGTTTTAGAATTTATGGTTTTCCAATTATGAATCTTGTATTGATACATGAATGATACTTTTGAATTTGTTCTTGAATGAATCTATTAATCTTCAAAAGTATGCCAAATGAGTGAAATGAATTTCAAACAAGTAATGTTGATTTGTTGAATCAAAAGTACACATTTTACTGTTTTGTGTGGGATTCATGTTTGAAATATGAATGCATATGACTGCATTTAATTTTTTGCTTTATGAATTTTCAACGTTAATAGCGTTCATCAATTTGGGACTCTCAGTTTTCTCTTAAGAATTTTGAGATCAAAGAGAAAAGATGATGGTATATTACCGTCTTTAGAATCTTGATCTTGAAAAGTTAGATTCTAAAATTATGAATAAAAGCTGTGGGTATATATATTTGTTTATGATATATTTATATTAAAGTAGTTCTTGAAACATATTTCTTGTTGATAACTTGATATATGTTTATACCCTCCAGAGTTCATGAAAATAATTTTTTGCTTTTGTCATTAAATATTTTATAAACTTTAGCTTGTTGTGAAATGTATGCTTTGGGTAACATAGTTTGATTGGTTTCAATACTTGCTTTTGTTTAGTTTTGTTTTTGAATTGCATATATGAATCTAGAGATTTTTTATGTCTCTGATCTTTTGGTTCCTTATTTTATTTCCGTGAAATATAATAGAAAGGATTTGTCATATGAAACTTTAAACCCACAAATAATTGACAAACAGTAGAAAACTCTCCTATACGGAAAAAAAATATGAAATTGACGTAATAGATTATTTGAGTTTGGGTCATGAGAAAATAGTGGGTTTAGGCCACAAAATAGGTGTTACTACGTAGATCTCGAATAAATAAAGAGAAAGACACCAAGAATGTGTAAATCCAACTTCAAAAACAAGGTTATGAAGGAAAGAAGAGTCGGGTCTGACGAACCCGACCCACACATCCATACGATTCTGTGCGACCGGCTGGAAGTAGGGGATGACACCCCAATCTGAAAAGGTATTGTTTTTATATTTCGGGTGTCTCCTCCTTTTAGTAAAAGGCGTGTCTCTTATGGTCAGATAGTGAATAGACAAGTTTCTATCCTTTAAATAACTTATGTATCCAAAAGACATGTACATCCTATGGATATGACTACTCCCATCAAGCATTCAAGAAACCCCTTCCCAAAAGTCATTTACCAATAGTCATTTAGCCCTTTCATTAATTATTAAATCATATACATTTATCATAGCCACATGAGACATTTCTTACATTCTCCCACTTGGCTGGTGTGATATATGTCAATTCATGATTTAACAAAATATCAATAATTTTGTGCATAATCTTGGCTAAAAGATTTCATATATATTGGTTACATCATAAGTCATGGTTAAAGATAAAACTAATACGAGCCATGACGGTTGTACATCAGTATATCGACATAGTCCCTTCCTTGTACTACTTTATTAGTCTTTCTCATTGATATGACACTTTAATGGAAGTAACTTTAATGTCCATAAAAAAGGTCTTCATAACAGACAAATCCTGTTTTCCAACAACATCATTTATGCATGCATACATAAAGTTGAAAACAGGAGAATCTCATAAACACATAATACCCATACGCCCTGTGTTCGAACCTCCCTAGGACCTTTTATGTAGCATATTTTTTAAAAATAAAATGGAAAAAACGCACCAGGCAGGAGTCGAACTGGCGTCACTATACTTAGCGATGAGACGCCTAAATCGATGAGCTATTGGCACCTCTTTAGTTATATATGGGCCGAATATACTTAAAGGATACTTAGCGTGGGGCTCATTTCTTGTTGGGCCAGAATGGTTTGGGCCTCTTTGCTGCACGTTTTTTTGGGCAGTGCAGATTATTTTTGGTCTAAATTTAATTTAAAAAGAGGTGTTCTATGCTCTAGTTTTTGGGTCTATTATTTATGGCTTAGAAAAGGAACAAATTATTTTTGTTAAAGCCTCTGTATGTTGATCTAAAATTAAATTACTTAGATGTTGTGAATAGAAATTGTAAGAATGTTAAACATTTAAGTTTTGGAATTAAGTATAGTAGATTTGTTAGTCACCAAAGTGGTCAAATCCTTATGAATTATTTTAAGGGTTAAGGTGCAGATTTGCCAATGAACTATTACCCGAGGAGCGTCTGGCACAAAAAACAATTGAATGTACCAAATTGGCCAACGAACTATTAAAAAGTGAAAAAAAACCACAATTTTGTGCAGATTCGCCAACGAACTATTACCCTGTCATTGTCTTGGTGTCTCCGTCTTCCATTGACTTTCACAGTGTCGGCGACATCGGTGTCTCCAAAGCTTCCATTGTTGCTGGGTGTTCCACTCACCCTCTTGAACTCATCTAGCAGTCCACAACTTTCGACCGACACGCGCCTTGCACCCTGGTTGCATCCCTTTGATGCCACAAGCAGCAACTGTCGCTGCCACAACGCTTGCTCGCATGGGTCCCATCTCTGTTGGTGTTTGCCTTATCCAACAAGAAGGCTTAACCGCTCTTTTCTCCAAGGTCTTCGCCACCGTCCTACACCAATGCCTCATATTTTAACGTAATAGTGATAGTGGTTTTTTTTTTTAAATAGTTATTTGGTTTTTTTTTTCACTTTTTAATAGTTCGTTGGCCAATTTGGTACCTTCAATTGTTTTTTGTGCCATACGCTCCTCGGGTAATAGTTCGTTGGTAAATCTGCACCTTAACCCTTATTTTAATGCCAATTATTATTGTGATATTTCAAATTACCCATAACCTTGATGCTATGAAATTATGTTTATGTTGTGGGTAAATTGAAGTTTATTATTATAGGGCGGTTATAGATCAACCCAAAGATTGATTATTTGTCTTTATAATAATTAAACATAAATGTTGGTATTGTCCTTATACTTATAGTTTTATTTAGACATCCAAAGATGATAAATATTTCTAGTTGGGATATGCATCACTGCCAAATTATGTGAAATATTTATAGCATCATTATGGTTGAATGTTGTATATTAGTGGGTCCTCAAAGGTGAACATTGATATGCATTGAATGAATTATGTCTGAATTTGTGAAGCATGTTAGTATGTGATATGTATGACTCAAGCTTTAATGTTAAGTTGTTGTTCCTTGTGTTATTGAACTGATTAATAATAATGGAGAATAACAAATGAATGATCCCACTACTCATGATGAGATTATTGTTAATGAACTGAATGAACTCATTGTAGAAGAACCGCAACAAATAGCATTAAAAATATCTCAAAGGGAAAAGAGATCCGCTATTTCTAATGATTATGTGGTATATCTACAAGAGTCTGAATTCGACTTGGGTATTCAGGATGATTTGGTTACTTTTTCACAAGCCATGAATAGTGAAAATAGTGACAAGTGGTTAGATGCCATGAAAGATGAATTGAAATCTATGAAACAAAATGATGTTTGGGACCTTGTTGAGTTACCAAAAGGATGTAAGAGAGTTGGTTGTAAGTGGGTTTTTAAAACCAAACATGACTCTCATGGTAACTTGGAACGTTACAAGGCTAGATTAGTTGCAAAGGGATTTACTCAAAAAGATGGCATTGACTATAAAGAAACCTTTTCACCATCAGTTTCTAAGAAGGATTCTCTAAGAATCATTATGGCATTGGTGGCTCATTATAATTTAGAGTTACACCAGATAGATGTGAAAATTGCCTTTCTAAATGGGAATTTTTAGAGGAAGATGTGTACATGGATCAACCAATGGGGTTCATAGAAGAATGAAAGGAGCACATGGTGTGCAAATTAAAGAAATCAATATACGGACTTAAACAAGCTTCAAGACAATGGTACCTTAAGTTCAATGATATCGTTGTTTCTTTTGGATTTAAAGAAAACATTGTTGATCGATGTATATATCTAAAGGTTAGTGGGAGCAAGTTTATATTACTGGTTCTTTATGTTGATGATATCTTGCTTACAATTAATGATCTTGATCTTTAAATGAGACTAAGAAGTTTTTCTCTAGTAACTTTGAAATGAAAGATATGGGTGAGGCAGCTTATATGATTGGGATAGAAATATTCCGTGATAGATCAAAAGGATTGTTGGGCTTGTATCAAAAAGCATATATTAATAAAGTTTTGGAGAGATTCAGAATGGAAAATTGCTCATCATCTCCAGTTCCAATTCAAAAATGAGATAAGTTTAGTCTCATGCAATGTTCTAAAAATGAATTGGAACAAAAAGACATGGAAGC
Organism: Acacia melanoxylon; assembly: GCA_019022615.1. Taxonomy (NCBI): domain Eukaryota; kingdom Viridiplantae; phylum Streptophyta; class Magnoliopsida; order Fabales; family Fabaceae; genus Acacia; species Acacia melanoxylon. Next base: position 9,880,032 of record JAFJYJ010000002.1, read on the forward strand.
AATTCTATATGCATTACTAGTTGGGAGCTTAATATATGCTCAGACTTGTAGGAGACCAGATATTGGCTTGGCAATGTTGGGAGATGCCAGAGTAATCCTGGTATGGATCATTGGAAAGCCGCAAAGAAAGTTCTGAGATATTTGTAAGGAACTAAAGGTTGCATGTTTACTTATAAGAGGTCTATCAACCTTGAAGTGATTGGATAAGCAGTCGATAATCGTTGCATCCACTATGGAAGCTAAATTAGTGGCATGCTTTGAGGCCATGGTTCAGGATAAATGGCTACAAAATTTTATTTCAGGGCTTGGATTAGTCGACAATATAGCCAAGTCGCTGAAAATTTATTGTGATAATTCCGCATTAGTCTTCTTTTATTAAAAATGACAAGTATTCTAAAGGTGCTAAGCATATGGAATGGAAATACTTTGCCGTTAAATAAGAGGTTCAGAAACATAGAGTGTCAATAGAACATGTTAGCACCAATATTATAATAGCTGATCCCTTGACAAAGGGATTACCACCCAAGATATTCACTTGTCATGTGTATAGTATGGGTATTATGTCTACTAGCGAATGATAAAATTATTGTTATGTATTGGTCATTGACGCTTTGAGCTCATTTGTATATGAGAGTTTCTGAGATTCTCCTGTTTTCAACTTTATGTATGCATGATAAATGATGTTGTTGGAAAACATGATTTGTCTGTTATGAAAATGTTTTTATGGACATTAAAGTTACTTCCATTAAAGTGTCATGTCAAAGAGAAAGACTAATAAAGTAGTACATGGAAGGGACTACGTCAATATATATACTGATGTACAACCGCCATGACTCGTATTAATTTTATCTTTAACCATGACTTATGATGTAACCAATATATATGAAATCTTTTAGCCAAGATTATGCACAAAATTATTGATATTTTGTTAAATCATGAAATGACATATATCACATGAGCCAAGTAGGAGAATGTAAGAAATGTCTCATGTGGCTGTGATAAATGTATATGATTTAATAATTAATGAAGGGGCTAAATGACTATTGGTAAATGACTTTTAGGAAGGGATTTCTTGACTGCTTGATGGGAGCAGTCATATCCATAGGATGTACATGTCTTTTGGATACATAAGTTATTTAAAGGATAAAAACTTGTCCATTCACTCTCTGACCATAACAGACGCCTCTAGTTTTCTATCAAGAAAAGAGAGCGTGTAATGAAGAGTAAAGAGAATGATAAAGGTTTCAATTATCGTATTGCAAGTCACATATTATGAAGTAACGATTCCGCAATTATGGATAGAGGTTAGTGCATCTTGACTTAAACATGTAGTGTTGTAAAAATCATGAGTTCTTAAGATCATCTTGTTCATGTTCTTATTATTTGATGTTTGAGCATGAAATTATAGAAATACTTACAAGTACTACCTCCAATCTTTAATATAAGACCTAACAGTTAGGAATTGGATTTAGTAGTCCTAAATATGAGATATCAAGATTCTACTTTATCATCCAAATTTATAATTTTTTCCAATATATCTCTATTCCTTTCACATATTAAGGAGTTTCTATTAAATGGTTTATGATGACAGGTGGTAATTTAAGAAAATCAATATATATTTGTTGAAAATAACTAATATTTTAATTTCTTAATCTACCTAAATTAGTCAATTCACTTTAATATTAAGGACCAGAGGGGATTTCAACATTGTCATCAAACTCACGAGTTGGCTTGCTAAATTTAGTGTTTTTGTGTTTTTATCGTATAAAATTTTGTCAACTTATTTTTAAACTCATGCTAGTTGTAAACTGAGATGAACTTGTGAGTTTGACTTGTTGTATTTATTGTTTTTGTATTTGTAACTTATAAAATTTAAATTATGTTAACTCATTCCTAAGCTCATGCTAGTTTACAAAATTATGTTAATTCTCTCTTAATGAGAACATTGTTAATACAATCGTTGATGTTGACCTATGTGCTACAATGGTTTGATGACATTAAGCAAAATTGTAACGATAATGACGATGGGGTGAGGCAAATGGAGATTATAATTGAAGGATTTGAAAATAATGGAGAAGATGATAATCTAACATTTAATTACTTTTATTAAATTTATAATTATTATTTTTTGATTTGATTATCTTTAAGCGACTTAACATATTAGCTTAATAAGTTCATGGTCTGAGCTTATGTTTTTGTCTCGAGTCTATTTGAACTAATGAGTTTGAACACTTTGGATTTGAACTCATGAACCCTAGTTGATAAAAATATATATTAATAACCATTGGGTCACCAATCAGCTTGGATTGTTTATACTATATATATTTATAATAAATTTGGTGTTCAAATCATTTAAGAAATTTGTAAATTTGGTAAGAGTTTATCCCACACAACAAAGTTATCAGTTTTTAAATGATCTGTACACGTTTGTCAATTTGATGTGCTATGATTAAACTAACAATTCTAATAGAGCAATAATTAATGGAGTTATATTCAGTTAATGAAACCAATATAAAATCAACTTTAATTATTCTAAATCAACAACCATTTGATAAGTTTATTACAACAAATTCATTTAAAAAAGTTGTAGACGTTATCAATTTTATATGCTATGCATGATTAAGCTAATGATAGGAATATCCAGAGAACAATTCTGTTGGGTATATTGAGTGGCATTCAACTTTTCTAGCATCTTAAGTTTATTTTTAGGATTTAATTGTAATTAAGAAATAGTTATATATGATTATGATTATGATTATGATAATTAAATTGTAATTGTGAGTGAAAAAGAAAAATCTGAAGAAAAAAATATGATAATAATAAACTTAAGTTAGGGCTTATGTGGTAATTTTTTCCATTAGAGAGAGAGAGAGAGCAGATAGAGAGAGAGCATATATGGTGGCTGGCGTAAGGAAAGTTTTTTTTGGGGGGGGGTGATTCATATGTGTGTGAGGTGAGATAGAGAGAACGGGATGGAGAGAATTGAGAAGAGAAGGAAAATGGAAGAAGAATGGGAGCATATTTAGGTTTTCTGAGGTATTTTATTTATCTTATAAAATCATTTTGGTAGTTAACTTAACTTCTTTTTAATAAACTTTCTTCATGAAAGTTGTTCTATATATTTTTCTATTTCCAATGAATATAATATTGTGTTTGTTGGTGAATATTTTGAGGTTATGATTTTAGAAAAGTTTTAAGTTTTGACTATAAATAAATGTATATATGTATAGAACGATTAATAATTAGTTTTAATTGGTTTAGATTTATTAATTGGTTGTTGTAGGAATTTAAATTAATTTTTCTATTTAAGAAGTATAGGATTTATATCGTACGAGATATTTCTACCGATTAAAAGTTGTATTGATAATTTATTTTGGGTTAAGGGAGATATTATTGAAATTTTAATCGGTTTAGTTTTGAAATTTAAAGGATTAAACTGTTATTTTCAGTTTTTATTACAATAATATATTATTATTATACTTTGTGTATTTTGAGTTATATAAGTTATAATTGTGATAATGTAGAGTTACCTGTGATCGGTGATTGTTCACGTTTTACTCCTTGAGATAAGGTTTAACTTGGAGTTGAGGTAACCAGGGTGAATTTATTTTATATGCTTGTTTTGGACTATAAAGTGTTTTCTAAACCTTACTTTCACATGAACTACTGGCATGTGTGTATTGAAAAATTATGCATATATCTGAATATGAAATTGTTTCACATACATACATACATACATACATACATACATACATACATACATACATACGGAGCCATGATTCTATATTTGTTGGTGCACGTACATACATAAGTGAATATTAATTGAAATTGGATTGAGGAGTTATGATGTTTGTTGTGAAATGTTGTATATGGAATAATAAATTTTGTTTAAAGGAAGTTTTAAATACATTAAAAAAAACAATATAGACAAAAAAAGTTAAAAGAAAACTTCAATTTAACATTAAAAAATAATAATAATCAAGAGTCAACTAAGCAATATTAAATACAAGAATGAATTATACTCTAGAAGATACGATAGGACATATCTCGTCCGAAGGAAAATTAGGAAACATTTATTGTTCTAATTATTGTTAATTATTATGTATTAATTAATTATTAGCTAAATAATCATTTTCATTCTAAAAAACCAATTTCCTAGAAGTAACACTCTTACCATTTGCAAAACCTAATTTTAGGTTAATATTCCATTTTCCAAAAGTCACTTTTGAGTTTTTGGAATATTTGTTTATCCGCTATTCGAATGTTTTATTTTAAATAAGCATTACCAAAACTTGTGTGGAAAATGTTTTTGTAAAAGACTCGTGAATTTGTGTATTCTTCGTTTGATAATTGTGCGAGTTTTGGATTTTGTTGAAATGAGTTTGTGTAGACCTTCAAAACTAGTAGCCACACATATACTATGATGTTTTACTAATTTATTTTTATTAGGTTTTCTTTACTTGTTTCCTATTTTATTAAAAATCATAAACATGTATATTTATGATTTTGTTGACCTAAATGATAATTTGAATGTTCCACATTCAAAAGATAATGATTTTTTTCCAATTGAAGGTGAAGAAGTGAAAGATGATGGAGATGGTGATAATCTAACATTTAATTGTCTTTGTAGAATTTATAATTATTGCACTTGCACCCATTGGACAAATAACTTTTAAGTGGACCAAGAATACCACCGTTAAAAAAAAGATAACGTCCGTTATCCAAGGTGCGAGATTGACCAACGAATCGCATACATACATACATATACATACATACATACATACATACATACATACATACATACATACAAATTCAACAAAAAAAATAACAAATTATTAAATTGTCCTTAATCAAGCCTCTAAGGTTATCTTTAAAAAAAAATCAACAAGTGCGTTCATATAATTAATAGATCATTTAATTAACAAATATATCATCGCCGGATTTATGTTTTTAAGTATCAACGTTGATATACATTAAGCACTTTTTATAAAAATAAAAATTAAACTCATTTCATTTATTTCAGGATATAATAGATTTTTTAAATTTTATTAACATTAAATAAATTGTTTAACTCACATAAATTTCTTCTAAAATAAAACTAAATCATATAATTTTTTCGTTTAACATATATAATAAAGGGTTAAGGTGAAAAAAATACACATGTGCTTTGCTCAGAGGAGCGCTCAGTAGTAAGTACCTTTTTGAGGTGCAAAAGTGCACACGTAGTTATAAATTAGGTGCAAAAATACCGTTTGACCGTTAAGTTTGACTTTAACCATTAAGTTTGACTTTTTTTTTTGCTGACTAGGCGATGACGTGGCATTTCAAAGGTGCAAAAATACACGTGGTTTGTCAAAAAGAGCGCCCAAGACCAAATTTTTTTTTTTTTTTTAAAAAATAATTTTACTTCAATTAAAGGAAAATTCTTATTTCTTTAGGTATTTTTCCTGAAGGCCAATTTTTTTTTGGGAAAATTCCACTAAAATACCATTTGAATTTGCAAAACCCCAGAAGTCTCCCGAATTTATAAAAAGACTGAGAGGTACCAAGGACCTATGAGGGATATGCAAATTCAGGTGAAATTACCATTTTTCCCTTAGTTTTAAATAATAATAAAAATATAAAATACCATCGCCACCGCCGCCGCATTTCGACAGTAGCTAGGCGCCGGCCCGGCGGTGGCCCTCCGCCGCCGCCGCCGCCCAATTCTCGAGAATTGGGTGGCAATTCTCGACAATTGCCATCCAATTCTCGAGGTGGTGGTGTCCGGTGGCCACCGGCGGGGCTGCGGCCCTCCGGCGGTGAGGGTATTTTATATTTTTATTTATTTAAAACTAAGGGCAAAAGGGTAATTTCACTCAAATTTGTATATCCCTCATAGGTCCTTGGTATCTCTCAGTCTTTTTACAAATTTGAGAAACTTCTGGGGGTTTTACAAATTCAAATGGTATTTAATTGGAATTTTCCTTTTTCTTCGATTTATCATTTTGGGAAGGGGTTTATTCAATGGGTAAAAACGGTAAAAATATTATTTCCATAATTTATTTTCTTTTTAAAAAATCTTTATTAAATTTTCTAATTAATAATTGCTAAATTTTCTCCTTATTTCTTCCCCTCTCGCGATTCTCTCGCCGTCAACGCCGAGAGAATTAAGGAGCCAATGAAAAATTTCTTTGATAAGTGGAGATTTGAATGAGGGGTGAAAATTTTGAGATTATTTTTTTCTTTCCTTGGTGATTTTGGTTTGGAGCTTGAGTTGGTGTTAAATTCGGCCTCCAGGGAAATAATAATTTTTTTAATTAAAAAAAAAGAATTTGGTGTTAGGTGCTCTTTTTGACAAAACACATATGTATTTTTGCACATTTGAAATACCACGTTATCGTCCAATCAGCAAAAAAAGTCAAACTTAACGGTCAAACGGTATTTTTGCACCTAATTTGTAACCACATAATCACTTTTGCACCTCAAAAAAGCACTTGCTACTAGGTGCTCCTCGACGAAAGCACATATGCTTTTTTGCACCTTAACCCTATAATAAATTATAAAACACCTTGAGTTTTATTTAAATCATATAATTATATTTTTAATTAAAACTTTTGTTTATTTTAGCAAATTATAATTTTGACAAAATTGAAGAATGAGTAATTTTTGTCCATAGATATCTATACATGTAGTATTGAATAATGACAATTGAGGAATTTTTTAAAAAAATTTAGTGGAATTTAGAATTTTATGCTAGGAGCTTTTGAAGTAAAAGTTTGTTGGCCAATCTGCACCTTGGATAACGAACGTTATCTTTTTCTAACGGTGTTGTGCTGGCTGCACATTTTTTTTTAAAAAAAAATTGATATTTTTGGTCTACTTAAAAGTTATTTGTGTTGAGCGCTTCTGAGGTAAAAGTTCGTTAGCTAATATACTCCTTAACCCTTATTATTTTTTGTTTAAATGTATTTAGTAACTACAGATATATATGAACTTCTAAGAAATTTTTATAGGGTATAATAAAATATAAATGTTGATGCATTTAATTTGAATGATTTTGATTTGACATAAATTTAAACAAAACTATTGTCATTCTTTATATTTTAATTATTTAATAATCTATTTTTAATCAGTATTTATTGATATCTGGAAAACTTTCAAAATTTCATAACCTAAGTTTACATTGATCCTAAGCTAGTCCATCAAGAATATTAATAATAATTGTCAATCGTCTTAGATTAGTTAGTTACCTACATTCCTACATAGGTATGTATGTGTACGTACCTAAATACACTACTAGAAAAGTCAGTTTTTGCGACGGAAAAAATCCGTTGCAAATTTGGGTTTTTCCGTCGCAAATTCATTTTGCGACGGATAAAGTCCGTCGCAACAAACAAGTGGCAATTGTGACGGATTTATATATTCCGTCGCAATTTGTGACAGAATTTTAATCCGTCGCAATTGGTCTAATTTGCGACGGATAATAATCCGTCGCAAATTCCGAAATTTGCGACAGATTATACTCCGTCACAAATTAGACCAATTGTGACGGATTTCATTATCTCGTCGCAAATTTCAAAATTTCAAAATTTCCCACGGATATAAATCCGTCGCAATTGTGATGATTCTTATCCGTCGCAAATTTTTTTTTTTTAATTTTCTTTCTTTATTATAATTTCATTTTTTTTTTCTTTTAAAGTTATATTCTTTTCCATTATTTTTTTAAAAAAAATTATTCTATTTTTAAATTTTGTTTTAAAAATTATATAATAAAATATATAAAAGAAAAAGTGTTGTATAACATAAAAACTGAATTTATAGTCATAAAGAGTCATTCATAGAAAAGACAATATCCAAAGAACATGTACTAAAAAGTAGTCTAAACAAATTGCATCATCATCATCGATCAACAGGATCACCACCGAAGCCAGCCCGGACCCTTGTTTTTCATTAGGGACATGATTTGAAGTTGCATCTGCCTAACCATCTCGCGTGGCTCGTGGAGCTCATTTGCTGTCGCCATTTGTTGTTACCTTGTCTAGCTAGCTCATTTCCACTGTCTCCATTTGTTGTTACCTTGTCTCGCTCACCACCGCTTGCTCCTCCACCAACGCGATCATCTTCTTCACCTTATCTGCAAAAACATTAGGAAATATAATAATCTTTTTTTGTACTTCATTTAAATGGACTAGAGAATGAAAATGTAACAATCAATATCAAATGTATCACGTTTACCTGTAGAAACACCTTCAGTGCCAGATGTGGAGGATGTGCAGCGCTTTGTTTCCCTAAGTTGGCTGGCAGAGGCACCGTACCCGAAGACTCTGCCTTTGCTGTTAAATCCACCGCAACTGAAAGAATAGACTCTCGTTATCGGCCCGAGAGGATGCGTGGTCGGCCCCACTGCGAGTCTCTCTCCCGTGTCGCCTCGATAGGTGTCCTACAAACGAAAAAATACATTACAAATAAGCCATGTGAAATGAAATAAACATGTTGGTGTCCGAACAAAGAATAAATGCAATATAAATGTCTCACCGCAACTTGCCGAGACCCGGTGTTAATCCGGCGCCTCTCACTCCCTTCGACTTTGGGTATGAGTCCGTTCAAAGGCAGTCCACTCAACATCTTTCGGAGGAACTTCCCCTGTGACAAAGGCTCGCATACACAAAGTATGACCATTAATAAATTGTTTCAAAGTACAAAATATTGAATACTTTAATAGAAAAAAAGTGTACTCACAACTTTCCGTTTATGCTCACTCGTGGAAATGGAGTCGCCGCATATGAAGGTCCTTCCCGTCGGCCCTATTTTGCTTATTTTTTCGACTTCTATTTTTAAATTTCTCATCGACGGCCCAATTTTGAAGTAATTGGCTCCGCCACATCGTGGTCAATCCAATCTTGCTTGCCCGTACCCTTTCTCAATTTATAACACCTCTCGATCAACCACCGGCTTCCTTATGGTTAAATGCTTTTCTCGCATTTTTATGATGTTCGTGTAACGTCATAAACTTATTCTGAAAATCAATAACGAACAGTTAGTATTCCAAATTTTAAAAATACTTAATCATTTTGTATGAAATTAATAACTATGAAACACTTAACTTACCAAAAACTCCTTGAACCAAGCGTCCCGCTGCACCTTAGGAATGTATGTCCACGTGGCCCAAGGCTGATTGAAATTACGGAATATTTGAGTTGAGAGGACACTAGCCACCTCATTATAAGGCAAAAATCTGAAGACAAAAGATTTGATGCAAATAAGAGCATACAAACTAAAGGTAAAAAATCGTAGCATTATTAGTATCTTCACATGACTCACTCCTCGGTGCCCTTAGGACGGATCCAAAGCTTCCCGTCGCAGATCTCTCTCTCCCCATATTGGTGTATTAGAGGAACTACCTCCTTCGTCGACCGGCTATGAGGCGACGGAGTGTCCCGAAGGAAGGAATGTGAACTATTGAAGATAACATAGATGGTAAAAGAAAACTAAACATATATAAATCAATCGAAATATAATATTGATTAAACCTAGTGTCCCCCTTGTTGTGGATCAGTGGAGGAAGATGGAGACACTGACGAATAAAGCGATGGTGAAGTGGACAAATAGACCGACGGTGAAGTGGACATATAGACCGACGGTGAAGTGGACAAATAAACCGATGGTGAAGTTGACATCTCATGTGTGGCGAAACCTGGGGAAGTGCCTCTCCCCCGCCTACAAAGGGAGCATATGACGTTGCCCTACCCCCTCTGATAGGACGGGGTCCGGTTCGACCACGTCCACGATCCGAACGACCTCCGGATGCTCCATCTCGCACACTTACAAACATTATGTCAAAATAACTATAAAAATAAGATATTTACTTGAATTATTTGTGACATTAGCGCAGATTATCGATTATGCAAAAGATAATGATCGTCATAAACAAAGCACTAACACAAATCAATCGGACGATTCCTGCTCTTCGACATCTTCTTGCACGCCTTCCTCTGAAGTCTCATAGTCGTCAAACTCAGATTCACTATCAGAGTAAATCACTTCTGTCTCATCGTCTGATTCGTCATCCTCAACTTGGATTGGAACCAACTCTAAGTCTGCAGCAGAATCGAACAAATTGCTTGGTACATCATCGTCGGTAATGTTTACGGGCCCATGTTCCACATCAGCTTGGAATGGTTCCTTCATGCCGTCATTTGCTTCCGACTCTTTCGACTTAGGTATAATATTTCGTGCTTTGGTTTTGATAACTCCCACCCACCCTTGGCGAGAAGTGGGGTATACTGTATAGTAAACATGTTCCACCTGTTGAGCAAGGATGAATGGGTCATAACCAACCGTATATCTCCTTGTCCAGTGAATCTCAATATTCCCATGTTTGTCCATCTTTGTCCCACGCGGACTGTTATCAAATCACTCACATTTAAACAGTGTCACCACCTTGTCCCACGGGTAACTCAGCTGAATTATGTCAATTAACATCCCGTAGTAGTCACCCTCCTCCCCGTCAACTTGGTCACCTCGACAACATACACCGTAATTGCAACATAGTGTACTTGCGTTTGCTTCAACAGTTGAAAACCGATACCCATTGATTATATATTTTTTGCACCGGGTAACACTAATTGCAGCTCCATAAGATAAACTCCATGCAACTTCATTGGGATCTGATGGATTTTCCATGAAATAGGATCGAAACCACTTTGGAAACTCAGAGTTCGTGAATTCATCAACTTGGGAATCCAACATTGAAGGATTTACCGATCGGACCCAATTAGAGAAGTAACTGTAAAAAAACAAAATGAAGTTATTACTTTAACACTTACCGTAATGTAAAAAGAAAAGAAATCTTACTTTAAGTATCGGGCGGCCTCTTCACAATTGTTTAGAATGTGCCACTCAGCTACTCGCTTATCTCTTCCTTCAAGAGTTGACCTCCTATGTTTTCCCATGACTCGGCCTGGAAAATTAAATATTGATTCCCATTCGCTCGTATTACCGCCATCATCGTTGCAAGGTACCCCTCTCCATCTTGATATCATTTCAGGGGGATAATAGTATGACGCGAATTTTGTGGCCTCTTCGACTAGATACACTTCAGCGATAGATCCTTCAACGTACCTTGTATTTTTGATTTTGTGCTTAAGAGTGCGTAAAAACCTACAATGGACAGGGTATTTATAGACTAAAGTGCGTGAAAGAAATAACAACACGAAAGAAATATATATTACGTCTCAAACGGATACATCCACCTATATTGTTGAGGACCTCCTACCTTTGCTTCGTAGGCTAAGTGAACAGCAAATGTTCCATTGAGTCAAACATGCTAGGGGAAACATCATCTCTAACTTGCATAGGGTTATTGGCATGCTCGCCTCCAGTGTGCCGTAACTTTTCAACATTCAGCTCGAAGCACAAATTTCTCTCGAAGAACATGGAAAATTCCGTCGAATAGACCATATATGCTTCGGTAGTGCTCAAGGCCCGCGGCAACAATCTCTCGGAAAAAAACATGACAATCATGACTCTTCATCCCGGATAACTTCGCCTCGTGCATCTTGACACATCTTTTCAAGTTTGACGCATAACCATCCGGGAGTTTCAGATCTTTAACCCATTGCAACAATTCTAAATTTCGTTGTTTGTTTAATGTGTACGGCGCTCTAGGTTTGGAAGTCCGTCCCCTGTCATGCTCCACCAAATGCAAAGCAGGCCTTCTACAAATCGCTTCTATGTCCCGTCTTGCGTTGATTGTATCCTTCGTCTTGCCTTTGGTGTCCATCACGGTGTGCAGAATATTGCAAAATACATTGCTCTCAATATGCATGACATCAAGGTTGTGTCTTAACAATTGATCTTTCCAATAGGGTAGTTCCCAGAAGATGCTACGTTTGTTCCAATGATGATCAACGCCATATCCCTCAGGTGTGTTGGAAGCAGCCCCCTTTTCGACACTTTGAATATTTTTGACCCTGTCCCATATTTCTTCGCCACTAAAACGACGAGGTTGATCTTCTCGTTCGGTAACATTCCGCGTGAAGTCTTTTTTATTTCTCCTAAACGGATGATCAGGGGGTAGGAATCGCCGGTGCCTGTCAAACCAACAGACTTTGTGACTATGTTCCAAGCTAAAACCCATGTTCTATTCAAGACATACCGGGCATGCAAGCTTTCCCAACGTTTGCCATCCACTCAACATCCCATATGCAGGGAAATCATTTATCGTCCACATTAAGGCAGCACACATTGTGAAATTCTGGCTCAATGATATATCATACGTTAGAACCCCCTCACTCCACAACATCTTCAACTCGTTTATCAAAGGCCTGAGGTACACGTCTATCTTCTTTTTGGGTTGGATGGCCCAGGGATTAAGGCGTTAAGAAAGAAAAACTCTCTTCGCATACACATAGATGGTGGGAGGTTGTACGACGTCACAATGACAGGCCAACAAGAATAATTGCTGCCCGTATTGCTGAAAGGAGCGAACCCATCCGAACATAGACCAAGACGAACATTACGGGGATCCATAGCAAATAAAGGATTCACCTCGTCAAATTTACGTCAAGCTTCGGCATCGGATGGATGCGTTACAAAGTTTTCATCTCTATGATGTTCTCGGTGCCATCTCATATGAGCAGCTGTTTGTTCTGATGCATACAATCTCTGAAGTCTGGGCACCAAAGGAAAGTACCACATTTTGCTTAATACTTGACGGGTCATTTTCCTTCCTTTCCCCACAATTTTATATCTATAATGTCCACAGAATTTACAATTGGTCAACTCAGCATCTTCCTTGTAATACAACATACATCCTCTCGGGGCAAAGAATGGATTTTTTCACATCCAAGTCCAAGTTCTTTCACTTTTTTTTTTGCTTGGTAAAAATCCTTCGGCAAATTATTGTTTTTGGGAACAACTTTACTTATGATCTCGCATCATTTTATTGTAATTCCTCTCACTCATATGGTGATCGGTCTTCAAGCTTAGTGTTGCTAGGGTAGCCGATAGCGATGAATATTCACTACTTTCAAAGTGTTCGCAACCTTCCCATAGCGGACATTGCGCTTCTTGAAGCATTTTATAGAACCTATCGGCTTCCGGATGAGGATCCTCTCTTATGTATGATGGTTGAGTATGTGTATCGGTCTCCTCTCCAATGTATGACGGTTCACCATGTGTAACGGGATCAAAATATCGCCGATGGACGGTCCCGCGGCATCCATAACCAACTGCTCATATTGATTAAGGTTTTCTCGATGACTACTCGTCCCCGTAATAACCACTCGGTGTCCTGGCGGACTTCGCCATGAAATTCCCAAAATTCATAATCCTTCATGAATCCATTTTTACACAAATGAATTCCGACCTTTCCCCAATATTTAAATCTTAAACACCTACATTTTACACACGGACACCGATTTGTCTACTAGAATTATTTGAATGCGCCAAAGCAAAATTGATGAACTCTTTCAAACCCACCAAGAATGCTGGATTTAGTTGTCTTCTATCAGTTAGACGGTTGTACATCCAACTCCTAACATGATTGTCTTCCATACTTCCTGGCTAGTTCAGTTACTAAGCTAATTAACATCTATCTCAACATGACACAAATATATATAAGTGGCCAATACAACCGGCCACTTATGCCAACCAATTGCAACTTAATCAAGGAAGTAGAAAACAAACACATACATTGAACAAATAACAGATCCCAAAGAAGCAACCGAGAACGAGGATAGCACACCGTAACATGGGGACATGCTTGTGGAGGGGGCAAACAAAGAATAGAACACTATAAGTATTTTGGTGAGCCTAACAACCGATGCGCAGCCTTAACAATGAGTAGTGTATCATCTTCGAGCACAAAATAAAATATCGTATGAACTAAGTATTGTATATTAAATACCACAATCGAGTTATATACATCAAAACTAGGCATGATTTACAATCACCAAACATATACGTAATTTTCCATAACAATTTTCCCGTAGCCTTCACCAATTTTCCATATACACAATTTTTCATAAGTAATAAATATGATTAATTTTTTCAATTTTTATCTATACTAATTTCTATAAAAAATAATGTAAATAATGTGGTGAAAAAAATGAAACACAACTTTACCCGGAACACGGCAGAGGGGGTGGGAGGGGGAGCGCGGAGGGGAGGAGCTCGGGGCCGCGGGAAGGGCCGCCGGAAGCCGGGGGCGCCGGAGCGGGTGTGGCCGTGTGGGAGCCGGGGGCGCCGGAGTTGGGATGAGCCGGGGCGCCGGAGCGGAGTGGGAGGAGCCGGGGGCGCCGGAGTGGGGAGGAGACGGGGGCGCGGAGCGGGGTCAAGTGGGGGGCAGGGGAGGAGCCGGGGGGGGGCTGGGGCGGGGGCGAGGGAGCCGGGGGGGGGGGCCGGGCCGACGAGGAGGGGCCGGCCGGGTCGGGAGAGTGAAGGAGAATCCAGCCCTAATTAATGGATTTTGCGACGGATTAATATTCCGTCGCAAAATCCGCTTTTTGCGACGGAATATTGATTCCGTCGCAAAAAGCAACGTACCTTTTAGCGACGGATTTATAATCCGTCGCTAAAAGACAAAACTGGCGGCCTTTTTGGCCGCCAGTTAGCGACGGATGAATAATCCGTCGTGTGTTTTTGCGACGGAACATTATCCGTCGTAAAAAGCATCCAATGGCGGCTTTTTGGCCGCCATTTAGCGACGGATTTATATAGCGACGGATTTATAATCCGTCGCTAAAAGACAAAACTAGCGGCTTTTTTGTCGCCGGTTAGCGACGGATGAATAATCTGTCGCAGCTTTTGCGACGGAATATTATCCGTCGCAAAAAGCATCCAATGGCGGCCTTTTTGTCGCCATTTAGCGACGGATTTAAAATCCGTGCGCTTATTGCGACGGATTAATAATCCGTCGCAAAAGCAAAAAACCGGCGGCCATTTGTCAGCTAGCGACGGATCGATATCCCGCTAATTTGCGCGACGGATAAAAATTCCGTCGCAAATTTGCGACGGATATCTTTTTCCGTCGCAAAAGGCATTATCTTGCGACGGAATTTTTAATCCGTCGCAAATTGACGTGAATTTGCGACGAAAAAAATGCCTTCGCAAATTCCGTCGCTAATTTGTTTTTTTCTAGTAGTGATATATACCTACCTACATAAGTACATATGTACATATATACGTACTTACATACATACAAAAATAGTAGTTAAGATATTATCTTTATTTTAGTGTCAGTTTATTTTAAGTTTCAGAAGTGTTTTCATATTTTCAAGATAAGTATATGAGAAGAGTTTTGTGAGAGAAAAATACTTAAAAAAGAAGCACTTTTTTGTGCTTCCCATATGAGTACTTAGCATTCGTACCAATTAAAATAATTTTTTTAACAAATAAAACAAAATAAATATGTTCCGTCAATCCATGAGCAATGAGCACCCAAACTCATCCCTCTGGCAACAGCATCATGTTCCCGGTGATCATTTCCCTTCTTGTTGTCGCGCATCCTCTGTGCAGTGTAAAATGATTTGAAATATATATAAGCCAATTCAAACACCCACCTAATCACGTGGATTGAGATGATTTTATTATTGAATAAGGGCACTGCGACACATACAGACATATACATATACACACACACACAAACACACACGAGAGAAGTGAGATATCAGATGATCATATATATGAGACGAGGTCAATGAGAGAGGAAGAGCCGAATGGCTTCTGGGAATAACAGTCGATGTTGGAGCCATAGCTTACACCCAACATACCGCAGTACCTCTTGTAAAAGCCAATGCGATCTGCAACCCTTTTGTCCGGACCTCTCCCACACTCCCCTCCGTTGATAATGTTGGTAATGGTTCCGTACCCCGGAAGCCGGTGGGCCGCCTTGTCAGCAGCGGAGGGCGTCCATTTCCCCGTGATGACGTCGTGGCACGACGGCTTTGGCTTCTGCGTCGTCATCCAGAACCACAGTGCCGTCTTGAAGGATGTTACTGGATTAGTCGCCACCAGGTCGGGGTTCTTGAGCAAGTCGGCTTCTATGGCTTTTCCGCACTGCCCGTAGTTGTAGTTCCTGTATCATTCACTCAAATAAATTAAAATTATTATGCAGACACAGGAGTGACTTTTTGACATCTTAGGAGTTTGAATTTTTTAGTGATTTTCAAAAGAAACCTTTCAAATTATGAAGTTTTGGTATTTGTGAAAAAATTATTTAAAAAAAATAAAAAATGCACAATTTTATGGTTATCATCTCATGTAAGGTAGAATCTAATAATTAAAAGATTTTTTTTTTTTGAGAAATTATGGACATTTTAAAGGATATTAGAGAGTCTCAGAGGGAAGACATATTGGACACCGTGAGAGTGATAACAATATACACACACACACACATACCAGGTGAGTTGGATTGGTCCACGGCCATAGTATTGCTTGCCCGGAGCACATGGATATTGGCGGCTGGGTTGACAGTAAGTGCTCCGTTTTATTTCCCTGATGAAGCAGTAACCCCAAGCGTAAGGACCGTCGGGAGCGGTGGGCGAACCGCCGGAGGTCTCGTGGGAAGTTTGGCCGAGGAAAGCAGCAACCTCCCTCTTGCGCATGGTGACATTGCCGGTGTTGCCGAAGGCCGGAAAAGACTTGGCGGCCTGAATGAAAGCTTCATAGGTGTAGAAGCCTTTGGCAGGGCAGATATTGTCGTTACGGTGCTTGAGCATCTTATTGAAGGTGTCCTTGGAGATGATGCCGCCGAGGCCACCGGAGGGAGGGGCTGGGGCACTTACACCGCCGTCGCTGAAGCCGCCACATTGCTCTGCTAAGCCTCCCACCATGAAGCACTTGGTCAGAACACACAAGACGATCAACATCTTGTTAATGTTATCCATGTCTTGGATTTGATGTGGAGAATGGAGACATGATACCTGCTTTATATAGAAAATTGATGTTTGATGAGAGGAGAAAGGAAGGCTTGAGGATGATGCATTGTGGGGCCTACGGCTGTTGCGCTGACGTGTTCTGGTTATCTTAAGGGAAAATCTATCTTGGGGCCCTTTTGGGATTTTTTTCCCAAAAAGGCCCCAATATGGATTTTCCCAAATGAATGTTGTCATGGACTTAATTAATTATATACACTCATAATATCGCCCTTAACCTCATACCTTCTCTCATGTTTTGAAAACCCACGCTCACCAAAGACGTAAAACATGGAACAAGATAAGTAGGAAGAGTTCATCCCATCTTGACCATTCCGATCATAATTTTTTTAATGGGCGATTTTTAAATTAAAAAAAAAAACCATCTTTTAAAAAAAATGTTAGTTAAGAGATTATATTTATTTTAGATTATCTACATGTTAAAATAATATTTTTATGAAAAAAATATAGTAAAAAAATTAAAACTGGCTCCATCGGAGACTTGTTCAATATTAGACTTTTTGTCTCTCTCTCTTAAACCAGATACTAACTCCTCTCCACAATATAAGTCATCAGAGAAGGAAGGCTTGAGAATGATGCATGGGGCCTACGGCAGTTGCGCTGATATGTCGTGGTTATCTTAATGAATGTTGTCATAGAGTTAATTAATTATATACACTCATCATATCACCCTTAACCTCGTACCTTCTCTCGTGTTTTAAAAACCCGTTTTAAAAACCCACACCCATTGGAGACATGGAATCAGATACGTAGGGAGAGCTCATCCCATATAGACCATCAAAATTTTAATTTTTTTAACGGGTGATTTTTAAATGAAAATAAAATATTTTTGTGGAAAAATATTAATTAAGAGATTATCTTTATTTTAGATTTTGTACCATTAAAATAATATTTTTTGAAAAAAAAATTAAAAAAAGAATAGCTCCACTAAGGAACTTGTTCAATCTTAGACTTTTTGTCTCTTTCTCTTGAATTAGATACTTTATCTGATCCACAATATAAGTCACTTTAACTAATTTATCTCAACCAAAAAATGATAGTTAAATTATTAAATTTTCCTTAAATAGAATTTTTTCCCCCAACTTTAACCATATTAAATATGGTTTTGAAGGAGAGAGAACAATATAAGAAGTTACATCCTAGCATTAATTGCATAAGTAAAATTGACAAATAAACATTAATTATTTTATGAATTGCTTATATTATAGATAAGTCATTCTTCTAAAAATTTAACCCCACCCCCCGCCGTGGCTCGTGCAGTTATAGGGTGGCGTTTGATGCTATTCGAACTATAAGATAGCTGACTTTTGAATTAGGTTAATTTCCTTATCAGTTACCTGAAATTTAAATATAGATTCTATATTAATTACGTTTTTGTTTTATATAAAGGTAGTACAAAAGGAAAGTACTTAGAAATGATCCAAAGAAGAATATAGATGATTTAAGTATTGTTGTTAAACAACTTGTTAGTTAACTTATTAAAATACTATTTTTGTGTTTTTAAACTTAAAAAATCGTGTCAACATATTCTTAAATTTAAGTTAACTAGGAACTCTGTTGAACTTACAAACAATCTCGTCAAATTTACCTTTTTTGCATCTATAACTTATTACATGCTTGTTTGGAGCTTCTTATTATAAATACGTTTAGGTAAATTGACACAAAACTTTTCTCACATATTTACCTTATACAACATAAATCAAAACTGAAAAACTACTTTTAAAAACTTTAATCGTTATTTCAAACAAACTTAAAATCATGTCAACTCACTCTTAAACTTATGATAACTTATAAAATTATGTCAACTCTCTCTTAGTAAGAACATTATTAATCCAACGTTTGATGTTGACTACTCAAATGTAAGTTGGAATGTTGATGACATTTAGGGATGAAAATTTTAATGATGATGATGATGATGGGGTGAGACAAGTGGAGATTATTATGGTGAAGAATTTGGAGTTAATGGAGATGATGGTAAGCCAACATTAAATTATCTTTGTTGAATTTATAATCATTATTTTTTGATTTGATTATGTTTATAATGACTTTATATATAAACTTCATATTTTTGGGTTTATGAGTATGATAAAGTATAAATATTAATGGATTTAATTTCAATGATTTAGATTTAAAATAGGGGAAATCATTTCTACATCTACTGCAGAAAATAACTCTACAGCAAGATCAAAACGCTGCGTTTCAATTATATTTTTCTCCCCCTTTATTTCTGATTCACGTGGCTAATCCTCTTCACCTCCATAGCAGCATATTTCTTCATCTCTCTCTTTCTCCATCTATTTCTGTCTCTCGTCCTCCGCCCAACCTGCACCGTTCCTCTCTGGCTCGTACTCGCCCTTCATAGCCTAATCATGTCCCTAATCTCCGTCACTATTTTCGCCGGAATACATACTCCTCTCAGCCGCAGCCGAGATCAGAGACACGTGTTGGTTCTGGCGACGATCGAAGACTCCATTTCATGGCTGCTTTGTTTCCCATTGGGTACTCGACCGTCTGGTCGAGTTTTCTTGACTTGGGAGGAACATTTACAGACCTAGCCATGTGGATATTCTACCCTTTCAACGGACCAGCAAGAGCAAAAGTGGAATTCATCAATGTCTCACTGGGGAAAATCGGTGAGCACGTGGGGGATTGGGAGCATGTGCCCCTAAGAATAAACAATTTCAATGGCCAACTATATCAAATCTACTTCTCAAAACATAGTGGAGGCACGTAGGTCGATGCCTCCCAGCTTGAATACCTAAACGGCAACAAACCTGTGGCATATTCTTCCTTACATGGGCACGCCATGTACGCAAAATCTGGACTTGTGTTGCAGGGGAGCAGCATGGTGAAGGTTACGGGTGGGTATAGAAAAGAAGAAGAAACGTCTGAGCAATTTTATTTTATTTTTTAAAAAAAGAAACAGGAAGAAACGGCACCGTTTTACCCTTGCTGTAGATTTTTTTTTTCTGCCATACCTGTAGAAATGTTAATCCCTTTAAAATATATGTAAAACTATTGTCATTCTTTGTATTTTCATTAATTGGTAGTCGTGTACTTTTAATAACTATCGAATGATATTGATAAACTCTTACGAGTTCATGATCCAAATTTTATATCCCTATTGTGAGTGTGTTTAAACTCATGGACAACCTTAAACTTATAACTCATGATCAATAACCATTGGGTCACCAATCTACTTGGATTATTTATACTATATGCCTTTATATATGTGTTCTATAATAAACTTAGTATTCAAGAAATTCAAAAAAGTGGTAAGGACATGTACATCGGGAAAACAAAAAACAAAAACAAAACAAGTTGTAAAGTTGGTAAGAGTTCACCACAACAAAGTTATCAATTTTTAAAGGATAGTTGCACGCGTTGTCAATTTGATATGCTATGATTAAGCTAACAATTATAATAAAGTGATAAATAATGGATTTATTTAGTTATAATGAAAACAAAATCAACTTTCATTATCTTGTTTTTATATAAATAATGGGAAAAAGAAAATAAGACTACAGATCGACTTTCGTTATTCTAAATTAACAAATAACTAGTTTATTACAACAAATTCATTTTAAAAAGTTGTAAATTTTGTAAGAGTACCACAACAAAGCTATCAATTTTTGAAGGATAATTGTAGCCATTGTGAATTTGATATGTTATTATTAAGCTAACAATTCTAATAGAGTTATAATCAATGAAGTTATTTAGTTGACGAAAAAAATCAACTTCATTATTCTAAATCAACAACCATTTGATAAGTTTATTACAACAAATTCATAACTATATATTTTTACAACTACCCCTTTTTAATTGATAACTTTATATCAAATTCACAATTATCCATTTGAAATTTGCTAGTCACAATAAGAAGAATAAGTCTTGAATTGTTCAATTAAAAAAATTAACAACTATTTTTTTACATAATTGACAAGTTTATTGTAGAAATTATTCATAAATGCTTCACTAAATTTCAAAAGTGTTTTATATCAAAGACCAAGCAAAATTTTTAGAAGATGTCTTATATCAAAGATCAGAGAAAGTACTTAAAAAAGTCGGGACAAGAGGAGGGGAAAGCTTAGGAAAGAGGCACACCATCTCATAATTGGTCAGCCATTGAGGTCAGTAACCTTGTAGAGTCTAATAGCATAAAAACACGTCTATAAATGAAAAGGTGCAAGTTCGATCTTCTAACCAACTAAACCGTCAAGTCATTAGAGTGTTTGTAAACAAAGTTATTGCCATTCTTAAATATGAACTTCTTAGAAATTTTTATAGTGTATAATAAAATATAAATGTTGATGAATTTAATTTGAATGATTTTGATTTGACATAAATTTAAACAAAACTATTGTTATTCTTTATATTTTAATTATCAATAATCTATTATTAATAAGTATTTATTGATATCGGCAAACTTTTACAAGTTCCAATCTAAGTTTTTAATTCGTTGATCCTAGTCCATCAAAAATATTAATAAGAATTGTCAATCAGTTCAGATTAGTTATAGTGAGTGTGTGTGTGTGTATATATATATATATTAGGGTTTAACGTTTATCATGTCACTTGCTACAAGGTTTCGTTTAGTCGCCCCAAAACTACATCATTTTGGGAGTTTGGGGAATTAAAGAAGGGTGTTTTAATCAAATTCATATAATAAATACAAAAATAAAAATATCAAAATACCCTTCATTAATTTTCTTAACTCTCAAAACAACGTAGTTTTGGAGTTAGGGGAATTAATGAAGGATCTTTTGGTAAAATTCATATAATAAAAAAAAAAACAAAAAATACTAAAACATCCTTCATTAATTCCCCTAACCCCAAAATAACGTAGTTTTGGAGTGACAAGTGACATGATAAACGATAAACTCATATATATATATATATACACACACACTCTAATAAACTTAGTATTCAAAACATTTAAAAAAGTTGTAGTATAAATTTGGTAAGAGTTTAATGCAACCAAGTTATCAATTTTTAAAGGATAGTTGTACGTTTTCAATTTTATATACTATGATTAAGCTATTGATAGGAATATCCAGAGGACAATTCTCAGACATTTTGGTCGGCATTCAACTTCCAAGAGGGGCATATGGAAGAAGAAAAATAAAAAATAAAAAATTATTTAAGACGGCTTTCAATTTTTATTTTATTTCTAATTTTATTTTATTTTTTTAAAAAGTCATTTTTTATTTAGTAGAGTAGTAGAAAGATTTGATAAATCTTTTAGATATTTTGAATTATCTTTAAAAAACATAAATTTGTTAGTATTTTTTCTTTTTAGGATCTTATTCTAGGTATATAAAAGGGCATTTAAACATTGTTGTTAAACTCATAAGTTTACTTGTTGTATTTACTATTTTTATGTTTTTAATGTAACGTCCATTCTAAATGCGCATTTATTTATCAGAGTTTAAGCGCACAAGCATTGAAATAATTTGGATGACTTAATTGCGGAATACAAATTTCTTAAATTAACTTAATTTGAAAACATTGAAAATGTAAGGATAAATTTTTCGCGAGCGATATCTATCCCATGGGGGAATCTTAATATAGTAATCCAAAATATTAAGACAAAAGATAAACGTTTAGACTAATAGTCCTGAAGGATCAAAGATAAGCTTCTACAGTAATCCTTACTGATGCGCCTTTCCCTTCGTGCCCAATCCACTTCGATTTTCCTTAATACGGTGGGAGTTCAAATGAATGAACCCTGGGGTAACTTGATTAATCTCATGAACAGATATGGAGCATAAATGACAATATAGCACATGTTAACATAGAAGCATTAACAAGTAAACAAGTCGCATCGTAACCACAGTTAACGGCCAAGGACCGCAGCCCTATGAGACACGCAGCCTCAATCCATAACTAGGAAACACATAACATGTAAATCATCTATCAAACATGATCAGCTAATACATGAACACATACATACATGCTAACAAGATTACAGTTACCCACCTCAAGCTTGAATCCTTAAATTTTTGTCCAGTAGGTGTTGGGATCGGTCAAGGCGTCTATAAAATCCTATAAACGTTTATCATTGCCATTAGTCACTTAATTGCGTCGCAACGTAATTAGCTACGGGAATTATTATTTTTTTAGAGGATTAAGAATGGATTAACCCCTAAAAATTCCCTTATCCATAATACCCTTTTTTTATTTATTATTAATTAATAATACTCTCTCAATTATTTATATCTCCTCTTAATAATAATAATAACAATAACTAATTATTATTATTATCATTTATTTATTCTTTATTATAATTATTTCCCTACAATTATTTAGACTCTCAGAGGCTATCCTAGCTAACACTTTAATTTAAGAGTTTAAATAACACCAATCATCATACAAAATGCTTTATTATATTTATTTTAATGTTTCTAATGGTTTCTCAAAATGTAATGCTCCTCATGATTTCCAAAATATAAATGCATGTCATTCAACACTTTAAATTTATAATTTAATAAATACCAACACTTTATAAGATATGCTTTAATGCATTATATAGGTATATAATAGAAATATCCATTTTCTTCATATATATATATATATATATATATATATATATATATATATATATATATATATAATCATAACAGCAATTACATATACCCACATACACTATACCTCACATTTCTATATTGTTTCCTCCTTGTAGCAACGTGTGTGTGTGTGGAACAATAAATCATCAATGCTTTGGTTTCATGAGCAACAATATACACTCACACACAAAAGAGTAATGTTTCCTTTTGTTTTCCATGTGTGGCAATGTATATCAGCAAGCTCCTTCTCTTTATATATTTTTATCTAACCAAAATTTTTATTTCTAAGTCCATTAGCAACGTCTACTTTATATATTTCCTCAACACACACATATATATAGCAGGTTTTGGTTTCTTCTATCTATGTGAATATATATATATATATATATATGACAGTCAAGTTCTTTTCATATCAGCTATATATATTATAAGTATATATCTATACTTATAGACAGTAGGTTCTTCAATGAGAAATAGTAGCATATAGGTTTTATATATATATATACACACACACGACTACATATATATATTCAAAACACATCAGCAAGCAAGTATACCCATAACAGCGTTTTATATCAGTAAAGATGGCAAGGTTTTGGATTCCTTATATATAAATGTACAGCAACCATTCATATGCAGCGACCATTTTCATGTGGCAAATCATGATAGCAAGGCAAAAGCAAAAATATATGTATATATATCAGTAGTGTCTCATGCTCACACATATATATATATATGACAAACTTTGGTTCATTCATTTTGTTTTTGAACATCAAGTATATTCTTTTTCCATAGGCACGCTGATGGCTACATATATAACTCATATCAAAGTTTTCTTCTCTTTTCTCATATGTTTATTTTTTCCAACAACTATATATATATATGGTTTTATATGTATACATTAGCAAAAGTATTTCCCTTACTTTATATATATATATATTGTGACACCCATCTTAAAAGTGCCTTTATTTATCAGAGTTTAAGAGTACAGGCATCGAAGTAGTTTGGACGACTTAATTGCGGAATAAAATTTTCTAAAAATAACATAGTTTGAAAACATGAGGATAAGTTTTTCGCGATTCGGATCTATCCCACAGTGGGATCTTAATACATTAATCCAAAATAGACAAATGATAAACGATAAATATTCAGTCCGTCTACTCATGACTTTCCAAATAGTTCCTTTTGTCAGTAACCCTTACACCGCATCACTCCTCTTGATCCCGATCCACTACTTTGTCTCTTTCATGCGATCCGGAGTTCAAATAAATGAACCCAGTGGGTAACAGTTAATCTCATATGCAGGTATGGAATGTAAATCACAAGATAACACATGTATAAGCATAGAATAATTCACAAGTAAATAAAACACACCGTAATCAGTAGTTAACGGCCAAGGACCGCATGACCCTTCGGACACGACCGTGTTAGGATACGCAGCCCTATGAGACCGCAGCCTCAAAATCCATAGCTAGGAAATAAACATATAAATCATCTAGCAAACATGATCAGTCATACAAGAATACATTCATACAGGCTAACAAGATAACAGTTACCCACCTCAAGTTTGAATCCTTAATTTGTCTGAAAGTGTTGGGATCAGCAGAGGTGTCAAGGTATGCCTATAAACGTTTATCATTGTCATTAGTCACTTCTTGTGCCGCACAGCATCTAACTAAACGAATTATTTATAGAGGGTTAAAACTAGATTAATCCCTAACATTCCCCGTAATTTCCTTACGTTTAGACTTGACCTTAAATTCTCAAAATTTCCATTAATCTTTGAAAATTCATAACTAATTCTCTAGATCTCCGATTGGGGTGATTCAAATTTCTATTCAAAGTTCTATAAGTCTAGTATAAGGGACAAAAAGTATTCAAATAAAATAATGGCTGTATAATTCCCAGGAATTTTCAAAGTAGACGTTACTTAAATCTGGAACAAGATTTTCCAGGTTTTCTGACCAAACTTTGAAAAATGATAGCTCTCATTCCACACGTCCGATTTAGGTTTTCTTTGGCTTTTTGGAAAGCTTGAGATGTATACTTTTTACTGTAAAAGTTTCAAGCAAAAACACAAAGGTTTGCTATTTTGAAATCAAGCCCGAAAATCACTGTTCACCAAAAGTGCAGAAAACGTTTCAGATTTTGGCTAAACTTTGGAAAATCATATCTCCCTTTGTACAAATCCGTTTTAGCTGTTCTTTGGATTTTTGGAAATATTGCGATGTATACTACATACTGTAAAAACTTCAAGGAGAAAATAAAATGTTTACTTGGTCCGAAATACAACGTCATATGGTTGCTCCAGAATCATACCAGTAAGTTTCAGATATTTAACACAACTTCCAAAATTCATAACTGGAGTTATAGACCTCCGTTTTGGGTGATCCAAAGCTCATTGTAAACCTTATTGAGTCTAATATATACTGTAAAAATATAAATGGAAAATTCAAATGTTTGATATTTCAAAATCATGCCCGAAAAGTACTGTTCACTGGAAGTGCAGAAAACATTTCAGATTTTGGCCTAACTTTGGAAAATTATTTCTCCCATTCTACACGTCCGTTTTGGGTGGGTTTTGACTCGGTTTAAAGCTTAATATGTCTACTATCGTACATAAAAATTTCGTGCAAAAACTCAAACCTTTTCTATAGGAACAGAAGCTCACAAGACTACTCTGTTTTCAGTCCGAAAAACAGAGGTGTTTACGGTCTGTCATTTTTCTTCACTCAACCAGCAAAACTAATGTGTAAAAGCCATGGAAACAAAGAGGAAGAGGCTCAAAGAACTCACCTTGGTCGTTAGGCAGGCTTACACGGACGGTTCCAACCTTCTTCCTTTCCTTCCCGACTCTCATTCACACGTCAACTTTCGGTCTCTCCTCTCTACGTGTTCTTCTTTTATGTTTTTATGATCTCTGTCTCACACTCTCTCTTTCTATTTCTTTTCGGCTGTGTTATGCATTCTCTTAATGGCTCAGCCTTCTCTATTCTCGGCCTTTCGGTGACTAGCCAAAAATGAGAACATAAGGGAGCCGGAACGTAACACTTATGGAGCAACAAGAGTGGGGAATAAGAGTATATCTTTGTCCGAAATCATTGAGTTGAGAGTGAGGGGTGTCGAAATAATAAAAGAGTAGCAGGGCCGAAATTCATGGAGTCGGGAAAGTATATTTGCTGTCTTGTATCTTCCTTATGCGTCGGATGAGATATAATGAAGGAACAAATGGAATATAATGGAGTGTTTGCATCGTGTGCTTTGTCGTAGGGTGGTGATGCATAAGTGTTCGTTCTTTACACCATGATAATAATAATAAAGAAAATGAGAGGGACGTGAGCACATGTATGAGAAAAAGAGTGAAAATATGGGTTGGCCATATGGTAAATGAGGAAGCTGAATTGTCCACCGAAGATGGGATGTTACATTACTCCTTATTTGAATTTATTCTTTTCCCATCATAAATTTAGGGAAAAATAAGCCTAAATCTCAAATAATTATTCTCATAATTATTTTAAGCCAAATTCCATAATTTAATCTCCATAAAATATTTTAAATCTCAAATCCCAAAATTTGGGATGTTACATTTCTCCCCAGTTAATTTAAATTTCGACCCCGAAATTTGTTACACGTTTTGCGACTCG
Source organism: Acacia melanoxylon (assembly GCA_019022615.1). NCBI lineage: Eukaryota > Viridiplantae > Streptophyta > Magnoliopsida > Fabales > Fabaceae > Acacia > Acacia melanoxylon. The sequence goes on from JAFJYJ010000002.1 coordinate 9,907,161, forward strand.
AGCCATAAATTCGGGTACTTCTCCTTCATGCTTTCCTCGTTTCCCATGTTGCCTCTTCGGGAGATAAACCCTTCCGGACCACTTTCACCAAAGGGATACTTTTGTGCCTCGAGCTGTTTTTCTCGTTGATCAATAATCTCTTTCGGCTCAACCACGAAAGTATTGTCATGTCGGAGTTCGACTTCTTCATACTCTATGACATGACCACGGTCCGGTTGATACTTTTTCAGTTGGGAAACATGGAATACATCATGAAGTTTTCCCATGTTTGGGGGGTAGGGCTAACTGGTAGGCTACTGGTCCACGTTTCGCTAATATTTCAAATGGACCAACATATCGAGGACTTAACTTTTTCCTCTTTAATGTTCTACCAACCCCGTGAATCGGAGATATCTTCAAAAGACGTGATCTCCTACTTCAAACTCTAGATGTCTTCTCCTTTTATCATAGATTTTTCGCCGCTTTGTCGCTAAGAGCCTCTCCTTGATCAACTTAATGCGTTCGGAGGTTTTGTCAACTATCTCTGTCCCAATTAGCAACCTCTCGGACATTTCGTCCATTAAATGGGTGATCGACATTTTACGCCATACAATGCTTCAAAAGGAGCCATCGAATGCTCGAATGATAGCTATTATTGTATGCAAATTCGCCAATGGGAGATATTGATCCCAATTTCCTTTGAAGTCCAATACACACGCTCTCAACATATCTTCTAGCGTCGTATGGTTCGTTCGATTGACCATCACCCGGGGGTGATAAGGTGTACTAAATTTTAACTTTGACCCAAGAGCTTCATGTAAAGCCCGCCAAAATCGGGATGTGAATCGAGGATCTCTCGTCAGAAATAATACTTTTCGGTATACCATGGAGCCTTACTATATGCTTGATGTAGACCTCGGCCGGTTTCCCAGAGAATAACTTGCACCGATGGGAACAAAGTGTGCCGACTTGGTAAATCGATCAACAATTACCCAGATCGCATCAAAATGTCGATCTTGGGCAATCCCACTACCAGGTCCATGGTAATATCCTCCCACTTCCATTCTCGGAATTTCAATTTTCTCGCAAGTAGTCGGCGGTTGTCGATGTTCAATTTTCACCCTCCGACAAGTTAAACATTTGGCCACATATTGGGTTACATCTTTCTTCAACCCGGCCACCATACTTCGATTTGAGATTATGGTACATTTTGACCATGCCTGGATGTAAGGTGTATTTACTCTTGTGAGCTTCATCCAAAGTATTTTTCGCTTCAACTCTTCATTTGGCGGTATATAAATTCTCTTTCTATACCTCACCAATCCACTAGGTGACAAGTCATAATCTTGAGTTTCATTTCGAGATATCAACTCTTGTACGGTAATTGTGTGTTTATCTTGCTCCCGAGCCTCTTTAATTTCATCCCCGATCATACTCTCCTTGACTAACGAGAAGATTTGCAAAACAAACCTTGTGAGGCTCTTTTGATTCCTTAGCAATTTGATTCGACGTATTCAGATCCCCGAAATCTTCTAGTAATTTCGTTCGTGGATCATCATGAATCGTCTGTGCTACCTTCCTACTCAAGGCATCTCGCAACAACATTGGCTTTCCACGGGTGATATTTAATCTCCGTGTCATAATCCTTCAAAGAACTCCATCCATCTACGCTGTCTCATGTTTAGCTCTTTCGGTCAAAGAGATATTTAAGACTCTTGTGGTCACAGTACAATTCCACAGTATTACCATACAAATAATGCCGCCAAATTTTCAATGCAAAAACAATAGCCGCGAGTTCCAAATCATGAGTTGGATAGTTTGACTCGTGAGGCTTCAACGGCGAGAGGCATAAGCCACCACTCGCCCGTCGCATCGGGACACATCCCAATCCATGCTTACTAGCATCACCGTAGACAACATATGTCTCATCCGGATCCGGGATAGTTAACACGGTGCCGTGGTCAACCTCTCCTCGGCTCTCTCGAAGCTATCCTCACAACGCTCATCCCAAACAAATGATTGGTTCTTTCGCGCGCCTTCGTTAATGGCAAGGCAAGTCCGGAGAAATCTTTTATGAATCTGCGGTAATAACTCCGCGACCCAAGAAACTCCGTATTTCGCCACCGTCTCCGGTCTCTTCCGCCTAGTACCGCTTCCACTTTACTAGGATCAACAGCGACCCCATCTCGTGATATCACATGGCCCTTAAATTTAACTTCCGAAAGCCAAAATCACACTTACTCGCCTTGGCGTAGAGTTTCTTCACTTTCGCACATTAAGTACCTGCCGCAGATGATGTTCATGTTCCTCCTTATTCTTGGAGTAGATCAGAATGTCATCAATGAAGACTACTACAAATCGATCTAGATACTCACGAAAGATTCGATTCATGTAATCCATGAACACCGCAGTGCATTAGTCAAACCAAAAGGCATCACCATAAACTCATAGTGCCCATATCCGGTCCGAAGGTCGTCTTCGAAACGTCCTCGCTCTTACACGTAATCGATGGTATCCCGAGCGCAGGTCAATCTTCGAGAAAACGCAAGAACCAGATAATTGGTCTAACAGATCATCAATTCTAGGGAGTGGATATTTGTTTTTGATTGTCACCTTGTTCAACTCCCTATAATCAATGCAGAGTCGAAGACTCCCATCCTTCTTCTTTACAAACAGTACCGGAGCTCCCCAGGGTGACACACTAGGTCGGATGAATTCTTTCTCCAGTAATTCTTCGATTTGTTTCTTCAATTCTGCCATCTCACTAGGCGCCATTTCGTAGGGTGCTTTAGATATGGGTCCGTGCCGTGCATCAACTCAATAGTAAATTCAACTTCCTCGTCGGTGGCAATCCGTTAATGTCTTCTCGGGAATACTTCGTGGAATTCATTCACTACCGATATGTTTGATAATGATGATTCGATCTCGATCGCAACGAGAAGAACACCATATACCCTAGGCAACCCCGGTTCAGATCTTTCTTCGCTTCTAGGCGGTGAGAAAATTCAAACTGTTTGCCGTAGTGTCCATTGTTGACCGTGGGTATAGGATTTGCTTGTTACCGCAATCGATCAAAGCATCGTTGGTCGTCAACCGATTCAATCCCTATGATGTCAATACCAACTAACGGTAGACAAATTAAATCTAATGTGGACTCATGCCCATTTACAATCAACACACAATTTAAGCACGCATCTGATACTACAGACTTAATACCAAGCGGTGTACTTATGATCAAATCATATGGTAATCTATGGGTGTTTATCCCTAGCCTTTTAGCACAATCACAAGCAATAAAAGAATGGCTAGCACCCGAATCAAATAATGCTTGCAAAGAATTACCATTTAATGAGATTGTACCTTGGATCATGTCAGGAGATTTTCTAGCCTCTTCATGGGTTAAAGCAAAAACCCTTCCTTGATTTTGCGGCCTCTTTTCCCCAAAGATTCTCGCGGGCGAGTTAAAACTAAGGTGTCATTTGGTTGCACTTGAAGCAGATCAGCTTCCGTCACATTCGCCCCGGGTGGCTCTTCCCGCATTTCACACAAGATCTCGGGCATTGGTGGTCTTGGATTGTTTTGCCCGAAGTGATTGGGCCTCTTGTTTCCGCCCTATAACCGAGACCAATTTGCTCTCCTCTTCGATTACTCATGGAATTTCCACGACTATGCCCACCGTTATTCATCTCCATCCCGCTCGCATGCAATTCCTTCAAAGTTGCGTTCAATTAGCCTACATTCTTCCTCGCTTGATGGAATGTAAGAAATCTTCGGGAGACTAATCTATCTCTCATCCCAAAGTTCGGTCCTTTGACGAGCATGTTTGCTTTCCACCCTTCATCTTCATTTTTCTTTAGGTAGGAGGAATAGCGAGACAACATTGACAAATCTTGATAGATACTTTTCGAAAGACTCTTCCGGTTTTTGTTTGATGGTTATGAACTTATACTCCATCTCTACTTGAACCGTATGGGGAAAATACTTTTCATTGAACTTCTCCCGGAATGCAGCTCCCAAGTAATTGGTCTATATTGGGCACGTAGAGCCTTGGCCACGCTCATCCACCAATGGTCTCGCATCGCCTTCCGGTTTGTAAATAGCTAATTGCGCTTTTCGTTCTCGGACATTCCATAACTTCAAAGATTTTCTTCGATCCGAGTAGCCGGTTTTCAAAGCAACTTCGCAGTATGCTCACCAAGTAAATGTTGGTGGGTTGTGCTTACGTAATTGGATAGTCCAAAGTATTGAGACTCTCTAGCAAGTCTCGTCGTTGTGGTTGGACGGGAGGTGGAACCTCTATCTCGTAGAGGGTTATCCTCTTCTTCCATTTCCACCATCCGGGCTAGTTGTGCTTCCGCAGGCTTCAAAGACGCCTTTCTTCGTTTCGCTCGTTCTTAACAAAAATACCTCCTCCCCGAGTTCTTTCAAAGCATCTCGATGTTCATCCAATACTTGTTGTATGGGATCCCGAACTAGTGGTACTTGTTGATTGGTCCTTCCCCGCCTCGTCCTCGACCTCTACCTCGGCCTGCCCGCCCCTTCCACGTGTAGGTGGATTTGCTTCTTGTTGGGGCGCTGTTCGGGAATTTGCCTTCGACCGGCTCTTGTGTTGGCCATTGTACAACTATAGTACTTTATATCAAAAAGAATTTGATTGTTAATAACAGAGGTATAATAATCATTCCTGATACTCATATGCATTTAAACATACTTCATACTTGTTACTAACATTCCAAGATCTTGTCGAAGCATAAGGCACTTGCTATTTACATAACGTCATTCTTTAATAGAGCTTCCCTAGGACTTTAGGAATAGTTGTTACATTCCTACTGTAATCAAGTACTAGGTTGGGTTTCCTAGTAGTTTTCGCCCACAACACACCTACGTGAGTTGTTTTATTTATATGCTACCATACGTACGTCAGGGGGTAACTCTCTCTCCCGTAAATCCTCATACTGTTTTCAAAAGAACTAAGTTTTGTTAAAACCTTTTCAAAACTTTTGTCCAAACCATGCTCTGATACCAAACTGTGACACCCATCTTAAAAGTGCCTTTATTTATCAGAGCTTAAGAGTACAGGCATCGAAGTAGTTTGGACGACTTAATTGCGGAATAAAATTTTCTAAAAATAACATAGTTTGAAAACATGAGGATAAGTTTTTCGCGATTCGAATCTATCCCACAGTGGGATCTTAATACATTAATCCAAAATAGACAAATGATAAACGATAAATATTCAAATCCGTCTACTCATGACTTTCCAAATAGTTCCTTTTTTGCCGTAACCCTTACCGCATCACTCCTCTTGATCCCGATCCACTACTGTCTCTTTCATGCGATCTCGGAGTTCAAATAAATGAACCCCTGGGGTAACAGTTAATCTCATATGCAGGTATGGAATGTAAATCACAAGATAACACATGTATAAGCATAGAATAATTCACAAGTAAATAAAACACACCGTAATCGTAAATAACGGCCAAGGACCATGACCTTCCGGGACACGTGACTCGTGTTAGGACACGCAGCCCTATGAGACCGCAGCCTCAAAATCCATAGCTAGGAAATAAACATATAAATCATCTAGCAAACATGATCAGTCATACAAGAATACATTCATACAGGCTAACAAGATAACAGTTACCCACCTCAAGTTTGAATCCTTAATTTGTCTGAAAGTGTTGGGATCAGCAGAGAGGTGTCAAGGTATGCCTATAAACGTTTATCATTGTCATTAGTCACTTCTTGTGCCGCACAGCATCTAACTAAACGAATTATTTATAGAGGGTTAAAACTAGATTAATCCCTAACATTCCCCGTAATTTCCTTACGTTTAGACTTGACCTTAAATTCTCAAAATTTCCATTAATCTTTGAAAATTCATAACTAATTCTCTAGATCTCCGATTGGGGTGATTCAAATTTCTATTCAAAGTTCTATAAGTCTAGTATAAGGGACAAAAAGTATTCAAATAAAATAATGGCTGTATAATTCCCAGGAATTTGCAAAGTAGACGTTACTTAAATCTGGAACAAGATTTTCCAGGTTTTCTGACCAAACTTTGAAAACTGATAGCTCTCATTCCACACGTCCGATTTAGGTTTTCTTTGGCTTTTTGGAAAGCTTGAGATGTATACTTTTTACTGTAAAAGTTTCAAGCAAAAACACAAAGGTTTGCTATTTTGAAATCAAGCCCGAAAATCACTGTTCACCAAAAGTGCAGAAAACGTTTCAGATTTTGGCTAAACTTTGGAAAATCATATCTCCCTTTGTACAAATCCGTTTTAGCTGTTCTTTGGCTTTTTGGAAATATTGAGATGTATACTACATACTGTAAAAACTTCAAGGAGAAAATAAAATGTTTACTTGGTCCGAAATACAACGTCATATGGTTGCTCCAGAATCATACCAGTAAGTTTCAGATATTTAACACAACTTCCAAAATTCATAACTGGAGTTATAGACCTCCGTTTTGGGTGATCCAAAGCTCATTGTAAACCTTATTGAGTCTAATATATACTGTAAAAATATAAATGGAAAATTCAAATGTTTGATATTTCAAAATCATGCCCGAAAAGTACTGTTCACTGGAAGTGCAGAAAACATTTCAGATTTTGGCCTAACTTTGGAAAATTATTTCTCCCATTCTACACGTCCGTTTTGGGTGGGTTTTGACTCGGTTTAAAGCTTAATATGTCTACTATCTTACATAAAAATTTCGTGCAAAAACTCAAACCTTTTCTATAGGAACAGAAGCTCACAAGACTACTCTGTTTTCAGTCCGAAAAACAGAGGTGTTTACGGTTCTGTCATTTTTCTTCACTCAACCAGCAAAACTAATGTGTAAAAGCCATGGAAACAAAGAGGAAGAGGCTCAAAGAACTCACCTTGGTCGTTAGGCAGGCTTACACGGACGGTTCCAACCTTCTTCCTTTCCTTCCCGACTCTCATTCACACGTCAACTTTCGGTCTCTCCCTCTCTACGTGTTCTTCTTTTATGTTTTTATGATCTCTGTCTCACACTCTCTCTTTCTATTTCTTTTCAGGCTGTGTTATGCATTCTCTTAATGGCTCAGCCTTCTCTATTCTCGGCCTTTCGGTGACTAGCCAAAAATGAGAACATAAGGGAGCTGGAACGTAACACTTATGGAGCAACAAGAGTGGGGAATAAGAGTATATGCTGTGTCGAAATCATTGAGTTGAGAGTGAGGGGCTGTCGAAATAATAAAAGAGTAGCAGCTGGCCGAAATTCATGGAGTCGGGGAAAGTATATTTGCTGTCTTGTATCTTCCTTATGCGCTGGATGAGATATAATGAAGGAACAAATGGAATATAATGGAGTGTTTGCATCGTGTGCTTTTGGTAGGGTGGTGATGCATAAGTGTTCGTTCTTTACACCATGATAATAATAATAAAGAAAATGAGAGGACGTGAGCACATGTATGAGAAAAAGAGTGAAAATATGGGTTGGCCATATGGTAAATGAGGAAGCTGAATTGTCCACCGAAGATGGGATGTTACATTACTCCTTATTTGAATTTATTCTTTTCCCATCATAAATTTAGGGAAAAATAAGCCTAAATCTCAAATAATTATTCTCATAATTATTTTAAGCCAAATTCCATAATTTAATCTCCATAAAATATTTTAAATCTCAAATCCCAAAATTTGGGATGTTACATATATGACCACACACACACTGCAATGTGTAACACCCTATATTCGGTACTACCCATTAAGAATTTTAATAAGCAGTATTTCATAATATCATCATAGTGTAGCGATTGAGCATATGTGTTGGGATGGACGGATAAGTATCTAATAAGTGGCTACAAACTTAAACTCCTCTGTGGTGTATCCGGTTGGTACATTAGTGATACAATTATCCAAATATTCAAATATTAACATGATACAGTCCAAAATAAAAACTCCGTCTAATTAAGTCCTCATGCGTGCTGCTTACCCCTGTCACCGGCTCCCGATCCTCCAGATCCTAAAGCTAGGGTAAATGCTGAGATTCAATATTTGAATCTCAGGTAACAGTTAACCTCATGCTCAAGTATAAATAATATATGTATGACAGATATTCATTACATTTCAGCATTAATCATATATAGCACACATCAGATATAAGGTTACAACAGTACATAGCACACAGAAGATGTAATGTTAACAACACAACAATAAATAGAACACATTGTAATACCCTAAAAATCGTATTTATGATAAGTATCGTAAATTAGTAAATAATACCTATTGGATATAGGTGAATATGTGGTGTCAAATAATAAGTTATAATTATCTTATTTTCTAAGGTAATTTCTATTGAAATTAGGGTGAATAAAGAGCTAAAATTCCTAAATGAATTTATGGGGCATAAAATGGCTGAAAATATTATGATAAATCTCATATGGCAACAAATATTGACAAAAACTTAGGAAGTATGTTGTCTCTAATTTTAGGAATTTTTGGGATTATTTCCTTGAAAAATAGAGAAGCATAAATATAATATTATTAAAAGCACTTTTTGGCCCCATGATTTTTAATATTTTACATGGGATATAAAATACCAATGTCAAGTAAAATAGTTGTGAGATAATAATTAATCCTAATTATGAAAATTATCAACAATTAGTAAGTTGCTAATTAAGTAATTAGTGGCTAATTGTTTAGATTATGATATAAGTAAATTAATTAGTAAATAATTAATTTAAGGGGAGAAATTCGAAATTATTAATTAAATAAATAATAAATGAAAAAAGTAGTGTGAAAAGGGTTATGGCTATTTCAAATAATATCTAGATATTTGGAATTTAATAATAATATATCTGGTAAAGAGCCAACATGACATTTGAGAATGGATAGAAATTAAATCCTACACCAAAATATAGGGATTTAGCCTATGTCATCTGGACTTTTTATAAACCAGTGAATTTCTACCTCGGAGTGGACTATCTCAGAAGTCATTTCTGAAACCAAATGAGTCATTAAGATACAGGATAAATCAGGAATAGGGCAGATAGTAGAAATGAGAACCTATAGAAAACGAAATAGTTGTGACAAACCAGGGATTAGGTTTCTTAGGTCAGGACATATTACAAACCAGTGAATTTTTATCCAGAAGCTGGTGCTATCGGAAGTTATTTCCGTAACCGACAGCGTCTATCCAAAAATCTTCAGCAGACTACGGAATACCCTTAATGGGATCAAAAATTTAGTTAACCCAAGTAGTTGTAAAGAAGAAGAATATACCTTCATGTTGTGTCTTTGCCGGATTTTTGAGTTTCTCCAAGGTTACACGATTCGAACACCGGGCGGGAACTTTATCGGTACAGTCACATAAAGGAAGCTTGTGACATCATCTTCTTCTAGAAGGATGATTTCATCCAACACATGGATGACAAGGATGAAGCCACGTTTCAAAGTGCAATCCGACTGCTCAAAATCAATCTGATAAAGTTTGAATTAATTACCGAAATGCCGTTCCTTTCTTCTATAAATAGGAAGCACCTCTCCTTCTCATTTCACACCAAAATTTCGAATCCTAGAGAGAGGTTAGAGAGAAGGAGGAGCCTGGAGAAAGTCTAGCGGAGCCCTGGGTAAGTTTTTCGATCCCTGGTCTTTAGCTTTGGTAGATATAGTAGAATTGCTAGATATATCTCTAAATTTTTCAAGGTAGTTTAGATATCATGTTTTAGGGGTAAATATGGTATTTATCTTGAAAATATATTGGGAGAAGAGATATGTCAAAATTCTGGAGAGATAGAGTTAAAGTAGCGAAGCTCTCGCGAAATTCCGCCGATTAGGGGGTCAGAGGCAAAATGGTAATTTGTACCTAAAATGCCTGTTATGATGCCAAATCTTTATAAATGTGATATTATCCTTATAGGATATCTCGTAGTCATGAACCATTTGTCGTACCATTTGTTTTTACGTCGAAATACCGTTTTCTGTCAAACGTGTCGTTTTTCGTCAACGAAGGTACGTTCGCGTACGGTAACACTAACTCTGATATTTTTTGTATGCGTATATGTGCTATGTGTATTGTATGTGGTAACTGATAGCTCTGCTGTATGTCATATACTGTCTATGTTGTATGTTGTACGTTCGCGTACTGTAACACTAACGCTGATGTTCATGTTATGCATGTATGTGCTATGTGTATGGTGTGTGTATAGTTGTTATGTTGCCTGAGTGCAAATAGATGTTAGAGTATAACTATATGTACTCTGGGAGCGATATGTCTGTACACTGGGAGCGATATATCTGCATTGGTTCTGTACGCTGGGAGCGATATGTCTGTACGCTGGGAGCGATATATCTGCATTGGTTGTGTGTGATAACTCTGGGAGCGATATATCTGCATTGGTTGTGTGTGTAGTATATCCGTTATTGGGCTCACGTCTTGTTAATGTTGTGAACGTCCGTAGTCCATATATTGTGTACGTAAATATGAGGTTAACTGTTACCTGAGATTCAATGGGCATTGAACCTCAGCTCTTAATATAGCGTCAGGTTCTGGAGGAACGAGGACCGAGGAGAAAGGCAAGCAGCACTCATAGGGACTCGGCTGAAGACTTTCCTCTGTTGTCATTATTTTTGTAAACACACGGTATAATGTACCGTTTCTGTAAACAGCCAGACTTACGGCATTTTGAATATATGTATCAGTTACTCTTACGCTCCAATGCTCTACTCTGATGATACTCGAAAAAAAAATATATACTGCTTTTGAAAATGGGATGTTACACACATCATATGTAATGTTATCCACGATTGCACTAACCAGTGCCACGACGGCTCCTCGTGTCCTCAGCGATAGGAAAACAACCCTACGGCGTTATCAAGACTATAACCCGCACAAAGCTGAATGGATATAAACAGTGACCTACACTAGTGCAAAAAAGAGCTTTAAGACCGCCTCATTTAGACCGGATTATAGAGGATCCAGTCTAAAAAGTATGACTGGTGGCAATTTTGTAAATATAAAGAACTTTTTGGACCGGATTATAAAGGATCCAGTCTTAAAAGTATGACTGGTGGCAATTTCGTAAATATATAGAACACTTTTAAGACCGGATTATAAAGGATCCAGTCTTAAAAGTATGACCGGTGGCAATTTCATAAATATATAGAACACTTTTAAGACCCCCGATCTTAAAAGTATACTTTTAAGACCGATTGTTTCAAACAACCGATCTTAAAAGTGTTAAAAAAAAATATGACTGGTGACAATTTTACAAATATATAGAATACTTTTAAGATCGGTTGTTTTAAAAAACCGGTCTTAAAAGTACACTTTTAAGACCGGTTGTTTCAAAAAACCGGTCTTAAAAGTGTAAAAAAAAGAAGCTAAATTCGCTAAACCTGTTAAGTCCGTGAGTCTGCTTTGTCTTCTTGGTGATATAATACTCACTTAGTTATAGATTCAATGAGTGTCCCAAGAACCTCACGGGTCAAATCCTCAGCAAGAATGCCATCCTCTTCCTCCAACCTACTCACAATCTTCGTAAGTCGTGCTAAAAGCCACACAATCAAATCCTTAGCAACGTTGGCGGTGAGATGATTCAAGGGTTTTGCGATGGCGTCGACTCCAATCCTAAGCAATGGCGAAAGCGTACTACTTCGAGGATTCTAGACGACAACGGCTCCTTCCTCTTTGATCTATGGCTCCTCCCACGCTGCCTTCGCATAGATCCGGCTTAAAATCAAACCCAGATCTCTTCTTGCTTAAGTCTATTTATTCTTACCTTGATCACTCCTGCTCAGATCTGGACTTCGATTTTGGTTGCTTGAAGCTTTGCTAGCACCGACAAGAGGATCCTGCTCAGATTTGGTTGCTTTAAGCTTGTGATCTTTTTGTAGATCTGGACTTCAATTTCACATCTGATTTTATATTGATTCAAATTCGATTTTCATGGTGAATGATTTCTGTTTCTTGTTATTTTTTCTTATTTCTAGACTTTGTAATCATCTTTTTTTTTTCTTGTTGTTGTTGCTTCCAATCTTCTCTTGGTTCTTCGTCGCTGATGACGGATGGACATTCAAAATGTTGCCAGATCTGGTGATTTAGGACCAGTTGTTTCATTTGGGGTTTTTTTTTATTATTATTCTAAAACACTTTTAAGACCGGATATTTCAAAAATAACATATTTTTAAGACCGCCTGGAACGAGACTAGTTCCAGATCCGGTCTTACGAGGCATTTTTTGTAACACCCCAAATTCCGTAGCATAAATCGTGTCGGTGACACGTGGTTTTATAAAAATTATTAGAGTTTTGAGGTGCTACAGTTCAACGTTTTGTTGAAACGGAGAGCATGTACTAAAAATTTGAACAACGAGTTTTAACAATGAGTAATTGATATATAAAAATACTCGAGACATATGATGATGCGACGTATACCGGTATATTAAAAATTTCCGAAGGAATATTCATGTGATACAATAATACAAAACTTTATAATTACAACTCTTCTGTGTAACTATACCCTCTTCAACCAAGCCTTAGGTGGACTTGGGGCATAGAACCTAATCAATTAAATCATCCCATTTGGCTAGGCTGGGTAAGGTCTAGTGGAAGTCTCCCCGAATTCACGGCGAGTGATTGACTGAACCACATAGACGACCCTTCTAGTTTAAGCACAAAATGATATGAAGTAACCTTATTAGATTCATGCTATAGGGTAGGTTCTGTTGACCTTCTTCCCGCATTTACTATGACTGGTACCTTCTCACGACTCCGACTATCGGCGTCTTTTTACGGCTCCATCCACTGGTGCCTTCTCTGGTTCATGATTCTTCCCTGTCTATTAATTAAGACTGAGGTTCAATGCCCATCGGACCTCAGGTAACGGTTAATCTCATGCTTATGTAAACAATATATGTATCACAGGTATTCATGTCATTTTAGCAAATATCACTACAAAAGCCCATAACAGATGTAGGAAATACATATATGTATGTAAGGCAGTAACAATACACAGCCCCTGCAGTATGTTTGTTACCCCAGTCTGCACATATCACCAGTGCCACGATGGCCTATCGTGTCCTCAGCGCTAGGAAAACTCTCAACGGTATTATTAAAATCATAACCCTTATATTCATGATTGTATCAAAAACAATTGAGACAGAGTCTCAGTATAGGAACACAGCAATCATATATAAGCATATCACAAGCATCAGAGTCAGTGTTACAGTACGTCGCGAACGTACCTTCGTTGACGTTTTTCGGTATGTTTGGATGATCAAACAGTGATCCCGGATATCTTATAAGGGTAATATCGTCTCTATTAATTCACAATTAATATTCTAATAAATATCTTAGTCTCAAATGACCATTTTACCCCTGGATTAATTATTTCCAATTAATTTCACCGTATTTCCGTAAAAACACTTATTTACTCAATAAATGCTGATTTTTCGCCTAACTTTGAAAAATCATAACTAATTCCATAGAACTCGAAACGAGGATCCGTAAAATTCCTCGGAATCCTTAGGATGTTTACTTTTAGGAAAAATTATTGGTTCTTGCCCAGATTTCATAAAAAATTCCCAGTTTTCGTATTTCCATTCTCAGAATTTATAATTGTTTCCAATATATCTATATTCCTTTCACATATTAAGGAGTGTCTATTAAATGGTTTATGATGACAGGCGGTAATTTAATACAATCAATATATATTTGTTGTAAATAACTAATAAATTAATTTTCTTAATCTACCTAAATTAGTCAATTAGCTTTAATATTAAGGACCAGAGGGGATTTCAACATTGTCATCAAACTTACGAGTTGGCTTGCTAAATTTAGTGTTTTTGTGTTTCTATGGTATAAAATTTTGTCAACTTATTCTTAAACTCATGCTAGTTGTAAATTAAGATGAACTTGCGAGTTTGACTTGTTGAATTTATTGTTTTTGTATTTGTAACTTTTAAAATTAAAATTATGTTAACTCACTCCTAAGCTCATGCTAGTTTACAAAATTATGTTAATTCTCTCTTAATGAGAACATTGTTAATACAATCGTTGAGGTTGACCTATGTGCTACAATGGTTTGATGACATTAAGCAAAATTGTAATGATAATGACGATGGGGTCAGGCAAATGGAGATTATAATGGCAAAAGTGAAGAATTTGAAAATAATGGAGAAGATGATAATCTAACATTTAATGACTTTTATTAAATTTATAATTATTATTTTTTGATTTGATTATCTTTAAGCGACTTAACATATGAACTTAATAAGTTCATGGTCTGAGCTTATATATTTTTTTGTCTCGAGTATATTTGAACTCGTGAGTTTGAACACTTTGGATTTGAACTCATGAACCCTAGTTGATAAAAATATATAGTAATAACCATTGGGTCACCAATCAGCTTGGATTGTTTATACTATATATATTTATAATAAATTTGGTGTTCAAATCATTTAAGAAATTTGTAAATTTGGTAAGAGTTTATCCCACACAACAAAGTTATCAGTTTTTAAATGATCTGTACACGTTTGTCAATTTAATATGCTATGATTAAACTAACAATTCTAATAGAGCAATAATTAATGGAGTTATATTCAGTTAATGAAACCAATATAAAATCAACTTTAATTATTCTAAATCAACAACCATTTGATAAGTTTATTACAAAAAATTCATTTAAAAAAGTTGTATACGTTATCAATTTTATATGCTATGCATGATTAAGCTAATGATGCCATTCGAACTATAAGATAGCTGACTTTTGAATTAGGTTAATTTCCTTATCAGTTACCTGAAATTTAAATATAGATTCTATATTAATTATGTTTTTGTTTTATATAAAGGTAGTACAAAAGGAAAGTACTTAGAAATGATCGATCCAAAGATGGATATAGATTATTTAAGTATTGTTGTCAAACAACTTGTTAGTTAACTTATTAAAATACTATTTTTGTGTTTTTTAACTTAAAAAATCGTGTCAACTTATTCTTAAATTTGAGTTAACTAAGAACTCTGTTGAACTTACAAACTATCTTGTCAAATTTACCTTTTTTGCGTCTATAACTTATTACGTGCTTGTTTGGAGCTTTTTATTATAAATACGTTTAGGCAAATTGACACAAAAATTTTCTCACATATTTACCTTATACAACGTAAATCAAGACTGAAAAACTACTTTTAAAAACTTTAATCATTATTTCAAACAAACTCAAAATCATGTCAACTCCCTCTTAAACTTCTGATAACTTATAAAATTATGTCAACTCTCTCTTAGTAAGAACATTATTAATCCAACGTTTGATGTTGACTACTCAAATGTAAGTTGGAATGTTGATGACATTTAGGGATGAAAATTTGAATGATGATGATGATGGGGTGAGACATGTGGAGATTTTAAAGTCAATGGAGATGATGGTAAGCCAACATTAAATTATCTTTGTTGAATTTATAATCATTATTTTTTGATTTGATTATGTTTATAATGACTTTATATATAAACTTCATATTTTTGGGTTTATGAGTATGATAAAGTATAAATATTAATGAATTTAATTTCAATAATTTAAATTTAAAATATATGTAAAACTATTGCCATTCTTTGTATTTTCATTAATTGGTAGTCATGTACTTTTAATAACTATCGAATGATATTGATAAACTCTTACGAGTTCATGATCCAAATTTATATCCCTATTGTGAGTGTCTTTAAACTCATGGACAACCTTAAACTTATAACTCATGATCAATAAGCATTGGGTCACCAATCTACTTGGATTATTTATACTATATGCCTTTATATATGTGTATTCTATAATAAACTTAGTATTCAAGTAATTCAAAAAAGTTGTAAGGACATGTACATTAAACAAAAAACAAAAAACATGTTGTAAAGTTGGTGAGAGTTCACCACAACAAAGTTATCAATTTATAAAGGATAGTTGCACGCGTTGTCAATTTGATATGCTATGATTAAGCTAACAATTATAATAAAGTGATAAATAATGGATTTATTTAGTTATAATGAAAACAAAATCAACTTTCATTATCTTTTTTTTTTTTATAAATAATGGGAAAAAGAAAATAAGACTACAGATCGACTTTCGTTATTCTAAATTAACAAATAACTAGTTTATTACAACAAATTCATCTTAAAAAGTTGTAAATTTTGTAAGAGTACCACAACAAAGTTATCAATTTTTGAAGGATAATTTTAGCCATTGTGAATTTGATATGTTATTATTAAGCTAACAATTCTAATAGAGTTATAATCAATGAAGTTATTTAGTTGACGAAAAAAATCAACTTCATTATTCTAAATCAACAACCATTTGATAAGTTTATTACAACAAATTCATAACTATATATTTTTTACAACTACCCCTTTTAAATTGATAACTTTATATCAAATTCACAATTATCCATTTGAAATTTGCTAGTCACAATAAGAAGAATAAGTCTTGAATTGTTCAATTAAAAAAATTAACAACTATATTTTTACATAATTGACAAGTTTATTGTAGAAATTATTCATAAATACTTCACTAAATTTTAAAGGTGTTTTATATTAAAGACCAAGCAAAATTTTTAGAAGATGTCTTATATCGAAGATCAAAGAAAGTACTTAAAAAAGTTGGGACAAGAGGAGGGGAAAGCTTAGGAAAGAGGCACACCATCTCATGATTGGTCAGCCATTGAGGTTAGTAACCTTGTAGAGCCTAATAGCATAAAAACTCGTCTATAAATGAAAAGGCACAAGTTCGATCTTCTAACCAACTAAACCGTCAAGTCATTAGAGTGTTTGTAAACAAAGTTATTGCCATTCTTAAATATGAACTTCTTAGAAAGTTTTATAGTGTATAATAAAATATAAATGTTCATGAATTTAATTTAATTTGAATGATTTTGATTTGACATAAATTTAAACAAAACTATTGTTATTCTTTATATTTTAATTAGTAATAATATATTTTTAATAAGTATTTATTGATATTGGCAAACTTTTACAAGTTCCAATCTAAGTTTTTAATTCGTTGATCCTAGTCCATCAAAAATATTAATAACAATTGTCAATCAGTTCAGATTAGTTATAGTGTGTGTCTATACATACATATATATATATATATATATATATATATATATATATATATATATATATATATATATATATATATATATTCTCTAATAAACTTAGTATTCAAAACGTTTTAAAAAGTTGTAGTATAAATTTGGTAAGAGTTTAATGCAACCAAGTTATCAATTTTTAAAGGATAGTTGTACTTTTTCAATTTTATATACTATGATTAAGCTATTGATAGGAATATCCAGAGGACAATTCTCAGACATTTTGGTTGGCATTCAACTTTCAAGATGTAATACCCGGATAATTATTTATCTGGAATATTATATTTTAGTAAATAATACCTATTGAAAATAGGTGAATATGTGGTTTCAAATAATAAGTAATAATTATCTTATTTTCTAAGGTAATTACTATGGAAATTAGGAGAGCTAAAGAGCTAAAATCCATGAAAAATGTATTCTATAAGGCAAAAAAATTGCCTGAAAATATTATGATAAATCTCATATGGCAACAAATATTGACAAAAACTTAGGAAGTATGTTGTCTCTAATTTTAGGAATTTTTGGGATTATTTCCTTGAAAAATTGAGAAGCATAAATATAATATTATTAAAAGCACTTTTTGGCCCCATGATTTTTAATATTTTACATGGGACATAAAATACCAATGTCAGTTAAAAAGTTGTGAGATAATAATTAATCCTAATTATGAAAATTATCAACAATTAGTAAGTGGCTAATTAAGTAATTAGTGGCTAATTGTTTAGATTAAGATATAAGTTGTAACATCCCATTTCTAAAGGCAGTATATTTTTTTTTTCATCAGAGTAGAGCATTGGAGCATAAGAGTAACTGATACATATATTTAAAATGCCGTAAGTCTGGCTAATTACGAAGCGGTACAATAACCGAGAGTTTTTAAGGTAAATAACAACGAAGTGTCTCTCCGGCAACACCTACGTCTTGTGGCAACAAAAGAAATTCTCCGCCGAGACTCTAAGCGTGATGCTTGCCCTTATCTTCGGCTCTCGTCCTCCCCGACGAAGCTATTTTAGAAGCCGAGGTCCAAATGCACATCGGACCTCGGGTAACGGTTAACCTCATACTTATATAAACAACATATGGATGACATCACAAGTATTAATCAACACATAAGTACATAGCAGATGCAAGATTAATATAACAACAGTACACATCTCATGTAAAGTTATCTATGCTAACAGTACACATCGCATGTAAAGTTATCTATGTTAACAATACACATCGTGTAATACCCGGATTTTAGCAAACGGAATTTACGAGATAAGGGAAAATTATTGAATATTTTAATGAAGTAAATTCATGAGATAAAACTGTTATAGAAAATTGTTATAATTATAGAGTAAATTGTTGAAAAATTTACGGGAAAATCGATGAACAGAATGACTAAAAATGATATAATGGTGATAAAAATAGTCTAAAAGTATTATGATAAATATTTGAAAGATCATGAAAAATTATGAGAAAAATATGGAAGTGATATCCCTAAATTATGATAATTTAATAAATTATTTCAGAGGAAATAACTTGAAGAAAAGTTTAAAAAGCATTTCGGAATCATAAAGTAACTGATGGGGTAAACATTTTTAATATTTTACACATGATATAAAATGACAATATCAAGTATAGAAGTTTGTAAGATAACAATATACTGTAAATTAGTAAAGATAAATATATGAAGAAACCTGATCCTAAAAAGATCACTAAACGAAGAAATTAGGTCGAGATTAAGCCCTAACGAAGGCGGGGGTAAAACGGGAATTTTGGTAAAAAATATTATATTTTTAAAAAATGGAAAAAATTATAGAAAAATAAATAAATCTGAATTTTTAAAAGAGGGGGTCGAAATTATGGTTATTTTTAATTAAAAAGAATTGTTTAAATAATTAAAATGGTAATTAGAATAAAATAATAATATAATGCGGTGAGTCGGCTTATAGGCGACCGAGGGAAAAGTTAGAAATAAATTCTACAGGTAAACCAGAGGTAAAAGTCTTTTCAGACTGATCAAATTAAGAACAAGTGAATTTTTACCCGAAGAAAGAATTTACCGACGTCGATTCCGCAACCAAAAACCCTAATTCCTAATAAGACGGAAAGGCGATCGGATAGAGTAGAGCCGGATAGGCAAAGTGAGAACCTATAGAAACAATTGCGTGTTTTCAAACACGGGATTAAGTTAGGCAACCACCGGACGTTTTACGATTCGGCGAATTATTGTCCGTAGAAGTTGGTTCTATCGGAAGCGATTTCCAGAATCGGACGCGTTTGTCCAAATATCTTCCGACGCACCGGAGAATACCTGGATATGATCAAAAGAGGATCCAAATAGATAATATGAAAGAGGATGAAAAGACCTTCAAAGTTACATGCCCGCATTTTTGAGTTTCGCGAAATCGCGCGAAACGGACACCGTCGGGTAGCTTTATATCGGCCGGAGGCCATAAAGCAAGAGCCATCATGGATGACAACTCATCCATTGACTTTAGGGCTCTTAGATTTCGATCTTGACCATGGATGGCCAAGAGTGTTTTGTCCTCAAAATGCGATCCAACTACGGAATCCGATCGAAGACTTTTGTGGAAATTCCCACCTTGTCCCTATTTTTCCCTATAAATAGCAAGCCCTCTTGCTCTCATTCTTCACACCAAATTTGAATCCTAGAGAGAGGTTCTAGAGAGAGAATCTCTGGAAAAATTCTGCCTTAGCTCGAGTAAGTTCTTCCGTCCTTAGTTTTTAGTTTACGTAGTTCTTTCGGTAGTTATAGTAGAACTTGTTGTTTTGATCTAGGAAGTTTCGGAATTTGTTCCTATGCTTGTTTTTATGCCTTATTGCATTGAAAGATGCATGACGAGGTAAAAACATAGTGGGGATAATTTTGAAATGGAATACGGTCAAAGTAACGAAGTTCTGGCGAAATTCCGCCAAATTAGGGGTAGAAGGGCAAAATGGTAATTTTTACCTAAAATGCCAGTTATGATGTCAAATCACTAATGAAAGTGGTATTACTCCTATAGGGCATCAGAAACTCTGATTTGCTGCCGTTACGCTGCCCGACGTGCCGTTGTCGAACATTTCACGTTTTTCCGTAAAAGTACGTTTTTCCGCCGAAGTACCTAACGTCGTCAACGAAGGTACGGACGCTTACGTAACACTAATCTTGTACTGCTTAAATGCATATATATGTGATAGATACTTTCGTAGACCGATATACAGACAGTTTTACATGGGTTATAGTCATGATAACGCCGTATGTTTTTCTAGTGCTGAGAACACTGTTGGCTCCTATGTTTTGATGATAACAAATGTTTAAGCATTTAAGTTTTGAAACTATGATTGAATTCTGTCTTGTGTGCTCCAGGAATGACTCTTGAGAATTAGATCTTGATTCTCGAGAATAGCCGCAAACCGTGTTAACCGATTTCCTTGGCGGCATAGCATTCTCGAGAGTGGATCTTTGGATTCGAAGAATGATTCTCGAGAATTCCAAGCAATTCTCGAGAATGATCGGATCTGAACAGAAACAGAAATATGTCACTCAAGTAATTCTCGAGAACTGAGATTCAATTCTCGAGAATGATTCTCGAGAATTAGAAATCGATTCTCGAGAATGATCGTAAGCTTCAGTTCTGTACTCTCTAGGTTACAGGTGATTCTCGAGAATGAGAAAGTAATTCTTGAGAATGATTCTCGAGAATGGAAAAATGATTCTCGAGTATGCTCGACTACATCAATTGTTGTATGCATACGTTTTTTGGATTCTCGAGAATTGAAATGCAATTCCGAGAATGGTTCTCGAGAACCACTAGGTAATTCTCGAGAATAAACGAAAATTGTTCAATCTGCAGTTGATTCCTTGAGCGATTCTCGGTCAGTTTTTTGCCGATTCTCGAGAATGATCATCGACTCTCGAGAATATTCGACAAAGCATCAAGTCGATTTAAACCAGATTCCTTGTAAATCTTATTTAATTCATCCAGTTAATTGTTTTTAACTTCTAATACATCTTTATATATTGGCTGTGATATTATTGATAATCTACCTAAGTGATCTACAGGTTCATAACCAAAGTTGCCAAGATCAGACGTAGAATTCCAAAAATGCTCATTGTGACTTAATTGCTGATTTGAGATTTGTTGAATATGACATCTTCGCTTGCTATTACCGATTTTAACTATGTTTAATAAGTTTGCTTGTGAATCTACGAAGTTCAAAGTTTTGCTTTTCAGAGTTTAAGTTCTTGACAGGCTGGCACATTGAGAATGTCGCAGAACAGAGCCGACAAAAAGAATCTTATCATAATGGTGCCCATACAGCAAAAGCTTCCGAATCATTAAACTATGATGATCTCCATCCAAGAACATCGAGCAACAAGTAAAGACATTCCACTAAGCAAACTTCAAACATGGGCAAGCGAAGGCGCGAGTGCGCTATTAACGGACATACTCAAATATTCCAATGCAGACACATTCAAATCCTTCAACGGTCTTCAACTTCAACCAGTACAAATACACGACGGATTGAATTCGACAATGAAGAACCAGTGCATACATTGATAAAGATTTCTAATAGTTCAATTTGTATTCTGATTATATCTTCGATATACCAAGCTTCAGTGTTCATCATTCTATTTACTCTGTGAGAGAGTTTTCTACAACTTGCCTTTACAATTCGTTCAAATTCTCAAGATAGAGGTATCTTGAGTGTGGGTGTATTGATTACAACTTGTAAGGGGAGTGAGTCCAAGAGTGAGAGGATCATCCTTCGTTGTTTACGAGTGTGTAATTCTATTTGTAAAATAGTGGAAATCCCGAAGTGTGTGCGGGACCTGGACGTAGGTCAAAGAGTTGGACCGAACCAGGATAACTTTCTCGTATCTGCGTCATCTTTACTTCTTTTACCGCTTTCTTTGTTTATCTATCATACAACGAAAAGTTTTTTTTTGAGATCACCTATTCACCCCCCTCTAGGTGATATTCCACCTTCATTTGGTATCAGAGCCTGGTTTCTCAGTTGGGCTTAATATCCCGAGAAAGATCATGGAAGGAATATTACACGATGGTGCTTCAATTAACCGACCCCGGATTCAACGGTGAAAACTACTCTTCCGGAAAGGAAAATTCAGAATATTCGTAATGGCTACCGAATATGGTCTCGGGAAGTGATAGAAATCGGAGATTACATACCTATAAAGATTGAAGGAGGAATCTGTTCCAAAGACGAAAGCTGAATTCGACGAGAATGATAAGAAGAATGTCACTCTCAACAAGAAGGCAATTTTGATGCTTCAAAGTGCTCTTAGTCAAAAAGAGTACTTTCGAATAAGCAATCTATCAACCGCGAAGGAAATGTGGAAGGCAATGGAGATTGCATATGAAGGTACTTCCGGCATCAAAGAAAATCGTATTAATACTCTCACCACCGAATATGACTTGTGCGAATGAAGTCGGGAGAAACCATGGCCGAGTTCCAACTAAGATATACCCATCGACAAATCAATTGGCGGCTTTGGGTAAAAACTATGATCAAGGTCCTCGGGTTAGAAAGATCCTCAATGTTCTAACAAAAGACTCGGGAAGCTAAAGTCACTGCGATAGAGGAGGCTCGTGGAGAATCAATGGCTTGATTCTTGCCTTATTCGGAAGCCATTCGAATATGAGAGCAAACTAAGATTTAAGAAGGACCTAGACAATGTTAACAAGTCGGAACAAGGGAATTGCTCTTAACACTATAAAGGAAAAAGAAGAAAATGAAGAAGATGAAGAGGACGATGAGATGGCCATGTTTGTTAGAAGATTCAAGAAGTTCTGAGAAAAGATCGAGGCTTCGAAAACAGATTCCAAAAAGGAGACACAAGTAACGTACGTGAGTTCGAGAGGCAAAGAACAAATCATCTCGTTATGAATGTGAGAAGCCGGGACATTACAAGTCGAATGTCCTCAACCGAAAATGAGTGACAAAGAAAGGAAGAAGCACTATCAATTCAAAAAGAAGGCTTATGTGTCGGCAATATGGGGAGATGGTTCCTCGACGAAGAAAGCGAAGAAGAGAAAGAGAGGCGCCAACATCTGTCTAGTGGCGGAAGAAGAACTAGCGAGTAAAACGACAATGAGGTACATGATTCGCAACCAACCTATGATGAATTATTTGATGAATATAATGAAATTCAATCTGAATTTGAAAAGGTTGTTGATGAATGTTTTGCCCCGAAAAGGAGAACATAACTCTCAAACTACGTATTGAAAACCTTTCCAATGAAAATCTTATCGTGATGAATGCCTGGATTTAAAGAAAAGAAACCTCCATCTTACGAAAACACTTGAGAAATTCACTAAGGGAAGTGAGGTGCTTAATGTGATTTTGAAAACTCAAAGGTTCACAAATGATCGATCAGGCATAGGATATAATCCTATCTTTGACAAAAGGAAAGGCAAAAAGAAAACTGGCGGAAAATCTTATTTGAACTACTTCCAGAAATCAGTTCATATTTCAAATCCATTTGCTCATTGTAACTATTGTAATCGAAAAGGACACTCTACTTCATCATGCTTTCATAGAAAGAATCGAAGAGATAAACACGTTGGTAATTACCGGTGGGTACCTAAGGGAACTCATACTTTCCCTAAGGCCCGAGCTAACCCGAAAGGACCCAAGAAACGTTGGGTACCTAAAGCTTGATCTTATTTGAATTACGGGTTTGTCTCGAGAGCATCAAGAACCAACAAATGGTACATTGACAAAGTGGATGCTCCGACATATGACGGGGATCAAACCAAATTCGTTGCAATGAGATCAAAAGATGGTGGCAAAGTTACCTTTGGAGGAAACCAATCCGGAAAAATCTGCGGAATTGGAGAGATTGGTACAAAGGATGGACCTCGGATCAAAGACGTGTATCTTGTTGAAGGCCTCGCCATAACCTCATAAGTGTAAGTCAAAGTGCCTTGATAAGAACAACTGGATCATCTTTGACTCGAAGAATGTCTCATTGTCAACAAAGATGATCTCCCAATTGATAAAGGTAAACCGAAGGTATTGTTTAAAGCTCCTCGAGAAGGAAAGCGCTATACATTAGATATATCTAAAATTGATTCGAAAAATGCTTTGTTAGCAACTTAGAAGAAAGTTGGCTGTGGCATAAGCGTCTAGCTCATGTAAACATGTTCCAACTGGATAAGTTACTAAGGAAAGATTTAGTAATTGGTTTGCCTAAACTCAGTTTTAAAAATGATATGATTTGTGATTCCTGTCAAAGAGGTAAACAAACTAAAATATCTTTCAAAAATAAAACTGAAATCACGACTAATCGACCTCTTCAATTACTCCATATGGATTTAGTTGGACCAGCAAGAGTTAAAAGCCTTGGTGGCAATTTATATACTCTAGTCATTGTCGATGATTACTCTCGATTCACTTGGACTATCTTTTTATCTTCCAAGGATGAAACATTTGATCTATTTGTTGTGTTTGCCAATAAGGTACAAAATGAGAAAGGTACATGCATTACAGCCATTCGAACAGATCATGGAGGAGAATTTGAAAATCAAGCATTCGGAGAATTTTGTGATGTTCACGAAATTGACCACAATTTCTCAGCTCCAAGAACACCACAACAAAATGGTGTGGTAGAAAGGAAAAACCGTGTACTCACAGAAATGGCTCGTGCCATGTTGAATGAAAATCAGACCTCACAAGTATTCTAGGCGGATGCAATGAGCACGGATAGCTATATTGCCAATCGAGCGTATCTCAGAAAGAAGTTAAATAAGACTTCTTACGAACTCTACAAAGGAAGGAAACCAAATTTGGCTCATCTTCACATCTTTGGATGTAAGTGCTTCGTACATAACAATGGTAAAGATAATTTGGGAAAATTTGATCCCAAATCCGATGAAGGTATTTTTCTTGGATATTCAAATAGAAGTAAGGCATACGAGAATTTTTAACAAACGAACTCGCATAGTTGAAGAATCAATACATGTTGTGTTTTGTGAATTTAAATTAGATAAACCTCACGGATGATGATGAGGAAAATGTTTTTAAGAATCAATTCTTTTCAAAAATACTTCTACCTCTATTGAAAATTCGAAGATGTTTTTGAACCGATTCTCAAAACAACTTTGAAAATCCGATCAATCTCGGCCTAGAGCTTGGAGGTTCATTAGGAATCATCCCCTGGACCAAGTAATAGGTAATTTAAATCAAGGTGTAAGAACTAGAAACAGTACCTTGAATGAAGTAACATTTTCTGCCTTTATATCACATATAGAACGTTCTAAAATAGATGAAGCCCTTTCAGACAATGATTGGTTGATAGCTATGCAAGAGGAGTTACACCAATTTGATAGGAATCAAGTTTGGGATTTGGTACCTAGGCCTAAGGACCATCCGGTCATTGGCACTAAGTGGGTATTCAAGAACAAACGAGATGAATCAGCAATCATAGTCCGAAACAAGGATAGACTGGTTGCCAAAGGCTATAATCAGGAAGAAGGGATTGATTATGAGGAAACATATGCTCCAGTAGCTAGATTGGAAGCAATACGTGTACTCTTAGCCTTTGCGTGCATCAAAGGATTTAAACTCTTTCAAATGGATGTTAAGAGTGCCTTTCTAAATGGATTCATTCAGGAAGAAGTCTATGTTGAACAACCTCCTGGTTTTGAAAATAATCATCATCCAGATCATGTCTATCGTTTGAAGAAAGCCTTATATGGTCTCAAACAAGCTCCTAGAGCTTGGTATGAAAGATTAAGTAATTTCTTATTAGATCAAGGCTTTATCGGAGGGAAAGCGAGATACAACTTTGTTTATTAAGACTAACAAGCTTAATGAGACTTTAATTGTGCAAATATATGTGGATGATATTATTTTTGGTGCTACTAAAGATTCTCTCTGTGAAGAATTTTCCAAGAAAATGCAGGGTGAATTCGAAATGTCTATGATGGGCGAGTTGAACTACTTCCTCGGCTTGCAAATCAAACAACGGAAGGATGGCATATTCATATCTCAAACAAAATATCTCCGTGATTGCTCAAGAAATTTGGGATGGAACATTGTAATGGAGCTGAAACTCCAATGAGCTCAACTGCCTCTCTAGATGCCGATGAGGAAAAAGGGAAAGACTTCAACATAACCAAGTATAGAGGGATGATTGGATCCTTACTATATTTGACTCGCTAGCGACCAGACATTCAGTTTAGTGTGGGAATGTGCGCAAGATTCCAATCAGCTCCTAAAGAATCGCATGCGGAACATGTCACAAGAATTTTTCGATATCTTTCGGACACCAAGGAATTGGGTCTACGGTTCCCTAAAGGTCAACAAGAATTTCTGGTTGCATATTCGGACTACGATCATGCCGGATACAAGACTCGGGAAAAAGTACCGGTGGACGGTGTGAATTTCTTGGAGGATCACTTGTATCATGGTTCAGCAAAAAACAAACCACTGTGGCCGTATCCTCAACTGAAGCTGAATATGTAGGCTGCATCAAGTTCTTTGTGCTCGGGTTCTATGGCTCAAGCAACAACTTCAAGACTTGGGAATTCATCTACGGGAGATTCCAATCCTCCGTGACAACACTAGTACAATAAGCTTAGCAAAGAATCCAGTTCAACACACAAGAACCAAGCATATTGATGTTAGACATCACTTTATCGAGAGATCATGTCGAAAGAAAGATGTTACGGTAATGTTCATTCCTACTCACTTGCAACTTGGCCGATATCTTCACCAAACCCCGGCAAAAGAACAATTCACATACATTCGAAGAGAATTGGGAATGGTAAATCCCAATGAATTGTAAGTAAAATGTTAGCTCAATCTTGCTAATTATGTTTTGATGATGTTTGGAAACTAACTTAAGCATCGGAGCTTCTAGATGATGTTTTTGTAGGTTTTTGGTCCAGTTGGAAAAGCGATATTAAATCGATAATTCTCAAGAATGAGGTTATCATTCTCGAGAATTGATACATGAGATTCTCTTGTTCTTCCTAAGCATTCTCGAGAATTTGAAACCATTCTCGAGTAATATCGTATTGATTGGTAAGGATCATTTCGGACTTAAAGATTCTCGAGAATACGGGATCATTCTCGAGAAATATCGGCTGTTATATCGATGCTCTATGTCGATTACATATGTCATTCTCGAGAATGGCTAAGGCATTCCCGAGAAAAGATCGAAAAATATGTTCGCAGAATTCATCGAGATAATTCTCGAGAATGAAGCGTCATTCTCGAGAATGGCTCTCGAGAATCATTTATCGATTCCCGAGAATTCAGAAAGCGAATAGCATGTTCGCGAATGGGTTACTCTTCTTTGCGAGATCATTCTCGAGAATGAAGTATCATTCTCGAACGGTTCTCGAGAATCAATTTACGATTCTCGAGAATTGTCGAGCGAGAGATCCCAAGCGTCGCCAAGCCTTGTGTCGTTTCACTCATAACCCGTCGTTTCGTCCCTTCATTTCCTTAACCTTCATTCGTCGCATCCGTTCCCTCGACTCATTCTTTCTAACTCTCGAGAGCTTTTCCTCTCTTCATCTTTTCCGTCGTCGCTCTTCGTCTCTTTATCCTCCCAAAACTCATCATCCATCTGTGATTCTTTGTCAAGAGACCATGACGAAATCTTTATCCTCCGAATCTCCCGAACAACCACTCAAGAAAAAGCCACGCACCAAGTATCGTCCTAAAGTTCAAGTTTCGGAGAAGACTGAACCATCGAGGAAGAAGGCTAAATCGGTAACGATCATGGACTCTCCTCATGTGACTCGCAGCAAGACTCACTCTCTGCCATCCGACAAGGCCAAAAGCAAAGAAAGCTCCTGCCCTAAATCGCAATCCGTCAGTTCTGAAGCAAACGAAAATGCAAACTCAAAATCCAAGTCTTGCTCTCAATCTCTGTCCAAACCGTAAGTTCTGCAACAACCAAGTCGTCCAAGCCTTATTCAAGTTCAAAACCACATTTTTATGAAAGAAGAACTAAGGAAATTGAAGAACGGATTCAGAGACCTCCCCACACTCATCATGAGATTCCTCTTTCAACTCTTCCTCCGTTTGCTTCCAAACTAATTGGGCAACTCAATGTCTTTGATTGTCCTCCGTGCTTCCGTAAAGCTCCTCCGGTAATCCCATCGATCCTAATTTTGTTCTTTCATATGAAGGAAGACCTTTTTGTCCTACTTGTCGGTTGAATCTAGATGACTTTAGGAGGGAGTGTAATTTGGATCTTTCACCATGGTTAAAATCTTATATGCCGTTGCTAGATATCCAGACCCCATATTCTCCTCAAATTGTTAAAACTTTCTATTTTAATATGGTTGAGGAAAAGCGATGATGGTGAGATTCCGCTGTATACTCATGTTAGAGGCAAATCCATTAAGATCACAAAGCCCACTATCAATTCATTTACGGGTGTCATTGATCCTCCGGAAGATCCTCCCACATTATCGAGCATGAATGTTTTAGACTTCTTCTCCCTACAAAGCAATATGATGGAAATCCCTTGAAAGTCAAGCCATCGACATGCCGACACCACCGTAATCCTTTGGTACCTTTACAGTCGCAATTTAGTAAACAAAGGTCGTAGTTTTACACACTTTGTGAACAAAGACTACCAATTGATGGGCTCCATTATGGCCAAGCAACCACGTAACCTTGGCAAACTGGTTATTTATGAGATATCCAATTTTTTATCCAATTCTGAAGTTTCCAAGAAGAATACCATTCCATATCCTAACCTAGTCTCTAGGATTACGGGCTTGTTTAACATCCGGTATCTTCTTGACAATGGACGAAACTGTTTTTCCCAAGAAATTTGGCAAGACTCATCTTTTATACATGAAGATCTCATTTACAGAAGCTACTGGGAAGAAGGAAGTCAAGTCCACCACTGATCCTAAGCCATCAACCTCCAAGCAGCAAGACGAAGGCCAATCTTCACAGCAAAGACCGCTTCTACTTCGCCCTTCTTTTGCACAGCCGCAATCCAAGCTCGATCAACTCGCAATTCGGGAAGCTATGGCTCCTGTAATTCAATGTTTGGACTCTTATGGAAATCTAATAAAAGCAATGATCAAGGCCATAAGTAATGAGATGATCAAAGTAGATGCTCATCTTGAACAATATGTGAACTCAGCAGTGGAAAACCTCAAGAAAGAGATGCACTTGAATTCTTCTGTCCTCTATGATCAGCAACAAGAGATTAAAAAATCAGGCCTCAGACAGAAGATTGTTTGGAAGCCCTCTTATTGAGTCTTCGAATCATACTAAATCCTCTCGCTATGACCACTACATCCATTCCCGATCCCGAGACTGTTCCCACTTTTTGCGCTCCGATATTCCCATGTCGATCTCGTTCCTGCGCCTCTAGCATCGGGCTCTCAACTCCGCTCCCGAGACCGTGTCTACTCCTCCTTTTGATCCATTGTCTCGATCTCGCACTCGCATTCCCCTCTTTGATGGATAACAAAGGGGGAGAAGGAGAAAAAGCAGCGAATTGATTGATTACAAATTGATTGATTAGAGTCTAGTTGTTTTTAGGTTTACCTTGATAGTTAGTTGTCTGTTTAGACTCTGTATCTAATCCATTATGATGTATCTCTGTCTACGGAACAATTTGAAGTTCATTTTGGTGTAGTATGTTACATATCAACCTTAAATGATTTTTCACTTCATCAATTCCTACATTTTCTCAAATTACTTCTGTATGAATTAGACTTCTTGACATTATGCTTGCATTATGTATCCATTGAAAGTTACTTCGCTCCTATATCCTCCGTCAATGAACCAATCAAAAATCTCTTTTTCAAAACTTCAAAATAATTTTCTCTATATGTTGTCATCATCAAAAAGGGGAGAATGTTGGCTCCTATGTTTTGATGATAACAAATGTTTAAGCATTTAAGTTTTGAAACTATGATTGAATTCCGTCTTGTGTGCTCCGGGAATGACTCTTGAGAATTAGATCTTGATTCTCGAGAATAGCCGCAAACCGTGTTAACCGATTTCCTTGGCAAAGATAGCATTCTCGAGAGTGGATCGGATTCTCGAAGAATGATTCTCGAGAATTCCAAGCAATTCTCGAGAATGATCGGATCCGAACGTAAACGAAATATGTCACTCAAGTAATTCTCGAGAAGCGAGATTCAATTCTCGAGAATGATTCTCGAGAATTAGAAATCGATTCTCGAGAATGATCGTAAGCTTCGTTCTGTACTCTCTAGGTTACAAGGTGATTCTCGAGAATGAGAAAGTAATTCTCGAGAATGATTCTCGAGAATGGAAAAATGATTCTCGAGTATGCTCGACTACATCAATTGTTGTACGCTTCGTTTCATTGGATTCTCGAGAATTGAAATGCAATTCCGAGAATGGTTCTCGAGAACCACTAGGTAATTCTCGAGAATAAACGAAAATTGTTCAATCTGCAGAGTTGATTCCTTGAGCGATTCTCAGTCCAGTTTTTGCTGATTCTCGAGAATGATCATCAGCACTCTCGAGAATATTCAGACAGCATCAAGTCGACAGAAACCAGATTCCTTGTAAATCTTATTTAATTCATCCAGTTAATTGTTTTTAACTTCTAATACATCTTTATATATTGGCTGTGATATTATTGATCATCTACCTAAGTGATCTACGGTGTTCATAACCAAAGTTGCCAAGATCGACGTAGAATTCCAAAAATGCTCATTGTGACTTAATTGCTGATTTGAGATTTGTTGAATATGACATACTTGCTTGCTATTATCGATTTTAACTATGTTTAATAAGTTTGCTTGTGAATCTACGAAGTAAGTTCAAAGTTTTGCTTTTGAGTTTAAGTTCTTGACAGTGGGCACATTGAGAATGTCGCGAAACGAGCCGACAAAAAGAATCTTATCATAATGGTGCCCATACTGACAAAAGCTTCCGAATCATTAAACTATGATGATCTCCATCCAAGAACATCTCGAGCAACAAGTCAGCTGTAAAGACATTCCACTAAGCAAACTTCAAACATGGGCAAGCGGTAGCGCGAGTACGCTATTAACGGACATACTCAAATATTCCAACGAGACACATTCAAATCCTTCAACGGTCTTCAACTTCAACCAGTACAAATACACGACGGATTGAATTCGACAATGAAGAACCAGTGCATACATTGATAAAGATTTCTAATAGTTCAATTTGTATTCGATTATATCTTCGATATACCAAGCTTGTGTTCATCATTCTATTTACTCGTGAGAGAGTTTTCTACAACTTGCCTTTACAATTCGTTCAAATTCTCAAGATAGAGGTATCTTGAGTGTGGGTGTATTGATTACAACTTGTAAGGGGAGTGAGTCCAAGAGTGAGAGGATCATCCTTCGTTGTTTACGAGTGTGTAATTCTATTTGTAAAATAGTGGAAATCCAGTGTGTCGGGACTGGACGTAGGTCAAAGAGTTGGACCGAACCAGGATAACTTCTCCGTAATGTCATCTTTACTTCTTTACTGCTTTCTTTGTTTATCTATCATACAGCGAAAAGTTTTTTTTTGAGATCACCTATTCACCCCCCTCTAGGTGATATTCCACCTTCAAACACGAGTGGTATCGTGGCACTGGTGAATAGTGCAAGTTTGTTATTGTTGTTTTACATTATGGGGCTTTACATCGCGTAATGCTTATGTTTTGTCGGCATAATGATCATGCATTTGCTGTATGCTTATGTAGTGATATCTTACGTTGTATTGTCTAGAATATCTGTTATCTGTATACTGTATTGTTTGGGTTTGATATTAACCATTACCTGAGATTCAATGCGGTGAATTGAATCTCAGCTATAGCATCAGGATCCGGAGGAATATGGATCGAAGATCGAGGCAAGCATCAGTAGACGTGCAGCCAGAGACTTATCTATCTTTACCACATTCAGTTATCCAATTTCAAACTCTAGGATTACTGTAATCATTACAATGTTACACTGTGGTTGATGTTTGTTATGAATCAGTTACTCTTTCGCTCCAATGCTCTACTCTGATTACTCTGCTTGAAATATTTGGAAACGTTTTTTTAAAAAAAAAATATTCCGTCGTTTTCAATTGGGATGTTACATTTATGGTATCAGAGCAGTAGTCCTGGCATTGGTCTGACTATGTTTAGTATGAACAGTCAGGGGTGCCAAAGTAAGGCTAGTCTATGTGGATCGGCCAATAATCGCCCCTGGCACGGTGAGGCTCCCATGATAGACACTTACTTGGTCTTTACGTTCGACTAACGGAGTTAGGCTCTACGCCTTTTAAAGAGCATGTTTTGAAAATGAGCGATATAGCCACGAGTCGGTGTACCGATGCTGGACTCGGTATACCATTCTGAATCGGTGTACCACCCTCTGTCGGTGCATCATTCTAACCCAGAATCAGTAAATCCATCGTCCATATTCATATCTGATAGCAGTCTCTGGTAATTCTGATAATTCTGATAATCGTCAGTTTGTCGGACGACTATTACGTCTAGCGCGAGCTTATATGTGGAGCTAGGCCACGCCGGATGAAACTCCGAGACCAACAAGGATAGATACATGCAGTATTTGACTCATGTAGAGGAACTCCCGATACGAAATTCCGTACCCGTTTCTAAGTAGACCGAATCAACGAAATCCTGAACGAGGGGAAATAGTACGAGTGTCCGTTCGTTTGTAGTATTAGTATGATAAAGTCTATGATAGACTAATCATTGTCTTCCTAAATCTAACATTTTCCCCTATGGTTTGATAAGTAGTTATCTTACTTGCCGCGAAAATTTTAGTTTCCGATGCATATCTCTTGGTTACTACAACCGGACCGCGACCGTGTCATTAAGTAGGAGGTATCTTGTGTTGTCATGGTGTATGGGCGCCATGGAAACATTTAAGGTATCTTGTGTTACCATGGTGTATGGGCGCCATGGAGACATTTTGATATCTAGTGTTGATCGGTATATGGGTGCCACGGGAAACACTATATATCAAAGTACGACATGACAAGATCTTTGTGGTCAAACCGGAGCGAATTCTCGATCACCAAGAGGAGCGGCCGACGGATAGAGTAAAGTTCCGGAGCGTATAGTCCAAATTTTAGTTTGTATCTCCAAGCACCCCGGGAGATTGTAAAATATGTTTGAATAAAGAGGGTTGTAACTTGTTGTAATATATGACTTGTACTAGGACTAGACCGACTAATATGTAAAATGTTATGAAATGAATATATGTGAATATATATGTTTCAATGTAAAAATCATTGTGTCATTTCTAATATTTACATATTTGTTAAATAAATAAAGGAAAAAGAATAAGACATGGCCATTATGAGAGGTACTTAGGTGTACCAAGGGCCGAGGCCGAGGTCGAGGTCGTTGTAGACGCGGAGGCGACAACCTCAACCGAACAAAATATACCAAATCAGCCGAGACCAAAATGAAGTGCAAGAGCGAGAAGAACTCTCGAAGAGCAGAGAGCTCTCATAGATGCACTCTTGGCAAGGCAACATCAAACGGGATGAAGAAGCCCAAAGACAAGCTGGAAGCACGACAACACGAGGAAGAACGTGATGAGGAAAGTGACAATGACAATGACAATGAAGAGGAGGACAACGATGAAAATAACGATGAGGAAAATGAATCTGATCGATCCCGATCACCTCCACGACAAGGAAGAAGAGAAAGAACCACGGAAAGCTGGGTCAACCAGTTACGCAAGCTTAAACCACCCGGTTTCCGGGGAAAGAGTGAATTGGATAAGGATTGGCTTCGAGTCCGGAGAAGATATTCGAAGTCATTGAGTGCCGGGAAACCGGAAGGCTCGGTGGCAATCTACAAGCTAAAGGGCGATGCCCGGGTGGTGGAAGAGTGTTTCCACAACCCTTCAAGGCCCCGTTACTTAGGAAGCATTCCGGGAACAGTTCAACGAACGTATTTTCCTCCTCGGTACGGTGATTAAGGAAGAAGAATTTCTTCACATCCATCAGGGAAATGAAGAATCGTTCGACGATTACTTCGCCCGTTTCACCAACCTGTCTCGTTACTCATCATATCTGAACAACCACAAAAATGAGAGCTGGAAGGCGAATCGACTAGTGACCGGACTGAAATATGACATAAGGGCGAGGCTAGTATCGCAGCAGTTCCGAGAATGGCCCAAGCCGTGGAATCCCCGCAAATTGATCGAGCGCAATTTGAAAGAACCGCGCAAATTTCGAGGGCAAGAAGGAAACAATGCAACCCGCGGTGGGTTTAACCGCGAGGCTCCTCACGAGAAGAGGAAGGCGCCTTGGAGCGGTAATCGAGGCGGAAATAAGAGACCCTACCAAACCGGACAATTGAATTACCCCAAACAGCCGGGATCCCGACGTGTCCAAAATGCAAGAAGTACCATCCAGGAGCCAACCGTGATGGGAAACAAGTGTTTCCAGTGCCGAAGCCGGACACATTAGCCGGATTTCCCGAGAAGGCTTCGAGGCGAGACCTCGGAGCGCTGGCCGGATCTTTGCGTTGACAAACACCGAGGCCGAGAAGTCTCCGAAATGGTCCAAGGTACCATCTATCTTAATGGGAATAAATTGCAAGCATTGTATGATTCAGGTGCCGTCATTCGTTTATATCTTATGATTGTGCAAGTCGTTTAGGAATGCATGCATGTAGTTTACCTTTTGATCTGGTAGTGTCTACACATTTGGGTGTAAAGTCTTTAGCTTCGACGCGTGTATGAACCGTATCCGTTAACGTGGATGGACGAGTGTCAAAGGTAGATCTCATCCGTCTACCTCTTCACGGCATCGACGTCATTTTCGGTCCGAATTGGCTAACGACCAACGGTGCAATGATCGATTGTGGCAAGAAGAAGATATCATTTCCGGAGACAAGGTTGATGTGAGCCGAGCTTTCTCTCCGCTACGAAGTTGATCGATGCGTGAAATGGGAAGCCATGCCTACATGGTATTCTTTTCGGTTAAAGCGGAAGCCGAACTTTCACTCCGGGATATCCCCGTGGTGAATGATTTTCCGATGTATTTCCGGAGGATCTCACCGAGTTACCTCCTATCCGAGAGTGGAGTTCAATATTGAATTGATGCCGGCACGGGATCAATATCAAAGGCGCCGTATCGTATGGCTCCAAATGAAATGCAAGAGTTGAAGAAACAGCTGGAAGAACTTCTGAAGAAGGGGTTTATTCGACCCAGTGTATCACACTGGGGAGCCCCAGTGCTGTTTGTGAAAAAGAAAGATGGAAGTTTTCGACTCTGCATCGATTATCGTGAACTAAATAAAGTGACTGTCAAAAACAAATATCCACTTCCCGGATTGATGATCTTTTGGATCAGTTATCTGGTTCCACTGTCTTTTCCAAGATTGATTTGCGTTCGGGATATCATCGATTACGAGTCAAAGATGATGATATTTCCAAGACGGCTTTCGTAACCGATATGGGCACTACGAATTCCTTGTGATGCCCTTCGGATTAACAAATGCACTGCGGTATTCATGGATTACATGAACCGTATCTTCCGACAACACCTAGACCAGTTTGTGGTGGTGTTCATTGATGATATACTCGTCTATTCCAAAAGCAGAAAAGAGCATAAAGAACATCTGCGCCTAGTATTGAACATACTAAGAGAGAAGCGGCTCTACGCAAAGTTGAGCAAATGCGAATTTTGGTTAGGAAGTGAGATTTCTGGGCCATGTGATATCTAGCGGCGGAGTTCTTTGTTGACCGAGCAAGGTGGAAGCGATTCGGGATTGGAAGAGGCCGGAGAGACGGTGACGGAGATACGTAGTTTTCTAGGTCTCGGCGGGATATTACCGCAGATTTATACGGGATTTCTCGCGTCTTGCCCTACCATTGACAAAGCTTACGAGGAAGAATCAACCCTTTGTATGGGGAGATGACCGTGAGGAGAGCTTTCAAAGAGCGAGGAGAGGTTGACTACGGCACCGTATTGATAATCCCAGATCCCGATGAGACTTACGTGGTCTACGGTGATGCCGCGTAGGCAAGGATTGGGTTGTGTCCTAATGCAATTGGGCGAGTGGTGGCTTATGCTCTCGTCGCTGAAGCCGCACGAGTCGAACTATCCTACACACGATTTGGAGCTTGCGCCATCGTGTTCGCTTTGAAGATATGGAGGCATTATCGTACGGTACGACCGTAGAACTATCGCAACCACAAGAGCCTGAAGTATCTCTTTGATCAAAGGGAACTGAATATGAGGCAACGTCGTTGGATGGAATTCTTTGAAAGACTACAACCGGGAGATCAAGTATCACCCGGAAAAGCAAACGTTGTTGCGAGATGCTTTAAGCGAAAGAAGGTGCAAGTATCATACATGATGATACAAGAGCAGAAACTACTTGAAGATTTCGAGACCGAATCTTTCAAACCAAATCTACATGAATTTCAACGCACCAAGTGACGCCTACCTTGCAAATCTTCTTGTGAGTCAAGGGAGTACGACGACGAGAGATGAAGTTGATGAAGCTCGAAACAAGATAATTGGGCAATCTCCATGCGAGAGAAGATCTCTCAAGGTGAAACCCAAGACCACGACCTTTCATCGAGTGGATTGGTCGGACACAAGGGCGCATTTACATACCGCCGTTGATGGCGAAGCGGAAGATACTTGGATGAGGCTCATAAGAGTAAGTACACTCGCATCCGGGAATGGTCAAGATGTACCAGAACTTGAAGGCCGAAGTTTGGTGGCCGGAATGAAAAGAGACGTAAGAAGACGTATTTAGCTGGGTGTCTAACTTGCCGAAAGTAAAAATTGAGCACCAAAGAACCCCCCGGTCTTCTCGCAAGGACTAGAACTACCGGAGTGGAAATGGGAGAATGTGACCATGGATCTTGTGGTAGTCTACCTAAGATCGTGCATCACGATACCATTTGGGTGATCGTTGACCGATTAACCAAGTCGGCACATTTCATACCCATTAGCATCCACTACTCTCCGAAACGATTGGCGCAATCTACATCAAAGAGATCGTGAGACCGTACGGAGTCCCTAAGAGTATTATCTCCGATCGGGATACTCGATTCCAATCCCGCTTTGGCAAGCACTACATGAAGGAATGGGTACCAAGCTGAAGTTCGTTCGGCTTATCACCCTCAAACCGACGGTCAATCGAGTTGACGATATGTACGCTGGAGGATATTTGCGAGCATGTGCCCGGATTTCAAAGGAAATTGGGACGAACACCTCTCACTAGCGGAATTCGCGTATAACAATAGTTATCATTCAAGCATACAAATGGCCCCGTTCGAGGCTTTGTATGGGCGAAAGTGCCAATCGCCTTTATCCTGGACAGATGTGTCTGAAAAGCAGTTGCTTGGACCGGATATGCTAAAAGAGACCTCCGAGCAGATCGCTCCGATCAAGAAGAGACTCCTTGCGCACACGGTAGACGGAAGAGCTATGCGAGATAAGAGGAGAAGACCGTTGAAGTTTGAAGTCGAGACCATGTGTTTCGAAATTATCTCCGATGAACCGGTGTCGGCGGTAACACCGAAGAGAAAGAAGCTTAGTCCGCGTTACGTTGGACCAATTGAAGTGTTAGCCGAGCGAGGACCGCTTGCGTATCAACTAGCGTTACCCCGAACCCGAGTAATCTTCACGATGTTTTTCACGTGTCACAACCGAAGAAATACCTACCAGATCGAGATCATGTCATAAAGTACGATGATGTTGAAGTACGGCATGATAACACCTTTGTAGTCGGCCGGAGCAAATTCTCGAACACCGGGAGAAACGGCTTAGGACTAAAACTATACCGATAGTGAAGGTGGTGCGGAAGGGTTTGTCATCAAACGAGGCAACTTGGGAAACCGAGAGTGACATGAAGGAGAAGTACCCGAGTTTATGGCCCGTAGTCTAGTGAGTATAGATTAAATTTCGAGGGGCGAAATTTTGTTTAAGGGAGAGAAATGTAATACCGGATTTTAGCAAACGGAATTTACGAGATAAGGGAAAATTATTGAATATTTTAATGAAGTAAATTCATGAGATAAAACTGTTATAGAAAATTGTTATAATTATAGAGTAAATTGTTGAAAAATTTACGGGAAAATCGATGAACGAATGACTAAAAATGATATAATGGTGATAAAAATGTCTAAAAGTATTATGATAAATGCGAAAGATCATGAAAAATTATGAGAAAAATATGGAAGTGATATCCCTAAATTATGAGAATTTAATAAATTATTTCGGAGGAAATAACTTGAAGAAAAGTTTAAAAAGCATTTCGGAATCATAAAGTAACTTTGATGGGGTAAACATTTTTAATATTTTACACATGATATAAAATGACAATATCAAGTATAGAAGTTTGTAAGATAACAATATACTGTAAATTAGTAAAGATAAATATATGAAGAAACCTGATCCTAAAAAGATCACTAAACGAAGAAATTAGGTCGATTAAGCCCTAACGAAGGCGGGGATAAAACGGGAATTTTTGGTAAAAAATATTATATTTTTAAAAAATGGAAAAAATTATAGAAAAATAAATAAATCTGAATTTTTAAAAGAGGGGTCGAAATTATGGTTATTTTTAATTAAAAAGAATTGTTTAAATAATTAAAATGGTAATTAGAATAAAATAATAATATAATGCGGTGAGTCGCTTATAGGCGGGCCAGGGAAAAGTTAGAAATAAATTCTACAGGTAAACCGAGAGGTAAAAGTCTTTTCAGACTGATCAAATTAAGAACAAGTGAATTTTTACCCGAAGAAAGAATTTACCAGGACGTCGATTCCGCAACCGAAAACCCTAATTCCTAATAAGACGGAAAGGCGATCGGATAGAGTAGAGCCGGATAGGCAAAGTGAGAACCTATAGAAACAATTGCGTGTTTTCAAACACGGGATTAAGTTAGGCAACCACCGGACGTTTTACGATTCGGCGAATTATTGTCCGAAGTTGGTTCTATCGGAAGCGATTTAAAGAATCGGACGCGTTTGTCCAAATATCTTCCGACGCACCGGAGAATACCCGGATATGATCAAAAGAGGATCCAAATAGATAATATGAAAGAGGATGAAAAGACCTTCAAAGTTACATGCCCGCATTTTTGAGTTTTCGCGAAATCGCGCGAAACGGACACCGTCGGTAGCTTTATCGGGCCGGAGGCCATAAAGCAAGAGCCATCATGGATGACAACTCATCCATTGACTTTAGGGCTCTTAGATTTCGATCTTGACCATGGATGGCCAAGAGTGTTTTGTCCTCAAAAATGCGATCCAACGGCCGGAATCCGATCTGAAGACTTTTGTGGAAATTCCCACCTTGTCCCTATTTTTCCCTATAAATAGCAAGCCCTCTTGTTCTCATTCTTCACACCAAATTTGAATCCTAGAGAGAGGTTCTAGAGAGAGAATCTCTGGAAAAATTCTGCCTTAGCTCCGAGTAAGTTCTTCTGTCCTTAGTTTTTAGTTTCCGTAGTTCTTTCGGTAGTTATAGTAGAACTGTTGTTTTGATCTAGGAAGTTTCAGAATTTGTTCCTATGCTTGTTTTTATGCCTTATTGCATTGAAAGATGCATGACGAGGTAAAAACATAGTGGGGATAATTTTGAAATGGAATACGGTCAAAGTAACGAAGTTCGCGAAATTCCGCCAAATTAGGGGTAGAAGGGCAAAATGGTAATTTTTACCTAAAATGCCGGTTATGATGTCAAATCACTAATGAAAGTGGTATTACTCCTATAGGGCATCGAAACTCGATTTCTTGCCGTTACGTTGCCCGACGTGCCGCCGTCGAACATTTCACGTTTTTCCGTAAAAGTACGTTTTTTCCGCCGAAGTACCTAACGTCGTCAACGAAGGTACGGACGCGTCTTGTAACACTAATCTTGTCTCGCTTAAATGCATATATATGTGATAGATACGTTCGTAGACCGATATACGAGCAGTTTTACACGGGTTATAGTCATGATAACGCCGTATGTTTTTCTAGCGCCGAGAACACGAGTGGTATCGTGGCACGGTGAATAGTGCAAGTTTGTTATTGTTGTTTTACATTGTGGGGCTTTACATCTTTGCGTAATGCTTATGTTTTGTCGGCATAATGATCATGCATTTGCTGTATGCTTATGTAGTGATATCGTTGTATTGTCTAGAATATACATTATCCGTATACTATATTGTTTGGGTTTGAGATTAACATACTCCGAGATTCAATGCGGTGAATTGAATCTCGCTATAGCATCGAGGATCCGGAGGAATACGGATCGAAGATCGAGGCAAGCATCGGTAGACGTGCAGCCGGAGACTTATCTATCTTTACCACATTCGGTTATCCAATTTCAAACTCTAGGATTACCGTAATCATTACAATGTTACACGTGGTTGATGTTTGTTATGAATCGGTTACTCTTTCGCTCCAATGCTCTACTCTGATTACTCTGCTTGAAATATTTGGAAACGTTTTTTAAAAAAAATATTCCGTCGTTTTCAATTGGGATGTTACACATCGCATGTAAAGTTATCTATACAAATCGCTTGTATAGTCGTCTATCTCATATAAGCATACAATAAGCATCAGAGTTAGTGTTACAGTACGCGAACGTACCTTCGTTGATGGTAAACGATACTTTTACGGAAAACGGTAATTTCGACAGTGGGTGAAACAGCGGTACAACAGCGGTCCGATTAACTCAGATATCCTAAAATGATGATATTTATCAACATTTAGCATCATAACGGGCATTTTAGGTACAAATTACCATTTTGCCCCTGACTCCCTAATCGGCGGAATTTCGCCAGAGCTTCGCTGTTTTGACTCTAATCTTCCAAAATTTCGCCAGAACTCTTTTCCCAACATGATTTTCAAAATATATATCATATTTAACCCAAAAACATGATATCTAAAATATATTGGAAGATTAAAAATCAAAACAACATTCATACTACAACTACTAGAAAGAAAACACCGAAGCTTAAAACTAGGGACCGAAGAACTTACTCCGCTTGGCAAGAACTTCGAGAGCTCTTCCTTCTCTCTAACTTCTCTCTAGGCTGCGTTTTTGGGATGGAGAAATGAAGAGGGGAAGGCTTCTATTTATAGAAGAAAGGAGGGACAAGTGGGAATTTCATCAAATGTCTTCAGATCGAATTTCAACCGTCGGATCGCACTTCGCCACGTGGCTTCATCTTGTCCATACGCCTCTTGTGCTGACATCATCCTTCTAGAAGAAGATGATGTCATGCATCCGACTTACCGATAAAGTTCCCCGATCGGTGTCTAATCGCGTAATCTTGACGAAACTCAAAAATCCGGAACTAGGTTTTGTAGTTCCATTCTTTCTCTTTAAAACTACTGGGTTTCATTATATTTTTTATCCCATTAAGAGTATTCCGTTATCCCGAAGATTTTGGACAGACACCATGATTCTGAAATCACTTCCGATAGAACCGAACTTCTTAGCGAGAAAATCACTGTTCGTAATATGATCTGATCTAAGTAACCATATCCCTGGTTTGAAAAACACGGTTCGTTTTCTATAAGTCACTTTTAGCACTATATGCCTTATCTTAATTATCCAAGTACTCTAATTACGATGTTGGTTTGAAACGACTTACGAGACCGCTCAATCCGAGATAGAATTTCACTGGTTCATAAAAGGTCCGGTGGTAAAAGACTAAATTTCTATATCTTGAGGTAGAATTTCATTTCTATCGTTCTCATATTTCCCGTTGGCTCTTTACCATATATATTATTATTTTATTCAAAATATCTAGATATTTATTTATTTTTCTTTTATTTTTCTAAGCATAAAATATTTTATTAATATTTTATTATTTATTTAATTATTAATTTTGAATTTCTCCTTTTAAATTAATTATTTACTAATTAATTTACTTATATCTTAATCTAAACAATTAGCCACTAATTACTTAATTAGCCACTTACTAATTGTTGATAATTTTCATAATTAGGATTAATTATTATCTCACAACTTTTTGCATCGACATTGATATTTTATGTCCCATGTAAAATATTAAAAATATGGGGCCATAAAGTGCTTTTAATATTATTATATTTATGCTTCTCTATTTTTCAAGGAAATAATCCCAAAAATTCCTAAAATTATAGACAACATACTTCCCAAGTTTTTGTCAATATTTGCAGTCATATGGGATTTATCATAATGTTTTAAGGTCATTTTACGCATTTTATAAAATACATTTTTCCAAGGATTTTAGCTCTTTATCTCTCCTAATTCCCATAGTAATTACCTTAGAAAATAAGATAATTATTACTTATTATTTGAAACCACATATTCACCTATTTTCAATAGGTATTATTTACCGAAATATAATATTCCGGATAAATAATTATCCGAGTATTACATAAGTAAATTAATTAGTAAATAATTAATTTAAGGGAGAAATTCGAAATTAATAATTCAATAAATAATAAAATAATAATAAAATATTTTATGCTTAGAAAAATAAAGAAAAAAATAAAAGAAAAAATATATCTAGATATTTTGAATAAAATAATAATATAATCGGTAAAGAGCCAACAGGACATTTGAGAATGGATAGAAATAAAATCCTACACCAAAATATAGGGATATAGTCTAAGTCATCTGGACGTTTTATAAACAAGTGGAATTTTATCCCGGAGTGAGCGGTCTCAGAAGTCATTTCGAAACCAACGGCGTAATTAGGAGTACCGAGATAATTAGGAAAGGGCGAGATAGT
The DNA here is from genome assembly GCA_019022615.1 of Acacia melanoxylon. Taxonomy (NCBI): domain Eukaryota; kingdom Viridiplantae; phylum Streptophyta; class Magnoliopsida; order Fabales; family Fabaceae; genus Acacia; species Acacia melanoxylon. The sequence goes on from JAFJYJ010000002.1 coordinate 9,949,948, forward strand.
GCTAAAAGTGACTTATAGAAAATGGACCGTGTTTTTCAAACCAAGAATTAGGTTACTTAGATCAGATCATATTACGAACCGGTGATTTTCTGCCAAGAAGCTGGAACTTCCGGAAGTGATTTCCGTAACCGGTGACGTCTGTCTGAAAATGTTCAACAGACAACGGAATACCCTTAATGAGATCAAAAATTTAGTTAACCCAGGTATTCTTAAAGAGAAAGAATAGAGCTTCAGTGCCTTGATCCCGGATTTTTGAGATTCTCCGAGATTACGAGTTTAGGACACCGAACCGGAAACTTTATCAGTATCGGCTCTTCTAGAACATGGGTGACATCATCTTCTTCTAGAAGGATGATGTCGCCCAAGACACATGGAGGGCCAAGATGGAGCCACGTGGCGAAGTGCGATCCGACGGCCGAAATCCGGTCGATAAAGTAATGAATAGTGTCACTTTTTCTTCTATAAATAGAAGCCTTCCCCTCTTCATTCTTCTTCACCCCAAAATCGAAAACTAGAGAGAGGTTAGAGAGAAGGAGGAGCCCAGAGAAATTCTAGCCAAGCCCTAGGTAAGTTTTTCGGTCCCTAGTCTTAAGCTTCGGTGTTTAGTTCGGTAGTTATAGTAGAAATGTTGTTTTGATCTTTAATCTTCCAATATATTGTAGATATCATATTTTTGGGTTAAATATGATATATATTTCGAAAAATATGTTGGGAAAAGAGTTATGGCAAAATTTTGGAAGATTAGAGTCAAAATAGCGAAGCTCTGGCGAAATTCCGCCGATTAGGGGGTCAGGGGCAAAATGGTAATTTGTACCTAAAATGCCTGTTATGATGCCAAATCTTTATAAATGTGATATTATCCTTATAGGATATCTGTAATCACGAACCGCTGTCGTACCGCTATCAAACCGCTGTTTTCTGTCAAAAATATTGTTTTCTGTCAAACGTGCCATTTTTCGTCAACGAAAGTACGTTCGCGTACTGTAACACTAACTTTGATATTTATGGTATGCGTATATGTGATATGTGTATTGTGTGTGTAATATATGTGTTGTTGGGATATGTACGTTCGCGTACTGTAACACTAACTCTGATATTTATTGTATGCGTATATGTGTTATGTGTATGGTATGCTTATGTGAGGTCATTGATAGCTCTGTGGTATGTTCCTTGTACTGTTATTATGCTTGCTGGGTGTTGGGATACATTTGCTAGGTGCGAAATGCTAGGTGCGAGATGCTTGGTGCGAATTGATTGCTAGGTGTAGACCAGTATGCTAAGTGCGACATATCTCGCCGGGGGGCTTATATCTTTGTTGTGATATGCTTGTTTGTTGTCGATATCTTGTATATGTAAATATGAGGTTAACGTTGCACGAGGTTCAATGGGTATTGAACCTCGGCTCTGCATATAGCGTCGGAGCTCGGGAGGACCGAGGAGAGAGGCAAGCAGCCGCATAGAGACCGGGTCGAAGACTTCCTTCCGTTGTTATTTACTTTGAAAACTCTCGGTCAACCACCATCATTATGTAAAAAACCAGACTTACGGCATTTGAAATATAAGTATCAGTTACTCTTACGCTCCGATGCTCTACTCTGATGAAAAAAAAATTATACTGCTTTTGAAAATGGGATGTTACACAAGAGGGGCATATGGAAGAAGAAAAATAAAAAATATATTATTTAAGACGGCTTTCAATTTTTATTTTATATCTAATTTTATTATTTTTTAAAAAAAAAATCATTTTTTATTTAGTGGAGTAGTAGAAAGATTTGATAAATCTTTTAGATATTTTAAATTATCTTTAAAAAAAATTAAATTTGTTAGTTTTTTTTCTTTTTAGGATCTTATTCTAGGCATATAAATTGTCAAATAGGGATCTCAAAATTATCATTTAATATCTTATTATTATATTATCCTTGATTTAATTTTTTAAAGATAGCATCTTATCCTCAAATATCTTATCCTCAATATTTTTACAATATCTTAGAATATTTTATTTAAGGGTCAAGGTGTAAAAAAACCCATAAACTTTTCTTAAAGAGCGTTAGATACCATAAACTTTATTTTGATGCAAAAATACCTATAAACGTTTTTGAGAGGTAGCCCCACTTCTATAATTTTTTTAATTCAACTTATAAAATTTTCTCTCCTAGCCCCTTCCCTCCCCCTCAAATCCCTCATACCAAAGAGGCATAAAAGGGCATTTAAACATTGATGTTAAACTCATGAGTTTGCTTATTGTATTTGTAATACCTTGAAAACCCTAACTAATATAAATGATATATTTGGATAAATATTTCAAAGAGAGTATATTGTCTCTAATTTTGTAACTTGATTGTTATAAATTTATGAGCAATTTCTCTTTGAGATTTCATTTAGGGATCATAATATACCCTAAAATAAATATTGAATATTAGTAAATAAATACTAATAATACAAAGGTGAATATATGTGGTCTCAAATTTTATATTAAGTTCATTTTTCTAGGCAATTCCTTCCTAGAATTGAGGGGATCATATATTTGATTTTCTAAATCTTATTAGAAATCATAAAATATCCTAAGATTATCATAAAGTGAGTTTCTAGTAATCATAATTAATATTGTAACCTATCAATTAAGCCTCCTAACATCTAGAAACACTATCTTAGCAATTTTTACCAAGATTAATTTAATTTCCCTTATTTTTATTAAATTGTCGAAAATACCCTTTTGTTTGAGAACAAGATATTTGCACCAATATTAAATCCTAAGAGTACATAATATGTGAACTAATATCATCAATATTAGTAGGATTTTTCCAACACAAATCAAAGGAATTGAATAATGAATTGGAAAGGAATAATGAAGGGTAAGGTCGGCCATGAATAGTCAAATGTGATGTGAAGATGTTTTGTAAAATGAGAACCAATAGAAAATAAATCGTACTGAGAAAAATATTAATCATAGATCAAATATAAGGGTATATTTAGAACCAGCGTATTTTTATCTTGAATAAAAGTATCTCTAAAGTTTTTTCTGAAACACTTTTGAAATTAACTTTGGGATGACCCAAGGGGTGTTTGGAAATTTCGGAAGCGACACGACCTTGGAAATAAATCACTAGATCATAAAATACATAGATAGTTAAGCAACTAAGTTAAGAAGCACATTTTTGTAGCGAAAGTGTTCAAAAGAAAGAAAACCTAGGGATCAAAGAAAGGAGCTTCCAAAACAAGCCAGGAAGCCATAAACTTCCTGGATAAGCTAACTTAGCCAAGAAGTTAGAGGAGAGAGGGAGGAAATTTTGGTCAAGAGAGAGAGGAAAGAGAGAGAAAGAGAAAGAAGAGAGAGAAAAAGGAAGATTCCTGAACCGTTGGGATAAATTCCAGTCATAACTAAACAAGAATGGATACATAATAAATCATATCTTAATATTTATGAACTACTATTCAAATGTAAGGATTAATTATGAACCAGTGCATTTTTGTCGCGAGACAAGGCTTACGTAGGGCCATTTTCAAACTTTTCGGGTAATTTTAGGCTAATTTAGGAACTAGTTGGGAATTCTGAAGAGTCCATTATTCCTAGTTTGAAATTATAGTAAGGAAAAGTAAATCAGACCGTATTACAAACCTTAAATGAAATTTTGTCAAATCGGTCAGACCGCGAAACTTGCGGGCCAAGTCGAAGAAACTTGGTGAACAAGTAAGCTAACTTGTTGACCAAGTTAGCTAGAAAAATCATAATAATGATGAGAGAGAGAGGGGGCCACGAATTGGAGAATAATTAAGGGATAGGATTAGTGTTTTCAACTTGACCTAGATCGACGGTCGAAAACAAAGATGCACGAAGTTCAACTTATCTACCAAAGCGCCATAGCCTTTTACTATAAATAGAGGCATAGCTTCTTCATATTTTCTCACACCTTTAGCATCTGATCTAAGAGATAAAAGTGAGAGTGAGTGGCTTGGAGAAGGAATTAAAGGGGGTTCTCGCAATGTTAAGTTCTCTAGTTCTTAAGTTTTTAGCTTTATATTCATAGCTTTGATCTTTAAATTCTTAGAATAGTTATAATTTCATGTTTTTAAGATTTTATTTAGTCTTAAATTCGAAATTATGATGGGGAAGGAGTTCTAGCAAAAATTTTGGAAGAAAACCCCAAAGTAACGAAGTTCGCGAATTTGTTGGTGAAAATGTCTTAAAACCAGCCGGGGGAATGCCAAAATATTTCAAAATAAATAGCGTTTTGAAATGCTGGGGAAACTTTATTATGAAAATATATATCCTAAGGTTCCCGAAGAACTTTACGGATCCTCGATCCGAGTTCTGTAGAATTAATGGCGATTTTTCAAAGTTAGGCGAAATTCTGGCCAAATGCTGAATTTCCAGCGAAAATTAAGGAGAAAAATAGAAAATAATTACCCCAGGGGTAAAATGGTCATTTGTGACCAAGATATATTTTAGGATATTATTTGGTAATTAATAATTACGCTATTGCCCTTATAGGCTTTCTGTATACACGATTGTTGATCGTTAGACGTACCAATATCGTCAACGAAGGTACATTCGCGACGTACTGTAACACTGACTTTGATGCTTGTGATATGCTTATATATGATTTTTGTGTTCCTATACTGAGACTCTATCTCAATGTTTTTGATACAATCATGAATATACGGGTTATGGTTTTGATAACACGTTGAAAGTTTTCCTAGCGCTATGGACACGACTGTACATTGTGGCACCGGTGAATGTGCAGACTGGGATAACAAACATACTGCAGTAGCTGTGTATTGTTATTGCCTTACATACATTATTATGTATTTCCTACATCTGTTATGGGCTTTTGTAGTGATTATTGCGAAAATGTTATGAATACATGTCATACATATATTGTTTACATAAGCATGAGGTTAACCGTTACCTGAGGTCCAATGGGCATAGGACCTCAGCCTTAAATTAATAGTCAGGAAATGGTCATGAACCAGAGGAGGCACCAGAGGATGGAGCCGTAAAAGACGTCGATGGACGGAGCCGTGAGAAGGCACCGGGAAAAATAAAAACAGACGGAAGATGAACGGAACTCACCTTACAGCATGAATCTAATAACGTTACTGCATATCATTTGGTGCTTAAACTAGAAAGGGTCGTCTATGTGGTTCAATCAATCAGTCGCCGTAAATACTCGATGAGACTCCCACTAGACCTACCCGGCCTGGCCAAATGGGATGATTTAACTGAGTTAGGTTCTATGCCCCAAGTCTACTCAAGGCTTGGTTGAAGAGGGTATAGTTACATAGAAGAATTGTAATTATAAAGTTTTTATTACCGTATCACATGAATATTCCTTCGGGAAATTTTTATTACATCAGTATACGTCAGGCATCATCATATGTCTGAGTATTTTATATCAGTTACTCATTGTTAAACTCGTTGTTCAAATTTTTAGTACATGCTTTTCGTTTCCGCATTACGCTAAGCTGTAGCACCTCAAAACTCTGACAAATTCTATAAAACCACGTGTCACCAGCACGATTTATGCTACGGAATTTGGGGTGTTATAGTATTTACTATTTTTATGTTTCTAACCTATAAAATTAGGTTAACTCGTTCTTAAACTCGTGCTATTTACAAATGCAGTTGAATTTGTGAGTTGACTTGTCGAATTTACTATTTTTGCATTTGTAACTTATAAAATCGTGCCAACCTCGTGGTGGCTTACAAAATTGTGTAAACTCTCTCTTAATGAAAACATTGTTAATACAATATTTGATATTGACCTAAACATTAATTTAAATGTCGATGACATTAGGGAAAATTGTAATGACAATGATATATGTTTTGATTTGAATAAGAGTAACTCCTTTTGAGGCTTATAGGCAAGGATTTTTGCCTCTCTTAGTAAGTACATTTCCTGATATTTGAACTTGTATTCTTCTCCATAAGGGGGATGCGGTTGTTTACTATCTCAACCAATACATTGTTTATTGTAATGATAATGATATAGGGTGAGAGAATCTAACATTTAATTATCTTTGTTGAATTTATAATTATTATGTTTTGATTTGATTATGTTTAAGCAAGTTATATAAACTTCATAAAAATTTTGATAGTGAATACGATAAAATATGGATATTGATTAATTTAATTTTAATAATTTAAATTTAAAATATATTTAAATAAAATTGTTGTCATTCTATATATTTTAATTATTTAATCATACACTTTTAATAGTAATTTATTGATATTGATAAACTCTTACAAGTTCAAAATTTGAGTTGAAGTCCATGTCACAAGTCATTGAATATGAACTCATAACCTCTAGTTGATAAAAAATATTAAAGACCATTATGGATACACCATGTGTACACTCACATAAATATATTCTATAATAAACATAGTTTTCAGATCATCTCAAAAAATTTGTAAATTTGGAAGGAGTTTATCACAACAGAGTTATCAATTTTTAAAGAATAGTTGTAGACGTTCTCAATTTGATATGCTATGATGGGCAAAAAAATTGATATGGTATGATTAAGCTGACACAATTCTGAAAGAGTAATAATTAATGGAGTTATTGAGTTAGTGAAAACAAAATCAACTTCATTATTCTAAATTAACAACCATTTGATAAGTTTATTACAAGATGTTCATAACTATTTTGACAACTACCCTTTTTAAATGGATAACTTTATATCAAATTCACAATTATCCTTTTGAAATTTGCTAGGGACAAGAAGAAGAAGAAGTCTAGAGTCGTTCAATTAACAAAAACAAAATTAATGTCATTATAATAAATTGACAACTATTTCTTTTTTACAGAATTGACAAGTTTACTGTAGAAGTGATTCAGAAAGGCTTCACTAAATTTTATAAAGTGTTTTATATTAAGGGCCAAGCAAAATTTCTGTAGAAAATATCTTATCTTATGTTAAAGACTAAAAGAAGTACTTAAGATTATATCAAAAAAAAAAAAAAGTACTTAAGAAACCAGGTACAAAAGAAAAGGAGAATACTTGAGAAGAATCTTATGATTGGGTCACGTGATCAATAGTGCTGTAACTTAGTGATATAAAGAGTTAAAAGCTATATGTAGTTAATATAAAATATATTTATTTAATTTAATTTAATTAAAGAAGTTAGTTGATATATATTTTCTAAAACATTCTACCCATATTTCTTTATTCCCTCTCCCCCTCTCTTCTTTGATTATAGTTGATGGAACATTAATAGAGGTAAATTAGAAAGAAAGAAAAATTGATAAATATAAAAATTATGTCTTATATTAATGACTAAAATAGTTTATAAGTGAAATGTCACAATTACAACCTTGTAACTAATTAATTATCATGTTGTTTGTGCATGCTCCTCTAATTAAATAATAATAATAATAGTTGACTCTCGGGCCAAGTATTCCAACTTTTATCCACAACGTAAAAGAGGTAAAAGCTAAAAGGTTTTTGAATTAAAGAGAGTGATAGTATTACTAGTGTTACATAAACATGGGAGAACATATGCATTGATATGGTAAATTGGGATTCTAGTAGTAAAGGTTAAGGTGTAAGAATACACATATGGTTTATCTTAAGGAAAGCCCAACACCAAGTGTTTTTTTTGATGCAAAAGTAACTATATGGTTACAATTTTGAAACAAAAGTCACAAAATTTGTTAACGGAGAGGATGTTGACCGTGAAGTTAGAATGTTTAACCAAAAATGCTGATGTGTATAATGAAGCGGAGGGAGATGATGGCAAGTGGAACTAAAATTGCTGACTAGGAAATATTATTCAAGGTGATATAGAGAGATTGGTGTCGGCGAAGGCCACGACGTCGTATGGGTATTGGAGCTGGCAGGAGGTGTTTGTCTCCGATGGCGAAAGCAAGGGAAGGAAGGAGGTGCAGTAGTTTCTCAAAAGAAGCAATGGGAACTCAGATCTGGCCCTGGTTGGCAGAGAAAAGAGCACAAGACATAGGTCTTATAACTATTGTATCAGGTCGAGTCCACATAAGGTGCTTAGACCTTATGTGCTTATTACATGCTTATACCTCAATTTGAGGTATAAGCATGTAAATTTATATATATATATATATATATATATATATAGTATTTATTTATATTTAAATTATGTGTTGTTAAACATTTTATGATTAAAGTTGGATTAGAGCTCAACGGGCTAAAAGAAACAAAAGCTTCAACGGACACTTCCAACTAATCTCCAACGGTCGAATGTTTGCAACGGTCGAAACGCAAATACCTATAAATTGCGATGTCTTCAAACCGCAAGAAGTGACGACGATTGATGAATGAATCGACGAAGCCAACGAAATGATTTTACTACTTCACCGTCGATAGTTCAAACACTATGTTTCTCAATGTCTATATAGTTTACAGTAGAGAGTGAGATGATCGATTATGTACTTCAGTGATTATTATTCATCTACTCTGTGAGAGAGTTCAAACACTTATTTGATTATCTGTTTAGTGATCAAATCTCAAGGTTGTGGAACCTTTGAGAGTGGGTGTACAGTTACAACTTGTAAGGGGGAGTGAGTCCAAGAGTGAGAGGATCATCCTTCGTTTACAGAGTGTGTGATTGTATCCTTACAGTGTGTAAGGGGGAGTATCTCGGTAAGAGATTGTAAAGGCTTTTCTCTTGTGCCCGGTTAAACAAGGAGATAGTGGATTGAAAATCTCAAGTGGAGCTTGGGGACTAGACGTAGGTCAAGGAAGGGCCAAACCAGTATAAATCACAGTTTGCATATTCTCTTCCCTAAACTCTTACATTTCCAGCATATATGTTTGAATGATTGATTATTGCTCTATAAACTAATTCTGTCATTCGAACTACTTTCAGTAAGTTACGAAAATATTTTCAGTTCCAAAGTTTTTATAAGACACCCAATTCACCCCCCCTCTTGGGTGATAGCCGGTTCTAACACTTCATCGTCTTCCTCGCGACGCCATGAATCCCTTAAGAAAAATCAGATTTGATTTTCTGAAATTTTAATCGTTTGGGATGTGGTGGTTGTTGGAGCTGGACTTGATCCATTGTTAGAAGGTGAAGGAAGGAGAGATAAAGAAAAATGCGAGTAGTAAAACGAGCTCAAAAGGCTGAAAAATCCAGTAATGAACAGTAAATGCGTTTGAGGAAGAAGGTGAACAGTAAATATGAACTTTTAACCAAATTCATAATGAGATTAACAAATTCAGTAATGAGTTAACTTTCAACGACTATTTTCATATAAACCGTTGTTGAAAGTTAAGCAAAAAAAGAAGAAGAAGAAATTACAAATTTTTTTTTTCAAAAAAAAAAAAATACTTTTAATAACTGTTTTTCCAAAAAAAAAAGTCATCAAAAAAAGTACTTTTAATGATTTGTTTTCTTATAAACAATTATTAAAAGTACTTTCAACAACTGTTTTCTTAAAAATAGTTGTTGTAACTTTTTTTCCCTTAACTTTTAACGACGATTTATATGAAAATAGTCGTTGAAAGTTAAGCCATTACTAAACTTATTAATCTCATTACGAATTTTGTTAAAAGTCCACATTTACTGTTCACATTCTTCCTCAAATGCATTTACTGTTCATTACTGGATTTTTCAGCCTCCTGAACTTGTTTTACTGTTCACCTTTTTCTTTATCTCTCCTTCTTTCATCTTCCAACAATGGAGTCCAGCCCCAACAACCACCACATCCCAAACGATTAAAATTTCAAAAAATCAAACTTGATTTTTCTTAAGGGATTCATGGCGTCACGATGAAGAACAAGCGTCGCGATGAAGACGATGAAGAACGTGAGAATGAAGTGGCCTTACTCCCTCCAGTGTCTTCATAAAGTTACTTAAAGGTAGTGTGAACTTTTCACCTGAATTTGCATATCCTCATAAACTCCTTGTCACTTCTCAATTTTTTTACAAATTTGGTGGGCTTCTGGGGGTTTTGCAAATTCAACTGGTATTTATATGGGATTTTCCCAATATCTTATCCTCAATATTTTTACAATATCTAAGAATATTTTATTTAAGGGTCACGGTGCAAAAATAACTATAAACTTTTCCTAGCGTTAGATACCAAAAACTTTATTTTGGCGTAAAAATACCTATAAACTTTTTGAAAAGAGGTAGCCCCACTTCCATAATTTTTTAAATTCAACTTATAAAATTTTCTCTCCTAGCCCCTTCCCTCCCCCTCAAATCCCTTGTACCAAAGAGGCATAAAATGGCATTTAAACATTGTTGTTAAACTCATAAATTTGTTTGTTGTATTTACTATTTTTATGTTTCTAACCTATAAAATCAAGTTAACTCGTTTTTAAACTTGTATTATTTACAAATTCAGTTGAACTTGCGAGTTGACTTATTGAATTTACTATTTTTGCATTTGTAACTTATAAACATGCCAACCTCATGGTGGCTTACAAAATTGTGTAAAATCTTTCTTAATGAAAACATTATTAATACAATATTTGATATTGACCTAAACATTAATTTAAATATTGATGACATTAGGGAAAATTGTAATGACAATGATATATTTTTTGATTTGATTAAGAGTATCTCCTTTTGAGGCTTATAGCGTAAGGATTTTTGCCTATCTTAGTAAGTACATTTCCTGATATTTAAACTTGTATTCTCCTCTTTATGGGGATGGGTTGTTTACTATCTCAACCAATACATTGTTTATTGTAATGATAATGATATAGGGTGAGAGAATCCAACATTTATTTATCTTTGTTGAATTTATAATTATTATGTTTTGATTTGATTATGTTTAAGCAAGTTATATAAACTTTATAAAAATTTTGATAGTAAATATGATAAAATATGGATATTGATTAATTTAATTTCAATAATTTGAATTTAAAATATATTTAAATAAAATTGTTGTCATCTTTTAATAGCAATTTATTGATATTGATAAACAGTTCAAAATTTGAGTTGAAGTCCGTGTCACAAGTCATTGAATATGAACTCATCACCTCTAGTTGATAAAAAATACTAAACACCATTATGGATACACCATGTGTACACTCACATAAATATATTCTATAATAAACTTAGCTTTTAGATCATCTCAAAAAATTTGTAAATTTGGAAGGAGTTTATCACAACAGAGTTATCAATTTTTAAAGAACAGTTGTAGACGTTCTCAATTTGATATGCTATGATGGGCAAAAAAATTGATATGGTATGATTAAGCTGACGCAATTCTGAAAGAGTAATAATTAATGGAGTTATTGAGTTAGTGAAAACAAAATCAACTTCATTATTCTAAATTAACAACCATTTGATAAGTTTATTACAAGACGTTCATGACTATTTTGACAACTACCCTTTTTAAATTGATAACTTTATATAAAATTCACAATTATCCTTTTGAAATTTGCTAGGGACAAGAAGAAGAAGAAGTCTAGAGTCGTTCAATTAACAAAAACAAAATTAATGTCATTATAATAAATTGACAACTATTTCTTTTTTACAGAATTGACAAGTTCACTGTAGAAGTGATTCAGAAAGGCTTCACTAAATTTTATATAGTGTTTTATATTAAGGGCCACGCAAAATTTCTGTAGAAAATATCTTATCTTATGTTAAAGACTAAAAGAAGTCCTTAAGAAACCAGGTACAAAAGAAAAGGAGAATACTGGAGAAGAATCTTATGATTGGGCCACGTGATCAATAGTGCTGTAACTTAGTGATATAAAGAGTTAAAAGCTATATGTAGTTAATATAAAATATATTTATTTAATTAAATTAAATTAAAGAAGTTAGTTGATATATATTTTCTAAAACATTCTACCCATATTTCTTTATTCCCTCTCCCCCTCTCTTCTTTGATTATAGTTGCTGGAACATTAATAGAGGTAAATTAGAAAAAAAAAAAAAATTGATAAATAAAAAAATTATGTCTTATATTAATGACTGAAATAGTTTATAAGTGAAATGTCACAATTACAACCTTGTAATTAATTAATTATCATGTTGTTCGTGCATGCTCCTCTAATTAAATAATAATAATAATAATTGACTCTCGGGCCAAGGATTCCAACTTTTATCCACAACTTAAAAGAGGTAAAAGCTAAAAGGTTTTTGAATTAAAGAGAGTGATAGTATTACTAGTGTTACATAAACATGGGAGAACATATGCATTGATATGGTAAATTGGGATTCTAGTAGTAAAGATTAAGGTGTAAAAATACACATATAGTTTATCTTAAGGAAAGCCCAACACTAAGTGCTTTTTTTTTGTGTGCAAAAGTGACTATATGGTTACAATTTTAAAACAAAAGTCACAAAATTTGTTAACGGAGAGGATGTTGACCGTGAAGTTAGAATAGTTGACCAAAAATGTTGATGTGTATGATGAAGCGGAGGGAGAAGAAGGCAAGTGGAACTAAAATTGCTGACTAGGAAATATTATTCAAGGTGATATGGAGAGATTGGTGTCGGCGAAGGCCACAACGTCGTATGGGTATTGGAGCTGGCAGGAGGTGTTTGTCTCCGATGGCGAAAGCAAGGGAAGGAAGGAGGTGCCGTATTTTCTCAAAAGAAGCAATGGGAACTCAGATCTGGCCGTGGTTGGGAGATAAAAGAGCATAAGACATAGGTCTTATAACTATTTTATCAGAGATGAGGTCCTTGCCTTCATTGGGTCATTGACCTCGTCACTATTGAAGCTCAAATCACGCCAAGATGTTATTGATTGGTTGAATTCCTTTGTTTCAGGTTCATACTCCTCGTCCTTTCTCATTTTGCACGAAGTTTTCGTTGCTCGTTCCAAAATCTAAAAATTTTATGTTCGAATTATGGGATTCTCCTTCAAATTCTTTTATCGGGCTGGATTTGGTTATTGGTTTTGGCATTCGACCAATATCAATTAATAAAGCTTTGAAATTGGGATTGATCTCGCTCAAGAAGTTGGATTTGTTGCGAAATTTGGCCGGTTCAAACGTCGATGGAAGCATACCGAACTCTAGGGAAGCTAATCTTGTTCAAGAACTTGGATTCATCGCGAAATTTGTTGTTAGGTAAAATTCCAAATAGCTTTTCAGGTTTGAAAAGTGTAGAACAAATTGTGCTAATTCTAAACCAACTTTCAGTTGAGATTCCTCAAGGTTTGGGAAACCTTAGCAGTTTGTTAGTTTAGACCTCTCTCAAAATAGTCTCACTAGGAAATTGCCGGATTCAGTCGCTGCCTTGCGGTTACGGCTCTATTCTCTATTATTGAACGACAATTTCCTCAAAGGAGAAATCCCTGGGAATGTAGCTGCAAATCCAAATTGATTGATATTAAAACTCTTTAATAACAGCTTTACAGGGAAACTACCCAAAGATCTCGGTCGAAACTCCGATTTACAGGAGCTTGATGTTTCTACCAATGACTTCGCTGGTGAATTGCCCAAGTACCTCTGTGAAAGGAACAAGTTGCAACGTCTTATCACATTTAGGAATCATTTTTCAACTCTCCAATGAGGTGCCTCTAGCATTCTGGAAACAACCAGCTCTCCTGTTGAATGTCATTTGCGAACCACAAATGTTGGGGACTTAGGACGTGGTTCAGTGTTTAAATGCCAGCTCCCCCCATTGCCACGTTTCATGCCATTTGGATAACACCTAGCACATTTAACTCCAATGTAACGGACGTCTTATACATTAACGGTTTATGTAATTTTGTCCCACTTTGATGATCATATAGTCACTTTTGTACTAAAAAAAACACTTGGTGTCAAACGCTCCTTAAGATAAACCACATATATATTTTTGCTCCTTAACCCTTCTATTAATAATGTTCTTGAGAATATATAAACAATCTATACACTATATTGCTTCAGTCAAATTGAAGCATTTTTTAACGCCTCTAGACGACAATTGAAATTTTACAAAAACTATTAATTCCTATATAAGGCTTGGAATCCAACCTGATAGTAAATTTCAACCTATATAGTGCCTAAATAGGCTTCAACGGCTTAACTTATGACTCTGAGGTTCAGCAACAATTGAAACACATTTACAGAGATTAAGGATAAGCTCAGAAACTATAAATGATGATGTTTCAAATTTCTCTGGTCCAGTTTCCAAACTCAACCTTGCTGGTGGCATATCTCCAGATTGATGTCTTGATATACAAATCCAGTTCACCAAGCAATTGTAGGTGCAGCCAAAGTTAACCATGTATATTGCAGCCAAATTGCTCATCCAGTTCATTTTAAAGTATTTCTATAGTTAACCATGTATATAGCAGCCAAAGTAACAACAGCTCCACCTAGTTGTAAAGGTGAGAAGGTCTCACCCAGATACAGAAACCTGAAATTTAAAGATAAATAAATAACAATGACATTAGACAATAAAGAAATTATGACATATAGGAGGTTGAAAGACCAAAGAAAGAACTAATGAATTATGAATGAAGCTAGCAAACCATTATCGCCACTTAAAAATGTGGTTATCTTTTGAAAATTGTTTTCCCCCTCGCAACAAGAAAGACTCACCATTTCAGCCTTTTTTACCCCTTTTTATTGGTCTTCATTTCAACTTAAGTTTTGGGAAAATAAAATCTATGGGCCCAAAGCTGTATAAAATTGACAGCCAAGGATCGTAAAAATCAAATCTCCCTGAAAAACCATTAGTTAACATCGGTGTCTTAAGTTATCACTAATGCTCTATAAGGTGAAAACTTGATCTTCCATGTTTTATAAGGTATTTTCACTCAATAACAATAACAAAATAAAAACACCATTATACCATCAGTAAATAATGTTGTAACTCAAGGAAACATAAGTAGTAGACTGTGGTCTTTGGTCTATTTTTTATTTCTTTAGTGGGCTTTACAAGTAGAGTCCTTAGATGTCATTTTCCCTTATTTAGTGCGAAAGCATATTTAATAAGATTGTTTACTATTTAACATTGGTTGTTTTTACAATTTAACTTAGTATATCTTCTATCCCTCTATATTAAGTTTCTTGCTCCGTATGGCATGAGCCAGTAGGCATTTTGTACAACCATAAGAGTGAAAATGGTTTAAAGTTAGACAAGGAAAAGAGCCAGTTACCCAAAAATGGAAGCAAACATTGGAGTCAAAAACGTGAGGGAGCTGAGCTTGGTCAGGCTACCTGCAAAACATCGCAAAAGCATTATTAAGATGGAGTTTTAATATTCACTTGTAGCCTCAATTTAAATCATGTATATGTTACTAAAAATGTATCAATAACAAAACCAAATACCAAGTGGAATACGAAAAGAATCGCTCCAACTCTGAACTTCAAGAGAAAGCTGGAGTTGTTTGATAAAATTTAAAGATATAAAATAGTAGAAGAGAAATATACAGACCCTTAGTTGCACTATAGAAGAATACTCCATAGCTGACAGCACTTCCGAAAATGGAAGTGTAGAGGAGTGCCAATATATCAGTAGAACTGAACTCTTTAAGACCCCCACTAATGGCAGGGTCATTGTTAAGAATGGATATTGCCACAAGAGGAAGACCACCAATTACCAAGTGCTGCAACCACAATAACATGTGCATTATTAACTTGGCTTCCTTACATCATTGCAAAACCATAATAAATTCTTTTCTCTACGTTAGGAGGATTCTGACCCTCCTGTTACATAGCCCTCTTTGATAGTATTTAAAGCAATACTCATGAACTCCAGTAACTTGAGTGAAAGGAGTCCAGCATATTAATCTGTACAGTTTTTAAAATTTCCATTCTGTCCTTCTTATTTACTGGTAATGAATATAGAGGCTACACATAGAAGATATTAAATACTTTAAATACACGGATAAGAGAGCTGAGATATAGATTGAAATTTGAAAGGATTGGTTGAAAGGAAAACTAATTATCCACCAAACTTGCATTGTAACTAATAAAAATAATCAACAAAACTATCAAACACTGCAAAAAGACTCTGAATCCTACCCATCCAGTTGCCATAACAGGATCAGAGTACTTAGAAACCCAGCGAACCATGACTGTGCCAACTGCCATGCTTTGAGCAGCAAGAAGCATCCACCACTCCCCACTCCCCCAGAGGGAGAAATTGCTCTCATCTAATGACAGAGCAGGCAACTGCCAACAAAAAAGAAAAACTGAATAACATCTGGAGGGAATTCAACAAGCTTCAAGGAATAATAAATTCTTAATCCTTAAATAAAAATATTACAAAAAATACCTTTATTATTAACTGATGCAACATATGTCCTTTACTTCATGTATGAAAATTTGACTGTTATTTCCAGTTTGTGCTGGAGTGGTAAGATAATGAGTATACCGCCTCTTTTCTTTTTCCTTGCTAGACTAGGAAATGGAAAGGGAGAGGAGCCACAGCAGTAGCTCAGCTAAACATCTAAGATAGGTGCAGGTCAAACCGATTGAAAAGGTTATTCATGTCTGATGGAATGTTTCCATTGAGTTTGTCAAGATGTTGGGGAGCTGTGTCAAGTTTCCCAAACATTGTTCTTTTAAAGGCTGAGGAAATTTAAATAGACCAAGTTTGAGGCAGAAACTGAACCTTAAAGTGATAATAAGTATGGACACCAATGTGATGAAGGATAATTATGTTATTAGAATAGTTTACATTTAAACGTCTTTATATTATTGGGGTTCTAATAATGTCTTTATTCATTACGTTAAAGAAAAGTACATATATTCTGTTTGATCCTAGTAAGAGAATGGTAGGAGATATAAAGAGAACAGATGGTGAGAATAGAGAGCAATTGAGGGAGAAAAGAAGAATTTAAGGGAGAGGGTAAACACATCTAACATATTTTAATAACGAACTTACCAGTACCATTTAATATATATGCATCCAAAAGTTTAATGCCATTGGATGTTATTTGCCGCTCAATAACATCCAAATGGTCATACAGTCAAGTTTGGCCTTGAAGATTGAAAGTTGAAAGTAAATGAGATAAAAAGACAACACTGAAAGCATTTTAAATATTCAAAGACTAAATTGAAAGAAAAAAATGATCCACGGAGGAACAAAATGAAAGGCCACCAATATTTTAGGAATCAAAAGTAAAATACAGCTTTAGAAATACAAACAGAAAAATTTACCTCAAGAAGTACAAGTCCTATTACGCCCAAAAGAAGCCCTGCAGCTCCAACAAGTCCAATGGACTCACCAAATAACCAGGCTGCAAGAACGGCCACAGTCAATGGTTGGGAATCGATTATGACCTGCAATATATTTAATTAGTAAGTCATAGAAACAAAAAGTAATCATAAGCCAGAAAGCAAGCCAATTGATAAAATTGAAAGGTAAAGATAATTTGAATTAACAACATTTTAAGGCAAACCTAAGAATACCAAAAATGGACCCAAAGACATATTCAGATATTGGTTTTACTTAACCATCAGATCTCCCATTTCCCTGGTGTACATATGAGTCAATGTAATAACCCTCTTGGAATTAATAAAAAAATCATAGAAAACAAAGTTTTGTTATTACTTATTAAACATTTCATTATAATACCAAGGCACTGATTCATGTGGCAACTTCACTGCTAACAATTATTAAAATCATTCATAATGGCTAATGTAACGCACAAGTAATATTCTATTCTTAAAAATAGGCATCACATGTCAGTACGCACGACTGAGATAAAAAAGAAATATCTCAAAGTTATGACAAAACCATATAAACAGTTAATTTGATTAAGAAATACGCAAACCACCAACTTACACTGCCCAAACCAGCTGATGTCCGTTGTAATCCTTCAGCAAGAAAGCCCTGCAACAAACCATCAATGTCTTTAATACCCATTATAAGTTCACTGAAATGTGAAAAGCAAACAGCAAGTGATATAACATCACTGAAAATACAAAGGAATACACAAGACGGCACACACCTGAAAACAAGCAGCATCGACGATAGCAAAGAGAGAGATGGACAGCCAAGCTTTAAAACCAGAAGGGAAAGGTCGACCTCGGGAAGCAGCGAAAGCAACAAGGAGAAAACCAGCGGGAATTAGACGAAACGCAGAAACAAAGAAGGGTCCAGATTTGGGAATCACCTCCTTCATGGCCACCATAGCCGTTCCCCAAAAGAAGAAAGGCGACACTAACACCGCCCATTCCAACAATCCCTCTATAGAAATCCCCAACGATTCCCCTTCCACCAATTTCTCTTTTTCTTCATCCGACTCCATGAGGCACTCAACGTCTTGCCCTGTTCCCACACAATCGATGTCCGATGGAGAACGAAGTGACTCCTCCAAGTCCATTTCTGTACCACTGGTCGTGCAACAAACAATTACTCTTCTACACCGATTTGAATTCTTGTGCTTAAACGAGTTGTTTCTGTGAAAAAGAAGCTTAATTTTAATCGAGGGTGCAATTGGGGCAAATCGAGAAGACGAAGAAGGTGGGAAGGCATTCATATTGAAGCAAAGGACGATTATGCCATTGGAAAGAGTGACAGGGGACAGAGTAGCGGCAGCTGATGGAGGTGGCTGAAGAAGACGACGAGCACCACGACGAAGCCATGGTTAACTCGATGCGTTGATATTTTTGGGTTCGCTTTTCGCTGCGATATTTGCAGGAAGAGAGAGGATGGAGTGGCCCTGAGTGACTTCTTGTGCTGTTCTGAGATAATGACAACCGAAAAACTGCAAATTACAAAGCTCAACTAGCGAATCTGAAGCTCAACCAATACGTTCGTCGTCTTCGAAAACAAAGCTCATTTGAATACAAATACAATCTATGATACCGGCCGAAGCAGGTGGTGGCTGATAAATAACACGTAATTAGCTTAAGTTTTCTTTAATGTGGATAACAGATTGCTATGATGGACAGTGAGTTCTTCTTCGGTACGTTCTGTCTAATGCTAGAATTTCTTTTAAAAGAGCGTTATGAAATCTTTGGGTCCGAAGCCTTTTTCGGGTTTTTTTTGAGCTTTTTTTTTTTCCCACTTGAAGAAATACTAAAACATCTTAAATGCAAGCCCATTAATTTACCGCTAACGCTCTCCTAACGATAACGGATTCCAAAAAAGCACAGTGAGTTCTTCTTCGGTACGTTCTGTCTAATGCTAGAATTTCTTTTCTTTTTTTCCCACTTGAGAAATACTAGAAATCTTAAATGCAAGAAAAATTAGATGGAGATGGAAAAAAAATGGAAAATGCATTTAAGGGCCTTTTTAGAGAAAAAAAAATCCTAAAAAGGACCCCAAGATTCTGAAAATCCCTTTCTGGGATTTTCATAATCTACATGAGTTGTTAATATGACGATATAGTTGTTAATCGTGGCTTATATTGTTATTAATGTGACTGATTTAGTTGTTAAAATATTGTTGTTAATGCGGTGATTTAGTTGTTAACGAGTATTGATTTTGTTGTTAATGTGGCTAATTTGGTTGTAATGGAGATTCTAAAAATCCGAAAGGGTAACGGCCCTTTACAGGATTTTCATAATCTTTGGGCTCTTTTTAGGATTTTTTTTCTCCAAAAAGGGCCCCTATATGGATTTTCCCAAAAAAAAATGACATTAAGGTCCCTATTAAAAAAACTAGGATTACGTAGCAAATTTTTTTTGAAGTACACCCAGGAATAATTTTTCCCTAGATTTTTTTTTTTAACTCAATGTCTTTCCGAAAGTTTAAAAACGTAGCAATCTTAACATTTTCCATTAAAAAACTAAGGTTGACCATTAAAAAGTTGTCATTAACCGTCAACTTTTTAACGTAAAAGGGTAAGATTGAGCCAAAAAAAAACTTTCATGGCAAAATATCTCAGGCGTGTACTTTTGAAGAAAATTTGATACTTAACCCAAAAAAATATATCAAAAAAGTTCCCAAAATTGTCAATGGTATTGCTCTTTTGTTTATCATTAACCAGCTATATGACTTTTATAATATTATTTCTCCTAAAAGGAACCTAGTTTCATTTTTAAAGAAAAAAAATTACAAGTGAAATTTTCAATACAAGAAAAAGTTAGCTCTAAATCAAAAGAGAGACAGCTAAAGAATTTATAAATGTGAAAATTGATGAAAAATCCCAATTACTAAATTTATTAGGGAGAATCGTAAATAATTACCAAATGAAATTCCAAAATCCTCAAATATCTGTTAAAATTTGTAAAAGACGTAAAGGTGACAGGGATTAAATTAAGATTTTAAAATGTTGATGAATTTATCATTATACCCTCTCTTCCTCTTTCTCTTTCCTCTCCCTCTCTTCCCTCTGCTTCGTCCATGGCAACGTAGACACACACACACACACACTCTCACTCACTCACTCACTCACTCACTCACTCACTCTCTCTCTCTCTCTCTCTCTCTCTCTCTCTCTCTCTCTCTCTCTCTCTCTCTCTCTCTCTCTCTCTCTCTCTCTTTCTCATCTAGCTTAATAGTGTGTGAAAAAGTGAGATTTTTCCTAAGGGATGATTGTCGATAAGCCCCCAGAATCTCATTCTCTATTTTCATAACCCTTTTTTTTTTGAAAAAATAAATTGGGTGTTTGAGTGAGAGGTTTTGGACAATAAGCTCGTAGCTTGGTTATGGATATATGATAAAAGCACTCAAAAAGCGTTTTCTGATTAAAAAAACAAGTTCTCAGTATGAGAACTTGTTTTTACAGTGGGAGGCGAGGTACAAGATCGAGATATAGTATTTGGGTTTTGAGGAAGAAGAAGATGAACAATAGATGTGAGATTTAACAAAAGTCATAATGAGAATAACAAGTCCTTTAATGGGTTTAACAAGTTCATTCGTCAAGTAAAACTTATGTCACTCTGGAAAAACCAAAACATGAGCATCATTAACAAAATGAGTAATGGAAATAACAAGTTCTTTAATGCGATTAACAAGTTCAGTAATAGGTTTAACAAGTCCAGAGTGACATAAGTTCTACCTGACGAATGAACTTAATAAACTCATTACTGAACTTGTTAATGGCATTAAAGGAATTGTTATTCTCATTACTAATTTTGTTAATGGTGTTCAGATTTTGGATTTTCAAGAGTGACATAAGTTCCACCGACGAATGAACTTATTAAACTCATCACTGAACTTGCTAATCCCATTAAAGCACTTGTTATTCCCATTATGACTTTTGTTAAATCCCACATTTACTATTCATCACTTTCTTCTTCCTCAAAACCCAAATATTGTACCTCGATCTTGTACCTCACTTCCCACTATAAAAACAATTTCTCATACTGAGAACTTGTTTTTTTCATCAGAAAACATTTTTTGAGTGCTTTTATCATATCCATAACCAAGCTACGAACTTGTCATCCAAAATCTCTCACTCCAAATCAAACACCCAATTTTTTAAAAAAAATGGTTATGAAAATAGAGAAGGAGATTCCAAGGACTTATCGACAAGTATCCCTCAAGGTAAGTTTTTGTGCCTTTTCCTTCTAGTTTCTATGATCTCCCAACGTTGGTGACTAAGCTTAACAGTTGGGTTGTTGTTTAGAAGCATGAATCTCACAGGGAGCATATGCACAAACACCTCAGTTTTCTTCTCCGAAAATAGAGCACTTTTTGCTTGTCGGTTTATGGGGAAAATGTCCGAGTTATTCCTTGAAATTTTAGCCACAAATAGTAGACATATTAACCTTAACAAAGAGACAAAGAACACCCAAAACGGATGTGTAGAATGAGAGATATAATTTTCAAAGTTTAGCCAAAAACCTAGAACGTTTCTTCACTTCCAGAGAGCATATCCGTTTCGAGCTTGATTGCGAAATAGAAAACGTTAGATTTTTTACATGAAATTTTTATAGTAAATAGTAGACTCAATAAGGTTTAAAATAAGAAAAAT
The DNA here is from genome assembly GCA_019022615.1 of Acacia melanoxylon. Lineage (NCBI taxonomy): Eukaryota > Viridiplantae > Streptophyta > Magnoliopsida > Fabales > Fabaceae > Acacia > Acacia melanoxylon. The sequence continues at coordinate 9,971,703 of JAFJYJ010000002.1, forward strand.
AACAGCTCAAATAGATGTGTAAATTGGGAGTTATGATTTTTCAAAGTCAGACACTGAAAACTGGAAAAGGTCAATTTCCAGAAATGAACAGTAATTTTCGGGCTCGATTTTGAAATAGTAAACGATTGAGTTTTTCAATGAAATTTTGTCAGAGTATATTAGACATCCTAAGCTTTAACATGATTCAAAGAACACCTCAATTGGACGTATATAATGGGAGTTATGATTTTTCAAAGTTGACCCTTGTGTACTGGAAATTATTAGACTCCAAAACTGACCATTCATTTTCAGGCATGATTTTGGAATGGGAAACCTTCGATTTTTTCCATAAAATTTTGTTTGTTAATATTATGCATAATATTATTTAAAACGAGTTTTGGATCACCTTAAACGGAGGTATATAGCTCAAGATATGATTTTTGGAAGTTGAGTTTTGATTCTGTAAAGTTATTTGGACAATGTTCACATTTTTCAAATTTGGGAATGATTGACATATGATAAAATGCTGAAACTAATATTTCTTAGGAACTAGACTTAACAAGGAGTTCATAGGTTTTTGAACCACCTAATTTGGACACCTAGAACTCCATATATGGATTTTTGAACTAAATATTGAAATCTGGAATTTCAAATTGAACATTAGAGAAAAATAATTATTCTGGGAATATTAGAGGTAATAACCACTTTTAATCCTCTAAAAATAATTCACATAATTAGTTATTTTGCAATGCAAGAAGTGACTAATGACAATGATGAATGTTTATAGGCATACCTTGACACCTCTACTGATCCCAACACCTTCGGACGAATTAAGGATTCAAGCTCGAGGTGGATAATTGTTATCTTATTAGCTTGTATGTATGTATTCATTTAAGACTAATCATATTTTCTAGATAATTTGCACATGTGTATCCTAGCTATGGATTGGGGTTGCATGTCCTAAAATAAGGTTGTGGTCCTTGGCCGATAATTGCGGTTATGGTGCAACTTGTTTACTGTGAATTATTCTATGTTTAACATGTAATATGTTGTTATTTATATTTCATACTTGCATATAAGATTAACTGTTACCCCTAGGATTCATTCATTTAAACTCCAGATCGCATGAAAGAGATAGGTAATGGATCAGGATCAAGAGGAAAGATGTTGTAAGGGTTACAACAGAAGGAACTTTTTGGAAAAATATGAGTAGTTAGACTGTATTTTATCTTTTATCATTTGTCTATTTTGGATTAATGTGTTAGTTCTCTATGTGTTTTGATGATAACTGACAATTAAAAACTTGAAATGTAGTTTGTCTTTGTTAAGTTGAAAAAGTTACTATCAAAGGCAAACTCGAGTTTGGAGTTGTCAAACTCGAGTTTGGACTTGACAGAGAGTAGCTCAAGTTTTCTAAACTTAGACAAACTTGAGTTTACATTAGTAAACTCGAGTTTGGGTCATATAGAGAGCACTCTAAGTTTTTCAAGTTAAAACAAACCCGAGTCAGTCATGACAAACTCAAGTTTGTGTTAGACAGAGAGCCTTCAATGTTTTCTGAACTCAACTAAACTCGAGTTTAGTATGCCAAACTCGAGACCAAACTCGAGTTTATACTTGGTCGAGAGTTTTAAAGCTTTCTCATCTTCAACAAACTCAAGTTTGGTATGACAAACTCCAGTTTGCACTTGGCCAAGAATCTTCAAAGTTATTCATCTTTTAAGTAAACTCGAGTTTGAGTTAGCAAACTCCAATTTGTGGCAGACAGAGAGCTCCTCACTATTTTGAACTTAAGCAAACTCCAGTTTGCATTTGAAAACTCCTGTTTTGAGTTTTATGGACTTGATTTCATTTTCACTTCAAAAAGTCCCAAACTCGAGTTTGTCACTTAATAACTCGAGTTTGCTCATGTTTCAAAATGTTCTTCAAAGCTCAATCGTGATGACCTTTTATGAGAAAGAACCAAAATTGAGTTTGAGTTTCAAGACTCAAGTTTGGCTCCTGAGTAAGAGTTGCAAACTCCAATTTGTTTGAACAAACTTGAGTTTGTGTCACTCTGTTTGAAAATCAGCTTTCACGATTTTGCAAAAACTTCATATATGATCTAGATACTTCATATCATCACTCATTACTATTCCTAACTATGTTTAATCAATTTGTTAGTGAGTTTCATATGATTAAAAGTGTATTAGATTGAGGATTAAGCATAAAGCAAAAGGTGACGTCAGCACATTTATTGTTGGTCCAGAAAACATAGCATCCTTTTAACAAATCATTCTCTGGATTTTGTAAAGGTTTAAATGTTTTCTTTCCCTCTATGGAAGCTTCATCTCCCAACGGATTAATTTGAAGGAAAGTTAACAAGACTAGCTGAGCACCTAAATAAACATTAAGCAAGAGAGAGAATGGATCAAGTTGCAACCTGACAGCTACGTACATTAATGTCTCCAACGGTTACATTAATGATTCCAACGGTCATTTAATGCTTCCAACATATATAAGTTGAAGCATTCAAGTCTCTCAAAAACAAGAATACAGAAAATGAAAAAGCTATCAAGTTTTAATTGCATTTAGTGTTTGCTACCTACTTGTAAAGTATGTTTTGATCCATTGAACTTCAGTGTTTATTATATTTGCTCTTTTAGAGAGTTTAACATTGATTATCAATCATTGTAAGAATCTCAAGGTTGTGGGAACCTGTGAGATTGAGTTTATCAGTTTAGAACTTGTAAAGGGAAGTGTATCATAGTAAGAGGATAACTTTAAGTGCAGAGTGTGTAACTGAGAGTTAGTGAAAAAATCCAAGGACTGGACGTAGGTCAAGAGTTAAAATCGAACCAGTATAATTCCTGCTCTATCAAGCTTTTCTTCTCTCCTTTGTTTTACCCAGTTTTGCTGTTTATAATCGGGTGTTTTAAAAAGAATTTTTAAAATCCCCAATTCACCCCCCTCTTGGTGATTTCCTCCATTTACATAATGTACTTATATCCCACTATGGGATAGATTCGAATCGTGAAAAATTTAACCTCTTGTTTTCAAACTAAGTTATTTAAAGAAAGTTTTATTCTACAATAAAGTCGTCCAAACTATTTCAATGCCTGTGCGCCTAAACTCTGATAAATAAAGGCGTATTAAGGACGGGTGTCACAAGGTCTCCATTTTCTTCTGCCTTAGGCGTGGCCCACCGGAGCTCTTGTTGAAACTCTCCCCAGCGTCTTCTACGGTTACCTCCCCATAGGTCCCATTCGGCTTCTCCGCCATTCTTAGTGCGTGCCGGTAAAGACATAACCTCAACTCAATTCAGCTGTGACTGGGAGTTATGCCTTGTGACTAGTTAGGAATTCGAGCAAATTAAAAGATGAGAAAGTCTATGCAAGGATTGCGGGTCTTGTACTTTATTACGATGGTTTTGATTATTACTTTATGTAACATCGACACTTCAATGAGTAGGAAACACGTCGGCACGTGACATGACAAACATGCATACATGTGGCGAATAATCATATTGAATGGAAACGGATCTTTTGAGAAATCCTAGTGTGCACCATGTAATTTGTGGACTGGGCCAATCAGAAATTAACAAGTCATGTCCTTCCACTATGATTTGACGATATGTATCATGTCATTTTTATCTTTTTTGTGAGATAAAATAATAATTACAATAATAATAAATAGAGCGGAAATCGACCGGGTCCGTTTAAGCCCTGGCCCTTCAAGGGCCAAGCTTGAAAATTAGAGGAGTTAAATGAAATTGACCTTACAGGGCCGCCCCTGTAAGGCCTCAGGCTTAAACGGACTGGCTCTACAGGGTCTCGGGCTGTTAGGCCCTTTTATTTTATTTTTATAAAAAAATTACTTAGGCTACCTAGACTTGAGAGTTGAGAAGTGAGAACCCTAAAAATTTCAATTTCGATCTCTCTTTCTTTTTTTTCTTCAAAAATCTCACTCACACTCACAGACTCACTCAATCTCAATCTCATTTCTCAATATATATGAATAACCTAAATAAAAAATCTCTTTGAATGCCTCTATCGAAAATCTCTTTCCTTTTTTTTTTTTTCTTCAAATATATATATAAATATATTTGCCCCATAACCTAAAAAAATAACTATAATCTCAATAAGTGATGTGCCATTACCTTGACAAGTCTTCGTTAGAGAAAGCTAAAGTCTATTATCCAGATAAGCCAACAGTTACAGGCTCTAGCAAAAGAAGTGGGAAAACAAGATAATAAACATGTTACTAGTCTTAAACTTTTACTAAAAATGTAAAAGTGAGGTAAAGTGCTTATAAATTTGGGTTAAGGAGACTCAAGACCACGAAGTTTGCCCCCAAGGAGCGTCCGCCATTACCACGAAGTTTTTTTTTTTGGAGCGCATGCCACGGTTACGTTTTGGGAGCGCTCGTACCACGGTCGTTAGTTGACCGTCAACTTGGATGGAATGCGACGTGGCGATGACGTGGCACCGACATCGACGTGGAATAAAAAACATTTTAAAAAAATTGAAAAATAAAATAAATTCGAAAAAAATTCAAATAATTAGAAAAAAAAATTAAAAAAATTAGAAAAAAATTCCTAAAAATTAGGAAAAAAATTAAAAATAATTTGAAAAAAAATCAAATAATAAGAAACAAAATTCAAAAAATTAAAGGTAAAATTCCAAATAAATACTATTTGAATTTGTACAGCCCCTAGAAGTGACATGCCGACGTGGAATAAAAAAAATAGAAAAAAAAATTAAAAAATTGAAATAATTAGGAAAAAATTAAAAAAAATCGAAAAAAAAATTCAACTAATTAGAAAACAATTTCAAATATTTGTCCTTAATTTTTACGGGAAAATATGCCTTTACTTCCAAATATTAACCTTTTAATTTATTCGGGCTAAATTTAATATAATTGATTCCTTATAATATTTTTAATATCCTAAACTCAAAATTTAGGATGTTTCAATTTATTTTTTATTTTAATTTTTTTATTTATTTAACACTAAAGGGTAAAAGGGTAATTTGACCTGAATTTTCATATCCCTCAAATAGTATTTACAAATTCGACAGACTTAAATTTTGTACAAATTCAAATAGTATTTATTTGGAATTTTCCCTTTAATTTGTTCCTAATTTTTTGAATTTTTTTTCTAATTATTTGATTTTTTTTCAAATTATTTTAATTATTTTCCTAATTTTTTGAATTTTTTTCTAATTATTTTAATTTTTTTCCTAATTATTTGAATTTTTTTCCTATTTTTTAAATTTTTTATTCCACGTCGGCGTGTCGGTGCCACGTCGCATTCCATCCAAGTTGACGGTCAACTAACGGCCGTGGTACTGGGCGCTCCTAAAACGTAACTTCGTGGCAATCGGACGCTCCAAAAAAACTTTGTGGTACCGGACGCATTTCCAAAAAGCAAACTTCGTGGTCTTTGGCGCTCCTTAACTTATAAATTTTTACTAAAAGTACATACAAGACAAACATCATATATGTTTTGAAGGTGTAAAAATACTTATGAACATTTAGAATGAGAGTAAAAATGTCAACACCATTAAATTTGGATGATTCGTATTGTTTGGATATTAATATTAACAATATTTATTTGATAAATTAGAACTTTAATTGTTGTAATTTACTAATTATATTTCTTTGAGATAAAATGAAGGAAAAATAATTAAAATTTGGAATAGTAACTTTCGGGCCCTGTAGGTCCGGCCCTGACCCTGGTGCTGTCGGGCCGGGTTTTAAAAAACTTATATTTTTCTTACCCCAGGCCATGTAGGGCCAGCTCTGTTAGGCTCTGGCTCTTCAAGGACCAACCTTGATTCCTAACTCATAATAAACAACCCTCCATATGCCTTTTTCCTCTGCTGCTCTTGTTTTCATTTTCTCGTTCAGCGCATTAATCATGAGTCTGACTAGGGGTGAGCATGGTGCTTAGTTGCCCGGTACGCCCGCCCAAGCCCAATAAAAAAGTGCCCAGCCTAGCCTTGAAAAAGTGGCCCAAAAAATTTTGGGCAGTTTTGGGCTGGGCTAGTAACCGGGCATCGGGTCCTACCCTGCCCATTTGGCCCTGCCCGAAATATTTTTTTATCAATTTACTTAAATATTTAATTTCATATTAATTAAATATTGTCTATAAACCTAATTCCCGCTCTTCGGCAGTTCGTAACTTCGTGTATTCGGTCTTCGCCTAATCGCAATTTGCCCTAGGCTCTAGCCGATCAGTTTCATTCTCACTTCTCTGTCATCTCGGTCTTGGCGATACTCTCCTCTCTCTCGTCTCTTCTTCTCAAGTCTCAGTCACTCTCTTGTTTGTCTCGTGTCTGGCTCTCAGCCACTTTGTTTTAGGTTTCTTCTTCTTCTTCCTTACGCGTATTTCTTTTGCCGTTTACTGTTGCTGTACTGATTATTGCATCTGTTAAAAGTCTTAAACTATCTGTTGCTATGTTGTTTATAATTCCGTTGAATCATGAACCATTCTTTGTTCTATTTTAATTTTAATACATTTTTACGATGTAATAATATAACTTATTTCAAACAACTAACTAGAATGCCATAAATAATTTAGTAGAAATTTCTTTAATTGTTCAAATTCTCTATGCTCAAACCCGGCAGAGGGGTATGGAAATCAACAAATACTAGCTTCTTATAATGTTCTTGTTCTACTCTTGGCTTATTTAATTAGTGCAAAGGCTTTCTTAATGGTGTAGTGGGGAAACATGAATAAAAGGAATGGGTTATTGGTACGGTGGGACTGGATTTGATTTTATAATAATGAACCAATATTTGCTCTTATATGTATATGAAATGTGTGGTGGATTCTGAGATTGGGAAGCATGAAGGGTAGACAGACTTGTATTATATGTTGTGTATGTGCAGTAGATAGCAAGAGTGAAATTATTTATTGAATAATTTAGTGAGAGAGAGGTTTTTCATTATTTGGTTATTAAGTTCAAAAAAACTGATAATGAGCTTTGATTCAGACCATGTAGAATTTTTTTCTCTGTAATTCCTAATCCACTATTGTTAATGCGTTAGCAGAAAAGTTGTTATGGATAACTTCTATATTTTCATCTTTTTGGGTCGGATTTCTTTATATATGTATGATATAAATTGTTTGTATTATGTGGTTGTTGATACTTCATTTATCAAATGAAAAACATCAACTTTGAGAACTTTCAGTAGCCGTACTTGAGTTTCTTTACTCAAGTTTATATGTTAAGTGATCACTTATCAGCCTTTGGTAGACCACAATTTATGAATTGTTCGTGTAAATGCTTGATAAATAGCATTACCTCACCACTGACTATTAATTGTTTTCTATTAATTGCCTTGTGTTTATTACTTTATACATATATGCTGTTTGAAATATAATTATTTTTATTATTTTAACAATTTATCATTTAATTATAGGTTTAATGGATGACCAAGCTTCTAATTCATCACCTTCCCTTGAAGGAATGTCTAAAGGTGCTTCAACCCCTATGCAAACACCAACTCCTACAAGACCTATTCAAATATCAAGTCCTAACTGTAATGGTCCTAGTAAAAGTCCTACTGCTCCTACCCTTACCCCTAGCTTTATTGCTCCTCCACCTACCACTCAATCTACCCTCCTCCCTGCTCCTACCCTTACCCCTAACCCTACTACTCCTCCACCTGCCCCCTCGATCTGCCCTCCTCCCTCCCCTCCCTCCTCCTTCTCATGGTCCTACACAAACTGTGACAGAACCTGTCACACAGATAACAAAAGTTGAAGATATGGGTGTTGGTTATGATTAGTTTTGATGATGTCTTATATAGATGCCATTATCTAGAGCAAAACGTTTGACTACTACATTTATCTTCTACTTTTATTAATTCAAATATATTAATGTAGATATGAATTTTATACAATGAAGATTTGATAAAAGAAGATATAATTGAATGATTAAATTATTAGAATCAAGTTGCAGATGTGTCGAGTCTACTGATATACCAATACTCGAGTATTCATTTTCATATACTCGAGTAGCTTGTGCATAACCATCTGTCAGATGTATCAGTCTTGTCAATACTCGAGTAGCTAATCTCCAATACTCGAGTATCCAGCAGTTCAGATAAACCAGAGATATTGCAGTTGACCATACTTGAGTATTCCAATCTCTGTAATTGAGTATCCCTTGGAGAAGTACTTGACAAAACCTCAATCCTTGATATTACTTGAGTAGCGAAATTCTCATACTTGAGTATGCTCTTCGATGTGCTCAAGTATCATATGGTTCTTCATTGGATTCACTGAGAGAATGATCATACTTGAGTATTCAATCATGAGTACTTCCTGAATACTTCCTTGAATACTTCCTGAATACTTGTTGAATATTTCCTCAATACTTCCTGAATACTTTCGGAATATTTGCTGAATACTTTCTGAATACTTGAGTATTCCTGCAGAACTTCTTCACAGATGCTGGGTAGCCAAACTCAATACTTGAGTATCCTATATCCAATACTTGAGTATTCATTGCAGAAATACTTGACAGATGCTCCTTCTCGACAATACTTGAGTAGCCCATTTCATATACTCAAGTATACTGCTGAAAGAGTTCAGAGAATTTGAATCAAGAATGAACATACTCGAGTATTACACTTATCTACTCGGGTATGATAGACTCGATATGTGGATGTTTGCTTCGGGCTTGATATTACTCGAGTATTGATTTGAAGATACTCGAGTATTGTTATCTTGATTGACTCAGCATTGTTTTTACGCGCCTTGCTACTACTCGAGTATTACTTGAGATATACTCGAGAATCACATGAGTAATCTCCGCTCATTCCAGTGGCTCCTTCGACATTACCCGAGTATGTATTTTAGGATACTCGAGTATGCTTGATAAGAAACTTCAGCGATGGTTCTGTCTCTCCATTACTCGAGTATGTCTCACCTTCTACTCGAGTATTCATCTTCGAATGTCATACTGCCTGCTGTCAGACGCAATTACTTTGGCAGTACAAGAGCAAAGTTCCAGTGAGCATAACGTCTTCGATATAGAATCAAATTTGACAAACCACCTCATCTGAGAAATCTCTTTAAGTCTTCTTTCTAGTTCAATAAGAATCAGCTCCAAACTAGTTGTATTTTGTCTATTAACATCAGATGAATGGAGGTTATTCTTATCCAGCGTTTCTGCAGCATCCAGAACAGACTGTCACATTCAAAACATCATAACTCCTTCAATTGATAATCGTTTTCTGTGTTCTTGATGTTTTTGGAAAGGTATTTGAGTCTAGTTTCCAATGGCACCGATTTTAGCTCAATCGAATTTATCGTTTGTGAGATACACTCAAATTACCGAAGGTTGGTCTGGACTGTGACGGTGATTTCTGTTCCAACTTAGAAAAATCCTGAGATAGATCATGGAAGGAATATTACCTGACGGTGCCTCGATCAACCGACCACCTGGCTTCAACAGTGAATACTATTCATTCTGGAAAGAAAAGTTCAAAGCGTTTATGTTAGCTACAGAGTATGGTCTCTAGCAAGTAATAGAGAATGGTGATTATGTTCCCACAAGAGAAGAAGGCAGAATTAATGTTCCAAAGGCTGAAGATGAGTTCAACGAAGATGTTAGAAGGAAAATAACTCTTAACAGCAGAGCCATCCTGATGCTTCAGAGTGCTCTCAGTCAAAATGAGTATTTTCGCATCTACAATCTATCTACTGCCAAGGATATGTGGAATGCTTTGGAAATGGCATACGTGTCTGCTATATGTGGAGATAACTCCTTAGATGAAGCAAGTAAGGCAGAAGAAGTTGAAAACATGTGCTTAATTGCTGAGGAAGAAGACCAATGTCAAAATGATGATGAGGTATGTGATTCGGAAACCTACCTATGATGAGTTACTTTCAAAATACAATGATTTACATTCTGAATATAGTAAAATTGTGAAAGAACTTATTATCTCAAAGAAGAAAATCAAATTGCTTGAAAATCAAGTTAAAGATATTTCTCCATCTTGCGAAAACGTGATATGTAAAACATGCCCTGATCTTGAAACAAAAAATGTTTATCTTACGAAAACACTTGAGAAGTTCACTAAGGGTAGTGAAATGCTCAATGTGATTTTAAAGTCTCAGAGATTTACAAATGATCGATCAGGCATTGGTTACAATCCTATTCTTGATAAAAAGAAAGGGAAAATGAAGATGGGAGAAAAATCTTATTTGAACTATTTTCAAAGATATGTTCATACTTCAAATCCATTTGCCCATTGTAACTACTGTAATCGTAAGGGTCATAGCACATCATCTTGCTTTCGTAAGAAAGAAAGAAGGGATAAACCCGTTGGTAATTATCAATGGCTACCAAAGGGAACTTATGTTTCCCCTAAGGCTCGAGCTAACCTGGAAGGACCTAAGTATAAATGGGTACCAAAATGTCCACCTAGGGCCTTGTATGTACAGATTGATTCCGAAATCAATGGACATGAGGGTACGTTGAAGAATCTAAGAGTCGTTCGTGCACAAAGGAAAAGAGTCTTACCTTTTATATCTTTTGAAAAAGCTTTGTATGCACCCAAGGGAAAACAAATAAAGAGTCAGTGGGTAAGCAAAGTCAACCCTCCAAGTACTTAAGGTAAAGGTATACATGGTAAAACCTCCTACGCTATCATCTGAAATATTTATTGAGGTTTTATATTGTGAAACCGTAGGAATGATGATTGCAATATCCAATAATCTGATTCTTTATACATATAGAAGGATTTGATAATTCCCTATGGAAACTGCATATTTAGGAATTGTATTTGTGTAATAAGCTAACTTACTCGAAGGATTGTCGGGCTTTAATAAGTATGCTTAAGTGTTTTAGGTATCAATACTTGAGTAACGGTAAGGTATACTTGAGTATTGGTTGGATAGATCAGCTCTCGCATACTAGTTTTGAGGAGATACTCGAGTATGGGTAAGTAGATACTCAAGTATTGGACAAAAAGATCAACCATCGTATATTGCTTCTGATATATACTCGAGTATTGGGTTCTTGTATACTCGAGTATGGTGAGTCTCAGAATGGTAATTGCTCTCTGGATGAGTAATACTCGAGTATGGCAATAATGATACTCGAGTATGGTAAGTTCCAATATGATATTTCTTCTCTGCCTACATGATACCCGAGTATTGAGATTTGAGTTCCAGTATTAGCTACTAACGAATTTCATCCAATGTGTCTCTTTCAATAAGAAACAGGGAATACTCGAGTATTGGAATTCGAATACTCGAGTTTGGTCAAGATGAAAGCATATGATATAACTGAACCACTGAGATACTCGGGTATGACAAATGGAACATGCGAGTATTAGCAAGAAAGACCACTGACGTTGAGAATTTGATACACTGGCACTAGATGCAAATTGAAAAGATAAGAGAAAGCCTATCAAGCATACAAACATGTAGAGAAAAGCTTCGTGTCAGGACTGTGGTTCCATGAACTCTGATCTAAAGGAAGCTGAATGAATGGAGCTTGAATTTGGCGACATTATCAAGCAAGTTTCAACAAGGACAAGAGGAATTACGGTGATATCTAACTCTTACCCCATACTGTGATTACATTTTTTTTCTTCTCTTTTCGGTAATGAATACTTGTCCATCATTGCACTTTATCAGCAACCAATCACTTATGTATTTCAAAAATGTTATTCAGATTGCTAAATGGACCATAAGTGAATTTGTGCATAACTTTTGTTTTGTTTTAAGTAAACAATTTTAAAATCTGTTTTGGATTTCAATTCACTTTGTTTTGTGAAAACTCATACAAATGCTTTTGAAAAATATTCATGCTTTTATTGCATTTAATTGATGTTTTCAAAATTGGAAATTAATATTATTCACTGAATGTCGGATATGCTTCAAATTTGTGTTCAGTTGAATTTTCCCTACATTTCACATATTGATCTTTTGAATTCAATGTATTACTTGAACTCTATTGTTTCATTTTCTAACTAGTTGGACCTCATGTCTAACGAGTTGATCATATATGAGTTTCAAACCTATTTTCAAGAAAATATTTCAATTTGTGAATCTGTTATACTTACTTGACTAAGTTATTCCAAGCTTGTAAATGTTCATTAGTGCATTGAAGGTTATTGCATTAACCATTATATGGAATAACTTACTAGCATGACATTCTAGAACTCTAATCATTTAGACTAATGAATGTGAGCTTCACATCCAAGAATCCTAGTACTCAATTTGTTACTCAAATGCATCAACATTTATCTTTATTCATATTTTGAGTAACTATTTCTGTATATTCATATTTTTGCCTTGAATGTTCATATTCTTCAAGATCCTATTCTAAGAGGCAAGATGATCTCCTGGTCATTATGCATATATACCCTTATTGTGCTAAGCATGTCTTGCTAATACGTTAACATTATGACCATTACTCTCAGGAAAATTCTTCTACATCCTCTTCTCTGAAATTGAAGTATTTTGATACTTTTTGATATATTGACTTCCATCATATTTAGTGTGTGCATTGTTTTCAAACATGCTTCAAAAATGAATCTTTCATTCATGGAAATTTTGAATTCGTAATGCATTATCACAGTTTGAAAGAACATTCAAGATTTGAAAATTTTATCTCACCCATGGATTACACGAGATTCAAATCAATGACATTTTTTTTCTTCTTAAAGTGTATTTCCAAATTGTCATTGAGAAATAACTTTCTTGGAATCATTTAGCTGTTACTTTATTTGATTCATTGGATTGAACTTATTTGATTGAGATGCTGTGTTTTATATCAGAAGTTTAGCTGAGTAATACTCAAGTAATACAAAGCTATACTCGAGTACTCGCAAGGCCAAAACTTAATGGATTTTGTGAAATAGCTCATACCCGAGTATTCACAAGAAATACTCGAGTAATATCAAACTGAAGTAACTTCTGTTGATGAATCTTCACAATAATACTCGAGTAGATAAGATCAATACTCGAGTATTGATCATTGTCATCTGAGAAAACCAATTCTGAATCATCAGACTGATATACAAAGATCAATATTCATTTCCAAGAAATTCAAGTGTTCATAATACACACTTATTTCAGTATTTATTTTGCTTGATTAATGTGTTTGGTAAGTGTTTCAGAAGAATGTATCTGATTAAGTAACCTCGAGAAAGACACTGATGTAGAGAATCTGAAACAATTGTAATTGAGTAACACTCTACAAGCTGTGACAAGAAAATGCATCAATGAACAACAAAGGAATATGGCTCAAGTAATTACAATATTACTTGAGTGAGGTATTGTATTTTGAAATAATATGCATATCTCATAATCATGTTAGGCTAAATTGATTTTATTCATTTGATCCTATCTCATGAAATTTAGCCTGAGCACATCCTTGTTTTAGAAATGATTCTTATGCTTTAAACATTTGGTATTTGGTATCATTAAAAGGAACTTCATCTTTTAATCATGCATTCATTAAAGGGGAGTTTCACATTCACATGTGTTTTATACTTAAATAGCTCATCTCTTTTGTTTGGAAAAAAAAAATCCTTTTATACTCATTTGCATCCACTATGTTTTATTAGTTTTGATGATGAGTTAATATCATATTTTCCTTTCATTATCTAAACTTGAAAATATAATATAGGAAGGAATATTTTGATATCTGATTGCACTAATAATTCTCTATTACAAGAAAGTTTTACAATTATGACAGGAGAATTCATCTGTGCAAGATGAACTATGTTCCATAAAGAAAGAAGAGACTCTACCACTGCTTCATCTTAGGCTACGGCAACTCAACCAAATTGCATACAGCAAGCAAATGGATTTCATCAATCATTCATCAATTTGCAAAACCAACATGAGCATTTCTAATCTCTATCTTTTTATATTCAGTAGAATTTTTGCACATGTTTGGTATCTATATGCTTTAAATATGAAAGATTTCTTGATTCATTTTCAATTGGGGAGAGAAAAACAATTTCTTGATTCATTTCAACTTGTTTTCATATTTGCATCTTCAAGAATCTCTTCCTTACTTCAACTTTTTGCTAATGACAAATAAGGAGGAGAAAATAGCAAGAAAAATATGTTTCATCTAATGTATTTTCATATTCATCCATATTTTTCTTAAGGTATTTGCCATCATCAAAAAGGGGGAGAATGTTGGTTATGATTAGTTTTGATGATGTCTTATATAGATGCCATTATCTAGAGCAAAAGCTTGACTACTACATTTATCTTCTACTTTGATTAATTCAAATATATTAATGTAGATATGAATTTTATACAATGAAGATTTGATCAAGGAAGATAAATTGGAGGAGTTGAATTAAGTCGCAGTTGGATTCCTGAAGCAATACTTGAGTATATCAACTTAATACTCAAGTATGGTAATGAATTGGTGAAGCTCAAATAGGCTACAAATGCATTCATGAAGCAATTCTCGAGTACCAAGCATCAATACTCGAGTATGATACTTAAACAGCTTCAATTCAGGCCAAAATCCCATCAATACTCGAGTATGTCACTTAAATACTCGAGTATTGGACTAATACTTGGGTAGAAAACTTCATATACCCGAGTATCGGCATGTTGTCCAGCCGCTCCGCTCAACGCCGTTTCGCGACCTACGGTAATTCGATGACATCTCCCAAACCGGGAATTGGATTAACATGAAACCAGTAGCATATGAACCTAGACATCCAACACGTATTTTTGGAAACATTTCAAGTCCAAAGGAGTCCATATGAGAGAGGTATGATTTTTCTAAGTTGGAACAGAAATCACCGTCACAGTCCAGACCAACCTTCGGTAATTTGAGTGTATCTCACAAACGACAAATCCGATTGAGCTGAAATCGGTGCCATTGGAAACTAGACTCAAATACCTTTCCTAAAACATCAAGAACACAGAAAAAATTTATCAATTGAAGGAGTTATGATGTTTTCAAGGTGACAGTCTGTTCTGGATGCTGCAGAAACGCTGGATAAGAATAACCTCCATTCATATGATGTTAATAGACAAAATACAACTAGTTTGGAGCTGATTCTTATTGAACTAGAAAGAAGACTTAAAGAGCTTTCTCAGATGAGGTGGTTTGTCAAATTTGATTCTATATCGAAGACGTTATGCTCACTGGAACTTTGCTCTTGTCTTGCGCAAAGTAATTGCGTCCGATAAAGAAAGATGACATTCGAAGATGAATACTCGAGTAGAAGGTGAGACATACTCGATTAATGGAGAGACAGAACCATCGCTGAAGTTTCTTATCAAGCATACTCGAGTATCCTAAAATACATACTCGGGTAATGTTGAAGGAGCCACTGAATGAAGCAGAATTACTCATGTGATTCTCGAGTATATCTCAAGTAATACTCGAGTAGTAGCAAGGCAGAAACAATGCTGAGTCAATCAAGATAACAATACTCGAGTATCTTCAAATCAATACTCGAGTAATATGGAGCCTGAAGCAAACGTCCACATATCAGAAGTCTATCATACCCGAGTAGATAAGTGTAATACTCGAGTATGTTCATTCTTGATTCAAATTCCCTGAACTCTTTCAGCAGTATACTTGAGTATATGAAATGGGCTACTCAAGTATTGTCGAGAAGAGCATCGTCAAGTATTTCTCGCAATGAATACTCAAGTATTGGATATACGATACTCAAGTATTGAGTTTGGCTACCCAGCATCTGTGAAGAAGTTCTGCAGGAATACTCAAGAATTCAGAAAGTATTCACGAAAGTATTCAGCAAATATTTCGAAAGTATTCAGGAAGTATTGAGGAAATATTCAGCAAGTATTCAGGAAGTATTCAGGAAGTACTCATGATTGAATACTCAAGTATGATCATTCTCTCAGTGAATCCAATGAAGAACCATATGATACTTGAGCACATCGAAGAGCATACTCAAGTATGAGAATTTGGCTACTCAAGTAATATCAAGGATTGAGGTTTTGTCAAGTACTTCTGCAAGGGATACTCAACTACAGAGATTGGAATACTCAAGTATGGTCAACTGCAATATCTCTGGTTTATCTGAACTGCTGGATACTCGAGTATTGGAGATTAGCTACTCGAGTATTGACAAGACTGATACATCGACAAAATGGTTATGCACAAGCTACTCGAGTATATGAAAATGAATACTCGAGTATTGGTATATCAGTAGACTCGACACATCTGCAACTTGATTCTAATAATTTAATCATTCAATTATATCTTCTTCCAAATCATTCAATATTACCTATGAAATTACTAATCATGATCGTTGAGTGATTTACATAGGTGTAGGCAATGTTTGAACTCGACAAGTGAAGTGCATTGAAAGCATCGTAAGACAAAGCCGACAAGATATAGATGACCCATAACTGGAAAAGCTTCAAATCATTATTTAAGTCGTTGCCCATCCGAGACCACATGAAAAGAATTGAAACTAAGCAAACATTCGATAGTGGGCAAGCAGAAACTGCAGACGACTATACATTCAACTATGGCCATGTGCGGATACTTCGAAACATTCCCAACGGGCAAATACAAACTCTTCAACAGACAAGTTCAAATCCTCCCAATGGTCGAATGCTCACAACGGTAACTTCAACAGACAAATCCTTCAACGGTCCTCAAAGCTTCAACCAGTATAAATACTCGAAGGTTTGAATTCTTCAATGGCAGAACAGACATATACACAGAAAAGCATTCAAAGCGATCAATCTATATTTTGTATATATCTTAGGATATTATTGAGCTTCAGTGATTATCTTTATCTACTCGTGAGAAGTTTCAAAACACTTATTTGATTATTGTGTTGTAAAATCTTAAGGTTGTGGAACCTTAAGTGTGGGTGTACAATTACAATTTGTAAGGGGGAGTGAGTCCAAGAGTGAGAGGATCATCCTTCGTTTACAGAGTGTGTAATTGTATTTGTAGTTATTTGGTTACAACTTGTAAATAGGAGTAAGTCCTAGTGAGAGGATTACTCGAGAGTTACAGACTGTGTAATCAAGGTTTGAGATAGTGAAATCCCAGAGTGTTTCTGGGGACTGGACGTAGGTCAAGAGTTGGACCGAACCAGTATAATCTCTTGTGTTCATTGCTTCTCTCTCTATCTCTGTTTTTAAGTGTTCTTGAGCAATTAGCGAAAGAATTTCATAATCATATATTCACCCCCTCTAGGTGATATTCCACCTTCAAGGGGTACAAAGAGAAAAGATAAAGAACCCAGGCACACATCAGAGGTGTGAGAATACTTCATCAAATTGCCAATAGAACAAACTAATGGGGAACACTTTGTAGCTTGTAAGCATTGTCATGCCAAATATAAAGCTTATCCAAATCGCCATGGAACAAACTCTATGTTAAGGCATATCCGAAAGTGTCCGAAGGACCCAAACAAGGCTACTAAAGATAAAAGGCAAGCTATGTTGAATCTTTTATCTGGTGGGACGAGTGGACAAGGAAAATCTTTAGTCTCACATAAATATGATGAGAAGTAATGCATAAGAGTTTTAGCAGAATTTCTTGTATGTGCCGAGAAGCCATTTAGAATTGTGGAGAAACCTGTCTTCAAGAAATTGTTAAACGTGTTTGAACCTCACTTTCTAATCCTTTCAAGAAGAACAATTGGAAGCGATGTGTGGCAGTTATATGTTGGAGAAGTTAAGGTATTGAAGAAATTCTTGAAGCAAAGTGCTAAACGTGTTTGTCTCACCACAGACTGCTGGACATCGAGCCAAAATTTCAACTACATGTGTTTAACAGCACATTTTATAGATGATGAATGGAATCTACACAAGCGAATTCTGAATTTTGTTATGATTGAAAATCATAGAGGTGATACTATAGGGAAGGCCATTGAGCAATGCTTGTTGGATTGGGGGATTGAGAAGGTCTTCACCCTCACCGTGGACAATGCCTTAGCCAATGACTCAGCTTTGGGATATCTTAAGAGGCGGGCTTAGTTTGTCAAGGTGATTATCTACAGTTAAGGTGTTGCAAACATGTCCTTAATCTGGTTGTCAATGAAGGCATTAGAGAAATGAAAGATAGTTTTGAAGCAATCCGAAACACTGTTAGATATGTTCGTTCTTCTCCTTCACGGTTTTTGAAATTCAAAACTTGGGCAGAATCTGAGAAAATAGATACAAAAAGCCTTGTTTGCCTTGATGTAGGCACTCGATGGAATTCAACATACCTGATGTTAGAAGATGCCAAGAAGTTTCAAAAAGTATTTGACCGTATACGTGATGCTGATTATATCTCATTCTTTAGCTCGAGCTCTAGGCGTGAGCGTGATGGCTCTAGTAGTTCTAGCCGTGATTCTTTCTACGGTCCAATTACTAATGATTGGGATAATGGTCGAGTCTTCATCAAATTCTTGAAGGTATTTTATGACATTACATTGAAATTTTCAAGTTCCCTTTTTGTAACATCAAATGAATGTTTCCACCAGATTGCTCGTATTCAGAAAATGTTGCGAAAGAATATAGTGAATAATGCTAATAACTTCTTGGGAGAGATAAGAAATAGCATGCAAGTGAAATTTGACAAGTATTGGGGTCAAGCAACTAATATGAATCCGTTGCTATTTGTGGCTATAATTTTATATCTTCGATATAAACTAGCCTATGTGAATCATACGTTTGATGTTCTTTACATTGACCCTGAAGTTTGCTCACTTATGAAAGAAAGGGTCAAAGATTGCTTGTTTCGGTTGTTTGATGAGTACTCTATTGGGGTTTCCATTGAATCAAGGATTGTCTCCATAAGTACAGCAGGTGTAACTTTATTACCTTCTTTTGATGATGATGATGAAGAGGATCCGGGTCATATGTGGTTAGAATCTATGAAAATTAAAACCTCGACAGATCCTCAAACTGAGTTAGATAGGTATATTGCAACTAATTTAAGAGATGAAATCCCTTCTCAGTCTGACTTTGACATATTGTCTTGGTGGTGTAATACCCGGACATTTCTTTGTCTGGAAATCATATTGAGATAAATAAATTACTATTTCTTAGAGGTAAATATGTAGTCTCAAATAATAAGTTATAATTATCTTATTTTCTAAGGTAATTTATTGGAAATTTGAAAAGATAAAGAGCTAAAAATCCCTAAAAAGAGTATTTTTAGGCATAAAATGGACGAAAATATTATGATAAATACCAAGAGGCAAGAAAATATTTGTTAAAAATTAGAAAGTATGTTGTCTCTAATTTTAGGAATTTTTGGAACTATTTTCTTGGAAAATAATAAGGCAAAAATTAAATATAATTTTGGGAGCATAAATTGCCCCATGAATTTTAATATTTTGCATGGGATATAAAATACCAATGTCGAAGTAAAATAGTTGTGAGATAATAATTAATCCTAATTAAGAAAATTGCCAACAATTAGTAAATGGCTAATTAAGGAATTAATGACTAATTATCTTTGATTAAGGAAATTATAAAATAAAATTAGTTAAATAAATAAATAAAATAAGGTGGGGACGTTTTTTTGTCCAAGAAGAAAAAAAAAAAGAAGGAAAAAAAGAAAATATATAATAATAATTTAATGATAATAAAGTAAATTGAATAAAGTAAATGCAAAGTAAAAACTGAAAATCTTTACAAATTGGAATAGTTGTGAAGATGTGAAAATCCCGGAGAAATTATAAGGACTTATCCGGAACCCACACAATTTAACCTCTAAAAAATACGACCGGTGAAGGTTATTTTTGTAAACACTCGAAGAATAAGTTTAGTACAACCAGGGGGAGTCTAATTAGACCATAAATCCCGGTGTTTTACTACCATCCAAAAAGTATACTCAAAATTTAAAAGTGTTAGTGATTGGTCTAGTAACCATAAATGAATTTCGTTAAAGTAAAGAAATCAGATAAAAGATATTTTGTGAATGGGCAGATAAGAAAAGTGTGAACCAATAGAAAATAAATCATAACTTGAAATCCGTGAATTAAGTAGGAAACAACTGAACGTATTGTGGATCAGTGAATTTTTGTCCAGAAGATGGCTTTAGCAAAAGTGATTTCTGTAACCGAAGGCGTCTGTCCTAAAATCTTCATCAGACTATGGAATACCCATAACGGGATCAAAAATTTAGTTAACCCAAGTATTTAGAAAGAGGAAGAGTAGACCTTCAGCGTTGTGCTGCTGTATTTTTGAGTTTCCCCAAGATTACGCGATTAGGGCACCGATCAGGGAGCTTTATCGGTACCAACTCATAAAGTAAGAAGATGACACCATGGATGATGTCATCTTTTGTCAAAAAAGAGGAGGGGAGGTCGGCTAGCATGGATGGAAGGCCAAGATGTGGTTTTCCAACTTGACCTAGATCCGACGGCCCGTATTTGATCGATCAAGTTCGACTTATTTACCGAATTGTCATACCCTTTTTCTATAAATAGGCTCCTCCCATTCCTTCATTCTTCACCAATTCTAAGAGATTTCTAGAGAGAAGTTAGAAGCGCAGTGCTGGGTAAGTTCTTCGGTCCCTAGTCTTAAGCTTCGGTAATTCTTTCATTAGATATAGTAGAAAAGCTAGATTTATCTTTAAATTTCCTAGATAGTCTAGATATCATGTTTTGGGGTAAATATGGTATTTATTTCAAAAATATATTGGGAAAAGAGATATGTCAAAATTTTGGAGAGATCAGGTCAAAGTAGCGAAGCTCTGGTGAAATTTTGCCGATTAGGCCAACTAGGGGCAAAATGGTAATTTGTACCTAAAATGCTTGTTATACTGCTAAATGTTGTTAAATATTATCCTTATAGGATATTTGTTATAATCGAACCGTTGTCGAGCCGCTGTTGTACCGCTGTCTTACCGTTGTTTCACCCGCTGTCAAAAAGTACTGTTATACCACCGACGAAGGTACGTTCGCGTACCGTAACACTAGCTCTAATGCTTATTGTATGAATATATATGTTTGTTGTGTTTTAATTATTGTGGTAGCATACGTGGTTATGTTACATACGCGGTTATGTCACATACGTGGTTATGTCACATATGAGGTTATTATTGCTGTAGCATACGTGGATATGTTACATACGTGGTTATTATCTTACATACGTGGTTATGCATTTCTAATCATTCATCTGTTGTGGACTGTTGTTTTGATTGCTGTTGTCGTGTATATATTGTCATATTTAAGCATGAGGTTAACCGTTACCTGAGGTTCAATGTGCATTGAACCTCAGCTCTTAACATAGCGTCAGGTTCAGGAGAACCGAGGACCGAGGAGAAAGGCAAGCAGGCCGCACAGAGACTCAGCTGAAGAATATCCCTTGTCGCTACGGCATGAGTATTGCCGAAGAGACACTTCTATTGTTATTTATCTTGAAAACTCTCGGTCACTGTACCGTTTCTGTAATTAGCCAGACTTACGGCATTTTGAAATATATGTACCAGTTACTCAATCGCTCCGATGCTCTACTCTGATGAAAAGAAAAAAATTATACTGCTTTTGAAAATGGGATGTTACAGGTGGAAAGCTAATTCTGAAAAATATAAAATTCTCTCCTACATGGCACGAGATGTATTGGCTATACTGGTTTCTACAGTAGCTTCTGAGTCTGTATTTAGCACAGGAGGACATGTGGTTGATCATTATAGGAGCTCTTTATCTCCTAAAATGACATAAGCACTCATTTGTAGCCAAAATTGGCTACAAGCTGGGCAATCTATCTCTGAAATTGTTGACAAGCTTCGCGAGTTTGATAATTTTGATGAGATAGAAAATGTCATTCAACTTGCAAGTAAAGTCTTATTTTAATGCTCAAGAATTTGTACACACACATTACTTCATAATTTTTTTAATGTAATTGTTCTTTCAATGTTTTTCCTAGATGCTACACTTAGAGGGGAGGATGTAACGGCAAGTGGTGATTGAAGGTGAATTTTGCAAGTATGAGTTATAGGTAAGTTGCAACCTTTAAAATTTACAAGTAAATTTCTTCCTTTCTTCTTTACTTTGTGATATATTAATTATAGTTGCTTTTTATTTTTTTTTCCAAACGCTTCAGCTGGGCAATCAACTTTTGGGACATTGATGCAAACCACTTGGACTTCATTTTGTTTCCTTATTTATAATAAATTATGGATATTGTTAAATTATTAAAGTATGGATATTTTATTAAGACATATGATAGTGTTTTAAGTTTCAAGACTCAAGTTGAATCTGATTTTACTTATGGCATCATTTATGTTTTGGTGATAGCATTAAGTCTGGTTTTACTTATTTGGTTGATGGATCAGAGTACAGAGTACAGTTCTGTCAATTTGTTTGGTTGATGGATTAGACTTCAAAATACATTTCATAGATAAATTGGAACTGAAATTCTTGAATTAACTGTATTTTTCATTTGAATTCTTGACTTATTTTTCAATTCTGCAATTTTTTGATTTTCTAAGCCTTCGTGCACGATCTCTAGAGCAGGGCATTACTACTTGGGTAGAGGAGGCCTACTCTGCCCAGCCCGAAAATGGTTAGGGTTTTTACCGGGCAGGGCTGGGCATCGGGCTACAAAATGCAGCCCATTCATTCTTCAGGCTGGGCATTGGGCAGGGGTCTCACCTTGCCCAGCCCTGCCCATGCCCACCCCTAAGTCTGATGTATTGCCCCATTGCTCAGTTCCACATCTCTTTCCCTTTTTTTTTTTTCACTTTTTAGGAGTTACTATTACCAAAACACAAAAGATAAAATTGCCACTGTAAGATAGCAAAGCACAAGTACATCACCGGTAAAAAAAGAAAAGAAAAGAAGAACATATACATCAAAAGAGTCATTCAAAAACATAAAGTAATCTCTCTCATTGTTCAGTACCCCTCTTTTCGCGAGTTAGGTTTCTCTCCTAATTCTTTTCTCATTATCCCTTATCTTCTCTAAATTATATCCGTCCAATCAATCACAATACTACTTTAACATCCCTTTCATCTTCCCAATCAATCACAATACTACTTTAGCATCCCTCTCATCATCTCTAAATTTTAATGACTAGCTTTGAAGGTGCGTACAATCATGATGTTAGAAATATTTATTTGGATCAAGTTTTGTATAGTGAAGAAGAAGCCTATTGTATACAAATGCATATCATTTGGGTTTTCTCTAAGGAAAGGAAAACAAACATATTTTGCTGGAACTAAAGAGATTCGTACAAAAGAGTATGTGTGTTCAAAAGCAGGGTCAGAATATGACCAAGAAGGTAGCAGTAGTTCATTTACTAGAATGAATACAAGAACATATTGTCAAACAATTATTTGGTTTACTGTTGAATTAGATGGTATGAGGAAAATCAAAAGATTGATTTCTGAGCATAGTCATGAATTTGTAAGACAAGAGCACAAGCACCTTATGCGTTCTAGTAGAAATATTGTTACAACTAAGGGTGAGCTAATTAATTTTATGGTGACTGCTGGAATTAGAACTAAGGATGTATGAAGTTATTTAGGTGAAGAAACACATGGCTTTGATAAGATTGGATTTTCAAAGAAGGATTGTTATAATTATATCAACAGGCAAAAGTTGAAGCTGATAGAGGCTGGGGATTGACGAAGTTTAGTTAATCTCTTACAAAGTCATCAAGTTGAAGATCCAGTGTTTTACTATAGTGTTCAATTTGATGAAGAATCACATTTGAGAAATGTTTTTTTGGAGGGATGGGAGATCAACAATTGATAATGACTGTTTTGGGGATGTAGTGGTTTTTTTACACAAATGATCGTACAAATTAAATAAGTAAGATTTAATTTGCGGACCATTTGTTGGGATAAATCATCATTAGCAAAATGTAATGTTTGGTTGTGCTTTTTTGATAAATGAAACATCAGAGTTGTTTGAATGGTTGTTTAAGCCATTTCTAAAATCCATGGGAAATCGGTCACCACAAACTATGTATTGTTATTGATCAAGATGCTGCCATGACTAAAGTGATTGAAAAGGTATTCCCTTGTACACGGCATCGCTTGTGCTTGTGGCATATATCTGAGAAATCCCCATCTCATTTAGGTTCTCTGAACTCTACTCTAACAGTGAGTTTCAATCAATATTTCAAAAGTGCATGAAACTACTCCCTCTGGTTCTTATTATAAGGCACCAACTAGCAAGTTTTTTTAGTCATTTTTATAAGGCACTTGCTTGTTCCCGATGAGCATTAATTATTCTTTCCATATATGCCCCTAATAAATAAAGGTAATGGGTGAGAGTAATAATTAATATAATATTAAAGTTTAGGGTAATTAGTAGGGGTAATATTTGAAGTTACTTCAATTGTAGGACAACTTTATTGACTTTAACTATTTTTATTGGTTTGTGAAAATTATTAGTTGGTGCCTTATAATAAGGATCAGAGGGAGTATAAGATGTAACATCCCATTTGAAAACGGCGGAATTTTTTTTTTTTAAAACGTTTCCAAATATTTCAAGCAGAGTAGTCGAGTAGAGCATTGGAGCGAGTGAGTAATCGATTCATAACAAACATCAACCATAGTGTAACATTGTAATGATTACAGAATCCTAGAGTTTGAAATTGGATATGAAAGCGGTAAAGATAGATAAGTCTCGGCTGCACGTCTCGATGCTTGCCTCGATCTTCGATCCGTATTCCTCCGGATCGATGCTATAGGCGAGATTCAATTCACCGCATTGAATCTCGTGTAACTGTTAATCTCAAACCCAAACAATACAAAGATACGAGATAACATATATTCTAGACAATACAACAAAGATATCACTACATAAGCATACAACAGATGCATGATCATTATGCCGACAAAACATAAGCATTACGCAAAGTATGTAAAGCCCCACAATGTAAAAAAACAATAACAGCTTGCACTATTCACGGTAAAGGCCACGATACCACTCGTGTTCTCGCGCTAGAAAAACATACGGCGTTATCATGACTATAACCCGTGTAAAGCGTCTCGTATATCGGTCTACGAACATATCTATCACACATATATGCATTTAAGCAAGTACAAGATTAGTGTTACAAGACGCGTCCGTACCTTCGTTGACGACGTTAGGTACTTCGCGGAAAAACGTACTTTTTACGGAAAAACGTGAAATGTTCACCGCCGCACGTCGGGCGGCGTAACGGCAGCAAATCAAAGTTTCGATGCCCTATCGAGTAATATCACTTTCATTAGTGATTTGACATCATAATCGGCATTTTAGGTAAATATTACCATTTTGCCCTTCTACCCCTAATTTGGCGGAATTTCGCGTAACTTCGTTACTTTGATCAGTATTCCATTTCAAAATTATCCCCACTATGTTTTTACCTCGTCGGGCATCTTTCAATGCAATGAGGCATAAAAACAAACATAGGAACAAATTCTCGAAACTTCCTAGATCAAAACAACAAGTTCTACTATAACTACCGAAAGAACTACTAAAACTAAAAACTAAGGATGAAGAACTTACTCGGAGCTAAGGCAAAACTTTTGCAGAGCTTCTCACTCTAAGTTTCGGCCAAGGTAGAGAGAAGAAAAGGTGTGAAGAATGAAGAAGGGAAGGGTGCTATTTATAGAAAAAGGGAGGACAAGGTGGGTATTAACAAAAGTCTTCGAAAATGATTCGGCCGTTGGATCTAGGGTTTTGTAAGATGCAATCTTGACCATTCAAGGTCTTGGCCGACCTCTTGGTCCCCCAAAAGTCAAAGATTGATTTTTCATCTTGCTTTATGGCCTCCGGTCCGATAAAGCTACCCGACGGTGCGTTTCACGCGATTTATTTGAAACTCAAAAATCTGGGCATGTAACTTTGAAGATCTTTTCATCCTCTTTCATATTATCTATTTGGATCCTCTTTTGATCATATCCAGGTATTCTCCGGTGCGTCGGAAGATATTCGGACAAAACGCGTCCTTACGGAAATCGCCCCGATAGAACCAACGGGCAATAATTCGCAATCGTAAAACGTCCGTGGTTGCCTAACTTAATCCCGTGTTTGAAAACACGCAATTGTTTCTATAGGTTCTCACTTTGCCTATCCGCTCTACTCTATCGATCGGCTTTCCGTCTTATTAGGAATTAGGGTTTTCGGTTGCGGAATCGACGTGCCTGGTAAATTCTTTCTTCGGGTAAAAATTCACTTGTTCTTAATTTGATCAGTCTGAAAAGACTTTTACCTCTGGTTTTTGTAGAATTTATTTCTAACTTTTCCCCTCCGCCTATATAAGCGACTCACCGCATTATATTATTATTTTATTCTAATTACCATTTTAATTATTTAAACAATTCTTTTTAATTAAAAATACTAAGAATTTCGCCCCCTCTTTTAAAAATTCAGATTTATTTATTTTTCTATAATTTTTTCCATTTTTTAAAAATATAATATTTTTTACCAAAAATTCCCGTTTTACCCCCGCCTTCGTTAGGGCTTAATCGGCCTAATTTCTTCGTTTAGTGATCTTTTCGGGATCGGGTTTCTTCATATATTTATCTTTACTAATTTACAGTATATTGTTATCTTTCAAACTTCTATATCGATATTGTCATTTTATATCCTATGTAAAATATTAAAAATGTTTACCCCATCAAAGTTACTTTATGGTTCCGAAATGCTTTTTAAACTTTTCTTCATGTTATTTCCTCGAAATAATTTATTAAATTCTCATAATTAGGGATAACACTTCCATATTTTTCTCATAATTTTTCATGATCTTTCAGTATTTATCATAATATTTTTTAGATTGTTTTTATCACCATTATATCATTTTTAGTCATTCGTTCATCGATTTTCCGTAACTTTTTCAACAATTTACTCTATAATTATAACAATTTTCTATAATAGTTTTATCTCATGAATTTACTTCATTAAAATATTCATTAATTTTCCTTTATCTCGTAAATTCCATTTGCTAAAATCCGGGTATTACATTTCTCCCCTTAAACAAAATTTCGCCCTCAAAATTTAATCTATACTCACTAGACTACGGGCCATAAACTCGGGTACTTCTCCTTCATGTCACTCTCGGTTTCCCAAGTTGCCTCGTTTGATGACAAACCCTTCCGACCACCTTCACCGCTCCGGTATAGTTTTAGTCCTAAGCCGTTTCTCCTGGCGTTCGAGAATTTGCTCCGGCTCGACTACAAAGGTGTTATCATGCCGTACTTCAACATCATCGTACTTTATGACATGATCTCGATATGGTAGGTATTTCTTCAGTTGTGACACGTGAAAAACATCGTGGAGATTACTCGAGTTCGGGGTAACGCTAGTTGATACGCAAGAACGGTCCTCGCTCGGCTAACACTTCAATTGGTCCAACGTAACGTGGACTAAGCTTCTTTCTCTTCAGTGTTCTGCCGACACCGGTTACTGGAGATAATTTCAGAAACACATGGTCTCCGACTTCAAACTTCAACGGTCTTCTCCTCTTATCGCATAGCTCTTCCGTCTCATCGTGTGCGAAGGAGTCTCTTCTTGATCGAGCGACCGCTCGGAGGTCTCTTTTAGCATATCCGGTCCAAGCAATCGCATGACGATTCCGTCTAAAGATAAAGGCGATTGGCACTTTCGCCCATACAAAGCCTCGAACGGGGCCATTTGTATGCTTGAATGATAACTATTGTTATACGCGAATTCTGCTAGTGAGAGGTGTTCGTCCCAATTTCCTTTGAAATCCAGGGCACATGCTCGCAGCATATCCTCCAGTGTCTGTATCGTCTCTCTGATTGACCGTCGGTTTGAGGGTGATAAGCCGAACTGAACTTCAGCTTGGTACCCATTCCTTCATGTAGTGCTTGCAAAAGCGGGATTGGAATCGAGTATCCCGATCAGAGATAATACTCTTAGGGACTCCGTGCAGTCTCACGATCTCTTTGATATAGATTGTAGCCAATCGTTCTGGAGAGTAGTGGATACTAATGGGTATGAAATGTGCCGACTTGGTTAATCGGTCGACGATCACCCAAATGGTATCGTGATGCCTGATCTTAGGTAGACCTACCACAAGATCCAAGGTCATATTCTCCCATTTCCACTCCGGCAGTTCTAGTCCTTGCGAGAAGACCGGGGGGGTCGCGGTGCTCGATCTTTACTTTCTGGCAAGTTAGACACCCAGCTACGTACTGAGTTACGTCTCTTTTCATTCCAGGCCACCAAACTTCAGCCTTCAAGTTCTGGTACATCTTGACCATTCCTGGATGCAGAGTGTACTTACTCTTATGAGCCTCATCCAAGATCTTCCGCCGGTTCATCAACCGGTGGTATGTAAACGCCCTTGTGTCGACCAATCCACTAGATAAAGGTCGTGGTCTTGGGTTTCACCTTGAGAGATCTTCTCCCGCACGGAGATTGCCCAATCATCTTGTCTCCCGAGCTTCATCAACTTCATCTCTCGTGTCGTACTCCCTTGACTCACAAAAAGATTTGCAAGGTAGGCGTCACTTGGTGCGTTGAAATTCATGCAGATTTGGTTTGAAAGATTGGTCTCGAAATCTTCAAGTAATTTCGCTCTTGTATCATCATGTATGACACTTGCACCTTCTTCCCGCTAGAGCATCTCGCAACGACGTTTGCTTTCCCTGGGTGATACTTGATCTCCAGGTTGTAGTCTTTCAAAGCAATTCCATCCAACGACGTTGCCTCATATTCAGTTCCCTTTGATCAAAGAGATACTTTAGGCTCTTGTGGTCGCAGATAGTTCTACGGCCGTACCGATGATAATGCCTCCATATCTTCAAAGCGAACACGATGGCAAAGCAAGCTCCAAATCGTGTGTAGGATAGTTCGACTCGTGCGGCTTCACCGACGAGAGGCATAAGCCACCACTCGCCCAATTGCATTAGGACACAACCCAATCCTTGCCCACCGGCATCACCTTGTAGACAACATATGTCTCATCGGGATCCGGGATTATCAATACGGTGCCGTAGTCAACCTCTCCCTCGTCTCGAAAGCTCTCCTCACGCTCATCTCCCCATATGAAGGGTTGATTCTTCCTCGTAAGCTTTGTCAATGGTAGGGCAAAACGCGAGAAATCCCGTATAAATCTGCGGTAATATCCCGCGGAGACCTAGAAAACTACGTATCTCATCACGTTTCCGGCCTCTTCCAGGTCCGTAACCGCTTCCACCTTGCTCGGGTCAACAAAGAACTCCGCCGCTAGATATCACATGGCCCGAAATCTCACTTCCGGCAACCAAAATTCGCATTTGCTCAACTTTGCGTAGAGTCGCTTCTCTTAGTATGCTCAACACTAGGCGTAGATGTTCTTCATGCTCTTTTTCGCTTTTGGAATACGAGTATATCGTCAATGAACACCACCACAAACTGGTCTAGGTGTTGTCGGAAGATACGGTTCATGTAATCCATGAATACCGCAGTGCATTTGTTAATCCGAAGGGCATCACAAGGAATTCATAATGCCCATATCGGTTCGAAAGCCGTTTTGGAAATATCATCGTCTTTGACTCATAACTGATGATATCCCGAACGCAAATCAATCTTTGAAAAGACAGTGGAACCAGATAACTGATCCAAAAGATCATCAATCCGGGGAAGTGGATATTTGTTTTTGACAGTCACTTTATTTAGTTCACGATAATCGATGCGCAGTCGAAAACTTCCATCTTTCTTTTTCACAAACAAGATCGGGCTCCCAGGGTGATACATCGGGTCGAATGAACCCCTTCTTCGAAGTTCTTCCAGTTTGTTTCTTCAACTCTTGCATTTCATTTGGAGCCATACGATACGGCGCCTTTGATATTGATCTGTGCCAGGCATCAATTCAATATTGAACTCCACCTCTCGGATAGGAGGTAACTCGGTGAGATCCTCCGGAAATACATCGGGAAAATCATTCACCACGGGGATATCCTGGAGTGAAAGTTCGCTTCGCTTTAACCGAAAAAGAATACCATGTAGGCATGGCATCCCCGTTTCACGCATCGATCAACTTCCGTAGCGGAGAAAGCTCAGCTCACATCAACCTTGTCTCCGGAAATGATATCTTCTTCTTGCCACAATCGATCATTGCACCGTTGGTCGTTAGCCAATTCGACCGAAAATGACGTCGATGCCGTGAAGAGGTAGACGGATGAGATCTATCTTTGAAACTCGCCCATCCACGTTAGCGGTACAGTTCATACACGCGTCAGAAGCTAAAGACTTTACACCCAGTGGTGTAGACACTACCAGATCAAAAGGTAAACTACAAGCATGCATTCCTAAACGACTTGCACAATCATATGATATAAACGAATGACGGCACCGAATCATACAATGCTTGCAATTTATTCCCATTAAGATAGATGGTACCTTGGACCATTTTCGGAGACCGTACAGCCTCGGTGTTTGTCAACGCAAAGATCCGGCCGCGCTCGAGGTCTTGCCTCTGCGGCCTTCTCGGGGCAATCCCGCTAATGTGTCCAGGCTTCACGGCACCGAAACAGACTTGTTTCCCATCACGCTTGGCTCCCTGGATGGTACTTCTTGCATTTTGGACACGTCTGGGATCCCTACTGTTTGGGGTAATTCAATTGTCCAGTTTGGTAGGGTCTCTTGTTTCCGCCTCGGTTATCGCTCCAAGGCGCCTTCCTCTTTCGTGAGGAGCCTCATGTTAAACCCATGCGGGGGTTGCATTGTTTCCTTCTTGGCCCCGAAATTTGCGTAGTTCTTTCAAATTGCGCGGTCAATCTGCAGATTCCACGGCTTGGGCCATTCTTTAAGCTGTTGCGATACTAGCCTCGCCCTTATGTCATATTTCAGTCCCAGGTCACTAGTCGATTCGCCTTCCGGCTCTCATTTTTGTGGTCGTTCGGATATGATGAATAACGAGACAAAGTTGGTGAAACGCGCGAAGTAATCGTCGAACGATTCTTCATTTCCCTCGCTTTGGATGTGAAGAAATTCTTCTTCCTTAATCACCGTCATCTGGTGGGGAGGAAAATACTGTTCGTTGAACCTGTTCCGGGAATGCCTCCCAAGTAACGGGGCCTTGAAGGGTTGTGGAAACACTCTTCCACCACCCGCGGGCATCGCCCTCTAGCTTGTAGATTGCCACCGAGCCTTCCGGTTTCCGGCACTCAATGACTTCGAATATCTTCTCCGGACTCGGGAAGTCAATCCTCACCAATTCACTTTTTCCCTAAAACCGGGTGGTTTAAGCTTGCGTAACCGGTTGACCCGCCTTTCCGTGGTTCTTTCTCTTCTTCCATGTCGTGGAGGTGATCGGGATCGATCAGATTCATTTTCTTCATCGTTAGGTTCATCATTGTCACTTTCCTCATCACATTCTTCCTCTCGTTGTCGTGCTTCCAACTGTCTTTGGGCTTCTTCATCCTGTTGATGTTGCCTTGCCATGAGTGCATCTATGAGAGCTCTTCGCTAATTTAGACTCGTACTAAACTACACTTCGGACTATACGCTCCGTAACTTTACTCTATCCATCCCGCTCCTCTTGGTGATCGAGAATTCGCTCGGGATTGACCGTAAAGATCTTGTCATGTCGTACTTTGATATATAGTGTTTTCCGTGGCACCCATATACCGCATCAACACTAGATATCAAAATGTCTCCATGGCGCCCATACACCATGGTAACACAAGATACCTTAAATGTTTCCATGGCGCCCATACACCATGACAACACAAGATACCTCCTACTTAATGACACAGTCGCGGTCCGGTTGTAGTAACCAAGAGATATGCATCGGAAATTAAAATTTTCGCGGCAAGTAAGATAACTATTTATCAAACCATAGGGGAAAACGTTAGATTTAGGAAGACAATGATTAGTCTATCGTAGACTTTATCACACTGATACTACAAACGAACGGACACTCGTACTATTTCCCCTCGTTCAGGATTTCGTTGATTCGGTCTACTTAGAAATGGGTACGGAATTTCGTATCGGGAGTTCCTCTACATGAGTCAAATACTACATGTATCTATCCTTGTTGGTCTCGGAGTTTCATCCGGCGTGGCCTAGCTCCACATATAAGCTGCGCTAGGACGAATAGTCGTCCAAGCATAAACCGACGATTATCGATTATCGAAACCGATATCAAATATGAATATGGACGATGGATTTTCGATTTCGGGTTAGAATGATGCACCGACGTAGGGTGGTACACCGGTTCGAATGGTATACCAGTCGCATCGGGTACACCGACTCGGGCTATATCGTACTCATTTTCAAAACATGCTCTTTAAAAGGCGTAGAGCCTAACTCCGTTAGTCGAACGAAAGATGAAAGTGAAGGAAATCACCAACGTTTCCAAAGGGGGTGAATTGGGGATTTTAAAAATTCTTTCATTGTAATGATCACCCACACAAGCGGTAAAGATGCTTAACCAAGGTAAATGGAGTTATTCAAGAGGAAGAGCTTGACAAGAAGATTTATACGGTTCGGTCTTAACTCTTGACCTACGTCCAAATTCCCGCACTCTCCGGGTTTTTCTACTATCACTCAAATCGATACACACTCGTACTCGAAAGTTATCCTCTCTCTAGGATACACTCCCCCTTACAAGTTGTAATCTCGATAACCCAACCTCAAAGTTCCACAACTTTGAGATTCTTACAAAGAATGATTTACGTAAATAAACTCTCTCAAAGAGTGAATGAATATAAGCACGAAGCACAATGTATCAAAGATACAAATGAGAAATATAAGCAAGAAAAGACCGAGATCTTTGTATGCGTTTTCGTGTATGTCTTGTCTACTTTCGACTTCAAATCCTCATGTATTTATACGGGTTTGAAGCTTGTGAACGTTGTAGATCCGTTGTGACTTGATCTGATTCGAAAATATAGCTGTTGTGAGTGTGTCTCCATGAATCTAGTTGTTGTAGACAAATCTGTTTGAATATGGTTGTTGCAGATTTGAATATTTGAAATTTGGCTCCTCATGAATGTGTTCCCATGTGTTATGTTTAGTGGAGGCAGTTGTATAATGTTGTCCACTGTTTGGAGGCTAGCTTTCTTTCTTGGAGAATGGTTGTGTTGCTATCCGTGTTGTAACCCATTGCTTTTGGAGAATAATATAATATTGCAAGTTGTCAAGTTGTTTGTCTTAAAGTCTTCTTTAAAACAAACCTAGATCTTCCGTAATCTCATAAGCAAACCGGTTAAATCTGGTTAGGAAATATTGATATGAATCATATAAAACATATACAACCCATTCGTTAATCAAGCTAAAGCATAAATCAAATCGAACAAAATACACCCGGAGATGCGTTCATCTGTTTCGAAGTTCCAAGCTCGAGTTTACTATACCAAGCTCGAGTTTGGTCTTCATTTAAAACTTGAGTTTTGCCTCCGGAAGTCTCAAGCTCGAGCTTGTAAATGAGTAAGCTCGAGTTTAGCATTTGTCGGGGAAATATGTTTGAATTCATTTTGAGAGCCAAAGTGGAAAACGCAAGCTTGAGCTTATTAGTGACTAAGCTCGAGTTTGGCACTATTCATGTCAAAAATAATTTTAGTTCACAAAATGCAAGCTTGAGCTTAGAGGAGTAAGCTTGAGTTTGCTAAGCTCAAAATATGACATTGCTCTCTCGTCTCGACTCCAAGCTTGAGCTTGCAAGGGCAAGCTCGAGTTTGGCAATGGTTTTAAAAACTTTGAAAGATTTTTGTCAGACGCAAGCTTGAGTTTACAACCTTAGACTTGAGTTTACTCTTTGAAGGAAAAGCTTGAAAACTTTCTGCCTGGTGCAAGCTCGAGCTTGGTATGCCAAGCTCGAGTTTACAACTTTTGTAAACTCACAAACTCTACAAGAAATGATAAGCTCAAGTTTAAAGGATTTCGCCAGAGGTAAGCTCGAGCTTGTAACTCCAAGCTCGAGTTTACATATTTGTAAACTTAGTGAGAATAGTCTCGGGAAGAGGCAAGCTTGAGCTTAAAACTAATAAGCTTGAGTTTGCAATTTGAGTAACTTGATAAAATCCTCAAACCTTCGTAAGCTCAAGCTTGTGTGCAAGCTCGAGCTTACTCGAATATGAGTAAACTTTTGAAAACCTTCAAGCTCAAGTTTATGGACCAAGCTCAAGTTTAGAAAATGCAAAATAGCTTGGTTTGCTTTTCGTAGGGGCAAGCTCGAGTTTGGAGACCCAAGCTCGAGTTTGAGCCGATGTAATGTTTTTCAATTGAAATCATCAAGCTTTACCAAGTCTATAACAACAAAACATTCTCTCATGTTTACAATTGTTATTAATCATCAAAACACATTGAGAACTAACATTCTCCCCTTTTTGATGATGACAACACTTGTAAACATTTGTTTCTTTTCAAAAACAGATTTGATCTTTGAGCATTGAGAAAGAGATTTTGGTAAAATATTTTCAAACTTGAGGTTTTGAAATTTCAATTTGATAAACTCAGTTTTAGCATAGAAAGAAAAGTAAACATTAATCTTTCATGTTAATCAACTATCGAGAATATTGAGCTTTTGAAAATTTCGATTGAACAAATATCGAAGTTTAAAAATCACTTGACAGATAATCATCTTGGACATTCGTAGATAATCTTAATTGCAATTAGAAATTAGCAAATTTGAAATCCAAAAGGCAATAAACCGCAGTAAATTAACCATTCATTAGAATTTAAACATACCGCAGAAGATAAAAGAGTTTCAAAAGCAAATATTCAAAATACAATTGAAATACAATGCAAAGATTGTTTCTCTTCTCCACTTTTCTCTTCTCCACTTTTCACTCTTGATTTTCTCCCCTTTGTCATCGCAAACAAGGGTGGAGCAACCGGGGTAGAAGGATTGTCCGGTTGAGAGGAGGCTCAGCCGATTGGTGAGAATGGTTTCTTCTTCAGTTCAATGGAGATGGCCGGTTCAAAGTGGTGGGGGGTGTGTTTAGAGGCTGTTTTGGGCAAAGTAGAACCGGGTTCACCTGAAGTAGATGCACCCAAACCGAACTTGAAGCAATGGCTATGGACCGATTTTTCGAATTTGGTCCATTTTGTCACTCGACTCATCATGGTTACCGAAGAGTGGAAATACTTGCCGAGTGATCTCCAAGCCGACCACTAAGGTCTTTAACTTCCTTTTTCGCCCGTCGACCTTCTTTCAGCCCTCTTCCCGGCCTATATTGAAACCTTCCCGAGTATCCACCGATTGTTATGACCCTTATTTACTTCGTAGACCAATTTTCCCATTTCTCGCTTCGATTCCTTCGATAAATCGAAATAGCTTTGTCAACTATCTCTTTGATCCTTGCATCCAAATCGAAGGCATAGTAGGCCGAGGAGGAGGAGGAGGAGCACTCGTGCTTCTTGCACTTTGGAGTGAGTGGCTCTTGATCCGGTTGGCCTTGATAGAGGTGGGGCCCTTGATTGACCGTAACCTTCATCCATATTGATTCTCATGAGGTTCAAAATGTGCCTTCCAAACACTTGTGGTTTTTCTAGTTTTTCTTTGGTAGGGATATAACAAATTTTCTCATGAAAAAGGATGATAGAGATAAGACTTGCAAAAGGAATTCGAGAAGTTTTTCGGAAGCAAAACGAAATTTTACCATTTCTTGAAAAATCCAAGTACCCAACATTATGAGGTACCTTGGCAATAATGGAAGCAAAGATAGGATAATCCTTCTTTGCGAAACGGGTGAAGCTACCTCCTTTTTCGTATGAGATTCCCGGTGTAGATGTACTGATAGCCCCGAAGGTGGGGTTCATTGATCCAGGTTCAAAATTGAGAATCTCTAACCCCTCCGGAATAGGCTCATTGGGTCTTAGCAGTTCATAGATTTGCCTATCAAGATAGTTCAATGAAGCTACGGTGTGGAGGATTGGAGATTTGCGTAATTGAATTTAGATAGGAAGGGGTAATGGTTATTTGTTTGTTTCTAATGGTTGTGGTAACCCTTTCCTCAACTAAATTTCCATCACTGTCTAGCAAGTTATCGTAGGACATGCCATGGTAGAATACCTTGACAAGAGCGGGGCTGTAAGAAACACTTATAGAAATCAGATTTTCAAATTGTTTCAGCCATGGAAAGAGATCCAAATTGCATTCTCTCCTAAGTGCAAAGCAAGGTCTACAGAGACGATGGGACGTAAAACTTTGGAACCAAATTTTTCTTTAAAGCTAATAGCATTGTCTCCTTCCAAACGAATAGGATCACTAGAGAATCCTTCAGGTATAGTAGAGTGATTGTAAATATCATATAGTGCAGGAGTTTCCTTGGATACCTGAGGAGTAGGATCCTCTTGTTGCTGAGACTCGAAGGGAACTTGTGTGCTTGCTTGACCAGTCCCGCAGGTTGCCTTCTTGCTTCGTTTGGACTTGTAGGTTGCGGTCACCTCCGGAATTTTGCTTTTCCCTTTGCCGGTTGCTTCTTCCGGATTTGGTCGTTTCTTGGGAGCCTCGGTTTGTCTCTAATTTCGATTCCTTTTGGTCTTGATGGAGGAGTCGAATGGGTTGTGTTACTCCGTGAATGTGGGTATCTATCCCAACATTAAATCTTTTAGGCAGCATTTTTGATCTACTAGGCGTTCGGTGGTTTTGAGTAGATTGAGAATCGAGACATTGACGGAAGCAGAAGAGTGTTCCGGGGGCCATTTTCGCGGGTTTTGACGAAGAAGATGAGAGAATTTTGAGAGGGAATAGGAGCAAGCTCGAGAGTTGAGTGAAGTGAAGAGGAACAGTCAGGTTTTACATATATAAAATGCGCGGCAAGCTCGAGTTTAGGAAGCTAAGCTCGAGTTTGCATAAACTTGCACTAACCTGGACTTCAAGAGTGTATGTGAAAGCTCTTGAAACTCCTCCGCAAGCTCGAGTTTACTCACTTATAAGCTCGAGTTTGGGTTTCTCCAAAATTTTATTTTCCGACTCCCTCGAGCTCGAGCTTACATCGCTAAGCTCGAGTTTGCCTCTCTTGACAAAGAAACTTCAAAGAACATGTGAGAGTTGTTTAACATTATAAATGCCCCGCATAAAACACATCTAAATACTCCGATGCTTAAGTTAGTAAATTGTAATCATAAAACACATAACTAACATTTAAGTAGGAGCTACTTACAACTCATGGGATTTACCATTCCCAATTCTCTTCTTATGAACACAAATTGTTCCTTTGCTAATGGCTTTGTGAAGATGTCAGCAAGTTGGAGATGTGTTGGGATGAATATGACCTTGACATCTTTCTTTTGAACATGATCCCTTATGAAATGATGTCTCACATCAATATGCTTGGTTCGAGTATGTTGAACTGGATTCTTGGCCAAGCTTATTGTGCTTGTGTTGTCACATAGAATTGGGATCTCCTTTAAATTGATTCCCAAGTCGAAACTTGTTGCTTAAGCCAAAGGACTTGAGCACAAAGAACTAGATGCAGCCACATATTCAGCTTCGAGAGGATACAAAGAACACTTGTTTGCTTCTTGCTGAACCATGAAACAAGTGAACCACCAAGAAATTCACATTGGCCACTTGTGCTTTTTCTATCGGTCTTATATCCAAGATGATCCGAATCTGAATAAGCCACCAATTGTTCGGTTGACCTTTGGGAAACCATAGACCAAGAGTCTTTGTGTCAAGAAGATATCTCGAATATTCTTTTCACATTCTCAAAGATGTGACTCCTTGGGAGCAGATTGAAATCTTGCACACATCCCCACACCGAATTGGATGTCGACGGCTTGTTGTGAGATAGAGTAATGATCCAATCATTCCTCTATACTTTGTGATGTTGAAGTCCTTGCCTTCTTCATCAAGATCCAAGGCAAAGTGGTTGAACTCATTGGAGTATCGGCTCCATTACATTCATTCATCCCAAACTTCTTTAAGAGATCATTGAGATACTTGGTCCGGGAAATGAAAATTCCATCTTTCCTTTGTTTAATTTGCAGCACCAAGGAAATAGTTGAGTTCTCCCATCATGGACATCTCAAATTCTCCCCGCATGTTCTTAGCAAACTCTTCACATAAAGCTTTGTTAGAAGCACCAAATATTATATCATCAACATATATTTGAACAATTAAAATTTCATTAAGTTTATTGTTCTTTATGAAGAGAGTTGTATCTCGCTTTACCTCTCGACAAATCCTTGATCAAGAAGGAATTTGCTTAATCGCTCATACCAAGCTCTAGGAGCTTGCTTAAGACCATATAATGCTTTCTTGAGGCGATAAACATGATCTGGATGATGATCATTTTGAAAACCAGGAGGTTGTTCAACATAAACTTCCTCTTGAATAAAACCATTTAAAAATGCAGATTTTACATCCATTTGATAAAGTTTGAATCCTTTAATACAAGCAAAAGCTAGAAGAACTCTTATAGCTTCCAATCTTGCTACTCGGAGCATAAGTTTCTTCATAATCAATTCCTTCTTCTTGATTATATCCTTTTGCAACTAGCCTTGCTTTGTTTCGAACAATTATTGCAGATTCATCACGTTTGTTCTTGAATACCCATTTAGTGCCAATGACTGGATGGTCTTTAGGCCTAGGTACCAAATCCCAAACTTGATTTCTTTCAAATCGATGTAACTCCTCTTGCATTGCTATAACCCAATCATTGTCTGAAAGGGCTTCATCAATCTTAGAGGGTTCAATTTTTGAAATGAATGCAGAAAATGTGACTTCATTCAAGGTGCTTTTTCTGGTTCTAACTCCTTGATTAACATCACCTATCACTTGATCCGAGGATGACTCCTATCGTATCTCCATGATTTAGGTTGGTGTTGATCAGTGTTTTCACAAACATTTTCACAATGATTTTCAAATTCAGGTTCCTTTTCCAAAGATTTTTCAGAATTTGTTAAAGTACGAAGTGTTTCGTAACCGATTGATTTGAAATAGGAGAAACATCATCATCATCATCCAAGGATTTGTCTAGATTGGTTTCACGAATACAACATGCATAGATTCTTCAACAATACGTGTTCTAGTGTTAAAGACTCTATAAGCTTTACTTCGTTTGAATAACCCAAAAATATACCTTCATCCGACTTGGAATCAAACTTACCCAAGTTGTCCTTACCATTGTTGTGGATGAAACATTTGCATCCAAAGATGTGCAAATGAGCTATATTGGGTTTTCTTCCTTTGTACAAATTTCATATGGAGTTTTGTTCAGCTTCTTCCGGAGATATGCTCGATTTGAAATATAGCATGCAAAGGCTCATAGCATCAGCCCGTAACACTTGAGAAGTCTCGATTTTCATTTAACATGGCCCTTGCCATCTCGGTGAGGACTCTATTCTTTCTTTCAACAACTCCATTTTGTTGAGGAGTTCTTGGGGCCGAGAAATTGTGATCAATGCCCATATTATCACGTAATTCTCCAAAAGCATGATTTTCAAATTCTCCACCATGATCCGTACGAATTCCCGCAATAGAGAATCCTTTCTCGTTTTGGACCTTCTTGGCAAATACAAAGAAATTGATCAAATGTTTCATCTTTTGAAGATAAAAATATGGTCCATGCAAATCTAGAGAAATCATCAACTATGACCAAAGTATAAAGATTGCCACCAAGGCTCTTTACTCTAGCCGGTCCAACTAAATCCATATGAAGTAGTTGAAGAGGTCTATTAGTTGAAATTTCATTTTTAGATTTGAAGGATGTCTTGGTTTGTTTACCCTTTTGACATGCATCACAGATCATGTCGTTTTTAAACCGTAATTTTGGTAAACCAATAACCAGATCCTTTTTTTCCGTAACTTGTCAAGTTGAAACATATTAACATGAGCTAATCGTTTATGCCAAAGCCAACTTTCATCCAAGTTACCAACAAAGCAAGTTTTCGTAAATAGAGTTACTAGAGAGATTGAGAGTATAACAGCTTACCTTCTCTAGGAGCTCTAAATAAAGCTTTAGCTCTAATGTTGTCTAAAGAGAGAACATCTTTGTTCACAATTAAACATTCTTCGTAATCAAAGATAACTAAGTTACCTTTATCTCGTACTTTGACTCACACTAAGGAGGTTGTGACATAAGCCTTCTACAAGGTAAACATCCTTGATTTGTGGTCCTTCGTTGTTTCCAACTTCTCCAATTCCAAAGAATCCTTCCGGATTGATTTCCACCAAATGTTACCTTGCCACCATCCTTAGGTTTAATTGTAGCAAATTTAGATTCGTCTCCGTCATATGTCTTGAGCATCCACCGTCAATGAACCACTTGTTGGATTTTGATGCTCTAAGACAAACCCGCATGATATAGAATATCAAGTCTTAGGTACCCATTTTTTCTTGGGTCCTTTTGGGTTAGTTTGTGTCTTAGGAATCTTATAGGATCCCTTAGGCACCCATTGATAATTACCTATAGGCTTGTTTCTTCTTTCCTTTTTATGAAAACAAGAAGAAGTTGCATGACCTTTACGATTGCAATAGTTGCAATGAGCAAAAGGATTAGAGGAGTGGACTGTTTTTCGAAAATAGTTCGATAAGATCTTTGTCCAACCTTCTTCTTCCCTTTTCGTTTATCGAATCAGGTCTATAACCAATTCCCGACTTATCATTTGTGAACCTTTTGCTGTTTTAAAATAACATTGAGCATTTCACTACCTCTAGTGAATTTCTCAAGAGTTTTTGTAAGATGCAAATTTCTTTTCTCTAAAATACAAAGAATTGTCACAAACTTTTTCTCGAAATCTTTTCGCAATTCTTTTCGTAAATGTTTTCACAAGGAGAAATGTAAGAAGAAACAGTTTGAGCTTGTTCTTCCAACAATTTAATTTTCTTCTTTGAAGACAAAAGCTCTTTTGCAATTTTTCGAAATTCAATGAAAAGAGAATTATATTCACTGAAAGTTCATCATAGGGTGAGTCGAATTGTTTACCTCTTCACTATCTCGAATCCTCTTCTTGAGCTACAAGACAAATATTGGCTCTGTCTTCTTCTTCTTCGCCTTCATCTTCATCGGATGAGCTATCGCCCCATATAGCTGAAACATAAGCTCTTCTTTTGAACTTATTGAATTTCCTATCTTTGTTCTTCACTGTGGACATTCGACTTGATGTGACCAGGCTTCTCACATTCATAGCATATGACGGGTTTCTTTGTTTCGTGCTAGAGCTACTCTTGTGAAACTTTCGTAGGCTTGGTCCTTTTTGTAGAATTTCTTGAACTTTCGGACCATCATGCCTAGCTCAAGATCTTCATCTTTATCTTCATCATCCGATTTTACCTCTTTGACAAGCCTTGAGAGCAATTCCTTTATTCTTGCCATCAATCTCATCAAGTCCTTTTCTCGAATTTGATTTTTCCTTCATATTCGTAAAGACCGCCAAATAGTCTGCATCGAAGCCATTGATTCACCGCGAGCTTCTTCGATTGCAAAGTTGACCTTAGCTTCCCATTCCTTGCCGAGGATATTTAGTATTTTCCTCACTTGGACAAAGTTGGTCATAGACTTTTCCCAATGCAAAGCAAGTTGATTGATCGATGAGTGAACTGAAATGGAATTCACTAATGGATTCTCCGGACTTCATACGAAATAAATCATATTCAGTCATGAGAGTGTTTACTCGATTTTCCTTGATTCCACTGTCCCTTCATGGGCTATCTCAAGAGCATCCCACATAGCTTTAGCAGATGACAAAGTGCAAATTCGAAAATATTCTTTTTGGCTTAGAGCACTTTGCGCATGTGAATTGCTTTCATGTTGAGAGTGACTTGCTTTCTCGTCATTTTCATCATACTCTTCTTCTAGCTTAGGAGTTCGACACCATCTTCTCGTTGTTGCCGGTTCATAATTTCCTCTCTCGAATACCCTCCATAGGCCATACTCGGTTGCCATTACATAGACTCGAACTTGGCCTTCCGTAAGGAGTAATGTTCTCCATTGAAACCCGGAGGTCGTTGATCAAGCTCCATCGGGTAGAATTCCTTCCATTGGATCTTTGATCTAGGATGTTAATCCTTAATGTAGATAACCAGGCTCGATACCAAATGAAAGTGAAGGAAATCACCAAGAGGGGGTGAATTGGGGATTTTAAAAATTCTTTCCGCATCACCCACACAATGATGCTTAACCAAGGTAAATGGAGTTAAAGAGGAAGAGCTTGACAAGAAGATTTATACTGGTTCGGTCTTAACTTGACCTACGTCCAAATTCCCCGCACTCTCCGGGTTTTTCTACTATCACTCAAATCGATACACACTCGTACTCGAAAGTTATCCTCTCTCTAGGATACACTCCCCTTACAAGTTGTAATCCGATAACCCAACCTCAAAGTTCCACAACTTTGAGATTCTTACAAAGAATGATTTACGTAAATAAACTCTCTCAAAGAGTGAATGAATATAAGCACCGAAGCACAATGTATCAAAGATACAAATGAGAAATATAAGCAAAGAAAAGACCGAGATCTTTGTATGCGTTTTCGTGTATGTCTTGTCTACTTTCGACTTCAAATCCTCATGTATTTATACAGGTTTGAAGCTTGTGAACGTTGTAGATCCGTTGTGACTTGATCTCGATTCGAAAATATAGCTGTTGTGAGTGTGTCTCCATGAATCTAGTTGTTGTAGACAAATGTTTGAATATGGTTGTTGCAGATTTGAATATTTGAAATTTGGCTCCTCATGAATGTGTTCCCATGCCGTTATGTTTAGTGGAGGCGCTTGTATAATGTTGTCCACTGTTTGGAGGCTAGCTTTCTTTCTTGGAGAATGGTTGTGTTGCTATCCAGGTTGTAACCCATTGCTTTTGGAGAATAATATAATATTGCAAGTTGTCAAGTTGTTTGTCTTAAAGTCTTCTTTAAAACAAACCTAGATCTTCGTAATCTCATAAGCAAACCGGTTAAATCTGGTTAGGAAATATTGATATGAATCATATAAAACATATACAACCCATTCGCAGTAATCAAGCTAAAGCATAAATCAAACCGAACAAAATACACCCAGATGCGTTCATCATCTGTTTCGAAGTTCCAAGCTCGAGTTTACTATACCAAGCTCGA
Organism: Acacia melanoxylon; assembly: GCA_019022615.1. Taxonomy (NCBI): domain Eukaryota; kingdom Viridiplantae; phylum Streptophyta; class Magnoliopsida; order Fabales; family Fabaceae; genus Acacia; species Acacia melanoxylon. Next base: position 10,014,561 of record JAFJYJ010000002.1, read on the forward strand.
GTTTGGTCTTCATTTAAAACTTGAGTTTTGCCTCCGGAAGTCTCAAGCTCGAGCTTGTAAATGAGTAAGCTCGAGTTTAGCATTTGTCGGGGAAATATGTTTGAATTCATTTTGAGAGCCAAAGTGGAAAAACGCAAGCTTGAGCTTATTAGTGACTAAGCTCGAGTTTGGCACTATTCATGTCAAAAATAATTTTAGTTCACAAAATGCAAGCTTGAGCTTAGAGGAGTAAGCTTGAGTTTGCTAAGCTCAAAATATGACATTGCTCTCGTCCGACCCAAGCTTGAGCTTGCAAGGGCAAGCTCGAGTTTGGCAATGGTTTTAAAAACTTTGAAAGATTTTTGTCAGACGCAAGCTTGAGTTTACAACCTTAGACTTGAGTTTACTCTTTGAAGGAAAAGCTTGAAAACTTTCTGCCTGGTGCAAGCTCGAGCTTGGTATGCCAAGCTCGAGTTTACAACTTTTGTAAACTCACAAACTCTACAAGAAATGATAAGCTCAAGTTTAAAGGATTCTCGCAGAGGTAAGCTCGAGCTTGTAACTCCAAGCTCGAGTTTACATATTTGTAAACTTAGTGAGAATAGTCTCTCGGAAGAGGCAAGCTTGAGCTTAAAACTAATAAGCTTGAGTTTGCAATTTGAGTAACTTGATAAAATCCTCAAACCTTCGTAAGCTCAAGCTTACAGTGCAAGCTCGAGCTTACTCGAATATGAGTAAACTTTTGAAAACCTTCAAGCTCAAGTTTATGGACCAAGCTCAAGTTTAGAAAATGCAAAATAGCTTGGTTTGCTTTTCGTAGGGGCAAGCTCGAGTTTGGAGACCCAAGCTCGAGTTTGAGCCAAGATGTTTACAATTGTTATTAATCATCAAAACACATTGAGAATGTTTTTCAATTGAAATCATCAAGCTTTACCAAGTCTATAACAACAAAACATTCTCTCATGTTTACAATTGTTATTAATCATCAAAACACATTGAGAACTAACCATTTTAGGTAAAATTACCATTTTGCCCTTCTACCCCTAATTTGGCGGAATTTCGCGTAACTTCGTTACTTTGACCGTATTCCATTTCAAAATTATCCCCACTATGTTTTTACCTCGTCGGGCATCTTTCAATGCAATGAGGCATAAAAACAAACATAGGAACAAATTCTAAAACTTCCTAGATCAAAACAACGATTCTCTACTATAACTACCGAAAGAACTACGAAACTAAAAACTAAGGACAAAAAGAACTTACTCGGAGCTAAGGCAAAACTTTTGCAGAGCTTCTCACTCTAAGTTTCGGCCAAGGTAGAGAGAAGAAAAGGTGTGAAGAATGAAGAAGGAAGGGTGCTATTTATAGAAAAAGGGAGGGACAAGGTGGGTATTAACAAAAAGTCTTCTTTAAATGATTCCGCCGTTGGATCTAGGGTTTTGTAAGATGCAATCTTGACCATTCAAGGTCTTGGCCGACCTCTTGGTCCCCAAAAGTCAAAGATTGATTTTTCATCTTGCTTTATGGCCTCCGGTCCGATAAAGCTACCCGACGATGCCGTTTCACGCGATTTATTTGAAACTCAAAAACTGGGCATGTAACTTTGAAGATCTTTTCATCCTCTTTCATATTATCTATTTGGATCCTCTTTTTGATCATATCCAGGTATTCTCCGGTGCGTCGAAGATATTCGGACAAACGCGTCCGATTCTAAATCGCTCCGATAGAACCAACTTCTCGGGCAATAATTCGTGAATCGTAAAACGTCCAAAGTGGTTGCCTAACTTAATCCCGTGTTTGAAAACACGCAATTGTTTCTATAGGTTCTCACTTTGCCTATCTGGCTCTACTCTATCTGATCAACTTTCCGTCTTATTAGGAATTAGGGTTTTCGGTTGCGGAATCGACGTCTGGTAAATTCTTTCTTCGGGTAAAAATTCACTTGTTCTTAATTTGATCAGTCTGAAAAGACTTTTACCTCTGGTTTACCTGTAGAATTTATTTCTAACTTTTCCCTCGGCCTCGCCTATAAGCTGACTCACCGCATTATATTATTATTTTATTCTAATTACCATTTTAATTATTTAAACAATTCTTTTTAATTAAAAATACTAAGAATTTCGGCCCCCTCTTTTAAAAATTCAGATTTATTTATTTTTCTATAATTTTTTCCATTTTTTAAAAATATAATATTTTTTACCAAAAATTCCCGTTTTACCCCTGCCTTCGTTAGGGCTTAATCGGGCCTAATTTCTTCGTTTAGTGATCTTTTCAGATCAGGTTTCTTCATATATTTATCTTTACTAATTTACAGTATATTGTTATCTTTCAAACTTCTATCTCGATATTGTCATTTTATATCCTATGTAAAATATTAAAAATGTTTACCCCATCAGTTACTTTATGGTTCGAAATGCTTTTTAAACTTTTCTTCATGTTATTTCCTCTGAAATAATTTATTAAATTCTCATAATTAGGGATAACACTTCCATATTTTTCTCATAATTTTTCATGATCTTTCAAAGTATTTATCATAATATTTTTAGACTGTTTTTATCACCATTATATCATTTTTAGTCATTTTGTTCATCGATTTTCCCGTAACTTTTTCAACAATTTACTCTATAATTATAACAATTTTTTATAATAGTTTTATCTCATGAATTTACTTCATTAAAATATTCATTAATTTTCCTTTATCTCAGAAATTCCAGATTTGCTAAAATCCGGGTATTACATAAGACACCAACTAACAATTCTTACAAATTAAACTAATAAAAACAGTTAAAATCAATAAAGTTGTCGTAAAATTTAAGTAACTTCTAATATTATCCCTATTAATTGAACTAAACTCTAATATTATATTAATTATTACTCTCACCCACTACCCTTATTAATTATAGGCATACATGGAAAAAAAAAATGCGCTTTAGAAACAAGTAAGTGTCTTATTAAAAAGATAAAATACAATTGCTAATTAGTGCCTTATAATAACAATCAAAAGGAGTATGTGATTCTGAAGAGGAATTTGAAATTACATAGGATGAAATGATTAAGAATTTTGATCTCGATGACCATAGTTGGTTGAGTAGAATGTTTGCATTTCGGCATAAATGATCAACTGCATTTGGTGAGGATATGTTTTCTGCAAACATAAAATCTTCTCAAAGAAGTGATAGCACTAATAGTGTTTCGGTGAAATATCTACAAAAAAACTTCACTTACAAAATTTTTCTCAGCTTTTAAAAAGATGGTGGAAAAATGGAGATGCTCTGAGGGAGAAGAAATTTTCACAATAGCGAAGGCATTCCTTCATGTGCTATCAATAAGATTAAGACTTTATACCATGCATCAAAGATTTATACTTAAAAAATTTCAAATTGTTTGAGAAAGAATATTTGGATAGATGGATTGGGGACTTCGTTTAAACAAATGAAAAGGGATAGGGACATTTTTTATTTATGAGATGTGGGGGGGAGGGAAAAGAGCCAAAGAGGTGGGTTGTGCAATTTGATTCTTCTAACGAGGACGTTAATTTGTAGTTGTAAAAAGTTTGAATCAATGGGTATTTTCTGTTCACATGCATTGAGAGTTTATGACATTAATTGCGACAAGAGTACCAGATAAATATTTCTTAAAGCGATGGTTAAAGAATGCAAAGTTTATTGATTGTCAGCATGAAGGAAAATGTACAACTAGTGAAGATCCAAAAATTGTATACTTGTAATTCCATTATGCAGTCTTTTTATAACCTTGTGTTGACCTCGCAAGATCACAGCGAAACTTAAGATATCTTGTGGGGTGTTTATCAAGAATGGATCTCAACAAGTTCAAGAACATCTATGTACGTAATTTGACGAAAAGCAACAATCAATACTCAACTGCAACAGGGCAAGTGCTTTAGTTACACTTATCCACATGTAAGTAGCTGTGCCTACAAAATTAATAAACATGATCATTATAGGTCACTTCTACTCAATTGGTTCCTAGTAGCCTTTCTATGACCCCACATGTTTTTAATGTCACTTGGAACATTAGAAGCTCATTTCACATGAAATGACATGAGCAAAAATTTAAATCAGGTATGCAATTGACTAGTTATATTATGTTGATAGAAGATATGCCAATTAATTATATTTAATCCAATTTATATTAATGCATTGTTTAGGATCAATGATTGCCTTCAAGCCTTTATCCTATGTTTGGATGAAGAGAAAAGTGAGGGGAAGATAGGGGGAGAGAATACTAGAAATTAAAACCTTAAAAAATGGTAAAAAAATATATATTATTATTTAGAGTTTTCATTTCTCTCTAATTTTCTCTCGATCCAAACATAAGGTTAAAGTCAGGAAAATGCAAGAAAACCTTTTTACTCTCATTATTTTTTATCTTATATACTGGAAATTCCAAAAAATGTGAACTATACCCTTTCAGCATTTGGAAACTGAATGTTTTCAATTTCCAACTCTCTTTGATGTGTGTTTTTTTTTTTAATCAAGTATATGTTTTTATTTATAATTTATCTTCATGTAGTTAGTGTTTAAATGTGACTTTTTATACGTTCTTTTTTATTTGCAACCTAATTTAATATGGATAAAAAAAAAAATTAATTTAAAGCATATTTGATAAGTTAACTATATGTTTAATATGAATTACTTAAAGTCTTTTATATTTTGGAGTGGAGGGCGTATCCAGTTTTCAAATATTATTTTATGAGAAAAACACTTCTCATGTTGTAGAAGAAGTGTATTCTCATGTCACACACACATGAAATGGTGGGACCCACATATATATAAATTATATATATATAAATTATATATGTGTGGGTCCCACCATTTCATGTGTGTGTAGGAATCTTCTTCTTCTCATGCAACATAAGAAGTTTAAACCCCTTATTTTATATAGAGTAAATACCCTTTTGGATCCCTGGAAAAAACACGGACCCCATTTTAGTCCCTCACACTAAGAAATGCCCTTTTAGTCCCTAAAAAGGACTAATAAGGGTCGATTTGTGAACATTTTGGTCCCTCGCAAATTTCCAAAAAGCCTTTTTTAGTCCATAAAAAGTTTTATTTTAGTCCCTAAGGATGAAAATAGGGTCTGTGTTTTTTGTCGGGGACCCAAAAGAGTATTTACTCTTTTATATAAAAAAAATTGTGTATCGTCAGACGGGTGCAATTCATCACATGCATGTGTAGTTCTAGTTAATGTTTGAGTATAAGTGAAGCATATATAAAAATGAATTATGAAATATATATGAAAACTTAAATTCGCATGAGAAATTATATGAAGCATTAATTATATTTTGTCATTTATGTTTTTGGTGGTGTAGTGAAATAACACCTTAAAAGTGAAAATTTAAAATAAAAATAAGAGTTAAAGATATGTGGTACCAAGCCATGGGGGGGGATTCGTCAAGCTCAGATTAGTGCGCTGAACGAGAAAATGACAAAAAGAGCGGGAGAGAAACAATGCATATGGAGGGTTGTTTATTATTATTCTAATTACATTTTCAGAAAAATCTTATTTAAATACCATATAAAATTTCAAAACCTCTAGGTTAACATTTAGAAATGACATAAATGTGATATGGATCAAATTGATATTTTAAAATGTTGTTGAATTTACCATTATGCCCACAATTTTTAAATAAAAAAAGAAAAAGAAAAATGAGCATTACCAGAGCACCGCTGCCAATCGGCCGTTGAAGCTCCGACTCCGGCTAGCTTGCAACCGCCAATAGCCTGAACTCCAGTTGTTAGGGGCTTATTTTTGGGGGTGGGGTTGATTTTTTTAAAAAAAAAATAAAATAAAATAAAATTGAACCAAGGTGTAAGGGGTGGGATTCGAACTCATCCCACCATGATAGTAAAGGTGTTGAGTGGCAATCATATATATATATATATTTCTGGTTAACTTTTTTTCCATCAGGGAACGCTCTTGTAAAAACCATTACGAATCTTGTCAAACTCACTATTGCTCTTGTGAATCCATTACGAATTTTCTCAAAGGGCACAAATGTTGGTGAATCTTTTGCATCAGGAAATGCTCTTGTAAAAACCATTAAAAATCTTGTCAAACTCATTATTGCTCTTGTGAATCTCATTAGAAATTTTGTCAAAGCCCACAAATGTTGGTGAATCATGTCTGACGTTTTTTCCATCAGAAAACGTTCTTATGAAAACCATTACAAATCTTGTCAAACTCATTAGTACTCTTGTAAATCCCATTACGAATTTTGTCAAAGCCCTCAATTGTTGGCGAATCATGTCTAACGATTTTCTAATCAGGAAAATGCTCTCATGAAAACCATTACAAAGAAAATGAGATTGACAAAATTCGTAATCACAAAAAGAGAAAAAGGGCATGACACATATAAGTGAAAGATCAGAGTGAAAAGACGTGACTTGTTGATTTCTGACTTGCACACTCAGTGCACACAAGAATTTCTCTGGATGTTTCCCATGTGTTCCCACAATCGGATCTTGTCCATCCACAGTCACAATTTATTCTTTATCAATTGTCATCTGATCTTGATACTGGGTTACATTAGAGAAAAAAAATGGGGGTGTTAAATGGAAAAACAAATATATTAAACTCAGTTGAAAATATGTCTAAAACTAGAAGAGAAATTTGGCCATGATATACAATGACATAACTGATGAAAAGAATATCAAACAATTTTCCTTCTTTTCTCGTTGACATATTTGCCTTCAGTAGCCTTGCTTAAAAATAGTGATTCGGCTAAACTTGCTCATAGCATGGATAGTACTTTTTGCATTTTTGACCAACTATAATGTAGCTAGATTTTTGGGCGTTTTTGGAGAGCTATAGGTGAATGACCATCTTACAGTTGTGATTCAAAAAAAGGAAAAAAAAATTAGTGTTTTGGTGTGCTATCGAACAAGGAATTATGGCTTGGCCTCAACTTTGCTTAGCCAAGACTTGATCAGGCCTATCGTTGCATCTATTGCTAGATTGTCTCTTTTAGATAAAATCTGTAACGAACAAAAATTTAGGCAAATAAATCGAGATGTAAGGAAATCAAAGGCACACAAAAAAAAGATAACAGACCTTAACTCAAAGATCATCATTTACCTTTTTACAAATTTGAATAGCCTTACTAAGATTCTTGTTGTTATGCCCCAAAAGATCCCGATCATACCTGAAACAAAACAGAAAAATGATATGGTTTTCCAATATGGTTAAACTTGACCCAAGTTTGTTTCAAAATCGAAACTGGGGAAGAGAGCTAGAGAAGTAAAACCTTTCAAACGGTAGACCGAGTTGTGGATTTGCAGATTTGGCTTCCTTAAAGTCATTCCTTAAGGGAAAGGATTTTAGCTGAAGTGGAAGCATCTAGTTATGAGTAATTATAGTATAGCATGTTATAATAACAATATAGGAATAAAAGCCTAGTGGAAAAAAAAGATAAGAAAAATGTTACCTGAGGGGTGTGAATAATATGACGCCGGAACTCAAGAATTTTCCCAAAAGCTGAAACAGCAGCATCATATGCCATCGCCCTCTCTTCTGATTGCCTTCCATTATCTATTACAAAATTTAGGCCGTCCATACACCCTGCACAAAATTCACCACTTTCATGTTACATTTCATACATTCTATTGTTCAATAAAAAACTACAAATATTATTGTAATCAAGGAGCCTATACCTGGGGCATCGAAGATGGGCATGAGGTTTATGTGTGTGGCGTGTAATCCAATCCCACGTGCAGCTTCCTATACAAGTTACATTACCCAAACATAAATGTATAGTAAATTAAAGCTCAAAATATAACTTGCACATTTTGCAAAAATAATTAAATACCCGTTGAAGCTGGGGGCTTTGTGAGTAACAAAGGTCCATGACTATCATAGGATATGTATCACAATATCTGGTTGAATAACAACAAAAGATGAAATGAGTCGTGAATGCTCATAATTGATTTCAGATATGTTACAAGCTAAATTTTTGTGGGTAGTCGCTCAAAAGCAAATTAAAAATGGAGATTGCCACTGCTTTCACATTATCTGGGCACTCACAACCCTGTGGAAGAGTTGAATCAAATGATAAAGACATAACCATGCTTCTTATGTTTAAGTTGAAAATAATTAACATAGGAAAGTTGCATTAAAAGAAAAAAAGAACCTTATTAAAAAAATTATACTCCTATATATATATGATCATACAAAGAAGAATAGCAACATGAGCGCGCGGGACTAACCCATAGCGCTTCAATAGCTGGAAGAAGCTCGTAAACATGAGGTAAGAATTCAGACTTCAATGTAGTTATCATTGTCACTAAGCAGCTTGCAGCCTTCAAAGCAAAAACACAAACTTGAGCAAGGCATAAAAGGAAAGATTAAACACCCCCCCCCAAAAAAGGGAGAAAAAAAGATTTTAGGCAGAGACTTGAATTATTTGCTCCTCTAGTTCCTGTTTATAACTCTCCGCAACAGGACGAAACCACAACGATGATGCTTCTTCTCGCGTTTTTTTGTTCATATTGGCAAATACCGATGACTGAAAGAGTATTTGTTTTATGTGATCTGCAATCTGTTTGACTAGATCTGCACGGAAAACTTTTGTTCCACAAATCTGCACAAGCACATTCGTTACATTTGTAACAAAAGAATGTAAGCCAAGTGTGTGAGATTTCAATATAATGTACATTTCCAAGTACCTAGACGCATGCATTGAGGCTTTTTAACATTTCTATACTAATGGATTTGCGCAAAATTCCCTGCAGTAGAGTGATTTGAATCTTAAAGAGTATGGGCTAAAAATGGAGACCAATGAATGATATATGTAATAATTTTAAATTAAAGGAAATCACAACCGAATAAATACCTTTTGTAATTCATTGACCAGATCTCGTACAGCGGTATACAAGAAAAATTTACGAGACTTTTTTCTGTGTTCACACGAGCGCAATAGGCTTGGAAGCGCTAGAAACAAAAATTAAGGGAAGCTTATACCTATAAATTAATATGCAACCCAACATTTTTCTAAATAATACTCAGATATATTTGTCTAATTTGATTAGATTGCGGAAGTTGGTTGAGTTAGTTAATATGACATATATTTTTTAAAATATTGTAGTCATCTTCCTCAATTCCCCCTTCCTTCTCCTCCTTGATTATTGTTGAGGGAGTATCAATAGGGATAAATTAGAAAAATGTTAATAAATATAAAAATATTATCTTATATTTAGGATGACGGTCAACTTCTCAAATATGTGTTATAGTATCAGTATTATAATGGAATGAGAAATACCTCTAACAGCTGCTATTTTAGCTTCAGGGTGAGTGCAAGCGATCAGGGAGGTCAAAAGAGGACAGACCTAATCATCGCAAGTCGTGATCAGTTTTAGAAATAGCAAGTCTCAATGTGTGTGTATCTCCAAAATCAAAGTTACATGGACATGGATTACCGAGGAAGCCCAAGGTTTAAATTTTTTTGGGAACCGATCAGCAAACTTCGTCAGTAAATCACAAGCCAAAACTGACTTTTTAAGCAAAAACTCCCTACAAAACATAGATATATTGTTACAAATACCTTAAAGCTGACAACAACAATGTTTGAGGGGGAAAAAAAGAATTCAGGTAGAATAGAAGGGAAGACTTGAAGCCAAACTTGGTTAAGGGTTTGGCATTTTCGAGAGTCTGCACCAAATCTGGCATGGTCTTGCTAAGGAATTGGCCAGCCACTCGCTGTGGTAGCTTGCGCAATTGCGACAATGCCTGCAAAGTGTTAACTAACTTCATGTGAGAAAAGGTAGGAATCATTAAACTATTTATGGCATTAGCATAATGAAAATTAAATAATAATACGAGCTATTTGTTGTTCCAAAGAGCCCTTGCTCTTCTTGGCCTGTATTATTTTTTCAATGAGAGAATAATCACTACATTCAATATATTATTAGCTCCGCTACTAAATATAAGGCCAAATTTATATAAGATCCTATATTAAGGACCAGAAAAATATAAGGAAAAGTGATTATTTTAGTATTAGTAAATATCCACGCAAATAGTATTAAGTAAATATTTAGTAAATGGTATTGATGCGAGTATTGTTTAGTGAAGAATTTAATACAGCAATATTGATCTTCAAGGAGTTGATTCAAGTTTCGTGACTATTTCCCAAAAAAAAAAAAAAATCTAACTTCCGCGCCTTATAGATTCACCAAAGAAATCTAGGATTATTAAAAAAATGTAATTATTTAGCTCTAGAACGATATTGATTTTCATTTAAATGATGGATAAATTAGTAAATTAATTTTGTTTCAATAGAAGTTTTAATGTGATTAAAAACAAATTTTTAGAACATATTTAACGAAGTTAATGATTTGAACTCAAGTGTATCTGTTTTTAAAATAGATTAGAGATATATGTAATTAAAGCAAAAATATTAACAATATTTTACTCTTATATACTATCAGTAATTACCTCTGGTTGAACATCCTTTAAAAGAGAAAAAGATCGGTGCAGGAGAGGCCCCAAGAAAATAAAACTCAAATCGTCCATGAATTTCTCCTCAAGCAACGACTGAGACGTGAAGGCTTTCAAATAAGCCACTACTTTCTGATAGTACCCATGAAAAATGGCCTGCACCCAACAAATTCAATAAGCATTATTTAAGTCTGACAGCAGAAATAAAACCCACATCCACCATCATATATGGTTTTGACAATTTGACTGAGGTATTAATTAAAAGACATACCGGAAATGAAACTGACAGTGATTTCAGAGTTTCCATAGCTATTTTACAAATCTCCCTGTCTTCCTTCTGCAGGAAGAGGTTATTTATTTACATAAAACTGAGGACGCATGCCAGAGAAAAAAAAAATATATGCACATTTTATATATATAATGGGTCATATATACCTCAAGAAGATCTAGCAATACAGGCATCAGATCATTCAAGAATGACTTCACTGCTTCTTCATCGGCAAAATTGGCAATCAAGAGATGAATTGCCGTAGTAGCACGCAACTGCACATCATATATATGTATTTATGAATCACAAGTAAATTTGAAGCAAGACTTTGCGTTGACAAGGTGGCAAAATGCACTTGGTTTATACATACCTGAATACTTGGATATATTGAAGATGATCTAATTATGGTCACCAGTCTAGGGACGAACTTAGTATATATGACTTGGTCTTTACCAAAGTCCGTAACCAAACATGTAATTAAGTCCATGGCAGCACAAAGCACGCGCCGGTGGGGATCAGCAAGTGAGATATTGATCACTCTCTCCGCTTGCTCAATCATGATCGTTTCCTATGGCAGCCATGTAGAGAGAGATGGAAATAGTCAAAATATTACAATTTCTTAAACTAAAGTTAAAACGAAAATGGGGGAAAGATCAAGTTACATGGATAGCTCCTATTGTAGAAAAGGCAATAACTCCGGCATGACGTGTCTGCCAATCTTCTGAATTCAAATACTGTGGTATCATCTCTCTTACAAAGGGAAGTAATATGTCTTGTTGTGAATTGAATACGAGCCGAAGGAGTAAAAACATTCCTAGTTTGTAATCCCCCGAGATTCCCGTATGTTCCGCGTCCAAATCATAGCAGGCTGGAACATCTGCAATACGACACATCAAGCGCACGCAATTCTCCAATATGCTGCGTTTAGACTCATTAGAAAGATCCAGATGATACTTTGAAAAAATTGACAAATCCCGTTCATCGAGTATCCTAATAATTTCAATCACCTGACACTTGATACAAGTGTTGTCATCTACAGTCTCTACAATTTGGAACAAGCAGCGGAGCACAACATTGAGTCTCTTCAAAAAATGGTCAGTGCAGCCTCTAGCCAGTTCCACCAAGTCCATCATTCTCTGTTCCACAATATGGGTTTGAGCGTCCCTGTGAAAGTCTCGTAGGAACCTAATCATTCTTTGTAATAGTTTGTCAAATTCGTCGTCAAACTCCCACTGGTGAAGCAAGCGTACCAATTTAACAGACGCATCAAATGTGAGAGCCCGGATATTGAGATTGGCGGAATAAAATAGCTCCAAGAATCTCGGTATAAGTGACTTATAGTTGTGCCACCAAAATTTGTAAGCTCCCAGACATTCTTTTCTCGTCCCAGGCAATGTCGATAACACCCTGAGGGCCCTTTCTTGCATCGATTCGAATTCCGTATGAAGGGCGTCAAAAACATAGTCAAGAAGTTCTTCCCATCTCTCGATTACAAAGATTTTGGCGGCTACTTGAGACAAATTAGGCAATTCAGGTATTAATTCATCAAGGTTCTGGATAACGTCAAGAAGCAGGGGTTTGAGACTAGCAAGAACACGTTGATTAAATCTGGGCGCATCTTGGCCGTGAAACCGGGTTAGAGTGAGGTGGAGCAGATCAACTGTGTGGGTTCTGGTAGCGGAGGGAAGATTAGGCGAGTTGAGGAGGTGAGCGAGCATGAGAGAGAGAGAATTTGGGAATCGACGGGCACAGAAATTCCAGAGGGACTGAACTTGCGATTCACGAGGAACAGAGGAGTTAGCGAAGTCGCCGACAAGAGATAGGTGTTGGGACGAATCATTGGAAAGGAAAAGATTTTTGGCCGCCGATTGGAGCTCGTTGATCTCATCTTGAGTGAGTTGTTGATAATCTTGGACCGAGATGCGCCTTGCCTTGGCCTTTAGACTCGGCTTGAGAGGAATATCTGGGTATGTAGACACGACGCGTTTAGGATTGGGACGAACCGGAGCAGGTCGAGGTGGAAACGTTGGCCGTTAGGGACGTTCACTACCAGAAGTGGATGCCATTGCTGGAGGGTGAGAAAGGAAAGCGGGAAGGGTGTTGAAGATTTTGAATATAGGGAATGGATTCTAATGCAGACAACAGAAATTCCGTTATGACAGTTACGGCTTCCCACTCATTCCCATCGGTCTTATAAAATAACAATAATAGTGTCAAAAGGGCACAATAATAAGCTGAACATAGAATAACAATAATAATAACTTCAATTGGAGGTTCTATACTGTACATAATGAGAGTTTCAAAAGGGCACAAACTGAAAAGGACTCAAAAATTAGAGAAAGAACTATTGGTACGTAATACAGGAGAATTACCAGTGAACCCAGAGTTATAGAAAGCCTTCTCAAAAGCGAAGTTGATAGGCCGATCGACGAAGAATCATCAAGAGCAGCCGATTGAGGTTTTGGTCCGTCGTTTGCTTCCTCGGAAAGTCGGAGAATGCCGACCAGGTAACTGCAGATTCCTGGGAGAGCCGTCATCGAAGAGCTTGTCTCCATGTCCAGGGGTTGCTTCCCCACCTTGTGATGAGCTGAGCACAGAATTGATGAGCTTCTTGGTGGAGGCTAGTACTAGAGGTTTCCTCCTTCCCGCCATTTGATTACACGGCACAACAGCGAATTCGCGCTCTGTCTTAACTCGAATTGGATGATAACTCGGCAAGCCTTTGCCGGCGACTGGGGACTTCAAAAAATCCGGTGGGGTCCAACCAAGGTGATCTGATCGGGACTAAATAAGTAATAATAAGTGAGCTCTGCGCGACGAGAACGAGTGGGAAACGCGAACAAGACGCAAACGCTACAGATCTCAGCTTTTTCATTAAACTGAGTATTTTGGAAAAGCCCCTTAACCCTAACCCTAACCCTAACCCTAACCCTAACGCCAATTCAAATATATCATTAGGTTTTTTCTCCACAGCCCTTCGGCCTTGGACGCTCTAGACCATTTTGAAACGTTGACATCAAACAGAGCCAATATAATTTCAATAAATAGTGGGAGTTTTTTTGTTGACAGAAATATAAATAATGTGAGTTATAAGTCATATTGAAAACTCTTATTCTTTGTTTTTTTTCTTTTTGTGATAAAACACTTGTATTCTTATAAAAGTGAAAATTCATTTCTAAATTTGAAGTTTTTTGTTTTTATTTTTTATATATTAATGATAGGTTAAACGTACAAATTTTAAGGATAAATGAATTAAGTATCATAAATTTCTGCAGCTTACTACTAAAATTTTGATTTACAAAAAAGAAATTAAGTGCACCTTTACGGATGCTTAATTGAATTAAATTCTAATAACCTTTACAAATTTTTAACTGGTCCATTTGATTTTTTGTTCATTTTTCAATTTTAAAGCTAAGATAAAAATTTATTTTTTTAAAAAAAAAATAACAACAATTGTTCTTATGACAATTATAGTTTCACTCATTCCCATCGGTCTTTTTTTTTTTGATATTCAATTTTTAGGAAAGGGGTTGGGTTCACCCACAGTCCAAGGGCAGGGCGCTTGGAGCCCAGCCCACAGAGGACACTGGGCTAGAGTAATACACATGCATCCACCTCCTCCCAAATAAGCATTACATCGCTTCGTGGACCCCTAGGATGATCTCCCCAAGCGCTTGATTAACTCGGGATCGAACCCCCTCCCTTTAGGTGAGAAGTCCGACCCCTTTACCAGTTGAGCCCAAGGACGAGGGGTCATTCCCATCGGTCTTGAACAAGGCTTTGAATGATTAAACTCCTAATGTTGGCCCAATAAGAAAGTCATCTTTATGTTTTGACTGCAAATCAGAATGGTAATATTTCTATCACAAAATCAGAGAAATCTACCAGCTATGTTTAACTATGTAATTGGATCTAAGTGATTAGGTTTATTTTCAAGGAAAAAATATCATGAAAATTTAAAATCTTATATTGCTGTAGAATAATATCTCTGATGTAAGTGATTTTAAGAAAGTGCAAAACACTTCAAATTTTTAATAGATTCAAAAGTAAACTTTGTGTGACTGGTTTTTAGAGTATTGCTTTTGACTAATTTTTCTAAAGATAGTAAAATAAATCCTCGGTAAATTTATTATGCATATCTCTATATACAAATAAGAAAGAGGGTGATATGTTAATTTTAGATCTAAATCTAAATATATGGTTTATATTTTGATCTGTCATGATTAAGTACACATATAGTTGGTGAGTGTATTATACTATAGTTTAATTAAAATGAATTTTGTTTATTTGCATCCAACTTAAGACATGTCACATTGTTAGTAACTCTGGTCCTAAATATATGATATAATGTGTAGTGTAATTTACACTATAAACTATAGATAGGATTTTTCTTTTCTTACTGTGGATAGTTGTGTATTGATAAAAGATTTTGATTTGATTGGGACGTGTTTTGAATATTTCATAAATATATGTTAGTTCTCTGTGTTTTGATGATAACTGACAATTGTAAATTTGAAATGTAGTTTGCAAGGTTCTGAAACCGGACCGGTTACTGAACCGTTAGGGTTACTGGGTTAAGGGTCAATAGGTCAAACCGGAGTCAGACCGGTATTAATTAAAAAAATATAATTTAATTAACATAGGTAAAAATATTTATATTTTAATAATAAACATATTTTATATTAACATGTGAGATATGTAATATGAAAAGATGTGTAATATTATACTAATTTTTTTCTTTTTTAAAAAAAAAAAAAAAAAAAACACACACACATTTTTTGGGCTTACAAATTGTCAGATTTTTCTCATTACAGTTCGAGTTTACAATGTACGTCTAGGACAAAGCTACTCATCAAATAATGTTTAGTATCTCTCACAGTTCAAATTTTGCATTTCAAATCAATCTTTCTTTTTTTTCAATATTTCAGATCAATCACTTGAAGCCAAATGAAACAAGTACTACCTACTCCATCAGAATTCAAGTGCAATAATTACTATCCTACTCCATCAGTATATATTTGTACAGATATATGGCAACATGGGAATATTTTATTTATTTTCTTTTTGAAAAACCAAAAAAAAAAAAAAGAGATAACATCACGCTATAGGATATTGAAGGACTCTCTCTCTCACGCGGGTATTCACTCACTGTCTCTTCTTCGTCTTGTTTCCTCCCTCACCGTCAACAATATGGCTTCCGTCTCTGTTAAGCGTTAATCCAACCTCTGGGTCCTTCTTATTCTATCTCATGCTCGCTTCTCTTTAAATTCCTTCTTTCAAAGGTCGTGATTACTTGGTCGGAGGCTCTCAGGATTCTTGGACCCTCCACATCGCAGCAAGAGGGAGAATCCATAGCGGTCGTTGAGGCTGTTCGTGATGCTTCTGATCTCTTCAGATTTTGGTGGATCTTTAGATCTCTCTCTCCTTCTCACAGTTGAGCCATTTTCACCGTCGATCCAACGGAGTTTCAGGCAATTTTTTTGTTTTTGTTTTTTCAAAAAAAAAAAATTAATATGTAACTCATAACTCGGCCGAGTTAGGCCAAGTTGACCCCAGTTCAACTCAAAACTCGGGGTCACCCCTTAAACCGGACTGGTTGTCCGTCCGGTTCGCCGGTTTCCGGTCTGACCCGGCCGGTCCGGTTTTCAAAACATTGGTAGTTTGTCTTTATTAAGTTGAAAAACTTACTACCAAAGGCAAACTCAAGTTTGGAGTTGTCAAACTCGAGTTTGGACTTGACAGAGAATAGCTCAAGTTTTTTAAACTTGGACAAACTCAAGTTTACATTAGCAAACTCGAGTTTGTGTCATACAGAGAGCACTATAAGTTTTTCAAGTTAAAGCAAACTCAAGTCAGTTATGGCAAACTCAAGTTTGTGTTAGATATAGAGCCTTCAAGGTTTTCTAAACTTAACTAAACTCGAGTTTAGTATGCCAAACTCGAGTTTGTACTTGGCTGAGAGTCTTAAAACTTTCTCATCCTTAGCAAACTCAAGTTTGATGTGACAAACCCCAGTTTGCACTTGGCCAAGAATTTTTCAAAGTTTTCATATTTTAAGCAAACTCAAGTTTGTCCTAGAAAACTCCAGTTTGCACTTGGCAGAGAGTTTTTCAAAGTTTTTCATCTTTTGAGCAAACTTCGAGTTTGAGTTAGCATACTCTAGTTTGTAGCAGACAGAGAGCTCCTCACTATTTTTGAACTTAAGAAAACTCCAGTTTGTATTTGAAAACTCCAGTTTTGAGCTTTGTGGACTTAATTTCTTTTTCACTTCAAGATGTCCCAAACTCAAGTTTGTCAGTTAATGACTCGAGGTTGCTCCTGTTTCAAATGTGCTTCAAAGATCAATCGCGATGACCTTTTATGAGAAAGAACCAAACTCGAGTTTGAGTTTCTAAACTCAAGTTTGGCTCCTGAGTAAAAGTTGCAAACTCCAGTTTGTTCGAACAAACTCGAGTTTGTGTCGCTCTTTTTGAAAATCAACTTACTTGAATTTGGAAGATCTTCATGTATGATCTAGATACTTCATATAATCACTCATTACTATTCCTAGCTATATTTAATCAGTTTGTTAGTGAGTTTCAGATGATTAAAAGTGTATTAAATTGAGGATTAAGCATGAAGCAAAAGGTGACATCAACACATTGCTGGTCCAGAAATCTTAGCACCCTTTTGACAAATCATTCTCTGGACTTTGCAAGGTTTAAATGTTTTCTTTCCCTCTATGGAAGCTTCATCTCCCAACGGATTAATTTGAAGGAAAGTCAACAAGACTAGCTGAGCACCTGGATTAACACTAAGCAAGAAAGAGAATTGATAAAGTTGCAACTTAACAGCTACATTAATGTCTCCAACGGCATTAATGATTACAACGGTCATTTAATGCTTCCTTCATATATAAGCTAAAGCGTTCAAGTCTCTACAACAACCAATATACAGAAAACGAAAAGCTATCAAGTCTCAACTACATTTAGTGTTTTCTACCTACTTGTAAAGTATCTTTTGATACATTATACTTCAGTGATTTTTTCATCTACTCTTTTAGAGAGTTTATATATCATTGATTATCAATCATTGTAAGAATCTCAAGGTTGTGAGAACCTATGAGATTGAGATTATCAGTTTACAACTTGTAAGGGGGAGTGTATCCTAGTGAGAGGATAACTTTCAAGTGCAAAATGTGTAACTGATTTGAGAGTTAGTGAAAATCTTAGAGTGTCTGAGAACTGGACGTAGGTTATCAGTTTACAACTTGTAAGGGGGAGTGTATCCTAGTGAGAGGATAACTTTCAAGTGCAAAATGTGTAACTGATTTGAGAGTTAGTGAAAATCCTAGAGTGTCTGAGAACTGGACGTAGGTTAAGAGTTAAGACTGAAACAGTATAAATCCTGTTGTGTCAAGCTTTTCTTCTATATGTTTTACCCTGTTTTGTTGTTTGTGATCGGGTGTTTCAAAAAGAATTTTTAAAATCCTCAATTCACCCCCTCTTAGTGATTTCCTCCATTTACAATATCAATTCACAAATGTGGGCAAGAATAATAGATATTAAAGGAATTTTAAGCTAGGAGGGGAGAGAGGTACTCATCAAGATAAAGAATCAAACGAGGGGCAGTGTGGAGAAATAATTAAATGAGGGGTAATAAGGTAAAATTTTCAAATTCTAAAATCCTATTTCAGGACATATGACCTGATTCAGGATTTAGTGAATTTAATGACCCAATTTAGAATTTGCGTAATTCAGTGGTTTTTTAAAAGGATTTTTCCTAATTTTTATACATATCTGTCGCCAAAGAAACTTATATGCTCCTTTACAATATAATATTAATAGGGTTGTTATAGTTGTAAGAATTATTATATATATAAAAAAAAAGGATCAGCGAACGTTATAATTATACTATTAGTTTGTCATTTGTATTTTTATCAAAACAGATTTTAAATATCATAATTAGTATATATTTGTGTTTTTGGTGGTGGAGGGAAATAACTCCTTAAAAGTGAAAATAAAAAGATAAAAAGGACATGAAACATGTAAGCGCAGATCAGATGATTTGTTGATTTTTGATTGGCGAGTCCACACTATGTGGCGCACTCAGTGCACACAAGAATTTCTCCAGATGTTTCCCATGTGTTCCCCCGATCGGATCTTGTCCATCCAGTCACAATTTGTTCTTTATTACTCTCTGGTCCTAATTATAAGACTGGGTTGACTTTTTTTAGGAGAGACTAAGGAAGCTAAATAAATTACTTAATTATATCATATGTTATGTATCCTTAGATTATACATTAGTTTATTAGTCAAACTAATTAGTTTGAACATAAAAAATACAAATACAAATACTCTAAAATAATTTAATTAGCTTCATAATCTCTATAAAAAGTCAACTTAGTCTTATTATTAGAAACGGAGGGAGTAATTAATATAATCATCAATTGCCATCTGATCCTGATGTGGGGTAACATTTTAAAAAAAAAAGAGGGGTTAATGGAACAGTGTATGAAGTGTTAACCCGATCAAATAAAACTTAGTTGAAAATATATCTAAAATTGGAAGAGAAATTCGACCACAATATACACTAACATGGTTTCATTTGGGTTAGTGGTAGAAAATATTTTTTCAGCGTGATTTACAGTTTATGAAGTAGGTTTTGTGAGAGGAGTTTTATCTTAAATTGCGTGAACCTATTTTTCAAACGTCAACTTAAAAATTCATATAATTGATGAAAAAAATATCAAAAAAAATTCCTTCTTTTCTCGTTGACATTCGCCTTTAGATTGCCTTGCTTAAAAATAGTGTTTCGGCTAAACTTGCTTATAGTATGAATAGTACTTTTCGCATTTTTGACCAACTGTAACGTAGCTAGATTTATGTGCCTTTTTGGAGAGCTATAGGTGAATGACCGTCTTACAGTTGTAATTCAAAAAAAGGAAAAAAAAAAAGTGTTTTGGTGTGCTCTCAAACAAACAATTATGGCTTTGCCTCAACTTTGCTCAGCCAAGACTTGATCAGGCCTATCGTTGCGCTTGTTGCTAGATTGTCTCTTTTCGATAAAATCTATAACGAACAAAAATTTAGGCAAGTAAATCAAAATGTAAGGAAATCAAAGGCACAAAAAAGGATAACAGACTCTAACTTGAAGATCATCATTTACCTTTTTACAAATTTTAATAGCCTTACTAAGATTATCGTCGTTATGCCCTAAAAGATCCCTTTCATACCTGAAACAAAACAGAAAAATGATATAGTTTTCCAATATCGATAAACTTGACTCAAGTTTGTTTCAAAATCGAAACTGGGGAAGAGAGCTAGAGAAGTAAAACCTTTCTAATGGTAGATTGAGTTGTGCATTTCCATATTCGGCTTCTTTAAAGTCATTCCTTAAGGGCAAAGATTTTAGCCGGAGTGGAAGGATCTAATTATAAGTGATTATAGGATAGTATGTTATAATAACAATATAGGAATAAAAGCCCAGTGGGAAAAAAAAAAGATAAGAAAAATGTTACCTGAGGGTTGTGAATAGTATGACGTCGGAACTCAAGAATTTTCCCAAAAGCTGAAACAGCAGCATCATACGCCATTGCCCTCTCTTCTGAATGCCTTCCACTATCTATTACAAAACTTAGGCTGTCCATACACCCTGCGCAAAATTCAACACTTTCACATTTTATACATTCTACCGTTCAACAAAAACTTATGAACATTATTGTAATTAAGAAGCCTATACCAGGGGCATCGAAGTTGGGTATAAGTTTGGAGTGTGTGGCGCGTAATCCAATCCCATGTGCAGCTTCCTATACAATTTACATTACCCCAACATAAATGTATAGTAAATTAAAGCTCAGAATATAGCTGGCACATTTTGCAGAAATAATTAAATACCCGTTGAAGCTGGGGGCTTTGTGAGTAACAAAGGTCCATGACTATCATAGGATATGTATCACAAAACCTGGTTGAATGACAACAAAGATGAAATGAGTTGTGAATGCTCATAATTGAATTCAGATATATTACAAGCTAAACCGTATGTATACCTTTCCCATTCTTGTGGGTAGTCACTCAAAAGCAAATTTAAAATGGAGATTGTCACTGCTTTCACCTCATCTGGGCAATGACTACCCTGTGGAAGAGTTGAATCAAATGATAAAGACATAATCATGCATGCTTCTTATGTTTAAGTTGAAAATAATTAACATATATAAGAAAGTTGCATTAAAAAAAAAAGGAGCTTCATTAAAAAAAATTATACTCATATATATGATCATACAAAGAAGAATATCAACATGAGCGGGACTAACCCAGAGTGCTTCAATAACTGGAAGAAGCTCGTAAACATGAGGTAAGAATTCAGACTTCAATGTAGTTATCATTGTCACTAAACAGCTTGCAGCCTTCAAAGAGAAAACACGGGCTTGAGCAATGCATAAAAGGAAAGATAACCCCCCCCCAAAGGAAAAAAAAAAGATTTTAAGCAGAGACTTGAATTATTTGCTCCTCTAGTTCCTGTTTATGTCTCTCCTCAATAGGATGAGACGACGATGATGATGCTTCTTCTCGTGTTTTTTTTTTCTTATTGGAAAATGCTGACGACTGAAAGAGTATTTGTTTTATATGATCTGCAATTTGTTTGACTAGTTCTGAACGAAAAACTTGTGTTCCACCGATCTGCACAAACACATTTGTTATATTCATAATAGAAGAATGTAAGCCAAGTGTGTGAGATTTCAATATAATGTACGTTTCCATGTACCTGGATGCATGCATTGAGGCTTTTTAACATTTCTATACCAATCGATTTGTGCAAAATTCCCTGCAGTACAGTGATTTGAACCTTAAATAATGTGGGTTGAAATCGGAGACCAATGAATGATATATGTAATAATTTTAAATTAAAGTAAATCACAACCGAATAAATACCTTTTCTAATTGACTGAACAGATCTCGTACGGCGGCATACAAGAAAAATTTACGAGCCTTTTTTCTATGTTCGCACGAGCGCAATAAACTTGGAAGCGCTAAAAACAAAAATTAAGAGAAGCTTATACCTATAAATTAATATGCAAACCAACATTTTTCTGAATAATACTTTCTCTTATCTTTAAGGATATACAATATATGATATGATTAAGTAACTTATTTAGCTTCCTTAACTTTTTAAAAAAGTCTTAAGACATGAGGGAGTATTATTATAACAGCATGAGAAATACCCCTAAAGGATGCGATTTTAGCTTCAACGTGAGTGCAGGCGAACAAGGTCAAAAGAGGACAGACCTAATCATTGCAAGTCGTAATCAATTACAGAAATAGCAAGTCTCAATGTGTGTGCATATCTTCAAAATCAAAGTTACATGGCCACGGATTACCGAGGAAGCCCAAGGTTCAAATGTTTTTGGGAAGTGATCAGCAAACTTTGTTAGTAAATCACAAGCCCAAACTGTCTTTTTAAGCTTAAACTCCCTACAAAACATAGATATATTGTTACAAATACCTTAAAGTTGTTTCTTTTTAAAAAAAAAAAAAAAACAGAATTCGGGTAGAACATAAGGGAAGATTTGAAGCCAAACTTGGTGAAGGGTTTGGCATTTTCGAGAGTCGGCAACAGATCAGGCATGATCTTGCTAAGGAATTGGCCAGCCACTCGCTGCGGTAGCTTGGACAATTGAGACAATGCCTGCAAAGTGTTAACTAACTTCTTGTAAGAAAAAGTAGGAATCATTAAATTATTTATGGCATAAAGCATAATGAAAATTAAATAATAATACGAGATGTTTATTGTTCCAAAGAGCCCTTACTCTTCTTGGCCTGTATTATTTTTTCCATGAGAGAATAATCACTACATTCAATATATATATAGTCAAATTTATACAAGATCCTATATTTAGGACCAGAAAAATATTAGGAAGAGTGATAAATTTATAATGATTATTTTAGTATTGGTAAATATCCACAGGCACATAGTATTAAGTAAACGTTAAGTAAATGGTATTGATGCGAGTATTGTTTAGTGAAGAATTTAATAGAGCAATATTTATGTACAACGAGTTGATGCAAGTATCATGAATATTTCCCTCCAAAAAAAAATAAAAATCTAACTTCCGCGTCTTATAGATTCACCAAAGAAATCTATGATTTTTCAAACATGTCATTATTTAATTAGCTCGAGGATACTATTGATTTTCATTTAAATGAGGGATAAATTAGTAAATGAATTGTGTTTCAATATAAATTTTGATGTGATTAAAAACAATTTTTTAGGATACATTTAACGGAGTTAATAGTTTGAACTCAAGCATATATGTTTACAAAAAAAGGAAGAAATATGTGTAATTAAGGCAAAAATGTTTAGAAAATTTTACTGTTATATATATCAGTAATTACCTCTGATTGAATATCTTTTAAAAGAAAAAGATACTTGCGCATCAGAGGCCCCATGAAAATAAAACTCAAATCGTCCATGAATTTCTCCTCAAGCAACGACTGAGACGTGAAGGCTTTCAGAGAATCCACTAATTTCTCAAAGTAGCCACGAAAGATGGCCTGCACCCAATAAATTCAATACACATTATTTAAGTGTTACTGCAGAAATAAAACCCACATCTACCATCATATATGGTTTTGACAATTTCACTGAGGTATTAATTAAAAGATATACCGAAAATGATACTGCCAGTGATTTCAGAGTTTTCATAGATTCTTTCTGAAACTCCCTTTCTTCCTTCTGCAGGAAGAGTTTATTTATTTACCTAAAACTGTGAATGCGTCCGTGCCAGAGAAAAAAAATATATGCACATTATATATATATATATATATAATGGGTCATATATACCTTAAGAAGATCTAGCAATACGGGCATCAAATCTTTCAAGAATGACTTCACTGCTTCTTCATCGGCGCAATTGGCAATCAAGAGATGAATTGCCGTAGTAGCACGCAACTGCACATCATATATATGTATTTATGAATCGCAAGTAAATTTGAAGCAAGACTTTGCGTTGACAAGGTGGCAAAATGCACTTGGTTTATACATACCTGAATACTTGGATATATTGAAGATGATCTAATTATGGTCACCAGTCTAGGGACGAACTTAGTTATATATTTGACTTGGTCTTTACCAAAGTCCTTAACCAAACATGTAATTAAGTCAATGGCAGCACAAAGCACGCGCCGGTGGGGATCAGCAAGTGAGATATTGATCACTCCCTCCGCTTGCTCAATCATGATCGTTTCCTGTGGCAGCCACGTAGAGAGAGATGGAAATAGTCAAAATATTACAATTTCTTAAACTAAAGTTAAAACGAAAACAGGGGAAAGATCAAGTTACATGGATAGATCCTATTGCATTAAAGGCAGTAACTCCTGCATGACGTGTCTGCCAATCTTCTGAATTCAAATACTGTGGTATCATCTCTCTTACAAAGGGAAGTAATATGTCTTCTTGTGAATGTAAGACGAGCCGAGGGAGTAAGAACATTCCTAGTTTGTAATCCCCCGAGATTCCCGTATGTTCCGCGTCCAAGTCATAGCAGGCTGGAACATCTGCAATACGACACATCAAGCGCACGCAATTCTCCAATATGCTGCGTTTAGACTCATTAGAAAGATCCAGATTATACTTTGACAAATTTGACAAATCCCGTTCATCGAGTATCCTAATAATTTCAATCGCATGACACTTGATACAAGTGTTGTCATCTAGAGTCTCTACAATTTGGAACAAGCAGCCGAGCACAACATTGAGTCTCTTCAAAAAATGGTCAGTGCAGCCTCTAGCCAGTTCCACCAAGTCCATCATTCTCTGTTCCACAATATGGGTTTGAGCGTCCCTGTGAAAGTCTCGTAGGAACCTAATCATTATTTGTAATAGTTTGTCAAATTCGTCGTCAAACTCCCACTGGTGAAGCAGGCGTACCAATTTGACAGACGCATCAAATATGAGAGCCCGGATATTGAGATCGGTGGAATCAAATAGCTCCAAGATTCTCGGTACAAGTGTCTTATAGTTGTGCCACCAAAATTTGTAAGCTCCCAGACATTCTTTTCTCGTCTCAGGCAATGTCGATAACACCCTGAGGGCCATTTCCTGCTTCGATTCGAATTCCGTATGAAGGGCGTCAAAAACATAGTCAAGAAGTTCTTCCCATCTCTCGAATACAAAGATTTTGGCGGCTACTTGAGACAAATTACGCAAATCAGGTATTGATTCATCAAGGTTCTGGATAAAGTCAAGAAGCAGGGGTTTGAGACTAGCAAGAACGCGTTGATTAAATCTGGGCGCATCTTGGCCGTGAAACCGGGTTAGAGTGAGGTGGAGCAGATCAACTATGTGGGTTCTGGTAGCAGAGGGAAGATTAGGCGAGTTGAGGAGGTGAGCGAGCATGAGAGAGAAAGAATTTGGGAATCGACGGGCACAGAAATTCCAGAGGGACTTAACTTGTGATTCACGAGGAACAGAGGAGTTAGCGAAATCGCCTACAAGAGATAGGTGTTGGGACGAATCATCGGAAAGGAAAAGATTTTTGGCCGCCGATTGGAGCTCGTTGATCTCATCTGGAGTGAGTTGTTGATAATCTTGGACCGAGATGCGCCTTGCCTTGGCCTTTAGACTCGGCTTGAGAGGAATATCTGGGTATGTAGACACGACGCGTTTAGGCTTGGGACGAACCGGAGCAAGTCGAGGTGGAAACGTTGGCCGTGAGGGACGTTCACTACCAGAAGTAGATGCCATTGCTGGAGGGTGAGAAAGGAAAGCGGGAAGGGTGTTGAAGATTTTGAATATAGGGAATGGATTCTAATGCAGACAACAGAAATTCCGTTATGACAGTTACGGCTTCCCACTCATTCCCATCGGTCTTATAAAATAACAATAATAGTGTCAAAAGGGCACAATAATAAGCTGAACATAGAATAACAATAATAATAACTTCAATTGGAGGTTCTATACTGTACATAATGAGAGTTTCAAAAGGGCACAAACTGAAAAGGACTCAAAAATTAGAGAAAGAACTATTGGTACGTAATACAGGAGAATTACCAGTGACCCAGAGTTATAGAAAACCTTCTCAAAAGCGAAGTTGATAGGCCGATCGTCGAAGAATCATCAAGAGCAGCCGATTGAGGTTTTGGTCCGTCGTTTGCTTCCTCGGAAAGTCGGAGAATGCCGACCAGGTAACTGCAGATTCCTTGGAGAACCGTCATCGAAGAGCTTGTCTCCATGTCCAGGGGTTGCTTCCCCACCTTGTGATGAGCTGAGGCTGAGCACAGAATTGATGAGCTTCTTGGTGGAGGCTAGTACCAGAGGTTTCCTCCTTCCCGCCATTTGATTACACGGCACAACAGCGAATTCGAGCTCTGTCCCAACTCGAATTGGATGATAACTCGGCAAGCCTTTGCCGGCGACTAGGGACTTCAAAAAATCCGGTGGGTTCCAACCGAAGTGATCTGATCGGGACTAAACAAGTAATAATAAGGGAGCTCTGCGCGACGAGAAGGAGAGTGGCAAACGCGAACAAGACGCAAACGCTTCAGATCTCAGCTTTTTCATTAAACTGTGCTTTTTGGAAAAGCCCCTTAACCATAACCTTAACAATTCATAACCCTTCCTACTGGCCTTGAACGCTCTAGACCATTCTCAAACGTTCGCACCAATCAGGCCAATATAATTTCAATAAATAGTGGGAGTTTTTTTGTTGACAGAAATATAAATAATGTGAGTTATAACTTATAAGTCATATTGAAAACTCTTATTCTTTGTTTTTTTTTTTGGTGATAAAACACTTGTATTCTTATAAAAGTGAAAATTCATTTCTAAAATGAAGTTTTTTGTTTTTTTTTTTATATATTATTGATAGGTTAAACATTAATTATCATAAATTTCTGCAGCATACTACTAAAATTTTGATTTATGAAAAAGAAATTAAGTGCACCTTTACGGATGCTAAATTCAATTAAATTCTAATATACTTTACAAGTTTTTAACTGGTCCATTTGATTTTTAGTTCATTTTTCAATTTTAAAGCCAAGATAAAAATTTATTTTTTTAAAAAAATAACAATAATTGTTCTTATGACAATTATAGCTTCACTCATTCCCATCGGTCTTGAACAAGGCTTTGAATGATTAATTTATAAATATTCCTTCTGGTCCTTATTATAAATCACCAACTAATTTTTCTCACAAACCAATAAAAGTAATTAAAGTTAACAAAGTTGTCCTAGAATCTAAGTAATTTTCAATATTACCCCTACTAATTGCACTAAACTCTAATATCATAATAATTATTACTCTCACCCACTACCTTTATTAATTATGGGCAAACATGGAAAAAAATAATTAATGCACATTGGGAATGGCAAGTGCCTTATAAAAAGTATAAATAGACTTGCTAGTTAGTTGGTGCCTTATAATAAGGACCAAATGAAGTACAAATTAACTAACTGTCATATACTAATGAGACTTAATTAACTCATTAATTTTTTTGCTAGATTTTCAATTTTACCCTTATTTATGAATGGTTCCAAAAGTCAACAAAAATAAATTCTTTTTTGTTATTTCAATTAATATGGGAAAATTTGGGCAAAAAAAAAAATTAATATGGGCAAAAATATAACAAATGCATTTATTACTTTGAAACTGAAGTTATAATAAATACCAAAATGTTTGGTCAAAATGTACTTATAAATAGAAACAAAATACTCCCTCCGGTCTTAATTATAGGACACTTTTTGGAGTTGGTTTTGGTCTTAATTATAAGAGCAAGTTTTAACTTTTGTCAATAATAATTAAAGAAAATAATAATTTTATAATACACTTATATATTTTATAAAATAAATAATATTTGCAACTCATTAATGTTATATATACCTCAATTATATTTTTTTTAATTAAAAAACATGATTTTTTATTACGTATATCTGTGTTTGCGTAATAAATAGTAATATAACATGATTTCTTATTACGTAATATAATGATGAAGTTTGAAAGATTTTTTTTTTAAAAAAACTGTATCACAAATTAATGGAAAGATGATGTATTAACCAAGAAAAAAATTATATATATATATATATATATATATATATATTTTGAAAGTTTTTAGTATTAAATTTCAAAAACAAAAAATTATGCTTTTCGCTTTTTCATATTTTAATGAGTGAGATTTAGGAATATGATGAAGAATTAAATAGAGAGAAAGCGACAATAGTAGAGGCAGGAGCTGTTGGGGATTAATTGGAAGCGATGCTCATAGCTGGATGCCTGGATCATCATATTCCTAAGCATCTACATAGAAAATAGAACGCTTTTTTAGAGGGGGTATTTTTGGAAAATAATTATAATTAACTAATTTAACTTTTCTCCTTAATCTCTCCAAATTCTAGTAAATAGCTCTTATAATTAAGACTGGAGGGAGTATATATTTGATAGTACGCTCCAACCGGGTCTAGCGTCTAGCCCTTTTATTTCTTTACAAATTCAACTGAAAGCATCAAAGCAAAGAGTCTTATCGTGAGTTAAACCCTCAGCCAAATGGGTGTTTGGTGGGAGGGATTTGCAGGGGAGGAAAAAATTTTGTAGATGGAATTTAAAAAATTGAAAAAGTGGGGTTAATATTTTTCAGCAAAGATAAAATATAAGATCAAAGATTACAAATACTCAATAAAAACTTTTAACCCCAATTCTTTATTTTTTAAAATCTAACTCAAATTTTGTTTTCCTCCACTTGCTTTCCCTCCTCTCCCCTTATACCACACGGGTCCTAATGTTGGTCCAATTCTTTATTTTGATCTGCCATGATTGATATGTTAAGTATGTCCACGTAGTTTGTGAGTGCATTATACGAACTGTAGTTTAATTGAAGTGAGTTATGTGTCTTTGCATCATCCAACTTAAAACGTGATGTTATAAACTTATAATTATACATACTCATTCCTTAATTTTTTGGGAGAATCATTTTAAAATATGGTTGAATTATCTAAATTTTAAATTGAATTATTAAATTCAACAAATCTTAAATTAGTTCATATGTTTTGAAATAAGATTTTAGAATCTGATAATTTTACTTTATTAACCCTCCTTTGACAATGCATTAAATCACTATCATCAATCATAACATGTAATGGTATAAAAATCTTTTTTTCCCCAACAACATAAACATTACATCTCAATATTACAAAATCAAAAAATGATTGCGAGTCAGGAATTCAGCTCAGTTTAGTTGTGACTGGGAGTTATGCCTTATGACTAGTCAGGAATTCAAGCAAAAGATGAGAAAGTCTATGCAGGGATTGCAGGTCTCGTACTTTATTACAGGCGGTTTCTTTTTTCTTTTTTCAAGTCAAAAGCTTGAGGTTTTCAAAAACTCTAAGATTAGACTACATTCACTGATCTCAGTGATATTTTGCCACACTCAAGATTTACTAAGTCAACACATTCAATAGGTTGTGATGAAATGATTACAAAATCTTGATTCATCTCTTGAGTTGATTGGGCTGAATAATCAGCACATCTTAATGCTTTTCTATAAGTATGAATAAACTGTAGATCCTCGTGTGAAAGGATAAATGATCTTACCTCCTATGTTTCATCTCTCATAAGATGATCTTGCCCACAACCAAGTAACACCAAATGAAAAGCATCCAATGAATCAGTATGAAGCATAATTTTTTGAAACCCAATTATTTGCATAGTATAAGGTCCCTATAGATAGCATGAATTTCCACAGCAGTTGACGTAGTATGCCTTAACTTACGTTGAAACCCATATATCCAGTTTCCCTGGTGATCTCTAATCACTCCTCCACAAGTCATTACTAGAAAATAGCAAAATGGCGGAATTTGCGATGTTTTTTTGCAAATTTTGGGATATTTGCGAAGGATTTAAAATTCCATCGCAAATTAGAAATTTTATCCGTCGCAAAGAACGCCGGTTTGCGATGGCCAAATCCATTCGTTGCAAATCAACGGCCTTTTGGCAGGATTAAAAAAAAATAGGTAGGATTTAAAAAATTGAAAAAATGGGATTAATATTTTTTAAACAAAGATAAGATATAAGATCAAAGATTACAAATACTCAATTAAAAACTTTAACCCCAAAAATTTTTCTTTACTTTTTTTCAAAAAAAAAATAAGAAAGTCATCTTTATTTTTTTGACTGAAAATTGGAAGGGTAATATTTCTATCACAAAATCAGTGAAAAGTAGTCTTCACCTTATTTTTATCATTTCATACATGTTCCAACAATAGAGAAATCTACCAGCTATGTTTAAACCATGCAATTGGATCTAAGTGGTTAGGTTTATTTTCAAGGGAAAATATCATGAAAATTTAAAATCTTATATAGCTTTAAAATAATATCTCTGATGTAAGTGATTTTGAGAAAGTGCAAAACACTTCAAATTTTTTATAGATTCAAAAGTAAACTTTGTGTGACTGTTTTTAGAGTATTGATTTTGACAAATTTTTCTAAAGATAGTAAAATAAATCGTCAGTAAATTTATTATGCATTTCTTTATATACAAATAAGAAAGAGGGTGATATGTTAATTTTAGATCTAAATCTAAATATATGGTTTATATTTTGATCTGTCATGATTAAGTACACGTATAGTTGGTGAGTGTATTATACTTTAGTTTAATTAAAGTGAATTTTGTTTATTTGCATCCAACTTAAGACGTGTCACATTGTTACTACCTCCGTCCTCCGGTCATAAATATATGACATAATTTATAATGCAATTATACTATAAATTATGTCTTATATTTTAACCAGGAAGAGTATAATTTTTTATACTACCGATTTCTTAATATTTTGGAAAAATCTTTTTAAAAGACGGTAGAATTTATCCAACTGTTAAATAAGTTTTTTAAATTAAATAAATCTTAAATAAGGTCACATGTCCTAAAATAAGATTTTATTATTTGATAATTTTACTTTATTACCCCTCATTCGATTATTTTTCCACACTACCTCTCTTCTTTGACAATGCATTAAATCACTAACATCAACATTAAAATTTAATGGTATAAAAATCATTTTTTTCCTACAACATCAACGTGCATCTCAATATTACAAAATCAAAAAATCAATTGAAATTACAGCGGAAAAACTTATGGGCACAAGTATGACTATTCCTAAATTCAATATCTTCATTGCAACTACTATGGTCCAAGGCATTGACGCAAATTAAAGCTGGGGAAGCTCCCCATCCTCGAAAGCTTGTCTCCAAGGATGGGATTTTTCTTTTCTTACTATGGATAGTTGTGTATTGATAAAAGATTTTGATTTGATTGAGACGTGTTTTGAATATTTCATAAATATCTGTTAATTCTCTATGTATTTTGATGATAACTAACAATTGTAAATTTGAAATGTAGTTTGTCTTTATTAAGTTGAAAAACTTACTATCAAAGGCAAACTCAAGTTTGGAGTTGTCAAACTCGAAGTTTGGACTTGATAGAGAATAGCTCAAGTTTTTAAACTTGGACAAACTCAAGTTTACATTAGCAAACTCGAATTTGTGTCATACGGAGAGCACTCTAAGTTTTTCAAGATAAAGAAAACTCAAGTCGGTTATGGCAAAGTCAAGTTTGTGTTAGATAGAAAGCCTTCAAAGTTTTTCGAACTTAACTAAACTCGAGTTTAGTATGCCAAACTCAAGTTTGTACTTGGCCGAGAGTCTTAAAGCTTTCTCATCCTTAGCAAACTCAAGTTTGATGTGACAAACTCTAGTTTGCACTGGCCAAAAAAAAAATTTTTCAGTTTTCATATTTTAAGCAAACTCGAGTTTGTCTAGCAAACTCCGGTTGTACTTTGCGAGAGTTTTTCAAAGTTTTTCATCTTTTGGCAAACTCGAGTTTGAGTTAGCAAACTCCTAGTTTGTAGCAAACAGAGAGCTCCTCACTATTTTTGAACTTAAGAAAACTTCGTTTGCATTTGAAAACTCCAGTTTTGAGCTTTGCGGACTTAATTTCTTTTTCACTTCAAGATGTCCCAAACTCGAGTTTTTCACTTAATGACTCGAGTTTGCTCCTGTTTCAAACGTTCTTCAAAGATCAATCGCGATGACCTTTTATGAGAAAGAACCAAACTCGAGTTTGAGTTTCTAAACTCAAGTTTGTTTGAACAAACTCGAGTTTGTGTCGCTCTGTTTGAAAATCAGCTTACTTGAATTTGGAAAATCTTCATGTATGATCTAGATACTTCATATAATCACTTATTACTATTCCTAGTTATATTTAATCAGTTTGTTAGTGAGTTTCAGATGATTAAAAATGTATTAGACTGAGGATTAAGCATAAAGCAAAAGGTGACATCAACACATTTATTGTTGGTCCAGAAATCTTAGCACCCTTTTGACAAATCATTCTCTGGACTTTGTAAAGGTTTAAATGTTTTCTTTCCTCTATGGAAGCTTCATCTCCCAACGGATTAATTTGAAGGAAAGTCAACAAGACTAGCTAAGCTCCTGAATTAACACTAAGCTAGAAAGAGAATAGACAAAGTTGCAACTTAACGCCTACATTAATGTCTCCAACGGCATTAATGATTCCAATGATCATTTAATGCTTCATTCATATATAAGCTACAACATTCAAGTCTCTACAACAACCAATATAGAGAAAATGAAAAGCTATCAAGTCTCAACTACATTTAGTGTTTTCTACATACTTGTAAAGTATCTTTTGATACATTATACTTCATGATTTTTTCATCTACTCTTTTAGAGAGTTTATATATCATTGATTATCAATCATTGTAAGAATCTCAAGGTTGTGAGAACCTGTGAGATTGAGATTATCAGTTTACAACTTGTAAGGGGGAGTGTATCCTAGTGAGGGGATAACTTTCAAGTGCAAAATATGTAACTGATTTGAGAGTTAGTGAAAATCCTAGAGTGTCTGGGAACTGATCGTATGTCAAGAGTTAAGACTAAAACAGTATAAATCCTGTTGTGTCAAGTTTTTCTTCTCTCCTCTGTTTTACCCTATTTTGTTGTTTGTGATTGGGTGTTTCAAAAAGAATTTTTAAAATCTTCAATTCACCCCCTCTTAGTGATTTCCTCCATTTACAATATCAATTCACAAATGTGGGCAAGAATAATAGATATTAAAGGAATTTTAAGCACATAGGGGAGAGAGGTACTCATCAAGATAAAGAATCAAACGAGGGGCAATGTGGAGAAATAATTAAATGAGGGGTAATAAGGTAAAATTATCAAATTCTAAAATCCTATTTCAGGACATATGATATGATTCAGGATTTAGTGAATTTAATGACCCAATTTAGAATTTTCGTAATTCAATGGTCTTTTAAAAGGATTTTTCCTAATTGTTATACATATCTGTTGCCAAAGAAACTTATATGCTCCTTTACAATATAATATTAACAGGGTTGTTATAGTTGTAAGAATTATTATATTATATATATATAAAAGGATCAACGAACGTTATAATTATACTATTAGTTTGTCATTTGTATTTTTATCAAAACAGCTTTTAAATATCATAATTAGTACATATTTGTGTTTTTGGTGGTGGAGGGAAATAACTCCTTAAAAGTGAAAATATAAAGATAAAAAGGACATGATACATGTAAGTGCAGATGAGATTGAAAGGATATGATTTGTTGATTTTTGATTGGCGGAGTCCACACTATGTGGCGCACTCAGCGCACACAAGAATTTCTCCGGATGTTTCCCATGTGTTCCCCCGATCGGATATTGTCCATCCAATGACAATTTGTTCTTTATTACTCTCTGGTTCTAATTATAAGACCATGTTGATTTTTTTTAGAGAGACTAAGGAAGCTAAATAAATTACTTAATTATATCATATGTTGTGTATCCTTAGATTATACATTAGTTTATTAATCAAACTAATTAGTTTGAACATAAAAAAATACAAATACAAATACTCTAAAATAATTTAATTAGCTTCATAATTTGGTCTTGTAATTAATATAATCATCAATTGCCATCTAATCCTGATGTGGGGTTACATTAAAAAAAAAATGGGGGGGGGTGTTAATGGAACAATGTGAAGTGTTAACCCGATCAAATAAAACTTAGTTGAAAATATATCTAAAATTGGAAGAGAAATTCGGCCACAATATACACTAACATGGTTTCGTTTGGGTTAGTGGTAGAAAATATTTTTTCAGCATGATTTACAGTTTTTGAGGTAGGTTTTGTGAGAGGAGTTTTATCTTAAATTGTGTGAACATGATTTTCAAACGTAAACTTAAAAAGTCATATAATTGATGAAAAAAATATCAAAATTTTTTCCTTCTTTTCTCCTTGACATTCGCCTTCAGACTGCCTTGCTTAAAAATAGTGTTTCGGCTAAACTTGGTCATAGTATGAATAGTACTTTTCGCATTTTTGACCAATTGTAACGTAGCTAGATTTGTGTGCCTTTTTGGAGAGCTATAGGTGAATGATCGTCTAACAATTATGATTAAAAAAAAGGAAGAAAAAAAAATTGTTTTGGTGTGCTCTCGAACAAACAATTATGGTTTTGCCTCAACTTTGCTTAGCCAAGACCCGATCGTGCCTATTGTTGCGCTTGTTGCTAGATTGTCTCTTTTCGATAAAATCTAAAACGAACAAAAATTTAGGCAAGTAAATCAAAATGTAAGGAAATCAAAGGCACAAAAAAAGATAACAGACTCTAACTTGAAGATCATCATTTACCTTTTTACAAATTTGAATAGCCTTACTAAGATTATTGTCGTTATGCCCTAAAAGATCCCGATCATACCTGAAACAAAACAGAAAAATGATATAGTTTTCCAATATTGTTAAACTTGACTCAAGTTTGTTTCAAAATTGAAACTAGGGAAGAAAGCTAGAGAAGTAAAACCTTTCTAACGGTAGATTGAGTTGTGCATTTCCATATTCGGCTTCTTTAAAGTCATTCCTTAAGGGCAAAGATTTTAGCCGGAGTGGAAGGATCTAGTTATGAGTGATTATAGGATAGTATGTTATAATAACAATATAGGAATAAAAGCCCAGTGGAAAAAAAAAAGATAAGAAAAATGTTACCTGAGGGTTGTGAATAGTATGACGTCGGAACTCAAGAATTTTCCCAAAAGCTAAAACAGCAGCATCATATGCCATTGCCCTCTCTTCTGAATGCCTTCCACTATTTATTACAAAATTTAGGCTGTCCATACACCCTGCACAAAATTCACCACTTTCACATTTTATACATTCTACCGTTCAACAAAAAATTATGAATATTACTGTAATTAAGGAGCCTATACCAGGGGCATCGAAGTTGGGTATAAGTTTTGAGTGTGTGGCGCGTAATCCAATCCCACATGTAGCTTCCTACACAATTTACATTACCCCAACATAAATGTATAGTAAATTTAAGCTCAGAATATAGCTGGCACATTTTGCAGAAATAATTAAATACCCGTTGAAGCTGGGGGCTTTGTGAGTAACAAAGGTCCATGACTATCATAGGATATGTATCACAAAACCTGGTTGAATGACAACAAAGATGAAATGAGTCGTGAATGCTCATAATTGAATTCAGATATATTAAAATTTAAAATGGAGATTTCCACTGCTTGTATACCTGACTAAACCGTATGTATAACTTTCCCATTCTTGTGGGTAGTCACTCAAAAGCAAATTTAAAATGGAGATTGCCACTACTTTCACCTCATCTGGGCAGTGACTACCCTGTGGAAGAGTTGAATCAAATGATAAAGACATAATCATGCATGCTTCTTATGTTTAAGTTGAAAATACTTAACATATATAAGAAAGTTGCATTAAAAAAATAATAAAAAAGAGCCTCATTAAAAAAATTATACTCATATATATATGATCATACAAAGAAGAATAGCAACATGAGCGAACCCAGAGCGCTTCAATAGCTGGAAGAAGCTCGTAAACATGAGGTAAGAATTCAGACTTCAATGTAGTTATCATTGTCACTAAACAGCTTGCAGCCTTCAAAGCAAAAACACAGACTTGAGCAATGCATAAAAGGAAAGATAAACCCCACCCCCCAAGAAAAAAAAAAGGATTTTAGGCAGAGACTTGAATTATTTGCTCCTCTAGTTCCTGTTTATAACTCTCCTCAATCGGACAAAACCACAACGATGATGCTTCTTCTCGCGTTTTTTTTTTCTTATTGGCAAATGCTGACGACTGAAAGAGTATTTGTTTTATGTGATATGCAATCTGTTTGACTAGTTCTGAACGCAAAACTTGTGTTCCACCGATCTACACAAGCACATTTGTTATATTCCTAATAGAATAATGTAAGCCAAGTGTGTGAGATTTCAATATAATGTATGTTTCCATGTACCTGGATGCATGCATTGAGGCTTTTTAACATTTCTATACCAATCGATTTGTGCAAAATTCCCTGCAATACAGTGATTTGAACCTTAAACAGTGTGGGTTGAAATCGGAGACCAATGAATGATATA
The DNA here is from genome assembly GCA_019022615.1 of Acacia melanoxylon. Lineage (NCBI taxonomy): Eukaryota > Viridiplantae > Streptophyta > Magnoliopsida > Fabales > Fabaceae > Acacia > Acacia melanoxylon. The sequence continues at coordinate 10,050,695 of JAFJYJ010000002.1, forward strand.
TGTAATAATTTTCAATTAAATTAAATCACAACCGAATAAATACCTTTTCTAATTGACTAAACAGATCTCGTACGGCGGCGTACAAGAAAAATTTACGAGCCTCTTTTCTGTGTTCGCATGAGCGCAATAAGCTTGGAAGCGCTAAAAACAGAAATTAAGGGAAGCTTATACCTATAAATTAATATGCAAACCAACATTTTTCTGAATAATACTTCCTTTTATCTTTAAGGATATACAATATATGATGTGATTAAGTAATTTATTTAGCTTCCTTAACTTTTTTAAAAAAGTCTTAAGACATGAGGGAGTATTATTATAATAGAATGAGAAATACCCCTAAAGGATGCGATTTTAGCTTCAACGTGAGTGCAGGCGAACAAGGAGGTCAAAAGAGGACAGACCTAATCATTGCAAGTTGTAATCAATTTCAAAAATAGCAAGTCTCAATGTGTGTGCATATCTTCAAAATCAAAGTTACATGGGCACAGATTACCGAGGAAGCCCAAGGTTCAAATATTTTTGGGAAGAGATCAGCAAACTTTGTTAATAAATCACAAGCCCAAACTGTCTTTTTAAGTTTAAACTCCCTACAAAACATAGATATATTGTTACAAATACCTTAAAGTTGTTAAAAAAAAAAAAAACAGAATTCAAGTAGAACATAAGGGAAGATTTGAAGCCAAACTTGGTGAAGGGTTTGGCATTTTCGAGAGTCGGCAACAGATGAGGCATGATCTTGCTAAGGAATTGGCCGCCACTCGCCGCGGTAGCTTGCACAATTGTGACAAAGCCTCGCAAAGTGTTAACTAACTTCATGTGAGAAAAAGTAGGAATCATTAAACTATTTATGGCATAAGCATAATGAAAATTAAATAATAATACGAGATGTTTATTGTTCCGAAGAGCCCTTGCTCTTCTTGACCTGTATTAATTTTTCCATGAGAGAAAAATCACTACATTCACTATATATAGTCAAATTTATACAAGATCCTATATTTAGGACCAGAAAAATATTAGGAAGAGTGATAAATATCCACACGCACATAGTATTAAGTAAACATTAAGTAAATGGTATTGATGCGAGTATTGTTTAGTGAAGAATTTAATAGAGCAATATTGATGTGCAAGGAGTTGATGCAAGTTTCGTGAATATTTCCCTCCAAAAAAAAAAAAATCTAACTTCCGCGTCTTATAGAAGCACCAAAGAAATCTATGATTTTTCAAACATGTCATTATTTTTAGCTCGAGGACGCTATTGATTTTCATTTAAATGAGGGATAAATTAGTAAATGAATTGTGTTTCAATATAAATTTTAATGTGATTAAAAACAAATTTTTAGGATATATTAACGGAGTTAATGGTTTGAACTCAAGCGTATATCTTTTGAAAATAAGGAAGAGATATGTGTAATTAAGGCAAAAACGTTTAGAATATTTTACTGTTATATATTATCAGTAATTACCTCTGATTGAATATCTTTTAAAAGAAAAAGATACTTGCGCATCAGAGGCCCCATGAAAATAAAACTCAAATCGTCCATGAATTTTTCCTCAAGCAACGACTGAGACGTGAAGGCTTTCAGAGAATCCACTGATTTCTCAAAGTAGCCACGAAAGATGGCCTGCACCCAATAAATTCAATACACATTATTTAAGTGTTACTGCAGAAATAAAACCCACATCTACCATCATATATGGTTTTGACAATTTCACTGAGGTATTAATTAAAAGATATACCGAAAATGATACTGCCAGTGATTTCAGAGTTTTCATAGATTCTTTCCGAATCTCCCTTTCTTCCTTCTGCAGGAAGAGTTTATTTATTTACGTAAAACTGTGAATGCGTGCGTGCCAGAGAAAAAAATCTTTGCACATTATATATATATATATAATGGGTCATATATACCTCAAGAAGATCTAGCAATACGGGCATCAAATCTTTCAAGAATGACTTCACTGCTTCTTCATCGGCGCAATTGGCAATCAAGAGATGAATTGCCGTAGTAGCACGCAACTGCACATCATATATATGTATTTATGAATCGCAAGTAAATTTGAAGCAAGACTTTGCGTTGACAAGGTGGCAAAATGCACTTGGTTTATACATACCTGAATACTTGGATATATTGAAGATGATCTAATTATGGTCACCAGTCTAGGGACGAACTTAGTATATATGACTTGGTCTTTACCAAAGTCCGTAACCAAACATATAATTAAGTCAATGGTAGCACGAATCACGCGCCGGTGGGGATCAGCAAGTGAGATATTGATCACTCTCTCCGCTTGCTCAATCATGATCGTTTCATGGATAGCTCCTATTGAAGAAAAGGCAATAACTCCGGCACGACGTGTCTGCCAATCTTCTGAATTCAAACACTGTGGTATCATCTCTCTTACTAAGGGAAGTAATATGTCTTCTTGTGAATTGAAGAGGAGCCGAAGGAGTAAGAACATTCCTAGTTTGTAATCCCCCGAGATTCCCGTATGTTCCGCGTCCAAATCATAGCAGGCTGGAACATCAGCAATACGACATATCAAGCGCACGCAATTCTCCAACATCCTGCGTTTAGACTCATTAGAAAGATCCGCAAGATACATTGAAACATTGCAAAAATCCCGATCATAGAGTATCTTAATAATTTCAATCGCCTGACACTTGATACAAGGGTTGTCATCTACAGTCTCTACAATTTGGAACAAGCAGTCGAGCACAACATTGAGTCTCTTCAAAAAATGGTCAGTGCAGCCTCTAGCCAGTTCCACCAAGTCCATCATTCTCTGTTCCACAATATGGGTTTGAGCGTCCCTGTGAAAGTCTCGTAGGAACCTAATCATTATTTGTAATAGTTTGTTAAATTGGTCGTCAAACTCCCACTGGTGAAGCAAGCGTACCAATTTGACAGACGCATCAAATATGAGAGCCCGGATATTGAGATCGGTGGAATCAAATAGCTCCAAGATTCTCGGTACAAGTGACTTATAGTTGTGCCACCAAAATTTGTAAGCTCCCAGACATTCTTTTCTCGTCTCAGGCAATGTCGATAACACCCTGAGGGCCATTTCCTGCTTCGATTCGAATTCCGTATGAAGGGCGTCAAAAACATAGTCAAGAAGTTCTTCCCATCTCTCGAATACAAAGATTTTGGTGGCTACTTGAGACAAATTACGCAAATCAGGTATTGATTCATCAAGGTTCTGGATAAAGTCAAGAAGCAGGGGTTTGAGACTAGCAAGAACGCGTTGATTAAATCTGGGCGCATCTTGGCCGTGAAACCGGGTTAGAGTGAGGTGGAGCAGATCAACTGTGTGGGTTCTGGTAGCAGAGGGAAGATTAGGCGAGTTGAGGAGGTGAGCGAGCATGAGAGAGAGAGAATTTGGGAATCGACGGGCACAGAAATTCCAGAGGGACTGAACTTGCGATTCACGAGGAACAGAGGAGTTAGCGAAGTCGCCGACAAGAGATAGGTGTTGGGACGAATCATCGGAAAGGAAAAGATTTGTGGCCTCCGATTGGAGCTCATTGATCTCATCAGGAGTGAGTTGTTGATAATCTTGGACCGAGATGCGCCTTGCCTTGGCCTTTAGACTCGGCTTGAGAGGAATATCTGGGTGTGTACCCACGACGCGTTTAGGCTTGGGAGGAACCGGAGCAGGTGGAGGTGGAAACGTTGGCCGTGAGGGACGTTCACTACCAGAAGTAGATGCCATTGCTGGAGGGTGAGAAAGAAAAGCGGGAAGGGTGTTGAAGATTTTGAATATAGGGAATGGATTCTAATGCAGACAACAGAAATTCCGTTATGACAGTTATGGCTTCCCACTCATTCCCATCGGTCTTCAAAAATAACAATAATAGTGTCAAAAGGGCACAATAATAAGCTGAACATAGAATAACAATAATAATAACTTCAATTCGAGGTTCTATACTGTACATAATGAGAGTTTCAAAAGGGCACAAACTGAAAAGGACTAAAAAATACAGGAGAATTACCAGTGAACCCAAAGTTATAGAAAGCCTTCCCAAAAGCGAAGTTGATAGGCCGATCAACGAAGAATCATCAAGAGCAGCCGATTGAGGTTTTGTTCCGTCGTTTGCATCCTCGGAAAGTCGGAGAATGCCGACCAGGTACCTGCAGATTCCTGGGAGAACCGTCATCGAAGAGCTTGTCTCCAGCTCCAGGGGTTGCTTCCCCACCTTGTGATGAGCTAAGCACAGAATTGATGAGCTTCTTGGTGGAGGCTAGTATCAGAGGTTTCCTCCTTCCCGCCATTTGATTACACGGCACAACAGCGAATTCGAGCTCTGTCCCAACTTGAATTGGATGATAACTCGGCAAGCCTTTGCCGGCGACTACGGACTTCAAAAAATCCGGTGGGGTCCAACCGAGGTGATCTGATCGGGACTAAACAAGTAATAATAAGTGAGCTCTGCGCGACGAGAACGAGAGTGGGAAACGCGAACAAGACGCAATAGCAGACGCTCCGGATCTGAGCTTTTTCATTAAACTGCGTTTTGGGAAAAGCCCATTAACCCTAACCCTAAGGCCAATCCAAACACATCTGGGCTTTTTCTCCACAGCCCTTCTTACTGGCTTTGGATGCTTCAGACGTTTCTGAGACCTTCACACTAAACAGGCCCAATATAATTTCAATAAATAGTGGGATTGTTGGCAGAAATATAAATAATGTGAGTTATAAGTCATATTGAAAACTCTTATTCTTTTTTTTTTGATAAAACACTTGAATTCTTATAAAAGTGAAAATTCAATTGTTTTTTTTTAAATTGAATTCAATTTTTTGTTTTTTTTTTTTTATATATAAATGATAGGTTAAACGTACAAATTTTAAGGATAAATGAATTAATTATCATAAATTTTGCAGCATGCTACTAAAATTTTGATTTATGAAAAATAAATTAAGTGCACCTTTAGGGATGCTAAATTCAATTAAATTCTAATAACATTTATAATTTTTTAACTGGTCCATTTGATTTTTAGTTAATTTTTCATTTTTTAAAGCTTAGATAAAAAATTTATTTTTCTTCAAAAAAAAAATTAACAACAGTTGTTCCTATGACTATGAAGCATCCAAAAACCAAACTTAGGATTCTCTATTCAAATGAATCCAACTTGTTTTCCATTCGTGTAGATTCAATACATTTCTTTTTGATAAAATAAATTAAACCCTATTTTACAAAAAGACTAATAAATTTAATATATCAAAGAATTTGCATTCTTGGGTAGGTTCTAATTAAGCTTTGAATGAGGCAAACTTAAAGCATAAAAAATAATTCTCTCGGCAAAATCTAACCAAACAAATTACCAATAATTCTCTAAATGAGCCTTTGTCAATCATCTTACTATCTCGATCACTATGGAATTTGTATTTGTTAAAATATAATGGAAATGGGAATGGAATGGAGATAAAACTAAGTTACCCTTTATTTTAATACTCACCCGATCCATAATATTACTCATTTCAACTAATTTATGGGAATTAAAAAAAAAATTGATAGTCAACCTATTAAATTTGTCTTAAAATTGAGATATTTTTTTTTCAATTTTACCTATAATAAATAAGATATTGGAGGGAAGAGAAGATATAGCCACATTGAAATATTAATCACAGGGGTACAATTCACAAATAAGCAGCATTTACTCTCTAAATGACTTACTGTATCTTAAAAACGTGTTCCCCGGCCTATAGGGACGCTGTTCCCATCTGGGCCGTCAGATTTTATTTTTATTACTTTTTTTTTTTCAAAAAAAAAATATATTATAATAAATATAGAATTGAAAATAAAGATAATTTCTTAAATAATATTTTTTTCAAAAAATAATTTTATTTAAAAATCACCAACTAAAAAATATTAAGTCTGAACTGCCTAGATCCCATTTGGACGGTCCAGATGGAAAAACCGACTCCTGCCTTTCCTTTAGATAGGCCGGGAAACGTGTTTTCTGTATTTTGTATACTAAAGTATCTTTTTAAAAGTGACTTATATAGTTGAAGGAAGGGATAAAGTAAATATTGGGGTTGGATAAGATTTCTATTGAAGTAATAAATTCTCCAGGGATGAATGGTAGATTTGCTCCAAGAAGAAAACCAATAATAGCATTTATTTTTTATGGAATCGATATTTTTTTTCCTGCAATTGTGTGTATGCATCGAATAAGACAGAACTTAGGTTGATATATTTGTATTCATTGAGTCTAATTCTCTAATTTAATCTTGTTAAATAGGATTTGATTTTTATTATTAATGATGATATAATAGAATTTTAAAATTTTATCCATATGAATTTTTATTATTAAGAGAATTCCCTGTGCTAATAAAAAAAAATTGATTGGAGAAATGAATTTAATGGATATATAATTATATACAAACAAAAAGCGATCTAAATTTTGTCTAAAATAGGACAAAACTTTTCCTATCAAATCCTTATATATGTTTATAACATTATTGTGGGAAGTAGACAAAGTTTATATAAATTTACAAATTAGTTAAGTCTCATTATTTGTAAAAATATATATATGTCGGTTTCTTTAAAAAAAAATAAAAAAATTAAGTTCCTTAGATTCATTTCGTCAAATTCTCCGATCACATATGACTATGTGCTATATTTTTGCATTATTATGATTTAATTATAAACTCGTATTCAAAAAAAAAAAAAAAAAAATTAAAATAAATGACCTAGATAAAATAATATTTAATTATAAGGACCATAAAAATTGTAATTATTAATAAATACCAAATAAGTTTAAAAGTACTAAATTACCCTTCAAATTCTCATTTACTCACGAACCAGAAAACAAAGAACAAAACGTCTTCTTCGCTTCTCCTATGAATATCAAGGTGAGGCCATTTGGGAATCAAGTATTGGAAGTTAAAAATGACGATATTTGGTAAAAGTGTATGCATAGAAGCAGGATCCAGATGATCGAAGGATATCGCCGTTTGTTAGGACTCACTAGAGTCGTCAAAAACGGGTCAGCCATCGGGCCGGCCATAGTTCTTTGGCCCTTCAGGGCGCACGGCGAAAAATGGGACGAGATATTTGAAAAATAATGGAGGCACGGCGAGGCCACGACACTTACGGGAACCCGACCCTGGAGGTCACGGGCCGGCCACTGCGCCTTTTTCATAGCTTTTTTTTTTTTTTTTCCTTTTTAAATTTATTAATTTATATATATTTTGTATTTGTTATAGAGTTGTTTATCCATTTAACTACAAATACATAGTAACTATACTTTAATTTTATGATTTGATTTATAATTTGTTACAAATAAAGATTATGAATGTGTTCATGATGCGGGAGAAGAATTTCATGATATTCTTACTCATGAGCCAGAGGCTACTACTCAAAGTGAAGAACAATCAAATGTCGTTAAAATTGATGATAGTGACGAAAATGACGACAATAGTAGTCATCGTACTAATGTCGTTTAGTGATATGCTTTTTATGTTTTACTACGTATGTGAGTTATTTGTGAACATAGTTTTTCTTTTGATTATGAATTGAATTCATCTTGTGCTTATTTATTAGATGATTCGTATTGTAATTTACTAATTATATTTCTTTGAAACACACGGAGGAAAAATAGTTAAAATTTGGAATAGTAATTTCGCCCGCCATTTTTACAGGTTTCTGCGTAGAACTTTTGAAAAATATGTGTTTTTTTCTTTTTACTCCGGAAGGCTGGAGGCCGGCCTGTTAGCGCAGCCCCTTCACGGGCGGCCCGGAGGCCGCCGACCCCGATTGACAGCTCTAGGACTCACCAATCCAGTGTAATTATATGCTGTACGATACATGATTGACTCATGGATCTATTGAATATACAACAGAAGCATTCTGGGTGAAAATGAAATCACGCCAACATAAAATTCAAAGCTTCCAATAAACGCCCAGCCGGTGCAAAATGCTAGCAACAACAGCCCAGAATAGAATCTCTGCAAAGATAACATAGAGCATAATGCCTACTCTCGTAGAATGCCATACTTTTGATGAAGACGTGCTTCTGGATCCAATATATCTGCTCACCAACACAACACAACACCTATAGAGCAAAATGCCTACTCTCTTATAATGCCATACTTTGATAGTGCTGCTTCACCTATCTCCTCTCTCTTTCGATCATCCGGATCCTACTTTTATGTATACACTTTTACCAAATATCGCTATTTTTAACTTCCAATACTGAATTTCCAAATAGCATCACCTTGATATTCATGGAAGGAGGAAAGAAGGTGCTTTGTTCTTTGTTTTCTGCATTTGGGAAGCAATTGAGAATTTGAAGGGTAATTTAGTACTTTTAAGTTTATTTGGCCCTCCTTAATAATTACAATTTTTAAGGTTTTTCTAATTAAATATTATTTTATCTATGTCCTTTATTTTAATTTTCCCAAAAAAAAAAAAAAACAACTGATCGTTCATAATTGAAAAACTTGATGTAAGTATGGAGGTTTTGAGAAATACTTCTTTCTAATTCTATTCCTATTATTAATTGCACCTATTATTTAGTGTGTGACATGGGTTTTATAGTTTGGTAACAAAATTATAAATGCCACAGATAGTGGACTAAAATTTTAAATTTATGACCAAAACTTACCTCTTTACTAGCTATTGCCTATATTTGGTGTTAGAGAGAGTTCTTGCTAACATCACTATGATATAGCTGGATTTGGCTTCCCAGCTCCTCCATTGACTGGCCAGATCTAATATGAGCAGTTCAGATCTTTTTTTTTTTTTATTTTTTAAATGAAAAAATCATTTTTTTTAAAAAAATATTATTTCAAAGATTATCTTTATTTTAGATTCTCTATCCATTAAAATTATTTTTTATAAAAAATAAAAAAAAAAAAAAAAAATCAGATCAGAACCATCCAGATAGTAGGGAAACATGGTCCTGATATAGCTTAGTAGTACACCATGAAACCATATTTTTGGAGCTTATTGTAGTGATTATCACGATGATGGTCTGATGTGAGATTTGTAATCTTGTATCATCGAAATACAGTTTCAACTGTATAGATTTAAAGTTTTTTCTTGATAATTTTTAAATAAAAAATAGTTTATGGAAATCCAACAATCTTAAGAGATTATTATTTTTTAAAAATTAAACAAAAATTAAATCTCGACCAGCCGATTAAATTTAAACTTAAACTGTACAGATTTCACCAAAACTCGATCCGATATGCCATATATAGAAAAAGAACAGAAGCATACAATCCTACAATGTGCCGTCAATGGAGTTAAACATACCACATCTATATAACTATATCTCCATTGTTTATTTTCAAAAAAAAAAAAATCAAATATATATAATCTACTACAATAATCAAGAATCAATAACAACATATATAGTGATGAAGAGAATGAATCAAAAATAATGATTCAATCACAAACTAATCCCACGAAACTTGCAGCTACTACTCTGAATAGTAATCCCAGTTTGAGTAGCAGTAAGACTATCCACAACTAACGAACACCTCATTCTGAACTTAACCTTAAACAGCTTCAACTTCCCAAGCTTCACTCTCACTGGTTGCTTCACCTTCAACCTCAGAGGAATATTCCCGTCTCCTGTTGCTGCTGCTGCAACCTGTTCAACAGCCCTGAAGCGTCCTCTGTCATCCCCGACATAACGACGCTAAGTGACGTCGTATTCCTGTGTCCCTGATAAAACTTCGGCAACGATCCTCGGCCTAGCTTGGTTTCCTCGTACCATGCCTCTATGTTGCTGCCTGATTCGTAGTATATTCCGATCCTCTTGTTCGGGTTCGTGGCGATGATTCGGGACTGGAATGAGGCGGAGAGGCTGTTGCTGCCGTTGAGGTTGAACTGGACGACCTGTAGCTCGTCGATGGAGAATTTTGGCAGCTTTGGTCTGAAGATGAGGTAGATGATTCCGACGGTTATTCCGATGGCGATTATGAGGATTAAGAGGAGGGAAAGGGTCCAACATAAAAGCCTGCAGAGGCAGCTTCGCTTTCTCTTTGGTGGTTTTGAGTGGCTCACCGGGAAGGTTCGTTGGGGAATCGGCGGCGGAAATCGGTGGTGGTTGTTGTCTATGGGTTGGTCGGACTTGGAGGAGTTTCTGGGGAATAAAGGTTGGTTGGGTGTGGCTGATCGTGGTGCCTCGACATTGGTGAGTGGGTGGATTCGATTTTGCTGGTTGTGGTGATGATCAGCCATCGATAAAGGTTGAAGAAATTAAGATGGAGAAGGTGGAAAGATGAAGTTATGATCCTCTTCTTGGTCTTTCTGGTGACTAATTAAGTTTACTTGTAGGATAAAGAAATGGAGTGGGTGGGTTTATTGAGAAGAAAGGTCTGAAGTATGAATGCATCGAGCGGGTCAAGTTGTGTTTTGCTATGTGTGTAACATTTGGTGGAAATTTTACAATATATGATTATGAAGCTTCCTATGTTGACTTCGAAAAGGAATTTATTTATTTTTTAAAAAAAAATTAACGCGCCTGAAATTTGGCCTAATGAATCCCATGTGATTTAATCCTTTAATAATAAAATTTAAGATTTTTTATGCATACTATTTCTATAACTTGTTTTATTTAGAGGGAATCATGCTCGACCCTTAAAAGGTCCTTTTAGACCTGTGGTATGAAAAATATTGTTTTTCAAAGTACGATCCGAGAGCATGTAGGCTAGAAGCTATTTTTCTAAATTTTAACTATTTTTTCTAGGTTTTTTTTTCAAAAAACTATAATTAGTAAATTATAACAATTAAAGTTCTAATTTATCAAATAAATGTTGTTACATTAAGGTCTGAACAACACACATCATGCAACAAACAAACTTATTCACTAATCATAATTAAGAGTAAACTATTGTCCACCAATATCAGTTGCTATCTTCGAAAGGATCATAAATCTTTGTTGATTGTTCTTTCACCAATTCAAGACATCCAATTCTTTATAATTATCAGGCTTTAGTATTGGTTCTTCCAATTAAGTTTCCAATTCAGAATTGTTCGTGGAAGAATGATTCATACTCGCATAAATATATTGATAATTCTACATCATTACAAAACATTCAAGTGGGAAGCTACTAACTGGGTAAGTTAAAATAATAATAATAATAATAATAATAACAACAACAACAACAGGTCTAATGGGCCAGCCTTTTTTTTAGCCATTGGCTTTACAGGATTGACCCTTTTATACCCGACTTTATTTGGAAGCTTCATTTTATAAACCCAACCCTTACAGGGCTATTATGGCTTAAACAGGCCGCTCTGAAGTTCGACCCGATTTTCCCAGCTCTAATTTCATTGGCACAATATACACTGATGCAAAAAGAGCTTTTAAGAACGGACGAAAAACGCTTTATAAGACCAGATCTGGAACCGGTCTTGATCCAGACAGTCTTAAAAGTCTATAATTTTTTAGCGGATGCGCGACCGGTCTGAAAAGTCCGTCACTTTTTAAGACCGGATGTGCGAAACAACCGGTCTTAAAAGTTTTCAAAAAAAAAATTAAATGAAACAAGCGGTCCCAAAATTCAGCTAGAAAGGGTTTTTGAACTAGATCTGGCGATAGAGAACAAAGAGTAGAGAGGAAGCAACACCAACAACCCAGAAATCAGACACAATAACAAGAAACAAAAATCATTCACCATGAAAATTGAATTTGAATGAATATAAAATCAGAAGTAAATCAAAGTTCAAATCTACAAAAAAAAATCACAAGTTTCAAGCAACCAAATCTAAGCAGGATCTTTGGTGGATCGATGCAAAAGAGATGCCCTCTCATTGGTTTCTTGAGTTTGGATAGAAGAGATGTCTATGCAAAGGAATCTAGTTGGCGTTGTGATTCCAGATCTAGACCAGATCCTTTCGTTGGCGTCACAGTTCCAGATCTGGCTCTCCCCACACTAATGTCCATGAAAACCTCCGCCGCTGCCACTAACCCCCTGAACTGCAATCGACGTCGGATCTTTCCTTCGTCTACCGCGCGACGTATGCCTCTCGGTCCCTCTACGCCACTCCAAAGTCCAGATTATTTCGCAATAGTAGGAAGAATGAAAAATGATTCACTTTGATGGGAAGATCGGTTTGACGGCACTGTAAAGCACGTCGGGATCGGCGGCGTAGCTAAGGTGAAGTACCTGAGGAGGGAAGGGCGACACAAAGGTCTTTAAGCACGTCGGGATCAGAGGTTGGGTTTCTCTCCCCATATTTTTCTCATTATCCCTCATCATCTTTAAATCATATCCGTCCAATTAATCATAATACTATTTTAACTTCTCTCTCCTCTTCCCAATCAACGGCCTAGATGTGGCCAATGAGAGAAAAGGAGAAACAAGATTATGAGAAAATCCTCTCCCGAGGCCAAGTCGAGTGAGAGGAAGTTGGACAAGATGAAGAAAATAGCAAAAATATGTGACGGCAATGACATGGTTGTTGAGTCGAGACAATGAAGAGAACCAAAAAAATGTTGGGATGATAAAGGATTACTCTTGCAACCTCGAAAGAATGGGTGTGTTGGAGAACAAAGAAGAGAAATGGGTGGTGAGAGGTGGAGATTGAAGGGAGAAGAAAAGAGCCACAACCTTTAAGGGTTTTTTTTTTTTTTTTTTTTTTTTTAAAAAACGCTGGTCTACAAACTTTTAGACCGGTTATTTAGGATAACCAATCTTAAAAGTTTACTTTTACGACCGAATATTCTTAAAATCTGGTCTTAAAAGTAATAAATATATTAATTTCTTTTCTTTTTTATCTTTTAGACCAGTTATTATTAACAACCGGTCTTAAAAGTTCCGTAAACTTTTAAACCGGTTATTTAGGATAACCGGTTTTAAAAGTAATAAATGTATTAATTTCTTTTATTTTTTATCTTTTAGACCGGTTATTATTAACAACCGGTCTTAAAAGTAATCATTTTTTTATTTATTTATGAAACAGTCACGAGTCATAACAATTGGTCTAAAAAGTGTTCTTTAAATTTACTTAAATCGCCATCAAGATAATACTTTTAGACCTGATCCTCTTTAATCCGGTCTAAAAAGTGTTCTTTAAATTTATGAAAATGTCACCGATCATACTTTTTAGACCGGATTTTCTATAATCCGGTCTTAAAAGTGTGCTTTATATTTACGAAACTGCCACCGGTTATACTTTTAAGATTGGATCCTCTATAATCTGATCTAAAAAGTTCTTTATATTTACGAAACTGTCACCGGTCATACTTTTAATACCTAATCCTTTATAATTCGGTCTAAATGAGGCGGTTTTAAAAGTCTTTTTTGTACTAGTGATAGATGCTTATCAATATGAAAATAAATAAATAATGTGATTTTGTAATTTTTTGAAAAAGAATTATTAGTGCATTTTTGTTGGTAGAATTAGTTGTCCAATAATATTAACTCATGAAAAAAAAAAAATTTTTGGCATCAACCTTTTTTAGTAAAGTTATCTCTCTCTCCCACAATACGAATATAGGCTATAGTGTTTCCGCAAATTAAGGTTTGTACCTGTAGTGTCATTATGAGGGGGTAAGTTTAATATTGAAAACTTCACAATTACTTGTACAATAAATTCAATATGATCAATTGTGCCCTTACGCATCAAGCTCCCATATTTAATTTTATTGGCTAAAAAAACTTAAATTTAGGGTACTAGTATTCTACGTGTATAAAATTATTCAAAGTACCGATACTTTTGTTTAAGAATATGCCATGTCTTTATTTCCTGACTAGATTTTTCATTAATTGATTTTACCACTTTATTTTAGCTATAGTAATAGTATTAGTAATAAGAATAGTAATAAATTAACAATCCATTAGTTGATGTGGTAAGCGGTCTCATCCGATAAATAAAAAAACCACAAATTTAAGTTCAAAGGAGCGAGCGTACTTGTTGAGTGAGAAAAAAGAATTAGTTTAAGATCAAAGTGACATATTTTAATTAAATAAATAATAGTAGTAATAGTTTATTATTGCTTAAGTTTCTTCCTTTGACGCAAGGTTCTTGTATTATTTCTCTGCTTCCTGTGCATGTGACAAAAGCTTCAAGTTGTTTTACGTTGCTTTCTACATTATATATATAGCCAACATTTTAAAACGGCAATTGGACTTAAGTACAAAAATATCTTAAAAATTATTCTACCACAAAAATTCATAATACACGCTTCTTAAAATTAAAATAAATTTTTACCGTTAATAATCCTTTAGTACTTTTTTTTTTGGTCAAGATAACTTTAGTACTACCATATATGACTTTAGTTCTCTCATAAATATGGCAAGAAAATTTTAACACAAAGCATTTCAATAAAAGTTTTATCATATGCAGGCTGTAATTTTTATTGACAATAATAATATTTAAGTAAAAAGAAAAAAATTAGAAGCTTCTTTTGAAAAAATGAAATATTATTAAATAAAAATAAAAAAACATCTTAAAAAATTAGTAAAGTCACCTTAATTGTTAAAAAACTAATGTTGACAATTTAAAAAAATTATTTTTGACTGATGACTTTTTTAATGCCTAAGGGTAGAGCCGGGAAATCGGGTCGTTCCGTTTAAACCCTAGTCCTTCAAAGGTCGGGCTTGAAAATTAGAGGAGCTAAATGAAATTGTTCTTGTAGGGCCAACCTTGCTAGGCCTCAGACCGGCCCGTTAGGTCCTTTTAATTTTTTTTTCTTAAAAAAATTATTTAGACTACCTAGACTTGAGAGTTAAGAAGTGAGAATCCTAAAAATTTCAATTTTAATCTCAATCTCTCTTTCCTTTTTTCTTCAAAAATCTCACTCACACTCACATACTCACTCATAGACTTGAAGCGTAATCAAATGTCTTTGAAATTGATGATAATGGCAAAAAAGATGACAATGATAGTCATCGTACTAATGTTGCCTAGTGATATACTTCTTATGTTTTATGTAAATTATTTATGGACAATAGTTTGCTTTTGATTACGAATCAGTGAATGCGTTTATTTGTGGGATAATTCGTGTTGTTTGGATATTAATGTTTACAACATTTATTTGATAAATTAGAACTTTAATTGTTGTAATTTAATAATTATATTGTTTTTAAAAAAAAATGGAGAAAAAATAGTTAAAATTTGAAATAAGAATTTACAGGGGCCGACTTTGACCCTGGTGATCTTAGACCGGGTTTTGAAAAACATCTTACCTCAGACCCTGTAGGGCCGGCCTTGATTCCTAACTCTACCTAAGGGTGACATTGCTTTTTTTTTTTTTTTGTGACACTTTTGGGACAAATCTATCAACTAAAAAAGTTCAGGTACACACAACTTATGCGTGAAAACTTTCTGAGAAAAATAAATAAGACCTTCACCCTTTTGAAAATATGCTATCGGCAAGATAGTGATAGTTAATCTACAAGGATAAACATATAGACACAAGTTAATTTGTTTTGAATTGTTATACTTTTTTATTTTATTTTTTCCAAAAAAGAGTTGAAGTTTGAACTGAGAGCTCGACATGCATCTGAATTCATAGCAATAATGTTGTCTCATTGGTAGCAGAATTCAAATATATGACGTTATGAATTATTGTTTTATTTTAAAACTTATTATTATAATAGGAACGGGGATTCTAGTTCATTGCTAAAAGTCTACTCATCAATAATCACATATTGACTTTAAAATCAACCAAACCCATGAGAAGATAGGCACGCGCCAAAGTTGTAACTTGTAAGGATTCTTCACATATTTTTCTTCGATTTTGTGTTTGCGTGGCCTTTTCTCAAAGAGAGATGGAGATTCAAATGCTCATCTTTCTCTCTTCATTATAAGACTCTTTTGTAGTCTTAACAGTAAAAATCATATAACTAATTGCAAAACAACAACATCCGTACTAAAAAGTCTTATCACACTAGATGATATAGACTATACAGATCGTACAATGCCATTATGCTTTATGAATAACCAAATGTTTAAATAAATTATTAATTAAAATATCTTGTTCAATAATTTCATTGAATGTTCTCTTTAGTCTTCATTTACTCTTTAGATTACCATTTTGCAAACATTAAATAAATTAGTTAGGTTAGTCACTTGTTAAAAATGTGTTAGTTTCTTAAAGTCATTAAAACTTTAATATATTTTTTTTTATTATGTGCAATCAATGACAACAGTTTAGAGGAAATATAAATTTGGGAGAATATATGTATAGAGATCTTATATTTAAAATCAAAATAAACTCTCCAACTAACTGACATTTACAACAGGAAACAATACTTTTTAGCAATAGGGTTTTGTTCTTTTATAATACAACCAATTGGCTATCGTTTCCTGCTCTTACTGTTCTCTTCCCCTTAACTACTCATCTCAGCCTTTTTTTGGATTGAAATTTGAAAGCGATTCAAATTTAATGTTTTAAAAAAATATTCTTTTCAAATATTTTTTATTGCAAATTTTAAATTATCATAACTAAAATTTAACATTTTTAAATTTTTTAAATTTTTTAAATTATTTGATATTTTATTAATATTTTTATAAAATATTAAATCCGAACCATTTCGCATTTCAATCTAAAGGTTAAGATAAGTAGTGGAGGGGAAGGGGATAAGAAGATAATGATAAGAGCAAAGGACACTAACCAAACCCGTCAAATCTGGACTCTTTAGCCTTATGGTGTCTGTAAATCAATTTCAACTGCATGATCATATATCCCATCATTCCCATGACAAATAAGCTCCAGTTAGAAACAATTCGAAATTCTTTGAATTAATTAATTACTCAAATATATATAACACATTACTTTTGAATCTCTTACTACAGAATGAAGAAAGACTAATCTATAAACTTTCTGATCAATACATATTTGATTAACACAAACAAAGCAAACCATGACTCACACTAATGAAGTATGAAGAGAGGCTTATGGCTGCCTTGATGAAATAAGGATGCTTCGAAGAGAACCAGCTGTGCCTTTCTTTCTCGCCTTCTCATTGATAAACAAGTCTTCTGCAATAGCCTCCATTTTCTTTCTCTTTTTCTCTTCCTTTATGCACTTACTAATCTCCTCATTTTCACACTCAGAGTCCCTGCAGGTAAAATAAAGTACCAAACATATATATATATATATATATATATATATATATATATAAAAAATAGAGAATGAAACCTAATGGCCAAGACAAATCATGCTTAACACTCCTCTCACCTCTGACCCTATATATGGCTCTTTTTTAGGAGAATCATTGTGAGGTCTCAAGAAAGGAATGTAATAACTAAAAAGTCTCAACAAGTCCCCTCGTGTTGTAGAAATTGTTTCTTGGTCGATCAACGGATCACTCAGGCCACAGAGTTTGCCTCTGATTAGGCCTACCAATTTCCTGAAGCTCTAGCTTGTCATTTTTGTAAGGAAAAAAAAAAAGTTTCAATAATAAGGAGCAGCATGAACCCATTGGTATTTCCTATACCGGAAGTTCACTTGTGTAACTTTTTGGTAATTACATTTTTTCCTTGGAACCTTATAGTGATTCTCCCTTTTTTGTCATTAACACAAGTCACCTCATTAAATTTACTATTCCCTCCGTTCTTAATATAAGACATTTACTAAATTTGATTAGATTAAGAAATTGGATAAGTTAGTTAATATGACATGTATTTTTAAAACAGCATAGTCATCTTCCTTAATTCCCTCATTCCCTCTCCTCCTTGATTATTGTTGAGGAAGCATCAATACGAGTAAACTAGGAAAAAAGAGTAATAAATATGAAAACTATATCTTATATTTAGGACTAAGATAAACTCCTCAAATATCTCTTATATTAAGCACCGAAAGGAATATATGAATGTACAATTATACTCCTATTTTATTGTTCATGGACTTCTCAGTTTCAATCATTCCTTCTTATTAAATAGGGGTAAAATTGGAAAGTTATAACATTTTAAGACAGTTTTTGAGATTTAAGGTTTTTCTTGGTTATGATAAAACATGTTGAAAATGCCTTAAAAATAGGACTACAGCAATATAATACCCACAGAGCAGATTTAATATTTGTTCTTACTTGTGAGGATATTTTGCGAACGGAATAAGATTGCTGAAACTATTCCCTGACTGTGAATGAATCTGCAATTCCATGGCAAATAAAACCACACAAGTCAGGCTGCTTCCAAATAGAAACGCTCCTTATAAGCATAAAATAAGGATTTCAAAAACCAAACCTTCATAAAGCATTTAAAATTTGGACGATTACTGTTTGATGCAGCAGTTGTGCCAGAAGATGAATCTATAACTCGGACAATTAAACCTTGGCTGTATATAACATCTGAATTTCCATTTTCATAATCATCAACATCGTCTTTCTTCGTCACTCTCATACCAGCACCACCTTCCCTGAAGCTTGCAGATTGTGTATCCAATCTGGAAGAAGCGTCATGCAACAAAGCCGGTTCTCTATTTTCATGTTTCATGTCACCTTTTTCCTTCAATCTGGTAGAAACACCATCCAAGGATGTCTCCTTTCTCTCAAATTTCATATTACTAAATCTTGAAGGAGCAACATCCAATGATATCTCAGCTTTTTCACATTTTATATCTTCTCTTGTACACAATGTCTCCTTTGTATGGGATGATGTGGCAGTTTCAACTTCAGTATCAGAATCTGCCACTATTGTCTCATCCGTTGAGCATGAAGATGAAACAATTACTGCACAATACAGATGCAGCTTGTTCAGTAACTCGGTACACTTTTTACATTCCACGAAAAACTTCACTGATGAGAAGATGAAATATTATAAAAGAATTACACCTTTTCTATTCAACACTATGCTCAGAACCCAACCGTGTGATGTAGATATAATAAATAAGAGAAGTTAGTTAAGAGTAAGTCGGGGGTAAGTAGGAGAGATTACTTAGTAGCTAAGAATATAAATAGGTGGCTTAGGACCAATTACAATCAGGCTTGGAATGATGACGATTTTACTCTCCTCCCATTAATGAAACTGTAACTTCCAAACAATGGAGTGGGAGCCTTCTCTCTCCCCTCTCCTCTTTATTTAAAAATTCCAAAAGTCCTACTAAAACTAGCAAGAGAAGAAAGAAATAATCAGGTTGGTAGGTTTTATTCCTAATTTACAAAGAAGTATTATAAGCACAAGAATTCAGGTTGATGAAGTTTATTCATACTACCTCATGTCCTTAATATAAGATCTTCACACTACAAACGAGAAAAGCGAGTATTCTAAGCAGTCAACCGAATTACCAAGAAATAAGCTAGGATTCAGGCCATTCATCGCAGAGGAAAGAAGAAAAAAAATAAACAACGCACAAATATTACTTGAGAGACAGTAACGATATTTACCACAGGGTGAGATCAATATAGACAGATCTAGCTGTCCACTTAAAGTAGCACATATTACGTCCATCTCCTTCACTCTAGATAAGGAACTTTGTTTATTGAAGCGGTCGGACTTGCTTGCTGGTCCTCCTGGGATGATGCAAACTATGCGATTATCTTCCCATAATCCAATCCCTTCAGAAATTAAATGAGGGTGAGTAATAAAGGATAGGGAAGGTATGAAAAAATAGAAAGAACCAAATATTTAAAAAACATGTTTATCCATCAAAATAATTTCCTAGATACTATCATAGACATATGAAAGTAAAAGTAATGGAACTTAATAATAAGGAATCGCAGACGTGATTTGTTAAGGAGTTTGCTTTCATATGAACTACAAACAAATTTTACAAATAGGACCAATATCTACAACCACAGGGTAACAATTTGAATAATAAGAGTTAAAAATGAAATCAAAAAAGTGGCAATTTCCACAAGATTTTTTTTGCAAAAAAAGAGAAGAAATTAGCATGAAAAATAGAACATCAAAAGATGACACATGGAGATGTGGAATTAGATGGCACAGCGAGAGAGTCTAATATGTGCATACCACACAGATGATCATACATCACCTGAACGATGCTTATAAGTTGACCCTTAAATATGTTAATTGTTAAGAACAAAGGCATCTCCAGAAAACTTTATTTCTACAGCATACCTCACTCCACAAAGAATAATATGAATAAAGACAATTTCAGTTTACCAACATAAAATGGTGTTGCCAAAAAAACACATAGCATCGATCAGCCACTCAGCCATTTTGTGTCACTTTTCCAAGTCAAATATTTACCTTAATATAAACAGAGTTCACTAATTAATGGAGCGCAATGACATTCTTACTTGGCTATCTGAACAGAATTCTTCAAAAGAAGCAGTTTTTGCACCAGACACTTCCAATAAAGATTTTAACTTGGCCCCAAATTTATACTGTAAGCAGGAGGGAAAAGGGCAAAACATATTCAGTATAACATTTCTAAGTTTTGTAAGAATAAAATTCAGTACTACATTTCAGATATTACAGAAGATTAAAAGCAAAGTAATACCAAGTGGACTGAATCCAACAAAAATGTATATCCCTTTAAGCGGTGTTCACGAGCTTTAGGGTCAACAACTCTGACAGATGCTCCGTCCACTGACAGTGTTGGAATATAGCTGCTTAAGAAGTGGACAGAAAATGGGAAAAGAGAAAAAGTAGAGAGAAAAATGAAAATATCATTTGCAAGCTTAATTGATGCTAGTGTCATGAAATATATAGCTAATTTAGCCAAAAGACACAGAAAAAGTAACTCTTACGAATTAAAACTAGGAATTTCCGTGCTGATTTTCTTTTCTGCAACTAACTACACATGGAACAGACAGTCATGCCACAACTTGAAACATCATATGAATTATGAATTTGCTATTTGTTCTAGACATAAATCATTGAATAAAACCTCACATTTGCAGACTGTATATTAGATAAAATAGATATGCATTAATATCATTTCCCCTCTTTTTGGCATATACCCAAGGCCTAAGCAGTGAAAGACACTGTAGTAAGCCTTCATTATCAACTATTCATTTATATGCATTTACTCTCTTAGTCCTAATTAATCCGTCCCAGGCAGAAAATTGCTAGTTCTTCAAAGGTCACGCAATTTTTGATCCAGACTATCTACATCAACCACTAATTGTCATTACCAACAGGTAAGCCACAGACTGTTATGTCCTCAACCTAATAAATTTTTTAACAACTATCTGCACAAAGACAATACATCATTTGACAGTAAAAAGTGAGTACCACAGAGAATACCCTAGAAAAATATCAACTAATGTAGGATGTTTAAATGCTTCAATACCTCAACCCAACTTTTAAGAAGCAAAGGTTTCCTGGCCACAACAGCATCAACAAGATCATTTTTCAAAGGCATGTTCTGATCCACCAGCACATGAGTGCACTCTTGTCCTATTGCATTTGTAATTCGGCCACCTTTTATGATTTATGAACATAAAAGTTGGTCAGTGTTCACTTAAATGAAAGACCAAACTATTTGAAAAAAGTTGTGATATTCTAAAGACTAGAGGCTGATGCTGCATCAAAGATATGCTCCCATAGTAAATCTGTTTAATAAATTTAAGAATTTATGACCAAAAAAATTAAGAACTTTAAAGACCATTCTGCTGGAACAATAAGTGTCTATTTGGTGGTGCTATTTAAAATAGTTCTTTTTTTTTTTTTTTTTTTTTGAGGAAAAAAAAAATCTTCCATGCTAACTCTGATGGTGGTTTGCCAACAACCAAAATACATGGATTTAGAATCTACTCTTAATCTTGCGGAAGAGAGGCAGCTACTAGGAGCTTCTACAAAAAATGGAAACAGAAAGCAAAAAATACAAATAAATAGCAGTGATTCATAAACTGCTTTTCACATTTGACTATTGTGATAGCAAAACTTTTACAGCAAACAACACAGTTATAGGTTTCTTCCCATGATTAGTAAGTACTAGCATTTGTAGAGACCAACAAAAAATAAGTAATAGGTAGTATCAACATTAATCAATATTTGCAGGACAAACAAGTTGGATCATGCTATTTCAATCTACCGTCTACAAGAGACTAAGAAATTCAAGTGCTAAATCAGTTTACAAAGCAAGCTTACAAACAGAACAATATGAAGAACTGAATAGCCTCTAAAAGGTTTTCCTCACTGACCAAATGATGAAATTCTCTCTTCTAGAGATTGATCTGCTTTATCCAATGAACAGATGAAGAAAACTAGTGGGACATGGGAAAACCTGTTAAGATTTATGTAAACTATGTTAAAGAACAGATAAGCAGAATTCAGCTGTGAATTTTATGAGCTAAGGGAATCATAACATCCTGGAGAAAGCTAAGAAAGAGCACAAGAAACAAAAGACAACCAATGTAAGAAGTTCGTTCACATACCTGAAGGTTGCACTGCCAGTTCCAAAAGAAACAACGTCGCAATCCTCTAGTGTTGCTTCTTTATTTGGAAGCTCGTGAACTTTTCTCCCAGGCCCCACATTCTTGCTAATAAATGTTCCATATTTAGAGCAATCTCTAACTAGTACTCTGGATGATAAGTAAGAGGGCTCATTAGTCATTGCCTGAATGACAATTTCTGCATGAACCCGCGAGACCCCCTTATCTTTAGTGATGATGACATCACAATCTGTAAGTGGAAACTAACAAATTATCAGTATTCAGTATACGATTCATGAAGTCCAGAAAAATGGTAATGAGTTTATGATTATCCAATAAAATTTTCAGAAACAGGAACACAGAAACCAGCAAATTTTTATAACCAAACATTCCAAAGAGACTACCAACATTTTGAATTTGTTCCATGGAGAGATGCAATCAAAGTTTTGCAATGCTATGTGGTACTGTTAGTACTATAGAAGAGCACATCAAATACTTATACCAATCAAAGTTGCATAGAGCATAACACTTTCAACTTTGAAGCTAATTTTGTTTCGGAAGGGGGTCAATAAAATAACAGAATAGGAGGTTCCTTTATCCCAGAATGGGTCTTAGATTGATAAACCAATATAAATCCAGACAACATTAGCCATGGCTGAGAATTCTAATTCAAGACTGCACAAACAAAAGAGAAAACATTCTTGGGAATCCTTTGGTATTTCTCAGAATGTAGATGTTCATCACTACCCCTCAAGCTTGTTGACAACTTAACATAAGATCAAGAATTCCAGCCTCTCCCTTCTCATTCATAAAACGACAATAAATGTCAACATGTTTTGTTCTAACATATGGATTAGGTTTTTTTAATGCTCACACAGAAGCCATATTATCACATAATACCATGATAGGATCTTGACAAGGGACCCTAAATTCAGAAAGTAGGCATGACTGATTGACCTCTGTGACTCACTGTCACCAGAACGACACAAATGTAGAGCATGAAATGTAAGTTCAACAAAGTGAAATACCTGAATGTAATAATGTAAAGAATAATCTCCCATCAACAATATAAAATAGTAATCCTACCAAAGTTTTTCCCCATTGTGAATAACTTCAGAAAAATACAACAATACCTAAACATTTCAGGTTGCGAAAAAAACCCAGAGTCCTTAGTCCAAAATATATAGGGTTGACTCCATGAATCCACCTCCAAAAGTATGAGGTATGACATATCCATGCGAGATTCGACAGAGTTTTACGTTGGCTGTCAAGGGTCTAACATAATCCTCCTCCTTTCCTGGGCTTGACATTTGATGTATGACATATTCCATATAATTGTACTTTATTCAATGCTACACCAAGGTCCAGGGATATGTTCTCCTCTAATGTTTTACAACCTTTTCCTTGCATTCTACTTCCATCTAGGTCAAATTTTTGTTCCCATATCCTTTATGCATTGCTCTACAGTGATTCTCTCATTCTTACACAAAGGTATTTGTACCCCAGTGCTTACTACTAGATTCACTTCTATTTCTATATTTTCCTAGCTTTATAATCTCATCTTTGAAGCACTCATTTTATCATGTGATATCTGAATAGCTTAAAATTCCATGTTATCAAGCATAATATGGTGAATCCAGTTTCATCATGCTGATAATTTTCAAAAACAGGTCTACTTCTAAAAGTTACAATCCAGTTCTTGATTCTCTTTCATAAAACGATGAGATAAATATAAAGAAAACACCATTTTAGGTCAGCTTGGTAATACACATTGGATCCTACTAGTCCAGTTTGTACCCGAGATTTTAGTTTGGTCTTTCCTCTTCAAGTTTAGGAAATCTTTTCATTTTTGTTTGGGTGGTATCTATGATTCACAGTATCCAGCAATTATGCATCATCAGTAAGGTAGACCTTTCACTGCAAGAATGTAACATAATTAGGAGTACAGTACCTTTTCGGCCAACTTTGTAGATTTCACATCTAAAAATGTAGTACCTATCTTCACCTGTCAACATATCATATCAATTTATCATAAAATATAGAAGTGATCGCAAGACGCACTATTCATAAGTAGTGAAACTCACCAAGTATCTGGACAATGAAAAAAAAAATGTCTAGTTAAAATAATGCTAGGTAGAAGACTTGTGCACAAACACAGAGCTATATTTTAATACAAAAATAAATTGAACATGAATAAAATCTGTTTACTGAAATCAGACATTTAAAATCCGAGACACAAAGCTAAATGTGTTTAGTTACAGTACTTTTGAAATCTTCTTTCAAGGGTTTGGTTTCCGTTTTCTCCAAACTTGTTTGGAAAATATCAAGACGCAAACTTGGTCATATTTTTTACCAATAAGATCAATTCTGAATTAGAGCTTGTAAATAGAAAAGTTCGAAGCAAACGTGACTAACCGTAGCTATCCACCCATACCCAACGTTTCGACAGGAAATAGAAACAGGACAAGAAATATACCTGAAAGAGGGTCGACGGGGAAGAGACCCCACACCATTTTTCTTCCAAGTTTTTCCTTCGCAAGTTCTTGAGTAACTAGCATTGGCTCCCGCCGAGACTGGCTTTTTGGAAGAAGCGAGGAATAGAAGCACAACGTTTCTAAAGCAACGACAAGCCGTTTATCTATCACAGAATCACCCAAACGACAGTGAATTCCAAAAACAAAACAAGCATGCTTGTTTGAACCCCCTTCAAGGTCAAATACTCAATTTTAAAAAACGTCAAAATGGTTGTTTCCTATAAATTTACCTAAGTAATCATATTTTTTAAAAAATTAATTATAAAAATCTCAATCCAACAATCATATTTTGACTAAACCAATTATGAAACCTCAACAATATTTTTTATAAGTAGCTCCAAACATGCTAAATTTGTTGGCATCAACATTTGTTGGGTAAACTAGAGTTTATAAAATTATTCCATCTGAAATGGAGTAATTCTGCCTTTTAATTATAGTCAAGATCAAATCTTATAAATTAATTACAACTAGGATCAATTTTTGAACTCAAATATAATTATAATTTTGAAAATAGATTAGGTTGTGGGTAATTTATAACATTGATTTTGGATATAATTAAAGGGTAAAAGATTTCTCCAGTCACTGAAGATAAGTTATTTCTAGTGACCTCTAAAATTATGTCGTTTTATATTAATGAAGGGTGTTTCTGTAATTTTGCACCATTCATTAATTCACCTAAAATTACAAGCACACCCTTCATTAATCTAAAACGATGTAGTTTTAAGAGTCACTGGAGATAACTTATCTCCATTAACTACGGAGAAATACTTTTTCCATAATTAAAATCATGATTTGAGGAGATTTGTGGAGTAAGAGCTCAAAACGACCGAACAGGTTATACCTCCTCTTCTCATTTAACAAGGTTATAAAGGTTTTTAGATGTGTTTTTTTAGGGTTAAGATATAAAAATATATGTGCTTTTTCCAAAAGTATATCTAACACCATTTTTTTTTTTGTGCAAAAATGACTATATGGTTATAAAAAGTATCAATCGTTAGTTTGACTTTTCTCAGATGAAAATGATGACGTGGACGTGAATGTAAGATGAGTTTTAAATTGTTATGAATTACAGTTTAAACTCAGACATATTTCAATTTAATTCTGCTATGAACTTTTGAGATTTTCATTTTAGTCCTTGGTCAAAAGACAGAACCAGCGGCTTGAGAATAGACAGTACTGGGCTTGTTTGGGAGACCGGTGGGCAATCGGACTTTTGGATAAGTCCAATTGTGAAACGTGATTTATGTTTGGATGAGTGGTTGTATAAGTAGGCATGAAAAAGTCCGACGTTAGGTAAAACTTACATAAGGAGTTGTTGATAAGTTCTTTATAAAACCGCAAAATCCAACTTATGAAATAAGTCAATTTAAGCCTCATGTAAGTCTTTTGGCCAAGTTTTGTAGCCAAAAAAAAAAATGAAAAAACACCCATAAGTCCTTTTTAAACAGGTAAATAAGCCCACAAGTTGCCTCAATAAGCTCTTCCAAACACCCCGGTGAGACCGGGATTGGCTTGCGTCCGATAGCCCATAGCATCCGCCGCATCCTTTTCTTTAAAACGGCAGTTTTGTGTCAAAAACATTGAGACTTTGCTTTTTTTTAAAAAAAATATATATATATATATTTTAAGATCGTGATTTTTAAAAAGATATTTCAAGATCTTTTCGATAATGAAAAAATATTTCATGATCTTGAAAAAATATTTTAGGATCTTAAAAAATATCATGAAGTGTATTTTTAGTACAAGTCAATATCCTAAAATATTTTTTCAAAATCCTAAAATACTTTTTTCAAACACATGATCAAGATCCGAAATATCATTTTAAGACAATCAATACCAAATATTTTTCTAAGATCCTAAAATAATTTTTTCAGATAGTATTTTTTAGTCTTTCAGTATTCTAAAGATCTTTTTTAGACCAAGTAGTATTTGAAATATTTTTTTAAGATTATAAAATAATTTTTCAAGAATTACAAAGTATTTTTTCAAGAATCATTTTAGTATCTTAAAATATATATATTTTTTTTATATAAAAAAGGCAAAGTTTCACTGTTTTTGAAGCAAAACTGTACCGTTTTAAAAGAAAAGGACGCAGCGGACGCTATGGGGGTATCGGACGCAAGCCAATCCCGTGAGACCCAGCCGCGGACTGAACCAAGCTGGGACCTTGAGCTTTGGACGAGGAAGAGAGAGAGAGAGAGGCGATCGGAGGAGGGAAGGATACGGACATTACCACCACCGTCGAGAATTTCCCATCACCTTCGTTCTTCTCTTCACCACCATCGGAGCTTTCAATCGGCTTCTTTCTCTTAGAGCTCTTCACCATCGATCAATATTTCCATAGTCTTAGGTCCAGCATCATCACCACCGTCGGTCTCCACCTTTTCTCTGACTTCATTCACATCATCATCATCACGTTGTCCTTCACCCTCCTTCCTCTGTTTTCCAGTTTTCGGCGAACTGAACAGGAGAAGAAAAACAGAGTTTCAGGTTTGATTTGCAGCGGCCTTCACTGATCTTCACTTTACAAAGACCATATATCACTCCGCTATATGATAAGAAATTAGGCAAGCAGCCAATTCTAGCATCTGCTTTAAAAGAAGAATGGCTTCTTGAAACTTCCCTATGTCCACAAGAACTCTAAACACTGCATTGAAATTTGACGCGCTTGGTTTGATGCTCCTCGCCCTCATTTCCCTTAGAAGTGAAATTGCTTCAGCTGGTTTTCTAATTTTGCAACACTCGTTAATAACAATGCCGTCTGACTTCACATATGGATTTTGAATGTCTGATTTCAAATAGATTTTATTCATGTTCAATTTATTTCGTATTAAAATATAGCTCAGCGGTTTTGCACGAGTCTTCTACCTAGCATTATTTTAACTAGACATCGTCATACGGATACTTTGGTGGGTTGCATTACTTATGAATAGTGCCTTTTGCTATCACTTTTATATGATATGATATATTGATGACAGGTGAAGATAAGCTGAAATCCCTTTATTTCTCGGATAGATTCTGAAACTTGTGTTTCGCTGATATGGGGCTTAATGTGTTCGAAAAAATGTCGAACTGAGATAGAGGGCTAGCGCACGGGGAGAGGGAGAGAGATAGAGAAGAAAGGGTTATCTGATTGTGTAGTGAAATGGCAACCTTCCTGGTGAAATTTCTTAGAGAACATCCAGTCAGTCATTTTATATGTGTTCGATCGAAAGTGACATCTTCTCAGTATGTAGCTTCTAGGGCTAGAGATCCCACATTTGAGAAGCTGATGAAAAATTACAAAAACCTTCTCAAAGTCATTGCAATTCAGGATCTTATCCTTGTAAACCCAAAGAAGCAATCAGTCTCGGTTGAATTTCTCTCCCGACTCTCCCAGAAGCTCCATCTCAACCGTGGCGCCACTGCTTTCCTACGCAAGCACCCTCATATTTTCCATATTTTCTATGAACCAAGTAAGTCCCAACCATTTTGCAAATTCACTGATGCTGCTCTTGATATTTCCCATCAGGAAGCAATAGCCGTCAATGCTTCGTTACCTGTTGTTGTTGATAGGCTGGTCCGGATACTGTCCATGTCTGCATCTAAAATGGTACCTCTTCGTGCCATTTTCAAGGTTTGGCGGGAACTTGGGCTTCCTGATGATTTTGAGGACTCAGTAATTTATCAACATCCTCGTCTCTTTCAGCTCTGCGATGCTCATGAACCTAATACTCATTTATTGAAACTGGTCGATGTGCTTCCCAACAATCATTTTACGGCAGCTGTTGAGAATTGGAGGGTAGTTGAATGCTGTAAAGAAGATTGCAAGGTTGATCGGACAGAAATGCAGTTCAGTTTCAAACACGCGTATCCTCCGGGGATGAAGCTGAGCAAGAGTTATAAGGCCAAGGTGAAGAAATGGCAGAGTTTGCCATATTTGGGGCCATATGAGATGATGGGTGAGAAGAAGAAATCCAAAGCTGGAATGATGGCTTTAGAAAAACGAGCTGTGTCAATTGTTCATGAATTCCTTAGTTTGACAGTGGAGAAGATGATTGAAGTAGAAAAGATAAGCCAGTTTAGAAAATGGTTTGGGATTGACTTGAACATAAGGGATTTGTTCGTGGATCACCCAGGGATATTCTATTTGTCAACTAAGGGAAAACGACACACTGTATTTCTGAGGGAAGCTTATGAAAGAGGGTGTTTAATTGAACCAAATCCTGTGTATGAGGCCAGGAGAAGGCTTCTTGATCTAGTCATTTTAGGGCGTCGGGGTCTACCTGCTGTTAATTCCAAGTACCAGGATCCAAGTAGTAGCAGTGAGGATGAACGAGAGGATAGCCAACAAAGACATGACTCATAATCACCTTGACAGGAGCTTTATGACATTTGCCACAAGAACAATGTTCTATTTGACTTGACTTTTTTCATGTTTATGTTCCTGCCAGTGCCAGTACAAGGTAATTCATTCCATGAATAACTCTGCCTTTTAAGAGTTTGAATATTTCTACTAGTTGAGTTCTGAGACTCTCGCTATTGTAATTAAGAAAGTTGAATGAGAAATCCTTTTCAAAGTATATTGAAAGAACTCAAGCTGTTAATAAGTAGAGTTTGAATTACCCATTAACATAGTAGGGTATGTTTGGGGGCCAGGATCACTTTAATGAAATGCAGAATGCTTCTATGTTTTAATATCGTTAAAACGCAATAGTTTTTTGTTTTTTTTTTTCTTTGGTGTGTTGGGGATGGGGGGCAGTAACCAACAAACTTTGATCTCAAATTTCATGGACATGTTAATGTTATTAACAAATGCACCTTATGGAGATGCTGGCTATCTGGATAATATCCTATTTATTGAGAGGCTTATCTATGGTAGGTTACAAGTGAAGTCCAAAGCGCAACCTCCCACTTACGGGGGAAGTTTTTTGCCACTCGGTTACAAGGCTATTGGTGGTCAGCGTGAATGGTTGATATGTTGTTTTAATACTTTTTTGTTGTGTTACTGCCTTGATTTGAACCTATAATCCATGACATGTCATTTTAGTTATTTGTTTGTGTCATGCAAAGGATTCATAAATTCAGTATGGCATCTACTTAGCATTAGGACTTTTGCTGCAGGGACAAAATACGATTACACAGTTCCTGATTCCCTTTTGTCCTCTGGTTTTTCAATATTGTGGCAGCTCGTAGATGGTTCATATCCGAAGAGTGCATGGCAATCAAAGTGAAAGACTTTTCTTGGAGTGGTAGCTACCACGTTAGTTCAAGAATTGCTCCAGAGTAAGAGGACTTGAACATGACATTTATTGTACCTTGGTGAAACCTCATGGTACTCATTCACAACCGTGACTAGAATCTCCAAACTCACTGGATACTGGAATCTGCACTTGTCTGTATGTATTGTATATCAAATTAGCAATATAAATAATTATTTTTTTAACTCCACCCGAGAGTTGTACCTTTTACATTAGATCCTGGACCATGTCAAGTCAAATGCTAACTAGTGCACTAAGGGGCAATAGTTAAGATTTATGTATGTCTGTCCTGATTTTGTGCCAATAAAATTTATAGAAAAATGAGTTGTGATGATAAATTCACTGATATAATTTTGAAAGACAAATGCTTGCTTTGAAAATTATATATCTACCCAGTCGCTAAAAGAGCTTTCTTGAAATTTTTCATCTTCATAACAAAATTTAAAAAATTTATTTTAATTTTTTTTTTTATATTCATTGTTTACTATAGGGTTTGAGAATTAAGTTTTATGACTTGTTTAGTTTGAGAAGAAGGGAATGTGAGGTTTTAATATTAGTTGTTTGGTTAGGAGGGAGGGAAGGGAACGAGTTTTTCATGATCTTTTGTTTGGTTTAGAAGGGAGATATTAACTAATTTATCATTATGTCCCTACATGTTAGTGCATAACTTTAATAGCTATACCAATTAATTTATACCATAATATAAATTACAGAATTTATTAAAATCCACTCTCATCTCATCAGAGAAGAGTTTATTTTTTCCAATTTTTGAAGGCATGAGATAATGGCAAGGGCATGAAGTTCGAACTTTGACAAATTTGAACTTAGTGGGAGAATATATTAGACAAATTCAAATTTGATAAGAAGATACTTTTTAAAAATATATTTTTCTTTTTCATTTTGAATTAATTACTTTTGAGGGTAAATTGAGTATTTCCTATTTTTTATCAGCTTTCATCCCTTCATTTTATTCTTACCAAATAACTCATCTTCCCTCAAGTTATCTTCTCTCATCCCTCAAATTTTTTTCTTCCCTTCCCTTTCTTTCCCTCATCAAATCTTCCCGTTGCAAATGGGCCTTAAGACTCATCAGTTTTGGTAACTCTAAAGTATATGTATAGGGATGAGGATATTTTGTTATATGCCAAATCTGGTGATTCACAACTTTGGCATTTTATTTGTAAACAGAAGAGAATTATTGAGAATGGTACTAAATGGCGTATTAGATATGGTAAGTCGGTCAAGTTCTTCACTGACAGTTGGCTTCTTCAAAGTGAAAAAATACAAGATCATTGTGTAAGACAGCTTTCGGTGACTGAAAAAGAAAGCTTTGTTTCTGATTGGATTATTAATGGTGCATGGGATTATGCGCAATTGGGATCTATCGTCTCTTGTGATACTATTAGAAGATTAATTGCATTTCCTCCTTCACTTGGTTTTGGGGAAGATCGTATGATTTGGGGTGGTTCTCAGAATGGAATCTTCTTTGTTAAATCAGCATATCATCTTATTGAGAGGCCTAATGAGCAGCTTGCACACCCGTGCTTTAAGCTTTTATGGAAGTGGCAAGGAGTGAAAGAATTAGGACCTTTATGTGGTCGGCTTTCGAATAGACTCCTACTAATGAGTGGCGTAGTAGATGGTCCTCTTCCTCTGCTTTGTGTTCTTACTGCAACTCCCATGGTGAGAGTCTGATTCATATTTTAATAGATTGTATTTTTTCCAGGAATATGTGGGCATCTCTAGTTAGTTCATGTGCTTATTCGGCATTTTTCTCTGCTCAGTTACGGGATTGGTTCCAGTTGAATCTCAAGAATGAAATCATCGTTGATCGGATCAATTCAGTTGGGATCTTGTATTAGGTGTCAGCATTTGGATGCTCTGGAATTGGAGGAATAGATCGGTCTTCAATACTGATTTTGTAAGACCCACTTCTCCAGCTTTAGTTCTAATGAGAATGATTCACCAGTTTGTGATTGTTGATAGGCCAAGTAGCAATGAGCTTCCCAGCTCTGTAGAACATTGTGTTTGGCAGGCTCCTATGCAAGATTGGATCAAACTAAATGTCGACGGTGCCGTCTCTTTAAATAGATCCGGTGCAAGATGTGGAGGTGTGTTGCGTGATTCTGCTGGTTCTTGGGTTGCTGGGTTCTCATCTTACTTAGGTATCTGTGAGCCACATGAAGTTGAGGAATGGGCTCTACTTAAAGGGTTACAATTGGCATGGAGCTTGGGCCTTCGTAAAGTTTTGGCTGAAATGGACTCTAAGAATCTTTATAACCTGTTGATGGTTAACTGTGAGGAGAGCTCGATGAGTTCAATGGTTTTGCAAATTAAGGATTTTTCTAAGCGTCCATGGGATCTTCAATTCATCCTTATTTCTCGGCTTCAGAATAGAGTTGCTGACCAGTTGGCGAAGGATTGTTGTTTACAGTCCAATTTTCTTGATTCGTGTCCTCCTTCTTTAAGGAGCTTAGTTTTACAAGATTGTATGGGATTCAATTCCCCACCTTCTCTATTTTAATTTAAAGGCTTTGCTTGCATTTTTTACCAAAAGAAGAAGAAGAAAAGAAAATGATAAAAATTCCATTTAATTCTCTAATATATTTTTTATTGAATTTAATTCTCTAACTTTAATGTACACCGTTAAGCTCGTTTAAATACTAATCTATTTAAGATAATTTGTTTTCATCATTAGTGGTCAATTAAATTCTAAAAGTGTGCATAAAATAAAATAATATTTAGTAGCTACATTTGCAAAAATCAATAAAAGAAAATTTTAATAATAAACATTCAAGATTTAACTAATTGATTTTCATAAAATATAAAATTCTAAGAAAATAAAATATAATCTAAATAAACTCAATTAATCATAATTTATCACTATAATGACTAATTGAATAGGATAGAAATACATAAAAATAAGATTTATAATTGAGAATAGGAAAATTGAAGAAAATTTAATTTTTGTAAGCACACTTCAAACTTAATATCAATAATTTTTAATTATTGTTATGGATTCATATTTTGGGCCCAGATGTAATATGGCCCAATAGAGGCATATTGTAACTAATGGCCTCCACAAGCAGGAGAAACGCTAATCTCCCTATAATCCCGGCACTAATCTTGACTGTACAGATAGTGGAGCAGAGGCATGTAGTGGAGGAGAGATTTCTCAGGTAGTGGAGCAGGCATTCATAGAACATGGGGAGTTCATGTCACTACAGGGGCGGACGTAGAACCAAGAGAACAAAACCCTAGGTAATCTCTATAAATAGGAGATTACCCATAAGGTGCACAGATCCTATTCATATAATTTTACTATATTGTTACACTGTGGGCACACCCCACTCCCTTTGGCTTGTCGCCATTTCTCAGAAGACGGTGATCGACGATACTCTTTGGTGTCTTCCTCATAGGCACCACTGAGTACTCACCTTATCTTTGGTATTGCTTATACACTTACCGGAGATCATACAGATCCTATATTAACTAGAGACTAACCTAGAGGTTAGACATTTGTGTTCGTAAAACTGAACATTGGCGCCGACTGTGGGGAGAGATAAATTTCGATTC
Organism: Acacia melanoxylon; assembly: GCA_019022615.1. NCBI lineage: Eukaryota > Viridiplantae > Streptophyta > Magnoliopsida > Fabales > Fabaceae > Acacia > Acacia melanoxylon. The sequence continues at coordinate 10,084,296 of JAFJYJ010000002.1, forward strand.
CCAAAACCACAAAGAAAGCCACAAAAACAGCCACTGAGTATGGCCGCGAGCACCAGGAGTCGCAGTCAGGTACCCCAGCCAAATCAGTTACCGAAGGGACAGCCACAACATCTGCTTCAGGAGCAAACCATCCAGTATTCCGATTCTATTGTCCCAAATCCCAACCATGTCTCCATAAGAATTGAGGGTGAGACAGAGGATACCGCGAACTCTTCTCATCCAAGTCGAGGTCTCCAGCAAGGGCAGTGGTTGGTTCAGCAACAAGATCTTCCTCCTCAACCCCCTCAGGAGTTTCAAATCAACCATCCCGACATTCGGCTATTGCATGGCACTATGGAATCGGTGGTCCAGCGCCTGGAGAGTTTAGAGACTCGTGGCCGACTTCAGGGAGAAGAGGATGCCCGGCGAATAAAAGAGGACCTAGACGGCCAAAATGCCGTATGGTGGCAGGAAGAGCAGCGAAGAATGCAACAGATGCTGGAAGAGCGTTTTAGACAAAAAGAAAAACAATTTCAAAGTGCAGGCCAAAATGAGGCTGGTCCAAGCCGTGTTATGGCCTCGACTTCTATGCACACCAACGTTGAAGAAACCAGTGAGGATCACGAGGAGGAGAATTTGATTGCCAATGACTGAGAAAAAAATGCCAGAAGAAGATAGTAGGAAAATACAGATGCTGAAAGAACGCATAAGGATGCTGGAAAACCCTGCCCGGAATGTCGCTCGAGATACCAGTAATCCTAGCAGGGTCAGCGATACGACGGCCACCGAAGTTGATGCGGGCGTTCCCCAGGGTATTCATGCCGACTTAGCTCGAGCAAAAGGGAAGCAGTTGGCCAAGAATGTTGATCCCATGGCTCTGGAATCACAAAGCTTGCTTGGTTTGCACATAGAGGGACGTGGCAAAGATAGAATCCCGAGCCAATTCTCAGACGAGATCATGACTGCTACCTATCCCAAGAGTTTGGATTCTAGAGAACTATCAAAGTATGACGGAAGTCAAGACCCACAGAGTCATGTTGACAACTTCAATATGATGATTATGGTAAAGGGAATTGTAGGGCATGTCATCCCCCGGCTATTTGCGGGAACTTTGCGAGGGCTTGCGCAAATATGGTTTCACTCTCTCCCATTACACTCCATTCGAGACATGGGAACCCTGGAGAGGAAATTTTTGGTGAACTTCGCCACTAGCAGGAAGCACCCAAAAACCGAGTTCTAGCTTGGCCAAGTGAAACAATCACCTGGAGAAAGTTTGCAAGAATATCTAGACCGTTTCACACATACCGCGCTGCAGGTACCAGGGTTAAAGGAGGACTTGCATCTGCATTGTGCTATAGCTGGGTTAGACAAGTCCTCTCGGTTAAAGAAGTCGATTATGAAATGGCTTCCAGACACGCTGACAGACTTCCGAGACCAGTCTAAGCAGTATCTTGAGCTGGAGCAAATGGAGATGACGAATGATGCTTCATAGGGCGAGGGAAAGAGTTCCCCGATGAAGGAAAAGGAGAAACCTGGCAGGCATTCGAGGGGGAAGAAAGAATATGGCGGGTAGAGGCGCGAGTCTAGCGGACGAATTCCAGATAACAAACACCGATGGGAGAGAGGTGGTCCAATAGCGAGATATGAGAGTTACACCTCGCTGAACGTTTCACGAGCGCGGGTCTGGAAAGAGGTGGCTCAAACGGAGATGAAGAGAGTAGATCTACCTCGGCCTTCTTTCGGCCGACCAGGAGCAGACCCATCTCGATATTGCGCATTCCACGACAGCCCAGGGCATACCACAGACGAGTGTTATCACCTTCATGATGTTATAGAGAAATTTGTCCGAGGAGGGAAGTTGCGACAATATGTGGTGGAAGCTCTTGGACAGAAGACCAAGCGTAAGGAGCCGAGTCGCAACGAGAGTCCTTCCCGGGAGAAGAAGAAGACGAGCGAAAAGAGAAAGAAGGCAAGAAAAGATGATGATGATTACCCGGAGGCTAATTTTGAATGCAATTGAAGGACTTATAGGTTGCGTTTATTTCGATCCTCTTGATAAGCATACTTTGTAAGACAACGCTTTTCAATCAATGAAATTTTACGTTTTGTTCCTAAGCGGAAATTGTCAATAATTTGGCTAAAACGTACTCCTCCGGGATACGGTAACGCCCACGCTGGTCAAAGCGCTTTCCTTAAGGATACGGCTATACCGAAGCAAAGGTCAGAACCGGGATATAGTTAGACCTTGATAAAGGTTTAAACGTGCTCCTTCGGGACATGCTAACAACCTGCAGGCTAATACGTATTCCTCCGGGATGTATTAAAGCCAAGATTTTGGTTAAAACGTACTCCTCCGGGATGCGGTAACACCCTCAAAACGGTTAAAACGTGCTTCTTCTAGAAACACGGTAAAGCCGACGAAGCCCATCGCAGCTACGATGCATCAAAGCTAAAGGTAGTAAAAGTCAATCGTCATAACGACCCTGATCAAGTCGGAATGTTTAGAGTTCGGTTGCGACACGGAACCTAGACATATGACTGTTGGCTCTTATTCCTGACGGATTTCTATTAGCTCCAGATGTTTGTTTTGATGATAACTAACCTCTTGTATTACTTATGATTGAAAACAAAATGTTCTACTTTGCAAAATTCACATCTGCATTTTATCTGTCAGATTGGCTCTAGCCAATCTCCTGTCTACATTTGACAAAATGCAAATGTTGGCTCTAGCCAATTTGTGATGACTCAAGCCAAGCCCTGCACTCTAGCCTAATTCATCTGACTCGAGCCAAGCTCCTGTCTAAGTTTGTCAGAATGCAAATTTTGGCTCTAGCCAATTTCTACTGGCTCGAGCCAAGCCCTAAACTCCAGCCTAAGAGCATTGGCTCTAGCCAAGGTTTTAGACCGTTACTTTCAAATAATCATTTGACTCTAGCCTACTCTGTGTAACTGGAGTTTTGACCCAAACTGGAGCCAGATAACTTTGACTCTAGCCTAGAGCACTCCCATGAGAAAAATTGACTCTAGCCAACACAGTGTACCTTGAGTTTTGACCCTGACTCTAGCCTGAATATTCTGACTCTAGCCTAGCGCGTTTCATTAGAACAATCAGACTCTAGCCTAAATATTCTGACTCAAGCCTAGCATATTACATTTGAACTATTTGACACTAGCCTACACAATATGCCTTGAGTCTTTACCTAAACTTGAGCCAGAATCTTGTGACTCTAGCCTAGCATGGTTCACAACAGTAAGTCGACTCTAGCCAAAAGATCTGACTCTAGCCAAAATGTAGCAGTTTTACAAATCATGTTCCAATCTTTGTCAAATCTCTTGTTATGGTTTATATACTTTGTATCTTCTGTCATTAGTATTACTAATTGCGTTTAACAAATTTGCTAATGAGTTTCAGAAGAGTTTTATGGGGATTAACGCTAATTTGAAAATAAGGAAGCATGTGTTAGACGCATTTAATGCAACGCAGACATATTCACCATACTGGCAGATGACCTCCTGGCACCATTAAAGCTTCACTACTATTTCTCTCATACATTCTCACCTACTCTCAACAGACAAGAATAAAGAATGTCAACGGAGAATAACGGACGAATGTCATGTCGAAGGCATACGAAGAAAGAAATAGAGCAACGTTCTTCAACGGAAATATTTATTACACTCAATGACTAATTCAAAGAGTCTCAACGGATAATTTCAAGCTTCTACAAACGGACATAAATGCCACAACTATAAATACCGGAAGCATTCAAATCTACAACTACCAAAACGCTGTGCAATTAATTTGAGTTCAGAATTCATTCGCTGTTTCAACTATTTCATTAATATCTTCGGATATCTTGTGTTCTTCAGTGTTCATTTATATCTACTCGTGAGGAGTCATTAAACACTTATTCATTTCATTCAGATAGTCAGACTTAAGGTTGAGGAACCTTAAGTGAGGGTGTATTGATTACAACTTGTAATGGGGAGTGGAGTCTGAGAGGATCATCCTTCGTTTACAGAGTGTGTAATTGTTCTTGAAAGATAGTGAAATCCCGTGTGTTAAGGGATTTGGACGTAGGTCGCTGTGATATTGGACCGAACCTATATAAATCGCCTTGTGTGTATTTCTCTTCTCTGCTTCATTTCTCTGTTTCTGTTTTACTTGTCTTCTTGTGGGTGTGCAAGAAGAATTTAAGAATTTTGAGATCACCTATTCACCCCCTCTAGGTGATATTCTATCTTCATTTGGTATCGAGCCGGAGTTTCTCGGTTGGGTTTAACATCCCGAGATAGATCATGGAAGGAATATTACCGACGGTGCTTCTATTAATCGCCCTCCAGGCTTCAATGGCGAACACTATTCATTCTGGAAATCAAAATTCAGAGTGTTTGTGTTAGCTACCGAATACGGTCTCTGGCGAGTAATAGAAACTGGATATTATGTTCCCACGAAGGTTGAAGGTGGCACATCGTTCCCAAGACAGAGGACGAATTTGATGAAAATGACAAGAGAAACATTACTCTTAACAGTAAAGCTATTCTGATGTTACAAAGTGCTCTCAGTCAGAAAGAGTACTTTCGAATATGCAATTTGTCGATTGCAAAAGAAATGTGGAAGGCTCTGGAGGTAGCATATGAAGGAACTACCGGCATTAAGGAAAATCGTATTAGTACTCTGACTACTGAGTATGATCTTCTTTGAATGAAGATAGGAGAAACTATTGCTGAATTTCAACTTCGCTATACTCATCTTATCAATCAAGCGGCGGCCTTGGGAAAAACATATGATCAACGTCCTCAAGTCAGAAAAATTCTCAATGTTCTAACAAAAGATTGGGAAGTAAAAGTCACAGCAATAGAGGAGACTCGTGGAGAATCAATGGCTTCGATTCACGCTTTATTCGGAAGCTTATCCGAATATGAAAGCAAGATGAAATTCAAGAAGGACCGGACGAAGTCAACCCTACTCAGAGCAAAGGTATTGCTCTTAATGCTGTGAAAGAAAAGGAAGACGAAGACGAAGACAATGATGAGATGGGCTTGTTCGTGAGAAGATTCAAGAAGTTCTACAGAAAGGATCAAGGCTTCAGGAATAGGTTCCAGAAAGGTGTTTCTAGTAACAGACGAGAATTCAAAGATAAAGATCAAGTCATTTGTTACGAATGCGAGAAGCCAGGACACTACAAGTCGGAATGTCCCCAGCTGAAAGATAATGGTAAAGAGAAGAAGAAAAGGTTCAACCAATTCAAGAAGAAGGCCTATGTATCAGCCATATGGGGTGATAGCTCATCAGAAGAAGAGAGTGAAGAAGAAAAAGAAATTGCAAATGTTTGTCTAGTAGCAGAGGAAGAACAACCGAATAATGACAAAGAGGTATATGAATCACAACCTACTTACGATGAATTATTTGATGAGTATAATGAAATACAAGCTGAATTTGAAAAAGTTGTTGAGGAATGTATAAACCTGAAAAGGGAAAACATGACTCTTAAACTATAAGTTGAAAATCTTTCTTATGGAAAGCTAATATGTGATGATTGTCTGGATTTGGAGAAAATAAATTTATCTCTTACGAAAACACTTGAGAAATTCACTAAAGGAAGTGAAATGCTCAATGTTATTTTCAAAGCACAAAAATTTACAAACGATCGATCGGGCATTGGTTACAATCGCATTTTTGACAAAAAGAAAGGGAAAAAGAAAAGACGAGGAAAGTCTTATTTAAACTATTTTCAAAAAACTGTCCATTCCTCAAATCCGTTTGCCCACTGTAACTACTGTAATCGAAAAGGGCATAATACTTCATCATGTTTTCACAAGAAAGATAGAAGAGATAGACCAGTTGGAAACTATAAGTGGGTACCTAAGGGAACTTATGCTCCTAAGGCCCAAACTAACCCCAAAGGACCCAAGAAAAAATGAGTACCTAAAGCTTAATTTCCTCTGATCTGCAGATGTGCTTGAAGGCATCAAGAATCAACAAGTGGTATATTGACAGTGGATGCTCAAGGCACATGACGGGGGATGCAGACAAGTTTGTTGCAATGAGATCAAAGGATGGTGGCAAGGTCACCTTTGGAGGGGATCAATCTGGTAAAATCACTGGGATTGGCGAGATCGGTGACAAGAGTGGGCCCCTAATCAAAGACGTATATCTTGTTGAAGGTCTCTGTCATAACCTCCTAAGCGTGAGTCAAAGTGCTGATAAGAACAACTGGATTATCTTTGACTCAGAAGAATGCCTCATTGTCAATAAGGATGATCTCCCAATTGATAAAGGTAAACTTAAGGTATTATTTAAGGCTCCTAGAGAAGGTAACTGCTATACCTTAGATTTACCTAAAGTCAGTTTTGAAAAATGTTTTGTTAGCAACTTGGATGAAAGTTGGCTGTGGCATAAGCGTTTGGCTCATGTGAACATGTTCCAACTAGACAAGACAAGTTGATAAGAAAAGATTTAGTTGTTGGGTTACCTAAATTACGTTTTAAAAGACATGATCTGTGATTCTTGTCAAAAGGGTAAACAAGCTAAATCGTCTTTTAAAAACAAGCCTGAAATCTCGACCAATCGACCTCTTCAACTACTTCATATGGATTTAGTTGGACCTGCAAGAGTAAAGAGCCTTGGTGGCAATTTGTACACTCTAGTCATTGTCGACGATTTCTTGCGTTTCACTTGGACTATCTTTTTATCATCTAAGGATGAAACATTTGATCTGTTTGTTGTGTTTGCCAATAAGGTGTAAAACGAAAAAGGTATTTGCATTACAGCCATTCGAACAGATCATGGAGGTGAGTTCGAGAATCAAGCGTTCGTAGAATTCTGCGATGCTCATAGGATCAATCACAATTTCTCGGCTCCAAGAACACCACAACAGAATGGTGTGGTTGAAAGGAAGAACCGTGTACTAACTGAGATGGCTCGTGCTATGTTAAATGAAAATCAGACATCACAAGTCTTCTAGGCAGATGCTATGAGCACGGCTAGCTATATATCAAATCGAGCCTATCTCCGGAAGAAACTTAACAAGCCTCCATATGAGCTCTACAAAGGGAGGAAACCAAACTTGGCTCACCTTCACATCTTTGGCTGTAAATGCTTTGTTCACAACAATGGTAAGGACAATTTGGGAAAATTTGATCCCAAATCCGATGAAAGTATATTCCTTGGTTACTCAAATATAAGTAGAGCATATAGAGTTTTTAATAAGCGTATTCGTGTAGTTGAAGAATCAATACATGTTGTATTCTGTGAATCTAAGATAGATGATCCTGATGATGAGGAAAATGTTTTCAAAAACCACTCCTGCTTCTATTGAAAATCGAGAGGATGTTTTTGAAAGCGATCCTCAAAACAATTTAGAAAATCGATCAATCTCGGCCTAAAGCTTGGAAGTTCATTAGGAATCATCCCTTGGACCAAGTAATAGGTGACATTAATCGGGGAGTAAGGACCGAAATAGCACTTTAAGTGAAGTAACTTTTTCTGCATTTATTTCTCACATTGAGCCCTCTAAAATTGACGAAGCCCTCTCAGACAATGATTGGGTGATAGCAATGCAAGAGGAGCTACATCAGTTTGAGAGAAATCAAGTTTGGGATTTGGTACCTAGGCCTAAAGACCATCCGGTTATTGGCACTAAATGGGTATTTAAAAACAAACGTGATGAATTTGCAGTTATAGTCCATAACAAGGCTAGATTGGTTGCCAAAGGCTATAATCAGGAAGAAGGAATCGATTATGAGGAAACGTTTGCTCCAGTGGCCAGATTGGAAGCAATATGTGTACTCTTAGCCTTTGCGTGTATCAAAGGATTCAAAGTTTATCAAATGGATGTAAAGAGTGCTTTCCTAAATGGTTTTATTCAGGAGGAAGTATATGTTGAACAACCTCCTAGTTTTGAAAATGAACATCATTCAGATAATGTCTATTGCCTTAAGAAAGCCTTGTATGGTCTTAAACAAGCTCCTAGAGCTTGGTATGAACGATTAAGTAAATTTCTTTTAGATCAAGGCTTTGTTAGAGGAAAGCGCAGATACAACATTGTTTATCAAAACAAATAAGCTTAATGAAATACTAGTTGTACAAATATATGTAGATGATATAATATTTGGTGCTACTAATGATTCTCTTTGTGAAGAATTTTCCAAGAAGATGGGGAGAATTCGAGATGTCCATGATGGGAGAATTGAACTACTTTCTTGGCCACGCAAATCAAGCAATGAAGGATGGAATATTTATTTCACAAACAAAGTATCTCCGTGACTTGCTCAAGAAATTTGGAATGGAGCACTGCAATGGTGCAGACACACCAATGAGCTCTACTCCACTCTAGATGCCGATGAAGAAAAAGGCAAAGATTTCAATATCACTAAATATAGAGGCATGATCGGATCATTACTCTACTTGACTGCAAGTAGAACTGATATTCAGTTCAGTGTGGGAATGTGCGCGCGATTTCAATCTGCTCCTAAAGAATCACACGCAGAACATGTTAAGAGAATTTTTCGTTATCTCTCAGATACTAAGGAATTGGGTCTCTGGTTTCCAAAAGGTCAACAAGAGCATCTAGTTGCATATTCGATTCGATCACTATTTGGATATAAGACTGATAGGAAAAGTACAAGTGGACAGTGTGAGTTCTTCGGAGGCTCGCTTGTATCATGGTTCAGTAAAAAGCAAACCACCGTAGCAGTCTCATCCACCGAAGCTGAATATGTTGCCGCTTCAAGTTCTTTGTGCACATGTCTTGTGGCTAAAGCAACAATTATCCGACTTGGGAGTCTACTTGAAAGAAATTCCAATCCTATGTGACAACACAAGCACGATAAGCCTGGCAAAGAATCATGTTCAACACACAAGGGCCAAGCACATTGATGTGAGGCATCACTTTATCAGAGATCATGTGCAAAGGAGAGATGTCAAAGTAATGTTCATTCCCACACACTTACAACTTGCTGATATTTTCACAAAGCCTTTGGCCAAGGAACAATTCAACTTCATTAGAAGAGAGTTGGGAATGGTAAATCCCAATGAATTGTAAGTAATGTTAGCTTAATGATTTTAATTATGTTTTTTATGATCACTAAGGACTAACTTAAGCATCAGAGTCTCTAGATTGTGTTCTTGCAGGACTCTGTTAAGGTAAGAAGTAACAGAGGTAAACAGAGTATGTTTTGGCTCAAGCCTGTCCCAATGAAACTCGAGCCAACTCTAAGCCAAACACTTGCTTCAACGTGAAATTTGGTCCTTAGCTCGAGCCAGAACAAAGAAACCTCGAGCCTCGTCAAGACAGAAAGATAAACATTTTGAGAAGCCTTTTTGGCTCGAGCCAGTAGACTCTACCTCGAGCCAACGCAATACTGCTGAGAACAGACGTGATGAACAACCTCGAGCCTCCCTGACCAACCTCGAGTTTGAGGCCACACTCGAGCCAACAAGAGGTGGCTCTAGCCTACGAGCATCAACTTTACACTCCAGGTTAGTACCTCTCTTACTTAAGACTCGAGCCTCTGTGTCGAACACTCGAGCCTATTTTTTTTATATACGATGTTGTGTCCCTTCATTTTCACATTTATCATCTCTCTCTTCTCTGACCTCTCACTTCCCTCTGAACATCCTCCGAAAAACCCTAACCCTCATCCTGTTCAGTAATGGCTCCCAAAATTTCCCAAAAATCTTCTGCCAAGATCAAAGGATCTGCTTCCGACCCTGAGAGAACTAAATCACCATCTCCTCCTTAACTGAAGCGTCCTCAACGAGCAAAAATCCCTCCTCAAAGGTTTCGTCCGAAAGTTGCCTTTGACAAACCTCCGTCCAAGCGTTCAAAGAAGCTGATAATCGAGGAACCTTCTGAAACTCCTGTCAAAGGTCAAATGGACTCGAAGGCCGCTATTTGGAAAGACAAGGAACCAGTAACAGAGACCCCCAAGCAATCCAGAAAGAAGCTCACTTCCTCGGCGCTCAGAGAAAAACCTCCATCCAAAGTGATTGCTTCTGGTTCTGGGTCTTAAATTAACGAGCCATCTAGGGCCAAGGTACTGGAAATTCCTGCTATTCACGCTATTTACCATGCCCCTGTCTCTAATCCTCCATTAGATTTTGCTTGTGGACCACTTCTGTTTTCACCTGAAGAAGGAAAGAAATACCGTGAGGATTTTTCACTTAGGGATTTATGCCCTATAGTGTATGTTGACCTGCCTAAGCTGAAGGAAGAGTGTCATTTGGACCTCTATCCCGGTTCAAAGATTATGAGTTGTTTCTCTCCATTTGTGCCTCATATAGTCCCGCTTTCCGGTAAGATTGTTTTATTTCAATATGACTGCTCATCATTTGTTAGACAAAAACAATCAAGTCACTTTGAAGAGAAACTCATCACTTATGTAAGAGGCAAGAAGATAGTTTTAACTGTCGATTATCTCAACTCTCTGCTTCAAATTACCAATCCTCCACTTGTTCCTTCAATCCACTATGACAATGAGCAGATTTACCAAATACTTCAGCCGAGTATACCTTTCCCTGAGCCATTTAAGTTTTCTCCTGTAGTTATGCCTCCAACTTACAAAGCTTTGTGGTATGTCTATTCAAGAAATTTTGTCCAGAAAGGGAAGAATTTTACACATTTTACCCAAAGAGATTACACAATGTTCACCTCTTTTGTGGCTAAGGTCCCCCACAATTTGGGTCACTGGATTTTTCATGAAATGAAGAAGTACAATCTTCACTCTAGGAAGAACTCTACCATTCCCTTTCCAAGCCTGATTTCTGTCATTCTTTTCCATGAAAAGGTATGGTACCTTGAATCCCTTGAGCAACCTAAGACACCTGAGAGGTTTGGCCAACATCATTTGAATCTTATGAAGGTTTCTTTTTAAGAGGGATCTGGAGAATCGAGAGCACCTACTTCATCTGGCTCAAAAGCTACCAAATCCAGAGCCCAATCCGTACCTGATCAAGATCACTCCTCTCTCTCTAGGAGCTCATTTCAAATATATTGTTGAGAAGGCTATAGCAGACAGTTTGGATCCTTTGCTTATTTATGTTGCTGCTCAGATTTCTGTCTGTGTGAAGCTTGAAACACAGATTGCTCAACTAGTGGAAGATATTGCTCAGATTCAAGATGATCTAGTTGACATCAAAGAAGAAGTGGGTAACTTAAGTGGACATATTGGCAATCATGGTGCCAGTCTTACCAATGTCCATAACACCTTGTGGACCTTGATTCATAAGGTAGAAAAACTTCAAGCTTCTCAGCAACAACGATCTCCATTGGTTGCTCCTGATCTTGGCACTTCTCATGTTTCTCCCAAGCCATCCTCTCCTTCATCTCCTATCCACCCATTGGTCTCACCCTCTCATGAAGTTATTTCTCCCATTCTCTTCACTCATATCATCCCATCTTCCATCACCTCTCCTACTACTGTCATTCTTCCAACTCTTGCCACTATTTCTTTTCCATCTCCAAAAGCTTCACCTATCAAGATCACCTATTCTGGTACTTCTACTGCTGACCTATTTGATGAAAGTGATCCTGATTCGCCTGTTAGCAAGCCTGAGCCCCCTGCTTCTCAATTGTCTCTCATCATTTTCTCCTCACCTTACCATTGTTCCTTCCTGGTTTCATCAGCCTCTTACACGTTGCCCATTTCTCATGAATTTTGGGGTAAAGAGAGTCCTTCCTACTGTTACTTTTGTCTTCCTTATTCGGATATTGGGACTGTTTGGGTTAGCGGTGGCTTAAAAGCTATCTGACTTTTAAAAAAACGTAGGAAAAAAAGTCGGGTTGTAAGTGTGATTTGTGTTTGGATTGCCCATTTAGCTTTTTGCAAAAGTGGCTTTTTACTAAACTTATGAGTGTTTGGATTATTATTTGAAAAGTTAGTTGAGATGAAAAATGATTGAAAATGATATGAATTTTATTGAATACTACATATATATATATATATATTAATTGTATATATTGAAGATAAAAATTTAAATTTAAATTTGAAAAAAATAAATTATTATTAAAAAAATAATAAACAATAAAGAGTCATAAAATGCATTCAAATTTTGAAAAAGGAAAAATAACGCACAAAATGCTCAAAATTACTTCATTATCCTAGGTTTTGAAAATCATGATTAAATCAAGTCCTTTGGATTTTAACTTTAAGCTGTTACATCCATTAGTCTCTGACTATTAAACTATACTAACACCGTTAAAATTCTCTGTTAAATGAAACCCAAGTGCATCTTTCCCTTCTCTTTCCTTCCGCCATGACTGAGCTTTTTCGTTCCTCAATTCTCCACCATTCTCATTCTTTCTCACTCTCCCTTCATATTCTATTGAAAAAAAGAGCCGTAAGTAAAGCAGTGATTAACAAAAAAGTTGAAAAACAGAAGGAAAAAAGTTGAATTGCGAAACACAGGCAACAGAGGCGAGCAAAAGTAGAGCAAGACTTTGGTTCAAATTGAGTAGATAATGTAAGCGTTTGGGTAGCAAAAAGTAGCGTTACCGGGCTTCTCCTATAAAAGCTCCTTTTTCACATTAGCTGAAATAACGAGCGTTGGTGGTGTCGTCTCTTGCATACTGTGTCGAGAACCATGCACAGAAAAAAAAAAAATCCCACAGCTTCATTTTTTGATCTGTGTCGTCTCTTGCATGCTGGGAGGTCCTCGTTCTCTGTTCTGTGCCATCGGTGTTTGTGGTCTCTTGCATACTGGAATGATGACAAATTGATATAATTCCTTTCTTTCACTAGTTAAAGAAAGAATCATTTGCGAGCAAAAAAAGAAAGAATCATTGAAAACCCCCCACTTATTCTCTCCACCAATCAAACCAAACAAGATAACTCCCTACTCTTTCTTTTCATTCCCTCCCATCCCCACTCTTTCTTTTCATTCCCTCCCCTCCCTCAAACCAAACAGAAGGTTTGTGATTTTGGTTTCTATAAGTTAGAATTTTAAAATGGAGGGTTCATTGTTCAAGGTTTAACTTCAATAGTTTTGGTTCAACCTTTAGCACGCTGAAAACATACGATGCTTCACTTGAGAAGGTTTCTCAAGGAACCTGAGGATCTTTTGTAACCTGTTAGTAGAAACTAAGGTGCGTTCTTCCAAAATCCTTTACAACTATTTAGGATAAAATATAGTTTGAGATCCCTGTTTATAAAAGAACAAAGCTGTTTAAAACTATTTGATTGAAGTGATTATTGCATACGTATATCATAATTTAGGCTCTCCTATTGCCTAATAGAAAATGGGGGAAGCACCGGAAAGTAAATTAACAGAGCAATTTAAAATCATTTTATATAAATTGAAATTATGATTCGTTTTCCTCAAGTTATTTGGCATAAGAATTGAAATTATCACAAATTCTCAAAATCATTGTAACCTTATGATGTTTTTTCAAAGGGGGGGAACCCTGGTAACTTTGAATAAGTAAATGATTTTGGTAGTAGATTCTCGTTGTTTAAACACGTCTTTGTCCCACTTGAGCTAGTCTGAGATACATTATAACTTACAGAGCAACTTTCGTTGTCACCACTATAAATGAATATTACTGTGCTGCCTCTACAAAAAGGCAAAAGCAAGAGGCCAAAAAGGATTAAAATGGTTAGATAGTGAGACAAACAGATTCAAAAGGAAAATTGAGCACGATTAAAAGATAACAACCGTTGCGTTCCAATAACCTCTTCGAGGCAAACAGTGTCTCTGAAGAAACCAGAACTTGCATCACCCTTGTTCTTTCCCAAAACGAAGATGAACAACCCCAACTAAACTAATAACCACTTAACCTATCACCAGATTAGCAGCTTTTTGAATGCATTTTACACACACTCGAAAAAAACACTCTTGTTTTCAAATTTCACGAGTTAGAACATAGTAAGGAAGCCTTGAACTGTCGTATTTTCCTGAGACAAGCTTCTGCTCTCTCCAGCACCAAATCTACCCTATCTTTCTTCTTCTTCTTCTTCACCGACCAGTAACACTCATCATGCTGATCACTATGCTCAGAATCTTCATTAGCAGTTCTCTTCTTCTTCCTCTTCCTCTGATTCAAGCTGCTCGATTCTGCTTCACAGAAAATAACCAACACAGGACATAAGAAAACAGGGGGGGGGGGAAAGAAAGTAGAACAGAGGAGCAGCAGAGCAAACCTTGGGTATCAACCCTGGAAGAGTGGAAGGAGGAAGGTTCTGAGAGATGACCATGAGGAATTAAGGACTTGAGGTCGAGCTTCAAATACTGGAAACGATCAGGGTAGAGGGATTCAAGCATATCAAGCTCTTGTTTTGCCTGCTGCTCCATTGTCTCTCTCTCTCTCTGACAGTGACTGCAGAGCATAGGGATGATGGAAGAAGGAAACGAAGAAGAAGGAAAAAAACAGGTTTATTTAATAATGGGGACAAAAAAGTAGACATTTTTGGGAGGAGGAAAGTTGTGTCGGACTTGGATTAGGGGTTTTCAAAGGATATTCTTAATGAAGCTACAGTATTTGTTTGTTAATGGGACTGGTGGATTTGGTTTGATGGGTGATATGATGTAAAGGGCGAAAGGACAGGGCATTTAATATAATGGGGCCCTTTCCAGACCCGAAATGTGTCCTTCTTCTCTCTTCTGTGGTGTGACTCCTCTTGGACCGCGTGCTCTGTCAGCCAGGATCAACGGGAGGATGTTTTGTTTACATAGTTTTGCTTTTCTTTTTATTTGAATTGTTTTGTTTAGAATTTATTTTTATTTAATTGAGTATAATCCTTTCTAGCTAATGAGGGCAAAGAGTCCGATGGATATACTTCTCAACATTTTTAACCTGTGTTTTTTCTCGTAGAATTGACGTTGTTTACTACCTTATTGGTTGTTTTGTTTAGAACTTAATTGAATACATTTGTTACATGAATTGAACATGTTAATCTCTCTCCCTTTAAAACACAAAGCATAATAGCGCTGTTTGAGTTGGCGTTGGAAATACACATTCATATAAGTATAGACAGAACTCTTCTAACAAATTTGCTTCGTATACCGTAAATCACGTTGGAAAAATAATTTCTACAATTAATCCAAATAAACACATTTGGTGGCCCAAATATCAATATCAATGTTGTGAATATGAGGCCTGAATTGGTTTGTAAATTAGTTCAAGAGATCTTTGAGGATCCAAAAGGTGGAAACCATCAATATTACCAATTTGGGACTCATCCCTAGAGTTGATGGGCCAAGCCCCATCAAAAAATTCTGTCCAATTATCAGAAAAGGCTTATGATAACCAGAACGGTTTTTCATTCATAACATTCTTATATGTGAATTGGATCGAAAAGATCAAGATCAAACCATAGATTTGGATTATACCCTTGCTAGGCGGATCCAACCATATTAAAATTAGGGTTAAGTATCAATTTCTTTTTCGAAACTTAATGAGCGAATTTTGCCCTTAAGTTTTTGAAGGAAATGTTGCGCCCCGAAGATCAAAACGGACATCAATTTTTGCAACTCCGTTAGAAATCCTAACGGTTTCGGAAACGTAGTTTTAATAGCAATTTTGTGCGAAGTATCGAAAACGGAAGTCAATGTATTTGATGAGCAGTAAAAACAAGCATAAAGGGTGGCTTCAACTAACGTTAAGATTAACGTTGACCATTAGGGTTTTATGATAAACAACAGAACGGTTTTCATTCATAACACTCTTATATGTGAATTGGATCGAAAAGATCAAGATCAAACCATAGATTTGAATTATATCCTTGCTAGGCGGATCGAACCATATTAAAATTATGGGTGAAGTGATGTGATGATGAATGAATTAATATACTTTGTATAATAGGATAAAATTTAAGTCTATTTATCATATGTCTCTGAAGGGACGAATTTAAGTCCATTTATATTTAATTAGTTTCATTCATCCAATCAAATTTGGGTTAAGGTTATATAATTCAAGAAAAAATGGGAGAGAAGTCTCCATTAAAAATTTTATTATTAAGAATGACTTCATAAATTTTATACACAGAAAATACAGTATTCTACAAATTTTATATACAGAGGTACAGATACTTTAATTTGATCTATGTTATTTTGACCGAAAAAATTTGGGTTAAGTTTTCCTTGAAAGATATGGAGCCGTAGGCGAAAACAACATTGACATTAATATTTTTAAGAACATGGCAGTATAGGGATGATGGAAGAAGAAGGTAAATATTAATGTCGCAAGATAACATTGACTCCGAGCGTAAGGATGATTAAGAAGGTAGTTAAAAAATCTCTAATATTAACCATTAAAAAACTAACATTGACATTAATATTTTTAATATTTAAGGACAACATTGCTATCTTTTTAACACTTTAGAATGATATTTTTGAATATGTGCAAGCCATAACTCCTACACAATAACTTTATGCAAAATTAAACAGTAATTGATAAGGTCGGAGACTTTTCTCCAAACTTACCAAAATTCAGCCAGCAATATAGAAGGAAATAGATAAATAGGCTTCCACTTAGGAAGGTTTTCAAATTATCTGGGGAAGGAGCCTCTATACTTCCCTCACCGTTAGGAGTATTCTCAGGATAGGACGAGATGGAAAAACCCCGTTATAGCATCCCATTATAGTAATTTGTTGATAAATGATGTTGTTACTATTTATCATACTTTCATGTTGCTTATCATTTTTACAAGTATGATTTTGTCAATGAAAGTTTATCAGATTTGTATCTTGATCTTATTGATATTGAAATGAGTATATATTGATGATTTTATTTATTGTTATTTATTTTTCTCTTATTACTTCATATTATAATTCATGATTATGTACGAAAATGCTAAGGAAACTTTCGATTTTCTCACCATTAAGATAGTCTTGTAATCTAGAATGTTTGTACTCATTTTTATCATTTGGGAACGTTTTTGTCGGCAAATTGACTTTGAATGAAAGTTTTGAAATATTGTTTGCAAACTTTTATGTTGGGGCATTCTATTATGTCGTATTTGATACGAGCTATTATGGTAAGAAATAAGAGATTTTCATTGCTTTGATAAATTGGCCCAAACATGCATGAAAACGTTTTTGAAAAGACTGAATACAGAACACTGGTTACTAACCGCAATACTGTTAGTCCTTGGCGCACTATGGTTATCTCGAGCTCCCTTGACTTTCGTGGGCACAGTTCTCACACTTGTTATTTGTGGGATTAGTTCTCATGCTTGTTATTCGTAGGTCTTGTACATGCCCTTGGTTTCATGGCGTTCAGCAGCACTTCGTTATTTACTCTAGTGGACTCTGTATCCACACTTATTTTCATGGCCTTGAGCTGCGTTTGGTTACTTACCCTCGTGAATTATATGTCCACGCTTGTTATTCGTTCTATTGAAGTTTTACAAGAAGATAAATTTTGAGATGTATTGTTTTTAAACTGATTCTTTTAAAACAAATTGTTTTATTACGTAATTGGTATTATTTTAATGATATACTTATTAATAATATTTTATATAAATTGATTTATGGTTATGGTTTCGTATATGGATGTTGAAATTAATTGTTATTTCTTTATTATATACTTTCATCCACTCAATTTATGTCTTTCAATATTTTATTTATTTTCATTAATGAGATGTTATTCACCGAAAAATATTTTTGGTCTTATATAGTGTAGTTGATCATGTCCCTCTTGCTAATCACTGAAGGTCTATATGGCTAGATTGAAGCTAGGGCGTCATTTGAATGATTGTTGATTCAATGTAAAACCTTAAACTCTTATATATATGTTGGTAAATTTTGTTAGGTGCTCCACGTTGTTTATAGGCAGGATCTCGGCCTCTTTGTTTGTCTAAGTTGTATGTATATGTATATACTATTGTGGAGCGGAGCTCAATAAACTTTTATTCTATGATAGAAATTTCGGAAAGTCCGAAGAGACTCTACCAAAATCTCTACAAATTACTTAATATTTTGATTGTAAGAAATATAATTATTTAGAAGTAATGTATTCATATTCGATATTATTGTAATTATTAGGTGAGCCATTTGTTTATAAAGGGTTTAAGGCTTTAGGAATTGCTGAAAAGACCCTTACTCATAAACAACAATTAACTATGATGATTTTACAAAACCTGATTAATCAGTAATAATGGAAAAAAACCCTTTTATTTCGAAAAATACACACATCGGAGTCTAAGGCACAAATTCCTCCCACAAAGCCTCTATAGAGAATCCATCATTCTGGGCACAATTAATAAACAGCAGAAAACATAATTCACGAGTTTTACAACACTAAACTTCACAACAAAGGGTCTATACAAAATAATTCCCACACAAGTTATGATTGTGGATCCACCAAAGTATTAGAGTGTATAAACAGTCATTCCAAAACACTTATCCAAACAACAAATATGGTATTTCCAAAAACATGAGGGTCATAGAATGACAATATAAAAATCAATACAACACCAATACTAAAAGAGGCTTACAAGGCTCAAAACTCCTTTGCATTTGGCTGCTTCCCTAGGCCTTTAGCAAAAATAGAGTCTTTGCCAAAAAAATGTTAATAATGACGGGGTGAGACGTAAAGTCTAGTAACCAAAATCAATTTACAAAATATGCAGGAAAAGACTGCAAGTCAGAGAAGCATGTTTACTAACATAATAATAATAATAATACTCAATAATTAAATAATATATAATAATAAATAACGATTAAAACAAGTAATACATAATGATCACATCCATTAGAATCATCCCAACTCATCCATCCTGCTTCTCCTTATATCGTCTGGATGTGGTACAACGTATCAGTGCTAGTTGACAGGGCCAAGGTTAGCTAGCCACTTCAATAATACTGCTCCCTCCCATGACACCACTGATATACCGTAATCCACTCAAAACACTCAACTTAAAATTCGAACTAAGAGTGAGAGAGCCAGTGGGCACAATTTTACCCTAAATCTCTTCCACACAACTCAACATATCTCATAACAGAAAAATAGTATGTCACTATAATTTTCAAAAACATCTTACAAAATTATTATTCTATATACAACATTTCCTAATAAACATCATAACCATCACAATAATAACTACTACTAGAAAATACAGAAAGGGTGACAAAATTTGTGAGGAAAAAAAACTGTTGCCATTTGTAATAGAATTTGTGAAGAAAAAAATATCCGTGGCAAATTGTGACAAAAAAAAAAAAGCGTTTCAAATTTTTGCAATAGGAATAAAAATCGACGGAAAAAAAAATCGGTAGCAAAAACGGATTATTTGCAAGTGGTAATATGCGATATTCCGTTGCAAATGTGAGATATACATTTAAAATGTTTTATCAACTCCTCATGTTCATGAGCTTAGCTCTCACTCCTTGGGATCCGGTTTCTCTCACTTTCATATTTCTCCTCATCTCTCACAGTACCATCCTCACCGTCCATTACATCTAATCCTCCCCATCCATTTTACAATTTTAAAACCCTTTTTTTTTTTTTGCTTAGAAAACTCTTTTGTTTTTTTTGATCACGACAGAAAACTCATTCCAAACCCACCCCATCTCAAATGCTTCTTCGACCAGGAGAGAAGCCTCCAACGTTCAGGACTCCGAGCACCGATTTGCCTCAAACCGGGAGAGAAGCTCTTCCAGAAGTTGTCCGGCTTACGCGCCGACGCTGGCGTCGTCGGGGTCGTTAGAGTTCTTGGCGTCAACGGCATCGACTCTGCCTCAAACAGGGAGAGAAGCCTCCAACGTTCCCACCCCGAGCACCGATCTGCCTCAAACCGAGAGAGAAGCTCTTCCAGACGTTGTCTAGCTTACGCGCCGACACTGGCGTCGTCGAGGTCGTCAGAGTTGTTGGCGTCAACGACATCGACAACGTCCTCTTGCACTTGCGTCCTTCTCCTTTCTGTGAAAAAAAAGACCGTATTTAATCACAACGATTTTGAGTGTATGCCCTGCAACGATTTTGAGTTTGATCAGTGATTTTCGGTGTATGCCTGGCAACGATTGAGTTTGTTCCAACGATTTTCGGTGCATTCCCTCTTGGTTGCTTGCTGGTAGACTTCTATAAATTTGGGGAATAGGTTTAATTTCCCACTTTATGAATTAATTGGAAGAGAAATGATGAATTCGATTTGTTGTTGCTGACATCTTGATAGTTGAAATTTGAAAATGCAGTGGGTGTTTTTATTAGTTTTTCTACATGATTCACTTCGATGAGCTATTCTTTTCTTGGGCATTTGACAGCGTTATGATCTTAGCAAATTGAATGTTACATTAACTTGTTCTGATTCCAGACAGATAGATTGCTCTGCCTCCAGACTTAACTTGTTGTGTTGCCTTCTGAACTATACTTGATTCAAGTGCTTCAAAATTCTATCAGTAAACTTACGGCTATTTGTCATATTTGATTGTGTTCAACTTCAAGGTTGATATATTTTGTTTCAGCAGTTGTTCATATTATGGAAAGAAGACAATCCAAAAATCATAATTTGAAGACATCTTTGCTTGATGACTTTATGTATTATGAAAATTGTCAGAAGATCATGTAGGAAGAGAAAATTCTTATATCATGTACACGTTATGGTTATTCTTGTAATATCAAATATGTAGCCCATTGTACAATGAAGGATTACCTTGACTAGCTGCATTTGGAGAACTTGTAGAATAGGAATTATGGATGCATTTTTTTGTTGTTGGATGGTTTGTAAGTTAAATTCTGCGGGTTATTTGTGTATATCCTTGCTTTTATAAGCTTCAACTTCATACAACCAGTGCAAATTGAAAGTTGCAGAGTTTTCTGCATAAATTAAACAGTGGAACTTTTCTGCCAGTTTGTACACGAATAATATGGAAATGCTACATGTATCTTTGGAATTCCATATAGTTGTCATCTTTACAATGCTAGAAGTTGTCTATCAAGCTATCAAAATAAAAAAGCAACTGATTGCTACCATATTAAACAAAATGACTGTTGGTTGATTTGTCTGATGTTTAATGGTAGAAGTTGTCTATGATCAAGCTATATTGAATTGTCCTTTCAGGTATCAGCTGATTTATCCTTCATGCTGGCTAGTGAAGCTATAGAAGATGAACCTTCGCCTACTTGGAATTGACTGAACATTGTTGAAGTTGTTACAGGAGATGGACCTTCACCTAATAAGAAGAAAGAAGATAGAAGAGTAGTGTTAATGCTAGTATAGGGTCATAAAATACACATGTACTTTACCCTCGGGAAGATATTATTTTAATGCCCACAGTCTGACCAAAATCTACTTTAATGTTTTCATTGTTTCTTTTCCGCTGAAGATATTATTTTAATCTTTTAAGTTAATAGTAATAAGGGTAAAAGAGCAAAAATACACATGTACTTTACCCTCGGGAGCGCCTAGCACCATATGCTTTTTTTAGGAGCAAAAATACACACGAGCTCTCTCAAATGGACCAAATATACCATCTCCGTTAACCTCCTTTAAACTCTGTTACTTTTTCACCTGTGGACCCCACAATTATCCACCTATAATCTTTTGCTCCCTGTTTCTTCTTTATCACGCGCTGACTCACGCCTTCTTCTTTCAAACTTCGTCTCTCTCTTACTCTCTCTCATAGACATTCTTTATACGTTTGCTTCTGGTTTAATTAAATGAAGCACCTCCAACTGCTCCAGGGAATGAAAAAAGCGGAGCTAGCAGTGGATGAGGTAAAGCAGGGAATGATGATACACAGTAATGACGAATTTAGAGACGAGGCAGAGCAGAACATGAAGAAAGGAGTCATCACCACAATAAAAAAATTTATAGTATTTGCAGCTTAATTAAGATAGACGTGAAACAGAGTCACTTGAAGGACGTGGTCTCCATACCTGTAGCTCTTATCTTTAGAGTGTTTTCATTTTTATTTTTATTTTCTCCAAACTAATTAATTTAAAGGTATCTACCCTGAAAATAATCCCTCGGGTCTTAAAATAAGACATATTTATCGAATTTGATTAGATTAAAGAAGTTGATTAAGTTAGTTAGTATGAAATGTATTTTCTAAAATACGCTACTCATCTTCCTTAATTCCCTTATTCTCTCTCCTCTATAATTATTGTAGAGAGAGCATCAATAGGTTTATATAAGGAAATTATCGATAAATATGCAAAAATTATGTCTTATATTAAGATCCAGATCAAATTCCCAAATATATCTTATATTAAGGACCGGAGAATATTATATCTAATTTTATATGTCTAAGTAAATAACTTTGTATATTTATTAAAGAAGCATAAAAATTAAAAATGTTAGAAAACGGTAAAATGTTTTACCTGTTATTAAATTGAAAAATAAAAACATAAATTCAGAATATAAATTTATTACTATTAACTATTAAAAGATTAAAATAATATCTTTGGCGGAAAAGAAACAATGAAAACATTTGTACCCACGCAAAACCACGTCGCAGGATAGAAAAGGATGGCAAATTGGCAATGGATATAAGGGGCAGTGGAGGCAAGCCATTCTCGAAGAAGACAAGGAGTTTAGGTGAGGGCAACTTAGTCATTTCATATCGAGAACTAATCATACAAAAAGTCCTTAAAAACTTTTTTTATACGGAAATTTAGTATGAGACTTTTTTTTTTTTTTAATGGTCTTTGGACCTGACAAGTGATTATCCCTTACTTAAAAGTGCTAACCTAAGGTTAGAGCTAGAAATATATAGAAAATATTGGGATTTTTCACATGGGTCACATTCTAGTTGCACTAAACAAACGTGTAAGTTTTTTTTTTTGGATGATGTAGGGTAAAGATACAATTTTACACATAACGTTTCTTTGAAAGAACGCCAACACCATAACGTTAACGGGAACAAAAGCACACACGACGTTACGTTTTGGGTATAAAAATCTGGTAGTTAGTTGGCCGTCAACTTGGATGGAGCGACGTGGGCTTGATTGGACCGACACGACGCGTGGATGTTGAAGTGGATTAAAAATAAACAAAATTAGAAATAAAAAATTAGGAAAAAATTCAAAAAATTAAAATAATTAGGAAATAATTAGAAAAAAAGAATTTAAAAAAAAATAGAAAAAAATAAAAAATTTGGAAATGATTCAAATAATTAGAAAAAAAAATCAAATAATTAGGAAAAAAATCAAATAATTAGGAAAAAATTAAAATAATTAGCAAAAAAATTAAAAATACCCCCCACCCGTTCTTAGTCGGACTTCACACATCAGATTAGATTTATCTTTATAGGGAGAATTGACAAGAAGATTATCTTAATTAATTAATTAATATTTTTTTTTGATGAACAATTTTTACCCTAGTGCATCTTCAACAACTGCACCAACCCGTGTATATACAACTCCTCCTCCACCAGTTGGTTATTCGGCCGCCGCCGGGTGGCGGCGGCGGCGGGCGACGGGGGGCCGACGGTTGCCGGTGGTGGGGCCCACTGGCGGAGGTATTTTAATTTTTCCCTAATTATTTGAATTTTTTCCTAATTATTTAAATTTGTTTCTAATTTTTTGAATTATTTCCTAATTTTTTATAATTATTTTAATTATTTCCTAATTTTTCAATTTTTTTCCTAATTATTTTAATTTTTTTCCTAATTATTTGAATTTTTTTAATTTTTTCCTAACTTTTAATTTTTTTTTTTTTTCCGATTTTTTTCTATTTTTTTTTTGAATTTTATTTATTTTTTAATCCACGTCATCGTGTCAATCCCAATCAGCGCCACGTCAGCGTTCCATCCAAGTTGACGGTCAACTAACGGCTGTGGTATTTTTGTACCCAAAACGTAATGTCGTGTGTACTTTTGTTAGAAAAAACATTATGGTTTGGGCGTTCGTTGAGGCAAACGTTATGTGTAAAATTGTACCTTTACCTTCTTTTTTTTTTTTTATCAACAGCAAACGTGTAAGTTGAGGAAAAAGAGATTTTGTTATGAATATATTAAATTATGTGGATGGCCATTGACTCTTATTTTTCCACTTTCTGTCACAATTTATGAAAATTATTTTGGGTGTATTATATATATTAATATACATATAGGCATGTAGGGTGCCGCTCACTAGCCCATGCTTCAGATGCAATTTACCTTAATTAATTACCTGTACGTGTAGGCTATCCAATTTCAACTTGTATTGTAAGCATACCCATTTTGCCTCCTGATCATTAAATGAAGTGCTTGGTTTCTTTGGCTATAAATCGCCTCACCCACAACGCACATAGGGACTGATTGTATAGGAGAAGTGAATGAATATGGTTATCACATTTTCTCCCTAAATTCCTGCATCTTTTATCTTATACTCCCTCTGTTCCTTATTATAAGGCACTAACTAACTTTTCTCACAAACCAATAAAAGTAGTTAAAATCAATAAAGTTGTCCTAGAATCTAAGTAATTTTCAATATTACCTCTACTAATTGCACTAAACTCTAATATTATTAATAATTATTACTCTCACCCACTACCCTTATTAATTATGAGCAGACATGGAAAAAAATAATTAATGTTCATTGGGAACAAGCAAGTCTTTATAAAGAGGGAGTAGTTATTTTAGTTTTATAACATATTTCACTTATTATAAAACATTTTTAGCGTTGAACATTCAAAACCACCTTTAAGAGATGTTTTTTTTTTTAATATACTCTGTGATATTAACTAATTTAAATTTAAAAATTCTTTTATATAAATATTATTAATTAATAATTTCTTTGCACTCTTTAATTAATTTCTATCCCTCTATCTTATCTTGCCCTTAAACTGCGTGAATCTTCCTTATTTATACTTATCGGCCTTCATCGTCATCGGAATCAATTTTTATTTAGCAAAAAGAGCTAATATAAACTGTGAGGTTCAGATTTAATTTTTTTAACTAACAAATTGTTAGTTGAGGTGGTAAGAGGCCTTACCTCTGTAAGGAGGAGAATATAAGTTCAAATTAGGATAAGCGTGACTTGTTGGGAGAGGCGAAAACCCTTTGCCTCGAAGAGAATCCGTAATTAAATAAAAATAATATTTTTAAAAAAATATATACTTTTTTTTTGTAAGAAAAAGATCTAGATTGTCCTGATGAAAGTTGATGATCCAGGTCTGATTAGCTCTCTTAGCTAAGCAAAGTGCTTAACAAAGAAATTGGTTCCCATCATTATTGGGGGTGTTAGGAAGAGCTTTTGAAAGCAACTTTTGGGCTTATTTACTGTTTAAGAAGTGCTTATGGGTGTTTTTTTTTTTTTTTTTTTTTTTTTCGTTTGGCTACAAAACTTGCCCAAAAGGACTTATGGGCTTAAGTTAACTTATTTCATAAATTTGGGTTTTGTAGCTTATCAACAAGCAACTTATCAACTTAAGGACTTATGGGCTTAATTTCTTAGTTACTTATGTAATGTTTATTTAATCAAATTATGTATTTTAGTATTGCTAAATTTTGTAATTTAGCATTTTTCATATTTTTGGTAATTTTGATTTTAATTATAATTTTTTTCTTATAATTATCTCAAGAGTCACTTATCCATAAGTCATTCTAAACAAGTTTGTACCCAATCGGACTTTTCCATAAGCTACTTATACAACCACCCATCCAAACATAAATCACGTTTCACAATCGGACTTATACCCAATCGGACTTATACCTAATCGGACTTTTCCAAAAGTCCGATTGCCCACCGGTCTCCCAAACAAGCCCATTATCATCATCCTTCTTATCAACTTTAATATCCACTGGACTTGGTTTCAGTGCTAAGCATTATGCTTAGCTCTCCAAACTTATTAGATATAGGCTGTTTAGATATGATTTTGGACGGTCCAGATTTGAGTTTTTTTTTAAATGATGATTTCTTAAATAAAAAATCATTTTTTTTCAAAGAATATTAGTTATTAGATTATCTTTATTTTAAATTTTATATCCATTAAAATAAGTTTTATTAAAAAATATTGACTTTTAAAAACTTAGATTTGAATCTGTTGAAATCAGATCTAACGGTCCAGATCTGGTGAGTTGGGAAAGTTAAACATAATGCTTAGTGTAATACCCCTTGATATTACAACATTCATCAGAGTATCAATACACAACTTAATGGGCAAAACAGTTCTAGCATAGTATTACTGATATTAAGATCTGGTTATATAACTGAAATCCTCGTAGGGTTCATACAAATATTTACAAATCTCCAAATATTAGTCTATTACTCCGATCTCTTAGTCCTATCATCACTCACAATTATCCAAGTATACTCTATCATGCCTCAATGTCAATACTCTTAAGGGCCATCCTCCTTTCTATAAGAGCAAGACTTTGCTTAATTTTCTGTTCATTCTGTCTTGTGCGACTACATGCACTTCTTTTCTGAGCACTGATAAAGATTTGTCGGACCTTCTCAAAATAACCAAGATTCAAATATTTGTAGTATAGGAAACCTGGATCGTTTCTCTCAAGGAATTCACAGCAGGTCTAAAATCAACAGTAAACATGATAAAATAGTAACCAGAATGGGAGAGTTTTTCAATGTAATTAAAACGAAGCTAAGCTAGAATAGAATATAAGAAAACGAGATTAATCAAATAAACAAAAGATTAACCTAGGATTTCGAATTACACCACTTTCCTTCCTCGGAAAAAAACAGATTTATAACTGAACTCGTGATCGACTCTGAACAAACCGAAATCTCTGCATTTGTCTAGAAATTCCCTCAACTGAACAATCGTTCAGAATTTGTTCGAATCAGTGGCATATTATTGTACGATCGCACATTAATACTTTAACCTAGTTCGAACTACGTCCTTGGGAAATATCGATCTGGTTTTTTAATCAAAAACCCAATCCAAATCCGGAAATCGAATCCGATTAAAGAATGTAGAAACGAGTTAGATGGTTACCGATTAAGCACGAGTCCTCTGGATAATGGAATCCTTAATCCATGGGCCGATCAGAGAGGTTTAGCCAAGCATGGCTAGGCAAAAAACAAAAGAAAAGATGAAGAGGAAAGTAAACATGATGAACAACTCAGAGAAAATAGAAAGCTTCTGATTTAATTCGAAAATCATAAAAGACGTAATGTAGAATGTCTTAGCGGCCGCCAACTGAGTTAAACTAAAAGAGAATGACGGCTGGGGTTTAAAAAAAAGGCTAGGGTTACAAAATAGGTCCCAATATTAGAAGCCTCTAATAATAATTGGTCTTTTATTACAAAATTCGAGACCAATAAAAATCTAGAAAAATATGTATGTCTTTAGCTCGGATTTCGTCCATCTTTTTGTCCGAATCATCCTTTTGAGTCTTCATAACAATTGTAGCTCTCTGAATCATCTAAAAAATGAAAGAAGAATCAGGCTAATCGGATATCTAGATCAAAAGTTATGGTGAAAATACTAAATCACTATAAATCTGGAATTAAATTAAAAAAATGAATTAAATCCAATTAAAAGCCCAAAGTCCAATAAAGTAATAAAACCCATTATTTATCAAGTAAACATTCCTAAATTATTAAACAAGAGATACAAATAAGTGAAATAATATTCAATTATCAATCACTCACATTCCTGTGTAGTTGGTTGGAGGAGGGTGAGATTTGTGGGAATCTCAGTAGCATACAATGTTAACAATGCATGCAAGATAAACGCTAGTGCAAAATATACTGGCCTTACTAGGCTCATGTTCACATGATGACATTTTTACATGCTCAATGTTTTTGTGCACATACATATGGCCATAATACAAATAGTATCAGAGCTTCATTCTTTCATACATGCTTCACATAATCTAGCATATCAATACCAATAGCAATACACAACATACACATCAAATACATGTAAGTTAAGTAAGTTCACTATCTGGTGGACTAATGTCCCTTCTCAGTTTGCTCTTCTTCTAATCACAGAAGTTGCTTGCAATATCTTCCATTCTTCTTCTTTCTTTCTCGACTTCGCATGGCCCTAAACACAGAGTCATAATATGAGAGCAATGGAAAATGAATACCTAATGGAGCTGCCTTAGCCTCATAGGCTTACTCTCACTCTTGGGGTTCACACTTATCACTTTTGGCCCTTAAATTTGCATGGTAGCTAAAAGCTGCTAGAATGTTCAATCAACTTTGAAAATTCATAACTTATTACACAAGTGTCCAATTAGGGTGATTCCAAAGGCTATGTGACCCTTGTTAAATTTATTTTCAAGGAAAAATATCATTTGAAGTCATACATATGCGTACTGTTCTAGTATTAACTAAACAATACCACTGTTCAAATTTATATCCCAGAATCATAGATCATTTTCAAAAATTTATAACTCCAAGTACATAGATCCAAAATAGACAAATGACCTACCAAATTAAAGCTTGTTATGTATACTTTAATTCTGGAAACTTTCATAACCATTGGACATTATTTACTTATTAAAAAACAAATTACAAGTTCACTGCCTCGTAAGAACCTGTCATTGACAGTTTTGGGGTTTTGTATCATTTAATTCCTAAGCTTCTAAAATCATTACCAAACCTTTATTCCACACAAATTTTCATTCTAAATACATTGGAAACAACAAAATAGACAAAATCTCGTTGTTTCCCTATGCCATTTTCTAGCCGAAAATAAGACATAAAGGAAATAAAATGAGTTACGTTTTTCCAAGTTTTACTTCACAAGCACCTTAAATTAGTCCTAAACCACCTTCTAACTCATTACTTAAGCCATAAACATATTGTAACTCATTTTTAACCATATGGACAGCACTTCTCCTTAGGTATTCATCTTTCTAAAATTCCAAGAAAATCAAGAGAAATGGATTCCATGACCAACAACATTAAGGACAAGCATTAGCAAGCTATATTCTATACTTACTTGATTGTTCTTTGAGTTTCTTGTCCTTTTCTCTTCCTCCTTTAGTCCTTAGGGTTTTGGCCTTGGTCCAAAAATTACCATGCAAGAAAGACTAATTAGGACTAGAGGCTTGCACAAGTAAAGGAGAAGAGATGGAAAGCATAGGCACCACACTCACCTTGTTTCCTTCAAACTCTTCCTTCTTCGTTCTCTCACACTCTCACTCTCTCTTTTCGGCTCCTGAAGGTGTTTTGCCAGCTTGAATGAGTTGGAGATAAGGAATATTAACTATTAAGAGAGTGGAGTGCCGCAAAAGACAAGAGGAAATAATGAATGATATGAGTTGTCCTTAATTAAAATAACTGAAATTTTCAAAGAAGAGAGGCTAATTAAGGTGGCGTAATTTTATAGCATGTGTGTGTATATGTTGACCGAATGGAGTGACAATTTTACACTCCAATTTATTGATTAATAGGCATATGGTGGGAATGAAGGAAAGAATGAGGTGAGGTGTCAATGTTTGACCAATGAATATAACCATTTTAAAATTGTCAACTTGCTGGCTAAGGAGCATATGGCGGCAAGGAAGGAGGCAAGGAAAATGGATGATGACACTTTGACAATTTTCCTATACTTGATTACACTTGCAATCCATCAATAGGAATGTTCTATTGGGCCTCATTTTTTTAGCTTCTATATTTTATAAAATATTGATTCCAACATTATACTTTCCCCCAAAGATCCGGAAAATTAGGCTCTAAAGTCCAAATAATAGTTTTAAAACTATTTAGGCCCAATTCTTCATAATAAAATTTCATATAATATTTTTGATATTCAAATCTCAAAATTTGAGATTTCATACTTCCCAAACTGAACTTAGTTATCTACCTAACATAGGCTTATATCCTTAAGTATGTAAATCCAAAATTTAGGATATTATACTTAATACTGAAATTAAGTCCAATACCATTGAACATATTTTTTTTTACAACCCTTTAGGCCACCTGTTTACCTGACGTTCTTTTAGATTCTATTATCAAGTATTCGAGCAATCAACTTATCTTGATTGAGGCTTTGAAACTAGGATGTCTCTAATTCCCAAAAAGTTTTTAAAATAAGCTATGATTTGAACTTAATTGGTCCTCTTTGTGGTCTATATGATCTTTACTATACCAAGACACCAAGTACGTACTATGAGATCTATTGAACATGTGGAAACTGTTTCCCTAGTAGGAAGAGCTCCTCCTTATCTAGACGGTCTAAATTTAAATTATTTTTTAAACTAGTAATTTTGAAATGAAAAAATTATTATTTTTTTAAAAAAATATTAGTTGAGAGATTATTTTTATTTTAGATTTTTTACCT
This sequence comes from Acacia melanoxylon, assembly GCA_019022615.1. Classification (NCBI taxonomy): domain Eukaryota; kingdom Viridiplantae; phylum Streptophyta; class Magnoliopsida; order Fabales; family Fabaceae; genus Acacia; species Acacia melanoxylon. The sequence continues at coordinate 10,114,392 of JAFJYJ010000002.1, forward strand.
ATTAAATTATTTTTTAAAAAAAAAAAGTAAAAAAAATAAATTGAGATTTGGACAATCTAAATGAGAGGAACTCACTTAAAGAAACTGGTTCCTAACATGTGTATTTAACTTTAGGGAGAATATGCATAAGAGTTACGTTATAAAAGAGAAAATAATAGAAGTTAATCTGATAAAAATAATAGTTAAAGTTAGGTCCTTAATTTTTTTTTTCTAAACAATAAGTTGTAAATATCTGTTTCAAAACAAATACAAATTCAACAGTCTCTTTTTTCGTCAACGAAATTCAAAAGTCTCAATTATAAATAAGGAATTTAAATTTTGTATACAACCCTGAATTTGTAATTGAGATTCTTGTTCGCAATATTTTGAATTGATATTTTGTTTTTTTTTTAAAAAAAAATATATTTTCGGATGTGGCTGTACGATGAGGGTTCACCTTACATGCTTATTAGGTGCTTATACCTCTAATTAGAGGTATAAGCATATTTTTTTAATTTTTTTTTATATATTGTATTTATTTAGATTTAAATTATATCTTTGCTTTACGAGATTTTTTTTTGCACCCGAGTTTCTCAAATTAATTAATTTTCATAATACCTGGTGTTACGAGATAAATGCAGAACTGAAAATTAATTAATTTGAGAAATTTGGTGCAAAAAAAATCTCGAAAGCAGCATATAATTTAAATATAAATAAATAAAATATATAAAAAAAATAAAAAAATATGCTTATACCTCTAATTAGATGTATAAGCACCTAATAAGTATATAATTATAAGCATATAATGTGGATTCCTACTATGAATGCAATGTTTGGAACTTAAATGTAATTCCCCTTATTTAATTTAGGGAGAATAAATAAAAGTTACTAGGTTTTAAAAGAGTGAATTAATATCAGGTTAAAAAAAAAGAGTGAGTTAATAAAATTTAGGTCCTAAAACAAAGTTTCTAAAAAAATAAGTTGTAAAAATTAATTCAAAACAAATAAAAATTCAGTAGTCTCACTTGTAAATAAGAATTTAAATTATATAATATATCACTCTCAATTTACAATTGAGATTATACTCTTGTTTGCAATATTTTGAATTGACCATTAATGCAATTAATGTTTTGGAACTTAAACTTAATTCCCCCTAACTTTCAGTATTATGATGTTTATATTTTATAATTATAAATATTATATCACTCAATAAAGGGAACCGGCCTGCCTATCTTTTGGATAGGTAGTGGATGTTATCCACGCCATCCACACCACCGTGGCGTGGATAAATGTATTCCATATAAAATAAATAAATAAAATTAATATTAAATATAATATTAAAAATTAAAATTAATATAATAATAAATGATAAAAAAAGTGGAATAATTTAAAAGTTCTACTTCATTTAATTTGAAGTCAAAAAGAAATAACTTTAGATGTGATCATGGGGGATCAATATATTTGTTATACACCTACGATTTCGATATTGATTTTTCTTTTAAAAATGTTTTAATAAGTTATACAAAAAAAATTATTTTCCCAAAATCAATATTATTGTTATAACCAAATTAAAAATAAAAATAATCTTTCTTTTTAACTGAGTTATTTTTACGTTTTTTTTTTTACTTCAAATTAAAAAATAATTTTAAATTATTCCACTTTTTTTATCATTTATTATTATATTATTATTAATTTTTTATATTTAATATTAATATTATTTTTTATTAATTTAAAATATATATGGAAAGTCTGATTTCCATTTATCCATGGCGTGGATCCATCTATCCATACATATGATAGACTCTCCTTTACTCTCCTTTCTATCGATACTTTAGTAAAATGTTGTCAATCTAGTAAATATTTTTTTTTAAACCTTATTTTGGTGAAAAAGCCCTCAATAAAGACATCCCAACTACCTGTACCTGTTGGCTCTTCCCTCTGATCTTGTATTAATACTGCAAGTCCTTCTTTGCATCTCCAACATTAACATGGAGGATCTCAAGCCATGCTCTGCTAACTCTTCTCCTCTCACTCCTTTAGGGTTCCTCGATAGAGCCGCCACCGTCTACGGTGACTGCACTTCTATCATCTATAACAACACCGCTTTCACTTGGTCCCAAACCTACCGTCGCTGTCTCCAACTAGCTTCCTCTCTCTCCTCTCTCGGAATCCGTCGTGGTGATGTCGTTTCGGTCGTCGCCCCCAACATCCCTGCTATGTATGAGCTCCAATTCGCAGTTCCCTTCTCCGGCGCCGTCCTCAACAACATCAACACCCGCCTGGACGCTCGCACCATCTCCGTCATCCTCCGCCATGGTGAACCGAAGCTCGTCTTCGTCGATTGTGTCTCACGCGCTCTGGTCCTCGAGGCCATAGTCTTGCTGCCTCCGGAGATTCAACGGCCTACTCTTGTCCTCATCACTGACGACACAGTGGAACCCACATCATCTCAGGGATTCTTGGACACGTACGAGGGCTTGGTGGCCAAGGGTGATCCGAATTTCCAGTGGATCCGACCCGAAAGTGAGTGGGATCCGATGATCTTGAATTACACGTCCGGCACGACGTCGGCTCCCAAGGGGGTGGTTCATAGCCACCGAGGGACATACGTGATTATCGTAGATTCTCTGATTGACTGGGCCGTTCCCAAACAACCGGTCTACCTGTGGACGCTGAATATGTTCCACGCTAATGGGTGGAGCTACGTGTGGGGCATGGCAGCCGTTGGAGGAACCAATATCTGTGTCCGAAAATTCGATGCCGCCACCGTGTTTGATCTGATCGAATGCCACGGTGTCACACACATGTGTTGCGCACCAGTGGTGCTCAACATGCTAACAATAAGCTCCTCAACAAACCAACCTCTGAGAAACCCCGTTCAAGTCCTCACGGCGGGAGCGTCGCCCCCAGCGGCCGTGCTGTTGGGGGCGGAAGCATTAGGATTTGTGGTGAGTCACGGGTATGGGTTGACAGAAACCGGCGGTTTGCCGGTTTCGTGTGCGTGGAAGCCTGGATGGAACCTGCTGCCGGCAACGGAGAGGGTAAGATTAAAGGCAAGGCAAGGTGTGAGAAGGATCGGGCTGGCGGAGATGGACGTCGTGGATCCGGATTCGGGTAAACCAGTAAAACGAAACGGGTCAACCCTCGGGGAAGTGGTACTTCGGGGCGGATGCGTCATGTTGGGATACTTGAAAGACCCGGAAGCGAACTCCAAGTGCTTCAAGAATGGGTGGTTCTACACCGGAGATGTGGGAGTGATGCATCCAGATGGGTACTTAGAGATAAAAGACCGATCTAAGGACGTGATCATAAGTGGGGGTGAGAATGTGAGCAGTGTGGAGGTGGAATCAGTGCTGTACAGCAATCCGGCGGTGAATGAAGCGGCCGTGGTGGCGAGGCCGGACGATTTCTGGGGAGAGACACCGTGTGCGTTCGTGAGCCTGAGGGAGGGATTGGTGAAGAAGCCAACGGAGAAGGAGATAATGGAGTATTGCAGAGAAAGGTTGCCGCACTTCATGGCGCCGAAGACGGTGCTGTTCAGGGAAGATCTTCCAAAGACTTCGACTGGTAAGATTCAAAAGTACATTCTAAAAAAGGAAGCAAAAGATATGGGACCACTGAAGATGATGATGACATTAGAGTGGGAACAAAAGAACGTGTTTGGGCTGAAGATACGAAATGACATGCGTGGAATTACGCAGAGAAGATCAAATATGAATATAAAAGTATTCCATAACTTTGGCATGGCCAAGCCAAGTGCCGTACATTCAACTGTTCAGTGTGTGAACAGTGGCAGATCTATCCCCGCCTGCATATGGCTTTGAATAATTGGGAGAAATCCGGAAACTACTATTCTATCTTATTTATAAGTCATTTTGACAAAAAAAATTTAGTCCTATTTATAAATCCAGTTTCATATAATAAATGAGATTATGAAAATTTTACCCATATTAATTGCACCATGAAGATAGAGAGAGAAGAAACAATTGAAAAATACTCAATCATAAATGAGGGCAAAGTTGAAAATTTACCCTATAATCATTATGTCAACTAACTTTTCTTGATATGTGAGATTTAGTCATATGAATTTATAAATAGAACCAGAGTGGTATTGGGATTTAGGAGTTTATGGCAAAATGTTTAGGAAAAATGATCTTTAATGCTTCAAATAAAACAAAATTATGGAAGGAAAAAAAAACGCAGAGCATATAAGCTATAATAATGCAGAACATGAAAAATAAAGTGTAGATTTTTTATGAGGAATTTTTTGACCTCATACAAAAATTTACAATATATCCTTCATATTTCACATTTTTGCTTCTGTATTCTATATTTTTCTTTTGTTGGAAAAGTCTGGGTCCATTTTCAAATTAAATTTTTGAGTAGGTTCTTATCCCTGAGTTTCTCGTTTGATTGGCTCGGCAACAGCCCTCGTCCAACCCTCTAGTACTCTCTAATACCCCTTATAATAATGTCATTTGTGGCTACACTACTACTCCAGATTTTTGTATAATTGACGCTCCATACTTATCGCTTTTCATGAAACTGTAAAATATAAAGAGGCGGAGTTAAGTAAATAGAATATATGACGCTCCATACGCCGGCGGGGAGGAAGAAATGGGGCGGAGTTAAGTAGAACATGGCTATAGTATAATATATGACCTTGTTTAGATATAATGAAAGTTAAGTGTATTTGATGGTTTTATAACTACACGCCTACAACCCGCCTCCCATGTCATCTCTAATCCTATCAAAACTCCCCACAACTCAGCTAACATCGTTGAGCACCTTCCAAGACGTAAAGCAAAGCCTCCAAGCCACTTACCAGAGAAGTCTCGCAACAAACCCCTACAAGCCGCCACTTGTTCTGCACCCTTTGATGCCCCATCTGAATTAAGTTTCACAAATGGCGCTTCTGGAAAGGACCAGATAACAGTTGTATGATTCTGTGCTACTCGTCGAAACCCCCCTTCAACACTTCTAGTTTTTAATTCTCCCAATATCTCAAGAATGGGCCTCAGGCAATACTTAAAATTTGCATATTGCGTGTTATGAATGAATTCATTTCGTCATTTCCAAATAACTCATGCCAATCAAATCAGCCAAGAGTAATTTCATCACTCTTCCAATTCTCCGTTACCCATTCAATCCAATCACAACTAAAGAAAAAGAGGGAATGATCAATAGGTATCACCTCATACCAGAAAGTACTGACCACATGACAGTCCCTAAACACATGTAAACTTGTCTCTGCTTCTTAATGGCACTGTGGGCAAAGGCCATCGTTATCAGACCAAGCACAGATCCATGACCTCAAAGGGAGTCTCTGATGGAACAGTTTCCACCCCAAATATATGTACTCTATGTGGTCCCACCCACTTCCATAACTTTATCCATATTTCACCATTCATAAGTTTGATGGAAATTTTTGGCTAAATAAAGATAACAACTTTTAACACTAACACCAGTTAAGTTTCCAGCCAACCAAAAGGAACGATCTGACCCATCATCAGAAGAAGGAGGAAGCATACCTCTAATTAAATCAACCACATTGTGGGGAAGCAAGCTGTTTAATAAAGGCAGATCCCACCGGCCATATTGATCAACAAATCTATTAACCACACACTCTCGCATCTCAGCAGGAAGGGGACTCACTACGTAATCTTGAAGACAAATGGAAGAAGACACCCATTTATCTTTCCAAAAAGAAATAGAAGCCCCATCACCAATCTCCCATACCACCTCATCCTTCATATTCATTAAAATGTTACATAAGGAGCTCCAGAACGTTGAACAACCAGCTTTAAGGATTGGCAAGTGTCCAATTTGTACCTTGTACTTACCCCGTAAAACTCTAACCCATAGGGCATCATGCTCGTTTTGGAACCTCCAAGCACATTTCATAAGGAGAGCATCATTCATAATTGCAGCCGATTTTAAACCAAGTCCACCCATAGATTTTGGACTAGTCAACACATTCCAACTTAAAGCATGATGAGCTTTACGGAGGCGTGAATCACCCCAAATGAAATTCCTTTGAATTTTATCAATCTCATTGCATATATTTAGGGGAATCCTAGCATATTGCATATGAAATAAAGGAATAGTAGATAATACTGATTTGACAAGAGTTATTCTACCTGCTTGAGACAAACACTGCTACTGCCACCCACCTAACATTCTTCGTAACTTATCCACTATATGTTGATAACACTATTTAGTTAAAATATTAAGGTGTATCATCCAAGTCCCCAAATATCTTCCCCTCTTGAAGCCACTTTTAGCCGCCAAGGAACCATCCAAATCTTGGATATGTGCTTGGAGAAATAAATGGCAAGGTTTTCTCAATGCTTACCTTTAAATCAAATGTTCAAACAAAGAAAGACACTTCATATTGAGTCTCTAAGCTGGTCGGGCTTTGCCTCTCGCAAATAACATTATATCATCAGCAAACATCAAATGAGAAATTATGGATCCAAAGACCACCACCTGTGGAAATAATATGGGCGATTTTTCCATAGCTAGTGTAAATAGATAGAGGGATATGGGAAGATGGAGGGAAGACGATGTTTTACCCCCATTCCATAAGATAAAGGATGAAGTGGAAACAATTGCATAATCAAGTCAATATGAATGAGGCAATCCAACTTCCTCAGGGTGTTATGTAAAAACTTCCCTAATCACACGATCATATGCCTTTTCTAAATCAACCTTAATTGCCATAAATTGTCTCCTCGCATTTTGTTCATTGAGTGAATCAATTCTTGAGCGATGACAATATTGTCATGAATTTGCCTCTTGGGTAATTGAAATGGCGAAATAACAAACCGGTTGCAAACTTATATCGAGCATAATGATTTGGGCCGAAATTGAGACATAGATGTTGGTACCTGCACTTTAGGGATCAAAGCAATCAAAGTAGTATTTAAAAAACGAATATGAGAAGGATTATGCCAAACATCAACAATCAATCTCATTTTACTCCATTTGACTAGTGGCTTTATGACTTTTAGTTTTGGAATATTCATCCAATAAATCATTACACTCGGCCAAGGAGGTTAGCCATACGGTTAGATTCCCCATCTCGAAAACAAATATGGAAATAAAGAGGCCATACCTTTGAGTTGATCTTCATTTTCCACCCAAATATTGTGCTCATTTTTTAGCCGAACTATTTTATTAAAGCTCCTTTTAGTTTTCGGATGATAGAACTTTGTTACGGTCCCCTTATTAGCCATTGATGACAAGACTTCTGGAACCAAAACATCTCTTCTCGCTTTAAGATCTCATTCAAACTATTTCTGTATTCTAACTCCTTCATCCCCTAGAACTCAGAATCATTATTTACACGTTGTTGCTGTAACAAATCCGATTAAGCTCAAGGTATTCTTAAGGAAGGAAAATGTTACCATAAAATTCCAAACCCAACGGTGTAACCATACGAGCTAGCATAATAGGAAGATCAAGATTGGTCTTCCATTGAGAATTCATTAGATAAGGAAATTCCTTGTGATTCATCCAATCTGCTAAGAAACGAAAAGGTCTATTCTGTTTACCTTATGGAGGACCAGACAATCTCAGCAACATAGGAGTATGATCCGAATTATAACGCGGAAGATTAACCACATCTCGCTTTGCGAAAGACATTCGCTATGAAACGTTAGCAATAACAGTCCAACTTATAAACACGGTCCAAATGACCCCACTTCCGGGCCCATCCAGTAAAATGGCTCCCCGACGCCTTAATGTCATCAAGTTGCCAATTCAACAATCGATTCTGAAACACTCGACACGGGCCAATAGCAGCAGCATTGCCCCTTTTTTCCCTTTACATCCGCAATCTCATTAAAGTCTCCTGCAACCACCCATGGGTCTACAATAGATCCTGCAATAGTATCTAGGCAACCCCATAGAGATTGCCGTTCTTCCTCCCTAGGGCTACCACACACAGCCGTAAACTGAAAAACATGATCCATAGTAACCACCTTTAAATGAACATGCTTTGGAACGAATTATTTCGAAACTTGAACATCCCGAGATTTCCAAAGGACTCAAATCCCTCCGAGAGAAACCCCTCATTCCTCCACAAAAGAGCTATAAAACCCCACCTTTTCCCGCAACCCTACACTTTTCTCCACTTGTCCTAATATTCCATTTTTCAAAAGACTTATATTATACTTTGAGGTCAAAAACCTTATTGGCGCCCAAGGTCAAACGGCCGCCCCTCGCAATTCCATATGAGGAATGCCATCATGGTTTTGCGAAGGGACGGGTGAAACACACACCTGAAATGCTTTACCACTAATTCCCACCTTAACTCTAGCCTTACCGCTTCCCATCGGTCTACCTCTTTTTTTTTTCCACCATTCTCCATTAATCGGACACGCCACAACTACCATATTTTATTAATTTGGACTTTGGTAATTGAATTTATCCTTGGAATTGTTTAATTCATCCACCCATGGAACCACCACACTTCCTTGGCCTACATCTGGAGAGGCCAATTTATTATTAGGTGATAACTCCACCTCCACCCTAGGTGACATATCTTCCATGCCCACACCCTTGGACTTACGGATTGTTTTAAACATCAGGTTCCATGGTTAAGATTGGAGATTATTGTTATTTATATTTTAGTTCATTTTGTTTTATAATCAGAAAAAAAAATTCCTACCGATTTATTACTGTTTTCCCAAAAACTTGATCTGGAGGGTACCAATAATTTGTGTGGTGGTAAAGTGATATTCCATTCTTTGCCGGCTAGATCCTTTGCTGCGTAGGTTTTTCCTTTCATTTGCCTTCTTTAATTTTATATTTATTTTATCTGGGATAATTTAAACCACTATATAGAATTAAAGATATTCTTTTACTGATTGTTTTAAACATCAGGTTCTGTGGTTAAGATTGGAGATTATTGTTATTTATATTTTAGTTCATTGTATTTATGTTTTACTTGTTTACTATTTTAAATTTTTTGTTGATATATATATATCGATTGGAGATTATTATTATTTATTTTAGTTTATTTTATTTATGTTTTACTTGTTTAATATTTTAATTTTCTGTTTATATATATTATATATATATAAAGATATAATATAATATATAGATATAGAATTAATATACTATGATTTGAATTTCATTTGAATATCTTGTAAAGATATTGAGTCTTATTTTCTATGTATAAAAATTAAGTGAAAAAAATATAAACAGAAGAAAGCATTTACCCCAAAATTGGTTGATTAGTCATCCTATTTTGAAGCGGGCTCAAAAGACCAACCTTATTGAGTTGTTTATTTTAATCCTAATCCATAGGAGGTAAAATTAAGACTTTAGACTGCTCTTTTTCTTACCGAAAGCGAGTTCATTTTTTGATCCCATTTTTAAAGAACTTAAAAAAAGAAGGGAAAATCACTTTCAGGGCCCTTTTTGGAGAAAAAAAATCCCAAAAAAGCCCTTAGATTCTGACAATCCCAGGACCTTTTCTACGGAATTTTCAGAATCTTGAGTAAGTTGTTAATGGGGCTGATATAGTTGTTAACGGGTAGGTCATTAACAAATAAATAAGTACCATTAACAACAATTTTCTAACAACTAAATCAGCACCGTTAACAATTATATTAGTACCCCATTAACAACTATATCAGCCCCGTTAACAACTCACGCAAGATTCTGAAAATTGGGCCTTTTTTGGGATTGTCAGATTCTGAGGGCCTTTTTTGGGGTTTTTTTTCCAAAAAGGGCCTTGAAAGTGATTTTCCCAAAAAAGAATAAGAATTCAGAAAAAGAATTTTTTTCAAAGAACAATTTTTTTTTTCTAAATATCGCAAAAGAAAAAGCACAATAGATCATCTAAATTATTCTATTTCTAAAAGAAAAAAACTATCATTCATGTCAGCAGCGGTTTGAAATATATATTCATGTGGGCCCCACATAATTTTTTAAAAAAAGAAACGAAAATTGAATGAGGAGGAAGTTAAGGGGGAAATATAATTGTCTGTGGGGTCCATCTGTTTATATTATTTTATCCATATATATATATATATATAAATAAATTTATATCTTGCATTATCATATTCTTCTTCTACTGATTTAAGTCATGATGATGACTACCTCCATTTTTAGTGAATTTCTTTTGTTATCTTTTTGCACGTTTAATTTTAGTAACACACACACATATATATACTATTGCTAATTTCATGTGACTAAACAAAACAATGAGTTTTTGTTGTAATAATCATGAATCTCATCCAACAGGCTCGACTATATTCTCAGAAGTGAATGAAGTAATGAATGAATTTAATTGTAGCTGTGGACATGAGGGTAAATATATTTACATCTTTAGATATGGACATGGTTGTAATTGTGGTGGTTCAAATTTTCACCATAAGTGAAGAAAGATCATTGATAAGAACCACAAAAAGGGAAATTAGTGGGTATAATAAACATGATAAAAATTCATGTTATTGCTGTGGTGGCAAGGGTCACTAGTTTTGTACCTGTCATATGCCATGATATATTTGTTAAATGTTAAATATTGAAATATATTATCAGGATTATATGTACATCAGCCTTTAAATCAATTTCAATAGTGGAAAACAGTGATTTTTGGAAATTTGGACCAATTTGGAATCTTAAGATTTTGGGGTCTTATTCTATAATTTTACATTGTACTAAAGTGTCATTTATGATTATAGGGGTCGTGTTTTGTAATTTTCTCTATTCTTTCACTTTTTCTAAAATTGACATTAATATTATAGAATAGGCCTTTCTTTTTTTCAAAATTCTCAAATAGCCACAAGTAGAATATATATATGTTTATATTAATCATTTAGATATTTATCGATTTTTTAATTTTATTGAATAACCAGTAGCCATAATAATTTTAAATTTATGATTTGATGGAAAGAAGTTTTATCATTTTTATAATGGTTCTTTTATAAAAGAACATTATTGGTTTAAAGAAATGACATGACAAGAAAATTTTTGTGGCAATAGATTGTTATAAATATCAAGGCCCTGAAGGCTTATATATCAAATATTGAATGATACAAAGAGTTTTTAGGTATTGTCCTGAAGACAAATAACTTACAGAGAATTATGCCACTCAAGAGTAATAATTTTAAAGGCTAATAGTCCAGAAGACTAATTAACATAGTTTGCCCAACTTATAATGCGAGAGGCCAATGTTTAGACTATATGTGGTAGTATAAATTTGATTGAAGGCTTTAGAATAGCTAATATTTTGTTACTTGAAGGAAGAAAATTATGTATTGATTATGCATTTTATTCTACCAAGTATAAGTATAAGAGAAACTTATTGAGTTTCAAAGATATCTACAGAAATGGATATCATATAGGAACAACATGAAACACATGATATTGTAAACAAGATGTTTACAAATAAAAATGCAAACCAGAAGTTTGCTAATGAATTAAATTTGGCCTGACCAATTAGATCGAGTCAATAATAATGATAGGGAGATATTTGTGATATTTCCCATCTTATAACCTTAGGGTGTGCAGTAAATGTGCTTGTCCATCACAACGCCCCAAAATGAATCTTTAAAGGAGGATGAGTTGGGTATAAATCTCCTTTGATAATAAATTAAAAGGTTTGAAAGTGATAACCCACATTTGGATTGAAATCCATGAATGTGTGTGAAGTATTCTTAAAGGACTCACACTTGAGGGAGAGATTGCTAGAATACACGTGTGAGTTAATTTTTGAAAAGTTATATACTTCTTACATAAATCCTAGTAGATTCCCCAAAATGGATGTCATAATGATTTTATGGAAATTGAAAAGTTTACAATTGGTTGAGACATATGTAACAGTAAACTAGAAGTTTACTGATCCAAACAATTTTATTGTTGGCATGACTTGTTTGATCATCCAAGTCATATATAATGCAATAAATTAAGTATTGATATTCCATTGAAGAACTAGAAGATTCTTCATGAATAGCCAACATATTATTCAAGAATTAGTATGTGCTGCTTGTTCTCAAATAAAATTGACAATGAAAATATCATTGGTCATGATTAGTAATGGATCTAAGTATTTCTGGAAATATATTAAATAAATTTATATGGGCCCATTAAAATAGAATGTAAACCATACAATGATTTGATAAATTTGAAAGATGCATCTATAAGATGGTTACATATGAGATTATTTGCTTGTAACCTGAAGTTTGTAAAAATATTTGTAACCTGAAGTTTGCAATAATGTTTGAATTTGTAAATTAATGATAGAAATTGAATTAAAGCCTCCATAAATAATTTGGATCAAGTTATAAGAACAAAAATAATGTTTGAATTAACTAAGTGGTTTTATAAAAATTCATCGAGTTTTGAGGTGCTACGACTTAGCGTTTGCGGAAACGGAGAGCATGTACTAAAATTTCTAGATTATATGATCTAGAAATCATGAATTAAAGCCTCCATAAATAGCTGGATCAATGCTTATAAGAATAAAATTTTATGTTGGTATATTTGATCTTATATATCGAACCACATAGAGATTTATATAAGCACCAAAACAAAATTATCATGATATAATTGGCTTTTGGTTACGGGTGAGCTCCATCCCTTGGTGGACAAATTCCATTTTAAAAGGCTTGAATGTGCAAATGTTTATTTAAATTTTCAAAAATCATAACAGATGTAGGAAATACATAATAATGTATGTAAGGCAATGCACAGTATGTATGTTATGGATAGTTGTGTCCATAAGAAAACTCTCAACGGCGTTAACAATACCATAAATAAAGTTGAGAGATAAATATTATATAAGGACGGTACAACAAAACGTTAATTATCTCGTATATCCTATAAGGATAATATTATCTCGATATCCAAATAATTTTGCCCTAGTTTGATAAATATTTCTTCTGTATTTATTGTCTCTATATACCATTTTGCCCCTAGTTTGACTAAATTTCGCCAGCGCGTGTTTATCTACTATACTTTGACATATCTATTTTCCCAATATATTTCGAAATAAATACCATATTTACCCTTAAACATGATATTTAAACTATATGGGAAATTTAAAGATAAATCTAGCATTTCTACTATATCTACCGAAAGAACTACCAAAGCTTAAGACTAGGGACCGAAGTACTTACCTAGAGCTCTACTAGATTTTCTCCGGACTCCTCCTTCTCTCTAACCTCTCTCTAGAACACGGTTTTGGTGTGAGAAATGAGAAGAGGGTTGGCTTCTATTTATAGGCAAAAAGAGGAGGTTCTATTCATGCTTTATCTCTAGAACACGGTTTTTGAGAAATGAGAAGAGGTTGGATCGCACTTTGACACGTGGCTCAATCTTGGCCTTCCAATGCCTTGGCCGACCTCATGCCCATGTCATCCTTCTAGAAGAAGATTGCATCATCCATGATGTCACCCATGTGCTTTATGCACACCTGCATCGATAAAGTTCAGGTTCGGTGTTCTAATCGCGTAATCTTGACGAATCCCAAAAATCCGGAACAAGGCATCGAAGTTCTATTCTTTCTCTTTAAAACCACTTGGGTTAACTAAATTTTTGATCCCATTAAGGGTATTCCATTGCCCGTGAACATTTTCGGACAGACGCCATCGGATACGGAAATAACTTAGGAAGTACCAACTGGACGGACAAAAATTCGGTTTATAATATGTCCGACCTAAGAAACTTAGTTCCTAGTTTGTCACAACGATCTTGTTTTATATTGGTTCTCATTTCTACTATTCCATTTTATTTCTTATTTATCCTGTCTCTTAATGACTCTATTGGTTTGAGAAATGACTTCGGAGATAGTCCACTCAGGGATAAAATTCTACCGGTTTATAAAAAGTCCGAGATGTTAAAAACTTAGTTAATATATTTTGAGGTAGGATTTTACTTCTCTAGGTTCTCATTTCTCTTGTTGGCTCTTTACCAAATATATTATTATTACATTCCAAATATCTAGATATTATTTGAAATAACCACAACCCTTTTCACACACATATTTAATATTTTGATTTATTTTTATTATGAATTTCCCCCTTTAATTATTTATTTAATTATGTTTAATTAATTTACTTAATATCTTAATCATCTTATATTATCTCATTAAATACCAGTTATTAGCCACTTACTAATTGTTGATAATTTTCTTAATTAGGATAAATTATTTTCTCACAACTATTTGACTGACTTTGGTATTTTATATCCCATGCATTATATTAAAAATCTTGGGGCCTAATTTAGGGTTTTTATATTAATATTAAATTTTCCCTTATTATTTCCAAGGAAATAATTTATTAAATTGCTATAATTAGGGACAATATTTTCCCTAATTTTCAATAATTATTTTACTGCCCTTTAAGATTTTATCATAATATTTTCGATCTATTTTACGCCTTAAAAATGTATTTTTGGCCCTTTTGACACCTTATCTCTTTTAATTTCGATAATTTATCTTAGAAAATAAGATAATTTATGCTCAATATTTGAGACCACATATTCACCTATTTTATAATATTTAAATTAAATAAATATCCGGGTATTACATATAAAGCATTTATATAAGCCAACAAAATTATCCCGATATAATTGGCTTTTGGTTAGGAGCCTGACAAATTCCATTTTAAAAGGGTTGAATGTGCAATGTTTATTAATCTACTGCAATGCACATAGATGGATATGAAGAAAAAAAAAGTTGAGATAAATATTATATAAGGACCTGTTTCTTCTTATTTGTCTCTATATAAAACAAAATGATGTTTCTAAACGAAACAAATGGACTTAGGAGACTTATACTGTATGATTAGTCAATTGTCATTTGACATTGTTGTCCCAACATGAGGAGGAGAAATTGAATAGCTGAAAAAGAGAATACATAGAATGCATTATTACTATAAAGTAAATATCCTCGAATAAAGAAGTATGAACCAGAAGTTCATCAGATTATGCATTCATGAAATATTTGCCAGATGAAATTACTGACCTAAATGAGATGTACTAAATCTCATATTCTAGCTAAAAAGGCTCCAATCAGCATAAAGACATACTTGAAACATGAGAAAATATTTGGTTCCAAATATAAATAATATGGATAAATTAGAGCATATAATTAAGATGACCATATATAGGAGGCATGTACTTCAGAAGAGTACCGAGACATAACTAATTGCAAAAACCTCAAGAGAGGTTTAGGTACATGAAGAGTGATATGGATTTTGTTAAGTTATGTCACAACTGGAAAAATGGAACCGAAAAGATAAAATTGTCAACAACAATTTTGAAGATGATATCATGTGATTAAATGAGGATATTATATAAATGATATGTCACAAGAAGTAGACATAAAGATGATTGGCCAAAAGAAAAATTGAAATTGAAAAAGATGTAAATATGATTATGTTATGATAGTTGAGGACCAGCAATCCAATTTGTGATATATGAGTGTTTATGTGAAAATAAAGATTTTCACAAAGTCTAATATGATTATGATGAGGTATATGATTTTGTGGTGTATACAATAATTTTGTATTAGTCTAGCAGTTTATGAAAGAAAATTATGCGTCTGTTAGATATTGTTATATATAGCCTATACATATGGCTCACTAAATTATGAAGATTGCATAAGAATCTTCAAAGGATCCAAAAGTGCTAGAAGCACATGTCTCCGAAAGACTTAATGTGCCAGAAGCACAAGTCCCTGAAAGACATAGGATGCCAGAAGCATCTAATTCAAATTCTTGAGAACAATACTCAATTAAGTTAAACAAGTCTTAGTATGACTTGAAACAATCAGGGCACTTGAGGTATAATCTTCTCAAGGAATATTTGTGGAAAGAAGGGTAAAAAAAGACTCAATATGCCCATGTATCTTTATGAAAAGTTCTAGAAGTCAATTTGCTATAATTGTTGTTAATTTGATGATATCAACATCATTAGAATTCCTGAAGAGCTTCAAAAGCAATAAATTGTTTAAAGAAAGAATTTGAAATGAAGTACTTGGAAAGAATAAAATTATGTCTTGGATTATAGACCAAGTACCTATAAAATAGGATATTTGTATATCAAGAAGTTTATACAAAGAAGGTTCTAGAGTGGCTTTATATGGATAAGTCACATCTATTATGTACCTCGATGATTATAAGATTTTTGTAGGCGGATAATGATTAGTTCTGACCTCAAGTAATTTAGAAAGAAGATGAAGAACTACTTGGTCCGGAAGTAGCATGTCTTAGTGCTATTGGACTACTAATATATCATACTTAGCAAAATATAGTTCTTCATCAATAGAAAAACATTAGAAGCAATGTTGTCATCGGGGGGGAGTAATACTGATATTATCAAGAGGGGGAGTCAATACACACTGTACTTTTTTTTCCTTTATCTAGGTTTTGTCTCACTGAGTTTTTTTAGAAAGGTTTTTAATGAAGCAGCACTGGATAGTGTATCAATATATTGTGTACTTTTTTCTTTGGCTAGGTTTTTATCTCACTGGTTTTTTCCTAGTTAAAGTTTTTAATAAGGCACATTCATAATGGACACATTCAAGGGGGAGTATTATGAATATATTAATTATGTGGATGTCCATTAACTCTTAATCTCCCACATTCTGTCACTTATATATTATATTATGATATATTAAAATATCAAGATGTGAAACCCACTTACATAAATTCTCCCCTCTTTAGCCGACTTGCCTTCACGTGGGAGTGTTGAAAATTTGGCAAGGAGAAAATTACATCAAATAACCCAGAGGTGGAAATTATACTTAAAGACTCATTTTCTTTTCCTATATGTATGCACACCGTCTGAAGAGAATGATGAACGAAGGAGAAGAGAGATAAAGTGAGATGAGAAGATGGAGAGAGAGAGAGAGAGAGAGAGAGAGAGAGAGAGAGAGAGCGAAAGGATTGTGATACAACAATATGAATGAGAAATACTTCTCATTTTTTCTCCAATCTCTTAGTCTTTTATTTTATATTTTCTTTAGTTTCATAACAAATATCAAAATATGATGTTTTTTTTTAAAAAAATTGTGAAACTTATATATTTCACGATTTTTCAAAATAAATTGTGAAATATAAGGCTTTAAAATCCCTTTCTAGCCTTATTTAGTCGTGATTTCAAAAGCCCCACCATTTCTCCACGCACTCAACGAACACCTTCGACCACTATTTTCCAGCATCCCACCATTATTTTCCTATCTATTGTTGTTGAAATCGTGATTCTCCCCATTCTCATGTCCGTGGCTGTTTGTAAAGGTGTTCGTCGCTTGTTTCTAGGTTTTGAGTTCTTCGAAGCTCTGAAATTTTTGCGTCCATTCACATAAAAGGGAGTAATTTCTTCCCTTAACTAGAGTTAATGATTCTAACTTGATGCTACATTCATTTATGTGTTATGTTGATTTGGGTTCTAGGTTTAGGGTTCTTTAAAAGTGAAGAACCTATGCTTATGCATTATTCTCCAGGCATAGGATTCTTCGAAATTGAAGAACTTGGTGCTACATGTTTGATATTATATTGTCATATAGAAAATCCCTCTCTCTCTTTCTCACCTACATTTTACATTGCAGGGGAATGTACTTTTGAAATAAGGGATGGTTTGGAGGGTTTAATTAACTAGCAATTGCTAATTATGAGGATGGGAGGTTAGATAGGGATGTGCACTACTGAGTTGTTTTTCTTTTCCAGAGGGAAAATGGAAAAGTATGTAGGAGAGACACACAAATGAAGAAATATAGCTAGGGGAGGTTATTAAAATAAAGAATGGTGTGGAGGGCGAATGTGATTCATCAACAAGAATTGGGATGTTTGCTATTAAGTGAACTCCTAATGTTCTTAACATCATATGATATGTTGCTTCAATTCAAAAGGATGGCTCCTCTGTTATAAAGAAAGTGGTTTAAGGATTTGAACTTTTGGAACATGACTTGGCTTTGCTTTTGCACTAATCTTGCATTAACCTGGTTCATTTAACATGCCTTTTAACTATGGTTGCTATTTTGATATTACTTGGTAGCTGATTGATTGTTGAGAAAAATACTATGTATTGGGGTGTTGAAGTTCTCTTAAGACTCGTTCTTGCTGGCTAGATGTTGTTGTTGAGAAAAAAATTGTTGATGTTTTTATTAAAATCACTTAAGTTGTCAAGATTTTTGTAGGTTAATATATTGACATCCGATAGTGGCTCAAGTACTAATGGTTCTAACCCCTTTGCCCCCTCCGCCAACCCCGCTAGTGTACGGAATGAGGAAAGAGCACTAAAGAAGAGCTTGTTATGATGAAGGAGGTCCATAAAGTAAAGAGAGAGGGGAGGAAACTTACTATGAAATGGAATAATAAAGGTTAAGTTGTAAAATTTGACAAGTTCATTAGCTACCTCAGGAATGTGGCAAAAAGCAACATGCCTATTATTTTGAACAACTGGAAGAAGACAATTGAGTCAATGAGGAAGGTTGTCTATAATGAAATATCGATAAGATATGATGCTAGCTACATGGTTAGTAATTTCTTGTTAACCAATATACATAATACTAACAAGTTGATTTGTGTATTTTGTAGTTTGAATTCCACATAGATGGTGATTGGAAGAATTATATGTGCTCGGGAAGGCTAGTAGGTATTGCGCTCGTTCCGATCATATATGACAAAAGAAATTTTTGTTGGAACCCGAATTTGTAGACGTGTCGGTGGTTCCAACACTACTAAAGGAAATTGTCAAATAGCTTGAATGGGCTGCTTTTGTATAGTTACGACACGATAGAGACTCAAGGTAGATTAAATTTAAAGGAATTAAAAATCAATAGTAATTATATATTAATGCCATGTAACTCTAACATGTTTATTGTTTCTTTTCACAACAATTAAGTAAGCCAAACCGTGAGAGGTGAGGTATACAACACATAATCATACCATGGAGGATACATAGGGTATGCAAATATCGAGCAACAATTACTAGAGAAGTAGGGATCATGATCGGATGTTACTATACGAGCGATATGGCAAGCTCAACTGCTTGTAACTTGTATATATGATATTTCTTCAACTATGAATGAATATTTATCTATTCATAGCGTTTATATATATTGATTTGCTTGCTTATGTATGGAAGGTACCTTCACAAGGAGCAGGTTCCTATTCCTCAACCCCACCACTATTCAGGCATATCGAATGTAGGGTTAAAGACCTATTTTGTGGAGAGAGAAAAATGAGGGAACTGGGGGGTGTGGTCATTAGAAGGGTACTAAAGAAAAATGACAATTTTTTCTTAGTGCTGTATTGCCAAAGATAAGTATACTATTTCATTAAATTGTTTGCTAATTAAGTAGTTTTGTTCTTATCATGTCTATTGTACTTATGGATCATTGGCTCCTCATTGTGCTAAATTCCTTCAAGCAAAGGATTTGATACTTTGACTTGGTTCATGGGGTGGACAATCGACCATAGATGGTCGAGGTATTCAATAAGTAAGTTGAAGAATTTAAATTTGATTATGTAATTTCTTATTGTCCTAGTAGAGTGTATTATAAATTTGGTGCTTTAATTTCTTATTGTTTTGTCAAAGTTGTTTACTAGTACGCCACAACAAAGGCCTCGTATGTCCTGCATTACATGGAAGTGGCTATGGATCCGCTTATACATGGAAGAGAGTATAGGTAATTCACTGATGAGGGCGTTTTTGTCTTTAGCCTTGGGGTCCACAATAAAAAATAACCAAAGATTGCGTATAGGCAAACCTAGGATCGTTCTCTCTCTCGAGGAGCCTTTTATTGAATCCTAAGTAATCTAAATGACATGCAAATGCAATTAAAACAAGGGAAAAATATGTTTTGGATTTTCAAATTAATAAAGTAAAATAAGAATGCAATTAAATTAAATGCTAAACTATTATTTTTGGTATTTTTAATAAAATGGAATGGAATATGAAAATGAGTATGAATGCTCTTGGAAATGGAATAGTGACAATCACGAGTTCAATTAAATATAGGAGTAAATTTTCACTAAGTCTAGATGAAAAACCTCAAGATACCACTTGAGTCCAATGTTCCCAATTAACAAGAAATGACTCCTACTACCGTAGCAAACTACTACCTCTTGAGATATTGTTTAAAACCACTTAATGTGTGATTAGGATTAAATTAATGTAGCTTGCTTCCTCTTGACAAGAATGCGATAACACGCCACTTTCAATTAATCCAATTCAATCATACTATCTAACAATACCACGTAGAAAGCACAATTTATTTGAATCAATAGGGAAATACAAATTTATAAATTCAACAAACCAAAAAATTCAATCCAATCACATAGGTTCAATCCACAAAGTTTTCCAAACGGATAAACTAAGTCTCAAAAATACAAAACAATATTCCTAAAACTAGGAAATCAAAATGTAATTTAGAGAAAATAAATTGAACAGTTTGACTCCCCTTTGAAGCTCTAAACTCAAACACATAATCCATCCCCAAGAAACAAAAGAGCTTAGCCACGCATTGAAGGAAGAAGAAAATTGAACAAAGGAGGTTGTGATGGTGTTCTGTGAGAATATAATGGAAGGAATGAAGGAAGTGTAAATAGTGTTGGTGGTGGTCAAATGCAGAGGAGTGGCAATGGTGGCTCAGCTTAATGGTGAGGCAGCGAGCAAGGGAGAGAGAAGAATGGAGATCGAAGGTGAAGGTGGTGTTAGGAGGAAGCTCTCTCCTTCAACTCTCACGGTGGGGTGAGTCGCTGGAAGTGGTGGAGGAAGAATGGGGGTCGAAGATCTGAAGGTGTTAGTGAAGATGAATGCAGGTCGAATGTGGAGTCTGATCGAGGAAGGGAGGTACTGGTTTTGCGCATTCAGGTCCGCCCTCTCAAGAACTAGGCTCGCGGTGTTCTCTGCTTCAATCTCCAAGTCTCTCAGCTCTCTCGTTGACGGTGAAAAATGGTGAAGGGGGGAGGTCGCTTGTGTTTGGTCTGTGTAGGTCGCTGGACGGTGAAGGACGGTGGTCACTCGCCGGTGACAAAAGGAGGAAATGGCGTCGCCGGCGAGAGGGATGAAGGATGGTTGAAGGTCGTGAGGTTGAAGACGATGATGCAGGTCCGAATATGCTGAGGCGTGAATGGTCCTCTGTTTCTTTTTTATTCGCGGCGCAATCCCTCCGCTCCCTTCAATGTGTCGGCCTCAATTAATAAATATCCCTCAGCTAGTTATCAGGTCGTGTGTGAAAGCAAAACCTAATAAATCAAAACACACAGCTTTACACACAGGGACCTAAGTGAAAATTGTAAAAGTTTTGTAGAGGGACTAAACTGAAACTTTTCAACTTGGATTCAAACTTATTTTCAAATTTGATCTAATCTTTTCAAGCATCTACAATCCAAAATAATTAATCTAACATCAAATATTCTGTGAAGAATCAATGTATAAAGTAATTACAATTTATTTGACAATTTTGCCCGTTTTAAACCTAATTTAATGTATTTACTTAATCTCAATTTATCACAAGAAAGACATTTTAAGCTCAATAACTATGACAAAATGCATTAAGAATCCCTATTTAATTATGAAAAATCATATAAAAATATGGTTCAATCATTCACCAATATATATTTCTTTTTTGTTCCTATCAGAATTGGTTATTTGTGTTCATTTTACACAAATGAAAACAAGGACTAATATATTTCATTTATTTGTTTATAATCTCCACGACAACCAAATAAGAGCTTTTATTGTGGGTATTGGGT
The DNA here is from genome assembly GCA_019022615.1 of Acacia melanoxylon. Classification (NCBI taxonomy): domain Eukaryota; kingdom Viridiplantae; phylum Streptophyta; class Magnoliopsida; order Fabales; family Fabaceae; genus Acacia; species Acacia melanoxylon. The sequence continues at coordinate 10,136,090 of JAFJYJ010000002.1, forward strand.
CATGAAGTTCATGAAGGACATAGTCACTCACAAAACCACCTCAATTAATATGTATGACCTCAATTAATATGTATGTATGTATGTATGTATGTATGTATGTATGTATGTATGTATGTATGTATGTATGTATGTATGTATGTATGTATGCAGTGGCGGATTTAGGTAGAAGGTTGGGTGGGCAAGTGCCCCCCAATTAAAATGGAATGAGATAAAAAAAAAAATTGTTTCTTTCTTTACACACACACATATTTCGTTAATTTTTTTTTTTAAAAAAAAAATAGGGTAAAATTCAGAATCACATTACATCTTCCCTAAATCTCCATCTCCATCTTCGGTTCCCTATATTGTTGATGTGCAATTTGATCCTGATTTTTTGAATTTGCAAGAAATAGCTGATCTTGCCAAGAGGATGGTTGAAAAGAAAAAACATATTGTGTATCCTTTGGTTTATTTACTTATAAAGTTAGCATTAACTTTGCCTGTAGCAACTGCATCTGTGGAAAGAGCATTTTCAGCTATGAAATACATCAAGACTGCACTTCTTAATCGGATAGGGGATGAATGGTTGAATGATTGTCTAGTGCCTTATATTGAAAAAGATGTATTTGATAGCATTGATAATGAGACAATTATGATAGAATTCCAAAAAATAAAGCCTAGAAGGATGATATTGTAATTATTTTTATTGTAATATACTTAGCCGTTTTCCCTTTATATTCTTTTATTTTTCCAAAAAAAAATCCATTTTTTTTTCGGGGGCAGCACCCCCAAATCCCCCCACCAATGGTGCCCACCGTCCAATAAATTTCTGGCTCCGCCACTGTATGTATGTATGTATGTATGTATTCAAGTCATATATTAAAAGTCAAGTCATATTATATTTTAACATAATTTGTTTTTGCCTGCAATACTTTGAAGACAATTATTATGAGCAAGATTCGATCGAACAAATTGAAGAAGTCATAAAAGAGTTTGCTATAATTGTTATTAGTAAATGGGTTGCTGCAGAACGGAGGTAGCTAGTTGGTTTTGGTTTTGATTTTGCTTTTAGTTTAGATGTTTGGTTTCTGTTTTGTTTTCACTTTTGTTGTTCATATTTGCTTTTGGTTTCTATGTTTGGTTTTTGTTTTTCTACATAGTTTAGATATTTGGTTTCCATTTTACGTTTATATATATAGTAGCCATTTTTATTACTGGAATGGACCTCTGTTCTGGTTTCTGTATATTTAATTTACATGTATTTGCATATGTAATATGTATGAGGCTTATCGAAAAATGAGCTTTTTTTTTTTAAAAAAAAATTGTTTCCCAAACTTCATCGCTATTCACTAATAACCGTAATATATTGAAATATGTATCACATTTTCTTAAAACAATCATTAAGTATATAAATATATTTTATTGTTATTTACAAACAATCGTCAAATAATCACCTCATTAATGACCAAAACTCATGTAATATACTTTATTGTTTGAACCGTACTATATTTGGTGATATATTTCACAGATTTCAATGAATAACTATTGAATATTATATTGTTTAGTATATTTAACAGCTATTGACGAAGAATCGTCAAACATAGGGCCTTATACATAGTGGTGGTATTTAAAGAATTGTGAATTATAGAGCCCTATATAATTAAAATAACCATAAAATATAGACATATATTTAATAGTGATAGTAAAACTCCCAATATGATCAACTAAATTAAGAATTTTTTAATTTTTTTTTGTAAAATTATATTTGATATTTGTTTTTCCAAATAGTTTTTTTTTTTGTTTGATAAAAGATTTTCCTTTTTAAAGCTTAGAGTGTATTTAGACGTATGTTCTTCTTTTTACAGGGTGAGACTTGCAACCATAACCCACAACATGTTGATTGTCTTGATATTTGGGTGAGACTTGCAACCATAACCCACAACATGTTGATTGTCTTGATATTTAATATATGTTATAAGATTTTTTTAAAAAATATTATATATATATAGGTCCATTGGCCGTAAGGTAAGAGGAGGAAGTTACAACATCTACGACAAGTGCTCCATCCGTTTTCTTTTTAATGTCTTTTCTAAGGTCTCACTCCTATTTATAAGAGTTTAAAACCAAATTGTACAGTTTAAAAAAGTGGTTAAAATTAGTTAAAAAAAATATGTATGTTTGAAATAAACTTTGTTTTTCAAGTATACCCTTATTTAAAATGGGTAAATAAGAGAGATAAATAAAATAAATATAAGTATCATCAACATTTTAATTAATGCAATACATATAATTAATGATGGGTAAAAATAGAAAAAAATCATTAAATATTCAGACAATTATTTTTGGACTCTTATAGAAAAGACCGAGACAATTCAAATTTTGGACTCTTATAGAAAAGAACGGAAGAAGTAGCATATTACATTTCTGGCAAAAAAAAAAACATTAGCTTATTACATTACACACACACATTAGTACTATATGAGTAGTTTGGAGAATCATGCGCATTAATTAGGGTTGATTAACATTCCACGTGAGTGCCAGGTGAGATTTAAGATATGAGATAGTTCTGAATATTATTGAGAGGTACCACAAGAGTTAAACTATTCGTGATAATAATAATAAAATAAAAAAGTCCTTACTACCTATAGTTTTAATTAAGGCTTTTTTTTGCCCCTTATAAAATAACTATTTAACAAAATCCTTGTTTGCAAACTATTTAGCGGTTTGCCCCTTTTAATCGACTAAACACCCCATTTAATCGACTAAAGCTGACGGCCAATTTTTTTGGAACATAAGTGATTTAGTCGACTAAACCATGTAGTTTAGTCAACTAAAGCGGGGACAATTTTTTTGAATATCATAGCGATTTAGTCATTAAACACGATAGTTTAGTCGACTAAATCGCCATAGCAAATTTTTTTAAATTTTCCGTGATTTAGTCCACTAAACTACGGTCTTAGTCGATTAAATCGCGATAGAGGAGTTTTTAAAAACCCCAATCGGACATTGGAACCTTGTCGACTAAGCACCCTCCCCAAACCTCTCCCCTCTATTTTTTTCACCAAATCGACGCAAATGACACTAGAAGGAAACTTCATTCTATCACAACCAATTCTATTTGTTAGTAATTAATAATACCCCTTTTTTATTTTTTATTAATTACTAACTCCCTTTTAATTTATTCCCTCTTTTTTTAATAATAATAATAATCTATTTTATTATTATTTTTTTCTTAATAACAATAACAATTATTATTATCATTATTGTTATTATTTTTCTACAAGTATTTAAATTCTCGAGCTTATTTCAATACTTTAAATTAGGAGTTTAAATAAATATTAACAACATAAAAATATATTTTATATCATATATCTATATTTGTAAATAATACTAAAAATGAAATAATATAAGAATGAGCTAGATTAGATCCTATTATATAGGAAGAAGTTGGGTCAGATTTTATCTTTTTGATTTCATGATATTAGATCAATAAAATAACCTCCTAAATATAAATAGATCCCTATTTCACGTGCAAGTGATATATATATATATATATGTATATTTTCAACCATGAAGTTTTTCCACTCACCTTTTATAAATACGGTGCAACTATTTCAACAAGCTTCCTATATGTGTGCGTTTCATTTTGTGTATATATGTAAATATGTATCTACTTATATAATAGCAACATTTAAACTTCATTCAACCAATAGATTTAGCAGGATTTGGTGAAAAAAATAGAGGGGAAGAGGTTTGAGGAAGGTGCTTAGTCGATTAGGGGTTCCAAATGCCGCGATTGGGGTTTTTAAAAAACTCATCTGTCGCGATTTAGTCGATTAAGATCTTTGTAGCTTAGTTGACTAAATCACGGGGATTTTTTTTTAAAAAAATTGCCCCTGTGGCAATTTAGTCGACTAAACTACCGGGTTTAGTCGACTAAATTGTGGGGATATTTAAAAAAAATTGGCCCCGCGTTTTAGTCGACTAAATGAGGTGTTTAGTCGACTAAAAGGGGCAAACAGTGGCAAATCGTTAAATAATTTGCAAACAAGGGCATTTTGTTAAATAGTTATTTTATAAGGGGCAAATTGAAAAAAAAAAGCCTTTAATTAAATGTAAGACAAATTGTACTATAAACTAAATCTTATAGTTACAACAAGAGAAGTACTTTATATTAAATCATTTGGCCCGTTTGGATGGGCTTTTTAAAAAAATGTTTTTTTAAAGCTCCAAATTGAAGCTTTGAAAAAAAGCAAGTATTTTGGTTTTTTTTTTTTGTGACTTTTGTTTTGTTTTTTGTTTTTTAAAATATCATCTAAACACATAAATTAATAAAAAGAGCATTTTTTTTTACATTAAAAAAGTGCTTTTTTTTTCGGTTGAAGGGTCAATTTTACACATGACCTTTGCCCCCTGGGATCACTCGGCACCACGACCTTTTTAGGGATTAAAAATTCACACGACGTTACGTTTTGGGTGCAAAAATACCACGACCGTTAGTTGACCATCGAGTTGATGACATGGCGATGATTGGACTAAAAGCGGCGGCGTGGAATAAAAAATTAAAAAAATTCGAAAAAATTTAAAAAATTATTTTAAAAATTCAAAAAATTCGAAAAAAATTGAAATAATTAGCAAAAAAATTCAAAAATTAGGGAAAAATTCAAATAATTAGAAAAAAAAGTTCAAAAAATTAGGGAAAAATTAAAATAATTTGAAAAAAAATACCTCCGATGGGCCCCACCATCGGAAACCGTCGGCCACCGCCTTTATTTTAATTAATTAATTAATATTTTTTTCAATGAACAACTTACCATAGTGCATCTTCAACAGCTGCATTCTACTTGTGTATATACAACTTCTCCTCTAATAGTTTACCCTAGTGCATCTTGACTTACCCTAGTATTTTTGGTTATCCGGTCGCCGCCGCGGTGGTGGGGGCCCACCGGGCAGAGGTATTTTAATTTGTTTCTAATTATTTTAATTTTTCCCTAATTATTTGAATTTTTTCCTAGTTTTTTGAATTTTTTTCTAATTATTTAAATTTTTTCCTAATTATTTGAATTTTTCCCTAATTTTTTTAATAATTATTTCAATTTTTCCCTTTTTTTTGAATTTTTTTCTAATTACTTCTTTTTTCCCTAATTTTTTGAATTTTTTTCTAATTATTTTCAAATTATTTTTGAATTTTTTCTAAGTATTTTAATTTTTTTGATTTTTTTATTCCACGTCATCATCCACGTCGGTGTTTCGGTCAATCATCGCCACGTCGGCGTCACGTCAGGCGACGGTCAACTAACGGCCGTGGTATTTTTGCACCCAAAACGTAACGTCGTGTATATTTTTGATCCCTAAAAAAGGTCGTGGTGCTTGGTAATCCTGGGGCAAAGGTTATGTGTAAAATTGACCCTTCACCCTTTTTTTTAATTCAAAAAAGTCCATCCAAACGGGCCAATTTTGGTTGGATGGTGAAAAAAGGAATTATAGTTTTAACATGTAATTTAACTTGGCATATATAGGACAAAACAAAAGCTATATTTTAACCATTTTTCCCCATCTGTTTGTGGTGATCAATGCATTCATTTTTATATATAATTGCATCCATTTTTTATATACAATATTAATAACGTCCTTGTAAAATTATAATGACAAACATTTGGGACTTCATGTTGGAAAAATAACAAAAAAGAAGAAGATCAAAATCAAAATTATTTAAATTGTATAGGGATTAAAATTATGTTTAATCCATTCAATTACTAAAAACAAACTTGGTCTCAAACCAAAGTTGATGGGTGCAACTAGCTTCCCCTCTTTCCTCAAACGGAATCCATCGTGCCCATTTTTAGAGATAATGAATGGGGTTTTTGTATTCGGTATCTTTAATTAATTAATTTTTAGTTCTGTATTTAGAAATATTTTTTCTGTAACACTAATATTTTAGAAATTAATTAATTAAAGATCTTTTGGTTGAAAAAATATTTCATAATGCTGTATATAATTTAATCTAAATAAAAAATAAAAAATATCTCACCCCAAAATTAGAGGGATGATCACATCAAGGAGAAACACCTTATGTGCTCCTTAATGAATGAGTGTGTCATAAAGAACAAGTTCCAATTGTGATTGTGGGGGGCCAAGAGTAGAAGTGAACTCTCACAATAACGGGCCACATGAAAATTTGGCAATTTCCCCTATTTGTGTGCTGAAGGAGGATTGAGTGTTTTTATGAGAGAACTCTTGAAAAATTCAGATTTATTTTTAAAATTAAATGGTTTCCTGAAATTTTTTTTAAGGAAAATCTCAAGAAAATACCACTTGAATTTCAAAATACAAAATATATAATTTCCCAATAAGAGTTGTCAATAGAATTTTATTTTTATGTCCATTTTTTGATTTTTTTTACTAGTGTTATTTGTGAAATACGTACATTAAATACGATGCAACTTTTTAATGTCATATAAACCGAATTGCCAAATTGCCTTAATGCCATTTATTGCTTGTGATATTTTGAAATCTGAACGTTGCAAGATTTTGAGCTTGGAATATATTTATCACTCTGGTTCATTTATAAGTCATTTTGACCAAATCTCACATACCAAAAGAGATAATTAACCCAATGATTATGGGGTAAATTTTTAACTTTTCCCTTATGTATAATTGGGTATTTTTCAATTATTTCTTCTCTCTCTATCTTCATGAGTACAATTAATATGGGTAAAATTGTCACAATCTCATTTATTATATGAAATTGAACTTATAAATAAAATCAATTTTTTTTGTCAAAATAGACTTATAAATAGCATGAGGTGGTACTACATAACGCATGAAACAGATTCGGTTTGGCTTTTTATTGCACCCCAACGTCCAAAAACGCTTTGCTTAATGACTATTATACGGTTATGATGATTTAATAAGCATTTCAATGTTTTTTAAGCCGCACAATGTCTCTATTCCTTTTCCTATATAAGGAGATGTTTGTAAGACGTCAAAACACACTTTATTCTTGAACCTTCGAGTTCCTCTTCCTCATCTGGGATATTCTTATACCTTTTGAGTTTTATTATCTTTTGTAGTTTTTCTCCCTTGTTTTATATAGAGGAAGGGTTCGTTTAATTCTGTGGGAATGCCGCTTCTTAGCTACCAGTGGTTGCAGAATAGCTCTTAAGGACATTTTTGTTTAATGACCTGCATGCACTACTGCTAATATAGGATCTACATAGCACTAGGAGGAGCTGAAAGATCCACTAAGTTGCATGACAATCTAGGAGCTACAGCCAACAATTTTAAGAGCTATATATTACAACCCCTACAACAAAAAGTAGATTTAACACCACCAAATTAATGTCCGTTTTATCGAAAACCGACGTAAAAAGGAGACGATGACATTTTTGAAATTTTATCATAAAATGAAATGACTGTTTAAACAATACAGTTTTTAAAATAACATTTCAATGACTGTTATCACAAAACAGTTGTTGAATCTTGTTACAAGGATGCTGATGGCGCAATTGGCTAGAATGTTTGTTGAGTTATCCTGTGGTTGGGAGTTCAAGCCTCCCACACGCCATTTTAATTGTTTTTATTATGATATTTTTATTTAGACTGGTCTCCCAAACAACCGGTCTAAAAAGTATGACCGGTGGCAATTTCGTAAATAGAAAAACTTTTAAGACCGGATGTTTGAGAAATCCGGTTTAAAAAGTCTATTTTTAAGACCAGATGTTTAAGAAATCATGTCTAAAAAGTCTACTTTGAAGACTGAATGTTTAAAAAGTCTGGTCTAAAAAGTCTACTTTTAAGATCGGATGTTTAAAAAGTCTGGTCTAAACAATAAACTTTTAAGACATCATATTTTAAAAATCTAGTCTAAAAGATGAATATTCTCTTTTCCCACGTTGAAAATTGAATTTTGGTCTCCGAACCTCTCTTCCCGTAGCGATAAATTTCATTCCAAAGCTTCACTCTCTTCTAATCAATGTCTTGCCCACCACCACAATCTCTATCTCTCTATCTCACCTCTCATTCATCCATGTAAAATTCCAAATCTACAATCAGAAATCCTCTCACCTCTCATCTCACCTCTACAATCAGATCTACAATCAAATTGGCTCCGTTCTTTTGAAGATTCAAGGTCTGGTCCTTTTGCCCCGTATATCAATAAACCAGTGCTAATTTATTACTACCTCCGGTCCTAATTATAAGACATAGTTGACTTTGTTTGGAGAGATTAAAGAAGCTAAATAAGTTACTTAATCATTTTATATGTTGTGCATCTTTAGATTATATATTAGTTTATTAGCCAAACTAATTACTTTGAAAAAAAAATAAAAATATTCTAAAGTAATTTAATTAGCTTTCTTAATTTCTCCAAAAAAGTCAACTATGTCTTATAATTAGGACCGGAGGGAGTACAAAGTAAAATATATGATGATGATTCTCAGTAGTCTTTCTCCATAATTTTAGCCCTAAATTGTTAGATGTTTATTGCAGAAAACTTCATGATAGGCTATTGAGTTGTATTTGACTGAGAAAAGCTCATATTGGGCTAGAAGAAATTTGATTTTAAGTGTTTTTTTTTCTTCTCATAGTGATTCGGTTCGTTAGGTGTGAAACGGATGTCCGACCCAGGATGGTGGTGGTTTGATCTTGGATTGAGTTGCTTGTGCCGGAATATCTAAGAGTAGAGATATCTGGTGAGCGATGAATCACTGGACACAAGGCCTTTCGCCCGAGGGAAGGGTATGTGTTGATGGGGGTTGTCTTTGTGTGAGGCGAGAAAGTAAATAGCTAGAGTTAGAACGTGTGCACCTTACTGCTCGACCTCTGTATATATAGGGTAATAGCGAGTATCCTAACCGCTTGATCTATCAAATCCCTGGAATATAGATATAACAGGTAGATCCATGATTGTCGGGAAATCCGGGATATTTGGCATATCTCTCGTTTGGGCCGTCTACGAGTTGGGCCTTGGATCCGGTCCGTAACGTTGCCCAAGCTCGATAGTTCAAGGTTTTGAGCTTAGGGGTGTACTTCATTTTTCGGGCTAGGATGTGTCCTTGCCCCCGAGCCTGGGTATTCTATCGGGTTACCTATCCGACGCGTGGACCCGAGGTGGCTGCCCGGTCTTCCGGACCCGAGATCGTTTCTCAAAGGTCGGCCTCTCTGTTTGTGACTTTAGGGGCCCGAGGTGGCTCCGGGAGGTTTGCTTGGTTTCGAGGTTGAAAGCCCTTCCGAGCTTCGCCATCATGGCGCCGAAACCTTCCGACTTCGCCATCATGGCGCCCTGCCACCTGGCGTCTTTGGAATGGAGAGGATTTTTAATCGTCATTCCCTGCCGCCTTCGGTTTCCGTGCACATTTAGTGCGCATGCTTCCTGGGGCACGTCACCCCGTTTTGCATGTGATTTTCCGGTTTTACCCTTAATTTCCTAGCGCTCTTCGCGTCTCCTACCATTTCGAAGGTTTTTAATCTCGTTTTCCTTCATTTTCGTCTACCACCTTCGATCATTCTCGATTTTTCTCTCATTCTCCATCTTCTCAGAAGCCGGGACTTCGCTTCCGGCGGCTCTCAAGCTTTCTCTTTTCGGCGATTGTCCTCTACTCGACCTTTTCTTATTCTGGTAAGTCATTTCTTCTGCTGTTTTCATCTTTTTACTGGATTTCTTGCTTCTTTGCTTAGTTCAGTTGGTTCTAGTACGAACCCAGTATGCTTGTGGTTTGTCGAGGTTTCTGGGTAGGCTTTAGTTTGTTAGGTTAGGCTTGCTTACTCTACCTATAACCACATGCCTTCGTTCCCAGAGAGGTTATCGCTTTTTTCCTTATTGCCATTTCCTGTTTCTTTAGGTTTGCATCATTTGGTGACAATGAATAGGACTAATCGACCTTCGACTTCGAGTCATGACCTAACCTCTGAAGAGGTGGAAGCCCTTCGTGCTCGTTACCCTCGAAAGAGCCATTGGCTACTGGGTACTCCTCTGTCTGAGGAGCAGAGGCTGGCCTCCTTCCTGGGTGGCAGCTCGGGTAGTATGGGTAGGAGGGCTATTGGAGGGTCTCGTCCCCCCGTTAGAACTTTTCCCGAAGGTCTGAGAGATGTCAAGGTACTGTCCGCACAGCCCGTCAACCCTTATTACCCTCCTGTTCGCCCTAGGTTGGCTTCTATGCCGACCCTTGTTGGAATTGTATAGAATCAAGTTCATACTATGTCGCCAGAGGCGAAGATTCTAGGGCCGACGTCATTCTGGGCTCTTGTCGTCATAGGTCAGCCTTTGTCCCGGCCTTGGGTTCTGGGGGCCGTCTTGCTGTCGGTCCACCTCTCTCTTCTTTTCGACCGGCTGTTACTTCTGTGTCAGGTACCCTCGCTTCTACTGACTTTAGTATTTTTTGTTTTTTGTATAGGTAATGGAGTCGTCGTCTTCGCTAGGTAATGCCCCCTCGGAAGCTGGGAGGTCGGATTCCTCTAACGTTCCCTAGGATCTTATGGAGAGGTTCCCCTGGGTGACTCGGGATGTGTTGGCGACCCATTCCCTGATGACCGTACAGGCCCTCCGCCAGATGAAACTATCGGCTATGGAAGGCTGTTACTTTTGCCCCCGGGTGGGAATGAGCCCGTCTGTGCTTCGAGGACTGAGGGTTTTACCAACTTCTTTTCCTTTTACAAAGCTTATATGACCCGGCTCGGTGTTCGCTTTCCGTTCACCGAGTTTCAAATGTCCTGTCTCAACCATCTGCATCTAGCCCCTTTCAGCTTCATCCCAACGGGTGGGCCTATATAGTTGCTTTCGAGCAGCTATGTTGGTCTTTCTCGGTCCCTATTCCGTGCACAACCACCTTGTTGTTCTTCTTCTTCTGTCCTTTTACTCCCCGGTCTGGTAAGGAGCCGGAGCAGCTAAAGGGGCTTACCACTCTCCGAGGTGATCCCGACAAAAAACTCCTGACGGCCTTCTCTGAATCGTTTAAGCACTTCAAAGACGGCTTCTTTAAAGTGGTGGCTAAAGCTGGCCAACAGCCGTGGTTCCTGAGGGGGGCCGAGGCGGACGATGTGGAGTGGAGGTTTCCCCTTTACTGGACCGAAGATCATCATAAGTTGACCTCCGCCTCCTCTCAAGTGGAGTCTGATGACCTTTCAGTTGACGAGGTCCTGTCGATTGACCGCCTGGTATCTTGGGCTAAGTCTTGTGGTGCCAGGAGCGTAGCATTTTTTATTAACGGAGCCGGCTCTAAGCCGGGATACGTAATTTGTATGCATCCCGCGGTTCTTTTATTATAATGCTTACATCTTGTTTTATTTTGTTACTAATTCAAGCGCTTGCTTTTGCGGCTCAACCGATGGCGGCGAACCGCCCGTATCTTACGCTCGTGATGCCGCCCCGATGCTCGGTCTAAAAGAGTTCCGAAGCGTCCGTCCTCGGAGGCTCGGATAGGGCCATCCTCGGAGGAAAACCAAGCCAGGATGGCCAAGAAACCCAAGGCTCCGTCCCCTATTCGGACGCCTTCGTCTCCTGGCGGTGAGCCTGCCCAACCATCCGCCGCTTCTCTCTCCAAGGATAAGGAGATTTCTGAGGGGCCGTCGCCTCCTCCTCTGGGTACTCCAGTTCATCTTCTCGCCCCGAAAATCAAACGAGGTCTCGCTTGGGAAAAGAGCCCAAAGACTGAAGAGCTCGGGGTTGCCTTCCTACCACCTCGTCAATTTACGAATGCCTTACCACTGGGTGATATTGACGAGGGCGTGGTTCATGATATCCAGGCACGCCTCTGCCCGAGGGTGTTGGCCTAGCCCAGCCTATTTGCACTTGAAGAACAAGTATGTGATTAAATTTGCCGAGGCTCGCGAGCCGCGGAAAGAGAAGAATGAAATTTGTGAAGTCTAAGGAGAAGGGTGAAGAGGACCTTGAGGTTGCGAGGGAAAGTGCGGGAAGGCGGACCGAGGAGCTTCTTCTCACAAAAGAAGCCTTTGACAAGACTTCCTCGGACTTTGCCGCTCTCCAAAGGGCTCACTCGACAGGCATAGATGCCCTTAAGTCCCTTCAGCTTCAGCGGGCGGATCTGTGCTCCGAGCTCAAGCGGACTAAGGCTGCCCTTGCCGAGGAGAAGCAAGCCCGCCTTACCGCCGAAGAGATTGTGAGGGAGGCCGCCGCCGACTACTTTAAAATGGCCCTAGCCCAAATCTGCTATCTCAATCCCGAGTTGGAGCCGAAGACGGATGGGTATGATCACCGGCGTATGTGAAGGACGGCGTCTTCCATCCGGCCCTCTCTCCCGCTGGGCGACTCGACTCCTTTTTGAGGAGGATCGGACGGGGAAGGGGAAGATCGGGGTCCGAAGGAGCCGATGGTAGTGGAGAAGGGAGCTCAGTACATTCCGGATGCCGAGGTGGCTATTCGGATGTCGAGGTGGCTATCCACAGTGAGGGTGGTGGTTTGGGAGATAACGCTCCCTCCGTTTAATTATTGTAGCTTTATACTTTTTGTACCGGTGGCTTGTACCGGGTTGACTTTGTAGTTTTGTAAAGTTGCTACTTTAATTAATTGTATATAAACTTGATTTCAACCAATCAGTTTGTTTTGTCAACTTTATCGTAGTTAACAATCTGTTTTTTATGGCCGGGCCAGGGCCTTTATATGTGCAGTATCTACTAAGTGTTACTTTCGATAGGTTGACTTCAGGAATAGGGGTAGGGGAGTAAACCCAAGCTACCGAGATCCGGATATGGTCGTAAATGCAGGGATGTTTTTCCGAGAATAGGGGCAAAATGTCGGATGCTTAATCATGGTGTATAAACGCGTATTCGTACATATCGGCTACTGATCGGGACCTGCATGACAATTCACTTCCCTATTTAGGAGCATTTTTCGATGCATCTATTTTGTAATAGAGATAGTGTTTTTACCATCTCGCGATCGGGGCGTGGCAGCCCGGTTGTATTCCCTTCTATTGGGATTTTTCGTTTGACCGCGGCTTCTTATGCCTCGGTGATAACTTATTTAATCAAACGAATTTGACCGCGGCTTCTATGCCTCGGTGATAATTTATTTAACCAAAAGCGTAATTGGTGCATCCACTGGGGAGTCTTTAAATAAGAATGCTTGAAAGAAACAATGCGTGTTGTCTTTCAGCGAAATATGAAACTGAAATTGAAAATATTAAATCAATTGAAAAAGCATGAAAACGAATGGGCCCGTCGGTCCTATCTTTGCAGGTGGACCGAGGTCTAACGTAATAGATTCTTAGTTTGTCGGCATTCCAAGTCCTTCGACCGGCTTTACGCCGGGGTCTCCGGGACGTAGGCGCCCTTTTCCAGCTTTTTCCTTTATGCGGTAAGGACCTCCCAATTTGCCGCTAGCTTGCCATCTCGGTGTTCTTGTTCCCGATGTCCGCGCGTTGGAGCACCGGGTTTCCCCGGTTGAAGGAGCGAGGGTTCACCTTTCGGTTGTACTTTCGGCGCGATGCCGCTGCGATTAGGTCCGGCCGGTGCGCCACGATTCGTGCCTCGTCAATGAGGTCTAACTCGTCATCGGGCGTCCCGTTCGAGTCTTCTCCTTTCTGCTAGCTTTCATTTTCCTCTATGTCGGTTGGCCTATCTCGACCGGGATCATAGCCTCGCATCCGTATGTTAAACGAAATGGAGTTTCCGAGTGGAGGTTTGGACGCTAGTCATGTATCCCCACAAAACACTGTAAAGTTGCTCGACCCAGGAGGAGTCGGCGTCCTCCATACGTCTTCTTAATCCGTCGACAATGACTTTGTTGGCGGCCTCGACCTGCCCATTGGATTGAGGGTGTTCGACAGATGCAAAGTGATGGATGATGTCGAGGTCCGACATCATACTCGAAACCCTTTGTCAACGATTGAGTCCCGTTATCCGTAATTATCTCGGTAGGGATCCCAAACCGAGAGACGATGCTATCTTTGAAAGAATCGTTGAATGCGGGCCGAGGTGATCGTGGTCGTGGCTCGGCTTCTATCCATTTGGTAAAGTAGTCAACGGCGACAATGAGATACCTTAACTGTCCTGGGGCTGTTTTGAATGGTCCGAGAAGATCCATCCCCCATTTGTAGAAAGGCCAGGGGGCCGTAATGCTTTTTAGCTCCGATGGGGAACGCTAGAGGATGTTGGCATATTTTTGACAACTGTCACACCTTCTTACTATTTCCATGGAGTCGGTCGCCATCGTGGGCCAGAAGTACCCGGCTCTAAGTGCTTTCCGAGCTAAGGATTTTCCCCCCATATGCTGACCGTTAATGCCTTCGTGTATCTCGGCGAGAACGTACGGCCTCGCTAGCATTCAAGCATCTCATCATGGGAGAGTGTAACCCTTTCCTATATAATTGATTGTCCACCATAGTGTACATGGTGGCTTGTCGGATCAACTTCCTAGCTTCCGTCTTGTCGACGGGTATAATTCCTCTTTCCACATAGTCCTCGATTGGTTTCCTCCAGTCCGAGGCTGATGATATGGACATCACGCAACTTGGTTCGTCCAGATTTTGTTGGACCACGGTTCGGTAATTCCTCGGACCTTTGGTGCTAGCCAGTTTCGATAGTATGTCCGCCCTGGTATTCTCCTCCCGAGGGATGTGAGTGACTGTTACTTCTTCGAACTCGGCTATCATGTCCTTGGCTTTGTTCAAGTACTTTGCCAACAACGGGCCTTTTGCTTGATATGAGCCCTGTATTTGAGCCGCTACGAGCTGGGAGTTGGTCAGGATTCTGACTTTCTGTGCCCCGTGCTCCTTAGCTTGTTCGAGGCCGGCTAATACTGGCTCGTACTCTGCCTGGTTGTTGGATGTCGGAAATTTGAGGTGGAGAGAGTGTTCGACGGCAATTCCGTCTGGATTTTCAATTATTATTCCAGCTCCACTCCCCTTTGCATTTGAGGATCCGTCCACGTACACCGTCCATTCTTTGAGGCCGACCTCCTTTCGGCGTGGGTTGGGGTAAGTTCCCTTACGAAGTCGGCCAAGGCTTGCAACTTTATCGCATGCCGAGCTTCGTAGGAAATGTCGAATTCAGATAACTCTATGGCCCAGCTTGTCATTCGTCCGGCCAAGTCTGGCTTGTGTAGAACTTGCCGGATTGGCTGACTGGTACGTACCACGACTTTGTGCCCCTGGAAATATGGGTGTAGGCGTCTTGCTGCCATCAACAAAGCGAATGCTACCTTCTCCAACTTTTGATATATGAGTTCCGAGGTCTGCAATGCCTTGCTTACAAAGTAGATCGGTACCTATCCGGCTCGGGTTTCACGAACCAGAGCGGCGCTTACGGCCTCTTCGCCTACGGATAAGTATAGAAAAACCGTCTCCCCTGAGTCGGGCTTGGATAGGACCGGCGGGGTTGCCAGGCATTGCTTGATCTTTGCGAATGCGGACTCACATTCCGGGTTCCATCCGCCTCGTGTATGCTTCTTCGATAGTTTGAAGAAGGGTAACGCGTTTTCAGCCGACTTAGGCGGGAACCTTGTCATTGCCGCCAATCTCCGGTTAGTTCTTTGTACTTCCTTTTTGTTGGTCGGTGCTTTCATCTCCAACACCGCTTTGCACTTGTCTGGGTTTGCTTCAATTCCTCGGTGTGTGAGCATAAACCCGAGGAATTTCCCTGCCGGGACTCCAAACGCACATTTTGCCGGATTTAGCCTAATTCGGTGCTTCCGCAACTTTTCGAACGTCTGTTCGAGGTCTCGGATGTGGTCTCCCGGCTTGATCGACTTGACGATCATATCGTAAATGTACACTTCTATATTTCGACCGAGCTGGTCTTCAAAGACTTTGTTCATCATCCGTTGATAGGTGGCCCCGGGGTTTTTCAATCCGAACGGCATGACATTATAGCAATAATTAGCCTTGTCGGTTATGAAGGCCGTCCGTTCTTGATCTTCCGGATGCATTGCTATTTGATTGTATCCGGAGTAAGCATCCATGAAGGATAGTAGTTGAAATCCGGATGAGTTGTCGACCAACTGATCGATGCTCGGCATCGGGTAAGAGTCTTTAGTATGTGCCCTGTTTAAGTTGGTGTAATCTATACATACTCTCCGAGTCCCAGTTAGGCTTTATGACCATGATTGTATTAGATAGCCATGTGGTGTATTGTATTTCCGGATGAATCCGGCCTCTAATAATTCCTTCACATGCTTTTCTAAGGCGTTCGTACGTCGGTCCCCTATTTTCGTCTCTTCTGTGATACCGGGGTCGACCCCAGTTTTATTGCCAACTTGTGACAGCAAAAGGTGGGGTCTATTCCGGGTACTTCCGTGGCCCTCCATGCAATAAGTCTCGGTTCGCCTTTAGGAACTCGCTTAATGTCTCTTTGAGCTCTGGGGTCATTGCGCCTCCTATCTTCGTGACTGGTCGGATCTTCCCCGGATTAAATCTTCCAAGACCCCTTCAGCTCGGGTCTTGGATGTTCGGTGTTCCTCGTCCCTTATATCCAATTCTACCACGGCGATGGGTCGGCCCCCGTTGTTTGCCTTTTTCCCCGCCCGAGATTCTTTCAAAGCACTTTGATCCTGAGATGACGATGCCTTCTCGGTCTCGCTCTCACGCATAGTTTCATAGTAACATTGCCGAGATTCTTTTTGGTCCCCGGTTATGGTGATTACCTAGTTTTTTGAGCTAACCATTTTCAACTTTTGATGCTTGGTGGACACCATCATATCCCAGCTGTGGATGGTTGGTCTTCCCACTATCATATTGTACGGAGAGGGGAAATCGGCCACGATGAATTTTACCCTCTTGGCTCTGAAGGCTTCTTTAGTCCCCAACGTCAGCTTTAGGTCGATATGCCCCTTTGGCCTGGATTGCTCCCCGTTAAAGCCCACAAGTGTTGTCTTGCATGGACGCAGTCTTCCTTATCCAAGTTCATCCTTTTAAAGGCGTCCCACATAATAATATCCATTTGAACTCCCGAGTCAACGAAAATCCTTTTCACAAGGCGGTTGCCGGGATCCGGTAATTACCAATCCATCTTGGTGTCCTAAGACAACGTCTTTTAGGTCTTCGAGGTGAACCGTAATGATGGAGGTGTCGGTCGGCCATGGTCATTTTTAAACTTGGGGGGGTTCTTACTGATAGTACCTCCCTCAAGTATTTCTTTCTTTGACTTGCGGTGTCTCCACCTCCGCCCATGCCTCCACTGATTACGTTGCACCTGTGGTTCATGTCTATTTCTGGGAACTGCTCGTCATCGGAAGACGACTTTCGTCCTATTCCATCGACCTTACGATCGTGTGGGGTCGGACTCGGACTTCGACCTCCTTGTTTCCTTTTGTTGTTCTTCCGACCCTGTGTTTTTATCAGGTATTGGCGCAACTTACCCTCTCGGATGAATTTTTCAATTGCGTCCTTGAGTTCGTAGCATTGATCGTAGTGTGCCCGGTCCATCGTGGAAGTCACAGAACTTTGAATGATCCGTGGTGGGCCGAAACCGTGTGGGCCGAGGTCGGTCAACCTTTTTCATCTCTGTGAAGGCCACTTCTTTCCATAACTGGCCTCGCGAAACGTTGAGCGGAGTGTATCTCTCATACCTCGGCTTCTTTTCTGACTTGTCGGTTTTTGGCCTGCTATCCCGATTTTGACTACGGGAGTTTTCCCTACGACCACTCGGCTGATTCTTATTCTGGGGTGGTGTACTTCTTCGTTTATCGTCACCATTAGTATTGGCGATCTCCATCGCTCTACTTCCGATATCGCTTCGCTCGAGTATTAAACTCGGTGAGGGTGTATACCGGTTCTTGAAGATGGAATTTGCTAGCGGGAAGAAGGATCGAGTGCCGTCGACGAGGCAATGTACGTGAACGCTTTCGGGAGAGATCTTACCCGGAGGGCCACCTCCTTAAATCTGTCCAAGTATTTTTGCGTCTCCTCCCTGTCGTTGCTTTATCTTGCTCGGGGTATACCGAGATTTGGGTTGTTCCGGCTAGTCGCGAAATTCAACTCGAATTTGCGCCCGAGGTCTTGAAAATCATGAATGGATCTTCTCGGCGTGTGGAGCCGATTTGGCTGGTCCGATCGGTGTGGCCGCGAAAAGCCGACTAATGACCGAGCCTTTGATTTTCCTTACGAACATGAGTAGTTCGAAGGCGTCGAGATGGGCCCTCGGGTCGGACATGCCATCGTATTTCGGTAAAGAGGCCGGCTCAAATTTTCTAGGGTATGGAGCATTCTCGATTTCTTCCGAGAAAAGTGGTTGTTGTGGCCCGCTATGTATTTTACGTGATATTCCGGGCGAGCCCTTTGGTCGGAGCGGCCTCTCTCTGTCTCTGTCTTCGTCATCCGAGGTCTTTCCTAGAAACGTTTCTTCCGAGCCGACGTGTGGTCTCGGATCTCGTCATACTCGGATTCCGTTTAGGGGAGGTTGTTTTCTCTACGTATCGGTCCCGCCTTGATTTTTGGGCCGGTCGAGGGCTTCCGTGTTTCGGGATATCCTTACTTTCCTTCTCTTCATACCCGGAGTCTGTTCGTGTTTCGACGCTTTAGCTTGCCGGAAGTGGTCTTCTATGATCTCGTTGCATTACCCTCAAGTCTTCCCGGCGCTGGAGGTTATTTCGCTTCTCCGTATTCTCCATTCTCACGAGAATTGATTCCGTGTCTTACGGAGGAGGAGGAGGTGCGGGTTTGGCACGTCGTTGCATTTATCTCGGCTGCGGAGGGACGAGGCGTGTCGATACACTTGTTCCCATTCTTTCTATCATTGTTATTGGGGATGTCCTCAGGCCGGGGAGGTCCTTCAGTCCGTTGTTGTCGACTTGTCTTAGCCTGCGCACGCGAAGGATTTTCACGGTGAGGGTTCCGACTGCTGCTCTTGGTAGTAGCCATTGTTGGTCACGGGGATCGAAATTTACGGTCCCCACGGTGTGAAACCAGATGTCCAGCCCAGATGGCTGGTGGTTTGATCTTGGATTGAGTTGCTTGTGCCGGAATATCTAAGAGTAGAGATATCCTGGTGAGCGATGAATCACTGGATACAAGGCCTTTCGCCCAAGGGGGAGGGGGTATGTGTTCAGTGGGGGTTGTATTGTGTGAGGCAGAAAGTAAATAGCTAGAGTTAGAACGTGTGCACCTTACTGCTCGACCTCTGTATATATAGGGTAATAGCGAGTATCCTAATCGCTTGATCTATCAAATCCCTGGAATATAGATATAACAGGTAGATCCATGATTGTCGGGAAATCCGGGATATTTGGCATATCTCTGCTGGGCCGTCTCTGAGTTGGGCCTTGGATCCGGTCCGTAACAGGTTCCATATCTAGATCTTGTCCAAGAAAGATAAATGCATAGTATGTATATATATGAACTATTTCTCCATTTGATTAGGTTGTAGAGTGGGATTCGTGTTCACATTTTGATGCTATTAATAGGTTTTGACGAATAAAAACAATCAATAGCAACAGTGAGAAAGGAAGAATATGCTCAATCCACTTGGGAGCCTGCTGAATATCAGACATCTGGTAAGAGGATGGATCCCTATTGTTGCTTTCTGAGGTATTCCTGACATTAATTTCATCCACCTGTCCACTAGTGGCCAGTGTGGTTGAAGATGCTAGGGGGACTCTACCATTGCGACCCTCCGCATCGTCATCCAATGGGAGCATTCCTCCTCTATTTTCCATCAAATCAACATGATCGAATTGTCCAAGCTGATTCAGAGAGGGAGTGAACCAGCACTACCATTGCACGCAGCGCCAGACTCAGAATGCTGAGAGCGTGTTTCCGAAGAGGTAAATCCACTGTTGACTAGCACGACCTCTGAATCGTGAGTTGACGAAGTTGAGCGTTTTTGTTTTTGCAAACGCTCCAAATCTGGTCTGATGGTGGTTGTGGGGAGGGGAGGTTTTTTTTTTTTCAAATTTACTTTTAAGACCGGATGTTTAAAAAGTCAGGTGCAAAAGTCTACTCTTAAGACCAAATGTTTAAAAGTCTGGTTTACAAGTATATTTTTAAGACCAAATGTTTAAAAGGTCCGATCTAAAAAGTCTACTTTCAAGATCGGTTGCTCAACCTGTCTTAAAAGTAATAGACTTTTTAGACCCTTGTATCGAAATATGTTTCAGATCAAAAAGCATTTTTTATCCCCGTTTAAATGACCTTTTTTACAGTAGTGCTAGTGGAAGCTAAGTCAACGAGATCAGGTATGACTTGAATTTTAAGATTAAAAAGATGAAAACTAAAAGAATCTCGTTACAAGACCAATGAAACTAACCTCAAGGGGCAAATGAAAATCCCCCTGAACCAAGTGTAAATTTGGTTAAAGGAGTTGATAGCAGTGATGATGAGGTCATTGCAGTAGTGTTTTCTCATGCCCTCCTTGTCTCCAATGTGAAGAATGGGCTGTAGACTCAGGAGCTATCAGGCACATATGTGCTAATAAGGAAATGTTTACCTCCTTTAAAAAAGGGAGCGACCACATTTATCTAGCTGACTCCCAAGCTACTATGGTTCAGGGAAAAGGGAAATTGGTATTAAAAATCACATTAAAAAACGTAGTGTCTGTGGCACGAATTGTGGAAGCTGGGGTTAAAGTGTCATTTGAGCGTGACAGGATTGTCATGACAAAGAATAATATGATTATTAAAAAGGGCTATCGTAATAAGGGATTGTTTATTCTGAGTGTTGCTGAAATTATTGTTAATGCATCTTCTTTTGCTTATTTAATTGACTCTCTTGATGTGTGACATGTTATATTAGGACATATTAGTAAATTTTATATAATTGAACTACAACACCTTGGGCTTATTTCCAAAATAAAAAATAATGATTTTAATAAATGTGAAAATTATGAAGAAGCTGAGTTGACTAAAAATCACATTTTTCTACTCAAAGAGAAGCTGAATTGTTGTCCTTAATCCACACTGATTTAGGTGATTTAAAACAAACTGAGACTAGAGGAGGTAAAAGATATTATATCACTTTTATTGATGATTTTTTAAGATATAAAAAAAATATTTATTGAGAAATAAAGATGAAGCTTTTGAAAAAAAAAATTGTACAAGAAAGAGGTAGACAATCAATTGAACAAAAAGATTAAACGGGTTAGGTCGGACAGAAGAGGGGAATATTTATCACTAAAGCACACTCTATAATTGTGCATCTGTGAAATTGCGAATCTCAAAGTTGTCTTAATGTATCCGCAAGAATCAAACTATTGAAGAAGATCTTGAATAGTTTAATTTGATTCTTGCGGATACATTAAGACAACGTGAGATTAGCAATTTGACAGATACAAAACACATGTGTGCACGCGCGCACACACATCTGCAAGAATCAAACTAAACTATTCAAGACCTTCATCAATCAATACACACATATATATACATATACATATATCTACCTCTGTGTGTACACATAACGGCGGAACCAGGGGGTTAGGGTGGGCCCCCGCCCCCTAAAATTTAAAGGAAAAAAACAATCAGAAACGGTGCATAATGGTTCTGCAAATACTCGGCGAGAGAGCAGATCTTGACGGAGGTAAAGCGGTTACTGGAAATGTATAGAGACGAGGAACTGAGCATAACAATCACGGGGCACAGCCTGGGGAACGCGTTGGCTATATTGAGCGCGTACGACATAGTGGAAACGGGGCTGAACGTGAAGAAGGATAGTACCGGTGCTCTCATTTTCGGGTCCGAGAGTGGGGAACGTGAGGTTCAGGGAGTGGTTGGAGTGGCTGGGAGTGAAGGTTCTGAGGGTGTTTAATGAGCACGATGTTGTGCCCAAGTTACCTGGGTTTCTATTCAACGAGCAGGTGCCGTCGACGTTGATGAAGTTGGCCGAGGCTTTGCCATGGAGCTATTCACATGTTGGGGTGGAGTTCCAGCTGGACCACCACAACTCGCCGTTTCTGAAGCCCACCAACGTTACAGTTTGTGCCCATAACTTAGAGGCTATCCTGCATTTGCTTGACGGGTTAATATTTAACTATTTATTCAACCATATATATTGCGTCTTTTTTTTGTCAGAATATATATTGCGTCTTTAATTTCTATCAAGGAGTAGTTTTCTTGCGTGCTTATAAACATAAATACTACTAATCCTCAGCCCATATTAGGATTAAGGATTTGATTCATTTTAAGTAACCCGGTCCTAAGGAAATACATGAACAACAGATTCAATTTAAGGCAGTGTCATATATATGTTGTCACACCCTGAAACGTAAGGGGTGACCGGCACAGAATGTAAGAGAACTCACATTCCTTAAGCCTTAAACTTATATACAAATACTAATTAATACTCATAATCTAGAATATTCATGTATTCCATGCAACAAAAATGGGGGTAGGGATCCTACCTATAGACTACATGGAGCATCTAACATTAATAACAATACAAAAAGTCTAGGTTTATAATTACATTGACTAGTAGCACTACAAAATGAGACCGCAAGCTTTAAGTCGCTAAGAAGATTCCTCACCGCTTTGTAGGAGGTATAGGATTAGTGATATCGTCTGAATCAAAACAAATTTTCCGGTGAATAACGTTTCATTCTTATAATTTAAAAAAAAAAATACAAAGCAAAATAATTTAAACATCTTTATCTTTTGAAAAAAATAATGTAGCAATAAATTTCACTTTATAAACCATATGAGCATGAATATAATAGAACTTTGTATAAATGTCGTTATTCAAATTAATTACATGTACGAAATAAAAACCTTTGATTTATATAATCAATTTTAAAATAATTATCAAAACCACATCTTTCCATAGAACTTCTTATAGAAGGAATGACAAGCGTGGTCACACAGTCCACGATGGTAACTAACCAAGCATGACACGAGGCCATAAAACAAGCATGGACACACAGTCCATGAAACAAGCATGGACACAGTCCATGAAACAAGCATGAGAACAAATCCCATGAATATCAAGCGAGCTCGAGGTTAACCATGGTGCACCAAGAACTAACAAGATCTTCTTGTTAGTAACAAATGCTCAGTATTCGATTGATCATCTTCAAAACTTTTTCAAGCATGCTTGGGGTCAATTTATCAAAGTAATAAAACTTCTTCTTTCAAGATAATAACAACTTTATCTCATACTTTATAATCAAATCCCCAACATGAACTTTCACAAACAATATTTTAAAACTTTCCTTCAAATTCAATCTATCGATAAAATCCTTTTAAAACATCAAGAACTCGCGTAAAAACATTCCATTTCAAATAATAAATTTTAGCTAGCTTATAAACTTTCCAAATTCCAAGATCATTTCAATATAAAATTTATGAAAAATCTCTTAAAAGTCTCATTTCCATTTAACTACATAATCATAAATTATGCTTTGAAACAATTGAAAGAAAATACATAATAATAAATAAAATCACCATTCTTTACTCATACTATCAGCAAATATTCCTTCATAAAATAATACTTTTAATTATGGAAATAAAAATAAAAGTTCAACAAATAAAAATATCATTTTTAGAAATTAGGGATGCTATTCACTCACCTGTTGTTCCTTCTGAAACTATACATTTACCAAAACCCTTTTTAGTTCACTTTTCTCTTGAGCTCAGGTGATTGCCAATTCCTATTCATATAGAGATAGGTCATTATTGATAATCTTCATATATACTTATATATTATATACTCACTAAGACATATTTAAATGCCCATTATACTACCCAAAACTCTCAACTATTACCGATTCCCCTCTACAACAAAGACACAGGTTCGGCAATCAATACCCAAAAGAAATTCATACATCAACCTCTAATGAAACTTACCTACTGGTTTTTGAAATCCTTAAGTATCACAATATCTTTCAATCAAACCTAAGTCATCTAAGAAATCCATTTAGCATCAATATAACATTCACAACAGTCATACATTGTTTTTTTTTTTCCCCCTTTTATAACCACCAAAGTATCCTCTTTAAGTTTGGAAAATTCCAGCTTTAAAATCATCCATTAAGTCATCATTCTAAAGTCTCTAAAGGCTTGAGGACCTAGAATAACTATTTAAGGCATTAAACAACAAACTTTTAATCAGGTTTCATCTCCCAAAATTTAACAATAATAGTGACAATACAATTATAAG
Source organism: Acacia melanoxylon (assembly GCA_019022615.1). Taxonomy (NCBI): domain Eukaryota; kingdom Viridiplantae; phylum Streptophyta; class Magnoliopsida; order Fabales; family Fabaceae; genus Acacia; species Acacia melanoxylon. Next base: position 10,160,101 of record JAFJYJ010000002.1, read on the forward strand.
AGCAAGCGTTTTTTTTTTTTTGAAAAAAAAAACCTTTCTATTTCAACGTTGCAGCAAAATTTATTCCTAGTATGCTCTAAACTTTCTAACTTCCGTTTGCTATCTAACCCCTACGGACAGTAGCAAATTAAACCAATGGCAAGGAATACCCAATCATGATTATTTTGTAACATTATATCAACATGGCAAACCAGAGGAAATTTACTTTCGGTAATTGACCCAAAACCGAACAATCACCATGCAATGACATTCAATTACATGCAATGACTGATTCTGCCTAAATGAACTTCGATTATCATCTATCTATTACTATATCCATTTGATCAATACTTTCCCCCAATTAGCTTCAGTGTCAGTTAATCTTCTCACTCATAAACTACCCCTAATTAACGAAACCAAAGGCAGGAAGAGGTTTATAGGGCTCACCTATATGAGATTCTAGTGTTGCATGTGGGTTCCAGGATCTCTTCTTCCCTTCTCTAGCGACCCTCAGCCCTCTGTCTCGCTCTCAGCCTCTGTTTTCTGATTTTTCGGTGTTCTGGCTGAAGAGGAATAACGAATGCAGGGGGTATGGGCTGCTGTCTTGCTGAAGACGCAGAAGGTGTAGTGGAGCATGGTCACAACGATGAGCTGTCCTTTAATGCATGAAACAGGGGTTGTTACGTGTCATGATCTCTCGTTGTCTCAGCTTGTTCTACGTGTTTCCGTGTTGTGTAACATCCCATTTTAACAGCGATTTTTTTTTTTTAAAAAAAAATCAGAGTAGAGCAGAGTAGAGCTTTGGAGCGAGTAATCTGAACCATAAACATTGACCATAGTCGGGCGGGACGCAGTATTGGACTTGGGGGAAGTGCCCCCTTAAAGACGTGGTTTTAAGTTTTTTTTTTTTTTTTTTTTTTTTTTTAATTAAAAAAAATAATAATTTTAACATTTGGGTTAAATGTTAAATACCAGGAGAATCCTTTCACATCGCAAAATCAAACTTTTTACGCCCTTTCACAAAATCAAATAGCTACCGCTTCTGAATCAAACTTTCGCCATTTGTTTAGTACCTTATATTGAAAAAGATGTATTTGATAGCATTGATAATAAGGTAATTATGATGGAATTCCAAAAAATAAGGCATAGAAGTATGAGATTATAATTATTTTTGTTGTAACATACTTTTGTTATTAAAATATATGTCTTGAACTTATTTAGTCTTAAATTGACCTTGCTATTTCTAACGTACTTAACCTTGTTTTTTAATATATTTAAAAAATTTCTTTTTTAAAAAAATTTCGGGGGCAGCGACCCCCTTCTATAAATTTCTGGATCCGCCCCTAACCATAGTGCAATAGTATTGATACAGTAATCCATTTGTTCAAAAAGGTAAATACAGAAAGCGGTAAAATTCCATCCCGAGGCCTACTCCGTCTGCTTGCCCCTGTAGCCAACCCTCGGTCCTCCTGACCCTGAAGCTACAGCTGAGATCCAATTCCAATTTGGATCTCAGGTAACGGTTAACCTTATACTCAAATAAGACAGTATATGGACAACATATATTCACAACAATACAGTAGCATATCAACACATAAGCACAGAGCAGATGTATGAACAGCATAACGATGATAATGGAATATTTTATACACTTCTTTTTCTCTCTTGATTAATAATTTAGGACTTTTTAGTTAATAAATAATGACTTTTATACTTATTTTGGCTTTGGGCCTTTGATTATATTTTAGCCATTTTTATTAATAAAATTCCAGTTTTACATTGCTTCACTAATCTTACCATAACTCTTGAACCAGACATCGGATTTGCCTCATTTTTGTTTCACATTTCAGATGATTCAGAGAGCTACAATTGTTATGAAGACATGAAGGGCAAATTCGGACAAGAAGGCGGTCGATTTTGAAGCCAAAGTCAGATGTTTTATTTGGGCTCGAATTTGTGACTAAAGCCCATTTGTATTATTTTTGTTTTGGGCCTGGATTATTGATTGGAGCCCCATTTCGTTTTCCAATTTAGGTTAAGTAAGGCAGCAGCCACAAACACATTCATTCACGTTTTTATTCTGTTTTGTGGATCAAAATAGAGTTTTGATTCTCGAAATGTTCTTCGTGTTCTTCGCGTTCTTCGTCTATTCTTCGATTTTCCCAGCCATGTTCGGCTAAACCTTCTGTGGTTAACCCAACGTTGAGGATTCCATGATTCGTCCAGGGCCAAACGCGAGTTCTTTTATATTTCGTTCAATGAAGGAAGTTTCTGGAATCTAAACGTTGGGTTGATCGTTTTAATCTATTGCAATCTCGTTTTAATCTGTTTCTGCATATTTTAGATCTGTTTCAGTTTATCGTTTTAATCTGTTTCAAATAAAAAACCCCCAATTTTATTGTTGTTTTGTTTTGCTGTTGCTGTTTTAAACCTAATGCAAATTCCTTGAGAGAAACGACCCAGGTTACATTATACTGCAAATCCTTTCTAATCTGGTAATTTTGGGAGATGACGGAAAATCTCTGTCAAAATATGGCGCCGCTGCCGGGGAATTTTCATCGGTTTCGTTAAGCAACGGCAGTTTTTGGTGGTTCGGGGGTGATGGAGAAAATATTTTTGACCCAGATCACTCAAACCAGGTCTTATTCACAAGGAATTGGGCATTTTAAACAAGAGTCACTCTTCTTGTGAGTGAGGTCTGCCCTATTTTCCCCAAATTCCAACGTTTAGACCACATTTTTGCTGTTTTAAGTTTCTATTTTGTGATTTCTACTAGGTCAATTTTTCTGGAGTATCTCCGAATGAGCTGAAATTTTTACAGACGATAGAAAATGGCCAAAAACGCTGGGCACACTAGAAATCTTTGATTTCTTGTGTGGTATCTTTCAGATTTCCCAAATTCCATCGTTTAGACCACTTTTTCATTTTTTGAAGTTTTTTTATTTCATTTTTGTGTTCCCCAATTGTCTAGGAGTTGCCCTGTTCAAGTCCCATAAATTTTAAAAATCATTTGATGCTGTTTTGGACTTGTTTTGGTCAAATTCCAACATAGGTTTTTGTGTTTTTGTGTCATCTTAGTGTTTTCTACTTTCTACCACTTCTAGTGGCATTTTCGTAATTCTGATTTTATGCAAATTCTGCCTTGTGTTTGTGTTTATGCTGCATGAGTCCTAGGAGTACTATTAATCCAGAAGACTTGTTGCCACTTGATCACGAAATTGAAAGAACAATTCTCTTGCTACAAGAATTGTTAGGCTTAGTCGTGGGATTGATACTTTGAATTTGACATTGAACTTGAGTGCGAGTCGATTGTGTCCATTACGTTGATCTTGACTCGATAGTACTTCGCTAGTCTTGTTGTTTTCACGATTCTAGTAGCAATTTTGCTACCTCGGACATTATGGCGAGAATAGCAAGTAGCTCGTCTCACTTTGAAAGAATTAGCCACCCCGATGTGGGCAATCGAATTTGTGTATTCAATATCTGAACTTTTTGCTAACTTTGAATTAAAATCTGGTCTTATCCATTTGTTGCCCGCTCCGGGATAGACTTTCACTTTGGTTTATAAAATGTCCAGGATGTTATCGACTCTATCCCCATGATTTGAGGTAGGATTTAATTTCTATCCATTCTCAAATGTCATGTTGGCTCTTTACCAAATATATTATTATTTTATTCAAAATATCATGATTTTTTTTTTTTTTTTTTTTTTATTTTTCTAAACATTTTTTTTATTTTTTATTTATTAATTTAGAATTTCTCCCTTAAATTAATTATTTACTAATTAATTTACTCATATCTTAATCTAAACAATTTGCCACTAATTACTTAATTAGCCACTTACTAATTGTTGATAATTTTCATAATTAAGATTAATTATTATCTCACAACTTTTACTTATGACTTTGGTATTTTATGTCCCATGTAAAATATTAAAAATCATGGGGCAAAAAAGTGCTTTTTAATAATATTATATTCATGCTTCTCTATTTTTCAAGGAAATAATCCCAAAAATTCCTAAAATTATAGACAACATACTTCCCAAGTTTTTGTCAATATTTGTTGCCATATGAGATTTATCATGATATTTTGGTCCATTTTTATGGCCTACAATTGAATTTTTAGGGAGTTTTAGCTCTTTATCTCCTCTAATCTTCATAGAATTTTCCCTAAGTAATAAGATAATTATGCTTATTTATTGAAACCACATATTCACCTATAACCTTTAAAGGAATATTTATTTATAATTAATATTCATCAGGGTATTGAATATCAAGTATTACATTTCTCCCCGTTAAACAAAATTTCGCCTCGAAATTTATTCTAGTCTAACTAAACTACTAGCCACGAATTCGGGGTATTTCGTATCATATCTTCTTTGTCTCCCATGTCGCCTCTTGGGGTGACAATCCCTTCCAGAGACCACTTTCACCATCGGAATACTCCGATGCGAGAACCGTCTCTCTTGACGCTCAATGATTTGCACCGTACGACTTCGAAAGTGTTATCATGTCGCAATTCAACGGTTTCGTACTCAATGACATGGTCGTGGTCGGATTGGTATTTCTTTAGTTGGGAAACATGGAACACGTCGTGAAGTTTACTAAGGTTCGGGGTAAGGCGTCGATACGCCCTTTGGTCCACGTTTGGCCGGGCTTTCAAATGGTCCTATGTAACGAGGACTCAGCTTTCGTCGTTTCAGTGTTCTACCGACACCGGTTACCGAGGATACTTTCAGAAACACATGGTCTCCGACTTCAAATTCAAGAGGTCTTCTCCTCTTGTCCGCGTAGCTCTTCTGTCTACTCTGAGCTGCCAGGAGTCTCTTCTTGATTAGCGCGATCTGCGCAGAGGTTTGTTGAATCATATCCGGCCCAAGCAATTGCTCCTCAAATGAGCCTGTCCAGCATAGTGGTGATTGACATTTCCGCCCATACAACGCTTCAAACGGAGCCATTTGTATGCTCACATGATAGCTATTGTTGTACGCAAATTCGCCGCAACGAAAGGTGTTGATCCCAATTACCTTTGTAATCTAACACACATGCTCGCAACATGTCCTCGAGTGTCTGTATTGTTCGCTCAGATTGACCATCGGTCTGTGGGTGGTATGTTGTACTGAATTTCAACTTTGTACCCAAAGCTTCATGCAATGCCTACCAGAAACGGGATGTGAATCGTGGATCCCGATCAGAGACAATGCTCTTAGACACGCCATGGAGTCTCACGATCTCCTTGATATAGATTGCTGCCAACTGTTCGGAGAGTAGTTGACACGATGGGGATAAAATGTGACGATTTTGTTAATCGGTCCACAATTACCTAGATCGCATCGTGATTCCGGATCTTGGGCAATCCCACCACCAGATCCATGGTTACATTCTCCCACTTCCATTCTGGAATTTCTAGTCCTTGAAGAGGACCAGGGGGTCGCCGGTGTTCAATCTTCACCTTTTGGAAAGTCAAGCATCTGGCCACATATTGGTTCACATCTTTCTTCAATTCGGGCCACCAGAACTCAGACTTCATACTTTGGTACATCTTGACCATCCCTGGATGTAGAGTATACTTACTCTTGTAAGCCTCATCCAGACACTTCCGCCTTAATTCATCAACTGGCGGTATATAAATTCTCTTCCTATACCTGACCAAACCACTAGGTGATAAGTCATGGTCTTAGGTTTTACCCTGAGCGATCTTCTCCCGCACGGAGATAGCCCATTCGTCTTGCTTCTGTGCTTCCTCGACTTCATCTCTCAGATCATATTCTCCTTGACTAACAAGAAGAGCCCCAAGACAGGCTTCGTTGGGGGTGTTCAGATTTGCACAAACCTGATTTGATAGGTTCAAATCCCTGAAATCTTCAAGTAATTTCTGCTTTTGAATCATCATGTAGGCCACCTGCACCTTCTTCCTACTCAGAGCATCTGCCACGACATTCACCTTTCCTGGATGATACTTGATCTCCAGATTGTAGTCTTTTAACAATTCCATCCAGCGACGTTGTCTCATGTTCAGTTCCCTTTGATCAAAGAGATATTTCAGGCTTTTGTGATCGCAGTATAATTCTACGGTTGCACCGTACAGGTAATGCCTTCATATCTTCAAAGCAAACACGATAGCCGCAAGCTCTAAATCGTGTGTAGGGTAATTTGACTCGTGAGTTTTTAGCTGACGAGAGGCATACGCCACCACTCGCCTGCTTTGCGTCGGGACACATCCCAATCCTTGCCCATTGGCATCCTTTGTAGACTACATATGTCTCATCAGGATCTGGCATAATCAACACCGGTGCTGTAGTCAACCTCTCCCTCAGTCTTTGAAAGCTATCCTCACAATCTATTCCCCATACAAAGGGTTGGTTCTTCCTCGTAAGCTTTGTCAATGGTAAGTCAAGACGTGAGAAATTCCGTATAAATCTGCGGTAATAACCCGCCAGACCTAAGAAGCTACGGATCTCCGTCACTGTTTCTAGTCTTTTCCAGTCCAGAACTACTTCCACTTTGCCTGGATCAACTGCAACTCCGCCGCTAGATATGACATGGCCCAGAAATCTAACTTCCGGCAGCAAAAATTCGCATTTGCTCAACTTAGCATAGAGTCGTTTTTCTCTGAGTATGTTCAACACCAGTCGCAGATGCTCCTCATGTTCTTCCCTACTCTTGGAATAGATGAGGATATCGTCAATAAACACTACCACAAATTGGTCTAAGTGTGGTCGGAAGATACGGTTCATGTAATCCATGAATACCGCAGGTGCATTGGTCAATCTGAAAGGCATCACAAGGAATTCATAATGCTCGTATCACGGTTTAAAGCCGTCTTGGGAACATCACCATCTTTAACTCGCAACTGATGATATCCCGAACGTAGATCGATTTTTGAAAATACAGCGGAACCAGATAATTGATCGAAAAGATCATCAATCCGGGGAAGTGGATACTTGTTTTTGACGGTTACTTTGTTTATCTCACGATAATCGATCTGAGTCGAAAGCTTCCGTCTTTCTTTTTCACAAACAGACCTTTGGAGCTCCCCATGGTGATACTGTTTGGGTCGGATGAACCCCTTTTTTAGAAGTTCTTCCATTTGCTTCTTCAACTCCTGCATCTCATTCGGAGCCATACGATATGGCGCCTTTGATATTGACCCTGTACCAGGCATCAATTCAATCGCGAACTCCACTTCTTTTGTAGGAGGTAGCTCAGTGAGATCCTCTGGAAATACGTCAGGAAATTCCTTCACCACAGGAATATCCTTGAGTGAAAGTTCAGCTTCTGCTTTGACCGAGAAAAATATCATGTATGCTTGGCATCCCTGCTTCATGCATCTATCCGCTTCCGTAGCAGAGAGAAAATTCAGGCTCACGTCAATCTTGTCTCTGATAGGTGAATCGGAAAATGATATCCCCTTGCTACGACAGTCGATCATTGCACCGTTCGCCGTTAGCCAATTTAAACCAAGTATGACGTCGATGCCATGAAGTGTTAATCGGATAAGATCTACTTTAGAAACTCGTCCGTCGACATTTGTAGTACAATTAACACATGCATCAGAAGCTAAAGATTTCACGCCAAGCGGTGTAGATACTATGAGATCATATGGCAATCTAGAGGCATGCATTCCTAAGCGATTTGCACAATCATAGGAGATAAAAGAATGACTGGCACCCGAATCATACAATGCCTGCAATAGATTCCCATTGAGATAAATAGTACCTTGGATCATCTCCGGAGATTTTCTGGCCTCCGTATTTGTCAGCGCATAAATCCGGCCTGTGTTCTGAGGTCTCGCCTCTGCAGTATTTTTCGGACAATTCCGGCTGTAGTGCCCAGGCTTTTGGCATTTGAAGCAGATTTGCTTCCCATCGCAGCTGACTCCTGGATGATACTTTCTGCATTTCGGGCATGGTGGGCTCCTTGATCGGGGATAGTTATGTTGCCGGCACTGGGTGGCCTTTTGTTCCGCCTCGGGGTTATTCCACGGTGCCTTTCTTTTATGCGGAAAACCTCCACGGTTAAATGCGCACGTCCGCATTGTTGTTGTTGAAACTTCGGTTCACGCAACTCCCCGGATTGCGCTCTATCGACAAGACTCCACGGCAGGTCATGTCGAGGAAGCTGCGACACCGGCCTTTCCTTGATCTCGTACTTTAGCCCATACACCAACCTATGTGCTTTCCGGCTCTCGTCATTTTCACGCCTTAGATATGACGAATAACGTGACATTGGTAAACGGGCAAAGTAGTCATCGAATAGTTCCTCCTCCCCTTGTTGAATGTGAAGGAACTCAGATTCTTTGATCACTTGAGTTGACGGAGGGAAATATTGGTCATTGAACTTCCCCAAAAATCCCTCCCAGGTGACAGGGCAATATCGGTTTTGTAGCGTTGTAGCAACACTCCTCCACCATCCGTCCGTATCACCCTCGAAGCTTGTAAATAGCAAGCTGAGCCTTCTGGTTCTCCGGACATTCCATCACGTTGAAAATTTTCTCCAGGCTCATCAGCCAGTCTTCAGCCATTTCTTTCTTGCCACGGAACGTCGGTGGCTTGAGCTTGCGTAACCGGGAGTGACCCAGTATTGTGTGGTCTACCCAGCTCTCTCTCGTCTAGGAGGTGACCGCGATCTGTCAGACTCCTCAGCTTCCTTAGTTTCACTATGGTTGCCTTCATTTTCGTCTTCTTCTTCTTCAACTTCCCTTTCTTGTATTTGCCTTTGTCTTTCCCTGTCTCTGCCGCGGGGAGTTCGTCAATCGAGCCCTCTGTTCTTGCGAGTTCTCCTCATCTTTTGCATTTCGTTACGTGCGGGTTGATTCGGTTCCGGTTACGGTACTAGTTCTATCGGGGTTGTCTACCCCTTCCTCTACCATGGCCTCAACCTCGGCCCCTTCCTCTAGGGACTCCAGCGCCTATAATGTTGGCCATTCTTTAAGTTCTTTTTCCTTTAATTAATAAGGACATATATAAATATCAGAATTAACACAACAATAGGCACTAAAAACATATATATATATATATATATATATATATATATATATATATATATATATATATATATATATATATTCGTATTGCATCATATATGTACAATCTGACCTAGTAGTCGGTCATGTCCTAAATTTTGTCAATATATTACGACCCCTTTATTCTAAAAGGCATTTTACATCCCCTCAGGGTTTTTAGAGAGGTTTTTACACACGACTATAATACATTACTATTACTATATAACTTCTACTACTTTTCTCCACAGCTTTCTTCCACTGTCTCCACCCATCTACATGTGATGGCGCACCCAGTATTTAAGGCGATGCAGGTAAAGTTTAGCGTTATCAATGGGTCCTTCCTCTAAGAGGTCATTTATCTTCCTTAGCCAAAAACAGGTATGAGGAAAGTGGTGCAGAGTGGATAGAATCCAATCCTCAGGAGGATGAGGGTGTTGGAATTGCTTGTTCATTTTGTGGTAGTTTTTGACACGGCTCAAGAATATAAGGTATTTCTCTCTGGTGGTCTCCATGGTTTGCTCCGCATGCTGAAAATCTAGGTATAACGCCTGCGTCAGTACAATGTTATCATCCAGGACGTAAAGCAAATCATCCGAGTCGGCCTCTTCCTCATCTGCCTCCCTGATTCCTAGATACTCAAAGTTATCCCCTACCGAAGAATGATGTGATCCATCAGGGCTTCCCGGCATTGGGTTCGCAACATATAGGTTTATAGGATCGGGGTCATATATATAATCAGGGTATTCTGGGCTAGGGTGATATTCTGGTTCAGGGTTGATTTTAATCCTTATTGGTCCTGGGTTCACTGATTTCCACGCCGTGCGTCTCATCTTACCGTAACGGTTCACATACGAAAATTCATCCCTGTCCATCTCTACACATTTCATCAAGGTTAAGTCAGTACTCATTTTTCAAAATGTGCTTTTGAAAAAATGCAACATTTCTAACTACGCTACTCAAACAGTTTGGCCAGGCAGGGTCTATCATGGGAGCCTCGCGTGCTAGGGTGAGCGATTGTTTGATCAACAAAACCCTTTCTAGTTTAAGCACCAAACTGATTGTAGTAACATAGCTAGATCTGTACCAGAATAAACGCTCCAAGTTTTAAAAGGCTTTTGAACCTAACTCCGTTAACCGAACAGAATGACCAGGTAAGTGTATATCATGGGAGCCTCACCGTGCTAGGGTGACTGATTGGCTGATCCATATAAACTAGCCTTAACCTTGGTACCACCAAAACTGTTCGTACTAACATAGTCAGATTCATGCCAGGACTACTGCTCTGATACCAAAAATGTAACATCTCATTTTAACAGCGGATTTTTTTTTTTTAAAAAAAATCAAAGTAGATCAGAGTAGAGCTTTGGAGCGAATGAGTGAGTAATTGAACCATAAACATTGACCATAGTGCAATAGTATTGATACAGTAATCCATTTGTTCAAAAAGGTAAATACAGAAAGCGGTAAAATTCCATCCCGAGGCCTACTCCGGCTGCTTGCCCCTGTCGCCAACCCTCGGTCCTCCTGACCCTGAAGCTATAGCTGAGATCCAATTCCAATTTGGATCTCAGGTAACGGTTAACCTTATACTCAAATAAGACAGTATATGGACAACAGATATTCACAACAATACAGTAGCATATCAACACATAAGCACAGAGTAGATGTATGAACAGCATAACGACAGAACATAAGCACAAAGCAATATGTAAAGCCCCACAACATGTCTGCACGTACCCTGTGCCACGATCACAACACGTGTCCTCAGCGCTAGGAAAACTCATACGCTATTATCAATTCTATAACCCGTGTAAACTGTATGTATGATTGACGACCCTAAACGAGCCTCGGTCTATGAACGTATCTATCACATATATGTATATGAGAAGTACATGATTAGGGTTACGATACGCGTCGTACCCTTTGATGGCACTACGGTACTTTTCCTGAAAAACAGTATTTTGACAGCGGCGACAGCGGAATGACGGCGGTACAACAGTGGACTAACAGCGGTCCGATCAACTCGGATATCCTATAAGGATAACATTTATCAATATTTAAGACTATAACGGGCATTCTAGGTAAAAATTACCATTTTGCCCCCGATCCCTGTCGGCGGAATTTCGCGGAGCTTATTTGTTTTCGCTCTATCTCTCCGAATTTTGACAGATCTTTTCCCTCATCATATTTTCGAAATATATATCATATTTACCCCTAAATATGATATCTAGACTATCTTGAAAAATTAAAGATAAATCTAAGCATTCCTACTATATCTACTAGAAAGAACTAGAAACTTAAGACTAAGGATCGAAGAACTTACCCGGGGCCGGCTAGAACTTCCTCGAGCTCTTCCTTCTCTCTAACCTCTCTCTAGGATTGGTTGTGGTGTGAAGAAATGAGAGAAGGGAGCTTGCTATTTTTAGAGATTTTCGGAGTTCTATTCATGCTTTGTGCTTTCGGTTTTCGGCCGTTGGATCTAGGGTCTTGGAAAACTCCATCTTGGCCATCCATCTATGTATGCCAACCTCCCCTTCCCTTTTCGCAAGAAAATATGATGCAAGCAATGATGTCATCATCCTTGCTTTATGGTTTGTACCGATAAAATTCCTAGTTCGGTGTCCTTTTCGCACAATCTTGCAGAATCTCAAAAATCCAGCAACTAGGTTTTGAAGTTCTATTCTTTCTCTTTAGAAATGTCTAAGTTAACTAAATTTTTGATCCGTTAAGGGTATTAGTAATAGTCTTTGAAGATTTTCGGATAAACGTTGTTGGTTACGGAAATAACTTCCGGTAGAACCGGCTCTACGGACAAAAATTCTTTGGTTCGTAATATGTTCGACCTAAGAAACCATATCTACGGTTTGTCACAACTAACTTGTTTTCTATAGGTTCTCATTTCTACTATCGCCTATTTATGATTTAGGTATCTTAATGACTCATTTGGTTTCGAAATGACTTAAGATCTTTCGCTCCAGGGATAGAATTTCTTTGGTTTATAAAATGTCCAGATGTTATCGACTCTATCCCATGATTTGAGGTAGGATTTAATTTCTATCCATTCTCAAATGTCATGTTGGCTCTTTACCAAATATATTATTATTTTATTCAAAATATCATGATTTTTTATTTTTTTTATTTTTATTTTTTATTTATTTTTCTAAACATTTTTTTTATTATTTATTTATTAATTTCGAATTTCTCCCTTAAATTAATTATTTACTAATTAATTTACTCATATCTTAATCTAAACAATTTACCACTAATTACTTAATTAGCCACTTACTAATTGTTGATAATTTTCATAATTAAGATTAATTATTATCTCACAACTTTTGCACTTGACTTTGGTATTTTATGTCCCATGTAAAATATTAAAAATCATGGGGCCAAAAAGTCTTTTTAATAATATTATATTCATGCTTCTCTATTTTTTTGAGGAAATAATCCCAAAAATTCCTAAAATTATAGACAACATCTTTCCCAAGTTTTTGTCAATATTTGTTGCCATATGAGATTTATCATGATATTTTGATCCATTTTTATGGCCTACAATTGAATTTTTAGGGAGTTTTAGGCTTTTATCTCCTCTAATCTTATAGAATTTTCCCTAAGTAATAAGATAATTATGCTTATTTATTGAAACCACATATTCACCTATAACCTTTAAAGGAATATTTATTTATAATTAATAGTCATCGGGTATTGAATATCCGGGTATTACATGTTGGGCCGAAATGGGATGAATAAAGTGAGGGGTATATGCTTTGCTGACCGAATGTATAAAACAGGGACTAAGGAAGGGTTCTGTTATTGGGCCATAGAGGAATAAATAAGGAATTGGAATAGCCATGCATGAGAGGCACGTGACTTTGCTCTCCAAATGGAGTCTTTGTCTTAAATGAATTAGTTGAGAAATGGAGTATGGATATTAAATTGAAATGGTTGGGCTGTCATGTTTATGTGGGGTTCACTCCACAAAATAAAATTTCCATTTGATCCTCTAAGACTCTTATTTGCAACTTAGTCCTCTACTCAATTAGTTGTAAATATTGGATAAGTGTTAGAATTAAATCCTTAATTCTATATAAGGATTTTTCTTTCTCAATTAGCTTCTCTAGGCTAAAAATATTGACTCTAAAATTCTTGTGTAAAAATTTATTCTCTAACTATTTTTTTTCTTAAATTTCCAGGAAAATAGCTTTAAAACTTATTTAGGCTAATTTTTCATAATTAGTCCCTTCATAATATTTCTAGATCCTCAAAATAACATTTCATAATTTCCCCCTATTTTTTTTTCAAGATCCAAAATAATATTTAATAATTATCTTAAACTTTTCCCATAATAAGCTTAAGACTTTTGATTTTTACTAGTTTAGCGACCTACTTATTCCTGTCTTATACCAAAACTTCCAGTTCCAAAATTTAGGGTGTTACATATGTGGTAATTATGACGTTGTTGAAGACCAAGCTTGATAATGTGTAGTTATCAGTGACATTTTTTGATTTTATCATCATATTACACCTTATAAAAGAAATTATGGGTATTACTAAAGTGCTTTTAAAATCTCACCCCCTCGTATACAAATCCTAGGTCCGCCTTGTGTACACACATATTTGTACACATACATATTTGTGTTAATGTGTGTACACACATATAGAAATAATTAAGCCTTCATCTTGGGTGTTTAATTTGTTTACAACAGAAACAAAATTATAAATTTTTAACCACCTGCATTATTGTGGACTTATTTTTCCAATGACAAAGACAATCCACTTATTACATGCGCCATTAGTCTAATTCAAACTATCCATATTAAATTTAGACGGTTAAGATTTAGTTTATTTTATAAATTTTATTTTTTTAAAGCGGCATTGTAATGAGTACTTGACCTAAAATAAAGACAATTTTTTTAGGGTTCGTTTTTTTTGGAAAAAAATATTTACGTGGAAAATTATCAATCACAAATTTAAAATCTGCACCTTTAAAACTATAATCAGATGATGCCTCATCAAGATGCATGCATCTATAAATCCAATTATATAAAATATTTAGAAGGAAGAATAATTTATGCGCGCTTTTGTCCTTTCTCTGCCTTATACATAAATATTCTTCGCCATGTACCGGTAATTGAAGCCAGTGTTCTCAAGTCTTTGCTTTCATGGTCATGGAGGATCTGAAGCCAGGCCCTGCAAACACTCCTCCACAGACTCCGTTAGGGTTTCTTGATAGAGCCGCCACCGTCTACGGTGACTGCACTTCTATCGTCTATAACAACACCACTTTCACTTGGTCCCAAACCCACCGTCGCTGTCTCCAACTAGCTTCCTCTATTTCCTCCATCGGAATCCACCGTGGCCATGTCGTCTCCGTCGTGGCACCCAACATCCCTGCCATGTACGAGCTCCACTTCGCAGTTCCTTTAGCGGGCGTCATCCTCAACAACATCAACACCCGTCTCAACGCTGCCACCATCTCCGTCATCCTTCGCCATGGCGAATCCAAGCTCGTGTTCGTCGATTGCGTCTCACGTTCTCTGGTCCTAGATGCCATCTCCTTGCTGCCTCCGAAGAGTCAACGGCCTATCCTTGTCCTCATCAATGACGACTCAGTGGGACCCACATCATCAGAGGGATTCTTGGACACATACGAGGGGTTGGTAGCGAAGGGGGATCCGAATTTCCAGTGGATCCGACCCAAAAGCGAGTGGGATCCGATGATCTTGAATTACACGTCAGGAACGACGTCGTCTCCCAAGGGTGTGGTTCATTGCCACCGAGGGGCATTCGTGACAGCCTTAGATGCTCTAATCGACTGGGCCGTTCCCAAACAACCGGTCTACTTGTGGACACTGAATATGTTCCACTCTAGTGGGTGGAGCTACCCGTGGGGGATGGCTGCCGTTGGAGGAACCAATATCTGCGTCAGAAAATTCAATGCGGTCACCGTGTTTAATCTGATCGAACGCCACGGTGTCACACACATGTGCGCTGCGCCGGTGGTGCTCAACATGTTAACAAACTCCCCAAGGGAAAAACCTTTAAGAAGCCCCGTACAACTCCTTACCGGAGGAGCGCCGCCGCCTGCGGCGGTGCTGCACCGAACGGAGGCGTTAGGATTTGTGGTTACTCACGGGTATGGGTTGACAGAGGTACTCGGAGTGGTTATTTCATGTGCGTGGAAGCCAGGGTGGAACTTGCTTCCGGCGACAGAGAGGGCAAGTCTAAAGGCTAGGCAAGGGGTGAGAACGGCCGGGCTGGCGGAGATGGACGCGGTGGATCCGGATTCGGGTAAACCCGTGAAACATGACGGGTCAACCCTCGGAGAAGTGGTTGTTAGGGGCGGATGCGTCATGTTAGGCTACTTAAAAGACCCAGAAGCGAACTCCAAGTGCTTCAAGAATGGGTGGTTCTACACCGGAGACGTTGGAGTGATGCATCCAGATGGGTACTTAGAGATAAAAGATCGAACCAAGGACGTGATCATTAGTGGTGGTGAGAACCTGAGCAGCGTGGAGGTTGAATCCGTTCTGTATAGCAACCCAGCGGTTAACGAGGCGGCGGTGGTGGCGAGACCGGACGATATCTGGGGAGAGACGCCGTGTGCATTTGTGAGCCTGAGGGAGGGATTTGAGAAGAAGCCGGCCGAGAAGGAGATGATGGAGTATTGCAGAGCAAGGTTGCCGCACTTCATGGTGCCGAAGACGGTGGTGTTCAAGGAGGATCTTCCAAAAACTTCGACTGGTAAGATTCAGAAGCATGTTCTGAGAAAGGAAGCCAAAGATATGGGATCATTGAAACACAGCAGATTGTGAGAAGACGAAGATGATGAAATTGACTTGGTTGTCTTTATGATACGTAGTTATGGAATCATGTGTATGCAATCCAACCTTGGATTGACTTGAATACGATAAGATTGATGTGTTTTAAACTTGTATAAATTTGATGTGTTATAAAATAAACTAGACTTTCTCCCGTGCATTGCACGGATGTGTTAAAATTATACATGGGTTAAATTAAATAACATTTACTACTATATAGTTACTAAACCAATTCATAACAACATGATATTATTTCAAATCAAGGTTTTGAAAAACTTCTTCATAAACAACATTTGTTGCAGTACTGGATTTATTGAATTCATCAAATATAAATATTCTCAACCCATTGAAACTCTTGACCATAGATAGTATAACATATAATTGTTAATGTGAAAAGACTGGTCTTGGAAGGTAAAGACCTACAATGGACATTGATTGACCTTAGCTTTTGTTTATTGTTATTGTAAATGATATTACGATGGGAATTGCCTCCTTGTCATATTGAAAGTCAATTTCAGTACAGATGGGTTCATATTCATTCTGTGTATCAAAATCTCTTCCTAAGTGCTTATGTCATTCAATGTCTTTGCCCTAATGACATTCTTGCCAAGTTGTGTTACTTTTAGCCTTATACCATTGCACAACCCTGCTGCATGATCAATATTCCTTATTAACATAAGTGGTACACATACTTTTAAAACCAATTTATGATGATTTATCCCTGAGCATATAATTGCATTTAGATATTTTGTGTTGTACAAATCCTTTAAACTTTCATTTGAACTTATTTGTACAACTTATAAAATCAGAACTAAAATACTTCATGGGATCACCTAGCAACAAAGAACAAATGTATTCATTCAATGTGTCAACATTTTCAGTTATAAGAGTTAGACTGGTCCTATTATTAAGGTAATCTTCATCCACTACACGTTGTAATAAATTTGGGTACATAGATTCAATGATGCACCTAATTGGATTACAATCATAGTGTAGCAACAGCCCTGAGGGTATTGTAATGTCTGCAATACAATCATGTGCTATTCCAATGTCTCTGTCTCATACTTGTAGCAACCATTCTGAAAATGTTTTAATTTTTTCTTGTTCAACTGGATCGCTTGAAGACTTTAGCCTCATATTCTTGGTTAGGCGAAGTAATCTGCATTCATTCCAAATATGAGAAGAATTAATAGCTGTATCTACGATTTCAACTCGACCACTTTTAAGTATAACCGGTAGGATTTGCCTGAAATCACCACCCAAACAACACATTTCCCCCCAAATATGGAATTGCACTTCATTAAATCCCTCAACATTCGATCAAAAACCTTGGTATAATGTCTCTTAACCATTGGTGCTTCATCCCAAATAATGAGGTCAATAGCTTTCATTAAGTTTGCAGTTGGTGAATTATAAGTAATTGAACATATAAAATCTTTATTAACATCAATAGGAATACATAACCTTGAATGTACATTTCTACCTGATGGTAGTAGAGTTGTTGCTATTTCATTGGATGCTACGTTAAGGATAATTCCACCATTTGCTCTTACAGAAGCTATCAATACATTCCATATGAACGTTTTACCTGTTCCACCAAATTCATGCACAAATGAAGAAACCCTTTGTTTTTGAAGAAATTGCACTCATAATCTCATCAAATACTTCATTTTGGTCAAAAGTCATTAATCACTGCACTGTTTCAAAGTGTTCTCTCTTCTTTTCTTTGTTGTAGTTTAACTCCTATAGAATAAGCTGGCTCGAAGTGTCAATGATGTTTCTTTTTATGGTCTAGGCGCCGATGGATAGTCGTCTAGGCTTATGTCATTGCATAGCAAAAGTTGTTCAATGTTAGATAGCCCCACAACTTCCTTATCAGCAATTGAAATATGCACATCTTTATATATAAAAAAATATAAGATACTAAAAATGTCTTAACAATAGGACACTTATGTTTACATATGAAGTATATTTAAGTATAATATATGTAATTAAATAACTTTTGGAATGAATCATTTATGGATTGCCGTACAGAACGACCAATAGGATCCCTAAGTTTGCTTCAAACTATTAACAATCAGATTCAAGTGAATGGGGAAAGGGTTCTTGACACGGGAATTAGGAAGAATTAAATGGTGCTTTGAGAATTGTATTGTGACCACCAATAATACATTAGAAAAAACAATGTTGCATGGGGAATATAATAGTTTCATTGGAACTCCGTATAATAAATGGTTAGATGAGACCTTTGAATTTTTTACCCAATGAGATATATTTTTATGCTGACTTTATTTTACGATATAAATGAGGATGCAGGCTGGTTCATATAAATATGATAAGTCTTACACTTGTTATCAGTAATGGCATGTCATGTAATGACCAATTGCTTTTGATGAAATCGCTTAATGGGATGTATACTGAGATGTATACGTGGCCCAATAGATGAGAAGACATCAGGTTTAGAGATATATATTTGATTGATTGATATTTGATATTGAGGATAAAACTACGTTTAGTAATATGATCATGATCGTTCACTACATGAGTAGTAGTTGAAGTTTGAGTTATCACAATGTGATGGTAATTGCATGGAAATATACATTAAAGCATGGGAAATAGAATATCTGACATTGGAACTCAAAATGAAATAAATGGGAATGAGATGGATTTGAATGTTTGGCCCCATAGTATCTGTTCCCCATTTGACTTTATATTCACGATAAGGCGCACATATTGCTGATAATTAATAGACGTGGGTCCTGTAGTTGAAAGCATGAGTGGCCTAATAAGATTGCCTGATATTGTCAAGTGAGATGACACTATAGACCAATTAGCTTTGAGACACAAGGTTTAGTGATATATATTTGATTGATTGATGATTGATTTGATATATATATATATATATATATATATATATATATATATATATATATATATATATATATATATATATTTATGATTTATAGATTTTGTAATCTTTTTTGGCTTGGTGGAAATTACAAAGTGGATTGAAATTATCTATTATCAAAGTATTGAATTAATAAAGTATATATTCAAATATTCATCAAACTTACCCGGAACACTCCCAATTACGTTCATAGAGTAGCACCAAACTGCTCACACCACGGAGGAACCCATCTCAAATTATCGTTAATTTTTCCGCTAGCAAATATATTCAAATATTCACCATGTGGCACAAAACTAATCTATATGAATTTGAATGCAATTTTTGAGGGGTTTTTGTTATGAGAGAAGAATTAAAATCCTAAGAAGAAGATTAATTAAAAGCAAATCAAACAACAAAAATCTAATTCAATTATGATGATGAAGAGGACAACTTAGGATTACATGAAGTTAACTTTCTTAACCCAAATTAATTAATTAGACCAAAAGGGGATTAATGAAATATAGGAATTAATGAATTGAATTACTTAATTGAAACATAGAAAACCCTTAAGTTCAATAACACTTATTCCACCAGAAAACTCAAGTGAAATAAGCCATGGCTAATTAAACTTGTTAAAAACCAATCACATTTAAATTCAAAATAATTTCAGAAATCTTATTTACAATTATCCAATTGAACAACTAGATAATTTATCAACCCAATAAAACAATT
This sequence comes from Acacia melanoxylon, assembly GCA_019022615.1. NCBI lineage: Eukaryota > Viridiplantae > Streptophyta > Magnoliopsida > Fabales > Fabaceae > Acacia > Acacia melanoxylon. The sequence continues at coordinate 10,179,523 of JAFJYJ010000002.1, forward strand.
AAGATGATAAATCAAATTATTAATTAAATTAATAACTTAAAACTCAATTAATAATTCAAAAGTTGCAAACAAAACTCCAAAGCAATTGTCTCAAGCATAAAAACTTCAAATTATCAATCTAATGCAAAAGAAATATGTTTACAATCTAAAACTAGATTGTTCTCAATTAATACAACTTGAAATCTTTTAAACTAAATTATCTTAAATCTTGAATTAAAAATATTAAAAAAAAAACACTCTCTTGTGATCTTGAGTGTTAGTTTCAGGCCTTAACTTCCTCCGTACTCCTCCCAAATTACCTTCCACAAGAGCTTAAGCTTCCATCACGATCCTTCCTCCAAATCCCGAGCAACAAGTCACAGCCATGAAAAGATTGTGTGAAGTATTAGTTGCTGGTTGATTAATGGCCGTGGGACCCCGTATGGAGAAATAATGATAATTGAATATGGAAGAACTTCCAGTACCAATTCAAACGGCTGCCTCCTTCCATGAAAAATTTGAGAAGCCCAATAAAATAATTTCACCGTTAGATTTTCTTTTAGTTTTTTTGAAAAATTCGCACTAATCGGATCTTAATATGATAAAATTGTGATCTATCATATATTAAGAAATATTATTTAATCACAAGATAACAATCAAGGTATTAATAATTTAAGCATAATAATCTCATAATTAATTTAGATTTATATTATTTCCTAAAATTAGCTAACAATCCAAATATTATCTAATAATTCTAAGTCAGTTTAAAATAATCCTTAAAATAAATGAATAAGGCGAAATAAAATATATTAAAATTAAGATTTATCACATTTCCAATTACTAAAGACAACACCACTTTCACTTAATTGGTCCCAAACCCACCGTTGTTGTCCGCAACTACCTGCATCTCTTTCCTCCAATGGAATCCACCGTGGCCACATGTCGTCTCCGTCGTGGCGCAAAACATCCCTACCACGTATAAGTTCAACTTTGCAGTCCCCTTCCCTGGCGCCATCTCCAACAACCATCAAAACCCATATCGTAAGAGCACATGTAAAATATTCAAAATTTATAAATATTTGGCTGTCCAAGGTTAAAGTATATTGTTCAATAAGTTAAACTTATTTTACTTCCATGGTATTTATAATATAGTTCGAATTGCACAATTATGTAATTACATATGTTTAAATTACCTAATCCTGGCTCGGGTAATTAAGGTAGGAGTAAAATGTGTGATGATAAGATTAAAGTTCCAACCTTTTTTATCTAGTACTACATCCGATCTATGATCTAGTTTATTTTGCAATTTATATTACAAATTCAAATTTATATTATGAAGAAGATATTATACACACACGAGATTAACTTGGAGACTCGTATATATAGAGTAAAGTTGATTAACCATCAACATCTATCCCATGTAAGTCATGTGATTGACTTTTGGGAAAATCCGTCCCAGGGAAAAAAAATGTTAAAAAAATTTCACAGAAAATTCCGATGTCAAAAGGTCTTATTGATAACTTCTTCAGTAGGTGATTAACAATTTCATCTGTGTGTTTGAACCAAGGTTCGAAAAGCAGGATCGATCATCGAAAACAGCAGGTGAAGATAGTGGGTTAAGAGGTCGATGAAGTCAGGCAGAGTCAAAATAGGTTTAATAAATAATATAATATAATTAAAGTAGGTAAAAATATTTACACTTTGATAATAAAAAATATTTAACATAAGAAGATATATAATATTATATTGATTTTTTTTAAAAAGAAAGGAGATCGTGGTTCACAACTTCCAAAGTTTTCAAATCTTAAATGTGATGTGGGCATAGTAGGAGCAGGGTATAGGCTTCAGTACTTAGCGTATAGGTTTTTTGACTTTTTTATTCTTCTTTTGTAAAGTTAGCCATACTTTTATTTTTTCCGCCACTATCCATAGTCCATGCTCCATGGTTGGAGTCCACATATGATGCTTATAGTTTATGTGCTTATTATAAGTATGTAATTTTTTATTTTTTATTTATTTTTATATTGTATTTATTTATATTTAAATTATGTGCTGCTTTCGAAAAAAAAATTACACACAATCTCAAATTAATTAGTTTCCATGATATTGGTGTTACAGACAAATATTTTTGAATGCAGTACTAGAAACTAATTAATTTGAGATATTGGGTGCAAACAAAAAATCAGAAAGCACCACATAATTTAAATATAAATAAATAAATATTAAAAAATTACATGCTTATACCTCAATTTGAGGTATAAGCATGTAATAAGCACATAAGCTATAAGCACCATATGTGGACTCCCATGGTTCGTGTTCAAACCTTTTTCTCTCCCTCCTTCAACACTTGGTCGCCGATCTCTCTCACATCCGAGATCTCCCTCCTTTGAAAAAGGCTAATTTGAACATAACTCCGTTAAAGGCAAGAATGGCCGGATAAGTGTCTATCATGGGGACCTCACCAACTCTATGGCGGCGATTGGCCACACCCACATAGACTAGCCTTAAGCTTGTCCTACCAAATTGTCTGTAATAACATAGTCATATCAATGCCAGGACTACTGCTCTGATACCAAAAGTGTAACATCCCATTTCCAAAAGCAGTATATTTTTTTTTTTCTTCCATCATATATCATCAGAGTAGAGCATCAGAGCAATTGAGTAACTGATACATTTAATCAAATTGCCGTAAGTCTGGGTGATTCTGAAACGGTACATTGACCGAGAGTTTTCAAAGTGAATACCAACGAAATGGGTCTTCGGTCGGGACTCTGTACGGCTGCTCGCCTTTCCTCGGTCTCGGTTCTTCCGAACCCGACGCTATGATAAGGCGAGATCCAATTGCAATTTGGATCTCGGTAATGTTAACCTCATGCTTAAATACGACTACATATACACGACAGCAGCAATCAATACAATGATCCACAACAAAGATGTATGATTAAAAACACATAACCACGTATACCGAGATAATAACCACGTATGTAACATAACCTCGTATGATACAACATTAATAACCTCGTATGTGATGAACCTCGTATGTAACATACCGTGTATATAGCATAACCTCGTACACTACTACACAACAATCATATAATAAACATTAGAGCTAGTGTTACAGTATGCGAACGTACCTTTTTGGAGGTACAACAGAACTTTACGGAAAAACGTGAAATTCGGCGGGAAAAACGGCGGTATGACGGCGGCACAACGGCTCGATTAGCTCGGATATCCTATAAGGACAACGTTTATCAACATTTGGCATCATAACAGGCCATTTGGGCGAAAATTACTATTTTGCCCCTAGTACCCCTATTTGGCGGAATTTCACCAAAACTTCGTTACATTGACCTTATTCCATTTCAAAATTATCCCCACTATGTTTTTACCTCATCAGGCATCTTTCAATGCAATGAGGCTTAAGAAAAAGTATAGGAATATATTCTGAAACTTCCTAGATCAAAACAACGGTTCTACTATAACTACCAGAAAGAACTACGGAAACTAAAAGCTAAGGACGAAGAACTTACTCGGAGCTAAGGCACAACTTTGGCGAGCTTCTCTCTCTAAGTTTCGGCCAAGGTAGAGAGAAGAGGAGGTGTGAAGAATGAAGGAGGTGCTCATGCCTTTATATAGGCAAAATTTGTGCCACTTTGGTAATTTTTACATTCCAAATCTTATAATTTTTCCTTTCCTTATAACCATGTAAAATCAAGGTTAAATGGTGGTTAATCCTTGTCCATGGGCTGCCCTAGTCGACATAAGGGGTGATGTGGCAGCCAACCATTGGTCCAAAAATGGTGACTCAAGCTCACTTTATGCCTGGTCCGATAGAATTTCCCCGATCGGTGTCCGTTTCGCGCGATCTTGACGAATCGCGAAATCGACGACGGAGAGTTTCGAAGTTTCTTTCTTTCTCATTAGGAATATCAACTTTAATGAAATTTATGACTCCATTAAGGGTATTCCGTTATCTGCTCGAAGATTTTAGGTCAAGCGCCCTCGGTTACGAACGAAATTCCGAACGCGTCAACGTCTAGGCAAAAATCCTTTGGTTCGTAATATGATCTGACCTAAGTCACTAGATACCTAATTCACGACAACTACTTGTTTCAAAGTATTGACTCTAAATCCCTCTATACGCATTTACTCTATCTCGATCAGTTTTTCGTCTTATTAGAAATTAGGGTTTTCGGTTGCGGAATCGACGTCACGGTAAATTCTTTCTTCGTGTAGAATTTCACTTGTACTTAATTTGATCAGTCTGAAAAAGACTTTTACCTCTGGTTTACTGTGTAATTTATTTCGACTTTTCCCCTCGGTACGCCTATAAGGCGACTCACGCATTATATTATTATTTTATTCTAATTATTATTTTAATTATTTAAACAATTCTTTTTAATTACAAATATTAAGAATTTCGACCCCCTCTTTTAAAAATTCAGATTTATTTATTTTTCTATAATTTTTTCCATTTTTTTAAAATATAATATTTTTTACCAAAAATTTCGTTTTACCCTGCGCCCGTTAAGGCTTAATTGGGCCTAACTTCTTCGTTTAGTGATCTTTTTAGGATCAGGTTTCTTCATTTATTTATCTTTACCAATTTTACAGTATATTGTTATCTTACAAACTTTTATTTGACATTTGTCATTTTATATCCTATGTAAAATATTAACAATGTTTACACCATAAAGCTACTTTATGGTTCTGGAATGCTTTTTAAACATTTCTTCATGTTATTTCCTCTGAAATAATTTATTAAATTCTCATAATTAAGGATAACACTTCCATAATTTTCTCATAATTTTTCATGATCTTTCAAAGGTATTTATCCTAATGTTTTTAGACCTTGTTTTTATCACCATTATTATTGCATTTTTAGTCATTTCGTTCATCGATTTTTACGTAACTTTTTTGACAATTTACTCGACAATTATGACAATTTTCTATAATATTTTTAAACTCATGATTTTGCTTTATCAAAATATTCGTTAATTTCCTTTATGTCAAAAATTCCAGATTTGCTAAAATCCGGGTATTACAGGATGGAAACAAAATTAAAACAAAACCGATATTTTAACAATTTTTCCCGTATTTCGTACTCAATCACATTGCAGTTTTATTTTGTTTTTATTTTTAAAAGAAAATCATCGTTTACATACTGTAACTATATAAGCACTGCTGTGTCTTGTGTGGTTGAAGCAAGCAAGTATATATTCGCCTTCATAGCGAGTCACTGTAAACTCTTCTATCACCTCTCACTCCGGCTTTCTAGGTAGAAGTAAAAACATTGTACAAAAGATATACTTTAAAATATACTTTAGGTGATGGGCACCCCGTAAATATGCTTCAGGGTTAATTTTATCATTCATACACTACAAAAAAAAACTATCATTTGTCGCGGTCCATCTGTAGCAGTCATAAATAACCGCTACAAAATCATTATTTACCGGATTTTTGTTACGGTTTTTTAATGAACTGCAACAAATTAATGTTTGTTGAGATATTTGTAGCGGTTACTCTAAAGTAAACCGCTACAAATGTGGCGCCAGCTTGGCGCGAATCTCTATGGCGCAAAATTTGTTGCGGTTTTATGGAAAAACCGCTACAAGTTTGGCGCCAACGTTTGGCACGTAATGGCGTGAACTTTGTCGCTGTAATTCTGTAGCGGTTATACCAAAGAAACCGCTACAAGATAGTGGAACGACATCGTTTTGTCGCGGTGGTTGTGAAGCGAAGCTACAACCGCGTTAGATAATATAATTTTGTAGCGGTTTGTCCACTAACCGCTACAATTTTTTTTGCTATATATAGTTAATCTGTCCGTACATATAATTATAAATTTTTAGAAAATACAAAATCTGCATTGTCACTGAATGAACTTTCTCGGTTGAGTAGTCGAAGACATGCAAATATCTGCAGCCCTGATCTCTTATGTCGAGAGATGAGAGCGGCAGATATTTGCCTCTCTCTTCTTTGTAGCCGAGAGGGTTCCTTCAATGACAATCCAGATTTAGTGTTTTCTCTGACGTGAAGACTTCTACTCTTCTGAAGATAGTCCAACGTGCACCGAAGATTGGTTTTCATTATAGCCACCTATCTCTCTGTAAAATATCTTTGATCAAAATGAGTTAGTGAGTGTTTCCAGGGAGATTGGTGGCTATACTGAATGCGAATTTTCACGTGCATTTTAGACTATTTTTTGTAAACTAATTATTCCTAATTTATTACTTTCGAGTGTTTTGGGGAAACTGAAGAAGATAAATAAATTAATTGAAATTTCTATTGTTTTAAATATTTTCACCAAACTAATTGGTTTGACTCACGAACCAATTAGTTTGGATTTTTTTTTGCCACAAAAGTAACTTTGTAGCGGTTAAGCTACAACTACTACAGAATAGCAATGGGCTCAAGTTTGTTGCGGTTAATTGACTCCAACCGCTACAGAATTGTAAAAGTCTCTAATTTGTCGTGGTTCTGTGACCGCGACAAGTTTTCACGAAGAATGAGGCAAATTTGTCACGGTTTTTGTTGCGGTTTATCCCTCACCGCAAAGTGTTTTATGATTTTGTCCCGGTTATACTTAAGAACCGCTACAAATGTAGCGGTTTTTTTTAACTATTCCTCTAATTTTGAAAATCCCGCACGCAAGGTTTTGATATTTCACCTTTTAACTTTTCAACTTGTACCTTTCGACATCATGGTTTCTAAAGATAAGGGAAAAGGGAAAGTTTTTGATCGGGAGAGAAGGCCTACAAAGGGCAGTAGTAGTAGAGGGGGCCGTACGAGAGGGCGAGGGCCTGTAAATATCCCCCCTCCGCCCCCTCGGGTGGAGGGGAGGAAGTTTGATGACCTCTTTGCAGATGAGGAAATCCCAAACATAGAGACCATAGGGGGAGAACAGGGTGCAAGTCTGTCGCTGATGTGGACGAAAATCAAGAGATCCATATTGAGATTCCCATAGCCGAGGCGAAGCGGTTTCTCAATGAGGAGAATGAGCGGGACCAGGGGAACCCCCGACCGTCGTCTTCACGTTCCACCAGATTTGTGGTGGATGTCGAAGGTAAATATAATCAGTTTTATGTCAAAAAATTAAATTCAAATTTCTTACGTGTAATTTGAATTTATTTAAACGCAACACAACAATGTGTTTATAATTGTGCAGATGAACATGGGAACATCAGCAAGAGGATGCTGGATGTTGCCGCGGTCACTCAGATGGACGAACTTCGCGTCATAGTCCCTTGGAACACGGACACGGACCAGCCGATCAGCAATGGTGGTCATCTGATGAACCGATTCCTATCAGAATTTGGGGGGAATTGGGCATGGTTTTCGATCGTTTTCCACAATTGGAAAAAGATTCCGCCGGAGAACAAGGACAAAGCATTTACTGACGTTGTGCAGGTAACTTATGTTGTTTAATTAAATTCAAATATTAATAGTAATAAGTTGTGGTTTATTTATGTATTTATTCATTTCTTACTTAATTACTAACTAAATTATGATACAGAAAAAGTTTAACGTGCGTGCCATCCATAAGAGGTACATACTCATGAAAATGGGGGAGGGGTGGAAGAGCAGGAGGGGTCATCTCTACAACGCGCAGAATGGAGATTCGACTATGCCTCTGCAGCAGCTGATCGAGAACGTCCCAGATGGCGTGGACCGAAATGACTGGGCGGGTTTTGTCCACTATCGGAGGGGTCCAGATGGACAGGTACGTTTTTTTATTAATCGTAGTTTAAGTTTTTTTTAAAAAAACATGAGTTAATTTATTGTGAAAAAATTTCTTTAAATTAATTTTGTTTGAGTGTAGTTTAAAAATATAAATATTGATTAAATTAATTTATTGTTTACATTTGGTTTAAATTATTTAATAGTTTAACTTAATTTATAGTTTAAATACACTTGAAATATAGGTTACAAGAAATCATTTAAACCTATAAATAGTAAGTCACTTAACATTTTGTTTGCTGCTCCTTGCAGGCCCTGTCGCAGAGGAACACCAGAAGCCGGTCACATTAGAGGGTCCATCACACGGCAAGAACCAAGACGTTTGCCGTGACCTACAGTGAAATGGTATGTTGAAAGATCAATTAAGTTTAGGTTTAAAATATGATTGTTTTTTTTTGAAATAATAAATTTTATATTCTGTTAACTCTTTCAGGAAGAGAAGGCTCGGGAGAAGAACCGTGAGACGGACTATGGCAGTTGTTCACACGCACCCATAGACACCGTGATGGGACGCCGACTTCTGAGGCAACATGGGAGATAATAGTAAGTCACAGAAAAACTATTTATATAGTTAATGTTGTATATTTAAATTGAATTAAATATAGTTTGATTAATGTTTTCTGAAATCTGTGTGTCAGGCCCGGATTGAGCAGAGCTAGGCTGATCTACGAGCGTCGTAGCCCCCGGAGTCACAGGGGTCTGTGGATCCTATAGCCCCTTTGAAAGCTGCTATGGGCCCAAAAGAGTATCCTGGCCGGGTGAAGGGTATGAGATTAGGCGCCAAGCCTAGCATGGTGTACGGCAAGGCCTCCGGCTCTGAGGCCGGCACCTCTGGCTCTTGAAGGCCCCCACCGGCGGAGGTTGATGCGATCATTGCCGCGAAGGTTGCCGAGCAAATTGCTGCACAGCAGGCCGCGAATGATGCCAAGAGAAGGCGCCGACAAGAGAGATATGACCGTTGGTATTTGAGTTAGAGGCATACCTGGGATGCTGTTCGCGATTCCTTGACTGAGTTGATGCTTGGCAGATGGTTTCCAGATCCCGAGCCTCCCCCTTCGTTCAGCGACGAGGATCCCCCCGCCTCCCCTTCCCCCTTCGTTCCTCGTCCTCCTCCTGCTGATGATGAGGGCGATGCTACCTCTGGTCGTGCACGAGCCCCCCGAGATGGACCTGATCATCAAGCTCCTGATAGTTCGTTTTTATTTTGAACCGCTGGATGTTTGTTTTTTTTATATTATTTGGCTTGTTGACATTTTTATTTAGAGTAATATTTCAATACTTATATTCCATTTATATTAGGTTCTTAATATATAACGTACAATATAAAATTTGGTATAGCTAAATAAAATAGATATTGTAAAAAAAATTACTGGAGTTAATATGAAGGGAATAAAAAGTAATTTTCTCAAATACAATTGATATTGTGAAATAAATAAACATTTGAAGCGGTTATATTGAGAGAACCGCCACAAATTTGAATTTTCATGTGAATAAAATAGCGCCAACATTTGTCGCAGTTAACTCGAATAACCGCAACTAAATTCAAACGGCTATAATGTTGTAGCGGTTCACGAACCGCGACACATATATGGCGAGATTTTGAATTCAAATTCGCTCATTTGTAGCGGTTATTGTGGCGGTTTAAGAACCGTGACTGAAGTTTGGCGGGATTTTGAATTCAAACTTTTGTAGTGGTTAAAGAACCACGACTAATTTTATTGAAATATTTGTGACGGTTATTGTAGTGGTTTATGAACCGCTACAAAGTGTTTTCATGTTGCATTTAAACATCTCAAGTGCAATTATGAAGGTAATTAAACATTCTCTCTACATTTATATTGTATCCTAGCTTTGTTAACTACAAATGGATAAGTCATGGATCAAGCTATCGCGCAGTTCTCCTGTATACTTAGCGGGATTGAAAACTTTCTTAGATTTCGCCTTCTCTCACGCTAGCAATTATGGCAAGATCGTGTGTCCTTGTTGTAGATGCAAGTTTAAGAAGTGGCAAATGCGAGAAGGCGCTGTAGAACATCTTCTTATCAAGCCTTTCCCATAAGGATATAGATTCTAACAAGTTCATGGTGAGAAACGTGGTATGAGATATGGGGATCATCTTCCTCAAACCTCACAAGTAGCAAATCAAGTACATCAACTTGATCCCGTTAATGAAGCTGTTCCCGATGCTTTCGGTGTTCAAGACGACAACTTCACGGCAGAAGTTCAGGGTTCAGAACCAGTTTTCTTCAGGAATGAAGCAGCTTGAGAATTTTTCGCCTTAATGGATGAGAGCGATCGTCCTTTGTATCAAAGTTGTCAGAAATACTCAAAATTATCTTTTCTGATCAAATTGTATCATATCAAGTGCTTGTGTGGGATCCTGATAAGGCAATGTCGATGTTGCTGGAATTACTACGAGATGTTTTCCCTAACGCGGACATTCCCATAACCTTCTACAAGACCAAGAAGGTAATCAACAGATTAGGCTTGAACTACGAAAAAATCGATGCATGTCCCAACTATTGTATGCTTTATTGGGGAGAGGATGCTCGGAGGAAGACTTGTAAGAAGTGTCACACTTCGAGGTTCAGGACGTTCGGAAGGGAAAGAAGCAGAAGAAGAAACCCGCAAAGATTTTAAGGTACTTTCCTTTAAAACCTCGCTTACAAAGACTGTTTATGTCGTCTAAGATAGCTGAGCATATGAGGGGGCATGAAGCTGACAAGAGCGAAGATGGTAAACTCAGACATTCACGGGATGCTGAAGTTTGGAAAGCGTTCGACTCAGACTTTCCTGATTTTGCGGCGGATCCTAGAAATGTTCGTCTTGCTTTGGCGAACGACAGTTTTAATCCATTTGGGAATCTTAGCACAAGCTATAGTATATGGCCAGTTGTTTTGATACCTTACAACTTGCCGCCTTGGATGTGTATGAAACAGAGTTCTTTCATTATGTCCATGATCATTACAGGCAAAAAGGTACCGGGAAATGACATCGATGTGTATCTCCAACCGCTTATCAAGGAGTTAGTGGAGTTGTGGAATGTTGGCGTCGAGACGTATGACGCACACGAGAAGACACTGTTCAACTTGGTGCGGCGTAGATGTGGACTATCAGTCACTTCCCGGACTGGGAACATTATCCGGGTGGAATGTGCATACCGTCCTTACGTGTCCGGCTTGCAATTTTGACTCTGACTCAGTGCGCTTTCCCCACAGTCGTAAATGGTGCTTCATTGGTCATCGAAGGTTTCTCGATGGTACGCACAGGTTTAGGTTGCAACGCAATCGTTTCAATGGGCAACAGGAAAAAAGAGGACCTCCTCGGAATTTATCCGGTGCAGAAATCATAAAGCAGCTTGTGGATGTTGAGTTTGAGTATGGGAAAAAAGATGATGCAGCAAAGGCCGGCATAAAGACTGCCCGGGCTTCTGGTTCTGCGTCCCAGCAATGGCGGAAGATAAGCGTCTTCTTCACTCTTCCGTATTGGAAAGATAAATTTCTCCGACACAGTCTGGATGTCATGCACATTGAGAAGAATGTGTGCGACAATGTGTTGTACACGATTCTCAACGAACCAGGCAAGTCAAAAGATCATCTTTAAGCGAGGAAAGATTTACGGGAGATGGGGGTTCGTGGAGATGCATGGCCGGATGAGCATGACAGATTTCAACTGGAAAAATTCACCCTGACAAAACCGAATAAGGAAATCTTCCTCGCGACGTTGAAGAAGATAAAATTTCCTGACGGGTATTCAAGCAACATTTCACGATGTGTTGACGTGCAAGCTCGAAAGGTCACTAGGCTGAAGAGTCATGACTCATATGTGCTTATGAACTAGTTACTTCTGCTGGCCATCAAAAATACGTTGCCACTGGATGTGTCGATCGTTTTGGTCGAGATTTGTACTTTCTTTCGGAAGTTGTGTTCCAAGGTTTTGATCGTGGAAGAGCTCGACCAGCTGCAACAGAAAATCATTCTTATGCTGTGTCATTTGGAGATGATTTTTCCTTCGTCATTCTTAACGGTCATGGTTCACCTGACAGTACACCTTGTTCACGAAACAAAGCTTGCTGGCCCGGTTCACTATCGATGGATGTATCCTATTGAGAGGTACTCATTTAAAATTAATTACTTTAGCATTATATTACTCCCTAGTCCCAAGTCTAACCATTGATGTATCGACATTTTCCCTTCATTACTTTATAGGTTTCTTGGGAAACTAAAGTCTTACGTGAGGAATAAGGCGTGGCCTGAAGGTTCAATAGCAGAAGACTATATTGGGGATGAGGTCTTGTATTTTTGTTCCAAGTACTTTGATGACATTGAGACGTCATTCAACCGACCGCCTCGTGTTGACGATTGTCCAGAGCGAGCCATCGGAACGAGTTGTTAGTCCCTCGTGTTGGTAAACCGATTGGCGGAAGTGAGAATTTCAAACTCACGGCACTTGAGAAGATTCAAGCACATAGACATGTCTTGATCAATTGCACTAAAGTTGAACCGTACCTTCAGTAAGGATTCCACACAGATATATATATATATATATATATATGTTATTCTATATATTTCCTGCACATTTTATACTCAAATTTCATGCTCGTCATCGCATGTTTAATTGCAGGGAATTCAAGAGTCATGTGAAGCGTCAACTGAGGATCCGTACGCAAACATCCTCTGAAATTGATAGAAAGGTCCACAGAGAATTCCCTGGTTGGTTTAGGAGGATAATAATGAATGACCACAACCCGCACTCACCAGAATTCAGAGCTCTCGCAGTCGGTTTGCTTGACCACGCCTGAAGATTTACGACATACAATGTCAATGGTTTCAAGTTTTGCATCGTTTCACGAGATCAAGGATTGCTGACCCAAAACTCGGGTGTATATGGCACGTTTGGGACGTGGAGTTATGCGAGCAGCAGTGATGGGAACATGCAGTTTGGTGACGTCCTGTATTATGGAAAGCTGCTTGATGTGGTCAAGATAACTTACCAAGGCCTTTTCCCCGTGACGTTGTTCAAGTGTTTGTGGGCGAATACGACAACGCCTCGGGGACTCACGACTGACGACTTAGGCATCACATCTGTGAATTTCTCTTGGCCTATTCACACCGGGTCCGTATGCGAAGATGACGAGCCGTATATTCTTGCCTCAGAGGCCCAACAAGTTTATTATGTCGCCGATGAGAGGCACGTGGATTGAAATATGGTGGTTCACTTAAAGCATCGGGACCTTTACGATATGGGCGATGGTGATAACGTCGCCTATGATTGTGAGTTTTTCCAGCCAGCCAATTTCGAAAACTTCTTCTCAGACGGCGATGACAATTTACCTATAGTTCAGTAAGTTTTTTAATATACGTTTTATGAAATAATAACATTTAACCAGAGTTTTATTTGTGTTCAAACATATTCAACTCACACGCAACATTTTATCCAAACTTTCTTTGTAGGGATGGTGACGAAGATTGAGAGAAAAGATTATGCAATGTATTAATCTGTAATCTTCTAATTTTTTTTTTTTAAAAAAAAACCTCAAGAATATCTGTAGCGGTCCTATAACCGCTACAAAACCAACCAAAAACCGCTACAAAAAGAAACCGCTACTAATGACGTGTCACCAACCGCTACTAATTGACTCCGCTACAAAAATTGACAACTAAACCGCTACAAAATGATTTACCGGATATCACAATAAATACCCCCACCCACCCAAATTTAACATGCTTTAGTTCCTGCTTCTCCATGTTTTCTCTCCGTATTTACTCATAGTTTTACGTTTTCTCAAAGAGGTTAAGTGTTTGAAGTGGGTAAGTGCGGTTTAACCTCATCAAATCTAATACTTATTTTCTACCCCTGCTGATACTAACTTTTGTTATTTTATAGGTGCATTTCGTATTTTTTTACCCTTTCTTTCTACTTTCTCATCGATCCACCTTCACACACATTTTTTGTAGAAGTAATTATATTTTAATTAACACATTCTTTCTACTTTCTACATATTCTCATTGTTTTCTATTACATATAACCTTATGTAATCAAATATCATATTTTAATATAATTTATTTTCACAAAAAATATAAATTGTTATTAATACAATATTTAACTAATTATTTTAATTAATATTTTTTTTAATTCCATCAATTTGTAGCGGTTAGTAAACCGCTACAAAAACGAACAAAAATATGACAACGTGCCAAAACAGCAAAAAATAAATGGAATATGTTGTAGCGGTTTCAAACCACTACAAAAATTAAATACTCAAAATTGTCGCCAAATTTTTCCCAAAAAATGGCGGGATTTTTTTGTATGGCGCCAAAATTTTCCCCAAAATTGGCGAGAATATTTTGTAGCGGTCATGTAACCGATACAAATTTTGAAACCTTTTAGCGCTCCTTTTTAATATAATTAGTTGCGGTTATGTAACCGCTACAAACGTGGTCGAGCTCCATTTGTAGCGGTTTCATAACCGCTACTAATGATCAAACAAGGAGTCAATCTGGCCTCATATAGTGGCGGTTATTCGTAACCACTACAGATATAGTCGCGGTCATAATATATGGAGTAGCGGTTTTTTTTAACCACTACAAATAGGTTTGCCACAGTTGATTTTGTTGCAGTTTGATTAACCGCTACAAATGTCATTAGTAGCAGTTAAAACCGCTACAAATAGGCCATTTTAACCGCTACTAATACCCCTTTTTTTGTAGTGATACTTTACAGTTAATTGTTATAATCATTATGTTTTTATTTTCACAGATATAAAGTTGGAAGATAAATTGTTTGAAAGTGTCACTTGACAGTGGTTTTGTGAGAACCGTCATGTTTATTAGTAATATATGACGGTTAATAACTACAACCATTATATTTTTGTTTTCGTGAATTCCACATCTTAATACATGATGATACGTATATTTAACCATTAAGTATTAATGTTTTATATTCTTGCACAAACTCTGTCTCAGCTAGAGTTGGGAATCAGGGCCGGCCCGGCCGGATAGGGTCTGGCCCTACAGGGTTAGGGCCTAACAGGGCCGGCCCTATAGGGCCGGGGGTAAGGAAAACATCTATTTTTCCAAGCCCAGCTCGATAGTACCAGGGCCAGGGCTGGCCCCCTGAAAATTACTATTCCAAATTTTAATTATTTTCCTTTGATTTTTCAAAGAAATATAATTAGTAAATTGCAATCATTAAAGTTATAATTTGTTAAATAAATGTTATCAACATTAATATCTAAATAATATAAATCATTCAACAAATAAACACATTCATTAATTTGTAATAAAAAACAAATAAACACAAAGAATATGTTTTTTCCTATTTTTTCAAAAAATATTAAACAAAGGAATTGCTTTATGTATGCCCATGACAAAATGTCTTTCCCTCTCGTAATTTTGTGTGTGTTTTCATATTCCTTCGATTCATGCATGATTTTACCGGTAAAAATAATTATACTTATTTTACACAAAATATATTTATAATTTATTACTTATATAATATTGTAATACCAAAGTATGTGTTTATTTAATATGAAAACATCCCTTCTTTAAAATTTATAATAATTAATTATATGTTTTAGTACATAATAATAATAAACATAAAAAAGGGTTATAGTTTAAACTATAAAAATCTAAGTAATTACAAATAAACACATTCATTAAGTGGAAGTCTAAGTAATTAATTAATTTTTTTTTTTAAAAAAAGCTACGATTAAACGGGTCTCGGGGGCCCGCCCGAAGCCCTACAGGGGCCCGGCGATATTAAGGCCCTGCAGGGCCAATTTCAAATTTCTAGCATATTTTTCAAGTCCAAACCCTATAGAGCCAGGGCTTAAACGGGCCGGCTCGATGGGTTCGGCCCGATTTCCCGGCTCTAGTCTCAGCATACATGATCCTTACTCGCTGTAATAGTTAATTGTTAATCATTATATATGTACGGATTATGTAATAGCGTAAATGTATATTTAGAAAAATAAATAAATACATTTCTTACACATGTATATATTTAACCAACAGTTTGTTTTATGTTATTTGGAAAATTGTTACTGATTAAAAAACACGTGAAGGTGTATAAAATTAAAACAAAAATTATTTAAATAAATGTTATTTGAAAGATATGTGATGAAAAAACTCGAACTTGAGAATTAAAAATCATATCCTTACTTTACTTAAAAGATAACATAACAAGATCAGTAAATAATACTCTATTTTTTCTTTTTTATAAGATATTAATAATCAAATTGAGTTGATTGATGAAGTAATTAAAAATAGTTGGTACAATAAATATGTAAAAAATGAAAATTGTTTTCCAAAATAGCCTTCATTTATGTGGAAGAGAGAATATGTTATACTGAGTTGAACTCAGTCAAACATAGGAATCAAATATAATAGTAACATGAGTAATTTTTGTAATTAAGTGAGGATAAAATAAGGAGTTTGTAAGAAACTTTGCAAACAACTCCTGACAGTATCTTTTTAAAAGGAATATGATATAGTCAAGAATAGTATCTTATAAAAAATAACGGAGCGAGTATTTATTATAAAATAGGAAATGAATATTACTCCTCATGATTATAAAAATAAATCTTCTGTTTTCATAAACAAAGGGCTTGAATTGAAGCACTCAACTTCAAGCCTTCGAATTGAACTCATGATTGTGATGGAAACTGAAACTTGAGAATTGAGTTAGAAGATGCTACCCGCCATTTCTCTCTCAACCACCGTAACCGATAAAACTAACATAACGTACGGTAACCTTAAAACCCCATTCTCGCAAACTCAACTTCTATTCCACTCTAAGATTTCTCTCCAAGTCCGGCTCACTTGGGTTACTCTCTTACTACCTTGTCGATGTGTCCTCGGGTTACCGCACTTCATAGTGGCAAGGATATACATGTGCAGATTGTGAAGTCTAGGAAGGAAGATGATATATATGTCGTTACTCAACTCACTGATGGACACGCCAAATGTACTTGTGCCAAAATGAGGTAATTTACATCTTTCGATATGCGACTGGTTGGTATTGCTCACATCCATCTCCCATGTTTTGCCCTATACTTATAACTTCGATCGATCTATTCTATACATTACTAATTGGGACTCAGTTGTTTGGAGTAACATGCTTCACAAGCCCACATCTGTACGCAAGGGCAAATAATCCTACTGCAGTTGTAAGCATTCTTATCAACCGGAAACCTAAAGAAATGTCACCCCATCTCAGTATTTCTTGGTATTGTGACATAGAGTTAAACAAAAGAATCAGAAGCATGACGACTTACAAATGGGTGTTTTCCATGCCTTATATATGCTCGATATTACAACACAAAAATTATGTACATTGCAGCAAGTCACATTTAGTTACACCTGAACTCCTAAAGATAATAAGATTATATCAAAAGCTTTCAATATAGGCAAGTAGGATCAATGTTGTAATAAGCAATCTTTCCAAATCAGTGGCAAAACTCTACACACGTACAAAAGCACTCAATAACAAAGAACTCCAGCAAATTCAATCACAACAAAAGCCACAAAATGTAAGAAGCAACTCAGGTCACAAAAGGAGGAATCTGAAGTCGCTTTCAGGAAGTGACGAGCTTAACAAACTCAGAAGCCATGAACTAGGACCTACGATCGACCTCACTAGGCAATGTGTTAGCCACGAACTCAACCCTCAACCAATGCCGAACGGCATTATGAAGAGCGACGAACATGGAATGGAGGAGAACGACGAATCCAGCAACGACAGAGCAAAATGGTGGTGGGGATGCCGGAATGGAGTCATCAGAGGTGTTGGGAGGGAGCGCGGAGTAACTGGATACTTTAAAATCGAGAAGGAAAATGGGTCGAAAAGGGTTTTTAAAAGACAAATTTCACGGTTACAATTTAAGAACCATGAAGTATTCGAGTTTTCACGGTTGTTTCAAACAAACCATGAAATATTTACAATATTTATTTTACGGTTTTTCACATACAACTGAAGTAAATGATAATCTTAAAAAAAAATGAAACTTTTATTTCACGGTTGTATACAACAACCGTAAAATATTTTCGAATATACTTCACGGTTTATCTTAAAAGCTGTGAAGTGTTGCTTTACTCTATCTCTGCCTCATAATTGTGACATTCCAAAATTTGGAATTAGAGAATTAAAAGTATGATATGGGATTAATTATGAAAAATTGGCCTTAATTATTTTAAGGATTAATATTTGGAAGTTAAGACATATTTTTTCATAAATTAAAGGACAAATTTTTAGGGAATAATTTTTTGCCTAAATATTTTGGAGACAATATTTGATGGCATAAATAAATTATTTGAGGAAGAAAAATACTTAAATAAAATTAAGGATTAATTTCTATCACCTAACTTATGTTTGCAATTAAATTGGGAAATGACTATGTTGCAAACAAAAGACTTATAGGGAATTATATGGGATTATTTTGTGAGTGGGCCCCACAACTCTCCCTCTTTTTCTATGCATGTGGAACACGTCTCCACCCATTTTTATTTGCTTCATCCAATGCATGACAGCAAAACACTTTCCTTTCCCTCTTCCAAAGTGACGCCACATATACACATAATACTCCCTCCGTTCATTAATTCTTCTCGGCCCATATTTACAAAACCAATTCAGCCCATACTCCCATTTTGTCCATTGCATATACGGCCAGAATTTTTTTTTTAATACTGAAAAGCTTAGATGGGGTAGATACCGGCAATGGCAGATTTAGGTTATGAGTTGGGGGGGCAAGTGCCCCCCAATTATTTGGGATGTTTTTTAAAATAAAAAATAATAATACATGTTTGAATAATTGCCCATCTTTAAATTAGGTGTTCACCCTTAATACATCAGCGCTTACACTTCGTAATGGATGAGGGGTGAATGGTTGAATGATTGTTTAGTCTTATATTGAAAAAAGATGTATTTGATAGCATTGATAATAAGGCAATTATGATGAAATTTCAAAAAATAAGGCCTAGAAGGATAACATTATAATTATTTTTATTGTAATATACT
Organism: Acacia melanoxylon; assembly: GCA_019022615.1. Taxonomy (NCBI): domain Eukaryota; kingdom Viridiplantae; phylum Streptophyta; class Magnoliopsida; order Fabales; family Fabaceae; genus Acacia; species Acacia melanoxylon. The sequence goes on from JAFJYJ010000002.1 coordinate 10,198,258, forward strand.
TTTTTTTAAATTAAAATATATGTACTTGAACTTATTGAGTGTTCACCTTTCATTGTAATTTATGTAAATTTGCATTTATTTCTAACAAGATCTTAGCCTTGCTTTTCTAAATAATAGGTTTTAAAATAATTGTCTCTCTTATTACATCATCGTATTCACTTGATTTTATGAATATTTTTTGATATATTTTTTTTCTTGTTTATATTTTTTTGTTTTTTAATGCATTTAAAATTTTCCTAAAAAAAAATTTTGAGGGCGCCGCCCGAATCCCCGCCTATTCAGTCCCCCTTCTATAATTTTCCGGATCCGCGGATACCAAGATTCCCATGAGAGACAAGACATACCTCTAGACTCAAAAAGTGTACAGGTCAGATTGTTAAGACAAACCACTCTGCGCTTCATTCATTCATTTGGCCCATATACTCAAAAGATAACTTAGCCCATTAGTCTTCATTCAGCCAGCATCTTCATTTCCAGCGTCATTTTACTCATTCCTCATTTCTGCCAAGTCACATGCAAAAACAAAAGGGTGAGGCGAGAGGGACCAGAGCACTTCGAAGAGGAAGAAGAGGTGGAAGAGAAGGGGAAATCTTGCATGCAGGCTTGAATCTAGAGTGAGGTGAGTCCCCTGATAATCAATTTACCATCATTTCTTCCATTTGGTAAGATATCTGTTGATGGATTGATACTGAAAGTGGGGAGCTAGAGAGAGAAAATGATGAATGAAATTATCTAAGCATAGAAATCATGATTGGAATTGTAATAAGACTTGCTGTTTCTAGCATCACCACATGCATACTAATTTCGGGGAGTTGAGGAAGTGAAATTTAATCTGGAATTTCTGTCGGGGTTATGTCCGAACCTAAATGCTCTGTTTTTTTGTTGGGTTTGACTTTGGTTTATCTAAGGAAAAGATAAGAAGAAATATATCTATGATTTATAGTGGTTGTATGGAAATTTTGCTATCTATGGAGCAAGGTTCAAATGGGTATTTCCTTGATCCTGGGGGGTTTCCCTTCAGCTTTCACAAGGGATTACGTACGTAATAGTGGGATAAATGCATATTTACATAAAGTAAAATAAATTATTTGGATATGTGTGAGGAAAGCCATGGAATCTAAAAATTTTAAGGCTGAAACTATAAGAACGATTATGTATTGCCCCCTTAGATTGATAGCTTGTCTAACTATTTAAGCTGTTTTAAAATGATGGCTTCATATCAGATTAAGGGGCTGAAAAGTTTCAAGAAAGCCATTTCGTGTTGACTGGATGGTTAAGGAATCAAGGAGTGTTTATATGTTTACCTTATATTATTGATGGCAGCTTTAAAATCAGAACAGCTGAAGGCTAAAGGCTAATTATATTTGCTGTCTTGAGAATCAATCTTAAAGAAAGGTAAAAACAGGGCAATTGACCTCCTCTTATCATAAAATTTTGTGAACATAAAGTTCATTCCTTAAGGTTTAATTTGAGTCAAAGAACACCTTATTTTGATGAGCATATAAGGAGTTATGATTTTTCAAATGTTGGTTAAGAAATCTGGAAAATTTTGGACAGTGCTTATGTTTTTGAAATTTGGGAATTTTTCTCAGTCATAAATCAACTTGGTAACTTTAATTTATGAAAATAGACTTATCAAGGTTTATGTAGAAACTAGAATCACTCCATTTAGAGTTGTATCGGTCAAGTTATAAATTTCTCAAATTCCCAGAGAAGTTAAAGGCTGAATGTTTAATAAGTCTTAACATAGTCACATAAGTTGTTAATTGTGCATAACCTTCAAAGTAAAGGTTTCTTTGTATATATTGAAAGATTAAATTGCTGACATGACATTTATTTCATAGTGAATAGTATCTAATTAAATAAGTCTTAATTGATATACATCTCTAATCATAAGGATACTATAGGATAAGTATTTTGGGTGGGTCTAAAGGAGCTAAATCTTAATTATTTTATTAAGATTGAATTGATTAGTGAACCATCTCTATATAAATGTAAATTATAGGACCTGAGATTGCTCAAGCCTGAAGAATAGCGATAGTGATACGAACCTGGTGGAAGGGGTTTTGTTGGTAAGACCAACAGGCAGTAACTATAATCTCACATTCTTTACATAGCTATTTTTTTTTTGTAAACCATATTGTATGTCACGCTGTATATGGGGCCAACACCACTCGTGACTTGTTTGAGCGGAAGGGCTGATCATGGGGCTAGCTTCCGGTGGCTAGACATGGCTTAGTGCATTCAATTATTTTTTGTTATTATTTTACCAAAATGAATTTTCTAGCGCTAAGGTATTTGAAATCATTTTATGATTTACTTGTATTACAAGCTGCATATGGAATGTAATACTTGTTGTTTGAATTTGAATGCTTTATATACTATATGGACTACTATGTCTGGTTGATTTACATATATTGTATATGTTTGGAATTTGAGATTAACCTATTACTCTGGGATTCATTCATTTGAATCTCAAAACCTTCCAATAATCAAGTTGTGGGCAATCTAGTAAGCAAGGGTTAGTAATCGCTTGACGCGAAGAAGGTGGTGGTGGTAATAGTGCTAAGGAATCATTTGTGATTCACCTTTTGATTATAGTTATTTATATTCCTTATGACTTAGATATTATTTTGAGATAGTCATATGTGGTTACTGGGATATATATATTTAATTAGATACATATGATCATAGAAGTAGAATCTATATATGCTTAATATTGCTACAGATATTGGGCAAGTATGTCACTAACCCATAATGTGATGGATGAATGTTCAAATCGTAGAGCACTAGGTAAGATAAATTGTGACACCTGTCCTAAATACGCCTATTTAGTCAGAGTTTAAACGCACAGGCATCGAAATGATTTGGACGACTTAATTGCGGAATAAAACTTTCACAAATAACTTAGTTTGAAAATACGAGGATAAATTTTCGTCGCAATCGGTAGCTATCCCATAGTGGGTTATTAATACAGTAATCCAAAATACGGTCAAACGATAAACGTACAATCCAACTACTTATACTATCATAAAAGTCCTTTTCTGCTGTAAACCCTACTGCTGCCTCTTTCCTCCTGATCCCGATCCACTACCTGTCTCTTTCATGCGGTCTGGAGTTCAAATAAATGAACCCCAGTGGTAACAGTTAATCTCATATACAGGTATGAAATGTAAATAGCAGTATAACACATGTATAAGCATAGAATAATTTACAGTAAAACAAAACACACCGTAACCGCAGTTAACGGCCAAGGACCATGACCCTTCGGGACACGCGGCCCGTGTTAGGACACGCAGCCCTATGAGACCATGGCCTCAAATCCATAGCTAGGAAATAAATATATAAATCATCGAGCAAAACATGATCAGTCATACACGAATACATACATACAGACTAACAAGATAACAGTTACCCACCTCAAACTTGAATCCTTACTTCGTCCAAAGCCTCTGGGATCGGTAGAGGTGTCAAGGTTTACCTATATACGTTTATCATTGTCTTTAGTCACTTCTCCACATATAGTAATACTAATACCATAAAACTATTTTAATGTTTCTCGTGGTTTTCTAATCCAATCCATCAACATTTTTCCTTTCTAAACTGTAAAGTATTATTCCAAATACCATTTTCACATTTCCAGGAAAATATTCTATATTTGCTACAGTACCGTATATTGCTACAGTACCACTATTGTATTACGGAAAATCACTGTAGCACCTGCTCCGTTCGCCTCTGTTCCTCATTTTTCATCCGTTTTTGATCCAAAACTCAATAACTAACACTTAGGAGTTATAGAAACTAGTAGATATGAAGTCCGAAGACTCACCTTGATCAGTTTTTGGAGCTTTTAAGCTCGTTTGAACTTCTTCTTCTTCAACCGTCTCTCCTTCAGTTTTTTCCAACCTTCTTGGTTACAGTCCGTTCTCTCCCTTTTTCCTTCTCTTGTATCGTTTCTTGCCCTTTCCAAACTTTCTGTAATTCCAGATTCAGTTTTCAAGCTCTCACGCTCACAGACCAAAGGTTGAAGATGATGAATAGTAAATGAGTTAACGGTTGAAAAGATGAGAAATGAAGATGAAAACTAACCGAAATGATAGTTTAAGGAATAAGTGTTCTACAATTCCACAAACTCTCTTCGTCGTCTCTCAGCGTCTCTCGATTCTGAGCGTTTTTCCTCAGTTTTTCCCTCTATGCGTTTGAAGCTCTGTGTGTGTGAGATTTTGGCTAAATGAGGAAGATGATGAATAATGGAAAAGAAAGGTTGAAGGAAAACATCAAAAGAGTATGAAGAAGGAAAATGTGAAGGCGTACGATGGTTTCGCGTTCTCATTTTGAATGAAAAAGAAAAGAGTGAAAATATATAAAGAGAGTACGAGAGTTTCTTCTTTTCTTCTTCCTTCCGTGATTGCCGTCCTATGTCTCCGCTCTCGACAAAAATGACTCAGAACGTAGCTGGAAAGTGAGAAAACGCGTTACATGCGTTGAAAAACGAAGGATACATACAAGTGAGTGCGTCAGAAAGCAATCAATTGGAGTGAAAATGAGAGATGAATGTTATATTATGATGTAGGGCCCACTCTAAAATAATCTCATTTGACCTCTGCAAGGCTTTTATTTGCACCCTGGTATTTTTCTATACTAAGTTGCAAATTCAAAATGAGTAATGGAAATTAAATCATTGATTCCATATAGGATACTTTTTCCCCAATTAGCTCCTTTAGACAAATAAATATTGACATTTGAGATTCCTAAGCCAATATTTATTCTTAGATTCCAACAATAACTCATATATACAAACTTCCATACAATATTTACAAATTTCCAAATCTTAAAAATTTGGGATGTTAGATAAATAATATAAATGTACTCTGATAATACCAATTAAGGATTAAGGTACGATGCATCTTAAATAAAGAGTTTGAACCACTTATAAAAGATTTTCAATAGTTTGGTGAATTTTTAAAAAGCATATTTGAACTATACATGTTGGAAATTTTTGATTGGGTTAAACCCTGAATTTTCAAAAAGGGTTTTGTTTCCAGGTCCAAACCGGGTATGGTGTTTTGAACTCATTATCATATTATGCATCTAACCTATATTATAGGTTGATAAGAAAGATGTCACTTTGTTCTAGGGCACAGAACAGTGGGGTGTTGCATTGATAGACAAATATTTACGATTTTGTAGTAGTTTCTCCTTGAGGGCACAATTAACAAATTAAGAAGTGCACTACAAAAAAAGTCATTTTTTTTTGTTGCAAAAATCATTTTCCGACGGAATTTGTCCTTCGCAAAAAAGTGCATCGCAATTGCAACGAAAAACAAGAATTATGTCACAAATTTTGAAATTTGTGACGAAAAAAAAAAATTCCATCGCACAATTTTGAAATTTGCAACGAATTCAAAATTAAAATTTTATTTTAAAAAATCAAAAAAATATATAAAAATTGCATAAAAATATAAAAAAAAAATTATTAAATAACAAAAACTTGTATATTGTAAAATATATAGTAACAATTAGAAAGAGTTTACATAAAGAAAAACAAAATATAAATAATAATGTTGCGAATAATATGAAATAAAAAAAAATAATCTAAACAATAGCGTAGAATGATCTTCATTATCATCATCACCGGGATGATTGTCGTCACCAGGAGCCAACCCCGTACCCTTGGCTTTCAATAGGGACTGGAGTTGAAGCTGCATCTCCCTCATCATTGCCTGTGTCTAATGTAGCTCAATTGCTTGCTAACTCATCTGCTACCGTGTTTGGCTCAGCTCAATTGCTTGCTCCTGCACCAACGCCTTCATCTTCTTTATCTCATATGCAAAAACAACATTAGGAAATAAGTTTATTTTTTGTACTTCATTTAAATGGACAAGGGAATGAAAATGTAACAATCAATATCAAATGTATTACGTTTACCTGTAGAAACACCTTCACTGCTGGATGAGGATGAATTTGAAGTTTTGTAATATATATGGGGCAAATCCATGTGAATATTTAATTTGTACTATAAACATAGTGGTAATTTATAATATTCTGATTGAATTATATGCACAAATATTTCCATTATTATTATTTGAATGGCTGATTTATATGTTGTTTATTTATGTAATAATTATGAATAGTAAATTAATTTTGCAATGCCAATTGTTTTAAATAGATCCATCAGGAATCCACTACCCAAACATATAAATGAGAATTACAAATTACAACATATAAAAATATGAAAATGAATTTTTATTTTTATGCTAATTTAATAAAATATAGATAATACTATATAAACTACATTTGATTCTTATATTCTTGAATATTATACCAAATATTGCTTTAGATTGTTACATACGCCCCGATCATTACATTCACATTAATTGATTCCATAAATCAATCGGGATTATTAAAATTTTGAAAGTGCTTATACAATAACCAAATAAAGAAATATAAAAATTCATATCTTGACAGCATAGGGTCAAAAATTAAACCCCAAAAAAAAAACAATTCCACTATATATTTATATATAATCAAAGCATTATACCAAAGGATCTCAATCAAGTGTATAAACCACAACAAACATGTCCAAATACAAAGCAACTATCTAACAATAAATGATAAAAAAGCTGGAAAAAAAATTTCAAACTTACCTGGCAAAGCGGCGACGGCGGAGACCGGAAGGGGTGGCGACAGGGGCGTCGGCGGAGACTGGGGGCGGTGGATGGGAGGTGGAGGATGGACGATGAAGAAGGAGAGCGTAGAGGGAGGGACGGATTGTGAAAATGAAGGAGGAAGAAGTTGGGAAATTTAAAATGAGTTTACGACGGAAATAAAATTCCGTCACAAACTCATTAAAGTTTGCGACGGAATGTGTAACCGGCGGTGCAAAATGCCGCCGGTTTGCGACGGAAATAGAAATTCCGTCGCAAAACCCTTCCAATTTTGTCACAAAACGCAAACGGGGTTTTGCGACGGAATTGGATTTCCGTCGCATAATCCTTGGTTTTACGACGGAAATTTTAATTCCGTTAATCAGTTGTTTTCTAGTAGTGATGGTAGACAAGAATAGAGAAACCTTTAAATACAAGAGTTGAAGAAGGTCCAGCAACTATATATTAATATATAATCACAATTAAATCAAGCATGCACTTGCCAACACATGTATTAAGACGATGCGTTTTTAGTGTTGAGATTAGGCTTTGCGTTTTTTTCCCGAAATTACTAGAGATTATTTGAAACAACTACAACAACAAACCTTATCCACTATGTGAGGTCAGCCAGATAGATTGCAGAATGTAATTATGCTTTATAAACAATCATGTCTTTAATTAGTTAAAATGTTAACCAAGAGATCATTCTCAATAATTTATTGAGTATTCCCTTCAATCTTCTACTTCCCATTTTTAGACAACTAGACACTGCTTGATATCTACCCACCTTACCGACTCAACCAATGACCTTCTTTATACGTGTTTGAATCGGCTCAAACCTTTCTCTACCATTTTAGAAAAACAAATTATAAAATTTAAGGGACAAAAAAGAATTGGGGTCTTATATATAAAAATTAAAAGAAAACCCTCTGGTAACTCTTACATTTACATTTAGAACTAGGCGATAATTTATTATGTAGTTAGTATTTTATAATTATTTTAATTATATATGTTAAAGCTACCCGATATTAGTATCTCATCTCCAGTAATTAAGTTAGGGTTAAATGAATATAACATGTATGTATGTATGTATGTATGCATGCATGTATGCATGTTAAAGTATACTTTTGGTCTTTAAGTTTACATGAGGTATTAATTTAGTCCCTTAAATTTATAAAGTACAATTTTAGTCCTTCAAATTTAACACCGATAATGTTATTGCTAGAATATTATGGATTATCTTATATTAAGTTTGATATTTATTTTATCTTAGGATTAGATATGAATATATTATATTTTAATTATTTTGATTTGATTTATTTTAATTAATTACATTAAATTAGATTCTAGAGTTAGTTTTAGGTTTACCTATATAAAAGCTCTATATATATTCTCTTTTGTTCATAGATGAATAGAGTATGCTTTATCACTCTAAATTCAACATGGTATTAGAGCTAAGGCCTTCTATTTGAAGGCATAGAGGCAACAAAACACAACTCTCTTCTGTCTAACATGGTGAGTTTGATCACTGTGATCGTCAAAATAGTGACTATCCCACTATACCTACTATGTCGAAAATCACAGTGACGAAGAGGGGGAAACACGATCGACCAAGAGTGACGAAGAGCATAGAATGACAAAAATGCGACTTTCAGATCTGCGATGAGGGAATGCGCATGGAACTACACCACCACCATAGATGGCATCAGTGTATGTCGATCGGCAAAAATTGGAAGAGTGATGGCGATTTGCTCGGCACGTGGCCACCACGCACCACCACCTTGTCGGCATGTGACCTCCGACGACAAATTTTTTTCCAATGCCATGGATCCCTCTCACTTTCCTCCTATTTTCAGATCAATTCCTGAAAATCCAACTAGAATGACTCCCACTACTTTTATGACTAGTACAAATTCTAAAGCTCAAGGTACTCTTCATCTTCAAAACAACCAAACCAAAGAAAATATGGGGCCCCTAAGACTCAAAAAGGAGTACAAGCTTGAACAAAATATGGGACCTCTGAGACTCAAAAATGAATACAAGACTAAACAAAAATATAGGAATTTTGAGACTCAAAAATGAATACAAGCCTAAACAAAAATATGGGACCTCTGAAACTTTAAAATGAGTACAAGCCCAAACAAAAATATAGGGCCGCTGAGACTCAAGAAGTACAAGCCTAAAGAATTTGAAGATTAAAGTTGCCAGAACGAAGTTTGAAGAATTTTGAGGCAAGCTGGAAATAATCGACATATAGTCTCCAGCTTGAGGGAGAGTGTTAGAATATTATGGATTATCTTAGATTAAGTTTGATATTTATTATATCTTAGGATTAGATATGAATATATTATATCTTAGGATATTATATCTTAATTATTTTGATTTGATTTATTTTAATTAATTAGATTAAATTAGATTTAAGGTTAGCTCTAGGTTTGCCTATATAAAGGCTCATATACACTCTCTCTTATTCAAAGATGAATAGAGTATGCTTTATTCCTCTAAATTCAACAGTTATTAACGGAAAATGCTGACTAAGCAAAATTTAATTCAAAAGTGCAATGGTGACAAATAGTGGCAGAACCTGGAAATATTTTTAGCCTGGGCCAAAAAATAAATACATTGAACTATTTACTAAATAGTATTACATAACATTAAAAATACAAATAAATAATAACCGATAATTATAAATCAAAACAAGATATAAGATTATACGAACATTTTCGGTAGGTATCTCAAACAAGAACTTTACTTTTCTCTCATAGCCCAATGAGTAATGAACCAAACATTGTCCTAAAAATATCCCTAACACAAACATAATAATTATTTGTATAATGAAATTTAATAAAATTATTTAAAATATCCTCTGTGGATGTAACACTTCAATAATATGAATGATGCAAATGGAAACCAATAAGGAAAATACCCGTTTCAGTTCATCATATTACTTTTCTTTATTTGCATTCCATCTCTCGAAGCATGAATAGAGTTTAATACGTCAACAGTATCATATCAACAATAAGGATATACGAATTACCTTGAGATTATCAATATCAAAATGAGATAACCAAAGGGGGGAAGGCACTCTCAAGGCAATAGCCACCGTGACCTTTACTGGCGCTCAATATTTCACATTTATTTACCTCACTAAAAACAGAAGCAATTTCCACTCAAAAAAGGAGACAAATCAGAGATAACAACAAAAGCATCAAAGCACCTGAATTTCCTTGCGAATCTCAGAGAAATCGGAGAACTTCTTCCCGTTCAAATGCAGAAACTCGCCATATTCCTCTTCTGTGCCATCATGCTTCCTCTTAGTCTGCACGAGCTACAGCAAGAGAGGGCTCCTGGTGCAAACATCATTTCCACGAGGCAAGAAGTCCCGACCGACAAGAGCCTCAAGGACGCTTGACTTATCACTACTTTGACTGCCAACGATGGCCACCTAAGGGAGATTAATGGAGGACTATTTTCCGACCCCTGTCGAAGATATCTTGAAGCCGGTTGACCAATGAGATGAAGGAGGAGCCAAGAGGAGCTGCTACAGAGAATGATGAAGGCGGACGGATGGTGGAGGAAGATGAACTGAGGAAGCGTGTGCCGTTGCCTGTCTGTGTGACTGCGTGAGAGACGGAGAGAGGATGGAGACTGAAAGCACAAATGATGACAGAGCAGAGCAGAGTGGAGGAAGCGTGTGAGTAACATTTGAGGGGGAGGAATGAAAAAAAAAGAGAGGGAGGGGGAAAAAAAGTGTAATGATAGAGTAGATAAAATATTAATTGGATCAAATTATTCGTTAAAATAAACTATTATACAATGAATACATATATTTTAACAAATTTTAGTAGGTCAATTGGGACTTTGATAAAAGATTAACTGGAATCAAATTATTAGTCAAAATAAAATATTATATAATATATACATATATATTAACAAATTTTAGAAGGTCAGGACCCAATTAGCCATTGAATCGTTCCATCAATAGTGACAAAGCAAACTTAAACTTGGTGGCACTTCAAATATACTCAACCCACTAATAATAAACCATGTCAAATAATTTTAATCTACATTCAGCTAACAAATTTTGATTGATTTATTGTTTAAAAAAATAATTGATAATTTTATTTACCGCCGCTCTCCTCAATCCATCTTCCTCCCATTACAATCTCACTTTTTGCTCAACTTTGCCATAATCCGTAAGCCTCAACTACTCTGTTTTTCCACCCAAAAAAAAAAAAAAAAAAAAGTAGATCATGTCATAAGATATATATGCTGGGAAATTTCTTTACCTAATCGTTGATCACCAATGGTTTCTCTCTTCGATTCCATTACGTGTGTCCACATATATCGGTCATGATTGGGGGAGATTGCTTTCTTCGGTTTCAGTATTTGTGTGTCCATATGTATCCGAGGGTATGGTTAGTAGGAGAAAATTAAATAAGTATGTAATTTATCAATCAACATGAGTGATTAAATTGCATAAAGCAATGAAACTGAAGTAGGTGGATTTCTGGGTTTCAAAAGCAACAGTCAAGAACATGGGAAAATAAAGGGAGAGGATGGAAGGGAGATTGAGTCGGGAGCAAGATTATGGATTGAGAGGGAGGGAAAGGGGCGGCAAAAGAAATTACCAAACCCAAGCATTTTAAATTTTTTAAACATTAAATTAATGAAATTCGTTGGCTGACACATAGATTAAAATTATTTAGGGAGAATGACTTTTAAATTCCAGGAAATAATATCAGAAAAGTCCTTATTGGCAAGTGAATATAGGGGATTAACAAGTAAATCAATTATCATTAACAACTTATGGAACTTGTCAATGTATTATTTCCTTTGATTGAGACCTAAAAGTCATTCTCCCAATTATTTAACGTGGTTCATTTTTATTGGATTGATTATATATGATTTGCCACTGGGTTTAAGTTTGCTTCGTCAACATCACACTATCACCCCTAAATTTTGTCTAGTCAGCATTTTTCGTTAGTAACATTAACGGTAGTAAGTTTTAAGGATTAAAAGTGTACTTTATAAACTTAAGGAGTTAAATTAAGGGAAAATCCACATAGAGGCGTTTTTAACCAAAATAAACCCAAAAAGGGCCCTATGAGTCTGAAATTCCCAAAACAAGCCCTAGGGCCCTGATTGGGATTGAATTGTAAAACAAAATGACTAAAAAACCCCTGGATTAAAAAGGCAAAAACTGAAGTCAGGAAAGTCAGGAGGTCTCTATCTTTTGCGCCTGAAACGAAAAAACCAGGAAGACAGGAAAAATCTAAAACGAACGTACAGAGGGAGAGAACGCAAGGTTGAAGGTGAACCTTTATATTTGCTAAACTCGCCGAGGAGAGATCGTTTATATTCCCAATCATCCAGTGCATTATAGGCTGAACTCAGCGGGTTTAAATTTGCTGTTCCTTCACGTTTTTTTCGGTTGGGTGGCTGAAAGGTTGAAGCTTGGCCAAATTATGTTATTATCATATAGGAAATAGGTAAGAAATACAAAGATTTTGCTCAAGATATCATTATCACAATTCAAGTTGGTCTTTAATCATTGGAGGCTAGGGTGGAAAAAATGTTGCTCTGTTTTTTGACATGAAAACAGAGGAAAATGTGTGTTTTTAAGTGGGAATGGCTGAATGGGATGAAGCTACATTTGGTTCAAAAACGATGAAATGTGATAGTTGTTAATACATACTGTTTTAGTTGTTAATATGATTGATATAGTTGTTAATACGAGCTGAATGTTAAAACGCTGTAGGTTGCTCTGTTTTGGGGCATGAAAACAGAGGGAGGTCTGTTTGTTAGTGACCCCTGATATTGTTGTAAGTGACCCCTGTTATTGTTGTAAGTGACCCCTGTTATTGGTGTAAGTTGTTAGTTTTCTATATGTTTTTGATGATAACTGACAATTGTAAACACAATTTAAAGAATGTTTAAAACTTGCTGTCAAAGCCAAACTCAAGTATAGGTATCTATACTCGAGTATGGACTTACCAGAGAGTTGCACAAATTTGATTAAACTGAACTATACTCAAGTATCCATGGGTAAACTCAAGTATAGTCCTCACAGAGAACACTCTAAGTTTTACACCAAGCTACACTCGAGTATGAATTTGCATACTCCAGTATGGATCATACAGAGACTACTTGAATACTTGCTTAAGTCTTCTAAACTCAAGTATCCAAATGTACACTCAAGTATGGAACCTGCAGAGGCTATCTAACGTTTCTTTTAAGATTAATCATACTCGAGTATATGAATGCACACTCGAGTATAGTCTGAACAAAAAGTTTTCAAATCTCTCACATGCCTATCCATACTCAAGTATACATGTACATACTCAAGTATTCGTCTTACGAAAGTTACAAAAGTTTCATGCATAAGCATACTCGAGTATGCGATCACACACTCAAGTATGAGTCATACAGAAAGATATTCTTCTTTCCCCAAAGCTTTGTAAACTCAAGTATGACTTTACATACTCAAGTATGGTCATGAAACAGATTTCAAAAAGTTTTTCAAAATAATTTCATACTCGAGTATGGCTGTACACACTCGAGTATAGGACATACAGAAAGCTCTTTTCTTTTTGAAAGACTTGCATACTCGTGTATGGATCTACATACTCAAGTATTCTTTGTTTTGGACTTAAACTTATTTTCATATTAAAAGTTTCACACTCAAGTATGGAATGACAAACTCGAGTATGACTTTCACTTCAAAGATATAGACCAAAGCTTAAGTCACGATGATGCTCTCGTAAGAATCATACTCAAGTATCACTCTTCATACTCAAGTATAGACATTAGTGCACGTGACACACTCGAGTATAGAAGAACATACTCAAGTATGAGTCGTAGAATTTGAAACTCAAATCTGACGAATTTGTGAAACATTTATGTTTGATCTTAATACTTCCTATTATCATTCTTGCATATTCCCAGCTATGTTTAACCACTTTGTTAGTGAGTTTCAGCTTGCTTAAACTAGATTAAATGAGGATTTGAAAGCAAAAAGCAAAAAGCATGTCGAACATTAAATGCTACACCCGAAAGTTTCATACTTTTGGGTAATCCTTCTGCACACGCCTACAAAGGATTAATGTCTACCTACCACATCCAGCAGCTGCTATTCCAATGGATTTATTTACTAGAAGTCAACTTTGAACTTCTGCCCAGCTGGATTAAGTGAAGATTAGAGAGAGAAGAAGACCAAAACTAAACCAGAACCTTGGTTAATGTCACCAACGGTTATATGAAGAATTACAACGGTCATTTAATGCATTCTTAGTATAAATAGAAGAGCATTCAATTCCTCTCAACAACTAAGACAGCAGAAAATGAAAATCATTCAAAGTTTCCAACTACTCTTGAGTTTTTTCTGTACTAAGTATCTGTTGAAACATTAGAGCTTCAGTGTTTATTTATATCTACTCTTAGAGAGAGTTTCTTACTTACAAATCATTTATTGTAAAGAATCACAAGTCAGGGGGCTTGGTGATTGGGTTCATTGATTACAACTTGTAAGGGGGAGTAAGTTCTAGTAAGAGAATTACTCTTGAGTACAGAGTGTGTAATCATTTGAGATAGTGAAAAACCCGGAGAGTCCGGGGACCGGACGTAGGTCAAGAGATTGGACCGAACCAAGTATAAATCCTTGTGTCTTGCTCTTCTATTCTCATCTTAGCTCATCTCTGTTTTTAGTGTTTAAAAACAGAGCTATTTCGAAAAGATTTTTAAAATCCCCAATTCACCCCCCTCTTGGTGATTTAGCTCCACTTTCATAAGTGACCCCTGTTATTGTTGTAATCGCCCCCTGATTTTGTTGTAAGTGACCCCTGATATTGTTGTAAGTGACTCCTGTTATTGTTGTAAGTGACCCCTGTTATTGGTGTAAGTGGCCCCTGATATTGTTGTAAATGACCCCTGTTATTGTTGTAAGTGACCCCTGTTATTGGTGTAAGTGACCCCTGATATTGTTAGCAACCCCTGTTGAAGTTGTTAATCCTGTCCATTATTTTGCAGTTCTCATTCCATGACCACATCAAAACAGAATCAAAAAAATTCTGTTGTCATTGAATAAAGATTATCAAGTTAGCATCAGTAGACAATTTACAAAATAACAAGAAGTTTTAATGTCATCCTCATGAATACAAAGGACTCATAAATACATATGTGTTCTAACACTTTTGTCCTAATACAAAGTATCCCCCTAATGTCATCTCCCTCCTCTATGTCATGTCCATCCTCGTCCTCAGACTCCTCGTGGCATCAACTTCTTTGGCCCCAAGTGCACTTCCATGCACACCGTAGGAGTTAGCCTTTTTGGAGAACCATATCCAATGGTTGTAGTCACCGCAAAATAGGATAAGTTTAGCAAAAGACCGATATTGGCCCCTGTATAAAACTCATATTTGTAACTTTTTTCAAAACTTATATTTGTAACTTTTTCTATTTTGCTTTCTCATCTATCATTATCAGCTTCTCTAATAAGAATAATCAAGTCTTTGGTCAATACCAATCAAGTGGGAAGCCGATTCAGAACAAGTTTCAACAAAGCAATGACATAAAGGTTCTTAAACAACGCCTTTTTATTTCACTTACAAGTCATGGTGAGATTAAAATCTATCTTATATGCTAAACTTTATGTATAATGTGGGCGTGAATTACCAACCTTAATCAAAGTGGGCCTGTCTTTGAAAGCTTTTGCTTCCTTAATGGCAGCGCGAATATCATCATAGCCAGTGTTTCCATTCTTCACCCATATAACATGCCATCCAAGTGCCTCAAAACGTGTATCAACACTCTCAAGTAAATGCAATCACGTTGTCACCATCAATGGAGATGTGGTTGTCATCATTGAAGGCTATTAGCTTCCCGGTCCCAGTGTCCAACTAGTGAACATGCTTCATTTGCAACTCCCTCCATTTGACAACCATCACCAAGAATAGCATACCTAGAGAAAACAAAGACCATTGGTGAAATTTCATACAAGAGAACTATATGTCCACAGTATATGTCCTCAATCAAAGACAACACTTTAACGAAATTGACTAATAAGAGTACCTTTGGGTATAATGCTCGACAAGAAACCACATCTTCAATAAATAAATGCATTATATCATTTGAAGATTTCGATTTTCCAGGATAATAATTACACTTGCAGATGATTACCATCCCCAAAATCCAGGTATACATGGCAACCCATAAAGGATTTTTTTTAAAAAAAAAATTAACTTGAGCATTTGCTATATTTGTTGCCAATCCCTTTTCCAGAATAACAATTTTTCACATAAGGGAAAAGCTCTGTAGAAGTGACCTAGAGTAGTATCAAAATCACAGTGACAAGATTTATGGTATACCTACAGGCTGTATTAATAAAGATGCTCAGCCACTATCATATCAGCATGAACTCTATAATCTAGTTCATTTTAATCTATGCTGATAAAAATAATACAATTACGAGTACGGAATAAATTATTAAGAATGTTTGGAGCCTAGGAAACATCCACAACACTTGGGATTTCACTCACTATAATTAACCAGATATCAGGCAATACAATCAATATATTTTTCGAATGATAAGGAGTATCAGAGGGATGATAGTTGAATCATTTACATTCTTTAGAGCAAGTTATCAACAAAGGTGCAAATAAGAGTAAATATTACAAAAAATTAAATAAATAACTATTCACCAGAAACTAAAAGCTATAATGATAGGAGCAGAACTAGTAAGAGTACCTTTGGGTATAATGATCGACAAGATGCACACCAAGCTAAGTGCCATAAAATTCAACAATGACTAGTCTATCTCCTGCTTGACTTAAGCATATGAAGGTGCTCAGAGTATAGTTGAATGGAAGAGAAAGTTTTTCCACATGAAAAAGATTAGATTAACGAGATTATTTGATCTCATCATCATCGCACCTTCAATCGACAAGAAAACCAAGAAAGAAAGCAATCAAAGCCACAGGAAAGAAATTGATGCATAACAATAAATCTATCGCCGTTTGGGTTTCTCTAATTGATTCTCAGAAATCAGACCTATATAAACGTAGGGCGTGTTGGAGATGGTGTCCATGATAGATCCAGGCCGGCGGCAGCGTCGACTCCGGCATGGTCAAAGACGCGAGTCAGAGACGAAGACATGACGCGAGAAAGAGAGAGATAGAGACGCGAGAAGGAGAGATGTAGAATTGGGAAAATCCCTTCCTTTTTCAGCATTAGTGCCATGGGTTTTTTTTGTCTTTTCATCTCAGATTTGCAGGTCAGAAAAGGCCCTAAGGCCTATTCTGGGATGTGAAAGTAGTTGGGGCCTTTCTTGGGTTTTGTTTTGTTAAAAGGGCCTTCATATGGATTTTCCCTTAAATTAATACATCATGAAGAACTAAAAATATAGTTTAGTATATATATATATGACTTGGAGTTGGAGACTTGTATACATAAAAGTTGATTATATTAGCAACCCATGTGATTCATGTAATTGACTTTCTTTTTTTTTTGGCTCGAAGATGTAATTGACTTTTTGAGACAAATAAGCCACATTATCTAATAGTTTAGACTAAATGTCATTCCCCGACAAAAAATTGATCCTCATTTTGGTCCCTTACAAAAAAAAAATTGTCCTTTTTAGACAAATAAGTTGACATTTTGATCTCACATATTTTAAAAGTCCTTTTTAATCCATAAAAAGGATGCGGTCGATCTCACTTTTTTATCAGATAAGGGTATTTACTCATCACACACACACGTGTGTGTGTGTGTCCGCAAAAATCAAATGAAACTATTGAAGCCCTTCCTCAATATTTATATCTAATTCATCATGCATCTTGGGTGTTTACATATGGTATAGAATAGAAATCAAATAATAATTTTTCTAAACCTATATTTTAAGTTAGAAAAATATATTAAAAAAATATTTTAACCATTTATTTTTCCGCGTTTCTTGCTCCAAAAGATTGCAGGGTTTTTTTTTTTTTTTTTTTTTTTAATGGTAATGACAATCCACATGCATGCATATCCCCATTAATCCATTTATATTAAAATCGCTATAAATACGTCATCTTAACCGCTACAAACAAGTGAATTTGTTGTAGTGCATAATCTTACTTTAAGTCATCATGTCACCAAGCCATTTCTACATCTTTATTCAAAAAATTGAGAATAAGAATTATTCAAAAATTTATTGGAGGAAAAGATCACTTAAATTTCTTCAGCCAAAAAAACATGGAAAAAAATTGTAGAATACGGAAGTATTGTGCAATTTGTTTCCCTGTGTGTTCAGCTGAAGAAGTTTAGACACTTTTTCTTTAATTAATTAAATTTCTGAATTGGTCCTTGTCCCCAAATTTTCTCATTCCCTTCTTTTTCAAAATTGAAAAATAAACTATTTCTTTACCACTCTCATCCATCAACTTCACTGCATGGACACACTCAGTTATCGAAATGATATAGCATATGTTTTAAATAATGTGCGTGTGCGTGTGTGTGTAAGGGGTTGTGATTTTTGCTTGTCGATTTTTTTTTTTCCGGCTTTTTAGAATTGCACTGTTGATGGCTGATATTTTGTGCAAAAATAGAGGTTTATGATTGTTTGTGAGATGGCTACTGTGTCCTATGATGGTCGGCGGTTGCTTCTGGGGTGGTTGTGCCTGTACTGGTTGTTGGCTAGGCATTTTGGGTGTAGGATAAATTGGTCATTTTACATTATAAATAAATATTTTAATACAAAATTATTCCCTACTTCCATTGACATACCAAACAAACTTTTATTTCCACTTCCACTTCTATCAAACACTCTTCCATGGTTACCAAATGAGGCATTAAAAAAAAACTTTGTTTCACTTGTAATGGCCCAAAAAAAATTAGTAGTAGAAGTGAGGAAGTTGAGTAGTATGTCTATGGAGTATTTATTATTTGTTGTAAAATAATGCCATAGATTAAGTTGGTAGTTGGGTGGCATTGGAGATGATTATGCATTTGTTGGGTGATTAGTTCGAACCTCCTCTTTGCCAAAACGAGAAAATTTTCATTCTTTTAAGAATCCTTTAATTACCTTTACGCCCTTTGTGGAGGGAAAAAAACAGACACACACACAAAATATCATATTTTTTGTCCCTCTTTCTTATTAATGTCGGTTTCAGCAAAATGAAAATGGAGAAGAAGCTTCAAGAAGTTTTAAAAAAAACAAACGGGAAGACCCATTGCCATTCTCCCTATCCATCGTCCTTTAGTTCCTTTGCTGTCGTCTCTATGAGTGCGAGCTCGAGTTTTCTGCCGTTCATTGCCCTATCACAATTGTTGCAGAAATTGATTGAGCTATTTGTTTATTACTTCCTCATTCCATTTGCCAGGTTTAGTAGTGGGATTAAAGCTGGCCCTGCTGTGTATGTGCTTCATTCTTAATTCTTCAGCGTCAAACCCATTTTGTCTCTTTGCTCAGCTGCTGTGACTGAAGTTTAGCAGTTCAACAATTCATCTCCTCGTACCTTTATCATTTCTCTTGGATTGGTAAGCTCAAATATTACTTTTCCTTTTTAGGCTTGTCACTGATTGGAAATTATTAGAATGTCATTTGAGTCTGAGAGGATTGTTATATCATGAGTCATGACAAAGAATAATATGATTATTGGGAAGGGCTATTGTAATAAGGAATGTTTGAGTGTTGCTTAAATTATTGATAATGCATCTTCTTCGGCTTATTTAACTGACTCCCTTGATGTGTGACATGCTAGGACATATTATTAAACTTATATAATTGAACTGCAATACCATGGGCTTATTTCCAAAATAAAAAATAATGATTTTAATAAATGTGAAATTTGTACAGAAGCTAAGTTGATTAAAAAGTCACATTTTTCTATTTAAAGAGAAGCTGAATTGTTGTCCTTAATCCACACTGATTTAGGTGATTTAAAATAAACTGAAACTAGAGGAGGTAAAAGATATTATATCACCTTTATGGATGATTTTTCAATATATATAAAAATATATCTGTTGAGAAATAAAAATGAAGCTTTTGAAAAAAAAATTGTACAAAGCAGAAGTAGAAAATCAATTGAACAAAAAGGTTAAATGGATTATATATGTTGAATAGAGGAGGGGGAATATTCACTACTACAAAAATACTTTTTAACGTCCTTTTTACGTCCATTTTTTTTGGACGCCTATGTGGGAGACGTAATAAGTCTTGATTTAAGGCGTCCATAATTTATGGGGAGGTAGTAAGTCTGGACTTACGGATGCCATATGTATTTGGGACACCGTATTGCATCATAAAAAAAAAAAAAATCCGGTTCAAGGGTTGGCCATGGAAGAAGAGCGAGCAATGCAAGAACAACAAATCAACAATCAACATACTTCCAAAAATACTTCCAAAAGAACCAGCAAGAACAAGAAAAAACACAAAGAGAAGCCTTTCTTTTTTACTTCTACGAACAAATTATAGAGTCATCGAAACAAATTAAGACAAAAAGGAAGATGCAATAAAATAAGAAAAAAGCTTAACAAGTAACTAATAACTCGCATTCTAGTCCCCCTAAAATGGAAGGAATAAGGGACAAGATGCAAAAAACAGAGTAATTCAAGAAATTCTAGTAACATTCATACAACTTAATATTAAAAAAAAACATTGGACAAAAGAGTGGTGAGAACATTGGTGTTCATTGTCTCAGCGCCACTGTTAGGGAGACTTCTAGATCTACGAAAATTGGTGTTCAACCCTATCAGATCTAAAAAATCAACAAGAGCCAGGTCTGGAAAATCAACAAGAGCCAGATCTGGAAAATCACTTACTGGCGTTGTTTTGGATGAAATCGACAATGGCGTCTCGTTCCCAAGTGCAGAATCAATCCAGGGGAGAGCGGCCAGGGAAGAAGGGTGAGGATGAGGAGGCGACGTGCCTGAGAGTCACGATGGCGCCGATGGTGAGGAATGCTTGTGTGTCTGTGTGTGTTAGTAAGAACAAGTCAACAAGACGCCGATGACGTCGCCGTCGGCGAAGGAAGGAGAGGCAAGGGAGGGTCTGGTGACTGAAGGTATAGAGAGGGCTGGGGTTTCAAGACAAAGATGATGGAATGAGAAGGGAAAAAATTAAAGCAAGTCACGGGTAATGAGAGGTTAAAGGAAGTCACGGGTAACTAGAAGGGAAAAGCAAGTCATGGGTATGAGTTATAGGCATCCTGACTTAAATTTGGGACATCTAAGATATCACTTTTGCCATCCTAAACTATATTTAGGACGCAAAAAGTATCAAAGTTCACTTTTGGCATACTAAATTTAATTTAGGACACAAAAACAGTATTTTTGGCGTCTCAAATTAAATTTAGGACACTAAAAATACTGCTTTTGGCACCAGATATGGTGATAGGGTACACCTTTGACGTCCTAAATATAATTTAGGACGCCAAAAGTCCACTTTTTGTGTCCGAATTATATAAAAGGATGCTTAATATGTCAAATTTACTCTACATAATTATTAAAATGCCACCGCCTTCATATTTTACTTTCCTTCTAAAATCTAAAATAACGGATGTCTTTTAAAAAAGTAACATCACTTTTTTGTAGTAGTGATTTATCACTAAGGCACACTATATAATTGTGTATCCGTCAGATTGCTAAATATAAAAATAGTGAGGAAGGTCATGAATAGTTTATTTTGATTCTTGCTGGATACATTAAAACAACGTGAGATTAGCAATTTGACAGATACACAATTATATAGCGTGCATCCACATATCACATATATATAGTGAGGAAGGTCATGAATAGTTTAATCTGATTCTTGCAGGATACATTGAAACACCGTGAGATTAGCAATTTGACAGCTACACAATTATATAGCGTGCGCGACACACACATGTATATACATATATATACACACACATAGATATATACACACACATATACATATATAAAACACACACACATATATAATTAATCCTTCATCTTGGGTCTTTAATTTGTTTACAACAGAAACAAAATTATAAATTTTTAACCACCTGCATTATTGGGGATTTATTTTTTCAATGACAGACAATCCACTTACATGCGCATTACTCTAATTTAAATTATCTATATCAAATTTAGACGGTTAAGATTTAGTTTATTTTATAAATTTTATTCTTTTAAAATAGAATTATAATGAGTACTTGACCAAAAATAAAGACACTTTTTTTACGATTAGTTTTTGAAAAATTATTTTTTTACTTAGAAAATTAGCATTCACAATTTTAAAATCTACCGTTGAAACTAAGAGATGATGCCTCATTATGGTGCATACACATCTAAGCCAGGCCAGCTCATTATATATATATGATTCAACATGCCAACTATTAAACAACTTATTAGAAACACAAGACAGCTAATCTGAAATCAAGGTTAAAACCGGATGGTCATCTGAACCAGGTGGGAGTATTGGGTTAAGGAGGTCAAGAGGTTAGATCGGAAATGCACAGAATAAACCTAGGTATTAATTAAAAATATAATTTAATTAAAATAAGTAAAAATATTCATATTTTAATAAAAAATATTTTATAGTAAAAAATATAAGAGTATACGATGTGATAATGGACAACTGTAAATATGGTATGATATTAATATTATGATATTATATTATTATTATTATTTTAAAAAAAAAAATCATGGTTCAGTAAGCCGCCTGTCACCTGTCAAAAAAGAAGTTGTTTTGGATGGAGGGATATCAATATATCATCCACACGGCACACTACCCTATCCCATCTCTGTTCACTTTAGCTTGAATTGTCACTTCAATTTAAAATTTCTCTCTCTCGCCTGCAATACTTCTCAGATTCCTCTCTCACCTTTAATACTTTTCACTTATATTATTAAATATATCAAGTCTCTCTCTCACAGCTTCAATATTTTTCGAGTGTGGCCTGAGGGGAAATTTTTTTAGAGTCCAGATCTATCTCTTCCTCCTGGTTCTATCTCAGCAGGTGGAGAGCGTTCAACCTCCAGATCGTTACTCCTCCTTCGGCCTCCACTGCGGGCGTCTTCCCAACTGGTAGAGAGCTTCAGCATTGAGAGCAGAGAGGCGGCGCAGAGCTTCTTATTGTCAAGTAGATCTGAGATTCAGACGAAGACCTTCTTCTTTCTCTATCATCCATTGCTCCACTTTCTCTTTTCCTTCTCCTTCTATGTCTCACTTTTTTTTTCAGGCGACTTTCAGGCTAATCGTCAGTTTCAAGGTCGATTTTTTTTTTTTTTTAAAAAAACACTTGTGACTCGGTCAACTCGGCCGGGTTAGACCGAGTTGACCCCGGGTTAACTCGAAACCCGGGGTCACCATTAACTCGGACCGGTTTTCCGACCGGTTCGCCGGTTTCCGGTCTGAACCGGCCGGTCCGGTCCGGGTTTAAAAACCTTGTCTGAAATGTCACGATATCCCCTGCCCTTCGGGGATGCCCTCAATACCAAGGAACATGTACTAGGGTGTATGTGCGACTCTTTCCGATCATTGACTAAGACAAAACAGAGGAAATAAATTATTCCGGTATAACTGATGTAACACCCCAAATTTTGGGACTAGAAATTTAAAAATAAGACTGAGATAAGTAGATTGTCAAGTCAATAAGAGCTAAAAGTCTTAAGCTTATTATGAGGAAAAACTTAAGATAATTATTAAAGATTATTTTTGGACCGTGAAAATTACAAGAAAAATTATGAAAGTATTATTTTGAGGCTCTAGAAACATTATGAGGGTATTAATTACGAAAATTTTGGCCTAAATAGTTTAAAGTTATGTTCTGGATTTTAGTGCCTATTTTCCTGAAAATTTAAGGAAAAATAGTTAGAGGATAAATTTTGACCCAGGAATTATAGAATAAATAATTTATGGTTTAGATGAGTTAATTGAGAAATAAAGATATTTCTATGGTATTAAGGATTTATTTTGGGAATTTATTTAGTGTCTAAATTAAGAAGGGATAAAATGGTAATTTTATTATCCCTAGCTTGCAAATGAAATTGGGCAAAATTAAAGCTCAATTTGATGAGCCAAGAGTGTGCCGAATCTGAAATTTAGAGAAGAGAATTGTTGAAGTGTAATGGCCCAACATTAGAAAGAAAAGGAGAATCTTGGAATTAAGAGATATTATGGGTTGGATGATGTAAGTAAGTCACGTGCTTCAATTCATTGCAAAACCAATTTGGATAAAAGGCATTTCGGACAGCAGAGCATACTCTCCATCATTATTCCTTTCTCATTCATATTCCTTGCGGCCCAACAATATAACTATTTCGGACAAAGACACAGCCAATACTCTAAATCTCAGTCTCATCTCGTTGGGGCCAAGACGCAAAGCAGAAGAGCACAGAGAACGAGTTGAGGCAGCGAGACATCACAGCTGTTTCATGCTAATTATGACACCTCACCCACCCTCCATCAATATAAACATGACAGTATACTCCCTTTAAACTCACGCCACGTCACACTTGCTTATCACCATTTGAAGCCACGTACCCACACATGCAAACCCACTTCACCAATTAATCAATTCAACATCCCTCATTTATTAAAATTAAGCTATTCGGCAGGAACACACCGTACTCCCTTATTCCCCATTAATCATTCATTACGGCTGAAAACAAAAGAGAGAATGGAGAGAGCTGAAGTCAGAGAGGAGTAGAGAAATCAAAGTGACCAAAGGACGATGGAGAAGGAAATCCACATGCAACATTAGAATCACATATAGGTGAGCCTCCCAAGTCCTTCCCATCTTCAATCTATCTGACTGCTTTTGTTTGGGATTAGGGGAAATAGTGGAATATGGATTCTAAAATAGGAAACAATGGTTAAGGGTTGTAATGGTGTTGTAAGGTTGAATGGATTCTATGATGAGGGTACTGCATGTTGATTATTTTTAGTGGGATTATGATGTCCAGATCTGGCATTAGCTAAGCATAGGAGTTTTGTGTAATTTGGCTCTCGAAAATCTCACAAAAATGATTTAAGTTGTTCAACTTTGGATAAATGTATCTGGCCAGAAGTTGAGAGTTTTGGGTAGGATAATAGGTATTTAAATATGTCTTAGTGAGTATACTATATATAGGTGTAAACATTATCAATGATGACCTATCTTTATGCATTTCAAAATTTATAGAAATTGACAATTGTTTGAGCTCAAGAGAAAGAAAAGTGAACCCAAAGGGTTTTGGTAAATGTATAGTTTTAGAAGAAGCGGAATGTGAGTGAATGAATAGCGTCCTAATTTTTATAAATGATATTTTTATTTTATTGTTGTACTTTTATGTTTATTTCCATATTTAAAAGTATGATTTTGTAAAAGAATATTTGTTGATAGTATATGACTAAAGAATGGTGATTTTATTTATTGTTATGTATTTTCTTACAATTGTTTCAAAGCGTAATTCATTATTATGTAGTTAAATGGAAATGAGACTTTTGAGATAGTTTTCATAAATTTATATTGAAAAGATCTTGCATTTTGGAAAGTTTATGAACTAGAAATTATTATTTGAAATGGAATGTTTTTACGTGAGTTTTTAATGTTTTAAAAGGATTTTATCAACAAATTTAATTTGAAGGAAAGTTTTGAAATATTGTTTGTGAATCTTCATGCTGGGGGATTTGAGTATGAAGTATGAGATAAAGCTGTTATTATCTTGAAGGAAGTATTTTTATTATTTTGATAAATTGACCCCAGATATGCTTGAAAATGTTTTAGAGAGAACTGAATACAGAACGTTGGTTACTAACAGCAGTATTGTTAGTTCTTGGTGCACCATGGTTAACCTCGAGCTCGCTTGATATTCATGGGATTTGTTCTCATGCTTGTTTCATGGACTGTGTGTCCATGCTTGTTTTATGGCCTCGTGTCATGCTTGGTTAGTTACCCTCATGGACTGTGTGTCCATGCTTGTTTCATGGCCTCGTGTCATGCTTGGTTAGTTACCCTCGTGGACTTTGTGGCCACGCTTGTCATTCGTTCTGTAAGAAGTTCTACGGAAAGATGTGGTTTTGAGAATTATGTTTTAAATTGATTATGTTAAATCAAAGGTTTTAGTGCGTATTTGAATTTATTTGGTTAATGATATTTTATATAGAGTTCTATTTTAATTATGTTTGTATGGTTTAGAAATTGAAACTTATTGGCATATTGTTATTATCAAAAAGTTAAAATGTTTAAATATTTACTTTTGTATTTTACTAAATTATAATAATGGGACGTTATTCACCGGAATTTTTTTTTTTGGATCAGATAGTATTGCCGACCGTGTACCTCCTGCAGATCAATGAAGAGTCTCCTTAAGGGTATAAAGTTCGTTGATCCATCTGGTGTGCTATTAGTTGATGTAATCGTAGCCCTAGGCTTTTATATTAATATTTAAAGTTAGATGCTCCATGTAATTTATAAGTAGGATCCATATATTTTGGAACATATGTTTATAAGTTTAAGGCTCAAGGAATGTGAGCCCACTCATATTCCGTGCCGGTCACCCCTTTAGGTTTCAGGGCATGACAACTGATCGGTTAGGATAGAATGGAAAAACTCTGCTTCATTCACTATCTTACTTAAAGGGGGAAAAAAAAGAAGAAGAAGAAGAAAAGAATCTGTTATACTCCCTCCGGTCCTAATTATAAGACAACATTTGGGGGTTGGTTTTGGTCTTAATTATATGACAACTTTTTAGTTTTTGTCAATTTCTTCCTGAAATACCCCTATTTTATTCTCTCAAGTGTGTTTGGTTTTTTGTGAGTATATGTATATGGGTTGCAATACACACACGCATACACATGTGTGTGTCTATAAACATATATATGTATGTATGTATATGTGTGTCTATATATATGTGTCTATGTATATGTGTGTTGTGTGTGTGTGTGAGCATTTTAGGAAAATGAGTAAAATTAACTAATTTAACTCATCTCCTTAGTGTCCCTAAAATCGATTAAATATGTCCTATAATTAGGATCGGAGGGAGTATAATATATATCCTTTTATTGTTATTGTGTATCAAATTTATGGTTTCCAATGATGCAAATCCAATCACCTCCATTTGCAATTTCAGATGAGAAAGGCTTTCCCACCATTGGTAGCAAATGCTTATCCATTAAGCAGGGAGAATTCTATTTCAAAATTAAAAAGCCTTGAAGATTATTTCTTGCAAGAACGGACTAAGAAGGTCAGCTCTCCAGCTAATCTTCACTTCAGTCTTAAATACTCTATAATCCAATTATATAAAATATTTAGAAGGAACAATCATTTATGCGTGCTGTTGTCCTTGAATACTCTTCGCTATGTAACGGTAGTTGAAGCCAGTTGTTCTCAAGTCTTCGATTTCATGGAGGATCTGAAGCCAGGCCCTGCAAACATTCCTCCACAGACTCCGTTAGGGTTTCTTGATAGAGCCGCCACCGTCTACGGTGACTGCACTTCTATCGTCTATAACAACACCACTTTCACTTGGTCCCAAACCCACCGTCGCTGTCTCCAACTAGCTTCCTTTCTTTCCTCCATCGGAATCCACAGTGGCCATGTCGTCTCTGTCGTGGCACCCAACATCCCTGCCATGTACGAGCTCCACTTCGCAGTTCCTTTCGCGGGCGCCATCCTCAACAACATCAACACCCGTCTCAACGCTGCCACCATCTCCGTCATCCTCCGCCATGGCGAATCCAAGCTCGTGTTCGTCGATTGCGTCTCACGTTCTCTGGTCCTAGATGCCATCTCCTTGCTGCCTCCGGAGACTCAACGGCCTATCCTTGTCCTCATCACTGACGACTCAGTGGGACCCACATCATCAGAGGGATTCTTGGATACATACGAGGGGTTGGTAGCGAAGGGGGATCCAAATTTCCAGTGGATCCGACCCAAAAGCGAGTGGGACCCGATGATCTTGAATTACACGTCAGGAACGACGTCGTCTCCTAAGGGTGTGGTTCATTGCCACCGAGGGGCATTCATCATGACGGTAGATTCTCTAATCGACTGGGCCGTTCCCAAACAACCGGTCTACCTGTGGACGCTGAACATGTTCCACTCTAGTGGGTGGAGCTACCCGTGGGGGATGGCTGCCGTTGGAGGAACCAATATCTGCGTACGAAAATTCAATGCTGCCACCGTGTTTAATCTGATCGAACGCCACGGTGTCACACACATGTGCGCTGCGCCGGTGGTGCTCAACATGTTAACAAACTCCCCAAGGGAAAAACCTCTAAGAAGCCCCGTACAAGTCCTCACCGCAGGAGCGCCGCCGCCTGCAGCAGTGCTGCAACGAACGGAGGCGTTAGGATTTGTGGTTTCTCACGGGTATGGGTTGACAGAAGTAATCGGTGTGGTTATTTCATGTGCGTGGAAGCCAGGGTGGAACTTGCTTCCGGCCACGGAGAGGGCAAGACTAAAGGCTAGGCAAGGGGTGAGAACGGCCGGGCTGGCGGAGATGGACGTGGTGGATCCGGATTCGGGTAAACCCGTGAAGCATGACGGGTCAACCCGTGGGGAAGTGGTTCTTCGGGGCGGATGCGTCATGTTGGGCTACTTAAAAGATCCGGAAGCGAACTCCAAGTGCTTGAAGAATGGGTGGTTCTACACCGGAGACGTTGGAGTGATGCATCCAGATGGGTACTTAGAGATAAAAGATCGATCCAAGGACGTGATCATTAGTGGTGGTGAGAATCTGAGCAGCGTGGAGGTCGAATCCGTGCTGTATAGCAATCCGGCGGTGAATGAGGTGGCGGTGGTGGCTAGACCGGACGATATGTGGGGAGAGACGCCGTGTGCATTTGTGAGCCTTAGGGAGGGATTGGAGAAGAAGCCGACCGAGAAGGGGATAATAGAGTATTGCAGAGCAAGGTTGCCGCATTTCATGGCGCCGAAGACGGTGGTGTTCAAGGAAGATCTTCCAAAAACTTCGACTGGTAAGATTCAGAAGCATGTTCTGAGAAAGGAAGCCAAAGATATGGGATCATTGAAACACAGCAGATTGTGAGAAGACGAACATGATAAGATTGACTTGGTTGACTTTATGACGCGTAGGTATGGAATCATGTGAATACAATCCAACCTTGGATTGACTTGAATAAGATAAGATTGATTTGTTTTAACCACCGACGTACTTGTATAAATTTGATTTATATATTTTGTAATCATTTTTAGCTTTGGGGAAATTACAAAGTGGATGAAATTATTTATTGTCAAAGTACTGAATAGATAAAGTATATATTCAAATATTCACCAATGTAAATTCATCAAACTTTACATTGAACACTCCCAATTACTTTCATAGAAGTCACACCACGAAGGAACCCATCTCAAACATTCACCGTCGTAGCACAACCAAGGCCACAAGCAAGTAAAAGCAACCCCAACTATACCAAATCATATCCATGTAAACTAGAAAATTATACCACAAAGCTAAGAGGCCATAAAAATTGTATATCATAGGCTCAGCCTCCCCTGCTCATCCACATGCTTCATCGAAACAGTTAATGAATCAACTCCAAGCATCGTCGTTCTGATCACTTTGACATTCTCTTTCTTCAAGTCGATTGCATATCTCAACCATCCCAATTGTAGATTATTCCTCAGATCCAAGCCTCCCACAGGAACCCATAGGAGATCCACGTACCCTGACTTTTCTAATATAAAGTTGAAAGATAAATTGTCTTAAAGTGTTATATGACGGTTGTTTTATAAGAACGGTTACTTTTGTCAATTAATATATGACGATTAATAATTACAATCATTATTTTTTTGTTTTCGCGAATTCTTCCTCTTGATACATAACGATGCACATATTTAACCGTTCATTATTAGTGTTATATATTCTTACGCAAACTACACCTCGATATATATGGTGATTACTCACTATAACAATTATTTATTCAATATCATATATGTACGATGCTATAGTGATTAAAATTAGGTTTAACCTATCCAATTACTAAAAACAACACCACTTTCACTTAATTGGTCCCAAACCCACCGTCTTTGTCCGCAACTACCTTCCTCTCTTTCCTCCAATGGAATCCAGCCATATGTTATGAATCTCACATTGGAGAGCCAAGCTTTTAAAGTAGGGTTTATAAGTCTATTGGGTTTTTTCTCCTCATAGGCTAGCTTTTGGGAATTTGGCTCTGCCTTTGAGCTTGTACTCATCACACCACATGTCGTCTCCTCTGTGGCGCAAAACATCCCTACCACGTGTAAGTTCAACTTTGCAGTTCCCTTTCCTGGCGCCATCTTCATCAACAGCCATCAACACATATCTTAAGAGCACATGTAAAAAGTTCAAAATTTATAAATATTTGTCTGTCCAAGGTTAAAGTATATTGTTCAATAAGTTAAACTTATTTTACTTCTGTCAATTTTATATTAAGGACAGAAGATATTATACACACACGAGATTAACAAACTTGGAGACTCGTATAGAGTAAAGTTGATTAACAATTAACATCTATCCCTTGTGCTGTGATTGACTTTTTGAGACAACTGTAAGTGCTAATATATTCAAGACCTTACTTAATGTGGAATCAAATCCTTCATTGTTCACACGATAGGATGGAAACAAAATTAAAACAAAACCAATATTTTAACCATTTTCCCCGTATCTCGTACTCAAGCACATTGCAGTTTTATTTTTTATTTTTTATTTTTTAAAAAAAAAAAAAATCATTGTTTACATACTGTAACCATAAGTGCTGTGTCTTGTGTGGTTGAAGCAAGCAAGTATATATTCGCCTTCATAGCGAGTCACTGTAAACTCTTCTATCACCTCTCACTCCGGCTTTCTAGGTAGAAATAAAAGCATTGCACAAAAAATATACTTTAGGTGATGGGAACCCCGTAAATATGCTTCAGGGTTAATCTGATCATTCATACACATGTATTTAACCAACAGTTTGTTTTATGTTATTTGGATCATTGTTACTTATAAAAAAACGTGAAGGAGTATAAAATTAAAACGAAAATTATTTAAATAAATTTTATTTGAAAGACATGTGATGAAAAAACTCGAACTTGAGAATTAAAAATCATATTCTTACCTTACTTAAAAGATAACATAACAAGTAAATAATATTCTATTTGTTCCTTTTTATAAGATACTAATAATCAAATTGAGGTGATTGATGAGGTAGTTAAAAATAGTTAGATACAATGAATATGTAAAAAATAAAATTTGTTTTCCAAAATAGCCTTCATTTATGTGGAAGAGAGAATATGTCATACTGAGTTCTTAAGTCAAACATAGGAATTAAATACAATAGTAACATGAGTAATTTTTGTAATTAAGTGTAGGTAAAATGAGGAGTTTGTAGGAAACTTTCAAATATCTCCTAATGGCATATCACCTTTCTTCGGTGGAAAATCCTGATCTGATTTAGCCATTCCTCCACCCATCACCAAACCTCGTACCTCCACCTTTTTCCGAGCCTCTCGTTTTCGGTGGTACTTGCTGCTTTCTGATGGAGCATGGTCAGCAAATCGGCGGGAGCAAGTGACTAAAAGAGGTGCAACTGAATCTGAAAACACCCACCACTGAACAGAAGGGCCACGCCCTCGTGGGTCGCCTGGAAACGGATAAACTCCTGAACAGAGGCGTAGTAATCTTGATGATAAAAAAAGGTTGGGGCTTAGACAGGGGCATGGAAATACATGATATGCCTGAGAAGAATGCTTACTTATTCCGTTTCTTTAAACCTAAAGACTACACCAGAGTATTGAGAGGGCGTCCATGGGCCATACAAGGCGCACTGTTGAACATGCAGCACTGGGACAAGTATATGATCTTCCAAGAGGTGAAATTCCACTGGTGCCCTTTTTGGGTCCAGTTCCATGGTCTCCCCCACATTGCTTTTGATGATGAAAACGCTGTTAGATTAGGAAATGCCATAAGAAGGACTATGATGTTTGAATCCCTGAGAATGCAGGACCGGCTGTCTCGAACCTTCATCAGAGTCAGGGCACTCATCAATGTACTCGAACCTCTCTCCAATGGCTTTTGGGTTCCCAGACCACATCGTGATCCGCTATGGGTAACAGTACGATACGATCGACTCCAGAATTATTGTTATGACTGTGGGAGAATCGGTCATGAAGCAAGAAACTGTAAATTCCAAACTGATCTCATTGATGATGCCACAGAGGATAATCATTATGGCAATGGACTGGGCACTGTTCACGTGACAACAATCGAAGAAGCTTTAAAGGTGCATGATGAGTCTTGGGATGAGGCGGCGCTGATACGTGGCAAACCATCACCAGCGGTCGGAGAAGCTGAGCCCAGGCAGAGGATTGACGATATTGCTCTATATGGAAATAGTAAATATCCAGGCATGGAATATGGAAACCAATTGATCAAACGGGAAAGTTCCACCAACGGTAAAATCCCCATAAAGGACCAGAATAATGAGGAAAATCAACGGCAATCTCTCTCTTCTGATACGCCAATAATTATGGAATTATGCCCTGAAATTCCGAACCCTCTACCTGATCCTATGCCACTTCAAGAGTCCAATATGGGTGAGGTCACGCAAATTAATATTCCAATCGCGACTTCCCAGGAACCACAGCGCACTATAAGCCTGGAGTCTAGCATTCAGACTTCACAATATCGGGTTGACTTCTCAGCTATGTTGGACTTTCTGGATCAACTGGGCATTGGTAAACATGAATTTGAGAGAAAATAACCTCTATTACTCACAAGAATAGATTACAAAACTCATATAAAAAAAAACTCTCAAACAAGGATCACTCTCTAGGATCACTCTTGTTCTCACTCTTCTTGGTGATGAACACCGATTTTCGGATCTTTACAAATGAGGTATCCACCTCTATTTATAGTATGAGTTTTGGGGTAGGTGAGGTGTGAACAAAGGTGGTTGGTGGAGGTGCTTCAACAATGGTGGTACATTTGGTTGGTGGGAGGCCGCTTCAACAATGGTGGTGGAATATTCAAAAACCTTCCGGAGTGGGGAAGTCTTCAATTCTCCCCCTCGCCCATATCTCGAAGAAAAATATTCCAGCTATGTTTCGCATAACTCTAGCTTCTCTCGAGTCACCACCTTCGTCATCATGTCTATGCGGGATTCTCCTTCGTATGGATCTTTACTAGTCTCAGCGGTTGTCGATCCATTACCTCGCGTATCCAATGATAGCGAATATCAATATGTTTTGTACGGGAATGGTACATAGAGTTCTTGCTCAAATCTAGAGCACTCTGACTGTCACAATGTACCTTATACTCCTTTTGCTTGATTCCAAACTCTTGGAGATAACGCTTTAGCCACAACATCTCTTTTCCGGCTTCAAAAGCAATGTATTCACACATTTGTGGACAAAGCAACGCACTTCCGTAGTCGTGACGCCATGAAACAGCTCTCCCCGCAAAAGTATAAATGAATCCGAAGTAGATTTTCTACTATCAAGATCTCCGGCCATATCTCGCATCTCGTATAGCCTTCCAAGATTGGATCGGCTCCCCGTAACAAAGACATAATTTCAATGTACCCTTAAGGTATCGAGAATCCACTTTACCGCCTCCCAATGCTCTTTCCGGGGTTGGAGAGAAAACGACTCACCTTTCCACTGCGTGAGCAATATCGGGCCTCGTACACACCATAGCATACATCAAACTTCCGACGCGCTTTGAAGAATATGGTACAAACGACATCTCCCCAATCTCTTCCTTGGATGAGGACACGATCTCTTGCTCAACTTGAAATGGTTGGCCAATGGAATGCTAAGCTGGTTTGGCATTGTTCATATTGAACCGTTCAAGTACTCGTTCAATATACTTCTCCCGAGATAGCCATAACCTCCGTTTTTCCCCGTCTCGGGTGATTTGCATTCCCAATATCTGTTGAGCCGGTCCTAAGTCTTTCATGTCAAAAGACTTAGAAAGTTCCTTCTTGGTTGGCCGATCTTCGTTGCGTCTTTCCCCACGATCGAATATCGTCTACATATAGTAGAAGAGCAACGAAATTTCCATCGAAAACTTCGAATGTAGACACACTCATCTCGCTGCAGTTTTCTTGTACCCTTGACTCACCATGCACGAGTCAAATTTCTTGTACCACCTTGTCTAGGTGCCCGCTTCGGACCGTACAAGCTTTTCTTGACTTACAAACGAGGTTATCCCCGAAACCTCAAAACCTTCCGGGCTGCTCCATGTAGATTTCTTCTTCTAAATCTCCATGAAGAAAAGCTGTCTTCACATCCATTTGTTCAAGCTCTAAGTTCATACTTGCGACCAATCCAAGTATGACTCTAATTGAAGTCATCTTGACTGCGGTGAAAAAATCTCATCAAAGTCGATCCCCTTCTTCCGCTGGAATCCTTTGACTACCAACCGTGCTTTGTATTTCACCACTTTTCCACCGCCATCTTTCTTCGCTTGAACACCCATTTATTTTTCGGTGCCTTCTTCCCTCGTGGAAGTTCTACGATCTCATAAGTTTGATTTTTCCGCAGAGATTCCATCTCGTCTTGCATTGCTAGCAACCTTTGTTCTTTGTCCTTATGAGATACTTTGCTTCATGGAAACTCTCGGTTCTCCATCCTCGTAAGTAGAAGGTATTCAGATTCCGGATATCTTCTCGACGGAATCGACCTCGTTCGGATCTACGAACTTCTCGGAGCAATTTGAGGAAATCCACCATCATCTTGGCCTTGTGATGGTTCGGAACGTCGGTGGGTTGTGGCTCCCCCCGCCAAAGCACCGTCATCTTCCTCATTGTCTTCTACGGCATTTCTTCGGCACTATATCATCATTTCTCACGAATGATTCCGATGTTGCCTTCCGCACCTTTGAAGAGCAACATTTGTCTTCCGAGATATTGTGGGCTTTTCAATATCTTCTATTGTCGGCTTTCATGGAACACCACGTCCCTACTTGACGATTACCCTTTTTCCTTAGGATCCCATAATCAGTATCCAAACTCTTCATTTCCATAGCCTATGAATATGCATGGAGTGGTCCTTGCATCCGGCTTCGGCCGAGCTCTTTGGATACATGTGCGTACGCTAAACACCCAAATACTCTCAAGTGGGAGTATGATGGATCCTTTCCGAGACCAAAGTTTCTCGGGAACTTCAAAATCCAATGGTACCGATGGAGATCGGTTGATCAAGTAACAAGCGGCTCGATCGCTTCTCCCCGAATGGCTTTGGCGGCTTAGCCATGCGAGCATGCTCCGAACACGTTCCATAATTGTTCGGTTCATTCTTTCGGCCTATCCGTTGTGTTGAGGGGTGCGTGGGACCGTCTTCTCATGTCGAATGCCATATGATCTCGCAATAGGCATTGAACCGCACGGGAGGAGTATTCACCTCCATTGTCGGATCGAAGACACTTCAACTTCTCTCCCGTCTCACGTTCTACCATGACATGGAACAGTTTGAAGTAATCAAATACCTGGTCCTTCGTCCGCAAAAAATACACCCACACCTTTCGAGAAGCATCATCGATGAACGTCGAAAGTATCGGTTTGCCGAGTGATTCAACCTCCAAGGGACCGCAAACATCGAGTGTACCCCAGGCATCGAGCAACTCTGATCTTCTCGTTGAAGAGGAATTAAACGAGACTCTATGCTGCTTACCAAACAAACAATGATTGCAAGGATCTAGTGCAGCGTCCTTGTCTACATTGATAAGCTCCTTCTTTACTAGGGTAGACAACCCTTTCTCACTCATGTGGCCGAGTCTCGGTGCCCAGATTTTGTGACGCCTCCTTTTTCGCAACGTTGAGGCTGTCGGTGCATATCTTCACATGAGTCTTGTATAGCGTGCCACAAATATGTCCTCGAGCGACTATCATAGCGCCTTTTGACAACTTCCATGTGCCTTTACCGAAGTGACTATCATAGCCCCGTTTGTCAAGAACTATTCGACAATAGATTCGGCCCGAAGGTCCGGCACATGGCGGACATCCTTCAAAGTGATTGTGCTCCGGAACTTGTCTTTATCTCGAACATCACCAATTCCGACAATCCCGCGAAACCGGAATTTCCCATTTTCACTGACTCCAAAGTCACCGGCTTTGTATGTTGTGAAGTATTCCTTGTATGGAGTCACGTGGTAGACGCCGTATCTACCACCCATTCCGTGTCTTCTCGTGAGACGTGAAGGCATGTCTTATCTTGGGTTGAACAATAAGCTACATCACCGAAATAGTAACTAATGTTTCTCCACCCTTGTTCTTCGGGCCGCGAACCGCTTTCCGGTCTTGCTCCTTTTTCCATTTGTAGCAGTTCTTCTTCATATGTCCTTCTAATCCACAATGATGGCAGTTATAAGATGGTTTTCTACCATTAATGGACCTGCCCCGCTCTTGCTTTACGCTCTCGATTTGTTATTACTCTTCTTTTGTTGCCTCCCCGTTTTTCCGTGACAAGGGCATGGGTCCGATACGTGCCCATGTCCTTTCTCCTTGCTTCTTCGAATAGGGCATCCTTGACCATTGACATGGTAAGTTTGCCATTTGGGGGAGTTCTTTGAGTGACACGACCAGCGTTTCCCAACTATCGGGAAGGAAGCGAGTAGTAGCAACGCCCGAACTTCATCGCCAAGTGGCATCTCTACGACGACAAGCTGGTTGACCAAGCTCGGAACTCTTTGGTATGCTCGGAAGCGAAGTTCCACTTTTAAGCTTCATGTTGACTAAACGCCTCATCACCGAGCTTTATTCCGAGCGGTCTTGGCCTGGTACATATCCTCCAACTTTTCCGGAGGGCATATGCGTCTGTTTCTTGTGCAACATGGTGGAAGACACTATGATCAATCCATTGACGGATTTGACCAATAGTTTTTCGATTTGATTTCTTCCACTCTAACTCTTGGCGGGATCATGATTTTTACCCATCAATTCTATGGGATCAAACAAATCTTTACAGCTTAGGAGATCTTCCATCCGAGGTCTCCACGGCGTGTAATTTGTGGCGATAAGCGTAATCATTGCTCAGAAAGATGATGTTGACTCTTACGTGGACATTATCACCTTACAAATAATTTTTCAACACGATCGGGTTGAATCTTTAAAAATGGAGCTCACCGTTACGTGCGGAACGGTCAAAAAAAGATGGAATTGACACTACGGGGTCAAAATTCCACTCTAGGGGCAAAACAGCAATTTCGAAAACTTTGAGGACCAAACTGCAATTTTCGAAAGATCGGGGTCAAAGCGGAATTTCGAAAGATCGGGGTCAATATGAAATTTCCGAATATTTGGGGACCAAACTGAAATTTTAAAAAATTGAGGGGTCTTTCTTCAATTTCCGAAAAACTGCAAATTCCGGCGAGGAACAGTATTCCCGGTCGTCTTCTCCGCGGAACTCCGGTGAACAGTGTCGTCTTCTCCGCGAACTCCAAGTTGACCAAACTTTGACCGTGATTTCGGGCTCGTTTGAACTCCGATTAGGTCGCGTTTGGTGCGTTGGACTCGTGTCGATGAGACGAATCCAATGGTGCACTCAGAATTGGATTTTGAGTAAAACTCAGAAAACCCAAATTCGTCCAGGTGAACCAAAAAACTCAACCAACACCTCTAACCAGGCTCGATACCACTTGTTGGACTTTCCGGATCAATTTGGGCATTGGTAAACATGAATTTGAGAGAAAATAACCTCTATTACTCACAAGAATAGATTACAAAACTCATATAAAAAAAAACTCTCAAACAAGGATCACTCTCAGGATCACTCTTGTTCTCACTCTTCTTGGTGATGAACACCGATTTTCGGATGCTTTACAAATGAGGTATCCACCTCTATTTATAGTATGAGTTTTGGGGTAGGTGAGGTGTGAACAAGGGTGGTTGGTGGAGGCCGCTTCAACAATGGTGGCCGGTTGGTGGGAGGCCGCTTCAACAATGGTGGGCGGTTGGTGGAGGCCGCTTCAACAATGGGTTTGGAATATTCAAAAACCTTCTGGAGGGTGGCTGGAAGTCTTCAAGCTAATGATTCTGATAACCAAGCAGCAATTATTCCCTTTATTGAGCTGTCACCAATATCCGCCGTAACTACAGGAATGAACAGGATCAATCTGAAACGTTTCCAAGACCCACTGGATGAAAATCAGCGCCCCAATCCGCCAAAGAAAAGACTTACTTTCCCTGATCAAGTCCATGACGTCACCTCAAGTGAACAACATGCGAGTGCCTCTGGTGGGACACAACATCTGAACTTTCGCAAGCTGAAAAAGACTATACGTCGTAACAAAGGTCCACGCCCAGTCAAGGTGGTTGAGTTCTACCCTACTAATCCACCTAACCCTCTACCTTCTCTCAACACCTGGAATGCCACAGAAAGGAACCACACCTCGTCTACCTCTGAAACCTCCCTCAACGCCCATGGTTGCCACCAAGCAGCCATCGGTTCGCCATGAGTCTACTATCTTGGAACTGTTAGGGGTTAGGGGTTCCTCTGACAGTTAAGTACCTAAAACAAATATGCAATAAACAAAAACCCCACATAGTCTTTATCATGGAGACTAAAAAGAGACGCAGTTATGTTAGCAAAATCAGACAACGTTGTGACTTTGATGAAGAATGGATTGTGGATCCTACGGGACTTAGTGGTGGACTTGCATTATTTTGGGACAAAGATACTATTGTAAACATCCTCTCCTCATCCGCGAATGCTATCCACACTTCCATCTTTGACCCGTCGACGGACTTCCCCCAATATATTTCATTTGTCTATGGCCCCTCAGCAGAGAATGACTGGCTCCTCGTTTATGAAAGCATCATTCACTTTGCAAATTACAGAACAACAAGCTGGGTTTGTTTGGGAGACTTTAATGACATCACTTCCCACTAGGAAAAGCAATGAGGAAATCCGAGGGCTATCAGGAAAATTATCAACTTCCAAAAATTTATCGCCAACTGTTCTCTCATCAACTTGGGATACAATGGGTCGTGGTTCACCTGGTGCAACCGCAGGCAAGAAGAGGCGACTATCCGAGAGAGAATTGACCGGGTTATAGGGAATGATATTTTTTGTCATAATTTTCCTTCTGCTCAAGTTTTTCATCTTGATCCTATGGGCTCTGATCACCACCTCTTATTTGTTAATTTTAATTATGTCTCTTCGAATAAAATAAAACCTTTCAGGTTTGAGGATTATTGGACTGCTCATAACGATTATATGCAGGTGATCCATGATAGCTGGGGAACGCGAGCAACATATGATAATAATGCCATCAATCATTTTGCTCTTAAATTAAATAATTGTCAAAAATCTCTCATTAACTGAAGCAAGGAAAATTTTCTGAATCGAAAAAAAATGATTGATTTATTGACATCGTGTCTCAGTACTGTTCAACAGGGCTATCTAACTGAGGAGAGCAAACGTGAAGAAGCGGCACTCGTAAGACGTATTGAGGACCTGATGGACCAAGAGGAAAAATACTGGTGGCAACGCTCGCGTATTGCTTGACTCACATTGGGAGACAAAAATTCCAAATTCTTTCACCTCACTACCGTAATTAGAAGAAGAAGAAACTTAATCTTGAGCATCAAAGATGAGAATGGAATGTGGATCCGAGACAAACAGACCATCAATCATATGTTCACCAATTATTTCACTAACCTTTTCTCCCCTACAGGGCCGCGACAACTGTCAAATGTTCTTGACTCAATTGAGGCAAAAATTGACACAGATGCAAATGAGGCCCTTCTTCGCCCTGTTACGAAAGAGGAAATCCGAGTAGTAGTATTCAAACTAGGAGGTTCCAAGGCTCCAGGTCCGGATGGTTTCCCAGGTAAATTCTACCAATTCTCATGGGAGGAGGTGGGTGATACACTTGTTAAGATGGTTAAAGATTTTTTTTGAACAAAGCCTCCCCCTTGAAGTTATTAACGCGACCAATATTACTCTTATTCCCAAAGTGGATAAACCTGAATCAGTTTCACATTTCAAACCTATTGGACTCTGTAATTTTTCTTATAAAATCATCTCCAAAGTTCTGGCCAATAGGATGAAGTGTCAGCTTGATAAATGTGTTACCCCAAACCAAGGCGCCTTTGTGCCTGGCCGATTAATCCAGGATAATATTATCATTGCACACGAAGTGTTCCACTACTTAAGGCGAAAAAAGTCTGGTAAGAAATATGAATTCGCTTTGAAAATGGATATGAGTAAGGCATATAACAGGATTGAATGGGATTTCCTTCGAAATGTGTTGCTTAAATTTGGCTTCTCTTCTAAATGGGTTAACCTTGTCATGAACTGTGTAGAAACTGTACATCTCAATCTTTGTATTGCAGGAGAGGAAATTGCCTCAATTAGCCCTGATAGAGGGCTCCGTCAAGGAGACCCTTTATCACCATATTTATTTATTTTATCCCTGGAAGCCCTTTCAAGCATGATTAATAATTCCCTTCTACAGGGTCGGCTTCTAGGAATTAAATTAAATAACTCCTGCCCGATCATATCTCACAGTTTCTTCACAGATGATGCCTTATTTTTTATGAACGCAGATATTAACAATTGTCAAACACTGGCAGAGATCCTCAACTCATATTGCTCAGCTTCAGGCCAGTTAGCAAACTTGGAAAAATCCAGCATTGTCTTTTCAGAAAACACCCCATAACCGTTGAGGCAAAGCATCTGTGACACTTTAGGCATTGGAGAGAGTCCGGACCAAGGCAAATATTTGGGTATTCCTAGTATTTGGGGCAAAACAAAACATCAAGCGCTTGCATATGTCCGAGAACGAGTTAGCAAGAAGGTCCTTGGTTGGAGCAGCAAACACCTATCTTTTGTAGGGCGAGAGGTCATGATCAAAGCAGGCATTAATGCCATTCCAATTTTCCCGATGACATGCTTCAGATTCCCAACCAAAACCTGTAAAGATCTCAACAGCCTCGTGGCAAGCTTCTGGTGGGGAGGACAAAATAAGACCAATTGGGTTGCATGGCACAAATTAACTAAACCCAAAACGGATGGCGGCATGGGCTTTCATGATTTCACTAAATTTAATGACGCCCTTCTTGCAAAAACGGCTTGGCGCCTTTTTCAAAACCCCCATGATTTATGGGCGAGGGTCCTAAAAGGCCTCTATTTCCCTAATTGCTCTTTCCTTGATGCAGTTAAGGGACATAGAGCCTCTTGGTGCTGTTCAAGCATCCTGGATGGAAGAAATTTCATAAAAAAGGACCTATGCTGGCAAATAGGAAATGGACAATCTGCACGGATATGGAAAGATAACTGGGTCCCTTCACTACCAACTCGACGGATACATACTGAGGATGAGGCATTAAAAAAGTCAAACCTGAAAGTGGCAACGCTTATTTCTAATAGTAACAGGTGTTGGGATACAAATCTGATCAGGCATCTCATAGGCGATCACATTAATAAAGCTATTACCTCCATCCCCCTCCCACGGGTGCCCACTAATGATCGGCTGGCATGGTCTTTGGCAACAAACGGGGTATACTCGGTCAAACTTGATTACCACCTCACGAAGACAACCTACCCAGCGACTATTGATAACGTTGTTCCATCTGTTGCATTAACCACGGACATATGGAAGAAGACTTGGAAGATAAAGGTGGCGCCACGGGTAAATAATTTCATTTGGAGAATCTTGTCTAATGGCATTGCCACAAATGAAGATCTAGTCAAAAGAAAAAGGGGTCGCACAAGCATATGTCCAATCTGCCAGAGTGAAAATGAGTCTACAGAGCACCTCTTCTTCCACTGTCCTTGGGTGCGTTGCATCTGGTTTGGTTGCAGGTTATCTCTCACAAATGACCTAGGCCTAATCCATAGTTTCAAGAAATGGTGGATTGATCTCTTGAATCCCACTAGCTCTTTCACCGAGTTTGATGTGGAATATATATGATGGATACTTTGGTTCTTGTGGAAGGAAAGGAACGACGCTATGTTTAATGCTTCCACTCCAAATCCTATTTTGGTCATTACTCGTGCCTCCCAATCTGCATTCCACTATTCCTCTGCCAACTCGCCTCCAGACAAGGGCGGTGCTCCTGCTCAGGGTCCGAAAAAAGAAGTCAAATGGGAACCATCGCCAGAACATCTGCTAAAAATAAATGTGGATGGTGCGTTTCAAGACTCAACAAAGCCAGCTGCAATTGGCATCATCTGCCGTGATCACTTGGGAGAAATGAAATGGGCCTTTGTCGACAAGTTAAAATCCCTTTCGGCATTCATGACTGAAGCATTAGCCATGAAAAGGGCGCTGATGCTCGCCCAAGATCTGAGTAACAAACATACCATCTTTGAGACAGACTGTCAACACCTCATACACTGCCTGAACAATGACCGACCAGACCTCAGTGAATGGAAGACTCGAAGTATCCTTGATGATATCCTAGGGCTTCTCAAATCAGAATCCAGCTACTTGGTCCGTTTCACTCCTCGCCAGGGGAATAAAGCAGCTGACTTCCTTGCTACATTTATCGATAAGGGGGTGTGCCCCATTGGGTGGGTAAATATGCCCTTACCCCCTTTGCTGTCGGTGCTGGATGAAGATTCGAAAACCATAAGGAGATAGCGGCATCAAGCGTCTTCCCGTCCCAGTCGTGTGGATCCTGGTTGATCGATTAGCTTTTTACCTGTTATTTGCTTTCTTGATTTGTCTGGTCTTGCTTTAGTTGTTTTTTGTTATTTTCGTCTCAGCCTGTTGTGTTTTCATGGCTATTCCCTTGCGTTTGCCTTATTTCTGGTGTAATTCCTTCCTTTATCAGTAATGAATATTTTAGAATTGTTCAAAAAAAAAAGAATGGTATGTTATAAAAGAGAACGGAAGGAGTATTGATTATAAAATAGGAAATAAATATTATTCCTCGTAAATATAAAAATAAATCTTGTGTTTTTATAAACAAAGGGCTAAAATTGAAGCACTCAACTTCAAGCCTTCGAACTGAGGATTGTGATGGAAACTGAAACTTGAGAATTGAGGTAGAAGATGCTACCCGTGACCCGTCAATTCTCTCTCAACGACCGTAACCATCAAAACTAACATAACGGTAACCTTAAAACCCCATTCTCGCAAACTCAACTTCTATTCCACTCTTAAGATTTCTCTCCAAGTCCGGTTCACTTGGGTTACTCAGTTACTCTTATACTACCTTGTCGATGTGTGCTCGGTTACTGCACTTCATAGCGGCACGCAGATTGTGAAGTCTTGGAAGAAAGGCGATATGCCATTACTCTTTTAATTTGCGGCTGGTTAGTATTGCTCACATCTCTCTCCCATTTTTTGCCCTACACTTATATATATTGTGTTTGATTTGAGGGGAGGGGAGGAATGACTTTTATCATTAATGAAAAGAAAAAGGTTTTTTTGTCTAATTATGGAATATTGAAAAAAATTCAAAGACAATTTGGTCAAAACATGGTAAAACAAAAAAAAAATCCTCCCTCCCTTCCTTCCCCTCCTCTCTTCTCTCAAACCAAACACATCGTTATAACTTTTATCCATATATTCTATACATTACTAAGTACGACTCAGTTGTTTGGAGTAACATGCTTCACGAGCCCACACCTATACGCAAGGGCAAATAATCCTACTGCAGTTGTAAGCATTATTATCAACCGCAAATCAAAAGAAATATGCTGCCCCATCCCAGTATTTTTTGGATAGATGATTGGGAGACATCCATTCTTTATTTGCATAAAAGCATATCATGTAGAAGGAAATGTGATAAACAACTCAAAGATATTTGTGACATAGGGTTAAACAAAAGAATCAGCAGCATGACGACTTAAAAATGGGTGTTATCCATGCCTTATGCTCTATGTTGCAACCAAAAAATTATGCACATTGCAGCAAGTCACATTTAGTTACACCTCAAGATAATACTACCTACAGTCCTAAATATACGATAAATTAAGTTTGTAGTGCAATTTATACTACAAACTTTGTTCTATATTTAAGACAGGGAATAAAATTATATCAAAAGCTTTCAATATAGGCAAGTACTCCGTAGGATCAATGTTGCAATAAGCAATCTTTCCAAATCAGTGGCAAAAATCTATGCACATACAAAATCACTCAATAACAAATAACTCCAGCAACAAATTAAATCACAACAAAAGCCACAAAATGAAAGAAGCAACTCAGGTCACAAAAGAGGAATCTGAAGTCGCTTTCAGGAAGAGACAAGCTTAACAAACTCAGAAGCCATGAACCAAGACCTGCGATCGACCTCACTAGGCAATGTGTTAGCCATGAACTTAGAACCCTCAACCTACGCCGAACGCCATTATAAAGA
This sequence comes from Acacia melanoxylon, assembly GCA_019022615.1. Classification (NCBI taxonomy): domain Eukaryota; kingdom Viridiplantae; phylum Streptophyta; class Magnoliopsida; order Fabales; family Fabaceae; genus Acacia; species Acacia melanoxylon. The sequence continues at coordinate 10,242,130 of JAFJYJ010000002.1, forward strand.
GTGACAGACATGGAATGGAGGAGAACGAAGAGCCCAACAACGAGAGAGAGCAAAATGGTGGTGGGGATGCCGGAATGGAGTCATCAAGGTGTGTGGAGGGAGCGCGGAGTAACTGGGTTGAAAAGGGTTTCTTAAGGAAAATACTTCACGGTTACAATTTAAGAACTGTGAAGTATTTAAGTTTTCACGGTTGTTTTAAACAAGGGTAAAAGATTTCTCTAATCACTGGAAATAAGTCATCTCCAGTGACCCCCAAAACTACGTCGTTTTGGATCAATGAAGGGTGTTTCCGTAAATTTGCACCCTTCATTAATTCAAAAAGACGTAGTTTTAGGGGTCACTGGAGATAACTTATCTCCAATGACTGGAGAAATACTTTTCCCTTTAAACAAACTGTGAATTATTTGCAATATTTTTTTACGGTTTTTCACATACAACTGAAGTAAATGATAATATTTTTTTAAAAAAATGAAACTTTTATTTCACAGTTGCTGTATACAACCGTAAAATATTTGCGAATATACTTCACAGTTTATCTTCCAAGCCGTAAAGTGCTGCTTTACCCCATCCCTATATAACTACGAAGTCTTGATATTCACATATTTTCGATTTTGTAGTAGTTTCTCCTCAGTTCACAATTAACAAATTAAGAAGTGGTAGGCAAGAATGAGAAACCATTAAATACAAGAGTTGAAGAAGGTCCAGCAACTATATATAATGAAGGGTGGACCTAGAAAATTATAGAAGGGGCACAATTGGCGGGGGATTCGGAGGTAGCGCCTCTAAATTTTTTTTTTTTAAAGGAAATTTTTAAATGCATTAAAAACAAAAGAGTATAAACAAGAAAAAAAAAATATCAAAAAAATATTTATGAAATCAAGTGAATACTGATGATGTAATAAGAGAGGTAATTATTTTACAACCCTGTCATTTAGAAAAGTAAGGCTAAGTACTATTAGAAATAAATGCAGTTACATAAATTACAATGAAAGGTGGGTACTCAATAAGTTCAAATACATATATTTTTTTAAAAAAAAGTATATTACAATAAAAATAATTATAATGTCATTCTTCTAGGCCTTATTTTTTGGAATTCCATCATAATTGCTTTATTATCAATGCTATCAAATACATCTTTTTTCAATATAAGGAACTAAACAATCATTCAACCATTCATCCCTATCCCATTACGAAGTGCATCCTTAGCTTGATATATTAAGGGTGAGCAATCATTCAAACATGTATTAATTTTTTTTTTTTTTTAAAAAAAAAAAACAAATTCAAGGGGAGCACTTACCCCTAACCTATAACGTAGATCCGCCCATGTATATAATCATAGTTAAATCAAGCATGCGCGTGTCAACACATGTACTAAGACGATGCATTTTTAGTGTTGATGCGTTTTTAGTGTTGAGACCAGGCTCCCCCCCAAAAAAAAAAAACAATTACTAGAGATTATTTGGAAGAACTACAACAACAAACCTTATCCATCAAATGAGGTGAGCTACATGGATTGTATAATGTCATTATGCTTTATAAACAATCATATCTTTAATTAGTTAAAATGTTAACCAAGAGATCTTTCTTAATTTTTTATTTTTATTTTTTATCAAAGGTTAATAATTTTCTTGCGAGTGTTCCCTTTAGTCCTCTTCTCTCCCTTTTCGGACGACTAGATGCTACTTGATATCTACCCTCCTTACCGACTCAACCAATGACCTTTCTACGTGTTTGAATCAGCGCAAACCTTTTTCTACCATTTTAGAAAAACAAATTATAGAATTTAAGAGACAAAAAAGAATTGAGGTCTTATATATAAAAATTAAAGAAAACCCTCCGGTAACTCTTACATTTAGAACCAGGTGAGTGTTTATTATGTTGTTAGTATTTCATAATCATTGTAATTATATATGTTTAAGCTACCTGATACTACTATCTCATCTCCAGTAATTAAGTTAGGTTCAATGAATATAGAGATTAAAGTTTTACCCTGTTAATTTTCTGTATTTTATATATATATATATATATATATATATATTATTATTATTATTATTAACTTGGAGTTGGAGACTCGTATACATAAAGGTTGATTATATAAGCAACCCATGTGAGTCATGTGATTGACTTTTTTTTAGACAAATAAGACACAATCTAATAGTTTATCTGCAAAAATCAAATGAAACTATTCAAGACCTTTCTCATTATATATCTAATCCCTCATGCATCTTGGGTGTTTACATATGGTTAGAATAGAAACAAATATTATTTTTCCAAACTATATTTTAACTTAGAAGAAAAAAAAAACAATATTTTAACCATTAATTTTTCCGCGTTTCTCGCTCCAAAAGATTGCAGGTTTTTTTTTTTTTTTATGATAATGACAATCCACTTGCATGCATGATCCCCATTAATCCATTTATATAAAATATTTAGAAGAATCAATAATTTTTCTGCCTTCGTCTTTTCTCTACCTTATATAATTCTTGCCTTTGTATCTGTAGTTGAAGCAAGTCTTCGATCACCTTCTTTATCGACATGGAGGATCTGAGGCCAGGCCCTGCAAATACTTCTCCACTGACTACGTTAGGGTTTCTTGATAGAGCCGCCACCGTCTACGGTGACTGCATTTCTATCATTTATAACATCACCACTTTCACTTGGTCCCAAACCCACCGTCGTTGTCTTCAACTAGCTTCCTCTCTCTCCTCCATCGGAATCCGTCGCGGTGATATTGTTTCCGTGGTCGCCCCTAACGTCCCTGCTATGTACGAGCTCCAATTCGCAGTTCCCTTCGCGGGCGCCATCCTCAACAACATCAACACCCGCCTCGACGCTCGCACCATCTCCGTCATCCTCAGCCATGGTGAATCCAAGCTCGTGTTTGTCGATTGTGTCTCACGTTCTCTAGTCCTCGATACCATCTCATTGCTACCTCCGGAGACTCAAAGGCCTATACTTATCCTCATAACTGACGACTCAGTGGAACTCATCACATCATCAGAGGGCTTCTATGATACGTACGAAGGGTTGGTTGCGAAGGGTGATCCGAGTTTCCAGTGGATTCGACCCGAAAGTGAGTGGGATCCGATGATCTTGAATTACACGTCAGGAACTACGTCGTCTCCCAAGGGTGTGGTTCATTGCCACCGAGGGGCATTCATCATGACTGTAGATTCTCTTATCGAATGGGCCGTTCCCAAACAACCGGTCTACCTGTGGACGCTGAATATGTTCCACGCTAACGGGTGGAGCTACCCGTGGGGGATGGCTGCCGTGGGAGGAACCAATATCTGCGTCAGAAAATTCAATGCCGCCACCGTGTTTAATCTGATCGAACGCCACGGTGTCACCCACATGTGCGCTGCACCAGTGGTGCTCAACATGTTAACAAACTTCCCAAGGGAAATCCTCTAACAAGCCCCTTACAAGTCCTCACTGCGGGATCGCCGCCCCCAGCCGCGGTGCTGCTACGAACGGAAGCGTTAGGATTTGTAGTGAGTCACGGGTATGGGTTAACAGAAACCGGTGGGTTGCCGGTTTCATGTGCGTGGAAGCCTGGATGGAACTTGCTGCCCGCAACAGAGATGGCACGATTAAAGGCAAGGCAAGGTGTGAAAACAATCGGGTTAGCGGAGATGGACGTGGTGGATCCGGATTCGGGTAAACCCGTGAAACATGACGGGTCAACCCTTGGGGAAGTGGTTATTCGGGGCGGATGCGTCATGTTGGGCTACTTGAAAGACCCAGAAGGGAACTCCAAGTGCTTCAAGAATGGCTGGTTCTATACCGGAGATGTTGGAGTGATGCATCCAGATGGGTACTTAGAGTTAAAAGATCGATCCAAGGACGTGATCATTAGTGGTGGTGAAAATCTGAGCAGCGTAGAGGTCGAATCGGTGCTGTACAACAACCCGGCGGTGAACGAGGCGGCGGTGGTGGCGAGGCCGGACGAGTTCTGGGGAGAGACGCCATGTGCGTTCGTGAGCCTAAGGGAGGGGTTGGTGAAGAAGCCGACGGAGAAGGAGATAATAGAGCATTGCAGAGCAAGGCTGCCGCATTTCATGGCGCCGAAGACGGTGGTGTTCAAGGAAGATCTTCCAAAGACTTCGACGGGGAAGATTCAAAAGTACGTTTTGAGAAAGGAAGCAAAAGATATGGGATCACTGAAAACGGGGAAAGAAGGACCATAATGGGTATGGAACCATGTGAAGACAATATAATCCAACCTTGGGTTGACCTGAATAATATATAAGACTGATATTTTTTAAAGAGAAACTTGTGTATGGCACCATGCATTGCATGCAGAAATATAATGTGTTATAGACGAAAGTAAATTTGATTTATATTCTTTTATAATTTATAGATATTGTAATCATTTCTAGCTTGGGTGCAATTGTAAAGTGCATGAAATTATTTATTATCAAAGTATTGAATTAATAAAGTATGCTCAATTTATTGAAATATGCATTTGATATTTGATAATACTACTCCATCTGTTTAATATAAGGGATAGTTGACTTTGTTTAAGAGATAAAACTAATTATGTTACATTAAAGTATTCATATTTATTGTTATTCTTTAAATCATTTTTTTTTTATAAACTAATATATAATATAATAATACACAACATATACTATAATTAAGTTTAGTTTAGTTTAATTTAAAGAAAAAAACAGTCAATTGCCTCTTATATTAAAGAACGGGGTAGTATATATGGAAAGGAGATTCTCTCTAAATTGACTCTTATGTTTTTTTACGGGCCGTTGATTGGAAAAATGAGAAAAAAAGTTAAAATGACCTTTGGTCCTTAATATAAAATTTTGTTGACTAATTTGCGAGGTTAAATAAGCTATATTTTAAAGTATTTATATTTATCGTATTTTTTCAAATTGATTTGCTTCTAAAGATACAAATAAGTATATTAAAGAGATCATGTAATATATGGTATAATTAAATAATTTATTTAGTCTTTTTAATCTTCCCAAATAAATTAATTACCGGCTCTTATATAATTAGATGTAATAAATATAAAAAAAAAAACTCATGTGATTCTTACCCCCCCAAAAAAAAAAAAAAAAAAAAAAACTCGTGTGGGTATACAAGGACCTAGGGAGATATATATTGATAACATTTTCAAATAAGTAATTCTCAAAATTTATGCAAGATATCAAATTAATTTACGTTTAAATTTTATGGTTTCTTAATTATCTTTTCTATGTATAAACATGAATAAATAACGTAACTTTTCAAATTTTCATCTTCTCAATTTAATTGATTTGATAAAGCAACGATATTTTAAAAAGGCACATTTGTATTATAAATTTTTCATACATATGTTTGAAAATATCTAAAATATTTCAAAAAAAAAAACAACTTTTAATTATTTATCATCAATTTCTATATATTATTTTAGAAATATTTGTTTAAAACTAAAATCTTGTTATCGATAATATAATAATATCATGCCTATGTTTTTGTTCATAAAGACGAGACTTTTCCATGTATATTTAAATTGTATGACAATGAGAAATGAATTGTAGGAGAGGATCCTGGTTTTTTAACCGGCACAATTGTATTGGGATTAGTCACCATCATCTTTTCTTCTCTTGCCCTTTCTTTCCCCTCCTCTTCCCTTCTACTACTCATCTTAATCTTTAAATTAAAATTTAGGCAGTACAGATTTAATGTTTTATCAAAATATTTTTTTATTTCAGTTTTAAATCATCATAACTAAAATTTAATAGTTTTTGAATTTATTTATTTATTAATAATTTGATATTTTATTAAATTTTTTATTAAATATTAAATCTGAAACGATCAAATTCCAATCAAAAGACTAATATGAGTAATAGAGAGAAAAAGGATGGGAAGATAAATGTAAGAGAATAGAACTATAGCCAAACCTAGGACTGAGCAAGTCATCCATAACCTAGAGAGCCTGTCTAAGCTTAGTGGAAAATTGCCCATTTTGGCCCGCCCAAGAGATACCCATGACAAGCGGGCTTAAATGGGCGGGCTTTGTATTGAACAGGATGGGCCACGAGCACACCCTCGGCTTGCCATGCTCGCCCATCTGAGAAAGAGACACACACATGAAAAGGAGCCCATATTGATTTAATTAGGGAAAAAGACATAAAAAGAACTATGAAATTGTAAAATCTTAAATCAGGTTTATTACCAAGAGTTGATATAAAGGAATGACAAAACTTGATAAGCAATTCACAACTCATTGTTTGGGAAATCCTTGTTGTAGAATTTTGCAATTTACAAGTTTTTTTTTTTTTTGTCTTTTTTCCATTTAATTATATCTTACATATGTGAGATAAAAATATATATTTAAATACAAATATATATTATATTATATATAAGATGAAGTCAAAGTTTCTTTTTGGAAGGAATTTTTCCTGATAAGACATTGAAGCATATTATAGATATCTTGCATTGTTTATATTATGGATGAAGCATATGTGCCTTAGTCTATGTCGACAGTAGAGCAATTGGATAATAGTATTTATACTAGAAATGTTTTAGTTCCAGAGATTAAAATTGAAATGTCCTTGTTTGTCATTAATCACACATTTAAAAAGCTTTTAGCCAATTCAAAGACTGTGACTAAAAGAGCATATAAGCTTTCAGATGGATGGATATCTTTAAGCCGATTTAAGTTAATATTGTGAACCAAAATTTGACCTTTTGGTACGATGGATAGTACATGCTTCTAAGTATAAAGATCTAAATTTGATTGCACATGATTTGTCATTGGTTGTATTAGTCTCCATAGTGTCTTCAAAATCCGTCTTCACTGCTAAAAGTCAAGTACTAGATACTTCTATAAACTCCTTATCTTTAAATATGGCTGAGCCACTCATATTTACTCAAAATTGTCTACGCACAAGTCCTCCCAAATTAAAGGAGGTTGATGTTGATAATTGTGTGCATGTTATTTTATATATGGTTTCAATGAGGAATGATAAGAATTATACTGCTTTATTATTAGTGTTTTTTGTAATTTATATTAAAAAACAAGCGGCAACAATGTAGTTGAAGTGCAGCTGCATATTGAGATTTTATTTTTAAAAAAGTGCATTATTGGGTTGCGTATGTCCATTCAAATCCATACAGGTTTAGTCCAGCCTATTTGCTTTGAGCTTTAATGAGCATTCCATGTAGATTAAAAAATAATTGGGCAGGCTACGTGTTAACCATTGTCCCGCCCATTCAGCCTATTGCAAAGCCCTAGCCAAACCTAATTTCATCCCTTTTTAATTATGTTCAAGATATTGGCTAACACTAAATGTACCTCTCTTAGCCCAAATTAAATTCAAACCTTAGTACTACCTCTCCTCTGGTCCATAATATAAGATTAAGATGAATTTTTTAAAATGATTAATAATCATAATATATATTAAATATCATTAAATTATATATCGGTTTATAACTCAGATAAACTTGTTTAAAGAAAAATAATAAATATAAATATTTTAAATAATTTATTTAACTTCCTTAGTTTCTTAAATAAATCAATTGAGTTTTATATTAAAAATCAGGTAGTATTGGTTATGAAATGGAAAAAAAATGATAACTTTTGAAAATAAAAATAAATCTTCCTGTTTTTATAACCAAAGGCTTAATTTGAAGCACTCAACTTCAGTCCTTCAAGCCAAAGAGTGTGATGGAAACTGAAACTTAAGAATTGAGGTAGAAGATGCTACCCGCCATTCCTCTCTCAACGACTGTAACCGTCAAATCTAACATAACGGTAACCTTAAACCCCCATTCTCGCAGACTCAACTTCAATTCCACTCTGAGATTTCTTTCCAAGTCTGGCAATCTAGATGAGGCGCTTCGCCTAATCGAGTCGTCCCCGTCGAAGTCCGCTGCCTACAAACCCGAAGATATCGACGCACTCTCCTTCCTCCTTCATGCCTGCATCTCCAGAAAGTCCTTCTCGCATGGCCAAAAGCTCTACTTGCACTTCCTTCGATCGCCGGACAGATTCAAGCAAGACCTTCTGCGTAACCCCATCTTGAAGAGCAAGCTCATCACGCTTTTCTCTGTTTGTGGTCGGATCGATGAGGCTCGCCGGATTTTCAATTTCGGTCCCGAAGATGAAAAGATGTCAGAGTCGGTGTGGGTGGCTATGGCAATTGGGTATTCTAGAAATGGGTTTTCTAAAGAAGCTTTGAAGTTATACTATGAAATGTTATCAACCCGGCATGTCCGACCTAACAATTTTGCCTTTTCCATGGCTCTTAAGGCCTGTGCTGATATGTCTGATCCGTTGGTGGGTAGCGCAGTTCATGCTCAAATCATTAAGAGTGATGAGGAAGCAGATCAAGTGGTGAATAATGCACTTTTGGGGTTCTATGTTGAGTGTGGTTGCTTGAGCGAGGCCCTAAAGGTGTTTGAGGAAATGCCTCAACGAAATGTGGTTTCTTGGAACACTTTAATGTCTGGTGTTGCAGCTCAAGGCAAAGTTTATGAGGCATTTGATGTGTTTAGAGTAATGCAACGAGAGAATATCAAGTTCAGTTGGGTTAGTCTTACGACTATCCTGTCGATGTGTGCTCGGGTTACTGCACTTCATAGCGGCAAAGAGATACATGGACAGATTGTGAAGTCTAGGAAGAAAGGTGATCTGCCACTACTCAATTCGCTGATGGACATGTATGCCAAATGTGGAGCCCTTGCTTACTGTAAGAAGGTATTTTACAGCATGCAGGATAGGGATTTGACTTCATGGAATACGATGCTTACGGGTTATGCGATAAACGGATATATTGAAGAAGCCATGGCCTTATTTGATGAAATGATAAGTTATGGCATGAAGCCAGATAGTATTACCTTCATTGCCTTGCTTTCAGGTTGTAGCTATTCAGGCCTTGCTGATAAAGGGCAAGAATTGTTCAATATGATGGAGGATTATGAGATGAAACCATCTGTAGAGCACTATGGTTGTTTAGTGGACATATTAGGCAGGGCAGGGAGAATTGAAGAAGCATTAGATTTGGTGCGAAACATGCCGATGAATCCGAGTGGCAGCATATGGGGATCCTTGCTTAACTCATGCCGCCTTCACAGAAATGTTCCTCTCGCGGAGTTTGTTGCCGAGCCATTGTTCGAGATTGAACCTCACAATCCTGGCAACTATGTGATGCTCTCAAACATCTATGCAAAGGCAGAAATGTGGCATGGTGTGAAGAGAGTTAGAGATATGATGGCAATGAGAGGAATAAAGAAAGAGACTGGATGTAGCTGGACACAAATAAAGCATAGAATCCATACCTTCATTGCTGGAGGGAGCTCGGAATTTCGTTCTTCGGCTGAGTATTTGAAAACCTGGAATGAGTTGTCTGATGCTATCAAAGGAGCCGGGTATATCCCTGACACTGGTGTTGTTCTTCATGATGTGAATGAAGAGATGAAGGTGACATGGGTTTGTGGGCACAGCGAACGCATTGCTGCCATCTTCTCGCTGATCCATACTGCCGATGGAATGCCAATCAGGATTACGAATAATCTTCGGGTTTGTGGAGATTGTCACTCCTGGATGAAGGCTGTTTCAAGAGTTACAAGGAGGATGATTGTATTGAGAGATACCAATAGGTTCCATCATTTTGTAAATGGTTCTTGTTCTTGTAAGGACTTCTGGTGAATGTATGTCCCTCCATTCATAATGCTTGATTTTCAATGACTGGTCACTTTTTATAATAATGTATCATTCATTGATCATGAATCACTTTTATCAAATCTACCATTTCAGCTTAGTCAGAGAGTAGAAGAGATTTTGACCAAAAAAAAGAGAGTAGAAGAGATTTATAGGTAACAGATGAGGTAGTCTTTGAGAGGAAGAGGAAGGTTTCATTGTTAGGCATCTAAGTGTCTCTTGTTTAGAATGAAAATTGGAAGTTGATATGAAGATTATGAATTTGCCGTTAATGTTTCCAACAAAGTTCACAACAATACAGTTCCGGAAGATTAAGATCATCCAAAAATGTCTAAAAATAGGATCGTTCAGGGTGGCCAATATGTTGGATGGAATTAAACATATTAAATATCAATGTATTTTTTAAAAAAAAAAATGCTTGGACATATTTTGCCGTTAAATAATTAGGCTTTTACAGGTTAACCAAAAATTGTAGTTAGAAACTTGACTACCTGAGTGCACATCTTGTTTAGAAGCTATTTTCCAAAATATATTCTTTAAAATCACTTTTAGTAACTTTATTTTCCAAAAAATAATCAAATAACAGCAGCATTAAGTTGTAACTGATATTTGTTGAAATTCCCGGTTAGAAATGAAGAATTACATGGTAGATCCACTAGTGATACGTTTGCATATTGAAGATGTGTATCATTGCAGCAAGTTTGATAATTAATCAAGTGAAATTGCTTCTTCAACCGAACCAAAGAAACCTTTTAATATGATTCAAAATAAATCTCGTACTATTGTTACTTGATTAGAGATTCATATTTTTTAAGAACAAATAAAGGAGGATTCAGGATTTAGTCATTATGAATATGAATACTAATTCATCTTTTTTAACAAATCTTATTTACAATTAAGATCATCCAGAGTAATTGCTATGCAAAAATAGAACATTATGTAAAAGCCTTTGATAAGGATTTTCTGTCCAACCTGTGGTTCTCCAAGGACACTTTCATTCATTGTTAGACATCAAGGAAAATCCATCCTGGACTCAAAATATGCCTTTTTTGATTAAAAATGAAAATACCATCTTATCCATGGCAATGTGATTTTTTTGTTTGATCTCCAAACAGGAAAGACAATATAAACAGCATTCTTTTCTTTTTTTGGCATTATAAACAGAGTCATTTTACTTTTCGGGCTTATTCAATATGAGGTTAAATCCTTCAAACAAGCATTCACTCTTTCTAACTAATTATTTCAGCACTATACGTTCAAAAATTAAATCTTGAACATTAGTGAGACTCAATTGCGATAATGTAACTGAGACCAAACTTCATGAAGAAGCCAGTCATTTGATATCATAACTTCAAAATTGAAAATCAGCTTTCTGACAATAAGAATCTAATGTCTAAAGATAAACTACATCTTCAACGGTAAGAAACCATATCTTCACTTTAGGTTCAATAGTATCAGAAGACTCATGGGCAACAGGCATGGGAAAAAAGCCACTCAACCGAAAATCTAAATACCATGCCACTTTCCATCCCTTAACGGTTGGCCTTGGCAACTCTTTCGATCTCATCCTTCTTCTTGATGGCATAGCTGAACAATTTCATGTCATAGTCAGCAAACCATTGAGACAATCATAACAAACAGAAAGAAGGATGATAACTGAAAAAAACAATTAGCAAAAAGAATTTCTATTTTCACGAGTTAAAATTTGATTTCAAGAGTACCTGTTTGAAGATCCCTTAGCAGCATTGATAAGTTCATCAGCCAAGCATTCTGCAATCGTCTTAATGTTCCTGAATGCAGACTCACGGGCTCCTGTAGTGATGAGGTAAATTGCCTGATTCACACGTCGCAGAGGAGAAATATCCACGGCTTGACGTCTTACGACACCAGCAGATCCAATACGTGTAGCATCTTCTCTAGGTCCACTGGAGTAATAAACAAAACAGTAGTTGAGAGGATTATTATTTATTACAAACAATAACATAAAGGAGGAAGAAATCATATATGGTCGCATAGTTATAAAAAAAGAAAAGAGATTATTATTTTTCAATCGCATACCTGTTGATCACGGCATCAACAATAACTTGAACGGGATTTTGATCGGTGAGCAAGTGGATAATTTCCATTGCGTGCTTAATAATCCTCACTGCCATTAGCTTTTTCCCATTGTTTCTTCCATGCATCATCAGAGAGTTGGTAAGCCTCTCAACAATTGGACACTGTGCCTTCCTGAAACGCTTGACTGAATACCTCCCAGCAGTGTGAGGCACATAGGTTGCATGCTTGGCAGGAGCCACACCAATGTAATCAGCCAAGGATATGTCGTTTACCTAAAATCACAACACATAATTAAATTTTTAATTTTCAAAAGATTAATCGGTCCTTCACTGCATCAGCAGAATGAAGGTTTCATTTCAACGCTCAGTTCCAAAACAGGGATACAGAAAGAGCACAGAATGATAGCTCTTTATAACAAGAATAGCAACCAACAAAAGGATCGCATGCATAAAACTTCCAGGCAGTGCATGCTAGTAATTCCCAAAACATCCCTTACAAGTTCCACAAAAAGGGTGGGATTGACCAAGTAGGCCATAGCAGCTTCCCTAAAGAATTCCAAATTCAGTTATAATGATCTAATACTTATACCTACTAATTTAATCTCCCCTATGATCTCCAGATTTAGCTTTATATAAGCTTAATAAATACAGTTGCCTGAAGAGCAAAAGATGTGGAAGTGACAGTTATGGAACCCAAAGTTGGAAAAATGCGCAGAAGGCACAAGCAACTTCGAAAAAGCTATAGGTTCAGTAAAATCCTCTCTACATAAATATTAAAACAACAGTGAGATATAGTCTCTCGCTAAATCTGAAGTCTTTCATGACATATTATCCATCAAGGGATGAAGGAAAAACGCAGTTCCATCCAAGACATTCAAGAATAAGCACAAACATTAAAAACTGGCTACGATTGAAGATTTAAAATATGGAGAACAGAAATCCACAATGCACAAAATCGAAACCTGAACATCGTCAAAGGTCCATCGGTTGAAGAGTTTGACGTCAATGACTGGCTCGGAGAGATCTTGAATTGGCGGCTGAGGAATGACGTCGGCCATGGCGAGGAGGGAACACAGATGACAGAAGCTCAACCAGCGAAATGGGAAGAAGAAAGAGGTTATGGTAGCGCAAAGCTATAAGAAACCCTAATGGAGTTTTCTTTTGTCAATTCGGCTCTTAAACTTAATGGGCTGGGCTTCGCGGAGCCAGAGTCCAGATTAGGCTTATTGGTTTTGCAACATATTTAGGTCCAAATTAATACATAACTCTTGTCTATTTGAGTTAGCGTTGGAAAAAATATGTTTACTGAAATTGAAATAAAACTCTTTTCACACATTTATCTCATAAGTCGTAAAACACGTTGAAATTAAAGAACAGCTTCTACCGCTAACCCAAACAGGCACTAAATAATTAAGATGATTTTGATTGAAAGATGCTTATATTAAAATTGCCAGATGAAATACAAAATTCAAAATCAAAACTATAGAAAGAAAGTACTGAAATAACAACATAACGGAAGAGGATCTTGTCTTCATCTTTTTTCTCTTTTTTCCTCATCAGTCCATCTAGGCCGTTGATTAGGAAGAAAAGAAAGAGGTTAAATAGTACTGTGATTCATTTAGACGGATATATTTTAGAGATGATAAGGAATAATGAGAATAAAGAGACGAGCTAAAATTGTAGCGCCTCATCCTACTCATAGGAAGAACCATCCTTTCAACACAAACTCTATTCTCACCACATCTCCATTAATCTCTCCTTTCATTTCTCCTCCAATCTTCTTCGTCTTCACCATGATGTTACCATTATATCTCTCCAACACAATCAGGCATCGTCACGTTTTTTGAAGACACCCATTATGTACTTCAAAAAATCCCCCAGCAGCAACCACATTTCGAATCCAAAAAACAAGAACAAGTCCCTCTGGTTTGAAGCAAAACGGAATCTAGTTCCCTCCAAGCTAATATTGTGCATATGGGCATGTTTGAGTTAGTGTTACATAAATACGTGATAAAACTATTCTCACATATTTAACTCGTACACCATAAATAACATTGGAAAAACAACTATTATCACTAATCCAAACAGGCAGATAGATAAATCACACAGGGTAATGATGATGTGTCGTTCGATGAAGAGATAGCAGCTTTGGATACTCCAATTGTCTGCTTTTTTAAAGAAATCTCATGGTTGACGTACTGACTGAATCTTGGCGATAATAAGGATTGGGGAGCTCATGCCAAAAAACAAAAAAAAATGGATGGACATTCCGGTGCCGTTAGCTTAGGGGTATATTGCTCCAATTTTAATATACTAGAAGCTAAATTACACCCAAAAATATTTGGGGGTGTTAAATATACCTCCAAAAAACATTTTGTGGTGACCTTTAACCCTTTAATCTAATCCACTTACTCTTGCTATATTTCATTATATTAAATTTTAAAGTTTATATATATACTGTTTAATATATTAACTTAAATGTTGTGTGTTTCATAGGAATTAAGCCTCTTCAATAGAGAGAGGATGAAGAACAATAAGTATTCTTACAAGGAAGGCGAACGAATATGCTCAAATTGATGAAAAGTTTATTGCTGAGAATGGGAACGGTAGTAGACCTCCCTATCATGAACTTTAATCAGTGGCAAAGCAAAATAAATATGACTCTTATGACGATCCTCAGGTGAAAGAGGTTGTCGATAGAATGGTAAGTATTCATATTAGTCTCCACTTCATGGAAGTAATGTCTTCAATTTACTATTAATATTAAAATTATTGTTAAATGCATAAGAAGTCATGTCCCAGGAAGTTACAACACAAAGGGTTGTCTTTCTGCGGATGAGGATGTATTGGCAAAAACATTAGGGCTTGACCATCTCGGTCTTCTTAGGGGTGTTGACTTTGGATTGACCAAAACAAAATATTATGGTCACCGTCAACCTTAAAGAAATAATCAAGACAAAAAGTATGAAAACCTCCAAAAATAGTTTAAGGAAATGCATGAACAAATACAATTTCTCACAAAGAGTTGATGAAGCAGTGTACTATGAAGCATCAAGGGGGAAATGGCAGCCCAAGTACTAGAAGCAGCTGCACATTTTCCCCCCATGATCTATCTGAAGGTTTGGTGGATGTTGAGTGTTTCACCGATAGCCCTAAACGCCATACAGTTGCAATGGGCCATATGTTCAATCGCTCAGAGGATAACATGCTTCATAAAGAGTCAATCCCTCTTAAGCATGTGTTTACTTCTCTCTTTGCTTTTGTTATTGCATTCATTCTGTTACCTTAACCATATATTTACAAATCTCTCTCTTGCTATGGCTTACACTATGTTTGATGTTGTGCATGTTGTCAACCCTGTTAAGTTGCACTGGCACATTCGCATTCAAGTTGTCTGTTTTTGAAGGATGCTCATGATCAATGGCGGAGCCGCACTTGCGCCAACGTCCGCACATGCAGACACAAGATACCCTTATTTGTAAAAAAAAAAACAAAAACATCAGATTTCTTTTTCTCATCGCATGGGCTGTTTCATGAAAGAGATAACGCAGAAGCTTCATGATTTTGAACCAAACCGTAGCCTCATTCGTTCATCTCTATTCCTTCATTCTTTCCGTCCTTGTGCCACCGCCATCGCTGTCCGTTCACCTCCGACATTCATCTCCTCCGGTCAAAAGTTTGCTGCTGTTTTGTTCTATTAGGTCACTTCCTTCTTCGGTTGGTTCTGTCCATAGGTGATTTGGTGAGGGATTAAAGGAATCTTCATCTTCTTATATGCTTTTGGCTCAATATGGCATGATTGTGTAGGTAAGCTTCATCTATCTATGGTATTTATGAAGATTCAAATGTGCAGCATATTGTTTTTTTCTTTTGGTTCTGTTTGTCATTGTGATGTTTGGAAATCTATTTATGTCTGTTTCTTGCTAGAATAAGTTTTTTTGGGTGATAAATTTGAATATTGGTAGTGCTTAATCCATCAGTTTTCTTCACATATTGATAGCCCAAATCTGAAACCAACCGCGTGCTGTGATTTTTGCTCTTCCTATCATCTTCACACTTGATGTAATATTATCTTTCCTATTGAAAGTTACACACACATTATTGCCCTCTTTTAGTAAAATTAGCTTTGGGCGGGTGATTATTAGACAAAATTAGTTTCTTGACCTTGTGGGTGGAGCATAAAGGGGAAAAGATAGTGATCACTTGAATGTGGGATTTATTTAATTTAGTGCCTTTTGAAACTGTGTAAGCATTTTGTTTCCATATTCTAAACTTGATGGTTAGGCATGGGAAACTTAGATATTGCAATCCAATATTTATTTATTTTTTTGGTCAATCACATCTAATGAATCAGCTCAACCTACGTTCCATATACTTATCTCCTTTTGTATTATATAAAATATTGGGGTTGATCCCTAATTTGACTTTGATATGCAAAGATTTTTCAAACGTGGTTTCGCACTTTGAGGTTGACGCTGTACCTAATCCATTAGCGATGAATGCTAGTATTACAAAATCCAATTTGCACCTGGTTTAAACAAAATGCAATTTCTATGCTGCTTTTGCATTTTTTTTTTTTGTATTTTCATTAACAAATTCATTGATCAGAATGCCCATTCTTTCCTTGATTATTTTGATTGTTGGGTGGTGTTGTGGATGTGTGCCTTTATGTGTTGATTGGATTATTCTATTTCCATGTTGTTGTGCATCCAAAACAAGGAAAGAAAGAAAAAAGTTTGGAGTGTTCACTTTATGTGTGAAAGCCATGTTTTTTTGAGTGGGATCCATTCTTATTTGGTCTTTATTGATTCTTTCCAAGAGAGGTAAGCTTGAATTTTTGTTTGTGGTTGCAGCTGAATTGAGAAAAGAATGGAAATAGATGTGTGTATTTATTACTATTTTGTTTCAACTTTTTCATTGTTTTGTTTCCAAAAAATGTCAATGATACAATCTTATTTCAAACGTCTAAAACCCACAAATACAAAACCTGAATCTCAAAGTGAGCAAGTTTCAAATAATATTTCAGTTCCAACTGTCCAAGAATCCTATCAAACACCACAAGCATCTCAATTTCAAAGTTTTCAATCACCATCTCAAGCAAAAGTTAATATATAAAATCTTGAAGCGGATCCGGGAAAAATACCTTCAATTTATTCAATGACAGCAAATCCTATAGAAAAAGAGGATATTCGAAGAGCTTATTTTCTCAAGGGGCCAATTCAACCAATTCTTAAACAATTCCCTCAAACAGAAATGTATGGGAAAATGTGTAAATTCAATCCTAAATGATATAAAGAATTTGGTTCTTGGTTGGAGTATAGTGTATCAAATGGTGCATGTTTTTGCTTGTATTGTTATCTACTTGATGTGGATGTTGGAGGTTGTGGTTTGACACAAGATGCATTTGTTGGTGTGGGGTTCAAAAATTGACAGAAAAAAGATAGAATCAAAGTTCACATTAGAGATCATAAGAGTGTTTACAATAGATGTTATCAAGCTGGTCAAGATTTAATGAAGCAAAAGCAACATATTGATATTGTCTTTTCAAATATTTTTGAACAACAAAGAATTGATTATCGTATTTGGCTAAAAACTTCTTTAAACTGTACTAGATACCTACTACGAAATGGTCAGCCTTTTCGGGGACATGATGAATCTATAAGTTCAAATCAATTAGGTTTATTTCTTGAAACTCTAAAGTTTTATTCTAAGCCAAATAAAGATATAAGTCATGTGATCATGTGATCATTTTGCGGTAAATGCCCCGATAATCACAAATTGACTTCATCAATTATTCATAAAGATCTTTCTCAAGCTTTGTGCCGATTTGCCTTTCTCCTAAAGCAATAATTAGTGATCTCAATGGGATGATTACTTTTCCTTTCTAGTTGATAAAGCTTGTGATGTTGCAATTAAACAGTTGTACTTCGGTATGTAAACAAAAAAGGGTCTATTGTTGAATATTTTATTGGCATAATTCATAAGGTTTCATGATACAAAGTTGGTATACATAATCAATACTCTACAATCATAAAAGCAAGGAGAAATGTACGGACGGATATGGACATAATCGGATTGATGGGCTATTGTAAGGTTAAACTTGGTTTAAGTTTGTCTAAATACATATATCGCGGTCAAGGCGAGTTAGTGATGGTACGCGAACGTACATCATACAACATAACAACTATACACACACAATACACATAGCACATATATGCATATCATAAACATCAGCGTTAGTGTTACAGTACGCGAACGTACATCATACAACATAACAACTATACACACACAATACACATAGCACATATATGCATATCATAAACATCAGCGTTAGTGTTACAGTACGCGAACGTACCTTCGTTGGTGATAGCGGATTACGTACGTCGGTCGGTATGTATTCTCGGATAGCCTATAATGGTAATATCGCTTTATTAATCCCTGAATAGCATCCTAAGAGATATTCTGACCACTAATGACCATTTTGCCCTTGATGGATTTATTTTACAATTTATTGCCTAAAATTTCGTAGAACCACGTTGGTTACAGCTTTCAGATTTTCGTCTAACTTTGAAAAATCATAACTAATTCTAGAAAAATTGAAACGAGGATCCGTAAAATTATTTGGAATCGTTAAGATGTCTACTTTCAAGAAAAAATACTTTAAGAACCTAGAACACCATATTTCATTCCCAGTTTTAAATTTCCACACGCTGTCCAGAATTTCGCCCAGAATTCGTAGGCTATTTTCAACAATTTTTATCTCCTAGCACAAAACTCAAAATGACATGCTATATGTATATTTGGAAAGCTCTATATGTCTAATTTCAACATGAATTTTCTCAGAAATTTAGAACATCATCTTCTACATAAAATAATGACGTTTTTACCCCTGACTTCAGGAATCGCTAACCGATAAAATTTCGCGAACTTCGTTACTTTGTGGTTTCTCTTCCAGAAATTTTGCTCTATGACTACCCTCACCATTTTTTCGAAATAAAGCTAATTTTAATCATAAAAACATGAAAATAAAATTGCTTCTAGGAATTTAAGATCAAAGCATAAATTTCTATGAATTTAAAAGCTAAAACTCTAAGAACTTACCCTTGAAGCTCAACTCCTTCTTCCTTCTTGCTCCTCAATTTTCCCTCTCACTCTCACTACTCTACAATCAGATTGCTTTGTGATTTTTGGTGTGAAGAAATGAGGAGGAAGCCCTCTATTTATAGGGAAATTTTAAGGACACAAATGGAAATTAATTGTCACTTTATGAAATTCAATCTTCTCCATCTAATTGCATTGCCGACATGCCTTTGCTAATAGCCATTCCATGCGTCTTTTTAATTGCCAAATTACCTTACATCATTTAATATTCAAACTCCTTGGATGCCACTTTATGTGGACTTTTCAACCATAATATAATGATTAATTCTCTCTCTATCCATAGAGTTGGCCGACATCTTCCCCTCTAATATACATAATTTAATATTAAATTCCCATAGAAATTGCCTTAAAGTCTTGGTAATTAATTTATGATAGTGATGTTTTATTTTTGTTAATTACTTTAATCAATTTCTTTCTTATTTTCCTTGGCTTGTACCCGATTTTCACTCTTACCTTTCACTTTTGGATTGTGTTTTCATTGTCTCACAATTACCATGTAAAAATCTTCCCATTGGTTGTCTTACTTTAATACTATATTCTAATTTAATTAGAAGACTTAATTAGGACTTAATTAGCCATTAATTACTTAATTAGTCACTTACTAATTGTTGATAATTTTCTTAATTGAGATTAATTATTATCTCATAACTATTTTACTTACATTAGTATTTTACGCTTCACATAAAATATTAAAAATCATGGGGTCATTCGGACTCCCAAAAAACATATTTAATGTTTTACTCATCTCTTTCTAGGGTAAATAGTCACAAAAATTCCTAAAATTAGAGACAACATACTTTCTAATTTTTCATAAATATTTTCTGCCTCTTGGGATTTATCATAATATTTACAAGTGGCCATTTAATGCCTCATAAAATCATTTTAGGGATTTTAGCTCTATCTTCACCCTAATTTCAATAGAAATTACCCTAGAAAATAAGATAATTATTACTTCTTATTTGAGACCACATATTCACCTATTTCCAATAGGTATTATTTACTGAATGATAATCACAAATTGACTTCATCAATTATTCATAAAGATCTTTCTCAAGCTTCAGATTTATTTGACTGTTAAAGCAATAATTAGTGATCTCGGGGATGATTACTTTTCCTTTCTAGTTGATAAAGCTTGTGATGTTGCAATTAAAGAATAAATGGCAGTTGTACTTCGGTATGTAAACAAAAAAGGGTCTATTGTTGAATATTTTATTGGCATAATTCATGTTTCAGATACTACTCTACAATCACTAAAAGCAGCGATTGATGGGCTATTTTCTAAACTTGGTTTAAGTTTGTCTAAATGTCGCGGTCAAGGCTATGATGGGGCTAGTAATATGCGGGGTGAATTCAAAGGGCTTAAGAGTTTGATTTTGGTAGACAACACATCTACATTCTACATTTATTGTTTTGCACTTCAATTACAATTGGCACTTGTGAAGGTTGCAAAACATCACAAAAAGATTCAAGAATTTTTGACATGCTTCAAAAAATGGCTACCGTTGTTGGGGGTTCATGCAAGCAGAAGGAAATTCTTCAAATGAATCAATATGAGCTAATAGTTGAAAGAATTGCTCGCAGTGAAATACCAACTGGAAAAAGTTTAAATCAAGAGAAAACCTTAAAACGACCTGGAGACACTCATTGGGGTTCCCATTTTGGTATGATTACAAGTGTTATCTCCTTATTTTCTCCAATAATTTCCTTGATGAAAGTTATCGAAGACGAGCCGAAAAATGATGCTGCATAAACTAATGTAGGTTGCATTTTGTATGCCTTGGAGGATTTTGACTTTGTATTCTTGTTGCATCTTATAAAATTGATCTTGGGGATTTCTTATAAGTTGTCACAAGCACTACAAATAAAATTCAAGACTTTTTAAATGCAATTGGTTTAGTAAAGGTAGTCAAGTCTCATTTACAAGAGGTGAAAAATAATGGTTTTGATTAATTGCTTCAAGAAACGAACATTTTTGCCAATAAATATGATATTGACATTCTAAATATGAATGATGTTTATTGTTCTAAAGGGAGATCAAGACAGATATTAAAATCATTCATATTCTTGCACTACTTTAAGGTAGAGTTATTTACTACAGTGATAGATACTCAAGTTCAAGAGTTGGGTGATCGATTTGATAATGTCAAAACCAAGTTGCTTGAGTATTTGAGTTGTCTTGATCCTCGTGATTCATTTGTTAATTTTAACAAAGAAAAGTTGATTGAGTTTGCTAGATTCTATCCTTTGGAGTTTGATGAGCTTACAGATATTCCTTTTTCTTTCTTCGAGTCTCGGTAATTTTATTGTTGATGTAAAAGCGGATTCTGATTTTGTCAATTGAAAACAATTTTTGATCTTGCTTTGAAGATGGTTGAGAAGGGAAAGCATACCATTGGTCTATTTGTTAATAAAGTTGGCACTCGTTCTATCAGTAGCAACTGCTAGTGTTGAGCGAGTTTTTTCTACAATGACTTTTGTTAAGGATAAGTTGTGCAATTGGATAAGTGGTGATATGTTTAACTCATGCATGCTAACTTATGTTGAACGTGATATGTTTGATAAGATTGATGATGAAGATATAACGCAATATTTTCAATGAATAAAGAATGAAGAACGTAATCGTTCGTTGTAATAACTTAATTGATTTCTTGATTATTATTTTCTATGTTAAATGAAGTTTTTCTTTCTTTTCTTGTTTATATTCTTTTATTTTTTTAATGCATTTAAGACTTTCCTTAAAAAAATTTGGGGCAGCCCTAAATCTCCAAATCTCCCACTTATTGTACAAACACAAACAAAAAAATCTTAGCTCTTCCCGCTACTCGTGATGTTGCTATAATGGAAACCATCCTCCTAAATGTAGGCTATGTGGCCATATTATTATTATGATACCTTCTACGTACATGATAACTTCTCGAGATATGCAATCACTCCCACGATTATGACATCATAACTTCCTTCTTCATCTTTAAAATCTAAAACTAAAATTCTGAGCATGATAAATTGAAATATTTAATCTATTATAAAAATAAAATACTAAATCTTCTCAGACCCATGATAACTTAATAAACTTTCAAGTAAGTATAACTCCCACCGGGGAATCAAGGTCGACCTTGAAGGATCAGGATCGACCTACAGACCGAATAAAAAAAAACATCTGTTTTTCAAAGTCTCGAGAATGTCGTGGCTCAAAAGTTATTATTCAAAATTTTAATTATTTTTCTTTGTTTTTTTAAAGAAATATAATTAGTAAATTACAACAATTAAAGTTCTAATTTATTAAATAAATGTTATCAACATTAATATCCAAACAACATAAATCATCAAACAAATAAACACATTCACTAATTCATAATCAAAAGCAAATTATTGTCCATAAATAACTCACATAAAACATAAGAAGCATACCTAGGTTTTAAATTTGAACTATTATACAATATTTATATGGCAAGAGTGACCCTATGACTTGTGATGAGAAAGTTGTCAATATAACGAGAAGGCTAACTTTCATTTTCAATGAAATTCGAATGTGGGGACATTTCTTCCAACTTTTTATTAAATTTAAAAAAAATTAACGGGCTTAACAGTGTCAGAGCCTACGGGACCGGTTCTTTTAAACTCGGCCCGAAAGCGGGCCTACAAGGTCCCTACGTCAATTTTATTTAACTTCTCTAATTTTTTTGGCCTTAAAGGGTTAGGGTTTAAAAGAAGGCCAGGTTAAGACTCTACTTTCACACTTGCCGTAGCTAGATGTGTTGGTGAGATACCTATATTTGGATCTCATATTTATATTATATTAATTATTTTCAATTATCTTATTATCTTATGTAATTATTGATTATAATATTGTATTATTTAATAATTAAATTAAATTTTTGGGTTAACTGACTATTTATTTTCGCTTCAATATTTTAAAATATCACGTATCTATTGCCACGCAATGCGCAGGTTTCTGAACTCGGTGCAATAAACATAAGAGTTCATTCATGTTGTTATTTAGAGTGGGTAAAATTAAAAATTTAACTTATAATTAATGAGATAACTAACTCTTCTCTTTAGTATATGAAAGTTAGTTAATTTGAACTCATAAATAATAAAAAAGATATCTTTTAGTTTTTAACTTTTACAATACTTTTGGTCCCTTAACTTTATAAAGTATACTTTTAGTCCCAAAATTCTAACACCGTTAATATTCTTAACAGGAAAAACGGGATTTGATTAACTCAGTGATGATTAATAGTATTTAATTACACAAATTTTATATATTTTTCAATTTACCATATTTTTAATTTAAGTTTAATAGTATTTAACTACACAATCATCATTTAAAATTACATTATTATCACTTGAGTTTAAATTTTCCGTTAGCAAAATTAACGGTGTTGTAATTATGCGACTAAAAGTTTACTTTATAAAGTTAAGGACCAAAAGTATACCTACGTAAACTTAAATGACTAAAAGTATACTTTAGCCTAAATAATATCAAAGTGGTACTCTCTCTGATCCATATTATAAGGCACCAACTATCAATTCTTCCAAACTAATAAAAACAGTTAAAATCATTAAATTTGTCTTAAAATTTAAATTATTTTCAATACTACATTTACTAATTACACTAAACTCTATTATCATATTAATTATCACTCTCACCCACTATCCTTATTAATTATGAGTATATATAGAAAAATATATATATTTAATGCTCTTCGGAAATAAACAAGTGCCTTATAAAAAAAAATCAAATACATTTATTAATGGGAGGTTATGATAAAAAGTAGAGAGAGTAGTCAATATGCATCAGATGAGTTGTTGTCAGAGGTCTAGCCAATAGGGATGTGGTCCTACTTCTACTCTTGAGTCATTTATAATTAATATTTAAATATGGTTGTTTATATTTTAGGTTAAATACCAATTTTGTCATGGAAGTATTGGTAAGGGGGCATTCAGCATTCGGAAGTTTTTTTGGTATCATTTTTGTCCCAGAAGTTTACAAATATAATGATCTTACTGATCGGTTGATCTTGACTGTTGGATCGTTGCTCTCTTTGTAAACTTCCCGGGCAAATTTGCATCTAAAAAAAAATTTGGGGAAAATTTGCTACTAAAAAAACTTTCGGGAAAGTCCATATTTGCTCCTTTTTGTAAACTTAGAGGGCAAAAATGATACCAAAAAATCTTCTGGGTGCTGAGTGCCCCCTTACTAATACTTCCATGGTAAAAATGATATTTAAACCTTATATTTTTCTCTTTCTTTTGGTACCTCACTTAATATAGGTAAAATTAGAAGAAGAAGAAATTAAGATAAATTTAATGAGTCAAATATTGTTTATTAATTTTGATTAATTAATTAAAGTGGCTTATATTTGTAGACAGGACCGAGCATGAGTCTTTTAATTTAATTATTTAAGTCAAATCAATAGGAAAGGAAACTACAGTTGCATATAGGGGTGAGTATGGTGTTTAGATCACTCTTTTGTTTTTTCTTTTGCAAAAAATTTTTCGAAAAATATTTTTGCTTATGGGTTAAAAATGGAATCAAATTTAATAGGCATTGGGCGGTAATTTTAAAAGACGCCCATTTTATCTCGGAAAATTAAATATATTTAAATATATATTATTCTATATATTTTATTTTATTTAAAAAATATTATATTATTATGTCTAAATATATTATATTATACTTCATGTATCTCCAAAGTTTTGAAATTCTGTGAAATGTGAACTAGAATCTTTATGGAGCAGGGCAAAACGTCACTACTTGGCAAGGGAAGCCCACCTTGCCCAGCTCGCATTTGCCCAGCCCGAAAATGGTTAGGGCTTTTTTTAAATGGCTGGGCATAATCGCAAAATGTAGTCCATTTATTCTTTTTGGGCATCGGGCAGGGATCTCACCCTGCCCAGCCGTGCCCATGCCCACCCCTACTTGCATACGCCTCCTTCTTTTTTGTTTTTTCACTCTTTTGTTTTTTCTTTTGCGTTTTAATCTTTTTTTGCTTTGGGTATAAAAATGGAATCAAATTTAATACTCCGTAATTTTAAAAGACGAATTATCTCGGACAAATTTTTTTGGATCACTTGTCCGTGATTTTAATTAGTTTTTTTTATTCAAAATTTAATTAGAGAGGGCTATAATCAAACAAAAAGGTGTGATGGCATTTTTTTATAAAAAAGATCAGAAGTTCACGAGAACAACATAAAGAGAGGAGCTTTATTTCAAATTTTTTTTTTTTTGGGCCAAATCGTTATTTCAATGAATTAAAGAGTTGTAATATTTTATTCACACGCACCACCTAATAAAAATAAAATAGCTGTTTGGTGATGGATTGAGTTTCAATCCAATCATAAAATATATCTAAACCATTCAATTTAAAGTTGGATGGGGTAGATTTAATGTTATTTTATTTTTTTTTAATAATTTTTGTTTTAATAGAAATTTAATCTCAATTTATTTTTATTTCTTAATTAATTAGTTTTAATATTGTTTTTTAGTTTTATTTTCACTCCCTTATGCAATGTGAACATTGGAAAGTAATATTTTATAGGGTTAAGTAGTACATTTGCCCGGAAGTTTTCACTGAGGAGAAATGTTACCTTGAAAGTTTTTTTTGCCTCAATATTGCTCTGGAAGTTTCAAAACGTATCAATCTTACCCATTTCCATTAAAAACTTAACAGTCAATGTCAATTTTTTGATGGTCAACGTTAGTTTTTTAATGAAATAGGACAACATTACTACATTTTGAAACTTTCGGGACAATATTGAGTCAAGAAAAACTTCAAGGCAATATTGCTCCTAGACCTATACTTCCGG
Organism: Acacia melanoxylon; assembly: GCA_019022615.1. Classification (NCBI taxonomy): domain Eukaryota; kingdom Viridiplantae; phylum Streptophyta; class Magnoliopsida; order Fabales; family Fabaceae; genus Acacia; species Acacia melanoxylon. Next base: position 10,267,825 of record JAFJYJ010000002.1, read on the forward strand.
GACATATTTGCTATTTAACCCTATTTTATAAGATGCATCTAACAATGTAAAATATTTTCTGGTGCATCCTATCATGCATCATTCATGCACCATAAAAAAATTTCAGTTGAATTCAACTCCCTAAGGTATTTTTTTTATGCCTTTACACTAGATGCACCAACAAATATTTTAGAGTTTTGAACCCTCCTGAAACAAAATGTTTCAAAGTGTTGGATGTAGCAAAAAATACTTTAAAATGATGTATGCACCTGAAAAAATAATTTATAATGTTAAATGTTAGAAATATTATGTGTTATTAATTGATTAGTTAGTTAAAATCTTAGTTTATATAAAAGGTCTTAGCTAATATGGTTTAAGATGTAGGATGTGGAATCATCACCAAAGAGAGGGAGTTAACTTGATCTTTGTCCAAGAGGGAGTTAACTTGGTCTCCTCCAAGATCCTAATAGGTTTAGGTTTTTAGTTATCTCCCTCAAGTGAGGGTAAATTAGAGATAACCAACTGGGTTATAGATTATATGAACATGTTACTTTTATATGTAATTAATACAATATTGTTCATCTTCTTCATTGTATTTCTCTAATTGCTTCTTATTTTTGTTTTTTTGGTGAAAATGGGGCCTCAGCCATTCTTATTCATTAATCAAAATTCTGCAACCGAGACTCTTTATCATCATCAGCCTGCAAATTCTGCAACAAAGTCACCACAGCAAGGGAGTCACATTCCAATATTATTCTATCCAGTTTATGTGAGTGGGCTAATTCCAAACCGGTCAAGAACCCCCAAAGCTCAACCTTAATCGCTGTGGTTTTTTTGGAAAAGCCACTCACCCACATTACCTCGAATCAACCCACCACACCCTGCAGCTTTCTTCAAACCTCTAAAAGCCCCATCCACATTGAGTTTTACCCACCCCTCATGTAGAGCAACCCAACCAATGAGAACTTCTCGTCTATCCCCTTTTATTCTCCCAAAATCCACCCTTGCCTGTCTTATCTCCTTAGCATATTTCTTTACAGCGAAACTCTGGTTCAAAGGCATAGCAAAACCCTCCTCAAAAAGACTTTTATTCCGCCAGTTCCAAAGGAACCAGCAACCTAATCCAAATAGCAGCACCCAGTTTTTACTTCTTGCTGATAGATTCCACTCGAACCAATGTTTCCCCTGCAATAACCAAAATTCAGTGTGCAAGCACCCTCCTTTCATCTCCCCCCACATCTTCCTAGCAACAGTACAGTCACGTAGCACATGCAATAAACTTTCAATCTGGTTTGGACAGCAATAACAAGAATCATACCCTCCCATCAGTCTTTGCTTTCGCTCTGCAGTAAGAAGTCTGCCATGGATAGCTAGCCACAAGAACACCTGGATCCTCTTCAGGCCCTTCCATTCCCATAACTTCCTCCAAACACCATCCCCAGATACCTGTTCATCCCTCATTAAATGATACATTTCAACCACACAATATTTGTTTTGTAGGTTGCTTCCCCATCGAATGAAGTCATTCCCTTTCAAAGGATTTGGGGGTGGCCGTCCGTGGTGGTGGGGGTGGAGGGTTTATTATTATTTTTTATTTATTTATTTAAAAGTAAGGGCAAAGGGGTAATTTTACCCGAATTTGCATATTCCTCATAGGTCCTTGATACTTCTCAGTCTTTTTACAAATTCAACAAACTTCTGGAGGTTTTACAAATTCAGAAGGTATTAATTTAGAATTTTCCCAAAATTATACCTCTATCCAAAAATTCAGTGCAAAAACCACAATACCAAGAGACTTAGCCCTGTAAACGGATTTGGTAGGTAGGGAAAGAAAGATTATCAAGTTCTTTTGTTTAGTACTTTTTTGTGTCAAATTTTTCATAAACTCAAGTTCTCGGGCTCACCAATCTTCCCTTATACCACTCTGGTCCTATTTATAAGTCTATTTTGACCAAATCTCACATACCAAGGAGAGGTAGTTGACACAATGATTATGAAGGTAAATTTTCAACTTTGCCCTTATTTATGATTGGGTATTTTTCAACTGTTTCTTCTCTCTCTATCTTTATAGGTGCAATTAATATGGGTAAAATTGTCACAATCTCATTTATTACATGAAAATAGACTTATAAATATGACCAAAAAAATTTTCTATCCAAGTGAACTTATAAATAGGACCATAGTGGTATGTGGAAAGATAAGATCCCACCAAAATTGGTGGGATCTCAATTTCCCATGTGAACAATGACACTTTTAGACATATTTACCCCTTATAAAATATTTATTCTAAATGCAAGAAAATAGGATTAAATTTAAATTTATGCGATAAGTTTGAACTTAACGAGAGAATATTTTAGTCAAATTCGAACTTAGCGAAAAAGTTCGAACTTGGTTAGAAATTTTTTTAGACAAATTCAAATTTAAAGGGAAAATATTTTAGACAAATTGAACTTGATAAGAGGATATTTTTTTTGAAATATATTTTAACAAAAAAAAAATTATTTTTCCTTTTCATTTTGAATTAATTACTTTTGAGGATAAAATAGGTATTTCCCGATTCTTTACCAACTACTATCTTTTCATTTTCTTTCTACCAAACAATTTATCTTCCCTTAAGCCATTTTTTCTCTTCCCTCAAAATCTTTCATTCCCTTCCTTTTCTTTTTTTAAGTTCTTTTCCTCCTTAAATCTTCCTCATACAGATTGGGATTTATAGTGTGTTTAGTTTGAGGTGAAGTGGGAGAAAAATTTTATTACAAATTGTCTATAGATTTTTTCAATTTTTCAATTCTTAGGCTCCTTGGCTTCTGATCTTCCTTCGCAGTTTCTATCCTCAGATTCTGCCACGTTTCATGTCCCATACACAATTATATATATATATATATATATATATACAAAATTTTTAGGAAAAGGAGTTGGGATCACCTACAATCCAAGGGTAGAGCGAAGTCTCCCTTCCTCCTAAAGTGATCCATGTTGAAGCGTATAGCGCAGCCCATCCGAGACATTTACCTGCAAGATCCAAGAACTAAGATCTTCTCTCCCAACACCTTAACCAACTTGTCATTACTGAGTTGGTAGAAGTGGCGGAAGTGGACCCCACCGCAGGAGTCCGCTGGTACACGAAATGGGCTCACATAATTTTACCTTCATCTCAAGACTCAAATCCCAAACGGCTCCTCTTCATTTGTTTTTTCCTTTCACATGCATGGCTATGAAATATTGAAAACTTTTATAGGTAATTTGTTCAAAATTTTCTCCACCCTCTCCAACTAACACCCCACAAACTGATAATGATCCCCTATATTATGTACGGAAAGTTATCATAATTTGAATTTCAAGTTATAAAGATGAAATTCCTCTTTTAAACTCATATTTCTTTATATTTTCACAACAACCCCATTTGCACCAAGGGTGGACTCGGCATATTTAAACACCTTTAATATTTCATATTTCCATTTTCTCTTCTTCCTAAAACACAATAATTTTAATATTTAATTACAAAACTAACCCGGCCCGGACCAAACTCCATATATTTTCTCTAACCTTATCCCAACTATGTTATACTTAGAAGTTAATTGATGTTCTCTCGTCTCTCTCTTTATATCATTTGCTACTCGTTTTATGTTTTCAGAACTTATTCAATATCATTTTATTTGAAATTTATGATAAAAAATGTGGTTTAGCAATCATAGAAAACATGAATCACAATTTCAAAATAAGGTGCAATATCATGTTCTCGCTATTACCAATTTGGGCATAATCGTGCAAGTTGTACAAATCCTTTGAAGATAATAGATATATATCTTAGTTAATTTGATATTGGCAGTTTGTTTTGGAATTTATTGTTTAAGAAGGTTTAGATTTTAATATTTTTCATATAACATTTTTTTTAGGGTGCATCCATTAGGCATTATCCATCCGTTTAAGCTCTTTTTTTTTTTTTTTGAAAAATCACATCTTTTTAAATGAAATATATTATAAGATTTTTTTGGGGTGATTTTTTGAGATAATCAAAACCTAGAAAGATGTAGATTATTATTACTTTTTTTATATTTTAGAGGCTATTTTAATTTGAGTAACATTTTAAGTTTTTTTTTTATCATAAAACTTTTAAAGATATTTCAATCTGCATTTACAGAGAATATATATATATATATATATATATATATATATATATATATATAGGGTAAAAGATTTCTCCTGTCACTGGAGATAAGTTATCTCCAGTGACCCCCAAAACTACGTCATTTTGGATTAATGAAGGGTGTTTATGTAATTTTATTTACTTTTTATCATATAAATTTTATCAAAACATCCTTCATTAATTCACCTGAAATTACAAACACATCATTCGTTAATTCAAAACGACGTAGTTTTAGAGGTCACACTACTACAAAACAGGGATACAGCGTCCTATTTTTTTGTACATTTAACGTCCTTTTTCCGTGGGACGCGTATCTGGGGGGCGCCGTAGGCAAAACTTACGGCGTCCTATTTTTTAATTAGACGCCTTAAATCCTGACTTAAGGCGTCTAACTATTGAAATAGGATGCCTTAAATGTGGTACAATTGCCCTCTCAAAGTACACTTAAGGAGTCTAATTTTGAGAATTAGACGCCTTGAGTCATGACTTAAGGCGTCTAATTCTCAAAATTAGACTCCTTAAGTGTTTTTTTTTTTAAATAGTTGCTTTGTATATTCACCACCCCACAATCCCTTATAACATTCTTACATATCAGCAGGCAACAATCACCACAATGTGATAAAATAAAACAACACTTAGCTATGTACTAAAAGATTAGCTCAGCTAACCTTATACAGAAACAGAATACATATATGTATGTATAACAAATATCCTAAGACACATAGTTCATGACATGTTGGACATAGAGGTAGCAAAGTAGTAACAACAAACTGTAAGTGGCTAACTTCAAATCATCTTAACCAATTAGCTCTAACTAATTCAAGTGGTAACTACTACTACTTCTATGTACAACAATCACCACAAAGTGTCAAAAAGTTCTTTAGCTACCTGCTACTAATCAAGCAATATAAGGACTAACTTCATTCATCTATGTGTTGAAGCAATGAGGATAAGATGGGGAGGAACTATTGTTGTCTAATTCCAAAATAGGAGGACAAACCTAGTGAGAGAGAGAGAGTAATTATTAATATAATAGTGGGGTTAAGCAATGATTAAGCATATGGTTTGGAATATAATATTCTAGTGGGGCGTAATGGCAGAAGGGAACAATGATTAAGCATATGGTTATGTATTACTATTAAGGACTAGAGGAGCATTTTTTACATAGATCTCCTCCAATCCTAAATGTAAGATCGGAGGTAGTATCTAATATCTAGTATACTATGCGCTCTAACACTGTTATCTCTCCTGGGCACGTAAGTCTTTTTTAATTTTGCAGAGAACTATATAAGACCGCACACAAAGATACAAGACATAGGTAGCAAGTTAACTTGGAAGACCCTGCAAGGTTCACGTCCATCTGGGCTGAGACTATAACAACATACTTTTGCTGCATGTTAATAGCATTATCCTACTCAAACTACATAGATCATAAGCTTCAACAGAAACCAGACCTTCTCACAAACATAACTACAGCAGAAGCTAATATATCCTTACTCAAAATTCCACTTGATAAGCTAATGCAACTACAATTTGGAGATTATCAGTAAAACACCCTACATATATCAGTTTAAGAGTATTTTCTATTCATATGAAGGTATCCAGTGAGCAGTCCTGATATGAACGAGCATAGAAACAAGGATGAAGCTAGCAAATTTTAAAAAGGAACCTGAAAATTCTGAAAATCCTGACATCACTGCTCTTCTGCTTCTGATATGAAGATAATAACAATAATACAGCACATGTATATTGCAAGCCAGCGGCCTCAATGTCTGGACTATAAATTCTTAACTCCTAAATATCAAACAGAATACTACAAGGTTGTTAAACATAATTGCTAATTACTATTACAAATGATTAATAAATGCAGACAAATGAAGAACACTTGTGCAAATAATGTAAAAAAATATCTTAAACATTAGCTAATTGAATATTAATATTACTAAGCCTGTGTAACTGATTTTTTTTTATAACAATACCACCAAAATGAAACAGATTGCAGTAATCCAGCAGAAACATTGAAATAACCCTGCGTAATTAGGATTATATGACACAGTTCAGCATAATGTCACAAGGCACCAGGCTTATCTTTGCATAAGTATGCAAGATAATATGAGTAAACAAATAAGCAAACACAAACATCAAACGGTATGAATGGAAATGCAAAATGCAACAGAATTCTGAACAAATAGAATTGGCAAATGGCAAACATGCTAACCAAGGCCAAATCAAACTCAAAGATCCAAGTGAAAATACCTCACTCTTGATTGGTAATATTGGATACTAGATAGTTGTATCAAAAAAGAAATACCGTTAAAATAAACATGACCACAACATGATAGACATGCCATAAAATCGATCATGTCCCATAACAAATGTAGAGGTAAAGAGAATCCTTGAAATACAGGAATTTCACTTCAAATAACGTCAGAGGATCACATAACCCGCGCATTGCCATCAATTCATATAATACATCTCAACTCATACACTAAGCAATTCTGGAGTAAATACAAGAAAATATACTTATAAAAAATGCATAGTACCATATTTTCAAGAAAATAGAAGACGAGTCTGAGAAGAATTTTTTTGAAAATATGTTGTTAACTCCTTCGTTATTGCAGCAGGAGACAGATGTAGATCTGAAAATGCACGAATGACTGCATCCTTCTGCAAAAGTAAAAGAAAGAGTGATGCACATAAACTTCACAAAGATAAATGAAAAAAAAAAAAAAAAAAGCCATGTAAAATAAGATTATAATCAAGCATATTTAGAGCCTGTTTGGATCCCCTTATTTTTAAGGTAAAAACTACTTTTAAGCTAAAGCTAAAAATAAAAATAAAAAGTTTTTTTTAAAAAAAAAAAGCTAAAAGTTGTTTGGTGATTATATAAAATTTTTAGCTTAAAAGCTGAAATTAAAAATAAGCTGTTTGACAAAATTTGTCATAAGCACTTTTTCTAATAAAAATTATCATAAAAGGTATATTATAATAGGGTGGTGGCGCGGTGGTGGTCGGGCAGCGACGGTGGCGTGGCGGCGGCGGTGCGATAGTGTTCGATCGAGATTACGGGTTCTATTTTTTTTTTTAAAAAGAGCTTAAAAATGAGCTCCTCATATGAGCTTATTTTTAAATTCTTTTTTCTTCATTATAAAATAAGCTCTTATAATTATAAAAGCTTATGTAAAATCCCGTTTGGCCTAGCTTATACTTATAAGTAGAAGATAAGCTAAAAATAAGCTAGGCCAAACAGGCACTTAATATAAAAATACCTTAAATATATTGATCAGTCTATTGATTTTCACCCGCTTGTACAGAGATTCACTATCCTTATCCGATGATGTTGCCAAGACAACAAGGACAGGCAAAACACGAAGAAGAACATGACGTTCTGGGAAGAGAAGTGCAAAATCTAATTCCAAAGACTATAAGAACTTGAAGAATGTCTTCTACACTATATCAAGTCAAGGAACTGAAAAAAAGGATGATCTGGACAGCATAAATTGATACAAGTTCACCGCGTATGTCTAAAACATTTTGTTCCAGGTAAAATTTATTTTACTAGCCTAGTCTACAAATAACAAATTTAAGGAAGACATGCGCTACTCTGGTTTTTTCTGTTAAACACCCCCCCAAATCTCTACTAATACACCCAATCAGTTTGTATAGCAGACGCAACACAATAACATCAACAAGAAAACTCTCCTGTTTTGTATTCCATCTTTCTCTCTCTCACACATCACCCACTGATGGTTAGTTTCGTAAAAGAAAACCAGTTCAGACCATTATTTGTCAATTCAACCAGTTAGCATTCAATAAAGAGAAAAATGATGATACAGTAATAATTCATGCCCTTCATTGCCCATATACTAAATCTAAATAGTGAAGACGGGGTAGAAATTGTGGTTTATCCAAGAAATGACATGTACCAAAAAAAATGTATACACAAATAGGATACTTGTTCACACAGAACTGTTGGAAATTATGCCCTAGGGCAAGTCATTGTACTTTGAACGTTTATGTTATTTGAAGTATTCTCCTTTAGTTATCATTTCATTTGCATATTTATGGTGATAACTGTATCCTTGGATATATCTTAAAGATTATCCTAAATGTCCCTGGTCGGTCATCTATGCGGGAGCGAAGATGAAATAAGACCCAAGATAACTTTGATAAGGTATGGAGATACGAATCAAAGTCATAGGCACTTGTAAGGGTACAAGGTCTTTGGACCGACCCACTATGAGAAAGTTGCATGGATTTAGTCATAAGCTTATCTCATGTATAACCGCGTCACAACGCCCTTTGACCTGAGATCATCATGGATTCCTACATGATGAGTTGCTGATCTTTGACCTAGTCAAAAGTCACATTTGACTGGGTGATGATAAAGGCTTGGATCGGGATCAGTGGTTTTCATGCGGAGGAATGTGAATGATCAAGATGGAATTTGTCCCTCACATTTGTAGAGAGATGATACTGGGCCCCTCGATGAGTAAGTCTGAGAAACTATGGTCATACTACGATGGAAAGGAGTTTCCATTTCACTTAGACTACTTGAGAATCGAGAAAGTAGTGGTCAAGAACAGGAAGTTGACATTATCCATGCCTCATCCTTGACCAAATTATCGCGTGACGAAAGGGACGTGACATGGTTGTACGATAGGTTGCATCGTATCATCGATCCCCATATGAATTGGGTAGTTGCAATGTCTTGCTAGAGGCCGCTTGCGACTTGTGGGCTGGTACAATATTGGCCCACTGCTAATCTCATGTGGGCCTGCAGGGTCACATACAAGAATAGCCCAACACGAGCAATAATGTCCAGATTCATTGAATCTTATATATGTCTATGATTTAATGAATACTGTATTTATTCTAGGATGAATATATATATATATATATATGTTAATTCGAAATTGAATAATAATGATATTATTTAATAATGATATCATTATATAATATTTGTTTTGTATTTAATTTATTTGATAAATTAAATATTTAAAACAAATAGAGATATGGTATCTTAGATTTAATTCATGGAGATCAATTAAATTTGTAGGCTCATAATTCGAATTAAATATATTTGATTAGATCTGTTGGATGATTTTAATTAATGCATTGATTTAATTGATTCGAATTCAACAATTAATTAAGATTAATGTTGAATATTTTAATATGGCTCATTAGGGTTTTAGAAACTCTATAAAAGGATGGTGATCTAGTCGTATTAGTGATATGAAAAAACAAATTGAGAGAGCCACCAAAGAATAACCTAGAGAAAAACGTGAGACACAAAGGAAGAGGGTGCTAGCACGCTACCGCTCGTGTTTAAAGGTTGTTCGTGTGGATACCGGTAGAGGGAGGAGACTCGAAAAGTCTGCTTCTGTTTGATCAAACGTGATGGCACCACGTTCAAGACGTACGACGGCCGAAACGCATCAAGAAGGAGATGCGCACCAGACCGGATCGAAAGCAACTCTCAATCCTACGCATAGGTACGGTTTTCTAACGAACCTTGATTTAAACGCCGTTGATAGATCATCTTCTTTGGGATTCGTAAAAGTTTTATAATTCCGCTGCGTGTACGGATCCGAACAAGAACATCTCAACGTGCAAATTCAACAAGATAGCCCACCTTGTACTCAAGAAAATATGCACATAAAATGAGGAAAAATGGGGGAGTCAAAGCAGCCTATTTTTGGTTTGAAATTTTCAGATCAAGAGACATGCAAGGTTGAAAACAATCAGGAAAAAGAATACATCAATTATAAAATATTTTGAGATTGTACTTGGAAAATAGTATATATAGACCAGCAAAAATCCTCTTTTAGCATTTAAAATGCACATAGTATTCCTTTGCATTGACCACCATTAGTTTTACAGAAGCATCATTCTGCAACCTGATTAATGTAATGTGAGGTTAAAAAATTAAGTTGTAAAGAATACTTTGAATACTTACAGTATTTGTAAATGCAAACAAAACTTCTAACCTTTTATACCGAAATTAGAGGATAGTAAAAAAAAATCAGAAGTCTTGACAGACGAAGTGGTTCAAAATTCATGAAATCATCACCTACACATAGAAAGGAGTCAATCTTTCACCGGTCAAAACCTTCACTAATATTTTGGTCAAGCAAATTATATCAAAGACCGATTAAACCTCAATATAAACAAAAACATAACCAAGTTCAACAATTACTATAGTTAAGAGCTGAATCAGGTGTTTCAGATATAACATGATAAATATCAAATCATTTAGAAGACAAAAAGCAAAGAAGTCATTGCTAAACTCCAAAAAAATATAGAGCTAACAGGAACAACTGGACTCCCACGAATAATATCCCTGAAGGTTATGATGTAATGATATACATGCATGAAAAATGGAAATTATAAATTAAAATACATCATGAAAACCATGGCCAACAGACCACATAATGTAATTTCCCCATGAATGCCATTTGTGTTGAGGAAGAGAATTTGGATATTTACCTACTTAAGCTCTCTCCTAAAGTACGCATTTCTGCAGATTCTATAGGAGGAAGCAAAGACTTCTGTCTGAAAATATCAATGGAAATAATTAATATTATCAAAGAATGATAGTTATTTCTTTGTTTTACGGTTGTCGGGAGATCAAAGGATCAATCTCGGCAGTTGCTTGGTTAAAGGATACATAGTTTGCATACTATGGAATGTTTGTTTTCTTCGATCGTGGGAGAAAATCAGCCCATAGTCATGAGGTGTATTCATAAACTTCAAAGATACGCACACAAAGTAGTCAAAAAGGAATGAATGAAACTTCACTAATTCCATCCTCTCTCGAACTCGCTTTGACTCATCTAGAGTGTCAAGAATCTTAGTTACACATCACTCATGATTATTTTAATTCATTATGAAAGTGACAAGTAATACTACATAAAATTACCATTAACATACGAAATCACACAGTATTGTCGTTTAATAATTAAAACTTAACATTGACGATCATATAGCAGACATAAGTTATAGACTACGACAAGAACAAGCAGGTTGACAAGTATTTTACTCTTCCACAAAATTATCATATATAATTCCACTAAAATAATTATCATCTATAAAAGTTCGATCAAGCTTTGAATCACTGAGCTAAAGGTTCAATAAGCAACCCAGGCATGTATAATTTCATTCACCAAGCTTACAAACTCTGGCACAAATGATTTAGTTTATCAATAGATGAGGTAATGGTAGCACAAGGAGAGCACACAAGGCTCAACGAATTACGGTTATCTAAAGCAAGGATTCTGCTTGACACCGCTAGCATTTAGTAGTTATGTAAGCTATTGGAGCATACTGTTAACGAGACAATAAACTAAGAAATGAAACTAACAAGATGAAGGATCTAATTAATGCTTAGAAAATCAATCCCCAATCATCACATAATACAAAGTTTATTTTGACTAATAATGGCCAAACACCTACTGAATGAGGAAGAAGATACCTGAAGGTGCGATGGCAACGGCGGTGGCGACCAAGGCAACGACGGCGATGTCCACAGCAACAATGCGCGCCAAACTTCACAAGCACGGGAAGGACCACGAAGGTTTGACAGTGTGAGAGAGGAGGCAAGGAGGACGGTGAGAGAGAGGACGAAGATCGGAGGAGCTACGGTGGAGAGGGGGACGACGGAGCAACACCGAAGTGAGAGATCGAACAAGGCGGACCAGGGTTGAGATCGAACAAAACCGAGAGAATGAGAATCGACGGGTATCGCAGAAGACAATGAGGGAAATTGATTTAGGGTGAAAAAAAATTAACTAGGCATCTAATAAATGGACTTAGACTCCAAAAAGTGTACGGAGTCTAATAATTATACTTTGACTCCAAAAGTCTTAAAATTTTCACTTTTGGTGTCTAATTAATAACTTAGACGCCAAAATTGTTTCCTTTAGCGCACTTTCACTTGATTTTGGCGCTAGAGCTAAACTTTTGGCGTCTAAGTATTAAACTAAGACGCCAAAAGTCACCTCATAATTACAAAAATGTCACCGCGTTCTTTTTTACTTCCTTTTTTAATAATAGGACGCCAATTTGAAAAGTAAAAGTCATTTTCTGTAGTAGTGTCACTAGAGATAAACTTATCTCCAGTGACTGGAGAAATACTTTTCCCATATATATATATATATATATATATATATAAAGTTGCATATACATTTTTTTTATCATGTACATGGGAGATATAGTCAAATTTGATAAATTTCTGTCAAATAGCTGCGACGAGATAAAAAAAATGTAGGAAGTTTGGTGATGGTTAGTTTTATAATTGAAAATGTATATTTTAATTTTTGGTCCTTGAAAATAATTATAACTTTTAAGCTCATTGTGAATAATACTTTGAAAGTGGAGCTTAATCACCAAGAGGGGGGTGAATTGGGGATTTTAAAATTCTTTTCAGATTGCTCTGTTTTCGAACACTAAAACAAAGCTAAACAAAGTATAAGGAAGAATAACAAGACACAAGGAACTTATACTGGTTCGGTCCAATCTCTTGACCTACGTCCAGTCCCCAGACACTCTGGGATTTCACTATCTCGATTGATTACACACTCTGTAACTCAAGAGTAATTCTCTCACTAGAACTTACTCCCCCTTACAAGTTGCAATCAATATCCTAATCTCCAAGTCCCCTGACTTGAGATTCTTACAATGGAATGATTCACAATAAATGAACTCTCTCTAAGAGTGGATAAATATAAACACTGAAGATCAATGTATCAAAAGATACTTTACAAGTGAAAACTGAAAGAGTAGTTGGCAAACTGGAATGCAATTCGTTTTCAGCAGGTGTGTTGTTGAGAACAATTGAATGCTGCTCTATTTATACTAAGAGAGCATTAAATAACCATTGCTGACTCCATTATAACCGTTGGTGCACTAATCTAGCTGTTGGAGGCACTTTGGTGTCTTCTCTCTCTACTCTTCAATTAATTCCTTTTGTCCAGAGGATTAGTGTTGACTTTCCTTGTAATAGATCCGTTGGAAGAGCATGCACGCTTAGGGAAAAGCAGATATTAATCCCTTTGCAACATGTAGAGAATGATGGCTCAAAAGGATGCAAGTTTGGACTTTGCATTTAATGTTCTGACATCACTTTTTGCTTTTGTTCAAATCTTCATTTAATGCCCTCTAAACCATCTGTAACTCACTAACAAACTGATTAAACATAGTTAAGAATAGTAGTGAATGTAGAGGTGAAGTATTAAGATCAAACAAGAAGGTTTCACAAATTCGTCAAATTTGATTTTCAAACTCTGCGACTCATACTCGAGTTTGTTCGTCAATACTCGAGTTTGTCACTGTGCACTAATATCAATACTTGAGTATCCATGATCATACTCGAGTATTCTTCTTCCAGAGAGGAACGTCGTGATTTGAGCTTTGGACCATATCTTTGAATATGAACAAAACTCGAGTTTGCAAATCCAAACTCGAGTTTTGGACTTTTGATATGAAAATAAGTTTAAGTCCAAAACCACAATACTAGAGTTTCCATTTCAATACTTGAGTTTCCAAATCATTGAAAAAGAGCAAAGCTCTCTGTAGGGCCGAAACTCGAGTTTCTAAATCCATACTCGAGTTTTCAGAGATTTTGAAAACTTTGAGAAATCATTGCCAAATCAATACTTGAGTTTTCAAATCGATACTTGAGTTTTCAAAACATGTGTAAAACATGAAAACTTTCTGTAAATTCGATACTCGAGTATCTAGACCCATACTCGAGTTTTCTCAAGTTGAAAAACTTTGGTGACTCTCTGTATGACCAATACTTGAGTTTTCAAAAACATGTGTAAAACATAAAAACTTTCTGTCAATCCGAAACTCGAGTATCTAGACCCATACTCGAGTTTTTTCAAGTTGAAAAACTTTGGTGACTCTCTGTAAGTTCAATACTTGAGTTTCCAATGGAAACTTGAGTATTGCTTTGTTTGATAAAATTGAGCTACTCTCTGTCAAGTCAATACTCGAGTATTGAAACCAATACTCGAGTTTGCCTTTGACATGATAAGTTTTTCAACTTACCAAAGACAAACTTCAACTTGTGTTTACAATTATCAGTTATCATCAAAACACATAGAGAACTAACATACTTTATTTCCTTGGTTCTTTTTTCTAATTCTCCCTTTTAATTAGTTTTTTATTCAAAATTTAAAATTAGAGTGCTCTATAATCAAACAAAAAAGGGTGTGATGGGACTTTTTTTTATAAAAAAGATCAGAAGTTCACAAGAACAACAAAAAGAGAGGAGCTTTATTTCAATAATTTCTTTTGGCCAAATCTTTATTTCAATGAATTAAAGAGTTGTAATATTTTATTCACAACGACCTTATAAAAATAAAATAGTTGTTTGGGGATGGATTGAGTTTCAATCCAATCATAAAAGATATCTAAACCATTCAATTTAAAATTGGATGGTATAGATTTAATGTTATTTTAAATAATTTTTACTTTAATAGATATTTAATCTAAATTTATTTTTATTTCTGAATTAATTAGTGTTAATGTTATTTTATTTTTAGTTTTATTTTCACTCCCCTATGCAATGTGAACATTGGAAATTATTTTATTATATGCATCTAACACCTTAAAATATTTTCTCGCTATATCTATTATGCACCATAAAAAAATTTCAAGTGCATTCAACTCCTAAAGTATCTTTTATGAGTTGATGCTAAATACACCAAAAATTATTTTATAGTTATGGATGCTCATTGAAAAAAATATATTTCAAAGTATTGGATGTAGCAAAAAATACTTTAAAGTATTGAATGCACCTAAAAAATACTTTAGAAAGTTAAATACGTAGTAAAATACTTTAGGATGTTGGATGTATTTAAGAAAATATTTCAAGGTCTGCGCCTTATAATTGTAGTAGAACTAAATAAATTAATTCAAAGTGAAACACTGGCTTATTTTAATAATAAAAATAAAAATGATAGAAAGATGCATTATAGTAAACCCATTAGTGAAAGTCTGATTCAAATGATAACTTTCTCACATTAACAAGTCAGGTCCTACAGAACAATATGACTTTTTCACTCATAGTATGTTGCAGACAATAAAGAAAAATTGCCAAAATTCTGGAAATACTCAATCCTATCTTTATTATCAGATATAAACTAACAATTTTTACAAAACAATAAAATTAGTTAAAGTCATTAAATTTAGTCTAAAATTTAAATAATTTACAATATTACTCCTACTAATTGCATTACACTTTAATATCATACCACTCTAGTCCTATTTAAAAGTTTCTTTTAACTAAATCACAAATACCAAAGAGAGGTAATTAGCTCAATGATTATGGGGTAAATTTTCAACTTTACCCTCATTTATGAATGAATATCTTTCAATGATTTATTCTCTCTCTATTTTCATCGGTACAATTAATATGAGTAAAATTATCACAGTCTCATTTATAACCTGGAAGATGACTTATACAAAAAATCAATTTTTTTTGGTTAAAAAAGACTTATAAGTAGGATCAAAGTGGTATTAATTATTATTCTCACCCTCTACTCTTATTAATTATGGGTAAACATTAAAAAAAAATACTTAACGTATTTTGAAAACAAGTAAGTTTATTATAAAAAGAACTAAATGCACTCATTAGCAGAAAAAGGTATTGGGAAAATTACGCGTAGGTCCTGAGGAAGAGAATTTATCACAATAAAGTCCCTTGAAATCATGAAATTACACAGAAGTCCTTAGAGACTTTTGTGTAATTATTTGTGAATGTTAAATTACCAATCTAACCTTCCCCTCTTCCAATTCCACTCTCTCTCCGTTCTCCTTCTTCCTTCTCCTCTCTCTCTCCTCTCTCCCTTTTTCTTCTCTCTCTTCCAATATTTATTCCAGCGAGAATTTAGATACAACTTCTATAGACCCAGGAGCTCCTTCCAGCGACTCGAAGACCTTGAAGCCTTCGGCGAGAATAAGTAAGGGTCCAACTGGAGACATCAGCAACGCACCCAGCCTTGGCTGCCTCCGGCGACCTCGCCTCGGGCAAAGTCGAATTGTTCGTGGAAGAAGGCTTAACCGCAGAGAGTTGAAGCGGTACGAGCTTCCCATTGGAGAAGAGCTCATCAGCCGGGAGCATGGTGACTGGATCTTCAAGCCGAAAATCGAAATCTTCCGCCAAAGGTTCGGGATCTGACTTTTCTGGTGGATCAAAGGCATCTCCACGGAATGCTCTGATATCACTCCATGAATCTTCGACGAGTCACCACCTTCGCATGACTCACGGCTGTAAACCTGAATTTTTTTAATAGTATATAGCTGTTAAGATTCTCAGAAGATGTTGTGAATATATGCTTTTTCTGTTGTAAATAGCCTCTGGACGTAAGAAATGAAAAAAAAATCCAAGTTTTCAAAGGTTGTTGTAAATATATGCTTTTTCTGTTGTAAATATAGTATTTGTTGTTGTAAATAGCATCTGGAAGTGAGAAATAAAAAAATCCAGGTTTTCGAAGGTTGTTGTTAATATAAGTTTTTTCTGTTGTAAATATAGCATTTGTTGTTGTAAATAGCCTCTGGACGTGAAAAATGAAAAAAAAAATCCAGGTTTTCGAAGGTTGTTGTTAATATATGCTTTTTTCATTGTAAATATAAAGATTTGTTGTTGTAAAATGACGCGTGAGAAATAAAAAAATCCAGGTTTTTTTGTTATTAATATATGTTTTTTTTTGTGTAAATATAACATTTGTTGTTGTAAATAAGCTCTGAACGTGAGAAATGAAAAAAAAAAAATCCAGGTTTTCGAAGGTTGTTGTTAATATATGTTTTTGTTTTTGTAAATATAGCATTTGTTGTTGTAAATAGCCTCTAGACTTGAGAAATGAAAATAATTACACAAAAGTCCAAAATGGTAATTTAACATTCACAAATAATTACACAGAGAGACTTCTGTGTAATTTCATGATTTCAAGAGACTTTATTGTGATAAATTCTCTTTCTTGAGACCTGCGCGTAATTTTCCCAAAGGTATTTGTCAAAATATTGTATTTAAAATCATTCAACTAATAATGAGTTTAAAATTAAGAGCACCTTGTTCCTATCCAGAACAGGTTTACTTTAACATATCCTCACAGTGAAATCTTTTACTCTAATTTAAGGCTCTATCTAACAACCAAGTACAATTTTTCGTTTTCCAAAAAAGGTCGTACTAGTAATTATTTCAATAATGGGGAGTACCGGAAGAGTGTCACTGTCATACTCAGAGAGAGGGGATGGGTGCGCCTAGAGATATCTAAGGATTGGGCTAGATCAGGTTGGAGGTCAACCTGAAAGTCAGCGATATGGCCTTAGGGTGGAAAAATCGGCGAGTTTGGTCGTTTGGCATTCCATTTGAATGGACCGGGACCCAGTTTTGTTTTGTTTTTTTTTTTTTTTTCATTTTTTTCTAGTTTTTTTTTTTTTTCGCTTTCGAGATCGATATTTTAAATTTCTGGTTTTTTTTTTTTTTCCAAAAAAGTAATAAAAAGTGACATAGTGAAAAGTGATTCTTATAAATTAAAAAAGACATTAAGCGTCGGGCTAGGTAAGTAATTACCAATATAGTGGTGATGTACTCGAAAAAAAAAAAACGGACCTTGAATCAGACCAAACCTCAGATTTTTGGACAACCCTAGGTGTGCGGGTGTCCACGGGCCCCATAATATGGTATACCCATTTTTGTCGGATTATGGTCCCTTTTCTCGTACTCCTTTCTGTTATTCTAATTATCACATCAAAAAAATTATAATATAAATTTGATCCGATAATTAAAACAGGAGGTCGCGGGTAGTGGATTGTTTTCTCCCTTCCAAAATTATATAATAATATGTGCCAAATAAGGAATTTATTTATAAATGAGAGTTATAAGTTTACAAAAATACATTCAAGGTTTTTTTGACAATTAGTTATAATCATATTTTTTTACAGGGCCAGATAATTAAGTGGTAGATATTAAAAATTAATTAATTTAGTTATTAATTTGTAACAAATATGATTTTGTTTCTCTATCTTAAATCAGACTATCTTGAATGTAAGTGTCCTTGATATGTCCAAACAATAGAGATATTTAAGAAAAAAGTATGAGCTCATTTGGTTCCCATTTTAAAAACTTTTTTTTTAAAAAAAAAAAAAAGATAGAAAAACCAAAAGAACACGTTTGCCAATTTATTTTTAGTAATTAGAAAAACCAGAAAACACGTTTGCCAATTTATTTTTAGTAAGGTGTTATTAAAAAAAAAAAAAAAAATTTTTAAAAACCAAAAAAAAACTTGTATATGTTTTTTTAGTTTTTTTTTTCCTATTTACTATTTCCTGAAAAATCAGGAAACTCTTTATTTGGGGTTAAACGGTTTGAGCCCCACCTGTCCAGGAACCGGTTTTGATGCCTATCTTTTGGATAAAGACCAAAAACTTAAGCATCTGGGCCGTCAGGATCGATCTAAACGATTCAAATTTTATTTTTTAAATTCTTCTTTTTGAATAAAAAAATCATTTTTTTAAAAAATGTTAGTTGAAAGATTATTTTATTTTAGAATATGTACCCATTAAAATAATTTTTTTGAAAACATAAAAGTAAAAAAAAATATAAGATCTGAACTGTCCAGATCTAATCTGATGATCTAAAAAGGAAGAGCTCCCCCCTATCCTATCCAAAGGATAGGCAGGGAATTCAATTCCCACCTGTCCAACCTCAACACCGCATTATTGGTGGGAATCAGTTTTCTGAGAGCTTTTCTAAATCAACCAGGAGATCCAGTCCATTTTTTTTTAACGTCGATTTTTAAATGAAAAAACCATTTTTAAAAAAAATATGTTAGTTGAAAAATTATTCTTATTTTAGATTTTCTACTCATTAAAATAATTACTTTTAAAAAAATAAAAAGTAAAAATAAACAAATCTGGATCAGATCCCATCCAGACGATCCAGATAGGAAAGTTTTCCTACCTATCCAAGGATAGGTAGGGAAATTGATTCCATTATTGGTGCTACCCACCACCATGTTTTGTCAATGACCAAGGCGACATCCCGCCATTAATGACCACCGCCACATAACAGCCAAACAAATTTTATAAAGTAAGTGAATCAAACAATTCTTTAAATTTTTTATTTTCTAAATTGATGTCACTAGAACATTTGTTTCAAAAAAAAAAAGTACGTTTTTTTTTTTCAAATATAGTTGTTTAGAACAACTATCAAAATAAATTTTTTATTTTATTCTTAAAATTAGGGATGTTCATGGATCATTTGGATCAAGGTTGGGGTCAACCCAAAGTCTGGTCAAGGAGGGACCTTAGGCTAGCCAAGTTAGCTCGGCCCGAGTCCGATCCGATCGGCAAGCACTACTCAAGTTGGTTGACAAACCGGTCAAAGAACTACTTTGGACTTGGTAGTCCAGCGAGTCAAGACTTGTTTCATTTTTTCTTTTAGTTTTTTTTCCACTTATTTGGACCAATAATTAAACATATAAACATGAAAACATCTTAAATCTAATCATATACATATAAGAATCTCCAACAACATTGAATAAAAATACAAAATAACAACATTCTATCTATCGGAAGGAAGAAGGGAAGAAGAAGAAGGCCCGAAGAAGACTCTAGATATCTTTTTGGCTGAAGAAGACTCACTAATGAGTGATGAAGAATCGTAAAGAAAACAATAAAGAAGGACAAAGGGTTAGGTTAAGTTGTGATTTTTTTTTTTAAAAAGTATATATAATATATATATCGGGCCGGACCGCACCAATCCAGGGGGTCTTAGCCCCTGGACCAAAGTCTGGTCTGACCCGAGTAGACCGGTCTGGTCCACCTCATATGGTCCCATACCAAAAAGTTTTTTCATAAACCGGGTCGGGTCTAACCAGGTCAACCGAACCAGCTTTACTACGGGGTTTTTGGACATCCCTACTTAAAACTTACTTGTAGAAACAATTTTATAAAACTGTTTTGATTAAAAAAACGAAAAAACAGAAACCTATGATTTTGAGAGAAAGCTTTGGAGTTTTATATTGTGAAGCAGATTTCAGTGCCAGCAAGTGTGTGTGTGTATGCTTGAATTAAGTCCTGGCTACGGAGCTATACTTTTTTCAGTCCTCAACTTCAAACAACGACAAACGTTTGTACTGTCGTGTTCATGCATATCAGAAATCAGAATGACTGAACTCTCGTTCTGGATATTCTTAAACGCGCAAATCTATCAATTAAATTAAGAGGCAGGTCTCAATATCTTATATAGATGAGATCAGGGACGGACCTAGGAATTTTGATGATGGGGACGAAAATAAAAAATGCTATGTTATAAATAAAAGTATTTGAAATAAAATATAGACTTAATATATAAAAAAATTAAAAGAAATCTATTACATAAATTAAAATCACTTCACTGAATCTTACTCTACTTATTTTCATATTGTTAAACTTATCTATAATGAATCAGGTGTTAAAACTCAAAAAATTAAGGAAAGATTAAGGAAGCTACTTGTTTTTATATTATTAAATTCATCTATAATTGATCTTCGCTTTACGTGTTTTTATATATATACATAACGTGCTAAACATAATATTTAATCATAAATATAAAACTCAAATGACTTTTTTTTTTAATGATAAAGAAAGCTAATTAAAATACTTTAAAATATTTATATTTATCAGTTTTTCTGCAAACTAATTTTTCTAAATAATTTAATTATAGACAACATATTCTTAATTAAGTAATTGATTTAACTTCCTTAATCTCTCTTAAAAAATTAATTAGATTTTATGTTTAGAACGAGGCATATAGAGAGAGAGAGAGTTCCAAAAGTACATCAGTGACCCTCATCTGATATGTAATTAAACACACATATATATATCAAGATACACACATATATAATTTTTCAAAAAAAAAAAAAAAATAGGGGGGCGGGGCAACCGCTAGCCCCCTTAGGTACGTCCTTGGATGAGATTAAGAGACCAATAAAAAAAGGAGAAAAAAAAAAAAAAAAAAAAACACATTCCATCTCAGAGATTCAGAAATGAGCAATTATAAAGAGTAGCAGCAGGCGATTATATCAATCTTATCTTATTCAAGTCAGTCCAATATTGGATTGTAATCAGATGATCCCGATTACAATCTCGTAATCCGTAACTTCCTCTTTAGTCTAATGAGATCATCCTCGTCCCTTGCAAACTCACAATCTGCTATGTTTTAAAGATCCCATATCTTTTGCTTCTTTTCTCAGCACATATTTCTGAATTTTACCCGTCGAAGTCTTTGGAAGATCATCCTTGAACACCACCGTCTTCGGCGCCATGAAGTGCGGCAACTTTGCTCTGCAATACTCCATTATCTCCTTCTCCGTCGGCTTCTTCTCCAACCCCTCCCTCAGGCTCAAGAACGCACATGGCGTCTCTCCCCAGAATTTGTCCGGCCTCGCCACCACCGCCGCCTCGTTCACCGCCGGGTTGCTGTACAACACCGATTCAACCTCCACACTGCTCAGATTCTCACCCCCACTGATGATTACGTCCTTGGATCGGTCTTTTATCTCTAGGTACCCATCTGGATGCATCACTCCCACATCTCCGGTGTAGAACCACCCATTCTTGAAGCACTTGGAGTTCGCTTCCGGGTCTTTCAAGTAGCCCAACATGACGCACGCGCCCCGAATAACCACTTCCCCAAGGGTTGACCCGTCTTGTTTTACTGATTTACCCGAATCCGGGTCCACCACGTCCATCTCCGCCAGCCCGATTGTTCTCACACCTTGCCTAGCCTTTAATCTTGCCCTCTCCGTTGCTGGCAGCGAGTTCCACCCAGGCTTCCACGCACCCGAAACCGTCAACCCACCGGTTTCTGTCAACCCATACCCGTGACTCACCACAAATCCTAACGCTTCCGTTCGGAGCAGCACCGCTTCTGGTGGCGGCGCTCCCGCCGTGAGGACTTGAACGGGGGTTCTTAGAGGTTTGTTTGTTGCGGACTTTGTTAGCATGTTGAGCACCACCGGAGCGCCACACATGTGGGTGACACCGTGGCGTTCGATCAGATTAAACACGGTGGCGGCGTCGAATTTTCGGACGCAGATATTGGTTCCTCCCACGGCTGCCATCCCCCACGGGTAGCTCCACCCATTAGCGTGGAACATATTCAGCGTCCAGAGGTAGACCGGTTGTTTTGGAACGGCCCAGTCGATAAGAGAATTTACCGTCATGACGAATGCCCCTCGGTGGCAATGAACCACACCCTTGGGAGACGACGTCGTCCCTGAGGTGTAATTCAAGATCATCGGATCCCACTCAGTTTCGGGTCGGAGCCACTGGAAATTCGGATCACCCTTCGCCACTAACCCCTCGTACGTGTCCAAGAATCCATCTGATGATGACGCGGGTTCCACTGAATAGTCAGTGATGAGGATAAGAGTAGGCCGTTGAAACTCCCGAGGCAGCAAGGAGATGGCCTCAAGGACCAGAGCGCGTGAGAGACAATCGACGAAGACGAGTTTGGATTCAGCATGGCGGAGGATGACGGCGATGGTGCGAGCGTCCAGGCGGATGTTGATGTTGTTGAGGACGGCGCCGGTGAAGGGAACTGCGAAATGGAGCTCATACATGGCGGGGATATTGGGTGCCACGACCGAGACGACATGGCCGCGACGGATTCCGATGGAGGAGAGAGCGGAAGCTAAATGGAGACAGCGACGGTGGGTTTGGGACCAAGCGAAAGTGGTGTTGTTATAGATGATAGAAGTGCAGTCACCGTAGACGGTGGCGGCTCTATGAAGAAACCCTAAAGGAGTGAGAGGAGAAGAACTTGGAGTGCTTGGCTTGAGATCTTCCATGACGAAAATGAAGAAGGAGGACTCTTGCTCCGACCACGAAGGAGACCGAGTACTTAGAAATATAATGATTGATGAGGAAGCGGCGGTGACTTGGTTGATGAGTGTGGATAATATTTATACTTATAAATTATAAAATCATATAATAACAACAAAAAATTTCAGAAAAATACATTTAAATTTTCAAAATTCCAAATCAATTTCAATAGTTTAGATATTGATTATATGCTATCCTTTCCAGAGATCCAAAACTTTAATTGCTTTTTTTTTAAAAAAATAAAAGCCTAATAAAAATTATTTGAATATTTAATAACTTTTTCTATTTTTAACCCATGTTAATTATATATATTGCATTAATTAAAATATTTATTTTATTTATATTTATTCTATTTCTTTCTCTTACACTCCACGTTACAAATAATGACATAGTTAGAAAAATAAATTTATTTTATACATGTTATTTTTAACTAATTTTAATTATTCCTTTAGATCAAGTAATTCGATCCTATTATTTTTAATTAAAATATGCATTTTATTTGGCATTTATTTCTGTATAGATAGCTGAATAGAAAAAGCTGAATATTAGTTAATTATCGCTTTCATATAGAGAGCTATGTATTTTATTAGGCAACACCATTATTCGCCAGGCCAAATTGTTTGGTTGTATAAATGCATTAGAAACAATTTTAGAGGTATAAAATAAGGGATAAGATATTGTCACTACCAATTTTATATCACTACCACTTTTTCACCGTTAGATCACTTTTACCTAATAATTAATAGGAGAGAGAAATGATAAAGGTAAATAAAATTTGATCTAACGATTAAAAAGTGAGCTATGTATTTTATTAGGCAACACCATTATTCGACATAAAATTGGTTGTATAAATGCATTAGAAATATCCTATCCCATAAAATAAAGGTTCTCTTTTGCATAACCAGATTAAATTTAAAATATAAGTTATATTATGTATAACTTTTGACATTTTTATTTATATTTAAAATATTGATGATTGGGTTTAATTTGAATCATCTATAAATTTTATAGTTTAAAAATATTTTTGTTTTAATTTCCAAAATTGCATAGATAAAATTCTTGTTATTAGTTGGTAAATATTTCATTAAAATTATAAAATAATTTTATAACGTAAAATTTAAATATGCATTTTATTTAACTTTTATTTCTGTATAGATAGCTGAATAGAAAAAGCTAAATATTAGTTAATTATCGCTTTCATATAGAGAGCTATGTATTTTATTAGGCAACACCATTATTCGCCAGGCCTGAATAAATTGTTTCTAATGCATTTATACAACCAAACAATTGGGCCTGGCGAATTGGTATCAATAATCATCAATTAAATATATCCCTCTAAACCTTGTGCCTTCTCATCTATTGGACACGTATACATCCCATTTGGCGATTTCTTCTAAAACAATTGGTCCACGTGTAAGACTTATCATGCTTATATGAACCAACTTGCGTTCTCATTTATATCGTAAAATAATGTCAGCCTAAAAATATATCCCATTGGGTAAAAAATTCAAAGGCCACATATAACCATTTATTATACGGGGAGTTCCAATATGAAACTATTCTATTCTCCATTATGCAACATTGTTTTTTCTTATGTATTATTGGTGGTCATAATACAATTCTTAAAGCACCATTTTATTCTTCCTAATTCCCGTGTCAAGAACCCTTTCCCCATTCACTTGAATTTGATTGTTAAAAGTTTGAAACAAACTTAGGGATCCTATTGGTCCTTCCAAACGGCAATTCATACATGATTCATTCCAAAGGTGAATTTCAAAAAACCCTAATCGAACCACATGCTTTCTATAAAAGGATCCTAACCCTAGCAATTGGGATACCACCCAGTGCACTGTTTCATTTTCATAGCAGGAAGAGTACAACAAATCACTGCAATGGCTTCTTTGAACGTATCCTCCTTCTTGCAAACAGATGACACCCACACCAATTGGTGCATTTGTGTGAAGGTCATCTCCAACTTCTGGGACATCCCGCATGCAAGGAGTCATCACCAAGTCACTTAAAACGAAGTTATAACAGATGCAAAGGTATACTAGTATATGTTAATACTTTCCATTTGGTTCTCTTATGTTCCGGGACCAAAATCAGAATATGATGAGGTACCCACATAAAACACACTACAAAAAAACACACGATTAATAGCAGTTAAAATGACATATTTGTAGCGGTTTTAGCCGCCACTGATGACATTTGTAGCGGTTAGGAAAACCGCCACAAAATCAACCGTGGCAAAGCCATTTGTAGCGGTTAAAAAAAACCGCTACTACATCCACCAAGACCGCTACTATATTTGTAGCGGTTATGAATGACCGCAACTATTTGACGCCAGACGTCCACCTTGTTGGAACATTAGTGTCGGTTTATGAACCGCTACAAATTGAGAACGATCACGTTTGTAGCGGTTATTAAACCGCAACTAAAAATATTTAAAAGTAGCGCCAATAATTTGAAAATATTTTGTAGCGGTTATATGACCGCGACAAATATTCCCGCGTAATTTTGGGAAAACTTTTGTGGCAAATATTTGTAGCGGTTGGTAACCGGTACAAATAACTCCCCTTTTTAGGGAAATTTTTGGCGGCAATTTCTTTTTGAAATTTGTAGCGGTTCAAAACCGCCACAAAATATTCCCTCATTTTTTGTTTTTTTGTCCGTATGCTTTATTTCCATTATTTGTAGTGGTTCATTAACCGCTACAAACCGATGAATTTTTTTTTTAAAAAATAGTAATTAAATTAGTTAAATATTGTTTAGGCAATAATAATTTATATTTTGGATAAAAATAAATTATATTAAAATATCATATTTCATTATATAAGGTTAATATAATAGAAAAGAATGAGAATGGGAATGAGAATAAGGTTAATATATAATAGAAAAGAATGAGAATGAGGTAGAAAGAATGTGTTAAATAAAATATAATTACTTCTATAAAAAATGTGTGTGAATGTGAATCGAATAGAAAATCGAAAGAAAGTGTCAAAAAATAAGAAATTCATCTGCAAAATAACAAAAGTTAGTATGAGTATATGGTAGAAAATAATCATTAGATTTGATGCGGTTCAACAAAGACTTACCCCCTTCAAACACTTAAGCTATTTCGTAAAACGTGAGTAAATGCGAGAGACAAGGTAAGTAGGAGTGAAGCAAATTAAATGGGGTTGGGTAGGAGTATTTATTACGATAGGTGCGAATCATTTTGTAGCGGTTTATTTTCCAATTTTTTGTAACGGAAGTAATTTGTAGCGGTTTTGTTCTGTAGCAGTATTTTAGGTTCGCTACAAAAATTAATGTTTTTTTTTTTTTAAAAAAAAGATTACATATTAACTATATATGGCATAATATGTTCTCTCATTCTTCGTCACCATCCCTACAAAGAAAGTTTGGATAAAATGTTACCTGTGAGTTGAATATGTTTAAACACAAATAAAACTTTGGTTAAATGTTATTATTTCATAAAACGTATATTTAAAAATATACCGAACTATAGGTAAATTGTCATCGCCGTCGGGAAGAAGTTTTCAAAGCGGCTAGCCGGAACGGCTCACAATCGTAGGCGACATTATCACCATCGCCCATATCGTAAAGGTCCCGAGGCTTTAAGTGAACCACCATATTCCAATCCACGTGCCTCTCATCGGTGACATAATAAACCCGTTGGGCCTCGGAGGCAAGAATATACGGCTTGTCATCTTCGATGCGGACCGGTGTGAATAGGCCGGGAGAAATTCACCGATGTGATGCCTAAGTCGTAGTCGTGAGTCCCCCGGGCATTGTCGTATTCGCCCACGAACACTTGAACAGCGTCACGGGAAAAATGCCTTGGTAAGTTATTCTGACCACATCAAGCAGCTTTCCATAATACGGGACGTCACCGAACTGCATGTTCCCGTCACTACTGCTCGCATAACTCCTCGTTCCAAACGTGCCATATACACCCGATTTTTGGGTCAGCAATCCCTGATCGCGTGAAATGGTGCAAAACTTGAAACCATTGACATTGTATGCTGTAAATCTTTGGGCGTGGTCAAGCGGGCCGAGTGCGAGAGCTCTAAATTCTGGTGAGTGCGGGTTGTGGTCATTCATTATTCTCCTCCTAAACTGTGGACCTTTCTATCAATTTTCGGATGATGTCTGCGTACGGATCCTCAGCTGACGCTTCACATAACTCCTGAATTCCCTGCAATTAAACGTGCGATGACGAGCATTAAATGTTAGTATAAACTGAAAGGAAATATTTAGGATAACATATATGTATATATATATATATATATCTTTGTGGAATCCTTACTGAAGGTACGGTTCAACTTTAGTGCAATTGATCAAGACATGTCTATGTGCTTGAATCTTCTCAAGTGCCGTGAGTTTGAAGTTCTCACTTCCGCCAACCGGTTTACCAACACGAGGGACTAACAACTCTTTTCCCGATGGCTCGCTCAGGACAATCGTCAACACGAGGCGGTCGGTTGAATGACGTCTCAATGTCATCAAAGTACCGGGAACAAAAATACAAGACCTCATCCCCAATATAGCCTTCTGGCCACGCCTTATTCCTCACGTAAGACTTCAGTTTCCCAAGAAACCTATAAAGTAATGAAGGGAAAATTTCGATACATCAATGGTTAGATGTGGGACTAGGGAGTAATGCTAAAGTAAATAATTTTAAATGAGTACCTCTCAATAGGATACATCCATCGGTAGTGAACCGGGCCAGCAAGCTTTGTTTCGTTAACAAGGTGTATTGTCAGGTGAACCATGACCGTGAAAAATGACGGAGGAAAGATCATCTCCAAATGACACGGTGTAAGAATGATTTTACGTGAAACTGGTCGAGCTCCTCCACGATCAAAACCTTGGAACACAACTTCCGAAAGAAAGTACAAAGCTCCACCAAAACGATCGACACATCCGGTGGCGGCGTATTTTTGATGGCCGCGGAAGTAATCGTTGCATAAGCACATGTGAGTCATGACTCTTCGGGCCGTAACCTTTCGAGCCTCGCACGTCAACACATCGTGAAATGTTGCTTGAATACCCGTCGGGAACTTTTATCTTCTTCAATGTTGCGAGGAAGATTTCCTTATTCGGTTTTGTCGTGTGAATTTTGCCGGTTGAAATCTGTCATGCTCATCCGGCCACGCATCTCCACGAACCCCCATGTCTCATAAATCTTTCCTCGCTTGAAGATGATCTTTTGACTTGCCTGGTTCGTTTAGAATCGTGTACAACACATTTTCGCACACATTCTTTTCAATGTGCATGACATCCAGACTGTGTCGGAGCAAATTATCTTTCCAATACGGAAGAGTGAAGAAGACGCTTAACTTCCGCCATTGCTGGGGCGCAGAACCAGAAGCCCTGGTTGTCTTTGTCACGGCCTTTGCTGGATCGTCTTTTTTCCCATACTCAACTTCAACATCCACAAGCTGCTCTATGATTTCTGCACCGGATAAATGCCTAGGAGGTCCTCTTTTCTCTTGTTGCCCATTGAAACGATTGCATTGCAACCTAAACCTGTGCGTACCATCGAGAAACCACCGATGACCCATGAAGCACCACTTGCGACTGTGGGGAAGGCGCACTGAGTCAGTGTCAAAATTGCAAGCCAGACACGCAAGGTCGGTATGAACATTCCACCCCGATAATGTTCCCAGTCCAGGGAAGTCACTGATAGTCCACATTAACGCCGCACGCAAGTTGAACGGTGTCTTGTCGTGCGCGTCATACGTCTCGACGCCAACATTCCACAACTCCGCCAACTCCTTGATAAGCGGTTAGAGATACACATCGATGTCATTTCCTGGTGGCTTTTTGCCTGGAATGATCATGGACATAATGAAGGAGCTCTGTTTCATACACATCCAAGGCGGAAAGTTGTAAGGTATCAAAACAACTGGCCATATACTATAGCTTGTGCTAAGATTCCCAAAAGGATTAAAACCGTCGGTCGCCAAAGCAAGACGAACATTCCTAGGGTCCGCCGCAAAATCAGGAAAGTTTGAGTCGAACGCTTTCTAGGCTTCAGCATCCCATGGATGTCTGAGTCTACCATCTTCGTTCTTGTCAGCTTCATGCCACCTCATATACTCAGCTGTCTTAGACGACATAAAAGTCTTTGTAAGCGAGGTTTCAAAGGAAAGTACCTTAAAATCTTTGCGGGTTTCTTCTTCTGCTTCTTTCCCTTCCGAACTGTCTTGAACCTCGAACTATGACACTTCTTACAAGTCTCCCTCCGAGCATCCTCTCCCCAATAAAGCATACAGTCGTTGGGACATGCATCGATTTTTTCGTAGTTCGGGCCTAATGTTGATGATCTTCTTGGCCTCATAGAAGGTTGTGGGA
Organism: Acacia melanoxylon; assembly: GCA_019022615.1. NCBI lineage: Eukaryota > Viridiplantae > Streptophyta > Magnoliopsida > Fabales > Fabaceae > Acacia > Acacia melanoxylon. Next base: position 10,297,190 of record JAFJYJ010000002.1, read on the forward strand.
ATGTCGCGTCGGGGAAAGCATCTCGTAGTAATTCCAAAGCAACATCGACATTGCCTTATTAGTGACCCCACACAAGCACTTGATATGGTACAATTTGATCAGAAAAGATAATTTTGAATATTTCTGACAACCTTGATACAAAGGACGATCACTCTCATCCATTAGGGCGAAAAATTCCCAAGCTGCATCATTCTTGAAGAAAACTGGTTCTGGACCCTGAACTTCTGCAGTGAAGTTGTCGTCTTGAACACCGAAAGCATCGTGAACAACTTCATTAACCGGATCATGTTCAAGTACTTGATTTGCTACTTGTGAGGTTTGAGGAAGGTGAGCCTCATATCTTATACCACGTTCTTCACCATGAACTTGCCAGAATGTATATCCTTCTGGGAAAGGTTTGATAAGAAGATGTTCCATAGCGCCTTCTTGCGTTTGCCACTTCTTGAACTTGCATCTACAACAAGGACACACAATCTTGCCATTAATGCTAGCGTGAGAGAAGGCGGAATCTAAGAAATTTTTCAACCCCGCTAAATATACAGAGAACCGCGGTAGCTTGATCCATGACTTATCCATCTCGTAGTAAATAAAGCTAGGATACACAATATAAATGTAGAGAGAATGTTTAATTACCTTCATAACAACACCCGATGTTTAAATGCAACATGGAAACAATTTGTAGCGGTTAAAAACCGCTACATCAACCGCCACAAATTGCAAAACAATTAGTTGCGGTTCCTCAAACGCTCCACTAACCGCTACAAATGAGCGAATGCGAATTGAAAATCCCGCCAGATATTTGTCGCAGTTTTCATAACTGCTACAATAACCGCATCTACTCACAAGAAATTCAACTTTGTGGCGGGTTTTCCTTATAACCACTACAAAGTTAATTATTTTACAACTCCTATTTCGATTAGCTATAATAAATTTTACATTTGTACATTATATATTATAAGTAACATTATTAACCTAATATAAATGAAATATAAGTATTAAAATAGTCCTCGAATATATTAAAAACATACCATAGTCAAAGATAACAAATATTTAACCAAATAAAAATGTCAACCCGCCGCAATAACATAAAAAAGATAACAAAGATCCAACGGTTCAAAATAAAAACTAACTATCAAAAGCCTGATGATCAGGTCCGTGGCACGACCGCAGGTAATCTTGTGCTCGTCTTCAATAGACGGAGGGGAGGCGGAGGCGGAGGCGAGGGGGAATCCTCGTACAAGAACGGAGGGGAGGCTCGGGAGATGGAAACCGTCCGTCGGGCATCAACTCGTCAAGGCCCCGCCATAGCACACACATCTCTCCTCCGACTCGCGGACCCAATGGTCGTACCTCTCTTGCATGCGTTTGTTCTTGGCATCTTGCGCGGCCTTCTGTGCATCAACCTGCTCGGCAACCTGCGTAGTAACCTTCGCCGCAATGATGACATCAACCTCCTCCAGTGGTGGCCTTCTCTAGCCAGAGGTGCCGGCATAAGAGCTGGAGGCCTTGCCGTACACCATGCTAGGCCTGGCGCCTAACCCCATACCCTTCATGCGGCCAGGATGCTCTTTTGGGCCCACAGCAGCTTTCAAAGGGGCTGTAGGATCCATAGACCCCTGTGACTCCACGGGTTGCGACGCTCGCAGCCTCGGCCGCTCGCTGCTCAATCCGGCCCGACGCAAAGATTTCAGAAAACATTAATCAAACAATTTAAGTCAATTTAAATATACAACATTAACTATATAAATAAATTTTTTTGTAACTTACTATGATGTCCTCTGCAGCCTCAAAAGTCAGTGTCCCATCACGGTGTCTATGGGTGTGTGTGAACAACTGCCCATAGTCCATCTCACGATTCTCCTCCCGAGCCTTCTCTTGCTGACAGAGGTAAACGAATATAAACTTTATTATTTCAAAAACAAAACATTCGTCATTTAAAACTAAAATTAATTGATCTTTGAAAATACCATCTCACCGTAGGTCACGCAAACGTCTTGGTTCCGCGTGTGATGGACTCCGTCGATGTGATCGACTTCCGGTGTTCCTATGTGACGGGGCACGCAAGGAGGAGAAAACAAAATGTTTATTGAAATTAATTATAGGTTTAAACTATAAATTAAGTTAAACTATTAAATAATTTAAACCAAATGTAAACAATAAATTAATTTAATATATATATATATATTTTTAAACTACACTCAAACAAAATAAATTTAAAGAAATGTTAAACAATAAATTAACTCATATTTAAACAAAACGTAAACTATGATTAATTAAAACAACCAACCTGTGCATATGCACTCCTTCGATATTGGACATAACCCGCCCGCCGATTTGGGTCCACGCCGTCGGGACGTTCTCCATGTTCCGCAGAGTCATAGTTGAATCTCCATTCCGTTGGGGTGTAGAGACGAAGCCTCCGACTCTTCCACCCTTGCCCCGATTTCATCGACGTACCTCTTTTGTGGCTCTCGCAATTTAAACTTTTTCTGTTACATAATGTAGTTATGTAGTTAGTAATTAAGTAATAAATAAATCAATCAATAATTAAACCCTAATTTATTACTATTAATATTTGAATTTAATTACACAACATAAGTTACCTGCACCACGTAAGTAAACGCTTTGTTCTTGTTCTCCAGGGGAATCTTTCTCCAATCGTGGATATAGATCGGGAACCATGCCCAATTTCCGCCAAATTCTGACAGGAATCGGTTCATCAGATAACCACCATTTCCGATCGGCTGGTCCGTGTCCGAGTTCGAGTTCCAGGGGACTATGACGCGGTCCTCGTCCATCAAAGTGACCGTGGCAACATCCAGCGTCCTCCTACTGATGTTCCCATGTTTATCTGCACAATTATAAACACATTGTTGTATTGCGTTTAAATAAATTAAGATTACACGTAAGAAATTTAAATTTAATTTATTGACTGAAAACTAATTATATTTACCTTCGACATCCACCAAAAATCCGGTGGAACGCGAAGACGACGGTCGGGGGTTCCCTTGGTCCCGCTGGTTCTCCTCATCGAGAAATCGCTCCGCCTCGCTCAAGGGAATCTCAATATGGATCTCCGGATTTTCGTCTATGTCGCTGAAGGACAGACTTGCGTCTTTGTCTCCCCCTACGGTCTCTAGGATTGGGATTTCTTCATCTTCAAAGAGGGCATCAAACTCCCTCCCCTCCACATTAGGGGCGGAGGGGATATTTACAGTCGACGCCCTCTCGTACGGCCCCTCTACTACTACCGCCCCTTATAGGCCTTTTCCCTTGTTCAACGACTTTTCCTTTTCCCTTATCGGCCATCACGTCGAAAGGTACAAGTTGAAAGGTTAAAAGGTGAAAAATCAAAACCTTTGCGCGGGGAAATGAAAATGAGACGTACAGTTAAAAAACCGCTACAATTTGTAGCGGTTTCATAAAACCGACATCTAAGCCGCTACAAATTGTAAGACCGTTGCGATTCTGTAGCGTTTTTCGCTGACAACCGCAACAACATTGCCTCGTTCTTGGTGAACATCTGTAGCGGTTTTACAACCGCTACAAATATAGAGACCGTTGCGATTCTGTAGCGGTGTGAAGCTACAACCGCTACAAAGTAAACGTTGTAGCGGTTAAGGAACCGCTACAACATAAAGTCCCTGTCTTATCTGTAGTGGTATCATATTAACCGCTACAAAAATACTTTTTTGACAAAAAAATTCCAAACTAATTGGTTTACGAGTCCAACCAATTAGTTTGGTGAAAATAATTTTTAAAAAAAGAACTTTCAATTAATTTAATTATTTTCTTTGATTTTCTCAAAACACTCGAGTTTAATAAATTAAGAATAATGAGTTTTTCGAAAATAGTCTAACATGTCCGTGAATATTCGCATTCGCATAGCCACCAAACTCTTTGGAAACACTCACCGACTCATTTTGATCGAGATATTTTACGAGAGATTGGTGGCTATAATGAAAACCAATCTTCGGTGCACGTTAGACTATCTTCAGAAGAGTAGAAGTCTTCACGTCAGAGATAAATCCAAATGTGGATTGTCACTGAAGGAACAGTCTCGGCTACAAGGAAGAGAGAGGCAAATACCTCGACATAAGAGATCGTCTTTGAGATATCCGCATGCCTTCGACTACTCAAACCGAGAATGTTCATTCAAACGACAATGCAAATTTGGTAATCTTGAAAATTTATAATCAGGTGTACGGACAAATTAACTATTTATAGCTTCACTATTTGTAGCGGTCCTACTAAAAAATGCTACAAAATCATATTATTTGATGCGGTTTTAGCTTCGCTTCAATATACCGCGACCAAACGCTGTCGTTCCGCCTTTCTGTTGCGGTTGCTTTCATATAACCGCTACAAAATTACTGCGACTAAGTTCGCGCCATTACGCGCTAATCATTGGCGCCAAATTTGTAGCGGTTTTACTAAGAAACCGCAACAAAGGTTGCGCCACAGAGATTCGCGCCATGGCGCGCCAAGCTGGCGCCAAAATTTGTAGCAGTTTACACTATAGGAACCGCTACAAATGTCTCAGCAAACGTCCTCTTAATGATTCCGCTGCTAATTTGTTGCGGTTCATTAAAAAACCGCAACAAAAACACGTTTCATAGTGATTTTGTGGCGGTTTTGTTTGACCGCTACAGACGAACCGCTACTAATGGTCTGTTTTTTTGTAGTGACAACTATATAATCTCTTTTCGTGTGACTGTATTGAGCGAATTTATATTTTTTGTTGATAACAGGAATCATCTGCTTTTTGTGAATCTGACCGCACTGTCTCGCAAACAATTTACACCCACCGAAAAAAGTCTTTCAGACCTTAAGATACCTGTTCATTTTCCTTTAAAATGGAGATTGTACAATCTACACCCAGCTACATCAACTTCAACCAATCTGTCAAAAGGAGTTTTGAAGGTTAATGTAACATCCCATTTTCAAAAGCAGTATATTTTTTTTTCATCAGAGTAGAGCATCGGAGCGATTGAGTAATCGATATATATATTTATAAATGCCGTAAGTCCGGGCTGATTTACAAAAACGGTACAATGACCGAGAGTTTTTAAAGTGAATAACAACAAAAGTATCTCCCGGCAAATGCCCATGCCGTGTCAATAGAAGAGATCTTTAGCCGGATCTCTATGCGGCCTGCTTGCCTTTCTCCTCGGTCCTTGGTCCTCCTGAACCTGACGCTATGTTAAGAGCTGAGGTCCAATGCATACGGACCCCAGGTAACGGTTTGTTAGTTCTCAAGGTATTTTGATGATAACAAGACTTGAGAAGTATTTGAGATTTTGAATCAAGTTCATGTATACCCAAGTTTTGGAGAACTGATATATATATATATATATATATATATATATATTTAAGTGCTTCCCAGACAACCATCGCTGCATCACATACTAATTAAGAAATGATACTTGAGTATAACTTGGATGGTTCTCGAGTATTGATCAGATAAGAGAACGTCATTTGCTGCTTCTGATATATACTCGAGTATTAGGTTCGTGTATACTCGCGTATTGATCTTCATCGCATGATCACGATCTCCTCATGACAGAATGATACTCGAGTATTGGTTAAATAATACTCGAGTATTGACAAGATACCCGAGTACTTGCGAGAATGCTACGCGAGTATGGTAAGTCGCAGAATGGTAATTACTATCGGATGTGTAATACCCGAGTATTAGAATTATGATACTCGAGTATTGTTAGTTTCCTATATGACATTTTCTCTCCGCCCTTGTGATACCCGAGTAGGCATATTTGAGCTCCCGAGTATTGATTGCTAACAAAATTCATCCAAAGTGTGTTTCTTTCGGAAAGAACAAAGCAATACTCGAGAATGGTTGGTGTGACAAAGACATCGATATAACTAAACATTGAGATACTCGGGTATAGAAATTAAGACATGCGAGTATCAAAGCAAAGAACGACCTTATGCCTTGTAATTCTACATGAATACTCGAGTATACCAAGAATGACTACTCAAGTATTATATGACAAAGAAATGTAATCCATCCGAAACTCACCTCTAATAATTTGATTACATAATTATATCTTCTTAAATCTTATTCAATGTTATCTATGATATTACTAATCATCTTTGTGAGTGTTTTTCGATACCTAATCCAGGTTCAAGTTATGACAAGCTTGGCGCACCGAAAGTATGGAGAAACAGAGCCGACATAATTCAAATGACCCATAACCATAAAGCATCTTTAAAAACTTCTCTTCATCCAAGGTCACGTGTATGTCAACTGCAAAGATGACCCAACTAAGGAGACATTTTATTATGGGTGAGCAGAAGGCGCAAGTGCTTCAAAAAACATTTAATGGACATATTCAAATACCCCAATGGACAGATTCAATCCCTCCAACGGTCTTCAACTTCAACCAGTACAAATACACGAAGGATTGAATTTCGACAAGGAGGAACCAGTGCATACATTGATAAAGTTTTCAAATAGTTCAAATTGTATTCGATTATATCTTCGGATATACTAAGCTTCGGTGTTCATCATTCTATTTACTCGTGAGAGAGTTTTCTACAACTTGCTTTTACAATTCGTTCAAATTCTCAAGATAGAGGTATCTTGAGTGTGGGTGTATTGATTACAACTTGTAAGGGGGAGTGAGTCCAAGAGTGAGAGAATCATCCTTCGTTTACAGAGTATGTAATTATATTTGTAAGATAGAGGAAATCTCAGAGTGTGTCTGGGGACTGGACGTAGGTCAAAGAGTTGGACCGAACCAGGATAACTTCTCTGTGTCTGTCATCTTTACTTCTTTACTGCTTTCTTTGTTTATCTATCGTACAGCAAAAAGTTTTTTGAGATCACCTATTCACCCCCCTCTAGGTGATATTCCACCTTCACGGTTAACCTCATATTTACATATATAGTATATCAGCATAAGAAATGAACCATTCCTACATGTATCGCTCCCAGCGAATGCAGACATACCGCTCCCAGCGAAGACACATCGCTCCGGCCGAATACGATATATCGCTCCCAGCGCATACGGACATATCGCTCCCAAAGCGCATGCAAATGTTCAGTTATCCTCTAACATCACCATGCATTCAAATAACATACCACCAACACATATACAACACACATATCACATATACGAATACAATAAATATCAGAGTTAGTGTTACAGTACGCGAACGTACAACATAACAACTATACTCACAAAATACACATAGCACATACATGCATAACATAAATATCAGAGTTAGTGTTACAGTACGCGAACGTACCTTCATTGTCGACTACGGTACGTTTTACGGAAAACGGTAATTTTGACGGTGAAAAACAGACGATTTACGACGGCACAACAAATGCGGCTCGAAGCGGTTTGATTATAACAGATATCCTATAAGGATAATATTTAACAAATTTTAGCACTATAACAGGCATTTTAGGTACAAAATACCATTTTGCCCCTGAACCCCTAATCGACGGAATTTCAGCAGAGCTTCGCTGTTTTCGCTCTATCTCTCCGAATTTTGACAGATCTTTTCCTCATCATATTTTCGAAATATATATCATATTTACCCCTAAATATGATATCTAGACTATCGTGAAAAATTAAAGATAAATCTAGCATTCCTACTATATCTACCGAAACTAAAGACTAAGGACCGAAGAACTTACCCCGGCTTTGGCTTAGAACTTCAAGAGCTCTCCCTTCTCTCTAACTTCTCTCTAAGGGGCAGATTTTTGGTGTGAAAAATGAAGAAGAGGAGCTTGGTATTTATAGAAGAGACGGATGGCGTAAACGGTAAATAATTCGAACTTCATCGACGAATATGGGACCGTAGGATCGCATTTTTGAGGACAAAACACTCTTGGCCCTCCATTTGCTTGTGCCGACCTCCCCCTCCCCAATAGTCAACAAAATGATGTCATCTTGATGGTGACATCTCGAGCCGTCTTCGATAAAGTTTCGATCCGGTGTCCGAAACGCGTAATCTTGACGAATCGCGAAATCTTTTGGCAGAGTTTCGAAGTTTCTTTCTTTCTCATTAGGAATATCTAGTTTAATGAAATTTATGATCCCATTAAGGGTATTCCGTTATCTCTTTGAAGATTTTAGGACATACGTCTTGGTTACGGAATTGAATTTAAGCGTCGCGTCTAGGCAAAAATCCACCGGTTTGTAATATGATCGACCTAAGTCACTAGATTCCTAATTCACGGCAACTACTTGTTTCAAAGTATTGACTCTAAATCCTCTATCTGCATTTTCTCTCCTATCAGGTGTCTTAAATACCCCGTTGGTTCCGGAACCGACTTCGGAGACCGCTCAATCCGAGATAGAATTTCATTTGGTTCATAAAAAGTCCGGATGACTTAGACTACATCCCTATACCTTGGTGTATGATTTTATTTCTATCCATTCTCAAACGTCATGTTGGCTCTTTACCATATATATTATTATTTTATTCAAAATATCTAGATATTTTTTTCTTTTATTTTTTATTTATTTTTCTAAGCATAAAATATTTTATTAATATTTTTTATTTATTTATTTATTTAATAATTTCGAATTTCTCCAATTAAAAATAATTATTTAAATTATTTTTAATTCATTTACTTTATACCTTAATTATCCCATTAATTACCAGATTAGCCACTTACTAATTTTTTGATAATTTTCTTAATTAGGATAAATCATTATCTCACAACTATTTTACTTACATTGGTATTTTATATCCCATGTAAAATATTAAAAATCATGGGGTCACTTATGATCCCAAAATAATACTTAATTTTGCCTCATTATTTTTTCAAGGGAAATTATCCCAAAAATTCCTAAAATTAGAGACAACATACTTTCTAATTTTTTATAAATATTTTACTACCTCTTGGGATTTATCATAATATTTTTAGGCCATTTAATGCTCTAAAAATACATTTTAGCTCTTTATCTCTCCTAATTTCCATAGTAAATGACCTTAGAAAATAAGATAATTATTACTTATTATTTGAAACCACATGTTCACCTATTTTCAATAGGTATTATCTATCGAAATATAATATTCTCGATAAATAATTATCCGGGTATTACAGTTAATATAGATCGTATCTTCTCTCGGTACGAGGATTATGAAAGCAGTGATCACAAGCCTACTGTGAAGAATTGTCATGGGAAACAATTATTTATTGATCCCAATGATGATGAGGTTGCTGAGGCTAGGATTGTCAGGGGAATTTGATTTGTCAATGGTATGTATTCGTGCTTTGCTTATTATTTGTTTTCGTTTTCTTTTTAATTTATGTTAAGCATTGTTAGTCTTTTTTTTGGGTTTACAATATTTCTTAGGGTGTCTTTAAGTTAATGATATGGAAGTGTAACTTTTTTTTTCATACATATAAAGGAAGTGTAAATGTTGTGATTAATGGTATGGTTTGTACTAGGTCCAATTAGCAGTGTTGAAGCTCGTACTAAATACCTGTGAATGGTATATGTTATGACAAAATATGAATCAACAACATTAGGTAACTGGTAACGTATATATTTTTCAATGATATTGATTGAATTGAGTGAATTAAATGTATCATCCCTTGATTAAAAAAAGGTTTCATGTCTGTGTAAATGAAAATGGGTACATCATTTATATAGGTGAAAGTTTTTTTTCCAAATTGATCTTAACGTCTCACAGCTTATTCTTTATGTATCGAAAGACACCCACGTCCTAAATAGATTTATGTTGCGCTACTCTAGGTTAAGATGGAGTGCCTTTGAGGCTAATGTTGGTCAATCTATCAATTTTGCCTTGTCATGATTACAGTTTTTGGATGTTAACTTATTTCTAATCTTGCAGGTGGAAATACCATGTTCATAAGTCACTGTGTCATGTTTGAGGCCATTTTTAACCACAACCATCTCGTTGTTGATGATTTTTCGGGCAAAGCTTTATCACCTTCCTACAAAGGAAGCTCAAGAGGTAGAAGGAGTAATTGATGTTTGAGTCAACCTATATTATTTATGTGTTCATCCTTTATGTTTTCTCTCAATGAATTCAAACTACTTCGGTCTCTTACTTCCTAATTTTTAGTATTCTACTTTGTCCATCATCTTCTGTTATGCAATCCCAAATGTAACCTTGAAAACTATCTCTCGATGTCAATCGTATTAGGATGTTTTGATTTCAATATATGTAGTACTACCAAGTTACTTTTTCATGATCTCTCAACGTCTCCATATAATACATATTAATGTTTGCATGAGCTACCTTTTTCATACAAATCAAACCTGAAGTAAAAGTGTCATGAGATTTAAAATATTTAGTGCGATATATAAATGAGTATCAAAACCAAGGGCTTATACATCGTCAGAAACTATGTAACAACATTCCAATAGTTACGTTTTAAATTTGTAAACGTTTGAATGATTTGGTTATTTTAAAGATACATGTGGGAAGACAATTTTCTAGGGATTTTGGGTTTGAAGGAGGGAGAGAGGAAATGGTAGATGATGAGGTATTGAATACCGGGAAAGTATTATTATTATTATGGGTTTGTCGTTTGTTTGAGTGATCTTATTGATTTTTTTAATGTTTAGACTCACAAATTTGTTGTACACTCCCATGAACGAAGGTATGGATGAACATTACCAGCAATCAAATTTCTTTTTAATGTTGACTATGATTTGTTGGGAATATATTTGAGGGAAAAAATTATCATGTTTTGTCAATGTAAGAAAAATTAATTAAACATTTCCTATCTTTTTTCCTACCAGCCAATGGCACTAATTCCATTAACCATCGAGAAAGCCAACAGTACAAACAAAGAGTTTGAAATAAAAGGCAACAGAGCCTAAAAACAGCAAAGACCCTCCCACATTCATGAATATATTATGAATTAATTAAATATTTTTAAAAAAATTCATATTAGGTTAACCTAAACTTTTTCTATTTCATATATATCCTTTTGTATCCTATATTTTTTATTCTCAGGATACTAGCAGGACTTCAAAATTGGAAGGATTGAAAATAATGATCAAAATACAAAATATGGGAAGTGAGATGTATATAAAATTTGAATTTGAAATGAAATATGGAGAAGGATAGTTAGAGGAAAGGTAGTAGAAGTGAGAGATTCTTGGGAAGTAAAGACTCATTGTGGTGTATATTGGAAGTTGTGATTTGAAAAATTAAATAAAGTAATTATTAATTAATAAATTAAAAATTCCTTTTTTTGGTAAAAATTAAAAATACCTTTTATTTCAACATATTTGCTTCCAATCAGATTTTTGTTATTTGATTAATTTTGAAATCATCAAACAATCAAAATGAGAGAGAGAGAGAGAGAGGATGAGTGATAATTGGTAAATATCATTTTAGAACACATGTTTGATGTGAGAGTGGAGATAAGATTCTAAGAATAAGACAAACCACCTTATGTGTATATCACGTCAGATTAAGACAAACCAATTATGATTGATTTAACCAATTTACATAATGTTTACACAAAGGATAGGTAAAGGAAAGGCATGGGAAGTAAGAGATTCCTGAGAAGCAAAGACTCATTGAATTCACATTAGGTGCTATTTCTTAGGTCTTATTCCTCTAATTAGAGGGATTAGGATTTTTTTATTTTTTTAAATTTTTATATATATTTTATTTATTTAGATTAGATTATATCTGCATCTTGAAAAAAAAATTGTATCAATTATTTCAAATTAATTAATTTTCAGTCATGCATTCAGAAATATTTTTCGTGTAACTCCAATATCCTGGAAATTAATTAATTTGAGATACTGGGTGTAAAAAAAATTTCAAGATGCAGCATATAATCTAATCTAAATAAATATAATATATAAAAAAATAAAAATAAAAATTCCTAATCCCCCTAATTAGAGGGAATAGCACCTAATGTAAACCCGACTCATTATGATGTATATTGGAAGTTGTGATGATTTGAAAAAAATAAATAAAGTAATTATTAATTAATAAATTAAAAATTCATTTTTCGGTAAAAATTAAAATTATCTCTCATTTCAACATATTTCCTTTCAATAAGATTTTTTATTTGATTAATATTTGAAAATTTGAAATGAATAATCAATCAATCAAAATGAAAGAGAGGATAAGTGATAATTGGTAAATATTATTTTAGAATACACTTTGCATTTTCAATTAAAACTTTAAGAAAATATCTTGAGTTTTTATGAAGATACACTATTTAAAATCATCAATCAAATCAAATATTCTTTGCGAGAAAAATATAACATGACAATATAGAGACTCTACAAATATCTATTTGATTGGTCAGTATTTGAATTTGAAATTTTAAAATTCCCTCCTCTCCTTCTTAAAGTCTGATTATGTTTTCCTCTTTCTTGTTCTTTTTACTTCTTGAGGCCTATCAATTTTTTTTCTTTTTCTTTTCACTCTTTTTTTCTCCTTTTCATATGGCTACATGCATCTTCTCTTTTCAAGGTATTCTAAATTCATGCGCCCATTCTCTATTTTTTTCCGATTTTAAATTTAAATTCTATATTTTTTCTCCAGATTATAAATTCAAATTTAAATATAGATTGTAAATGGATATTTATCACTCACCCTCTTCCTCATATTTGTCATTCTCTCTCTCTCTGGCATTATCTTCTCTATACCCTCTTGTAGCAACCACCACATTCAAGCCTCTCTCTTTTTAAGGCCTCTCTCACACTCTGTGTGTGAGATAATGACTTGTCTTTTTTAAGGTCAAAAAGTTCCACTTGACGTCGGTGGAACTTATATATGGGGCTCGATAACTTGAAAAAAAGAGTTAGGTTTGCTTATCCTTTTGAAAGCTTATAACATGTTATGTAGATTATGAATATAATTAGGTTAGATAATTTGGGAATTAGGTTAGGCTAAGTTGGGGATTTATTGGCACAATTATTCCTATAAGGCCAGTGACGTGGCACTATACGTACTAATTCTATGAGGCTATAGGGGTAGTTAGGTAATTAGCTAATATCCTAGTGATCGTTGAGACTACTGTGAGGCATAAGTGAGTAAGGCAGTACCTATATTGTATGAATGAATATCAGTATAGCAGTACAGTCATGTCTGATTCCTTTGTTCCTCCCATATTCTCTTCCCAATTCCTCTATTCTTCTACAATTTCTACACTGATCCTATCATAACATTTGTTGTTAATCTTTTTTTTAAAAAAAAAAAAAAAAAAGTTTGTGTTTGTGTTTTTCATACTATTGGACTACCCTCTTGCATCTTCAATTTTTGGGATAAACATTTTTAACTATTTTCATTTTTTCCATAAAAAAAGCACTACTTAAGATTTGTATCTCCTAATAATTTCTAATAATTATTGGATTTATGGGGCAAAATCTCACAATTCATAATCATAACTTCCAATTTAGAAATAATGTAATCAGGTAATTAAAAAAGGAAAAATTAAAAAAATTACATCATTTATTTACTTACATACTAATTTACTTAAAATCCAATAATTGACTTGCATACACAATTGTATACATAATTTCTTGGTCACTGTGTTTTCCCCTCTCTTTCAATAATTGATTTCTAAAAAAACAGTGTCATTAAGTCTTTGGTAATTTAGGGAATTACAAAGTAATTATGGCAAAGAAAACGAAGTGATCACTGGTCTCTATGAATTCAATATTAGTATTATTACTTATGGGATTTAGATAATTATATTTATATTTATTATTAATATGTAATCATTGATAATTGATTATATAAGCAAAGGTGGTTATGACTTATGGTAAGTTAGGACTTAGTCTTTCCAATGTCATGATGTAAATTTTTGTATTAATGATCAACATAAGAAGCAAGAGTGGTTCAAACTTTTGGGAAATTAGGACATGTATATGTCTAATTTGATGTGTTTAACTATATTTCTTGAACAACAACTGTATATATCCTTACAATTTAAGTTTTATGTTTTCGTTCAATGACGGGTATTTTGTCTTAAATAGAAAGGAAAGAATCCTTCACATTATGTGGGGTGGGGTGGTGGTTCTAACTTTTGAGAAACTATAACATGTATTATATTTAAATTGAGGTATTTAACTATATTTTTTCAAACAGAAAAATATATATAGATACACACACACATATATATACACAATGGCGGAACCAGGAATTTTAATGACGGGGGACGAAAATAAAAATAATTATATCATAAATAAAAGTACTTGAAATACAATATAAATCTAATATACAAAAAATTGAAAGAAATTTATTATAGAAATTAAGATTACTTCGACTCTTACTCTACATGTTTTCATATTATTAAACTCATTTATAATTGAATCCGTGCTAAAACTTAAAACAATTTCTTTTTCAATGTATGTAATAAAGAATCATCAAGAAACCACAATGCTTCATTCTTGCTGCTGTTAAACTCTGAATGCCAAGTAAAATTGTAGGATAGCAATATAGAAACCATTCAAACCAAGAGTAAGCAAGCACTTAAGACTACAATGAAAAGCTGTTGATAGACAAACATATAAAACTGAATCCTACATGTTTGGGTCCCAAGTGTCAAAAGGGGAGAGAGTATTTGGTCCTTTCATTGCCGGGAAAACTATCAGAAGCAAATTAAAAAATTTCCCTTCTCCAAGAATTCTTAAGAACTATAGGTACGTACGTACGAGAAATCAAATCAAGTCCATAAAAAAACATATCGATCTTTGGTTTAATTTGGTTGTTAGCTACACATATGAAGACATATTTTATCCCACTTGCCCAAATCATGAAAACCATTTACATCCATTGAGCTGCCACGCAAACCCAAGTTAACTATCAAGCTGTGATGAATTATTCGCCAGGGAAACAATTATTTTGACTTGATCTCTTATTCGTACCTTTTTTTGGGGGGAAAGGGGGAAGGGCGTTCTTTGAAACATACGTATACGAGGAAGAAAAGAGACAAACGAGAAGAGACCCAAAAGCTTTCAGCACTATTTATCTCATATATATTTTTTGCTTTAAATTTGGGGGGGGGGGGGGGGGGGGTCCTAGCCCTTCTTGGTTTCGCTGTTGTATACACACACATATATGTTATAGTTTCTCAAAAGTTGAAAAAATATATAGCTAAATACCCCAATTTAGATATAATATATGTTATAGTTTCTCAAAAGTTAGAACCACCCTCCTCCCACCCCCCCCCCCCCCCCCCCCACACACACACTATATATATATATAATTTAAGTTCCACGACTCCGTGCAACGCACATGTATTTTATCTTGCAATTTACAAATCCTCTCTGATGTATGATAGTAAATTCCTCAACATACACAATCAAATGCTTAAGGATACCTCATCATAAGCTGATCCTTAAGTTGACGTACCAATTATGTTGTTAAGAAACATTGATCAAGTGACCAGTTTGTGCAATGGGACTAAATTGCGAATAACACATCTGTGCAAAAACTTTATAAGGGCAAAGGCGTTAAACAGGATATGTGCTGGAAAATATATACTAATACACCGTATGGACATGAATCCTTCGGATTTTAAGCTATCTTTTAGCATGACGAGGAGACAATTATCAATCATTATTTCATTTGCAATGACATCAACAAGAGCCAAGGGCAATCTATGTCCAACGTTGGTCTTTATCTATTAGCCAAGGGTAGTCTGAAGGGATCATAGAGGACTTGAGAGAAGTGTTTCAAAACCTTATTTGATGAGGTTGATGTAATTTAGACATTTGGATGGATGAAGCTAAATTTGTTAATGCTGAATTGCAAAAGCTCACATCTCAATGTTCATAGGCTAATAGATATTTTTTTGTAAGTTTAAAAATGTGTAAATGTAATTTTCATAACCTAGAAAAAACATAACCGTCCAACACAACGAGGTCGTTTGTCTTCCAAGAATTTCTTTTACGTTAGAATCTTAAACATATTAGCAACAACTAACCAACCAATTACTATAAAATACGAGACTTTTTATATCTCAACCTATAAATGTAGAATCAAAGAGTTGAACATTCTGTTTACAAGTTTTATGAAATAAAATTATCTTCAATTAATTAAATAAATCAAATTTATCAAGATTACAAATTTACCATAACAGTTAGAGTAATTATCCAACATATCGATGATCTACCTTACAATGCAGATGAAGGAGTTATGTGTAATATCCTGATTTGTACTTTTAGGATTGAATTATAATAAAGGGGGAATTGATAAAAAAAAAATGAATTAAAAAATATATAATACTCATAGTAAAAAAAATATTAAAGGGGTCGTGCCCCTTTAGTCAAAGGGCTAGGTAGGGGTATTTAATACCCCTCCCACCCATCCATAAGGGGCACATGGTCCCTTCATGTGTGTATGGGGTACTATATATACCCCACTTGATCAATTGTCGTTTGCAAAAAAATAATTGGGGTTAGCATTGATCTTACAAACGCGTTTTTGGCACTGTCCTTCATTGTTTCAGATCTAAGGTAAGCTTATAAGATCATTTAGGTAACTTAACAAACTTCTTTTCAACAAACTTCCTTCATGAAAGTAATTCCACATATTTTTTCTTTCTAATGAGGGTAATATTGTGCCAATTAGTGAAATTTTTGGGAGAGTTTTGATAATAAATGACTATATATATGTGGTTTAGATTTGTTGGTTTTTGAAGGAATTTAAAAAAATTCTCTTTAAAAAAGTTCAGGATTTATGTCCTATAAAATGTTTCTACTAATTATATGTGGTTTAAGTCATTTATTTGGATTACATTAGGTACTATTGAAGGTTTTATCGGTTTAGTTTTGCTAAATATTGAACTATATAAAATTATGAGTTGTGATTTGATATTTGATTTAGAGTTTGATATAATTTCGATTATTTGGAGGTTTGAAGAGTTATTTAATAATTATGTTATGCTTATATAAGTTAATATTGAGTTGGAAAATTGAGATTTGTGACAATAAGTCTCTTAAATCTGAATTTATAATTCATTTTAATTTATTGGAGGTTATATTGAGGATTAAATAGATTAGATTTGAGATTTATAATAATGTGTAAATTTGAAATTTTTTGGTGAAATTTTGATTGTAGGAAATTAGATGTTTTGGATTTGAGGATATGGTTGTATTTTGATGGTTCTAATAAGTAAGAAAATAATTTATGAAAGAAGGAAATGTGATTGAAATTATAATTTGAGGAACGGATAAATTGTTGTCATTTTTCTAAGAAAACTAAAGTAAGCCAATCATAAGAGTTTAGTTACTTATTCATTTGACACTTCGAGCGAGCTAATTCTGTAGGAGTTAAAATACAACAAAGAATTTGTAAATGCATCTATCAACGCTTCTCATCTTTGGAGTGAATGCAAATTAATTCAACTAACCAAGAATATGAGGTTAAAGTCTTCGATAGATCAAGTTGAATAAAAGAAAATTAAAACATTTTCAGAATGGTTGCTACATGTAGAAGACGGAGACATTGGGTTATCACATGATGGTATTGCAGACATCATGACACCTTTAGAGTTGTTGCTTCATGATGATTGTAATCCAATTAGGTGCATCATTGAATCTTACCCAAATTTAATAGAACGTGTAGTGGACAAAGATTACCTCAACAATAACTCCATTCTGACCCTTACAGTAGAAAATGTTGACATTTTAAATGAGTACATTTGTTTTTTGTTGCCAGGTGATCCCGTAGAGTATTTTAGTTCTAACTCTATAGGTCGTGCATATAAGGCAAACAGAAGTTTAGAGGATTTGTACGACGCATAATATCTAAATACAATTAAATGCTTGAGGATACCTCATCATAAATTGGCATTGAAAGTAGGTGTACTAGTTATGTTAATAAGGAATATTGATCAAGCAGCATGGTTATGCAATGGTACAAGGCTACAAATAACACAACTTGGCAAGAATGTCATTAAGGCAAAGGCATTGAATGAAATAAGTGTTGGGGAAGAGATTTTGATACACAGATTGGATATGAACCCATATGAATCTAAAATGTCTTTCAATATGACAAGGAAACAATTTCTCATCATAATATCATTTGCAATGACAATGAACAAAAGTCAATGTCAATCAATGTCCAATGTAGGTCTTTACCTTCCGAGTCCAATCTTTTCACATGTGCAATTATATGTTGCACTGTCTAGGGTCAAGAGTTTCAATGGGTTGAGATTACTTATATTGGATGAGTTCAACAAATCTAGTTGTACTACAACAAATGTTGTTTATAGAGAAATTTTTCAAAACCTTGATTTGAAATAATATGATGTTGTTATGAATTGATTTACTAAACACATAGTAGCATATATTGTTCAATTCAACACATGTACAATTTTAACACGTTCGTACAACGCACGGGGAGAAAGTCTTGTTGCCTAATAAAATACGTAGCTCATAGAAAATTGGTAGTATAAAATAAAAAAACTCTCAATTTAACATTAGAGCCAAGTGGTTGTATAAAATTTTCTATACTTCTATGTTCTTTTTTAAAATGGAAAAATATCACTTAAACCCATAGAAACAATTTTATTTTAGTCAACCCCCAAAATATCACTTAATTTGTTTTTTATAAAATAAATATGTGCATGATCAAAAAAATTAACTCACTAGATTCTCTTAAAAGAAAATTAAACAGTGTGATACACGCGATTCACAAATTAATTTACAGCAGCGGCTTTAAAAAATCAAAACCATTCTTCCACGTACAAATTATTTAACTTTAGTTATTACTTACTGAGGATCTCAATTCTCATGTAATATGTAGAGCCTAACAAATAAGTCCTAATATTTATAGTTCATAAATAATGTGACTTATTGGAGTTTTTGTGCTATATACAACTTTAGCTTGAGAGTTGATATTACTCCAATAAACAGTTAACAGGTCTTTATTGTAAGGATGTAGGAGCCTTGGAGGGAGTATATGTAATGAATTAATGCCATATAAGATCATTCTTGATGTTTTTCAAAGTTTTATGGAGGGAAAAGCACTAATATAGGAATTTTTTACAAAATTTGTATCAAATTAGAGCAGATAGAAAAAGATTTACCAAACTAATGCAGTTAGTGGCATCGTACCTTCTGACGCCATTGAGCAGTGGCGTCAGAAAGTACGACGCCACTCCTGGGCGTCAATTAAATTGACTCCTTAGGAGGTGTCGCGTCGAGGCGACGTCACCCGTGGCGTTATTTTTCGGGACGCCTTTGAGTAGTGGCATGAGATTACATGACACCACTGAGTATGACGCCACTAACTGCATTAGTTTAGTAAATCTTTTTCCATCTGCTTTAATTGGGTATAATTTTTATAAAAAATTCTTATATTGGTGTTTTTCCCGTTTCATGGACAATTTAAATGGGTCTTCATTTATTGTTCATGTTCATAAACATGTATAGACTTTTTAGATATTTATTTGGGCTTGAATATGATTGAATCACAACATATAAAACTCCTATAATCTATTACACAATAATTTTCTCTCTATGTAAGAGCCTCACCTCTCCTTTGTGAGAGCCTTTGTGTGTTTTCCTCGTGAACTTTCCGGCTAGCCTCTGTCTGTTCGTGGCTCATTTCCCTATCTCTCTCTCTGGTTCTTTTGTTTCTCTTTGCTTCTGGTGCTGGTTTTTCTTTTTTCTGTAAGTAAAAAATCAGTGGGTGGGTGTGTGGCTCTCTTCACAGCTTCTTGTTAAGATGGAGGAAGGGCAAGGTAGTGGATTGTGGAAACCTAGACAACTTACTTTGAATCTGAATCTTAAGTTTGAAAGACAAGGGGAACCTTGGTAGGGAAAATTATTACTACAAAACGTCTTAGTTCCAACAGTTATCTCTATGATCAAGAAGGGTTGGCAGCTGGATGATGAGATGGAAGTGCATGAAATGGAGCGTAACCAACTGATCTTTTTATTTCGTTTCACCAAAAAAGATGATTATGCTCGAATACTCAAAGGAAGACCATGATCTATACAAGGCCATCTGTTAAATTTGCAACATTGGAAAGACTATATGGTTCTCAAAGATGTTGATTTTAGTTGGGCTTCCTTTTGGTTATAGTTCCATGGCCTACCTTTGGAAGCTTTTGAAGGTTCTAATGCTAAGATCCTGGGAGACGCAGTAGGAGAGGCAGAGGCGGACCTACGTTGGTAATTGACGGGGCCAGTGCCCCTTGAATTTGGGATTTTTTTATTTATTTAAAAAAATACATGTTTATTGAAAGCAAAATGAAGGTAGCTGCATGTTGGTGAGTTCAATGCCCCCCTTCATGATTGTTTAGTGCCTTATATTGAAAAAGATGTATTTAATAGCATTAATAATAAGGCAATTATGATAGAATTTTAAAAAATAAGACCTAGAAGAATGACATTGTAATTATTTTTTATTGTAATATACTTTTTTTATTAAAATATATATACTTGAACTTATTGAATGCCCACTCTTCATTGTAATTTATGTAGCTACATTTCTAACCGTACTTAACCTTACTTTTCTAAATGACATGTTTGTAAAATAATTGTCTTTCTTATTACATCATCGTGATTCACTGATTTTATGACTATTTTTTTATATTTTTTTCTTATTTATATTTTTTTGTTTTTTAATACATTTAAAACTTTTCTTTAAAAAATTTCGGGGGAGCTGCCCCCAAATCCCCTCGCCACTGATGCCCCTTCAATAATTTTCTAGGTCTGCCATTGAGGAGAGACGATGATGTATGAGAGGCCAACATTCTAAGATGCATAGAACATTCATCTAAGATAGTAGACCTACTAATTCCCATTTTAGCCAAGGCGTCCGCCACGCGATTGATTACACGTGGAATATGACCGAACACTACTTGCCAATCCTTCATCATCAGCTGCTGAATCTGGACAAACAGTAAGCTCCGACAACAGAAGTGTTCGTCATATATCTTTGTAATTAACTCCAAGGAATTGGACTCCACAATGATCTTCTTATATCCTAATTCCCAAGCCGTTTTCATTGCTTCGAGCATAGCCCATTCCTCTGCAGAATCAGCATTACAAACCCCAAGTTCTTTCATAAAACCATAGAGCCAATGCCCCCTATAATCTCTCAAAAGGTCTCCACACCCAGCTCTAGAATACCTTAACACAACCGCCCCATCCACATTGATTTTAATCCAATCCTTGGGAGGTTTTTGCCATAACAGATGATTACCTGCTGCTGCTGAACCTGTTACTCTCCGAGCGACAGAGAGGTCTTCCGGTACTAATACAAAGTTCCCCTATATCTGACGGATAGTAGCCACCGGATCAGAAGGCTTGACAAAATTCCTTTCAAGTCTTTCAGGTAAGTATAATTCCCATACTTGCCGAAGCTAGACATGTTGGGTGAGATACCTATATTTGGATCTCATATTTATCTTATATTAATTATTTTCAGTTATCTTACATAACTATTGATTATAATATTGTATTATTTAATAATTAAATTGAATTTTTGGGCTAACTGATTATTTATTTTCGATTCAATCTTTTAAAATATCACATATCTATTCCCAATGCATAGGTTTCTAAACTCGTTGCAATAAACAATCAGAATTCATTTGATTTTTAGAGCCAATCATAGATAAGATAAGGGTAAAATTAAAAATTTAATCTATAATTAATGAGTTAACTAACTCTCTTTAGTATGTGAAAGTTAGTTAATTTAAACTTATAAATAATATCAAAGTGGTACTCCATGTAATCCTTATTATAAAACATCAACTACCAATTCTCACAAATCAATAAAAACAATTAAAATCATTAAATTTGTTCTAAAATTTAAGTAATTTTCAATATTATCCTTACTAATTATACTAAACTCTAACATCATATTAATTATCACTCTCACCTACTACCCTTATTAATTATAGGTATACATAAAAAAATATTTAATGTTTTTTAGAAATAAACAAGTGCCTTATAATAAGGAGTTGGGAGAATAGTCAATATGCATCAAATGAGTTGTTGTCAGAGCTGTAGCCAATAGGGTGGTGGCTGCTGGAAATTGACAAAGGAAGGTAGTACTCCCTTCAGTCCTAATTATAAGAGATAGTTGACTTTTTTAGAGAGATTAGGAAAGCTAATTAAATTAGCTTAAAGTATTTTTATTTTTTTTCTTCAAACTATATGATTTGACCAATAAACTAATATATAATCTAAGAAAACACAACATATGAAATGACTAAGTAATTTATTTAGTATTCTTAATCTCTCCAAAAAAAAGTCAACTAACTTTTATAATTAACCGGAGGGTAGTATTACATTGAGAACCAATGTAGCCCCACAGTTAGTTCGTATGTTACTGATTCAACAAAGTACATAGGAAAAATCTTTTTTACTGCCCAATTAGAATCGAACATGTGTCCTATTCCCACTCTTGAGCAATTTATAATTAATGTTTAAATATGGGTTTTTATATTATTATTTTCTCTCATTTAATACCTCATTTAATATGAATAAAATTTTAAAAAACTTAATGAGTTAATTATTATTTTTTAATTCTGATTAATTAATTAAAGTAGCTTATATTTGTCGGCAGGAGCGGGTATGAGTCATTTAATTTAATTATTTACGTCAAATCAATGGGAAAGGAAACGACAGTTGCATACGCCTCCTGCTCGTTTGTTTTTCACTATATATTTTGTTTTCTTTTGCGTTTTAATATTTTTTTGCTTTGGGTATGAAAATGGAATCAAATTTAATACCAGTACTCTGTAAAAGACGAATTATCTCGGACAAAATTTGTTGGATCACTTGTCCGTGATTTTAATTATTACTTTAGGAACACATTGTAAAGTTTGTTTTGGTCTTAATTATAAGGGTAAGTTTTAACTTTTGTCAATTTTTTCCTATAATACCCCTATTTAGACATTCTCAAAAATAATTAAAGACTGTAATAATTTAATAATAGACCTATATATTTTATAAAGTAAATAATGTTTGCAACTCATTAATGTTATATACACCTCAATTATACTTTTTTATATAAAATAATTTTGAGCAATTTTTATCATATTTTTCTCATATCACCTCTATTAATACTTCTTCTATAATAATTAATTTAACAACACGCTTATAATATCTATGAAGTAATTTTTCCAGAAAATAATAATAAAATAAAAATTTCCGGAAAACTAACGCTATTAAGTTAAGATCAAAAGATTAAAAATATACTATGTATTAAAAAACTTCACAATAAGGTCATTTTAATATTTTTATTTAATTTTAACTTTTAAAAAGTTAATCTTACCTATAGGACCCTGTGAACCGTGATTATGAGCTATTCTTGGTAGTTGGTACTTTTGCTTCTGTTGCCTCTGAAGGAATCGAATCCCAAATCAATTTTGAAACTCCTCCGGCTCATAGTGTGTTAATTTTGCCTTGATGTAATTTTTAATTTTAAGTAGGGGTATTTTTAGAAAATAATTATAATTAACTAATTTAACTTCTCTCATTAATCTCTCTAAATTATGGTAAATAGTTCTTATAATTAGGACCGGAGGGAGTATTTTTTATTCAAAAATTTAATTAGAGAGTGCTATAATCAAACAAAAAGGTGTGATGGCATTTTTTTTTTTTTTTTTTTTTATAAAAAAGATCAGAAGTTCACGAGAACAACATAAAGAGAGGAGCTTTATTTCAATAAATTTTTTATTTTTATTTTTATCTAAACCATTCTATTCCCCATGCGTTTATGTATATTCCCATGCAATTACGATAGATGTTGATATGAGCATTGGATGATTTGTTCAGTGGAATGAGTTAATGCATTTTAATGTACTTATGTCATTTTGACGTTTGGTGCAATAGCAATTTCTCTATTTAAAGTGATAGATGGTATTTGATCAGGTCACAGTTGGAAAACACCAATTCACCCAACATTAAACCCTATATTGCTATTTTAAATGTCATCGTTGAAATTGCTTTCCTCTAAAATGGCATCTTTCAGAGTTGTTTCATTCCTGCAATGTGACTGCAGGAGGAACAATTGGTCCATTTGTGTTATAGTCATTGATGCAACAACCATTTCTGAATCAACTTTGATAAGTTATTGAATGTTTATTATGTTTTTTTTTTTCCTGTTTTTTCTTCCTAACCCGTACCTTTATTGCAGATGTGGTTGGTCTTGTAACTTCAGTTTATGGCCTTAGTGACATTGTTGTCGATGGTGAGTCAGAATACCAATCTGTTTCGAAATTATGGATGAGAGGTGTGTATTGGTTATATAGCAAAATGTATGTATATCTTTTTTCTTGATTTTTCTCTTACTATTATGTTATGTTTTTTGTAAATCCATTCTATTGTTGTTTTAGAGGATCTTTAGCATTTTGGGCCTCGAATAGCTATTCACAAGTATTAGACAAGGATGACGTTGTTGTGGGTGAAGATGAAGAGGATGAGTGGTTTGTCAAACTTTTAATTTTTTTAAAACATCTATATCTAAGACATTTATCAATTTATTATAGATGGAGACATACTCTTTACCAGCCATTGTGAGAGCTATTTTCAACTACCATCATCATGCGGTTGTTGATTTTCATTTCAAACTTAACCGTATGGTTGCTGATGAGCTTGGTGGTAGCCTGATTCCCCAACAACTTAGCAAGAACAGTATGAAGCTATGATTTGCGGAAGGAAGACCAGAGTTTAATATATCCTCAATGCATTTTAAAGGGATTATGATGTATTTCAGTTGTTTCATCGTTTTTTTTTTTTTTTTTTTTTTTTTTTTAAGGATCGCTTTGTTTAGGTTTTTGTTCAGTTTTTCCAAAATTCTCCCGTGTGACATTATGCAATCTTTACTAGGTGGCAACCTTGCCACGTATATGATCATATATCTTAATATTTTAAAGTTTATATTTATGCTTCTATTTATTTGTGGTTATGTCGTTTCATGTTTCTGAGAAATAGTTATTTTTCCAGTTTCATTTGTAGTCACGGCGATTCAACTACCTTTAAAAAAATTTCGATTAGCGTTCGTGAGGATGTTAATGATTCTTTAAATTTAACCCAGTAGTGCACTTCCTTGGCGAAGACGGTTTCCCGAGAAACGTGCAACCAAAAACCATTGAACCATCAACATAAAAGAAGGCATTAGTACACGTTAGTTTTTTTTTTCACCACAAAGCAAATGACATTGGTATTTAACCTCAATCATTATCAGTCAAGCGTAATCTATATCCATCTCTTTGTGATTTTTTTTTTTTTACAGGGTTGTGCGTTTTATTACACAAAGAACAATCTCAAAAAAGATACTACCTCCAGTCCTAAATATAAGATAAAGTTGACTTTTTAATGAGAGATTAAATAACCTAAGTAAGTTATTTATCCTTAGATTATAGATGAGTGAGTTAGATTAATTAGTTTGGTGGAAAGAAGAAAATAAATAAGTATTCTAAATTAATGTGGTCTTATATTTACGACCGGAAGCAATAATTTTTGGTATACACATATATATTAACAATCATTAAAATATATAATAACTTTCGACCATGCTTTTTAAAGTGTTACCTCGCAATTTATGAGTTATTTAATAATTTCACATGATCTACCTTAGAGTTTGATAATGAATTTGAAGTACATGGACTGATGTGAAAAGTTAACTAGACACACATAGGTTAATAATTTTAAGTGACAACTTTTTTTTTTTTGAAGTTATTGTTACAGTTATGCTAACCTATATAGTAGATATTATTTTAAAATTTTTCTCATTTGTAAAAAACTTAGGTTATTAAACTATATAGTTGGTTGTTTTTCCACGTTTGGCAGTGACTTTTGTATCACTCATAATGCGTTAATGCATTTGATGGATTCCGCATGGCATCTCCATATATTTATTGCAGTGCGTGTTTCCGAAATATAGAGTTTCAAAAAAATAACCACAAATGTTGTATAAGTCAATGCCACTTTGTTCACACTATCATATCATAATGAAAGTAATTAATAATCTCAACCCTCTTGAAAACAGGCTTCAATTTCCTAAATCCATTCGTAAGCAGATATGATTTTTATGCATAACACTGTGTGAACAGTCTTCCTGAGTGTAATGATAGAATGAAGCCTATTGAAAATTCTCAAACATGCTGACTTGGCGATCCATGCCAACAGAATGCAAAAATAATTCTAATATGTCCGTCCATTTCCTCTGATATTAATTTTGCATGGCAGATCATCCTTTCAGGTCTCAACTATTGACTCTATCATTAGAGTATCACCATCTACATAGATTGCAAGATGCGAGATGAATGTTCCATCAGTGGCATTTCGAAATAATTTCTATTTTCAAAACAAATTTTCATCATTTGAGGAAGAAGCGATCAAACGTTGGAAACCAAGTACTCAATGGTGGAAGAGGTAAGTTTTCCAAATTTCTTTTGCTCTTTTATATAATTCTTAAGTTATTCATTTATCATGCACACGTAATAATGTGATTCCTTATGGTTCATTTGACTGCTTTTGTAGGTAAGCGAATATTTTTAGAGAATCAGGCAGAATATGAAAGTCATTGTTCAGTCGAAAATGATGAAGACCAAGTAATAGATATGAGGTACAAAGTTACTCATCCACTTACTGACGATGAAGTTAAAACACCTGAGTTTGCAATTGGTGCTTCATTTTCAACGTTTGACATAAGATCAATTTTAACCAATATCACCAACATACCAAGTAACTGTACCTCAAATCAAAGCAAAGTAAATACAATTACAGATGAGAAAAACATAGTTGCGAGTCTCTCGGGTCACCCGAACTCACATCATATAATTCAGAAGTGCTGTACAAAGAGAACCACAAAGAATGTTTATCAAGTTGCAACAGATTTATCCAAACGAATAAATGAATTGAAAAATAAAAGTAAGTATGAGTAACAATAACGTATTTATTATCATCTGATTTATTAAACTGTATCTTCATTAAATTTTATGTTTTCGTTAACTAAAATATTTCAGTATTTGTAGGAGTTACTAATGAACAATATCATCAAGGATTTGTGAATGGATATATTGATACCAGCTTGCCTCATACATTTGCTTCAAGTTATTTAGATGAGGGTGATGCTATTTATGAGTGTCAATTTTGTGGTGCCCATATGTGGCTTTTAAAAAGGTTGAAAAGAGTGAAGAAATCTGAAAGACCACAGTTCAGCATTTGTTGAGGTCATGGAGAGATTATTGTGCCTTTACTAAAAGATCCACCTGAAGAGCTTCATAATTTTTTTTTTCAATAAACAATTACCTATATCGAAGAATTTTTTGACAAATATTCGTTCATACAACAATATGTTTTATTTTACCTCGATGGGTGGCAGAATCGATCATTCAATGAACTCAAAGGGTGGAGGTCCTTACTCATTTGTACTTTTAGGACAAAATCATCATTTGATAGGGAGTTTATTGCTGCCAAAGGGAAACCCTCCGGTTTATGCTCAATTGTATATTTACGACACTAACAATGAAGCATCTAATCGTATTTCAACCGTCAGGTAAGTTTTTTAGGAAATAGTTGTTTTTCTTTGACATTAAGTTGTTGAATATGAAGCACTGTTAAAGTAATAATCATATGTCTTTATTGAATATTACAGCCGTCATGGTGGTGCTGAACATTTGGACCCAATTATCGTGAATTTGATAAAAAAAAAATGTCTTGATATGCATAACTCTATTGTTAAACGTTATAGATCAGCTGCTGAAATTATAAAGCATAATGTTTTCCCTGACGTTAACATTAGGCTAATCAGAAATGGCAACTCAAGTGTTCTCGATAAGCAATATAATATGCCGACAGCTTCAGAGCTTGCTGCTCGCATTGTGGGTGATTTTGACAACTTATACACCAAAAGAGACATAATTGTAAAACGACAATATGGAGCATTACAAAGGATTGATGAGTTACACATGGCATATCTTCAACTTTAGTATCCATTTTTTTTTTCATTACGAAGATAATGGATATGACTTCTCAATGGAACATGCTCAAGAATCCTTATCGAAGACCAAAAAGAAAACGAGGCTTACCCCAAGGGAATACTTGGCTTATCGTCTAATGAGGAGAAATTTTGAACGGTCAGTCATTTTGCATGGGAAAAAATTACTTCAACAATTTATTGTTGATGGATATTCTATGGTTGAAAGTGATAGGTTGAACTACATTAGAAAGCATCAAAGAGAATTAAGGGTTGGTCTATACAGTGGAATTTCTGACGCAGTAACAAGAGGAGAAACATATCCTTTATCAACCGGACGGAGAGTTATTCTACCATCTTCTTTCACTGGTGGCGCTAGATATATGATTCAAAACTACCAAGACGCTATGGAAATTTGTGCGTGGGCAGGCTATCCAGATATATTTTTAACATTCACATGCAACCCACTGTGGCCTGAGATAATTCGTTATTGTAATGAAGATGGATTGAAACCTTGTGACAAACCAGAAATGTTGAGCATAATATTCTACATCAAACTACACAAATTAATGCATATAGTGAAGGATGAGAAAGTTTTTGGGACAACCAAAGCAAGTCAGTTTTTTATAATATTACACATATAAATCTTGGCAACTTTTTCTATCATAGATATGATAGTTCAATATAGATTTTGTACGTTTTTTTTTTTACCCCAATGATCCCTTTTATGTTTTGTCCGTAAATATTATTTATTTTCTTAAATATCCTCATACTTTATGCCTTTCTAATGTGTACAAAATAAAAAACGTATAGATAGGGAAAACCCATAGTAACCATGTAATTAGGGTTAAAGTTGTCTATGCTATTCAATTAATAGATCTTAAGTAAATTAATTTGTAAGTTTAATAATGATGTCATTTTTTACAAATTACCGTTTATCAATTGCCTGATTAAATTATTTCTCAATTGCAAGTTTATGATTATGAATTGTGGGAATTTTCTCCATGCCTTCTGGAATAATCATGAACTATTATGAGATACAAATGTTAAGTACTAAACTTTCAACGAAAAAAATTAAAATAGTACAAATATTTATCCTCATATTGTGTATGGCATATTTTTTTTTTACAATTTTTTTTTCAGTTTTAAATAATATCTAAATATGAGAAAACCATAATCTTAAAAAAATAAAAAATAACAGCTCATACCTTTTTTAGGTAATTAGTGTATATTTAGATTATCACGCATAAGTATCAACTTTATTTGTAACTAAGATATTTAAAAATGAAATCATTGTTTGACAACAAAATATCATGAAATCAAATAATTAGTATAACTTCGTTATATTCTTTTTGTTTTTAGAGTTCATGGTTAGATCAACTATTTTATTTTTCTAATGTAAAACCCATTATCTTATATTTATATTTAAAATATTGTTAATATTTATAACTACGTATACACAGTTGAGTTTCAAAAAAGAGGATTACCACATGCGCATATTATACTGTGGTTGTCGGAATCATACAAGATTCATACACCATATGATGTTGACAAGATAATATCTACAGAGATTCCAGATAGAGATTCTGACCCAAAATTATATGAATTAGTTGGAAGCTACATGATCCAATGTCCATGCGATAGATCTTCAGGAAGTGCACCTTGCATGAAAGATGGTAGATGCTCGAAGTATTTCCCAAAAAAATATAATGAGCGTACAATGCTGGATGAAAATGGTTATCCAACATATCATCGAAGAAATGATAGTCGTACTGTGACAAGGAAGGGCGTTGAGTTTAACAACCGATTTGTTGTTCCTTACAATGTTAGGTTGCTGAAATTATTTCATGGCCATTTAAATGTGGAGAAGACAAATCAATCACGTGACATCAAGTACCTATTCAAATATATAAGTAAAGGGCATGATTGTGTTAATGCAGGCATATACAATGCTACTGATGTTGTAGGTTCGCAGCGAGGGTTCGACAAAATTTCTCACTACCTTAATTGTAAGTATATCTCCTCATGTGAGGCGTCATGGAAACTTTTTGGCTTTGATATTCATCATAGATAGCCACCTATTGAGAGGTTAAGTTTTCATTTTCCTCATCAGCAATCAGTTTATTTCACTCAAACGGACAAAATGTCATCGTTGCTTAACAATCCAAAGGTTAAAGAGTCAATGTTTCTTGCTTGGATGGAAAAAAATAAAGATGATCTATTTGCGAGAACACTTTTTTACTCTCAATTCCCTAACTACTTTACATTTGTTAGGAAAAAAGGATATGGAAGCTTCGTGAATGTGGTTTTTCAGTTGGAAGGTTGGGTCATTGTACACCAGCTCAGGGAGAATTATATTACCTCCGTTTATTGTTGACAAAGGTACGCGGGCCAAATAATTATGCAGATATAATGACTGTCAATAATGTAGTTTACTCAACATTCAGAGAAGCGTATTACGCACTTGGTTTATTAGACGGTGACAATGAGTTCATAGATGCAATTAAAGAAGCATCTTTATGGGCATCTGGCAATTAGCTTCGTATATTTTTCATCAGCATGTTATTGAGATACTCACTATCCCAGCCTGCTGTTGTTTGGGAACAGACCAAAGATATTATTTGTGAAGATTTATTACATATTACCCATGCTGACCAACAATTTTCAGGTACAAAATTATTTGAAACCCTTTATAATACCACTGATCTATTGAAATAATAAATGTAATAATTTGTTTGATCATTTAAATTCCATACATATAAATAGTTGTCCGGTCACTTATACTATGTTACCCTTCTCATAAAGATTTGCATATTACAAATGCCCATAAGAAAGCTACAAGTCTATATCAAATTGAACAAATGTTACTACGGAATGGTAAAAGCCTACTCAACTATCCATCAATGCCTAGACCAGAGGAAGACAACATAATTGATATGTCAAGACAACTAATTTTGCAAGAGATGAATTACAATAGAGAGAAGGAGATAGAAGTCTCTGAAAGAATGCAAAGAATCAATGACTGATGAGCAGAAGCAAGTATTTGATGAGATCATGTATGCAGTTTCTTAAAAAATGAGGGGTTTCTTCTTCATGTATGGTTTTGGTGGTACACGTAAAACATTTATATGGAATGCATTGACAGCTTCCGTAAGGGGAAACAGTGGAATCATCCTTAATGTAGCATCCAGTGGGATAGCAACAACTCTGCTACCATCAGGTAGAACTGCACATTCAAGGTTCTATATTCCTATTGACGTAAATGAAGATTCTATATGTTCGATTACTTATAATTCACCAACTGCAAACTTAATGAAAGCTACTGATCTCATCATTTGGGATAAAGCCCCAATGATTAA
Source organism: Acacia melanoxylon (assembly GCA_019022615.1). Classification (NCBI taxonomy): domain Eukaryota; kingdom Viridiplantae; phylum Streptophyta; class Magnoliopsida; order Fabales; family Fabaceae; genus Acacia; species Acacia melanoxylon. Next base: position 10,328,434 of record JAFJYJ010000002.1, read on the forward strand.
GAGACATTGTATTAAGGCTTTTGATCGAACGTTGCGAGATTTAATGAAGTGCAATTTGATATTTGGGGGTAAATGTATTGTGATGGGTAGTGATTTCAGGCAAATCCTACTGGTTATACCTAAAAGTGGTCATATTGAAATTGTCAATGCAGCTAATGCTTCTCATCTTTGGAAAGAATGCAAATTACTTCGCCTAACCAAGAATATGAGGCTTAAATCTTCAAGCGATCCAGTTGACAAGAAAAAATTAAAACATTTTCAAAATGGTTACTACAAGTTGGAGACGGAGACATTGGATTAGCACATGATGAAATTGCAGACATTTCAATACCCTCCGAGTTGTTGCAACATGATGATTGTAATCCAATTAAGTCCATTGTTTCAATTTAAAGTTGGATGGGGTAGACTTAATGTTATTTTATTTTTATTTTTAATAATTTTTTTAAACACATTCATTAAGGAGAAGTCTAAGTAAATATTTTTTTTAAAAAAAAAACTACAGTTAAACAGGCCTGCAGGGCCAGCCCGATTAAGCCCGAGATCTTGTAGGGCTGGCCCTACATGGCCAATTTCAAATTTCTAGTCTATTTTTCAAGTTTCAACAAGCCTCCTACTGGGTTAAAACTATGCCGTCGATAATAGGCCTACAATTTCTCGGCTCTACTTATAAGTAGGAACAAAGTGATATTAATTATTACTCTCATCCACTACTTTTATTAATTATGGGTAAACATAAAAAAAATACTTAACGTATTTTGAAAACAAGTAAGTTTATTATAAAAATAAGAGTGAATACCATTTCGATCCCCCCGAAAAAACGGACCTCATTTTGATCCCTTACAAAAAAATCAACCATTATTCGTTCTTTTTATGGACTAAAAATGACATTTTGAAAATTTGTGAGGGATCAAAATGTTAACCAATCGACCCTTATTCGTCCTTTTTATGGACTAAAAATGACATTTTCTTGTAAGAGACCAAAATAGGAATCACGTTTTTTGTCATGGACCAAAAAAAATATTTACTCTAAAAATAACTAAATGCACTAGTGCTTAAAGTAGAAAAAGGTATTTGTCAAAATATTGTATTTAAAATCATTCAACTAATAATGAGTTTAAAATTAAGAGCACTTGTTCCTATCCAGAACAGGTTTACTTTGGCTTTTTTTTTTTTTTTTTATCAATTTGCCCCTTATAAAATAACTATTTAACAAAAAATTTGTTTGCAAACTATTTAACGATTTGTTTGCTTGCCTTTTAGTCGACTAAACACCTCATTTAGTCGACTAAAACGTAGGGCCATTTTTTTTTTTGAACATCCTGTGATTTAGTCGACTAAACCATGTAGTTTAGTCGACTAAAACACGGGGACAAATTTTTTTAAAACATCTCCACGATTTAGTCGACTAAATTGCCACGGGCAATTTTTTTTAAAATTTCTCCATGATTTAGTCGACTAAACTACAAGGTTTAGTCGACTAAACCAGTCCAAAGGGGTTTTTTAAAAACCCCATCGCGCATTTTGGAACCCTAATCAACTAAAATTACAGTAACCTGCGTGTTTGGACTTGAACTCATCCTTCACACAAGAATTTGGGAATTCTAAAAGGAAGGGTTTCATGTTACAAATAAAAACAAAAGCTTAACAAAGTTAAACTACAAAGATTACACAATGGAGATAAGAACATACTGAAATCGACGCAAATGACACTAGAATGAAGTTCCCTTCGCTACCCACCAACGGATTCATCAAGGAATTGGTGAAAAAAAAACATAGGGGGAGAGGTTTGAGGAGGAGCTTAGTCGATTAGGGTTCCAAAATGCGTAGAGTAGGGTTTTTAAAAAACCCCTCTAGACTGGTTTAGTCGACCGGTTTAGTCGACTAAATCACGGGGAAATTTTAAAAAAATGCCTGTTGCCATTTAGTCGACTAAACTACATGGTTTAGTTGACTAAATCACGGGGATGTTCAAAAAAAATTGGCCCCGCATTTTAGTCGACTAAATGAGGTGTTTAGTCATTAAAAGCGACAAACAAGGGCAAATCGTTAAATAATTTACAAATAGAGCGATTTTGTTAAATAATTATTTAATAAGGGACAAATTGATAAGAAAAAGCTGGTTTACTTTAACATATCCTGATAGTGAAATCTTTTACTTTACCTTAAGGCTCTATCTAACAACCAAGTACAATTTTCTTTTTCCAAGGGTGCGCCACGGGCCACACATATGGTATACCCATTTTTATCGGGTTATGGTACCTTTCCTCGTACTTGTTTCTATTGTCTTAATTATAAGATCAAATTTATAATATAAATTATATTATAAATTTGATTCTATAATTAAAACCGGAAGGAGGTCGTAGATTCTTTTAAAATTATATAATAATATGTGCCAAATAAGGAATTTATTTATAAATGAAGTTAAAAAAAATGGTTTTTTTTTACAGGGCCAGATAATTAAGTGGTAGATATTAAAAAATTAATTAATTTAGTTATTAATTTGTAACAAATATGATTTTGTTTCTCTATCTTAAATCAGACTATCTTGAATGTATTATGTCCTTGATATGTCCAAATAATAGAGATATTTAAGAACCCTCGTTCTTAGGTTTAAGCTGACGAATGGATCGAATTGCCATGCAAAGGGAAGGGGTTTGATCACCAAAAGTTGTTGTGGGAGGCGTCTTGAAGATCTTGGTCTACTGCGATGGCGTAAATTGATCGTTGTTGTGGATTGGACGCTTCAAACGCCCTACCTCGGATGGGTAATGGAGTATTTCAACCCTTTTCCTAAAATTTTTCTTTTATATATATATATATATAAAGAGATATTTAAGAAAAAAGTATGAGCTTATTTGGTTCCCATTTTAAAAACGTTTTTTTAAAAAAAAAATACAGAAAAACCAAAAAACACGTTTGCCAATTTATTTTTAGTAAGGTGTTATTAAAAAAAAAATTAAAAACAAAAAAAACTTGTACTACTTCCGATCCTAACTATAAGAGCATAGTTGATTTTTTTTTTTGAAGAGATTAAAGAAGTTAATTAACTTACTTAATCATTTCATATGTCGTGTTTTTAGATTATATATTAGTTTATTAGTTAAATTATTTAGTTTGAAGAAAAAAATAAAAATACTCTAAGCTAATTTAATTAGCTTCCATAATCTCCCTAAAAAAGTCAACTAGATCTTATAATTAAGACCGGGAGTATATGTTTTTTTAGTTTTTCTTTTCCTATTTACTATTTTATGACAAATCAGGAAACTCTTTATTTGTGGTTAAACGGTTTGAGCCCCACCTGTCCAACTTCAACACCGCATTATTGGTTCCACCCACCACCATATTTTGTCAATGACCATGGCAACGTCCCGCCATTAATGACCACCGCCACATTACAGCCAAACAAATTTTACAAAGTAATTGAATCAAACAATTCTTTAAATTTTTTATTTTCTAAATTGATGTAACGAGAACATTTGTTTCAAAAAAAAAAGTACGTTTTTTTTTTTTTTCAAATATAGTTGTTTAGAACAACTATTCAAATAAATTTTTTATTTTATTCTTAAAACTTACTTGTAGAAACAATTTTATAAAGCTGGTTTGATTAAAAAAACGAAAAAACAGAAACTTAAGATTTTGAGAGAAAGCATTGGAGTTTTATAATGTGAAGCAGATTTCAGTGCCAGGCTGCCAGCAAGTGTGTGTGTATGCTTGAATAAAGTCCTCCTGGCTACTGAGCTATATTTTTTTTTCAGTCCTCAACTTCAAACATCGACAAACGTTTGTACTGTCGTGTTCATGCATATCAGAAATCAGAATGACTGAACTCTCGTTCTGGATATTCTTAAACGCAAATCTATCAATTAAATTAAGAGGCAGGTCTCAATATCTTATATAGATGAGATTAAGAGACCAATAAAAAAAGGGGAAAAAAAAAAAAACACATTCCATCTCAGAGATTCAGAAATGAGCAATTATAAAGAGTAGCAGCAGGTGATTATATCAATCTTATCTTATTCAAGTCAATCCAATATTGGATTGTACTCAGATGATCCCGATTACAATCTCGTAATCCGTAACTTCCTCTTTAGTCTAATGAGATCATCCTCGTCCTTTGCAAACTCACAATCTGCTATGTTTTAAAGATCCCATATCTTTTGCTTCTTTTCTCAGCACATATTTCTGAATCTTACCCGTCGAAGTCTTTGGAAGATCATCCTTGAACACCACCGTCTTCGGCGCCATGAAGTGCGGCAACTTTGCTCTGCAATACTCCATTATCTCCTTCTCCGTTGGCTTCTTCTCCAACCCCTGCCTAAGGCTCAAGAACGCACACGGCGTCTCTCCCCAGAACTCGTCCGGCCTCGCCACCACCGCCGCCTCGTTCACTGCCGGGTTGCTGTACAACACAGATTCAACCTCCACACTGCTCAGATTCTCACCCCCACTGATGATTACGTCCTTGGATCGGTCTTTTATCTCTAGGTACCCATCTGGATGCATCACTCCCACATCTCCGGTGTAGAACCACCCATTCTTGAAGCACTTGGAGTTCGCTTCCGGGTCTTTCAAGTAGCCCAACATGACGCACGCGCCCCGAATAACCACTTCCCCAAGGGTTGACCCGTCTTGTTTGACTGATTTACCCGAATCCGGGTCCACCACGTCCATCTCCGCTAGCCCGATTGTTCTCACACCTTGCCTAGCTTTTAATCTTGCCCTCTCCGTCGCCGGGACCGAGTTCCACCCAGGCTTCCACGCACACGAAACCATCAACCCACCGGTTTCTGTCAACCCATACCCGTGACTCACCACAAATCCTAACGCTTCCGTTCGGAGCAGCACCGCTGCTGGTGGCGGGGCTCCCGCCGTGAGGACTTGAACGGGGGTTCTTAGAGGTTTGTTTGTTGGGGAGTTTGTTAGCATGTTGAGCACCACCGGAGCGCCGCACATGTAGGTGACACCGTGGCGTTCGATCAGATTAAACACGGTGGCGGCGTCGAATTTTCGGACGCAGATATTGGTTCCTCCCACGGCTGCCATCCCCCACGGGTAGCTCCACCCATTAGCGTGGAACATATTCAGCGTCCACAGGTAGACCGGTTGTTTTGGAACGGCCCAGTCGATAAGAGAATCTACCGTCATGGTGAATGCCCCTCGGTGGCAATGAACCACACCCTTGGGAGACGACGTCGTCCCTGACGTGTAATTCAAGATCATCGGATCCCACTCACTTTTGGGTCGGATCCACTGGAAATTCGGATCCCCCTTCGCCACTAACCCCTCGTACGTGTCCAAGAATCCATCTGATGATGACGTGGGTTCTACTGAATCGTCAGTGATGAGGATAAGAGTAGGCCGTTGAACCTCCCGAGGCAGCAAGGAGATGGCCTCAAGGACCAGAGCGCGTGAGAGACAATCGACGAAGACGAGTTTGGATTCAGCATGGCGGAGGATGACGGAGATGGTGCGAGCGTCCAGGCGGACGTTGATGTTGTTGAGGACGGCGCCGGTGAAGGGAACTGCAAAGTGGAGCTCATACATGGCGGGGACATTGGGTGCCACGACGGAGATGACATGGCCACGACGGATTCCGATGGAGGAGAGAGCGGAAGCTAGTTGGAGACAGCGACGGTTGGTTTGGGACCAAGCAAAAGTTGTGTTGTTATAAATGATAGAAGTGCAGTCACCGTAGACGGTAGCGGCTCTATCAAGAAACCCTAAAGGAGTGAGAGGAGAAGAATTTGCAGTACTTGGCTTGAGATCTTCCATGACGAAAACGAAGAAGAAGGACTTTTGCTCCGACTCCGAAGGAGACTGAGCACTCGCAGTATAATGTTGTGATTGATGAGGAGCGGCGGTGACGTGGTGGATGAGTGGTATAATATTTATCCTTACAAATTATAAAATCACATAATAAGAGGAGAATTTTTTTAAATTTTCAAAATTTCAAATCAATAATATCAGTAATTTAGATAACGGTTACACTTCATTGGTACTATCTTTATTATAGAGCCTAAAATTTTAATCATTTTTATTTTTTATAAGAGTCTAATAAAAATTGTTTGAATATTTAATGACTTTTTTTATATTTTTTCTCCTCATTGATTATATATATATTGCATTAATTAAAAAGTCTGTGATATTTATATTTAGTCTATTTCTTTCTCTTACACTTCATATTATAAATAATGGCATATTTGAAAAAATAAATATATTTTATACCAACTTTATATTTTTAATTTTTTTTTTAAATTGCATAATTCAACCATCAAACTGTTATATAAATATGGTGTAATTTACAGTTCATTTTATTGGAGAATCATTGATTTGGATTTTCAAATTTTGAGAGTAATTTTCTGAAATGTTTGCTAATAAACAATAAGGGTAAATCATTTCTGCATCAGATGCAGAAAACTTTATCTGCATCTAGCCCAAACGACGTCGTGTTTATCTTTTTTTCTTTTATTAATTAACGCTCAAAAATTACATAGGAACTGGTTGAGAAAAAGCGAGGACCCCACAGAATAATTGTGTCTATTAGAAAAGCCTCCCCTCTTTCTTTTTGATACATTCCCCGGATATGCATATTCCTTCCACAAACATGTTCACACCATCCGTCCAAAAAAAAAAGAAGAAGAAAGATGTTCACACCGACAGGAAAAAAAAATGTTCACATCAAAATGTCTTCAATATCTTCATGCCATCAATCCACTACTTGCGAGCAAAAAAAAAAATCAATCCACTACTTCAAGTCTTCCAGCGACAACTTCTATTTTATTTGCATCTCTAGCAACATCCATCTACAAATAAAACACAATAAAATTTTAATAAAGTTCAAAGAGAAGAGAAAAATGACAAGAAAAAAAATATTTTTTATAAATAATACCTTTTGTTTTTGACAACCAGTCTTATTATGACCTTTTCCTCCACAATACCTGCAAGTCTTTTGTGGCTTTGTAGACAATTCCAAGCTTGATTTTATTCGTGAAGCACCTTTTGGACGCCCTTTAGTTTTGATTGGATGAGTGGGATCACACACATCATGAATGAGGGTAATTTGTGAATGAATTGGTTGAGAATTTTGTTCTTCTTTAGTTCTTTCTCTCTTTCTTTCCAGTTGTTGTTGAATAAATTCAATAGCAAAAGCGTCAAGCCTTCTAAGCTCAGAAATAGAATCTCTTGCTTCAGAAAAGGCCATATTCAACTTAAAGTAAACCGACCATGGAGACAATGCACTAACTTCATTAGTAGTTGTCTTGCCCTGAAAGCCAACAAGATTTTGAGCCTTATAACTTGCATTCATGGTCCACCTAGATAAGATATACTTCTCAGGAATGGTCATTATTTGTTTCTTCTTCATGATGTAAAGAATATGTTTGCACAATATCCCCATAGTTTCAAACTTCGCACAAGAACAAAGAGCTGTGAAGCTTTCTGTCAAATGGTACTCAACAATTGCCCACAATTCTCTATCAACTTTGCGAGACCCAACCCGGTACTTGATAATATTCTCACCCATTGAAATCTTTTCATGAAAGTAATCATGCATTGCAGCCTTCCACTCCTTTTTGAAAATTTCAAATATTTTTCTTGTGTAGCGATCTCCGGCTATTTCTTCAATTGGATGATCACTCTCTAAAATTGCTTTTGTATTTCTCGTTTTGAAATCTTCATCTTCTTCTGCATCCCTTCTAGACTTTATCGCTTTATCATATTGGGTAACAAAGTCATTTAGCATTGTGTTAGAGTTGACGTATCCATCAAAAAATGCATTGATGCTCTCACTTCGGCCACTTGTGGTCATTCCAGCAAAAAAAGTATCTTTCAAATATGCTTTTGCCCAATAATGACGTGAAGCATACATGTTTGCCAACCAAGTACCTGATTGAATGTCATATTTTGTCATTAATGCTTCCCATTTGTCCTCAAACTCGTCAATGTTTTGACTTTTATACCATACACGAAAGTCAACATCAAAACTACCTTTAAATTGTGTGCGTAGTGCTTGGCTATGCTCCATAACATGTTTTTTGATGTGCCATGAACAAAAACGATGTCGAGCTCCTGGAAATATCTTGGCAATTGCTTTTCCCATGGCTTTGTCTTGATCAGTGATAATGGCAATAGGAGACTTGTCAAACATACATGTCTGAAACTGTTCAAACAACCATGTAAATGTTGCTTCTGTTTCATCTTCTAATAAAGCTGCACCAAATAAAATTGACTGCCCATGGTGATTAACCCCTACAAAAGGAGCAAAAGGAAACTTGAACTTGTTTGTTCTATAAGTCACATCAAAGACTAAGACTTCACCAAATTGGGCATATGCAGCTCTCGATCGACCATCGGACCAAAAGACGCTTCTCAAAGTACCATCTTCTGCCAACTGTATATCAAAATAAAAAGACCCATCAAGAGTGGACTTCCTTTGAAAGTGTTTGATGATGCCCTGACATTCTCGCCCAACATTATTCTTTCGTTGGCTTGATATAATAGTGCTTATTTGAAGTGGAGTAATGTTAATTTCTTCGCCCATAGCATTCACCACCTTTGAGATTTTTGAAGAAGTTAAACCTCCTCATAGAGTTTAGAAACAACAGATTTGGTTAATTACGGCGTCGCAATTCATTATGAGAATAAAATTTTTTCACCTTTGATGGAGTGTTAATCAATGGATGATTATGTGTATCATCAAACTTCTCCACTTTCCACAATCCATCCTGCAACCTTATTTGTAGCATCGCCAAACAATTAGTCCTTGTTTCCCTTCGTCTTTTGACATTGTTAATATCAATTCTCTTATCATTCAAGCACTTCAAGCCTTGCTTTGAGCACACATATTTCCACCTATATGGTTCTTGTGTTCTTGTACTCTTGTTACAATTCTTCTTACGTATTCCAAACCCCTTTCCTTTTGCATAATCATTATAAAAATGATAAGCTTCTTAACATTCCAAATACTCTACGTAAAATAGGAGTCTCACTAAATTCACCATCATCACCTACAACAATTTCATGTACATTATCTTCCCTACAACCACCATCTTCTTCTTTTATAATTTCACACTTATAATATTCTCCAAAATCATCATTGTCTTTCTCTAAATCAATAACGTCATCAAAACATACTAAACTTTTATTCATATCAATGTCTTCAATAGTTGTTATCGAGAGTGATCCATCACAATAATACTCTTTGATTACAACAAAAATCACGATAATACTCCAGGTGAGTGTTAACACTTGAATACCAAGCGAGTTCGATTCGATTCTTGCTTTCTCACGAACAACAAGTATACTCCCTCCATCATTAAAAGGCTACTCGTATAAAAATTAATTAATTAAGGACTTAGCACAATAAAAAAAATTGAAACATAAAGTTAACTTATTTCCAACTTAAACTAAAATCAATCTCAAATATATGGTACCTGTAAATGGTATGTGCTAGAAGTTAGAGGATGAAAATGGAAAAATTTCCCAACCCCTGAAAGAGCAAAACAACACTGGAAGTTAGAGGATGAAAATGAAAAAATTTCCCAACCAGGAAAAAAGAAGATCGTTATAGCACTGGAAGCTAGAAATCACCTAACTAGTCAAATAATGGAAAGCAAGATACCTTGTGAACCTCTAAATTGCGTCTAATGGTAAAGAGGGCTTAGCTTAAGAAGAAAGAATGAGTGGCTTGGCTCCCTTGGAGATAGCTTAGAGTTCAACGCGTATGCATATCCGGGGAATGTATCAAAAAAAAAAGAGGGAGGCTTTTCTAATAGACACAATTATTCCGTGGGGTCCTCGCTTTTTCTCAACCGGTTCCTATGTAATTTTTGAGCGTTAATTAATAAAAGAAAAAAAGATAAACACGACGTCGTTTGGGCTAGATGCAGATAAAGTTTTCTGCATCTGATGCAGAAATGATTTACCCAAACAATAACTAACCTTATTGAAGCCGTCACTTTATTAATTGAATAATGAGAATAAAATAATAATGAAGACTGAGGATATTGTTGACAAGAAAGGATGGAAGAGGGATAGGAAAGCACGGAAGAAACTAGAAAAGTAGAAAGGAAGGGATTCTCTTATTCGTGAGAATATTTAAGACAAATGTACCTATCCAAGGCCGTTGTCCTTGTCATCAGTCATCACACAAAAAGAAAAAAAAAAAAAAAAGAGAAGAGAAATAATGAATTGTTATTGGAAGTTATCAAGTGGGTAGGGTACGCTAATTATTAATTACATTGTAAATTTTAGAAAATTAACATACTTTTTTTTTAATAAAAATTTATTTAATATTTTTAAATTTTAAATTATATATTTAATTCTAACATTTTAAACTAAAAAGAGTATATCATATGATGAAAGGATTGGTTATCTTTTGCATAACCAAGTTACATTTAAAATATAAGTTATATTATGTATAACTTTTTAATAATTAAGTCTTATATTACATGATAAAATTTTAAAATCTTGGCCATTCACAACAAAAAAATTATATTACAACGGAAGGGTCATATTCACAATAAAATATAAACACACCAGATTTTGTTTCAAACTTAAGTCACAAAGATGTGATCATTTACAACAAGAAAAATCTTTAGATTACAACGAAGTCTTTATATTCACAATAAAAATTTAAACTTGGTTATTCACAACAGAAAAATTCATATTTACATGCTAGATTTACAACTGAAGGAAGTCTTTATTTCACAACAAAATTTTAAATCTGGTCATTCACAACAGAAAAAATCATATTCACAACAGGAAATACTATATTTACAACAAAATTTAAAAACCTGAAACTTGTTTCAATACAAATAATATCAAAAAAAATCGCAGGATTATTTTTATATATGAATTTCTGTTTGAACTTTTTTGTAATTTTTTATCGTCCTTGGGACTTGATTATCATTTTCCTAGATTTAAAATATAAGTTATATTATGTATAGCTTTTGACATTTTTTATTTATATTTATAATATTGATGATTGGGTTTAATTTGAATCATGTATACATTTTATAGTTTAAAAATATTTCTTTTTAATTTCCAAAATTGCATAGATAAAATTCTTGTTATTAGTTGGAAAATATTTCATTAAAATTATAAAATAATTTTATTACCTAAAATTTAAATATGCATTTTATTTGGCTTTTATTTCTGTATAGATAGCTGAATAGAAAAAGCTAAATATTAGTTAATTATCGCTTTCAAATAGAGAGCTACGTATATTATTAGGCGACACCATTATTTGTTTGGTTGCATAAAATGCATTAGAACCTGACCTGTCATATGGAACTGAATTGGATTGGATTGCCATATGTGAGCTGCGTAGTGAATGACACCAGATATGGTAAAACCTTATCTCATCCTAAATATATAATATAATTTACACTGCAATCTATGTTCTATATTTATAATCGAAGGAATACTTTATTTTTAATCTCTTTTTAAACTCTTTGTGCACTAGATAACTAGTGCTTTTATTGTACTACCTCACTCCCTCAACCAGTTAACTTTTTTTTTTTTTTTTAAAAAAATAATTAAATAAGTTCTATTAAAATATTCTTGTTTATCATTTTTCTCTCAATTAAATTATTTGATTTATAAATTAAATATAATATAATGATATACAACATATACTATGAATATGTAACTTATTTAGCTTTATTAATCTCTAAAAAAAAAAAAATCAACTGATCTATTAAGGACCTAAGGCAACATCACATTAACTGGTATATGTGGAAAGTAGCTTTATTAATCTCTCAAAAGCTTTTCATTCAATTAATTCTTTTTGTTCCAACTTGACTTCTGAAGCTCCTCAGCGCTATCCTGAACAAGCAACTCCTGAGTCATAAAAGTAATATTTTTAAATAAAAGTTTTTTTAAAAACTTTTAATTATTTAGAAAGACTAAATATAAAAATTATAGAACCAAAAGTATTAAAATGCCTCTAATAAAATATTCTACATTCTATTTTAAAAAATAATACAAAATTTTAAATTTCATTAAATTAAACAATAGTATGAAAGAAAATTACACATTCTTCAATTTGTAAAAAATTACAATTTTTTAAAATCAACAAAAAAATTAATTAAAAATGGAATTATATAATTTGTCAAGGTTTTTTATAATCTTAGGAAATACACTTTTCATGTTGTAAGAGAAGTGTATTCTCATGTCATATATACAAAAAGATGTCACACCATTTTCGTATTTGAGTTTTTTTTTTTTTTTATAAAAAAGATGTAGGTCCCACCATCACCATTTCATGTGTGTGTAGGAATCTTTTTTTTTTTTTTTTGGTACTTAAAATTTTAGGTGGGGTACATAGTCTTTCATGGGGTCGTGGTCGGGGTATGCTCCAAACTTAAAGAACACTTACAAATGTAAGTACAGATCGCCCACTAATGAGGTCCTTACATCAACCCGCAGGTATCGAACCTCCTCCCTTTTGAAGTGAAGGTTGACGCCTTAGCCAAATGTGTCAATCCTCATTGACAAATCTTCTTCTTCTCATACAACATGAGAAGTGTAAACCTTTTTATCATATATGTTAAACCAAAGAAAGTTTATATGATTTATTTTTGTTTAAGAAGTAATTTATGTGGGTTAAAAAATTAATGTAATGTTAATAAAATTAAAACACCTAATTAATCTATTATATCCTGAAAAATATGAAATGAGCTTATTTTTATTTTTATAAAAAGTGCTTAATTGATATCAATGTTGATAATATAAATCGGGCAACTTGATGACATAAATTGGTGAAAAATAAAAATTTAAAAATATGAGTTTAACCATTATTAATTAAATAATATATTGATTTTTTTTTAAAAGATATGATCATATCGATATTGAGTTTTAGTTTTAATTTTAGTTATTTTTTAATTATAAATACAAGAGATAATACCAGAGGTTTGATTAGGGCTAATTTAGAAATTTTAAATTTATATTACAATGTTCGGTCTTTCTAAGTAATTACAATTTTATGGCCCTTTATAATAAATATTATTTCTCTAAGTCCTTTGTTTTAATTTTCTCGAATTAAAATTCACATTGATAAAATGTTAAAATTTTGTTGGACCTTTATTAATGATAAAAATCATACATGACAAAGTATGATTAATTGGAGAACTGACATAATCCCTACACACAATTTTCCTTAAGTTTTGTCCATCATATTAATTGATATGTGAAGTTTTCAAAATTCTAACTTAGTAAGTTGTTCTCGTAAAAAAAAAAAAAAAAATAGTAAGTTGAAGTTACAAAAATTGAAAAAGGGAAGAATTATGATAAGATGTTGACATTTTAAATCAAAATATTTAAAGTTTATACTTTAATTTAAAAATTATGAACATTTTCAAAATAAAATTAATCGCACATTTTACATTTTAATATGTGCAGTCTTACACAAAATTTGTGATGACACTAAACTCCATTGCCTCCCTTATTTTCACATACAATTCTCAAACTAGAGGTATAATTAGTGAATAATTCATAAATATTTTTTAAGTCACGAAAGCTATTATAACCTGATAAATTCTCAAAATTCAATTTATCTAACATTTCTTCATTGATAAAAATAAAAAAAAAATTTACGTCCATTGTAGAACAGTAGAAGAAGAGATTGTGGGATCTACAAATTGCAATCAATAAACGACAATATAATAGTTGTTAGATACAATCATTAAACAATAACAACACAATGATTGATCTATGGTCGTGATAAAGTTTTGTATATGATTGTAAAAATATGGATTTGACTAATGTTTGTTGGTATAAATTTAGGGTTAATATAATTTTTAGTTATTATAGTTTATCGTCATTTCAGTTTTAGTCCCTGAAACTTTAAATGGGTATATTTGGCTCCTCAAGTTTTTTTAGTTTTAAACAATTAGTTCCTGAAGTTTCGGAAGGACTTAGAACTAAAGTTAACATCGTTAATTAAGCTTTGTAACACTAACACGGTGAAATATGCTTATGTGGATATTGACCGGACATGTTGAGGTGGAAAAATTAATATTAAACTTATTTTTAAAAGCGGTAATATATTTTTAAAAAAGAAAAAGAAAAAGAAAAAAATCATTACAATTTACATGCCTATTTGAGTTGAAGTTTAAGAAGTACTATGACTCTTATTTATAAGTTTTTTTTTTTAACTAAATCACACATGTCAAGGAGAGATAGTTAGCTTAATAATTATGGGGTAAATTTTCAACTTTGACCTCATTTATAAATGAGTATATTTCATTTTTTTTTTCTTTTCTCTCTATTTTCATTGGTACAATTAATATGGACAAAATTGTCACAATCTTATTTATTACTCTGAAAAGGGACTTATAAATAAGACCAATTTTTTTTAGTTAAAAGAGACTTATAAATTGTACTAGAATGGTACTTCACATAATTTAAGACAAAACTTATCTATATTTATTTCTTTAGTATACAGTTTTTACCTCTCATCCACAAGCCGAATGAAACAGAGAAAAAATAAAAATAAAAAATCAACTCACAGCAAACAAGTTCATTGCTCTGTTTCCGACCATCAAACGCCCCATCTAATAAATTCTACTAGTAAAAAACTTAAAGAGAGAATGCTGTAGAGTCATTTTTTTTTTTTTTGGAAAAAGCTTAAAGAGAGAATGCACGTCTGCACTAGTGCTTGGTGCTGTAGAGTCAACTTTAACATAATTTCCAAAGCACAACACGAAACAACGCCGTAAAAGAAGCAGAGCACACACAAGAACCCCCCATTATTAAAAGGAGAGCAAGCACAAGAAGAGCACAACACAGAACATTCATTTTGGATTGAACGTTTGAAACAAAATGAGACTGTAAATAAAATCTTGTTGAAGTTCTTGGTAATTCACGTTGACCCACATTGTAAAACGCTCTCGAGATGCACATATAGGCAACAAAATCTAGGGAGTCCAAGAGCTTTTAGAATCCAATACAGGCAGCGATCATACTTAGCCAAATAGAAGCTAATAAGACCAGAACTGAAACCAGAGTAGATGCAAGTTTAAATCAGGTTCTTAAACAGAGCACATGCAAGTTTAAATCAGATTCTTAAACCAAAGCAGATGCAAGTTGAAATTATTATTGGGTGTCTGTGAGGTTTTTGATGATATATTCTCACCAATAAACCAGGGCAGATGTAAGTTTAAATTGCAGTAAGAAAAACAGAGTAATGAAGAACGCAGAGAACGCCGACCACAATGCGACTGTGATCTTCAGTCAATAATCGCCGGCAACGATGACCACTCCGGCGGCGTCAGCGTCACACTCCGCCGGCGGCCTTGCCCTAACCCTTTCCCCCTTTCTGTGTTGATTTCTTCCGTCTTTGTGCGTTTTGGCTCTGAGAATTTGTTTCCCAAGTTTGCTTTAGCGTGCGTTTTATCTTTTATGTTGAAGTTTTTTTTATTTTTGGGCTAGGCCGTAAAAATATACACGTTGTTTTTCTTAAAAGTGCACCAAATACTAAATATTTTTTTAATGTAAAAGTAACTATGTGGTTATAAAAGTGGACCCATTAACTGTTAATTTGATTTTTTTTGTATTTTTAAAGCTGACATAAATGATAAGCGAAATTTTAAATTTCATCCCAAATTTAGAGTGAAGAATTGGAGAAAATTACAGAAAAGGACTTAGATAGTTTTGAAAATTACAGAAAGTCAACAACGGTTGCGAGGAGGCGAAGATAGGTGGGCTGATGGGTAAGATTGGAATTTGGAGAGAGAAGGGCTGAATTGTACTTTCCAAAATATCTATGTCATTTTTTGCAATTTTCACCAATTCTTGATTGCTAGCTGGAATGAAATTTAACTGAGTGATTGTTAAATGTCTTAAAAATATTTAAAAAAAAAAAACAAACTAACGATCAACTAACTCAATTGTTATAAAACTAACAAAAACTTGAAGAAAATATAAGATAAAGGTAGAAGAGTAGAGAAGAAGAAATCAAGAGGAAGGAGGAGAGAATTCTTATTAATCTCTATGTCCATCAAATTTAGGTTCATATGGGGGGTATTTATAGTAGAAGTTAATACATAAAAATTTGACATAGTGACAATTAGGTCACCACTAAATATATACTACTATATCTACACAAGATTAGTGGTATGTGTAGACATCCATATATCAATTATTCATAACACTTGGATGCCTATAATAAATGTCTTTCATTAAAAACTTTAACTTAGGAAAACCCAGGTGGGATAAAACCTAGCCAAAGAAAAGAAAGACAACATTCATTGATACACTTTGCAGTCTTTGCCTCATTAAAAACCTTTCTAGGAAAACCCAGGTGGGGAAAAAAACCTAGATAAGGGAAAAAAGAGTACGATGTATCAACTCCCCTTTGACAACATCAAGTATTACTCACCTTGATAATAACATCATTTAAGATCTTTGAGTCTCCAGAAGACCAATACCATGAACAAGCTTTTCAAAGATTACTCCTGGAAGCGACTTAGTGAATAAATCTGCTAGATTTTCACTTGAACGATTTGGATATCTATTTCACCATCCTTTTGAAGATTACGAGTAAAGAAGAATTTTGGTGAAATATGCTTTGTTCTATCACCCTTGATATAGCCTTCTTTAAGTTGAGCAACACATGCAACATTATCCTCATATAGAACTGTTGGGACCATCCTTCGTAAAGATAAATAACAAGTTGTTTGAATATGATGTATAACTGATCTCAACCATACACATTCTCGACTTGCTTCATGCATTGCTAAAATTTCTGCATGGTTTGATGATGTGGCTGATATAGTCTGTTTCATAGACCGCCATGAGATAGCTGCACCTCCACATATAAACAAATAACCAGTTTGAGATTTACCATCATGTGGGTCAGATAGAAAACCAGCATATGCATAACCAATCAATTCATGCTTGGATTTATTTGAGTAGTATATCCCCATATCAATAGTGCCTCTGAGATATCGAAAAATGTGTTTTACTCCATTCCAATGTCTCCGTGTTGGTGCGAGAACTATATCTTGCTAATAAATTAACAAAGCAAATGATATATCGGGACGTGTGTGATTAGCAAGATACATTAGTGCTCCGATAGCACTAAGATATGATACTTCGGACCAAGTAGTTCTTCTTCACCTTCTTCGTTAATTATTTGAGGTCGGAATGGATCTTTATCCACATTTAGAGATCTCACTATCATTGGATACATAATGGATGTGATTTATCCATATAAAATCTCTCCAGGACTTTCTTTGCATAAGTTTGTTGAAATACAAAAATCTCATTCTTTAGATACTCGATCTGTAGTCAAGGCGAAATTTTGTTGGCCCAAATCTTTCATCTCAAATTCTTTCTTCAAACAAATAATTGCCTTTTGGAGCTCTTCGGAGTTCCAATGATGTTGATATCATCAACATAGACCGCAATAATAACGAATTCTTTTTTAGATCTTCTCATAAAAATACATGGGCATATCGGGTCATTTATGTATCCTTCTTTCAACAAATATTCACCGAGACGATTATACCACATGCGTCCCGATTGCTTCAAGCCATACGGAGACTTATTTAATTTAATCGAGTATTGATCTCGAATATTTGAACTAGATGCTTCGGCATCTTTAATCCTTCCAGGACTTTCATATAAATATCACTATCAAGTGATCCATACAAATATGCGAGTTACAACATCCATCGAGATGTAGATCAAGCCCTTCTTTTATCGCTAGGCTAACCAAATAACGAAAAGTAGTTGCATCCACTACAAGGTGAATATGTTTCTTCAAAATCAATACCAGGTCTTTGTGTAAAACCTTGGGCTACAAGACGTGCATTATATATTGTAATTTCACCCTTTTCATCTCTTTTTCGTACAAAAACCCATTTATATCCAACGGCTTTACATCTTCGTGTATGGACTACGGGTCCAAATACTTTTCGTTTTGCCGGTGATTTTAATTCGCATTAATAGCATCTTTCCATAGAGGCCAATCCATTCGTTGTTGGCACTCGTTAATAGATTTTGGCTCACGATCCTCATTATCATTTATTACATCTTTTGCTATATGATAAGCAAAAATGTCGTCAACGTTGACTTCGTTTCGGTCCCATCGGATACCGTTCATAACATAATTTATTGAGATCTCATTATTTTCATATATTTCAGGTACCTTGGTCTCTTCTGGGACTACAATATTCTCTTCTGGAGATTTCTCTTCTGGAGATAACATCTCTTCAGGAGATGACTCTTCTGGAGTTATTAACTTTTCTTGTTTATCCTCTACTTGACCATCTATACTTTTAGCTCCTTTCATTTTTCGAGGATTTTTATCTTTTGAACCGATGGGTCTACTACGCTTGGGCGTACTTTAGATTCATTCATAATGGGTTGTCCTTCGAGACATCAATTCGAATAGGAGCATTAGCGGTATTTGGTACATGTGACTTTGTCACCTTCTTTGGATCAGTAAATGCTTCTGGCATTCGATTAGCTAAATTCTGCAAATGAATTATCTTTTGAACTTCTAGTTCACATTGTTTTGTACGAGGATCAAAATGAGTCAATGATAATTCATTCCAGCTAATCTCTTTACCTAACTGGTTATTTTCTCCCCCTAATGTTGGGAAAAATGATTCATCAAAATGACAATCAAGCAAATCGTGCGGTAAATAAATCTCCGTAGATGGTTCTAAATATTTTAAAATCGAAGGAGATTCATACCCGACATATATTCCCAACCTTCTTTGAGGACCCATTTTAGTGCGTTGTGGTGGAGCTCTTTGGTACATATCTTGCACATCCAAAAATTCTTATATGGGAAATATTATGTTCTTGACCAAAAACCATCGTAAGGGGAAACCTTTAAGTAACTTGTTGGTCTCGATGCGAACTAACATTCTTGCATGCAAAATGGCATGACCCAAGCGAGAAATTGGAAGATTAGATCTCATTAGTAAAGATCTTGCAATAAGTTGCAATCGTTTAATCAATGATTCTGCAAGTCCATTTTGTGTGTGAACATGAGCTACGGGATGTTCAATATCAATTCCAAGGGACATACAATATTCATTAAAAGATTGTGAGCTAAATTCTGACATTATCAAGACGTATTTTCTTGATAGGATAGTCAGGGTAATGTGCTCTTAATCTGATCAATTGAGCAAGTAATCTTGCAAACGCTAGGTTGCGTGTAGATAATAAATAGACATGCGACCATTTAGTTGATGCATCAATTAATATCATATAGTACCCGAATGGTCCGCATGGTGGATGTATTGGCCCACAAATATCTCCCTGTATCCGTTCTAGAAATGTGAGAGATTCACTTTCTACTTTGCTTGGTGAAGGCCGAATAATTAACTTTCCCTTGGAACATGCACATGAGAATTTATTGGATTGTGGTATTTGCTTACACTTCAGGGTATGTCCACATGAATTCTCAATTATTTGTCGCATCATAATTGACCCGGGATGGCCTAACCGGTCATGCCAAACATTAAATTCATTAGTAAACTTCTGGTTTGTGTTGGTAAACTTCTGATTTAAAATGGCATGCATTTCAATTGTACTTATATATGTATAATATAAACTAGAAGAGAAGGTAGGAAAACATTCTAATATGCTTTTTCTACCAGAAACAATATTTGTAATAGCAAGACATTCCTGATCATTATTTGTTATTGTTTCTATATGATATCCATTTTCGCGAATATCTTTGAAACTTAATAAAATTTCTTTTAGACTTGGTAGAATAAAATGCATTATCAATGCATAATTTTGTTCCTTCGAGGTAACAAAATATTAGCTCTTAGGAGCCTTGATCAAATTTATATTACGAGATATAGTTTGAATATTGGCTTCTTGCATTACCAAGGAAGAGAAATATTTATCTTGTCTTAATATGGTGTGGGTAGTAGCACTATCAACGAGACATAAATCTTCGAATTGATGCCAATGAAAATCATTCTTCATAAAAGATACATGAAAAACAAAAAGAAATACATAAGATAGAAAACAAGCTTAAATCATAGAAATATTAAAAGATAGAAGTAATTTATTCTAGGAAATCAGCAGCTTCCATATAATTTACATCATTGTCATTATACTCAGAATTTTTTGCCATATCAACATGATTTACCTCAGTCATTAGCCCTTTACCATTATTTTTCAGTGATTCTTGGTAAAGGTCAACCAAGTGTCTTGGTGTACGCGCAGTGCGAGACCAATGACCTTTTCCACCACATCGATAACATGCATTTTAGAATGCTTGTTATTTCCACTAGTTTCTCTTCTCGGAGTTCTTTTCAATTCTTCCCCTTTGGGGAATTTGATCCACCACGATTTGGACTATGCCAATTTGATCCACCACGATTTGGACCATGATTACGCCACGACCGCGGTTGTAACCACCTCTGCGTCTACGTCCTCGGCCCTTAAAATTTTCATATCTTACTTCATTCACTTCGGGGAATGGATTCGAACCGTTGGACGAGATTCATGATTTTTCAACAAAAGTTCATTATTCCATTCAGCCCACGAGGAGACAAGAAATTAATTCAGAATATTTCTCAAAACCTTGTCCACGATATTCTGCTGCAGGAGCATATTGGATGCATGAAATGTGGTGAGTGTTTTTTCTAACATATCATAATTGGTAATATTTTCTCCACATAATTTTAAGCGTGAAGTAATTCTCGAACACGGTGAGTTATATTCACTAACTTGATTTAAAATCTTTATGACGCGAGATGCAACCATTCATAACGAGCTTTTGGAAGGACGATCATCTTCGGTGATCATACCTTTCTTTTAGGTGTTCCAAAGAACTAGTGGGTCTTTCATTTCATCAAATACTCAACTTTTAAATCATCATGTAAATGATGACGAAGGAAAATCATGGATCTGGCTTTGTTTTGATTAGATGTTTCATTTTGTTCTTTAATTGTATCTTCTAGACCATGTGCATTGGATGAATTTTCGATCTAGCATCCAAGATAAATAATTCTTCCGGTAATATCAAGAGCCATGAATTCGAGTTTTGCATAGTTCGCAAGGTTTTTGCTTGTCATGATTCAAACTATTTAAAAAGAAAAATAAGCAAGAGTTATTAAAACAGAAATATTAATGATAATAATAGGAAATTTAAAAAGACAATAAAGAAGAATTAAAATCTTATGACTTCTGGTCATAATATTAGTAGATTATGACTTCTGGTCATAATAATAAAATAGAAAAAAAAAAGATGTATGGCTTCTGGCCATAATAATAACATAAAATAGTTTGTAAAACTAACATATAATTAAAAGTTAACAATAATAATAAGTATTATGTTAGCAAACATAAATAAATGTTATGTTAGCAACATAAAAGTAAATTCTTGAATCATAAAAACAAATATTTAAATATAAATAACTAGACTTAGGTTAGGAGGTTTAACTTAAAAGTAGGTGTCGTATACAAAATATAAATTAATACATAATTAAATCTTTGAATCATAAATAACATAAAAGTAAATAGCTGAATAATAAATATGTTAGTAACATAAAAGTAAATTCTTGAATCATAAATATGTTAGTAACATAAAATAAATGTTATGTTAGTAACATAAAAGTAAATTGCTGAATTATAAATATGTTAGTAACATAAAAGTAAATTGTTGAATCATAAATATGTTAGTAACATAAAATAAATGTTATGTTAGTAACATAAAAGTAAATTGCTGAATTATAAATATGTTAGTAACATAAAATAAATTGTTGAATCATAAATATGTTAGTAACATAAAATAATACTTAAACAAAAATATGTTAGCAACAATAAATAAAGTTTAAGAGAAATATTGTGGAGAAAATAAACAATTTACAAAATTAAACTTTTATGTAAAAGGTAGAACCATCCATGTAGGAGGTAAATATATATTGTGCATAAGATTATCAGGGAACCCGATGTTTAAAACATTCGGTAAAAATATATATTTTTAATTCCATGTTGCTAAGATTATCACAGATCAATATAATGAACATATAAAGAAATCATTAAAAGATAATACGAAAATAATACCTTCTTTAGAAAGACTTTCGTGCGATAACGTGTTATAAAACTAACGAAACTTGAAGAAAATATAAGATAAAGGTAGAAGAGTAGAGAAGAAGAAATCAAGAGGAAGGATGAGAGAATTCTTATTAATCTCTATATCCATCAAATTTAGGTTCATATGGGGGTATTTATAGTAGAAGTTAATACATAGAAAATTGACATAGTGACAATTAGGTCACCACTAAATATATACTACTATATCTACACAAGATTAGTGGTATGTGTAGACATCCATATATCAATTATTCATAACACCAATGAGTATTTTTACTC
Organism: Acacia melanoxylon; assembly: GCA_019022615.1. NCBI lineage: Eukaryota > Viridiplantae > Streptophyta > Magnoliopsida > Fabales > Fabaceae > Acacia > Acacia melanoxylon. Next base: position 10,350,787 of record JAFJYJ010000002.1, read on the forward strand.
TACTTTTGTAACGACATGGTCACTTTTACACAAAAAAAAAACTTAGTATTAGGTGCACTTTTAAGAAAAAAAAACTTAATATCAAGTGCACTTTTAAGAAAATAACATCTATATTTTGCACTTTAACCCTTTTATTCATTACTTAAATGTCCAGCTCATACCTAATACTACTTCGGTTCTAATTATAAAACATAGTTGACTAATTTTGGAAAGATTAAGGAAGCTAAATAAGTTACATAATTATATCATATGTTATGTATCTTTAAATTATTTATTACTACCTTCGGTCCTAATTATAGGAACACTTTTGTAGTGCAATTTGCACTACGAAAGTGTTCCTATAATTAAGATCAGATGGAGTAGTTTATTAGTCAAACTAATTGGTTTGAAAAAAAAAAAACTCTAAAGTAATTTAATTAGCTTCCTTAATCTTTCTAAAAAAGTTAACTAGATCTTATAATTACGAGGTGATTAAAAAGCACAATGAGGGGATTAATAGTTTAATACTTCATGCAATGGGCCCACATATGCTTTTAGTCCAGACAAAACGATTGTTTGGTGGCACCCATAATCATGCATGGAACACTTGGAATTTTTTCTCCGCCCCATGTCAATATCTCCATAATTGTAAGGATACTTGGTCCAGTGAATCAACTAAACTATAAGTGGATAAACTGAATTTGAATCCTACCTTATTCAAAACGATTCTTGAGAGAGGTATTTTGATAACAAAGCTATCAGTCACATATCTCTTTTTATTTTGCAAGAGGTAAAATTTACCTTCATTAAAAAATGCAATTTTTAAATATGGATTTAATATCAGTCACATATCTCTTTTTATTTTGCAAGAGGTAAAAATGGAAAACAACTTTGTTAACCTCTTATATTCTGGACTAGAGGGAATATTATAAAATAATTTTAACTAATTAACACAAATTAATAAATGACCGTTAACTCATTAATAATGTTTTAAATTGGTAAAATTTTCTAGCTTTATTCTTATGAAAGAGCAACATTTAAACATTTAAACAAATACTAAAATCACACGGTTCAAAAAATGAGTTAAAAACAATAAAATTTTCTTTTCAATGATATCCTTGTTTATAAAAAAAAAAGTACATAAGGGATAATGAGTGAAAATTTATTGCAAACAACATGAGTATTAAAAAGAGACTAAATCAAAGGGATATCTTCTGCGAGATATTATAGAATGCTCAGTGTCTTCAACAGCATAACATTCTGATGGTCAAACAATGTTTGGACAAACAACAAACTGACTAGAGTTCTATGACATCTGTCTTGTGAATGATTGAGATTTCCAGGTGTCAACAGAGAAATCAATACAAGTACATATGATCTCTTGTTCAAACGATATCTCAGATTTTGCATCAAAGATGCCATTTTCAAATTTTCTAGTTAAAAATGAAACCACAGGGAGAAGAATAAAGAGAACTGATGGATATGTTCAATTGTTCTTGTTAGAGAACTGATTATGATAAAACTTATTGATAAGAAGAAATTTTGCACCGACTGTTAAGACTAGTAAGATAATTCATATCAAATATTATCCAAGATGAATTATAGCATGAGATCTTGTCAAATTAAACTGTCAAACTGAAAAACCTGCCATGAATTTTCTTTGATGCTAACTTGAGCATGAATTTCAGTTTGGCATGATGAACCTAGAAAAAGAACTCAGATGCTTGCCTCCATCAACTCACTCAAAAAGTGTTGCTTATCACCCCAACAAAGGTTGATTTAGTTGCTAAAGAGGTTGGCTCATAAACATAACGTTGTGGGTTCCAATCTGGCCGATGTGAGAACTCTATTGGTAGCAATCTGTGAAGATCTTATCTATAAAGTTTTTTTTTTAAGCGGAGGCGTATGTCACTGCGCGAAAGCTACGATGAGCCTCAGAGACCCAACTCACTTAATTTTTTTCCATATAAAAAAAAACAAAAGAAAAGAAGAGAAATGTTTGTGGACCACACACCTTTTGGTTTTTTTGGGGGGTTTTGGGGTGGGGGGATGAATGATACTCCTTCTGGACTTTAATATAAAACATATTTACTTGACTTGATTAGATTAAGGAAATAAGTTTAGTTAGTTAATATAACATGCATTTTCTAAAACACCCTATCCATCTTCTCTTTGATTATTTTATTGTTGAAGAAGCATCAATATGGATAAATTAGGAAAAACCGATAAATATGAAAACTATGTCTTATATTTAGAACAAAGATTAAATTTTTAAATATGTCTTATATTAAAAAGCGGAGGAGAGTAATAACTTACCCAGATTCATTCAATATATATGACTCAAATTTTCAATGTATTGGCAGCTGTTCTACCGAAATATTCAGTTCAAATTGTGGCAAATCATAGTTGTAACTTACACAATGTGATTAACAAGAAGGAATAGAACTTTTATCCAAACATGCAATCACAATTCACAACTATCATGTAATCGCCAGATTCATATATTACGATCAGTCATATAAGAACTTCTAAAAAGTGTGTGCGTGTGTGTTGTGCCTGGTCCCCAGGCGGGTGTTGTACTGTTGTAGGCACACATACAAAAAATCTAATACCTACTGGCTACTGCCTTGAGGATCCTTAAACAAGCAAGCACAAGAAATTTCTCACCTGCACTGAAAGTGCCACAATTAGGACTTCAAACTTTAGCAGCTATGAGCTTGACATCATTCTCAATGTGAACTTTGGTGACATGACATCACATGCAATGATGACATAACATGCAGCCCTAATTTCCCCAAAAAATGGAACCCATTCCTTAATGCCAATCCTTGTAATGTCCACAAGGAAAAATATGCCCATGCCTCGCTTTCTAGAAAGAAGAATATGCAGGCAAATTATTATTGTTTTGGTCTTCCACATTGTCATTTTTTTTTTAACATAATCAAGGCTTCATTTTAAAGAACCAGGAGCTGATTAAATCAAAACAAGTGAATACACAAGAACTGCGAAATGACTGTATACTTCTCTATTACTTCAAATATACTTCAGATTTGAGCTCCGTAGTCTGTACATGTGTCAAGCCAAAGGAGTTGGTAAGTGTAACATCCTTTTATTTGTTGGCTTCAGATATGCATCCTCAACGTATCAGTTCCTCTTTCTTCAAATTTGTCAGGTCCATATTTTGACTCTGGAGGCATGAGATGTATTTGAAAGAAAATCCATCAGAATATAGTTGCGCCATTCATTGTCTTCAGATCATGTAATCAGTGCAGGGCTTATTCTCCTTGAATTCGATCCTCCACATCTGAAAGGTGAAAACAGGGGACCTCAGCAGAATTTCTTATTCAACAATCTGCCCAGCTGTAACCTGGATTCTTTTGAACTTGCTTATCTCGCATCAATTTTCTTACTTCTGCTGATCCTTCCCAATCCTCAGAAGTAGCAAGTATATTAGATAACTGTATGAAAGCGCCAGAATTTCCAGGATCAAGCTCAATAATTTGCTCAGCAGCCTTCTTGCCAAGAGTCTTGTTTCCATGGGCTACACAGCCTCTCAATATTGATGACCACATGCTTACATCAGCCTCAAAAGGCATATCTTCCATAAGATCCATTGCTTCCCCAAAGCAACCAGCACGGGCTAAAAGATCCATCATGCAAGAGTAATGCTCAATCCCTGGATCTATATTATAGTCATATTTCATACTACTGAACCAATTTCTTCCTTCTTCAACTAGACCACTTTGATTACAGGCTGAGAGAACAGCAATGAAAGTGATACCAGAAGGTCTAACACCAGCAAGCCTCATTTCACTGAAGAGGGAAAGTGCTTCCAATCCATATCCATTTGTGGCATATCCCATCAAAATTGTGTTCCAAGAGACTTCGTCAGTTTTAATCATTCCATCAAAAATTTTACGGCCTATCTCAGCAAATCCACATTTACAGTAAAAATCAACAAGGGAAGTAGAAATGATCCGGTCAGATTCAAGCCCAATAGAAATAGCTTTACCAAATACTTGCTCACCAAGTTCAAGTGATGAAGTACTTGCACAAGAACTAATCACACTGGCAATGCTAAACTTGTCCAATTTTAAATCCAGCTTAACCATTTGATAGAAGATATCTAATGCTTCGCGCGGACATGCATTCTGAGAGAGGCCCACTACCATTGAGTTCCATGTTATCATTGTTTTATTCAGCATTGTCTTGAAAATTGATTTAGCATCATCAATTCTTCCACAAGTGGAATATACAGTGATCATAGTATTAAGTAAAACAGTATCATAAGCTTTGAGCTCACTGAACAATTTGCATGCTTCATGAAGACTTTGACATTTTGCATAAGCATCAAGCAAAGCACTAGCAACAATAATGTCCTCGGATACCCCAGCTTTAGTAGCATGGGCATGCATCTGTATGACAAGCTCAATAGTGAGCAAGTTACTGCAAGCACTCAAAATATTTGCAATAGTAGAGGGGTCTTCCTCAACTCTATTTCCACGCATTCTGTTGAAGAGAGCCAATGCTTCCAATTCCTCACCATTGGATATATATCCTGAAATAATTGAATTCCACAAGACATGACATGGATTAATTTTTCTTTCAAAAATTCTTCTAGCATCGCTCATTCTTCCTGACTGTGCATACCCTGATATCAGAGCTGATAGAGAGAAGTCATCAGGTTCCCCCACAGTATCCATAATATGATCTGCAGTAACAAATTCACCACATTTCCCATATAAATTAATCAATGAACTACACAAGACTGAGTCAAATTCCACATTATCAATGAAAATGCGACCATGAATTTGTTTGCCACAATTTAAGGCCAATAAATCTGTGCAAGCCCTAATTACAGTCGCCAAAATGAATGTATCCCGATGCCTTGCATCTAATGGGTCTGAATTCAAATTCTTGAAGAGCATTAAAGCTTTTCCAGGTTGCCCATTTCGGATATAACCATGAATCATCGAATTCCACACTAGCTCATTTTTCCTGGGCATAGCATTGAACAATGGATGGGCTATTTCAAGTTCACCAGCCTTCGCAAATCCTGAAACGACCACATTCCAGGAGTAATCATTCTTCTGGGGCATGATATAAAATAACTCCAGGGACTTGTGTTTGTGACCTAGCTTCATATAACCTTCAACCATTGTGCTCCAGGAGAAACAATTTCTCTTAGGCATCTCATCAAACAACTGCCGTGCATCTATCATACTACCACACCTGGAGTACAACTGAAGAAGGCGGTTTCCAATTGTAAGTGCAGAATTCAAAATACCCCTTTTAAGAAAAGCCAAGTGGAGTTGCTTCACTTGAGAAATTGAGTAATGAGTGTTGCCGGAGTAAATCGCACAGGTAAGAGCGTCCAGATAAGGGTTCATTTTCTGATTGTTCAGTAGGAGAAAAAATAAAACTGACCATAGTGATAGTCAATGGATTTCTACTTCATAGTACAAAGAGCAAGAAGTGCATGCAAAAAGCAAGATGAACAAATACAGCACGGAGCAAGCTAGAGAGTTTGCAACTTGGCTTCACATACATGGTTTCACATATATAGGGAAAAAAGTTTGGTTGCCTTGTGTAAACCACCTTATGGTGCGATAAGAAAATGACGGCAAAAAGATTCATAGAGTAAAAAATTGAGGTTCCTAGGTATATTACTTTGTCCATAGCTCTCTCTAGTCTCTACACATAAAGCAGGAGAAGAAGCCGTGGAAGGAGGATCAATCCATTCATTTTAAACTTCAATGTTCAAACTTGAAAGCCAGCATATGTAATGTATGAAGCTTAGATTTCAAGCCCTGAAGATGTTCGCTGGAATGTCTTCAAAGAAAATCTTCATTTTATCTTATAGAGACATCTATGGCTTTCATATGATTTTTATTAGACAGTTATATTTTATTAAAAATATTGAAATATAATTTTATTCATAAATAAATATTAAAAACTGACACGAGATCAGGTACTAAAAATTATGTTCGCCTGTGTCATACTTGCTTATGCTCCTTCTCCAGATAACTACAGACTTAGGAATAATGCTTCCATTACTCATCTACAAAGCCCAACTTTTTACATCACCATAATCTCAACAGCTGCTAAGTTTTTGTTCACTTCTTGATAACTTTAGAATCTTGTTGACTTAGTAAATACCCACTCAAGCATTGCTCCCTGCTTTTAGGGCTCCAATAACTTATCTAACATCTTTTTACTCAATAAAGGAATTAACAAAAATTTGTTCACCACTTCAGCTATTGTACAAATAAATTCATGATAGAAGGATATGGTTGAAAGTCAACTTGTTTGTAGAGAAGAACAGGAAAGCAAGGAAGAGACAAATCAGTTTACCACAGATTCTAAAACCAATGATCATGACTGGACTGAAAAATTAGGGAAGTCAAAGCTGAAAATCTTCTACCTCACCTCTCCTCCCAAATGAAAATCCGGGTTAAAATTACTGATTAGTGGTTGCACCCGATCAGAAATAGATGTAAACAGACCCAATTAAAAGCACACACAAAAAAAAAAAATTATCTTGTAGTATAATCTATTAGACACAAGTAGAACTCCAAAAGAGTCAATAAGAGAGAAAGAATAGAGTCTGCACCTGAATAGTTAGCCACACAGCTAGAGCAAGAGGTACCCAATTGGACAAAGAGAATGCCCATCTCTCAATAACCTGAGCAACCAAAATCAGAGGAATGAAGAAAAAATTAAACCCGATAAACATGCAGAACACCGTATGTAGATATAGTAAGTCAGAAAGTTTCTAATACCCAGTCAATAACTATTCTGACTCAAGATGTCAATTTGTTAAATGAAACCCATGAATATTTTCATGTCAATTGATACTTACCAACTATCATGGTTTGACATCTTCAAGTTTGCCATACGTTATTTCTGTTCTTAGAAATACGGACATGGCCATCAAAGAACTATCATGGTCAAAAAGAGAAGGATACCTTCAATTTTGTGGCGGTAATGAGTTTGACCGATAACTCTGAGACCAAACTAACATCATCATCCACTGGAATTATAAAGAGAAAACAGTGTTTTAAAAAATCAAAATGGTTCACAAACCCTTTCCTTCCCTTAAAGAAAAATGCACATGTTTTTTCCACAAAGTGAGCGCATTAAAAATCTTAAACATTGTTACCTATCCACTATCTAACTACCCAAACTTAGTACGAACTTAGAAATTATTCTAGCATTTCCTCCTCTTATCCTCCAATAACAATTAGCATCACCGTAGGAAATTAGGAATGAGCAATATCACTATAAGCTATTCAAACTTCAAAGTGACATATTGAAATGGTGCATAGCTACTTGACTGTTAAGAACATGAATTGTACATTAGCATATGAATGCACAAACCTCATGTGGCTATATTCCCTCTTTCATTACCAACTAATGGTCATTATACAGATATTAGTATGGTTGCAAGTAATATCCAAGACAGTTCAAATCCTAAAACAGCAGAGAGTGCAACAACTAAGACCTATTCCCCCTTTCATGCCTACACTCCCACAACTAACTAGTAATTGCAATCTCAAAACTGCATACACAATTAAAATAATAAAATCAAAAAACAATGTAATTTACGCCCTACTCTCTAGCACAAGACTTCACTGTGAAACACACAACCACTTTGAAAAATAAAAACTCTAATTTAGAATACTGTAAGTAAAGAAGTAGAAAGACAGATGGATTTAGTTTGTGAAGGAAAGGAGGACATTTAAAGCATTTTAAAGAATAAGAAATCAGTGGGCATGGAAGAATGGAACTTTACCTCTCTTCTTCAGATGAAGATGCAGTTCTGGGCGACGGTGATGAAGACTTCGAAGAGCACGATGGGTGAAGAGGCCCACGGTGGGCGAGGGGTAAATAAAGAGGCCACTCTATAACGAATAAGAAATCAGTGGGCATGGAAGAATGGAACTTTACCTCTTCTTCAGATGAAGATGCAGTTCTGGGCGACGGTGATGAAGACTTCGAAGAGCACGATGGGTGAAGAGGCCCACGGTGGGCGAGGGGTAAATAAAGAGGCCACTCTATAACGAATAATCACCAGAGGTGCGAGGGCGGCGAGATGCGTGAAGGAAGAGACGGTGCGATGAAACAGAGATAAGAGAATGGTCGTCACTATTAAGTGGATCACACCGGCAACGATGAGGAGGAACAGCAACGGAGCAACAGAGATAACGGCAAAATTATAATTTCTTTAAAATAAACAAAAATTTTAATTAAAAAATTTAATTATATGATTTAAATAAAACTCAAGGTGTTTTATATTTTAATTTATATGTTAAACAAAAAAAAAATATATAAACATATGATTTAACTGCCAATTTTTTGTTAATTAAATGTAAACGCGCATGAAAATTTGATTAACATTAAATGAATTTTTTAAATTACATCAATTTCTTCTAAAATAAAAATAAATCATATATTTTATTGTGGATTTTTATTTAAATCATATAATTATATTTTTAATTAAAATTTTTGTTTATTTTAGAAAATTATAATTTCGAAAAAATTGAAGAATAAGTCATTTTTATCCATAGATAATACAAGTAGTGAGAAAAAACTTATTAAATTTAGTGGTCTAATATATAGTTATATATATATACGCCAATTTTTTTGGGCTATACAAATTTTTTTTTTTTTTTAGAAGTAACACCAAATTACAACATACAGAAAATTAAAAAACAGGGGAAATTAATCCCAATCGGTCAACTTCCTAATATGGCAGACTTATTGAGGTCCATGTTAGCAAGAGCATCAGCCACCCTATCACACAATCTACGAATATGACGCACAGAAATAATCCATTCTCTTCCTAGAAATTCTCTAGACTGGGCGAACAGAAGACTACCAACCTAGAAGTGGTATGAAATTGAAGTAACCAAGCCAGTTGATTCGGAATTCGGATCCCCAAAACGAAAGGGAGGGCCAAAAGAGTCCGGCTCCTCTCCCATACTTTTCCATCATTTTCCTCTCTTTTACTCAGCATAGTGGGTCATCGTTGGTATTGGATAGCCCCATTGAAGTGGAGGAGAATTTAATTGGGCCATCGAGTGGGCCTTCCTGTGTGCATGAGACTTTGTGAGTTAGTAGTGTGATCTGGATCTATACATAATTAGTTATTTATGGATTGTTTTCTTTATTGAAATGTAAGAGGAGCTTGCAATAGGAATCTCCTCCCTAACCTAAAGACTTTATGTAATGGGCTGAAGCCCAAGGAAATTTTTCTGGCTAAGACAAAGGCCAAAAATGAAATTCCTTTTCGGCCTCTCCATTCTTGGGGGTTCGATTCGTTGAAGCTGGTGCCTAGTGAAGAACTCTCAGGTGGTCTGGTGGTTGTTTGGCAGAGCAGCGAAGTAAATCTTAATGTCCTACAGACTAATCGTCAGTTTATTCACTGCGAATGTGAGGTCAGGGGTAAGCCGCTGTTTCGTTTGACAGCTATTTATGCAATCCCGCACTCAAATTTGCATTCGGTTCTATGGGCATCTCTTCAGAAATTATCTGAATCAATTCGTATGCCGTGGGCGGTGTTTGGGGATTTTAATGACATTCTCTCACCTATGGAAAGAGTTAGAGGTGCGAGATGTAACTATAGTAGGATCAAATGGGGGAATGAGCGAGTCAAAGATTGCAGTTGATGGATATGGGTTTCCAGGGTCCGAAATTTACCTGGAAAGGCCCCCTCATTCAAGGAAATGCTCGACTATTTGAAAGACTGGATAGGGCTTTTGGGAATAATCCTTTCCTAAACGCTTTTGATGAGTGTGTGATTAAGGCACTACCTCATACTCAATTTTCTGATCACAACCCGTTATTATTGTCTTTTTCTGAAATGCAAAGAGGCAATATGATACGTCCCTTTAGATTCAAAGCAATGTGGTTGCTTCATGACTCCTTTGATAGTTTCCTTTGTAATTGCTGGAAGGATTCTAGCAATATAAATGAAGTTCTTTGTGATGTCAAGAATGCTTTGGTGGATTGGAATATTAACTGCTTTGGGTTATTAGAAAAGAATAAGTGAATCCTTCTTGCTCGCTTAAGAGGTATTCAAAACTCTTCAAGTTATCACCGTTCATCGTTTTTATGCTGGCTGGAGAAGAAGTTACAGTTTGATCTGAACCAACTACTGTTGAGAAAGGAGGTTAAATGGTTTCAAAAAGCGCGAACGGAGTGGATCACTAAAGGAGATCAGAATACTAAATACTATCACTTGAAAACTTCTATGAGATGAAGGAGAAACAAAATTGTGTTATTGAAGGATGGAAGAGGGACTTGGATTGATGATGAAGTGAGAATTAAAGATTTGGTGATTAATCATTTTCAAGCTCTATACCAGATGGTTGATGGGAGTGTTTGTAGAAATTCTACTATTACAAAGTTCCTTGTGTTAGATGCGGTGGGCCTGGTTGATTTGGGTATTGCCCCTTCGGATGAGGAAATCAAAAGGGCCATTTTTGCTATTGGCCATATAAAGCTCCTGGTTTAGATGGGTTTCCGACAGTCTTTTTTCAGTCAAAATGGGGTGTGGTGGGACCTTCAATTTGTAGCTGGGTTCAAGATATTTTTGAAGGGAAGCAAGGTTTGGCTGAACATAATAGGACCCTTATTTCCCTTATTCCTAAGAGGGAGGTTCCAGAGATGGTTGTCCATTTTAGACCTATCTCACTATGTTTTGTACACTATAAATGCATAACTAAGATTCTTGCAGGAAGGTTAAGGCATCTTATGGATTCTATTATCTCTCCATATCAGTCGAGTTTTATAAAAGGAAGACAAATCCATGATAATATAATCGTTGGGCAAGAAATTATGCACACCATGAAGAAAACCAGGGGGAAGAGACGCCTTATGACGATGAAAATTGACCTCGAAAAGGCCTATGATCGTATACGATGGGATTTTGTGCAGTTGGTGCTTGAAGAAGCAGGTATGGAACCTCGTTTCATTAACCTTATTATGAAATGTATTACATTTGTATCTTATAATATATTGTGGAATGGATCACAAACTAATTTCTTTGATGCTAAGAGAGGGCTTAGGCAAGGAGATCATATTTCTCCATTATTGTTTGTCATGTGCATGGACGAATTGTCTCATATTATTTCGGATGAGTTAAATTTGAGGCATTGGAGACCGATCAGAATGATGAAGGAAGGACCCTTTCTTTCTCATCTAATGTTTGCAGATGATATCCTATTGTTCGGGGAGGCCACTGAGATACAGATTAGATGTATGATGAAGTGCTTGAAGGTATTTTGTGATATTTCTGGTGGGGAAATTAGTGAGCAAAAGTCTTCTATTTTTTTTTCTCCCCTCAAGTTTCTGCTGCTACGAAACAGAATATTGCATCAATTTCTGGATTTCATATTTCTTGTGAAATAGGCAGATATTTGGGGTTCCCACTTTCTAGGAAAAAGAAGGCCTATAGAGACTTTTCATTATATTGTAGATAAAGTCATATCTAAGCTGGCTATATGGAAAGAGAAATGTTTGTCGCGGGCTGGTAGAATTATCCTTGCAAAATATGTGCTAAGTGAAATGACGCTGTATCTTATGCAAATTGCACATATTCCTATCTCGGTTTATCAAGAAATAGAGAGAAAACAAAGGAATTTCATATCGGGACATAGTGACTCATCTTATGGTTATCATCCCATAGGATGGAATCAAGTTTTGTTGTCTAAAGATCAAGGTGGACTTGGGTTTAAGCGGCTTTCTTCCTTGAATGAGGCGTGTGGAGCTAAACTCACTTGGAAATTGATTATGGGGGCAAAGGGACTATGGAAGGATGTACTGATGAAGAAGTATATGTTAAGAAGTTACTCGGATCTCTTACAAGTTAGGAGTGGCGATTCTCCATTGTGGAGGTTTATAGTGAATTAAAAGGAGCTAGTCTTGAAAGGTCCTTATGGAAAATAAGGAATGAGGAGAATGTGAAGTTATTTTCTGATAAATGGTTGCTAAGAGATAAACCACTGCTAGAACTTTGTACTAGGTCTCTATCAGTGGAAGAAGAGAATAGTAATGTGGCTAGCTGGGCACAAAATGGTTGCTGGAAATTTGAAGACTTAGCACGAGTCCTTCCATGAAATTTCATTCAAAAGCTAATTCTTTTAATTCCACTTGTTAGGGAGGTAGGGAATGACATCCTAATATGGAAGGAGACCAAACGGGTTTGTTTTCGGTCAAATCATCGTATAATTTGATAGAAAACAATGTCAGCAGTAGGGGGACAAAATTTTCAAAGAAATATGGAGGTGGGAGGGTGCAGAGAGCATTAGATTGTTTTTATGGATAGCCTTCAACAATAGACTCCCAACTAATTTATGGAGAAGTCGCTGGTCGCAAACCTCTCCTATTTGCACTCACTGCAAGACAAAGTCTGAAGATGTAACTCACATACTCCGGGATGCTATGAGTATGCAAGAAAGCTTTGACTATCCTTGTTGAAACCAGAATATATATCAGACTTCTTTTCATGTTCATTGAAGGAATAAAGAGTGTAACATCTCAAATTTTGGACCCTGAGGATTGAGGATAAGCCTAAAGTAGGCAGACGATTAATGTAACATCCCAAATTTTATTATTTCAAGTGAGGTTTATTAAGCATTTTGAGGTTTAAATGAGATAAAGTATAGAGTTAATATATATATATATATATATGTTTTATTAAAATTTTATTATATTTTAAATATTATATTATTATACTATATTATGTTAATATATACGGAGGCGCGGACGGTGGAAGGAAGGAAGTGAAAAAGTATATTATTAAATATAATATAATATTATTATATTAATATTATAAAGAGAAAAGGTGACGGAGAATGAGGAAAGAAAGAGACAAGAAAGAAGAAAAAGAAAAGAAGAGAGAGAAGAAAAAAAAGTGGGGCCCACCCCTTTTTAAAATTGAGGGGGGGGGCCTACCATTTGAAATTGGAGGGTAGCGGTGTCACAGTTTGTGGGGGGTGTCGTTGCCGACCATTGAAAAAAAGGTGAGGAATTTTCCTATAAATACACACACACCCACACACACACACACACACACACACACACACACACACACACACACACACACACACACACACTTTCACCGTTTGTAGAGGAGAACGTGAGGGAAAGAGACAAGAAATAAGGAGAGTAAGGTGGTAATTATTTGGGAGCTTTGTAGTAGATTTTTTGTGATTATTTGGGAATTAGCGAGTGACAAGTAACTCTGAATATTCTTCCATATATTTGTGAATTGTGTATGATTGTAAATTATATTATTTTTATAGACTGAATTATGTGTATATGTATTATAATATTATTATATTAAAAGTTCAATATTACAATTTTGTACCCATGAAAATTACAGTTTTGTGCCCAAGAAAATTACAGTTTTATGCCTAAGAAAATTACAGTTTTGAACCCAGCAAAAATTACGGTTTTGCCCCTAAATTTCAAAAATGACAGTTTAGTCCCTCGAAGTTCAAAAATGACAGATTGGTTCGATGAGGTTTTTATGAGATGTTTGGTTTACCTTGTGATGATATTTTATATAAATGGAAGTTTATTTTAATACACTTTATTTTTATTAACTATAACTATTATGGCGGATGTATGTGTGATGGGTTGAAGTAAGGAGGAATTTGAATGATAAGATTTCTTTATACCATCACCCGGTGCACAGTGGATGATACTTTTCAGGGCCTCATCTTCCATGTTTTCCTCTGGCCGAGATTGCATTGGAGTTGTGGGACATGTGACACCTCCTTAGTTGTTATTTTTAAGGAGGGGAGCCATAGTCCAGACTTAAGCTCTATACCTTTAGCCGGGTGTATCTTAAGTTTTGGTGAGCTTAGAACCATCCAATCAAATAAATGAGTTTCTATTCGACTATGTGTTAGCCTATGGCTCCAGTCAGCGGTACAAGGGTGGACGGTGATATAAGGGAGGCTGCATATTGCATATTGTATAGTTCCCAATTTGACATAATGATGATTACCTTTGCAAAATAATTTTTGTATGAGAAAATATGGTATAGACAGATATATTTGAATTTAGCCCCTGCTTTTTGTCATATGTAATTTGCTTGTGTACGGTAGAAACTTTCAGTAGTTATTGAGACGTTGAATCTCATCCCATATTAACATTTTTCAGTTGAATATCCTAGTAGGGAGCAAGGGAAGACACCTATGAAGTAAGCTTTGAAGGCTCTTTTATACTCTTATAGTTTATGTTATGTTATATTATTTGTCATGAACCTAAGACTTCCGTTTTGTATTAAACTCGAAACATTTTCGGAAATTTATTTTGAATATGTATTATATTTTATTTTTAATGGTTATGTTTTAATTTGGATAAATGGTTATGTAATTTAATGATTTGGATATTGATTATCCTTGTTGGAGGTATATTAAATATTTTGGCCAAATTTTCAGGTGTTGAATTTGAGGTGTTACATTTTTGGTATCAGAGCTAAACGTTCCATGATAATTTCGTTTATTTTCTAAAATGATTTCTGTAAACTTTTTAGATGTCGTGGCAAATTAAATATCATAAATGACTTCCAAAATGGGTTAATCCAAAATATTCAAGTGATATTTATGAAATGAAAAAAAATGGTTAATCCAAAATATTCAAGTGATTGATAATTAGTATTTATGATTTGAAGATTGTGATTGAGATTAAATTTTGTATTAGAGTAGTGTAGCAGAAGATGATAAGTAGAAGATAAAATTTATTGGATGTTGAATTACGTAGGCAAAATTCCTTTTTAGGAGGGGAGGAACATTTTTAGTAACCATTGGTGTCTAGAAAAGTGATTCAAAGGCTAAGCCTTTATTTGATGGTTATTCAAATAGTTACCGTTGTAAAAGTACAAAGAGACTCCCACTAGATTTGCACTTGCATGGCTAATTGATATAGTTAATAGATGACAATATCAGAACAGTATACTGATATAATTTTGGTTATACAATAAGCTAGCATATATATATATATATATATATATGAATTCAGTACATTGTAGTATAAACAACTATCATGTTCTTGTCGTTATTAGAATCTAAGGATTTTATATCAAAAGTTATAAAAATGATAAATTCTTTTCTTTGTAGTAAAAGAGATTAGAGCTAAACAAAATTAGAATAACAGGGTACAATCATTAACAAGAAGGCTAAAAAGAAAAGACTATATTATTTCAAGCATTAAGAGCAATAGTTGGTACAACCCCACAACAAGCTTTGACCATCTCATGTTGAAGTCTGTTAATTTCTTCTTGAGCGGTTGCCCTTGAGACGGGATCATCAGGAGACCTTGTCCTCCTCATTCCAATGATTTGCCTCATAATATTGCGAACCTTCATGTAGGGGCCATTTATCTACTCCTCCCCTGCGACATATTCCTTTTACATCATTTTTGCATAGATGAGCTTGTTTTGCCGCTTTTTGAATGGGTAAATAGAAGAGGTCTTTAAAATCATTTATTGACATCGATGCTGCTCTAATACTTTGTTCAGCTCTTGACCTGTATGAATCACTAAGTATGGGAACTAAAGGATTATTATTTATAACCTCGGGTTCTTTTCCTTTAGAAGTTATGTTTTCGGCGTTGGTTGGAAATGAACTACCGAGGGGTTCATTTTGAGTTTTAGCCCATTCCAAACCAACGCAGAGGGCCTCATATAGGCTGATAAGGGATCTGGCATCAAGACATATCCTAATGCTTTTTGATCCAAGCAATGATGTGTCAAGAAATGTTTGATTTCTTCTATATTTTTATTACTAAAATCAAACATACGAAAGCTGCCAGCATAGGAAGAACATTTTTGTATATCTTGGTGTAAGACGACATGACATATCATACCTATCCTCCTGTGAACTTCAAGTTTCTGATAGTAAAGTCCATTAGTATGAATGATTTCTCGTAAAACATGGCAGCAACCACAAGAAAATGGTTTAGTGGTTTTAGCTAGATTGTAAGCAAGGTCCCTTGGTTGAGAAGATTCAGTAGACTCCATAAGTTTTGCCATATTACGACATCTCTTAACAGGTTGACTTGATGAACCTACTTCATATTCTTTTCAGGTGAATATCCTAGTAGGGAGCAAGGGAAGGCACCTATGGAGTGAGCTTTGAAGGCTCTTTTGTACTCCTATAGTTTATGTTGTTATTTTATTTGCCATGAACCTAAGACTTCCGCTTTGTATTAAACTCTGAAACATTTTTGGAAATTTATTTTGAATATGTATTATGAATTTTATTTTAAATGATTATTTAATTTAATGATTTAGATATTGATTATCCTTGTTTGAGGTATATCAAATATTTTGGCCAAATTTTCAGGTGTTGAATTTGAGGTGTTACAACTAAGCCCAATTCGGGAAGAGTCCCAAGAATGTCGAGAGATAGGAAGCCTCTTAGGGACTAAGTAACTCGTCTATATGGATAGTGGACTTAGAATGTATAAGTCGTGGAATTAAAGTGCAAATGAAAAAAGGGCACAAAAGACTTATATAGTATAAATCCGGATGTAAAAGATGCCACCTAACTATGTCCTGAGGTATAGGACAATTAGTTGAGCGAAAATATGCCGGTATAAGTAAGTATACAACATTTTTAGGGCAGTCGGGTATGCCCTGCGTTTTTGAGAAAACATCAGTATGTGGCATCGTTTGTCGGGTCTTGGTATGCGTGTCGCAATTCTGAGTAAAACCCGAGTAGAATTCTGGGCAAGCCCCAATAAAGTAAGGTCATGATGACTAATAATGATATACTTTTGTGTTGGTCTAATACGATTATGACACGTGACACCTCATCATGACAAGGTACAAAGATACTTTTATGTTAGCCCAGTGGAAAGATGACACGTGTCCTGTGATGATTACAAAGTACAAAAGGCATTTATGAAGGCCTAAAATATCTTGGTTTAAAGTCAAACCATTAACCACTAGGAAGAAAGAAAGGACATTAAATTAAACATATTTTGTACCCAAAAGTAGCAAAATTCGTGCATATTTAAAGAGCCAAGGAAAAGTCCAAGTTTGGACATGAAAACCCATGAAAAGTGTAGGAAATGTAAGGGTAATTTGGTAATATGACATTAGGGATTTTTTTACATGTTATCTAACCATTATTTAAGACCCAAAGCACTCTCATTTGCTACCCAAAGTTGACACATACAAGAGAGAAAGAAGCACAAAAAGCTCAAGCACACAAAGAGAAGCTAAGCTAAAGATCAAAGACTAAGGTAAGTAGTTGTAGCTTCTCCTCCCACTCTCTTCCACCTTCTTCATTGTGTCAAGATCCTAATAAATCACTCCCTCATCGTGTTGGAGGATCTAGGATGAAAGGTAATAGATGAATACAAGGAGGATAAGTTACAAGAAGATTAAGTACTCAAGCCAAGTAGGTTCTAGTTCAACTTCCTTGTGATTTCTTGGTTGTTTGAGCTTGGAAATAGTTATTTCCTTGAGCATCTACATATATATTGGGTCTGATTGGTTAATGAAAATAATGAATAAAGTCTTAAAGTTAAGATTCGTGACTTAGAAAGGTAGATCAAGCATGATATAAGAAAGATATGTTGCTAAAATGAAATTTTGATTGTTGGTAGTTTATGATTTTCGTCCAGCTGCTTGACCTTAAGGATCTAATTATATTTTGAAGGTTTTGATGGTTTTAAAGTGTTTAAAATGAGATTTTATATAAGAATGAACTTGAACCATAATTTTTGGAAGTATAAATGGAAGTTGAAAAACGCTGGGTTGCTGATTTGTGGAATTCCTGTGGAGTCAGCTGGGTTCAACTCAATATTTGACCTAGTAAATGAACTTGAAAAATTATGAAATTTTACAAGGATAAATTAGACATCTCAAGGATTATTTTTGTATATTATTTGTAATTTTAGGAGTTCAAGATTGGGAGAAATAAATTTTTGAAAAATAGCCTATGTTTATGGACTTTATTTCGGACAAAAGAGATGTTTTGGGCTACAAATGGATTTTCAAATGTGTCTGGCCCAAATTAGTATTTTTGGTTTAAATTAGACATATTAAGGGTTAAATGGGCTTTGAAACCAACCCAAAAAGAGTTTTCTAGATTTAGTTTTGAAGAAGTTGGACCTTTATTTCTGCAACTTTCAGAATTTGGACGAAAATAAAAGGAATTTAAGCCCATATTTAATTCCTTAACAAGAAAAGGAATCTAATAAATATGGACACTTAAAAAGGGGCTTATTTTATGACAGAAACAATTTTTTTTTTCTAGAGAAGGAAATTAATTATATTTATATTTTATTATTTTAGGGCTATTTGAGAAATTGTGCATCAAGAAGGAAAAATTATTATTTATAAGAGTGGTCAACCAATAGGTAGTAACCTTAATCTTCATATACCTTGTGTTACTTTGTATGTTTGATTTTCCATGATTGTGGATCCGTGTCTCGTGAAAGACATGCATTTGTATGTGCATTTAGTGTGGTTCGGGTTTGAGGCCCGACCACTGTGATTTTCCTAGCGCTGTGGATCCGAGGCTTGCTATGTTGAGCTGTCCTGCGTTTATTAGGACTTGGGGTCCTTCTGCAGTAAATACTGCATATGTGTGATATGCTTATTTATATTATTGCGTGTAATTACTGAATGCTTTATGATTTGTTATTTTTTGATTGTGGTGACATACATGCATTGCATACATTTTACATATGAGATTAATGGTTACTCTGGGGTTCAATTATGAATCCTAGACAATTGTAAAGCTTCAGGTAATGCTGCTAGGGCGGTGTCTGGTGATAAAGGTAAGTCTGCGGAGCTAGATTGAAGTGACAACGTTGGAGGCTAAGGGTGACTTGATTTTGGTTATCTATTATTCTTGAGATGACTGTACAATATTTTAGTTGTGTTGGTATCATATTTGGATGACTGTTTCATTAACCCTCCGGGAAATTTACTCTTTAGTATTTTATTTACTTTACCAGTATATAGTTGTCCAAACCGATCATATGCTCTATTGTGCTCACTCTGATGTATGTTCAAAAGATGATTAATTAAAAAAAGGAAAGGTAATAAGTAAAAAGAATCCCTTTAACCCGCCACTCGAAAGGGCAAGGCCGGTAGAAGTGTAACAGAGAGTACTTAATTTGTGTAACAATCTTGGTACACAGGGAGGAACTGATTGGCAGCAACTATGGGGAGTAACAACATGGAAATTGTGGCTTTGGAGAAATGAACTGATTTTTAATGAGGATTTTGAGAAACCTGTGGACCCTACTGAGGTTATTCTAAATACCTGGAAAAATTATGTTCATTTGCAGGAAGAATTAGTTCCTCTCGAAGCTATTGCCTGACACTCTATTTCGTGGTCACCTCCAGAACTTGGATGGATTAAACTGAATGTGGACGGCGCTGTGGCTTAGAACACGGGCAAGGCAGGTTTTGGCGGGCTACTGAGGAATCCGAATGGTGACTGGATAGCTGGTTTTTCACACAGTCTGGGAGTTTGTTCAGTGTTGGAAGCTGAAGAATGGGCTATTTTGAAAGGCTTTAGATTGGCATAGGACCTGGGATTCCGACGTGTTGTAGTGGAGTTTGATGCAAAAGAACTGGTGGCCTTGTTAAAGGACGGGAGAACGGAGTGCATAAGAGATCTGATATGTTGGCATATATGGCAGCTTACAAAATCAGACTGGGAAGTGAGTTTCAACTTCTTGCCAAGAGAAGGGAACAAGGTGGCAGATAAACTTGCTAAAAATGGGATCTCCTCATCTACTTTTTTAGATTCATGTCCGGAGCAACTACTTTCACTGGTGTTGGAAGAGAAGATGGGATTTAATTCCCTTGATTAGTTTATTTCATTGTATTTTGAATTTTCTCTTGTAAAAAAAAAACATTGTATTTAGGGTAAAAAATAGAGGTTGGGATTTTTTTCCCCAAAAATAGCATTCAACACTGTGAAGTATTTTTTCAGTGGCACATAAAATCTTAAAATAAAATTTTGTGTATTGAGCACCTTAAAATATTTTTCTAATTGCAATGAGCAGTCTAAACTTAAGATGCATAGTACTGATAAAAAAATATTTCAGGGGATTATATGCAACAACAAAAATTATTTTATGATACAAGGTGTTATTGAAAAAATTATTTAAGGTGCTAGGTGAGCTAAAATTTTTTTATGATACTGGGTATTACTGAAAAAAATACTTTAGGGTGCAACTTGTTATACAATACTTACTACTGAAAAATTATTTTAAGATATTGGGTGCCACTTAAAAAAATACTACAGGGTGTTATTGAAAAAATTATTTAGGGTACTGGGTAATTTATTATATTGAAAAAAATACTTTAGGATGCAATGTGCAGCTTGCTAGAATATAGTTACTACTGAAAAATGATTTTAGAATATGAGTGCCACTAAAACAATACTTCGGGGTAGAGTTGGGAATCAGGCCCGGCCCACCGGGACAGGCAGGGTAAGGAAAACATCTGTTTTTTCAAAGCCTGGCCCGATATCTGGGCCAGGGGCCTGTTTTCGAAAATTACTATTCCAAATTTTAATTATTTTTCCTTCGCTTTTTTTTTTTTAAAGAAATATAATTAGTAAATTGCAATCATTAAAGTTCTAATCTATCAAATAAATATTATCAACATTAATATCTAAACAATATAAATCATTTAACAAATAAACATATTCATTAATTCGTAATAAAAAACAAATAAACACAAAGAATATGTTTTTTCCTTTTTTTTTTTCAAAAAATATTAAATAAAGAAATTGCTTTATGTATGCCCACTAAAAAATGTCTTTCCCTCTCGTAATTTTGTGTGTGTTTGTAGATTCCTTCGGTTCATATATGATTTTCTTGACGGGTAAAAATAATTATACTTATTTTACACAAAATATATTTATAATTTATTACTTATATAATATTGTAATATCAAAGTATGTGTTTATTTAATATGAAAACATCCCTTCTTTAAAATTTATAATAACTAATTATGTGTTTTAATACAGAATAATAATAAACATAAAAAAAGAGTTATAGTTTAAACTATAAAAATTTAAGTAATTACAAATAAACACATTCATTAAGTGGAAGTCTAAGTAATTAATTTTCTTTAAAAAAAAAAGCTACGGTTAAACGGACTTTTGAGCGAGGCCCTACGGGGCTGGCCCGATATGCCGGCCTGCGGCCAATTTCAAATTTCTCAAGCATATTTTTCAGCCTCGAGCCCTCCAGGGCCCGGGGAAGAACTTAAACGCCGATGGGCCCAATACGATTTCCCGCTCTTCAGGGTGTTATTGAAAAAAATATTTATGGTGTTGGGTGAGCTAAAAATTAATTTATGATACTGGGTATTCCTAAAAAAAATACTTTAGCGTGCGCAGCTTGCTAGACACTAGTTACTACTGAAAATTTATCTTAGGATCCTGGGTGCCTCTAAAAAAATACTTCAGATTGCTGAATGTTATTTTTGGGAAAAAAGGAGGCCCAACCTCCCTTTTTTAACACCAAAAGTTGTGTAGTTTTGCGTAAGAAAGAGGAAAGGGATGGGAAAGTATGGGAGAGGAGCTGAACTTGGGCCAAAATGAAAAATTGGAAAATTATTCTCTTCAGTCCTTAATATAAGACATGTTTATACAATTTTATTATATTAAGATAGTTAGTTAAATTAGTTAATATGATATGTATTTTTTAAAACACCATAATCAACTTTTTTAATTCTTCTCATTCCTCTCCTCCTTGATTATTATTGAGAGAGCATCAATAGGGGTAAAATAGGAAAAGATTGACAAATATGAAAAATCGTCTTATACTTTGGACCAAGATCAACTTCTCAAATATGTCTTATATTAAAGACTGGAGGAGTATAAGAGTAAAATTCATTAGTATTGATATCATCTTTGGTCTCTTAAGTTTGCTCTCAGTTTAACTTTGGTCCCTCAAATTTCAAAACATTGGTTTTGGTCCATGTAGGGGCAAAATGATCTAGTTTTTGTTTAGTTATATGGACCAATATTTTAAATTAAATGAAACTTGAGGGACCTAATAAGATTATATTATCCCAATACATTAACTATTCCTATGTTTTTACCTAAATTACATGAATCTCTCATTTATTTTGAAAATATATAAACCTATCTTAAAATTAAAATGTATGTTACATAAACCTCCAATTATTTAAACATTTAAATTATTTGATCAAATGTATAATTCCTTTTGAGACTTAAGGGCCTATTTGGGAAGGTGATGGGGGTTTAAAAATGCACAGTGAGAAGGGAAAAAGCATGGTGGGAATAAAATTAGATGTTTGGGTTGACATTTTTTCAAATGGACTTTTAGACCCAAAGCTAACTACTTTTAAGAAGCCATTAAGACATTCTTTTCATAGTGCAAATGAGCTTCTACCACCGTAAATCTAAACATAAATCACATGTACAATATGACTTTTATCATATTTTAAGTTTGCAAAAGTCATGTTAGAAAAAAGTCACTTCTGCTATTGTTAATCCAAACAAGTCCTTATAAAGTAGTGTTCACATTTCTCAACAAGTATGTTTCTCAATATTCGGATTTGTATTCTTCTCCTTATGGAGTGAGGCCGCTTATAGGGTTGAAAATATGTTAGACTTTACATAAATAAGCCTGTGCTTACAACAGAGAATCAAAGCCTGGGCCTGGGCTAGAGTCTATATGTAGACTTTTTTTAAGCTTGAGCCTAGGCCTTCAAAAGGTTTGAAGTTTATTTAAAGGCCTATTTAAAATGTCAAACTTTAAATGACCTTTAAAGTTTATATCTCCAAATTCATATATAACCATTTATGCTCATTACAATCCAACATTATGTCTTAAAATATAGTCATTCTTGTCGTAACATTAAGGCTTAGTCAGGAAAATAAAAGAATGTCTAGTGACAACAATTGTTTGAGCAAATAGAAATAAGAAAAACTAATAATTTGTTGACTAATGAGATATATTTTCTAAAATTGACCAAGCATAACAAGCCGCATGTAAAACTAGATTTTACCTTTTTTTTTTTCTCTTACTACATAATTGGGACAAACTCATTGGGTTAAATACTATTTTTGTCATGAAAGTTTAGCCTAAAGCACTGGTCACTCGAAAGTTTTTTTGGTCTTATTTTTGCCCGAACATTAACAATACGGAGCAAACATGCCCCAAAAAGTTTTTTTAGGAGCAATTTTACCCCTGGAAGTTTACAAAGAAGAGTCACAATTCAACGATCAAGATCAACGGATGGGCAAGATTGTTATGTTTTTAAATTTCCGGGGCAAAAATGAGATCAAAAAAACTTTTGGGGTGAGTTATTATGCTTTAGTGGACGACGCAAATCAATGGAGAGAGAGTGAGTTAGTGTTGCTATCTTGAGCTAGCTATTAAAGAAAAAAGAGGTAGATGTGAATGATTGATCCGAAAACAGGGGTTGAGTGTAACGATGATGTGATGTGAAACTTAGAATTAAAGTTAAGTTGGTAAATTTATAAATAATTTATAAAATTATTTGGAAGATATTATATATATTTATATAATAATATAAATTTAAAAAAGTTATATAGGCAAGACCCGTAAGCTAGACCTTATGAAAAATATCGACACATTGTTTATCTAAATGGGCCTGAACTTGAGACTGACTTATTTACTAAATAAACTAGGGTGTGCTTTATATAGGTTAAGCTGGCCTGACCTATTCTCTCCCTATCTGCTTTCCACCTTAACAACATTTCTTATATTTTTTGAATTTCAAATAATAAGAAACCAAAAAATATATATAACTGAATGTGACAAGATATATGATTTTATGGGAGTTATGAAGTCTTAAACATAAAATTAATTATATTTTTTAAAAAAAAATACTAAAAAAAATATTTTACATATATTACATTTTTATACCTGACTTTTTAAATGCATAAATAGTTGTCAGTCTTTGTCGACAATTTAAATCAATAAAATTTTAATTTCCATACTCTTTTAAGCATTTCCTCAATTCTCAT
Source organism: Acacia melanoxylon (assembly GCA_019022615.1). Classification (NCBI taxonomy): domain Eukaryota; kingdom Viridiplantae; phylum Streptophyta; class Magnoliopsida; order Fabales; family Fabaceae; genus Acacia; species Acacia melanoxylon. Next base: position 10,374,789 of record JAFJYJ010000002.1, read on the forward strand.
CTAAAATCTTTGCTTGGGTAACATTTGCTTATGGTATGTTTATTTTTACATGGATTTCTATAGTTTTATCTCTCATTTAGATTTTAGGTATATTTTTCTTTTTACTTTTTACTACATCAAATTCTTGGCTCCACCCTCAGTTCGTGTTCAACATCTTTTTCTACAAACAATGGTGGACTGAAAAAGCGGGAGGAATCAGAATCATTTACAAATGTCACACTTCATAGATGTAAGGGTCTAAATTCGATTCTTTTTGGGATTATGAATTATTACACTTTATTTATTTTTCCATGGATTTCTATAGTTTTTTTCTCTCATTTAGATTTAGGTATATTTTTCTTTTTACTTTTTATTACATCAAATTCTTGGCTCCACCCTCAGTTTCTGTTCGGCATCTTTTTCTACAAACAATGGTGGATTGAAAATGCGGGAGGAATTAGAATCATTTGCAAATGTCACACTTCATAGATGTAAGGGTCTAAATTTGATTCTTTTTGGGATTATGAATTATTACACTTTATTTATTTTTACATGGATTTCTATAGTTTTCTCTTTCATTTAGATTTTAGGTATATTTTGGGATTATGAATTATTACACTTTATTTATTTTTACATGGATTTCTTTAGTTTTTTCTTTCATTTAGATTTTAGGTATATTTTCTTTTTACTTTTTATTGCATCAAATTCTTGGCTCCACCCTCAGTTTCTGTTCGGCATCTTTTTCTACAAACAATGGTGGATTGAAAATGCGGGAGGAATTAGAATCATTTGCAAATGTCACACTTCATAGATGTAAGGGTCTAAATTTGATTCTTTTTGGGATTATGAATTATTACACTTTATTTATTTCTCCATGGATTTCTATAGTTTTTTTTTCTCATTTAGATTTTAGGTATATTTTTTTGGCATAAGCATTTGTTAGCCTTCATGCTTAGGCATGGTAGTTACTAAATTTGCTAGATATTAAAATATTGGATAAAATTTAGATGAAGTTCCTCATATAGTAAAATTCATAAGTGAATTTATAAGCACAAATGCACATTTCAACCACTAACCATAGCAAAATAACAAGTGTCTATATAAAATATGTAAAACCTAATTTTAATAACTAAACAGTAACAAAATAACAAGTGCTGATATGAAAATTTACAAAACCTAATTTTAATAAGTAATAATAATAAAACAAGTGTTCATATGAAAAGTTACAAATCCTACTTTACATTTTAAGAGCTTATGCAAAAATTTATAAATGTTCATAGGTGAATTTACAACTACTTATACACATTTTAACAACTAACAATAATAATAACCAGTGTGATTGAAAAACTTCACAAAAAACTTGACTTGTTCTAAAATATTATACATTTATTTTATATGTGTGTATGTATATGTGTAATGATGTCTGTAATTTTTTTTGGCAATTATTTTATGATACTATAATAAAATAAACTAAAATAATTTTAAAAACAATAGCAAAATAACAAGTGTTTATATATGAAAATTAATAAATCCTAATTTTAATAAGTAAAATGACAAGTGTTCATATGAAATTTTATAAATTATAATTTACATTATAAGAATTAAGAGCTGATAAAAAATCTATAAGTATTTATTGGAGAATTTACAATCATATATGCATTTTAACAAGTACAACAAGTGTTATTAAAAAATGTCACCTAATGAATATAAACAACACGACCGAAGTTTTGTTCTAAAATATTATCATTGTGCATGTATATATGTGGTGATGTCGTTAAATATTTTTGCAAGTGTTTTATAATACTATAATAAAATAAATTTAAAAATATACAATTTGAAACACGATTAAAAAGTTGACCAAAAGGTCAAAACTTCATTTTAAAAATTTCACACCCATAATATATTTGTAATATGGAACGATATAAGTAAAGACTATAGGTGGCATGATTATGGATGTGATGGAGGGAGATTTGAGTAAATAATGGTGGGCTGTTTTGATATGGGTTTGTGATGCGAATGTGATGAGATGACTAAAGGCCAAAGGGCTGCTTTTGTAGTGTGGGACGTTTCAGTGATCTAGACACAGTAAGGTTATGTTCTAGAAGCAACCTGAGGTCTTTTATCTTATTTTCTACGTTTTGGTTCAAATTTTAAGTCACCCTTAACCACATACATGTTCTTGAAAGATAGATTCATTTACGGGTTAATATTATGTTAGTCCTTATTGTTTCATCAAATTTTTTATTTTGATCTTTATAATTTCAAATCACTGGATCCCTATGGTTTTATAAGAGTTTGGTCAATATTTAAGTATCAGAACTAAAATCAAAAAATCATTAAAAATATAGAGAATAATCATTAAAATCAGGCTAAATCCTTATGAAATAATATATATAACATCTCAAATTGTGGGATTTGAAAATTGAAATATTAAATGAAAATTAATATTCATAAAGGATATTTTAGGAAAAGAATAAGAAATATTCATAAAAGATATTTTCAGCTGAAAAAATTATAGAAATTATATTTTTATGGCTTAGGGAAAATTAATCGAGAAGGAAAAATCCTTATAAGAAATTAAGGATTTATTTTAAGGAAAAATCCCAAATTGTGTGTGTGTATGTGTCTATAAACAAGGCATAGTCACATGGTGAATGATATTTATAAAACCCAAACCTGCTGTTTCTTTTTAAAACCAAATTTTTGCTGTCTTGCATATGTGATATATATCGCTGCACACAGTGTATATATGCATTGGTCACGTAGGTTTGTTGGTTTGAAAATAATAGGAAGCCCTACTGTCTTGTATATATATACATATATTGCTGTGCATTTAAAAACAAAAGAAGGCTATAGCTGTTATATATATATATAAATATATATATATATATTAATGAAACTAAAAGAAAACCTTTTGTTTCATATATATATATATATATATATATATATATGAACCCAAAGCCTTAATGTTTTATATGTGTGTGTATCAGGAATTGCTATTTTGCTGTGTGTATGTATATATATAGCAAATTTGTCCTGAAAGTTTACAAAGAAAGCAACGATCTAACGGTCAAGATTACAAGTTTTTAAACTTCCGGAGTAAAAATGATAACAAAAAAACTTCCGGATGCTAAATGCCCCATTACCAATACTTCCATGGCAAAATTGGTATTTAACCCACAATACAAACATCACCATTCCTCAAACTATCATGTGGAAAGACATAGTCCTACCACAAGATTGGATAATGGAAAAGACCGTTTAGTTGACCGTTAGAGTTGTTAACGGAGGGGCAACATTGCTCCAAACAAAAACTTCCAAGGCAACATTGCTCCAAAAAAAAACTTCCGAGGCAAAATTGCTCAAAAAAAAAACTTTCAGGGCAAAATTGCTCCTAGGGGTATACTTTTGGGACAAAATTGCTACTTAACCCAAGTATATTTAATATTTAATTTTACAATAATGACTCGTTAATGAAAATGCAACCCTTTTTTATCTCTGCCTTCGCTGATTTATGTAATTCAACCTGTTTAAAGTAGGCATATTTTTGGCATGTTTGAAGTAGACCTACTTTGCAATGAGGCCTATGCCCTGTTAGCCTAATTATAAATTTTTAAAAATATATGCCTCCTTAATAGGGCACAAGCCAAGCTCAGGTTGAAAAAATGACCTCTAACAGGCCACAGGCTAGGCTCAGGCCACTTTGTTGCCGAACAGGCCTGGCCTGTTTCCACCCCTAGATATTATATAAATAAGAATTAAGAATATATGATATCATAAATAGCAGTTTTAATTTAACATTTTGGGTTAAATATTAATTTTGCTCCGGAAGTTTTTTTTGGGAGCAATTTTGCCCCTCCGTTAACAACCCTAATGGTCAACTAGTCAACAAAAAAAACTTTCGAGGGGCAAAATTGCTCTAAAAAAAAAAAAAAAAAAAAAGGTAAAATTGTTCTGGTGGTATACTTTTAGGATAAAATTGCTACTTAACTCTTTATTTATATATATATTTTTTCAATCCTTGACGGCTTTCTCACGGGTCATCTAAACAAATACAATAAAAATAAAAATAATCAATTACCATTGTTGTAACTTAGGGTGTGTTGAGTTTAAGGGGGAGGAATGAATCTTTAGGGAAGATATTAATTAAATTGCCATTAATGAGAAGAATATTTTTTTTTTGTTGAGAGTGATTTTTTGAATATTAGAAATTTTTCATGAGCTATTTAGTAAAGATGAGAAGAAAAATTTCTCTCTCTTCTTTCCTCCTCCTCCCTCCCCTCAAACCATATAGGCTTTTAAGGAAGGGTTGATGATCTTCTCCTCATCTTTTTTCTCCATATTTCTCATCAGCCTCATTTGAGCCATTGATTGAGAAGATAAAAGAAAAGCTAAAGTAATAATGCCACTTCTTAGATTGATTGTATAGATATGAATTAAAAATTATGAGGGATGATAAAAAAAGAATGATAAAAGAAGCCTAACCCAAACATATTATTGAAGTTAAAAGCCAAGCAGAGAATTCACTTTTTGGGGAGAAAACCTCTTTCACATCGGCCTATCTAAACCAGTTTCAGCGGATCGAAAGTGCAACAAAAAGTGTGACTGGTAGCTAATTTTTTAAATAAATAACGTGGATGCTGATTTTATGGAAAAACACTTTAACATCGGCTATGGAGAATAATGATTAACGTCTTTCAGTCAGTCCCGTGTATCATTATAACTTTGTTTCGATTAGATTGAGAAAGTTGATTAAATTGGTTAAGTTGACATGTATTTTTTAAAATACTTTATTCATTTTCTTTATTTCTCTTAATTATTATCTCTGATCTCCCTGATTATTATTAAGAGAGCATGAATATCGGATAAATTAAGAAAAAATTGATAAATATGAAAACTATATCTTATATTTAGGATCAAGATTAATTCATTAAATATGTCTTGCATCTAGACTGGATCGGAGGAGGAGTAAAAAAATTCTAAGCGTTTGATGAAAAGAGTGGTAGCTGATTTATTATTTGGAGAGTATCTTCATCAAAATAAATCAATTTTTTTTTGATGAAAATTAAATACATAAAAAGAAATGGCAGTTAAATTAATTAGCATAATCCGGTGTGTTATAATGATGATGACGATGACGTTTGTACTATCAAAAGATGTGCATTAAAATAGTGAGGGGGAGACTTTTTACATAATTCTTGGAATTCGATTTAAAGTTTTTTTTTTTTTTTTGGAAAATAAGAGGGGTGAAGTTGGAATTTAATAAAAATATGAGATTATAATGGTCAAAATTTTCCTTCTCCTCCCTTTCCTCCTTAAAATCAAAACAGCTTTAATCTCAGCCTTTTTAACTCAAAAAATAGTTAAATCATCTCTACTTTTGACCATATTCTCCTTACTTTCATACATTGATTTTACAAAAAGAAATATAATATAGGCCTAACATGTCATTTCAACATAGAGAAAATTAGAATCCACATAAAAATGACCATATGCTCCCATAATGCTTTATATACATATAATACAGCATAGTATAACGTACGTCAATATAGGATAAACAATCTTGCTTGTTTCAAACTAACAAATAAAACCACACAACACAACGTTAACAGACCATTACAATTTCAAATAATTAAATACTAACCGACGGGAGACATGTCACGACACTGTTAAATCTTAGTATTATCCAATACACAGATTTTGTGCAGCTGCATCTATTCTTCTTTGGTCACCTAATTTGCCTTGGCTTGTTCATCCAAGCCAGGCAGTTCTTTGGCTACATCACGGCTGGTAGGCGAAAACTTTAAAGCTTACAATTTCCATGAAAGATAGTGCCATACCAAATAATAAAGTGATAAGAAAGATATCGCTTGGTATTTCGATCAAAATAGTGATTAGGTATTAAATTTCCTTTTTCCATTTAAGTTGAGCAAATCAAATTGTTTTCAATAAGAGTAAAAGCAGAATTTTAATAAAAACAAAAACTTTCAAACAGGGAGAGAATTCAAATATCGAGGAGACAACTTAGAATCTTAATCCTTGTTTGTTTTTTTAGATTTTATTCCCACTAAATTAATTGTAACTTAACATAATCAGCTAATCTAGAGTATTAATTTGTATAAACGCCTGTCGGTCCACTTATACACCTATCTCAAATAATTATGCGATGTCTCACAATTAATTAAGATCAATCTTAATCGGGTTCACTCTAATTTGATTATGCGAACTACAGGTATATATACACTAAATTGAGTGAACTCTAATTCCACATTATTTAATCCAAGTCGATTTAAGATTTTCGTCAAGTTTAATCCTAAATCCCCAAAACATATTTAATGGTGGTGGCCACTCACTAAACAAATGAATAATCAAAACAGGATTAAATAAACTGAATTAATATTAAGAAAAACTAATTAGTGGGAATAATTACTAAAACCCAAACAAGTTCATAATACTCTAAGTTGAAAGTAAAAATTAGCCACACATGGCTTTAACCAAATCCACTTCAGCACAGCAAAATTCAGAGTTCAATAGCATACTGGAAAAAAAACTACGAAACTAGAAACAGAGTCAAATGAGATAACAAAACCAGGAACACATAATTTTCTTTCCCAAAACCCGTTATGCACAGTGCTCTTGCGATGATGATAATCCCCCAAAATCCCACGCACTCTGTAGCTTTTTTTAGGTCTTCCAGTCAATTCCAAAACAGCGCCTCTGATTCTTTTCTCTCAGTCGCAATCTCCCTCCACTGTGCAGCGAAATTGATTCACGAAGCTCTCCGAAAAATGCCGCCTCCCTTTGCTCTGTTTTCTCGTTCTCTCTCCGTGCCGTGAATGTCTGCCTTTTCCAGCGAGGATATCTTTTTGATTAATGCCGCCTCTGCTCTCCTATTCAATTCCCCAATTTAGGTCTTCCATTCATTTTTTCCAAAACGCTGTCGTGTTAATTGATTCAATTCATTCAACCTCCTGTGCGTTTTTCTCCTGTTGCTTTCTTTAGGTTATTAATTCATCCATTCAATTCAATTTGTGGGGCCCATCCAACTTTGGTCTTCAATTCCAATTCTGCAAAACTGTACGCAAACAATTCATAAATTCTCACAATGAAAAAGCAAACTATTATAATAATAATAATAATAAAACCTTTTTTTAATTTTTTTTTGTTTTAAAACTTCTAATTATTATTTATTTCCTAAATTCAAAATTTTTTATTTTAAATTGAAATCCCATAAATGATCATCCAAATTGATTTCTCTTAAAATCTCAATAAAATCTCTTTAAATTAGTAATAATGACTTCCTAAATATATCAAAATATATCTCAAATCAATTAAAAATAGGAAGTCATCAACGGCGTACTCCAATATCAGAAACAAGTCGACTAATACAGTACCTACTACAACCAATCAGTGATCGACCACTAAAATCGGTGGTCGAGATGCCGAGTGGTAAAGAAACTACAGAACTATCAGCAACAGCCCTAACAGAGTAACAGCTGCCACATACGATGCAGCCTACCCACTCCGACCTACGCAAAGAATATTTGGGAATCACTTGTTTTGCAGTATTTTGCAAAGTGTATAGTGTTGTTTGTCACGACATTGTAGGCGCCAAATCCATTTTTATGAAGATATCTAGCACAACGGATGACATCTTCAGGAGGGTCGGATGTGGCAGGTGAGCAGGTGTCTTGTCGATCTATGAAATAAAAATAGAATCGTGAGACACCATACTCAAAGCGATATAGACTACCGCCATAAAGAAAACAATCCAAGCATGTACAAATGACACCCTTAAGGTTTGAGTGGTAGCCACATTTTGGACATGGATTGTTAGAAGACCCAGTTGAACTCGACATACTTCCTGGGCGACCAGTGAAGTGGATCACCATTCCCTCGCCAACATATATGCCTGTTGTCGTGTACAAAAGCAATAAAAAAAATAGCCATTTCAGTAAGATATCCATCATTATTAAGAAAGAAAAAAAAATTGATTCTTCCGAATCCAAAAGAAGATGTACAGAATTTTAAATGTGGTTTTGAAATCAACCACAGCATGCAAAAAGTTCAAAGGTTGTTCAATCTTGGTATGGATGAATAAGAACAAGATGCTAATTAATTCTAGGACGTATTGCTATTTTCTGCTGACCCTTTCTTTGTCACTCTGCTAATATGTTCTTTAGTAAATATACCCCACAATTCAACCTGAAGGTTCTGAATTGCTGCTCAATGGATCAAAACAGCGCTCTTACATCACAAGCTTAAGACATTTCCACAAAATACAACCTCTCATCCACTTAACCTGTGATATAGAAAACACAAAAAGCAAAACTGGAATCCTCAAAGAGCCAGAGAGAGTAATCCGATTAAAATTACACACACATCAGGGACACGTAGTAAAGCAGAAAACAGAAGGTAATTAAGGACGAAGAGGAGAAAAGGGATGACCATGATGCGCAAAAACGAATGACATCCTCCACGAGTATATGTGGTCACCGGGCTTCAGTTCGTTCCGACCGATATTGTTCGAGAAAAATCCCATTACCCCTCTCTATAGATTTGGTCACCAACAACAGATCTCTCTCTCCTAGCTCTCGGATCGTTAATTTTTATGGCCAAAAGAAGCAACGGAAATAAATAACTCTCACTGTTGGAAAAGGAGAGGGAAAGAGAAAGGAATCAAGCGAGGAGGACAGTGGAATATGGAATAAACGCAAACGTTTTCGTTCATTCCTTCGTGGAATAAACGCAGACGTTTTCGTTCATTCCTTCGTCGGTACGTCTGTGTTTGGGAGAATAAGAACAAACGATCCAGAAGTCCATAATATAGGGAAGATGAAACTGAAAATACACACACACACATATACGTATATATATAGAGAGAGACACATACAACCATATAAGGATAAAATTTAGGAAAAAATATCACAAGTGATTTTCTAATCCAACTAAAATGAGTTGTAGAGTGTTATTAAATTGTAGTTAATACCTATATTTTTTATAGGCAACAATCATTTAGTTAATGTCTAGTAAGTTGTAGTCAATCCTTATAGAGAACTTTGTTAATCCTATGATATAATTGTAAACTCGGTTTAAATGGAGGTAACAAGTAACGCTACCTCTATTATACTATTCCTCATAATAAGTGCTATTTTTAGTTTGGATTTAGACCTAAATATAAAACCTTAAAATACTTTGTCTTTCAAACGTATGATTTTTTTTCTTAAAGCATTCGTATTAATTACAGACATTTAAATGTTTATAGGGAAAATTACTGAAAAAGAACTTAGAAATTGTAAAATCCCAAATTAGATATTTCCTAAAAAATAAGTTGTGAAATATTGTTTAACAAATCATGTCATTCTTTTAACAACTCTTTGAAACAAACATAATTTATGATTTTGCAATTTTAAAGTTCTTTTTTTTTCATTTTCCCATGTTTCTATCTCAAGGTGATTATGACAAAAAATAATATTTTAAGAAAGTTAACCTATATTTGTTAAAAATAACTAACATTATTAATTTTCTTAAATTAACCTACTCTTGTATCAATGACCACATTTAGTATTCTATTTGGTTCTTTATATAAGATATATTTGTAATTTATTATATTAAGAAAACTAATTAAGTTAGTTAATTTAACATGCATTTTCTAAAATACTCTAATTAGCTTCCTTAACTCCCTTATTTCCTCTTCTCCTTAATAATTGTTAAAGTATCAATAAGGGTAAGTTAAGAAAAAAATTAAAAATTAAAATTATATTTTATATTTAAAAATGTGATAATCAACTGCTTAAATATATTCTATGTCAAGGACAGGAGGGGGTAATAAATAATCCTTCTAGTTCATTTTATAAAAACTCAAAATTTGAGTTAACTTGTTTCTTTTTCATTTTAGCATTTCAGTAAGTATTATATGTTTCATTAATTAAAAATGTAGTGTTACATATATTTATTTTATTTTTCTCTTTTACTTGCCCAGAGAGAGTCTGTTTGGAAGTTGTTTTTGGAGAATAGTTTTTGAGATTTACGAGGTAAAAATGGCTTTTGGAAAATAACTTTTAGAAAAAAAAAATAAAAAAAATAGTGTTTGAATAATTTTATCAGAATAACTTTTGGGGAATCAAATTTACCAAAAAAGACATTAGCTTTTTGTATAATTGCATTTAAAGGATAATATTTTAAATATTATAAACATGATAAAAATTAGATCAAACATATATGTATTAATAAAAATATTTCTAATATATAAAAATATATTGGTATAATTGAATATAAAGATAAGGTTGTATTTTAACATATAATTCTAACATGAATATTTTTAGCACAAAATTTTTAACATAATTGAATATATAGTTGTACAGAAATATTTTTAACTTAATTTTAGCACACTATCACTGGAGAACACACATTCATCAAATTCGAAGGCAAAAGGTGATAATCTCAGGCCCTAGCATTTGCATATAGAAAGAGTAAATGGTTTTTATCAAAAAAAAAAAAAAAAAAAAAAGAAAGAGAAAATGGAAATCCGCTGGGCCACTATTGGAAATGACAAGAATGGAAGATACTCCCTCTGGTCATTATTATAAGACATCAACTAGTAAGTTTATTTGGTCCTTTTTATAAGGCACTTGATTATTGTCAATGAGCAATGATTTTTTTTTCTATGTCTACCCCTAATTAATAAAGGTAGTGGGTGAGAGTAATAATTAAAACAATATTAGAGTTTAATACAATTAGTAGGGGTAATATTGGAAATTACTTAGATTCTATGGACTCTAACTACTTTTATTGGTTTGTGAGAAAAATTAGTTGGTGTTATAAATCTAAAGGAAATAGAGAAGAAGAACCAGAGAAATTCTAGAGAGAGGAGAGAGAAATTCTCATTCAAGTGTATTCTGAATGTTTACACAAGGCCTCTATTTATAGACCTTCAATAGTTACTGTGCAATGGACATTCACATAATAATATATTTATAACACTCCCCCTTGGATGTCCATTTATGAATGTGCCTCATTAAAAACTTTAACTAGGAAAAACCTAGTGGGATAAAAACCTAGCCAAAGAAAAGAGTACATCATCCATTGATACACTTTCTAATGCTGCCTCATTAAAAACCTTTCTAGGAAAACCCAGTGGGACAAAACCTAGATAAGGGAAAAAAGAGTACGCCGATGTATCGACTCCCTCTTCATTACATCAGATTTTTCTCCCCCGATGACAACATTACATATAATAACTTTGTATAGATGAATAACTATATATTCTCGATAATCAAAATACATGTACTTTATGGTGCTTCTGGACCATATAATTCTCCTTCATCTTCTTTTCAAATTCTTTCTTTCAGTAGTCGAATATTGTATTATTCGCTATGGAACGATAAAAACATCCAATCTTATCATTCATTGTCCATTGTGTACCTGCAAATTCTAAATTTGCTAATAAAAGCATAATAAATATTAACATAATTACTAAATAATCACATAAATATCATATACTTCAAGATTTTTTTCATAAAGATGCATGAACATATAGAATTATTTTGTGCATCATTCTTTCAATAAATATTTAGGCTTCAGGCCATATATAGACTTATTTAATAATGTTCTCGAGAACTTGAATTAAATGTTTTTAACATCTTGAATCCTTGGGGACTTGTGCTTCATGCACTTTAATTCCTTCAGGGGATATATATATACGGCATTTTAAATCCTTCAGGGATATATGCTTCGGCATTTTTTAATCCTTCGGGGACATGTGCCATGGCATGCACCTTATGTCCTTACGGGACATGTGCTTACGGCACCATCTTATTAATTTTGTCTTATGATCCACATTATCATTCATTATATCATGTGCTATATCATAAGCAAATATATCGTCAACGTTGACTTTCGTTTGGTCTAATCGAATAACATTCATAGTTTATTGAGATCTCATTATTTTCACATTTTCATGTACCTAGGTCTCTTCTGGAACTACAACATTCTCTTCTGGAGATATCTCTACTGGAGATAATAACTCTTCAGGAGATAGCTCTTCTGGAGCATTTAACTTTTATTAATTATCCTCAACTCGATCATCTATATTCATAGCTTCTTTTCTCTTTTGAGGATTTATCTTTAAAATCGATGGACCTACTACGCTTCAGGCGTGGTTTAAATTTATTTATAGTATGTTGTCCTTCACGGACATCAATTCTGATAGGGAGCAGTAGCAGTTTGAAACATGTGACTTTATCACTTTTTGCAGTTGAAACATGTGACTTTATCACTTTCTTTAGGTCAGTAAATGCTTCCGGCATTTGATTAGCTAAATTACGCAAATGAATTATCTTTTGAACTTCGAGTTCAAATTGTTTTGTACAATAATCAAAATGAGTCAATGATAACTCATTCCATTTGATTATTTTGTACAATAATCAAAATGAGTCAATGATAACTCATTTCAGTTAATATCTTTAATATCTTTTCCCAACTGCCTATTTTCTCCCCCTCATGTTGGGAAAACAATATCAAATTTCAATTAACAAATCATGCAGTGTAAGTCTCCTAAATCCATTTGTTACCTTTAGAAACATCATTTTGTTCCATTTAGAGACAAACAAGAAGAAGGAGGTCCTTACACTGCATTTAAACTTACATTCATTCTCAGTAAACACTCTATGTGCATTGTGGAGAATTTATAAGTATTGCACATTCAAATATTCTAAGATAGAATTAATCTGGTTCTAGCTTGACCAAAAACCAATTTTATGGGGAGAGTTTTGTTGGTTTATATAAATGATACAATAATCAAATATACCAACATAAAAACTTTGTTCTCATAAGCATTGATCTAGCTATTTATGGATGCTATAATACATGATTTCTAGATCGTATAATCTGCGGAAATAGTGTGTTTTAATATATACAAACATCATTGCAAACTTCAGGTTGCATTCTTACAAACTTACAGTTGTAAGCTTAGAATATCACATGTAATCATTTTGTAGATGCATCTTTGATTTACATGTTATTTTGATGGGCCCATATAAATATGTTTGATATATTTCCGGAGATCTTGAGATCCATTACAAATCACGATCAATGAGAACAAGCATCATATAACATATAAACAATATGTTGGTTATAAGAATCTTCTAGTTCTTCAATGAATGTCAATACATAATCTTATATGCATTATGTATATATGACTTGGACGATCAAAACAAGTCATGCTAACAATTAATTTAAATCAGTAAACTTCTTGTTTACTGTAACATATATTTCAATCAATCATAAATATTTTTCAATACTATGACATCCATTTTGGGAGATCTATTAGATAATGTGAGAAGTATATAACTTTTCAAACATTTTCTCACACTTGTATTCTAACTCACACTTGTTTTCTAACAATCTCCCCCTCAAGTGTGAGTCATATGAACATTTTCAAAATCATTTTTGAAAAATTTATGTTTAGTCTTCAGGAGTAAACATATAATATTACATCACTAAATACACAGTCCACCATATATGAAGATATTCATAATCAAAGTAATGTAGAATCACCTGATTTAGAATTTCACATATGATTCTCATAGCAATAAATTTATGAAATATGATGACAAAATAACAACAAATTAATCATTGCATTACCTTCGGGCTTATTCTTTCTCTATAGTTCATTGCCCTTTTATTGACAAATATTGGATTTGTATTAGCAAACTTCTAGTTTGTATTTACAATCCCTATATTAAAAGTTGTAAACTTCTAGTTTACAAAAAGCATACATTTTCTATATTATATCTATTTCTGAGATATCTTATAGAGTAATCAATACATAATTTTTTTTTTCAGGGTAAAATATTAGCTCTTCCGGAGCCTTCAATCAAATGTATTCTAATGTGATTAGAATACGAACTTAAAACCTTATGGCTTCAGGCCATTTAAAATTCATGGCTAAGAAACTCTTTCTATCAGGATATGATCAGAACATAATGCATTTTAATGCAACATTGATCACAAGGTTCACAAAATTCATATACTAGATTCATAGAGCAACCTTAGTCATATTTTGATCTAAACATTATTTCAGCTTAGATCATATTCAAACCAGTCCTCAATCATACCATATTAATTCTAACATTCTTCATACCACAAGGTATTCAGATCTTAAATCAAGAAGTTTCAAATTTTCAAATATTTACCGAGAAAATCACCCTTCTCGAGATTAATATCGTCTTAGCACGCTTACGATCAAAATTTCATTTTCAAAAACCAGCTGACATCTCGAATCATTTGCTCATCCAAGATAGATTTCCGGAGATACGATCATAAAATAATCACTACGAGGCGTACAAAAATCCAAACGGTACAAAACTAGCAACTACTAGGTTGCATTAGGTTTCATTTAGGGAGCATTAGGGTGCGGTGCCGTAAATTCCCAAATGATCAAAAGTCTACACAATTTCGAGCAAACGATGAGATTAGGATACGGTGTTGCTTAATTAAAAATAAATCTAGACGTTACAGGCTCAGCATAAATCGAGGAAGACAAAGGGTAAATGCCTTACTCACCATCAAGTTTTTCAAAACTTCAGCATACCCATTTCCTCTGCTGCATTCATACCTTTCTCTATATCTTTCATATTATCTTTAAACATGGCCGGTCCAAGTAACTTCATTCCAGTTTCTGAGTCATATAACTCATTCTTTCTTGAAGCTTTACTACATGACAATCGTCTAACAAGTTGGCCGACTTGTCTAACAATGTACCATATCATTATTCTTCTTTACCTCCCAAAATCCCGTAGGAGTGAACATTCCACCATCCGGCACAATGATTCATGTTCCAACTTCGCCTCCAAGGATTCAAGATTCTATCCCGTGGTTACGAATAGAAAAGAATCTGAAGCGGGTCCATCAAAACGACTGTTAAGAGATGTCGTAATATGATGAGAACTTATGGAGTCTACGATGCAATCTCAACCAAGAAATCTTGCTTCCATCTTGACTGAGACATCTAACCGATTTTCATGTGGTTGCTGCCATGTTCTGCGGGAAATCATTCATACCAATGGACTTCAATATCATAAACTTGAAGTTCATGGGAGGATTGGTATGATAAGTCATGCTGTCTTTCACCGGGACGTACAAGGAGGTTCCTCCAGACCTCAAATGTTCGATTTTGGTAAGAAAAATATAGAAGAAATCAAATATTTTCTGAATAGTTATTGTTTGAATCAAAACTCTTTAGGGTATGTCCTGGTGTCAGATCCCCTATCAGCCTACTATGAGGCTCTTAGTGTTGGTTTGGAATGGACCAAAACTCAAAATGAACCCATCGGTAGTTCATTTCCAACCACTACTGAAAACATAACCAATAAAGGTAAAGAACCCATGGTTGTAAATAATAATCCTCCTATCCCTATACATAATAATCCTTTAGTCCTCATACCTAGAGATTCATATAGGTCAAGGGCTGAACAAAACATTAGGGGTGAATTACTATCAATAGATGATCTAAAAGACTTCTTCCATTTACCTCAACAAGAGGCGGCTAAACGAACTGTTTATGCAAAAATATTGTACGAAAAATATGTAAAAGGGGAGGAATACACTGGCCTTACGTAAAGGTTCGAACTACCATGAGTCGAATTGCGGGATTGAAAAGAACGCTTTCTTCCGTGATCTGTCTCAAGAGCAACTATTTGAAAGAGAAATTAGTAGACTTAAACATGAGATGGTCGTAGCTTGTGGTGGGATTGTACCAATTTGTTGCTCTTGATATTTGAAATAGCATTCTTTATTTTTTATTTTGGTAAATAGATCACATTCTAATTTTCTTTTCGGTCAACATTCATGATCTATTAATTTTACGAATATGGAGTGCTCTATAATTTACTTCTCAAATCCCATTATTCTAATTCTCATACATATAAATGGAATTATAAATTAACATCATATGGCATAATAATAACTATAGTAAGAATAAAATAATATTTACTATAGTAAATTAATGCACTAATGGTAATTACCATATAAATAGTAATTATTATGCAAATGGTAAAATAATAATTACCATTATAATTTCTTGCATCAATAGTAATTACCATATGAATAGGATAATAGTAATAATAAAAATAATAAAATATACAAATAGTAATAATATTAATAAAATATGTAAACAATAATATTATTAATAAAATATGTAAATAGTAATAATAATAATAAAATAACAAAAACACGTGGGGTCCAATGACAATTTTTTCAAACACACCGTGACTTACAATTGATAATTACTATACAAATAGTCATAAATAATAAAATAAATAAATAGTAGTTATATTAATAAAATATGTAAATAGTAATAATAATAATAATATAATATAAAATATATGTGTCCCACATGCCATTTTTCAAAAACCACCACGACTTGGTTCCTACATATATTTTTTATATATATATATTTAATATAATAATAATATAATTTCTAAACTTTCAAACTGCGTTTGCTTTTCTTCATAATTTTTACAAGATGCTTCCACACCACAACGTGTTCGGATCTATCTCTCTCCTAGGTCCCTTCATTCTTTCAAAATTTTCTACAAGATCCAAGAGTTCCACGAGCGATCGCCCATTGCCATTGAGTCCACAGTGCCATCTTTATTGAATCTGGAACCATCAAATAACTCCAAATCGATCCTGCAGAGGATTCAATGCCTTTCAATCCGTGACCCTGCTTCCTTCTTCTTCTTTTTCAAATCGCCACTTTCTTCCTCATTTTCATATATTGAGTTTTTTTTTTCCCCGATCTGCAGAGAAGGATTTTTAAAATCCTTGGGTGTTTCTCAATATTGCAATAAACCAGTTTTGGTGGAACCACACGATCATCAAATAGTCTCCTTCAACTGATTCTTTGTTTCTACTTCATGGGCTAGTTTTGTTCACAGAATTGCCGCCAAGGAGCAGAAGGTGTTTTCCTTCGAAATGTTAGTTTCGACGACGAGGAATTTCAATTTTCATCACAAGCTAGGCGAGGAGGATTCGGACGATTTACAAGGCAAGATCTATGAGAAATTTTGATTAATTATTGAAGCTGCGAAAAGTTCATTCACTCATTCTTCAATTGGGAAAGCTAGAAGATGGAAGAGAGATAGCGAGTGAAGAAGCTATCAATCAGATCAAACCAAGGGAAGAAGAAAGAAGCGCATGTTGGGTGGCTGAATTGATAGTTGGGTGATGATGTTTGCAGGGAGCTCGAATTGATTCAGAGCAATTCGTGCTGATAACGTGTTATAAATCTAAAGGAAATAGAGAAGAAGAACCGGAGAAATTCTAGAGAGAGGAGAGAGAAATTCTCATTCAAGTGTATTACGAATGTTTACAAGGCGCTCTATTTATAGACCTTCAATAGTTCTTGTCAGA
This sequence comes from Acacia melanoxylon, assembly GCA_019022615.1. Lineage (NCBI taxonomy): Eukaryota > Viridiplantae > Streptophyta > Magnoliopsida > Fabales > Fabaceae > Acacia > Acacia melanoxylon. The sequence goes on from JAFJYJ010000002.1 coordinate 10,392,183, forward strand.
TGGACATTCACATAATAATATATTTATAACGGTTGGTACCTTATAATTAATAAGGACCAGAGGGAGTATGTGTATCAGAATTGAAGATATGTGGAGGGCTTTTGGTGTTTTTCAATGATGGTGGGCCCAGGAACTTTAAAAAGAGAGCTGGAAGTAAAAAAAAAGTTGAATTTAGAAAAACCTAAGTGTTGGATGCAAAATAATTTTTGGGAAAAAAATATGGTGTTCGGCAGACTTATAACAAAACCCAAGTTTTATTTCCAAAACCTAGGTTTTGAAACCCACCAAATAGGCACATATCATTTTGGTCCTATTTATAAGTCAATTTTAACCAAATCTCATATACTACCAATGAGAGGTAGTTGACACAATGATTATAAGGGTAAATTTTTAACTTTGCCCTCATTTATAATTGAGTTTTTTTTTTTTTTCAATTGTTTCTTCTCCCTTTATTTTCATGGATATAATTAATATGGATAAAATTATCATAATTTTATTTATTATATAAAACTGGATTTATAAATAAAACTAAATTGTTTTCAGTTTAAATAGGCTTATTTTTATAAATAAGACGAGAACGGTAATTCCATTTGTGATAAATAAATAGAAGCGAGAGTTCATGTTACACCATACAGTTAAATCATTCTGAAGGTTCGTATTGTCAGACCTGGAGACACACAGCAGAGAAGTATCTGAAGAGAATCAGAGCGCCAATGATAACAATGATGGTGAGTTTCTTGACCGACTTATATATATATATATATATATATATATATGGGAATATTGGATATCCGCCTTCTGTCCAGTGAGTTATACTACGTCGTTTTTAGCTCCTCGACTTAGCGCAAAATCATTAAGGAAATAGCACATGCTCCACTTAATACTACATTCTCCTTCCTCTCCTTATGTCCCTCGTCGTCTCTCCATTTCCTGTGTCAGAATCGAAGACACACCCCAGTCCCCGACCGTCAGAACCACCCCACCCGCCGCTGTAACTCTTTCCTCACCACCACCACCGACCGTCGGCCTCCTCCATAAATATGCAAGCTTTTTTAACTATATATATATAGTCACGTGAGTTTCTCTATCTAGTATAGCTGCTTAGTAATGAGAAACATTAAATTGAAACCATGTTTATTTTTTCTTTTTCCTTAATTGTAGCGATTATACACACACATATTAGCAAGGTTCTGTGATATTTAAATTGAAACCATGTTTAACAGCTTATATTCGTATGCTATATACTTAAGCTATGGTTAAATATATAAATTTTTGCAAGGGAATTTGGAGCTACAATATTGGAAACAAACCTCTAAGAGATCAAGTATATTTGACTGTTGCTTTTCAATTTGAAATAACTGGCTGCAGATTAAAGCTAACTCTTCACAATATTTGTCATTCCCATGGAAATCTTTAGCAACATTACTGATAGCAACTGAATCTCGGCTCACTTCATGGCATTGATAATGGGCCGTTCCAGTATCATTTCATCTCTATATCCTGTCACACTTGTTTTCCATAAGTAACAATATTATCCGGACACGGTGTTTTTCATGGTTCACTCAACGTTTCAGAACATAGCTCAACTTCCAGTGACCATACCTCTTCGAATATAACTCTAAAATTAGCAAATGGCATATCTCCAGAAAGCTCTTGATGTCTTATTTCAAATGAAAAAAGAATCAGCTCCAAGCTCAATTTATTTTAATGGTTATGATCAGATGAATGAGGACTGCCCAGAAAACAGAGTTTCAGCAACCTTCAACTTTCGAAATTGGAATCTCCTTCGTCTGAAGCTATTTTTCGTTGCTTTTAAATTATTTGAAACACTTTCTGAGTCTAGTTTCATATGGAATTGATTTTACTACATTTGGTTGTGTATAATGTGAGATGTCTAGAAAATCGAGCCTATGTTGAGTTTGTTCCAGAATATCATATGTACAATTTCGAAGGCCATATCTCCCTGGTCTGAACTCCGTTTTGCATGGGTCAAATTTTTATGGAACTAATTGTGAGTCTAGTTTCATATGCCACTAGTTTTAGCTCAATTGGATGTGTATATTTTGAGATACACTCAAAATACCAAAGCTTGGTCTGCTGTGTGGCGTGAATTGCACTGTCAACTTCAACAATTTGTTTCTCTCTCATAAAAACTCATTTGGACTTGAATTTAGTATCCAAATGACGCATTATGAGTCTAGATTCATAAAAATTAGTTTCACCTCAAACCGACATCTGGTTTGAGAGATATCATCAAAAAACCGAACCTCGCCCATGAAAAACGCAAAACAGAGGCAAACAGAGTAGGATGAACAATGAATTCAAAATGAAATATCCATTAATTCTGCGATGCACTGTTCACGTTTTCTTCCTAATATATTTTTAATTATGGCTCCATCTACATCTCCAACTCATCTTTGTCTCTCTTATGCATATCTATCTCCAACACAGAAAACAATGGAATGAAACTGAGAGGCGCATGTTTTGATTTTGAATGAAGGTACATGACAAAAGGAGTAGAAGTCCTGCATGCAGCAAACAAGGACGTTCTTGTGATTCTCTCTAGCCTAAATTTCGACAAAGACTTATGCTTCCTCTGGAACCGACCCGTTAAGCTAACGTTCGAGAGGAAACTAGTATTCGAAGTTCACTGGTAGGCCTTCACGGACAGTCAAGCATGGCTTCACGGCAACCCAAACCAAGTGTGTGGCCAAGTTTCAAGGAATGTGATGAGACAGGCGGGTTATTTGGTGGAACGAGTTGGCCATTGTTTGTGAGCGAGTTTGGTGTGGACTTAAGAGGCACCAACGAGAACGATAACAGGTACTTGAGTTGTTTAAAAAAGCTTGCATATTTATGGAGGAGGTCCGACGGTCGGTGGTGGTGGTGGAGAGTGGTGGTGAGGAAAGAGTTACGGCGGCGGGTGGGGTGGTTCTGACGGTCGGGGACTAGGGTGTGTGTATCCCGGATTTTTAGCAAATCTGGAATTTACGAGATAAGGGAAAATTATTGAATATTTTAATGAAGTAAATTCATGAGATAAAACTGTTATAGAAAATTGTTATAATTATAGAGTAAATTGTTGAAAAAGTTCGGGAAAATCGATGAGCAGAATGACTAAAAATGATATAATGGTGATAAAAGCGATCTAAAAGTATTATGATAAATATTTTGAAAGATCATGAAAAATTATGAGAAAAATATGGAAGTGATATCCCTAAATTATGAGAATTTAATAAATTATTTGGAGGAAATAACTTGAAGAAAAGTTTAAAAAGCATTTAATCATAAAGAATTTTGATGGGGTAAACATTTTTAATATTTTACACAGGATATAAAATGACAATATCAAGTATAGAAGTTTGTAAGATAACAATATACTATAAATTAGTAAAGATAAATATATGAAGAAACCGATCCTAAAAAGATCACTAATCGAAGAAATTAGGTCGATTAAGCCCTAACGGCGGGGGTAAACGGGGAATTTTGGTAAAAAATATTATATTTTTAAAAAATGGGAAAAATTATAGAAAAATAAATAAATCTGAATTTTTAAAAGAGGGGGTCGAAATTATGGTTATTTTTAATTAAAAAGAATTGTTTAAATAATTAAAATGGTAATTAGAATAAAATAATAATATAATGCGGTGAGTCAGCTTATAAATAATAGAGGGAAAAGTTAGGAATAAATTCTACAGGTAAACCAGAGGTAAAAATCTTTTCAGACTGATCAAATTAAGAACAAGTGAATTTTTACACGAAGAAAGAATTTACCAGGCGTCGATTCGCAATGACAGAAAACCCTAATTCCTAATAAGACGGAAAGTCGATCAGATAGAGTAGAGCCGGATAGGCAAAGTGAGAACCTATAGAAACAATTGCGTGTTTTCAAACACGGGATTAAGTTAGGCAACCACCGGACGTTTTACGATTGGCGAATTATTGCCCGTTGAAGTTGGTTCTATCAAGCGATTTCCGTAACCGGACGCGTTTGTCCGAATATCTTCCGACGCACCGGAGAATACCTGGATATGATCAAAAAGAGGATCCAAATAGATAATATGAAAGAGGATGAAAAGATCTTCAAAGTTACATGCCCAGATTTTTGTGTTTTTCGCGAAATCGCGAAACGGACACCGTCGGGTAGCTTTATCGGGCCGGAGGCCATAAAGCAAGATGAAAACTCATTCTTTGACTTTTGGGCCTTAGATGTCGACCAAGACCATGAATGGTCAAGATTCCATCTTACAAAACCCTAGATCCAACGGTAGAATCATTTTCGAAGACTTTTTGTTAATACCCACCTTGTCCCTATTTTTCCCTATAAATAGCAAGCTCTCTTGCTCTCATTCTTCACACCAAATCTGAATCCTAGAGAGGTTCTAGAGAGAGAAGCTCTGGAAAAATTTTGCCTTAGCTCCGAGTAAGTTCTTGTCCTCGTTTTTAGTTTCCGTAGTTCTTTCGGTAGTTATAGTAGAACTGTTGTTTTGATCTAGGAAGTTTTAATTTGTTCCTATGTTTGTTTTTATGCCTCATTGCATTGAAAGATGCCGACGAGGTAAAAACATAGTGGGGATAATTTTGAAATGGAATACGGTCAAAGTAACGAAGTTACGGCGAAATTCCGCCAAATTAGGGGTAGAAGGGCAAAATGGTAATTTTTACCTAAAATGCCGATTATGATGTCAAATCACTAATGAAAGTGATATTACTCGATAGGGCATCGAAACTCGATTTTTGCCGAATTCGCCGCCCGACGCGGCTGTCGAACATTTCACGTTTTTCCGTAAAAGTACGTTTTCCGCCGAAGTACCTAACGTCGTCAACGAAGGTACGGACGCGTCTTGTAACACTAGTCTTGTACTTCTTAAATGCATATATGTGTGATAGATACGTTCGTAGACCGATATACGAGGAGGTTTACACGGGTTATAGTCATGATAACGCCGTATGTTTTTCTAGCGCGAGAACACGAGTGGTATCGTGGCACCGGTGAATAGTGCAAGCCGTTATTGTTGTTTTACATTGTGGGGCTTTACATACTGCGTAATGCTTATGTTTTGTCGGCATAATGATCATGCATCTCGTTGTATGTTTATGTAGTGATATCGTTGTATTGTCTAGAATATACGTTATCTCGTATACTTTTGTATTGTTTGGGTTTGAGATTAACCGTTACTCCGAGATTCAATGCGGTGAATTGAATCTCGCTATAGCATCGAGGATCCGGAGGAATACGGATCGAAGATCGAGGCAAGCATCGGAAGCGTGCGGCCCGGAGACTTATCTATCTTTACCGCTTTCGTTATTCACTTTCAAACTCTAGGATTAATGTAATCATTACAATGTTACACGTGGTTGATGTTTGTTATGAATCGTTACTCTTTCGCTCCAATGCTCTACTCGACACTACTGCTTGAAATATTTGGAAACGTTTAAAAAAAAAAAATATTCCGCCGTTTTCAAATGGGATGTTACAGTGTGTCTTCGATTCTGACAGAGGAAATGGAGAGACGACGAGGGACATAAGGAGAGGAAGGAGAAGGTAGTATTAAGTGGAGCATGTGCTATTTCCTTAATGATTTTGCGCTAAGTCGAGGAGCTGAAAACGTATAACTCACGGACATAAGGCTATATCCAGTGACAGGATATCTGATATTCCCTATATATATATATATATATATATATATATATGTGTGTTTTTTTTTTCAATCCTTGACTGCTTTCTCACCCGACACCTAAACAAATACAATTAAAATAAAAATCATCAATTATCATTGTTGTAACTTAAGGGAGGGATGAAGATCAACCCTCATCTTTTTTTTTTTTTTTTTTCATATCCCTCATCAATCTTATCTAGATCCTTGATTATGAAGATAAAAAACAAGTTAAAATAATAATATCACTTTTTAGATTAATTATACGAATATGATTTAAAATTTATTAGGAAGGATGAAAAAGAGATACGAAGAAACCCAACCCGAACATATTATTGAAGTTAAAAGCCAAACAAAGAATTCACTTCGGGGGAAAAAACCTCTTTCACATCGGCCTATCTAAATTCTAAACCGGTTTCAGCAAGTGTGACTGGTAGCTACTTTTTTAAATAAATAACGAGGATGCTGATTTTATGGAAAAAAAAAAAACGTTAAAATCGGTTGTGGAGACATAGTGGGTAATCACAAGCTAGCTAATATACCAAGGTCGATAATGGTTAACATCTTTTAGTCAGTCCCGTGTATCATTATAATTTTGGTTCGATTGATTAAGTTGGTTAAGTTGATAATGTATTTTTTAAAATACCCTAGTCATTTTCTTTATTTTTCTTATTATCTCTTCTCCTTGATTTTTGTTGAGAGAATATGAATATCGGGTAAGTTAGGAAAAAATTGACAAATATGAAAACTATATTTAATATTTAACCAAAATCAACTCATAAAATATGTCTTGTATTTAGAATTGGATCGGAGGAGTAAAGAAAATTGCAAGTGTTTAATGAAAAGAGTGGTAGTTGATGTTTTATGTAGTTAATTAATAACTATTACATTGTAGTCAATGGCTAATACTACCAGATCTGGTTCTTAATATAAAATACATTTAACTAGTTTGATTAGATTAAAGAAGTTAGTTAATTCTAACTTATTTCATTATGTCCTCCTTCCTTTTCCCTCTTTGTTATTGTTGGGGAGTATCAATATGAGTAAATTAGAAAAATATTGCAAAATATGAAAACATATCTTATATGAAGGACTAGAAGGAGTATGTTGTAATCAGTTCCATACACAAAAGCGAGCTTTGTTAAATATCTGTAACAAAATTGTATACTTGATGAAAAGAGTGAGTGATTACTAAACTTGTTTTGGTCAATAGCCATTAGATTGTAGTTAATGATGGTTAATATGTATTAGCTAACTGCCTTACGCCAAAACTTTGTTAAAATTGTAATAGAATTATAAACTGGGTGAAAACAGAGAATGGTGTAATCACTAATCTGATATGGTCAATAACCATTTAGTTAATGTCTAGTAAGTTGTAGTCAATCCTTATGGGGAACTTTGTTAATCCTATACCACTCTGGTCCTATTTATAAGTCCAGTTTGAACAAAAAAAATTGGTCATATTTATAAGTCTAGTTTCATGTAATAAATGAGATTGTGACAATTTTACCCCTATTAATTATAGCCATAAAGATAGAGAGAGAAGAAACAGTTGAAAAATGCACAATCATAAATGAGGGCAAAGTTGAAAATTTACCCACATAATCATTGTGTCAATTACATCTCCTTGATATGTGAGATTTGGTCAAACCCGACTTATAAGTAGGACCAGAGTGGTACATAATTGTAAACTCCGTTAAAAGGGAAGTAATAAGTAACACTACCTCTATTAGACTATTCCTTAGTATAAGTGTTGTTTTTAGTTTGGATTTAAACCTAAATACGAAATATTAAAATACTTTATCTCCTATTTTATAATTTTTTTCTTTAAAGTATTTGTATTAATTACACACATTTAAATGTTTATAGCAAAAATTATTGAAAAAGAATTTTAAAATTGTAAAATCTTAAATCAAGTATTTTCCAAAAAATTAGTTGTGAATTGCTTAAAAGCCTCATCATTCTCTTAAGAACTCTAGTAACAAGCATGATTTAGGATTTTACAATTTATTAAAGTTCCTTTTATGTAATTTTCCCATCTTTCTATCTCAAGATAATTATGAATTATGACGAAAAATAATATTTTAGGAAAGCCAACTTATATTTATTACAAATAACTAACATTATTAATTTTCTTAATTTACTTAAATTAGCCAACTTACTCTTGTATCAATGATCACAAGTAGTATTCTATCCGATCCTTAATATAAGATATATTTGCCTAATTTTATTATAATCAAGAAAAATTAGTTAAATTAGTTAATTTGAGATGTATTTTTTAACATACCCTAATTAGCTTTCTTAATTACTATATTTCCTCTCCTCCTTGATTAGTGTTAAGTATCAATAATGGTAGGTTAGGAAAAGATTCAAAAAAAACTATATCTTATATTTAAAACTATGATACTCAACTTCCTAAATATGTTGACGAGAAGGAGTAATAAATACTCCTTGTAGTCTTTTTTATAAAAGTCAAACCTGAATTGCCTTTAGTTCTTTTCCATTTTCACCGTTAATTAATTATATATATTGTATTAATTACTGTTACGACCCTGCCTAACGGCCCAACGCCTGGACGGCCCAGCACGAAATATATCCAGATGCACCTATAATCAAGGAGGATCTATCATATCTATAATCAAGGGATAAGATAGATCCGGCAGTTGAGATACCAAGGCATACCCTATATATACAAGGGGAGAACTCTAAGGTGCACACGTTCTAACTCAACCCTATTTACATTCGGCATCACTGTGCACAATCCCATTAAACACATCCCCCATCCCCTTGGCGAGGAGCCTATTGTGTACAATGATCATTCGCTCTCCCGGATATCTGCCTCTTAGATACTCCGAAAGGGCCATTCGATCCAAGATCAAAACACTAGCCCATCGGGGTAGACATCTGTGTTCTACACCAGAACATTGGCGCCGACCGTGGGGACCGTAAATTTCGATCCCCGTGACCACCGATGGCTAACACAAGAAGTTGCAGTCGGAACACTCAGCCTGGAAATCCACAACAGGCTGAGGCCAATCAAAACAATCAAGCTCCAGAACCACCGGAAGGTTTCCAGGAGGGAAACGTTTCAGATACGGCATCCTCCCCTCCTGTTACCGCTAAAACACAAGATGTAGTGACAACGGAGGCCTCGGTTCCAAATCCAGACGTCGTCCTCTTGGAGAAAACACAGGAATCGATGCTGAGACGAATGGAGAATAGTGAAAAACGCAGTAACTTCCAACTCCAGGAAGACCTTAGGGTCATACAGCTGATGATGGAAGAATGATTCAACCAGTTCGAGGCACTCGTTGAGAAGAGGGGCCAGGGAGACTTACATAAAAGGAAGAAAAAACCATCCCGAGACACCGATAGTTCCTCTTCCAGAAGTGGACCGAGGTCATCGCGTCGGGATGCAAGCCGAAATTCCCAGTTAACAGGCTCAGGACAAGCTCGACCAACGGTCTCGGCTTTGAAAAATTACGCTTGGGAAAGATCTCGGAAGCCAAAAACCGAGATTCGGAGAGACTAGCTCGACCTCGGGGTTCCCCCGAAGAATATAAAATGAAGTACTTGACCGATCTCAACCGGGGTCCTTTCTCAAGGGAAATTGCCAATGCTCCGTATCCAAAGAATCTAGATTTAACGCATCTCCTGAAGTATGATGGGACACAGGACCCACGTACCCACCTCGATACATTCGAGCTGGGCATGTTTGTCCGGACCCACGTACCCACCTCGATACCCATCTCACGGATTTTCGCAGCAACGTTAACCAGACCGGCCTAGAGGTGGCTCCACACCTTGCCTTTGACTCAGTACACAATTTTGAAGACCTCGGACGTAAATTGAGTTGAACTTCGCGACTAGTAAGAAGCAGCCAAAGTCCCAATTCTATTTGAGTAAGGTCAAGCAGAAAAAGGGGGAGACACTCCAAAAATATTTAGATCGATTCAAAGAAGTAGCGTTGCAGGTACGATCACTCCCAGAAGATGTTCATATACATTGCATCGTAGATGGTTTGGATCCCTCGTCTCGGTTGGCAAAGAATATTTTTAAGAATCAAGTACACACTCTCACCGAATTTCATACCCGAGCAAAGCAATACTTGGACGTAGAGCAAATGGAGTTCGCCAACGCTCTTGGAACCGAGAAACGGGGTAATACGTCACCTGAGGACAAGGACCAAGTCGGTAAGCGAAAGGAAGAAACCCTTCAACGCACACGGAACTGAGATAAGAGACCTCAAGAAGGAAAAACCGAAAAACAAAGTACGAAAGGTACACCCCCTTGAACGCCCCTCGCTCCCAGATTTGGAAGGAAGTGGCCCAAACCGAGATGAGAAGAGACGAGAGGCCCCAGCCTCCTCGGGTACGACCCACAACAGATCAAACCAAATTCTATGCGTTTCATGACGGACCGGGGCACACTACGGATCAGTGCTATGAACTCCGAGACGCTATTGAGAGGTTCATCAGAGAAGGTCAATTAGTCAATACAAGATACAAATCCAGGGACGTAAGAATAACAAACGCAGACAAGGAGTCTGCAGTAGAAGTCCGACCATCGACCTACAGAAAGATAATAAGCGATGGAAGTCGACCGAGGAGGACAATGAGTTTTCGGAGGCTCAGTTTCATTGTAATGTGGTTAGTGGAGGCTTCGGTGGGGGAGGAGATACTATCAGCCAGCGTAACAAATACTTGAGAGAAGTCCTCTCCGTGAGGGACGCCCCAAAGTTCAAAGACGATGCCACCAAACCGATGCCTCCGTCATTAGTCTTCACTAATGAAGAACTAAAGGACGTAGTCCCGGGACATCAGGATGGCTTAGTTATTACGGGAACCTTGGCAAGATGCCAGGTAAAAAGGATTTTTGTTGATGCAGGAAGTTCAGCCGATATCATCAGCTGGGATGCATTTAATAGAATGAGAATGGATGTGGAAGATCTCAAGCCATGCAAGACGACCCTCATAGGGTTTAACGGAGAACATTCACCTCCCAAAGGATACATCGACCTAAGGCTAACTTTGGGAACCAAGGAGGCTTTCAAATCTGAGTGGGTAAGATTCATAGTAGCCGACTTCCCATCCCCTTACAATATTATATTGGGCAGACCGACCATCCATAACTGGGACATGCTTGTGTCCACGAAACATCAGAAGCTGAAGATGATGAACAACAAGAACAAAGTAGTAGTCGTTAATGGAGATCAGAAGGAGTCCCGACAATGTTATTTCAAGACTATCCGAGATGAAGATAGAATATCACCTAGAGGGGGGTGAATAGGTGATCTCAAAATTATTTTCACACACCCACAGACAAGTAAAAATATAAACAGAGAAATGAAGAAGAGAAGAGAAATATACACAAGGCGATTTATACTGGTTCGGTCCAATATCACTGACCTACGTCCATTCCCAGAACACCTGAGATTTCACTATCTTTCAAGAAACAATTACGCACTCTGTAAACAAAGGATGATCCCTCACAGACTCCACTCCCCCTTACAAGTTGTAATTGATACACCCTCTCTTAAGGTTCCTTAACCTTAAGATTCAACTGATAATAAAAGTAAAGGTTTATGAACTCCTCACGAGTAGATAAAGTAATGAACACTGAAGTACAAATTAATGAAACAGTTGAAACATCGAATAATATTAACTCGAATTAATTGCACAGTGTTTCGGTAGTTCGCGAATTCAATGCTTCGACTATTTATAGATCTCTCATTTAATGACCGTTGATGAAGCTTGAAAGTAGCCGTTTGATTTTTCATCAATATGTCCGTTGGAGTTGAAGTGCGTAAGCTCTGTCTATAATCCAGGCATCCTAGTTGGAATATTCATTAATTCCTTTTGTTGCTGCAATTATGACCGTTGAAGGTATGCAAGAAGATTTGCCCAAAAACTATTTTCGAATGACCAGAGGTTGTCTGTTGGATATCATCTCAAATAGGGAACTGCATTTAATGCGTTCTGACACAACTGCTTAATTCAAAAATCTTGGGATAATCTGTATCTTAATCAACTAAAACTTACTAACAAACTTTATTAGATGAAGTTAAGAATATCCATATAAGATGATACGATGAATTTATAAGCATATGCAAAGAGATATGAAAATCAAAATATCATTTGTTAGAACAGAGGCAACCTTGCCTCGAGTCATCACTTTTCTCACCTCGAGTTCCTGTAGTATGAAAGGCAATATGAATATTGGAAAATGATATTTAACTCGAGGTATAGATCTCCTCACCTCGAGTTACGTCTTAGACTCAAGGCATACATAAGTGAGCCTCGAGTTGAATCATCGGATAGATAGTAAGTAAGATTCAAACATGAACTTGCCTCGAGGCTGTAAATGATTCACCTCGAGTTGATGTGAAGATAAAGATAGAAAGAATAAGTGATAGCATATATTGACTCGAGGCACAAAGAACTCAGCCTTGAGTTCTGACTGAACCTCGAGGTAGCTTGAAGCTAGACTCGAGTTAATTGTTCCTGTTATAAGAAATCATATTAAAAGAGCAATCGTGATTACCTCGAGGCTATAATTAGGTAGACTCGAGACACGACCTAGACTTGAGGTACTTCTATCTGCCTCGAGTCGAAATGAGGCTTTGATGATGCATTTTTAAGGAATCAACTCGAGGCTGCAACATTGCCTCGAGTTACTGTGACAGCAACGTATATTTTCTGATAAAACGCGATTTTATCTAACTTAAAGCTATTTTGCTTATCTTCCTTGATTCTAACTTTATTTTCAATATTAATCATCATCAAAACACTAATAGAGAACTAACACGAGAGGGAGAAGGCGGACCATCATCATCGCCTCGGATTCGTAGGGGTGAGCGACCCCAAGAGCCAAGAGCGAATAGACACCTAGTAGGACTGGTAGAGCTCGACCTTAGGGACGAGCCTGAGGTCCCTCATCCGGAACCCGAGGGCGAGTTAGAAAAATTAATCCTCGGACATAATCCCTCGAAAACCACGAAGATAGGAGGCGCGATGGAGCTGGACCTCAAAACCAGATTGATTGAGTTCCTGATACAGATCAGGATGTATTCGCATGGACGTCTTCGGAGATACCAGGGATCGACCCTAACTTCTACTACCACAAATTGGCCATTCGGTCGGGGTCCACACCTGTGGCGCAAAAGAAGAGAAATATTGGAGCCGAGAGACAGAAAGCTCTGGAGGAACACGTCGACGAGCTGTTGGTAGCCGGGTTCATCAGGGAAATACAGTACACTACGTGGCTATCAAACGTGGTTCTGGTGAAGAAACCAAATGGAAAGTGGAGGGTATGCACAGATTATACCAACTTAAACAAAGCTTGCCCTAAAGACTCCTACCCGATGCCAAACATCGACCAATTGGTGGACAACTTATCAGGTTTTCAATTGCTATCTTTTATGGACGCATACTCCGGCTATAATTAAATCCCCATGCACCCGGACGATAAGGAGAAAACGACCTTCATGACCGACCAGGCCAATTACTGCTACAACGTTATGCCATTTAGATTAAAAAATATCGGGGCCACCTATCAGCGGATGATGAACAGGGTTTTCGCCAACCAGATTGGACGGAACTTTGAGGTTTACATTGATGATATGATCGTGAAAACCAAAGACCTGGAAGATCATATTAGGGATCTAGAACAGACGTTTGACAAGTTAAGGAGGTTCCAGATCCGTTTGAACCCGGCTAAATGTACATTTGGGGTCCCAGCCAGGAAATTCCTGGGTTTTATGTTAACAAACCGTGGAATTGAAGCCAATCCTGACAAATGCAAGGCCGTCCTCGATATGCAAGCCCCAAGGACAAAGAAGGAAGTTCAACAGTTGATCGACCGATTGGCCACCCTTACCAGATTTTTACCCAGGTCGGCTAAGAATGCGCTCCCATTCTTCAAGTTGTTAAAGAAGGAAACACAAGGAGGATGGAACACGGACTGCGAGGACGCTTTTGAGAAGATCAAACTCTGTTTGGCGAAACCCCTAGTCTTGTCAAAACCCGACCCGGGTGAGTCCTTATTCTTATATTTTTCGGTTGGAGAAGAGGCAGTAAGTGCGGTCCTGGTGAGAGAAACCGAAGTCGGCCAGGCTCCGGTTTATTTTGTAAGTAAAGCATTGCAGAGCTCGGAACTACGATACCAGAAGCTTGAAAAAGTGGCTTTCGCCCTCCTCGTCTCCGCAAGGAGGCTTCGGCCTTACTTTCAGGGACATCGAATAATAGTCCAAACTAGCCAACTACTCCGTCAAATATTACATAAACCGGATCTGGTAGGAAGAATGACCAGCTGGGCCATCCAGTTGTCCGAGTTCGACATCACCTATGAAGCCCGGAATGCAATCAAATCTCAGGCATTGACGGATTTCGTAAGGGAACTCACCTCGGGAGATAAGATCGACGAAGGTCAAGAGAAAGTGTGGAAGGTTTATGTTGATGGTTCCTCGAATGCGAAGGGTAGTGGAGCCGGAATCATAGTGGAAAGCCCAGACGGTGTTGCCATTGAACATTCCCTTCAACTAAAGTTCCCGACCTCAAACAACTAGGCCGAATACGAGGCATTGCTTGCCGGATTACTGCAGGCCAGAGAACACGGAGCGCAAAGAGTAAGGGTTTTTACCGACTCCCAGCTCGTAGCAGCATAGATCGAGGGCACGTACCAAACAAAAGGTCCGTTATTGGCTAAGTATCTCAATAAGGCAAAGGAGGTGATCTCCGAATTCGAAGAGGTAATTATCGCCCACATCCCGAGAGAAGAAAACACCAGAGCCAACATCCTTTCCAAGCTGGCTAGTACCAAAGGCCTGGGAAACTACCGGATCGTCATCCAGCAAAGCTTAGCAGAACAGAGCTGCATCATGACTATCTCGGCAGCGACAGATTGGAGAAAACTGATTGAGGATTATTTGGAAAGAGGAATTATTCCAATCGATTCCACCGAAGCTAAGAAATTGATCCAAGAATCTGTCGTTTACTCGATGATCGATGACCAGCTATACCAGAAAGGTTTGCAATCTCCAATGATGAGATGTTTGGGTTCGTCCGAGGCCAAATATGTTCTGGCCGAGATACATCAAGGAGTCAGCGGCCATCACATGGGGGGCAAAGCCCTCGCCAGAAAAGCTCTAAGGGCCGGTTACTATTGGCTGACCATGAAGGCGGATGCAATGGAAACCGTCAAAACATGTGATAGTTGCCAGAAAAACGCCAAGATCATTTGGCCCCCGCCATCTGAATTAAAAGGCATCTCGACCCCTTGGCCATTTTACAAATGGGGGATGGACCTCCTCGGCCCTTTCAAAGCGGCACCTAGGCAATTAAGGTGGCTTATTGTGGCAGTGGACTACTTTACTAAGTGGATCAAAGCCGAGCCCTTAACCACCATAACCTCGGCATGGATACAACGGTTCTTTCGTCATAACATTGTTTCGGGATTCGGAATTCCAGCTAAGGTAGTCACAGACAACGGGACCCAGTTTATAGACAAAGGGTTCCAGGAAATGATGTCGGACCTTGACGTTATACAACACTTCACCTCGGTCGAGCATTCGCAATCAAATGGCCAGGCCAAAGCAGCCAACAAATTCGTCCTCGACGGCTTAAAAAAGTAGATGCAGGACGCCGAGTCCAATTGGGTAAAACAACTCTACAGTGTATTGTGGGGGTATAGGACCAGCGTGCAGACCTCAACCCAGGAAACCCCTTTCCGGTTGACTTATGGATGCGAGGTGATGATCCCGATCGAAATACGCCTGCCGTCATGGAGGAAGGTCAGAGCACTACAAGATAGTGAGGAAGCTAACAAAGACGCCTTAAGGACGGACCTAGACCTCATAGACGAGATCAGAATCATGGCACATTGCAAGGAACTAGCCGTCAAACAACTCATCGTGGCGAAGTACAATCGGAAAGTCAGACCCCGTTCTTTCAACAGGGGCAACCTAGTACTCCGATGCGCAGACATTGGAAACAAAAACGCTAGAGACGGCAAGCTAGCAGCAAACTGGGAAGGTCCTTATCGGATCAAAGAAAAGCTGGGCAATGGAGCGTACACATTGGAAACCCTGGCAAGGAAGTCGGTCAAAAGAACATGGGACGCCGACAAGTTGAGAGTCTACTATAGTTAGATCTCGGCTCGGCACTAGCACAACCTCAGACACTCCCATGTCTGACCCCGGTTATTTTTTAATTTTTTAGTATTTAAATTTAAGTCATTTACATTCATTATTTGAAATATGACCTTATCAGCTCTTTGGAGTTTGGTGTTCCTTTTAATGAAGAAATCCTCAATGGATGTTTTCAAATACAACTTAAGTTTACACCGAGGTCCCCAAAACCCTTTTTCAATTAAACCCATGGATGACACTAGGGCCGACGTGCCCAGGTTACGAGCAATGCGAAGTTGACTGTATAGGTCTTCACAAAATTGACGCGTCAACGCTCGCTCTTTGATAAAGAAGATGAATTGTCATTCCGACCCTGATCAGGTCAAAATGTTTAAAGCGTCGCGTTACAGACACCACGTTTTAGAGATGTGACAATTTGCCCTTATCTTGGCCATGAACCCGGACGAGGGAGCCGGAACTCGGTAGTGCGTTAAAATAAATACCCTATGCGGTTAACAAAGAAAACCCTACCACAGATTCCCAGATGACAAGTCTGGAAGAAAATGCAGATTTGCACTATTAAAGACCCTGGCCTGGTCGGTGAATCCCCAACACGGTTTTGAGGGTTCACAAAAAGATGATTAGCATGGCAAAAATGAAATGCTTAATCAAAAGAAAGTTACATTAATCAACATTGACAAAACGTCGAACCAAAGCGGCAAACATTCAATACAACATCCAAAAGGGCACAGACGCCCAAAAACAAGGAAAAAGCGACAAATAATCAGAGCTCGGGTGAAGGGGGCTTTCCCGGACCCTTCTCATCTGCATGAGGAACCTCGAGCGCTACCTCGACATCTCCTTCCTTTCTCTGCCCAGAAACGTTAAGTTCCGACACAGAAGTGGTGTCTGGAGATGAAGGAGGAGGGAAGAACTGGCCCTCATGCACGTACGCACGGTAGTGACACTTGCTGAGATCTAGCGTCACATCCGGATTCCAAAAATGGATCTGGGCCATGGTCATGTCAAAGGTGTCCTTGGCAGTCCCCGCAATGGTAGAGGAGCAATTGTCATGGGCCTTTTGTATGTCTTCAAGCTCGACCCTGGTCCCACCCAGCTCCTCGGCCAAACTCCCTCGCTGAGCCTGCACCGTCTTCAACGCATGCAGGCATTGGGAATGAGCAGTTTTCAAGCTAAGAAGCTCCAAGCTCGTCGCCGCCAGGTCATCCTTGGTAGACTTGAGCTCATCAACGGCCTTCCCAGCCGACTCCCGGGCGGCCCTCAACTCTTCCTCCAGCTTCCCCTTCTCCGCCACGGCCAGGTCCCTTTCCGCCTCCATGTGACGCTTCTCCCCCGAGATCCCTATGACTTGGTGCTTTAGAGGAAGCATAGATTGCACCAAGCCGACCACTTGCAAAAGATGATGCTGCACCCTATGAACCAAACGCTCGTCATTTTCGGTCACGGGGAGAACAGTGTAAAGAAACCGCCGAGGAGGGAAAAAGGCCACGCTGAGCTCTTCAGTGACCCCCCTTTTTCCCAAGCCAAGCAGCGCGGCAGCTTGGTAGGAGGAGGAGGAGGCGGGGAAGGTGTATCCGGGAGGGATTGAGACGAAGGTTGAGCCTCCTCAGCCACAACTTCTTCCGAATGGGTTTGAGATGGCCCAGCAGATAGAGAAGAAGAGACATCGACCACGGAAGAGGACCGGGACCTCTTAGAAGCTGGAGATTGGGATACAGCTCGTACCTACCCCTGACCAGCTTCGGCGGCGGCACGCTTTCGCGAGTCCGGCCGCGGAGGAGCTCCCCCACCAGGGTTCACGTGGGACAGATAGGAAGGTAGCCCCGCCATCTCTTGAGCTGTAAAGAGAAGATAAGAAAAATGTCAAAATTGGCTATAGCAAGGTATAAAAGACAAAACTAAAATATATAAAGGATCATACAAATCACGTATCCCGGCTTGGAACCAGAACCAGTAATAAAATAAGCTGCGCTCCGGGTGCCGTATGTGGTAACATAAGATACCAATCGGTCAACCGATAGAACCTCCTCGGCGAGAAGATCGTCAGGTTCAACTTGGTAGGAGGAGGAGGTCAGCTTATGATGATCGTACGTCCAATACAGTGGGAACCTCCATTCCACCGTTTTCCCCTCGGACCCTTTCAGAAACCAGGGCTGCTCCTCGGGCTTAGCTAGTACCTTAAAGAAGCTATTCTTGAAGTGCTTAAAGGAGTCGGAGAAAATGTTTAAGAGCTTCCTATCAGTATCACCTCGGAGGGAAGTAAGCCCCTTTAACTTATCGGCCTCCTTACCAGAGCGAGGGGTAAAAGGACAAAAGAAGTAAAACAATAAGGTAGCGGTGCAAGGAATGGGGTTCGAAAAAGAGCTATATAAGCGCTTAAAGGCCATCAGGTAGGCCCACCCATTCGGATGGAGCTGTGAGGGGGCCATATGAAGATGGCTTAAACAAGATATTTGGAACTCGGTAAACGAGAAGCAAATACCGAGCCGGGACATATAGGCCTTATAAAAGAAAAAGAAGTTGGTACACCCTACAGCCCTGGAAGTGCAAATAGGTTCATCAGCGGCAGGAGGACTCAGGAAACAACCCTCCAGCCTCCCCTAGCTTCATCCGATCAAGGTTGGCGACAGTCATCAAGGAACGAGTGGTGAGTACATCGTGCGTTATCTAGGGAAACCGCTTAACAAGGGACTTAGAAGGAGCAGAGGAATCCGCCTCCCCGGTGTCGGATCGGGACATACTTTTTTGGGAGGAAGGTGACTCCATTTTACCTATAACACAAAAACAGTAATAATAGGATCAGCAAGTGCGGAAATACTTGACGTATGCATGCTATGGCGTGGAACGGAAAGAATAGGCGGACTCGGACGACCCGGAATCCCAGATGTAGTAAGCAGTGAGATATGTTTTTTCTCTTGTAATGTGATGAATATTAGTTTGTTTCTTTCATTAATTGAAGCATCCCTGTTGGTTCTCAAATGTCATATCCAACGGTCTTTCATTAATTGAAGCATCCCTATTCGTAATTCAATGATTATTATATTTATCAGAAACTTGCTCCCAAGGTTTAGCGTCAGGCCATTGTAGTATAATATAATGAAGCACGATCCTGTTTTACAAGAGTTTGAAGGATGCAATCCTCTTCTCTTCTATCAATGGGTATTTAATTATAACAGCTTTTTAAAAGGCATCTAAAATAAAATAGTCATTACAAAACATAGAAGTGGTTGTTATTAGCAAGTGCGAGAGGATAAGATAATATTGATTAGTGGTAAGTAATCAGTACATTATGGATGCAGTAATCAAGCTTTTGCTTATCAAACCATTGAAGCAGAGGAAAAGGATTTTTTTTTTTTTGGAGAATATGAGAAAGGAAGATGGTGGCTTGTGAGAAATGTTCACGAGCAGATCTTTAAGTGAAAGAAAAGCAAAGGAAGCAAGGCACCTACCTACGAGAGTGGTTTGCATCGATTTGCAGAGAGCTCCATGGCGAGATGAGGGCAAGAAGAGAGAGAATGGGATGGGACGGAGGGAGGAGTGTTGCGGGAACCGAGGAGAGGGGAGACTTTTTACATAATTCTTGGAATTCGATTTAGAGTTTTTTTAACATAAGAGGGGTAAAGTTGGAATTTAATAAAAATATGAGGGTATAATGGTCAAGATTTTCCCTTCTCTCTCTTTCCTCCCTAAAATCAAACACAACTTTAATGTCAGCCTTTTAAGTTTTAACTCAAAAAATAGTTAAATCATCTCAGCTTTTTGACCATATTCTCCTTACTTTCATACGTTGATTTTACAAAAAGAAATATGATACAAGGGCCTAACATGTCATTTAAGCACGGAGAAAATTAGAATCCACATCAAAATGATCATAAAATAAGTATAACTGCTCCCATAATGCTTCATATACATACAACACAGATAACGTCAATATAACAACGCTAAGGACAAACTCACAAATAAAAACCACACAATTAACATCGTTAACAAACCATTACAATTTCAAATTAAATACTAACCGACGGGAGACATGTCACTACACTTTTAAATCTTAGCATTATCCAATACACAGATTTTGTGCAGCTGCATCTATTCTTGTTTGGTCACCTAATTTGGCTTGGCTTGTTCATACAAGCCAAGCTTTCTTTGGCTACATCACGGCGTAGTCCAATATCAGAAACACGTTGACTAATACAGTACCTACTGCAACCAACCAGTGCTAGACCACTAAAACCGGTGGTCAAGAAGCCGAGTGGTAAAGAAACTACAAAACTATTAGCAACAGCCCTAACAGAGTAACAGCTGCCACATACGATGTTGCCTACCCACTCCGGCCTACGCAAAGAATACTTGGGAATCGCCTGTTTTGCAGTATTTTGCAAAGTGTATACAGTTGTTTTCCGACACACAGTAGGCGCCAAATCCATTTTCAAGAAGATATCTAGCACGACGGAGGACATCTTCAGGTGGGCCGGATCTGACAGGGGAGCAGGTGTCTTGTCGATCTATGAAATAAAAATAGAATCTTGAGACACCATACTCAAAGCGATATAGATAACCGCCTTTAAGAAAACAATCCAAGCATGTACGAATGACACCATCACGGTTTGATCGGTGGCCACATATTGGACATGGATAGTCTGCAGGCCGAGTACTGACAGTTGAACTCGAGATATTTCCTGGGCCATCTTGATCTCTTGTAGTGAAGTGGATCACCATTCCCTCGCCAACATATATGCCTGTTGTCGTGTACAAAAACAATAAAAAAATAGCCATTTTAGTAAGATATCCATTATTATTAAGAAAGAAAAAAAAATTGATTCTTGCCAACCCAAAAGAAGATGTACAGAATTTTAAATGTGGTTTTGAAAACAACCACAGCATGCAAAAAAGTTCAAAGGTTGTTCAATCTTGGTATGGATAAATAAGGACAAGATGCCAATTAATTCTAGGACGTATTGCTATTTTCTGCTGACACTTTCTTTGCCACTCTGCTAATATGTTCTTTAGTAAATATACCCCACAATTCAACCTGAAGGTTCTGAATTGCTGCTCAAGGGATCAAAACAGCGCTCTTACATCGCAAGCTTCAGACATTTCCACAAAATACAACCTCCCATCCACTTAACCTCTGATATAGAAAACACAAAAAGCAAAACTGGAATTCGGAAAGATCCAGAGAGAGTAATCCGATTAAAATTACACACACATCAGGGACACATAGTAAAGCAGAAAACAGAAGGTAAATAAGGACGATGAGGAGAAAAGGGATGACCATGATGCGCAAAAACGAATGACATCCTCCACGAGTAAATGTGGTCACCATGCTTCAGTTCGTTCCGACCGATCTGGTTCGAGAAAAATCCCATTACCCCTCTATATAGATTTGGTCACCAACAACAGATCTCTCTCTCCTAGCTCTCGGATTGTTAATTTTTATGGCCAAAAGAAGCAACGGAAATAAATAACTCTCACTGTTAAGGAATCAAGCGAGGAGGACAGTGGAATGTGGAATAAACGCAAAAGTTTTCGTTCATTCCATCGTGGAATAAACGCAAACGTTTTCGTTCATTCCTTCTCAATAGAGAGGGATTCCATTCCCCTCCTTATACCAGACAAGTCATAAAAGCTTAATGGGAGTCCTTCTTTTTCAAGGATGTACATGTGATATGTGATACATCAATGTTAAAAAACAATGCTCTCTTGGGGTTGTCAAAGTTATTGCATTATAAAGTTACAATTTTGTGGAACTATGCAAGTTAGATGTAGCAAGCAGCGAGATCTGTTTTTCTCTAGTAATGTGATCAATATTAGTTTGTTTCTTTCATTAATTGAAGCATCCCTGTTGGTTCTCAAATGTCATATCCAACGGTCTACACACAGGAACAATTTAGTCCAATGCTATTGGCTGACTTTTACAATCCCTGCTGTAGAATTTGGAAAACAATGATCGGAATTTAAGTTCCGGAATGTACATATTAAGATTCTTCAGCTGTGGTTAGAGACCACTTTTATTATTTCCAAAGATCGATAAGGTTGCTGGTTAGGAGGGATGGCAACCGGTCCAGGGCGGAGAGGCATTCCTAGTTTACTTTCCCAAACCCAGTCCTCTTTCCCATCTTTTTCAGACAGGGAGTAACTTACGCGGCCTGTGTGTTGAGAGGCAGAAATTTCTCCTATGACCACTACATGGGCCAATACCAATGGAGATGTCACTGCCAGGGAAATTGTCATTCCTATCTAGGACAGTAAGACAGCTGCAACAGGTTTAGTACAGTCTTCTTCTTCATAGCTGATTAATGAACTTGAGCAAGGTTTGGCACTGTGTCTGCATTACTTTTGTTTTTGATGATGATGCTCAATTATTCATTTGTACTCAATAACTGGATTGTTAATTCACATTTGGTCTTGGCAAGTTTAGGGTTTGTCACCATTGTCATCATCATATTTGGTCATGGTAAGTTATTGAATAGGACCTTTTGATAAATATTTTTTACTTAGATTCAGTTATTTATATGGTATAATTATGTCGTGCAATCCATTGACTCCATTTAGTGAAATAAGGCTTGTTGTTATTGTTGTTGTAGTAGTATTTGGTCTTGATATGTTGAGATACTTGGCAACTAAGCTTGTATTCTCTATCTCCAGTCCTCATATTCGCATGTTCTCTGCCTGTTATCCTATAATTGCCTTTGCAAGTGAATGCTAATAATTGATTATTTCCATTGCAGACATCAAGGCCTGAATACAATCAAATACTTGTAAAGAAGCCTGGCGGAGTTGATCTTTGGCCTTACTAGAAGAAGAGAAGTTTTTGTTTATGTTGGATGTTTGTTTAGCATTAATGGTGTAATGTTTAGCATGCCACCCTGTGACTGCAGAGTCTTTGTCGTATTTATATGTTACATAAGTTTTGCACGCGAAACAGATGAAACTTCAGAATTGTATACAGTTCCGTTCTCCCAACGGAACCACTTACCCTGCTGGGGAGCTCGGCCTCTCCTGGACGGCCTATATTTTTTTTTTAATTTCTTAATTATTTTTTTCTATATGATTAAGATAATATTGATTAGTGGTAAGTAATCAGTACATTATGGATGCAGTAATCAAGCTTCTGCTTATCAAACCATTGAAGCAGAGGAAGAGGATTTTTTTTTTTTTTTCAAGAATATGAGAAAGGAAGATGGTGACCTGTGAGAAATGTTCACGAGCAGATCTTTAAGTGAAAGAAAAGCAAAGGAAGCAAGGCACCTACCTACGAGAGTGGTTTGCATCGATTTGCAGAGAGCTCCAAGGCGAGATAACCGGATGAGAGCAAGAGAGAGAATGGGATGAGTTTTGGGGAAGAGAAATGGGATGGGACGGAGGAAGGAGTGTTGCGGGAACCGAGGAGAGGGGAGACTTTTTATATAATTCTTGGAATTCGAATTAGAGTTTTTTTTAACATAAGAGGGGTAAATTTGGAATTCAATAAAAATGTGACGGTATGATGGCCAAAATTTTCCCTCCCCAAAACGAAACACAGCTTTTTTTTTTTTTTTTTTTTTTTTGGCTCGAAAAAACCAAACACAGCTTTAATGTTTACCTTTTAACTCAAAAAGTATTTAAATCATCTATCTCTGCTTCTTAGCCATATTCTCCTTACTTTCATATGTTAATTTTACGAAAATAAATATGATTTAATAAGTATGACTGCTCCCATAATGCTTCAAATTAAATACTTCCCGACGGGAGACATGTCACTACACTTTTAAATCTTAGCATTATCCAATACACAGATTTTGTGCAGCTGCATCTATTCTTCTTTGGTCACCTTATTTGCCTTGGCTTGTTCATCCAAGCCAGGCGGTTCTTTGGCTACATCACGGCGTACTCCAATATCAGAAACAAGTCGACTAATACAGTACCTACACCTACCACAACCAACCAGTGCTAGACCACTAAAACCGGTGGTCAAGAAGCCGAGTGGTCAAGAAACTATAGAACTATCAGCAACAGCCCTAACAGAGTAACAGCTGCCACATACGGTGCTGCCTGCCCACTCCGGCCTACACATATATTTCGGAACTGCCTGTTTTGCAGGATTTTGCAAAGTGTATACAGTTGTTTGTCACTACATGGTAGGTGCCAAATCCATTTTCAAGAAGATATCTAGCACGACGGAGGACATCTTCAGGTGGGCCGGATGGGGCAGGTGAGCAGGTGTCTTCTCGAGCTATGGTATAAAAATATATTCGTGTGACATCATACTCAAAGCGATATAGATCACCGCCTTTAAGAAAACAATCCAAGCATGTACGAACGACACCATCACTGTTTGAGCGGTGGCCACATATTGGACATGGATTGTTAGCAGACCTACTGACAGTTGAACTCGAGATATTTCCTGGGCCATCTTGATCTCTTGTAGTGAAGTGGATCACCATTCCCTCGCCAACATATATGCCTGTTGTCGTGTACAAAAGCAATAAAAAAATAGCCATTTCAGTAAGATATCTATTATTATTAAGAAAGAAAAAAAAATGATTCTTGGCAATCCAAAAGAAGACGTACATAATTTTAAATGTGGTTTTGAAAACAACCACAGCATGCAAAAAAGTTCAAAGGTTGTTCAATCTTGGTATGGATAAATAAGGACAAGATGCCATTTAATTCTAGGACGTATTGCTATTTTCCGC
The DNA here is from genome assembly GCA_019022615.1 of Acacia melanoxylon. Lineage (NCBI taxonomy): Eukaryota > Viridiplantae > Streptophyta > Magnoliopsida > Fabales > Fabaceae > Acacia > Acacia melanoxylon. The sequence goes on from JAFJYJ010000002.1 coordinate 10,416,665, forward strand.
TGACACTTTCTTTGCCACTCTACTAATATGTTCTTTAGTAAATATACCCCACAATTCAACCTGAAGGTTCTGAATTGCTGCTCAAGGGATCAAAACAGCGCTCTTACATCACAAGCTTAAGACATTTCCACAAAATACAACCTCCCATCCACTTAACCTGTGATATAGAAAACACCAACAGCAAAACTGGAATTCGGAAACAGCCAGAGAGAGTAATCCGATTAAAATTACACACACATCAGGGACACATAGTAAAGCAGAAAACAGAAGGTAAATAAGGACGATGAGGAGAAAAGGGATGACCATGATGCGCAAAAACGAATGACATCCTCCACGAGTAAATGTGGTCACCGGGCTCCAGTTCTCCCCGATCGATCTTGTTCGAGAAACCCATTATCCCTCTCTATAGATTTGGTCACCAACAACAGATCTCTCTCTCCTAACTCTCGAATTGTTAATTTTATGGCCAAAAGAAGCAACGGAAATAAATAAGTCTCACTGTTGGAAAAGGAGAGGGAAAGAGAAAGGAATCAAGCGAGGAGGAGAGTGGAATGTGGGATAAACGCAAACGTTTTCGTTCATTGCTTCGTGGAATAAACGCAGACTTTTTCGTTCATTCCTTCTTCATTACGTCTGTGTTTGGGAGAATAAGAACATACGATCCAGAAGCCCATAACAAAGGAAAGATGAAAATGAAAATACACACGCATATACATATAGAGAGAGAGACACACACAACCAACCATATATGGATAAAATATCTCTTAAGCTTTAAATAAGTGATTTTCTAATCCTACTAAAATGAGTTGTAGAGTGTTATTAAATTGTAGTTAATACCTATATTTTTTATAGGCAACAACCATTTAGTTAATGTCTAGTAAGTTGTAGTCAATCCTTATAGAGAACTTTGTTAATCCTATGATATAATTGTAAAGTCCGTTTAAATGGAGGTAATAAGCAACGCTACCTCTACTATACTATTCCTCATAATAAGTGCTATTTTTAGTTTGGATTTACACCTAAATATAAAACCTTAAAATACTTTGTCTTTCAAACTTATGATTTTTTTTCTTAAAGCATTCGTATTAATTACAGACATTTAAATGTTTATAGGGAAAATTATTGTAAAGGAACTTAGAAATTGTAAAATCCCAAATTAGATATTTCCTAAAAAAATAAGTTGTGAAATATTGCTCAACAAATCTTGTGATTCTTTTATCAACTCTTGAAAACAAATATGATTTATGATTTTGCAATTTTTAAGTTCTTTTTATTTCATTTTCCCATATTTCTATCTCAAGGTGAGTATGACGAAAAATGATATTTTAAGAAAGTCAAACTATATTTGTTAAAAATAACTAACATTATTATTTTTCTTAATTTACTTAAATTTACCAACTTACTCTTGTATCAATGACCACATGTAGTATTCTTTTCGGTTATTAATATAAGGCATATTTACCTAATTTATTATATTAAGAAAATTAATTAAGTTAGTTAATTTAATATGCATATTCTAAAATACCCTAATTAGCTTCCTCAACTCTCTTATTTCCTCTTCTCATTGATAATTGTTAAAGTATCAATAAGGGTAAATTAAGTAAAAAAATTAAAATATGAAAATTATATCTTATATTTAAAACTGTGATAATAAACTCCATAAATATATTCTATGTCAAGGACGGAAGGGGGTAATAAATACTCGTTCTAGTTCTTTTTATAAAAACTCAAAATTGGAGTTACCTTGTTTCATTTTGATTTTAGCATTTTATTAATTATTATATATTTCATTAATTAAAATTTTAGTGTTATTTATATTTACTTTATTTTTCTCTCTAACACAGACATAATTCGATTATCTAGCTGTGATAAATAAATAGGAGCGGGAGTTCATGTTACACCGTACGGTTAGATCATTCTGAAGGTTCATATATATATATATATATATATATATATATTTCAATCCTTGGCTTTCTCACGCGTCACCTAAACAAATACAATTAAAATAAAAATCATCAATTACCATTGTTGTAACTTAAAGGAGGGTAAGAGATCACTTCCTTATCATTTTTGTCTATATCTCTTGTCAGTCTCATCTAGGTTATTGATTGGAAGAATGAAAGAAAAGTTAAAGTAATAATGCAACTTCTTAAATTGATAAGTACGGATATGATTTAGAAATTATGACGGATGAAAACTTAATCCGAACATATTATTGAAGTTAAAAGTCAAACAAAGAATTCACCTCTTTCACATCGGCCTATCTAAACCGGTTTCAGCGGATCGAAAGTGAAAAAAGTGAGACCGCGGTAGCTATTTTTTAAAATAAATAACGAGGATGCTGATTTTATCGAAAAAACTTTAACATCGGTTGTGGCCGGAGACATAGTGGGTAATCACAGGCTGGCTAATATACTAAGGTCGATAATGGTTAACGTCTTTTTGTCAGTCCCGTGTATCATTATAACTTTGGTTTGATTAGATTGAAAAAGTTGATTAAGTTGGTTAAGTTGATATGTATTTTTTAAAATACCCTTATCATTTTTCTTATTTTTCTTATTATCTCTTTTCCTTGGTTATTGTTGAGAGAGTATAAATATCGGGTAAATTAGGGAGAAAAAAAATGACAAATATGAAAACTATATTTTATATTTAGGATCAAGATCAACTCATTAAATATATCTTGATCTAAAACTGGATTAGAGGAGTAAAAGAATTGTAAGCGTTTGATGAAAAGAAAGGTAGTTGATTTATTATGTAGTTAATAACTATCACATTGTAGTCAATGGCTAATACTCCCAGATCCGGTCCTTAATATTAAATACATTTAACTAGTTTGATTAGATTAAAGAAGTGAGTTAATTATAACTTTTTTTTTTCCCCCAAAACACCTTAATTATATTCCATCATTTCCTCCTTCCTTCTCTCCCCTTCATTATTGTTGGGGGAGTATTAATAGGAATAAATTAGAAAAATATTGTTAAAGATGAAAACATGTCTTATATATATGAAAGATTAGAAGGAGTACGTTGTAATCAGTTCCTTACATAAAAGCTTTGTTAAATTTGTAACAAAATTGTAGACTTGATGAAAAGAACTTTGTTGTGGTCAATAGTCATTAGATTGTAGTTAGTGGTTAATATGTATTGAAGAGCACGGTGTAATCACTTATCTGAAAAAGGGTGGTCAATAACCATTTAGTTAATGTCTAGTAAGTTGTAGTCAATTCTTATGGGGAACTTCGTTAATCCTCTACATAATTGTAATAATCTGTAACACTACCTCTATTAGACTATTCCTTAATATAAATGATACTTTTAGTTTGGATTTAAACCTAAATATAAAATATTAAAGTACTTTATCTCCTAAATTTATAATTCTTTATTTAAAGTATTCATATTAATTACACACATTTAAATGTTTATAGGAAAAATTACTGAAAAAGAAATTTGAAACTGTTAAATCTTAAATCATGTATTTTTCAAAAAAAAAAATGCGTTGTGAATTGCTTAAGAAGTCTTGTCATTCTTTTATCACCTCTAGTAACAAACATGATTTAGGATTTTACAATTTATTAAAGTTCTTTTTATGTCATTTTCCCATGTTTCTTTCTCAAGATAATTATAGCGAAAAATAATATTTTAGGAAAGCCAACTTATATTTATTACAAATAACTAATATTATTAATTTTCTTAAATTACTTAAATTAGCCAACCTACTCTTGTATCAATGACCACAAGTAGTATTCTATCATATCCTTAATATAACACATATTTTCCTAATTTTATTAGAATCAAGAAAAATTAATTCAGTTAGTTAATTGGACATGTATTTTTTAAAATACCCTAATTAACTTCCTTAATTACTCTATTTTCTCTCCTCTTTGATTATTGTTGAAGTATCAATAATGGTAGGTTAGGAAGATATCCAAGATTATGAAAAATATATTTTATATTTAAAACTATGATACTCAACTTCCTAAATATGTCGACGAGAGAGGGTAATAAATACTCCTAGTTTTTTGATAAAAATCCAAAATTTGAATTGCCTTTGTTCTTTACCATTTTTGCCATCAATTAATTATATATGTTGTATTAATTACAATGTTAGTGTTACCTATATTGACTTTATTTGGAGAGTGTTAAGTAGTTTTAAGTAAAAAAAAAACTTGCAGTAGAAAAAAAAAAAAGCCTTAAGTGGAGTATTTGGACAGAGCTTTAAATTTATTGGGTGTTTTTCTTTTTAAAAAAAAAGCTTATAAAAGTCGGTTTAGGAAAAAAACTCCATGGAGTAGCTTTTTCCAAAAAGCTTTCAAGCTTTTTGACGAAGGCCCCGCCACTTCTACAACCATCAATCTAAACACAAATTATATTTACAATCTGACTTTTTTATTTATTTCTAGCGAACTTCTGCAAAAGTTAGATAGAAAATAAGTCACCACTCCTACAGCTAACCCAAACAGACCCATTTACTTTTATTTTCCTCTCTTACTTGCCTCTCCTAATAAATGTAGACCTGGGAAATCAAGCCTGTAACATCCCAAATTTTTGAACAAGAAGGTTGGAAGTAAAACTAGGATAAAAAGGCTTCTAGCTAAGTAGAGAAATAAAAAAGTCTTAAACTTATTATGAGAAAAAACGTAAGATGATTATTAAAAAAAAAATGGACCTTGAAAATTTGGGAATATTATGAAATAATATTTCAAGGATATAGAAATATTATGGTGGAATTAATTATGAGAAATTTAGCCTAGATAAATGCTAAAACTAGTATTTGGAATTTAAGACATATTTTCCCATAAATTAAAGAAAAATAATTAGGGAACATTCTTATACGGAATTAAAGATTTATTTCTAACAATAATATAATTTTTGTAATTTGTTGGGCAAAGGACCTAATACCAATAAAAGTTTTAAAAAATATTAAGTGGGATAATTTTAAATGGGTCTCACAACCCAAACATCATCTTCCCCTCTCAATTTCATTAAGGAGTAAGCCACTTACTCCTATGCAACACGTAACCATAATTATGGCCATGCCTTATAAAATCTCATATGCAGAATAAGCAAATTCCCCATCATTATTCATAGCCCAAACACGTAGACATTGGAAGAGAGAGAGAGAGAGAGAGAGAGAGAGAGAGAGAGAGAGAGAAGAAACATCACCCAACCCATACATCATCTCTCAGCCCATCACGTTAGCAGGAAGGAAACAAAGAGAATAAAAAGAAAAAGAAAAGAGGATGCATTAGTGAAACGCAGCAACAGCAAACAAATACACACACACACACACATCAGTCTTAACACGTTACCCGTTCTCAGTCCGTTAGCAACAAAAGCAGATCACGCCATCAAAGCAGGAGATCACAGCGTCGAGACAGACACAGGAGCAGCGGAAGATCAGCAAAAACAATCTTGCACCATGCTTCTTGAGCCAAGCAAGGTCAGAAGCACGTCCTCTTCTGACTGTGCATCCTTCTCGGTCAAATCGCGCCATGTCTATATATTTCACTCCTCGTTTCGCATTTGTTTGGAGAAGAGAGCAAAGGGCTGAGGCTGAGAACGGAGAAGAGGACTTTGAAACCGTGAAAGAGAGAGAGAGCTGAGAGAGAATAGGTGAGAAAGAGTTGAACTAAGATCATTCTCATATTTCTTCACCATCGGAACATGAGAACCAGAGAGTATGAATTCTTTATTCTCATCCTTTCGGTCTGTTTAGAAACAGAAAATAGAGTGTGCGGCGGCTGTTATAGTGATAGAAAGTGGAGCTAGAGAAGAGGAACAAGAAAGAAGCACTGAAGCACACATGCAAAGCTAGGATCCAACTAAGAAGAGGGAAAAGTAACGTGGTTTTACTTCTGCATGTTGCTATGTTTTGGAGGGCTGAAGCAGAAACTGTATCAGCATATTTCTCACGTATGAAAGCTATAGATAGTCTCACAAACCATTAGAGAATAAACGAGAATGCTTAAAAGTAGTATATGCATGAGTGAATATGAGTCATATGCATAAAATAAGAAGCTGACGTGAATCTGGAAATTTAGTTTGCAGCTGGAACAGTAAACTTTGGGTGAGGTAAAACCATGGCAAATGTTTGAGTTTGTACATGAAATTTTTACAGTAAATAGTAGACTCAATAATATTTAAAATTATCTTTAGATCACCTTAAACGGATGTCTATAGCTCGAGTTATGATTTTTCAAAGTTGAGCTAAAAATTTGTAAAATTTTCGTTATAATTTTGGAGAAGCAAAATGACGTTGCATTTCGGATTCAGTAAAACTTTGATTTTTTACATGAAAGTTTCTAGATAAATAGTAGACACATAGAGGTTTGATTTGATAGGTAATTCGTCGAATTCCAATAAATATTGAAGGAGATATGATTTTCCGAAGTTTAACCAAAAATCTGGACGAATTTTGTGTTCCAGAAATAGTGATCAGATTTGGGTCCCATTTTGGAATGGGAAACCTTTGAGTTTTTCCATGAAATTTTGTGTTTTAATAGTACACATAATAATTTTTAAAACAAGCTTTGGATCACCTTAAACCGGGGTCTATAGCTCGAAATATGATTTTTGGAAGTTGAGTCATAATCTTGAAAAGTTTTCTGGAAAATTTTGGACATTGTTTATGTTTTTTGAAAGTTGGGAATTTTCTCAGTCCTAAATCAACTTGGTGACTTTAATTTATGAAAATAGACTTATCAAGGTTTAAGTAGAAATTAGAATCACTCCATTTGGAGTTGTATCGGTCCATTTATGAATTTTTTAAATTCTGAAAAAAGTTAATAGCTGAATTTTGGATAAATCTTAAAATAGTCACGCAAGTTATTAATTATACATAACATTCAAAATAAAGGTTTTTCTTTTGGATAACTTGTCCATTAAGGTTATAAAGACTTTAAAGTGACAAGAAAAATCTTTTTAACATTTTTAAAGTACATGAGTTTTAATAAAATAGATAAATAAATAATATTATTTATTAATAAGAAGGGTATTATTAGTAAGGGCATTTTTAGAGGTTAATCCATTTTTAATCCTCTAAAAATAATTTATAGAGTTAGTTACTATAACATCCTCAATCAATTTATTTTGGGAAAAGAATAATTCCAAGTAGGGAATAATTTAGGCCCCAAAAAAAATTATAGAATTGATATTTTATGGACAAGGAAAAATTAAAGGAGTAGTAAAAATCCTTATGGGAAATTAAGGATTTATTTCCATGAATAATTACAACTAAATGAATAATGGTCCTAATTTATACATATCTCTCTCATTGTTATATTTTGAACCCTCCGTTCAGCCCATACGTGTTGCACTTGTGGCCCATTAGATGATAAAATATCACTCCAACCCATTACCTATACAACCCATTATCTTATATTCTTATGTATGCAATTACCCAACCCATTTGATTTCAATCAGCCAACATGTGATCAGTTATGAATAGCAACATAGATTTTAAAAGCCCACATGCTCCAACCAATTGAATCACTCCAGCCAACACGCAACACAACAGACGAATCGGATTCTTTGGGGCGATCTCGTAAGCGATTCGTAAGTTAATTAAGTTTTTCGGCGCCGTCTTTTCAGCAGTGGGGGTGAGGACGCTAAACCCCTCTAAAACTTTTATATATATATATAAAAAAAAAAAAAAACACAACAGATGTACAACAATAAAATATAACCACACCCTTAAATATTCATTTACCTATTAGTTTATCAGTCACAGAAAACACAGCAGGAGATCACACCGTCAGAAAGCCAAAGATCACATGCAACACATCCATACTTTTCGAGCCTCGCAACGTCGTTAACCAACGGTCCTTCTTCTTCGGTTTATCCTTCCCCTTCCTCCAACCGGACCTTCGAACCTCTATATAAGCCATACTCCCTCTCCCATTATAACCACTATTTCTCTTTAGCTTCAGCTGCGTGAGCTTTGTCTTAAAAACCAGCAACCAAGTCTGAGAGAGAGAGAGAGAGAGAGAGAGAGAGAGAGAGAGAGAGAGAGAGAGAGAGAGAGAGATAAGGTAGGAGAGTGAGAGCTTCAACTTTGCTTGCTCTGCCCAGCGTCTCCAAAATAGAGGTGAGTGTAAACTTTCCTTTCCTCTTTGCTTCCATTAATTACCACCGAAAATGTGGAAATATTAGACCCTTGGAAATAAGTTTTAGTTTGCTGCTTGTAAATCTCTGTTTTTGGAAGATGAAACAGAGGAGGTTTAATATATATGTGTGTGTGTCATTGCGTTTAGAAGCTTTTAGTTGCTGTAGATTAAGTGTATATTTTGTGCTCCTCGAGCTAAGGTTAAAGTTTGGAATTGTAGTAACCAGATTAATTTATTTTATATGTTTGTTTTGGGCTGTAAGGTATTTTTCTTACTTTCATATATACCACTTGTATGTATTTGAAAAATTATGTGTATGTTTAAATATGAAATTATTTCAGTGAAGTAGTGCATTTTTCTAATTTATGCATTTAAATATTTTTACTGGGTTGTTATTGTTGTGATGGTTATAATGTTTGTTGTGAGATGATGTATATGGAATAATAATTTAATAAAATGTTGTTGAAAATTTTAATATTATATTATTTCTTCTGTTGTGGGATATGTTCGGTCGTATGGAAGAGATTGAGGGTGAAATTGTGTTCATCGGCTCTCTCATTCCTGGTCCAGAATTTGAGTTGAGTGTTTTGGGCGGACACCTCCCTGTTACGGTATATCTGTGGTGGCACGAGAGGGGACAGTATTCTTGAAGTGACTAGCTAGCCTTGGCCTGGTATACTAGCACTGATAGGTTGTACCACGTCTAGATGATATAAGGAGGAGCATGATGGATGAGTGGGGATGATTTTAAATGTTAATTATTATGTATTATTTAATTATTATTGATATTTAATTATGTTAATAAACCTGCTTCTCTGACTTGCAATCCTTTCCTGCATATTTGATAAATTAATTTCGGTTACGGGAACTTTATGTCTCACCCCGTCATTATTAAATTTTTCAAGCGAGACCTCTAACCTTAGTAGAGGACAAAGGAAGTAGCCAGAGGCATAGACGTCGTAAAACTTGTAGGCCTCTTTTTGGTATTAATGTTGTATTGATTTATATATTGCCATCATAGGGCCCTCATATTTTTGAAATACTACATTATCTATTTTTGGATGACTATTGAAATTCTGAAGGCCTTATTTTATACACGATCATATTATAGTGGATCCACAATCATATCTTTTGCTAAAATTATTTTGTGTAGACCCTTAGCGTGGAGTTAATGTTGTAAGACTCATGGGCTATAAAATCTCTGTTCAATAATTGTGCCTAGAGTTGTGGATTTCCTGTAGTGGGTTTGTGGGCAAAATTTGTGCCTTGGCCTCGAGGTGTGTGTGTATTGAAAAGAAATGGGGTCTTCCATAATTACCTGCTAATATGGTTTTAAGAAAATCTTATGGTTAATTGTTGTTTAGTGAAAAATGGTCTTTTCAGTTACTTTGTGACGTATGAAGTGACTAATGATAATAATAAACGTTTTTAGGCATATCTTAACACCTCTACTGATCCCTACACCTTCGGACGAATTGAGGATTTAAGTTTGAGGTGGGTAACTGTTATTTTATTAGCTTGTATGTATGTATTGCATGTATAACTGATCATGGTTGCTAGATGATTTTACATCTGTGTATCCTAGCTATGGATTGAGGCTGCATGTCTTATAGGGCTGCATGTCCTAAAGGGCTGCGGTTCTTGGTCGTTAACTGTAGTTACGGTGCGACTTGTTTACTGTGTATTATTCTATGCTTATACATGTATTATACTGTGATTTATATTTCATATATGCATATGAGATTAACTGTTACCTCTGGGGTTCATTCATTTGAACTCCATACCGCATGAAAGAGACAAGTAGTGGATTTGGATCAAGAGGAAAGATGCAGCTGTAGAGGTTACAGTAGAAGGAATTTTGTAGAAAAATATGAGTAGATGGACCGTAGTCTATCGTTTATCATTTTTCTGTTTTGGATTAATGTATTAATATCCCACTATGGGATAGATACCGATCGCAAAAAATTTATCCCCATGTTTTCAAACTAAGTTATTTTGAGAAAGTTGTATTCCGCAATTAAGTCGTCTAAACTACTTTGATGCCCGTGCACTTAAACTCTGATCGATAAAGACGTAAAAAGGATGGGCGTCACAAGGCCGAGCCCATCGAGCCGGCCCTTTTAAGTCATAACCCTTCATGGGCCGAGCTTGAAAATTAGAGGAGTTTAATGAAATAAGCCCTGTAGAGCCTCGGGCTTAAAAGGGCCAACCCTTTTAATTTATTATTATTATTTTTGGATGCATGAATTTACATATGATGGTAATTTACTAATTTATATGTATTTTATATTTGTTATAAATTTATTTATCCATTTAAGTACAAATACATAATAACTATAATCTAATTTTATGATTTGGTTTATTCTTTGTTGCATATAAAGATTATAGATGTGTTCATGATGCGAGAGAAGAAATTCATGATATTCTTAATCATGAACTAGAGCCTACTCAAAGCGAAGCACAGTCAAATGTCATTGAAATTGATGATAGTGACAAAGATGATAATAATAAGGGTAAAGGTACAAAATTACTCATGAGGTTTTAGTCAAAGTGCACCCAGTACCATGTGCTTTCCGGAGGGGTAAAAATACCCATGAGCTTATCAAATCAGAGCAAAAATACCAGATCTGTTAGATGAGGCTAACGTCTGTTAACTAAACTGTGAAATTACGAAAACACCCCTACTCTGGAAAAAAAATCCTTCCTTCCTTCCTAGCCTCTCACTCATCCCTCAACCTTCCTGAACAACTTCGACGGGCAAAGTAACAGGTTTGAGTGTAGCAGCTCATGTAAATGGCTTTTGTTTGAGCTCCTTAGGGACTCACAAATGGAATTGTTGTAATAGAAATATGGGTTTCTGTGAACCAAAGCGTGGTCGAGTCTTGTGCAAAGAAAGCATGGAATTCTCAATTTGAAGAACCTGGCGAACTCATTGGCAGAAAATGAAATAAGCCCATCGATAAAAAGTATGATTATCAAAACCCATTCTAGCACAGAGAAGATCATGAAGTGTGGAATCTTTCCCAATTCTTTCTCAACATAACGACTAAACGATCGAGTAGCCATGTTTCCCCTACGACAATTTTTTTTTCCTGTTTATGTGCCTTTAAAGATCCAATGAAGCGAAGAAACAGAAAAATGAAGAATTTTCTGATCTAATATTAAGATGAAGACCTTGCTGGAACAAAATGGAAATGGAAGGAAAGAAGGAGATACCACACCCTCGATCACGCTACATCCAACAAAAATTATGGAATCCCGTGTTAGGCATACCCTCGATCTAAAATGAGGAAGAAGCTGAGTTATGGTTGTGCTTGATTCAGATCTGGTGGAAAGAAAAAAAGCACAATCGAGAATGGGAGGACGACGCCTCCGTCGTTGAGGGAAGACGACGCTGCCGTCGTTGGTGGAGGTCGTTGCTGCCGCCGTTGGCGTTTGAGAGGAAAGAGGGAAGACGAAGAAGGAGAAAGGGAAAACGATCAGAGAGGGAGAGGGCATAAAAGGAAATGAAAATTGTGAAGATTTTTATTTTTAAAATAGAGTGGGCCCGCCAACGCGACGTTAACCTCATATAACAGATCTGGTATTTTTTGCTCACGATTTGATAAGCTCATGGGTATTTTTACCCCTCCGAGAAGCATATGGACTTGGGTGTACTTTGTCTAAAACCTCATGAGTAATTTTGCACCTTTACCCTAATAATAATAGTCATCGTATTAATATCGCTTAGTGATATACTTCTTATATTTTATGTGAGTTATTTGTGAACATAGTTTGCTTTTGATTATAAATAGTGATTGTACTTATTTGTTAGATGATTTGTATTGTTTTGATATTAATGTTAATAATATTTATTTGATAAATTAGAACTTTAATTGTTGTAATTTACTAATTGAGGAAAAATAATTAAAATTTGGAATAGTAGTTTTCAGGCTTTGGAAGGCCGACCCTGACCCTTCACGAGCCAGTCTTGTAGGACCGAGCCGGCCCGATTCTCAACTCTAAACAAATGCTAGCTTTAAAAAAAAAATTATTTCAAGCATGTTTTTAAATAATTTTAATAATAATTTAATCATGTTTTTAAGTTCATGTGACACGTGATTTACGCTTTATCAGATGGAGCTCAGAGAAGCACCTGAAGACAATACAGATAAATGGGAGCGAGTTCTTGTGACACTGTATGGTAAGATCATTCTGACGCTTCATATTGTCAGATCTGGAGACACACAGCAGAGAAGCACCTGAAGACAATCAAAGCGCCAAGGATCACAATGATTGTGAGTTTCTTGACTGGCTTATCCCAGATTTATAAATATATATATATATTTTTTCAAGATGGAGGCTTTCTCACGTGTCACCAAACTTCAAAGCTTTCGTCTCTCTTCCGGCTAGGGATCAAGGACGAGAAATTCTTGGATCCGCTATGAGCAGGCGAACCGGAACCGGCAATCCATCGGCTTTGACTCGGGCGGTAGAATCCGTCTTTGCCTTTTTTAAATTCGCTGAGTTTGAGATCCTCTTCGTTCTTTTCTTTGTCATCGCTTATGTTTTTTTTTGCTCGGAATCATCGCTTATGTTATCTTCAAAGACATTGTAAGTTATTCCTTCCTTTCCCTTTCTCTCTGTGATTTAGACGAAAATATCAATTATAATTTTATCTAAACTTTAATTTCGATGGTGTGCGGATATGAATATTTTTGGTGTTCTGGATCAATTTGGTTCTTAATCTTGAGTCATAAGGAATAATTCGGCAGACCTGGACATTACCCTGTATATATCTCAATGATGTATCGCTGGGCTGTTATCTGTGTTGCTCATTTTTACGGAATTTTGCTCTTTGTAATTAATATAACTTCCTTGTGATTGAATAAATTCAAATTGTATTATTTCTTGGGTTAAAGATTCACCCATATCTTGGGGGAATTAATCTGAAACGAAGCGTTGTATTAAGGTTTCACTTATTTGATGTAAACTTGTGGAAGTTCTATGGGAAAGGGTTATGAGGCTTATGTTTCTTTATTGTTTATTCTCTAGTGTATAGAGAAATGCATCTATAGGTTGAGTGTTTCACATTACATTACTTGAGAAAGGGCCAAAGAGGAAAGGGCTCCATTGTTCAAATCTGATGGAATAACCATGGAGCTCTTTGATATGTAGATTATTAGGTATGTAAAGAGAAACAAAACGAAGATGTGAGTTGAAGATGCTCTCGTGCCTTGCAAAAAATGAGTGATGAAGAGATATACATTATTGAGGAATGATGAAGTCATAATAGACCTTGCATATTTCATTTTATGTTTAATAGAGCTAACAAGAGCATAATATGCATTGCATTTTTTTGTTGGGTGGTTTCTTCTCAATAGAGAGGGATTCCATTTCCCTCCTTATATCAGACATGTCATAAAAACCTAATGGGAGTCCCTCTTTTTCAAGGATGTACACGCAACATGTGATACATCAATGCTAAAAAACAATGCTCTCTTGGGGTTGTCAAAGTTATTGCAATATAAAGTTACAATTTTGTGGAACTATGCAAGTTAGATGTAGTAAGCAGTGAGATCTGTTTTTCTCTAGTATCGTGATCAATATTAGGTTGTTTCTTTCATTAATTGAAGCATCCCTGTTTGTTCTCAAACGTCATATCCAACGGTCTACACACAGGAACAATTTAGTCCAATGCTATTTCCTGACTTTGACAATCCCTGCTGTAGAATTTGGAAAACAATTGTCAGAATTTAAGTTCGGGAATGTACATATGAAGATTCTCCAGCTGTGGTTAGAGACTACTTTTATTATTTCCAAAGAACGATAAGGTTGCTGGTTAGGAGGGATGGCAACCGAGAAGGGGTCGTGAGGCCTTCCAAGTTTACTTTCCCAAACCCAGTCCCCTTTCCCATCTTTTTCAGACAGGAGTAACTTACGCGGCCTGTGTGTTGAGAGGCAGAAATTTCTCCTATGACCACTATATGGGCCAATACCAATGGAGATGTCACTGACAGGGAAATTGTCATCCCTATCTAGGACAGTAAGACAGCTGCAACAGGTTTAGTACTGTCTTCTTCTTCATAGCATATTACTGAACTTGATTGGTCTTGTAGTAGTATTTGGTCGTGATATGTTGAGATTCTAGGCAACTAAGCTTGTATTCTCTATCTCCAGTCCTCATATTCCCGTTCTCTGCCTTTTATCCGATAATTGCCTTTGCAAGTGAATGCCAATAATTGATTATTTCCATTGCAGACGTCAAGATCTGAATACAATCAAATACTTGTAAAGAAGCCTGGCGGAGTTGATCTTTGGCCTTACTAGAAGAAGATATTTTTTTTTTTGGATGTTAGTTTAGCATTAATGGTGTAACATTTAACATGCCACCCTGTGACTGCAACTGCAGAGTCATTGTCGTACATAAATTTTGCTCGCGAAATAGATGAAACTTCAAGATTGTATACAGTTCCGTTCTCCCAACAGGAATAGCAAAACCGATTAGAATTGCAACATAACACTTCTTCGTTTTAAATCCCATCTCTATTCTATCGATCTTCCATTTACTTCTTTGCATCATTAGTTTTGCGTTACACGTAGTGGTATAATACTGATAAATGAACCTAAAAAGGTTTTTTAAAAAAAATTAAACAATAATTTTCACGGATTATCCCCCCCCCAAAAAAAAGAGAGAGAAAGAAAGAAAAAGGTTTATTTGAGCTTTGAATTGCCCTGTTGAATGATCAAGTAGATGTATTCAAACTTCAAAGTATTGCTAAATAAATACATTTGCTTCCTTGCTTCTGATGAATAGTTGAACCGCCAATAACTTGATAACTAAGTGGCATAAAAAAAACTCTCACATAAGTAGGAAGCTGTGGATTTGATACCCGTTTAAAACCCCAATCCATTAATGTCTGCCTTTAACTCAAAAAAAAAGTTAATCATCTCTGCCTCTTGACCATATTTTCCTTACTTTCATACGTTGATTTTACAAAAAGAAATATGTTAAGGGGGCTTGACTTGTCATTTAAGCCCGGAGAAAATTAGAATCCACATCAAAATGATCATAAAATAAGAATGACTGCTCCCAAAAGCTTCATATACATACAACACACATAACGTCAATAACAACGCTAAGGATAAACAATCTTGCTTGTTTCAAAGTCACAAATAAAAACCACACAACATTGTTAACAAACCATTCCAATTTCAAATAAAATACTTACCGACGGGAGTTATGTCACCACACTTTTAAATCTTAGCATTATCCAATACAAAGATTTTGTGCAAATCGCATCTATTCTTCTTTGGTCACCTTATTTGTCTTGGTTTGTTCATCCAAGCCAGGCGGTTCTATAAGCCTGTTCACCTCATTTGTGTTGGCTGGTTCATCCAAGGCAGACCGAATTATTATAAGCCTTTCCACGGGAACTTTGGCTACATCACGGCGTACTCCAATATCAGAATCAAGTCGACTCTTACAGTACCTACCAAAACCAACCAGTGCTAGACCACTAAAACTGGTGGTCAAGAAGCGGAGTGGTAAAGAAACTACAGCACTAAAATCAACAGCCCTAAAAGCTGCCACATACGATGCTGCCTGCCCACTCGGGCCTACACTGATGTTTGGGATCACAAGAAGGCCTGTTTTGCAGTAGATTGCAAAGTCTTCACAGTTGTTTTTGATGGCATTGTAGACGCCAAATCCATTTTGAAGAAGATATCTAGCACGACAGAGGACATCTTCAGGTGGGTCGGATGGGGCAAGTGAGCAGGTGCCTCCTCGAGCTTTGGCAAGAAAAAATGTTGATGATACACCATACTCAAAGCGATATAGATGACCGCCAAAAAGAAAACAATCCAAGCATGAATCAATGACACCATTAAGGTTTGATTGGTCTCCACATTTTGGACATGGATCATTAGCAGAACGAATGAGACATGAACTCAAAAGGAGATGGTCCAAGACAGTTCCTGTGCGAATTTCTTGATCTCCTCTAGTGAAGTGGTTTGGACATGGACCGTTAGCAGAACGAGTGAGACATGAACTCAAAAGGAGACGGTCCAAGATAGTTCCTGTGCGAATTTCTTGACCTCCTCTAGTGAAGTGGATCACCATTCCCTCGCCAACATATATGCCTGTTGTCGTGTCCAAAAGCAATAAAAAAAAAAAAAAAAGAAGCCATTTCAGTAAGATATCCATTATTATTAAGAAAGAAAAAAAATTGATTCTTGCCAATCCAAAAGATGTACAGAATTTTAAATGTGGTTTTGAAAACAATCACAGCATGCAAAAAAGTTCAAAGGTTGTTCAATCTTCAATCTTGGTATGGATAAAAACGGATGCCAATTCATTCTAGGACGTATTGCTATTTTCTGCAGACACTTTCTTTGCCACTCTACTAATATGTTCTTTAGTAAATATACCCCACAATTCAACCTGAAGGTTCTGAATTGCTACTCAATGGATCAAATATATATAAACTGCATATTACATACATTTTCTCCTTAGGCAGCATTTTTTTTCCCTTCATATCCCAATAGCCCAATTCAGCAATTCTTCAATCATAAGTGAATAGCAACAAGATTCATATAAAAAACCAGATGACAGAAGTCCAAAAACTAGAACACCTATCCATAACATTTCATAACAATTAATCCGTCCCTGTTGCCTTTTTAGTTCATCCACCCAAACACATTTAGGAACTGTAATTCTGATGATTCAGAACTTTTAACTTTCAGAAGAAGAATACGTAACACAGCCACAACACTCATCATCAAAATATCACCTGGAAGCCTCCCATTTTCATTTTGTAAAACGTTCAATTACATTGCACATTCAAACTCCAAGGGGGAACTTCGAGATAATATTCACTCAATCCTTAAATCCACAAGGTCTGTATTAATACTTCAAATATTGCAGTCAAACAAGAAAAACTCTTCCATAACAAATTTGGGAACTTCCAGCTTCAAATGCGTAAGCATAATTGCACCACTAAATATCTCTCAATAGTGTATAATACAAATAACGTCACCTGATTCAGAAATATTTCAACTATGACAAAAGTAATCTAAGCCACTGGGGTTTATTACTGAGGGTTGAGAATGCCTAAAGTTCATATTGGCTCTCCTACTTATGCTGGGATCAATTTACAAGATGGCAGCAAGAGGTCACACCAGTAACCACCTGAAAGCCAGGGTTACACGTTCAAATGCTCAAGCATCGTTGCAAACGCTTGGCATCTTAATAAAATTCACGTTGGATATCACTTGGAAATGATCAAAACAGCGCTCTTACATCACAAGCTTAAGACATTTCCAAAAAATACATCCTCCCATCCACTTAACCTGTGATGTAGAAGACACAAAAAGCAAAACTGGAATTCGGAAAGACCCAGAGAGAGTAATCCGATTAAAATTACACACATCAATGACACATAGTAAAGCAGACAACAGAAGGTGATTGAGGACAATGAGGAGAAAAGGGATGACCATGATGCGCATAAATGTATGCCTCCCTCCACGAGTAAATGTGGTCGCCGGGCTTCAGTTCTTCCCGATCGATCCTGTTCGAGAAAACTCCCATTATCCCTCTCTTTAGATTTGGTCACCAACAACAGATCTCTCTCTCTCTCTCTCCCCCTAACTCTGAAAAGAATCAACGGAAATAAATAACTCTCACTGTTGGAAAAGGAGAGGGAAAAGAGAAAGCAAGCAAGCGAGAAGGATAGTGGAATAAAGGCAAACGCGTTTTCGTTCATTCCTTCGTTGCTACGTTGTTTTGGAGAATAAGAATATACGATCCAGAAGCCCATACATAATAACGGGAAGAAGATACTGAAAAAAAAACACACACAGACACACACATATGAGAATAAAATTTAGGAAAAAATATCACTTGACTTGAAACAAGTGATTTTCTAATCCTACTAAAATGAATTGTAGAATGTTATTTGAATGTCGTTAGTACCTATATTATTTATGGGCAACAAAACTAATATAGAATTTTTAAAGTTCAAGTGGTTTTGTCGTGATTGTTGTTGTATTTTTTCCTAAAATTATCATTTTTTTAAAATAAAAACTAGATATCTTTTAGAGGAAATGACAAAAAAATTCTCTAATCAAGTTTGTAACAAAAAATTGATAAAGTAATAACGAGATTTGATAAGTAATTCACAACACTTATTTTAGAACATACCTAATTTAAATCTTTACAATTTCAATGTTATTTTTCTACCATTTTTGCCATCATTTTTATATCAAAAGGTTTATTGAAGACTTCAGACCCGTGCGTTGCATAGAGTGTGGATGTCTATTTTGTTTTTAATAGAAATTGTAAAGGCGAAATGGAAGTAATCAAATTATGAGTTCACGTAATTATGAAATCCAAAGCACAACAATAAATATACAAATAGAAGTAATCAAATTATGAGTTAATGTCATTATGAAATCCAAAGCACAACAACAAAAAAAGTGAAACAAAGTTTTCCATTTCAACTATGAATGTGGTAAAATGTTTTGGAAAACTTGAACTTAACGTGCAACCCAAACACACCATGTTGAGCTTTTTCTCTAACGTCCATTAACTCTACCGCTAACGCTCTCCTAACAAATGTGGTAAAATTAACTTCTCGTATACAACATTAACTGTATTGTCAATACACTTATTCAACTCATTCAAAATAAGTATTTTCAAACCTTTGAAACTCTTCACCCTAGATAAAGTAACAAAAAGTTGTCCATATGAAAAAACTAGACTTGGTAGATAAAGACCTACATTTGACATCAATTGTCCTTGACTCTTATTTATTGTCATCGCAAATGAAATGATGATTGGAAATTGCCTTCTCGTCATATTGAATGGAAGTTTAGATTCACATGGGTTCATGTCCATCCTATATATCAAAATGTCTTGACCTGCGCTAGTGCCATTCAACACCTTCGCTGACGTTCTTGCCTAGTTGTGTAATTTGAAGCCTCGTACCATTGCACAATCATGCTGCTTGGTCAATGTTCCTTATTAACATAACATGTACTCTCACCTTTAGAACCAATTTATGATGAGGAATCCCAGAACATTTAATTGAATTTAGAAACTCTGTGTCATATAGACCATCGAAACTTTCATTTGCATAATCTATATGATTTATAGAGTCAGCACTAAAGTACTCTACTTCAACTCCTGGCAACAAAAAACAAATGTACTCATTCAATAAGTTGACATGTTTCGTAGTTGGGGTTAAAATTGACCTGTTGTTTAGGTAATCTTCCTCGAATAAACGCTCAACTAAATTTGGGTAAGTAGATTGAACGATGCAGCTGATTGGATTATCATCATCATAAAAGTAACAAATCAGATGGTAATATTATGTTTGCAATACCATCGTGTGGTAATCTAATGACACCTCTCCTACAAGTAGCAGCCATTCAGAGAATGCTTTTATTTTTTCCTACTCAACTGGATATGTGGAAGACTTTAGTTTCACATTTTTGGTTAATTGCCACTACTAGAAAAAAAGACCAGTGATTGACGGAATTTGCTACGGATTGCGAAAATCAGAGCAAACTTTGCTACGGATTGAAAAATCCGTAGCAAAAAAATAAAATAGTGACGGATTCACTAATCCGTCGAAAATTTTGCGACGGGTGAGTGAATCCGTCGCTATAACCCTTTGCGACGGATCCGGGATCCGTCGCTATATGGCGAATTAGCGACGGACCTAAAGTCCGTCGCAAAAGGGCGGACATTTTGGTCCGCGCACTTTTGCGACGGATCCCGGGATCCGTCGCTATATGGCGGCCCAGGGTCCACCTTTGCGATAGACCTAAAGTCCGTCGCAATAAAGTGATTTTGCGACGGATCCGGTGGGCACCGACGGTTTGCGACGGATACCTTTGTCCGTCGCAAAAAGTTCATTTTGCGACGGAACTAGGTTCCGTCGCAAAAAGCCGAAAGTCTCATTAATGAGACTTTCGGCCCCGATAGAACCCGATCCCCCCATCCAGCCTTCAAACTTCCGCCCCCTGCTCGGCGAGATCCCGGCTCCGGCCCCTCCCCTAAGCGCTCCCCGCTCGCCCCCGCCACCTGGGCTCCGGCGCTTCCTCGGCGCGCCCCTGGGCTCCGGCTTCCCTAACGCGCCCTGGGCCCGCACTCCTCCCGCTCCCCGTCCCCGCCCCCACCAAGCTCATCCCCCCACCCAAAGCCCTCGGCTCGTCCCCCTCCACCCCAACGCCCTCGCCTCCTCCCCCCCGCCCTCCCGGGTCCCCCTCCGCCTCCCTCGCCTCCTCCCCCACTCTCAACTCGATCGTTGTCCTTTTCATTGTTCCGGCCACCGCTAGGTTAGCTTGAAGTTTTTTTTTTTAAAATAATTATATGGAAATATCTATGTTAGATTTACTTTATTACATAATTGAAATATGTATGTAAGTAGAAGATTATAAATTACATGATTTTAAATCTTCTTTTTTGTTTTAGTTTCTCTTGTGGCTAAATCTATTAATTACATAATGATCTTGATACCTATGTGTTTATTAATTTGAATTATGCTTATAGTTTGTAGGAGACTCCATGATTTTTTTTTAATTATTATGTTTTAATGATTTTTATTTATGATATTGATTTTTTTTTAATCTTGCATTGTTTTTTGGGACGAAGATAAATTAAAAAAGTAATTTTTTCAATGTAAACACAGTTAATAAACGTATAGAATTATTTTATGTGAAGTATTTTATTTAGCACTTTTTAGAATTTAGAAATTCCAATTCTGATTTTGATGTGATAAAATTATGATTTTGTATTAGTTGGTAATGATACATAAATCTTTAAATAGGATGGTGTTGAAATTAGAAAAGTGAAGTGTTGAGAAATGAAATTTAGGGATAAGGCAATTAATTAATTAATGTAAAGTATGAGGAGGAATGTGTGACATTAAAGAATAATCAAATTTGTATGTGTTATAAAAATTAGTGGAATTTACTATTTGATTTAGGCTATTATAAAAATGACTGTTCTACAATAATCAAATTTAATATTTGTTTAAAAAATATTCCATTAATTTTTTTTTATTTGAATCTATCTTTAACAAGTTATACAATAAATTTGATTAAGTGTTAAATAATCTCTTTCATCTAGCCCATATATGTTAGAAACTCCAAAATACTTAGTATTCTATTTTTTGTTTGGCCCTCCACATGCATGTCCCCATGTTCTCGTATGCTATCCTCATTCTCTCGGTTGCTTTTTGGAATATGTTCTTTGTTCAATGCATGTGTTTGTTTTTCACTTTCTTGATTAAGTGGCAATTGGTAGGCATAAGAGGCGACTTATATATATTTATGGTATGTTGAGATGTTAATTAGGTTAGTAACTGAAGTAGCTAGGATGTATGGAAGGCAACCATGATAGAAGTTGGATGTACAATCGTTTAACTGATAGAAGACAAATAACGCAAGCATTCTTCGCGGGTTTGGAAGAGTTCGTCCAATTTGCTTTGGTGAATTCAAATAATTCAAGTAGGGAGATCAGGTGTCCGTGTGCCAAATGTAAGTGTTTAAGATTTACAGATGCGGACACGGTCAAAATTCATTTGTGTCAAAAGGGATTCATGAAAGATTATGAATGTTGGGAATGTCATGGCGAAGTCCGAGAACACCGAGTGGTTATTACGGGGATGTAGTCATCGAGAAAACCTTAATCAATATGAGCAGTTGGTTATGGATGCCGCGGGACCGTCGATCGGCCAATATTTTGATCCCGTTACTCATGTTGAACCGTCATACATGGGAGAGGAGACTGGTACACATCCTCAACCATCATACATGGGTGAGGATCCTCATCCGGAAGCCGCTAGGTTCTATAAAATGCTTCAAGAAGCATAGCGTTTGTTATGGGAAGGTTGCGAGCACTTTAAAAATAGTGAATATTCATCGCTATCGGCTACCCTAGCAACACTAAGCTTGAAGACTGATCACCATATGAGTGAGAGGAATTACAACGAAATGATGCAGATCATGAGTAAGGTTGTTCCCAAAGACAATAATTTGCTGAATGACTTTTACCAAGCAAAAAAAAAAGGTGAAAGAGCTTGGGCTTGGATGTGAAAAAATTCATTGCTGCCCCAGAGGATGTATGTTGTATTACAAGGATGATGCTGAGCTGACCAATTGTAAATTCTGTGGACATGACATATATAAAGTTGTGGGGAAAGGAAGGAAAATGACCCGTCATGCATTAAGCAAGATGTGGTACTTTCCTCTGGTGCCCAGACTTACGAGATTGTATGCATCAGAACAAATAGCTGCTCACATGAGATGGCACCGGGAGCATCGTAGGGATGAAAACGTTGTGACGCATCCATCTGATGCCGAAGCTTGGCATAAATTTGACGAGGCAAATCCTTTCTTTGGTATGGATCCCCGTAATGTTCGTCTTGGTCTATGTTCAGATGGGTTCGCTCCTTTCAACAATATGGGCAGGAATTATTCATGTTGGCCAGTCATTGTGACTCCGTACAACCTCCCACCTTCTATGTGCATGAGAAGAGAGTTTTTCTTCCTTAACGCGTTAATCCCTGCGCCATCCAACCCAAAAAAGAAGATCGATGTGTACCTCAGGCCTTTGATAGACGAGTTGAAGATGTTGTGGAGTGAAGGGGTTCTTACGTATGATATATCATTAAGTCAAAATTTCACCTTGCGGGCTGCCTTAATGTGGACGATAAATGATTTCCCTGCATATGGGATGTTGAGTGGGCCTTCAAAGCACTACCGAAGCATATATGGTATATTCTAACGGACTTTTCCATGTTCTTTAGAGAAATTTGTGCTTCAGAGCTTAATGTTGATAAGTTACGGCACCTGGAGGCGAGCATGCCCATAACGCTATGCAAGTTAGAGATGGTGTTTCCTCCTAGCTTGTTTGACTCAATGGAACATTTGCCCGTTCACTTGGCCTATGAAGCAAAGGTAGGAGGACCGCAACAATATAGATGGATGTATCCGTTTGAGAGGTAATATATATTGATTTCGCGTTGTTATTAATTGACCGACATAGTACTTGAGTTTATAAATACCCTATGATATTCCATTGTAGGTTTTTATGCACACTTAAGCACAAGATAAAAAATACAAGGTACGTTGAAGGATTTATCGCTGAAGCTTATCTAGTCGAAGAGGCCGCAAAATTTGCGTCATACTATTATCCCCCGAAATGATGTCAAGATGGAGAGGGTACCTCGCAATGATGATGCCGATACGAGGGATCAAAAATCAATATTTAATTTTCCGGGGGCGAGTCGTGGGAAAACGTTGGAGGTCAACTCTTGACGGAAGAGATAAGCGAGTTGCGAGTGGTACATTCTAAACAACGTGAAGAGGCCGCCTAAAAGTACCTAGAGTAAGTTTTTTTTTTCTTTTTACTATTACAGTAAGTATTAAAGTATTAACTTTAGTTTTTTGTTACAAGATTACTTCTCTAATTGGGTCCGATCGGAAAATCCTTCAATGTCGGTATCCCAAGTTGATCAATTCACGAATTCGAGTTTCCAAAATGGTTTCGATCCTATTTCTTGGAAAATCCATCGATCCCAATGAAGTTGCGTGGAGTTTATCTTATGGAGCTGCAATTATAGTTACCCGATGCAACAAATATATAATCAATGGGTATCGATTTTCAACTGTTGACGCGAACGTAGGTACACTATGTTGCAATTACGATGTATGTTGTCGAGGTGACCAAGTTGACGGTGGAGGCGACGACTACTACGGGAAGTTAGTTGAGATTATTCAGCTGAGTTACCAGTGGGACAAGGTGGTGACCCTTTTTAAATGTGAGTGGTTTGATAACAGTCAGCGTGGGACAAAAGTGGACAAACATGGAAATATTGAGATCTACTGGACAAGGAGATATACGGTTGGTTATGACCCATTCATCCTCACTCAATAGGCGGAACAAGTTTACTATACATCATACCCTACATCTCGCCAAGGGTGGACGGGAGTTATTTAAACCAAAGCACGAAATATTATACCAAAGTCGAAAGAGCCGGAAAAAAATGACAGTATGGCTGAACCGTTCCAAGCTGATGTGGAACATGTACTGCCTAAAAACATCTTCGATGACGAAGTACCGGGAAATCTCTTTGATTCTCGTGCGGAGTTAGAGTTGATTCCTATACAAATTGACGATGAGAAATCGACGATGAGGATGATGCAGAAATGAGCTTCTATGATAGTGAATCTAAGTTCGACGACTATGAGAGTTCAGACGAAGACATGCAAGTAGATGTCGATGAACAGGAATCATCCGGTTGATTTTTGTTAGTTCTTTGTTTATGACGATCTGTTATACTACATACTGTGTTACTTCGCTACTGTCATATTTAGTCAATATCTTATATATATATATTGACATTATGTCTATAAGGATTCAGAGATGGAGCATCTAGGAGGCCGTTCAGGTAATGGACGTGGTAGTGGTCGAGCCCGACCCCGTCCTATAAGAGGGGGTAGGGCGACGCCAACTGCTCCCTATGGAGGCAGAGGGCTCAGCGCTTCCCCACCACTTGATATGTCGTCGTCATCGTCGGGTTATTTGTCATCTTCACCATCGCTTTATACATCGTCGTCACCGTCTACCCCCACTAATCCACAGCAAGGAAGGCAACATGTTTACTTTACCATTTCTGATTGATTTACATATATTTAGTTTCTTGAAACCATCTATGTACAAACATCTTCAATATTTCACATTTCTTCCTTAGCACACCGTGTCGCCTCGAGCCACGTCGGGGAAGAAGGTAGTTCCTCCAATACACCAACTGGGGGCTCAACAGATCCTTCGACAGGATGCTTTGGATCTGTCCCGACGCAACGAGTAAGTCATGTCAAGTTACCAATAATGTTACAATTTTCTTCTCTAATTGTTTTGTATGCTAATATTTGCATGATGTCCTCTCGTTTTCATATTTGTGCCTGATAATCCGGTGGTGACTTTCATCTCGACCCAAATATTCCGTAATTACAATCACCCTTGGACCACGTGGACAGAGATTCCTGTGACGCAACGAGATGTTTGGTTCGATGAGTTCTTGGTAAGTTATTTGTTTCATTCGTGTTAATTAAGTACTTTTAAAATTTGGAGCACTAATTGTTTGTTATTGATTTTCAGGATAAGCATATGACGTTGCCTGAACATTGTGAAAAACTGAAAAAAGCTTATAACCACAGGGCCAGCGCTTTGTTGCGTCGAAAGCTCTATTCATTGAGAAGGTCAAGAGGCAAGACAGATTGGCTTCCACAGGAGAATAAAGAGGAATTATTGGGCAATTGGGAAAACAATGAGAAGTTTAAGAACATAAGTGCGAAAAATAAGGAAAATAGGGCCAAAATGGACGGACCGTCATATCTTTGGAGGCTCCATATCAATTAGTGAGCATCGACGCAAAGTTGTAAGTACACGTTATTTTCTATTTACGTATTCAACATTTTGTACTTTGAAGTAATTAATTAAGGTCATCATTTGCGTTTGCAGATAGAGTCTGGGGAAGCTCCAGCAGGATCGGTTGAGTGGGTTACTGATAATTGAATATTTCATACACTTATTTTTATATCTTGATTAATAATTTAGGACTCTTTAGTTAATAAATAATTGCTTTTATACTTATTTGGGCTTTGGGCCTTTTATTATATTTTAGCCATTTTTAATAATAAAATTCCAGTTTTATATAGCTTCACTATTCCTACCATAACTCTTGAACCAGACATCAGATTTGCCTCATTTTTGTTTCATATTTCAGATGATTCAGAGAGCTACAATTATTATGAAGACATGAAGGGCAAATTCGGACAAGAGGGCGGTCGATTTTGGAGACGAAGTCGGAATTTTAATTGGGCTTGAATTTGTAATTAAAGCCCTTTTTTCTGTTTTGGGCCTGAATTGGATTGGAGCCCCATTTTCATTTTTTCATTTTAGGTTAAGTGTGGCAGCAGCCACAAACATATTATTATTCATGTTTTTAGACTTGGGTAGATCAAAATAGGAGTTTTCAAATTCTCCGAAGTGTTCTTCATGTTCTTCGCGTTTTTCATCTTTTCTTTCGCGTTTTGCTTAGCCATGCTCGGCTAAGTTTCGTGGTTAACCTATGGATTGAGGGTTCCAAAATCTAGAGGACATGCGCTTCATTCGGTAATTTGGAATCGTCTCGTTTATTTTAATCGGATCCGATTATAATTGCGGATTAGGTATTAGATTTAATACCTAGATTGATATCCCAAGGACGTAGGTCGGGACCGGGTTACGAGAGAGCATTGTGCGATCGCACAAAGCGAGCTCGCCACGTGTTCGATCAAATGCTAGACGATCGTCTAGTCGAGGGAATATCTCGGACAAACGCAGAGATCTCGGTTCGTCCGGAATCAATCACGAGTTTGATTATTATCTGTTTTGTCCGATGAAGGTTATGGAATCCCAATTCTGGGTTAACTGTTTTTAATCGTTTTTAACCTTTTTAATCCATTTCTGCATCTGCATATTTCGTTCTGTTTAATTTAATTTCATTTTCAATCTGTTTAAATCAAAAACCCCCAATTTGTTATTATTTCTGTTTACGTTGCCGATTTAAACCCACCGCAAATTCCTTGAGAGAAACGACCCAGGTTACATTATACCGCAAATCTTTTTCTAATCTGGTATTTTGGGAGATCACGGCAAATCTCGTCGGTTACCTTTCGGCGGACCCATTCCCGACAAATCGAAGGGAGTGAGAGGCAATGGATTAACCCAAGGGCGCAACAAATAGCGGTTAGACATTTATTGCCTTTATTACTTGTTTTATGCACCACCATATTTATTTCATTTTACATGTCTTATTTGTTATGTATTTGTTTGCTTGTAGGAAAACTTTCAGAAGCTGTCGGAGGAGAGAGCCTCGCAGCGTGAGACTGACCCCTCATCCTCTCAATCCGATAACGAGAGTATGTTCTTTGAGGCTACTGGCGGATTTGACAAGAAAGGGAGAGTCTTTGGATACGGTGTCTCCGGCCCGATCGAAGCAAACAAAGCGCCCCTCATCCGCACTTTGGAGGGGTTTCTTCGTGTAAACATAATACATTTGATATTGATAGTTTCCATTCTCTTGTCCATTCAAATGAAGTACAAATAATAAATGTACTAATCAATTTTGTAGATGAGCTGAAGAAGATGAAGGCGTTGGTGGAGGAGCAAACAACACAGATGACCCAGGAACGGGAGATGATGAGGCAGCGGCTGACTCAGGAAACGGAGATGATGAGGCAGCATATGATTCAGGAACAAGAGGTGATGAAGCAGGCGTTGAATCGAAAGAGACGATGATAAGGCAGAGATCACTCAAAGCAAACGGAGATGATGAGGCGGATGCGGCTTCAAATCATGTCCTTCGAAAGACAGAGGTTCCGGGTCGACTCTCGGTGATGATGACCATTTGGTGATGATGATGATCACAATGCCGTCATTTTAGACTATTTTTTTGTATTTGCTCTTTGCTACGAATTATATATATTTTGTTTTCGCTATGTAAACTCTTTTTTATTGTTATTATATATCTATGGCACACTACTTTTTGTTTTCAATTTTCTAAAATAAATAAATAAAAACTAAAAACAAATTACAAAAAAAAAATATTTTAAAAAAATATTATTAATTTTGCTACGGAAGCAAATTCCGTAGCAAATTTCGATTTTGCTACGGAAAATCATTCCGTAGCAAATTATTAATTTTGCTACGGAAGAAAATTCCGTAGCAAATTTCGATTTTGCTACGGCAAATTATTCCGTAGCAAATTTTCGATTTTGCTACGGAATTTTTTCCCGTAGCAAAATGGCGACGGATTTTAATTCCGTCGCAATTTGAAAATTGCGACAGATGGAAAAATCCGTCGCAATTGCGACGGACATTTATAATCTGTCGCTATCCGTCGCAATTGCGGCGCCCTTTTTTGCTACGGATTTTTTCCGTAGCAAAAATCAAATTTTCTTGTAGTGTGCAATAACTAGCATTCATTCTAGAGAGGAGAAGCATTAATAGATGCATCTACAATCTCAGCTCGTCTACTTTTAGGAATGACTGGAAGAATCTGTCTGAAATCACCTCCCATGACAACACATTTTCCTCCAAATATACTATTTGTCTTCATTAGGTCCCTTAAAGTTCGGTCAAAAGCCTCAGCACAATGTCTTTTCACCATTGGAGTTTCATCCCAAATAATTAGATTAGTAGCCTTGATCAAGTTTGCAATTGGTGAATTTTGAGTAATTGAACAAATATAATCTTCATTGATGTCAATAGGAATTAAAAACCTTGAATGCATAGTTCTGCCTGATGGTAGTAAAGTTGCTGCAATTCCACTAAATGCTACATTCAGTATGATACCCCCCCTTAGATCTTATGGAAGCTGACAATGCGTTCGAGATGAAGGTTTTCCTAGTACCACCAAATCCATGCAAAAAAATTAAAAAAAAATCCACCTTTCTGTGAAGAAACAGAGGAAAGTATTTTATGGAATACTTTCTTTTGCTCATTAGTCATTAGAATTTGCAACCAATTAGTTGGTTTGACATGTCAATGACGTTCTCTTCATTTGGTTTAGGAAGTGATGGATAGTCATCGAGGCTTTTATCGTTTCGTAACAAAAGTTGTTCAATTATGAACAGTCTAGAAGCTTCTTTATTGGTAGTCGAAAACTACAACTTTAAAATATGAAGAAAAAAAAAGTTAAATTATTAGTTTAGGAGTATTGACTTTGTCAATTAATTTAAAACATAATTACATTGTTTTTTTAAGACATAATACCTCATTAGGTTCAATACTTAGTATGAATAATACTTATGTGGAACTTATATTCAAGACAAATCGTCTTTCAATTGGTGTCAATAAATTCTGTATAGAATTATTACACATTATCCTAAAAAACAATTAACACTTCATATAAAAGTAAATCATTAATAAATAACCATACCTTGAAAAAGTTGATTGCCCCATGTGATATATAACAAATCTTCACATAGTATGTCTTTTGTCTTTTCCAAAACAATACCCGGTTGTGATAATGAATGATTTAATAACAAATTGGTGAAAAAATGACGAAGGTAATTACCTAATGCCCACAATGATACTTCTTTAATTGCATCGATATACTCATTGTCATTAGGGGTGAGCAATGGGCGGGCGGGGCTGCCCGGGGGTAACCGCGGCCCTGCCGTTTAAATTACGGGGCAAAAACCCGTTTAACCCGTATAAACGGGTACGCCTAAACGGGGCAAAAACCCGTTTAGGCGTTCTGGGCCTTTTTTATTTAAAAAAATAAAAATTTTGGGCCCTGGTTTGCTTCTTTTTTTTTGCCCAGAACCAGAACAATTTTTGGGCCCAAAACATATTCTTTTTGTTGCTTTTTTGGGCCCAGAACAGTCCCCCCTTTAAATCAGAATAAACCAAACTTAATTAATAGTTTTTGTAACATGTATGAATATGATAAATGCTCACCGATTTATGGCATCATCATATCCTAGTTTTAGTTAGGTCATGTTTGTTGGAAGAGAAGTGAGAATCATGTTATTCAACTGCCATGAAAAAAATGAGAGAACTGAATTGATGAATAAAGGCATGCAAGCAATAGTACGTGTTTTATACGAATGAATTTGTGAATGGTGAATTTATAGAGGTTAACACATGTCTCAGGGCTTAAAAAGACACTTAAAACAATACTTACAGGCTACCGATAATTAATAGCATCCTTGCATGTATTTGAACTTTTGACTTTGTAGTCATGAATGAGACAACTCTTCACCAATGCTTTAATTTGCTCCGGAGACATGCCAAACATGGAAAAAACAAAAGGGTCCGAATACAAATAAAAAAGATCAAATTAACAATTAAACAATAGTAATTAAAAAATACCCATGGATCAAAATAAGAATTAAACAAAAGGGTCCGAATGCAAGTTGCAACAGGGCTTCAAGCCTTCATCCAATACCGACGGATTAAAAAATACCCACATGCCACATCAATGAATATGACAAATTGACAATGGTAATTAAATACCCACAGGCCACAGATTCCCCCTTTTTTTTGGTTGTGTTTTTAACCTACTCAATAATCACAAATTCACAATAATTCAAACTTTAATCATCACATCACAACTTCACAATTTTGTGGGTATTTTTCATCAATTCAAACTTCAATCATCACAATTCACAACTTCACAATTCAAACATAAAAAAGAACAATATTAATAATTGAAGTTCACACTTGATGACTTCAAACATCAAAAAATCATCATCGGAACAATAATAATATTCACTGCTCAGATTCGCCTCCTGCTGCTGCATCTACATCTACAAAATGAAAGAAGATAAATCCTAATTAATATGTGTTAACTAATACGAAAATGAAATGAAAAATTAATAACCGAAAAATAGAAAATGCAAATTAATATACCGATAACAATAGCTTCAGTCTCATCAAAATTATCATAATCAAAGTCATTGCAGTTGGGTGGTTTCACTGATAACCAATTTTGTGCACATATGAGTGCCTCAGCCATCTTTGAGGATAAAGAGCTCCTGAATGCATCTAATACTCAACCCCCGGTGCTAAAAGATGCTTCTGAAGAGACAGTAGAGACTGGAACAGCCA
Source organism: Acacia melanoxylon (assembly GCA_019022615.1). Taxonomy (NCBI): domain Eukaryota; kingdom Viridiplantae; phylum Streptophyta; class Magnoliopsida; order Fabales; family Fabaceae; genus Acacia; species Acacia melanoxylon. The sequence continues at coordinate 10,447,426 of JAFJYJ010000002.1, forward strand.
ATACATCACGTGCGATCAAGCTTAACACTTTATACTTACAAGCATTGACTTTCCACCATGCCAAGAGGTCAAATTTTGAATCACGATAACCAACCAATTCAGCTCTAAGGTATTCATCCACTTCTGAAATTTTCTCAACATTACTCTCTGCATCTGCCTGGGCCAAAAAATTTTGGAATGTAGCATCACCAGATGCCAAGGGCACTTCAAGTTCTAGCTTAACATGATCTCCTTGTTTCGATGTTGGTTGAGAAGAAGATTCACCAACATGAACAGTAGTTGAATAGTGGTCATATAAACGATACAATAATGTTGTAATCTTCCTCAACATAGCTTCACACTTTGTTGGTTCATGAAAAAGGTCAATGAAAGCAACCTTGACATATGTCAATTTATATCTGGGGTCTAGTATCACAGCCACAACCAATAAAGGATTCATTTTCTCAGCTGACCCCCAGTATTTGTTAAACTTTGATAGCATTCTTCTTGACATGTGACCCAACAGAGAGTATGAGCTATTTGCATTTGATTCAAGGCTTGTCTGAATTGAAACTATGTGTTGGAAACAAGTGTTACTTGTAACATAGTTTGATCCAGAAAACTTCAATGTCATGTTGTAAAACAATTTTAAAAAGCCAAGAAACTCTTTTGCAGTGCTCAAATCATATGCACTAGGAGGCAAAATTGTAGGTTCAACAATCCTTCGTGTTTTTGTATCACCCAATACATCGTCAACACCTTCACGAGCATCAATCAAGATAAAAGTGTCTCGACTTGAATCTATGTTCTTCTTCTTGAAGTATTGTTTGTATTCTTCATCATCCTCCTCCATCAGAGTAAAGACTTTGACAAACTTAACCGCGCTCTCAAGCATAAGGTATGTTGAGTTCCACCTAATGACATGTTGGATTTAAAAATAATTAAACAACAATACATTATCATATCAAAGCTCATTCAAACAAATTATTAAAAAAATTACCTCGTGGGACAATCCAAGGTAAGAAGGCTCTTTGATTCAACTCGTTCTCTTTCAAGCAACATTATGAACTTACGCTTCCTTGATCGAGAAGATTTAACATATTTTACTACATGTCGGATGAGCTCAATAGACTTGTTCATTTCTTTTAGACCTTCAGAAACAACCAAGTTCAATATGTGAGCAGCACACCGCATTTGCAAAAATCCCCATCACATACCATTGCAAAACCATCCCAACTCTTGAAACGCTTTTTAGGATTGCAATTGCGAATCATTGGCGAAGCATTGTCAACTGTGATCGTATACACTTTTTCAATGCCCCATTGAAATAAGCAATCCTCAATTTGTTTGGCAATTGACTCACCTCTATGATCTTTAATCTCAAAAAAAAATTAGAATGCGTTTCTGCAAAATCCAATCATCATCAATCCAATATGCAGTCAAACACATGTAGTTGTTATTTTTCATAGATGTCCAACAATCGGTTGTGAAAGACACACGGACTTTAGAAGTCTTGAAATATTTTGTTAAGATATTTTCTTGTTCTTTATATATGCCATAACAATCTCTAGCAGCTATCCATCTTGATGGCATTTGAAATATAAGTTGAAACTCTTGACAAAGTTCTGTCAACCCCTCCTTTTCCACACATCGGAAAGGCACCTCATCCTTTATGATGTACCTAGCAACAACCTTTCTACCTCGCTCTTGACTAAATAAGTGATGGGTCAGTGTTTGATTTGTAGTAGCCGAGAATAAGCTTTGACCCTTGCTTGCTTTGTTGGGATTTTTGGACACTTGTCAAAATGTCTCCATAATTGCTTAGTGCCATCATTCGAAGGATGACTCGCATAATTTGCTGGACAATAGTTGCACTTTGACCTATGTTTCCCTTTAGTTTTGCTAGTGTGAGCCTTGTAAAATGGTTCCATATACTAGATGACTCTTTCTTTTTTTTTCTAGGTTGGGAATCATTATCTTGTCCTTCATTCGTCGTCTCATTCTCAACACGGGCAAATATGTGTCTTGTTGGGACTACAGGTTCATTACTAGCTTCCCCTCCAACACTTGGAGCTTGCCTTTGCACATTATCTGGTGGTATATGTGCCATGCTATTTCAAGATAAAAACATATAATCAGAAAAAAATTCTCATTATCAAATTGAGTAAAAGAAAAAGTTAACATTGTGCTACATATGTATGACCAAAATAAAAAAAATTGAGTAATGACCATTGTATTTATTGGGACCGAGAGTGCACTTTTCAATGCAGAGGAAAAGACAAACAAACATGATACAAAGTGCAAGAGGTCAAAAAATTGCAGAGAAATAAAAAACAAACAAAAAATTGCAAGACACATGACCAATTGACCACTATTCAATGCAGAGGAATAAAAAATTGTAGACAGGTGGGGCCGAGAATGCACTTTGATTCACACACAATTGATACAAAGTGCAAGAGATCTATCCATAAATTTTCAAAACAACTATTCACACACTCATACAGTCATACAAGTGGGCAAGTGGCAGTGGGGCCAAGTGAGATGTGTCAACAATCAATTTCAATATATAATACAAACAGAACATACAGTGAGAGGGAGAGTGACTGAGAAGTCGACGGTGACTCGGTGAGAGGGAGAGGGAGAGGGAGAGGACCATATAGTGAAAGGAAGCAAGATTTGCAAAAATCAGGCGTATGGCAAGATTCAAGAGTCAAGACGGTGCGAAGCGACGGTGCTCAAGCAATAAGCATTCTCTGGTGCGACGGTGCTCGGTCGACGGTGTGATGGGTATATCTCTGTCTCTGACTCTCGCATAAGCATTCTCGACGGATTCAAAAAAAAGGAAGATCAACTTACTGGCTGTCGGCTGAGGCCGAAAGTGAGAAGGAGAAGGAGAGGAGAGGCAGACGTCAACGGTGCGACGGTGTGCCGGCTATCAACAATGCGACGATGCTCAGGCTATCTCTGGTGCGACGGTGTTGACTTCTGAGGCTGCTACGTGGTGCGACGGCGTTAGGGTTTGAGTTTGAGGGGTGAAAATCATTGCGCTTCTATCTCTGCGAGACTGTGACTGTGGGTTATGGCTCTCTCGCATAAGCATTCCCATTTCTCGGTCAAGTCAAGTGCAACATTAAGCTGGGGCCTGGGGGAAAGGGAAGCAAAAAAAATAAAAAAAAAATCACTTATACGGTTACGGGCGGGGCACGGGTGCCCCGCGCCTCGACCCGTGAGCCGCCCGTATAACCAAAACGGGTACGGGGCAGACCCGTACCCATGACGGGCCCAATCTGGGCGGGTTTAATCTGGGGAAAATTCTACGGGTTGCGGGCGGTTGGGCGGGGTGCGGGTCACTTGGTCACCCCTAATTGTCATCATCTAACAATCCAAGTGCATAACATGCTTCCTTAAATGTCGGATAGACAACATTAATAACAGTCCTAATATTTGCATAATTCTTTGGACCTTGAACTTTTGTCAACAACAAACGTAGGTAATATAATTCTCCTTAAGCAGGTGTACAATGACCTTGCCTTCCAATGGAAAAACCACATTCACGATGCTTCCAAATTCTTTTTTCCCTAACAAATGTAAAGTAATTAGGGAATTGAGAATAAGTTAGCGTTCTTGCAAATGGGTCATCCTTATTATTTTCAAGCCAAGCAAGGAACATTGATTCTTTAACTCTGGGATTGTTGACAAGCGATGACATCCTCTAGTTTTGAGAGTAATAAACTGGTTGTTGTTAATGAAGATGAAAACTTGTCTCTCAATAGGTGGTTGTCTATGGTGTATGTCAAACCCAATATTTCCTGGTGGGGGCAATAAGCTGACCATCAAATAGTGGTTTTGGCCTAAAAGCACAAAGGAATAAGGACCTCCACCCTTAAAGTTTATTGAATGGTCAATTTTACCAACCATTGATGTGAAACAGAACATATTATTGTATGAACGGATATTTTTCAATTTTTTTTTGAAAACGATGACTACTTGTTGAAAAATAAGTTGTCAATCTCTTTCAAGAGATCTCTTTAATAGAGATACAATAATCTTCCCATTAGAACAACATAATCCAAATAGTGGATTGCTATTTTTTTTTTACACTTTGTAAACTTTCTGCAATCCACATTTTTGCACCACAAAAATGACATTTGTAACTAGCATCACCATCGTCTAAGTAGCTAGATTTAAATGAAGGGTTGAACATTGTGTTACCCTCCCCAACAAATCCATGCTCATTCCCATGTTGGTAGACTTCGAAATGTACTTCTTTTTTTAAAAAAATAAAAATAAATTAGGGTTGACAATCATTGACATAAGTATACAACAAAAAATGAATATATCAAAAACTTACCCGCATTGTATTCTTCTACAAGTCTACTGCTTAAATCAGTTGAAAGTTGACATATTTTACTTAAGGACCTCTTTTGAAGCTTGTTATGGGTAACTGATCCTGAGGAACGGTAGCTATGGTGCTGTCATCCATTAATCCACTTGTATTGGTATGGATTGAAATAGAAAAGACTCTTTTGTTGGTTATATCTGATAGAATAGAAAGATTTCGATCTTCAGATGATGGATTAATAATGGTAAATTGCGGAGATGGCGCTTCATTCTGTGTGGTTACCAAACTATTGAAAATTATGCCCTAGGGGCAAGTCATTGTACTTTAAACGTTAATGTCATTTAAAGTATTCTCCATTTAGTTATCATTTCATTTGCATGTTTATAGTGATAATTGTATCCTTGGATATATCTTATAGATTATCCTAAATGTCTCTGGTCGGTCATCTATGCGGGAGCGAAGATGAAATAAAATCAGTATGACTTTGATGAGGTATGGAGATACGAATCAAAGTCATAAGAACTTGTAAGAGTACAAGGTGCTGGACCGACCCACTATGAGAAAGCTGCATGGATTTAGTCATAAGCTTATCTCATGTATAACCGCATCACAACGTCCTTTGACTTAAGATCATCATGGATTCCTACATGAGAGTCGCTAATCTTTGACCAAGTCAAAAGTCACCTTTAACCGGGTGATGATAGAGGCTTTGATCGGAATTAGTGATTTTCATGCAAAGGAATGCGAATGGTCAAGATGGAATTTGTTCCTCACATTTGTAAAGAGATAATATTGGACCCCTCGATGAGTGAGTCTGAGAAATGTATGGTCATACTACGATGGAAAGGAGTTTCCATTTCAATTGTTGGACTACTCAAGAATCGAGAAAGTAATAGTCAAGAACTAGAAGTTGACATTATCCATGCCTCATTCTTGACCAAATTATCGAGTGACAAAGGGGACGAGACATGGTTGTACGATAGGTTGTATCGTATCATCGATCCCCATATGAATTGGGTAGTCGCAATGTCTTGCTAGAGGCCGCTTGCGACTTGTGGCCTGGTACAGTGTTGGTCCGCTGCCAATCTCATGTGGGCCTGCAGGGTCGCATACAAGAATGGCCCAACACGAGCAATAATGTCCAGATTCATTGAATTTTAGATATGTCTAAGATTTAATGAATACTGTATTTAATCTAAGATAGGTATATATATATATATATATATTATTAAATTCAAAAATAATTTAAATTATTTAATAGAGATTATAATATTATTATATATATATTTTTTTTGTATTTAATTTATTTGATAAATTAAATATCTAAAACAAATTGAGATATTGTATCTCAAATTTAATTTTAAATATAGATATCATATATCTAATTTAATTTGAATTGAGATATAATATCTCAAGATTTAATTAAATAGATAGATATCATATCTCGATTTAATTTAGAGATAAATTAAATCAGACTTTTAATTCGGATTAAATAAATAGATTAGATTAGATGTATTGAATAGATTTAATTAATATATTATTTTAATCCAAATTCAAATTTCAAGATTAATAAGGATTAATTTTGAATATATAATACGTCTAATGGTTTTGAAAAGCCTACGGGACATTTTGTAAGACATATTAGAAAAAGTCGCGAGAAACTCTAGAGAAAAAAGAAGAGACGCGAAAATACTGAAGGCGCTAGCACGCTACCATTGGTGTTGGAGGCTGTTTGTATGGATACTGGTATAGGGAGTGGATTCGCAAAGTCGGCTTCTGTTTGATCGAACGTAGGACGCACATGAGATTCCATAGGTACGGTTTCTAACGAACCTGATTTAAACGCAATTGATAGATCCTCTCAATGGGATTCGTATGGATACTGGTATAGGGAGTGGATTCGCAAAGTCGGCTTCTGTTTGATCGAACGTAGGACGCACATGAGATTCCATAGGTACGGTTTCTAACGAATCTGATTTAAACGCAATTGATAAATCCTCTCAATGGGATTCGTATGATTTATTGGATGAGAATCCTTTCGTTGTGTGTATGGATCCCAATAGGCCTACATTCATTCTAAGAGGGTTAACCAAATCACATGTAATGGCCGTAGAACAATATCCATTATTTTGGTTCGAACTTATTGAACACAGTCGTTTCCCTACACCAAAAAATAGCAATAAACGTAAGATGTATAAACGACAATCCGAACGAATAGAGTTCAATGAATGTGATACGATACAATAAGCTTTGTAAAATAACACCGACATGGATGAAATTAGAATATTGGTATGAAATAATTGACATTTGCCTAGTCTGTTAGTAATATCATTTAGAACAGATGGAGTTTGATTCTCTGATGATTGATTGATAACTTCAGACTGTCGTTTCGCTACAAAATAAGTTAGCATTTATGTAAACATTTAACAATGAAGCATCAAAATGGAAGACATGAACGAATCTTGAACAATGATAAACAGTTGATAAAGAACACTGATCTGTTCCTTTATCTTGTTGATTTTTGGTATTATTACTGGGTTTTTTTCCTCATTTTTGGTTACATGTATGAGAGCTAACGTGGATATCTTCTTAATACTAAACACACAATGGACAAGGAGGTTGAGTTTCATTTTATGTTGGATTTCATGCTTGTAAACAGAGTCCATGTAAGTCATTACTTGAATTCTGTATCAAGATTACAAACTTGTTCAAACCGACGGAAGGATTGCACCAGCATTTAATATTATGGCAAGGATCGCCAGATCATCCATTTATCAAATTTATACATGATGCAATTGTCTAAACATTGGTACACAACCATGGCATCTGTCAGTTTGACCACGCACGTTCAGTTGTTCTTTTTTCAATAATGAGATGTAGCTATATGGACAAACATTAACTGCTTCTTGGAAGTTGAATGTGGAAAAAATTCTACGATGGGTAATTTATTATTCGGTTGTAAAAATACAGCTGTGTACACGACATACGTGCTAATGGATTTTTGTGTTAGTGAAGCTTAATTTTGATAAGGACAATATATTGCTCCAAAAAATCTTGTAATTGAGATGTTAATTGGTGCGGCAAGTATGAAAATGAATTTTAAGTTTTCGTAATTGATTTCGTCTCTTAATCTCTGTTTTCGGAAATAATGAATGGCAATATATATTTTTAAGAAGTTACAAAACTATATTTTATTTATGTGCCAAAACACTTTACAATGGAACTTGATATTAAATCAAATTATATAATCAGTTAAAAAATTTGTAAGTACGAAGTGTATTAAGGCACAATTTATAGATAATGTTTTGTAGTAATTGAATATTTTCCTAAAAGTAAATTGGTCGATGTCTTACGCATTTGTAGTCCACATTTAGAATAATACATTATCAATTTCTTATGTCCAAATATGATTAACGTAACTGAGAATAATTTTCATGACACAACATATGTTATAAGTTTCCAAAAAAAACTAATTTGACATAACATGAAAGGAAAATGGATGAAACATTAAAGAGAATGATGATAACAGTGATAGAAACGAAATTTAAAGATTACAAATTTCATGTTCTAATGTAGGACAAGGTTAAGATAAAAGGTATCATTTCTCCTTCTTTATATTTTTCAGAGGTTTTGTAGAGCTCAATTTTCGTGTGCACATCTCAGTAAGGCCAAGGTCTTCACACAAAATTGGAACATCATTGGCAATATTCTTCCTTTTTGTGTTGGCGTCTTGTGGTGTTGTAAGTATGGAAACGATATTAATGTCATCTTCAATGACATAACTTTGTGAAAAGGTATTGTCAGTTTGCCTTGAAGCAGTAGATTCCTACATGTATGTAAAATAAGATTATTAATAGAAAACTTAATATAAAATATATTAAGTTAAAAATTAAAACATTGTACCTCTGTCATATTTGTTGTTTCTTCCTACAAGTGAAACATGTTATATGAGTTAATTTATCAAACTTGAAACAAATGGTATTAATCTAATAAATATTCTAAGTAATACAAATATCAACCTGCACTTTTAAATATTGGAATTGTTGTACCAAGTGTGTATCAACAGACATCTGACTGACCTCAATGCTGCTTGTCCTATGCTTTATTTTGTAGCTCTTGATCCATAGTTTGACATGATTATCTTACCAGCAATTTCATCCAACTCTTTAGGAATTGTAGAATTCCTACCCTCCTTTAGGAATACCAAACACAGATAGAAAGACATAATAAAAATCATTAATTGAACTATGAAGTAAGCATATTATTATATACTAGTATTAATACCTTATGCATATCTTCTTTTATCTTTGATGTAGATTTACCCAACAACTTAGTCACAGTACGATCAAATAAGATTATTGAACATTTTCCAGTATGGTCAAATACTTTGTAGTGGACTTTAAACCTATCTATATAAATTGAGTTTTAACTTACTGTTGACTAATATAAATGTATTATTTAATATAAAATGGTTAGTATCAAGTACATATTTGGGAACAGTCATAAGTACGTCCTTATTACACTTAGTGCACCTAAGAGTCCCATTAGGCATGTACTCAGGCTTCTTGTCACAAGGACATGCATCATAAAACCACCTATACAGTGTTTCATACTTCTTAATAGTTACTTTTGAGACAACATCACACTCTTAAACACTGCTTGAATGTTATATAATGTTTGACATTTTTATTACAAATAATGTCAACGAATGAAAGAATTAGTAAGAATAAAAGACTATGAAAACATGATATGAAATTTACTTTGTCTAAGTTTGAAATTTCAGACAATCCAATTCTGGTATGGAAACTAAGAAGAGATTCAGCTGAGTAGGTAGGATATTCGGCATTTGATATTTGACAAAACAGCTGGCTGGATACAGAATCTTGGCTAAGTCTGTACATAATATGTGAAAAGATATGATTAAATTTTAAACACTGAAAAAATATACTCATGTAAAAACTGCACTATCTAAATTATAAAATATCATCTAACCTGTCCTTTAGCAACAATGCCTCTGTGATATTTGGATTTAGGGTCACCAAAGTTGCATTAAATGCATTACTCAAATGACTGTAATCTAATAATATGATATAAGATTAATAAGAATTATTCATCTTTCATAAATTAAGATAATGGATTAATAAAGAAAAACTCAGTTATTTATGTAGTTAAAAGAAAAACGATTAAAATAGATATGCAAAACTTGTATTCCTATTTAATCTTGCAAAACGCACAAGCACAATAATTGAGGCTCCATATCCTCCTTTTTTTTTTTTTGCATAAGTCTCCTCCGCACAATCACCCCACATCATGATATTTATTAAGTTTTCACTAAGATGAAAGGAAATATTATATCATATAAACATGGTTAAAATATTGTTAGACATACATTAATATGTACACTTGATTTTAAATAATTAACAAAGATAATCATTAACATTACTTCTGATCTGCAATTGAAAAGTTTAACCTCTTGATAATATCATTCTCCTTTCTTTGATCCGTCAAACGCCCAAAAGCTTGAAAAAACCCAATAACGCCTGCGATAGATTGTATCACATGGGATCAAAAAAATTAATTGAATAGTACACGAATCATATAGTAAGAAGTATTCTATAGTCCAGTGAATTAGATAAAATGAGACAAAGTGTCCTTGCTATCATCGACGTCAGGAAAAAAAGACTTGCTCATCTCCTGATACGAAAAAAAAAGTTCGTTAAACTTAGAAGAAAAAGAGTGAAGAGCATTTTGAATTTGAAACAATATTACTTACTATAATATTAGAAAGAGACAGGACATGAGAGACGATTTTGATAGAAGTAAAACGAAATACTCAGTTTTGCGCCAAATATACGTACTTAACACTTGGATTCTACGTAGGGTATTGAATATAGTAATGTTTTTTTTAAAAAAAAATAATAACATAAATTAAGTTCTATTAATGAGTCTAAGTAACTTGAATTTCAGGTAATACTTTTTTCAACCACTCAGTTATTAGGGGTAATCTCGATTTTAGTAACAATTGGTTGTGAAATTGTTTTGTAAGTTTGGAAATGTTTTCAAGAGTAATAAAAGGATTCGATATGCATAGCTGTTCATAAAAGAAGAATACAAATATGATCTTATCCTTTCATAATGAATACTTAAGTATGAAGTGGCGTTTGTAGAAGATGGGAAGATTTCCAAAAGCATTTGCTATACATTGTTGTTTAGAAAAGTAGAATCAAAATTTATGAAAACGAACGTCTCACTGCAGGGATCACAGTTTTTTGTCCACCACTGAGATTTGAAGCATTTAAACGTGTGATAGTTTTTTAATAGCCATCGACAAACAAACGTCACAGAACACTGTACAGGTAGTTGTGGGAGTGATTATGGACATTAGTAGTTGGAAGAAGGTTTAAATTCTCACAAAGAACTAATGAAGTTATAGTAAATGATGAATATAAATTATGGTGGCACAGACTACCAGTATTAATAAATGAATGAAGATATGACACACCAGAGAATAAGAATAGAAGACTTCAGAAATGTGTTATTAATTCCTGCATAGAGAATAAGCATACAAAACATTGGAAATATAAAGAAGCCCATAAACATCAACTTAAAGTAAAGTATGAATGAAGACATTTATTGTACTTAAAGTTCAAGTTTGCATTATTTTAAAAATCCATTCTCGTAAAGTATCCTATTATTAATAGTTACTGCTGTGTAGATGAGTATCAAATAAATGACATGGGTGTTACTTATAATTAGCCACAAATAACAACGCTACATATTAGGTATGTGATATAATTAAAATCACTAAGTAATAGATACACAATAAAATAAGTACCTTTAACAAAATAATATATAACATAGGGTGTTTGAAAAAGGATTGATATTGATAAATGAGTATGAAAATATGTCAGATAGTTTAAGACAGGGATCATTAAAGACTTAATGAGTTAGGTTGACACATTTCAAAATATTAACTCTATGGAGAGCTTATCTATTAAATTGTGGTTCATAATGATATATTGTTGGAAATATAAACAGAGAATGACACTTGATCGTACCACGTGAGCAAAATGAACAAAATGACTAAACCACGTGAGCAGAATGACCTTCACATATATGGCATTAAATGCTAATAACAACGGCCATTTTAAAAAGTTATGAACAAACAATATCAGCAACAGTTTAAGAAACAAATAATTTGATGACATAGACTAACATGTATGCGTTCGAATAAGAAAAGATAAGCAAACCAAACAAAATAACCTTTTGTCTACGTTTATCACTGACGTTTTTGAATGGCATTCAATGCTTAATTAGAAAGGTGAGTAAAACATGAAACTGATAGCAGTAGTTTGGAAAAAAAAACATAATTCAACTGCCCAAAACTTTACTCTTCACTTCAGCAACCTCTGGAAAATCTGGATTAACATACACACGAGTCGTTCCAATCACGGTGGGTAACTCAATACCTATAATTTAACCAACAGAAACATAGTGGAGTGAGTATTATTTTGGGCTAAGTTTTTGGAACTTCATTAATAATCAATGGGTTAAGGTGCAAATTTGCCAATAAACTATTACCCGATGAGCATCTAGCACAAAAAACAATTGAGGATACCAAAATTACCAATAAACAATTAAAAAGTGAAAAAGTACCAAATAACTATTAAAAAAACAACTATCACAATTACGTTCAAATATGAGGCACTGGCATAGGAGGAGATGGCGGAGACGTTGGAGAAGAGAGCGGTTAAACCTTCTCATTGGATAAGGCAAACACTAACAGATATGGGACCTATGCGAGCAGGCACTATGGTAGCAGCGGCTGCTGCTTGTGGCATTGGAGGGATGGAACTAGGATGCAAGGCGCGTGCCGGTCGAAAGCTGTGGACTTCTGGATTTAGTTTCAGTGTGTGATTCTCGCCCTGAAGCTCCATACTTATAATGGAAGCTTTGGAGACGCCGACGTCACCGACATTGTGACAGTCAATGGAAGACGGAGACACCAAGACAGTGACAGGGTAATAGTTTGTTGGCCAAATTGCACCTTAATTGTGTTTTTTTTTTCACTTTTAATTGTTGATTGGTAATTTTGGTACCCTCAATTGTTTTTTGTGCCAAATGCTCATTAGGTAATAGTTAGTTGGCAAATCTACACCTTAACCCATAATCAATACATTACCTCGTTCAATTTTCTGACTGATCTTGCAATACTTGACAAAACAAAAACTCCAGAACCATGGTTTACATTATGGAGCAAAGGAAATGTCATTTCAAAAGCATCACCTATCAAGATACATCTAATATAAGGAACTTCTTCTTGCAAAATAATATGACAAAATAAATAAATTAACGGTTTCCATAAATTTAAAAGCAAAATTAAAAAGAGGGAAAAATATGCAGACCGCTTGTCTTCTAATTCCAAAATCAATGTCACAGTATAAATCCCCCTACACTTGTATTTAGATGTTCGATAGTATGAACGAAGAATACCACTTACATTTGAAAGGTCCAAGTAAAACAATCATAATTATAGGAAGACTTTACATAATTAAGATAAATAAAAGTCGGTTCAGGAGATTCTAAGTTAGAAAAAACATTACCAATGAGCATTTTGTTATTTGGAACACCCCCCCCCCCCCCAAAAAATTAATATCATCCACAATATTAAGGATAAAACATCAATTTGGAATTTGATTGTTAACTGAAGGAATAATTGTTGAATGTTGAGTAATAACTAAATGAAGAGAATCGTGAACACCTTCACCCCCTCTCTCATAATAAACCTGTTAATCTGATAACATCCACCTTCTAATATCTTCCAACAGTGGATGTGCATAAACTCAACTGACATGATTCTGACCATCATTTGTGTATCTTTCTGCGTGATGGAGGTAGTTACATAAAGATTGCAATGATAATTTGAAATTGTTACAATAATATTTAAAACCTTTACCGTGGTCCCAAATATAATAAAATCTACTGACTCAAGTTTAAGGATGGGACGATTGTCGCTGGTGAAAGTACGTTCAACATATCTACTAATAATATGATCCACGTTAACTTGAAAGATGATGTCTGGAACTCCAACTGTTAAAGAATGCAAACTGGTTTCCTTTTTTTTTACCACATCTAGGAATGGTTAGGGCGCCGCTGGAATTGATTGTATTAGTTATGAAGAGAAGATGATAGCATGTACTTATACTATTACACATCGATTGTATTAGGCTTATTAATTGTTTCATTGGGGTATGTGAAAACTGGGTTGATGAGATTTATTCCTTGCTCGGCAGAGAAATTCTTCAAAACAAAACAGTATCCTGGTAGGAGTACACTAGCCACTCTACACATCACCTCCCGCTTGCACAGCACTGCCAAGCACAAGCAACCCTACATGAAGAAGTAAGAAATGAAAAAGCAATGAGATGGGGCTAAACATGAAACAATAACAACATTTGAACCAAAAAAAAAAAAAAAACACGAACTGATAAACTAAATACCTTCGAATCCGTAAGCACAACATTGTGTGTGATACGTTGATGCATATAGGTATAGGGTATGTCACTAAAATGAGAGACCAACTTCGTCGTAATGGACCACATGTTGCTTTGACCATTGAGTGAAAGAAATTCTGATACATTACACATAGCCATTTTAGTATACTATGGAATTTGGTATTAAGATTCTGCCAAATGAGTTTTGCAACTGAGACGAAAAGCAGAATAACAATGGAATAAAGAGGAATCCAATGTCAATGTTAACTCAAGAACAACAATTAAATGTGGCCAGTTGATTACACCAAGGTTGAATAGTGGATATTAAATAATGACGACAGATGAACTGCAAATGCATGGAAAAAATGCATGTATGTATCGCAAAACTGGAGTTTTAAATGATACAGTTGAGGCAAAAAGAATTCCACTATCACGTTTGATTTTCCAGGTTAACTTACTCACGCGGATCATTAAAGGCATTGAAATAACACTGATAAACGAATAATCATATTATAGATGGAGAATTACCACGTTTTGATCAGTTGGGTTTTAAGGTTTAAAAAGCCATTCAAAATTAAATGGCGCTGAACTGGCGTATATACGCCCAAAGTTGAGACAGGGTTCCAAGTCAGATCCAATGGAAGGTGAGGAAATCGACATGTAGATCAAACAGATGAACCAATGGTTGAGTGGCTAGGAGGTTTAGAAGGATATATTTGATTATATTACTCCCTTCCCTCCTTTTATAAGAGTTCATAGTTTGACTTGCTTTGGTACTTTTTTTTTTTTTTGGTAATACATTGGCAAGCCAAAGGCTTGAGGTTAACAAACGTCTAAGATTATACTATATCCCCTGACCTCAGTGACATTCCGCCACACTCAAGATTTACTAAGTCCACACATTCAATAGGTTGCGATGAAATAATTATAAAACCATGATTCATCTCTTGAGCCGACCATGCTAAATAATCAGCACATCTTAATGATTTCCTATAAGTATGAATAATCTGTAGATCTTATTTGAGGTCTTACAAGCATTTAATGTGTTTTTTGTATACCATTTTACTCCTAATTAATTATTTTCTCCCTCGTTATCTCTTTCTCTTTTTTCCAGTCCTCGTTATCTCTTTCACAAATAACATTCTCTTTCAATGATCATATGCACCTATGTATATAGACAAAAGGAAATAATGAAAAAATAATTCCATATTTTTATACTAAAAATAAATATTGAAAAATAATTATAAAATAGAATTTTTATTTTTTATAAATATTTTTCCCCATATGACTATTTGATATTTAATTTTGTAGGCTTGGATTCCAATATTATTAAATTCAATTATAATTATTTTTTTGCTAGAAAATTAAGATAATTCACTCACAATAATTTTTTTATAGAGTTTGAGTTTTAATTTTATTTAAGAAAAAAATATTATTTTTAAAAAGTAAAATAAAAAGGAAAAAATGTTTGAACCAAAAAAAAAAGGAAAAAAAAAGGAGAAAAGGGAGAAATCTCTTCCTAATACCCAAAATATAAGTACTACGACAAAAATCACGATATATGATGATTATTAACTGTCAAACATAATGGTTCCAAACCATCATATATGGGTACTCTAATAGCTTGGCATAGATACATTATGGTTCTAAACCTATTGTAATGGTTATAGTATAACACACGTTATGTATGAAGGCTCGATGAAGCTATGATATGCCCATTGTTGTGATAATAATTAGGGCACACATAAGAAACAATCATAATATATAGTAATACTTGCATAATACATAAAGGTTCTGATTTAACAACTACTATATATGTAAAATATATAACGGTTCTTTTCAAACAATTGTTATATATAGTTGACATAAATAACGGTTGTTAGATAACATATATAACGGTTCTTTCCAAACAAATATATGCCCTAAAACGAACTCTTTGGACCTATGTACAAGACAGGCCGAATGAGGCAGGCCCACTTGCTCACATACCAAGCCGGAATCCACCTTCTCATCTAATCACTTAGTTAAACTTGCTATCATGCCAACGCTCTAATCCTAAAATCTAGAAACAACCCCATGATCTACTGGGTTCTCATTAGGTGCTATTCCCTCTAATTAGAAGGATTAGGATTATTTTTTTTAAATTTTTATATATATTCTATTTATATAGATTAGATTATATGATGCATCTTGATTATTTTTTTATTTTTTATTTTTACATCCAGTATCTCAAATTAATTAATTTTCAGGATATTGGGTTACAGGAAAAATATTTTTGAATGTAGGACTGAAAATTAATTAATTTGAGATACTGTGCGTAAAAAAAATTTCAAGATGTAGTATATAATATAATCTAAATAAATAGAATATATAATTTTTTTTATAAAAAAATTCTAATCCCTCTAATTAGAGGGAATAACATATAAGAAGCACATAAAGAAATAACACCTAATGTGAACTCATGATCTACTACGATCCTTAAAAAATGGAACTAACCCATCTAGCTAGTCAGACTCATGCTATAAATAGGAATCTCCTATGGCTAAAACAGGCAACACAATCTATTCTTCCCACTCTTACTTATTTATCCACATTGTACTCAACTGAGATATTTAATTGAATATACTTCATTCTTTGTTGCAATTTTTTTTTATTGTCTTGTTGTCACGTTGTCAGTACCTAATAGAAAATTCCTTCTGCAAATTATTGCACAAACAATTTGGTGCTGATCATACGGACTGGCAACGGATTTCGAAGGGATTAACTCGCTTATGTTCTTTTACTATCATTCATCATGACTGACGTACCTTCCACGAAGGATGAACATACTGACTGCCCATCTCGATGAAATGGTTGCCCTTATATTCTTTTCTAAAATACTGGAGTCATTTTCTTTAATTTTCTTATTATCTTTTCTTTTTGACTTTTGTTGAGAGAGCATGAATAAGGGGTAAATTAGAAAAAATAGACAAATATGAAAATTATATATTATATTTAGGACTAAGATCAACTTACCAAATATATCTTAGTAACAAAATTATAAGTGTTTCATAAAAAGAGTGGTAGTTGATTTATTATATAGTTAATAACTATTACATTGTAGTCAATGGCTAATACTCTTAAATCTGGTCCTTAATATAAGATATATTTAACTTAATTTGATCAAATTAAAGAAGTTAGTTAAGTTAGTTAATATAACATGTTTTTTTTCCTTCTAAAACACCATAGTTATATTCCATTTTTCTCATTCCTTCTCCCCCTTCATTATTATTGAGGGAGTATCAATAAAAGCAAATTAGAAAAATATTGTCAAATATAAAAACATGTTTTTTTTTATTTAGAATCAAAATCAATTCTATGATTGTGTTCTATATGAAGGACTGAAGAGAGCATGTTGTAGTCAGTCCTTTACACAAAAGCTTTGTTAAATTTGTAACAAAATTGTAGACTAGATGAAAAGAGTAAGTAGTTACTAAATTTGTTGTGGTCAATAGTCATTAGATTGTAGTTAACGGTTAATATGTTTTGTAGTTAATTACTGCCTTACGCCAAAACTTTGTTAAATTTGTAACAGAATTATAAACTTCGTGAAAAAGGAGAATGGTATAATCACTAATCTGATGTGATCAATAACCATTTAGTTAATGTCTAGCAAGTTGTAGTCAAATCCTTATGGAGAACTTTGTTAATCCTATGGCATAATTGTAAACTCAGTTAAAAGGGAGGTAATAAATTACACTACCTCTATTAGACTACTTCTCATCATAAGTGCTATTTTTAGTTTGTTTTTAGACCTAAATATAACATCTTAAAATACTTGTCTCCCAAATTAATGTTTTTTTCCTTAAAATTTTGTATTAATTACACATATTTAAATGTTTTATAGGGAAAATGATTGAAAAATAACTTTGAAATTGTAATATCTCAAATCAGTTATTTTCTCAAAAAATAAGTTGTGAATTGCTTAACAATTCTCATCATTCTCTTATCAACTCTTAATAATAAGTATGAGTTGAGATTTTGCAATTTTAAAGTTATTTTTATGTCATTTTCCCATGTTTTTATCTCAAGATAATCATGATCAAAAATAATATTTTAGGAGAGTAAACCTATATTTATTACAAATAACTAATGTAATTAATTTTCTTAATTTACAAAAAGGGAAAAACACTTCTCATGTTGTAGGAGAAGTGTTTTCTCATGTCACACACACATAAAATGGTGGGGACCCACACATATATATATAATTCTAATTATATATATATGTGGGTCCCACCATTTTTGTGTGTGTATTTAATCTTCTTCTTCTCTTTACTTAAATACGGCGTAGAAGTTTAAACCCCTTACAAAAATTAGTCAACTTACTCTTGTATCAATGAATAACGATAATACCATGTCCTTAATATGAGATATATTTGTTTAATTTCATAATATTAAGAAATTTAGTTAATTTAACATTTATTTTCTAAAATATTCTAATTAACTTCCTTTCTTTACTTTTCTTTTTGATTATTGCTAAAATATCAATAAGGGTTGATTAAGAAAACATTTAAAATTATAAAAATTATATCTTATATTTAAAACTATGATAATCAACTTCCTAAATATGTTATTTTTCAAGGACGAGAGGGGGTAATAAATGCTTCTTGTAATAAAAGCCCAAAATTTGAATTATTTTGTTTTTTTTTTTCCTATAACAACCCCTCATTAATTATATATATATTGCATTAATTAAAATGTTAGTGTTACTTATATTTAATTTATTTTTCGTTCTTACTTACCCTCAATAAATAAAGGCATACTTAAAAAAAATATTTATTTCAAACATATGTATTATTTTTAATTACTTTTAATTACCACGTTATTCAGTCTAAATGAGAGCCGGAGGTCATGTTACCCTGTACGCTTAGATCATTCTGACGCTTCATATTGTCAGACATGGAGACACACAACAGAGAAGCACCTGAAGGGAAGGAACGGTTTCGGTGGCAAAGGAAGACCATTTCAGTTTTCTTCCGGGACCGTCAGGATCGATTTGGGACGGTTTAGATTTTATTTTTTTAAAATCGCTACTTTTTAAATAAAAAAATTATTCTTTTAAAAAATGTTAATTGAGAGATTATCTTTATTTTAGATTAAATGCACCCATTAAAATATTTTTTTTTACAAAAATAAAAAAAAAAAATATAAAGATCCAGTCAGGATCAGATTTGGACGATCAAATCTGACAACTTGAGTTTAGATCGCTTTTTATAGCTCCTCGAAAGCGATATCCAAATTAATAAATAATGGATGAGAGTAATAATTAATATAACCCAATCCCTGAAGGGAATCAGAGCGCTAAGCATAACCATGATTGTGAGTTTCTTGACCGGCTTATATATATATATATATTCAATCCTGATGGCTTTCTCAGTTCTCACGCGTCACCTAACTTCAAAGCTTTCATCTCTCTTCCTGCGAGGGATCAAGGACGAGAAATTCTTGGATCAGCTATGAGCAGGCGAACCGGAACCGGCAACGGCAATCCATCGGCTTTAACTCGGGCGGTAGAATCCGTCTTTGCCTTTGTCAAATTCGCTGAGTTTGAGATCCTCTTCGTTCTTTTCTTTGTCATCGCTTATGTTATCTTCAAAGACATTGTAAGTTATTCCTTCCTTTCCCTTTCTCTGTGTGATTTAGACGTAAATATCAATTATATTTTTATCTAAACTTTAATTTCGCTGGTGTACGGATATGAATATTTTTCGTGTTCTGGATCAATTTGGTTCTTAATGTTTAGTCATAAGGAATAATTCGGATAGACGTGGACATTACCCCGTGTATATCTCAATGATATATCGCTGGGCTGTTATCATTGTTGCTAATTTTTACAGAATTTCGCTCTTTGTAATTAACATAACTTCCTTGTGATTAAATAAATTCAAATTGTATTTATCTCTTGGGTTAAAGATTCACCCGTATCTTGGCGGAATTAATTTGAAACGAAGCGTTGTATCAAGGTTTCACTTATTTTGTGGAGGTTTCTATGGGAAAGGGTTATGAGGCTTATGTTTCTTTATTGTTTATTCTCTAGTGTACAGAGAAATGCATCTATAGGATGATTGTTTCACATTACATTACTTGAGAAAGGGCCAAAGAGGAAAGGGCTCCATTGTTCAAATCTGATGGAATCACCATGGGGCTCTTTGATATGTAGAATATTAGGTATGTAAAGAGAAACAAAACGAAGATATGAGTTGGAGATGCTCTCGTGCCTTGCAAAAAATGAGTGATGAAGAAATACACATTATTGAGTAATGATGAAGTCATAATAGACCTTGCATATTTCATTTTCTGTTTAATAGAGCTAACAAGAGCATAATATGCATTGCATTCTATTGGGTGGTTTCTTCTCAATAGAGAGGGATTCCATTTCCCTCCTTATACCAGACATGTCATAAAAACTTAATGGGAGTCCCTCTTTTTCAAGGATGTACATGTAACATGTGATACATCAATGCTAAAAACAATGCTCTCTTGGGGTTGCCAATGTTATTGCATTATAAAGTTAATATATTTGGAACTATGCAAGTTAGATGTAGTAAGCAGTTGGATCTGTTTTTCTCTAGTAACGTGATTTATATTAGTTTGTTTCTTTCATTAATTGAAGCATCCCTGTTGGTTCTCAAATGTCATATCCAACAGTCTACACACGGGAACAATTTGGTCCAATGCTATTGGCTGACTTTTACCATCCCTGCTGTAGAATTTCGAAAACAATTATCAGAATTTAAGTTCGGGAATGTACATATTAAGATTCTCCGGCTGTGGTTAGAGACTACTTTTATTATTTCCAAAGAACGATAAGGTTGCTGGTTAGGAGGGATGGCAACAGGGCAGGGGCAGAGAGGCCTTCCTAGTTTACTTTCCCAAACCCAGTCCTCTTTCCCATCTTTTTCAGACAGGGAGTAACTTACGCGGCCTGTGTGTTGAGAGGCAGAAATTTCTCCTATGACCACTATATGGGCCAATAACAATGGAGATCTCTCTGACAGGGAAATTGTCATCCCTATCTAGGACAGTAAGACAGCTGCAACAGGTTTAGTACTGTCTTCTTCTTCATAGCTGATTAATGAACTTGAGCAAAGGTTTTGCACTGTCTCTGCATTACTTTTGTTTTTGATAATGATGCTCAATTATCATTAGTACTCATTAACTGGATTGTTAATTCACATTTGGTCTTGGCAAGTTTAGGGTTTGTCGCCATTGTCATCATTGTGTTGGTCTTGGTAAGTTATTGAATAGGACTTTATGATAAATAATTTTTCCAAGGATTCAGTTATTTATATGGTATAATTATGTCGTGCAATCCATCAACTCTATTTAGTGGAATAAGGCTTGTTGTTAATTGTTGCAGTATTTGGTCTTGATATGCTGAGATGCTTGGCAACCAAGCTTGCATTCTCTATCTCCAGTCCTCATATTCCCCTGTTCTCTGCCTGTTATCCTATAATTGCTTTTGCAAGTGAATGCTAATAATTGATTATTTCCATTGCAGACATCAAGGCCTGAATACTATCAAATACTTGTAAAGAAGCCTGGCGGAATCGATCTTTGGCCTAACTAGAAGAAGAAAAGTTTTTGTTTATGTTGGATGTTAGTTTTGCATTAATGGTGTAATGTTTAGCATGCCACCCTGTGACTCGCAGAGTCATTGTCGTATTTGTATGTTACATAAATTTTGTACGCGAAACAGATGAAACTTCAAAATTGTATACAGTTCCGTTCTCCCAACAAGAATAGCAAAACCTATTAGAATGGCAACATAACACTTCTCCGTTTTAAATCTCATCTCTATCCTATCTGTCTTCCGTTTACCTCTTTGCATGATTAGTTTTGCGTTAGATGTAGTGGTATCATACTGATAAATAGACCTAACCTAATCAGGTCTTTTTTAAAAAAATTAAACAATAATTTTCACTGATTGTTGCCCAAAAAATAAAAAAGAGAGAAAGAAAAAGGCTCATTTGAGCTTTGAATTGCCCTGTTGAATGATCAAGTAGAAGTATTTTTTTTACCTATGAGGCTTTAGTTGTAAATAAATACATTTGCTGCATTGCTTCCGATGAATAGTTGGACCACCAATAACTTCATAACTGAGGGGCATAAAAACTCTCAGGTAAATAGGAAGCCATGGGTTTGATACCCGCTTAAAACCCCAATCCATTAATGTATGTCTTTAACTCAAAAAATAGTTAAATCATCTCTGCCTCTTGACTATATTCTCCTTACTTTCATACTTTGATTTTACGAAAAGAAATATGTTACGGGGGCCTGACTTGTCATTTAAGCACAGAGAAAATTAGAATCCACATCAAAATGATCATAAAATAAGAATGACTGCTCCCATCAAGCTTCATATACAAACAACACACATAGCGTCAATAATAGCACTGAGGATGAACAATCTTGCTTGTTTCAAACTCACAAATAAAAACCACACAACTTCGTTAACAAACCATTCCAATTTCAAATTTAATACTTACCGACGGGAGTCATGTCACTACACTTTTAAATCATAGCATTATCCAAAACAAAGATTTTTTTGCAGCTGCATCTATTCTTCTTTGGTCACCTTATTTGCCTTGGCTTGTTCATCTAAGCCAGGCGGTTCTATAAGCCTGTTCACCTCATTCGTGTTGGCTGGTTCATCCAAGGCAGACGGATTTATTATAAGCCGGTCCACTGGAACTTTGGCTACATCACGGCGTACTCCAATATCAGAAACAAGTCGACTAACACAGTACCTACCACAACCAACCAGTGCTAGACCACTAAAACCGGTGGGCAAGAAGCGGAGTGGTAAAGAAACTACAGCACTAAAATCAACAGCCCTAAAAGCTGCCTCATACGATGATGCCTGCCCACTCCGGCCAACACTGATGTTTGGGATCACAAGAAGGCCTGTTTTGCAGTAGATTGCAAAGTCTTCACAGTTGTTTTTGAAGAGATTGTAGACGCCAAATCCATTTTCCAGAAGATATCTAGCACGAGGGAGGACATCTTCAGGTGGGTCGGATGGGGCAAGTGTGCAAGTGCCTCCTCGAGCTTTGGCAGTAAAAAATGCTGGTGATACACCATACTCAAAGCGATATAGATGACCGCCAAAAAGAAAACAATCCAAGCATGAATAAACGACACCATTAAGGTTTGATTGATCTCCACAATTTGGACATGGATTGTTAGCAGAACGAGTGAGAGATGAACTCAAAAGGAGACGGTCCAAGACAGTTCCTGTACCAATTTCTTGACCTCCTCTAGTGAAGTGGATCACCATTCCCTCGCCAACATATATGCCTGTTGTCGTGTACAAAAACAATTAAAAAAAATAGCCATTTCAGTAAGACATCCATTATTATTAAGAAAGAAAAAAAATTGATTCTTGCCATTCCAAAAGAAGATGTACAGAATTTTAAATGTGGTTTTGAAAACAATCACAGCATGCAAAAAAGTTCAAAGGTTGTTCAATCTTGGTATGGATAAATACGGACAAGATGCCAATTAATTCTAGGACGTATTGCTATTGCAGACACTTTCCTTGCCACTCTGCTAATATGTTCTTTAGTAAATATACCCTAAAATTCAACCTAAAGGTTCTGAGTTGCTACTCAATGGATCAAATATATATAAATTGTATATTACATACATTTTCTCCTTAGGCAGCATTTTTTGTTTCTTTATATCCTTTCATATACTAGTAGTTTTTAAAATCTTCTACTACCCCAATAGCCCAATTCAGCAATTCTTCAATCATAAGTGAATAGCAACAAGATTCATATCAGAAACCAGATGACAGAAGTCCAGAAACTAGAACACGTATTCATAACATTTTATAACAATTAATTCGTCCCTGTCGCCTTGTCGGTTCATCCACCCAAACACATTTAGGAACTGTATTTCCGATGATTCAGAACTTTTAACTTTCGGAAGAAGAATACGCAACAGAATCAAAGCCACAACACACATAATCAAAATATCACCTTCGAGCCTCCCATTTTCATTTTGTAAAACGTTCAATTGCATTGCACATTCAAACTCCCAGGGGGAACTTCGAGATAATATTCACTCATTCCTTAACTCCACAAGGTCTGTATTAATACTTCAAATATTGCAGTCAAACAAGAAAAACTCTTCCATAAAAACTTTGGGAACTTCCAGCTTCATATGCGTAAGCATAATTGCACCAGTAAATGTCTCTCGATAGTGTATAATACGAATAACGTCACCTGATTCAGAAATATTGCAACTATGACAAAAGTAATCTAAGCCACTGGGGTTTATTACTGAGGGTTGAGAATGCCTAAAGTTCATATTGGCTCTCCTACTTATGCTGGGATCAATTTACAAAATGGCAGCAAGAGGTCACACCAGTAACCACCTGAAAGCCAGGGTTACAGGTTCAAATGCTCAAGCATTATTGCAAACCCTTGGCATCTTAATAAAATTCACGTTGGATCCCACACAATGTTGATGGACCAAATGCTATCACTTGGAAATGATCAAAACAGCGCTCTTACATCACAAGCTTAAGACATTTCCACAAAATACATCCTCCCATCCACTTAACCTGTGATATAAAAGACACAAAACGAAAAACTGAAATTCGGAAAGAGCCAGAGAGAGTAATCCGATTAAAATTACACACATCAAGGACACAGAGTAAAGCAGAAAACAGAAGGTAATTGAGGACGATGAGGAGAAAAGGGATGACCATGATGCGCATAAATGTATGCCTTCCTCCACGAGTAAATGTGGTCACTGGGCTTCAGTTCTTCCCGATCGATCCTGTTCGAGAATAATCCCATTACTCCTCTCTATAGATTTCTTCACCAACAACAGATCTCTCGCCTAACCCTCGGATTGTTAATTTTTATGGCCAAAAGAAGCAACGGAAATAAATAACTCTCACTGTTGGAAAAGGAGAGGGAAAGAAAAAGCAAGCAAGCGAGGAGGACAGTGGAATAAGCGCAAACGTTTTCATTCCTTCCTTCGTCGCTACGTTGTTTGGGAGAATAAGAATAAAACTGAAAAAAACACACACACATAAACGCGAAAAACCAATAACGTTCAAAGGATTTCAATAAATATATATAGGAAGCTCTTTTTTGAAATTAGACTATTCTTTGAGTCCAGCTAATTCAAAAAAGAGCTTTCGCTAACGAAAAAGTCAACCCAATATCTCTCCTTTTTCCAAATTGTTTTCCAAATCCTTTATATATATATATATATATATATATATAGAAGTGCGTTTTTTGGGAGCTACCATGAGGATAAAATTTAGAATTTTAAAATTTAAGTGATATTTTTTTTACATTGTTTCCTAAAATTATCATATTTTAATTTTCTATACAAACTAGATATCTTTTAGAGAAAATGACAAAAAAATCTCTAATCAGATTTATAACCAAAAATTGATAAAGTAATGATGAGATTTGATAAATAATACACAACATATATTTTAGAAAATACCTAATTTAAATCTTTACAATTTCAAAGTTATTTTTCTACCATTCTCGCCATCATTTTTATATCAAAAGGTTTATTGAAAATTATATTACTCCCTTCCGTCCTTTTATAAGAGTTCCTAGTTTGACTTGCTTTGGTACTTTTATAAGATTATACTTGAAGTCGTATAAACATTTAATGTGTGTGTGTGTGTGTTTTTTTTTTAAAACAATTTTACTCCTAATTAATTATTTTTCCCCCTCCTCATCTCTTTCATTTTTTTTTCCCAGCCCTTCTCATCTCTTTCACAAATAACATTCTCTTTCATATTGGTCATATGCACCTACGAATATAGACAAAAGGAAATCAAATGAAAAAAATAATAATTCCATATTTTTATTCTAAAAATAAATATTGAAAACTAATTATAAAATAGAATTTTTATTTTTTTAAATATTTTTCCCCATATGAATATTTGATATTTAATTTTTAGGCTTGGATTCCAGTATTATTAAATTCAATTATAATTATTTTTTGCTAGAAAATTAAGATAATTCACTCACAATAATTTTTTTTATAGAGTTTGAGCTTTAATTTTATTTAAGAAAAAATATTAATTTTTAAAAGTAAAATAAAAAGGAAAAAAATGTTTGAACAAAAAAAAAAGGAAAGAAACAAAGGAGAAAAGGGAGAAATCTCTTCCTAATACCTAAAATATAAGTACTACTACAGAAATGATATAGGATGATTATTAACGGTCATACATCATGGTTTCAAACCATCATATATGCGGGCGCTCTAATATAGCTTGGCGTAGATACATTATGGTTCCGAACCTATTGCAATGGTTATAGTATAACGCAAGTTATATATTAAGGCTCGATGAAGTTATGATATACCCATTGTTGTGATAATAATTAACGGGTACACATAAAAAACAATCATGATATATAGTAATACTTGTATAATACATAAAGGTTCTGATTTAAAAACCATTATATATTTACAAACACATATAATAGTTCTTTTCAAACAATTGTTATATATAGTTAACATAAATAACGGTTGTTAGATAACATATATAACGGTTTTTCCCAAACAAATATAGGCCCTAAAACCAGCTCTTTGAACCTATGTGCAAGACAAGCCCAACGAGGCAAGCCTACTCACTCACATCCCAAGCCCAAATCCACCTTCTCATCCAATCACCTAGTCAAACTTACTATCATGCCAACGCCCTAATCCTTCAATCTAGAAACAACCCCGTGATCTACTGAGATCCTACAAAAACAGAACTAACCCATCTGGCTAGTAAAACTCATGCGATAAATAGGAATCTCCTATGGCTAAAACAGACAACACAATCTATTCTTCCCACTCTTACTTATTTCTCCACATTTTGTATGACTATATATGCTTGTTTGAACCAAGTATGTGAAACTTCTGTCCCATATGGGGCCAGCACCACTCGTGACTCGATTAAACAGAAGGGCTGATCGTAGAGTACCTTCCTGGTGGCTACTTATAACATCCTCAATTTTTCTTAACATAATCACTGATTAAGGGTTTGCTCAATAACTTAATAATGCTTCAACGTTCGTCAAGTTATCCAAAATAAACCAGAGTATGCAGAATGAGCCCTAATGTGGCAATATACAATCATCCAACGTATACCAAAAGATGGAAGCACTACTGTCAGAAGAAGTAGCCTAAGCTTCCGAAGTCTTCCATGTTTGACCCGCACGAGAACTATCACCTGAAAAATGTGGGTAACTATCAATCCAACTCATTACGAATACTAATATGTGCTAGTGAGGTGCCATGTGGAACAATTTATATAACAAAGTATTAATAAAATATAATTCACCAATATCCACATTATAAAATTTCATATCATAAATTCTATATCGAAATTATGTATCACATTTTTCATTAACACAATACCCAAGATGCCTCCCACCAATCCAACCGAACCGCCTTATTTCCTCCGACTAGACCCATGGGCTAAGTTACATCCATGTTACTAGTTACTCAAAAGCTCACTGGTCATGTGATGAGGACCGGCCAAAATCTTCAAAGCACATGTTCCAGACCATGGGTCGTTTCCCCTCATTGAACTAGTGGAGTGTCGTAAGCCCTCATTGAACTAGTGGGCAGTCCCTCATTGAACATGTGAGACAATAGAAAGCCAACCATTGTGCACCAATGGAGGCCTCACCACGTGGTGGAATAAACTACTCCATCTTCCCAAGTCAACCCTTACCATAATTATCACAATAAATAGTTCAACAGAAATTTTCCAAGATTTGCACGTTCAAATCATGAAATTCTCATATACATTTCATAATAGCTCAATTCCCAATTTCTTATACATATATAAATATATGCAAATATTTCACATTTCAAATCATAAGGTTCCACAAGGCAATTTCTATTAAGATATTCATAATCATTTCACAAAATACTCACAAACAACATACTAATACACATAACAAGTGGAAAGTGGTTACCTCTCGCCAAAGCTAATTACTATCACACCGCTCCTAATCCAAGAGCTCAACACACGCCAAAAACCAATCTACCACAACCAATTTACTAATAATTAATAATTCTTCTAAAACTCTACATAAAAAAATTATAACTTATAATTTCATAAAATTAAAATATACAAATTTTAATAATAAATTTATTTGGAATGCTTGAAGTGGGCAAATTATGACGGTACTAAAAAAAAATCAAGGATACCATGATAAATATTAATTCTCCTTTCAATTTACTATTAATTAATAACTCAATTTTCTATTTATTATTTATTAGTAATTTCCTAAATTGTTTATTCCATTTTTACTAATAATAGTAATTATTATTATTTATTCCTCTTTTTAATAATATTATTTTTTTAAAATTATTTATTTACTTTATTATTATTATTCTACTATTTATTATTATTTTCATTATAATATAACACACACCCCAAACCTAACACAATACACAAATATATATCCTACGTAGCTACTCATGCATGTACACACTTTCCTCCACAACTACTCACATGCACTCATACTATTCAAAACTTATTACACTACATACTAAGGCCACATATTTATGCTTTTCAGTGAACTTTTCCCATGCAGCGACCTTAGTTTAAAAATATTCCTCAAGCTCCCATTAATTTTCAAAGGTTTAAGTGTTTTAACAGTACAACATATGCGTACTTATATATTATAAAAACAGTAAGCTTTTGGTTCAAAACCTACTATTCACATGAATTATGCTTCCAGCTAATATATATGTAGGCATTTAGCTTTGTGTTTTAACATTACTGTAATTATGCATATGTTCATATATAAATACACTTACAACACAGCATGAGAGGGTCTCGCCTAGCATTCATTTTGGAAATCTCCATACATATATATATATATATATATATATATATATATATAA
Organism: Acacia melanoxylon; assembly: GCA_019022615.1. Classification (NCBI taxonomy): domain Eukaryota; kingdom Viridiplantae; phylum Streptophyta; class Magnoliopsida; order Fabales; family Fabaceae; genus Acacia; species Acacia melanoxylon. The sequence goes on from JAFJYJ010000002.1 coordinate 10,476,175, forward strand.
AGCAACTTTTATACATGAAATAATATATCAGAAAATGTTTTATTTTGATTTATTTATTTTCCAGACCTGTAACGTTAATTAAATATAATAGCACTTTCTTATTCTCCTTCCTTCTCTGTGCACGACAACATGTACATATGCTTATAAGGTTTCCTTCTCTTTTATTCAATGTGAAGCAACACACCTTTATATATATATATATATCAGATGCTAATGTAAATGCTTTGGTTTTCTTTTCTCCTTCATTCTCAGATGTAGTATATGTATCTATTTATATCTTTTTATGATAGTAACGTTGGGTTCTAAAAAAAAAAGAACAGCTTTGGTTCTTTTCTAAAGGCAACGTGTGTGTGTGTGTGTGTGTGTGTATTCATTAGTTTTCTTCTTTAGTTCTCAAACACAGACGCATATGTCAGCACATTCTTATTTCCTCTCATGAAATACTTAAACACTCACTTATATATGAATCAGCTAATACCCACACACACTTATATTTGTAGTTAGTTTGCTCATTTCCTTTCCTATATGCAAGAACCCATGCATATAAAGATAGGGTAGAAACCTCTTCTTATTTATTTATTTATTATTTAAATATCAGTATGTTTTAGTGCATCAAGGGAACAAGAAGGAAAGGGAACATAGGACTTACCTCTGTTTTGGGTATTTATAACAGAGTAAAATAGCAGTTGAACTCTTTCCCTCCTATTCACACTCTCGGCTTCACCTTCCCTCACGTGCTCACTCTCACTTTCATGCTCAGCTCTTTGTTCTCGGATGGGTGCATCAACAAGAAAGATGAATCAAGACTTGGAGTGATGGTTATATATATATGCAGTGAGCTTGGTCTAGACCAAGGAGAAGAGAGGATGAACCGATGGGAATTACACAGCACAGGGCTTGAGAGACATGGCATTATAATCTCCTCCTGCTCTTGCGTGTGGATAGCTACTGGCCGCTAATAAGATTACACGTTAAAGGAGTATGGCTATTAGATTTGCTGACAGTTTTCCTCCTCTCGTGCTACAGTTCGGACGTGTGAGATGGAGTATTGATTTAATGGATATTACATTCAGCTGCTGCGTTTTGATGTAATTGAAGGAAAATGGGATGGGCTAGTTTAATGATAATGGGCTTTGCTTTGATATGCTGACATGAGTGTTACTAAACAGAGGAGTGGGCTTTCACGTGGCAGCCTTTATTTAATGAGGGTCCAGCATCTAATGAATACATGGCCAAAATGTGTTTAATAGATAGAAGTACAATTGGTGCTTTACATGGAGAAGCACGTGACCATCAAATGAATGAGAACGTGTGGTAATTGTATGTGTGGTCATTGAAGGGAGGAGTATGTAGGAATTCGTAATCAATATTGTGTTACTTGGGTTTTTATTCTAGAATTATCTCTTGTAATTATTTCCTAGGTTTTTATTCTTTTAAAAATATTACAAGGAACATAAATTCCTAATTTTCCAAATAATTAATTTAATCCTTTGGCCAAATTCAATCGTTTTATTCTCACATATTATTTCTAAAATTTTTAGGCACAATTTATTCTTTATTTGAATTATTCTTTTCCCAAAATAAATTAAGGGAAAGATAAGCCTAAATTTTCTAATAATTATTCTCATAATTATTTTAAGCCAAAATATCATAATTAATTTCCATATAATAATTCAATTTCAAATCCTAAAATTTGGGATGTTACACTACTTGTAGGGACTATTGAACCGGTAGTCCTTGATTGGCGAACCTAGTGCATTCAGATGATTGGGTTGGTGCCCAGTTCAATGCCCAACGTTGTGGTAGTTGATCATGTGATTTGTAATATGTGTTGGGTGATCTCTGAATTCTGAACATGCTATTGTGGACTATTCCATTTGTGGTTCTCTATCATGTATTGTTTTTACATTTATGTGACATTAACTGTTACTCTGGGATTCTTTGCAATTCCAGCCTTTGTTATTGCTTGTGAAATGAACGGTGTACTAGATGATGCTGCTAGGGCGAGGCAGTGGATACCGGCAACTAGAGATTCCAATTTGGTTTATGAGTCCGTGAGGGTTATCTTAATTGCATGTAATTGTAACTTTAGAATTTGTAAACAATAAGTATGTTAACCCTGTGGGTATTCCTGTTATGTAATCAAGATCATTGTATTAGTATATCATGCTATTTCTGTCTTGCCAACTGAACTGCGTATAAATACTTTGATGAACGATGATGTACTAAGGGGTATGACACTTTATATAGAGATTAGTATGGTTGCAAGTAATATCCAAGACAATTCAAATCCTAAAACAGCAAAGAGTGCAACAACTAAGACCTATCCCCCCTTTCATGCCTATACTCCCACAACTGACTGGTAATTGCAATCGCAAAACTGCACACACAATTAAAATAATAAAATCAAAACACAATGTAAGCTATGCCCTACTCTCTAACACAAGACTTCACTGTGAAACACACAACCACTTTGGAAAATAAAAACTCTAATTTAGAATACTGTAAGTAAAGAAGTACAAAGATAGAGGGGTTTAGTTTTTGAAGGAAAGGAGGACATTTAAATCATTTTAAAGAATAAGAAATCAGTGAGCATGGAAGAATGGACCTACTATTCTAAAGTGATTTTTTGTGCATCCAGCACCTTAAAGTGTTTTTCTAATTGCAAAGAGTAGTCTAAACTTAAGATGCAGAGTACTAATGAAAAAAAATATTTTTGGGGATTAGATGCAAAAAAAAAAAAAAAATTATATATATATATATATATATATATATTAGGATACTAGGGTGTTTTTGAAACAATTATTTAGGGTGTCGGGTGAGCTAAAAATTAATTTATGATACTAGGTATTACTGAAAAAAAAAATACTTTATGGTGTAGCTTGCTAGACAATAGTTGCTATTGAAAAAATATTTCAGGGTGCTAACTGATATTTTTGGACCAAAAAAAAGGAGGCCCAACCTTCTTTTTTAAACACCCAAAACAATGTAGTTTGGGTAAAAGAAAGGAAAGGGATGGAAAAGTATGGGAGGGTAGCCGGACTTTGCAGGCCAAAATCAAAATTTGGAAAGGAAGGGTAAAAATATACTCTATTTAGTTTTTAATATGAGACATATTTATTTAATTTTATTAGATTAAGGTAGTTAGTTAAATTAATTAATATGATATGTATTTTTTTAAAAACCCTAGTAATCTTTTTTAATTCATCTCATTTCTCTCCTCCTTGATTATTGTTGATAGAGCACCAATAGTGGTAAAATAGGAAAAGACTGACAAATACGAAAAATGTGTTATATTTAAAACTAATATCAACTTCTCAAATATGTCTTATATTAAGGACCGGAGGGGTATAAAAGTAAAATTCATTAGTTGCTTATATCATCTTTGGACACTCAAATTCGCTCTCATTTTAATTTTAGTCCCTCAAATTTCAAAACATTGATTTTAGTCCCTGTAAGGACAAAATAGTCTAGTTTTTGTTGAGCTATATAGACCAATGTTTTAAATTAAATGAAACTTAAGGGACCTAATAAGATTATATTAACCCAATACATTAACTATTCATATGTTTGACCTAACTTATAGGAATCTAACATCTATTTTAAAAACATATATAAACCTATCTTAAAATGAAAATGTATGTTACATAAACCTCTAATTATTTAAACATTTATATTATCTGATCAAAGGTATAATTTCTTTTGAGACTTAGAAAGCGAGTTTTCACATCTCTGAACAAGTGTGCTTCTCAATATTTGAACTTTTATTCTTCTTCTTATAGGGTGAGGTTGCTTATAGAGGTGGAAATAGGTTACAATAGAGATTCAAAGCTTGGGCTAGGGCTAGAGTCTATATGTAGACTTTTTTTTTACTTGAACTAGGCCTTCAAAAGATCTGAAGTCTATTTAAAAGCCTACTTAAAATGTAAACCTTTAAAGCCTATGCCACTCTGGTCCTATTTATAAATCTATTTTGACCAAATCACACATACCAAGGAGAGGTAGTTAGTTCAATGATTATGGGGTGAATTTTTAACTTTACCCTTATTTATAATTGGGTACCTTTCAACTCTTTCTTCTCTCTTTATTTTCATTGGTACAATTAATATGAGTAAAGTTGTCACAATCTCATTTATTTGGTTAAAAGGGACTTATAAGTAGGACCAGAGTGGTATAACCATTTATGCTTATTTACAATCCAACATTATGTCTTAAAATCTTAAAATCCATTCTCCTTGTAACATTAGGGCTTAGTAAGGAAAAGAAAGAATGTCTAGTGACAATAATTGTCCAAACAAATAGGAATAAGAAAAAATAATCGTTTGTTGATTAATGAAATATATTTTCTAAAATCGATCAAGTATAACAAACAACATGTAAAATTAGATTTTATACTTCTTTTACTTCTCCCATATAATTGGGACAAACTCCTCATACTAAGATTATAATTTTTCACTTGATACTAAAACTCATAGCAATTATTATGTTTTAGTGGTTGATGAAATTCAAGGGAGATGGAGTGAGTCAACGTTGTCATCCTCAGTGATTGAAGAAGAGAGAGGTAGGGGCGAATAATTGACGTAAAAGCAATGACTGAGTGTAATAAAGATGGGGTGTGAAACTTAGAGTTAATGTTAAATTGGTAAATTTATAGACTTATTTAGATGATATTATATATACTTATACAATAGTATATTTTTTTTAAAAAAAAATTAATAGGTCAGACTTGTAGGTTAAATCTTATAAAAATATGACTGACTTGTTTATCTAAATAGACATGAGCTTAACCTATTTACTAAATAGACCATACAAAGCTTTATGTAGGTTAAGTCATAGGCCCTCGAGCGTGCCTATTTCATCCCTAGCTGCTTACCACCTTAACAACGTCTCTTATATTTTTCAAATTTCAAATGAAAAACCTAATAAATATATATAACTGAATGTGGCAAGATATATGATTTTATGGGAGTTATGAAATCTTAGAAAATAATTATTATTTTTTGAAAAATACTAAAAAAAGTATTTTACATATATTAAATTCTTAGATATGACTTTTTAGATGCATAAATAGCTGTCGGAGTCTTTGTCAACAATTTAAATCAATAAAATTTTAATTTCCATACCCTTTTATGCTTTTCTTCCGCTCGATACTTGATTAGTTTAGGGTATGTCGGTCGTACGAGGTTAAGATGCACGCGGCCAGGGTAGGAGGGGAATTCAATTCTCATCTAAAATCTTAGTTTGGGTAACATTTGCGTATGGTGTATTTTTCTTTTCACTTTTTATTACCGCAAATTCTTGGCTCCACCCTCGGTTCCTGTTGGGAATCTTTTTCTATAAACAGTGGTGGATTGAAAATGCGGGAGGAATTATAATCTTTTTCTCTCATTTAGATTTAAGGGTTTTTTTTTTTTTTTCATAAGCATTTGTTAGCTTTCCACTACTACAAAATATGGATACTACTAACCTGCAAAAGCGTCCTTTTTTAAAAAGGAAGTAAAAAGTGAAGGTGGTGGATTGTTGTAATTATTTACTCGAGTTTGAGGCTTTAGCGTCCTAAATATTAATTTAGGACGCCAAATAAATTTTTTGACTTCCTAATTTTATTTTAGGACGACTAAAATCAGCATTTTTGGCGCAATTTGGAATATTTGGGGAATTTTTTGGCGCCAGCAATTTTTTTGGCGTTCTGAAATAGGTTTAGGACGTCAAAAAATTATTTTTTGGCGTCCTGAAATACATTAAGGACGCCTAACATCAGCATTTTTTGCAAAATTTGGGATATTTGGAGAATTTTTTGGCGCTAGAAATTTTTTTGGCTCTTGAAATAGGTTCAAGATGTCGAGAAAATTATTTTTAGCGTCCGAAATATATTCGGAAGACTAAAATCAATACTTTTGGCGCAATTTAAAAAATTTGGGAAAGTTTTTTGGCGCTAGAAATTTTTTTGGCGTCCTGAAATAGGTTCAGGACGCCAAAATCATAATTTTTGGCGGCCTACAAGTTATTTCAGGTCGCCAAAAACGCTGACCCTTTTTTGTTTTGTTTTCATCAATATATTTGTGGCACAGAGTATTAGCTTATATCAATGACCTACTTTTCCTCACTACCCGTGATTTGCCCATTACTCGAGTGAATGCTTTAAATTCTTTGCCTTCCGATTTCATCGTCTCGAAACCCCAGCCACTTCCTATACCTTAAGTCGCCGATTTCTTGCTCGCCAATTTCCCCATCTGAACCTCTTCGTCTCATCCTCTACGCTCTCCACCTTCCCTCTTTTCCGTCTTATCATCTCCCCCTCCGTCTTCGATGGTTCAAAACAGTGACGGCGTCGCATCCCACTTCTGAGGACGTCGCTCTTACGTCTTATCCTCTCCCGTCGCATACCGATGGTCAAGGCTAAGGTTAGTCCCGCTACCCCTCTTTCGTTTTGGACAATTTCGATCGGAAAATTTCGGTCCTTCTACCACTCTTTCATTTTGGAAAATTTTAGATCCGTGAGGTCGTGTTAGCCCAAGTTGAAGGTTTAGATCGCGAGGTTTTCTATCTATCTATCTCCTTGCTTTCCTCGTTGTACCCGGAAATCTCATCCTAGCTGAATTCATATTGTTGCTCTGTTTTGTATACATTCCAGGATATTGTTGCACTGGTGCGAATTCGCACATTTTTCTCGTTTTGTACACCTTTACTTTTTATTTTGATTTGGTTTTATTCCATACGAAGTGGATCTTTGTGGGTCCGAATGATTATATATAGACATGACTTTTCATTGTCTAGATTTCATGTGTTTTCTTCGAATCATTTTGATAAATGGGTTGATTCCTGGCTTCTTACTGGTAGTTTGATTAGTGGGTATATTCAGGAATAAGGCGTCCTGAATTTTGATTCAGGATGCCTTAATAAGGCGTCCTAAATTAAAATAGGACGCCTTTTTAAGGCGTCCTTGTTTAAACACAGGCGTCCTGTATAAACCATAGGACGCCTAAAAATTTATTTTACTACTACCCCCGGTTAGACGTCCTGCTGAAAAGGGGCGTTAATTGCCTCTAATTCAGAACGTTATTTCACGTTTTTGTAGTAGTGTTCATTCTTAGGCATTGTAGTTACTTCATTGGCTAGATATTAAAATATAGGATAAAATTTAGATCAAGTTGCTTATATAGTAAAATTCATAGGTGAATTTATAAGCACATGCACATTTCAACTACTAACAATAATAAAATAATAAGTTTCTATATTAAAATTTACAAAACCTAATTTTAATAATTAAACATAGCAAAATAAGAAGTGTTGATATAAAAATAAGTAAAAAGTAATTTTAATAATTATCCATAGCAAAATAACAAGTGTTGATATGAAAATTTACAAAACCTAATTTTAATAAGTAATAGTGACAAAACAAGGATTCATATGAAAAGTTACAAATCATACTTTATATTATAAGAGCTTATGTAAGAATTTATAACTGTTCATCGGTGAATTTATAGCTGCTTATACGCATTTTAACAACTAATAATAGTAACCGATGTAATTGAAATACTTCACAAGAAACTTGACTTGTTCTAAAATATTATACATTTATTTTATATATCTGTGTGTATGATGTCTGTAATTTTTTTTTGGCAATTATTTTATTATACTTATAAACTAAAATTATTTTAAAAACAATAGTAGAATAACAAGTGTTTATATATGAAACTATATAAATCCAAATTTTAATAACCTATCATAGTAAAATGACAATTGTTCATATGAAATTTTATAAATTCTAATCTGCATTATAAGAATTAAGAGTTGATGCAAAAATTTATAAGTGTTCATGGGTAAATTTACAATCATATACGCATTTTAACAAGAACAGCAAGTGTGATTGAAAAACCTCAACTAATGAATATAAACAACATGGCCTTAATTTTGTTCTAAAATATTATACATTATGCATGTATATACGTAGTGATGTCTTTAAATTTTTTTTTTTTTTGCAAGTGTTTTATAATACTATAATAAAATAAATTAGAATAAATTTAAAAACACACAATTTGAGATACGGTTAAAAAGTTGACCAAAAGGTCAAGACTTCATTTTAAAAATTTCACACCCATAATATATATGTAACATGGAACGATATAAGTAAAGACTATAGGTGGCATGATTATGGATGTGATGGAGGGAGATTTTAGTAAATAATGGTGGGCTCTTTTTGATATGGGTTTGTGATGCGAAAGGGATGAGGTGACCAAAGGGCTGCATTTGTAGTGGTGGACGTTTCTGTGATCTAGACACAATAAGGTTATGTTCTAGAAGCAACCTGAGGCATTCGATCTTATTTTCTACCCTTTTGGTTCAAAATTTTTAGCCACATACATGTTCTTGAAAGATAGATTCATTAGCGAGTTAATATTATTGTTAGTACTTATAGCTTGATGATTTTTTATTTTGGTCTCTATCGTTTCAAATCGTTGAATCCCTATAACTTTATAAAAACTTCGTTAATATTTGAGTATAAGAACTAAAATCAAAGCTTGGGAGCCGTCGTTAAAGTCAGGTTAAATCCTTACAAAACAATATATAGAGATCAAATCCAACAATTAGAAATTATATAGAACAAAATCAAGATTTGATCAAACTATAAGGATTAACTGACATTAACCCTTAATTTGCTGATCTATAGTAAAAAAAAGTGAAGGCCATGACGATTGATGTTCAGAAAGCAGTAAAGGTAAAGATGTCTCAAAGGGACTCCTAGTATTAATTAAGCTTCAATCAAGATAGGCATGGTCGGTCTCATATTCTCTAATAAGTTCCTATTGCCTTGGAGCAAAACAATTACTTCAGACATTGATGGCCTTAATTCAGTAGATGCTTGGGTGCAAAGCAGACCAATCTCTATTATCTTCTTCACTTCTTCTGTTTCATACTCATTAAGGTCCAAGGTATCGTCCGCCAACTCTATGTGTAAGCCTCTCTCATATAGCTTCCAAGCCTATCAAGTGAATTACAGGGAAATTGAACAATAAGAAGGTCAAACAAGACAAAGCAAAACTTTGTGTGGTTAAAGCAGTTCTGCACTCAAACTTTTTCACCAAATGAGATTTGTTATTTTTAATTAGAAATTTTCTTACAGTTTGAAGAAGGAATGCGCCTTCACAATCACTATTTATATTCAGTTCATTGCTCCGTTCACCACTGATAATTTCTAAGACTACAACGCCATAACTATAAATATCAGCTTTTTCTGATAATTGACCGTGAATTGCATATTCTGGTGCTGTGTATCCTCTGCAAAATATATAATGCTTATGTTATAGTTGAGGGATCAAATTGCAGGAACAATATTTTGAATATGAGTGTTGCATAGAGTGTGTGTCATCAGTATAAATTCTTATAATATCACAAAACTCCAATCATATTGACTTACAATGTTCCAGCAAATTTTGTGCTAAGGTGAGATTTTTCTTCAGGTAAAACCCTTGCTAAGCCAAAATCAGCAATTTTTGGTTGAACATCATCATCTAAGAGAATGTTGTTAGTCTTTATATCTCTATGTATGATACGAACATGAAATTCTTCATGTAGATAAGCCAAACCCCTTGCTGTTCCTAAGATTACATCATACCGTTGCTTCCAATTGAGAGAACCTCTATTCTTACCTATTTCACAGATTTGCACACTTTAAAGGATTGAGGAAAAGGATCAATAACATTATTTATTAAAAAGAAGTTTCGATAAGGCATTTCCATATGTTTGTTATTTTTTTTCCCAGAGAAATATATTTGTTTATTGAGTTCTTGAGTGAAATTATGACATGTGAAAGAATTGTTGCAAGAGGAGGAGTCAGTGATATGTCCGTTAGTTGAAAATATGTCCGCATGTCATAATTTTATAAAGAAACTCAATAGCTGAAGATTAAATAACTATATATAAGCTTTGTTGGCTGATAAAACATACCAAATAAAAATTTATCAAGACTGGTGTTTTTCATATATTCATAGATAAGAATTCTCTCATTGCCTTCACTGCAACATCCAAGTAGTCGAATGAGATTCCGATGATGAACATTGCTTATAAGCTTCACTTCACTTTCAAATTCTTCATCCACCTTCTTAGACCGGCGTAAAGTTAATTTCTTCACAGCAACTAATTTTCCATTCTTCAAAGTACCCTATTTATAAAGATTACAGTTGTCATTCGTGAAAGCATTACTCGAAGTTTTGCTTATTTAAAACACTATATAAAAGTATTCCCTTACGACATTTTTGAGCTGAAACATGATTTAGATCAATATATATATATAGTTTACCTTATACACAGCACCAAATCCGCCTTCACCGAGTTTATTTTCTGCACTGAAACTTTTAGTTGCAAACTTCAAATCCCTATAACTAAAAATAATTGGGCCTTTCAACTTACTTACTCCAGATATGTCTCCTGTCAAGGAAAACATAAATTAGTCAAATTAAGTCTCTTCATTAATCAAGTCTCTTTATGGGGATTCCTTTTCTTTATGGAAATGAATCAAAAGATTAATTAAAGTCCATGACGCTTTGGATTCCTTTTCTTTATGGAAATGAATCAAAAGATTAATTAAAGTTCATGACGCTTTCTTAAAAGGGAAAATGTGACCAAAGTATCACATTATCAAATCTTCAAAAAATGATACACAATACTGTACTTTCTAAGGAGTTTTACCTCTAGGTACTGATATCTTAAGCCTTTTTGGTCGTTTAATCCAAGCTAGTAGTATAAGGAGGATCAAAACAAAAGCTACACCTCCAACAACTACACCTACAATGGCCCCCTTCTTATTTGAACCAACTGCAAGACCAAAAATAGAGAACTCACTTTCAAATGAGTCAATAATCTTTATGTATGGCACACACACACACACATCAAGCTAAGCACTGAAATAAGTATGTTATTTAAATCCAACCTGAATCGACGAGTTAAACTAATAAACTGATGAACCAATCTCCTGACCAGTCTAGTCAAGATTTTTGGACATGTTGACTAGATTGGATTTTATATTTAATTTATTACTTGAGAGATATAATATATAACTTGAGAGATTCAGAATTACATGTAAGCAGACCAAATTATTGTCATTTGAAGAAGGAAGTAGTACCTTGTCTGATCAAGGGTTGTAGGATATGAAAGGTCTGGTTATGAGGAAAGAAGGAAGTGGTGGAGTATCTCATGAAGCATCCATTAGCTTCAGTCTTACCATTAGCATTGGGAAGACAAGTCTGCAAATTGCTATAACCAGTCTTCAAGCAATCTTCACACCCACTCTGACTTATAGTTTCAACACATTGAGCAAATGCATAAATAATTGTACCATTATTATTGTTATTATTATCAGGCAATTGTGCTTTTGTGGCCACGAAAAACCCTTGTGTTTTGGGTGTTGTTGTTTGGAGATTCACTAGCACTTGCTGCACAACTGAGGTAAATAATGTAGTTGATGATTCTCTAACAGTTTGATTACCACACAATACGGCATTGAAATTGTCTTGAGTCTGGTCAAAGAAAGCATTGGTCTCGTACCTTACAAATACACAAAAGTATATATCAAATCATTTTTCCAAGTTCAATATGATTTTCTGTACACAGATCAAAACATAGTTGTCTCATTTATTTATGTGCCTATTAATTTGATAGTGCAAAATATATTGTTTATGAAGCTATGTTGTCATACATAATGGAAGATTGGTTAAAAAATAGTCCTTCAAAAATTTTATTCATCATATTAAGGACTTGAATTCGAGTACTAGCAGGTACTTTCTGTGTAATTGATACTTTTTTTTAATGAAAAATATCACGTCCTTATAACCAATACAATTTTTAATGGGTACTTTTAACCAATGTTCTCTATTAATAATGGCATCATACAGTTTACATTCTATAAAAATTAACCAAAGTCTATTTCTCCTTTAGTTTGTATCTACTTTCAGTTTTTTTTTCTTGTCCCAACCAAATCCTATCAACTTGAGCTGGGATTAGGTGTTTTTTTTTTGGGTCTCTATTGCTTCAGTTTAATTAACTAATGTAAATTCTAGCAATAAATTTCATTATCTATGATATATTATTCAGGAAAAGAAAGGTCATCCTCGGATTTGGATTGGCTTTTGTAACTTAAAATGCTTCTTAAAAACTGGTTTAAAAGTCCAAGAGTCAATTTGAGCTCAAAAATTCGGTTTGGATTGACATTTTAGTCTCATGATTTTTTCCCCTAAAAATTCAAGTTAAACCTAAAGCCATATTTTTTAGTTTTTGGATTTCAAAAGCTAAATGAGCATTCAAACTGACATTTTAACAAAAAGCATAAATCACATTTCAGTCACTAATTGACTTATGGTTCTGGATCTTCTCATCATCACGTCTCTCTTTTCCTTCTCATCCTCTCTCCACTTTTGGATAAAAATTGAATAGTTGAAATTTAATATATTATATAATCATATTTTTATAAAAAAAATAAAATGTTAAAATTTGGTCTGAACAATGAACAACCATAGATTACCTGAAAACAGAAAAAATAATGGTTCTATAAAATACTTCATCTAAATAAATAAAAAAACAAAATAATGCATCTCAACCGTTAATTTTCCAATTCAATGATGGGAATGAGATGAGGAAAAGAAAAGGGGAAAGAAGGATAAGGAGAGCTACGATCCAAATCCTTAACTTTCACTACAACTTCAATGTACAAGACTTAATTGTCGTTAATCCAAACAAAACCAAAATAACTGAAAAAAGAAGGCCATATGCGCCCTCAAACTTAGTGGACAAGTTGTACCTGAGGAAGCAGCCGTCGTAAACGGCACGGCCACCTTGTGCTGTGGCGGGGCATTCGAGGATTTGCGTGGCGGCAAAGTTGAAGCAGGCAACACAGTCATTAAAAGAGAGGTAGTTTCTGCACTGAAAAAGTGTGAAAACTGGGTTTTCTGGATTGGCTTGTTGTGCAGTCACGAAGTGCTTTTTCATGCTAAGAAGATGCTCTCTGATGTCTTGAAACGTTTTGTTGACATTATCATTGAAGATGGAGGAGTTGGACAAGACGCCCAACGATGGCGTGCACCCTTTATTTACAAGATTCGTCTGTGGATCTGAAACGACGCCGTTAAGTGAGCACCATGACCAGGACGTGAAAGTGATTATCAAAGCAAGGATATTATTAGGTTGAAGCATGTTTTGTTCGGCATATGGATGAAGAAGGAAAGAGAGTGATATTATATCAGAAAATTATATATATATAAGGAAGAAGGAAGTGTTATACACAAGGGAATTGAAGATGGTCATGTGCTTAAGATCAGTGGCACATATATATATGGAGCTGTTTCTCTATTTTCAAATTCTCGGAGGGATACAACAGCAGTTTGTTGATTAAAGAGGGATGATAGTGAAATTTATGAAAAGTTTTGTGATATGCACTGTTGACTTGCTGGCTTCTTATTGGGTGGAACAGGAGATGGGACTTGGAAGACTTGCTAATTGATGCAAGACTTGGACTTTTCAACCACTGACCCGACAGGAAATGACACCCAGACATTACAGTGCATATATGGTGCCAACTGTTAGAAATGTGGTGAGGAAAACTATTTAGAATATACCAATGGTCATGTGTTTTGATAACAGATTTTATACCTATGTAAATATTCTCTTTAGTTATACTTGGATTTTATTTCTCTAAAAAAGTCTCTTTTTTAAAAAGGAAAGGAAAAAATAAAGGTGGTGGCATTTTTATAATTTGTGAAGGATTTTGGCGTGGGACGCCAAAAGTCTACTTTTAGAGTCTTAATTCAGGAAAGGGATGCCAAAAACACTACTTTTAGCGTTCCTTTTATAATTAGAACATCAAAAGTGGCCTAAAGTTTTACTTTAGACGTCCCAATTGTAAGTTAAGATGCTTGAAGTTTCACTTGAAGCGTCCCAATTTATAAGTGGGCACTTTTAATAAGCATAAGACTACTGTTGACTTGCTAGGTGAGGAGATGGACTTGGAAGACTTGCTTATTGGTGCGGGACTTGGACTTTTCAAACACTGATCCAACAGGAAATGACACCAGACATTGTAGTGCATTTATGGGGCCAACTATTATAGTTAGGGGTATTTTGGTAAATCTATATATGTTGTCAGGAAAACTATTTAGAATATCCCTATAAATATATGGTCATGTGTTGTGATGACTAGATTTTGTACCTATGTAAATATTATTTTTAGTTACATTACAATAAAAAATAGATTTTGCTTCCTTGAAAAAGTCCATTTTTCAAAAAGAGAAGTGAAAAATAAATGCGGTGGCAGTCTTATAATTTTGTAAAGGATTTTGGCGCCCCTTTTAAAATTGGAATGCCAAAAGTATACTTTTAGTGTCCCGATTTAGGAAAGGGACGCCAAAAGCACTACTTTTGGCGTCCTTTTTAAAATAGGGACGCTAAAGTGGCCTAAAGTTTCACTCAAATTGGGACCCCTAAAGAGACTAGAGTTCTGTTTTCGAGCCATAACTTAAACAAAACCCCACCAAATGAATGAGCACATCTCACCTACTTTCTCTGCACACAGACTCTTCACCTTCAATGCCATGCTCTCACAATTGCCTCCTCCTTCAAGCTTAGCCTCCTCCACAAAGACACCGTCACCAACGAGTCCCATGACCGTTGCTCCTGATTCTACTCATACATCAAGTGCGATTTTGCCACGTTTGCCTCCTCTCTCCCTCTTTCCACTTTAATGCTTTTGGCTCTGACAGTGTATTCGGTATAGACCTAGATCTCTACCTTCGGTTTCTCTCTTCTTCAGCTTCGTTGATCGCGTTTCAGGTCACCGTCCCAGAGCCTTGTTGTCGCGTGATAGTTGAATATTATTAGACTTAATTGCATCTCTTGTCTAATAAATTTAGGATTGTTTAGTTCATAAATAAATGGCTTTTATGCTTAATTGGGCTTTAGGCTTTTTATTAAATTTAATTCATTTTAATGATAAAATTCCAGATTTAAAGTGCTTCACTATTTTTACCATAACTCTTGAACCAGATATCTGATTACCTCATTTTTGTCTCATTTTTTAGATGAATCAAAGAGCTACAATTGAAATGAGACTTGAAAGGTAAATTCAGACAAGAAGGTGGTCAAAATTGGAGCCAAAGTCAAACATGTTTTTTTGGATTTTTATTGGGCTCGAATTTTGTAATTAAGGACTTTTTTTTAATTTCCGTTTTGGGCCAGACTTGTGGAGCCCCAGTCCGTTTTCTATTAGGTTTTTACCCTTGGTCAAAAAACAAAAACACATTCACGTTTTTGAATTATTTTGGATTAAAAATTAGAAGTTCACATTTTCTCTGAACCGTTCTTCGCATTCATCATTTGTTCATCTTCATTTTTGTTCTGTATAGCCATGATCACTAAGCTTATGTGATTGACTCATGGATTGAGGATTCCAACATTCCAAAAGACCCATGCTTCAATAAGTAATGTAACTTGTTTCTGCTTATTTTAATCGGATCTGGTTATAAATGTGGATTAGGTATTAGATTTAATACCCATATTTATATCCCAAGAACATAGGTCGGACCGGGTTATAGAGAGCATTGTGTGATATCACAGTGAGCTTGCCACGTGTTTGATTAGATGCTAGGCGATCATCTAGTCGAGGGAGTTTCTAGACAAACGCAGAGATTTCGGTTTGTCCAAAGTAAATCACAAGTTCGGTTATTCTATTTTCATCCAATAAAGGTTATGGAATCCCAATTCTAGGTTAATCATTTTTAAGCTGATTAATCTTGTTTCCTTACATTCTGTTTTAGTCTTTGGTTCATTTAAATTACATTGAAAAACTCTCTCATTCTGGTTACTGTGTTTACTGTTGATTTTAGACCCACTGTGAATTCCTTGATAGAAACGATATAGACTCACTATACTACAATCTTTATTGAAATTGTTTATTTTTCGAGAGCTTGTCAACTCTCATCATCGCTTGCTCGCCATCCCAGCTTGTTGTCGCCCGCTAAACATCCCAGCTTTGTCGGTTGTCTTTGTCACAGAGATGGACGACATCAGAGGCAAAGGCGCCAACAGGCAGAGGAGGCGAAGGCATCAGCGAATGGAAAATGTGAAGATCACAATGGTGATGATTAACTCTTCAATCTGCAATTTCTATGACAGTATAGCTCTTTGATCTGTGATTCCTTTGATTTTGTTCAATTTTTTCCCTTTTTAGGGTCTTAGTTTCTAACTCCTTTAATTTCTAGTTATTTATTTGCTTGATTTGGTTTGAAGGAAGTGATGATCAATGGTCTGAAGCGTTAAAACTCACGGCGGTGCTCTCATCTTCTTTGCTGGTTCTATCAAACTCACGGTTCTTGACCTAACTTTTTTTTCTTAAAAAAAAAACCTTATGTGTCGATGTTTATTAGGGACACCGTAAGTAGACTTACGGTATCCCTTTTTACTGGGGATGCCATAAGTCTAACTTATTACATCACTCAAATAGGCATCCATCTATAAAGGGACGTAGAAATTGTAAAAAAATTGATGTTATAGGGGTTTTCTTTAGTAGTGTTAATGTGATTACATAGTTTCTTCTTAGTACTTCAATATGGTTTGAGTTTCACATTTTAACATGGCATCATAGTTGTGGACTTGGTCCGGTGTTTCAAGATTTCTACAGTATTATCATATTCTTCATCTTTTCTTTGGATAAGTCATTTCTTTTACATATCATACTTTCAAGATTCCCTGGCCCAAATTTCAAGATTTCATCATCCACAACCCAAGTTTCTTTCTTATCTCGATTTTTCTCTAAGTTTTTCCAAGTTTCCATAGTTTTCTTGAAATGTCTAGGTTTCGAACCCTATCCTCCTTTGTGACTTCATTGTTCTTTCACAGCACTCAGACGATCTTCGCTTCTTCCGTCCTTCATGATGATTTCTGTCAAGCTTCCTTCTCTAGTTCTTAATCCTTCGGGCTACTAAGCAATCAATTCTTGCCTTACTTGTGTTCATGGCGACGAACTCTTATTCTTTTTGTATTTTATTTTTCGGCAATTGATTCCAAGAAGTCATCAAGGAATCTTTCCATCGGTAATTCATGGTCATTGACAAGCTCCTAGGCGAATATCTAATATATTTGGTTTTTGGTGATCAATTTTGATTCTTGCCTCTTTCATTTTTGGGGATCAATTCCAAGAAGTCGTAGAGGAATTATGCCACCGGTAACTCATGGCCTCTAACAAGCTTACAACTGAGTCTTTGTGGTTTACTCATCCTCTCTTCTTGCATCCCTTAGACACGCGGGGATCTACCATTGTTCATCACGTGCTTACCATTGTTGACGACTTCACGGTGTAGAGCCGTGTTATGAATATTGCTCTCCGAGGTAAGCATAAACTCGGTTTTATTGATGACACATGTCAAAAAAGTCTCACAAACCTAGGTTGAAAGAACAGTGGGAGAGGTGTAATGTCATGGTCCTCTTTGGGACCATCAATTCGATTTTGAAAGGATTAGCCAACAGAGTGATTTTCTTTCACAAGACTCATTATGCTTGGAATGATCTCAAGGAAAGATTCGATAAGAAGACAGGTTCACGTGTTTTTTTTCTCTTTATCATGAAATCTCTTCCCTTCGTCAGGGCTCCTTTTTTATCACCACTTATTTTTCTAAGCTCAAAGAGCTTTGGGAACAACAATCTGCTCTAATTGACATTCCTACATGTGGATGTGATTCTTCTAAAGCTCTTGTAGAATATTCTGAGCAGCAGAAGTTATTTCAATTTTTGATGGGCTTGAATGAATCATATGCTCAGGCATGAAGTCAAATTTTGCTCATGGTGCCTCTTCCTTCTATTAACGAAGCCTAAGGGATGATAATTCAAGATGAAACTCATAAATTAATTGTTGTCAATGACCGAAACCTTGGTTCTCAAGGAATTGGAATGGCTATGAAGGGTGAGGGACGAGGCATGGGAAGGGGTCGTGGAGAGAACACCCCTGAATATACCCACTTCCGTAAAATGGGTCATACCCAAGATAGTTGCTATCATCTCATTAGATATCCTTCTCATTTCAAAGGAAGTAGGCCAAACCAAAATAAGGACCCTCCCTCAACAAAATAGCTGAAGATTCCTCACAAGACACTGAAGGTTTCAGCAACAATGTGACTATGGCTGCACCTGTTTTCACACACCATAATATCAAAATCTCCTAGAATTACTCAAGAAGGATATAGGACCTACTATTCATGCACTCACTGGTATAGGTTTAGCTGTTCCTAATTCCTATTCTATTATTTTTGCTCACTGTATTTTAGATTCTGGAGCTACTATTCACATGGTTGGAAATTTAAAATTACTTAGTAATTGTTGTAGATATGATGGTCTCGTTAAATCAATTAGGATTCCAAATGGACAAAGTATTCCAATCACACATGTCGGTAGTATTGGATTAACTAAGAACATAAGTATTACTAATGTTCTCTATTCCCCCATGTTGCAATATAACTTGCTTTATGTGGCTAGATTGATGGAAGAGCATCATTTTCTAGCATCTCTTTTTCCTAATTTTTATTTACTGCGACCTTCAGGATAGGAGGATACTACCGAGTGGTAAACTCATTGGAGGGCTAAACATGTTTAAAAATTTTCCTCAA
Source organism: Acacia melanoxylon (assembly GCA_019022615.1). Classification (NCBI taxonomy): domain Eukaryota; kingdom Viridiplantae; phylum Streptophyta; class Magnoliopsida; order Fabales; family Fabaceae; genus Acacia; species Acacia melanoxylon. The sequence continues at coordinate 10,494,816 of JAFJYJ010000002.1, forward strand.
TGTAATACTTCTTTTGTTTTTAAGGATACCTTTAATGATTCTTTAGCTACTACTGCATCCTTGTGGCATAGAAGATTAGGACACACACCTGTTTCTATTACGAGACATATAAATGATGTACCTACTAATAGCCCAGGTATGAATAAATCATGTGATGTTTGTGTTCAAGCTAAGTAGAAAAGTTCCCTTTTAACTATAGTTACATTAAATCCCATGACATTTTCGAATTAATACATGCTGATGTATAGGGGCCCTATAAAACTCCTACGCATCATGGTTCTCAATATTTTTACTTTGGTTGATGATTATTCCAAAGCAACTTGGATTTTTCTTATGCAGTCTAAGTCTAAAACTGTCATGCAACTTAAACACTTTGTTGCATACATTTCTACCCAATTTTCAGTCGTTGTTAAGAGAATTAAGAGTGGTAATAGGGTAGAGTTTGTGAACAGTGACTCTAAGGATTTCCTTATTAAAAGAGGCATAGCTCATGAGACTTTTTGCCCCTACACTCCGGAGCAAAGCAGGGTCTTTGAATGTAAGCATGGAACAATTATTCAAATTACTCATAGTTTAATGTTGAATTCTTGTATGCCTATTAAGTTTTAGGGTGAGTGTGTTAAGATGATGGTATATCTAGTTAATAGTCTTCCTTCCAAAATATTAGGATATAAGAGTCCATATGAACTAGTGTATGGTGTTGCACCTAATCTCAATAACTTAAGAAGTTTTGAGTGTATGCATATGCCACAGATTTGAGAATTAATGACAAATTTCAGTCTAGATCTATTCCTAGCATTTTTTTAGGTTATCCAAATAATCAAAAGGGGTCTTTATTGCTTAATTCTAAGGATAAAACCATGTTTGTAAATAGACATGTACGTTTTATGGAAGATGTAACGCCCCTAATTCCTACGTCAATTATGATGTCCATTTATGTCCTAAATTCCTTATTAAACTAATTGTGTGAAGTTATCATAGTGAAGGCGTTAGCAGATCAGAGTAAGTCGCAACAAAGAGCATGCTTAACGTTTGGACGAATGAGTAACTAATAACATATGCCCAGACATATGCTGGTCAATTAAAATTCCCGGAGGAATATAAGCGTGATACATTTAAATTCTTTGCAGTGTATCCAATCGGCACGTTAGTGGTACAAATTTCCGACTATTCAAAAATTATACATAATACTATCCCAAAATAAAACTCCAGCTAAGTACTCACGCGGGCTGCTTACCCTTGTCTCCAGCTCTTGATCCTGAAGCTAGGGTAAATTCTAAGATTCAATACCCATTGAATCTCAGGTAACAGTTAACATCATGCTCAAGTATAAACAATATATGTATGACAGATATTCATTGCATTTCAGCATTAACTATACATAGCACACAACCAATGTAAAGTTCACAACACAACAATACATAGCACATAGCAAATGTAATGTTCATAACGTTTGCACTCATCAGTGCCACACCCCCACGTGTCCTCAGCGCTAGGAAAACATACATACGTTATTATCATGACTATAACCCGCGCAAAGCTGAATGTATATAAATTGGTGATCTAAGACCGAGTATTAGCCAAAGTACATGACCCAAGACCTAGTCTTGTCCATGACTCTATGAATCATCTAATCACATATAAGCATACAAGACAACATAAGAGTTAGAGTTACAGTACGCGTCCGTACCTTAATCTGCGTAGCTAGCGGTACGTTCACCTTCTGCATCGATTCGACTTTCCGGATATCCTATAATAGTATCACCGCATTATTTCCCATATAAATAATATCCTAAGAGATGTCATTGCCACTATTGACCTTTCTACTCCCGGTAGATATGTTATTCCATTTATACCCTTTTTAATTATTATTAATTAATAATAACACTCTTTTATTTATTATTAATTAATAACTCTCTTTATTATTTATTCCCTAGATCTCTGATTGGGGTGATTCAAATTTCTATTCAAAGTTCTATAAATCTGGATTAAGGGAAGAATAGTTATTAAACCAATTTATGACTATATAATTCCCAAGAATTCAAAGAGTAGACAGACGTTACTTAAATCTGTAATAGGATTTTCCTGATTTTCTGAACAAACTTAGAAAACTCATATCTCCCACTTTACACATCCGATTTAGGTGTTTTTTGGATTTTTGGAAAGCTTGAGATTTCTAATATTTACTGTAAAAATTTCAAGGAAAAAATCAAATGTCTTCCATTTCAAAATCAAGCCCGAAAGTTACTGTTCACCGGAAGTGCAGAAAACGTTCCAAGTTTTTGGCTGAACTTTGGAAAATCATATCTCCCTCGATACTTATCGGAATTCGACGAATTACCTATCAAATTAAACATATATGTGTCTACTATTTATCTGGAAAATTTCGTGTAAAAAATCAATGGTTTAATGGGTCCGAAATCCAACGTCATTTTGCTGCTCCAGAACTATACCGAAAATGTTACAGATTTTTAGCTTAACTTCGAAAAATCATATCTCCCTTTCTACAAATCCGTTTTAGGTGTTCTTTGGCTCGTTGGAAATTTTGATATGTCTAATATTTACTGTAAATATTTCAAGGAAAAACACATATGTTTTCCATTTCAAAATCGAACCCAAAACTGATGTACTCTCTGGAAGTGCAGAAACATTGCAGACTTTCAGCTGAACTTTGGAAAATTATTTCTCTCAATATACATGTCCGTTTTGGCTGGGTTTTGACTCATTTTAAAGGTTTAGATGTCTACTATCTTCCATAAACATTTCGTGCAAAAACTCAAGCATTTTCAATAGAAACAGAAGCTCACAAGCTTGGTCTGTTTTTTATCCGAAAAACAGAGGTGATTTCGGTTTTCGTTTTTCTCTCAACCCAAACAGCAAACCCAACGTGTAAAAGCCATGGAAACAAAGAGGAAGAGGCTCAAAGAATTCACCTTGGTCGTCCCTTAAGCCTGCATGCACGTTTGGTCCTTCCTCCTTCTGACTTCTCACACTCTTTCTCCGTCTCTCGTTCTCTACGTTTTTCTGTTTCTGTGTTCTATGTCTCAGTCTCGGTCACACTCAGCTTTTTGGTTTCTAATCAGAGAAGGACAAATGGGAATGGATGAAGCTCTCTCTCTTTCTCTCGCTTACTCTCTTTTATTTTCTGACTCAGTTGTGGTTTTTATGGTGAAGGTTCAGCTGAAACTACCTCTCCCGATACAGCAACGTTGAGCAGAGAAAAAGAAAGAAAAATTGCAATTACCCACTCCCACCCTATCTGTCAAGCTCTCACCCTTATGCCTCTCTATTACCCCTGTTTGTGAGCTTACAAACAGAGAACTAGCAGCAGCTGCGTTCTCTGGGGTTCTCACGTTCTCGGATGAGAACAAGCAAGGAGTATGGGTTCATATATGTAGGGACCAAAGGGTCCGGTTTAACCATTAAACTAACAGTACATGGCGTTGAGCTCGAGGGGGGTATGGTTGTCTGACTCTGTTGCGCCGCTTAAGCCGCTGGCGTAAATCTTTTACTGTGATTTCTTTTCTCATTTCAGCGGTTACGTGTGTGTGTCTTCACTGCTTCTCTTTTTCTTTTTTCTTTCTCTTTCTGTTTTTTTCCTTCCTCACATTTCAGCTGGATATTGGGCCCACTAGAGATTGAATACTTATCACCCATTGAAAATCTATTGGGCCGTTTTTACATTTTAGCTGAGACACCAGATGATCATAAGGGAATTTTGAATGGGCTTGAAGCCCAAGCGGATTAAGGCTTTTGCTTGATTGAGTATTTTATCTGAGTTCTTACTGTGATAATGGGGAAAATTCTTTATTGGAATTGTAGAGGGGCTTGCGGGAGGGATCTCCTTCAGAACTTTAAACTCATTGATCGGCGTCATCACCCTTGCTTCATTATTCTTGCAGAAACTAAGTTGGTTGAAGCTAGCAGATTTAAAGGTTTTGAGACTATGGGGTTCGACGGGTTTTCCTTTGTGGCTAGTGTGGGGAGATCGGGGGGTGGTTGCGGTTTGGAAGACCAATTCCATCATTGTGTCGTTGGTTTCCTCCGATCGACAATTTATGCATTTCAATTGTGCGTTAAGAGGGAAGCCATCTTTTCGCTGATGACCATTTATGCTAATCCAAGTCATCTTCTCAAGCGGGCTCTATGGGATGATTTGGAGAAAATTGCTACATTTTTCGATGGTCCCCGGGTGACATTAGGAGATTTTAATGATATTATTTCATCTCGGGGGAAAGGACGGGAAGCTCGAGAAGTGATGAACCGAGGTTCCGAGTTTTCTCGGATCGTATCGATAGTTGTGATTTGACCGATCCGGGATTCTTTGGTCCTAGGTTTACATGGAGAGGGCCGAGAATGACGGGAGGAAGATTGATGGAGCGCCTTGATCGAGCTTTGGCTAATGATGCTTTCTTTTCGGTGTTTTCTTTCTCCTCCGCATGTGTATGCCCTCGCTCTAAATTCTCTCGATCATAACCCAATATGCTTGAATATTTTGGAAAACGATGGTAGTTCGGGGAGGTCTCGGCCTTTCAAATTTGAAGCAATGTGGATTCAACATGAACATTTCTCCGACTTTCTTGCGAATTCATGGGTTAATACGGCTTCTCTTACTCATTCCTTATCTGATCTTCAAATTTTGCTAAGTTCGTGGAATAGGAATGTGTTTGGGATGGTGGAGCGTGAAAAACATAATATTATGTCCGGGTTGGATGGCATTCGGCGTTCCCCGTTTACCCTTTCTCCGAGTATTTGTGTGACTTGGAGTTGGAGTTACAAGATCGGCTAGATAGGATCATGAAACTGGAAGAAATAAAGTGGTTCCAAAAGTCCGTACCGATTGGATTAATAACGGAGATCGCAACACTAGATTTTACCATCTCGAAATCTAAGATGCGTAGAAGAAGGAACAAGATTATTATGTTGAAGAATGAGCTTGGTAATTGGGTTGAGGATGAGTCGGAATCTGAAGTGTTTGGTCTCTTCCTATTTTAAGGAGCTCTATTGTTCGGTAGATTCGGAATCTCCGGTTCTTAGCACCATTTCTAAATTCCCGTTATTGATCAATCAGTTTTATTTGATGTAGCTAAAGTTCCAGGGGACGATGAAATTAGATCGGTGTTATTTGCTATGGGTAGTTTTAAAGCACCAGGAATTGATGGGTTTCCTCCGATATTTTATAAATCTAATTGGAGCATCGTCGGTCCTGCCCTATGTAACTTTGTGAAAAATGTTTTTAGGAGAAGGACAGATTTGAAGGAGGCCAACAAGACTCTCATTGCCCTTATTCCTAAGAAGGATAATGTGGAGTTGGTGTCACATTTTAGACCGATTTCTCTTTTGTACGGTCCATTATAAGTGCGTGACTAAGTTAATTGCTTTGCGATTAAGAGGGGTTATGGATAAGCTTATCTCTCCCTTTCAATCTAGTTTTATCAAAGGAAGGCATATACGGGACAATATTATTGTGGGTCGGGAAATTTTGCACTCCATGACTAAGAATAGAAGCGAGAAATGGTCTTATGGCTTGGAAGATCGACCTTGAGAAGGCTTATGATAGAATCGGTTGGAGTTTTCTTAAACGGGTTTTATTGGAAGTGGGCTTTGAGGATGAATTTGTTAATTTGATTATTGAATGTGTTTCTTCGGTCTCCTTTAGTGTTTTGTGGAATGGCTCTCAATCCGAGTCATTCACCCCTAGAAGAGGTCCGAGACAAGGGACCCTATCTCTCCGTTCTTATTTGTATTGTGCATGGACAAATTGTCCCATATGATTTGTGACGAGGTCGACGGGGGAATTGGAAGCCTATCTTTGTTCCAAAGGGAGGTCCCAAGGTATCTCATCTAATGTTTGCGGATGACTGTTGTTGTTTGGAGTTGCGACGAAAATCAAGCGATTGTATGTTGAATTGCTTGAATAAATTCATGTCTCGCCGGGGTAAGATTAACACTTCGAAATCAACCATCTTTTTCTCCCCTAAAGTCCCTCTTCGGACTAAAGTGAGAATTAGAGATAAGACTAGTATGCGAGATCTCTAGCGAGATTGGGAGAAATCTCGGGTTTCCTCTTTCAAGATGTAGGAGGAGGAGGGAGGATTTTCAATATGTTATTGATCGAGTAAGGGCTAAGTTATGCATGTGGAAAGCAAAACGGTCTCTCTCTATGGCGGGCGTGTAACATTGGCTAAAGCGGTAGTAGGAGCTATTCCTATCTATCCGATGCAAGTGGCAAAACTACCTATGAGTGTTTGCTTGGAAGTGGAGAGATTACGGAGGAATTTTGTTTGGGGTCATGATGAGTTCTCTAAACTCCCTCATTCCATTGGTTGGGAGCAATTGAGGAGACCCAAAGAGTTTGGGGGTTGGGCTTTAGAAATCTATCTATGGTTAATTCGCTTGTGGTGCAAAGTTAGCTTGGAAGCGTTCGTAGGTGCAAAGGGGTTATGGAGTGATATTCTGTTGCATAAATATATGTTAAGGGAAGAGGATTCATTGTTGAACTATAAGGATGGTGACTCTAAGTTGTGGAGATTTATTTGTTCTCGTGAGGGATTTGATTGACAAGGGCACCATATGGCGGGTTCGTAACGGGCAAATGGTTAATTTCTTCCATGACTGTTGGGTTGGAATAGACTTAAAATTGAAAGATTTTTGTATTAGAACGTTGTCGGAAGATGAGGATTGCTCATGTGTTGGTGGATCGGGTTAAGGATGGAATGTGGGATGTCAATAGAATAGGCAAGGTTATTAACTCGATGGGCTAAATCGGATTGCCCGGTCTTAGCTCCTCGGCCGGGTCTTTGGGAATGATTTGATGATTTGGGGAGAGACGAGTGATGGGTGTTTTTCTATTAAGAGCGCTTATTCTCTCGTCACTTCCTTGTATGAGCCAATGGCGGGATAATCTTTTCAAGGATATTTGGAAGTGGAAAGGAGTGGAGCGTATCGGAATTTTTATGTGGAAGGTTCTTTCGAATAAACTCCCATCTAATTTATGGAGGAGCTCTTGGTCTCCGCCTCTCCTCTCGTGGGTTCTGTCAAGTGGGAGTGGAGGATGTTCTACACATTCTTAGAGACCGTACTTATGCTCGGGATATGTGGAACAAGCGATTGTGGATGTGTATGCTACTTCCTTCTTTCTTTGCCGATTTAAGGTCTTGGATGAGCATGAACTTAAGAAAGTCTATTGGGTTATTGGTGGAGGGAGTTGGAAGATATTTTTTGGTGTAGCGATATGGAAGCTTTGGGAGTGGCGTAACCAAGTATTTTTGTTGCTAACTTCTCGAAACCCACTAACCCCGCTCTGTTCAAGTGTTTGTTTGGGAGAATTATTGTATTACGAATCATGCGGGTTCTATGGGAGTGAATCGGGAAGGCTTAAGTGGGTCGGGTGGGGTTGGTATTATCTGCGGGGTGGACTAAGATTAATGTTGATGGGGCGGTGGTTGTGGATTCTCGGCGGGTTGTGGGGGAATATTTAGAAACGCGGGTTCTTGGCTTCTTTGGTTTCACTAAGAAAATTGGCTTCTAGCGGTGCTAATATGGCGGAAGAATGGGCTATTTATGAGGCCTTGCAAATGGCGTGGGATTTGGGCTTGAGACGTTTGAATGATTTAAGTGAACTACATGACTATGGTTGTCTTCACTTCTATTTTGTATAATTGCTGAGATCTTGGGTTTGCCAAGAGAGATTGGGATTCATTTCCCCAATGATGTAATGCTTTGTGTTTGGAAGAATGAAACAATTATTATGGGCCGAATAGGTATTGTTGGATAATGGAGGGGGTATTTAAATTCTAATTTGCAACTAGGTTATTTTATTTGTTTGTTCAATTGCAATTGTTGGATAATCTTGGAAAATAAATTCTTAATTTCCTATAAGGACTTTTCCTTCTTAATTAATTCTCTTTTGGCCATAAAATATCAATTCCATAATTTTTAGGCCTAAATTATTCCTTACTTGAATTTATTCTTTTTCCCAAAATAAATTAGTTAAGGGAAAAATAAGCCTAAATTTTTAATAATTATTCTCACAATTATTTTAAGCCGAAATTACATAATTAATTCCCCCATCTTATTCAAATCTTAGAATCCCAAAATTTGGGATGTTACAGAAGATAATTGCCCTATTCCACATGCTACACTCTCTTATCTAATGGGAGTGCATAAGGAACTCATGGATATGTTTTGGTATGGTCTGGTTGATCCTAATGTAACTAATAAAAATACACAACCTATTACTAATATGGGTACTGATATGCATGAAACCGACCTTGTGGTACTTTATGATGAAACAAAACATCAAAATGAACAATTAAGAGTAAGATCCACAAAAAGAGCGAAGGCCTCCTATCTGGTCTAATGATTATCTACGTTCTCTGCTATTGTATGAACATGAATAAAAGCAAAATGAGAAGTGCTTATATCACATTGCCAATTATTTAGATTATACACATGTTCTACACAACATTTAGGTTTTCTGTGTTTTATTGATCATATTGTAGAGTCAACATCTTATGAAGAAGCAGCAAAGAGCCTGACATGGATTAAAGCCATGGAGGCTAAAATGAATGCCTTGGTAGCCAACAAAACATGGGATTTAGTTCCCTTGCCTAAACGTAAAGGACCTATAGGATGTAAATGGGTTTATAAGGTAAAGTTCAAATCTGATGGTATTATAGACAAATACAAAGCACATTAGTTGCTAAGGGATATAGTCAACAAGAGGGATAGATATCATGAAACTTTTTCTTCTGTGGTAAAAATGCTTACTGTTCGGACTGCTATAAAATTTACAGCCTTGAATAATTGGATATTACATCATATAGATGTATATGATGCCTTTTTGCAAGGGGACCTTGATAAGGAAGTATATATGCAAATTCCTCAAGGGTTCAATAGTAAGGGAGCATTTGGTGTGCAAACTAAATAAGTCACTTTATGGTCTCAAACAAGCCTCAAGGTAATGGAATCAAAAGCTAACAGAGGCACTAATGAAAGGAGGTTTTAAACATAGTAAACATGATTATTCATTATTTACTCTTAATAGGCCTGATGTTATTGTGGCTATTCTAGTATATGTTGATGATTAGCTTGTGGCAGGTAATTCATAGCAAGGCATTACAGAAACAAAGCAACTTCTAGATAATCATTTTAAGAGTAAAGATCTTGGTATAATGAAGTATTTCTTAGGAATAGAAGTTACAAGGTCTAATAAAGGCATTATATTGTCTTCAAGGAAATATACTCTTGATCTCTTGTCTGAAACATGTTTAAGTAAGTGTAAACCACTAAGTGTGCTATGGGACAGAATTTGAGGTTGTTGCCTTACTGAGAAAGGAAAGACAAGCCTAATGTCTTGCTTAAAACCATGGATAGATATATGAAGCTTGTGGGAAAGTTGCTATATTTAATAATGATGAGAGCTAATATATGTTTTTTTGTGCATAACTTGTCTCAATTTATGCAATTACTTACCAAGCCACATATGGCAGCTGTAACACCTCCAAACCAAACAACCAACAACATAACTAAATATTTTAAAATATTGCAATAAGGATGCTCAACATCCAAAATATCAAAATAAAAATTTAGTTGAACTAAAACCTATATCATAGTGTCAAATTAAATTCATAAAATTTTCAATAAACATAATGAAATGCGGAAGTCTTAGGGTATGACAAATAAAATGACATAACATTAGCCCTAGAGCACAAACAAGCCTTCAAGGCTCACTCTATATGTGTCTTCCCTTGCTTTCTACTAGAACAATCACTTAAAAAACTGTTAATATGAAGAGTGAAATTCCACGTCTCAATAACTACTAAATGTTTTTACCATAGCAAGTAAACCACGTATTATAAAAAGAAGGAGTTGATTATGTTCATATTTGTATGTACCATAATCTTCATATAAAACAATTACAAATTAATTCATCATTAAGTCAATCTGTATTTTCATCACATCATATACTATATAGTAATGCAATATGCAACCTCCCTTATATCACCGTTCATCCATATACCGCTGACTAGAGTCATAGGCTAACATATAGTCCAATAGAAAACTCATCCATTTAACTGGATTGTTTCAAGCTCACTAGTACTTAAGATACACCCGGGCAAAGGTGTAGATCTTAAGTCTGGACTATAGCCCCCTCCTTAACAGAACACTGTTAGTTTTCTATGTGTTTTGATGATGTCTAACAATTGTAATCTCAAGTGATTGTTGTCGATTTAGGTCAAAATAATTTAGTTTAAATTTATCTTGACTCAACAATCAATTGATCAAATATGACTCAAGTTACAGTGTGTTAACTCTAGTTAAACCATCTCTGAGTCTTTGAGAAAATGATCTTTAAACCTAGTAACTCAAGTTAACCAAATATGACTTCAGTCATAGTTTAAGAAAATCAATTTTTGATAAAGGCCTTAACTCGAGTTATCACTTACCAACCCGAGTCATGAATTGTACTTCAGTCTCCCAAATGACTCTTTGCAAAAGCAATTTTTTAAGATATGATATGACTCGAGTCATTTTGTATTTAACTCGAGTCATGCGAGACACATAGAGCTCAACTGGTTTAATTTACTAATATGACTCGAGTCACCCTATATAACTCGTGTCATCCTATTTAAAATTCCTCTATGTCTGAATATACTGCAACTATAACTCGAGTCAACCTGGTATAACTCAAGTTGTCTTATTTGAAAATTCTTCTCTGTCTCGAAACATCTGAACAATGACTCCAGTCATTGTATGTAACTCGAGTTAGAGTAACTCCAGTTATCTCCATATGACTCGAGTCAACTGTATCAGGATTTGAATTCTTCGTCCTCGTAATCTGCAATTCATTGATTAAGCTTTAGGCACTTCATATTATTGAATCTTATAATTCCTAACCAAGTTTAATCAATTTGCTTATGAGTTTTAGACATGATTAACAAGCTTTAGACTTCAAATTATCATAAAGCAGAATTGTGTCAGACGCATTAAATGCTTAAGCAGAGACGAAGCATGGAAATGGAAAATGGACTTCTGAGCAAGAAAAAAAGCATTCCAGCCATTCCCAGTCAACATTCTAACTGAGTCTCAATGGAAAAATTGAATGAAGAATGTTAACGGAGAATAACGGCAACATCAGAAGATACGAAGAGACAAAGTAACATTCAAACTCAACAGATATATTCACTAATCTCAATGGCTCACTAATCTTTCTTCAACGCTCATTAAATGCAATCAACTATAAATAGCATAAGCATTCAATTCTCCAACCACCGAAACTCTGCGCATTCAATTAGTGATTTAAGCATTTACCGTTTCCACTCTTAGAGACAATATCTTCGGATATTTAAATCTTAGTGTTTATACATCTTCTCTTTTAGAGAGTTCATTATTGATTATCAATCATTGTAAGAATCTCAAAGTATTGGGACTTTGGGATTGGGTCATTTGATTGCAACTTGTAAGGGGGAGTAAGTTCTAGTGAGAGAATTACTCCAAGAGTTACAAAGTGTGTAATCATTTGAGTTAGTAAAATCCCGAAGAGTTTGGGGACTGGACGTAGGTCAAGGATTTAGACCAAACTAGTATAAATTGCTTGTGTTCTATCTTTCTCTTCCCTACTCTGTTCATCTATGTTTTAGTTAACAACTAACAGAGTATTTTAGAAGAAAATTTTATATCCCCAATTCACCCCCCCTCTTGGTGATATTTGTCTTTCATTTGGTATCAGAGCACTGGTTATCTATTTGAGGATTAACATCCTAGATAAAAGATCCAATGGAAGGAATATTGCCTGATGGAGCTTCGATCAACAGACCACCGGGTTTCAGCGGTGAACATTACTCATTCTGGAAAGCCAAATTCAAAGTCTTTGTTTTGGCTACCGAATATGGTCTATGGAAAGTGTTCAAGAGAGGAGACTACAATCCAACTATACTTAACAATGGTCTCAGAATCCCAAAGCCAGAAGAAGACTATGATGAGAATGATAGGAGAAATATCACTCTCAACAGTAAAGCTGTTCTTATGCTGCAAAGTGCCTTAAGTCAACAAGAATACTTTCGTATATGCATATTGTCTTCTGCTAAAGCTATATGGGATGCGTTGGAGATAGCTCATGAAGGAACAGTTGGAATCAAGGAAAATATAATCAACACCCTCATGACCGAGTACGACCTTCTTCGTATGAAGTCTGGGGAATCTATTGGGGAATTCCAACTGCGATTCACTCATCTGATCAAACAGCTTGCTGCCTTGGGCAAACACTATGAACAACCTGTCCAAGTGAGAAAAATTCCTGAACATTCTTAGCAAGGAATGGGAAGCTAAGGTCACTGCTATTGAAGAAGCTCGAGGAGAATCAATGGCATTTGTAGCAGCCCTCTTTAGCAGTCTATCTGAGTATGAGGGCAAGATCAAGTTCAGAAAGGGACTTGATGATATCAACAGCAAGAGCAAAGGCATTGCTCTCAAAGCTGTCAAAGAAGCTAAGGAATCAGATGATGATGATGATGATGACGAAGATGGAGAGCTAGGCATGATGGTCCGGAGATTCAAGAGATTCTACAAGAAGGACTAAGGATACAAGAAGTTTCACAAGAGTAGCTCCAGCTTTGAGGCAAAGAAGCCAATCATCTGCTACGAATGTGAAAAGTCTGACCACATCAAGTCAGAATGCCCCCAGCTGAAGAACAAAGACAAAAAGAAGAAGAAATTCAATAAGATTAAGAAGAAAGCTTATGTCTCAGCAATATGGGGAGACAACTCATCCAATGAAGATGAAGTTGAAGAAGGGGATAAAGCCAACATATGCCTCGTGGCTCAAGAAGAAGAACAATCTGAAAACATTAATGAGGTATCTGATTCACAACCTTCATATGATGAGTTATTCGATGAATACAATGTCTTACAATCCGAATTTGAAAAGGTTGCTGAAAAATATATTGCTTTGAAAAAGAAGAATATAACTCTTGAACAGCAAATCAAAAATGCTTCTTGAGAAAACAGTGTTTGCGAAGATTGCATTGATTTAGAGAAAAAGAATTTATATCTCACAAAAACACTTGAAAAATTCACTCAAGGCAGTGAAATGCTCAAGGTGATTTTGAAGCAACAACGATTTACAAATGATAAATGTAGAATTGGTTACAAACCGACTTTGACAAAAAGAAAGGTAAAAAGAAATTTGGAGAAAAGAATTACTTAAACTATTTTTGAAAAATAGTCCACTCTTCAAATCCTTTTGCCCATTGCAATTATTGCAATCGTAAGGGGCACACTACTTCTTCTTGTTTTCATAAAAAGGAAAGAAAAACCAAACCTGTTGGTAATTACAAATGGGTACCTAAGGGATCTTATGAAATTCCTAAGACACAAGCTAACCCAAAAGGACCCAAGAAAAGATGGGTACCTAAGACTTGATCTTGTGGTTCTTGTAGGTTTGTCTAAAAGCATCAAAATCCAACAAGTGGTATATTGACAGTGGATGCTCTAGGCATATGACGGGAGATTATACTAAATTTGTTGCTCTCAAGACCAAGGATGGTGGCAAGGTGACTTTTGGTGGAAATCAATCCGGAAGGATTTGTTGGAATTGGTCAAGTTGGCAACAACAATGGACCTCAAATCAAAGACGTCTACCTTGTAAAAGGCCTTTGCCACAACCTCCTCGGTGTAAGCCAAAGCACAAACAAAGGTAACTTGGTTATCTTTGATTCTGAGGAATGCTTGATAGTAAGCAAAAATAATATGCCCTTATTCAACATCAAATCAAAAGCCTTGTTTAGGGCTCCTAGAGAAGGTAACTGTTACACTCTAAACCTCTCTAGTGACTACAATAAAATTACTTCTGAAAATTGCTTTATTAGTAACTTGGAAGAAAGTTGGCTATGGCACAAGCATTTAGCTCATGTTAATATGTTTCAACATGACAAGTTACTAAGAAAGGATTTAGTCATTGGTTTACCAAAACTCAATTTCAAAAATGACATGACCTGTGATGCTTGTCAGAAAGGTAAACAGACTAAATCATCTTTTAAATCAAAAAATGAGATTTCATCCAATAGACCCCTTCAACTACTTCATATGGATTTAATTGGACCAGCAAGAGTAAGAAGCCTTGGTGGCAATCTCTATACTCTGATCATTGTTGATGACTTCTCAAGATTTTGTTGGACTATATTTTTATCATCAAAAGATGAAACCTTTGATCAGTTTGTTGTGTTTGCCAAGAAGGTCCAAAACGAGAAAGATATCTCTATTTCATGTATAAGAACTTATCATGGTGGAGAATTTGAGAATTATGCCTTTGAAGAATTTTGTGATGCTCATGGGATAGATCACAATTTCTCTGTCCCAAGGACTCCTCAACAAAATGGTGTTGTGGAAAGAAAGAATCGCGTCCTCACTGAGATGGCAAGAGCAATGCTGAATGAGAATCAAACATCTCAAGTCTTCTGGGCTGATGCAATGAGCACTGCATTCTACATATCAAACCGTGCATACATCCGAAAGAATCTTAAGAAGACATCTTATGAACTTTACAAAGGGAGAAAGCCCAACCTTGCCCATCTACACATCTTTGGGTGTAAGTGCTTTGTGCACAATAATGGTAAGGATAATCTAGGTAAGTTTGATTCAAAATATGATAAAGGTATATTTCTAGGTTACTCTAATAGAAGTAAGGCTTATAGAGTTTTCAATACTCGTACTCGTATCATTGAAGAATCTATTCATGTTGTGTTTAGTGAAACCAAGTCTATTAAGCCTTTGGATGATGATGAGGAAAATGCCTATAGAAATCAATTCTTTTCAAAAACTACTCCTGCCACTCTTGAAAATTCTGAAGATGTTTTTGAAACTACTTTTGAAAATGGTTGTGAAAACAATGTTCAATCTCAACCTAAAGCTTGGAGGTTTATTAGGAATCATCCTTTAGACCAAGTGATAGGTGATGTAAATCAAGGAGTAAGAACCAAAAAAGGTACTTTGAATAAAGTTACTTTTTCTACATTTATCTCTCATATTGAACCCTCTAAGATTGACGAAGCCCTTCCAGACAATGATTGGGTTATAGCAATGCAAGAGGAATTGCATCAATTTGATAGAAATCAAGTTTGGGACTTAGTACCTAGACCTAAGGACCATCCGGTTATTGGGACTAAATGGGTATTTAAGAACAAACGTGATGAAACAGCAATCATTGTCCGTAACAAGGCAAGATTGGTTGCTAAAGGCTATAATCAAGAAGAAGGAATTGATTATGAAGAAACTTATGCTCAAGTGGCAAGATTGGAAGCTATAAGAGTCCTTCTAGCCTTTGCTTGTATTAAAGAAATCAAGCTCTATCAAATGGATGTCAAAAGTGCATTTTTAAATGGTTTTATACAGGAGGAAGTTTATGTTGAACAGCCTCCTAGTTTTGAAAGTGATCATCATCCAAATCTTGTTTATCGTCTCAAAAAGGCTTTATATGGACTTAAGCAAGCTCCTAGAGCTTGGTATGAGCGATTAAGAAAGTTCCTTCTTGATCAAGGGTTTATTAGAGGCAAATATGACACAACTCTCTTCATAAAGAGTAATAAGCTAAATGAAATTTTAATTGTTCAAATTTATGTTGATGATATCATTTTTGGTGCTTCTAACGAATCTATGTGTGAAGAATTTTCTAAGACAATGCAGGGAGAATTTGAGATGTCCATGATGGGTGAACTCAACTACTTCCTTGGTCTTCAAATCAAGCAACACAAAAATGGCATCTTCATATCTCAGACCAAGTACTTAAGAGATTTGCTGAAGAAGTATAGTTTGAATGAATGCAATGGAGCTGATACTCCGATGAGTTCTACTGCCTCTTTGGATGCTAATGAGAAAGGAAAAGATTTCAATATCACAAGATATAGAGGAATGATTGGCTCATTACTCTATCTGACAGCAAGCAGACCTGACATCCAGTTTAGTGTGGGAATGTGTGCTCGTTTCCAATCCGCTCTAAGGAGACTCATGCTGAACACGTGAAAAGGATATTCAGATATCTTGCTGATACAAAAGAATTGGGATTATGGTTTCCTAAAGGTCAACCTGAACATCTTGTAGCATATTCAGACTCAGATCATGCCGGATACAAGACGGATAGAAAGAACACAAGTGGCCAATGTGAATTTCTGGGAGGTTCACTCGTATCATGGTTTAACAAGAAGCAAACCACTGTGGTTGTATCCTCCACTGAAGTTGAATATGTTATTGCCTCAAGTTGCTGTGCACAAGTGTTGTGGCTCAAACAGCAACTTCAAGATTTGGGAATTCGTCTTAAGGAAATCCCAATTCTTTGTGACAACACAAGCACAATAAGCTTGGGGAAGAATCCAGTGCAACATACTCGGACCAAGCATATTGATGTTAGACATCACTTCATAAGGGATCATGTTCAGAAGAAGGATGTCAAAGTGATGTTCATCTCAACTCATCTGCAACTTGTTGATATCTTCACCAAACCATTGGCAAAGGAACAATTCAATTTCATAAGGAGAGAATTGGGAATGGTAAATCCTAATGAGTTGTAAGTATCCCTTATTCAATGTTAGTTATATGTTTTTGATGATTCACAATCACTGACTTAAGCTTTGGAGTGTCTATATATCGTTTTTGCAGGACTATGTAAGCTTATATCAAATGAAAAATTTGTCTGATAAATACTTATTAACTCGAGTCATTCACCAAATAACTCGAGTTATGTGATTTTCAAATACGACGAGTTTGTGAAGTCTTGCATTAACTCGAGTCATCAAAGCCAACTCGAGTCACAATTCATACAGAAAGCAACTAAAGATTGGAGACAAAGTCAACTTGAGTCAGGAACAATCAACTCGAGTCAACAATCAAACAGAGAACAACTGAAGTCTTCAGTGACTCGAGTCACCCAATAGCAACTCGAGTCAGAGGCAGACAGAGAGCAATTGGCATTTAAAAGACTCAAGTCACATTACACCAACTCAAAGTCACAGGTATGTGAATCGTCTTCCAGGTCAGTGTGTTCTTATATACAACTCGAGTTACTTAGTAAATAACTCGAGTCATTCTGTTGTGTATATCTGTTTCTCGCTGATTGCTCATCATTCGCGACTCTTCATTAAACCCTAACTCGAGTCCTTCTCTTCACTTCTCTGAAATCTCATCCTCTCCGACTCTGAATCATCCTCAATGGCTCCCAAAAACCCTAAATCCAAGGAAGAATCATCTTCCGACTATGAGGAGATAGTGTCGGCATCACCTCCTGAATCGACTAGACCCAAGCGCAAGCAAAACCATCTTCAAAGGTGTACCCAATGTTTCTTCAGAAACTCCAACGAAGAAACCAAAGAAGCTGAAGATTCAAGAACCTCCTAAGGTTCCTATTAAGAAATCTATTAATCTAGCTGATGCGATTCAACGAGACAAGGAACCTATAGTGGCTCCTTACAAGAAGAAAAAGAAGGTAGTCATCGACTCTGCTGCTTAGGATTCTGCTTCTAAGGCTCCATCTAGTCCTAAAGCTCAATTTGGTTCCAAGCTAGGAGGCTTTAGTTCTAAGGTATCTGAACCTCAAAAATATGTTTTCAGTCCTCCTAACTTAGTCAAACCTCCAAACCATGAATTTATATGCAAGCCTACTCCTATGACAGATGCCCAATTACTTGATTTCAAAGACAAATATTTTTCCTGAAAGGTAGGAATATCACCTAGAGGGGGGGTGAATAGGTGATCTCAAAAATCTTTTTGCGGATTGCACACAAACGTAGGTAAAACAGAAACAGAGAAGAAAGATAGACACAAGGCAATTTATACTGGTTCGGTCTAACACTTCGACCAACGTCCAGTCCCTAAATCCTTTGGGTATTTCACTAATCACAAATGGTCACAATTACACACTCTGTACTTGAGATGATCCTAATTCACTAGGACTCACTCCCCCTTACAAGTTGTAATAGTACACCCACACTGAAGGTTCCACAACCTTAAGATTTGACAACTAAACAGATAATCAAATGATGTTTAAACTCCTCACGAGTAGATATTTGATAAACACTGAAGTACAAAATATCCGAAGATATAAATGAAGTAGATGAAACAGCAAATTGCAATAAGTTCAAATTGAATGCACAGCGTTTTGGTAGGTGGAGAATTCAAAGCTTCAGGTATTTATAGTTGATCTCATTTATGACCATTGAGAAGCTTTAAAGAAATATCCGTTGAGACTCTTTAATATGTCCGTTAGAGTTGAAGCGCGGAAGTCTGTATATTCGTATCCCAATATTCTTTCATTCTTCTTGTTCCTGGAATTATGACCGTTGGAAGCACAACAAAGAGAATGAAACAATCTTGTTTGAAAATGTCTTTCGATGTCCAGAGGTATGTTTGTTCGCTGAGAGTCTTGAATAGGTAAGTGCATTAAATGCTCTGACACGTCGGATTGCTTTATTCAAATTCTGAGTTAATGCTTGTTCTAATCATCTGAAACACTTAGCAAACTAATTAAATGCAATTAAGAAAGTTAATGATAGATGATATGAAGAATCCAAAAGCATACCCTGAGATTTTAGGATGGTTGTGAGGTATTTTCAAAAACAGATATGAACGTGGCTCGAGTCACCATTTTCATAGGCTCGAGTCAAACCATCGTTAAGGTCAAAGAGAATGTTTGAAAATGCTATCTGACTCGAGCCAAACAATTCATTGGCTCGAGTCTAGACTGAGACTCGAGGCACCAATAGCTAAGGCTCGAGTCGCTGTGAGGTAAAAAGCATTTGAAATTTGTTAAGCAAGACTGTGACTCAGGGCAGATAAATGTAGGCTCGAGTCAGGCTTGACCTTTGAATGTAACGGTCAAGATTCTGCCTAGAGTTGATGTTTGCTGGCTCGAGGTAAGAAAGTAATGTTTCGAAAATCATTTTAAAATTCAGAGCTTTGGCTCGAGTCTCTGAAAGTCCAAGCTCGAGTCTAGCGACAAACTCAAGGTAGACTTTTTGTAGGCTCGAGTCAATCGATTCTTACTTTGGAAGATATTTTAAAATCAAAGATCATTGGCTCGAGTCTCTGATCTACCAGGCTCGAGTCTAGATCCAGACTAGAGGGAGCCTTCTGTCAGGCTCGAGTCAATACACTATTCTGGCGATCGATGCAAAAGTGATTGGCTCGAGTCTGCAATATTGGCTCGAGCCAACGTGACAGTAAACCATTTTTCTAGCAAAATGTGATTTTGTTCAAGTTAACTTGCTTCTTTTGATCATACATTGATTTCTAACTTAATCATCATCAAAACATGAATAGGGAACCAACATTTCCCATGGCTTCTATCCTACAGTCTATGTAGATTTAATCAAACTAAAAACTGAGTGTAATCTTGATCTATCTCCATGGTTAGATCAATTCAAAAATCTCTTAGCTATTAATACCCCTTACACTCCCTCACTAGTCAAACATTTTTACTACAATATGTCTGTGGCTAATGTGGTAGATAAAAGGGGGAAATTATTGAGGATAAATATGTCACTTCTGTTAGGGGAAAATCAATAATTGTCTTTGCTGATGTGATCAATTCCCTTCTATTCATTGAGAATCCTCCACATGTGCCTCACATTACCTATGATAGGGAGAAATTCTTCAAAATCCTTAAGCCTGATGAACCTATAGGTGAACTCAAATTCTCACATGTTTCTATGTGCCCCATTTACAGAGCCCTATGGTACATCTACTCTAGGAACCTAGTTCAAAAGGGCAAAAACTTTACACATTTCAACTCTACTGACTATGGTCTTTTTGCTTCTCTGATAGACAAGGTACCTTTTAACATAGGTCACTGGGTCTATCAAGAGATGAAGAAGTTTAGATTTGAGTCCTCTCCTTCTGCCACAATCCCTTTTCCCAATTTAGTGTCCCTTTTATTGTACACCAACAAAATTTGGTATCTTGACCTTTATGAAAAACCTGTCAAACCTCAAATGTTTGGTCAAGCCCATTTAAACTACATGAAAATCTCCTTTAAAGAAGGATCAGAGCAGTCTAGAGCACCTTCTAGATCCAGAGCATCTGTCTCCAGGCCACTTAAAGCTCAATCATCTCCTGCATCATCTCGACGTCTCATATGGGTTCACATCCATTTATTTTCTACAAAAACCGAGCCTAACCCGGGTTCTCAATGCCACAAAACTAATTTTCATACGAAACCAACGCCATTTGAACCATGTCCATTTTCAAACCTCAACCATCAAACCTCAATGCCGCAATCGAAGCCTATGCAAGAGACTTTTGGTACTCTTCGCATGCTCAATACTATGAACTGTCTGAAAAACTTGAGTTAGAGGTTGGGAAGTTGGTTGAAACAGTCATCTCTACTGATGAGAAGATTGGCTCCCTTATATTGATGCTAGAAGCCTCTAAGATCATATGGAAGTTGGAATGGCTCGATTAGGAATTAAAGTCGCAAAAATCAGCTCCGGGATGAGAAAACTCGAGTTCCCGACCCAAAACTCGAGTTGAGCCCCAAAACTTCGAGTTTCTACTTCTCTACAATGATTTGCTCCTCGGTATGAGAAAACTCGAGTTAAGAACTCAAAACTCGAGTTTAGGACTCAAAACTCGAGTTTGGAACTCAAAACTCGAGTTTTGAAGTGTCTTTAGCATCTCTGGCGTCTCTGGACTAGGAAAACTCGAGTTTCCAAGTCAAAACTCGAGTTTCAGCACTATTCAGCAACTCTGCTCTACTCTTTTTCACGTTTCAGCTGGGCGAGGTCTGGTAATTTGATGATATCTCCTAAACCAAGAATCCGATTGAGGTGAAACCAGTGGAATATGAAAATAGACTTCCAATTCGTCATTTTCATATAAACTTCAAGCCCAAAGGAGTTCAGATAAAGGAGCTATGAATTGTGGAAGTTGACACTGAGATTCACGCCACACAGCAAACCAAGCCTCAATGTTTTTAGTGTATCTCACAAACTAAAAATCCGATTGAGCTGAAATTGGTGGCATATGAAAGAAGACTCAAAGGGATTTCCATAAAGACTTGAAGCAACCAAAACGGAGTTCAGACCATAGAAATATGGCCTTCGAAAGTTGACGGTGAGTTTAAGACGTTGCAAAAACAGCTGGTCAGAACAGCCTTCATTCATCGGATCATAACGGACATAATACAATGAGTTTGGAGTTGATTCTTCTTACATTGGATTCTTACCTCAAGCTTGGACACATAAATTTGAGTTTGAGATTAGCCAAGAGTTTTGATCTTAATGAGATATATCTACGAACAAAGCAAAACCGCAAGTTTTGGAAAACTCAAGTTTTCACAATACGAGAGACTTCTCAATATTTTGGAAAAGACAAAACTCAGTTTTCATTGAAAACTCGAGTTTTGGACTTACGAGAGTTTCCTAAGTTTTTGAACTTTGAAAACCTCCAGTTTTGGCTAAAACCTCCATTTTTTTCATTTTAACTTTAAATTCTCAAAGTTTTCACTCAATTTGTGAAAACTCGAGTTTTAATTAAAACTCGAGTTTTGAGTTGTGAAGATTCGGTTTCTATCCGGTTTTCAAAACCTCCAGTTTTTGTAAAAACCTCCAGTTTTGAGTTTAGCAAAGTTTTCTCAAAGTTTTCACGGTAAATTGAAAACTCGAGTTTTGATTTCAAAACTCGAGTTTTGCTTCAGTGAGAAAGTCTTTGCATTTTCTCGAGTTTTGAAAAGCTGCCGGTTTCCTCTAAAACCTCCGATTTTGGGTTTGACAAAGTTTTCTCCAAGTTTTCACGGTAAAGTGAAAACTCGAGTTTTGATTTCAAAACTCGAGTTTTCTTGAGAAAGTCTTCATGTTTTCTCGGTTTTCAAAACCTCGGTTTTCTCCAAAACCTCCGGTTTTGACTTGGCGCGATTTCTTGAGTTTTGACTTCGAGTTTTGCGAGTTTTGGAAAACCTCAGTTTTGATGTTTTGGACTTAAAAGTTCTTGGATGAAAGGATGGAGAACATTGAGGGACATTTTGAGGACCTTGGACATAGATTTGAGAGCATGCATTCTTTGTACCGAACGTGAGGACTCTAAACTCTCTTGGACATAGATTTGAGTGTACCAGATATTGGACTCTAAACTCTCTAAGGTGTTGAAGACTGAAGATGCTGCTGGTCCATCGGGATGGTTCCTTCTCCCAGTCATTCCCTCATTCCTTTTCCACCTCACTACTCTCCACCTCCTCCTGATTCCACTCCTATACTACCTACTCCTTCCTTCCCTACTCCATATATCCCCTCAGCACCTCCTACTGTCCCTATCCTCTCAGGCTTCTACTGTGAGGTTATCTTCTTTTGGGGACACTGCAGACCTTTTTTATGAACACTCAGACTCTTCCATTCACCCTTCTGTGACTCCACCCAGACCCAACTCTCCATCACCTATCACATCCCCTTCTGCACCTCCATCTCTTTCTCTCACCATATACTCACCCTTACCTATTCTTCAGGCCTTGCATGCTTCCCTGGCCTCTGATGCTCCCATTTTGCCTGATGACAAAGGGGGAGAGAAAGAGAAAAGTGAAGTTGCAAAGAATGAAGAAAATGTGAAGAACTGAAGTGTCTACAGTTTACAGTTTGCAGCTTATATGTTTATCATTGTGCATTGCATTTTATTTTCTGTGTAGTTCATTTCTGTGATTTGTACCTGACATATATTTGTAGTGAATGAATGTTAGCTATTTCTATGTTTTATACTTAACATATATTTGCAATGAGTAAATGCTAGCCTTCTGATATATGTTTCTGGTATCATTTTCTCACTTCTGTGTTATCTTGCAAACTCATTTTCCCTTTAAAATTACAAGTGTTGTCATCATCAAAAAGGGGGAGAATGTTAGTTCTCTATGTGTTTTGATGATTTCTAACAATTGTAATCTCAAGTGATTGTTGTCGATTTAGGTCAAAATAATTTAGTTTAAATTTATCTTGACTCAACAATCAATTGATCTAATATGACTCAAGTTACAGTGTGTTAACTCCAGTTAAACCATCTCTGAGTCTTTGAGAAAATGATCTTTGAACCTAGTAACTCAAGTTAACCAAATATGATTTCAGTCATAGTTTAAGAAAATCAATTTTTGATAAAGGCCTTAACTCGAGTTATCACTTACCAACCCGAGTCATGAATTGTACTTCAGTCTCCCAAATGACTCTTCGCAAAAGCAATTTTTTAAGATCTGATATGACTCGAGTCATTTTGTATTTAACTCAAGTCATGCGAGACACAGAGAGCTCAACTGGTTTAATTTACTGATATGACTCAAGTCACCCTATATAACTCGAGTCATCCTATTTAAAATTCCTCTCTGTCTGAATATACTGCAACTATAACTCGAGTCAACCTGGTATAACTAAAGTTGTCTTATTTGAAAATTCTTCTCTGTCTCGAAACATCTGAGCAATGACTTCAGTCATTGTATGTAACTCGAGTTAGAGTAACTCCAGTCATCTCCATATGATTCAAGTCAACTGTATCAGGATTTGAATTCCTCGTCCTCGTAATATGCAATTCATTGATTAAGCTTTAGGCACTTCATATTATTGAATCTTATAATTCCTAACCAAGTTTAATCAGTTTGCTTATGAGTTTTAGACATGATTAACAAGCTTTAGACTTCAAATTATCATAAAGCAGAATTGTGTCAGACGCATTAAATGCTTAAGCAGAGACGAAGCATGGAAATGGAAAATGGACTTCTGAGCAAGAAAAAAAGCATTCCGGCCATTCCCAGTCAACATTCCAATTGAGTCTCAATGGACAAATTGAATGAAAAATGTCAACGGAGAATAACGGCAACATCGGAAGATACGAAGAGACGAATAACGTTCAAACTCAACGGATATATTCACTAATCTCAACAACTCACTAATCTCTCTTCAACGGTCATTAAATGCAATCAACTATAAATAGCAGAAGCATTCAATTCTCCAACCACCGAAACTTCGCGCATTCAATTAGTGATTTAAGCATTTATTGTTTCCACTCTTAAAGACAATATCTTCGGATATTTAAATCTTCAGTGTTTATACATCTGCTCTTTTAGAAAGTTCATTATTGATTATCAATCATTGTAAGAATCTCAAAGTATTGGGACTTTGGGATTGGGTCATTTGATTGCAACTTGTAAGGGGGAGTAAGTTCTAGTGAGAGAATTACTCCGAGAGTTACAGAGTGTGTAATCATTTGAGTTAGTGAAATCCCAGAGAGTTTGGGGACTGGACGTAGGTCAAGGATTTAGACCGAACCAATATAAATTGCTTGTGTTCTATCTTTCTCTTCCCTATTCTGTTCATCTCTGTTTTAGTTAGCAACTAAAAGAGTATTTTAGAAGAAAATTTTATATCCCCAATTCACCTCCCCCTCTTGGTGATATTCCGTCTTTCAAGGAGGTGTCATATGTCTTATAGCTCCAATGCAATCCTGGCCAAAAGAATATATGGAAGAAGGGGTTCGACAAGTGTCATCCATTATGCATCGAGTGATAACATGTCACGTGGTAAAAGATCTCAACATACAAGTTCCTCCTTACTCTAACCTATCACAAACGCAACCGTCATGATCAGATATATTCAATCACCAATAATATAATTAAAAGACAAGGTACAATAAATCATGCTTCAATTCATATAAAATATAAATTTACAATACATACACATATATAACTAATTTAGTCCATAAATTTTTAATAAAAGATAGTCATTCACAAGCATATGAAAGAACATTCAAAGTTACTTGTTACTCTTTAGCTTAAGAATAATTACCAAAGAATTACTCCAATGATTTTAGGAAGACTCTACATAAAGATAAACATAAATTTCTATCAATATGACCCAAAAAAGCTAACCTAGTGTTATTATAAGGCTACTAGAAATTTAGAGATTTTATATTAAAATTACTGTGATTAAGAAATTTGATGTCAAAATTCGACACAGGAAGGGATTAATAAATCTTGTGTGTGTGTGTGTGTGTGTAATCGCTGGCATGGCTGTGGCTAAAAGAAATCTTTTTGGAGGAACTCACAGACAATGTAGATAGGTACAAAAAGATTAAATGGGCTTTTTGATTAAAGGAAGAGGCAAAATAAAAACGAATTACCTAACATATATTGTGACATGACATTGGTGAGGGATGATGATTTAGTTCAGAGAAGTAATGAATGTTGTGGCGGAAGTGAATTAAAACTAGGAAAAATATTAGTGAGATCCTAATAAAAAAAATATCAAAAAAAGTTTCAACTCCAACTCCTATATAAAAAAATCTTGTTATCAAAATGGTTTTTCATGTTGTTAAAATGACTTTTTTTATTATTAAAATTTCTCTATAAAAATATTATTGTCAAAATGACTTTTCATGTTTTCAAAATGTCTTTTCTTATTGCCAAAAATTTTCTAGGTTTCTAAAATTTTACACGTCAAAGGAAAAACTCAGAAAAATTTTTATAACGGGAAAGGTTGTTTTGATAACATAAAAAACCATTTTAACTATAATATTTTTATAAGGAAATTTTAACAATAAGAAAAATCATTTTAACAATATGAAAAACCATTTTAACAACCAGACCTTTTTTTATAAGGGATTTATGGTTGAAACTTTTTTTTTTTTTTTTGACCTTACTAATATTTTCCCTTTAAAATATTTACTTACTCTCCCAAGAAGAGATAAGTTGAGGTGGGGTCAAGATTTAAATATGGGTATGACAATTTGATGGAGAGAAGTAGTAATCCCAAGACTTGCAATAAGACAAATTGAGAAGTCATGGAAGGAAGATGAACCTTTTTTTATAACAAGACTGAACAGAAGAGCACTTTGTCCCCAAAAAAAAAAAAAAAAAAACAGAAGAGCACAATTAACAATAGGGAGGAATGAGGGGAAAAAAAAAAATACTTGAGACTGCGTGTGTGGGACTACTGAGAGTGGAGAAAAGCGAAGACAAGATAAAAGTTGAGAGCTTAGTGATGCGGCGCTTGAAATCATAAAATATTTATAAGGAAAAGAATTAGGGTTTGACCCTTTTATTAAATATTTTTATTATATTTTTTCTAAAAATAATATTTATTTATTCTTTCTTCCTCATCCATCTTTTCTTTTTTTAATTTAGATATAAATTAAATTATTTCATGAAGATATTTTTTCAACATATTTTCTTTTAAAGTATTATTTTTATCAACATCATTTATCATTGTTACTTAATCAATTTTAATAAACTTTATTATAATATATCTATAATTATTATTAGTTAAAAGCTAAACAAAGAATTCGCTTTGGGGAGAAAACATCTTTTACATAATCTAAACCAGTTTCAGTTAGGGTTGAGCATGGAACTCGTAACCCAGTGAGCCCACTCATAACCCAATGCAATTAGGTCATTTTGAGCCTACTCAAAGAGGACCATAACGGGTTGGGTTAAAACGCGTTCATTTAAGACTTAAATGGGTGAGCTATAAGCACACCTTCCGGCTGCCCATACTTGTCCATTTAGTTATACATATATTTTTTATTAACTATATGTACACTTGAACAATAATACGCCACATTGCCATAAAGAGGGTAAGTTTGGTTTGAGGGAAGGGGAGGGGAGGGGAGGGGAGAGAAAAAATGAGATGGAGAGAAAAGTTTTGTGGGCCCCACTACACTGAATTTTGGTACAATTTTCTCCTCCCCTCATTTTTTTCTCTCTCCCCTCCCCTCCCCTCCCATTCCCTTCCCTCAAACCAAACTTACCCATTCTCCATTTCTCCACTTAGAGTTTGAACATCAAAATTATGTTATGATGACGTTTGTTTAAATTTAGATTCTTTTGTATAAATTATGATTATTGAATTTTGAAAATTCATATTTCAAAATTTAGAATGATAAATTTGGGTGGACACTTAATGCTTATATATATTTTTCTCCATAAAAAATAAACTTGTCAAATGTAAATGGTTACTCAAAACCCGGTTAGTCTGCCCATTTATATGCTAGCCCTTTTAATATGAGTTTAAATAGGTTGAGCTAACACATACCCGTTTAAAGTTAAATGAGCGGGCTATGGGTTTAGGCATGAGTTGCCCAACCCACCCATTGCTTTGCCCTAATTTCAGTGGAATGAAAATGCAAAATTTATGTGTGACTGGTATAAATAGCAAGGATATTGATTTTATAGAAAAAAAAATTAGGAAAAGATTTGGTTTGATTAGATTAAGGATGTTGGTTAAGTTGACATATATTTTCTAAAATACACTAGTCATTTTTCTTAATTTCTCTATTCTCTCTCCTCCTTAATTATTGTTGAAAGAGTATTAATATGGGGTAAATTAGGAAAAGATTGAAAAAAATAAAAATTATATCTTATATTTAGAACTAAAATCAACTCACTAAATATTTCTTGCATTTTGTAATAACCTCATTTTCATGTAAATTATTGTATAAGTGAATTAATATCATATCATGAGAATATATGGAATTTTCATTAAATCCATGACAAATGATATTTGTTTTAATATGATTGGCTAAATTAAAGATCAAATTTTAGATTCTGGAAAGGCCATTATTGCGACTAAAAGAAGAGGAATAAGAGGATAATGGAGAATTTATGAACAAATACATGTGGCAAGTTAAGAAGAGCATAAAATAAATGACCTTGGACTTTTGGGAATGATTTAATAATATGCTTAAGTCATTTGTGATATCACAGGCAAGGTTGTCAAACTCGCGAGTTTAAGCAAACTCGTGATAACGACATAAATTCGTATCGTGAACTCGAATCGTAAACTCGTAAGAGTTTACTTTTGTTATTAAATAGGTATTACTAGTGTATAATTAAATAATTAAAATATAAAAATGACAACAATTTGATTTAAATATATTTTAAATCCAAATAATTGAAATTAAATCCATCAACATTTATCATTTATCATATTTAATAATAAAAAAATTCTATATAAAGCCATTGATCATGACCAAATCAAAAAAATTATCATGAGTTTAAAAGTAAGTTAACACGATTTTGTAAGCTAGAAACTTAAAAACGGTAAACTCGGTGTATAAACTCGTGAGTTTAACCGAGTTTACGACTAACACGAGTTTACTACTGACTCGACTCGTTTTTGTAAGGTAGCATCGTAAAAACGGTAAACTCGAAGAGTCAACTCGCGAGTTTGACAACCATGATCACAGGTCAATTTATACATATGTGTCCAAAAGTAATTAAAAGCATAAGATTATCCCAATTTCACCAAGCATTTTCGACCAAGGGAATTGAGAGGATGAAGACAAGCTGTTTAATGCATGCATAAGGAAAATACAAAGTAATAAAGCTTAAAGGTACAAGTGTCACCATAGGAATAAAAGTGGAACCTAAGAGTGATGATTTAGCATGCTTATCTAACATAGGAGAAGATCAAAAATCTTTGTTCCTATAGCCAAGTCTCAGCCAGCTGGAATGAAAAGACTAAAGGAATATATTTCAAGCATTAAAATAGAAGGAAGAAATTAAATCAATGAATGGAAATTTTTAGACCAATTAAATAAAGACATGAGGAAAACTTAAGATTGAACTTAGGGAACATGTAATTGAGACTATCTTGATGCCCATAAAGGATACACATCTTAGACGACCAAAAGAGAGACAAGGAAGGGTCAAGATTTCTCTAGAAGATTGGAGAAAAATTAAGAGTAAAAGAGATAAACCCAAGGGTATTTTGATAAAAATACTAAAAGATGATATTTTGTATACTTTTTAACTACTATTTAAGGACCAAAAGACCCCCTACATGGCTGCACATCCGAAACACCAAGAAAAAAAAAAAAGGAAGGAAAGAAAGAAAGCGTGAAAGCAAAAAGGAAACAAGAAGGAACAAGTAAGCTAGCATCAAGGTAAGGTACTCATGAATTCTTATTCTATTTTCTACGATCTTTAAAGATGTGCATGGGCTATTAATAAACAATATTTGTATGATTTTTGGGAGCCTAGGCTGAAATCAATAGAAAAGCACAAAGAGGAGAGACTTTAAGGAAAAATCCAAGCACAAGTCAAGTAAGTAGTTTCTATGGTTTTCTTATGATTCATGTGGTTATATGATTTAAATATAGTTATTATCTTGAGTTGGATGCTTGGTGAAAAGGTTCTGTTTGAATAATAAAAGTACGAAAAGAATATTAAAGCTCATATTCATGGATTAGAAAGGAAAGATAAAATAAGGCATATATGTTGTGAAAATGAAAGTTGTGTATGTTAATTTTTAAGTGTATTTTTGGTCAGCAACTGAATCATGGGGTTATGATTTTATTTTGGTAATTTTAATTGTTTTAAAATATTTAAAATGAAATTTTGTATAAAGAAGAGTATAGGGCATGATTTTGAAAGTATTAGGGTCAAGGAATAAAGGAATACAACTTGAAAAGCTGAAAAACCAGCAAGGGCATTTTCATAAACTGGGAGTGATTTACATGTCTCTGGCCTTAGCAAGTATTTTTAGTCAAAAATGGACATGTCAAAGGTCACGTAGATTTTTAGAACACTTCAATTGGATTTTTCTACAATTAGTTATGAATTTTTGAAGTTAGGTCAAATTTCTGGAAATTCCTGGCCCTTGTGCGAAAATGAAAGACTGATGACTAATTAAAGGATACTTATTAATAACAAGAATTAATGAGTTTTAAATAGTGAAAGAATCCTTCACAAAAGTTATATAGTTACATATTTTTAGGAGAAAATTATATTGATGATAATATCATTTACATTGTGTTACTTTAGGTCTATAATTTCTACTAAGTTGTCAAAGATTGGTTATTCAACTAATCAGTTGTTTGCAGGTAAGTAACTTTAATCTCATATATTTTGTATGACTTTGTATGTATACTTTACCATAATTGTGTATGCATTCGGTGTTATTGTTTTCCAAGCGCTTTGGTACCAGGACCCGCAGTGTGCGATTATGGCTGTGTTATGTGTGCCCTGCAGTCTATGTTGTGAGGACTGTTAGTTCCATATTAAGCTTTGTGTCTCTCTGTATGTGACCTACTAAATGCTTATGTTTTTCGTTATGGTTTTTCTTGCATACTCTATATATACTCTGAATATGAGATTAATGGTTACTCTGGGATTCGTCTGTGAATCCTAGGCTATTATAAGAGTACAGGTAGTGCACCTAGGGCAGAGCAGGAGGCTAAAGGTAAAACTGTGGAGCATGACTGAGAATCTTTGTGAAGATTGCTGGAGATGTCTTTTTATCAATGTTTTGGAACCCGGACCGGACCGGCCGGTTTGGACCGAAAACCAGCGAACCGGTCGGAACATCGGTCCAAGTTAAGGAGGAAGCCGGGTTTCGAGTTGACCCCGGCTCAACTCGGCCAACTCGACCCGAGTCACAGAGTCTTGGTTTTATTTTTTTTAATAAAAAAAGTCTCCTGAAACTCGGATCAACGGTGAGAAAATAGAAAGGAGAAGGAGGAGAAAGAGAGGGAGAGAGATCCAGTCGAGAGCTTTTGAAGAGATCCAGGGTATTTTGCAACACTCGATGTCTAAAGGCAACATAAGATTCAAAGTTAACAAGAGTAACCAAGATCTGAAGAAGAGCCAACAAGTTCTCGCCTCAAATCATCGTCAAATTGTCGGAGCCTGTGCTCTGATCAGACAGGATCACCTATTGATGCCAGATCCAGAGTCGCCCCAAATGCTAGAAGGATTTTCCTCACGCTGGCCAAGTTTAATCCCCCATTCCCGTCAGATTTGTCTCAGTGAAAGTGAGAGTTGAAATGGAGAGAGAAAGTGATCAATCGGAACATAAGGAGGGAGTAAGGGAGGAAAGAGAGAATGAAGGCATAGCTCACACACGTGATCGCTCTTAAGCCACGCAAACTATCACAATCTTCTATCAAGTTTTGGACTTTGTTGATCAAAAATGGTTTTGGTACTGCTTTTATCAATATAATATGGCGCACATCTTCCTATATTTAACCATAAAATATTTTTTATTATTCAAATATAAATATATTTACCTATTTTTTAATTTATTTTTTTAATTAACCTATTCGACCACCGACCCTTAACCCAGTACTCTCACCGGTTCAGTGACCGGTCCGGTTTTCAGAACCTTGCTTTTTATACCCTTTTATGCTTCGGATGATTGTATATTACTTTTAGTTTATTTTAAAATTTATTCAAGATGATTGTACATTAACCCTTCGGAAAATTTATTCTTTTTGGATACTTATTTACTTCACCAGTATTATATTGTCCAAACTGCTACATGCCCTGCTACGTAATAAATTTGATACACTAACATAATTGATAATAAGGAAAAGTTCACACTACCCGCCACCCGTAAAGGCGAGACTGGTAAGGGTGTAACATATTTTAGGACCGGATCGGAGGAGTAAACAAATTGTAAGCTTTGATGAAAAGAGTGGTAGTTGATTTACTATGTAGTTGAAAACTATTACATTGTAATCAATGACTAATACTCTCAGATCTAGTTCTTAATATAAGATATATTTAACTAATTTGATTAGATTAAAGAAGTTAATTTAGTTAATATAATTTTTTTCCTTCTAAAAGACCCTAATTATATTCTATTATTCCCTCCTTCATTCTCTTCCTTTATTATTGTTGAGGAATTATCAATAGAAGTAAATTAGAAAAATATTATCAAATATGAAAACATGTATTATATTTAGAACAAAATCAACTCTTTAAATGTGTTCTATATGAAGGACTGGAAGGAGAATATTGTAATCAGTCCCTTACACAAAAAGCTTTGTTAAATTTGTAACAAAATTGTAGACTTGATGAAAAGAGTGAGTAGTTACTAACTTTGTTGTGGTCAATAGTCATTAGATTGTAGTTAATGGTTAATATGTATTGTAGTTACTGCCTTACGCCAAAACTTTGTTAAACTTGTTAAACTGGGTGAAAACAGAGAACGGTATAATCACTAATCTGATGTGGTCAATATATAACCATTCGGTTAAAAGGGAGGTAACAAGTAACACTACCTCTCTATTAGACTATTCCTCAGTATAAGTGCTATTTTTGGTTTGGATTTAGATTTAGATATAAAACCTTAATATGCTTTGTATCCCAAAATTCATGATTTTTTTTGTTAAAGTATTCGTATTAATTACACACATTTAAATGTTTTTAGGAAAAATGATTAAAACATAATTTTAAAATTGTAAAATATTAAATTAGATATTTTTAAAAAAATGAGTTATGAATTGCTTAAAAAATCTCGTTATTCTCTTATCAATTCTTAGTAACAAACATCATTTAGGATTTTACAATTTTAAAGTTCTTTTTATGTCATTTATTATATTTCTATCTCAAGATAATCATGTAAAAAAAATAACATTTTAAGAAAACCAACCTATATTTGTTACAAGTAACTAGTATAATTAGTTTTCTTAATTTACAAAAATTAGTCAATTTACTCTTGTATCAATGACCAAATGTAGTACTCTATTGGTACTGCTTTCGATCTTAACTATAAGATCGAATTGACCTTTTTAAAGATATTAAAAAAAGTTAAATATGTTCTTAATCATATTATATGTTGTATTTCCTTAAATTATGTATTAATTTATTAGTCAAACTAATTAGTTTGAAGAAAAATAAAAATAATTTTTTAAAAAAATAATTTAATTAGGTTCTTAATCTCTTCAAAATAGTCAATTTGGTTTTGTAATTTGGAATGGAATGAGTATTTAATATAAGATATATTTACCTAATTTCATTATATTAAGAAAATTAGTTAAATTAATTAATTTGATATGTATTTTTTAATTATATACATATATCAATGCTGGCTTTTTCACGTGTCACCTAGCTTCAAAGCTTTCGTCTCTCTTCCGGCGAGGGATCAAGGACGAGAAATTCTTGGATCAGCTATGAGCAGGCGAACTGGAACCGGCAATCCATCGGCTTTGACTCGGGCGGTAGAATCCGTCTTTGCCTTTGTCAGATTCGCTGAGTTTGAGATCCTCTTCGTTCTTTTCTTTGTCATCGCTTATGTTATCTTCAAAGACATTGTAAGTTATTCCTTCCTTTCCCTTCCTCTCTCTGATTTAGATGTAAATATCAATTATGATGTTATCGAAACTTTAATTTCCCTGGTGTGCGGATATGAATATTTTTGGTGCTCTGCATCAATTTGGTTCTTAATGTTTAGTCATAAGGAATAATTCGGATAGACCTGGACATTACCCTGTGTATATCTCAATGATGTATCGCTGGGCTGTTATCAGTGTTGCTCATTTTTACAGAATTTTTCTCTTTGTAATTAATATAAATTCCTCGTGAGTGAATAAATTCAAATTGTATTATCTCTTCCGGGTTAAAGATTCACCCGTGTCTTGGCGGAATTAATTTGAAATGAAGCGTTGTATTAAGGTTTCACTTATTTGATGTAAACTTGTGGAAGTTCTATGGGAAAGGGTTGTGAGGCTTATGTTTCTTTATTGTTTATTCTCTAGTGTATAGAGAAATGCATCTATAGGTTGAGTGTTTCACATTACATTACTTGAGAAAGGGCCAAAGAGGAAAGGGCTCCATTGTTCAAATCTGATGGAATAACCATGGAGCTCTCTTTGATATGTAGATTATTAGGTATGTAAAGAGAAACAAAACGAAGATGTGAGTTGGAGATGCTCTCGTGCCTTGCAAAAAATGAGTGATGAAGAGATATACATTATTGAGGAATGATGAAGTCATAATAGACCTTGCATATTTCATTTTATGTTTAATAGAGCTAACAAGAGCATAATATGCATTGCATTTTTTACTTGGGTGGTTTCTTCTCAATAGAGAGGGATTCCATTTCCCTCCTTATATCAGACATGTCATAAAAACCTAATGGGAGTCCCTCTTTTTCAAGGATGTACATGTAACATGTGATACATCAATCCTTAAAAACATTGCTCTCTTGGGGTTGTCAAAGTTATTGCAATATAAAGTTACAATTTTGTGGAACTATGCAAGTTAGATGTAGTAAGCAGCGAGATCTGTTTTTCTCTAGTATCGTGATCAATATTAGGTTGTTTCTTTCATTAATTGAAGCATCCCTGTTGGTTCTCAAGTGTCACATCCAACAGTCTACACACAGGAACAATTTAGTCCAATGCTATTGGCTGACTTTTACAATCCCTGCTGTAGAATTTGGAAAACAATGATCAGAATTTAAGTTCGGGAATTACATATTAAGATTCTCCAGCTGTGGTTAGAGACTACTTTTATTATTTCCAAAGAACGATAAGGTTGCTGGTTAGGAGGGATGGCAACAGGGCAGGGGCAGAGAGGCTTTCCTTGTTTACTTTCTCAAACCCAGTCCCCTTTCCCATCTTTTTCAGACAGGGAGTAACTTGCGCAGACTGTGTGTCAAGAGGCAGAAATTTCTCCTATGACTACTATATGGGCCAATACAAATGGAGATCTCACTGACAGGGAAATTGTCATCCCTATCTAGGACAGTAAGACAGCTGCAACAGGTTTAGTACTGTCTTCTTCTTCATAGATGATCAATGAACTTGAGCAAGGTTTAGCACTGTCTCAGCATTACTTTTGTTTTGATGATGATGCCCAATTATTCATTAGTACTCAATAACTGGATTGTTGATTCACATTTGGTCTTGGGCAAGTTTAGGGGTTGTCGTCATTGTCATCGTTGTATTTGGTCTTGGTAAGTTTTTGAATAGGACCTTTTGATAAGTAGTTTTTCAGAAGATTCAGTTATTTATGTGTATAATTATGTCGTGCAATCCATTGACTCCATTTAGTAGAATAAGGCTTGTTGTTATTGTTGTTGTTGTACTATTTGGTCTTGATATGTTGAGATGCTTGGCAACTAAGCTTGTATTCTCTATCTCCAGTCCTCGTATTCCCCTGTTCTCTGCCTGTTATCCTATAATTGCCTTTGCAAGTGAATGCCAATAATTGATTATTTCCATTGCAGACGTCAAGACCTGAATACAATCAAATACTTGTAAAGAAGCCTGGCGGAATTGATCTTTGGCCTTACTAGAAGAAGAAAAGTTTTTGTTTATGTTGGATGTTAGTTTAGCATTAATGGTGTAACATTTAGCATGCCACCCTGTGACTGCAGAGTCATTGTCGTACATAAATTTTGCTCGCGAAACAGATGAAACTTCGAAATTGTATACAGTTCCGTTCTCCCAACAGGAATAGCAAAACCGATTAGAATTGCAACATAACACCACTTCATTTTAAATCCCATCTCTATTCTATCGATCTTCCATTTACTTCTTTGCATCATTAGTTTTGCGTTACACGTAGTGGTATAATACTGATAAATGAACCTAACCTAGTCAGGTCTTTTTTTAAAAAACTAAACAATAATTTTCACGGATTGCCCTGTTGAAAAAAGGTTTATTTGAGCTTTGAATTGCCCTGTTGAATGATCAAGTAGGATGTATTCAAACTTCAAAGTATTGCTAAATAAATACATTTGCTTCCTTGCTTCTGATGAATAGTTGGACCGCCAATAACTTTATAACTAAGTGGCATAAAAAAAACTCTCACATAAGTAGGAAGCCGTGGATTTGATACCCGTTTAAAACCCCAATCCATTAATGTCTGCCTTTAACTCAAAAAAAAAGTTAATCATCTCTGCCTCTTGACCATATTTTCCTTACTTTCATACGTTGATTTTACAAAAAGAAATATGTTCCCGGAGAAAATTAGAATCCACATCAAAATGATCATAAAATAAGAATGACTGCTCCCATAAAGCTTCATATACATACAACACAACATAACGTCAATAACAACGCTGAGGATAAACAATCTTGCTTGTTTCAAACTCACAAATAAAAACCACACAACATCGTTAACAAACCATTCCAATTTCAAATAAAATACTTACCGACGGGAGTCATGTTACTACACTTTTAAATCTTAGCATTATCCAATACAAAGATTTTGTGCAGGTGCATCTATTCTTCTTTGGTCACCTTATTTGCCTTGGCTTGTTCATCCAAGCCAGGCGGTTCTATAAGCCTGTTCACCTCATTTGTGTTGGCTGGTTCATCCAAGGCAGACCGAATTATTATAAGCCATTCCACGGGAACTTTGGCTACATCACGGCGTACTCCAATATCAGAATCAAGTCGACTCTTACAGTACCTACCAAAACTAACCAGTGCTAGACCACTAAAACTGGTGGTCAAGAAGCGGAGTGGTAAATAAACTACAGCACTAAAATCAACAGCCCTAAAAGCTGCCACATACGATGCTGCCGCCCACTCGGGCCTACACTGATGTTTGGGATCACAAGAAGGCCTGTTTTGCAGTAGATTGCAAAGTCTTCACAGTTGTTTTTGATGGGATTGTAGACGCCAAATCCATTTTGAAGAAGATATCTAGCACGAGGGAGGACATCTTCAGGTGGGTCGGATGGGGCAAGTGTGCAGGTGCCTCCTCGAGCTTTGGCAAGAAAAAATGTTGGTGATACACCATACTCAAAGCGATATAGATGACCGCGAAAAAGAAAACAATCCAAGCATGAATCAATGACACCATTAAGGTTTGATTGGTCTCCACATTTTGGACATGGATCGTTAGCAGAATGAGTGAGACATGAACTCAAAAGGAGACGGTCCAAGACAGTTCCTGTGCGAATTTCTTGACTTCCTCTAGTGAAGTGGTTTGGACATGGATTGTTAGCAGAACGATTGAGACATGAACTCAAAAGGAGACGGTCCAAGACAGTTCCTGTGCGAATTTCTTGACCTCCTCTGGTGAAGTGGATCACCATTCCCTCACCAACATATATGCCTGTTGTCGTGTCCAAAATCAATAAAAAAAAAAATAGCCATTTCAGTAAGATATCCATTATTATTAAGAAAAAGAAAACATTGATTCTTGCCAATCCAAAAGAAGATGTACAGAATTTTAAATGTGGTTTTGAAAACAATCACAGCATGCAAAAAAGTTCAAAGGTTGTTCAATCTTGGTATGGATAAAAACGGATGCCAATTCATTCTAGGACGTATTGCTATTTTCTGCAGACACTTTCTTTGCCACTCTGCTAATATGTTCTTTAGTAAATATACCAATTCAACCTGAAGGTTCTGAATTGCTACTCAATGGATCAAATATATATAAACAATTCAACCTGAAGGTTCTGAATTGCTTCTTCAATGGATCAAATATATATGAACTGCATATTATTCATACATTTTCTCCTTAGGCAGCACTACACACAAAGAAATTTTTTCCTTCATATCCCAATAGCCCAATTCAGCAATTCTTCAATCATAAGTGAATAGCAACAAGATTCATATCAGAAACCAGATGACAGAAGTCCAGAAACTAGAACACCTATCCATAACATTTCATAACAATTAATCCATCCCCGTCGCCTTGTTCGTTCATCCACCCAAACACATTTAGGAACTGTAATTCTGATGATTCAGAACTTTTAACTTTCAGAAGAAGAATAAGCAACAGAATCACAGCCACAACACTCATCATCAAAATATCACCTTGAAGCCTCCCATTTTCATTTTGTAAAACGTTCAATTACATTGCACATTCAAACTCCAAGGGGGAACTTCGAGATAATATTCACTCAATCCTTAAATCCACAAGGTCTGTATTAATATTTCAAATATTGCAGTCAAACAAGAAAAACTCTTCCATAAAAAATTTGGGAACTTCCAGCTTCAAATGCGTAAGCATAATTGCACCACTAAATGTCTTTCAATAGTGTATAATACAAATAACGTCACCTGATTCAGAAATATTGCAACTATGACAAAAGTAATCTAAGCCACTGGGGTTTATTACTGAGGGTTGAGAATGCCTAAAGTTCATATTGGCTCTCCTACTTATGAGGGGATCAATATACAAGATGGCAGCAAGAGGTCACACCAGTAACCACCTGAAAGCCAGGGTTACACGTTCAAATGCTCAAGCATTGTTGCAAACGCTTGGCATCTTAATAAAATTCACATTGGATATCACTTGGAAATGATCAAAACAGCGCTCTTACATCACAAGCTTAAGACATTTCCACAAAATACATCCTTCCATCCACTTAACCTGTGATATAGAAAACACAAAAAGCAAAACTGGAATTCGGAAAGAGCCAGAGAGAGTAATCCGATTAAAATTACACACACATCAGGGACACATAGTAAAGCAGAAAACAGAAGGTAATTGAGGATGATGAGGAGAAAAGGGATGACCATGATGCGCGTAAATGTATGCCTCCCTCCACGAGTAAATGTGGTCACCGGGCTTCAGTTCTTCCCGATCGATCCTGTTCGAGAAAACTCCCATTATCCCTCTCATTAGATTTGGTCACCAACAACAGATCCCTCCCTCCCTCCCTCCTAACTCTGAAAAGAAGCAACGGAAATAAATAACTCTCATTGTTGGAAAAGGAGAGGGAAAAGAGAAAGCAAGCAAGCGAGGAGGACAGTGGAATAAAGGCAAACGTTTTCGTTCATTCCTTCGTCGCTACGTTGTTTGGGAGAATAAAATAACATGGGCCAGTCAGAGAATGATCCGTTATCAAATGGCAGGGCCAGGCCCACGCGAAGAGCAAAAGGATTAAGAAGAAAACATGGAAGTTGAGGGAAATAGAATCTGAGGAAGTATAAAAGGGCCATAGCTATAAGAGAGGAGTGTGATTGTTATTTGGAGTGTTTTCCCATGTACCTCTCTGTGGTCCCCTCCCCTTTTCTTTTGCTATATTCTCTGCATTTTCTGTTATTACGTATTGATAGGATCTGTTGACATTCACGCTTACAATCCCTATGTAAATGGTGAATGATTCTCATTATATGATTGCAATATTCAGATAGAAGATACCATTTCTATATTGATCTTATTTCAATCATAACATTGGTGCTTTCATTGAGAGATTTTGTTTGTAATGGCTGACGGAACTAGGTCGAGAGATGAACAAAAGCGAATCAATGAATTTATGGAAGAGAGTCATACCCGTTTCACGCGACTGGAGAGCTTCATGGAAGCCGTCATCATCAAACTGGACAACATGGATCGGAGAGCCGAGGACACTGGTTCTGGATCTAAGCTAGAATCTCCACAATCGTCCACACCACCACCTCAGGGACCACCCTTCCACACGTTCAATCGCCAGATGAAACTCGATTTCCCTCGCTTCGATGGCTCCGAGGCATTACAGTGGGTGTTTAAAGCTGACCAGTATTTCAAATACTTCGATACACCCGATGCTCAACGCTTGGTCATCGCATCAGTCCATTTCGATGGAGATGTTCTGCCGTGGTTCCAGATGATGGACAAGGCTGGGAGGCTGCCGACTTGGGCCACTTTAACACAGGCCATCGAAGAACAGTATGGGCCTTCCCAATTCGACTGTGCCCGCGCCCAACTCTTCAAGTTAGTTCAACAGGGGAAGCTAGAGGTTTACAACTCTCAATTTATGGCTCTTGCTAATCGCACAGATGACATTCCTGAAACCGCCATGCTCGATTGTTACATTGGTGGTTTAAAACCGGAGCTTCGACGAGATGTTTTGGTGCAGAAACCAGCGTCGGTTTTGTAAGCAATGACGCTGGCAAAGTTATTTGCCGAAGCTTTGGAGTGGGGCAAAACCACTAAGATTCAAGGTCTGAGCCACTTCTCCGATGCACACTCGACGTATAAACCACCCACAGCGTACCATGCGACTAGTAGTTCGTCCACCTTGACCAACGGAGGGGGTAAAACCAACTTACCACCGTTGTTACCGACCCCGACGACCCCACGTCTACCGTTGAAGAGGATGACCACAGCTGAAATGCAGATACGGCGAGAGAAGGGACTATGCTATATGTGTGACGAGAAGTTCTCACCCATACATCGATGCACCAAGAAACAGCTCATGATGATGATCGAAGAAGACGAGCCAGACGACACAGTGGATCCAGAACCCGACGAGGATGATGATAGAGTCGATGGTACACTACACCATCTGTCACTTCCTGCTTCTAAGGGCACCTCCGGTGCGGCCACCATCAGATTTACCGGTACGATCCAGGGCATGGAAATTCAAATTCTACTTGATGGAGGAAGCTCCGATAATTTCCTTCATCCCCGTGTGGTTCAACAACTGCACCTACCGGTGGAATACACGAAAGAAATAAGGATCCTAGGCGGCATTGGCCAGATTATGCGTACCAATCAAATGGTGAGGAATATTCCTGTTACTATCGGCGGCTATACTTTATCATTGTCGATGCTCATCCTTCCTATCGCCGCCGTCGATATGGTACTCGGAGCTGGATGGTTAGCCACACTGGGCCCTCACGTTGCCGACCATAGTGCATCCACCATCAAATTCCTGGCCGACGGCAATTGGGTGACACTTACTGGGACCCGCGATAGACAGTTAGCACAGGCGCAATATCATCATTTGGTGCGATTACAGCATACAGACACGTGGTCTACCTTCTTCATCTTGAACACCGTGGACCATCACGATGCATTGACCATTGCCGACGCCCCTGTTTTACCAGCTACCAGCCGATATGCTCCAACTACTAGAAGAATTCAGCTCTGTTTTTGACACACACCACTGCCTGCCACCACCTCGTGGCCACGAATATGCCATCGACTTGATACCCCATTTTGCTCCAGTTAAAGTGAGGCCCTATCGATACCCAGCAAGCCAGAAGAATGAGATCGAGACCATTGTTGATGACTTGCTCTGTGAAGGGTTGATACAACAGAGCACTAGCCCGTTCTCTGCGCCTGTGATTTTGGTTCGAAAAAAAGACGGCTCATGGCGATTCTGTGTTGATTACAGGGCGCTTAATGCAATCACCATTAAGGATGCATTCCCCATGCCTACGGTGGACGAATTGCTTGATGAACTGTATGGCTCGGTGGTGTATTCGAAATTGGATTTGCAGTCGGGTTACCACCAAATTCTGATGAAGGCACAAGACAGGGACAAAACAGCTTTCAGAACCCATCAAGGCTTATACGAGTGGCTGGTTATGCCGTTTGGGCTCACTAACGCCCCGACAACATTTCAAGCTTTGATGAATACTGTTTTTAAACCATTTCTTCGTAAATTTGTCTTAATTTTCTTTAATGACATTTTGATTTACAGTGCTGATTGGCTCACCCATTTAGAGCATGTGCGGATCATGTTGCAGACATTACAGTATCATCACCTCTTTGCTAAACGATCCAAATGTGCGTTCGGCCAACACAGGATTGAGTATTTGGGACATGTTGTCTCTGCTAAGGGCGTGGAAATGGACGAATCCAAGGTGGAAGCGATTAAACAATGGCCTCCTCCAACCACAGTTACGAAGTTGAAAGGATTCTTGGGCTTGAGTGGCTATTATCGAAAATTTATACAGAGGTATGCTCAAATAGCCAACCCATTAACCAACCTTTTGGTTAAAAATGCATTTAGTTGGTCTGACTCGGCTCAACAAGCATTCAATGAACTCAAAAATACCATGACACAGACACCCGTACTAGCATTGCCTAATTTTTCTAAGTCATTTACTCTGGAAACTGACGCATCTGGGATGGGCATTGGTGCAGTATTAAGCCAGGAGGGACATCCTATAGCTTTCTTCTCGAAAAAGCTGTCGGCACGAATGCAGGCCCAATCTGTGTACGTTAGAGAATTGTTTGCCATTACGGAGGCGGTGTCTAAGTTCAGACACTATCTGTTCGGCCATTATTTTGTTATTCGTACAGACCATGCAAGCTTGAAACATTTAGGCGATCAGATAATTCAGACACCCGAGCAGGAGGCCTGTTTGCCTAAGCTGTTGGGCTATAGATTTCACATTGAATATAAACCCGGTCGCCACAATCAAGCCGCAAATGCCCTGTCTCGTGTTAACTATATGGCTCTGTCGTCGCTCCAAAATTCTTTTATGGATATGGTTTATGATCGAGTGCGTTCTTCTCCCACGATCCAGATGATACGAACCCGAGTGGTTGCTGATCCTCTAGAGCAGACACCACAGACTTACCACCTTAAACACCAAGACCTATACTGGCGACATCGTTTAGTGATACCAGCAGATGATTCAGAAGCTGATTCGCAATATATTACAGGAGTTCCATTCATCGAAACTCGGTGGACATGCTGGTTTCTTGCGAACATACTACCGCATAGATCATCTTTTCTACTGGCCCCATATGCGTCAAGATATAAAGTGTTTCATTCAACAGTGTCTTATATGCCAACAAGCCAAGGTTGCTCAAATTCACCCAGCGGGCTTGCTCGAACCTCTTCCAATCCCAAGTCAGATATGGGAAGACATAGCCATGGACTTTATAACTGGTTGCCATCTGTTCAGGGTCATACCGTCGTGTTTGTGGTTGTAGACCGACTGTCCAAATATGGCCACTTCATACCATTGAAGACCAGTTTCTCCAGTCAGAGGGTCGCAGAGGCCTTTGTGCAACATATAGTGAAATTGCATGGTATACCACGTACCATAGTTTCATATCGAGACCGCACCTTCACTAGCGCATTTTGGCGGCACCTGATGAGGTTACAAGGCTCGAAGCTCTATTTTACATCTGCATATCATCCTCAGTCCGACGGACAAACAGAAGCACTTAATAAATGTTTGGAACTTAATTTGTGATGCTTTGTTTCAGATCATCCACGGCGCTGGTTGGAATTTCTACCTTGGGGTGAATTCTGGTATAACACAGCGTTCCAAACGTCCATCGGCATGGTACCATTCAAGGTTGTGTATGGCAGAGATCCTCCTCCAATACTGTTTCATTCTGCGGCAACCGATACTCCCTTTGATGTCCACACACAATTGCGTCAGCGAGTTGAAGTTCTACTAACATTAAAGCGCAATATTCATAAAGCTCAAGCTCGTATGAAACAGTATGCAGATGGAAAACGTTCAGAGATTGAATTTCAATCGGGCGAGTTAGTGTGGGTCAAGCTACAACTGTACCGGCAACATTCAGTGGAGCTTCGCCGATATCAGAAACTGGCTTTACGTTACTTTGGTCCGTTCCCAATTGTTGAGCGTATTGGTCGTGTCGCTTATCGTCTTGAGCTGCCTCCTCATGCACGTATTCACTATGTTTTTCATGTTTCACTATTAAAGAAGTTCGTAGGACCACCAGAAATAGCCTCTACAATGCCATTACCTTTACTATCAGCACCCGAAGGCCCTATTATTACCCCTACGCAGGTTTTGGACACACGCATTGTACAGGATGGGGATCAATGGATTAAGCAAGTGTTGGTTCAATGGGATGGGTCACAGCCTAACTCATGGGAGTCTGTTTCTGATATGGCTTCTTTATACCCTCACTTAGACCTTGAGGACAAGGTCTCTTTTGAACAGGAGGGTAATGTCATGGTTAATAATAACATGGGCCAGTCAGAGAATGATCCTTTATCAAATGGCAGGGCCAGGCCCACGCGGAAGAGCAAAAGGATTAAGAAGAAAACATGGAAGTTGAGAGAAATAGAATCTGAGGAAGTATAAAAGGGCCATAGCTGTAAGAGAGGAGTGTGATTGTTATTTGGAGTGTTTTCCCCCTATACCTCTCTGTGGTCCCCTCCCCTTTTCTTCTGCTATATTCTCTGCATTTTCTGTTATTACGTATTGATAGGATCTGCTGACATTCACGCTTACAATCCCTATGTAAAGGGTGAATGATTCTCATTATATGATTGCAATATTCAGATAGAAGATACCATTTCTATATTGATCTTATTTCAATCATAACAGAAGATGATACTGGAAAAAAAAAACCACACACATATAGACACACACATGAGGTTAAAATTTAGGAAAAAATATCATTTGAACTTGAAACAAGTGATTTTCTAATCCTACTAAAATGAGTTGTAGAATGCTATTTGAGTGTAGTTAATACTTAATACCTATATTCTTTATAGGCAACTAAACTAATTTAGAATTTTATAGTTCAAGTGGTTCCCCCCCCCCTAAAATTACCATATTTTAATTTTGTATAAAAACTAGATATCTTTTAGAGGAAATGACAAAAAAAAAATCTCTAATCAGGTTTATAACCGAAAATTGATAAAGTAATAATAATATTTGATAAATAATTCACAACACATATTTTAGAAAATACCTAATTTAAAACCTTACAATTTTAAAGTTATTTTTCTACCATTCTTGCCATCATTTTTATATCAAAAGGTTTATTGAAAATTATATTACTCATTTCCGTCCTTTTGTAAGAGTTCCTAGTTTGACTTGCTTTGGTACTTTTATAAGTTTTTATTTGAGGTCGTATAAGCATTTAATGTGTGTTTTACCATTTTACTCCTAATTAATTATTTCTCCCTCCTCATCTCTTTCTTTTATTTTATTTTTTCCAGCCCTCCTTATCTCTTTCACAAATAACATTCTCTTTCACTGATTATATGCACCTATGTATATAGACAAAAGGGAATCAAATGAAAAAAAAAATAATTCCATATTTTTATACTAAAAAAATATATTGAAAACTAATTATAAAATAGAATTTTTATTTTTAAAAATATTTTTTTCCTATATTTCTATTTGATATTTAATT
This sequence comes from Acacia melanoxylon, assembly GCA_019022615.1. Taxonomy (NCBI): domain Eukaryota; kingdom Viridiplantae; phylum Streptophyta; class Magnoliopsida; order Fabales; family Fabaceae; genus Acacia; species Acacia melanoxylon. The sequence goes on from JAFJYJ010000002.1 coordinate 10,539,376, forward strand.
TTGTAGGCTTGGATTCTAGTATTATTAAATTCAATTAAGATAATTATTTTTTGCCAAAAAACTAAGATAATTCAATCACAATAATTTTTTTTATAGAGCTTGAGTTTTAATTTTATTTAAGAAAAAATATTATTTTTAAAAATTAAAATTAAAAGGAAAAAATGTTTGAACAAAAGAAAAAAAGAAAAGGAAAAAAACAAAGGAGAAATCTCTTCCTCTACCCAAAATATAAGTACTATTACATAAATCACGATATATGATTATTATTAATTGTCATACATCATGGTTCCAAACCGTCATATATGCGGGCAGTGTAATAGCTCGGTGTAGATATATTACGGTTCCAAACCTATTGTAATGGTTATAGTAGTATAACACACGTTATGTATTAAGGCTCGATGGAGCTATGATATGCCCATTGTTGTGATAATAATTAATAATTAACGTTCACACATAAGAAACAATCATAATGTATAGTAATACTTGCATAATACAAAACTGTTCTGATTTAACAACCATTATATATATACTAAAATATATAACGGTTCTTTTCAAACAATTGTTATATATAGTTGACATAAATAATGGTTTTTTTTCTTACGCAAGGTATCCCCACAGCCGTCAGCCATGAGACTAATCCTTCGCCCTACTGTTAGCGCACAAAGCGGTAGAAGGCTGGCCACATGATGCTTTCTATTCACAAGAGTTGGAGATCAAACCCTCAACCACTTGCTTAAGGGACAAGATGCTGAACTATCACGCCCACCCAACGTGGTTAAAATAAATAATGGTTGTTAGAGAACATATATAACAGTTCTTTCCAAACAAATATAGGCCCCAAAACCATCTCTTTGGACCTATGTGTAAGACAAGCCCAACAAGGAAGGCCCACTCGATCACATACCAAGCCCGAATCCACCTTCTCTTCCAATCACCTTGTCAAACTTACTATCATGCCAACGCCCTAATCCTGAAATCTAGAAACAACCCCATCATCTACTGAGATCCAACAAAAACGGAACTAACTCATCTAGCTAGTCGAACTTATGCTATAAATAGGAATCTCCGTATGGCTAAAACAGACAACACATTATTCTTCCGACTCTTACTTATTTCTCCACACTATACTCAACTGAGATATTTAATTGAATATACTCTATTCTTTGTTGCAATTTTTTTTTATTGTCCTTTTGTCACATTTTCGGTACCTAATAAAAAATTCCTTCAACAAATTATTGCACAAACAATTTGGCACCGATTATGGGGCACCGACAACGGATTTCGAAGGGATTAGCTCACTTGTGTTATTTTATGATCATTCATCATGACTAACGTACCTACCATGGAGGATGAACATACTGACTTTCAAGCCCATCTCAACGAAATGGCTGCCCTGATATGAGAACAGAGTTAGCAGATTTCAGCTTAAGCTAGGTCGGTCACACAATAGCAGGAACAACTTTAGCACCTGAATAGTGAGAATAATGCTTTGCGGGAGCAATTGGCTTCACGCTCTATACAAGTTACCCCTCCCCCGAGGTGATTCCAAATTGCTATCATTCCACACATGCCATTATTGGAAACACCTACAAAGGACCAACAAAAGGTGGCAGGTAATGAAACCTCAATTGAAAATAATACTGCAAACCTAATGGCACAGGTATGCCGACTCTACCAACCATTCCGGTTGGTAAGATAGTAAGACAAACAAACCAACCTGCATCCAAAAACCCACTAAGCTCAGGAATGCCGATGATAAGAGGTGGAACCATAGATTCCAGGCGCTAGAAGCAATGATACTTTGTCTCTTAGGAAAGCCATTCTTAATGAAAAAAAAGTGCACCCAATAGCTTTGCTAATTCAAATTTCATAGATGACATTACGTTGGTCAAAATGCCCAAAAAGTGTACATTCTTGAACGTACAGCTCTATTATGGTTTAACAAATCCAAACGAACATATGGAAAAGTACTAACAAAGGATACACACCGCAATCATACCTCGAGAAGCACATGAAACTTGTATGTGTAAAGATTTCGAATCTAGCCTGGTTGGACCTACCCTGATATGGTTTACTAACCTACCAACCAATTTAATAGGATTGTTCGCATACCTAAATGAGTTATTTGTTCAGCAATTCTCTAGCAGCTGGAAGCTTGAAAAGCATCTTAATGACCTTTATTGAGTTGTCCAAGGGAAAAGAGAATCATTATGAGGCTATGTTGGTAAGTTCAGCAAGGAAAAAATCAACCTACCCAACTGCGACCCATAAACTGTCATTGTTGTATTTTGCAAAGGTTTGCTTCCTAACTCTAATTTGTATGAAGAACCAACCAAATATACTTTCCATACCATAGACGATGTCCTAATTAGGGCCTAGGCCCAAATCAAGTGGGAATATGAGGTGAACGCTAGTTATTCCCGCTATCATGAGGATGAACCATTTGATAGGAGAAGTAGGAATCTAAGATGAACCAATCGTAATTGGAGAGTGGAGCCATACCAGGAAACACACCAAGGAGGGAGCCGATCTAATAGCGTATCAAACCCTCCAATTCAAGAATTGCCCCCAAGGATAACAAAATAAAACCTCTTTGTCGACTCCGGTGAGTTAGGTTAAACTCTTGAAAAGTTGGGAGATGTGATGAAATAGCCTCCCAAGACCAAAAAGCTAGCAGATCAATGATACTTGTCTAAAAGGTGAGAGTTCCATGTCAACCATGACCATCGAACAACAAATTGCATTGCACTAAGATTGGAAGTGATAGAACTCCTCAAACACGGACACTTGACAAATCTACTAACCAAGAAAGGTAAGTCGACTCTATCTGATAATGGTACTAACCTTGCAAATCCAGTGCCAGCAAAACCACCCAAAAACCCTTAAACCATCAATTGTATTTGAGTGGTTTAGAGATAAGTAACACCACATACTTTGCAAGAAAGTGACATACTAAGGTCTTGCCAAAGGAACCCAATTAGAAGCAGATAAAAGATGTCCCAACTAGTCTAAGGGAGGCACAAATCATGCTTTTTTATGGTGAAACAGATGAGTTGGAGCAGCCACATGACTATCCACTGGTAATTTTGATATTAAACGTGTGTTGATTGATCTAGGTAGCTTAGTTAATATAATATATCTCGAGATTATCAAAGAAATGGGGGTGGAATCCCATATCATTAGTGCACCATCCATACTTGTCTTTGATAATGGCACACCAGACAAGACCGTTGGAGAGATGACACACCTGACATACGCTATAGGTTTGAACCTACCTTTCAAATATCAAGTGATAGATTGTCTGTTAGCTTGCAACGCATTATTGGGAAGGCCTTGGATCTATAGTATGAAAGTTGTATCATCCACATTACATAGTCTTATTTAGCATTGTCTTGAAAATCCATTTACCATCATTGATTCTTCCACAAGTGGAATATACAGTGATCATAGTATTAAGTAACACTATATCATAAGCTTTGACCTCACTGAACAATTTGCATGCTTCATGAAGACTTTGACATTTTTCTAATGAATCAAGCAAAGCACTAGCAATAATAATGTCATTAAATACCCCAGCTTTAGTAGCATGGGCATGCATCTGTATGACAAGCTCAATAGTGAGCAAGTTACTGCATGCACTCAAAATATTTGCTATAGTCATAGGGGTCTTCCTCAACCCCATTTCTGCGCTTTATGTTGAAGAGAGCCAATGCTTGCAATTCCTATATCAAAAAATAATTGAATTCCATAAGACATGACATAGATTTATTTTTCTTTAAAAAATTATTCTAGCATCGCTCATTCTTCCTGACTGTTCTTACCTTGATATCAAAGCTGATAGAGAGAATCATCAGGTTCCCCCACAGTCGCCAAAATGAATGTATCCCAATGTTGAATTTGAGTATGGAAAAAACGACGATGCAGCAAAAGCCGACAGAAAGACTGCTAGGACTTCTGCTTCTGCACCTCAGCAATGGTAGAAGATAAACATCTTCTTTACTCTTCCGTATTGAAAAGATAATTTGCTTCGACACAGTCTTAATGTCATGCACATTGAAAAAAATGTGTGCGACAATGTGCTATACACGATTCTTAACGAACTAAGCAAGTCAAAAGATCATCTTTAAGCGAGGAAAGATTTATGGGACATGGAAGTTCGTGAAGATGCGTGGCCGGATGAGTATGATAGATTTCAATTGGCAAAATTTCCATTAACAAAACTAAATAAGAAAATCTTCCTCGCGACGTTGAAGAAAATAAAAGTTCCTAACGGATATTCAAGCAACATTTCACGATGTATTGACATGCAGACTTGAAAGGTTGCTGGGCTGAAGAGTCATGACTCACATGTGCTTATGCAGTAGTTACTTCCACAAGCATCAAAAATATGCTGCCTCTCAATGTATCAATCATTTTGGTGGAGCTGTTTTTTTTTTTGAAGTGTTCCAAGGTTTTGATTATGGAGGAACTCGAGTAGCTGTAACAGAAAATCATTCTTACGCTGTGTCATTTGGAGATGATCTTTCCTTCATCCTTTTTCATGGTGATGGTTCACCTGACAGTACACCTTGTTTACAAAACAAAGTTTGCTGGCCTAGTTCACTACCGATGGATGTATCTTATTGAGAGGTACTCATTCAAAATAAATTACATCAGCATTACTTGCTAGTCACACATTTCAACATTGATATATCAACATTTTTCCTTCTTTACTTTATAGGTTTCTTGAGAAATTGAAATCTTACATAAGGAATAAGGCATGGCCTGAAGGTTCAATAGAAGGAGGTTATATAGGAGATGAGGTCCTGTATTTTTGTTCAAGGTACTTTGATGACATTGAGACGTCTTTCAACCGACCGCCTCTTGTAGACAATTGTTTTGAGCCTGAGCCATCAGCAACAGAGTTGTTAATCCCTCGTGTTGGTAAACTGGCGGAAGTGAGAACTTCAAATTGACGGCAACAGAGTAGTTTCAAGCACAAAGACATATCTTGATTAATTGCATTAAAGTTGAACCCTTCCTTCAGTAAGGATTGTACTCAAATATATGTTATCCTATATATTTCCTTACATTTTATACTTACATTTCATGATTGTCATTGCATGCTTAATTGCAGGGAATTCAGAAGTCATGTGAAGTGTCAATTGAGTATTCCTTCACAGACTAAAATTGATAGAAAGATCCACAGAGAATTATCGGGTTGGTTTACGTGGAGAATACTAAATGGCCATAACTCGTACTCACCAAAATTTAGAGCTCTCGCACTCAACCTACTTGACCACACCCAAAGATTTACGGCATATAATGTCAATGGTTTCAAGTTTTGCATAGTTTCACGAGATCAAAGATTGCTAACCTAAAACTTGGGTTTTTATGGCACTTTTGGTACAAGGAGTTATGCGAGCAGCAGTGATGGAAACATGCAGTTCGGTGATGTCTCGTAACATGGAAAGCTACTTGATGTGATCAAAATAAATTACGAAGGTCGTTTCACCGTGACGTTGTTCAAGTGTTTGTGGGCAAATACGACAACTTCCCAGGGACACACAATTGACGACTTAGGTATCACATTAGTGAATTTCTCACGGCCTATTCACACTAGTTAATCTAAAGATGATGAGCCATATATTTTTGCCTCAAAGGCACATCAGGTTTATTATGTCGCGGACGAGAGGCACATGGATTGGAATATGGTGGTTCACTTAAACACTCGGGGACCTTTATGACATGGGCAATGGTGATAACGTCGTCTACAAGAGTGAATCATTCCAGCTCGCCAGTTCAAAAATTTTCTTCCCAAACAGCGATGACAATTTACCTATAGTTTGGTGCATTTTTTAAGATACACTTTATGAAAAAATATTTAAGCTTAATTTGTGTTCAAACATATTAAACTCAAAAATAACATTTTCTCCACACTTTTATTGTAGGGATGGTGACAAAGATTAATATTAAAAAAATTATGCTTACAATAACATTTAATCTGCAATCCTCTATTTTTTTCAAAATAAAATAAAATAAACTAAAATAGCATTTGTAGCAGTTCTATAATCGCTACAAAGTAAACACAACTGCTACAAATGTAAAAACTACTACAAACACAGTCGCCTCAACCACTACTAACACAAACCGGTACAAAAAACGTCATATCAATTGTTACAAGTGTTACACAGATATCCATATAAATACCTCTACCACACCTCATTTTATATGCTTCATCATTTATTTCTAGACATGTTTTCTCTCATCTGTCAACATTTTCTGAAGAGGTTAAATGTTTGAAGAGGTTAAGTACTGTTTAAGCGGATCAAATATGATGATCATCTGTTTACAAATATTTCTTTTTTCTTCTAACTTTGTGATACTAATTTTTTTATTCACAATTTTAAGGACCTTTTTCAACATTCGTTCTACTTTTAAATACATTATTTTCATAATTAAATATTATTTAAATGAAATCATAATTAGTTCTTATTATATCTACACAGTCTCATTTTTATACACATATATAAAACCATATATAATCAAATATCATATATTAATATCAATTATGTTTAACATTAATATAAATAATTTATATTGAAATTATTAGTTAATCAATAAAATAATCTAAAACGACTCTTTCAATTTTTTTTAAAAAATTATATTCATTTGTAGTGGTTCCGTAACCGCTACAAATTCTGACATATAAATTTTTCCATACGTTTGTAGCGAGTTCTACAACCACTACAATGTGATAGCCCGAAAATATTTATAGATTATCGAGATAATAGATTATTAGGAAATAATAATAATAATAATAGTAATAAAATATTTAATTATGTTATTTTAGATTTTTCTATTATTATGAAATTTTTGTGATTTGTTAAGTGTTTCTTAAGTTAAGGAAGAGTAAATTTAAATTGTAGCAAAATTAAAATAATATTTGTTGTAGTTCGGCTACAAGGAAAAACCTTGTGGTCTGGTGGTATTGAAGGCCTTAAAGGGTGTCTAAGGTCTGGTGTTCCAATCCCCTCTCTCTCATAAGTACTTTTTTTAAAATTTAATTTAAGCATAGAAAATTACTTAAATGCCCTTAAAAAAAACAGTTCAAATTGTTTTTTTGTGCGCTCTGCGACCTTAAAGCTAAACAGAGCGAGAAGCTTCGCGATTCTGATCCAAACCTTCAGCCTCCTTCCTTCATCTCTATTCCTCTGCCCGTTCGCAATCCACCGTTCGCCAACACCTCCGTCCTCTACCCAAAAATCGCTGAAACTTTTGTTCCCTTGTTGATTGGCAGTTTTCTTCTCCGATTTTTGCGCGGTTTGATAGTGGTTCGTTTAGATTCTTCCTTTTTCCTTGCTGGACGTGTTTTTGGTTCGTCTACTGTCGCTCGTGCATCACTGTTCGTCCGCCGTCGTCTTTCCATCCACCGGCGCCTTCACCTCTACCCCAAATCGCTAAAAGTATTTTGTTCATTTTTTAATGATGTTCTGTGCTCATTTTCGGTTTGATTTTGATGTGATTCGGTAGTAGCTCGTTCAAATCCTTCCGTTCCTCTTTGCTGGACATGTGGAGCTTGTGATTGAAGCTTGGTTTTCTTCGGTAAGTCTTCATTAATATTCTTAGTTGCTGTGTTGTGAAGAAGACAGATTTAAGGTTTAATCTTTGTGGGTTTTGAATTGATTATTAGTAAGGATTTGAGTTGGGAAGTTTAACAAGAGTGTATATTGATGCTTGAAAGTGTTTGGCATGAGGTTTGTAAAGTAACGAGTTTGATAACATAGTTTAAATTTGATTGTACTCAAGGTATTTGATAAAATGTCTAAGAGAAGAATTGATTGGTATGTTGCTGAAGTTGCTAGTTGGTCAAGGCTTATGTTATAATAAATAAAAAGAGGAATTGAATGTTGTTTTATTTTGATTGTAAGTTTGGATTCAGCATTTGGTATGTTAAATACTTCCTTCTTCATGTTGGTTGTGACTGATTATGGGAAAATACAAGAGCTGAAATATAATTGTTTTTGAAGTTTTAAATTGAGGAGCTTAATGTTATCAATGTCTATTATAAGTTTGAGGTCGTAGTGTTGTTAAGGAAATTTTATAAAATGAATTATATTAATGATATAGAGTTTGTGAAAAGACCATGACAATGTGCCTGTTTGGATTGGGGCGTTTTGGTCCATTAGGGGCGTTATTGTCCATTAGGAGGAGCATTGAGAAAAAAGCCCAACACAGGTAGTTTGGGTTGAGCATTGGTTTAATGGGCTTATCTCAAAAACGCCCATTAGGCCTAAAGCTCCAAATCGACCGTTGCTAGGAACGCTCGTCGCAACTTTCTTCGCCTCCTTCATGTTGGCTTAGATTGTTTTGGACTTGTTAGGATTAATTCACGTGGGCTCGTATCGGATTTTGATGTTGATTTTCTTGGACGGACGACGAGATCTTTTTTTTTTTTTTGGTCTTACGGAGTAGTTTTTCTTTTAATTATTTAATTTAATGTGTTTATGCGTTTTTTTTTTATTATTATTATTCGATTTATGAGGATTGACGTTTACTTTTATTGTTATTATTATTATTTGGTAAAACAAAAGGTCAAGCCATCAATTAATTAATTTCAAATGTATGCAATCATAATTTCCACATGATTTATGAGAAATAGTAGGGGAGAAAAATGATCTTATTTTCCTTGGCAGCTACTAATACTCCCGTTCTTAATATATAATTGATTTTTATTAAATGTTAAGTTAAATAAATAATTAAATTAAAATTTTATTATCCTAATATATACAACTAATATGTATATTAGTATTCAATATAATTCATGCCCTTTTCAGTCATTTTCTATCTTAACTGACTTTTAAAATAATAATCCAAACACTCATCAGTTAAGAAAAAAGTAACTTCTGCAAAAAGCCAAACTGACAATCCAAACACAAATCATTATTTATAACCGACTTTTTTCCTACCGAGCTTTTTTAAAGTCGATAGCTTTTGCCCACCGTCCTACCGCCAACCCAAACAGGCCCAATGGCATTGATTTGGATATCAAGAAGTTAAGGGTGAACAAAATTGTGAAAGTGGTTGGTTGGGAGTAAGTCAGTATATGATTGAGAGTGCATCAGGTGAGTGAATAGCGTCCCATTATAATATATATATAAATGATGTTTCTACTACTTGCCATACTTTCATGTTAATTACCATATTCATAAGTATGATTTTACCAATGGAAGTTTATCAGATTTGTTTCATGTTCTTATTGATGTTATAAAGAGTATGGATTGAATTTAAAGGAATGTTTTGAGATATTGTTTTGTGATTCTGGGGCATTCTATTATGTTGTATTCGGTACGAATTAATTTTGTATTGGACGAAGGACTTTTTATTTCTTTGATAAATTGGCCCCCAAGCATGCTTGAAAATGTTTTTGAGAGGACTGAGCAGTACTATTAGTCCTTGGTGCACCATGGTTAATTCGAGCTCGCTTGATATTCGTGGGCATAGTACTCATGCTTGATATTCGTGAGATTCGTTCTCACGCTTGTTATTCATGGGTCTTGTACCTGCGCTTGTTTCGTAGCCTCATGCTACGCTTGTTATCGTGGCTTCTAGCCACACTTGGTTACTTACCCTCGTGGACTGTGTGTCCACGCTTGTTATTCGTTCTGTTGAAGTCTTACGGAAAAATAGAATTTCAGGTTTATTGTTTTTTTAAAAAAAAAAAAAGTTGTTTTTAACATGTGGTTTAATAAGTATATGATTTTACTCATTCAAAGATCTATTATATGATTTTGAATTATCTCTATGATTTTATACTTTAGAAGTTGGAATTTATACTCATGTTGTGTTATTCAAGGTTAAGTTTGTCTAATCTATTTATTTCAGCATTTTATTATTTTATATATGGGACGTTATTCACCGGAAAATATTTTTGGTCTTAGATAGCATTGACCTTGCACCTCAAATAAACAAGTGAAAGGTTGTCATTGCGACCATGCTTGTAGATATATCTTAGAACAACTACTAGTGGATGTAAAATTAAGTTTTTATATCTGTATTAACATCTGCAGTTTAGATGCTCCACGTAATCTATAGGTGGGATCCATGTCTTCCCTTGTAAATTGGAATATATGTACATGTATATGTTATAGTGGAGCATAGCTCTGAATGTTATTATAATTATTATTTAATTGTTGTATATAAGTTTAAGGCTTAAGCAATGTGAATCCAATCATTTTTTTGTGCCCGTCACCCCTTAGCTTCAAGGCATGACATACAAAGTTGGATACAATTTTAAAAAAGGCGGCCATTTTTTTTTTTTTTCAAAAAATGGAGGGGGGAATTTTGTAGCGATTATCTAACCGCTACACAATAATTTGAAACTTTTGGCACATTTTTTGAAATTTCATCCAATTTTGTATGGGTTAATGAACTTCTACAAATTGTTGCCGCCATTTTTAAAATTGTTGGTGATGTATTTAGTAGCGGTTATATAACCGCTACCAATGTGGTTAATTTCATATTGTAAATTGAGGAAATCACCAAGAAAGGGGGTGAATTGGGGATTTAAAAAATTTCTTTTTAAACACCCAGATAACAGACAGTAAAACAGGGTGTAACAGAGGAGTAGAAGAGAAGCTTGACACAACAGGATTTATACTGGTTCGGTCTTAACTCTTGACCTACGTCTAGTCCCCAGACACTCTGGGATTTTTCACTATCACTCAAATCAGTTACACACTCTGCACTCGAAAATTATCCTTTCACTAGGATACACTCCCCCTTACAAGTTGTAAACTGATAAACCCAACCTCAAAGTCCCACAACTTTGAGATTCTTACAATGATTGATAATCAATGATAAACTCTCTAAAAGAGCATATGAAATAATCACTGAAGTACAATGTATCAAAAGATACTTTACAAGTAAGTAGAAAACACTAAATGCAGATGAAACTTGATAGCTTTTCATTTTCTGTATGTTGGTTGTTTTATAGAATTGAATGCTTCAACTTATATATGTTGGAAGCATTAAATGATCGTTGGAATCATTAATGTAACCGTTGGAGACATTAATGTAGCTGTTAGGTTGCAACTTGGTTCATTCTCTCTCTAGCCTTGAGTTAATCCAGGTGTTCAGTTATTCTTGTTGACTTTCCTTGAAATAAATCCATTGGATGATGTGGCTTCCATAGAAGGAAAGAAAGCATTTAAACCTTTGCAAAGTCCAAGGAATGATTTGCCAAAAGGATGCTAAGCTTTCGGACCACAATAAATGTTCGACATCGCCTTTTGCTTTAACCTTAATCTTCATTCTAATACACATTTGATCATCTGAGACTCATCAACAAACTGATTAAACATAGTTAAAAATAGTAATGAGTGAAGATAAGAAGTTTCTAGATCATATATGAAGATTTCGCAAATTTGAGAAAGTTTGGTTTTCAAACAGAGCGCTTTAAACTGGAGTTTGTTTAAGCAAACTGGAGTTTGCAATATTTTTCGAAAAGCAAAACTTGAGTTTAGAAACACAAACTCGGGTTTAGTTCTTTCTCAGGTAAACATCGCGATTGAGCTTTGAAGAACACTTTGAAACAGGAGCAAACTTGAGTCATTAAGTGACAAACTCGAGTTTGGGACTTTTTGAAATGAAAATAAGATAAGTCCACAAAGCTCAAAGTAGAGTTTTCAATTACAAACTCGAGTTTTCTTAAGTTTGTTAAAAGTGAAAAACTCTCGCTTGTCACAAACTGGAGATTACAAACCTAACTCGAGTTTCCTTAAAAGCATGAAATCTTTGAAAACTCTCGGTCAAGCACAAACTGGAGTTTACTATGTTAAACTTGAGTTTGTTTAAAAGATGAAAAGCTTTAAAAGCTTTCGGCCAAGCACTAACTCGAGTTTGCAAAATTGAACTCAAGTTTAGTTAAGTTCAAAAACATTGTAAAACTCTCGGTTCGACGAAACTCAAGTTTGCAAAACCTAACTCGAGTTTTCTTTAACTTGTAAAAACTTAGAGTGCTCTCGGTTTGACATAAACTCAAGTTTTATATTACTTGAGCTACTCTCTGTCAAGTCCAAACTTGAGTTTGCCTTTGATAGTAAGCTTTCAATTTAACAAAGACAAACTTCAATTAAGTTTACAATGGTCAGTTATCATCAAAACACATAGAGAACTAACACATATTGTAGCGATTACCAAACCACTACAAATTCTTTACACACGACGTCATCCCAGCCTCATATCGTAGTGGTGGTAATAAGAAACCGCTATAGTTACAGTATCGGTTAATTTATATGTAGTAGCGGGTTTCTAGAACCACTACAAAGTTGCTTGCAATGGTGTGTTTTGTAGCGGTTTTAATAACCGCTACTAATGTCGTTTGTAACGTCTTAAACCGCTACAAACATGACATTTTAACCGCTACAAAGTGTCATATTTTTGTAGTGTGAGTTTTCAAAGTTGGTTGAAAAAATCTTCCAACATGACTCTTGTGCCAAAATGAGTTTTGTAGGGGTAAAATGGTCAAAGTTGGTCAAGGAGTGTGTGGCCCATGCCTTGCTCTCCAAGCCACTCCTTAAGTCAATAAGCCTCCCAAATGATCCTCAATTTTAGCCAAGTACGTAGCCAAGAGAGAGAAGGAGCATATGACCAAAGGAGTTAAGCACATGTTGTAAGGAAATTTAAAAAAAGATGGCAATTCGGTTAAAGAGCTTGTGGGGCCCATGAACTTGGCCTTCAAGTAATTCTAATTCACTCTAATCTTCCCTTTTAAGCACCCAAAGTCAGCGAAAACCCAAAAGAGAAGGCCAAAGGGAAGCTAGCCAAAAACAAGAAGGAAGAGGAAAAGACCAAGAACAAGAAGTGAGTATGCATGCTATATCATCATATCTTCCAATCCTCTTCTTGTGGCCACTCCTAGCCCTAATTAGCTCTCTTGGTATGGAGGTTTTTAGCAAGAGAAACCAAAACCCTTAAAGGCCAAAGAAGGAAGTTGCAAGGAAACACAAGACAAGGTTAACGTAAGTGATGTTCTTGACCTTGTTGATGCTGTTTATGGTGTTATTGGTGGTTGTAATGTTTTTTCTTGAGTTCTTGTGACTTCGAAAACCTTAAAGGCTAAGAGGAGGTTCTGTCCAATTTTATTAAAAAGGATCAAAGCATGATTAACGCCTAAACTATACACTAGAGGATGATCAGGGGCTAATACATGATGTTATGAAGTGAAACTTGTAAAAACAATTTGTTTTCCCCTAACTCATATTTTGGCTAGAATAGGGGAGGCATGAGGAATGTGATTTTGGTCATTTTGATGCTTCCAATGTGTTTAAAAGGAAAATTGTGCAGGGTAATGGTTAGAAAGTGATTTTGGAAGTACTAGGATTGAATTGGGTCAAAACCCTAATTGCTGCCAATGTTGATCTCTTCATGGCTGTTTATTTGTATCGTGTATTTGACTGACCAAATGATGTCAAATGTCCTGACACTTTTAAGGATTAAGTAGACTTCCTAAGCTTTAATTTGATATAGTAGACCTCATAAGCATTAAAACGAGTCTTAGAATGTGTTAATCAGAGGCCTAGAACCCAGGTTACGAATTTTCTAAGTTTGGTCGTGAAAACTGGAAAATTCTGTATTAACCTGTCGTCCGTAAATGTGTATTTGAAGGACCCGAAAATTGCCGGTAATGACAAAAGGATTAGGAGCCAATTTTGGAATTGGTAAAACGTCAGTGTAGTAACTCTAACTCTCACATATTTTGTATGACTGTATATGCTTGTTTGAATCATGTATGTGAAAGTTTCGTCCCATATGGGGCCAGCACCACTCGTGACTCGATTAAGTGGAAGGGCTGACCAAAGAGTACCTTCTCATTGGCTAGTTGTAGGGACTATTGGACCAATAGTCCTTGGTCGACAAACCTAGTGCATTCAAATGATATGGGTTGATTCCCAGTTCAATGCCCGGTGATGTGGTAGTTGATCATGTGATTTGTAATATGTGTTATGTGATCTCTAAATGCTAAATATGTTGTTGTTGACTGTTCTGTTTGTAGTTGTCTATGTAAGAACCGGCTGAACCCAAGAGGGGGGATGAATTGGGTGAATAATAAAAAGTTATCAACTTTGAAAATCTTTTCGCATCTTAGTAAATGTAGTATGTATGATAGTAATGATACATAAACCAATAGTTATATATTCAAAGGATTATGCTGGAAATATAAGAGATAAAGGAAGAGAATATGCAAACTGAGATTTATCCTGGTTTGATCCAATCCTTGACCTACGTCCAGTCCCCAAGCTCTACTTGAGATTTTCAATCCACTATCTTCTTTCAACTTGATTACACGTTCTGTACTTGGAGTAATCCTCTCACTAGGATTCACTCCCCCTTACAAACTGTAATCAATACACCAACTTGATTACACACTCTGTACTTAAAGTAATCATCTCACTAGGATTCACTCCCCTTACAAGCTGCAATCAATACAATGGGTTTCCCACTCAAGATCACCCAATCTTGAGTAACTCTCAAATAGAATGATAGGATGATTACAATGAATCTTCTCTCTCAGAAGTGAATAAATAAACACTGAAGTACATTATAAATAATTTCACTCTCTATGATGAACTATGTAAGCATTGAAAACAGAGTGTGTATGAGATAGATATTGGATTCAGAATGTTGGCATCTTGACAGTGCAATCTCTTGTTGATAGGGCAAAACTTTATAGCCTATAAACTCCGCAAGTATACGGGCTGTATCAAGTAATAAAGTGATAAAAAAGTATCGTTCCCACGAGGACTTCGTACCCACAACTTCAGTTAAGCATTAATTTTACACTTTTGTTTAAGTTAAGCAAATCAAATCAAATTTAATTAAAGGGAAAGAAAATAAAAATGAAATTAAAACTAGAATTAAAATAAACAAACTATCACAATAATCAAATGAGCAACCCAGAGTCACTAATCCCTTATTAGCTTCACAAACCTTGTTTTCACTAATTTCATTAGCCTTAATATCAATTTTGTTAATCTCGAGTATAAATAGCTATAAGTGACTGTCGGTCCACTTACAACCCTCTCTTGAGTATAATTTGTTATGTCTAACATAATTACTCAAGAGGCAATAAAACTCGAACACACTCCTCAACAATTATATGAGGCCATTAGGTATATGTCTATCCTAATCGCAAATTAAATCGTAATCTAATCCCATATTACTTAATCTCAGAGCTTAATTAAAATTCCCTTCGTCAAGGTAAATCCTAACTCTCAAATTCATATTCAATGATGGCCAGTCACTAAATAGATAAAGTTAAACAAGATTAAGTAACCAAAATTAATATTAATTATAACTAATTAATAAAAACAAAGTCTAATCCACACCTATAAGTTCAAATTTCCTCTAGGTTGCAAAGAGAAATTAGCCAAACATGGCTTTAATTCAGATCATAGCAACACAAAATCAGATTTCAAAAACTGGAAAAGAATAAGTAACTGGAAACAGAGTCAAGTGAATTATCAAAACCAACAAAAAGTCAACTTCTTCCTTTGATTCGGTGCTTTGTTCTGCAAGTTCTCTCTCCTCAACTGTTGTCGACTATGCAGGAGGGTAACTCGCCGGCGACCCTGGTGGAAGAGGAAGCCGCCGGCGAGAGTAGCAGCGTTGGCGAGCTCTTCTCTCTCCCTTTCGATCACTACGCCTCTGTTTCTTTTGTTCTGCACAGTGCTCTCTCCACCTCTCAATTTTTCTGTGTGTCTCCCAATTATCCCCCCAATTAATGCCGCCTCACGTAGCTATTCTTTTAGGTCTTTTCATTCCTTTCAATTCGTGGGCCCAATCCTCCATTCAATTGATTCAAAATTATTTTAGCCCAAAACGTTGTCATGCTCTGCTTATTTTGATTGTGAAAAAAAACAAACAAAAATTATATAATAATAATAATAGTAATAATTAAAACCTAAACCTAAACCTTTTCTTTTTCTTTTTCCTTTTTTATCTACCTTATATCATTATAATTTATTTATTCTTTTATATAAGCCTAAATATTTCCATTTAATTAAAATTGAAATATTTCTAATAAAATCCTCCAAATAATGTGCCAAATTGATATCTTATCAAAATCTCCAATAAATGCCTTTAATTTAGCATTGATAACTCCCCAACTATATTAAAATATGCCTCAAGTCTACTAAAAATGGGAAGTCATCACTTGTCTCCATCTTTCTTCATTTTGAATGTGCCTCTACTTATAGATGAAGATCATCCGAACGTTGAGAATATGACCGTTATGAATAGTAGCCGTTAGAGATCGTTGGAACTAGCCGTTAGAACTTTTGCATAGCTTTTGATGTTCGACACAAATATGAGATTTTGAGATTTGCTTCTAATCCTTCGTTTTAATCATCGAAACTCACTAACAAATTGATTAAACATAGTTAAGAATAGTGATGAGTGATGATAAGAAGTATCTAGATAATATATGAAGATTTCGAAAACGGAAAAGCTGATTTTCAACCGAGCGCTGAAAACCGGAGTTTCCAAATGCAAACTAGAGTTTGTAATGTTCACTCAAGTGCAAACTCGAGTTTAGAAACACAAACTCGAGTTTTGTTCTTTCTTAGGGAAACATCGCAATTGAGCTTTGAAGAACATTTTGAAATAGGAGCAAAACTCAAGTTTTCAATTACAAATTCGAGTTTTAGACTCTTGACATGAAAAATGAATTTTAGTCCAAAACTTCAAAACTGGAGTTTTCATTCTAAAGCGGAGTTTTCAAATCATAGAAAAGAGAGCAAAGCTTTATGTTTGGTCAAAACTTGAGTTTTCATTTAAGTATGAAAACTTTGAGAAATTTATGCCTAGTCAAAACAGAGTTTTCAAAAATTGAGAAAAACTTAAAAAAATTTTGTCCCGTACAAACTTGAGTTTCCAAAGTAAAACTCGAGTTTTCTCAAAAATTTGAAAATTTAGAAAACTCATGGCTAACTAAAAACTGGAGTTTCCATATCAAAACTGGAGTTTGCATAAACTCAAAATGTTGGAGACTCTCTGTATGACCAAAACTAGAGTTTCCAAATGGAAACTAAAGTTTTGTCTTCTTCAGAAAATTTTGAAGAGTTTCTGTATGATGCAAACTCGAGTTTACAAGTCAAAACTCGAATTTTCCCAAAATATAGAAAACTTGGAAAACTCTTGGCCAATCTCAAACTCAAGTTTACATGTCCAAGCTTGAGGTAAGAATACAATGCAAGAAGAATCAACTCCAAACTCATTGTATTATGTCCGTTATGATCCGATGAATGAAGGTTGTTCTTGACCAGCGTTTTTGAAACGTCTTGAACTGACTATCAACTTTTGAAGTCCATATCTCTTTGGTTTGAACTACGTTTTGGTCCATTTAAGTCTTGATGGAAAACCTTTTGAGTCTACTTTCATATGCCACTTATTTCAGCTCAATCGGATTTGTAGTTTGTGAGATACATTCAACATTGGGGCTTCGTTTGCTGCGTGGCGTGAATTTCAGTGTCAACTTCCAAAATTCATAGCTCCTTGATCTAAACTCCTTTGGGCTTGAATTTTATATCAAAATGACGCATTGGGAGTATAGTTTCATATGCCACTGATTTCACCTCAATCTGATATCTGGTTTAGGAGATATCATCAAATTACCAGATATCACCCATGCTGATCGTGAAATAGAGTAGAACAAAGGTGCTTATCAGCACTGTAAACTCGAGTTTGCACTTGGAAACTTGAGTTTTCCTAGCCTAGAGACGCCAGAGATGCTGAAGACACTTATTGACTCGAGTTTTGAGTCCGAAACTCGAGTTTTGAGTCCCAAACTCGAGTTTTCTCGTATCCAAGAAGCAAATCACTGTAGCAAGGTAGTAAACTCGAGTTTAATACTTGGAGACTCGAGTTTGCTCATTTAGAACCTCATTTTTGCTTGTTTTAACTCTGAATTGAGTCATTCCAACTTTCATTTGATTGTGGAGACTTATAGAATCAATCTTAGAACTTGAATAATGATATCTTCATTCCATTCAGCAAGTTCTTCCTTCTTCCATCTCCCATCTTGATCATTCTTCATCATTTAACTTGGGCTCATTATTCTCTGCAGCTTTTACCTTCTTCAATATTCAGAAAGCCGAGCCTATGCTAAACTTGTTCCAGAATTTCATGTGTCGTCTTTCTGTATCTGCACTATTCATGTATACTGCACTATAGCTCAAATAAGATAAAGCTTCATTCCAACTTTCATTTGATCGTAGAGACTTCCAGTATCACATATAAGAACATATAGTGCAAGTTCTTATTTCTTTAGTCTCCTTTTTTGATCAATCTCTATAGTTCAACTTGGATTAATCTACATTAAATATATCAGTTAGTCAATGTAAGAGATAACTATATTACTCAATCTTTTTGCTTTTAATAATGGCATCCATATACAAAATCATCAAAACTAATCATATCTAACAGTCTATTATGTACTATTTTTACATTTATGTGAGATTAACTGTTACTTTGGGATTCTTCGGAATTTCAACCCTTGTTATTGCATGTGAAATGAATAGTGTACTGGATGCTGCTGCCAAGGTGAGGCGTCACATACCGGCAACTGGAGGTTCTGGTTTGGTTTATGAGTTGGTGAGGGTTATTTGTAATTGCATGTAATTGTTGTTGGATATGATTAGTTTTGATGATGTCTTATATAAATGCCATTATTAAGAGCAAAAAGCTTGTATATTATATTTATCTCCTACATTGACTAACTACTATATATTTAATGTAGATTAGTCCAAGTTGAATTATAGAGATTAATCAAGAAGGAGATACGAGGTTACAGAAAAAGAAGAACTTGTAGAGAATATCAAGGAAGCAAGAAGCTATCAAAGGATTTTGGGAATGATCAAGAGAAGAGAAGAAAGAGAGAATTGAATTGCGGACAATGATCAAGGAAGAAGAGAAAAGAAGAAAGAAAGAGTTGGTTTATGAAGAATGATCAAGAGAAGAAGAGAAGAAAGAAAGAGTTGGTTTATGAAGAGGAAGAGAAGAAAGAAAGAGTTGAGTTACAGACAATGATCAAGAGAAGAAGAAAGAAAGAAGAACTTGCTTGATGGAATGAGAATATCATTATACAAGCTCTTAGATTGATTGTAGAAGTCTTCACAATGATATGGAATTTGGAATGGTTCAAATCGGAGTTAAAATAAGCAAAATCAAGCTTCTTGATAAATTAACTTGAGCCAAGGGGTCTAGACTCGAGTTAGAATGATTTCTACAGTGTTTTGGGCACCTAGTACAGTTTGACTCGAGCCAAGAAACTCATAGACTCGAGTCTGGGTCAAAACTCGAGTCAGGCATTTCTGTGACTCGAGCCAATAGTGATTTTCAACCATTTTCGCTCTCTGGAACGAGTTGACTCAAGCCAAGGTTTCAGTTGACTCGAGCCAAGTGTGCTTTCAAAAACTCTGTTCTATTTTGTTTCACGTTCAGCTCGGGCGACGTCTGGTAATTCGATGATATCTCCCAAACCAGATATCGGATTGAGGTGAAACCAGTGGCATATGAAACTAGACTCCTAATACGGCATTTTGATATAAAATTCAAGCCCAAAGGATTTCAAATGAGAGAGCTATGAATTTCACAAGTTGGACCATCAATTCACGCCACACATCAGACCAAGATTCGGTATTTTGGATGTATCTCACAATCTACAAATCCAATTGAGCTGAAACTGGTGCCATATGAAATTAGACTCAAAATTAGTTCCATCAAGATTTTAAACAGCCAAAACAGAGTTCATACCAGGGAGTTATGGCCTTCGAAAGTTGACACTCAAAATTCTGGATTTATTTCAGCATAGGCTCGGTTTCTTGGACATAGCTCACACTATACACAACCAAATGAAGTGAAACCAATTCCATATGAATCTAGACTCAACAAGTGTTTCATAGAATTTGGAAGCAAAAAAGTTCAAATCAAAGATCAAAGAAATCGAAAAAGAGAAAGTTGCCTCGAGCCAGAAGTTCCACCTCGAGTCTAAGTGAAGGCAGAGAGTTAGACAGTTTGAGAGAGGTTTTTACCTCGAGCCAACAAGAACACATCGAGTCAGAAGGATCGTTTCTCAGAAATCCCAGTGTTTTGTTGTACCTGACTCGAGCCAAGATTTTGGTTGCCTCGAGTTTGAACGCAGACTCTAGCCAAGTTTTTTTGTACCTCGAGTCAAATGCTTTTGAAGGTAATGGATCAATTGATGATGGACTCGAGCCAGGTTTTTGGTTGCCTCGAGTTTGGGCACAGACTAGAGCCACGGATTTTGCTGCCTCGAGTCGTTATTGTTGTGTTAAACTTCTCTATATTTTAAATGATGGATTGACTCGAGCGAATTTGTTTTAACTCGAGCCAATTGCAAGTCAGAGAGCAAGGATCTTTGGAGAAGACTAATTGACTCGAGCCAACAAGCGTACCTCGAGTCAATGGCCAACCCGAGAGATTGACGAATTGAAAGGAGTTTTTGACTCGAGCCAACAAGTAGCAACTCGAGTTAACGGAACACACAGCTGCAGCAACGTCTCGAGAATTCAGAAATGACTGTTATCAATTGATTTCTACTTGCTATACTTCTCAATGCTATTAATCATGTTTGTTAGCAAGTTTCAGATGATCAAACGAAGGATTAACATCATATTACAAAAAGCAGATGATTACGTCAGCTTCAACGGCTATATTTATTCCAACGGACATATTCTAAACTGGAGGAATTGCTCAACGGTCATAAATTGCAACTAACTATAAAAGGAGAAGCATTCAAGATAGAAGAGGTTGGAGAAGAGCTTGCATTGTCGAAATACCAACATTATGAATCCAACGATTAACTCATATACTCTCTATTTCACAATGTTTATATAGTTTTCAATAGAGAGTGTGATGATCAATATGTACTTCAGTGATTATTATTCATCTACTCTTGAGAGAGTCTAAACACTTATTTGATTATCTGTTTAGTGATCAAATCTCAAGGTTGTGGAACCTTTGAGTGTGGGTGTACAGTTACAACTTGTAAGGGGGAGTGAGTCCTAGTGTGAAAGGATCATCGTGAGTACTGAGTGTGTAATTGTATCCTAAGGGGGAGTATCTCGATGAGATTTTAAAGAGATTTTAAAGGCCGCACAAGTGCCCGACTAAACTTGTGAGGTTATAAATGCTTTTCTCTTGTGCCCTAGGTTAAACAAGGAGATAGTGGATTGAAAATCTCAAGTGGAGCTTGGGACTGGACGTAGGTCAAGGATTGGATCGAACCAGTATAAATCTCGGTTTACATATTCTCTTCTCTAAACTCTTACATTTCCAGCATATATGTTTGAATGACTGACTATTGCTTTATAAACTATTTCCATCATTTGAACTGCTTTCAGTAAGTTGCGAAAAGATTTTCAAAATTATCTAAAGTTTTATCAGACACCCAATTCACCCCTCTTGGGTGACAGCCAGGTCTAACAATTGTAACATTAAAATTAATAGGCAATAAGTGTATTAACCTTGTCGGTATTCCTGTTATGTAATCAAGATCATTGTATCAGTATATCATGTTATTTTTGTCTTGCCAACCGAACTTCATATAAATACTCTAATGAACGATGATGTACTAAGGGGTATGAAACTTTATATAGACGTTAGTATGGTTGCAAGTAATATCCAAGACAGTTCAAATCCTAAAACAGCAGAGTGCAACAACTAAGACCTATGCCCCCTTTCATGCCTACACTCCCACAACTGACTAGTAATTGCAATCTCAAAATTGCACACACAATTAAAATAATAAAATCAAAACACAATAAGTTATGTCGTACTCTCTAGCACAAGACTTCACTGTGAAACACACAACCACTTTGGAAAATAAAAACTCTAATTTAGAATACTGTAAGTAAAGAAGTACAAAGACAAAGGGGTTTAGTTTTCGAAGGAAAGGAGGACATT
This sequence comes from Acacia melanoxylon, assembly GCA_019022615.1. NCBI lineage: Eukaryota > Viridiplantae > Streptophyta > Magnoliopsida > Fabales > Fabaceae > Acacia > Acacia melanoxylon. The sequence continues at coordinate 10,561,342 of JAFJYJ010000002.1, forward strand.
TAAATCATTTTAAAGAATAATAAATCAGTGAGCATGGAAGAATGGACCTAGTATTCTAAAATAATTTTTTGTGCATTCAGCACCTTAAGTATTTTTCTAATTGCAATGAGTAATCTAAACTTAAGAGGCAGAGTGCTGATGAAAAAAATATTTTTGGGGATTAGATGCAAAAAGGGGGGGGGTTGGGTATTTTTGAAAAAAATATTTAGGGTGATGGGTGAGCTAAAAATTAATTATGATACTGGGTATTATTGAAAAAATACTTTATGGTGCAGCTTGCTAGACAATAGTTGCTACTGAAAAATGTTTCAGGGTACTTAATGTCATTTTTGGAGGAAATAAAAGGAGGCTCAACCTCCTTTTTTAAACACCCAAAACAATGTAGTTTGGGTCAAGGAGAGGAAAGGGATGGGAAAGTATGGGAGAGTAGCCAGACTCAGGCCAAAATGAAAAATTGGAAAGGAGGGGTAAAAACATACTTCATTCAGTCCTTAATATAAGACATATTTATTTAATTTTATTAGATCAAGGTAGTTAGTTAAGTTAATTAATATGACATGCTTTTTTAAAACATCCTAGTTATCTTTTTGAATCCATCTCATTCCTCTTCTCCTTGATTATTGTTGAGAGAACACCAATGCGGGTAAAATAGGAAAAGATTGAAAAATATGAAAAAATGTGTTATATTTATTACTAAGATCAACTTCTCAAATATGTCTTATATTAAAGACAGGAGGGGTATAAAAGTAAAATGCATTAGTGTTTAAATCATCTTTAGCCCCTCAAGTTTCAAAACAGATTTTGGTCCCTATAGGGGCAAAATAGTTTAGGTTTTTGTTAAGCTATATGGACCAATGTTTAAAATTAAATGAAACTTGACAAACCTAATAAGATTATATTAACCAAATACATTAACTATTCATATGTTTGACCTAAATTACAAGAATCTCTCATCTATTTTGAAAACATATATAAACCTATCTTAAAATGAAAATGTATGTTACATAAACCTCTAATTATTTAAACATTTATATTATCTGATCAAAGGTATAATTCCTTTTGATACTTAGAAAGCAAGTTTTTCACATCTCTGAACAAGTATACTTCTCAAGATTTGAACTTGTATTCTTCTTATAGGGTGAGGCCGCTTATAAAGGTGGAAATAGGCTAGGCTTTATTTAAATATGCCTGGAATTACAATAGAGATTCAAAGCTCGGGCTAGGGCTAGAGTCTATATGTAGACTTTTTTTCGACCTGAACCTAGGCCTTTAAAAGATCTGAAGTCTATTTAAAGGCCTACTTAAAATGTAAACTTTTAAATGGCCTTTAAAGCCTTTACCTCCAAATTCATATATAACCATTTATGCTTATTTACAATCCAACATTATGTCTCAAAATCCATTATCATCGTAACATTAGGGCTTAATAAGGAAAAGAAAAGAATGTCTAGTGACAACAATTGTCTAAGCAAATAGGAATAAGAAAAACTAATTGTTTGTTGACTAATGAGATATATTTTTTAAAAATCGACAAAGCATAACAAGCCGCATGTAAAACTATATTTTACCTCTTTTACTTCTCCCATATAATTGGGACAAACTCCTCATACTAAAATTATAATTTTTCACTTGACACTAAAACTTATAGCAATTATTATGCTTTAGTGGTCAATGAAATTCAAGGGAGATGGAGTGAGTTAGTGTTGCCATCCCTAGTGATTGAAGAAAAGAGAGGTAAGGGTGAATGATTGATGTGAAAGCAAGGGTTGAATGTAATGATGATGGAATGTGAAACTTAGAGTTAATGTTAAGTTGGTAAATTTATAAACTTATTTAGATGATATTATATATACTTATATAATAGTATAATTTTTTTATTAAAAAAAAAAGTTAAATAGGTCAAACATGTAGACTTGTAGGCTAAGCCTTATGAAAATATGACTAGCCTATTTATCTAAATAAGCATGAGCTTAACCTATTTACTAAATAAACCAGACTAAACTTTATGTAGGATAAGTCATGGGCCCCTCGGGCCTAGCCTATTTCATCCCTAGCCACTTACCACCTTAACAACATCTCTTATATTTTTCAGATTTCAAATGAAAAACCTAAAAAATATATATAATTGAATGTGACAAGATATATGATTTTATGGGAGTTATGAAATCTTAAACATAAATTTTATATATATATTTTTTTTTTTGAAAAATACTAAAAACAAGTATTTTACATATATTAAATTCTTAGATATGACTTTTTAGATGCATAAATAGTTGTCGGAGTCTTTGTGGACAATTTAAATCAATAAAAATTTTAATTTCCATACTCTTTTATGCATTTCCTCCGCTCGATTCTTGATTAGTTTAGGGGATGTTGGTCGTACGAGGTGAAGATGCAAGCGGCTAGGGCAGGAGGGGGAATTCAATTCTCATCTAAAATCTTAGTTTGAGTAACATTTGCTTATGGTGTATTTTTTATTTTTCTTTTTATTACCTCAAATTCTTGGCTCCACCCTCAGTTCGTACGTGTTCGTGCTCGGCATCTTTTTCTATAAACAATGGTGGATTGAAAATGTGGGAGGAATTAGAATTAGGTATGTTTTTTTTGCATAGGCATTTGTTAGCTTTCATTCTTAGGCATTCTAGTTATTACTTCATTTGCTAGATATTAAAATATAGGATAAAATTTAGATCAAGTTGCTTATATAGTAAAATTCAAGGAGAGGATATTCTCATAATCTTCTTTATCATTTTCTCTCATAGGCTCATCTGAGCCGTTGATTGGGAAAATGAGAGAGAAGTTAAAGTAGTATTATGATTGATTGGATGAATATGATTTAAGGATAATGAGAGATAATGAGAAAAAGATAAGGAGAGAAACTCAACCCTAAAATTCATAGGTGAATTTATAAGCACACATGCACATTTCAACTACTACTAATAATAAAATAACAAGTTTCTATATTAAAATTTACAAAACCTGCTTTTAACAAGGGTTTAATGTTTTCGCTTAACTCTTTTTTTTAAAGACTCACATAAAAGTGAGTGGGTTCCATCAGAAAGAGGTGAGCGAGAAAATATTAGTGGGACCCACTCACTTTTATGTGAGTCTTTGCCAAAAAATAAGTTTTTGTAGTAAATGCGTAAACATTACACCCTTTTTAATAATTAAACATAGCAAAATAATAAGTGTTGATAAAAAAATATGTAAAACGTAATTTTAATAACTATCCATAGCAAAATAACAAGTTTTGATATGAAAATTTACAAAACCTAATTTTAATAAGTAATAATAATAAAACAAGTATTCATATGAAAAGTTACAAATCCTACTTTACATTATAAGAGCTTATGTAAGAATTTATAATGGTTCATCGGTGAATTTACAACTACTTATACACATTTTGACAACTAATAATAGTAGCCGATGTACTTGAAAAACTTCACAAGAAACTTGACTTGTTTTAAAATATTATACATTCATTTTATATATGTGTGTGTGTGACGTCTGTAATTTTTTTTTGGCAATTATTTTATGATACTTATAAACTAAAATTATTTTAAAAACAATAGTAAAATAACAATTGTTTATATATGAAAATTTATAAATCCAAATTTTAATAACCTATCATACTAAAATGACAATTGTTCATATGCAATTTTATAAATTCTAATTTGCATTATAAGATTTAAGAGTTGATGCAAAAAATTATAAGTGTTCATGGGTAAATTTACAATCATATACGCATTTTAACAAGTACAGCAAGTGTGATTAAAAAACCTCACCTAATGAATATAATTAAACAACATGACCTTAGTTTTGTTATAAAATATTATACATTATGCATATATATACGTAGTGATGTCTTTTGTAATACCCGGATAATTATTTATCTGGAATATTATATTTCGGTAAATAATACCTATTGAAAATAGGTGAATATGTGGTTTCAAATAATAAGTAATAATTATCTTATTTTCTAAGGTAATTACTATGGAAATTAGGAGAGATAAAGAGCTAAAATCCTTTAAAAATGTATTTTATAAGGCAGAAAATGGCCTGAAAATATTATGATAAATCTCATATGACTGCAAATATTAACAAAAACTTAGGAAGTATGTTATCTTTAATTTTAGGAATTTTTGGGATTATTTCCCTGAAAATATATAGAGCATAAATATAATAATATTAAAAGCACTTTATGGCCCAAATATTTTTAATATTTTACATGGGATATAAAATACCAATGTAAGTCAAATAGTTGTGAGATAATAATTTATCCTAATTATGAAAAGTATCAACAATTAGTAAGTGGCTAATTAAGTAATTAGTGGCTAATTGTTTAGATTAAGATATAAGTAAATTAATTAATAATTAATTAATTTAAGGGAGAAATTCGAAATTAATAAATAAATAATAATAAAATAATAAAATATAAAATGCTTAGAAAAATAAATAAAAAATAAAAATAAAAAATATCTTGATATTTTGATTAAAATAATAATATATCCGGTAAAGAGCCAACAAGACATTTGAGAACGGATAGAAATTAAATCCTACCTCCAAATATAGAAACGAAGTCATTAACATCTCGCACTTTTTATAAACAAGTGGAATTTTATCCGAGTGAGCGGTCTCTCGTAAGTCATTTTTGAAACCAACAGCGTAATTAGAAGTACCGGATAATTAGGAAAGGGCAGATAGTGCTAAAAGTGACTTATAGAAAATGGAACGTGTTTTTCAAACCAGGAATTAGGTTACTTAGATCAGATCATATTACGAACCGGTGATTTTCTGCTAAGAAGCTGGAACTTCCGGAAGTGATTTCCGTAACCGGTGATGTACGTTCGAAAATGTTCAATGACAACGGAATACCCTTAATGGGATCAAAAGTTTAGTTAACCAGGTATTCTTAAAGAGAAAGAATAGAGCTTGATTGCCTTGATCCCGGATTTTTGAGTTTTGTCAAGATTACGCGATTAGGACACCGATCAGGGAACTTTATCGGTAAGTCAGCAAGATGACATCATCTTCTTCTAGAAGGATGACATAGGCAAGACATGTGTAAGGCCAAGATGGAGCCACATGGCGAAGTGCGATCCGATGGCCGAAATCCAGTCTGATAAAGTAATGAATAGTGTCACTTTTTCTTCTATAAATAGAAGCCTTCCCCTCTTCATTTCTCACACCCAAAACCAAAATAGAGAGAGGTTTTAGAGAGAAGGAGGAGCCAGGAGAAGTTCTAGCCTAGGACCCGGGTAAGTTCTTCGGTCTGCGGTCTTTAGTTTCGGTAGATATAGTAGGAATGCTAGATTTATCTTTAATTTTTCAAGATAGTCTAGATATCATATTTAGGGGTAAATATGATATATATTTCGAAAATATGATGAGGGAAAAGATCTGTCAAAATTCTGGAGAGATAGAGCGAAAACAACGAAGCTCTGGCGAAATTCCGCCGATTAGGGGTTTAGGGGCAAAATGGTAATTTGTACCTAAAATGCCTGTTATACTGCTAGAAGTTGATAAATGTTATACTTATAGGATATCTGAGATAATCGGACCGCTGTTGTACCACCGTCGTACTGCTATTTCACCCAATATCGAAATTACCGTTTTCCGTAAAAGTACCATTTACCATCAACGAAGGTACGTTCGCGTACTGTAACACTAACTCTGATATTTACTGTATACTTATATGTGATAGACGACTATACGAGTGAATTGTATAGATAACTTTACATGAGATGTGTACTGTTAACGTAGATAACTTTACATGCGAAATGTTTTGTTAGCATAAATAACTTTACGCGTGAAGTGTACTGTTGTTATATTAATCTTCCATTTACTATATACTTATATTTTGATTAATGCTATGATGTCTTCCATATGTTGTTTCCATAAATATGAGGTTAACCGTTACTCGAGGTCCGATGTGCATTTGGACCTCAAAGATTTAAAATAGCTTCGTGGTCGGGAGGACCGAGCGCCGAAGATAAGGGCAAGAAGACGCTTAAAGTCCCAAGCCCGGATGATTTCTTTTGTTGCCACAAAGCATGAGTGTTGCCGGGAGACACTTCGTTGTTATTTACTATAAAAACTCTCGGTCATTGTACCGCCTTTGTAATCGCCCGGACTTACGGCATTTTTAATATATGTATCGATCCACTCAATCGCTCCGATGCTCACTCGATGGAAAAAATATAATCGCTTTTGAAAATGGGATGTTACATCTTTATTTTCGATGGAAAAAATATAAATTAGAATAAATTTGAAAATGGGATGTTACATCTTTATTTTTATTTTTATTTTTTGCAAGTGTTTTATAATACTATAACAAAATAAATTAGAATAAATTTAAAAACATACAATTTGAGACACGATTCAAATGTTAACCAAAAGGTCAAAACTTCATTTTAAAAATTTCACATCCATAAAATTTCACAGCACCAAATCCGCCTCCTCCGAGTTAATTTTCTGCAATGAAACTTTTAGTTGCAAACTTCAACTCCAGATATGTCTCATGTCAAGGATTAACTGACATTAACCCTTAATTTGCTGACCTATAGTAAAAAAAAGTGAAGGCCATGACGATTGATGTTGAGAAAAGCAGTAAAGGTAAAGATGTCTCAAAAACTCCTAGTATTAATTAAGTTTCAATCAAGATAGGCATGGTGGGTCTCATATTCTCATAAATTAGTCAAATTAAGACCAATCTCTTTACTTCTTCTGTTTAATACTCATTAGGGATTCCTTTTCTTTATGGAAATGAATCAAAAGATTAATTAAACTCCATGACGCTTTGGATTCCTTTTCTTTATGGAAATGAATCAAAAGATTAATTAAAGTTCATGACGCTTTCTTAAAAGTGAAAATATGACCAAAGTATCACATTATCAAATCTTCACAAAATAATACACAATACTGTACTTTCCAAGGTGTTTTACCTCTAGGTACTGATATTAAGCCTTTTTGGTCGTTTAATTCAAGCTAATAGTATAAGGAGGATCAAAACAAAAGCTACACCTCCAACAACTACACGTACAATGGCCCCCTTCTTATTTGAACCAACTGCAAGACCAAAAATAGAGAACTCACTTTCAAATGAGTCAATAATCTTTATGTATGGCACTACACACAATAATAAGTATGTTATTTAAATCCAACCTGAATCGACTAGTTAAATCAATAAACTGATGAACCAATCTCTTGACCAGTCTAGTCAAGAGTTTTGGACGGGTTGACTGGTTGGATTTTATATTTAATTTATTACTTGAGAGATGTAATATATATCTAGAGAGATTCAAAATTACATGTAGGCAGACCAAATTATTGTCATTTGAAGAAGGAAGTATTACCTTGTTTGATCAAGGATTGTAGGATATGAAAGGTCTGGTTATGAGGAAAGAAGGAAGTGGTGGAGTATCTCATGAAGCATCCATTAGCTTCAGTCTTACCATTAGAATTGGGAAGACAAGTATGCAAATTGCTATAACCAGTCTTCAAGCAATCTTCACACCCACTCTGAGTTATAGTTTCAACACATTGAGCAAATGCATAAATAATTGTACCATTATTATAGTTATTATTATCAGGCAATTGTGCCTTTGTCGCCATGAAAAACCTTTGTGTTTTGGGTGTTGTTGTTTGGAGATTCACTAGCACTTGTTGCACAACTGAGGTAAATAATGCAGTTGATGATTCTCTAACAGTTTGATTTCCACAATACGGCATTGAAATTGTCTTGTGTTTGGTCAAAGAAAGAATTGGTCTCGTACCTTACAAATACACAAAAGTATATATCAAATCATTTTTCCAAGTTCAATATGATTTTTTGCTAATCTGTACACAGATCAAAACATAGTTGTCTCATTTATGTATGTTCCTATTAATTTGTTAGTGCAAGATATATTGTTTATGAAGCTATGTTGTCATACATAAGGGAAGATTGGTTAAAAAATGGCCTTTCGAAAAATTTATTCATCATATTAAAGACTTGAATTCGAGTACTAGCAGTCTAGCAGGTGCTTTCTGTGTAATTGATACTTTTTTTTTAATGAAAAATATCACGTCCTTATAACCAATACAATTTTTAATGGGTACTTTTAACCAATGTTCTCTATTAATAATGGCATCATACAGTTTACATTCTATAAAAATTAACCAAAGTCTATTTCTCCTTTAGTTTGTATCTATTTTCAGTTTTTTTTTTCTTGTCCCAACCGAATCCTACCAACTTGAGCTGGGATTAGGTGTTTTTTTTTTTTGTCTCTATTGCTTCAGTTTAATTAACTAATGTAAATACTAGCAATAAATTTCATTATCTGAGATATATTATTCAGGAAAGAAAAGATCATCCTCGGATTTGGATTGGCTTTTGTTACTTAAAAAGCTTCTTAAAAACTAGTTTAAAAGTCCAAGAGTCAATTTGAGCTCAAAAATTCTGTTTGGATTGACATTTTAGTCACATGATTTTTTCCCCTAAAAAATCAAGTTAGACCTAAAGCCATATTTTTTAGTTTTTGGATTTCAAAACCTAAATGAGCATTCAAACTGACATTTTAACCAAAAGCATAAATCACATATGAGTCACTAATTGACTTATGGATCTAGATCTTCTCATCATCGTGTCTCTCCTTTCCTTCTCATCCTCTCTCCACTTTTGGATCAAAAATTGAATAGTTGAAATTTAATATCTTATATAATCATATTTTATAAAAAAAATTGTTAAAATTTGATCTGAACAATGAACAACCATAGATTACCTGAAAATAGAAAAAATAATGGTTTTATAAAATACTTCATCTTCAAAAACACAAAATAATGCATCTCAACCGTTAATTTTCCAATTCAACGATGGGAATGAGATGAGGAAAAGAAAAGGGGAAAGAAGGATAAGGAGAGCTAGGATCCAAATCCTTAACTTTCACTACAACTTCAAAGTACAAGACTTAATTGTCGTTAATCCAAACAAAACCAAAATAACTGAAAAAAGAAGGCCATATGCACCCTCAAACTTGGCGGACAATCCTTAATTAAACGGCACGGCCACCTTGTGCTGTGGCGGGGCATTCGAGGATTTGCACGGCGGCAAAGTTGAAGCAGGCAACACACTCATTAAAAGAGAGGTAGTTTCTGCACTGAAAAAGTGTGAAAACTGGGTTTTCTGGATTGGCTTGTTGTGCAGTCACGAAGTGCTTTTTCATGCTAAGAAGCTGCTCTCTGATGTCTTGAAACGTTTTGTTGACATTATCATTGAAGATGGAGGAGTTGGACAAGACGCCCAACGATGGCGTGCACCCTTTATTTACAAGATTCGTCTGTGGATCTGAAACGACGCCGTTAAGTGAGCACCATGACCAGGACGTGAAAGTGATGATCAAAGCAAGGATATTTTTTGGATCCTCTCATAATCTTATATTCTCATCATCCCTCCTCATCCAATCTCAACATTTCATATTTCTCCTCAATCAATCTAAACCGTTGATTTGAATTAATCTTGACTGTCTCATCCCAAGATCTTTTTAATATCACAAGATTCGAAATATTTTTTAAGATTCTAATTTAGGATGTACTAAAAAAAAAACTTTAAGATACTGACTTGTACTAAGAAAATACTCCAATATATTGACTGATACTAATAAAATACTTCATGATTTTAAGAAATTATTTTAGGATCTTGAAAAAATATTTTAGGATACTAACTGACACTAAAAGTATATTTTAGGATACTAAGCGATCTTGAAAAAAGAGATGAGGAGGGATGAGGAGAAAGCCAGCCAAAGCAGAGAAACCGGACCGACACAAGGGGGCTAGGGGTGGCCCCGCCCCCCTAATTTTTTTTTCTTTAAAAAAAAAGAAGAGAGAAATGGGCCATGTTCATTTTCCCTATCGATTTAGCCTTTCATTTCTACAGGTTTTTCCTATATATGTTCCCCAACTTCATAATTCTTTTATTTTTTATTACCTTCATTTTAATGATCATTTCGAAACACACACACAAGTTATTAACGTTTTCATTTATGATAATTATTGTTTTATCTAATGGTTTAATTAAGCTTAGTTAAACCATTAGCTCAAATAATTATTTTTTCTCAAAAAAAATCTTTTCGCAAGTAAAGGAATGATACATCATACATACAAGAACTAGAGATTTCATTTGAATATGGAATTACAACAACATTTTGAGTTTGACATTCCTAAATATCCATATTCGATTAATTTATCAACTACATCTGAATTATGTGAAAGGCTAGTAAGAACTAGAAAGTCCATCATTTACCCTCTTATTGATAAAAAGATTAGACTCGTACTCACTTTTTCAATTTTTATAGCAACTACTAAAAAATCTTTTTTTACAATGAAAATAATCAAGAACAGGCTTCAAAATAGAATGAAAGACTAATTTCTTGATGATTGTTTGATTACATACATTGAAAAAGATTTTTTTTTTTTGAGTTTTAACATGAATTTAATTATAGATGACTTTAACAATATGAAAACACGTATAGTAAGAACCAAGTGAAGTGATATTAATTTCTGTAATAGAATTCTTTTAAATTTTTTGTATATTAGATCTATATTGTATTTCAAATACTTTTGTTTATGATATAGTATTTTTTATTTTCGCCCCCCGTCATTAAAATTCCTGGGTCCGCCCCTGGGTTGAAGCATGTTTTGTTTGGAATATGGATGAAGAAGGAAAGAGAGTGATATTATATCAGAAAATTATATATATATAGAAGGAAGAAGGAAGTGTTCTACACAAGGGAATTGAAGATGGTCGTGTGCTTAAGATCAGTGGCACATATTTAAATGGAGTTGTTTCTCTATTTTTAAATTCTCAGAGGGATACAACAGCAATTTGTTAATTGAAGAGGGATGAGAGTGAAATTTATGAAAAGTTTTGTGACATGCACAAGCTTGTAAGAAGCATGGAGGCTACTGCTGACTTGCTGGCTTCTTATTGGGTGGAGCAGGAGATGGCACTTAGAAGACTTGCTAATTGGTGCAGTGGCGGACCCAGGATTTTAGGTTTGTGGGTGCACAATTAATAGTGGGACTCGGGGGTTCGAGGGCAGCACCCCTAAATTTTTTTTTAAAGGAAAGTTTAAACGCATTAAAAGACAAAAGAATATAAACAATAAAAGAAAAGAAAACTTCAACTTTATGTCAATTTAGTAAGTAATCAGTAAGTAATAAAAAACAAGATAAATTAACATCCAAAGGATGAAAAGACAGTATTTGTAATCAATAAATTATGAATAAGTAAACTAAATGAAAGGTGTCTTTTTATATCTTTTTGTGTCTCCTTCTCTAAAAAGATTGCGTCGCTCAACTGGCAGATTGCATCCTCTTAGGGTGCAGCACACCCTTATTTCGTGGGTTTGAAACCTCTTGGTGTGGTTTTTGTGTAGCGTGGCATTTCACTGTTTTTTTTAAAAAAAAAATTATGAAAGAAAACGCACCTTGGAGGAATCGAACACGCGTGAGTATTTCCATTAACTTTGCAAACTTATGACCAACTAGGCTATCTAGGTAAGTTGATATAGGTTTCCTTCAAAAAATATATATATTATGAAAATTTTAGTGTGTTCACCTGCCCACACTGGCACCAGTGTGGGTCCGCCGCTGAATTGGTGCAAGACTTGGACTTTTCAAACACTGACCCAACAGGAAATGGCACCAGACATTATAGTGCATATATGGGGCCAACTGTTATAGTTAGGGGGTATTTTGGTAAATCTGTATATATTGTGGTGAGGAAAACTGTTTAGAATATACCTATAAATATATGGTCATGTGTTTTGATGACCATATTTTGTACCTATGTAAATATTCTCTTTAGTTATATTACTAAAAAAAATAGATTTTACTTCTCTAAAAAAAGTCTTATTTCAAAAAGGGAAGGAAAAAATAAAGGTGGTGACATTTTTATAATTACGTGAATGATTTGACGTCCCTTTTAAAATTGCGACGCCAAAAGCACTACTTTTGGTGTTCCTTTCATAATTGGAACGTCAAAAGTGGCCTAAAGTTTTACTTTAAGCGTCCCAATTGTAAGTTAAGATGCTTGAAGTTTCACTTGAAGCATCCCAGTTTATAATTGGGCGCTTTTAATAAGCATAAGACTACTGTTGACTTGTTAGGTTCTTATTGGGTGGAGGAGGAGATGGACTTGGAAGACTTGCTTATTGGTGCAGGACTTGGAATTTTCATACACTGACCCAACAGGAAATGACACCAGACATTCTAGTGCATATATGGGGCCAACTGTTATAGTTAGGGGGTATTTTGGTAAATCTCTATATATTGTCAGGAAAATTGTTTAGAATATACCTATAAGTATATGGTCATGTGTTGTGATCACTGATGGAACCATATTTTTATACGATTTTTCATAATTAAATTGGGATTTTTAATATATTTTCTTGGACATTATGGTATGATTAAGCACTAATTTGAGTTAACGACATTTGTATTGAATTAAGTGAAATTAGAGGGCAAAATGGTCATAATTTATTAACTATTCATGCAAATGATTCCTTAGACTTTTGATGTTACATTATGATTAATTTTGCATTGTAGGAATTTTGGAAGAAATTTAGAAAATTTGAAAAAAAAAATGCCAACTAAGGACCAGAATCAATGTCAGAGAAGGACCTCAGTTAATGTCAGATAAGGACCTCAATTAATGTCAAAGAAGGACCTCAAATTGAGAAATTTCTAAGAAGGACCAATAGGTGAAACTCTGCGTTTTGGCATATGTCTGATTTCTTCTTCATTGAACAATGGATGAGACCCGATATAAGGAAGCAGCGCCGCGAATCATCTACACTCTCGGACCTTCGATCCAGCGACTCTCACCTTCGCACTTCATCTTCTAGTCCTTATTTTAGAGTAAACTTTCGGTTAGATCATTTTGACGCTTCATATTGGGAGTTGGTTTACATCTAATGCTTTGTTGGTCTGCTGCTTGAAGTGGCGTCGATTTTGACGCAAAATGATGATGTGGTCCCTTTAAAAAAAAAAAAAAAATTAAGGTACTACGGGTAGTAAAAAAATAATTCAGGATATTAAATGATATAAAAAAAAATTCATAATCTTAAAAATTATTTTAGGATCTTGAAAAAATATTTCAGTCTTGGTTAGTCTTAAAAGGATACGAGATCTTGAAAAAATAATTAAATGATCTTAAAAAAATTATTTTAGGATCTTGAAAAAAATCATAAAGTATATTTTTAGTATCGGTAAATACCTGAAATATTTTTCAAAATCCTAAAATAATTTTTTTAAGATCATAAATTTTTTTTCAAAGACTAAATCAATATCGAAAAAATCCTTTTAGTACCAATCAGTACCCTGAAATATTTTTCAAAACCTAAAATAATTTTTCAAGATTATGAAAAAAAAAATTTGTATGAATCAGTATCTTAAATTATTTTTTTACTACCCGGCAATATCTTAAATTTTTTTTTTTAAAAAGGGACTAGGTCATCTTTTTGTGTCAAAAACGACGCCACTTCAAACAGCGAATGGCAGCAGACGGACAAAGCATCGGATGTAAGCCAACTCCTTCGGATTGTCAGACTTGGAGACACACAGCAGAGAATCACCTGGAGAGAATCAGAGCACCAGAAATAATAATGATTGTGAGTTGGCTATCCTTATTTTTATCATTACTCTCATTTTCTTTTATTTTTTCTTTACTATAATTAAATTAAAATCTCGGTTGTGTTCTGAATATATTATGTGGATGACCCATTATGGGCATTAAGGTTCCCATTACTGTTATGGTGGGGAGTGGGTAGTCACTCACTACATTTATGATGGTAAGTGGGTAGAAACTACATAAAACTTCCCTACTCTCCAACCATTATAAATAGTCCCCTACCCCTCACAAATATAGAGAATTTTTCTCTTTTGAATCTATCTTGCTCTTGTTATGTAGTATCTTTTACTTCTTCTATATCCTTATATTTATAACACGTTATTAGCACGAGAGCTCTAACGAAGGTATGATTTCTTTAATGATTTCATCTACTTTCTTTAAGGATATACGTTTATTTATCTGAGTTCTTTTATATTATTTATATTGTTGTTATAGTATGGCCAGAAGTCATACGCCTTTGATTTCTTATTATGAAATTATATGACCATAAGTCATATTTCTTTAATTCTTATTTTGATATTATATGGCCAGAAGTCATATAACTTTAATCTTCTTATTGTATGGCTGGAAGCCATAGTGTTCAAACTTTTATTTATCCTGAAGATAAATGGCCTAAAGCCATAAAATTTCAATATTATTTGGTCAGAAGTCATATAGCTTTCAACTTTTATCTTATTGTATGGCTAGAAGCCATAATGTTCAACTTTTGTTTATCTAGAAGATAAATAGCCTAAAGCCATAAAATTTTAATTTTATTGCAATACTTTATGAATTATTTTTGTAAATTTCCTGTTATTATCATTAATGCTTTTATAATAAATATTCTATATATAGATTTAATGTCTCATGTTTATCCTGAAGATAAACGGTGAGAAGTTATATAGATTTAATTTCTTATGAAAAAACAAACTGGCCTGAAGCCAAGAGGTACAAAATGGCTAGAAGCCATATTCATTTGATTCCCTATTATATGACCTGAAGTCATATACTTTTTATCATTTAATTATTGGATGGTTAGAAACATATATTTAATTTTTATCTATCCTGAAGATAAAATGTCAGAAGCCATATAATTCTAAATTCTCATCATTGGCCTGAAGCCATGAGACTAATTAGCCTGAAGCTATGAGAATTAATTAGCCTAAAGCCATTAAAACTAAATGGCCTGAAGCCATAAATTTGTAATTTCATAATTTATGGATTATTTATTGTCTTTATGAATTTATTATTCACGTTATTATATTGTGTTTTATATCTCATAAATTTCTTTTTATAATGAAATTTAAATTTGTGTTTCATGAAGCATCAAAATTGTATATTTGGCCTTATAAGACCCTCTTGTTCTTTAGAACAAATTAAAGGAGTTGTATTACCACCAGAAGATGGTTGTTCTTCCAAAAACTCATTATAAATGGGTATATTCAATTTACTCCTGCAGTAGCAAAATTGTAAAAAAGATTTTAAGAAATATATTGAATTAATTTCTTGATCTTATATGGCCAAACAAAATAATGTGTTTTTGTTGCAAATATCATGAATCTATGCTCGACTCCATTCCCAGAAGTGAATGAAGTAACAAATGAATCTAATTATGACCGTGGATATAAGAGTGGACATGTCTACAGTCTTGGACATGATCAAGATTGTAATCATATTCATTCAAATTCCCACTTGAAGTGGAGAAATGTTATTGATAAGAGCCACAACGGGGAAACTATTGGGCATAATAAATATGCTGAAAATCCATCATATTACTATGATACATATTATTTTAATATATTATGACATGATTTTATATGACTATGAAAAATATTTTATGGTTTATATGATTTTGAGATTTGATATAGCATCTTCAAATATATCAAAAATCCATTTCACGCAATGTTACTATATGTACACTAATTTACTATTTGCACAGTAACGGTAACATGTGATTGCACAGTGATACGTAAGCATTTACATAGTATTACAATTTATGAGATATTCGGTCCTTCAGTCTTCTATACCCACGAAACAAGTATAGAAGCTTGTTCACACCCATGAATGAAGAGTGTATAAGAGAGCGACTTTGGATTGTTATAAATATTGAGGCCTTAAAGGCTATTTCAAATATTGTATGATACAATAAGATTTTAGTAGCCCAGGAAAAGTAATGTCCAAAAGACAATAACTTGCAGAGATTTATGTCACAATAAGTATAAAGGCTAATAGTCCTGGGGACTAATTAGTATATTTTGCCCAAATTTGTAAGAAAGGCTAATGTTCAGACTATATATATATATGGCAGTATAAATTTGACAGAATGCTCCAGAAGAGCTAATATTTTGTTACCTAAAGCTCGTATAAAAGAAACTTATTGAGTTTTAAAGATACCTACAAAAATAGATATCATATAAAAACACATGTTATTGGAAACCAGAAGTTTACAAATAACAATCCAAATTGGAAGTTTGCTGTAAACTAAAAGTTTACAAATAATAATGCAAGAGATTGTAATTGTAAACCAAAAGTTTACAAATATAGCAAATCAAATGTTTGCTAATGCTGCAAATGAGATATTAAAGAGGCAATGAGCTGCAGGAAAATATATCCATATTTATTTTGAAACCAAAGCCCAAGAGAAATAAATAAGCCCAGAAGGTAATATGTTGCTTACTTGTTAGTGTTATTGTTATTTAAATTTATTGTGATCACATATCGTAAATCTGTTGCAATGAGAATTTTCTGCTGAAAAATTTTACCGTGTAATTCTAAGTTATTTTGATTATGACTATTTTCATATGTGGTGGGCTATATATTTTGCATATAAATAAATTGAAGTATATTATTAATGAGATTATTTAGTGATGTAATATTATATGGTAGTTCTTGAAGAACTAATATATATTTTCCTTATGAGCTTTAAAGAGTTTAGAAGTGATTTTAAAAACACAAATATAAAGAAAGTATGTTTGTATGACTCACACTTGAGGGAGAGATTGTTAGAATACAAGTGTGAGCTAATTCTTGAAAAGTTATATACTTCTCACATAAAGTCTAATAGATATCCCAAAATGGATGTCAGATTATAATTTATATTATAATTTTATGGAAATTGAAAAGCTTATGATTGGTTGAGATATATGTTATAGTAAATCAGAAGTTTACTAATCCAAACAAATTCACTGTTGGCATGACTTGCTTGATCATCCAAGTCACATATAATAAGATTATGTATTGACATCCATTGAAGAACCAGAAGATTCTTCATAAATAACCAACATATTATTTATGAATTATGTGCTGCTTGTTCTCATTGATCATGATGGATATCAGTATTTCTGGAAATATATCAAACAGTATTATATGGGTCCATTGAAATAACATGTAAACCATATAAATTTGAAAGATGTTTCTATAAGATGGTTACATGTGAGACTATTAGCTTGCAACCTCAAGTTTGTAAGAATGTTTGTAACTTGAAGTTTGCAATAATGTTTGAATAAATTAAGCGCGCTATTTCCAGATTATACGATCCAAAAATCATGTATTAAAGCATCCATAAATAGCTAGATCAATGTTTATGAGAATAAAATTTCTATGTTGGTTTATTTGATCTTATATATTGCAACATTTATATAAGCCAACGAAATTCTCCCTGTATCATTGGCTCTTGGTCAGGAGTTAGAAAAATTCTATCTTAAAATGTTTGAATGTGCACGACAATGCACATAGATGGATAAATGTTGTGTAAGGACCTCCTTCTTCTTGTTTGTCTCTAAATGAAACAAAATGATGTTTCTAAAGGAAACAAATGGATTTAGAAGACTTATACTGTATGATTAGTCAATTGTTATTTGACATTGTTTCCTCAACATTAGGGGGAGAAAATAAGCAGTTGGGTAAAGAGATTAGCTGAAGTGAATTGTCATTTGCTCATTTTGATCTTCATACAAAACAATGTGAACTAAAAGTTCAAAAGATAATTCATTTACAGAATTTAGCTAATCGAATGCCAGAAGCATTTACTGACCCAAAGAAAGTGACAAAGTCACATGTCCTAGCTGCTAATGCTCCTATTCGAATTGATGTCCCTGAAGGACAACATATTATAAATGAATCTAAAGCACGCCTGAAGCGCGGCAGACCCATCGGTTCCAAAGATAAAAATCCTCGAATGAGAAAAAGCTAAGAATATAGATGGTCAAGTCGAGGATAATCAAGAGAAGTTAGTAGCTCTAGAAGAGCCATCTCCTGAAGAGTTACTATCCTTAGTAGAGATATCTCCAGAAGAGAATGTTGTAGTCCCAGAAGAGACCCAGGTACCTGAACTATATGAAAATAATGAAATCTCAATAAACTATGTTATGAATGGTATTCGATGGGATCGAAATGAAGTCAACGTTGACGACATCTTTGCTTATAATATAGCATATGATATAATGAATGAAAATGATGATCATGAGCCACAATCTATTAGCGAGTGCCAGAAGCACAAATCCCCGAAGGACTTAAGGTGCCAGAAGCACATGTCCCCAAAGGATTTAAGGTTCCAGAAGCACATGTCCTCAAAAGACTTAACATGCCAAAAGTACATAAGTCCCCGAAGGACTCAAGGTACCAGAAGCACAAGTCCCTAAAGGACTCAAGATGTCAGAATCATCTAATTCAAGCTCTCGAGAACAATACTCAATTAAGTTAAATAAGCCTCTGTATGACTTGAAGCAATCAAAGTGCATTTGATATAATCATTTCAAGAAATATCTTTGAAAAGAAGAGTACACAAATGATTGAATATGCCTATGCATTTTTGTCAAAAGATCTAGAAATGAATTTCTTATAATTGATGTTTATTTTGATGATATCAACATAACTGGAACTCCTGAAGAGCTTCAAAAGACAATTATTTATTCGAAGAACTACTTAGTCCAAAAGTACCATATTTTAGTGATATTGAAGCACTAATGTATTTTACTTATTAGCAAAATAGTTATTCACCAATACGAAGACATTGGAAGTAATATTGTCATCAGAGGGAGTAATACTGACGTTATCAAAAGGGGGGTCGATACACGCTTACTATTTTTCCCTTATCTAGGTTTTGTCCCACTGGGTTTTCCTGGAAATGTTTTAAATGAGGCAGCATTAGAAAGTGTATCAATGGATGATGTACTCTTTTCTTTGGCTACATTTTTATCCCACTGGGTTTTTCCTAGTTAAAGTTTTTAATGAGGCACATTCATAATAGAGCCGGCAAAACGGGCCAGGCCCATTGGGCCGGCCCGTTTAAGCCTTGGCCCTTCAAGGGCTGGGCTTAAAAAATGGACGAGATATTTGAAATTAGCCCTGGAGGGCTGGCCCTGACGGGCCACGGGCTTATACGGGCCGGCCTTGGAGGACAGCGGGCGGCCCTGCGCCCTTTTCATTGTAGCTTTTTTTTTCTTTTTAAATTTATTAATTTATATATATTGTATTTGTTATAGAGCTGTTTATCCATTTAACTTCAAAATACATAATAACTATACTTTAATTTTATGATTTGGTTTATTATTTGTTACAAATAAAGATTATGGATGTGTTCATGATGCGGGAGAAGAATTTCATGATATTCTTACTCATGAGCCAGAGGCTACTACTCAAAATGAAGAACAATCAAATGTCGTTAAAATTGATGATAGTAACGAAAATGACGACAATACTAGTCATCGTACTAATGTCGCTCGGTGATATGCTTTTTATGTTTTATGTGAGTTATTTGTAAACATAGTTTTCTTTTGATTATGAATTAGTATTTGTGCTTTATTTATTAGATGATTCGTGTTGTAATTTACTAATTATATTTCTTTGAAACATACGGAGGAAAAATAGTTAAAATTTGGAATAGTAATTTCAGGCGCAGCAGGCCACAGCCTGGTGCTCTCGGGCCGGGCTTTGAAAAACATGTGTTTTTCTTACTCCGGGCCCTAGAGGGCCGGCCCTGTTAGGCCTTGGCCCTTCACGGGCCGGCCCTGGAGGGCCGGGCCAGCCCTGATTGACAGCTCTAATTCATAATGGACATCCAAGGGGGAGTGTTATGAATATATTATGTGGATGACCCATTATGGGCATTAAGGTTCCCACTACTGTTATGGTGGGGAGTGGGTAGTCACCCACTACATTCATGGTAGTGAGTGGGTAGAAGCTACATAAAACTTCCCTACTCTCCAACCATTATAAATAGTCCTCTACCCCCCACAAATGTACACTGAAGAAACTGAATGAGAATTTCTCTCTTTTGAATCTATCTTGCTCTTATTATGTACTCCCTCCGGTCCTAATTATAGGGCATATTTAACCACTTTTGGGGAGATTAAGGAGAGGAGTTAAATTAGTTAATTTTAATCATTTTTCTAAAATACCCTTATATAAGTTTAAAATGACATAAGTAAAAGTGAATCAACAACCCCGCCACATATCTCTCCGACTAATTTTCCTTTCCACACGCTTTCTAATTGAAATAATGATCTTACTATATATACATATATGTGTATATGTGTGTGTATACATACATACATAAACACACACACCCCCATATATCTACACACAGATATATATATATTTGTGTGTGTGTGTTTGTACATATTCATATATATATATATATCTACACACATATATATTGACACACACAAACACAGATATATATATATATATGTACACATACATATATACATACACATATATACGCAAACACATACATACATACATACATACATACATACATACATACATACATACTAGACACATACATGTGTGCGTGTGTGTATTGCAACCCATATATATATATATACCAAAAACCAAACACACTTGAGAGAATAAAATAAGGGTATTTTAGGAAGAAATTGACAAAAAACTAAAAAGTTGTCCTATAATTAGGACCAAAACCAACCCCCAAATGTTGTCTTATAATTAGGACCGGAGGGAGTATCTTTTACTTCTTCTATATCCTTATATTTATAACAGGTTCATATTTAATATTATATTTTTAAAATAAAATAATAATAATATTTTTATATTTTATATATATATATATATATATATATTTTTTTTTTCAATCCTGATGGCTTTCTCCCGTATCACCTAACTTCAAAGCTTTCGTCTCTCTTCCGGCGAGGGATTAAAGACGAGAAATTCTTGGATCCGCTATGAGCAGACGAACCGGAACCGGCAATCCATCGGCTTTGACTCGGGCGGTAGAATCCGTCTTTGCCTTTGTCAAATTCGCTGAGTTTGAGATCCTCTTCGTTCTTTTCTTTGTCATCGCTTATGTTATCTTCAAAGACATTGTAAGTTATTCCTTCCTTTCCCTTTCTCTCTGTGATTTAGATGTAAACATCAATTATAATTGTATCTAAACTTTAATTTCGATGGTGTACGGATATGAATATTTTTCGTGTTCTGGATCAATTTGGTTCTTAATCTTTAGTCATAAGGAATAATTCGGATAGACCTGGACATTACCCTGTGTATTGCTGGGCTGTTATCAGTGTTGCTCATTTTTACAGAATTTCGCTCTAACTTCCTTGTGAGTAAATAAATTCAAATTGTAGTATCTCTTGGGTTAAAGATTCACCCGTGTCTTGGCGGAATTAATTTGAATCAAAGCGTTGTATTAAGGTTTCACTTATTTGTTGTAAACTCGTGGAAGTTTCTTTGGGAAAGGGTTATGAGGCTTATGTTTCTTTATTGTTTATTCTCTAGTGTACAGAGAAATGCATCTACAGGTTGTGTTTCACATTACATTACTTGAGAAAGGGCCAAAGAGGAAGTGGCTCCATTGTTCTAATCTGATGGAATAACCATGGGGCTCTTTGATATGTAGAATATTAGGTATGTAAAGAGAAACAAAACGAAGATGTGAGTTGGAGATGCTGTCGTGCCTTGCAAAAAATGAGTGATGAAGAGATACACATTATTGAGTAATGATGAAGTCATAATAGACCTTGCTTATATCATTTTCTGTTTAATAGAGCTAACAAGAGCATAATATGCATTGCATTTTTTTGTTGGGTGGTTTCTTCTCAATAGAGAGGGATTCCATTTCCCTCCTTATACCAGACATGTCATGAAACCTTAGATGTAGTAAGCAGTGAGATCTGTTTTTCTCTAGTAATGTGATCAATATTAGTTTGTTTCTTTCATTAATTGAAGCATCCCTGTTGGTTCTCAAATGTCATATCCAACGGTCTACACAGAGGAACAATTTAGTCCAATGCTATTGGCTTACTTTTACAACCCCTGCCATAGAATTTGGAAAACAATAATCATAATTTAAGTTCGGGAATGTACATATTAAGATTCTCCAGCTGTGGTAGAGACTACTTTTATTATTTCCAAAGAACGATAAGGTTGCTGGTTAGGAGGGATGGCAACCGGGCAGGGACAGAGAGGCCTTCCTAGTTTACTTTCCCAAACCCAGACCCCTTTCCCATATTTTTCAGACAGGGAGTAACTTACGCGGCCTGTGTGTTGAGAGGTAGAAATTTCTCCTATGACTACTATATGGGCCAATACCAATGGAGATCTCACTGACAGGGAAATTGTCATCCCTATCTAGGACTGTAAGACAGCTGCAACAGGTTTAGTACTGTCTTCTTCATAGCTGATTAATGAACTTGAGCAAGGTTTAGCACTGTGTCTGCATTACTTTTGTTTTGATGATGATGCTCAATTATTCATTAGTACTCAATAACTGGATTGTTAGTTCACATTTGGTCTTGGTAAGTTTAGAGTTTGTCGCCATCGTCATCGTTGTTTTTGGTCTTGGTAATTTATTGAATAGGACCTTTTGATAAATAATTTTTACTAAGATTCAGTTATTTATATGGTATAATTATGTCGTGCAATCCATTGACTCCATTTAGTGGAATAAGGCTTGTTGTTATTGTTGTTGTAGTAGTATTTGGTCTTTGATATGTTGAGATGCTTGGCAACTAAGCTTGTATTCTCTATCTCCAGTCCTTTTATTCCCCTGTTCTCTGCCTGTTATCCTATAATTTCCTTTGCAAGTGAATGCTAATAATTGGATATTTTCCATTGCAGACATCAAGGCCTGAATACAATCAAATACTTGTAAAGAAGCCTGGCCGAGTTGATCTTTGGCCTTACTAGAAGAGGAGAAGTTTTTGTTTATGTTTGGCCTTACTAGAAGAGGAGAAGTTTTTGTTTATGTTGGATGTTAGTTTAGCATTAATGGTGTAATGTTTAGCATGCCACCCTGTGACTACAGAGTCTTTGTTGTATTTATATGTTACATAAGTTTTGCACGCGAAACAGATGAAACTTCAGAATTGTATACAGTTCCGTTCTCCCAACAGGAATAGCAAAACCGATTAGAATTGCAACATAACACTTCTTCGTTTTAAATCCCATCTCTATTCTACTTGTCCTCCATTTACCTCTTTGCATGATTAGTTTTGCGTTACATGTAGTGGTATAATACTGATAAATGAACCTAACCTAATCAGGTCTTTTTTAAAAAAGTTAAACAATAATTTTCACTTATTGTTGCCCCCCCCCCCCAAAAAAAAAAAGCGCCTTATTTGAGCCTTGAATTGTCCTGTTGAATGATCAAGTAGAAGTATTCAAACTTCAAAGTATCGTTAATCCCAAGTAAAATGACCTATGAGGCTAGTTAGTTGTAAATAAATATATTTGCTGCATTGCTTCTGATGAATAGTTGGACCGCCAATAACTTCATAACTGAGTGGTATAAAAACTCTCAGGTGAGTAGGAAGCCGTGGGTTTGATACCCGCTTAAAACCCCAATCCATTAATGTTTGCCTTTAACTCAAAAAATAGTTAAATCATCTCTGCCTCTTAACCATATTCTCCTTACTTTCATACGTTGATTTTACGAAAAGAAATATGTTACGGGGCCTGACTTGTCATTTAAGCACGGAAAAAAGTAAAATCCACATCAAAATGATCATAAAATGACTGCTCCGATAATGCTTCATATACATACAACACAACATAACGTCAATATAACAACGTTGAGGATAAATAATCTCAACGCTGAGGATAAACAATCTTGCTTCAAACTCACAAATAAAAACCACACAACATCGTTAACAAACCATTCCAATTTCAAATAAAATACTTACCAACGGGAGTCATGTCACTACACTTTTAAATCTTAGCATTATCCAATACAAAGATTTTGTGCAACTGCATCTATTCTTCTTTGGTCGCCTTATTTGGCTGGGCTTGTTCATCCAAGCCAGGCGGTTCTATAAGCCTGTTCACCTCATTTGTGTTGGCTGGTTCATCCAAGCCAGACGGATTTATTATAAGCCTTTCCACGGGAACTTTGGCTACATCACGGCGTACTCCAATATCAGAAACAAGTCGACTAATACAGTACATACCACAACCAACCAGTGCTAGACCACTAAAACTGGTTGTCAAGAAGCGGAGTGGTGAAGAAACTACAGCACTGACAGCAGCCACATACGATGCTGCCTGCCCACTCCGGCCTACACTGATGTTTGTGATCACAAGAAGGCCTGTTTTGCAGTAGATTGCAAAGTCTTCATAGTTGTTTTTGAAGACATTGTAGATGCCAAATCCATTTTGAAGAAGAAATCTAGCACGACAGAGGACATCTTCAGGCAAGTCGGATGGGGCAAGTGTGCAGGTGCCTCCTCGAGCTTTGGCAATAAAAAATGCTGGTGAGACACCATACTCAAAGCGATATAGATGACCGCCAAAAAGAAAACAATCCAAGCATGAAGAAATGACACCATTAAGGTTTGATTGGTCGCCACATTTTGGACATGGATTGTTAGCAGAATGAGTGGGAGATGAACTCGAAAGGAGACGGTCCAAGATAGTTCCTGTGCCAATTTTTTGACCTCCTCTAATGAAGTGGATCACCATTCCCTCGCCAACATATATGCCTATTGTGTACAAAAGCAATAGAAAAAATAGCCATTTCAGTAAGATATCCATTATTATTAAGAAAGAAAAAAAAAAAATTGATCCTTGCCAATCCAAAAGAAAATGTATTTAAATGTGGTTTTGAAAAAAACCACAGCATGCAAAAAAGTTCAAAGGTTGTTCAATCTTGGTATGGATAAATAAGGACAAGATGCCAATTAATTCTAGGATGTATTGCTATTTTCTGCAGACACTTTCTTTGCCACTCTACAAATATGTTCTTTAGTAAATATACCCCACAATTCAACCTGAAGGTTCTGAATTGCTGCTCAATGGATCATATATAAACTGCATATTACATACATTTTCACCTTAGGCAGCATTGTGTTTTTTTCTTTATATCCTTTCATATATTTTTAAAAAATCTCCTACTACCCCAATAGCCCAATTCAGCAATTCTTCAATCATAATTGAATAGCAACAAGATTCATATCAGAAACTGGATCACAGAAGTCCAGAAACTAGAACACCTATCGATAACATTTTATAACAATTAATTCGTTCCTGTGGCCTTGTTGGTTCATCCACCGAAACACATTTAGGAACTGCAATTCATCGATTCAGAACTTTTAACTTTCGGAAGAAGAATATGCAACAGAATCATAGCCACAACACTCATCATCAAAATATCACCTTCAAGCCTCCCATTTTGATTTTGTAAAACGTTCAATTACATTGCACATTCAAACTCCCAGGGGGAACTTCAAGATAATATTCACTCATTCCTTAAATCCACAAGGTCTGTATAAATTGTTCAAATATTGCAGTCAAACAATAAAAACTCTTCCATAAGAAATTTGGGAACTGCCATCTTCAAATGCGGAAGCATAATTGCACCACTAAATGTCTCTCAATAGTGTATGATACAAATAACGTCACCTGATTCAGAAATATTGCAACTATGACAAAAGTAATCTAAGCCACTGGGGTTTATTACTGAGGGTTGAGAATGCCTAAATTTCAGATTGGCTCTCCTACTTATGCTGGGATCAATTTACAAGATGGCAGCAAGAGGTCACACCAGTAGTAACCACCTGAAAGCTAGGGCTACAGGTTCAAATGCTCAAGCATTGTTGCTAACCCTTGGCATCTTAATAAAATTCACGTTGGATCCCACACAACGTTGATGGACCCAATGCTGTCACTTGGAAATGATCAAAACAGCGCTCTTACATCACAAGCTTAAGAAATTTCCACAAGATACAACCTCCCATCCACTTAAATGTTTTCCTTTTTGTAGCCACTTCCACTTGGAATTTCTATTATAGAATTAGCACATGCAAAAGATCGATATGAACTAGGGACTTAATATGTAATAATCCCTAAACGACAAAACACAAACTTGCAAATTTGACCAAGAAAGATTAGTCGATAAACAGAAATATCTAAGTAATCTAATATTTGTGATGAAATTAAACGGGAAAACCCCTATTCCCGCCAATCAACAAACCCAGAAGCCAAAACATAACCAGAGCCTGTAAAGCCCCAGTAACCTGTGATATAGAAAACACAAAAAGCAAAAATGGAATTCGGAAAGAGCCAGAGAGAGTAATCCGATTAAAATTACACACACATCAAGGACACATAGTAAAGCATAAAACAGAAAGTAACTGAGGACAATGAGTAGAAAAGGGATGACCATGATGCGCATAAATGTGTGCCTCCCTCCACGAGTAAATGTGGTCACCGGGCTTCAGTTCTTCCCGATCGATCCTGTTCGAGAACAATCCCATTATCCCTCTCTATAGATTTGGTCACCAACAACAGATCTCTCTCCCCTAACTCTCGGATTGTTAATTTTTATGGCCAAAAGAAGCAACGGAAATTAATGCTCTCACTGTCGGAAAAGGAGAGGGAAAGAGAAAGAAAGCAAGCGAGGCGGACAGTGGAATAAACGCAAACGTTTTCGTTCATTCCTTCGTCGCTACGTCTGTGTTTGGGAGAGAAAGAATATACGATCCTGAGGCCCAGGATACCGGGAAAATGAAGCTGGATATATATCTATATATATACGGAATAAAATTTAAGAAAAAATATCACTTGAACTAAGTGATTTTCTAATCCTACTAAAATAAGTTGTATATTAAAAAATAGGCTAAAGATATCTTTTTCATTTAAGTTTTACATTAACGATATTTTGGCCCCTTAACTTTATAAAGATATCTTTTGGCCCCAAAATTTAACACCGTTAATATCGCTAACTAAAACGACGGTGGTAACTATTCCAGTGATAATTAATAAGATTTAATTACACAAATTTTATATATTTTTCAATCTACCATATTTTTAATTTAAGTTTAATATTATTTAATTACACAATCATCATTTAAAATTACATTATTATCACTTGAGTTTGAATTTTTCGTTAGTAAAATTAACGGTGTTAGAATTATAGACTAAAAGTTTACTTTATAAAGTTAAAGGACTAAAAGTATATTTTAGCCTAAAAAATAATTTAAAATTTTAAGAGATTTTATTTTTGTCTTTTTTTCTAAAATTATTATATTTTAAAGAAAATTATAGAAAAAATTTCAAATTAAGTTTATGACTAAAAATTCATAAAATAGTGATGAGATTTGATAAATAATTCACAACACATTTTTTGAAAAATATTTAATTTAAGATTTTACAATTTCAAAATTATTTTTTCATCATTCTCGCCATCATTTATATATCAAAAGGTTTTTTTGAAAATTATGTTACTCCCTTCCGCCCTTTTCTAAGAGTTCCTATTTAAGAGTTCCTATTTTGAATTGCTTTGGCATTTTTATAAGATCTTACTTGAGGTCTCTAAGGGTTTGATGTGTTTTTCACCATTTTACTCCTACTGATTTATTTTCTCCCTCCTCATCTTTTTCACAGATAACATTCTCTTTCACAGATTATATGCACCTATGCATATAGACAAAAGGAAATCAAATGAAAAATTAATTCCACATTTTTATACCAAAAAATATTGAAAACTAATTAAAAAATAGAATTTTTTTTTTTAAAAAAATATATATTTTTTGTCGTATATGCCTATTTGATTTTGTAGGCTCGGATTCCAGTATTATTATATTCAATTAAGATAATTATTTTTTCCCAGAAAATTAAGATAATTCACTCACGGTAATTGTTTTGTAATAGAGTTTGAGTTTCAATTTTATTTAAGAAAGAATATTATTTTTGAAAGTAAAATAAAAAAGGAAAAAAGGTTTGAACAAAAAAAAGAAAAGAAAAGGAAAAGAAACAAAGGAGAAAGGGGAGAAATCTCTTCCTTATACCCAAAATATAAGCACTACTAAAGAAATCGCGATATATGATGATTATTAATTGTCATACTCACGGTTCCGAACTGTCGCTCAGCGCATATACATTATGGTTCTGAACCTTATTTATTCCGGATATAATATAATGGTTATAATATGATACATGTTTTGTATTAAGGCTCCATGAAGCCATGATATGCTTATTGTTGTGATAATAATTAACGGGCACACGTAAGAAACAATCATAATATATAGTAATGCTTGCATAATATATAATGGTTCTAATTTCACTCTCTATGATGAACTATGTAAGCATTGAAAACAGAGTGTATGAGATAGATGTTGGATTCAGAATGTTGGCATCTTGACAGTGTAAGCTCTTGCCATCGTTTTTTCTCCATCTTGAATGTGTCTCTACTTATAGATGAAGATCATCTGAACGTTGAGAATATGACCGTTGTGAATAGTAGCCGTTAGAGATCAGTTGGAACTAGCTGTTAGAACTTCATTTTCTAAACCAGCTATGACATCAGCATTTACTTTACCCTTGATCTTCAGTTTAACAACCTTTGATCATCTAAAACATGTACACAAATGATATAAATAATGTTAAGAAGTATTATAAGTCATTTAGGTAATCATCTGGATGTTTATCAAAAGAATCAAGATTTTCGAAACGGTGATTTTCTGAAGCAGAGATGAAAACTCAAGATTTTCAACAACGTATTATCTTCTATGATGCCTGAGCATACAGATAGTGATGCTCGAGCATTATCATCCCTGTTTTAAAATCACCATCTGCTTAAACTAGAAATCAATGTGTTTAATCTTATTGCTTCTTAACGTTACTCATTACTAATCCTAATTGCTTTTAATCAGTTTGCTATTGAGTTTCAAATGATTTTATCATGGATTAACAACAAATTCGCTTAAAGCAATTTGTGTGTCAGAAGAGCATTAAATGCAGTTGCCAAAGCCAACGATAATCTCCGTAACCAATACTCTGATCTATCTAAAGCTTTTTCTTACATTCCATCTGTGCATTCAATGCTATTTCACAACGGGCAAAACAAAAGGAATGAAGAGAATGTCGGAACTGCAAATCCACTTGGATTATTTGAACGGTGAAAATATTAATCGAGCTTCATCTATCTAACAGATATATTCAAGACTCTCAACGGTTAATCCTCAAGCTTTACCAACGGTCATTTATTGCATCATCTATAAAATAGCCGATGCATTGAATTCGCCAAAACCAAAACGTTGTGTATTCAATTTGAACTTATTGCAATTTGTTGTTTCATTAATATCTTCGGATATCATGTACTTGAGTGTTTATATTTATCTACTATTGGGGAGTTTAAACACCATTTGATTATCAGTTTAGTTGTTAAATCTTAAGGTTGAGAAACCTTAAGTGTGGGTGTATGATGAGCACAATTTATGCCATGTTTTTTTCTATATCTTATGACTGAATTGTATGGTAAATACAAGCTTAACTGCAATCAATATAAGTAAAGAGGCATTAATTCATGAATATAGGGAACTGAGGGATAAAAACCATGCACATCCTAAACATGTGCTAAAAGAAGAACAAGTTACAAGGTTTTATGAGAAGAACGTATAGCAAAGCTGATACTAGGCTATAGCATTATGATAGCATATCGAAGTGCAATACAAAGCATCTATGAAGCTATAGCAAAGTAAAGGACGTGATGTTATACGACATATGTTCTAATCTTTTGTCAAGAGTGTTTTAGGAAATATTGCGAAGGTCGAGAAAAGACAGGTAGATTGCTGACGCAACAGAATAGAAGATGCGGAGGATCGAAACTAAAAGATTTGAAGAATCCCGCAAGGGATCAGCAGAATCAATCTACTGTGATCAAAAGATACGATGGATCTCGACAAATTTGGAAAGCTCAGCTCGCTGGAACTTATGCCGCAAGAAAGCCTGACTATATAAGGAAACAGCAAGCCAACCCTAGAGGGAGAGTCGTGAGGAGTCAAAACGAATTTCACATTCGGTCAGACTCAAAAGAAGAGAGAGAGAGAATTCACGAGGCACGAGAACTCCAAGAGAACTCAGCATCCTTCCTTGCAGTAAGACGGAGAGAAGAAGACGTGGAGTGGTGACGTGACATGGCTTCTTTCATGTCGTCGAAACTTCGTCAAGCTTTCTGTTTCCTTTTGTTTAATCTTTTGATCATAGGTCATTTTGTTGTTATCTGTCTTGTGTTTCCCTCGTCAGTCATGAACTAAAATCTCTATGGCTGAACGAGGATGAATCATTAAGTTTTGAATGAATCCAGTTGCTAGTTCTTAATTCAATAAATTCAGTTTGCTTATCAGTGATTTAATTACCTTGTCGATTAGCGAAAGCTAAGGGCGAGATTTGTGGCCTCAGCTTACTGGCAAGGAGTCGAAGTTAGACCTCTGAGAAATAGTGATTGCTAGGTAGGCTGGTGCAAGGCATGACCTATTATTGTAGGCTTCAGGAATGAGTTTACCGCTCATAACCACTACACCATGTTTTGTAATGTTGATCTAACTAGAAAATTGCCATAGGCATATGGAAGGAATAAAGTTAGCATTAGAACTATCGGACGCGGAAGCTTCGATATACTATAGTGGTGGGTTAACTGAATAGCGTTGTAGGTAGTAGCTATGTTGTAGCAATGCGGAAGCTGTGCAGTATAGATGCTATAACAATGGGTAAAACAACTGGGGGATTGAGATGCTTAAGGATGATTCCAAGTTCAGCCTAATTTCCTACTGATATCTTCTTACGACTACGATACTCTATTTACTTTTGTTTGTTACTTAGCATAACCACAACAACCTCTCAAACCAATTATATTTACTTTCTGTTTCGCACAACTGTAACACCCCGTTTTCGTAAACGTTTTCTCGCAGATATTGATCAGAGTTGAGCAGTTGGAAATTTTTTTCGAATTTAAATATGAAATAGAGTCACTGAATAACATTCATAGTAATATGTCCAGTAGTCATAAGTGGTACGAGTCATCCGAATATTTCTAGACAAAATAGACTATAATTTATTTTCTTCATCTCGCCTCTCTATGCCGACCTCTTTCCTTTCACCTCGTCCCGAACACCATGGGATCCCGAAGCTATATCAACACCGAGATCCAATGCCCATTGGATCTCGTGTAACGGTTAACCTCATGCTTATGTAAACGGTATATGCATACGAGATATCCACAACATTTCACAATATAAAAACACATCTCCACATATCGGCAATAACATTACACAGCCCCCGCAGTATGTATGTTATCCCGCCGCACACTCTCCGGTGCCACGATAGCATGTCGTGTCCATAGCGCTAGGAAAACTCTAAACGGTGTTAACAATGCCATAACCCGTGTACTCATAACTCCACCATTTTTCAAACAAACAGAATCTCAGTATATGAACACAGCAAACACATATAGCACACAATAAGCATCAGATTAAGGTTACAATACGCGTCCGTACCTTTCCGGCGGTATAACGGTACTTTGACGGAAAACAGAAAACAGCGGGTAAAAACAGCGGTATGACGGCGGTACAACGGCGGCTCGACAGCGGTACGATTAACCCAAATATCCTATAAGGATAACATTTATCAATATTTAAGACTATAACGGGCATTTTAGGTAAAAATTACCATTTTGCCTGAACCCCTAATCGGCGGAATTTCGCGAGCTTCATTTTCGCTCTATCTCTCTAGAATTTTGACAGATCTTTTCCCTCATCATATTTTCGAAATATATGTCATATTTACCCCTAAATATGATATCTAGACTATCTTGAAAAATTAAAGATAAATCTAGCATTCCTACTATATCTACCGAAACTAAAGACTGGGACCAGAAGAACTTACCCGAGACTTTGCTCGACTTTCTCCGAGCTTCTCTCTCTAACTTCTCTCTAAGAGGAAGATTTTTGGTGTGAGAAATGAAGAAGAGGAGCTTGGTATTTATAGAAGAGACGGATGGCAGAACGGTAAATAATTCGAACTTCAGTCTTGACAAATATGGACCGTAGGATCGCATTTTTGAGGACAAAACACTCTTGGCCATCCATGGTCAAGATTGAAATCTAAGAGCCCTAAAGTCAATGGATGAGTTGTCATCCATGATGGCTCTTGCTTTATGGCCTCCGGCCCGATAAAGCTACCCGATCGGTGTTCGTTTCGCGCGATTTCGCATAAACTCAAAAATCTGGGCGTGTAAATTTGAAGATCTTTCCATCCTCTTTCATATTATATATTTTGATCCTCTTTTTGATCATATCCAGGTATTCTCCGGTGCGTCGGAAGATATTCGGACAAACGCGTCCGATTCGGAAATCGCTTCCGATAGAACCAACTTCTCGGACAACAATTCAATCGTAAAACGTCCAGTTGTTGCCTAACTTAATCTCGTGTTTAAAAAGACGCAATTGTTTCTATAGGTTCTCACTTTGCCTATCTGACTCTACTCTATCTCGATCAACTTTTCGTCTTATTTGAAATCGGGGTTTTCGGTTGCGGAAACAACGCCGGTAAATTCTTTCTTCGTGTAAAAATTCACTTGTTCTTAATTTGATCAGTCGAAAAGACTTTTACTTACGGTTTACTGTAGAATTTATTTCTAACTTTTCCCCTCGGTCCTTTATAAGTTCGACTCACCGCATTATATCATTATTTTATTCTAATTACCTTCACATTTATTTATTTTTTTCTTTTTTATTTTTTATTTATTTTTCTAAGCATAAAATATTTTATTAATATTTTTATTTATTTATTTATTTAATAATTTCGAATTTCTCCAATTAAAAATAATTATTTAAATTATTTTTAATTCATTTACTTTATACCTTAATTATCCCATTAATTACCATATTAGCCACTTACTAATTTTTGATAATTTTCTTAATTAGGATAAATCATTATCTCACAACTATTTTACTTACATTGGTATTTTATATCTCATGTAAAATATTAAAAATCATGGGGTCACTTATGATCCCAAAATAATAACTAATTTTGCCTCATTATTTTTCAAGGGAAATTATCCCAAAAATTCCTAAAATTAGAGACAACATACTTTCTAATTTTTTTATAAATATTTTACTACCTCTTGGGATTTATCATAATATTTTTAGGCCATGTAATGCCCTAAAAATACATTTTAGCTCTTTATCTCTCCTAATTTTCATAGCAATTACCTTAGAAAATAAGATAATTATTACTTATTATTTGAAACCACATATTCACCTATAACATTTAAAGGAATATTTGTTTATAATTAATGGTCATCCGGGTATTGAATATCCGGGTATTACAACAACTATTTTAGCAATTGAGCGTCACTTCCCGATATCTCAGTCTCTGTGGGACGATACTCTACTTACACTTTATTACTTGTTTGACTGGTTCACTTGCCATTAAGAAAATCGACCAACAGTGTACGATTACAACTTGTAAGGGGAAGTGAGTCCTAGTGAGTTAGGATCATCTCGAGTACAGAGTGTGTAATTGTAACCATTTGTGATTAGTGAAATACCCAAAGGATTTGGGGACTGGACGTAGGTCAAAGTGTTAGACTGAATCAGTATAAATTACTTTTTGTCTTTCTCCCTTCTTTGCTTCTGTCTTACTTGCGTTTGTGTGCGATTAGGGAAAAGTTTTTGAGATCACCTATTCACCCCCCCTTTTTAGGTGATATTCCTACCTTTCAAGACCTTGAAGGCTCTAGCACGCTACCGTCGGTGTTGGAGGTTGTTCGGTGTGGATACCGGTAGAGGGAGTGGATTCGCTGAGTCAGCTCCTGTTGATCAAACAAGACGCACACGCATACGTAAGGTACGGTTCTGACTAATTTGATTTAAACGTCGTTGATAGATCCTCTATATGGGATTCATAAATTTTATTGGATGAATTTCTTCCACTGCGTGTACGGATCCAACATTAATTCCTATGATTATAGAATCACATTAATTGTAGATTAAAGAGTTGGACTTATAAATAAAATACATATGTTATGCGTTTCATACCATACTGAATAGTGAATGAGAATTATTATTTCTTGCTTTCAACCCAATCTTTCTTTCTCTTATCATATTTCCCTTTATTGTATAACAACATGATAGCTACAAGGATTTAACAAAGTATTGTCTAATCCATTTATAAAACTCATGCACAATAACTTGCATCTAATTAATGTAAATTGTATATACCAAATAAGTGTAGAAGAAAAAAATCACAACAATAAGAAAATCATTAGAAATATGTCTCCAATGCAAATAGGATAGGGTTTGAGAGCATGTTTTGCATAGGGGGGAGATAAAATTTGAGGCACGATTTTTATCAATATAAAATTTATAAGAATTGACAAAATTAAATGATATTTGAGGAGCATGTAATAACATTTTTTACACTCAGGCCTTGGTTGGTACATGGCACTAGGATTGGTACTAGTGGGCTTGTTTGGGTTGGCGGTAGGGGGCCTGTTTGGGTTGGCGGTAGGAGCGGTGGCTTAAAAGCTATCTGACTTTAAAAAAAGCTCGGTAGGAAAAAAGTCAGGTTATAGATAATGATTTGTGTTTGGATTGATGGTGGTAGAAGTGGCAAGACCCACGTCAAAAAGCTGAGAGCTTTTTGGAAAAAGCTGGATTCTAGAGCTTTTTCCTTAACGGGTTTTTTAAGCTTTTTTGACTTAAAGTCCAGTGAACTTTATCCGCAACTCAAACACACCACGTTGAGCTTTTTCTCCAAAGCCCATTAACTCTACCGCAAATACTCCTAACGCTCACACCAAACAAACCCATTGTCATTATCCATTTTATGATTTTTGGTGTGAGAACTAAGGAGACCTTGAGATTAGGGAATACCACATAGGCGAGACTGCTTGGACTCCCACATGGGAGTATATTTTTTGGGTTAAGGAGCGTCCAACACAACAAATTATTAGCTCAGGAGCGTCCAGCACAATTAACTATTAAGTGGACCACCCAGCACAACAAACTTTTAAAAAGGAGCGCCCAGCACAATGCCGTTAAAAAAAAGTTAACGCCGTTAGCAAAAAGTTAACGTCCGTTATCTAAGGAGCACTCAACACAACAAACTATTATTCCAAGAGCGCCCAACACAAAATTCTAAATTTTACTAAATTAAATAATTTTTTTCTCAATTATCATTATTCAAAACTACTCATATAAATATCTATGGACAAAAATTACTCATTCTTCAATTTTGTCAAAATTATAATTTCCTAAAATAAACAAAAGTTTTGATTAAAAATATAATTATATGATTTAAATAAAACTCAAGGTGTTTTATAGTTTATTATATATGTTAAAAAATATATATTATTTATTTTTATTTTAGAAGAAATTTATGTGAGTTAAAAAATTCATTTAATGTTAATAAAATTTAAAAAAAAAATCTAAAAAATATGTTGACAAAATTGAAGAATGAGTAATTTTTATCCATAGATATTTATACAAATAGTTTTGAATAATGACAATTGAGAAAAAAAAATTATTTAATTTAGTAAAAACCCAAGGTGTTTTATAGTTTATTATATATGTTAAACAAAAAATATATATGATTTATTTTTATTTTAGAAGAAATTTATGTGAGTTAAAAAATTCATTTAATGTTAATAAAATTTAAAAAATCTAAAAAATTTGTTGACAAAATTGAAAAATGAGTAATTTTTGTCTATAGATATTTATACAAGTAGTTTTGAATAATGACAATTGAGAAAAAAATTATTTAATTTAGTAAAATTTAGAATTTTGTCTTTACGCCATTTCTTGGAATAATAGTTTGTACGCAAGCGCTCGCTTAGATAACTGATCGTTAACTTTTTTTAACGGCGTTAACTTTTTGTTTTAACGGTATTGTCTTTGGTATTTCCTTTTTAAAAGTTTGTTGTCTTTGGCGGTTCACTTAATAGTTAATTGTCTTTGACGCATTTCTTCGAAATTTAATAGTTTGTTGTGTTGGACGCTCCTTAACCCATATTTCTTCACCAGCCCTTTCTCACCTCATCTCTCATAAGTACATCTAGGTCAGTTTATTTCATTAAATAAATCATGACCATCTGTTTTGGCACTTTTCGTTTTAACAAAGAGGGTCGAACCAAATCTATCATAACTTTCTTTTTATGGGTGATTAGAAAATAAAATTAATGAAATCGTTCTCTAAAAAATTTACTTTATACCAAGCACGATTTTGACTTTTAATTCCTGCTTTCAATCTTAATCTTACCCTCATTCCCAGTTCATCAAAATTCCAGATTGCATACTAAATAAGGCCTAAGGTTTGCAAGTTATTGAGAATTCACAATAAGAATAAGACTTTTTAGGTGGTGTTGTGCGTTATATATGTCTATTTCAAACCAACTAATCATTTGCTGTTTTGTTTTTTTTTTTAAACCAAAAAAAAAAAAAAAAAGCAAAGGAAAACATATAATCTGGTATTATAGTCATTTAATGCGATGTTATTTTGCTTTGATTGTTTAAATTTTGAGGCCCGTGCAATTTAATCCTTATAGTTTTAATTTAGTTTAAATCTATCCATGAATTGTAATTCATTACATTTAGATCGTATAGTTTTAATCATTTAAAGTAGGGTTAAATATTATTTTTACCACGAAAGTATTGGTAAGAAGATTTCAAAGACTCGAAAGTTTTTTTAGATCATTTTTGTCCGTAAGAAGTTTATAAAAAAGAGCAAATATGCTAGGAAGTTTTTTTTAAGAAAGCAAATTTGCATTATAAGTTTTTTTTATGTGCAAATTTTCTAAGTTTCTGAAAGAGAAAGAACGATCCAACTGGTCAAGATCAACCGATCAAGAAGATCATTATGTTTGTAAACTTGAAGCAAAAAATGATACAAAAAAACTTACAGTCTTGAAGTCTCCCCTTACCAATACTTCAATGGTAAAATTGGTATTTAACCCTTTAAAGTATTAGTCCCTTAAATTCATGAAATACATATTTTTATTTCTAAAATACATAAACTAGTTTTTAACGGTTTAACTGTAGAATGGAGTTGTATAGAGCTAAAATTTAAGAATTGAGTTAGTAAAACAAAATCAAAATTATAGGAATTAAGTCAAGGTATTGAGCAGCCTTAGAAGTTAAAATTTAAAACTATAGGATAAGAAGATTAATTATTTTTTAAAAAAAAAATTGAAACTTTCATAAAAGTTGAAACTTTCATAAAAGTTGAAACTTCAAGTCCACGCGTCTTGACCTTTGAGCCTAAAAAACAAAGTCTACCCAACTCTCAACCAATATTTGTGTGCTGCCTTTCCGCATCAATTTGGTTACCCTGCTCTCCCTATCTTTGCAATCCTCCTCCTCCGCCATGGCTTCCTCACCGTCGCGTCGTCTCCTTCTGCAGATCGCCGCCGCTTTATGGCTTTTCTCCCTCTTCATCTCCGCTAGCGCCAGGCCCTGCAGAACCTTCTTCATATCCACCTACTCCTTCTCTCTCCGCCGTCCTTCCGACGATTCAAGCCCTTCTCAAACCCTTACTACCTTCACCCACATCAGATCCTTCATCCCCGTCTACGTAGTTTCCAATACTAACGACAAACCCTCATTTGGCGCCGAGATTTTCTTCGATCGCGCCCTTCCTGCCCGTCCCGTCGAGAAGGAGCTCGAAATTGAGCCTCGGGCTTCGAATTTGCCTGTCCACTTTGGGTTCTCATCCTATGATTTCAATTCTCTCCGTGATCGTACCAAGGACATTCTAAGTGTTGTCGTGGCTTTGCTCTTCGGCGTCGGATGTGGCGCTCTTACCGCTGCTACCATGTATTTGGTATGGTCTCTGTTCTCTAACCGCTATGAGTTTGGTTCTTATGATGATTATGTCGATGAGGATGATCATGATGACGGCATCGAAAGCCCCAAGAAAATGGGCTATGTGAAGATTCCGGCGGCTGAGTCTGTGCCTGCACCAGCCAAAGAAGCGGTATGAGAGTAGCTATTCATGTAACTGATGTTTCGCGCGTGGTTCAAATGAATGGTCCTTGCGACCCTATTCTGGATTGTTAATAAGCATCGTATAATCTAATAGAAAACGGCCAAACTTATGGTCTGTTCTAGTGTTTGTTAATGACATGTTTACCGTTCTGCTTATGGTTCACGTCCTTAGCACTGAAATATCGTGTGTTGTATTTTTACTATCAGTTCTCGTCGGGGTTCTTCCGTTCGTATGCTATTTGTCTACAATATAATATATCGGCTACTTATGAATTATGATTCTCTTAAGTTCGGATTTATGACATATGAGTCCTTAAATTCTATATCATTACGCTATAATATCGGTTGACTCTTAGTATTTTGGGGCAAGATTGTTTATTATTCCACTGTCATTGTGTGTCGATGTATATATATATTTGTGGCTTCAAATGATGTCAGCTAATCAATGATGTACCTAGAACAAAAGTTTTCCTTTTAACTTGTTTTACATATTTTGAGCGTTTGTCTTGTGTATAAGAAAACAGATTTGTTTCTTTACCCACTTGTTGGGAATCAGAATCAGAATCATGTTGGAAATCAGAGTCAGAATCATATCAAGAATCAAGATCCCATAAATCTCTCTGATTGATTGACTCTTTATTACTCCTAATTTGTAGTAATCTGACTAGTGTAATTATCATTTAATGTAATTGCATGATTCTCATGGCTCACTCTTGAGCCTATATATTGTAATGCTTTCTACAATAATACACACAACTCAGAGAGTGTTGATACCTCCGATTCAATACCACTAAACGCGTTTAGTTGTAGCCTTCACCTTTCTCAATAAAGCTGTTAGTTAGGTTAGCTTATTCCTGATTCCCGGAGGATTATCTGCTGTTGTCTTCTTCCACAATATTTAGTTGTGTACTTTTATGATCAATTGGTACAAAACATGCGGAAAAACAATTTTTGTTGAAATCATTGTGGAAGTTGAAATTTCAATTGGATTTTGGGGGTTCCATAGGGAAGTTTTATAGTAATAGAGAACTTCTAAATCAAACTTCTCCAATTTTTCAACATGACAGAACTAGGCAGTATGCATTTTTAAGTAGTAAAAACAGTTAGTTGTTATACTTCCCATGCATGTCTTTTTCTGCCATGAGTGGTTTCTCTCAACGATTGTTCCTCTTGGAAATCATCTGTGGCAGTAGGATTGCAGGTAGTGAAACAGAATCAGTTCTGGTTTCCAGGATAATTTGTAGCCTGAGAACAGTGTTATTCTCCATTTAATGCCTAGCCATACTGGCTCAATTTTTGTCATTTTGTGGTATTGAAGATGTGTTTGGAAGTTAGATTATCCTCTACAATCAATTAACCATCAATTTTTTCATCAGACTGTGATATGTGTTCTATGTATAATGAACTTGGATAGATGTGAGTTGTAGAATCCTGCAGGCTGTAGACATGCTATGTGATTGACCTCATCCCTGAGTGCTTGTATATTTTTCGGTTGAAGGTGGATGTTGGGAGGGATGGCCTAGTTGTATTTTAAAGCAGCATTAAATTAAGTATCATTCAATATGTTAGAGAAATTATAGAATTGTAGGAACATTTGGAAACAGAAACAGAGGGGCTGAGAAGAGAAATCTGTGATGCTCATTCATTCATCATAACAAGCATAGTGATACAATGGAAAGGCATATGCCTTATATAGACAATACTAGACCTACTAATCCCAACTAACTACTATTAGTTACTAACAACTAACCAACTAACTAATCCCTTCCTAACTAACTAACCTAATTAGTTATTTACCATTTACATATCACAATATTTAATGGTGGCGTTGCAAATAGAAATTCTTGCTGTTTCATCGTTCTTGAATTCATGGGACTTGGCATTGGACACCTGAGCTTGGCTTTTACTTGGATGGACCTTTTTTGCACTGTGCCACTGTCTTTGTCCTTTCATCTTTGCTTCGCCGTACATCTTGCTATCTGTGTAGCACCGTCATAGGTTCACCTTTCTGATTGTTCTACAAACAATTTATGTTTTCCTAGTCGAGTTAGCATAAGCTTGATCATGATGAAGGAATTCAGATAAGGTGGCATTAGTCTTATGGTTTAGGTTCTTTTTGTTCTGCCCTTTCCTGCTCCATCACTCTTCCTTTTTGAAGGCATGGTCAATGTCCAGGCTAGCTTAAGCACCTCTTAATGAAGTTTAGCATAAAAAACCACACTGAAGGAGGCTGTAGTCGTTTGAATGTTACCTGGCGAGAATCACTGGCAAATGAAACGACCGCAATTGTCTGTTTCTTTGTTGGTGAGCTAAACTTTTCATGCCTTTTAATTTGATTTGAAAATTTCAGCCGATAATGTGATTTGTGTGGACCCCTGATTGAATCCAAATCCAGTTCATTTCCTCAACTTTCTATTTCGTCTTCATTCGTTCATTTGTTTGTTTTTTCCCTTTCAAGTCATCAGTAGTAGGTATAATTTCATTTCATTGAGCTTAGTGAAGATTGGGAGTCATTGATTAACAGTCTGTCTTAAAGATGTTTGAAACTTCAATAGATGCCAAACTGGTTTATACCTGTGCTCGACATGAGTCATTTTGCTTTGATTCTTTTGTTACTCGCTAATAACTTCTGCTTCGGTGCTAGCTATGAATTTTGGCAGCTATCCTTGTGTGAAATAATCCTTGTGAGAGGATCCATGAAGCGAAATGCAGTGTATTTTCCTCCTCTTTTTCTTTTACAGGCTTATTATTCCCCTCATTATTACACTGCTCATTGCTACAAGCACTTCATTTAACAATCCTAATCTATAACATTTTGTAGCTTCTCTAACTTCATGAACCAAGTTTGAACTCTGCCTGTTTAATATCAACCGTTTTGTTCAAGTTGTCAGATTTGAATGCTTTTGCAATTCTGTACAACTACCACTACTACCCCTCGCTTTTGTCTCTAGGTTTCATACCTTTTTAAGGCAAGTTTTCACTATATTAAGAAGCTAGGCTTGGCTCTTGCATTATAACTTGAGATGGCGTTTCACTTTCCATCAAAATGTGCACAATTGCAATGGGAACACGAGAACATTGGGATATTTTCCTAGTACGTCTGCGGAACTGAAAGGATTCCTTCAAGGAGGATTAAATGGGAAAAGTTTGCAACGTGCTGCTGATCCATTCAGGTTTGAACTAATCAGACCACAAATCTTGTCTTGGGCGTGTTTTAAGCGCATTTGCTAAGTAAATAAAGCGAGAAGGGTTTGTTCAATGGAACTAAAAAAATACATCATCAATGCAATCGTCACACTAGAAATTCATTTGTGAGAAGAATGCTTGATCTGGTGCGCTTTGCTTTCCCGCAATTGAATTTGAAAGCTTCTCGTTTCACGAAGGAACCCGGAGTTCCAAAAACTCTCATTCAAGTCTCAATACTTCAGAACATAACGTCCGGTATTCTGAAAGCTCCCCACACATGGTGTCACAAGCATGAGTGACCAATGTGATTGCAAATATTTCATGATCGACAAATGTCAACATTAATGGAAAAACTTAATCTTTTGGTTCCTCAATTATTACATTTTGACATTTTGACTTGGTGCAACTTGATCTATATAATTTTGACTTGATTGGAACAGAGTCCTTCAACTTTGACTTGTTGCGGCTTAGTCCCTATAGTTTAAACATTTTTTAATTTAATCCCAAACCTATATTTTAGAACATGATGACTAAATTATAAAGTTTAAAACTATAGGAATTGATTTGCAGCGAGTCAAAGTTGAGGGATTGAGTTACATCAAAGTCAAACTATAGGAACTAAGTTGTACCAAGTTAAGATGTGGGGACAGTTATAATTGAGTCAAAATTATAGGGATCAAAAGATTAATTTCCCTGTTTTAAAGTGTTACCACATACATTGAATAGACTTTACTTTCGTTGATTGTCACAGCAGAGGATAGAGTAACTGTGAATTGTCTCTTTTGCGTACAATTTTTTGAAGGATTAATGTAATCTTGTGAAGCAACACCTTATGATTTGGTTGATATTCATTCAATGTAATATCGTCAATGACAGTCTTTTCCAACTTAATAATTCAGAGACGTGTACCATTGCATTAGACTAATTGCTTGATCAATGTTCCTCGATAACATAACAGGTACTCCTGCTTTGAGAGTAAACTAGAGCTAGTACTGGTACCAATCCATACAAAACAATTCATCAGCCTATAAACTATTGCGATGCGTGGGGAGCTTATAAATCTGGAGTCATTTCATCTTAATTCCTAGAAAAAACAATTCACACCTCCCATGCCTACCAAACATTTGAGAATTAAAGACGGTCCACGAATCCACTGCAGCATCACCACTACATGATTTCCCTTGCATGATACATTAAAATAATTATTAAAAATAACTCATTGCACCTCTCTCAAAAAACATATCAAACATGGTCCCTGTAATTAATATTGTATTGCATTCCAACTATCTTACACTGCATTGCACTACAAGGAT
Organism: Acacia melanoxylon; assembly: GCA_019022615.1. Taxonomy (NCBI): domain Eukaryota; kingdom Viridiplantae; phylum Streptophyta; class Magnoliopsida; order Fabales; family Fabaceae; genus Acacia; species Acacia melanoxylon. The sequence goes on from JAFJYJ010000002.1 coordinate 10,603,707, forward strand.
GCAATGGGATTGAACCAAATGAGCCCTCAATACTTCATTCAATCATGTTGGTTCCCAAGCCATTCAAATTTCTGACATGAGATTTCTTTGGCCATTTCTCATGGGAACATTCGTTGAGTGCTCCTGTTTTAGATCTACGTAACAAAACCAATGTTGGGAAAGCATTGATTCCTTCCTTGCTCCATTTAGATTCTTTTTAAGGATTCCTTCCTTGATGAGAAGCCTCATAACTAAAAATTAATGTCAAACAAGGTGCAAGAACCTCTTGTTCAGTTTATTTACCATCACCATCACCTTCTTCTAAACACACTGACTTCAAATGCTTCTCCATCTCAAACAAAGCCAACATGATCTCTTTCGTGAGGTGATGAGAATAATTTCCAGATACAAACTCACAAACTACTCCATTTATTTCAATCGAGCTGCTTCCGGGAACCTTTCTCACATTCTTCTCCTGCATTCCCGTCCGTACTTTCGCTACGTCGTCCCATTGTTTCGCAGAAGCAAACAAGTTTGAGAGAAGAGTATGAACTCCACCATGGTCCAAGTTCTGGTCATTCAAGAACTTGAGTATCTCTTTAGCTAACTCAACTTCTCCATGCATTCTACAAGCATTCAGTAATGCACCTAAAACATACGAATCCGGCTCCATCGGCATCTTCCTCACCACGCTCTTGGCCTCTTCCAGCATTCCTGCTCTTCCCAAGAGGTCCACCAAACATCCATAGTGCTGAACCCATGGCTCAATCCCATAATCTTCTCTCATGCTTTTGAATATTGTCAAGCCCTTTTCCACTAATCCCATTCTACTGCATGCACTCAAAACACATATGAATGTAACTTCATTTGGTGCAACTCCTTCTTGTTGCATTTTCTTAAACAGTTCAACTGCACTTGCACTCTCATCATGGTTGGCTAAGCCAGAAATCAGAGAAGTGAAAGCAAAAATATCTCTAATGGGCATTTTATTAAAAACGCTATGAGCAGTTTCAATGTTGCCACATTTGGCATACATGTCAATAAGAGCAGTACCCAATGTTGTATCCAACTCCATCTTGTTCCTATCTACATATGCATGAATCCATCTTCCTTGATCTAATGCACCAAGTGAAGCACAAGCTGTTAATGCACTCACAAACCCTGCAGGTGTAGGTCTATATCCAGAAGCAAGCATCGAATTGAAAAGATCCAAAGCCTCTTTGAAAAAACCCAATTGAGCATACCCATTAATCATTGCACTCCAAGAAACTGAGTTCTTCTCAGGCATTTGATCAAACAGTTCTCGTGCAACCATCACCTGACCCAACTTTGCATACCCATTAATCAAAGCCGTCCACGTGATAACATCCCTGTTCAAGCTCGAATCAAACAGTTTCCTAGCTGGGTCCATTATGTTACAAGATGCATACAAATGTATCAACCCATTTTGTACAAAATCATAGGATTCCCAACCCAGTTTGATGACTTGGTCATGAAGCATAAACCCCATGGATAAAGCAGAGAGCTTAGCACAAGCTCTTAAAAGGAAAGAGAAAGTGAAGTTGTTAGGCAAGAAACCATTCTGGAGCATTTTAGTGTACAGAGACAGAGAAGTAGTGGGATCACCTTTTTCTTCAAAAGCTCTGATCATGGTGTTCCAGATCACTGTATTCCGACATGGTAGACAACGGAAGAGTCTGTAAGAGTGGTACAAATCGCCGAAGTCTGAAATAGCACAAGTGGAAATCACTTTACTTGCTATGAAGGGATCATATATGTTTCCTGAAACTGTGAGAAGAGATTGGATTTGCTTGATGTGTGAAAATGTGAGGCATTGATCCAAGAGTGATAATAATGCTCTCTGACTTGATCCCATAATTGACAGAACTAGAAATTGTGCTGCTTTCTATGCAAATTATGGTGTTGAATCTCATTTCCTTTGGAATCTGAAAACTAGATAACTACTAAGAGAAAAACGAAGTGATATTATTGATTGAAGCCTGGGAAAGTCTGAGAACAATGCTTCGTATGCAGTTCCTGGTCTTTCCTGCTCGAATGCACAACGGTTTTTTGTTTTTTTAAAAATCTAGTGTGTAGTGTTTGTTATGTTTAATATTTTTAATTAAAATTATTTCATTTTACATACCAAATTTCTTAGATAATCATCGGAGAAAAAGGGCTTTGAAAAGGGGAAAATTTTATTTAAAGAAGCATCGGTGCAATTTAATTTCAAATCACCCAAAAACTTCTGAAAAATTAGTGAAGCTTGAATGTTTGGGTAACACCCAAATAACGGTTTCAGAAGAATTTTTCTAAAAGTCTACACAAAACTCTTCTCACATCATTTCTTTGTAAATCATAAAAATTATTCTTCAAAAGTTAATCCCAACATAGGAACAAAAATGAAATTATGTTTTAAGGATAAATGATTAAAGTGCTTTTCCTTCATTTTTTCCAAAGAGCCACCTTTCGCCGGAGTGCTGGACGTCACCTATCGAAGCTGTTCGGCCATCGGCTTCAGGTCGTCTGAAAATGGAAGTTAATTCCCTTATTGTTGCTGTTAATTTCCTTATATCTAATAACAACTTTAGATAAATTAATGAAATAGTTAAAAATAGTTACTTCTTTTAAAATATCAAAATTACCCTTAATAAAATTCATTATTAGATAGAGGAGTTTGGATAATTAGTTATACGGTTTTATCATTAGTTTAAGGATATTAGATGGAAAAAGAAATTAATACTTTAAACAACATGTGTTATATTATGAAATATTCCATAAGTCTTTATAGTAGCATTATTTTATAATCATGAATCATTCATAGCTGCATTGTGGAATTAAGCAAAAACTTTTGAAGGTCTTCAAACATGCTGGAACCAAGGGCTCCGAAACATTTTAGTTACTAATGACTCAACTAAGGCACTTGACGTTATAATTATAATTAGAGACACTCATATCACTTATGGATAATCTTATATTCTTTACAAAGTATTTATTTTCACATCCCTCCTCTCATACGAGGTTGTGTATTCTATACTTAACAAGACCAAAATGGGGTCAGAGTGTGAGTGTGTGATGAATTTGGGTGGGGATTAGCCAATGAAGAGTGATACAGTTAGCTAAAGCGTCAGGCTTCACCCAAAAAGAGAGGAGGTTTGATACCCGTCGGTCGATATGAGGGCCTCGTTGATAGACGATCTATAAATACTTTTGTAAGCGTTATTTGAGCCTAGAGGTGTGCTCTAACCTTAGTGAATTACTGATGTCTATCCCTACCTTAACTTTTCATATATATAAAAAAAAGGGTGGGGGTTTCTAAATTGTTAAAATCAAAGAAATGAATGGTTTTGCCATCCTTCTATTAAAAGAAAAGAAAATGTTGTTTCCCAATTCTCCTTCAACTGGTACAGTACTATCATTTATCAAATAGGAAGGAGATTTGATAAATGGACATCTCTTCCTAAATTGCTTGTTGTGTATGGCTCTAATATGAAATTTGATTTTCAGATCCTCGGCAGGAAGATGACTCATCACCTTTCTACTGTTGTAATTAACCAAATTTCTCTGGTTAAAGTCGTCCAACCCTAATAGGGAAGACAACATTCTTTGTTAGAGGCCTTCGAGTGATGGCAACTTCTCTATCAAAATATGCTTATAAAGCCATTGAAGAGCAAAGAGTAATGCTAATTCTGAAATCTCCATATTTTTCAGGACTGCCCCCAAGCTTAGCATGCTTGGTTTAAATTTGTTAAACATCTTAAACTTAACTTTTCTATGCTTCCCTCTCGCAGGAACACAAATAATGAAATGGGGAGCTCAAGATCAAGTAAAGTCATTTGGCAAATGTTGTTTGTTGGAATACATGGAAAACAAGGTAAAGAAGCCTGATTCAGATGGTGATGCTGCTTGAGGGGACCTTATCTGGGATTTTAGAAGAAAAGTGGAAAAAGGGATTCACCGAGTACCACCAGGTCAACACATAGCTACACAGACTGACTTGCTTACCAAGTCAACAAAAGTTGAAAATAGGCACACTAGATTATCTCAAGTTCTTTTAATCAATCTTCATAGAATCATGGAAGATAGTGTTGGTGAAAGAACACATAAGTTTCACCGTCATAGTAATATGGAAAGCTAAAATAAAAGAAATAAACAAGTAGAATTATCTCTCGACCGTTGGAGAATACATTTTTTAACCATCACAATATTCATACAAACCAATTGGAGATTGTCCAGAGACAAGGTCGAGTGAACCTCTATCCCGCATTATGACCGAAGGATTCCAGTCCCACCACTTGCTCTCCCATTTTCTGGATATCTTCAGGTGACAGTATTTTGATGTACCAAACATTACTGACAAATGATCTACAAGAATTTTGGCAGGAGGTCCAAAAAATGAAGACAGAATGTCAGCAGACTTTAACTAAGTGAATACCATATACAGAACAATTTCAAGCAGTAAACTAAAATGCAAATTAAATATGTACTTACTCCCACGGGTCGTCGCCAAGGAGAAGCATGTCATTCTCCCTGTCGACAAATACAAGCTGCCAGCCTGATCTAAGAGGGTCTTCCCCCTCAATTCCAAACATCCGAGCCAACTCCTCTCTCAGTTCATGATAGCTGCCGAACCGAGAAATGTCTAGAGAGCGCCCAACTGACCCTGATTTGTAAACCTGTGAAAAGAAAGAACATGACTACACTAGAAAAGGGGATTCAGGAAGCCACAGCTAAAACTTCAAAATTTCGTTATGACTTATACCTTGACAAATGTCTGGGTTTTATTTTGTGAGTCAACCTGCCCAAAACTATGCAATATTTCTGATGAATCTTGCGTGCAAGCATATGGATGACCCTGAAATCCAGAATTCCCTATTTGAATAGTTGAAGCATCAGTATTAATTGAAGAAGGTGCGTAACCGGGGACAGTAGTTGGGAGCACAAGACCAGATGAATTGATATTACAAAAGAGAGAAGGATTTCGGTCATCTGAAGTACAATATGGAGGTGCTGATGCAGAATCTTTTCCACTATATTGTGCTAGTGACATCAAATTGCCAAAGGCACTGACCTGCACAGGTGGATACTTTGGAGTCCAAGATTGTTGGGGCATCTGTTCAGTCATCGCCATGGATTGACGGGTTCTAGATAGGTTTAAAATATCACCACAACCACTCCCTTCAGGACACAGTGAACCAAGAACATTGTGTATGGGCGAAACTGATGAAGAGAACTTCATGCTTGAATCTAAGAAATCCGGTTTTGAATATGATGATGAAGGCGCATTAGAGTGTTGCCTCTGATGGAACAGATCACTTTGAATCAAGAGCGAATCATGATAAGTATTATTCTGCTGGTGTGCTTGGTCTTCCTGATTATTAATTTTAGGTGATTTCTGAAGAAGGTTCTGTGACGGGTTCTCTGTCAACACCTGTGCTTGTGGCTGCAGAATATTGGATGGGACTGATTGCTGAATTGCTTGCTGCTGATGAAGCTGCAAAGGATTGTGGTTTCCTGATTGTTGAAAATGCAGCATTTGTTGCCTCAGTAGATCTCCATTTCCTGGGTTCTGCAAACCAGCTGCCAACAATGCTTCGTACTGCTGATTATAATTATTTCCAAACATAGCAGGATCCAACCTCTGCTGCATCCATGGCAACACACCACTACTTTGAAAGTTTAAAGAGTTGAAATTATGTTCTCCAGCTCCCCCTCTAAGCCACATTAGTCCATTAGTTGTATCACCTCTTCCATCTGTGAAAAAACAAGTATAAATATGAGGATACATTGGAAATATGTGAAGCTAATTTCACAATTAGAAGACAACTTAAGACAAACAAATATTTAGCCCTGGGAAAAACATGTACCATTCACAAATGAGGGGCTGGGATAGCATGGGCGTTTCAATCTGAAGGGAAACAGAGATGGATACATTGGAAATGTTGTCAAAGGCTCAATTTCCCACAATGATACCCGTGGCTGTCTCTCTCCTACTGTTGATTCATCCCAACCAACCTACACATCATGTAAGATAAGAATATCATGCAAAGGGATTTGCTTGAAATTACAAGTCACTATTAAGGCAGAGAATATCAAATATCAAACTCTGAAATCAACAAAAGCTCGTAGCAGTAGACTATTTTGTATGCCTACACCTTTGGGCAATTATGTGTAAAGCAAATGATTGAGTACCAAAAGGAAGAACCATTGAGGATATATGATGTCTACACAAATCCAGATAACAATATAGTGGATACAGAAAATATATAGGTGATGAACAAGTGATTAGAGAATAAACTAGAGTTGAACCTAATTTTCATTAAATGTAAAAGAATGACAAATAAACTAAGCTTGTTCACAGCTCCAGTACAGATCTGAAAGCTTACTTTTTCTATTAGCCTGCATTGTTATCCTGGACTGGACCCTTTTTGTTATGCCATAAGCCCATAAAAAGCCTTTAAATCATATGACGATTTAACCTACCTAATTAGCGTATTTTAAAAACCCTATTTCTTTGTCATCAACTAAATGTCCTGCATACGAAATGGCCATAAAATTTGAATGTTTGGAAGTCGATAGATTGTGCTGCATCACAAACTATTCCAACTAAATAGATTTAACCAGATAATTAAGAAATCTACAGAAAACTGCAAGAGGTCCCAACAAATGGTAACATAAATAATGCTAGAATGAGGGGGGAATGCAAGATAGATCATATAAAAAAATCAGAATAGTCTTTAAACAGCATTTAATTAGAAAGTGACAATAGATTTTATATAAGAACAGAGAATATAATATATAATGTTAAATGGTCTTATGAACATTTACTTGCAATGTAATCTTATTTACCTTTACTGATCGCCAGTGAGAGTTTGGCCAGCGAACAGGATCCAGATCACATATACCAGTTATTGTACCCATGTATCTGCAACAAAGGTCAGCATACAAGTAAAGGCAAAATGGGATGGGGTTAATTAGTTGATATAACAATACATTTCACTGCCTTTACACTTCATTTATTCAGCCCACAGCTAATTTTACTCACATCAGAGATCAAATGCTGATATGCAACAGGGCCTGTTAACCTGTTTGAGCTAACAGTAGCAAAAGTGGCTTTTTTAAAATCTGACTTTTGGAAACTTAAGTTACTATAGAAGTTAAATAGTGTAATGTGATTTATATTTGGATTAACAATGGCAAAAATGGCTTCTTTTTTTTCAAACTGAAACTTATTTGGATGATTATTTGAAAAAGAAGTTTAAATGAAAAATGACTGAAAAGGACATAAATTTTTATTAAATGTATATAATTTGATAATTGATATATTATTGAGAAAAAATTGTAAATCCTAAGAAACACTTAATTAGAGATTGTTTAATAGATAAAAATTTAATGATTTACAAATAATAAGAATCTTAAGTTTTTTAACTAAATATTATATTACTAAAATCAGAATTAATTTTTTTGCCAGCAAATATTTTTTAGCAACCTAAAGTTTAACAATATATGTTTAGTAAAAAAAATTATATATCTCTTGCCTTTTTACACCAGCAGACTCATTAATTAGAATAAGCCAAAGAGGTGGGGACATGATGGGGTTATAGGATAGTGGAGGAGGCATTGAGGCATGAAGTGGGACCCATGGCCACTTTCAATCTCACCGTGATGCATCACCTCACTGTAAAAAGCAACAAATTTGGGCTCCAACATTGACATGGCTTTTATGGCAGAAGCAAGATATCATTAACGCCTTCCCAAGCATCACTCATATGCCAAAAGCAGCTTTTTTTCTCTTGATGTACGTTTGAGGGTGGGAAACATGTTCTCAAACAGGCCCTAAGCAGTTGATCTTAATCCCATTACTCTGGCTTTTACTACATGGAAGTTACTAATAGAAAACCATTTACCAAGAAACTTGCTTCCTCAGGCAGCTGATAGAATAGATGCATATTCCAGAAAAATAAACTCAAGCATGAGGATTACTTTCATAACTTATTTAGAATAACTGCATCAACCCTTAGAACACATAATTAATTGATATAACACCTGCAGGAATTATGTTTAGTGTGATATAAAAAAAATTCAACACATGATCAACAAAAATAAAGTAAGAATTGAGAATAAAAAATACCTGCGAACACTTGACTCGTCAGTCTCAAATAGCATTCTGAAACGCAAACCAACTGAAACATGTGTATGGTACACAGCTTTGATATATTTTGAAAGTGGAACAACGAACTCAGATGGACAAGACCTGTCCATGATGTAGCTGTCAAAAGAAGATCATGATTCTCATAAAGCATCGCAAATGGAAATTGAAACAAAAAATAAAACCTTGGATTGTAGAAGACAGTAAAACAGCTATTAGTTGCAGCAGCATGAGCAGCAGCTGCAAGCAATCCAATGTGCATACTATCACTTGATAGAACTGATGAAGGCATCACAGTTTGTGGTTGATTGGCATGACGTATTCCCAAAAGAAGCTGATTCTTTTCATTCCTAACGGCAAGAATAACCAGAAAAAAAGAGAGTAAGTAGCAATTATTAATAAAAAGGAGGCTAAAAGAGAAAAAAGGAAATAGGTACCATATAAAAAGCACAGAATCTCCAGCCACAAGTCTCTTGGCACTAACAAATACACTCCAGCCGGTTGTAAGAAGGTGACGTTTTGGCTGTCCTGAGATGGCATGGAAGCAACAGAGGTAAGACTTGGCAAGCAAATACAATGTCGCAAAAAATCACTACACAAAAGGTAATTAAAATGCCTTCTTATAACAGATGAACTCCATTATAAATAATTTAATGGAGGGTTGCATCAAGAGTTTTGCCTTGATTTCATATGTTGTGATGGAAAGATTGACTGTCTGCAAGACAGGAAGGAGTAAAAAGGAAAACTAATACGATTGTCTAAACTGAGATAAATTCAGTACTTCAATTGTCTGAGGGAAACAACTCCAGTCGACTAGATGTATATATAACAAAAAGAGATGGGCCCTATCTAACAGTCCTAATGAAATAACAAAAACATAAGTATATCTTCTCACGCCACTATACAACTGACTGGTAAATTCACCCCACTAAATTAGAAGAATGGGGAAACAGAAAGAATCATATGAAAAATGCAGATACATATGCATCAAAAATACAACTAGATCACGATCCAGTACTATAAAAAAGATAAATATATTTCTGAAAGCATGACATGCTACATTTTACCAGGGAGTGGAAGAGAACTATGTAAAACACTAACCCTAAAAAAGGACTCGGTCTATCGATGGATATAAGACCCATAAAAACTTGACAACGTAAGGCTAAGTTTAAGAACTTCCATTTAGAATTGAATCAACCAATAAGATAAACCAGGTTGAGTCAAGAGCTTCAACCATAATCCAAACAGAGAAAGCCAGTATTTTGGGGGGAAGCAATTCCACCTTCCTTAGGCCAGTAGATTATCAGGCAAACTGATATTAGCTAAGCTAGACAGAGCCAGTAGCTCCCCATTTAACAGAAGATCTTTCAGTGGACAAGTTTCTTTGACTTTAGAAGACACCAAAAATGTGTTTTGCTCATTCTCATATTATTAATATCCAAATGACAGTCTTAACTCTTAAGTGCACTATTCTAGTACCTGCAAGAAAATATCGAAATTTGAACGTATCGAAATCCCAAAGTTGTCTGTCAAGCCACATGAGAGAACTTGCGGTGTATAAGTCTCTTACTTAGCATACCATCACATGAGCACAACAGAATACTAATTGACAAGTTCAGGCATTCTTTGACTTCCTAATGTAATGTAATGTAAGACCTGACCGCTCAGCAGCAACTTTGTCATTCTATTGACATTTGATACAATATAGAACAGAAACAACAGAAATCCGAGTCCCTAGTCCAAGGGCAGCCGGGTTTCCTTCTGCTTTTTTATACTAGATCTAATCTTTCAAACCAAAGTACTCTTGAATCGATCATAGAAGTACATACAGTGATTTGAGTGTTTTTACTAGTTAGTATCACACACTCTAAACCCAAAAATGTTAAAATTTGGGAGAATGAAAAGTTTGGGGTGTTTACAAGTTAGGCCAGGGCCATACCAAGCCACAGGTTGGCTCAGTAAAAAGTAGTTAAAAAAGAATTTTAAAACAGCTAATTTATTTTATTCACTAAAAGTATAATCCATCTCATTCAAAATAAATATCCTTGAAAAATAGAATTAAGTTCAAGAGTAACATCTTATGAAATTATAAGTACTCAACAATTATACACTATTTTCACAATATATTGAGGTAAAAAATCAATTTCAAATAAAATAAAAAAATTTGAAATCATAAAAAGTCTTTACAATAATTATAATTAACTTATGACAAGATACATGTAGTGTCTCAATAAAATCTCTGTTCCAGTATCTAGTGTCTCCAGCTTTTATTTTCCCACATATAATCAAAGAAGCAGTCTTATAAGGTATGAATAACAAAAATCTCTATAGGGATCAAGGGTGTAGTATTATCTTAATCCAGAAAGTAATGATCTTGTAAGGGAACTACTGGCTATATGTTCATAAAAGGATGGGAAGCTAGTTACACCTCCCATAGGAAACGAAGGAAGGCTGTGCTGAGATGATCTGAAGGGGGAAGTTCTGAGCTCCAGGAGGGAGGCTCTATAACAGTATCTCTATATGAAAGAGAACAGATATCCTTCCATCATCCAGATCATTGTCGGTCAAACCCTGGTGTGTGTGTGTAAGCGCGAGCGTATAATCTTACAAAATTAAGTAATGTCTATAAAAAAAAATTTAAAAAAAATAATTGGGCCAGTCTAGTACCTTGCCCAATGTCCAGCTCAGCCATTCTCATAATAGTTTCTCAAATTGACCAGTCCAGCCTGATCACCTCAATTGGCCCACCAGGCCACTTGAACACCCCTACATATAATATCTTTAACCTTTCAACTTCAATAAAGAGGAAACACGTGAAGAAAGGAAAATCCAAAAGCTATTGATTGCACGACAAGCCTTAGTTAGCCTACTGCAACAAGCCTACTTCCTCCAAGCCAAAATACTAGTCTACTATAAAATGCCTTTTCATACCTCAAGCAAAGAGAATTATGTTCTTTATAAAATGCCAGGTATTATTATTATTGATAAAGACAAGGGTTAAACTCACATACATTAGAAGTATAACAATGAAGGCCATAATAATAAAAGAAAAAGAAATCAAACTTCCATAATCTTCAATACAATAAGGTCAACGCTATTAAAACAAGAAATAAAAAACAGAACAGTACCAATAAAGATTTAGAACTAACCCCGAAAAACATGACGAAACTTCCACTCAACATCATGGAGATCCCTAGCAATTAGTTCTTGTGCTGGTGGTTGCTGTGAGTAATCCTGCACATCCAAATAAAAGACAAAAACACTTATATCCAGCAAGAGTCAAATAAGAAGTCAAAATAAGAACAGTACCAGAGGAGGGAAGACTTTCTCAGCTGCACGACGAGGAACGGAGAAGCCTCCATGTGTGCTAGTGTCACTTGCTGTTAATATCTTGCAAAAATAATTTGAGGGCTGCCTACTTGTTACGCCCAATTCCATGGGAAGAAAAGTTTCCTTTTGCTCTTGCTGAATTTACATTTAATTAACAAAGTTCAACACCGGAAAGGACAAAAGAAGGTCTATAGGTAAAACAAGTTGACAAAATTAAGAAAAAGTACCGGAGTCAGTGGCTGCAGAGTCATTTGAGCATACACTTCATCTGTTTCAACATCAGCCTGAAAATTAACACATACTCTAGTTCACTTCAAATTCATATTATAATTTCTCTCATGAACTGTAAATTCCACTATAACTACTTGGAAAATATGATACTCACGTGCATTGTGACATTATGAAGTTGGCAAATCAACTGGGGTAGCAAGCTAGGATAATCAGGCATATGCCCATCAACTTCCCTGTTAGTTGTAGCCGCAACCTACCATCATTACTATATAATCAGTTCAGTTCAATTTATGACAAGCATTTGGAAATATATACTTACAAACCAAAGTCTGCAAGATATTAACTTCTCCAGTATAAAAATTAGACAACATTAAACAATTCAAAGATAAATGACGTGTATTCTGGTAAGAAGTAAACACACCTGCTCGCTATGACCCTGAGGGAAGTAGACAACACGAATACCCGCAGTAGGTAGGGATACCAGAGGTCCAGCACATGCGTGCCACAGCTCCGAATTCAAACACTTCTTCTCCTCTTCTACCACCCAGGTCATCATCATACAGAATATTATTCAGAGAACAAAATTTTAAAAAGTCGAAATAAAACACTTATGAGGATGTCTAAGAGATAGAAAAGGAATTGACAGGGACACAAATTTGTTTGACACGTACAAGTCACCCCCAGTTAAAAGCATAGTAAAAAAGAACAATTAAAAGAAAAGCAAAACACAGAACAGAAACCAGGAAGATACCTTCATGTCCCTGCTGAACCAACCCTGATGTTGAAATCATCATGTCAAGCTACACTTTTGCTTCCTTTTATTTCAATAAAATAGTTCTTAATCACATGTATGATTATAACCTAGCTCAAATCTACCATTTAGGATTGTCTTGAAGCAAATGCATTCCCCCATTTTCTCCTCTAACTTGCCCATGCGCCCCCACTCCCACAAATGGGGGAGAATCTCAACGGAAAAAGAAACGCAGAACTGGAAGCTCAGAATCACGAAATTCCAAACCCAACACTGCGCAAAGAAACAACGATTAAACCGAAGACGGGGAACAATAAGAAGCGGAGCAGTCGCAGTTTTAGGCCAGCCCACACGCCAAAATCGAAATCCAATTCGAGCTAACTTGGTTGCTGAAGATCTCCATGAAAAGGGCAACACAGAGCATAAAGGGAAGCGCGAACAAAGAAGCTCAAGTAGTGAGTAACGACGTCCTTTCTTGCTTCTTGGCCTATCGCTTTCGATTGACCCAGGGAAGATTTTTTTTTTTTTTTTTTTTTTTTTTTGGCTTTGAAGAACACAGTCATGAGAGGGAGAGCAGTGACTTTGCAAGGGTATGGGGAGAAGGAATGTGCACCGTTGATGGATCCGTACATGTAAATCATGACCGTTCATTGAGGTATGAGGTAACAGCAGGCGTGAGCCCATCCTTCAATGGTCCTTGTCAAAGTACGTACTACGGAGTAGGGGGCAGAAAGTGGAAAACTTTATGAAATACAGAAAATCTCAAAAATAAAATTTTTTTATATATATATATATATTGAACTTTAAAATCATGAATAAGTGTTTTATGACGAATTGTCTATTATTACTTTGCTGTTCTTATTGATCTCATTGTTATTATTATCAACCGGATTTTAAAGTTTAAGTGATATTTTTTTGTCATCTTCCCACACAATAATTATAAATATAAATTATATTTCAAGTGTAATGTAATCTAATAAATAAATCAAATTAAATATTAAATAATTCAAATATTTCCAATTTATAAACGTAAAATATGTTTGAGAAAAAAGAGAGGACGGCCTGAGGAAAAAACTGGAAAACGACTTTCATGTTATAAAATCTCAAATTATATTTGGTATCAAGAGTTGATAAAAAAACGACAAAATTTGATAAACAATTCATAGCTCGTGTTTTTAAAAATATATATTTGAAATTTTGCAAATTCAAAGTTCTTTTTCTGCTTTTTTTCCATAATTATATGCCTTAACATTTGGGAGAATGACATATAAATACCATATGAAATTCCAAAACCCAAAAATGTCTACTACAAAGGGAAAATGACAGAGAGGTAAGCATGTAGGAATCTTGATTTTGAATATTTAGGCAAAAGACCAAGCTACCTTACCTTTCACTCTTCACTCCCCATCGTCCACCAGAGATTGAGAGAGAGAAGCCGCGACTAAAAGTTGGGGGACAGGAGAGAGCGATTTGAGGAAATGGAGACCACAGAGCTCAAATCGAACAGCTAGAGAGGAAGAAGAACACCACATTCTTCCTTACCATCGGCATCTTGCTTTCCACTAGAGACAGTCGCGATGTAGGGGTGTGGTGGATAGGATTCCAAGCTAAAGAACTTGACTTGAAACAGTGAAAAGAAGGAAGGGGATGAAGCTTAACCCACCGCCATCGTCCTTCATCATCTTCAGCAGTCTCTTCCTCACCGCCGCCGTCGAGCTCTCAGGGTCCAAGCTCTCTAGTCTTGAAATTGGTGTTGTTAGACTTGTATGTTTTCATCAACAAACTCTTTTGTCAAAATCTTTATAATTCTTGTCAAAACCATTACTAATTTGTCAATCTCATTACGACTTTTGTGGAGCTTGTTTTACTGTTAACCTTTTTCTTCATCTGCCTCCTTTTTACTGTTCGCCTTCTTCTTCCTCAGCCTCTTGGCTTCCTCCAACAACACCAATTTCAAGACCAAAGAGCTTGGACCCTGAGAGCTTGATGGTGGTGGTGAGGATGAGACTATTGGAGATTGTAAAGGACGATGGTGGTGGGTTAAGCTTCGTCGCCTTCCACCTTTTCACTATTATGAGTCTAGTTCTCTAACTCGGAATCGCATCCACCACACCCCTGTGTCGCGACTCTCTCTAGTAGATAGTAAGATGCCGATGGTGAGGAAGAAGGTGGTGATGGTAGTGTTCTTCTTCCTCTCTCATCGTTCGATTCGAGCTACGTGGTCTATGTTTCCCCAAATCGCTCTCTTCACGTCCCTAAGCTTTCAGTTGCAACTCCTCTCCCTATTTCTAGTAGAGAGAGAAAACAGTAAAAGAAATGGTAGTTTGGTTTTTTGCCCAAATATTTTAAACCAAGATTCCTATCTGCTTACCTCTCTATCCTTTTCCCTTTTAGTAGACATTTCTGGGTTTTAAAATTTCATATGGTATTTATATATTATTTTTTTATATACATTTTTATATGCTGAGATGCATAAAGCCTCCTAAAAAAATTTCCAAGTGGGCCCAGCAGTATTTTAAAATATTTTTTTGTGCATAGTTCAAAATTCTAGATGCCCATGAAAAATACTCATGTGTGTTTGATATACTACAAAATGTTTCAAGATGATGAATGCATCTGGAAAATTGTTGTACACTTTTTTTTTATTGGGACGCTAAATACTTTAACTCTTACATTTTTATAGGGATTTTTTTTTTTGGTCTGCAAAGGAAAAATTGGTGTTAAATGCTTGCAAATATAATTTATTAATTTATATTATTCATCAGTCGTTATATATATATATATTTTTTTGCCAATGATTAGTAATTTCCCTCCTTACATATTATAAGAAGATTCTGACTTCATATTTTATGGTATTGATTTTGAAATTAATCATAGTAATATCAACTAGCATAAGTCCTACTGAATAGTTTGAATATATGTGAATATAGAAAACAAAAATATCTTTAGGAAAAAAAATACCTTTGAAAGAACCACCTTGGACTAAGCCAAAGAATATTTAAGAGAGATATTAATCAAACTCAACAATACTTAAATTCAACTCGATCAAATAATCATATAAAAATATATTTTTTTGTATAATTATATGAACGAATAGGAATGGTTTCAAGAAATAAAGAAAGGGTTCATATAATCTTTAATTCCTCAAATTTACCCTTATTTTAACTTTAGTCATTCAAGTTTTAAACGATTGGTTTTGATCCCTATAGGGATAAAATGGTCCAGAATTTTATTGAGTAACAGTGACCAATGTTTTAAATGAAATGAAATTTAAGTGACTAAAACCTCTTAATTAAAACTTGAGGAACTAAAACCAAAATGAGTGTAAGTTTGAAAGATCAAATATTATATTAACCTAATAAAAATTAATTAGTTATGTATATTGGGCTAATCTCTACTTCTTTCTACAAATTACATTTTGCAATGTAAATAACTAAATATTATTGTTCTTTTAAGCAAAATGTAAATATGATTGTTAATCTTTCAAGAGAGAAGGACTTTCCCTTTGCTTTATTTGTCGGTTAACTTGTCATGTTTTCCAAGTTATATTGAAATAGGATACAAAATTTTTGTTACGTTCAATCTTTTGTCATCAAAAGTCAACTTTTTGTTACAATAAAGTTTAAGTGAGTTTGCTTTAAGGGGTCATTATGGTCAGGGTATATCTCTAAACTTAAAGAGCACTTATAGAGTACTTAAATATCGCCCATCAATAAAGTCCTTATATCAGTATGATTTAAACTCACAACTTTATGGTTATGAATCAACACATTTACTGATTGAATTAAACCAACCTTTATTAGTCAAAGACAAGTTTATTTAACAAAATAAAACGATATGTAATATTTTGGGCTTCCAAGTAGATTATTGACTAGTGCCAATATTGGAAGCCCAATACAATTTATAAAAAGCATGCAAAGTGAAAAATTGAAACTTAACAAACACAAATGAAAACAGAGACGAGGCTGACGGTAAAACAAAACCAAACAAATTCAATTAGTTTATATTTTGTTAAGTAGCAATTTTGTCCCTGAAGTATACCCCCATGAGCAATTTTGCCTAGAAGTTTTTTTTTGGAGCAATGTTGTCTCGGAAGCTTTTTTTTTGAAGCAATGTTGCCCCTCATTTAACGGTCAACTAACGGTCCGTTGACCGTTAAGGTTGTTAACAGAAGGGCAAAATTGCTCTAAAAAAAAAAACTTCCGGGACAAAATTGTTACTTAACCCAAAAAAATGTTATTTATGATATCATATATTTTTAATTCTTATTTATGTAATATCTAGGGGTGAAACAGGCCAGGCCAGCCCAGGCTTCACCCTTCAACAAAGTGGCTTGAGCCTGGCCTGTGTCCTGTTAGATGCCATTTTTTCAGCCTGAGCCTGGCCTGTGTCCTGTTAAGGCGGCCTATATTTTTTAAAATTTTATAATTAGGCTAACAGGCCACAGGCCTCACTGCAAACAGGTCTACTTCAAACATACCAAAAATAGGCCTACTTTAAACAGACCGAATTACATAAATCAGTGAAGGCAGAGATAAAAAAGGGTTGCATTTTCATTAATGAGTCATTATTGCAAAATTAAATATTCAATATACTTGGGTTAAGTAGCAATTTTGCCCCGGAAATATACCCCCAGGAGCAATTTTGCCCTAGAAGTTTTTCTTTGGAGCAATTTTGCCCCTCCGTCAACGGTCAACTAACGGTTGACCGTTAGGATTGTTAACAAAGGGGTAACAATGCTCCAAAACAAAACTACCGGGGCAACATTGCTCCAAAAAAAACGTTCAAGGCAAAATTGATTCTAGGGGTATACTTCCAAGGCAAAATTGCTAGCTAACGTTATATTAGAAAACCATTATAAATCATCTTCCCTCATCAACATCCTCCACTTTAAAAAAATCGGTGGAGGTTAATTAAGGATATAAAAAAAATTCTCCATTTTATGAGAAAATTTAGCTAAATAATCAGCTCATAAAAATCTTTCCTAGGTGTAAAGTTTAGCAAAACTTTGCTAGTCTTCATGAATCAAAGCTCTAGTATCGTCAACAACATCCCTAAAAGGATGTTCCATCACAACCCCTAGAGACCCAAAGCCCATTTGGTATGTATATCCAAAAGGAAGGAAAGGAATGGAATTGAAGTGAATGGAAAGGAAGGGAAAATTAGAAAGGAACTTTAGAGGGGTGTGTTGTTTGGTAGACATGGGAAGGAAATATAAGTTGAGGGAAAATAAATGTTTGGTAGGATGAAAATTGAAAGGTGGGTGTGGGAAAATAATGTGAAGTACCTAATTTACACCTGAAATGAAGTTAGGTTATAATATGAATTAAAAAATTGTTTTTTATAAGATGGAAAGAAAGAAAGCAGGGCATGTATCGCACACCTTGTCTTAGAGGGGGAAAGCACGACAGAGAAGGGAAAATTGATGCTTGTGGCATCACCTGTATGAGTTCCAGAGGTAAGATTCGGGGGAGCTGGGCATAATTTAAAATTAAATGTGTTAATTAATTGTTTTTGTTAGATGAAAATGAAGATGCATTATAATTGGGGGAATTGTTTTTTTTTCTTGATGTGGGAAAGAGTGAATGGAAGTGGACGATTGAAGCACAGAATGTTCTGGTGGAATTGCTTGTTGACATGAAAAATTCAAGACAGAACCTAAGGAAACTAACATTCTTGACAATTGACCTAATGCATTTGGAGGAAATGTTGCCTGGATGTGGCCTGAAAGGCAATAGTGACATACATTATAGCATTAGGAGGCTAAAGGATTATTGGATGATAGTTTGCAACAGGCTTAATGGGAAAATGCAAATGGATTTGTATGGGACAGTGGGACTCATTGTGTAATGGGAGATGAATTGTTTGGGATGCTTACATGGAATTAAGCTAATGAGTTTATGACATAAATGAATGAGAAAAATGGAATTATGATTTGAGTTTGTTGTTGTTGTTGTTTTTTTTTTCAGGTTGATCGGAGAGCTGTGAAGTTCAAGGGCAAAGCTTTTCCACACTTTGGAAAACTATGCTATGCATGGGGAGATTAAAGAAGTTAGGATGATTTTGAAGAATGAGGCAGTATGAAGCAAGGTTGTTTTCATTTTAATATTGGAATAATAAAGTCAATTTGATGTTTTTGTGTTAAATGTGTTTGGTTAATTTTAATTTGTTGTCAGTATATAAAAGAAGGTTGTAAAATTGCATGATGTAATTGACAGATTTTAGCAATGGAATAATAACCTTTTGAGTTTAATTTCAATGTTTGTTACATGGTTAAGTACTTGGAGGAGCTACACATACATCCCGTAGATCCTGGTTTAATTGGTGACTACTATACTCTCTCCCTAATTATCAGATGAATAAATTGAAATGAAAAGACTTGATATATGACATAGAGAAATTACCATGGAAAAGATAAATAAACTAGAAAGTGGGTCCATCCAACCTTTAAATAGGTTTATTCATATAAGTTACGTGCAAACACAAAAGTAAACTAAACCATAATCATCTTCTTCCTCATGATAGTGAAGTGCAAACACAAAATATAAAACAAAGCACCATAAATGTTTCTTCTTCCTTTTGCCCGTGGACTTCTTGGGAGTAGACCTCCTTCTCCATGTAGTATCTAAATCAGGGAGGTTGACAGGGATAAACATTATATCACGAGATCATTGAGGATGAGCAGAAAACAGAATGTCATCTAAGAATAAATTATAGACATTCTCATCTGCAAGGTTGGTCCTGAAGGGCTCCTTTGGGATGAAGCTGAGGATAGGGGATTAGGAGACAAAGGAACTCTAGAAGGCGAATGAGGAGGGTTTGTAGGTTGAGGTAGATGCACAATGAAGAGTGGGGTAATTGGATCATACGGCTATGTGGATGCAGGTGGGTTTGATTGAGGCTCATGGTGTAAAGGATGATTATGATAGTCACTAAGGCAAAGGGTGTCATGAAGATAATAGGACATGAGAGGCCGAATGTGTTGAGGAATGTTGAGAGAAGTGAGGAATGTGATCTTTATTAGTTTTATGCGAGAAGTGTTAGAAGGGTGCTGCTTATGTTGAGGGGAATGGAAGTTACACTCGTCATTGGTAGATGGCCCTTGATCTTCATGCTTGGAGGCTTTGAATGCAGCAAATTCCTTTCACTTAGTAATATACATATGTATGAAATCTGTACGGTCTTTGAAATCAAATCGCACCTCTTTCAACTTTTATGCTTGACTCTATCTTTGCAATTTTCCCAACCATCACTTCATACTTTTCATTCACCACAGTTTCAAGTTTACAAACTTTGTCTTTAATAAGATGCACAATCTTTGAGGCACAAGTATTTGAAAGTGAATAATTTTTCCTTAACAATTTTTCCAAAAGTTTCAATCATTTCTACTGATAAGGGACCTGTGTGGAGGTCTGTGCCTAAGAAGAATGGGGGCTGCATCATGTTCAACATTCTGCTGATGATGTGCTTCTACCTCATTTGATGCTTTAGAGGCCTCTTTTCCTCCAATTAGTATTTGCATTATGTGCAAAGCTTTTTCATCAAATTCCTCTGTCCACATAGGTGGTTCCCGATCTTCCAAGTACCATAATTTGTTCTTTTCTATGATTAATGACAGAAGTAAGGGATATGGCTTGTGTGTTCTTTTTCCGTATAGTAGCAGCCCTCAACATCGTCTCTAAAATTAGCTTACCCAAATAAAAAGGCTTCGGCTTTATCATAAGGTCATGTTTTATTTGTCTTCAGGAGTCAGTGCAGTGTTGTGTTGGCCTTTGTTCACCAAATTCCTGGTGTAGAAATATTGTTACACCCTATATCTATCAGGAAGCTGCTTTGGTATGGACAAAGTAGTATCACCCAATTGTGTAGTCTGCATAAGTGTCTCGTGCATTTCTTCTTTATCAAATATTTTCACATGGGACTGTGAAATGGGAATTTCTAACCAAGTCAAAATTTTATTCTCATTGATTTCAATTTTTTGTCCTCTAATAGTGGTTGTCACAAAGCCATTATAAACCATTTTTAGACGAGAATAAAAAACTTTGAAACGAATTTAAAATAAAACAACGACAACTCTATAAGTGCCTTAAAAGGCTTTAGTATTTCAATCAAACCAAATTGGAACTTGTCAAACTTTTCCAATTTAATTCTACTCATTTTACACAAATTCTCTTACTAACACGACATCATATTCTTCCAGATAAGCCTTGTTGAAATATGTCTTTTCTTGTTGAAGAACTTTTGTACTTTGTTTATTTCTTAGCTTTTTCAAGAACTTTGCCCTCACTTCATCAAGAACCACATTTTCCTCTTTATCAATGTTGGGTGAGGATGATTCATCATCTAACTTGTCACTGGACTCCTTTTCACTCCCCGTTGAACTCTGATTAGGCTCATCAAGTTTTCCCCCTTTTTAATTTCCTATGCCTTTCACTTCTTTGAAAAACCAAAAGATTGAGTAGATAAGGCTGCTTCATCATCCGACTTCAGGGATTTTCTTTTAGTTGATAGTTATGTCTTCTCTTTCAACTTGTCTTGCCTCTGTTTCTTCCTAGTTTCTTTGGCCATTTGATCTCGTTTCCACTTTGCCGCTATGTTGAAATCATCATACGATATTGACTTCAATGTTGTGATCAGGGGCGGAGCTTGGGACAAAAATTTGGGGAGGTCAAATGTATACTCATTAACTAATTAAAATTTTTAAGATTATATAACATTTTTAAAATATTCAGATTTATAATAAAATTATTTTAACAATTCTAATGTATAAGATAACATGTCTATCTCTAGTATGGATGTCATATCAATAACAAAATAAGAAGATATCATAAAATTCCAGAAGATTACCTGTTATATAATATATCAGAATATTAAAAGTTAACAATGTAATTTATAATACAAAATTAATAAAACACTATACTAAATGAAATAATTAAAAGTTACTTTCACTTAAAGTAATGCTCTTTGTTTTTTTAATGACTTGAAATCATCAATAATTGAATTAATTGAATCAGTAGTGAAAGTGTCAGTTATTTCTTTTTCAATATGAATTACCATATTATCTGCAGTAAAATCATCTTTCATCTTGTTACGCAACCTTATCTTAATTATTTTCATTGCTGAAAACAAGCGTTCTGTGGTAGCTGTTGAAACTGAAAGAGTTAATAAGAGGTGAGTCAATCGATCAATCAAGTAATACACCTTATATTTCTTTGTTTTCATCAAAGCATAACATAATTCAGGTAGAGTTAATAGGTTGTTCAAATCTGGATGACTAGAAGCATCAATAACAAAATGTTAAAGTTGAGACTTCAAAATTATATTCTTTTACTAAGTAAAATCAGCAAGATAGTATTTTACAATAAGGGTGCAAATATTATCAATGTTGAAAGCTTTACAAGCATCCTTAGGAATCAAATGAGAGCTAAATGTCAAAAGCTCCAAAATTTTAAGTTGTCAACGTCAGGGGAGGGAACGAAAAAAAGAAGGGAAAAATGTATTAAAAAAATTTGAAGGGGGCCAAAATTAAATTTTACATTATATATTTTTTTTTAAAAAAAAAAATTGTAAACACAATTTTTTTTTTTTGGGGGGCCATGGTCCCCCTATGTCATAAAGAAGCTTCGTCCTTGGTTGTGATGAATTCATTTATGATCTCTTAGAACAATAGTGAGTTTATGTCTTGTGTTTTTCATTTATGATCTCTTAGAACAATAGTGAGTTTATGTCTTGTGTTTTTATCATGTATGTATTCATCATTTGAAGTTTGGAAATGTTGTGGTCTGTGATGATTCCTTGACTACGAAAAATATTGGTGTGGTTTGTGGTCTATGATGAATAATAGTTATTAGATCGATTTTGTTTCCACTTGAATTGGAATTTAGCTGGCATTATATTCATTTTTAATAATTCAATTTGTATATTCATTTCCAATAATTCAATTTGTAATTCATATTGAGTTGTTCAAGTCTTGTGGCTTAAATTGCTTTTTAAGTGCTGGATTGAGTAGTAGGTGAGAGGAAGAAATAAAGTAGACATGTGAAAGATGAAACATTTTAGACCGGATGTTATAAATATCAAGTCTAAAAAGAATTAGGACATAAAGTATAAAATATGGGGCCTAAAAAATTCAACTTTTAAAACCGGTTTTAAAAATATCAAGTCTAAAAGCTATTTTTTAAGACGTGTTTTCGAAACAACCGGTTTTAAAAAAAGACATTATAGTGTGATATAAGCCAAGTTAGGTTTAAAAAGTCTGACTTTTAAGACCTGATTTTTTACGCAATTGGTCTAAAAAGTTTGACTTTTTAGATCTGATATTTTTCGTAACCGGTCTAAAAAGTAACAGACTTTTAGATCGGCGGTAGCGAGACCTAATCCAGAACCGATCTAAAAAACGGTTTTCACATTAGTGTTACACTCAAATATATTTCTTCAAAAAATCTCTTATTTATATTATTCATGAGTTCATATGGCATTAATTATAATACAATCTTATCAATGTTTGGTATTTTGTATTTGTTGTTATATTCCTAAATAAAAATGCTTTAATGGTATTAAGATTAAGATTATAATTTTAAAAATGAAGAATAATTTATTCATATAATTATTAAAATATTAGTTTTTACAATTACTTCTATAATTTGCACTTCTATTTTATAAACCCTGACCAGCTCTATTAGACTCAGGGAACTCATTAAGAATATAGTTTAAATAGATAGTTTATAGTATTACCCAATTGCCTATGGCCATAATTTAATATGAGGTTTGTGAATGTGCATAACCATTGCAAAACATTGGTTCATTCATGATAAATTGAGAAAATGTAAGGTGTAGATTTGCCAACGAACTATTATCCGAGGAGCATCTGACACAAAAAATAATTGAGGGTACCAAAATTACAAATCAACAATTCAAAAATGAAAAAAAAAACACAATTAAGATGCAGATTAGTCAACGATCTATTACCTTATTCTTGTCTTTGTTCGTCTTCCATTGATTGTCGCGATTGATGTCGGCGACGTCAAGATCTCCAAAGTTTTGTTGTTCTTGAGTGTTCCACTCACCCTCTACAAGTATTTTTTAAATCCGGACCCATACTCACTTGAAATTTGTTCCATATATATATATATATATATAAAAGAAGACTACTAAGTTTACTTTTTAAATATAACAATAGTTGACAAAAAAATCATTATTTAAGACTAATAATAGAGTATAGAACTAAAAAGAATATTTTATAAAATTAAGAGGTGTAACTGAATTTTTGTGTGTCTATATTATACACACACCAACCTAATTTTGCTAATAAATTTTTGAGTAAATACCCTTTTTTGTCCCTGGAAAAAAACACGGACCCCATTTTGGTCCTTCACAAAAAAAAAAGTCCTTTTAGTTCCTGAAAATGACGAATAAGAGTCGATTTGTGAATATTTTGGTCCCTCGCAAATTTCTAAAAAGCTATTTTTAGTCTATAAAAAAGTCCCATTTTAGTTCCTAAGAACGAAAATGGGGTCCGTGTTTTTTGTCGGAGACCCAAAAGGATATTTACTCTAAATTTTTCCTGCCTCTTAATGATTGTAGAATTACCATACTATCCATTTTCTCCCACTTTATGCAATTGGGTTTTTTGTCATTTTCCTTCAAATATGTTTGTGTTTTTTTAATCTTTTCACTGGGAAAAAGGGAAGGCAGAGATAATCTCTCTCGCTCTCGCCACTTCAGGGCTTGCTCAGAAATTTTTGCTTCTCCCTCATCCTCCTTGCAGGTCGGCATCGTGTGATAGGGTGGGAAAAATATAACAAGGTACTCGTATTTTCTTCTTCTTTCTTTCCACTTGCTGATAGAAACATATTGTCTTTTGCAGGAGAAGTTAGTTTGAATTGCAAGGCATATTTTCTCAGCCGAGGTTACTAAAAAATGGGGTTGAGATCATTCGTCTTGCAATCTAACTTAACACCTTTGTTTCCGTCATTTACGTGCTGTGTTAAGCCCTCTTTCCAGTCCAAGAAGATGGACCAGAAAGTTTATAAATTTGAGATTAGTAGAAGAGCGGGAATTTTAACGGCCATTACTTCAGTAGTATTAGCAGGAGAGGGTATTTTTAGCACAAAAATTGCGAATGGATTTGATTTTGGATTTGTGGCTCCTGATCAAACTGTTGAAGAAGCTGAGAGTGGAGTTAGAAGTCATGCACAAGCCTTATTACAAGTGAAAGATCTATTAGAGACAGAGTCATGGAAAGAAGCACAAAAAGCATTGCGAAGGAGTTCAGCGGTCCTGAAGAAGGATATCTATACTATAATCAATAACAAGCCTGGAATTGAGAGGCCCTCACTAAGGAAGCTGTATTCCAGTCTATTCAATAATGTCAGTAGAGTAAGTACAGTTACACTATCCTGGTTTATATACTTCATGGGAGTGGAAGATGCATTTTCTCCATTTTAAATATGTTATTTGCAACAATCATACCTAGTTCCATTCATTTCCTAGTATTTGAATATTTCTATAATTGTATTTAACGGAGTTTAATTCAATTTATAGAGCTTCCTCAATTATAAAAAAAAACTGGTGGGCTTTGGCAGATTTATTGCGTCCAGCGTCTTATATATGGATGAAATAAAGTTTTATCTAACAAAAGAAAGTGTAAGGTAAGAGGATAAGATATCATCCCATGGAATAGTAACAGGGGTAGGTGGCAGTAATAGAATAAATTTTGTCCATCAGGTCTTAAATTCTTGCTGTCAAATCAACCTGAAGTGATTTTTCAATAAAACCATTACTGGTTGTTCAGGGAGAGGCATGTTTGTTGCTGGGTAGATGCTTACTTCCTTTGGGAAACTGAGAAACTATCATCAAGTTGGATTACTAACTTTGCCTGAAGATCTGTACAGACTAGTGACTACTTTTCCATAATCAAGTATTTATAGCTTGATTATTTGAATGTCATGACTCGTATAACTGTGAAAACTAGCTTCCTTGTGATTCTGTGTTGCCATATTTGAGGGAACCTTTTTTCTGGGTTGTTTTTATTGTCATCCTTTATGTGAAGTGTTCTGTGTAGGAAATTCTTACATTTATATTTCAGATAAAGATATGACATTTTCTAGTTGGCTGTATGAAGTGATTGTGGATAGCTATTGATTGTATATGCATGTGATGAACAATGCAGCTAGATTACGCAGCAAGAGACAAAGACACCCAACAAGTCTGGCTGTGTTACAACAGCATAGCTGTGGCTGTCAATGACATTCTTTCGACATTATATCCATCCTAAGCTTTTGAAAAGGAGGAATTGAGAACTTGGCGGGAGATTAATGTCAAAAAGCACCCTGATACTTCCTGCTGTAAGACATGAACTCTAATAGCTAAGTAAGAATGCTTTATTCTGGAAAGTTATTTTAGAATTTTGAGTGTTTAGTGAACTGTGATAACAAAATGAAGTTCATGGTAGTCGTAGTTGCAGAAAAGAATCTAACACATGTCAATACATCAATTTTGGCATAGAAATTTGATTGAACTTATGAATTGTGCAAACTAAAATCAATTTCTAGAGAGTATAGATGTTATTCTAAGACCCATAGGTATGAGTAGCATGTTGCGTACAACATGAAACAATGTGTAATATAAACTCTTACGATTTTAAACTATATTAGGATAAGGCTCATTCGATAGGATAAATATTCGTGTATCAACTTAGCGTAGAACTTTTTGGGCAAAAAAAACTTAGCGTAGAAGATTTATCTTTTTTTTTTTTTTTTTTTTTTATAGATAAGATTATCAATTAGTGAGCGTTTGGTATAATCTATTGAAACACATTCTTTTCAATTGCACTAACAATGAGAGATGCAAAATTTAATATATTCCTGTTATCATTACATAGCGATAACCACTTCTTTTCCTTATCATTATTTATTTTTAAAATCAGGGGCACCAAAGACATTTCCAAACTATAAAATCACCTTTTTGTTTTTCTTTCTTTCTTCATTATATATCATTTATGCATGTCAAACAGCCTCTAGTGTTTTATCACACAATTAGAAGGCTTCCAATACATTCACTAATTTATTTTTCCATTGGTTAAAGTGAGTGGCCACCCTTTCACACGAACTTTCCTACTTGTAGAATTGATGTTGTACTGTCCTCAAATCTTGAGTTACGGAATGAAGGAGAACACTTTCTCTATTTTCTTCTCCTTCATTATTATTTTCTGGCTTCAAACTTCAACTGACCCCAAACTGCATGTTCCTGAATAATGCAATCATCTTCCTGATATGCTCGAAATGGAAACGGTAGCATGTGAAGAAGATGTACCATTAGGCGCAGAACTGTTTGTTCTAGGCCTGAAATTAGGATCAACATAGACAGGCATAGTGGGTTTCTTGTTCTCCATTAATCCCTTGCTTTTGAGCATAACAACAATTTCAGACATTGTTGGCCTTGCAGCAGGAGATGCTTGGGTGCAAAGCAATCCAATTTCTATGATTTTCTTTACTTCTTCTGCATCATACTCATTTGGATCTAAGGTTTTGTCCACAAACTCTATGTGCATTCCTATGTCGTACAGTTTCCAAGCCTGCCAATGCGAAGTAGGATCAAAGTGATATAGAAAAGAAAATAAGAGTTTCTTGAGATTTATTAGATGATCGCTCTCAAGTACTTTACCAAAACCCAAACATGTGGAATAATTTTTCTAAGACAAATGTCATTGTCGCAATGTCAAGTGGTTTAAGTTCATTTGTTATGTTGTCTACTGAAAATCGTTTAAACTCCTAAAGCTGCAGTTGGATTTCCTTCAATAAAATTAACTCATTATATTAGTTCTGGCCATTTGCTTACCCTTTGAAGGAGGAGTTCGCTTGCATCATCAATCTTCATTTCACCACTCTTTTGGCCACTTATGATTTCTAGAAGTACAACACCATAGCTATAAGTATCAACCTTCTCTGATAATTGTCCATGCATTGCATATTCAGGTGCTGTGTATCCCCTAACAAAAACATAGTATTTATGGCATAATGGATCAAACTACGATGAATATGTAAATGGGACACGGGAACATTGAAACATATATGAACACTGATAAAATAAAACTTGATATGTTCATATGCAATTTCATGTGTTATTTCATAATTTAAATCTGTCATAAATGGGTACAATGTCTATCTTGAAATGTTTGGGCTTTGTAGAAACAACAAAACATCAATGAAAAGGATCTAAAGGTCTAGTAACAGTGTTCCATATTATCAATATATGATTTTTTATAATCTCTTGTTTCTGTGTGTGAATAATAAAAGTGAATAGAATATGATAAATTGCATTTGCTTTTACTTACATTGTTCCTGCAAATTTTGTGTTGAGATGAGATTGGTCCTTTGGCAAAAGCCTTGCTAGTCCAAAATCAGCAATTTTAGGTTGCAAATCATCATCCAAGAGGATATTGCTAGTTTTTATATCTCTATGAATAATACAAACGT
The DNA here is from genome assembly GCA_019022615.1 of Acacia melanoxylon. Lineage (NCBI taxonomy): Eukaryota > Viridiplantae > Streptophyta > Magnoliopsida > Fabales > Fabaceae > Acacia > Acacia melanoxylon. Next base: position 10,631,623 of record JAFJYJ010000002.1, read on the forward strand.
GGAATTCCTCGTGTAGATAGGCCAAACCCCTTGCGGTGCCCAAAATTACACTGTAACGTTGCTTCCAACTGAGGGAACCTTTATTTTCACCTATTTCCAATATTTTAGAGAGTTAAAAAAGAAGTAAGAGAGGAACTACAGATGATTCTCAATCTATAAAGTAAATTAATTAAAGTTTTGATTTTGCCTACCAAATAAGAATTGGCCAACATTGTTGTTTTTCATGTACTCATAAACAAGAAATCTCTCTTGGCCTTTACTACAGCATCCCAGAAGTCGAACAAGATTCCGATGATGGACATTACTTATCAACTTCACTTCACTCTCAAAATCTTTCTCCATCTGTTTGGATTGGTCCAGAGCTAATTTCTTGACAGCAACTACCTTTCCATTTTTTAGGGTGCCCTGTTCAACAAAGACTAGTTATAGACTATGACACTTACTTATAAAGAGTATGATCGCGTAAGCATTAGGCATGAAATATATTCACAAAAATTACTATAGTATAGTGAAACACTGAAACTCTTTGCATCATGTGTGATAAATATTATTAATGAACCTAGGTAGGTTGAATATACACAAAATGCTTTTATGCAATAGGCTGAAAAGCAAGCTTCCGTTGAGAAATGATATTGAAAATGAATGTTTAGAAAGTTTACCTTGTACACATCACCAAAACCTCCTTCTCCTAGTTTATTTTCTTTACTGAAATTTTTTGTTGCAGCCTTTAGATCTTTATACCTATAGTTAACAGGGCCTTTCAACTCAGTTGCTCCCAAAATGTCACCTGAAAAACAGTCAGGGATTCATCCCGTTGTATTAAAATCATAGCATTTACTCCGGTAAAAAGGGTAAAAATCAAAGCATCAATGTAATTCATTCCAACTTGAATAATGAAGAATTTCCCAGTTATCTTGCCTTTAGGATTCCTTTTGGATGCCGTTGACCGTATGTACAAAGCAAATAATGCTAGGAGAATCAAAATGAAAGATGCACCCCCAACAACTCCACCAATAATGGCCTTCTTCTTGCTTGAACCTCCTGCAAATCACAAGAAGAAAGTTGACCCCATATCCAAGTTTTTATTATAAACACATACAAGTGTAGCAAATAACTGTAAACCTATATATGATGAGTAAACACACACAGAAAGTTTCTATCATCCAAGAAAATGCAAAATACTACCTCTGGTTCTTAATATAAGATCCACTTTACTTGTATTAAAGACTGGATGTAGTATATAATCTGTTTGATTTGAAGCTTGTAAGTTATAGGCCTACCTTGATTCAAGAAGTGCTTGATGTTAGTGGTTTGGTTATCAGCAAAGAAAGCAGTGGTGGAGTATCTCATGAAACAACCAGCATCATAAATCTTAGCATTTGTGTTGGGAAGACATATCTGGAAATTTTTTAAGCCAGTATTCAAGCAATCCTGGCAGCCAGTTTGAGTGAGAGTCTCAAGACATTGAGCAAAGGCATAAATGCTTGAGCCATTACTGTTAGGCACTGGTGTTTTAGTGGCTGCATAGTAACCAGGTATTCTCGGTGTCGCTGTTCCCAGATTTGTTAGCACTTGTTCCACTGTAGAAGAAAGTTCAGTGGAGTTTTTTGCTTTATCCCCACACACAATGTTGTTGCCAGCGTCTGTGTTCTGGTCAAAGAAGCCACTGCTCTCGTACCTTGAGAATTAAAACACAAGAAAAGGGAGCATCAAAAGTTATGTTTGGTAGCTTCATAAAATGGCTTGTACATTGAAAAAGATATGATGGGATTCATTCAAAGTTGCTTGTAAATTTGAGAGCATATATCTTGGAACTTGACGAGGTTAGCTTCTCAAAAAAATGTTCCCCTATGTACTTTTTTTGTTTGTTTACGTAATTCTCACATTTAACTGCCTCGTTTTCCCTATGTCAATGACAATGAGTGTGCCAATTGTCTCGCTAGAGAAGCACATAGGCTTAATGTTCATTTTCATTCTTTCAGTGCTCCTCTTTGATTTGTAAGGGGCTGATTGACTTGGACAAGAAGAAGTTTTTATGTTCTCCAGTTGGTTATTACATTGAATTGCATTGCATTACAAAAGGGTCTGCAATTGAACCAAACAGGCCTCTCCATTATGATATAACTTATTGGTCCCCAACTAGAGGTAAGATGCTTGCACTTTTTGGTGTTTGGCTTAGTTTATTTTAAATGATTTTTGTGCTGTGCGAGGTAAATATGTGATAGATGTTTTGTTTTCTAGAGTCTAAAAGTGTTTTTCCCCCCACAAGCTAGATCAATCCCTTTGCATTACAAGGGGTAATCAATTTTTTAAAAAAGGAAGATCCGTGGGGGATGAAAATGTAAGAAAAATAGGACAAAAAAAGAGTAAAATTCAATCATGCAACATATATTTTAAATTTATATATTATAATCATTATCTTGGAAATATATATCGCTTGACTAAGAAGAGAGAATTTCAATGCCAATGTGCTGTCTTACTAACTTCTGCAAATCATACATGTTCTAAGCTCACAATCATGGCTCAAGGAAAATTACTATTTACAATTAGTTTCTTATTATTTAGAAAATCCAAAGAGATTGTTTTACATAATCAATGTAATTATTCATGGTTTACTTTTTTTTTTCACTCGGAAATTATTCATGGTTTAATGATAACTAAATATCTTTAATAGGTATACATTTTTATCACTTGAAATATTATTTGCTTTCAAATTTGATCTTCTCAGTCAATTGATACATGTTAAAGAATTATCAAATATCAATATCAGTGTGATCAATATTCAATATCAATCAAGAGTCATGCATAGTACTAACTTTAATTCATTCTTTAAATTTTTTATAATGTATGGAAAAATATTTTTTATTTTGTAAATTATGGGTATTTACTATTTAGAGTTGTGAAGTCAATGCAAATCGTCAACAGATTTAATACAAAATGATTTGATTGTCAAAATTGGCAACTTCAAGTGGGTCAATTGGCCATTTCTCTTACATAGATTGTGTGGAGATGCAAGAAGCCAACTTAATTTGGAAACTATACCTATCACTTGAAAGGATATATTGGCTTAGGATGCAAAAAAGCGTATTATTATTATTTTTTTAAAAAAATTATCTCATACAGTAAATTAATTCAAACTGAAAGTGCTATCGAATGTTAATGTCAATGTAATTAATATTGAACAATAACTATTAATAGAGAATATAAAATTTTAATAAATCGCACTGTTACCAAACATTATTTAATTGTAAAAGATGCACACTGTCGACATATTCAATGCAAAATACCTTTTTTGGACAAAATAATGCAAAATACTCATAATGTACTTTGATTGTCAAAAAGGCAACTACAAGTGGGTTAACTAAGCCAAATTTAATTTGGGAAGTTGGTCCTACTTGTCAGATCTGTCAATGAGTTGTATCGATCAAGGTCAAACTCACGAATTTATGTAAACTTGTGATAGTGATATAAACTCGTATCGTGAACTTGAATTGTAGTTTATTTTTATTATTAAATAGGTATTCTTAGTGTATAATTAAATAATTAAAATATAAAAATGACAACAACTTGATTTAAATATATTTTAAATCTAAATAATTAAAATTAAATCTATCAAAGATTATCATTTATCATATTTAACAAATAAATTTTTATAAAATTTATATATAAAAAGCACCGAACATGATTAAATTAAAAAAGTTAACACACGGGTATAAGAGTAAATTAACATGATTTTCTAAATTAGAAAGTAAAAACGTAAACCAATTATTCGACTCATTTTTGTAATCTAGACAAGTAAAAGTATGAATAAATATCAAAGAAAAAACAATGAGAAATCATCATTATTTTTTCTTTGTTCATAATTTTTTATTAACAATTTCTTATTGATATATTTATGTGTACACAAAACAATGTTGAAATAAATAAGTCACATGCTATACATCAACAGAAATTTCTAAATGAATATATAGCTCTTACGGATGCTGAAAATGAGTAAATTTTAAAAATGATCATAAGTTTTGAATTATAGTTTGGTTATTTTCAAGTTATAATATTTAATATTAAATGTCAAATTATTATTTTGTTATAAATTTTGTGTTGATGTATTTGATAGGTATTGGTATATTGACATCACAATTTCCTTCCTTACATAAGTTTTTGTCTATATAATAGCCATTCTCTCTCCTCGTCTAAAGAATATCTTAATAAAAATAACCCCCCTTAGTTTATTACAAAAATATGCAAGGACATTATCTGGCTTAGGTCCTTTGCAGACTCTTGTCCGCTGCGGCTTATACGTCGACGTATAAGCTGCAGTGGACACAATAGCCATTTTTTTTTTGAAAAAAAAATTAAAAATTTTAGGCAGAAAAAAAGGATAGATTGTGTATGGAACGACTTATACGTCGATGTATAAGCCGTAGCGGATGGCTTTGGAAAAGGAGAGAAGCCTAGTCCCTTTTATTTTAGAAAAAAAAGAAGTAGAAAAAGACCGATTTATTTCTTCTATTCATAATATAAAAAAAAAAAAAAATATCTCTTTGACTTTTACGTCATCATTATGAATTTTTTTAATAAAGATCGTAAAATTAATTTATTTGGGTTATTATAACTTTAAAATATTATATTGAGGTCCCCAAAAAAACTTTAAAATAATAGATCTACTACGAACAGTGATTTTTCAAGAAGAAAAGTCAAAGTTGGCTATACGTACCTGAGGAAGCAGCCTTCGTAGATGATGCGAGCACCGGTGGCGCCGACAGAGCAGTTACGGATGTGATCGGCGGCGAAATCGAAGCACTTGAGACAGTCGGAGATGGAGAGATAGTTTCTGCACTGAAAGAGGCCATAAGCTGGGTTGTTACCGTTCACCGCCTGCGCCGATGCAAAGTGTTTGCTTTGGTTACCGACCTGAGATTTCAGGTCTCGAAACGTTGCGTTTAGGTTCCGATGGAAGATGCTAACGTCTGTGACGTTGTATTGGCTGCACCCTATCTTCACAAAGTTGGTCTGTGGGTCTGAAACGACGCCGTTCAGAGTCCACCATGACCATATTATGAAGCTCAACAATAAGAAGATGAAAGGTTTTTGTTGCATGATGATGTCTCTCTTAGTAGCAGAAGAGAGAGAGAGAAAGAGAGAGAGAGAGAGAGAGAGAGAATGAAGAAGAAGGAATGATGAAGTAGAGAATCTTTGTAGTATAAATAGGGATGGCGTGGTTCGTATATATATATGCGTATATGTATATATAGTTATTCTACTCATTTACGAACAAAATTCAATTCAAATAAAGTAGTTAAGGTACTAGTCAAGTATGACTGCGACAGAACTTTGATGATTGACTGCCAAGTGGATGCCGGGTTTCTATTATTACTGGTTGTAGTCCTAAATATATGAGTTGGATAGATAATTTTGTAAAAATTAAGAAAATTAGTTATTTATAAAAAAAAATGTATTGGTTGCACGAAAGTATCATTTTAATTAGTTGTATTGGATATTACGATCACTTGATGAAAAATCTATTTTAATATATATGTAAAATAATCTTTATGAGAACCACTTCTAATTGAGCTTGATAATGCACTAACCTGGCTTAGTCTGCAGATTAGTTTAGTCATATATAAAAAAGAAAAGTTTAAGAAAAAAATTATAAATTTGACCAAGTGAATTGAAATATTATATTTATAATTAAAATAAAGTATAGTACTACCTCTTACCTTTAGAATGAGAAGATATTCTACTCTTGTTATTTTTATAAATTCAGTTTGTTAAAAATTTTGATCCTTATTATAAATCTATACAGATGGTGCATTAGACAATGTTATAATTTTGACCCTATTAAATTAGGGAGAGAGAAAGAGGTGAAGCACAATATATGAAATAATTTTTTTTATACATATCTATAAATGAGGGTAAAATTAAAATAATATCAATTGAAGATATATTCAATGAGTTATCTAGTTTTATTAATATGTGAAAATTAGATAAATTGAACTTATAAAATAAAAAATAAGCAGAATGGTTGGGCATAACTTTAATGATTGACTTCCAATTGTGAATGCGGGGTTACTATTATTGTTATTTGACGCCACTAGGGTTTCTTTGTGTGAATATGTTGACTGTTTGATTTTTGAATGTGAACACAAAGTGATCGTAATATCAAGTGGGTTTTCTTTTTCGATGATAATATATACCAAGTGGTTATCAGTGTCATGGTTTGAAATTTGTTTCAAAAACCATGGCCTCAGCCAGTTGAAATCTCCTTTTAAAAATGTTTCTAACTTCTCACTATTGAGTCTTCCTTTTTATGTTTTTCTTGAAACTTGATCTAAACAATACGTATTTTCTTAGTCAATGTAATATCAATGAAATAACACTCGTCATTAATAATTTAATATCACCATGCTATTAATGCCCAAAAATCTTTTACTGTTTTCAATCTTGGTTTCCTTCCTTAATGTTCTTTGATTTTGCTGGTTTAAATGTATTTTCTCAAGATTTTATGAACATATGTAGCTAATGCTTTGATTCTAGGATTATTTTGAACCCTTGTATGGATTAACACTTGATGAATCCTCTGTTTTTGCGATTAAAGATATATATATGTGTGTGTGTGCGCGAGCGCGCGCTTATTTTACTCTTTTCATAATGCTTCTAAGTGCTTGACCACCATTTGGATGTTTTGTTCACTTGATTGATGCTTGAGATTACTCGGTTGAGTGTAGAACTTGGATAAAATTGTGTAAGAACTTGAAGTTTGCATGATGAATGGATGGTATTGTTGGCAAGATAGAGATATACTTGTCAACCTTGCATAGTCACATTATGATTGGTGCTTGAAATTTGGATTTCATTAATTGTAATAAGAGATCGATTGAGCAAGTTATGAAATTGAACACTTATTCTTGACTTGAGAGCGTCTTTGAGAGGAGGTTAATTGAATGTTTTGAAATACAAGTGGGATAAATAATCCAAGGTCCCATTTTTGTCCTTGAAGTCCATGAATCACTTGTTTATTTTATTTTAAGATGATTTCCCTTTCACTCTTGATATTTGTATCACTCAAATTAGGCAAATGTGTGATAATCAATACTTGACTAGGTTTTGGAATCAAATCCTCATAAGAATGATATTCTACTTTTCACTTTATTACTTGATACGACTCATGCACTTATGGTGTGAACAGTTAGATAACCATATATATATATATTGGCTAATCATATTATACACGACCATTTCTTAATTTTGTGTTATATGTAAATAATATAATTTTCTTAAACTTTAAAGCTAGACAAGAAAGCCCATAAATTTTTAAATTCATCATGCTAATGAGTCTCTTTTGATTAATTTATCTATTATTTAACTTATAAAATGTAATATGATGGTAGAAAGTTACCTACATTTGTATATAGCTTAAAATTTAAGTTTTTTTTTTTAAAAAACACAAATAAACAAAATTATAGGGGACTTAGCATGTTATTGGGCTTTGGCCCCATATTAATGGTAAGAGATACAGGATTAGGTCCTTGGGTCGTGGGTTCGATCCCCTCTGCCGTCGTCGCTGGGACTCTTTTGGTAGGCGATCTCGTAAGTCCCCAGTAAGTGCTCATAGAGCCCGGGGCCGTCCCGACCAGTGGGGGCGATGTCGAACCCTCCTAAACTTTTATTTATAAAAAAAATAAATAAATAAGGGACTAACAAATGACAAAGGATGCTGTTTGCACAAATTTTGAAGTTTAAAGTTCTTTTATCAAGTGCATGTTTGTTTTAGATTTTACGTGCTTTTACGATTAATGAGGTAAGTATGTAAGAAGAGTTTTGTCGGCTTCCAAAACTAAGGTTTGGTTGCTTCTCAAACTTACGAGGGAAGAGATATTCTTTACATATATGGCTCAAAAATTATGAGTTTTCCCTTTTTCTTTTATTTAGGCAATTTAGCATTTTTTCCTTTTTCACAAACAATAAAATTAAAAGAAGTAATTGTTTAAATAAAAAAATCAATTATCAATTAGTGGTAATAAGACATGTTCGTCCTTTTATTTTTATATTTTTTGATACATCATTTTATTTTTATATAATTTCAAAAGCATGCAAAATTTTAAAACGAAAACAAATTAAATATTTAAAAAAAAAAATGAACAATAAATAGCCCCACTCATGAGTAAAATATTCTAACCACTTTTATATTTTGTTTTAATTACCCAAACTTATTTTTCATTTTGAAAGCACGCATATTAGTCCAAATCGTTAACATTAGGTATTTTTTATGTCGGATCATTTGCTTAGCCCAGCTCGATCACAGTCATATTGAGGACAAAAAGGGGACAAGATGGGACGCAGGACAACCCTTTCAGGATGTCATTGGTATATGTATATATTTTGTTAATTGGCAAAAAAGTAAACATTTAGGCCTTTAAAGGTTATTTTTAGTCTATTAACTTTATAAATTAAAGTATATTTTTAATTTTTTAATCTTAACGCGTTAACAAAAATGTTGATATTAAAATTTTTAATATTGAAAAAACCTTTTCAAATGCTCATATATCAAGTTCAATTTTCAAAATAACAATGATTGTTACAAAAGTCATCATTTTATACTAACAATGTTAAGGTTAAATGACTGAAAACATACCTTTTAAAATTAAAAAACCAAATTGGAACTTTGTATAAAGTTGAAGCACTAAATGTGTATTTTTTTTCCCCTTTTTAATTCTCTAATCTTATTAAATTTATAAGTTTCTTCATACATGTTACACTAGAACCAAGTAAAACATTAAACTTCATCAACTCATCTTAAAATTTTATAATTTTTTAACTTGTTCCCTCTTTAATATACATTATACCAAAAAAGTATAAAGTCTATACAATAAGGAGGGAATATGTCTTTATAAGAGAAAATTCCAGCGCTCCTTGTTATGTCTGATCAAATTAGATACCACACGAACCTCATGTGAAGGAGAAGGCATCATATGACATCAAAGATGGTGGTTGATTGGTATATTATGGCCATATCCAATTCGTCCCTCACTAAAAAAGCCAAAAAAAAAAAAAAAAAGCAAATTAGTAATGAAATTTTTGTCACCAATTAATTTAGCAACGAAACTTTTCTATTAGAAAAATATTGTCCCTAATTAATTAGCGACGAAAAGTAACTGATTGGTACTAATTTTAGTGATGAATTGTAAATTTAATACTAATTCTCAGTATGTTTTAGTGACTCAATTAAGATCCGGCTCAACCAAATACCTAGATTTTAAAATTCCCTTACATTTACAGGATAACCCTTGGCCTCCCTTCAAAAGATGTCTATCACACTTGGATTAATCCCCCCTCCAAAAAAATAATAATAATAATCCATATCCTCATATCCACGGAGACTGTCATAAAACTTCCCATTTCTTTAAATGAGCTCTTTCGCCTTCGCAAATAGTGTTGTTAGGATTCGTGTTTGCAAAAGTGACATTTTTTTCCTGTATTTTGTAAATTAAAGTTAAGTAAATGTGATTTATGTTTGGATGCGCTTTTATAAAAAAAGTCAGTTTGACGTAAATTTGTTTAGATGATATATTAAAAAGCTTGTTTCAAAAGTTTCAAATATAAAGAAAAGTCAAAAGCCAAAAGTCTGAAGCTGTTCTCATCGCAAGTGCACGGGTCGTGCCACATAATAAAGTTGTGAGTCGAATATCATTCCCACAAGGATTTGGTTTCAAACCCGGTCAAGTATTGTTTATCACACTTTCACTTAATTTGAGTGATACAAATATCAAGAGTGATGGAAAATAAATTCTAAAATTAGAAAACAAATAAAAAAACAGTGATTCATGGACTCGAAGGATAAAATGGGACCTAGGATTATTTATCCTCCCTTGTATTTCAAAAGTACTCAATCAAATCCCCACAATATTTGCTTCTTAATGAGAGATTATGTTATTCAAGGATACTAAATTACCTATAAGTGCTTTCTCAAGTCTCCAAATAGGTTTAGTTCAATTAATTCCTTAATTAATTAATTAAACTCCAATTTTCATTGCAAATCCTATATGGCTACGTGAGGTTAATGGTTATATCTCTATCTCATTAACAAAACTATCCATTCAACTCACAAATTTCAAGTTTTCACATGATTAAACTCCAGTTCTACACTCAACCAACCTAGCTTGATCACAAGCATCAATCAAGTGAACCCAACAATCTCATTGGTGGCCAATCAACAACAAGCATTAAGCAAAGAGTAAAATCAACATAATCTAATCATTAATCACAAATATATAAGGGAAATGAGTACCTAATCCATATAAGGATTCAAAATACTTGTAGAATCAAAGCTCTAGCTACACATGTTCATAAAACCTATGAGAAAATGGGGACAAACCAGAAAAATAGCAGAACATAACGAAGGAATAGAAGATGGAGAGGAAAACCCAAGAGGAGAAGGTCAGATCTCTTCATATCTTCAACTCCTAGCTCAATCTCCACCTCCAAGCACTAAACCTTAGCAGAGCAAGCCCTCTAAAATCTCCCTCAAAGTCCAAAATGATGCTACTGTTCATGATTTTTAGTATTTAAAGCCATAGAATCAGTTCTGGCCTCAAAACGCATAGCTTCATTATTTCTCATTCGTTGCAGCCAAGACAAGCCTTGGCTATGGCCAAGAGCTCTCTGTCTCAATCTCTGGTTGTGGCCAATGGCTTTTTGCTTGTGTCTTTGGTTAAGGCTAAGAACTTTCTGCCTTGTCTGTGGCTGAGGACAGAAAATGCTTCGACTGAGGCTAACAGCTCCTCCTCTTCTTGTCTCATCTTTTCTTATTTTTTCATGGTGTCTTGACTTTCTAAACTCCTTTCCAACTTCGTAGTCATTTATTTGTGCTTCAAATGGCTCCACATGTGACTCAAATGACAACCTAAGAAAGAAATTGGTTGGGGCTCAAATAAAGAAATGACAACTTGGTACTACAAAGTTTAGAAATGACAGTTTAGCCATGAATTTTCAAAATGCCAATTTAGTCCACACTCTCAGGAAGCACTCGAGTTTGCTATGTGAGTGCTGTTATGTTGCACTCAAAGTGTGACACCAAGCACTCGAGTGCTACACTTGAGTGTGACACTATGCACTCGAGTGTGAATACTATTCCACCTCCTCTGTTTGCCCTTGTTTAACATTTTACATGAACGAGATTCAGTAATTCAGTCATATCTCTCAAACCACAAATCAGATTAAGGTGAAACTTGTTTCATATGAAACTAGACTCCCAATGCGTCACATAGACACCAAAATCAAGATCAAATGAGTTCATATGAAAGAGATATGTTATTTTGAAATTGCTACTAGAATTCATGCCTTATATGAGACATAGGTTCAGTAATTGGAATGTAGCTCACAAAATACACATCCGATTGAACTTAAAATTGTGACATATGAAACTAGACTCAAAAACTGTTTCAACAATATCAAGATCATGGAAAAAAATAACAACTGGAAAATATATGACTTTTTGAAGTTCAAATTTAAACTAAGACGTTACAAAACGCTGCTCCAGAATAGTTGTTAATAATATGATCGAAACTCTCAGTATACAATGAATTTGAAGCTGATTTTTGTTGTGATGAAAAGAAGACTTAAATAGCTTTTTGGGCATCAGTCATTTACCAAATCTGAATTTATATTGAAGACATTATGATCACTGGAAGTTCACCCTTATGCTTCCAGTGTTCTTGCGTTATGAAAGTCATTGCAGTATGGAAGTTGACCTTTGTACAAGATCAATTGAGTGATTGGATTCAGTATCAACTTTCAAGAATTTGCAAGTGACTCGCAAAGGCATATGAAGTTTAGACGCACACTCAAGTGAGCTCTTTGTCACTCGAGTGAAAGGCAAGCACTAGCTGATAAATCAAGAATATCCTTTGGAAGTGCACTCGAGTGAAAGGTTCATCACTCGAGTGTATAAGTGAACAATTGAGTGCTAGAGATCACTCGCTAAGAATGCTAACTTATTTTTTGAATACACTCAAGTGAAGTTTAGTGACACTCGAGTGCTGTACTTGAGTGTGCCACTCAAATACTCAAGTGTCGCATGATTGATAGCAGAGGTTCTGCCTAACACTCGCTCTCATTTTGGAAGTATAAAGGTTATACATTCTGATACTCGAGTGCAAGGTAAACACTTATAAGTTGAATCAAGAGTGCTACCTCTTTTATGAGGTGCACTCGAAGTGTCACTCTGTGACACTTAAGTGTGCCTCTGTGACACTCAAGTGGTTGGTAGAAATTGAAACCATTTTAGCTATATACTATTTTCAACATTATTCTAATAAACATAGAATTCATCAGCACTCGAGTGTGACAAATTACATACTCAAGTGCATCAAAAAGAACACTCAAGTGAATGTGTCTTCTTCACTAGACCATCGTTTGCGAAAATTCAAATTTACTGATTAACATCTGTTTTATCTTTGATTACTACTCATTATACTTCTTAATGCTATTAACCTTCTTTTTATATGAGTTTTAGATGTTTGAATTCATGGATTATGACCAAAAACACAAAAATCAAGTTTCTGTGTCAGACATTAAATACATAGCAGAAACAGAGTACACAGAAGCAATCGCAAAGAAGACCAATGGATTGCGCTCAAAGCTTTTATTATTTCGAAGACAAAACTGACCCAACGACTAAGCAATCTCAGAGCAGACCAAAGAGATGTAGTGCGAAGAAAATTGAAAGCAATCGAACCTCAAATTCTTCCAATGACTCCAATTTGTCTCCAATGAAAAGTTTGAATGTTCTCAATGGTCAATACTCACAACAATCATTTATCAACTGACTATAAATAACAAAGCATTCAAGTAGGAAAGATGAGATGACGAGAAAAGAGCTTGCACCTTCACTTCAAAATGCCAACACTTTGACGTTTATCTCATTTTTCTCTCTGTTTTCTCAATGATCATACAATTCACCATAGAGAGTGATATTATTTGCAATGTACTTCGGTGTTCATCTTATTCACTTCTGAGAGAGAAGATTGATTGTAATTGTTTATCACAATTTTGTATCCTTACGGTATGTAAAGGGGAGTATCTCGATAAGAGATTTGTAAACGGCTTCACAAGTGCCCGGCTAAACTTGTGGGATTGTAGAGGCTTCTCTTGTGCCTAGATTAAACAAGAAGATAGTGGATTGAAAATCTCAAGTGGAGCTTGGGGACTGAATGTAGGTCAACAAGGACTGAGCCAAATTAGTATAAATCACAATTTGCATATTTTCTTCTCTTATCTCTTATATTTCCAGCACATACGTTTTGAATAACTGATTAGGAATTTATAATTTATTACTTTCATACGTATTACTTTTACAAAGATGAGAAAATATTTTCAAAGTTCCTAAGTTTTATCATATACCCAATTCACCCCCCTCTTGGTTGTCAGTTGGTTCTTACACTATCAATACAAGAAAGTCTATAAAAGCTAAAGTTGATGACATATGACAAAATATTCAGACTCAAACCAAGAATTCTATCCCTTTACCCCAAATATCAACCAGGCACATTTCCCTTGCATATGTATCCCCAAATATATATGAATTAACCAAAAAGTGTCAGAAATTAAAGGTAAATGTGCTGAAATGACATGAATTTTGTGAGGTTAACAAAAACTCCAAAAACCAACGTTGGATTTATCTTAGGCCAAAAAGATATTTGTCCACAAATCCACCGTGCTAAACATTATTTTGGATCTTAACAATATTTTTTGGATTTAGAAAGTCAATTTTTGGGTAATTTCAACTTTCAAGCATGTCAGCTGATAATTTAGCATTGAAGCAACTGTAGTTTTGATCAAACGCCTGAGATAATATACAAGAGACAGCATTCCAAGTTTGGAGAATTTTTGGAAGCAACTATATTAACGCCCAGGTACTTAAGTGCTAATTACCCAATGCCCATGATTAATGCAAACCAAGCTAATTATTGATAAACTCCCTCATCAGAGATACATTTGATTTTAATCTATTAGTAGCCATTTTATGTAAGGCTAAACCATATATACACAACTCAATCCATTCAACTTTATGTCATCTATAGATAAACTCCCTCATTTTTTTAAAATTTACAACAAATCTCTCATACTCTTGCATTTATGTAAATAACTCCTTTGTAATTAGTTTAACTCATTACTTATTTGCAGATATAGCTTAATGTTTTAGGGAATTATATGCATGTAACCCAAAGCTTGTATAGGGGGTTACATATACCAAAAAAATTAAAGTTCAATGGGGTATATATTTGATAATGGGTGGTTATCCTCACAAACTTAAAAATTTATGGTGGTTTTAAGTTTTAAATATTAAGAGAGTTATTTGTGTATATATAATTCAAAATTTAGAGGATTTTTGTGTAATATAGTCTATATTTAATTAACATAAATTAGATTCTAAAATTAATTGTAACGATTTCTACAAGCTTACTTTATGTATATACGTAACCTAATCAAAGTTTAGGTGGACCATTTCATTATTCCAACTTCTCATTTTTTGTTGAGTTTTCTACTATATATGAATATTGCTAGTTGATACAATCATTAACTGACTTCATTATTTAGCATCATCATGCACGACTCTATGAAATGTTGATATAATATTTTGTCAAAATAATTAATAAACAAAATGAGTCCAAAACCATACAGACAATTAGTTGTAACTTGTAAGAATGAGTCAATAAGATATATATGCATATATATCCCACTTCCCCAATTGAAAAACGATATCACCTCATGGCCGAGATTTCCAAATTATGCTTTTCACACTGTTTGCTCTAAAAACAAGGGAACTGTTTGAGCTATTGCGATCGGTCATACGTAGTGGTCAATCTTCAGAGGGAAATAATTTTTTTAATCATATTTATAAATCATGTGATTAAATCTTTCTTAATTTATAATCTTATCCTTAATTTATTATTTTGTAGACTTTATTCTCATTAGATATAAGTTTTATTTTTAGAATATATACTCGTTTTATTAAAATAATTCTCTTTTATTCATTCCCATATTAAAAATATTTTACAAAATAACATAACATTATAAGAAGGGAAAAACTCATTTGAAGCTTCTTGAAATTGACGTATATCCTAGATCCCTAATTAGTTCATTGACCCAATTTGAGATTTATGAATGTTGAATATTATACCATATTTCCTTTCACTTTGAAAAGTACCCAACACTCATAAATTCTAAATTGGATCATCAACAATATTGCTTCTATAAGCTGGCTGCTATGGTGCATTTGGAAGGAAAGAAATAATCAGGTGTTTAATGGTGTGGATCCGGACCCTATAGCGGTGATTGATAAGGAAAACCAGGCATTGGTTGGTTATTGGAATGTAAATTTCCCGAAGAATCCGGAAGATGAAGCTTGTAAACTGCCAAAGAAAGCAGTCCGGTGGGAGCCTCCAGATGAACTATCTCTGAAAGTTAATTTGGATGGATCCTTCCGTGACTCCTCTGCTGCGATTGGCCTAGTGTGTCGTGATCATTGGGGTCATGTTCAGTGGATGTTTGCCGAA
The DNA here is from genome assembly GCA_019022615.1 of Acacia melanoxylon. NCBI lineage: Eukaryota > Viridiplantae > Streptophyta > Magnoliopsida > Fabales > Fabaceae > Acacia > Acacia melanoxylon. Next base: position 10,647,177 of record JAFJYJ010000002.1, read on the forward strand.
AAGGTCAAGTCGATATAAGCTTTCATGACTGAAGCCCTAGCTTTGAAGAGAGCCTTGATGATTGCTCATGATTTGGGAAACAAAAATGTCATATTTGAGACTGACAACCAATCTCTCGATCAACTTGTGGAAAAGAATCAACAGGATCTAGGTGAATGGCAATCTTACGGTATCACTCAGGACATCCTAAGTGCTTTAAATCTGAACCCAGTTTTTCAGTTCGATTTACTCCCCGTCAGGGGAACCAAGCAGCAGATTGGCTTGCTGTATCCACCAATAAGGAGGTGTGCCCAATAGGGTGGGTAGGAATACCCTTACCTTCTTTGTCTCAGTTGCTGGAAGAAGACAGAAAGAGGATCAGATGTTACAGGGATTATGCCTCCGAGCAGCCCAGAATCTTTGGTCCTGATTGAACTAATAAAGTCGCCGCACAATCACGGTGATGGTTATCCAGTCGTTCACTTGTAGTGGGTTATGCTTTTCTTGTTATTTCATTATCGTAGTTTTCCTACTTCTAAAGCTTACTTTCTGCGTGCTTTAGTTTGATTGTAATAGCCTCGTTTCTAGTATTGAATATAGCCAGAATTGTTCAAAAAAAACAAGGGATTTGTTGAATTTATCAACCTGATTTAGGATTTTTTTTCTTCAAGTGGTTTTAAATGGGTTTTCTCTTTTAAGAATATGTAATTTCATTTATATTAAAAAAATATCCATCTGGTCCTTAATATACGATATATTTAAGGAGTTAATCTTGGTTCTAAATGTAAGATATAGTTTTGATATTTTTTAATCTTTTCCTAATTTATCTTTATTGATGCTCCTCAATAATAATAAAGGAGGAGAGGAAATGAGGGAATTAATGATTATGATTAGGATGTTTTGGAAAATACATATCATATTAACTAACTTTCTTAATATAATCAAATTTGGTAAACATGTCTTATAATATAATATTAAGTGATGGAGAGGTATCTCAGTAATTAATTTTCTGTGTCAAATAATTCCTGCTTGACTCTAGACTCTTGAGGCAGCGGTCAAGGAAGCCATGGACTACACTCACAATTTAAAAGCGCGTGGGACAAACCAGGCTTTTCTTATATTGCATCGCGATCATTTTCATATATTAATATTGCTATTGCATCCTTCAAGAATCTGAAAATGATGAAATATGGACAAACAAGAACAACTTCATTATCCCTCTGATTTGTCTTATTAATTTTCTGATAAAATTATCACATCCTTCTCCTATACTTATTACCTCAGAATTAGAGGAGTGGGATTAATAAAGGAAGGAAGTCAAGGAAGGGACACAGTTTGCTGTTAGTGGTGAGATCAGAAACCTCAGCTTCATCCATTTCGAGGATTCCTATGTATTGGTGGCTATGATTCAATTCATGAGGATATTAGATGTTTATTTTACTTAATTATATTTAGTAATTAACCTACAAGGTATCGTGAAGGTTGGTTTATATGCCATGTTATTTTCTATTTTTTGGTTGCTATAATTGTTATCGTACGTATGAGATATGACATTTGGTTGATTATTATGAAAAAATTCTTTTACTCTTCACCCTCGTTTCTTTCAAGTGTGTAGTGTTCTTCAAAATGTTCAATGAATTTTATCATAGTAATTAACTGATTATACATCTTAAGTATATGATCATTTTCTTTTTATCAAAAAAATATATGATGGGAGATGAGAGGGATATCCACGGAAAATAATGGAAATCTAAGTGATATTTGATTCTTTAGATGACAAATTATATTCTACTATATCTAGTTCTTTGAGGAAAACAAACGATATACATACGAATGTGTATATTAACGGTACGGTGTAGCTTGTGTTAGGTTATTTGGTGTGTCTTTTTATATTATTATATATGGATGATACTTTCAACTAAATCTTATTTGATTTTTTTTTTGGCCAAATTTTTTATGAAGAATTAAATGCCCAAAAATATTAATAATTTGTAGGTAGGGCGGCTTTCCATCGATTTAAAATTAATATTTATATATAGATAATAATTTCTTATTAAAAAAGTGGGATTTTTTTAAACAAAAAAAAAAACTTTAGGCCATTCAGCTCAACAAAGGCGGCTCAAATTACATATACCTCCTCCTGAATGAATCCGGATATGGCCGAGCACTTTAGAAAACTTAAACTATAAATAAATTATTAATACTAATTGAGGGAAAAAAACTAACTTTCCTCACTTAATTTTATAAAGTGTCTGTCAGTCTTTTAATTGTAACACCACTGGTCTCAAAATAATATTTTTCTGTACATGTGCTCTTTTCTTTAAGGAGATGATGCCGCTTACCACCTCAACCAACAATTTGTTGATAATAAAACTTTGTTAGAGTCATTGACTAAAAATACACTTAATTTCTAGTCACTACAAAATAATGCACTTTGAATGATGACTTCTAGCAACACTTACAGTATGTTTATGTTTGGTTTGAGGGGATGAAAGGGAGTGAGAGGGGAGGAAGGATTTTTACCAAATTACCATTAATGAGAAGAATATTATTTTTGTTGAGAGTATATTTTTGGGATATTGAAAATTTTTTATGGGTAATTTGGTCAATACGAGGTAGAAAATTTCTCTCTCCTCTCTTCCTTCCCTCAAACCAAACACATTGTTAGTCGCCACTAAAAGCTTACCATTCAGAAAAGGGTTAATATCTATAGTGGCTTTACAAAGCCTAAACTTGTCATTACATGTTGTTTACTTATTATATGATTTTTTGAGATTACATCTCTACGCTGGCGGATTTTTCCTTTAATTTATATCCAAATCTAATCATTAATTGCGGCACTAAAGCATAAAACCCCATTCCCTTCGTCTTTTCAATTTTCAAGCACTATACGTTAGTTTCGTTAGACGACGCTTTCTCTCTCCTTCCTTCTTCATCCTCACCCCCTCCTCTCTTTCTCTCTCCCTCCTTACAGAGCCACCAATCAGATACATCAATGCTTCAACCTCGTAATCTCCTTGTTCCCTTATTCATATTCTTCTCACTCGGGATCCTTAACGGCGTCGTTTCGGAACCACAGACCCATCTTCTTAGGAGTGAGTGTAACGCATACTTGATTTCCAACGTATTCCAAGACTCCAACGTCACCATCTTCAATCAAAACCTAAACGCCACGTTGCAAGACATCAAAGAGCAGATCAGTACTGTCCAGAATAAGCACTTCGTCACCTCACAGCAAGGCAATGGAGGAAACCCTATTGCCACGCTTTTTCAATGCAGAAACTACCTCTCCGTCGCCGACTGTGTGGCCTGCCTCAATGCAGCTGCTGATCGAATCCGGCAATGCCCTGCGGGGACCTCCGGTGCCCATGTTGTCTACGACGGGTGCTTCCTAAGGTATTGCTAAGTCAATCATGAAAGTTGATAACATTTTGAAAATACATTTTATTACTTTAAAAAATCTCAGTCATTATCTCTATCATCAGATATACCCATATATAACGGCATAACCCCTAAGCAAAGAATGGTTTCTATGACTTTTTCAAAGTTTGATATTTTATATGTATGTATGTGTATATATGTCTATCAATATCAAACAACGGTCAACTTAATTCGTATGATTTTCTTCATTCCTTAGTATCTTTTCAGTCCGTCCATTACTTTGTGAATAAGGAAAAACAATTGTCATTTGAGATTAATAGTAACAGGGGTAGAAGACTGAAATGATACTTTATAAAATTAAGTGATCAAATTAAACTTTTGTATCAAATTAGAGAACTAAAAGTAAAAGGTATATTTTTTTCCAACCTTTCATTATAAATATAGGTTATTCACTAATCAATTTTTACCCTTACGTGAGAAGTATTTTTTTTTTTTTTATTCCTATAGGTGAGAAATAGACATCAATAAACTATCCACTTATATATTCCAAATTGATAGTAAAGAAAAAGGTTCAAAATTCATCTTCACACACACAGACACACATTGATCTTGGAAAAATGATCGGTGATACTTTTTTTTTTGGGGTTTGTCTTAAGGTTCGATATTAGCAGTAGTTTCTTTGAAGAGACGACGCAAGGTTTCAACATCACATCATGTGGGAATCAGACTATAGGAGAAGCCATTACATTTACCTCAGAAGCACAACAAATGCTAATGAATCTCCAAAGAGCAACACCCACAATCACTAGCTTCTCTGTAGCTACAAAGACGCAAGTGCCTAATAATGGTCCACTTATTTATGGATTTGCTCAATGTATTGAAACTATCTCACAGAGTCAGTGTGAGGATTGCCTGAATTCTCAGTACAATAATATGCAGACTTGTCTTTCCAGTTCAGATGGTAGGGCTTCTTCTAATGGTTGTTTCTTGAGATTCTCAACCTCTTCCTTCTTTCCTGATAACCAGACCATCCCTATCACACCCTTGAAAAAACAAGGTAACGGCTTTTTTAGATCAATGATATTAGGCGAATTTGCTAACGATTACTCCTTCTTTTCTTAAATGTGAGAGCTAGATAAATAATTTACAAAAACTAAAAAAATTAATTAAGTTAATTATTTATGAAAATCGTGTACTGGTTTTTTCTAAAGTACTCACTTCTTCAATCATTTTCATTAAAAACTACTCCCTTGAAGAAAAATCCTCTTAATATTTGCAATCAATAGGGGGGAGTTCAGGGAAAAAAGATATAAATTTGGGAGACAAAAATGGATTGAGGTTTTATATTTAAAACCAAAACAAACTTCTCTGCTAACTTGGAGGAAGTAACTTATTTCTTTGCATGAATTAATTTGACTGTGACCCTTGTATTTAGGAAATGCAAAAAGAATAATGTAATAATACATAAGTCTTATTTTAATTCTCGGTTAGACATGGAGGTATATAGTTCTTCTTTTCATGGAACGGAATTTAAGTGCATTTTAATTATTTAGTTATTCTTTTTATTAATCAACATTACATGATTTTTTTTGTTTGAATATATACAATATCACATGGGTTAATTTAATAAAGTTGAAAATTTTTGTTCCAAACAATTATAAAAATGGATCTAAATTTATTTTTTGAACGTGTATTTGCTTGATAGGGAATATATGACCATGATATATATAATTAGTATCGAGGACATTGTAATATGTAATGTATACGGCATGACAGATTTTAAATTGATTGTGTAAAATTTGACATGTTAGGTGCATATATCTGTCTGATTATATGAAAATGTGTTATATTTTTTATTTTCTTGTGTTGCAGGTTCCAGCAATAAGGGAATCATTATTGGTGGAGTTGTTGCCGGTGTATCTCTTGCTTTGATCCTTATTGCATTATTTGCCTTCATTATTATTAGGCGAAGAAAAAACCCTAAGATGATCAGTGTTCCTAGAGGTAAACAACTTTAAAAAGTCTTTGATTATTATCTATTAATTTGAATATGGTTCAACTACTGGTTGTTTTAATTTATGAAAAGAGACTTTGGCTAATGTTTTCCATATATATATATATATATATATATAACAGGAGATATACCAGGAGCAAGCAAGCTAAAAGGCCCAGTTACTTTTAGTTACGATGTTTTAAAGACCGCAACCAAGAATTTTAGTAAAGAAAATAAAATAGGAGAAGGTGGATTTGGAGCTGTATATAAGGTATAGTTATTTTTTGAGTTTCAATATAATATATCAACAAGTATGTCTCAAATTTTATATAGTGTGTCAAAAGGTTATAATAATAATAATAATTTGATGACTGAAATTCTTAACATGCAAGCAGGGCACTTTGTCGAATGGAAAAGTAGTTGCAATCAAGAAATTAACTTTAAACCACTTCAACAAGATAGATGAAGAATTTGAAAGCGAAGTGAAGCTTATAAGTAATGTTCATCATCGGAATCTTGTTCGACTCCTGGGATGTTGTAGTAAAGGCCATAACAGAATCCTTGTTTACGAATACATGAAGAACAAGAGTCTTGACATATACTTATACGGTAATCTTATTTATTCATTCCACAAAACTTAATCATATACAATTCTACTTTAAGCATTATATCTGTTTTGCTTCGTAACAGCATTATGAGATGGGAACATATTTTCATATTTTGTGAACTTGGGAAATAGGTGAAAATAAGGGATATCTCAATTGGAAACAACGATATGAAGTCATTTTAGGAATAGCAAGGGGTTTGGCTTATCTACATGAAGAATTCCATGTTCGCATTATACATAGAGATATAAAGACTCAAAATATTCTCTTAGATGATGATCTACAACCTAGAATTGCTGATTTTGGGTTGGCCAGACTTATGCCTGAAGACAAAACTCATCTTAGTACAAGATTCGCAGGAACATTGTAAGTTGAAATCATTATTTTTGTTTGATTTAGTTTTCAATTCTCTTAACTACAATTACGGTACAAGGATTGCCCGAGGTATTGATAAACTCTATTAGCATGAATATATACTTCAAGAAAGAATTCAGACCTATGTCAAACATAACACAATACTTTATCTTGTATATAGCTATTTTAGAACTTGTAAGATATGAATATTTATATTTTTTGTTTTTTTATATGTTATTCTAATTCATTAACTTATACATATACATTTCTTTTTCAGAGGATACACACCACCAGAGTATGCAATTTACGGCCAATTATCAGAAAAAGTTGATATTTATAGCTATGGTGTTGTAGTGTTAGAAATCATCAGTGGTGAGAACTGCAATAACTTAGAGGTTGATGGTGACGATGAAGGCGAATACCTCCTCCAAAGAGTGAGAAAACTCTCATGTCTATATTTAAATAGATATCCTTTTATTTTGGGAACTTAGAGATAAAGGGCTTTTAAAGATGTTATCTCAAGTAATTTTTGGGAAAAGCCATTCCTTCTTTATCAAAGAATCTAATACTCCCTCTAGTTCTAAATATTGGGGCTAGATAAATAATTTGTAGAGATTAATTAAATTAGTTAAATTATTAGTTATTTATAAAAATATGTTGATTTTCCTAATTATATTAAAATAGTCTTTTAAATCTCTCCATTGAACTATCCCTTAACATAAACCTTTTTATACATGCAATCAACAAGAATAGTTCAACCAAAAAAATAATAATAATTAAAGACAAAGTGGATTGATGTTTTACATTTAAGACCAACATAAAACCATTTAGCTCTTACTGGATAATAGAGAGTAATAAATATTTAAAAATTTTAACATACCCTTTGCTTTGTCTTTTCTGCCCTCTTATTCCATTTCATTTTCATCCCACTTGATAGGCTTGGAATCTATATGAGAGAGACATGCACTTAGAGTTGGTGGACAATGCCTTGGACCCTAATGATTATGATGCAGATGAAGTCAAGAAAGTCATAGAGATTGCTTTGCTTTGCACCCAACCATCTGCAGAAACAAGGCCAACGATGTCTGAAATAATGGTTTTGCTCCAAAAGAAGGGTTTATTGGAGAATCTGAGGCCAACCATGCCTATCTTCATTGAAACTACTTAGAGGTTCATCGAAGAAAGAAGGGGATACAGAAAAATTACTGCCCTTCATTCCATTCTTTTGTGTGTAGTTGATTACCAATAATTCAGACATTATTATATATGAATGGGTAAATACTTTGTATGATTTTGAGTTACTTAAGTTAATTATCTTATAGGTTTAGATGGAGAGAAAAGTAAGGGGACAATAGGGGGAAGAGAATACTAGGAATGAAAACTTCCTAAAATGGTAAAAAATGTTTTTTTTTTTTAGGAGAGTTTTTCCCCTAGTATTCTTTCTCCCCCTAATTTTCTCTCCATCCATACTTAAAAAGTTGGGTTGGATTATTACATATGATGTGTACTTTATTTTTAAAGCGAGACCATGGATCGAATTTGATTATTTTTCTCTATAGTCACATTAATTAAGAGCGGGCGAAAAATATCAATTTGGAGTTTAGCATAGTCTCTATTACTTTTATGATCACTTGGAGAATAAAATTACAATTACTTGCATGTCATTGTAAAGAGCATTATGTAAAATGATAGAAAACAGACATATTTAAAAAAAACATATTAACTATTGATAAATTTGGATATAGTCAAAACATGCAAATTTTATGATTATTAGTGACATTATATTCGGATTAGGCCTTAACAAAAAATGGTAGAATTTAATCAATACTATTAGCTCCAACAACAAACATTATCCTATTAGGTGGACTCAGCTACATAGATTTATGATGCTATCATCAAATTCAATGGCACTCTTTATTTTTTTAGCAAACACATTCAATGTCATTCTTTACATGTATTCAGCTATTTTATTGCGAGCAAAAAAAAAAAGCTATTTTAAATAATTTTCTACTATTTATTTTTAATAAACATCATGCCACTCCAACTTTTACTTGTATATGTTAATTATGTATATTCTATATCCTTCGAATATATAAAACTAAAAAGTTATCATTCCCACATCTAATTTTGTTCAAGAGGATCGATGCATGTGCATCCCCTCCCTTAACGTGGGCCCCACCACCGCACTATATGGTGGTTAATTACCAGTCAGGCAGTCCCAACTTGGCTTGCTGTGTTGTCTTTTTTCGTTTTGGACATATTGTTGGAAATTTTATGAATATTCTATATCCTTCGAATATATAAAACTAAAATGTTGTCATTCCTACATCTAATTTTGTTCAAGAGGATCGATGCATGTACATCCCCTCTCTTAACGTGGGCCCCACCACCGCACTACATGGTGGTTACCAGTTAGGCAGTCACAACTTGGCTTGCTGTGTTGTCTTTTTTCGTTTTGGACAGTGTTGGAAATTTCTAATTCTTCATGTCGGACGTCAATGGTCCACACATAATTTGAAAGCGTGTGGAAACTTTTATTATATACTCGTATTTGCATAGCCAACTCCTCATTTGATTTCCACAAATTGCTATTGAATCCTTCAAAAACTTGGACTAACAGCTCCAGCCCACTGGTTTCCCTCTTATTTAGAAAAATTTGACTATTTCCTTCTTCATCCTCACTCTCTCCACATAGAGCCAGCCAATCTTAACAGAAGAATATGCTTCAACGTCATCCTCCTTCCTCTGTTTACCTTCATATTCTGCTCATATTGCAGCATGTCAAGAATGAACTGGTTTCCCTACTAAGCAAAAAGCTTAGTAGGGAAAGCTAAGCAGATTTGAGACGTCGGGATATGATTTTGAACCGTCCAGATTTATTTTTTTTTTAAATGATGATTTTTAAATAAAAAATAATTTTTTGAAAGTATAATAGTTGATAGATTATCTTTATTTTAGATTCTACACCCATTAAAATATTTTTTTTTTAAAAAAAAATATGGACTTCTTAAAACTCAGATATGAACTGTCCAGATCATACATGACGGCCCATATCTGCATAACTCTCCCTACTAAGCTTTTCTGCTAAGTAGGGAAACCAGTTCCGGAATTGAACTAGATTACTACCTCTGGTCCTAAATATAAGACATAGTTTGTAGTGTAATTTGCACGACAAACTATGTCCTATAGTTAGGACAAGAAGAGTATTTATTAAAGTGCATTACCATCCTTTTCATATATTAATATTGCTTTTGCGTCCTTCAAGAACCTTTTTTTAATTCTGAACATCCTTCAAGAATTTTGTAACCACCATGTAGTGCGGTGGTGGGGCCCATTATTCTTTCTCCCATGTCTACTTCATAAAACTTGATTATCTTCCTCTCTACTAATATCTCAATGCATATATATGTGTTAGTCTAAGTTTCAAAAGCACTTAACAAGCTCTCTCAAGTAAAAATCAAGTTTCTCTTCTCATTAAAATGGACAATCTCTTACTAGAACTAATGAAAATCAACTTTAAGCAACAACCTTAATGTGACTGTCACGCCCCAAAAAACCTAAGGGGTGGCCGAGTATGAGAAGAATATGAAGGACTCATCATACTCCTTAAAAGCGCTTAAACTTAAAAACATGTTTTCCAAAACACATGGATCCTACCTATAAATTACATGGAACATCTAACATTAAATAATAATACAAAAGTCTAAGTCTATGATTTAGATCAACTACTAGCACCTCATGATGGATCAACGATCTCTACATCCTTAAAGAGGCCCTTCACCGCTCAGAAGGAGATACATGGTCAGCAATATCGTCTGAACCAAAACAAATTTTCCGGTGAATAACGTCTCATTCTTTTAATTGAATAAAATACAAGAATAAATAATTTAAACATCTTTATCTTTTGACAAAAACAATGTAGCAATAAATTTCACTTTCTAAACCATACGATCATGAATAAAATAGAACTCTATATAAATATCGTTATTCAAATAATTCCATGTACGAAATAAAACCTTTGATTTAATATAATCAATTTAAAACATAATTCTCAAACCTCATCTTTCCATAGAACTTCTTACAGAACGAATGACAAGCGTGGCCATATAGTCCACGAGGGTAACTAACCAGGCATGGCTCGAAACCATGAAAACAAGCATGGACACATAGTCCATGAGGGTAACTAACCAGGCATGACTCAGAAGTCATGAAACAGGCATGGACACATAGTCCATGAAACAGGCATGAGAACTAAATCCCATGAAACAAACGAGCTCGAGGTTAACCATGGTGCACCAAGAACTAACAGTACTGCTGTTAGTAACCAGCGTTCTGTATTCAGTTCTCTCCAAAACATTTTCAAGCATGCTTGGGGTCAATTTATCAAAACAATAAAAATTCTTCCTTCAAGATAATAGCAACTTTATCTCATACTTCATAATCAAATCCCCCAGCATGAAGTTTCACAAACAATATTTCAAAACTTTCCTTCAATTCAATCTGTCGATAAAATCCTTTTAAAACGTTAAAACTCACATAAAAACATTCCATTTCAAATAATAATTTCTAGCTCATAAACTTTCCCAAATGCAAGATCATTTCAATATGAAATTTATGAAAAATATCTCAAAAGTCTCCTTACTATTTAACTGCATGATCATTAATTATGATTTAAAACAATTGGAAAAAAATACATAATAAAATCACCATTCTTCACACATATATTATCAACAAACATTCATTTTCAAAATCATACTTTTAAATATGAAAATAAACAATAAAGTTCAAAAAAAATAAAAATCATTTTTAAAAATTAGGGACGTTATTTACTCACTTGTTGCTCCTTCTGAAACTATACATTTACCAAAACCCTTTTTGACTCGCTTTTGTTTTGATCTCAGGCGATTTTGAATTCCTATAAATTTTTAAATTCATATATCAACCTCCAATGAAATTTACTTACTGATTTTTTTAAAAAAATCCTTAAGTATCAAAATATCCTTCAATCACACCTATCACACAATTATTCAAACTTCTCAAAATAAATACAGGCCTTCATATTGAGTCTGGAAATTATTTTCTAGTTTTGAAATACTAATTAAATAACCCAAATAACATCAACGTAAGCATTCTAGAGCAGTCTTTTAACATCCAGAATCACTTATTTAACATTTAGGGACACCATAAATTTCAAACACCTTAAGACATAAGTAAAACATATAAAGTGCTTATCTAAACATATAGAAACACCAAACAGTACGTCAGCCCCTATATACTTTCAGCTTTATATAATTCTTAACCACTCCAAATAGTTTATATTTTTAATCTAGAATATTATTTCAGCTTTTCATATTAGCGTTTAGATCACCATTCTAATAATCCTAGACATAATTTTAGTGATCCATAATAGTGGCTAGCAATTCAGAGATAACAAACAACATAGTGATCTATAATCCTATTATGCTATTAATTCACTCACGCATATACACATATACATGCTTCTCTCATTACTTGTTTTGCAAAGAACCCAACTCATACAAAAAGGGAATGAGGACCAATGATTCAGCCATTATCCATTAACATAGAGGGTTTCGGTTCAGTTAGTTCTGATCAATAAATCCATCAACATTGTCTCTCTAAAACAGTGAATCCCAAAATCGAAAGTCACTATCCAACATGCAAGCTCACTAGCTACATGCAAATTCATACATCCTAAATACAAGCTTTAATCGTTGCTTAACTATAGTTATTTTTATTGTTCTTTGATTTTTCTGTCACTAACCCATATTTTTGAGCTTTCCTTTTCATTCATTAGGAGATCTCAAATCAGAGAAATAAAGGTGGGAGGATGCCTAGATGGCTTACCTAGATCAGATTCCTGGCTTGCATGTAATGATTCACCTATTCTTCTTCCTATTCTTTTCTCCGTCTCACCTCTCGGTCTCACTCTCTTTTTCTTTTCTGTTATTTCTGTCTGAAATGAGGAATGAATGAATAATGAGGGCGCTGGAATGGTGTTGATCGAATGGTTAATTGGCTTAATTAAGGAAATCAGAATGTGGTGATGCGTGTGGGTCCAAGTGTCCTGAAAGGAAGGGAGTACGTGGCTGAAATAAAATAGGAAGGTGATGTGGTGTCTCCAGGTGCATGCAACAGGTGTATATGATCTCTCACTCCCAACTCATTCGTTGTTTATGGTGTTGGGCCGAAGAGGAATAGTAGTTGAGTGTAGGCTGTGTTGTTGTTCGAATGCATGCAACTGTGTGTTTGTGTGAGAGATACCCGAAAGGCTATGCATGTGGGCCAATGGAGGAATGAATAATGATGAAGTATTGTTCTGCATAATGTGCTTTGCTATAATGTCCATGAAACGTATGTGGGCCGAATGAAAATAATGAAACAATTGAGAGTATATGGGTGTTTGTATTTCGGCCCCATGAAATGGATATTACGGTGTGTGAGGTGTATTGTGGGACCCATTTCAAAATTATCCCACTTGATCTTTTTGATCCTCTACAAGACTTTTATTTGCAACTTGACCCTTTACTCATTTAGTTGTGAATATTGGATAAGTGTTAGAAATTAATCCTTAATCCCATAAAAGGAATTTTTTTTTCTTCCTCAATTAGCTTCTCTAGGCCATAAAACATCAAATTTAAATTTTCTAGGCCAAAATTTTCCTCTAACTATTTTCCCTTGAATTTCCAGAAAAATATGCCATAAATTCTAAATAATAGCCTTAAAACTATTTAGACCAAAATAATATCTAATAATTATCTTAAGCTATGAAAAGCTTAAGACTTTGAACTCTTACTCGCGACATGTACCATTTTATTTACTTGATCATATTTTAAACTCTTTGTCCCAAAATTTGGGATGTTACGGTGATAAGCAAGGTTAGTAAATATATCTCTATTTTACCAACAAACCATCCATTCATCAAGAAAAATTCAAATCAAGCATAATTTTAACCAAGTTCTACTCCTAGATTAGCTCTTTCAAGTCAAACTCAAGGGAATAAATCAATCTAAATGGTGGCCAATCACTTAGAAGCATTAAGCAAAGGATAAAATCAACACATATATATCATTAGCTACCAAAAGAGAGGAATAATCAAGTCTTAATCCATACAAAAGCTCAAAATAATCCAATAGCAAACGTTTATGACCTTTGTGAGAAAACCAAGGTAAAAGCTCCAAGACGTCTCTTAGAATCACCACCCAAGGCTTCAAATTTGCCAAGAACTCCTTCCCAAGCTCTCTCCTTTCATGTCCCAAGTTTCCAAAGTGCAGAAAGTGCTCTTTCGGTGCGTTTCCCTAGGTTTTATGACCTTCTGATGCGTCATTTTTCAAAACTCTCAACTATACTTTTTTTGTGTTCGCCTCACTGACCATGTTAGTTGTAGAGTTTTTTTGCACATAAACTTTGGTTCTCGTTTGCCTTAATTTACCATGTTATTTGTTGAGGCTTTTTGCACAGAAGCTTTGAGTCTCGTTCGCCTTGGTAACCATGTTAGTTGCCAAGGCATCCTTTATAGTTGTTCTCTTTCCAATTTAGCTGGTTCTTTGTCATCTCCTTGACTTCAATGGCCCTTTTCTAGCTCAAGTACTATCTCAACATGCTCCTACAAGAGAAAGAGAATTATAAGTTCTTCATTTCTTTTGATGAGGCACAAAGCATATGATTTGTATGCAAGAATTTCTTTAACTTTGGCTTGATATTTTGAATTGCACATTTTCTTCTATAAACTCTTTCTATGCACAATTTGGATCCAAAAATGGTTAAAAAGAGAAGAAAATGTGCTGGAATATTATCAATTTCTAAAAGTTAACAATATTTTTTAAGAAAGAATTCATGCCTAGGTCAAACATAACACTTGATATTGCATATAGCCATTTTAGATTTTGTAGGATATGAATGTTTGTATTTTAGTTTGAGATACGTCATATAATATATATTTGTCAGAGGGAACACACCACTGGAGAATGCAATTTTTGGCCGATTATCAGAAAAAGTTGATATCTATAACTATGGTGCCTCTAGTGTTAGAAATCATCAGCTGTCAAAATTTCAATAAATTAAAATATGATGGTGATCGCAAAGGAAAATACCTCCTCCAAAAAGTGAGAAAACTCTCGTTACTGTATGTAAATAGGCAGCCTTTAATTTTGAGGACTCTAAGATAAAGAGCTTTTTAATATTTTATCTGAAGTCTTTTGGAAAAGATATTTCTTCTCTATGAAAGAATCTAATACTCTGTCTAATACTAAATGCAGGAGTTAGATAGCTAATTTGTACAAATTAAGGAAATTAGTTGAGTTAATTACTCATAATAAATGTTAATTGGTTTTCCTAAAATACTCTCTCAATTCTTAACATAAGACATATTTGAGAAGTTGATATTGATCCTAAATACAAGGCATAATTTTCATATTTATTAATTTTTTCCTAACTTACCATTAATGATGCTTTCTCAATAATAATTAAGAGAGGGAATGAAAGAATTAAGGAAAATGACTAGGGCGTTTTAGAAAATGCATATCATAGTAACTAACTAACTTCCTTAATCTAAGTAAATTAGGTAAATATATCTTATATATTAAGGATAAAAGGTAGTTCTATTTTTAATCATTTGCATTGTAAGTCATGGTAGTGAAAACGTAGATTTTACTTGAAAACGGAAGGAGAATGAAAAATCGTAAAACGTAAAATCGTAAAAACTTAAAAGCGCTTGGAAAATTAGTAAAATCGTTTTAATGAAAAAAAATCGTAAAAACGTAAAATCGTAGTGATAAATTAAATTTTTAACTACCAGTAACTACCCCTTAACAAGACCCCTTATAATTAATAGGAATAGTTTGAGGAAAAAAAATATAAATTTGGCAGATAAAGGGGATTAAGATCAAACATTTCACACAAAAGTAAACCTAACTGGCTCATACATTTAGAAAAATCTGAGGGAGTAATAAATATTTAAAAATTTCAACCTAACTTATGCGTTGTCTTTTCTGCCCTCTTATCTTCATTTTTCATCCCACTGTCAGGCTTGGGAACTATATGAGAGATGTAAGATCCTGATTTTTGTTTAGGACTTAGGGTCTTGCTAATGACCTTAAAGAGGCCATAGCAATAAGTATTAGACTTAGAAGGGGAAAATATTGGGTGAGTAAGAGGAAATTAAATTCAAATATATGAAATCATTATGAAATAAAACAGTGAAGTAAACAAAATACATTATAGTGATTGAGATAGAAAATAATTGTAAAACCCTAATTTTCATAATTCATGTAAACATTGTATTTTGGTAAATAAATTAGCAAAATACAAAGGTGAATATGTGTCTCAAAGAATTATAATCTATTTATTATATTCTTATCCAAATTTCACTTTGGAATTAATTAACCAATGGTTAATTATGAGACATTATTTAGGGGCTATAAAATGTGATATAAATAGCACATAAAAAGTAACAAATTTATAAGAAAAGGGTTATGAAGACGCTTAGCCAAATTAACATTAATTTAGCAATTAACAATTAGCAAATTAGCTTGTGCTAATTGAGATTAGTGGCTTTTGATTTCAACTTGATGAAGGGCAATCAAAGACAATGGAAATAAGTAAAGATTAAAGTGCATAAAGCTAAGCTTGTCTAAATAAGCACTAATTACCATGATTAACCAATAAACCAATTATACAATGACACTTGTGATTAGAGAGCAAATAAGCACTTGATTAAGATGTTAATCAAAGCTTAATGAAACAGCCCCAAAAGTCAACAATGGCAACTAGCACATGAAGGAAGAATGGTTAGGATTATGACACATGTATGGTGTCATTTAATCTTGTAATTAAGTCTTAATCCTTAGGAAATTAAAGGGACCAAATAGAGACTTAAACCATTGGATCATTGCCACATAAAAAGCACATCCAATGGCCAAAAAGGAGGAGGCATGTCGGCACCTAGAGGAAGGGAGGAGATTAGATTTGAAAAAGTGCAATATTGATCCAAAGGTGGTGAAGAAAGAAGGAGAAATGGATTACCTATGATAGGATTCACATAAGCTTGCGATTTTTCCTATAAATAGGAGCTCCCCCCTTTTCATTCTTCACACCAAAAACTCAATCAAAACTGAATGAGATAGAGAGGGAGGCGAAATGGAGAAGAGAAAAGGAGGAAGAAGGAGTTCAAGATCCAAAGGCAATGTTCTTGAGTTTAAGCTTTTAGTTCTTGGTAAAGCTTAGGTTTAATCTAGGAAATGGTTAGGAAAATTCCTTTTCATGTTTTGAAGGTCTCCATTGCTTTAAAAACGCAAAATAAGATGAAAAACATGGAAGGAAATAATTTTTGTAAGCCAAAGAACAAAATAGCAAAAGTTAGAGAATTTCCAGTTTTAAGCTTTCTACTGGCGGCAGCAAATGTTGTGGCTGATATTTTATGTATCAAATGAGCTTCAAAAATCATGAAAGTTTGCATGAATAAAGTAGACATCCAGGGCTTTCTAAATATATAAGATATGCAACATTTTGAGCTCTGGACAAGGAGTTATATATTTTTGAAGTTAGGCCTTATTTTAGAATTATAAACTGAACAATGATGAGAAACCATAAAACTAGGAATGACCCGTGATGTTCTGGCTTCTAGAATTATTTTTCCTTGAAATAGACATGTTAAGGGTCATGAATATTTTTGAAGCACCCAAAATGAATTTTTGTAGCATTAATTATGATTTTTCAAAGTTACTGCAAAATCCTGCTAGAAAATCTAGAATTTCATTTTTAAGAAAATGTAAGGGTAAAAATTGAATAACCTATCTTCCAAGGGTAGAAAGGTCAAAGGAGGTGAAAATATCCTTTTTGACATTATTATAAACAATATGATATTAATTACAATATCATATAAATTATGAAAAAAAGAAATGATCCGACGATATTATAGGATATCCGGGAAGTTGATGAAGGCCTTTTCGTCTTTAGCCGTGGGGTCCACAATAAAAAATAAACCAAGGATTGCGTATAGGCAAACCAGGATCGTTCTCTCAACAAGGGGAAAAAATTGGTTTTGGCTTTTCAAATTAATTAACTAAAATAAGAATGCAATTTAATTAAATCCTAAACTAATATTTTTGGTATTTTATTTATAAAATGGTGAATGAGTGAATGGAATGAATAAAGTGAAAATATGAATGATGAATGTTCTTGGTAATAAAGAAATAACTATCCTTGCTCATAAAAGATTATGGGAGTTAAATTTCATTAAGTCTAAAGAACAACCTCAAGATAACACTTAAGTCCAATTATCTCAATTAATAGAAGCTCCTACAAACATAGCTAACCACTATCTCTTGAGAAATTGTTAAAAACCACTTAATGTGCAATTAAAATTGGAATAATGCAACATGAGTCTTCTTAAAATTGAGTACATAACAATCCCTCAAAGGGCACAAATCAACTAGATTAACTAGACAATAACACGCTAATTAATATAATCTCATTGCAACCACAAGAAATTAAAACACATATTTTTCACACTACAAAATCCAATCTCAATCACAATAATCAATCCAACAGAGACAATAAACATTAATCTCAGTTCCAGAATTTCACTAGTGCAAAACAGAGCTTTAAGACCGCCTCATTTAGACCGGATTATAGAGAATCAGGTCTTAAAAGTATGACCGGTGGCAGTTTCGTAAATATAAATAACTTTTTGGACTGGATTATAAAGGATCCGGTCTTAAAAATATGACCGGTGACACTTTCGTAAATATATAAAACACTTTTAAGACCGGATTATAAAAGATCCGGTCTTAAAAGTATGACCGGTGGCAATTTCGTAAATATATAGAACACTCTTAAGACCAAACTATAAAATATCCGGTCTTAAAAGTATGACCGGTTGCAATTTCGTAAATATTGTGAGAAGACGCTGATTAGAGATGAGTTCGAGAATGCGATGATTTATTCCTTCGCTTAATTGGAATTATATACAGATGCTAATAAGTAAATAATCTTTTGACCTAAGTAGTTCCTATAATCTAGGGATTACAATCAGGAATATAATTACGAAATTCAAAAAACCATGATCTGCTAACTTAATTCCTAAAATCTCTCTAACAACTTAATTAAGATGATTACAATCAGGAATTTAATTACGAAATTCAAAAAACCATGATCTGCTAACTTAATTCCTAAAATCTCTCTACCAACTTAATTAAGATGATTACAATCAGGAATTTAATTACAAAATTCAAAAAACCATAATCTGCTAACTTAATTCCTAAAATCTCTCTAACAACTTAATTAAGATAATTGCACAATATATAACACTTTTAAAACTGGTTTATAAAGGATCTGGTCTTAAAAATATACTTTTAAGACCAATTGTTTCAAACAACCGGTCTTAAAAGTGTTAAAAAAAAGTATGACCGGTGGTAATTTCGTAAATATATAGAACACTTTTAAGACCGGTTGTTTCAAAAAACAGGTCTTAAAAGTGACCGCTTGTTTCAAACAACCGGTCTTAAAAGTGTTAAAAAAAAGGTATGACTGGTGGCAATTTCGTAAATATATAGAACACTTTTAAGACTGCTTGTTTCAAAAAATAGGTCTTAAAAGTATACTTTTAAGACCGCTTGTTTCAAACAACCGGTCTTAAAAGTGTTAAAAAAAGTATGACCGGTGACAATTTCGTAAATATATAGAACACTTTTAAGACCTCTTGTTTTAAAAAATAGGTCTTAAAAGTATAGTTTTAAGATCGCTTGTTTCAAACAACCGGTCTTAAAAGTGTAAAAAAAGAAGAAGCTAAATTCGCTAAACCTGTTAAGTCCGAGAGTCTACTTTGTCTTCTTGGTGATATAACATTTACTTAGTTATAGATTCAAAGAGTGTCCCAAGAGCCTCACGGGTTAAATCCTCAGCAAGAATGTCATCCTCTTCCTCTAACCTACTCGCAATCTTTGTAAGTCATCCCAAGAACCACACAATCAAATCTTTAGCAACGTTGGCGGTGAGATGCTTCAAGGGTTTTGCGATGGCGTTGACTCCAATCCTCGCAATAACGGGAAAGCGTACTACTTCGAGGATTACGGATGACGGTGGCTCCTTCCTCTTCGATCTATGGCTCCTCCCATATTTGTCTTCGCACGAGATCCAGCTTAAAATCAAACCCACATCTCTTCTTGCGTAAGTCTATTTATTCCTACCTTGACCACTCCGCTAGATCGGACTTCGATTTTGGTTGCTTGAAGTTTTTCTAGTACCGACAAGAGGATCCTGCTCAGATTTGGTTGCTTTAAGCTTGTGATTTTTTGTAGATCTGGACTTCAATTTCACCTCTGATTTTATATTGATTTAAATTTGATTTCCATGGTGAATGATTTCTATTTCTTGTTATTTTTTCTTATTTCTGGAGTTTGTAATCTTCTTTTTTGTTTTTCTTGTTGTTGTTGCTTCCAATCTTCTCTTGGTTCTTCGTCGCTAATGACGTAAGGACATTCAAAATGTTTCCAGATCTGGTGATTTGGGACCAATTGTTTTATTTGGGGTTTTTTTTTGTTTTGTTTTGTTTTATTTCTTCTGACACACTTTTAAGATCGGATATTTCAAAAGTTCGGTCTAGAAATGATTTTTTTAAGACCGGTCGTTCATCCGGTCTTAGTAACATATTTTTAATACCGCCTGGAACGCGACTGATTCTAGATCCGGTCTTACGAAGCGTTTTTTGTCCGGTCTTAAAAGGCTTTTTTGTACTAGTGTTTATACACAATAATTCCTAAAACTAGGTAATCTAAATATATAAATTTGGACTAATGAAATGATAAATTAACTCCCCTTTGAAGCTTTGAACTCAAGAATTAATCTTCATCACCAAGATCAACAAATCAGCCACACATGATTTTAGATTTTTGCTCCAACAAGCTTAAATCCTACGGCCATGGTAGAAGAGGTGAAGATGACGATGGTGACGCTGAGAACAGTGGAGGAATGGTGGTTGTGGTTCTGAAATAGTGTCAATATGAAATAAAAGAAGCCGTGGTGAAGACAGTGTGGTGTTGCAATGGAGGGATGACGGTGAGGAAGAGGGGTCGAAGGTCGACGGCGACGGAGGAGAAGGAGGGGTCGCCGGCGACGGAGGTTGAGGAAGGAAGGAGGGAAGGTGAAGTCTGAATGGTATTGTGTGTCCCAGGTCTTCAATCGTCTTCCAGTGTGAACGCGTTTTCCTTTCAATGTGAACACGTCATCTCCCGTGTGAATGCGCCGCCCCCACCATTCAAATTCCATTAATTCCCTCTCTCCTCATTCAAAGTGTCGGGTCCGGGTCCTCCTCTCCCAGCTGAAATCTGACCTAATTCAATATATCCAAAACGCAGAGTTTAAAGAAAAAGGACCAAAGTGAAACTTTTTTTAAAAACTTTTGTAGAAGGACCAAACTGAAAATTTTAAAACTTGAGCTCAAATTTCAAAGATCAAATTTGATTTGATCTTTTCAAACACCTACAATAAAAATCAATCAAGCCAATATCAAATATTCTCAGAAAAATCAATGATTAAGAGTAATTACATTTTTTTTTGATAATTTTTCCCTTTTTAACCCTAATTTAATATATTTACTCTTAATCTCAATTTATCATAAGAAACACATTTTAAGCTCAATAACTAATAAAAAATGCATTAAGAATCCCAATTTAATTATAAAAAATCATATAAAAATATGGTTCGATCAGAAGTTCAGGGTCGGATTCAAAGGTCGAGCATATTGCTAACTACGTGAAAGGAAGGTAGGGACGTGTACTATAACTCTAATCTTCTATATCCTGTATGCTTATATATGATCGAATGATTCATAGAGTCATGGACAAGACTAGGTTTTGGATCATGCACCGTGACTAAGACTCAGTCTTAGGTCACCTATTATTTACATTCAGCTGGTCGTGGATTATAGTCATGATAATGCCACTGGTTAAGTTTTTCTAGCGTTGAGGACACGTGGATTCGTGGCACTGGTGAGTGTAAACGCTGTTAGCATTACATTTGTTGTGTGCTATGTATTGTTGTTGCTGGTAATATTACATTTGATGTGTGCTATGTATTTTTGATGCTGAATGTTATGAATATATGTCATATATTGATTATACCTGCTATAGAGGTTAACTGTTACCTGAGATTCAATTCGATTGAATCTCACCCTGACTAAAGGTTCAAGATAGGAACCTGGATCTGAGAAGGTGACGTAGACGGAGCCGTGAAGAGGCACCGACCAAGACGAGAGTCTGAGGAGTTTAATAGGGACTAGGTTCTGGCATGAATCTGATAGAGTTGTTTCAAATCGTTTGGTGCTTAAACTAAGAAAGAGTTGGTCTATGTGGTTACAATAATTAGTCACCGTGAAAGATGGGGAGACTCCCACTAAACTAACACCAGCCTGGCCAATAGGTTTGATTAACTGTATTGGGTTCCAAGCTATAGGTCTAGATAGACCAGGATTTAAGTGTGTAAATTGTATCACATGAATATTCCTTTGGAAATTTAAATTTACCAGCTTATGCCTGGGCATTTTATATCAGCCACTCATTGTCCAAACACCAGTGCATGCTCTCTGTTCCACTTTACTCTGACCTGTTAACACTGTTAACTCTGTTGATATTCCTGAAACTATGTGTCATCGGACACAATAAGTAGTAAGGAATTTGGGGTGTTACAATAATAATCACAATAGTGGTATGTATATATGTGTGCATGTGCATAGATAAAAAAATGTATAGAAATATACAAATTAAATACACACACACACACACACACACACACACACACACATACATACATACATACATATAGAACCGCTACATAATGGAAACAGTTTTGCACATTTATGGTGGTTACTTATAGAATCGCTACAAAGTTGAAGCCTTTATAAATAATTAGATTTTGTTATCTGTGGAGAATTAATCAGATTATATTTTCGGTAAAGAATTTTTAGCATAAAGCTAAACATTGGTTTCAAATTAGTTTCCAACACATGAAAAAAATGCAAATGGCCTATGCTTGGTATCATGTTATGTATCACCGACCATATAACCAAGAGAGCTCTAGTTGTTTAAGTTTTCCATATAGCTCTCTTGGTTATATGGAGGGTGATATGTAACATCATATCGATTACATGATATTTTCATTTTTTCATGTGGTTGGCAACTACTTTCAAACCAATGTTTAGCTTCATGCTGGAAATTCTTCTGATAACTGATGTTTCCATTAATTGTCATTGCACGATAATTGAAGACTTCCTGACACGGTTCAAATTAGGAAGGGTATACAAGATGAAGCCGGCCGATTATATAGGAATTGCTGCAATAGGCTTCATGGTTATTACTATATAATCATAAAGCCTGTTGCGCTAATTCCTATATATTGACCTGCTTCATTTTGTATACCCTTCCAAATTTGAATTGTGTCAACAAGTCTTCAATTGTCATATAATTAAATTTGTAGCGGTTTTAGTAAGTAAACCACTAAAACATGCAAATAGTCTTGCACATTTGTAGTGGTTACTCCTATAAAACACTACATAATGCAAATAGTCTTACAAATTTGTAGCGGTTACTCCTATAAACTACTACAAAATGTAAAAGCACATTTGTAGCGATTAATCATAGAAACCGTTACAAAATGCAAAGAGTCTTGCACATTTGTAGAGGTTAATCACAGAAACTGCTATAGAATGCAAAGAGTCATGCACATTTATAGTAGTTGTATAGAACCGCTACAAAGTTTCACGTAGTACATATGAGTTAGGGTTTCATTATTTGTAGCGGTTAGTGGAGAAGCTTTTGGTAAACTGTTACAAAGTGGAAGCCTTTAAACTAGCGCCACCACCAAACAGTTTACCACGCAATAAGTGGCAAACCCAGGAATTTTAATGACGGGGGAGAAAATAAAAAATACTATATCATAAATAAAAGTACTTGAAATACAATACAGACCTGATATAAAAAAATTGAAATAAATCTATTACTGAAATTAAGATAACTACTCTTACTCTACATGTTTTCATATTGTTAAACTCATCTATAATTTAATTTGTGCTAAAACTCAAAACAATTTCTTTTTCAATGTATGTAATCAAAGAATCATAAAGAAATTGGTCTTCCATTCTATTTTGAAGTTTATTCTTGATTATCTTTATAGTAGAGAGAGATCTTTCAGTAGTTGCTGTATAAACTGGAAGAGTAACTACGGTCTAATCACGCTATCAATAAGAGGGTAAATGATGAACTTTCCAGTTCTTACTAGCCTAATTCAGATGTAGTTGATAAATTAATCAAATCTGGATGTTTAGGAATGTCTAGCTCAAAATGTTGTAACTCCATCTCTGAGGCCGGCACCTTTCTAGTAGGGACCTTTAGCGTTAGAAGGCCGAGGGAGAAAATGGTTCTAGAGATGGCTTAGGAGATCCGTGCGGAGATTTCCTAGCAGCTTTAAGAGCATGTCGATTTCTTCTATGCTCAGCAGACCTAGTGACGAGATATGATGTCGAGGGCCTAAGTATCATGACAAGGAGCTTCCACATCCCCTGCCTATGCCTAAGTCCATTGTCGACCCGCCTCGTCGTCCTCCTCCTGCCAATGACGATAGTGCTGTTACCTTTGGTCAGTCCGGTGATCCTACCCCCTGAGAGAGGACTTAATGATCAAGCTTTGGATAGTTAGTTAGGTTTTATTTATGCTTTTGGACATCTTTTAGTTTTTTTTTTTTTATTTCAAACAATTGTAAAAAAGTTTCACAATATTTGTTAAATTGTTAGTTAACTTTTATTTATGATATCAGACATTTGATTTTTTATTTCAAATTGTTGTAAGAAAAATTGAACTGATGTTTTCATTAGTTTTCGTTGCACGATAATTGAAGACTTGTTGACACAGTTCCAAACTTGAACTGTGTTTGCAAGTCTTCAATTATCGTATAATTACATTTGTAGCTGTTTTAGTAAATAAATCATTACAACTTGTTCAAAAATTTGTAGCGGTTTTCATCAAAATCGCTACAAAATGTGAAATTTTGAAATTTGAATGTTTAGTAATCCACCAATTTTGTAGCGGTTTTAGTAGATCAATTGCCACAAAATGTGTCATTTTGAAAGTTTCATTTCCTGCCAATAACAAAATATGAAAATTTGAATTTTGCATGTTTGGTAACCAACAATAGTCTTCATTTTGTAGTGGTTATGGTGGTGGTTTTTAAACCGCTACAAAATGTGAACGGTCATGAAACTTGTAGCGGTTTTTTGTCAAATAACTGCTACAGAGTAATGAATTTTGTTGCGGTTATGGTAGCGGTTTTTGAACCACTACAAATTATTCAATGTTTCATAAATTTCATTTAAGCATCCCTACACACGTCATTCAGAGAACTCAAAATTCTCTCTTCACCCATCTTCTCTCCTAACTTCATTCACTACATATGAATTAGTCATGGATCAAGTTGTCGTATAATTCTCCAGCATATTTGGCCGGGTTAAACAATTTATTGGATTTCACATTCTCTTACGCCAGCTGTAATGGTAAGATCATGTGTCCGTGTTATAGATGAAAGTTTAAGAAGTGACATACATGAGAAGTTACTCAGGAATATTTTCTTGTGAAGCCTTTCCCGGATGACTATACGTTCTAGGGAGTTCTTGGTAAGGAACCTTGTATAAGATATGATGATCATCTTCCTTAAAGTTCACAAGTAGGAGTTCAAGTAGATCAAAATGATCTTGTTAATGATGTTATTTGGATGCATTTGGTTTTCAAGATGACAACTTCATTGTAGAAGTTCAGGGTGCAAACCCTATTTTATTAAGGAATTAGACAGCTCAGGAATTTTTCATCCTCATGGATAAGGCAGATCGTCCTTTATATAAAGTTGTCGAAAATAATCCAAATTATCTTTTTTGATCAAATTGTATCATATCAAGTTCTTGTGTGGCATCACTGATAAGGGAATGTCAATGTTGCTAGAATTATTACAAGATTCATTACCTAACGTGGAGATACCAATAACGTTTTGCGAGGCACAAAAGATTATTAACAGATTAGGCTTGAACTACGAAAAAATTGATGCATGTTGCAATGATTGTATGCTATATTGGGGAGATGATGCTTGTAGTGAGACTTGTAACCAATGTCACACTTTGAAGTACAGGACAATTCGAAAGGGGGAAAAGCAGAAGAAGAAACTAGCAAAGATTCTCAGGTATTTTCCTTTAAAACCTTGCTTACAAAGATTATTTATGTCGTCTAAAATAGCTGAGCATATGAGGTGACATGAAGTTGAAAGAAAGAAGATGGTAAATTAAGACATCCGTGAGATGCAGAAGCCTAGAAAGTGTTTGACTCAGACTTTTCAGCTTTCGCGGCGGACCCTAAAAATGTTTGGCTTGCTTTGAGGACTGATCGAACCATATTTTGATGTGTTATTTCATGATTAATTTGGGATTTAATAATGTTAATTAGGCCCAAAATGTATTATTTATGGTTAATTTGGATTAATGAGTAATTACATGAAAAATGTGTTAAAAAGGGTAAAATTGTCATAATTATTGTAATTACTCTTATTCATGATTTCTTAGGAAGATTTGATGTTGGTTTGATTGGTTTAAATTGTAGGTGCTTGAAGAAATTGGACCAAATTTGAAAATAGAAGTTTGGACTCAAGTTGTAAAAGTTTCCGTTTAGTCCCTCTACAAAAACGTTTTAAGCTTTTCACTTAGGTCCCTGTGTGAAACACAATGTTTTGGGCAAAGTTAGGTCAGAGCTTTCACCTTCCTCACGCAAATAGGGACCCGAGAATGATGTACACCAGAACTAGCGCCGCGACCTTCTTCTTCGACCTGGCACCTTCCCTCCTTCCCTTTATTCAATCCTCTCGCCGGCGGCACCACTCCCTCCTTCCGTTGCCAGCGAGCGACCACCCTTCCGCCTCCATCTTCACACCCACAAGTGAGCTCAGATTGAACCAGCAAGCACCGTGACAGAGCAGCGCACCGTAGAACGAGGGCGTTGAGTTTCATCTTCCACTGTCACCTTCGACCACAGCCGCCACTACCCACCAATTCCGTCAACCATCATCGGACCCTCTTAACCTTCATCAATGTCTTTACTCTCCCTATTTGTGAGCCGTTGGATTCTCTGATTTTGGAACACAAATCTTCTTCAAATCAGTGCTAATTTGTTACTTAATTGGTGTTCTTCAATGTTAATGTTTGGAATCTTGAGCTTGTTTGGTGAAGTTTTGATGGTTGGCAGTGGCTAAAATCCTTTGATCTTGGTGATGAGGATTGATGCTTGAGCTCAATGTACTTCATTGGGGAGTTATTCTATCATTCTATTAGTCTAGATTTATATATTTAGATTGCCTAGTTTTAGGAATTATTGTGTATAAATTCTGGAACTAAGATTAATGTTTATTGTCTGTGTTGGTTTGATAATTGTAGTTGAGATTGGATTTTGTAGTGTGAAAAATATGTGTTTTAATTTCTTGTGGTTGCAATGAGATTATATTAATTAGCGTGTTATTGTCTAGTTAATATAGTTGATTTGTGCCCTTTGAGGGACTGTTATGTACTCAATTTCAAGAAGACTCATGTTACATTATTCCAATTTTAATTGCACATGAAGTGGTTTTTAACAATTTCTCAAGAGGTAGTGGTTAGCTATGTGTGTAGGAGCTACTATTAATTGAGAATATTGGACTCAAGTGTTATTTTGAGGTTATTCTTAAGACTTGATGAATTTTAACTCCCAAAATCTTTTATGAGCAAGGATAGTCATTTTTTCATTACCAAGAACATTCATTATTCATATTTTCACTTCAATACCATTCCATTCACTCATTCATCATTTTATAAAGAAAATACCAAAAATAATATTTTAGCATTTAATTTAATGGGGAAAACACTTCTCATGTTGTAGGAGAAGTATATTCTCATGTCACACACACATGAAATGGTGGGACCCACATATACATATAATTAGCATTATATGTATATGTGGGTCCCACTATTTCATGTGTGTGTAGGAATCTTCTTCTCATGCAACATGAGAAGTTTAAACCCCAAATTTAATTGCATTCTTATTTTAGTTTATCAATTGAAAAATCCAAAACCAATTTTCCCCTTGTTTTAATTGCATTTGCATGTCATTTAGATTACTTAGGATTCATTAAAAGGCTCCTCGAGAGAGAGAACGATCCTAGGTTTGTCTATACGCAATCCTTGGTTTATTTTTTTTTATTGTAGACCCCAAGGCTAAAGACAAAAAGGCCTTCATCAACGACCAACAACTTTAATCAATTTAGGAATCTTAACACAAGTTATAGTATTTGGCCTGTACTCTTAATTCCCTACAACTTGCCCCTTGAATATATATGAAACAAAGCTCCTTCATTTTGTCTATGATCATTCTAGTAAAAAAAGGCACCGTGTAATGACATCGATGTGTATTCCAACCGCATATTATAGAATTACTGGACTTATGGAATGTCGCCATCGAGACATATGACGCGTACGAGAAGACACTGTTCAATGTGCGTGCAGCCTTGATATGGACGATAAGTGACTTTCCTTGCCTGGGAACATTATCTGGGCGGAATGTGCATATTTGGATGATGTGTCCAGCTTGCAATTTTGACTCTGACTCAAAGCACCTTCCCCACACTTGAAAGTGATGCTTCATGGGTCATCGGAGGCACTACAAAAAAAATGACGTTTTGTAGCGATTGAAATTATGTATACAAATGACATTTGTAGCGGTTCTAAGAACCGCTACAAAATACACCGTTGCAAGATGTTTTGTAGCGGTTTTTAAAACTGCTACTCATGTAATAAAACCGCTACTATATTAGTAGCGGTTTTGAGTTACCGCTACAAGATGCGATCAAGATGAAGAATTTCAAAAAAATTTGGTGGCAAAATTTTGTAGCGGTTGTAAAACCGCTACAAATATTGCGCCAAATGTTTAAGCCAAATTTGTAGCGGTTTTACAACCGCTACAAAATATTACAAATTAAAAAAAAATCATAATTTGAGTCCATTATTACAATATTATGTTGAATATTTTTATTATTTAAGTGACAAATTAAATGATAATGGTTAATATTTTAAAAAATGATTAACTTATGTTAGATAAGTATAAATATTATGTAGGTATAATCGAGAATGTGTAGATAATAAGGATTTATTGTATTGTCCACCTACGAGCAAAAAAATTATGTTGTCCATTAGGTGATATTTGATTATGAGAATGTTGATTATGATAGAAGGAATATTGAGGAAATATCCTTAAAGTTCTGGATAAGAAAAAAAATAGTATTAATATTATAAGAAGGAAAAAAAAAATCAACGATTTTATAACGGGTGGGAAGAAATGAGAGAAAACGAGAGAGAAGAGGTGGGAAGAAATGAATGAGTGTATGTGAAATGAGGTGTGGTAGGGGTATTTATAGGGATATGCGTAATGTTTGTAGCGGTTGATGTGATAGTTTTTGTAGCGGTTACAAAACCTCTACAAAAATTCATTGGTATTTTTTAAAAAATAAATAAATTTTAAAATATCACATTTTGTTGCGGTTATACTAAAACCGCTACAAATTAATGAACGTTGGCGGGATTCAAAATATTCAAATTTCAATATTATACACTTTGAAGCGGTTGATGCGACGGTTTTTGTAGCGGTTTAACATTTGTGGCGGTTTTCCCCCTTTTGTAGCGGTTACAAAACCTCTACAAAATTTCATTTCTATTTTTTAAAAAATAAATAAATTTTAAAATATCACATTTTGTAGCGGTTATACGAAAACCGCTACAAATTAATGAACGTTGGCGGGATTCAAAATATTCAAATTTCAATATTAGACACTTTGTAGCGGTTGATGTGACGGTTTTTGTAGCAGTTACAAAACCTCTACAAAAATTTATTGGTGTATTTTTTAAAAAATAAATTTTAAAATATCACATTTTGTAGCGGTTGAGCTAAATAAGCGCTATAAATAGTTTAAAGACTTCACATTTGTAGCGGTTTAACTAAAACAACCGCTACAAATGAAGAAACCCTACCTCGTGCGTCGTGAAAATTTGTAGCAGTTTTCTATAATTGCTACAAAAGTTTAGACTCTTGGCACTCTGTAGCGGGTTTTAGATATAAACCGCTACAAATAAATTGCCATTAATTGCGCACCATAAGTCGCCAAATTGGCGCCATATTTGTGGCGGTTTGTATAAATAAACCGCTACAAAATAACTGCCACAAAGTTGGCGCCATATTTTGTAGCGGTTAGTTTATGATAACCGCTACAAATGTCGTTCACGAACTAGCACGCCACTTGGCGCGAGTCATACCGCTACAAATTTGTATCGGTTTCGTTATAAACCGCTACGCATATTTGTAGCGGTTTATTTTAACCGCTACAAATTGACCCTTTTTTTTGTAGTGAGGTTTCTCGTAGTAAGCATAAGTTTAGGTTACAACGTAATCATTTCAATGGGAAACAGGAAAAAAGAGGACCTCCTCAGACTTTATCTAGTGTAAATATCTTATAGCAGCTTTAAGATGTTGAATTCGAGTTTAGAAAAAACGACGATGCAACAAAAGCGAAGAGAAAGACTACTAGGACTTCTGCTTATACACCTCAATAATGGCGGAAGATAAGCATCTTCTTTACTCTTCTGTATTGGAAAGATAATTTACTTTGACACAGTCTTGATGTTATGCACATTGAAAAAAAAATATGCGACAACGTGCTATACACGATGCTTTACAAACTAGGCAAGTCAAAAGATCATCTTCCAGTGAAGAAAGATTTACGGTCCTTGGTAGTTCCTTAAGACGCGTGGCCAGATGAGCATGACAAATTTCAACAGAAAAAATTCACCCTCACAAAACCAAATAAGGAAATCTTCTTCGCGACATTAAAGAAAATAAAAGTTCTTGATGGGCATTCAAGCAATATTTCACGATGTATTTACATGCAGGCTCGAAAGGTTGTTCGGTTAAAGAGTCATGACTCACATGTTCTTATGTAACAGTTACTTGAAATGGCAATAAAAAATAAGATACCTCCCATTGTGTTCATCGTTTTAGTGGAATAATGTTCTTTTTTTCGGAAGTTGTGTTCCAAGGTTTTGATCGTTGAGGAGCTCAATTAGCTACAACACAAAATCATTAGTACAATTTGTTATTTGAAGATGATCTTTTCTTCGTCCTTTTTCACGGTGATGTTCACCTGATAGTCTACCTTGTTCATGAAATTAATATTGATGTCCAAGCTCAATAACAATAGATGTATCCTATTAAGAAGTACTCATTTAAAATATATTGCATAAGCATTACTTTCTAAATTGTCTAGTCACACCTTTTAGCATTTATGGATAGTTTTACTTCTTTACTTTATAGGTTTCTTAGGAAATTGAAATCTTACGGAAGGAATAAGGCATGCCCAGAAGGTTCTATAGCTGAAGGTTATATAGGGGATGAGCTTATGTATTTCTGTTCAAGGTACTTTGATGACATTGAGACTTCTTTCAACCAACCGCCTTGTATATAGGATTGTCCTGAACCTGAGTCATCATCAAGAGAGTTGTTAATCCCTTGTGTTGGTAAACCAGTTGGAGGAAGTGAGAACTTCAAACTGACAGAAACTGAGAAGTTGCAAGAACATAGACATGTCTTGATTAATTGAACTAAAGTTGAACCGTTCCTTCAGTAAGGATTGTACACTCATATGTTATTCTATATATTTCCTTACATTTTATACTTACATTTCATATCTGTCATCTCTCATGATTAATTGTAGGGAATTTAGAAGTCATGTGAAGCGTTAACTCAGGACCCGTACACAAACATCCTCCGAAATTGACAAAAAGGTCCACAGAGAATTCACAAGTTGGTTTGCATACAGAATACTAATTAAATGACCACAACTCGCACTCACAAGAGTTTAGAGCTCTTGCAATCGGGCCTCTTGACCATGCAACCAGGTTTACAGTATGCAATGTCAATGGTTTCAAGTTTTGCACGGTTTCACGAGATCAAAGATTTTTAACAAAAAAAGGTATTTATGGAACTTTTGGGACAAGGAGTTATGCGAGCAACAGTAACAACAAAATGCAGTTTGGAGACGTCCCTTACTATGGAAAGCTTATTGATCGTCAAACTAAATTGCCAAGGCCATTTCACTATGATGTTGTTCAAGTGTTTGTGGGCAAATACAACTACTTCCCAGGGACTCACAATTGACGACTTTGGCATCACATCAACAAATTTCTCTGGGTCAATTCACACTGGTCAATCTCAAGATGATGAGCCATATATTCTTACCTCAGAGGCACACCTGGTTTATTAATTATGAGGACGAGAGGCACATGATTAGAATATGGTGGTTCACTAAAAGCGTTGGGACCTTTACGACATGGGCGATGGTGATAACATCACCTAAAAGAGTGAGCCGTTCCAGCTCACCAATTTCAAAAACTTCTTGCCTAAAGGCAATGACAATTTACCTATAGTTTGCTGTGTTTTTATAAGTTACGCTTTATTATCACTTAATTTAAGTTTAATTTTTGTACAAACATATTAAACTCAACTAACATTTTCTCCACACATTTTTTTTTAGGGATGGCGACGAAGATTGATTAAAAAAATTATGCTTATGTTATTGCAAACCTTTTTATTTGTTTATTTAAAATTACCAATGGACTTTTACAACAGTTTTACAAAGCAAACACAAATCTCTACAAAAAGTTAAACCACTACAAAGAAAAATAACTACAAACACCGTCACATCAACCACTACAAGTGTTACGCAGATATCCCTATAAATACCCCCACCACACCTCATTTTACACATTTCAATTCTTCCCACCCACATTTTCTCTCATCTGCCAATGTTTTCTAGAGAGGTCAAGTGCTTAGCAAACTAATCAAATATGGTAATTTTTTTTTTTTAAATATTTGATTTCAATTTTTTTCCTTCTTGTAATACAGATCTACATATTATTTTTATCTAGAACTTTAAGGACATTTCCTCAACATTCCTTCTATCATCATCAACATTCATTTCATAATCACATATCATCTAGTGGACAACATAATATTTTGTAGCGGTTTTAGAACCACTACAAATTGTGATCAAATTTTTTGGCGCAATTTTTTCTAAAAAATTTTCATCCAAATTTTTCTAACGGTTCTACAACCGCTGCAAACTCTTTTAGGTTTATAGTAGTTCTATAACCGCTACAAATTTTAATTCAAATTTTTGGCACCATTTTTGAAATTTCATGCAATATCTTGACGGTTTTATAACCGCTACAAACTTTTTCCGCTAATTTCTTAAACATTATGGATGTAGTTAGTAGCGGTTCAATAACCGCTACAAAGTTGACGCCAATTTCTCAATTTCCTTTCACACCACATTTGTAGTGGTTCTCTACCCACTACAAAATATTTACACAATCCGTCATCTTGATCTCATCTTGTTGCGGTGACGTAAAACCGCTACAAGAATAGTAGCGGTTTTATTGCATGAGTAGCGGTTTTAGAAAACGTTACAGATCGGCTTGCAACAATGTGTTTTGTGGTGTTTCTTTGAACCGCTACTAATGTATACATACATTATGTGTGTGTGTGTGTGTGTTATGTATACATACATATATATATGTACACACACATATATATATATACACACACTCACTACAAAAAGTAGGAAAACTGTAGATCAAAGAATTCGGCTAGGTTTTTAAAATATCTCAATTATCTTTAAATTAAATGTTATCTTGATTGAAAAAATATAGTTTATTTTAAAAATTATGAACATATCATGTCTATCCACTACCATGAATCAGTTTTCTACTAGTAAGATTCTCTTTTAAAAAATAACGATATTAGCAGGAAAAAAAAAGATATATAATCAAATAAGAAAGATTTCTGTTTAGATTTTCTAGATTATTCAAGCCGTATTAATAACACAAAACCTAGACTTTATTCATTACTCATCATCTCACTCTCACCTGCCGCCAGATTCTAAATTCCCAATTTCGTGCATTCGGTTGCCCCATCACGCATATCAAGACTCTCATTGAGAGCTTTAGAATAACTTTGTGTGATTCCCTGAGCTAAGGAGTAGCATGTAACTCTGAAAATTCTTCCATATGCATGTAAATTGTGTATCGTTGGATTATGGGTAACTATCTTTTATTTGTTTTGAATATGTAAGGACTGAATTACACATATATATGTGTGTACCCTAAATTCTCTATTAAATGATGTAATGATCTTTACATGAGTCGATACTTAATTTGTTGGATTTGTATTTTTAACGATATTATATTTATAAGTGATCAGATATGATTGTCATGACATTTGCATTTGTGATGGGTTGTAGTCAAGAGGAAAGATTTGTATGATGAACATTTTTACCACGTGGTATGCCATCACTTGGTGCACAATGGATATCACTTGTCAGGCCCCTTTCTTCCATGCCTTTCTTTAGCTAGGAGGGGAATGGAGCTGTGGGACATATGACACCTCCTTAGTATTGCCATGACATTAAGATTATTTTTCATCCTAAAGTATTTTAGTTGATAAATGTATGTTTGAAACTAAACCTTTGAACTAATATTTGAAAGTATTAAGTAAGTATATATGATTTTTAATGAGGTGTTACAAGAGAGGCATGCACTTAGAGTTGGTGGACAATGTCTTAGAGACCCTAAAGAGTATGATGCATATGAAGTTAAGAAAATTATAGAGATTGCTTTGATTTGTACCCAACCATGCATCTGCAGAAATAAGGCCAATGATGTCTAAAATATTGGTTTATTAGAGAATATGAGGCCAACTATATATGTCTATCCTGGTTGAAACTAGCTAATTAGAGATTCATGGAAGATGGCTCCACCTGCGCTTTCAATATATCCAATGCTATTAATTGGTGTCACTTCTATACTATTAGCAAGATAATTGTATTTTGAAGGAATATGCAATTATGGGCGGCTTCAAGTTTTGGACCCAAAAATGAAATTTTAAAAAAATATATAACAAAAAAGAAGGGAATAACATAAAATGACTGCGGTTCATCCATTCTTCAACCCTTGCTTTGGTGAAACCGTTGTGTGTAATTGATTGAAAATCATTGACTTTATTATATTATCAATGAGTGAATAGATGGGACAATTTTGAGTAACTTGCGTGAATAAATCAGTGCTGAAGTTGCCCTTCCCCCAATCGCCTCATCTACCGTCATTTTCTTTGGTTTCTACTGTCAGTAGTTTGTCTCGGAGCTAATGATATTAGGGGCACAATCGTTATAAATTAGCCATGTGTTGGAAGGAGACAAAATTGATTGGAGGAGGATAACTTCTTGTTATCCCAAATATCAATGCATCAAAATCCTTTCATAATATTCAATGATGGTGAAGATACCCAAAAAAAGGAGATGGTTGCGCAATTGCGTCATACAGAGGACCTTGCAGTGGCGGACTAAGTTGCCATGAGTGGCAACATTGTGCAACGCATGTGGGAACTACTTGTTAAACGATCAATGTTTGTTGATGTAGAATTTTTTGCAAAATTTTAGAACATTCATGTATAATTTTGTACCATTTTCTTAACCAACATATTTGTTAAATGGTCAACGTTGATTGACTTAATAGTAGTGACCATTTTGCACAATTTTAAAACATTCATGTGTATATTTACACCCAACAAAACTTGATAGTATCAGGTGTGATGCGTGAATACTTTATGGATAGATTTGCACCTTAACCCTATTATATGTGGATGAGATTTTCTACTAAATTTTATATGATTTTTTTCAAATATTTTAAGAATTTAATTTTATGAAGATCCCAAAAGAAAAAAGTAGTTGGTTGAGGTGGTAAACACCTAAAGGGTCTCGCCCCATAAGGAGAAGAATACAAGTTTAAATCTTGAGAAACGCATTTTTGGGAGAAGCAAAAATTCTTTGCACTCTCGGTCTCAAAAGGGGAACCCTTAATCAAATAGAAAATTTATAATTTGTAAATATTTATAAATGGATAAGAATATTTGACTTCAAAATTAAATAAAATTATAAGAAAATCTTTGAATTTAGGTCATCCAATTCAACAAATGCGGCTCAAATTACATATAGCTCATCCTAAATGAATCCGGGTCCCTTCTGGCAGAAATTTTAATCTATAAATAAAATTAGTACTGTATTAATTAAAGCAAAAAAAAAAAAATGTACTCATCATTATCTAACCTTATACAAAATTTCAATTTTTTCCTATAATTTTATTTGGCATCTTTTCAGTTGTTTAAGCTTAACATTATTATTCTCAAATAATATTTATCATGACAATCATTGTTATTTAATTAATTTAAAAAATTAAATTTAATATGTCAATTTTGAGAGTATTTTATAAAGATTTAAAATTTTAATGTCAACATTCTTTTTAATGAAACTAACTGCGTTAGAGTTTTAGCCTTACAGGACTATATAAAGACACATAATTTTGTTGAGTTGAAAACATCAAATATAAACTTTCAAATGTTTAATGATTTTTTTGTTTGTTCGGAAAGCTATTTATATTAATACTAAAAAACACGTACAATATCTGGATACAAGCAAAGTTAGATCCAGAACAAAAAAATACATCCAAGCCAAAAACAACAACAAAAACAGCCAAATCACCGTACATAAAATATTTAGCAGTAGAAGTAGAATCATAGACAAAGCAGCCTCCTCAATATCTGAGGTTAGAAGTGACAAGGAAGAAGGTGATGGTTGTAAAACCCACCCAAATGGGCACACCTTCTTATAAGCATTAGCTACAACGAGAGCAGCTGTATAGGTACCCCATATTGGGGTTAAGAACACAAAAAACCCAACCTCAGATGTAAGAAGACCCATGATATCCAGAAGAAATCTTCTGCTCCTCTGTTGAATCAGATCTGGTGACCATGGCCACACAACAAGCAACGCCTCTTTAGATCTGCCCCCAGGAATGCAGATCCGAACTACCAAGGGAGAATCGGATCTTATAACGTTCATACAGCCGTCAACCCAAGAGGATATGCACACAGATCTTACAGATATGCTTATTACAAGAGACAAAAAACACCACCAGACAACCCAGTATCACAGAAAAGTAATAAAAAAAAACAGATAAATCTCACCTCCACAGATTAGATCTGGAGAGGAGAGGAAAGGGTTCGCCACAAGGACGAGAGAAGGTCACGTCTGACAGAACTCTGAGGGAGAGGACCATAGATCAAGGATCTGGACTCCAAAACACCTGGACCGCAGATCAAAGATATGGACTCGCAACAACCACTAGGACTCGTCTGTGGCACAAAGGCGGTGGTCGCCGGCGGCTTGTGTGGAAGGCACAAGCCGCCAGCGAGGGAGCATGCGATGAAGAAGATGAAGTGCAGGGAGGAGGAGAGAAGGAGGAGAAAAGAGAGGAGCATTCAAATGTTTAATGATTTACTATTTGCAAAAAATCATTGAAGATTAATCGATGAAGGATGTGGTGGATTCATGAAATCAGTTTGATGGAGGAGGAAATTTTATCCCGTCAGTCAAGGGGAAATCTTTACAAAGGGTTGTCTAGGCTTATATAATGGATATGGGAGCACTTTAAAGTTGGACTTAGCGCCTCTAATATATCTTTCACTAATGTCTTTTATAATAATTCAATTTTTCAAATGTTTTTCTTTTGATAATAAGATTTTAAATAAAATGAGTGATATATTCACATTCTATTTGCATATGAAATGATGCGGTTTTTAAATTTTGTACAATTTTTTTAAAAATAAATCAAAATTTCCCAATAGATTTTTTTACTTTAAAAATCATAAAAGAAATTCAAAATTGCATCACTTCATACTCATAACTATAAGATATCAAAATGTCAATTACATTTTATGTAAAATTTGTTGATAAAATAAAAAGAAGAAATATTTGGAAAGTTAGGGCAGTATAAATGGCATCTCACCATTAGAAGCCACACACCCCCCTTGGTCATTGATCGAACCATATTTTTATATGATTTTTCATAATCAAATGGGGATTTTTAATATATTTTCTTAGACATTATTGCATGATTAAGCACTAATTTGAGTTAGGAACATTTTTTTTTGAATTAAGTGAAATTAGGGGCAAAATGATCATAATTTATTAATTATTCATACAAATGATTTCTTGGACTTTTGATGCTATATTGCGTTTAATCTTGCATTGTAGGTGTTTAAGAAGAAAATTCAAGATCTTGGAAAATGTCAATAGGGGTCAGAATTAATATTTTTTAGGACTGGAAAATTTACAAGAAAGGCCCCAACAAATTCTGGAAATTG
Organism: Acacia melanoxylon; assembly: GCA_019022615.1. Classification (NCBI taxonomy): domain Eukaryota; kingdom Viridiplantae; phylum Streptophyta; class Magnoliopsida; order Fabales; family Fabaceae; genus Acacia; species Acacia melanoxylon. The sequence goes on from JAFJYJ010000002.1 coordinate 10,684,859, forward strand.
GAAATCAATGAAGAAAAGGGCCAAAGAACAATTACATAAAAGGACCCATGTTTTTGGAAATCACAGTTTCACCCTAAAAATGTTTCAAAACTTTACACTTAGGTCCCTCCACCAACCTTTTTCACATTGCACTTGAGTCCCTGGTCAAAACTCTGCGTTTTGACCAGGGACACTAATCAGACCTAGCAGACCCGAGGAAAAAAAAGACCAGGAGCTGAGGGATATTGAATGAAACCAGCGCCGCTAACACCACGGAGACATTTGGACATTCAAGAGCTTCGAACCTAGCACCTTCGACTCCACCGTCGCTCTCCCCTTCTTCCTCCTATCTCGCCGGCGGCGTCAACCACCACCACAAGTCCGCCGGCGAGCTTCATACCAGCATCCTCCCTCAACCACCAGCTTTATCGCCGGCAAGAACCAGGGAAGCAGCGCCGCGAACCTGGAGTTGGAGCTTTGACGAGGACCTTCGACTCTGATGCTGGGGGCGCTGGATCGTCCTCCTTCCTCAAATCATCACTCACCCACTAGCTAGCAACCTTCGTCTGTCACCGTTACTGCCGCCCTTCATCGTCTCCTTCATCACCACCGTCTACCACCATCATCATTTTCCTTCTCTGTTGCTGGCATCACACCTTCCCTCACCATCTGTGACCTCAACCTTGGCAGACACCAATTTCACCTCCATTCATCATTTTTCCAGTTATGCAGACTGTGTGGTTATTCCAATGAACATGTATAGCTGATTTTATTTGCTTCTTGGTGATAAGGATTAAATGTTTGAGCTCAATGGACTTCAAAGGGAGTTAATTTATCATTTCATTAGTACAAATTTATATATTTAGATTGCCTAGTTTTAAGAATTATTGTGTATAAATTCTGGAATTGAGATTAATGTTTATTGTCTCTATTGGTTTGATAATTGTAATTGAGATTTGGATTTTGTAGTGTGAAAAATATGTGTTTTAATTTCTTGAGATTGCAATGAGATTATATTAATTAACGTGTTATTATCTAGTTAATGTGATTGATTTGTCTTGCCTTTGAGGATCAAGTTATGTCTTCAATTTTAAGAAGACTACGTGTTGCATTATTCCAATCTCAATTATACGTTAAGTGGTTTTTAACAATTTTTACCGAGAGGTAGTGGTTATTTATGTTTGTAGGAGTTCTTATTAATTGAGATTATTGGATCAAGTGTTATCTTGAGGTTGTTCTTTAGACTTGATGAATTTTAACTCTCATAATCTTTTATGAGCGAGGATAGTCATTTCTTCATTACAAAACATTCATCATTCATATTTTCACTTTAATACCATTCCATTCACTCATTCACTATTTTATTAAGAAAATACCAAAAACACTAGTTAACATTTAATTTAATTGCATTCGTATTTTAGTTTATTAATTTGAAAAGCTAAAACCAATTTTCCCCTTGTTTTAATTCGTTTTGCATTGACGTTTAGATTACTTGCAGGATTGATAAAAGAAATTTCGTAGAGAGAAACGATCCAGGTTTTTTTTTATACTGTAATCATTGGTTTATTTTTTATTGTGACCCTGAAATTTAAAAACAAAAAGCTCATCAGTCATAAAGACTATCAATTAAGTCCACATCCACCAGAATTAGTTTCCTTCCTAAGCAAGTTTGCTTAATAGGAAGAGATGAACAGATTTAGGTTGTCATATTTGATATGGACAGTCCCGATTTGATTTCTTAAGAGTCTACAATGTTTTTTTTTTTAAGAAATATTTTAATTGATGTAAAATTTAAAATAAAGATAATCCCTTGACTATTATATGTTAATAATAATAATATTTTACTAATCATCATTTTTTTTAAAAAAAAAACAAACTCATATTTGGATCGTCCAGATCAAATATGGACGGCCCATATCTGCTTACCTCTCCCCACTAAGCACTTTGCTTAGCAAAGAAAGTGCTTATCAGGGAAATTAGGTCCTCACCCTTCACCATCATGCTTAATCAAATTAGACACCATGCTAATGGACATGGAGGAGAAGACAGTATTGACCACCATAAGTAGTGGTTGATCGGGATGTTTCTTCCAGAAGCAACTCACCATCTTCAGAAACCGAGACTGGCTGGTTGATTGAAAATTTGAAATGTTATTTTTATCTACTTGGGTTTCTTATCCAGATAAACCTGACTGTTTAATTTGGTCCCCTGGTGTGGATGGGTGTTATATTCTGTCAAGATCCACCTTACATATATGGGAGGTTTTGTGAATAGCTCCATCGCCTTTGAAACTTGGAGAATAATTAACGAGGCAATCCCTGTTGCTCAGATACACTATATATATATATATATTTGAACTTTATTGTTTCATTCGTGTTCCTATTTGTGGTTTTCAGGAAGAGAATCCATTGATCATGTGTTTCTATATATCTTGATATTGGGCAAGAGCATTCTGGTATGCTTCGATTTCCTTTAATTGTTTAGTTGAAGAAGTGGTTGGTTCCATTGGAGTATTAATTTCTTTTTTTCAATAGGAGATCGTAGTGAGAATACTAAACAAGTTATGCAAAGGAGGAATACAAAGAAAGAGACGAGGGAGTGAAAAGAGAGGACGGAGGACGCAAGAAAGGAGGGAGAGAAACCATGTGAACAGGTAGAGAAGAGAAGACTTTGGAGGAAATACTCAATATTCAATTCAATTGATGAGCCCTACAAGCAAATGTGTTGAGATATTATAGGCATTAATCTGACCTTAATAATTAATGAGATAATATTATAAACAATTAAAAAGTAAATCCAAATAAAAATTAATAATAAAATCAATAAAATCAAAACGAGATATTCCCCAATAATGCGTGCTGAATATAAAAAACATTAAAAAATCCTCATCAATTATTATTTTTCCAATATCACCAAGTTGCGTACCTATGGAGACTAACATCCTTTTCCTTCCATTTCAAAATATGTTTCAAATTTTTAAAGGGGCTGATTTTTTTTTTTTTTTTTTTTTTTTAAAAACTTCAATTTGGATTTGTTTGATTATTTAATGTATTTTTTTTTCATTTTAGCCCTGATTAATTATATGTGTTTCTCATCATTTTTTTCTACTCATAATATCTTGTATCCTTTTTTACTTATTCTCTCCCATTCACCCTCTCCATGAATAAGGGTGTTTAGGAAAATATGTCGCATTTTTTACATAGTTATTGTCTTTAACCAAGTTTAACCAACTTTTTTAGTTGTGTAATTTAATTTTTTGAATATTATATTTTGAACCGGTGTATTTCATTTGGGGAAATCCAATCCCCTGCTCCTTATACTCTCATGGAGTTTTTAATTAGGTCTTTGTGGTTTTGTTTTTATCATTCAACCCCCTGCTGTTTTCTGCGTTATAGCCGGGCCAACAGGTGTCAACACTAGTATTCTGAGTTTCTGTTTGTAATGAACAGTTGACTTTTAATTAAAAAAAATGTAATATCCAAATCTCAACGTTAATTCCTGTACTAAAGTAAAACCCCATTCCCTTCGTCCTTTTAATTTCAAGCCCTATACCTTCCTTTTGTTAAATCTCTCTCCCCATCTTCTCTTTAAGAGCCAACAATCAGATGCATCATGCCTCAACCTCGTAATCTTCTTGTTCCCTTATTTATCTTCATATTCTTCTCATTCCGGATCCTCAAACGCGTCGTTTCGGAGCCACAGACCAATCTTCTTAAGAGCAAGTGTGACCCACACTTAATATCCTACGAAATACCAGACTCCAACCTCTCCGTCTTCAATCAAAACCTAAACGCAACGTTGCGAGACATCAAAGAGCAGATCAGTACTGTTCAGAACAAGCACTTCGCCACCGCACACGAAGACAATAGAGGAAACCCTGTTTTCACGCTTTACCAATGCAGAAGCTACCTCTCTGTCTCTGACTGTGTCGCCTGCTTTGATGCTGCCACCGAGCAAATTCAACTATGCGCCAACGGGACCTCCGATGCCTATGTTGTCTACGACGGTTGCTTCCTCAGGTACAACTGGCTAGTAAGACCTATTTATATAATTTAAAAATATTAAAGAAGCTAAATAAATAACTTAATTATAACAGACGATTTCTCCAAAATACCAATATGTAGCATTTAATCTATAAGTTAGGAAAATTAGCTTGAGAAAAATGACAAATATAATTGATAAAGGCCTTCCATTTAGGACAAAACTTTATCTCCAAACTAGGCTCTACATTTAGAACCGCTTTAAAATTTGAACTGTTATTTTCAAAAGTGATATATTAATTTGAGATGGTCAATCATATATATGATGTACCCTATAATAGCGTAGCCCCTAAAACAAGAATGGTTTATATGATTTATTGAAACTTTAATTTTCAAAAGTCATATGTCTGTGATGATCAATTATTTATACGATATATCCTATAACTGCATAACCCCTGAAAAAAACGAATGGTTTCTATGACTTATTCATAGTTGAATTTTCAAAAGTAGTATGTCTGAGGTGGTCAATACGTTATATATACGAATATACGTGATGAGGGCCTTTTTGTCTTTTTGGCGGAGGTCACGATAAAAAATAAACCAAAGATTGCGTATAATCCCAGGATCGTTTCTCTTTCTTTGAAGAAAGCTTTTATTGAATCTGAAAGAATCTAAATGTCATGCAAATGCGATTAAAACAAGGGAAAGTTGGTTTTGGATTCTCAAATTGATTAACTAAAATAAAAATGCAATTAAATTAAATGCTAAACTATTATTTTTGGTGTTTTCTTTATAAAATGGTGAATCAGTAAATGGGCTGGATGAAGTGAAAATATGAATTATGATTGTTCTTGGTAATGAAGAAATGACTATCCTTGCTCATAAAAGATTATGGGAGTTAAAATTTATCAAGTCTTAAGATCAACCTCAAGATAACACTTGAGTTCAATATTCTCAATTAATAAGAAATTCTACAAACATAACTAACCACTACCTCTTGAGAAATTGTTAAAAACCACTTGATGTGCAATTAAAATTGGAATAATGCAACATGAGTCTTCAGAAATTGAGTGCATACTTGATCCCTCAAAGGTACAAATCAATCACATTAACTAGACAATAACACGCTAATTAATATAATCTCATTGCAACCACAAGAAATTAAAACACAGTATTTTTCATACTACAAAATCCAATCTCAACTACAATTATCAAACCAACAGAGACAATAAACATTAATCTCAGTTCCAGAATTTATACACAATAATCCCTAAAACTAGGCAACCTAAATATATAAATCTAGAAAAATAGTAAGATAGATAAAACTCCCCTATGTAGTCCATTGAGTTCAAGTAAAAATCTCCACCACCAAGAAGAAATAGGCTCAGCAATTTAAATCCATCATAGCATCACATTAGCTTCACAATCCAATCAACTAGAGAACATGAAGGGAAACACCAAATCTGAAATTTTAGACTATGAGAGAGAGAGAGAGAGGATGAAGACTCAGGAAGGTCGATGGTTCTCAATGTCCGACGAGGATGCTGGTGGTTGAGGGAGGAGGAGGACCGAAGGCCGTCGGCGACGGAGGTGGAGGAAGGTGAGAGGGAAGAGTCGATGATTTGCAGCTCCTGATTGTCCAACGTCTCTGTTCTGATTTGAGTTCCCCGAATGCATTACAGGTCTCCCTGTTCCAGGTTGTCGCGACGGTGGAGTATGGTGAAGGTGAAGCCTGAAAGTCGCGGCGGTGATGGTGGTGAAGGTGAAATCGCCGGCGACTTTCAGGAAGAGGAGAGGTGAAGGATTGAAGGCATGGAGGTCAATGGTGTGTCGCTGTGATGATGACGATGATAGCGTATGAAGACAATAGCGTGAAGGTCGTTTTTTTGCCTCTTTCCGCGGCGCTGATTTAATTAATAAATCCCTCAGCTCATTCAATATGTCGGGTCCTCTTCATTCCCCCCAGCTCCACTGGTCTGCTAGGTCAAAGTTTCAAACCTAATCTCCATTGATCAAAACGCATAGCTTAACCACAGGGACCTAAGTGAAAATTTAAAAAGTTCTGGAGTAGGAACCAAACTGAAACTTTTAAAACTTGAGTTCAAACTTTCATTTTCAAATTTGATTTAATCTTTTCAAGTATCTACAATCAAAATAATTAATCCAACATCAAATATTCTCATAAAAATCAATGATTAAGAGAAATTACAATTTTTTTGACAATTTTGCCCTCTTAAGTCCTAATTTAATGTTTTTTTTTACTCTTAATCACAATTTATCACAAGAAAGGTATTTTAAGCTCAATAACTACGACAAAATGCATTAAAAATCCCAATTTAATTATCAAAAATAATGTAAAAATATGGTTCAATCAATACGATATACCCTATAAACCCAATAATGGCATATTCCCTAACAAAGGAATGGTTAATCATAATATAAGTTATGTATCATTAGATTATATATTAGTTAATAAGTTAGGTAAATTAGTTTGAAGAAAATTAATAAACATAAATACTTGAATGTAATTTATTTAGTTTCCTTAATCTCTTTTAAAAAGTCAACATGTTATTCTATCAAGTACATGAGGTAGTATATTCAAAGTTTAATTTTCAAAAGTGGTTTGTCTGTCATGGTCAATTATATACACGATATACTATATAATGGCATATAATCCCTAAAAGAAGAAATGATTTCTATGGTTTTTTTTGAAAAAAATTTAATTTTCAAAAGTGATATGACAGTCATGGAGGCTGACTAGGCTCACACGTGGATAAATAGTATGACTTGGCAGCCAGGTAGATTCCTAACGCCTCATCTTCATCCTTACCTCTAGGTTTCTGAGCTTGCCCGGCCACTAATCGAAGGAAGAGAAAAGTGTACATGTTATGAATGAAGAATTGATGAAACAAATAGGTGGGGTTTTTGTTGGACAAAAGTGGTGGGGGTGGACCAACAAGCTACTGGTTGATGTGGTAAGGGGCCTTACTCCTATAAGGAGAAGAATACAAGTTTGAATCCTGAGAATCACACTTGTTGGAAGAGTTGAAAACCCTTTGCCCTCTAAACCTCAACGAGGAAACCCTTGATCTAATAGAAAAAAAGTGATGAGGGTGGTATGGTGCAGAGCTGATGATGCTCTATCTTCATGTCTTCCTTTGCTTAGATTAGCGTGCTCAAGAGCCCAAAGGATGAAGATGAAGATGAGTCAAATAAAAGGGATTCAATCCACTGATGGCCATTTCATGTTATTTTTCCACTTGTCAACTTAGTTAGCATCCAACTTATTAAACTTAATGGTGTTATAGTGGATTTGATGAGTCTAATTAATTGATCAAAGTATAAAGGCTGAATTCAAAATAAATAAACAGTAGACACTTGATTAAGATTGAGGTATACTATAGCAATCTATGAATTATTTTTTCTCCTTTCAAAATAACAATTGATTAAGACAAGAAAAGATTGAACTAAACTATAACAAACTACGAATTAGATGTATATTTATTCATGATTAATTAATACTCCAAAAATTTTGAAATTTTTTTAGATTCAAAGAGGCATACACTAAGAACAAGATCATTGGCATACAAAGCCTAATCTAATGAGCAATCCGTACGACCTGCCAAAAATATACTCCCTCCAATCCTGTTTATATGATCTAAATAATCAAATTACTTGATTTAAGATATTTAATTTGTTAAAATTAGTTAAAAGTGAAAAATATGTAAGAAATATACTTTTTTTTTTCAAACGTGCCTTATTTAATAGAGATTGAGTGAGATAGAGAGAAGTAATGAGTAGAAAGATGAAAGAGAATGTGCGGGGAAAAGATAATGACTAATTAATGAGAGACAAAAGAATTATTTAGATGTAAAATTGATAAAATTTCATTCAATGTTGTTTAGACAACTCCAAATTAAATCTCAAAATTGATAAACAAATTTGGATCTTATAATTAAGAGGACTGAAGGGAGTACTTGAATATGAATATATTAAAATGTATATATTTAGTAGCCGATAGTGCCTCGAACAAGATTGCTTCCAATAGAAGGATATATCTGCCTGAAAAAAAAGGTACAATGTTATATATTAAAAAAATCAATAAACTATCACCTAATTTTCCAAATTGATAGAAAACAAGGCATGAAGATTTACCATCTTCTTATCAGCATGATTCAGATTAGCAAAATCCATATATATATATATATAACACTCGGGAAACATAATTGGGGATATACTTGTGTGTCTTAAGGTTCGATATTAGCGGTAGTTTCTTTTTGGACGATCAGGCGACGCAACTTTTCAACATCACATCGTGTGGGAATCAGACTACTGAAGGAGAAGCCATTACATTTATCTCAGAGGCACAAAAACTGTTAATGAATCTCCAAAGAGCAACACCAACAATCTCTGGCTTCTCTTTAGCTACCAAAACTCAAGTGCCTAATAGTGGTCCCACTATTTATGCTTTTGCTCAATGTATTGAAACTATCCCACAAAGCAAGTGCGAGGATTGCTTGAATTCTCAGTACAACAACATGCAGATTTGTCTTTCCAGTTCAGATGGCAGGGCTTTTACTAATGCCTGTTTCTTGAGATATTCCACTGCTTCCTTCTTTCCTGATAGCCAAGCCATTGAAATCATCACACCCATGAAAAAACAAGGTAACGTCCTTTTTCAGATCAGTTATAATATCGCACAAATACTATGCAAGCTAAGTAGGACTTTGCTTTTTATAATATATATATATATATATTAGATTGGAGTAATGAGTGATCATTTATTTCTAGCTGTAATACTCCTATTCTATCTATCAGAAATTTTTTGTAGCGGTGACATATTCTAATTTATAAAAGACACTAATAGCTTGTTTGAAACTTTTAATATCACTTTTCATTTTTACCCCTACTAATTATTTGTTAGTCTCACTGCATTATTCGCTCATTCTGATCTCTTTTACTCATTCACTCACTCTCTTTTTCATAAATATGTGTTCTTTTAGAAAATAAGTGGTTATTTTTTTTAAAAAACATATATATTGCATTTAACCATTTTTAACAAGCTTTTTTTTTTATCTACATAATTATATTATTTTTATATTATAGCAAGAGTAGGATGGATAAATTTATTTCTTTGTATGGTTTGACTGTGACTATTTAGGGGGAAAAAATCATTTGTTAATATACATGTCTTATTTTAGTTCTTGACTAGACATGGGTAAAGTTCTCTTTCCAAAGGAACATAATTTTTAAGCATTATTAATTTTTTATTATTCTTTTTACTAATCAATAACACATGGTTTCTGTTTGAATATAATATCAGTACATCACATAGTTAATTTAATAAAGATTATTATGTTGAATTTTATGCATCGAATGAAAAATTTTATTCCAAACATACAATTATATAAAAAAATTAATATAAATTTATCTATTGAATGTGTACATGATTGATATGGAATGGCCTAACTATTAGTATCCTCATTGTAATATTTAATGTAGAACCTGACATTTAAAAATTGTGATGCTGGAGGAAGAGGAAGGGGAAGGAGGGAATAGAGAGGAGGAAGACAAGAAAGGAGGCAGGAAATTAGATGAATAGAGGGAAAGAGAAAAAACTCAAAATTTAATTCATAATCAAAGGCATAAATAATAAATAAGTTGAGGTGCTATTTATAGGTCTCAACCTAACCTTTGGAATTAATGACAAAATATTCTAAAATACAATTACAATAAATGAGCATTGTAATTGAAAACACTCTACAAGACTAAAACCCTAAAATTAAATGCAAATAAAAATTAATAATAAAATTAGAGATGACATTAAAATTAAAACCAAATATTAACTAATAGTGATAAATATCCCAAATATTTGGAAATCCTAATCAACCATTATTTCATATTCCATATATTGCGTATAATTTGACATGTTATGTACACACATCGACCCCATGATTATGAAAATGTGTCCTTTATTTTCTCGTTTTTGCAGGTTCGGGCAATAAGGGAATCATTATTGGTGGAGTTGTAGCAGGGCCTTTGATCCTCATTGCATTATTTTCCTTCATTATTATTAGGCGACGAAACAACCCAAAGATAATCCGTGCTCCTAGAGGTAAACAACTGAAAGCCTTTAATTTGACTACTATATTCGTACTACATCTAGTCTATAATATAATAGTTGGATTTGGTCCTAAATATATGATCATGTCCATTTTATCTCCTATATTTATCAATTTTTCTCAAACTAATTTATCTACTTTGTAAAGTAATAAATAATCTAATGTTTCGTATGGGTATTTTAGGAAAACCAAGTCAAATTTGTAATAATTAATTAATTTAGGTTATTTCCTTGATCTACATAAATAAATTAAGTAGCTCTTATATTAGTGACTAATGGAGTATCAACTATGGGTTGTTTTAACTTATGAAAAGATACTTTGGCTAATGTTTTCCATATATATTCCAGCAGACATTCCTGGAGCAAGCAAGCTAAAAGGTCCATTTACTTTTAGTTACAGTGCTTTGAAGTCCGCAACTAAGAATTTTAGTGAAGAAAGTAAAATAGGAGAAGGTGGATTTGGCGCTGTATACAAGGTATAGTTCTTTTTGAGTTTCAATATTTCGTAAAGTATGTCTCAAAGTGAATTATATGTGTGTGTTCAGAGCAAAAAAAATTATATGTGTGTGTCTATACACCCACACCCCTCTCCAATTTTCTTTATGAGAGCCTAATAACTAAATTAAACTATTTAAGAAAACAGTTAAAATTGGTTTAAAGTAACGAATATGTAATAAATGAATATTTTTTTTAAAGTATGTCGCCCCTATTTATATATGGGTAAGTAAGAGAGAAATGGATTAGAAATGAGAGAAAGTACGAAAGAAAATGTAGTATGAGAAAAAGGTGAGGAGAAATAACATAATTTATTAGGGGAAAAATGATGAAAAAACATTAAATACTCATCTGGCAACACCCCAAGTATGATCTTCAAAAAAAAAAAAAAATAATCAAGGAAATTCAAATTTCAAGCTTATATAAAAAGGACGGGAGGATGGAGGGAGTATGTTCTAAAAGGACAAATGAATATAACTTCAAATAAGTAATAATACTTTGATGATAGAAATTCTTAATCATCATATATGCAGGGCACTTTATGGAATGGGAAAGTAGTTGCAATAAAGAGATTAACTTTACGCCCCTCCAACAAGATAGATGAAGAATTTGAAAGCGAAGTGAAGCTTATAAGTAATGTTCATCACCGGAATCTTGTTCGACTTCTGGGATATTGTAGTAATGGCGACGACAGAATCCTTGTTTACGAATACATGAAAAACAAGAGTCTTGACATTTACTTATATGGTATATATTGTTTCATTCCACAAAACTTAATCATATACAATTCTTTATGTATACTTCATAGTTTTATTAGAGAACTTACGCGCTCATATATCAAATCTCTTTTGTGAACGCATATCATATATTTTTATATGTTTGACCCTTTAATTATTTCTTACTTTTCAAATTTTATGAACTTGGGGAAATAGGGGAAAAGAAGGGATATCTCACTTGGAATCAACGGTATGAAGTTATAATTGGAATAGCAAGGGGTTTGACTTATCTACATGAAGAATTCCATGTTCGCATTATACATAGAGATATAAAGACTCAAAATATTCTCTTAGATGATGATCTACAACCTAGAATTGCTGATTTTGGGTTGGCAAGGCTTATTCCTGATGACAAAACCCATCTTAGTACAAAATTTGCAGGAACATTGTAAGTCGGAAATTATTACTTTTGTTTAATTTGTAGGAATATGTAAGTTAACAAACCAATTCTATTACACCTATTAGCATGAATATACACTTCCAGAAAGAGTCCGTAACACAAAATTTATATATCATATAAGCTATTTTGGATTTTGTAGGATCTGAATATTTATTGGCTTTAGTTTGAGATATATGTTATTCTAATTCATTATATCATATATATATATATATATATATATATATATATATATATATTTGGCAGAGGATACACACCACCCGAGTATGCAATTCATGGCATATTATCGGAAAAAGTTGATATCTATAGCTATGGTGTTGTAGTGTTAGAAATCATCAGTGGTCAAAGGTGCAATAAAATAATCGTTGATGCTGATCATGAAGGCGACTACCTCCTCAAAAATGTGAGAAAACTCTCGTGAATATATTTATCTAGGCATACTTTTATTATGATAACTCTAACATAAAGGGCTTTTTAACATGTTTTCTTAAGTAGTCTTTTGGAAAGCTATTCCTTCTTTATCGAAGAATCTTATATTTCCTATTATTTTAAATATAGAGCTATATAACTAATTTAATTTGTAGATATTAATGAAATTAGTTAAGTTTGTTATTTACAAAAAATGTGTTGGTTTTCATAAAATACTCTCTTTAATCATTATTGTATTGGAACTATCCCTTATATATATAGTCAATAAAAAAAATTTAAATTTAGGAGACTGTGGTTTAAGGTTTTACACTTAAGAGATCAAAGTAAAGCTAACTAGCTCCTACACTTAAAATAAGGGGAAGTAATAAAAATTTAAATATTTTAACCTAGCCTATGCTTTGACTTTTCTGCCTTCTTATTATCCATTTCATTTTCATCTCACTTGATAGGCCTGGAAATTATATGAGAGAGGCATGCACTTAGAGTTGGTGGACAATGCCTTGGACCCTAATGATTATGATGCAGATGAAGTTAAGAAAGTCATGGAGATTTCTTTGCTTTGCACCCAACCATCTGCAGAAACAAGGCCAACGATGTCTGAAATAGTGGTTTTGCTCCAAAAGAAGGGTTTATTGGAGAATATGAGGCCAACTATGCCTATCTTCATTGAAACTACTTAGAGGTTCATGGAAGATGCCTCTACCTCTACGTACAGCTTCTAATATGCAATTATGGGTGACTTCAAGTTTGGAACCCAAAAATGTAACTCTTTTTTTTTTTTTTTTTTTTTTTTTTTTTTTTAAAAAATGAATTAAGAAAGAAGGGGATAACAGAAAAATGACTGCGCTTCATTCCATTCTTTTGTGTGTAGTTGATTACCAATCATTAAGACATTATTATATATGAATGAGTGAATAGTTTGTACAATTTCTGTAGTGAATGATTAGTTGTAATATTTGATTGTAATGTAGTTGTTGGTCAGTTAATTGGGTTCGGTAGTTATTAGTGTGTTGGTTATTGCAATTAGGTGGGTGTGTCGGCTTCGGCTGTGCCTATAAATACTGTAGTACTTGTACAATTCCAGGTTGGTAATAATATAGTGTATTATTCAGTGTAGTGGGCTCCCTTGTTCAACATGGTACCATTGTACCATAGCCATGGCTTCTTTTTAGGCTCCGCCCATCACTGAGGGCCTGTTTGGTAGATGGAAGATTTAATGAGGGAAATGAATTAAGAGGAGGGGAAGGAAGAGAATGAAATATTCTGATAAGGGATGAGGGAAGATGAGTTAATTGATAGAAAGAAAAAGAAAGGGTGATAATTAGTAAAGAATTAGGTAATACCTATTTTACCCTCAAAAGTATTTAATTCAAAATGAAAAGGATTTTTTTTTTTCATAATTCGGTTTTTATACGAATTTTCTTACATTAAATTCAAATTTATGGATCAAATACTAATGTTATGAAGAAACATTGCAAAAAAAAAAAATTATGGGTTAAATTCGAATTTTATGACGAAGCATTTATTTCGCAAAAAAAAAAAACAAAAAAAAACAAAGTTCAAATTTGTCTAAAATAGTTTCTTATCAAATTCAAATTTTTAGAAAATATTATGTTATCAAATTCGAACTTATTGCATAAATTCTAATTTAACCCTATTTTCTTGCCTAATATAAAATAAATATTTTATGAGGGGTCAATATATTCCAGAAGCGTCACTATTCACAAGGGAACTTGGGCTCCACCAATTTTGGTAGGATCTTATCTTCTCACCTTTAAAGGAAAATTGGTGGGCCCAAGAATTTGAGTTCCTAGAAAGATTGGACAATAAAAGTGTACCAAATAAGGGAAGTTGCTCATCTTCTCTTCCCTTCACCAAACGACCCTTAGGCCCTGTTTGTTACACAGAACTTGGGTGATGGAAAGGGAACATTAGAAGGTTCCTTCCAAAAAAAAACACGTTTGGGGCGCGCATCTTCTGTTGACTACACATCCCGCGAGTCTGGAACTTCCATCAACCATGGGAAGGTTGATTCCCTCCAAAAGAGGCGAGAAGGTTGAAAGCTTCCAGAGAGAGTGAAAATTTGGGACTAAAAAACCCTTTGAAAAAATTGTACCTCTTTAAAACGAGGAGGAAGGCGCGAGCTAGACGAAGCAGTCGATGAAGAAGCTTGGAACTACAGTAGGCGTTGGAGGCGAAGGAGAAGCTGAATCCAGGGTGAAATTGAGATCAGTATTCATTCAAAATCAATTTATGTGTGATTTACGGGTATGTGTTTGAGCTTTGTGATGCCCTATTGCTTCGAGCGAGACACACAAAGTTGAATGCTTTGGCAAGCAATTTGCAAACACATACACAATTTATATGCTTGGAGGTGGGGATCATTCGCAAAAACTCCAAGGAATGAACAAAAAAGAAGTTGAATTCTGTCAATGTGTTGTCAGTTCTTGCAGTGAAACTATGAAGGTGCTCATTGTCAAAAATTTCGTTCGAACTTGAACATATTTTATGGCAATACGTTCGAACGTCCACCAGTAGTTCAAATGTCTTCCTTGCCATGGTAAGCCACTGGGTAACAGAACCACATAAGCACCATTGTGGAGCGTTTCAAGGTTGTGCCTGTAGTGCCAGTCACAGTGCATCGCACGATTAGGTTTAGGTTGGTACAGTACAAAAGCCCAACCCGAAACCCAGAATTATCACACCAATCCATTCCCAAAAGTCTGAAACAAACCAATCACGATCGGCGCCTTTGAGTTCAAAGGGCAAGAGCAAGATTTAATCTCCTCTTATTTCTAATTGCTATAGTTCAAAGTTTGACGCGTTCAAAGGGAGACGAAGAGCTCAATTATGTGTTTTCAGACTTCCAGTTCGACACGCTATTCACTTATTCCTATATCTACGGTAAAAAAGTCTACGCATTATCCATGTATTCCTATTCCTACAGTAAAAAAGAGTCTAAAGTTCGACGTCTTTGAGTTATGCTTTTTTAGTTCGTGCTACAATAAAAAAGAGTTGCTTATATTTATGACCATTAAAGACTAATTTAATGTTGAATGTTATCTTATATGTTAATGTTTTGATTATGGCTTTTAGAGACTTGGATGATTTATTATTTAATGATGAATAAGTCTTAAATTTTGAGTACATTTTTATGTTTGACTATTTATGTGTGTATCTTCAGTGTAGTGGTCATCCCACAATGCGCTATACCGCTATAGTGTTTTTTGGGCAAGCCACTACGCGCCGCTATTTGGGATTGACTACTTTGCTAGATAGTTACACAAAAGCAGCCAATGACCCTTGATGGGTCAAGGCTATGGAAAAAGAGATAGAAGCTTTGGAAAGGAACAAAACTTGGAAAATAGTCTCTTTACCAAAAGGAAAGAGACCTATAGGTTGTAAGTAGGTATTTAAAACTAAATACAAAGCTGATGAGACTTTGGATAAGTTCAAAGCCTAGTTGGTTGCTAAAGGGTATAGCCAAAGGGAAGGCATAGACTTTTACGAGACATTTTCTCCATTTGTAAAAATAGTTACAATTAGATTTATTCTCTCTCTCGCAGTTATCCATAACTGGTCATTGTGGCAAATGGATGTGGATAATGCTTTCTTGCAGGTAGGGGTGTACATAAAACCTGGTAACCCGGTCCAGCCCGACCCAAACCTAGTCCAACCTGCCAAAAGAAGGAAAAGTCCCAACACAATCGGGCAAGACCAGGTCTGACCCAAATACCGGGTAAGACCATGTATTAGGCTAGGATCCTGGACTACTAAGCCTGGTCCTACCCGGATACATGATATAATTTTATTATTCTATATAATTATAACCTTCGAGTAAATATTTAAAAAGAAAAAAGAAAAAAGAAGGAAAACTAGCCTAAGCTTAAAATGACGTCATTGAGAGGGAGTATATATTCTTAAAATCTGCCCTAATTTTCCCAGTCGAGCCTCCCTGTCCCCGATTCGGCCTTGCAAAGAACCAAGAAATCTCTCGATCCTTTCCGTCCGACTCTCCATCTCCGAGATCCTCTTCATCTCCGAGATCTTCTCCATCCGACTCCCTGTCTCCGAGATCCTCTCCGTCTGACTCCTTGTCTCTGAGATCCTCTCCGTCCGAGCTTTGGTAGGAGATTTTTGGTACCGCTCTCAATCACTGTCACCACCGTGTTTACCACCTCTTCTTGTCGCTGTCGTCTTCGTGATTTTGCTGTGTGCTCGTGGTGCCGAAATATTCAGATGCATATTTCATCTTCACCTTCCTCATGTCCGAAATCTTCGTTTCTTCAATGATTGAAATCTTTTTTTTTTTGGAAATCTTCGACTAGATCTTGGTTTCTATTTTTTTTCCTTTCGAACATCATGTATTGTATAACTACTGACCATTCTATTTCTGGATTTTTATTTTTCTTTTCATTTCGATCAACTGGAAACTGGATCTTGATTTCTGTTTTTTTAGGTTCTAGCAAAAAAAAAAAGGTTATTCAGGCAAAGTGGATTGGGCCAGCTAGACCACTAACCCAATCCCGTCTTGTTTAAAATTAGAGGTATCACACTCTCTGTATTATCTCTTATTATTCAGCGAAAGACATTACAATATATAGAGTGAGGAAGATAGAGCAGAGGAGTAGAATCAGGGATTACATTTAAAGGCTAATTAAAACTATAATCTGGATCCTATAATCAAGGCAAGGATCAAGGGATACTAATAATGGTAATTGATTCCCTAATATTCTAACACTCCCCTTCAAGCTAGAGAGTATATGTCGATCAGTCCCAGCTTGCCTCGAAATCCTTTAAACTTCGTTCTGCCTAGTAGTTTAGTCAAAATATCTGCAATTTGGTATGCAAATCTTATGTGAGATAGAGTCATAATGCCTGCTTCAATCTTCTCTTTAATGAAGTGTCTGTCTATCTCCACATATTTGGTTCTATCATGATATACTGGGTTCTTGACCATTTCAATGCTGTCCTTGTTGTCACACCAGAGTTGCATTAGTCCCTCATGTTGAATCCCCAACTCTTCTAGTAATCTGATAATCCAGATTCCTTCACATACTCCTTTGTTAACAGCTCTCAATTTTGCTTTTGCGCTGCTTGTTGACACCACTGTCTATTTCTTACTTCTCCATGTAACTAGATTTCCCCACACGTATGTACAGTACCTTGAGGTTGACCTCCTGGTCTCTCTATCCCTTGCATGGTCTGCGTCAGTGTAGATTTTGATGTTTCTGATAGTACCTTTCTTAAAGAATATTCTGCTTCCAGGATTAAGCTTCGGGTAGCTCAAGATTCTGTATACAGCCTTCATGTGTTCTTCTTGTGGTTCATGCATAAACTGACTTATTATTCCAACTGCATAGCTAATATCAAGACGAGTGTGGGTTAAGTATATCAATTTTCCCACAAGTCTTCTGTATCTTTCTAAATTAGCTGGAACACCTTGTGGCTTGATCTCTAAGTGACATCCCTCTTCCATTGGTGTCCCTTCTGGTTGAGTGCCCAACATACCTATCTCATGTAACAGGTCTAGTGTATACTTGCACTGAGATACATTGATGCCCTTCTTAGTTCTTGCCACCTCCATGCCTAAGAAGTACCTCGTTTGTCCAAGGTCTTTCACACGGAATTGATCGACAAGTCTGTTTTTAGTTGAGCAATGGATTCTTCATCATTTCCTGTAATGATTATGTCATCAACATAAACAATCAATATGGTGACTTTGTCAGTAACACGTTTGGTGAACAACATGTCATCTGCTCGTCCCTGAGTATATCCAAGCCCTTTCACTGCTTTGGTGAATCTACCGAACCATGCCCTCGTAGATTGTTTCAGGTCGTACAATGACTTGCTTAGCTTACACATAGAGTTATTAGGAGCTCAAACTCCATCCGGAATCTCCATGTATACTTCTTCCTCCAGGTTGCCATTCAAGAATGCATTTTTCATGTCCAGTTGATATAGTGACCAATCCAAGTTTGCTGCAAGTGATAACAGTACTTGAATGGTATTGAACTTGACCACTGGAGTAAATGTCTCCTGATAGTCGATTCCGTACGTCTGGGTATATCCTTTTGCAACAAGTCTCGCCTTCTGTTTGTTGATACTGCCATCGGGATTGAATTACGGAGTGAAGATCCACCTGCATCCCACTGGTTTCTTTCCTTTAGGAAGAGTCGTGATCTCCCAAGTTCTATTTTCCTTGAGTGCCCTCAATTCCTCTTCTGCAGCTTACTTCCAATTTGGATCAACCATAGCTTGTTGAAATGTATTTGGAATGGTTATCTGTGGACTGTTTACAACAAAACTTTGCATTTTTGTAGGCAGATTACCATATGAGACAAATCGTTGAATTGAATGATGAGTACACGATCTTACCCCTTTTTCTCAAGGCAATAGACCAACCCGATTCTTTAGGATTTAATCCTGGATTGGATTAATGGTCGTTCCTTTGAATAGGAGAGATAGTTCTACCAGTGTTTGGTTCAGTTTGAACTTGTAAGCTGGACTCTATCTCTTGTTGTGATTCTGTATCCAACCCTGAATTGATCTCAACATGTGTTTCCGGTTCATTGGGTTTAGGTTGGGGTGGAATCTATGTGTTAGGTTGGTTCGTGGGAGAAAGTGAGTCAAGAGAGGCTATAAGGTTAGGTGGCACAGATGATGTGTCAGGTGAGTTTGAGGTGTTGGAATTAGATGCTTCCAAGATTAGCCATTCAATATCAGAATACTCTCCCTGAATGGGTAATTTGGGATAATAAGCTTCGTCTTCCGAGAAAACAGTATCCCGGGAGACAATAAGTTTATTGGAAGACGGACAATAGCATTTGTACCCATTTTGAGTGGAGGAGTAGCCAAGGAATATACACTTGTCAACGTGAGCACCAAATTTGTTGCCCTCATTTTTACGAACAAAGTCAACACAGCCAAACACCTTGGGAGGTATGAATTGATGAGAGGGCAATTTGGAAAGAATCCCAGGAGTTTTTGAATTGGAGTGTCGTATTTGAGAACTTTATAAGGCATGCGGTTAATGAGATAAGCTGCTGTGAGGATGGCATCACCCTAGAATATGGTGGGAACATTCCGTTCCATTACCAAGGCACGGGTTACTTCCAACAGGTGACGATTTTTCCGTTCGGCTACCCCATTTTGTTGAGGGGTGTAAGGACAAGAAGTTTGGTGATGAATTCCTTGGTGATCAAGAAACTCTTTGAAGGCTATGCTCATGTATTCCTTGGCATTATCACTGCGAAGCACCTTAATGGACATGTTGAATTGGGTTCATACAAAGGTATAGAAGTTTTGAAAGATTTTGGCGACATCAGATTTGTCTTTCATTAAATAAACCCATGTGGTGTGAGTGTGATCATCGATGAAAGTAACAAACCACCTGGTATGAGTGAGAGTAGCTATTCGGGCAGGGCCCCAAATATCACTGTGAATCAATGTGAATGGTGAGGATGGAGTATAGGGCTGTTTGGGATATGAAGATCGTGTCTGTTTTGCAAATTGGCAAGTTTCACAGTAAAAAGGAACAAAACTTTTATTGAATAAACTGGGAAACACATGTTTCATATAATCAAAACTAGGGTGGCCTGACCGACAGTGCCATAACAATATATCATTATTCTGTAAATTCGAGCTAACCAGCGCTCGTCTTGCCTTCCACGTATCTTTGTTCTTCAAGGTTGATCCTTCAAGGTAGAACAATCCATCCCATTCTCTAGAAGTCCCAATCATCCTCCTCGTTCTTAAATCCTGAAACACACATAAACCATCATCAAAAATCACTCGACATATTTGACCTCTAGTCAACTTGCTCACAGATATCAAATTACAAGTAAGTTCTGGTACAAACAGAACGTTATGTATTGACAAGTGATCGAATAGTATAACAGTGCCAAGACCCTCAACCGGTGTGAATGCACCATTAGTTACTTTTACTTTGAGGTGTTCATGACAGAGTTTAAGGTTGTGGAATAGAGTTTTGTTACCGATCATATGATCTGTAGCTCCTGAGTCAACAATCCAGGTATCGTCACTAGTCATCACAGCGTTGAGAGCAACAATAGAATTACCTGATTGTACAAGATTCATGCTGGGAACAGAATTAGACTTATTTTGTTTGTCGAGCATTCTATGAAACATCTGTAATTCCTCCGGACTCAAGTGATCGTCATTCTCCACCTTTGGTTCAGCTGAGGTCAAGTGACTTTGGAAGTTCGATTTTCCCCCTGATGGTTTTTCATGGAGTTTCCAGCATTCTTCCCTATTATGACCCTTGTTCTTACATTAGTTGCACCATTTATTATTCTTTCGTTCCCCTTGTGGTCCATGAACGACGAGTGTCGAGCTTTCAATTTGGCTTGGTCCACTTCGGTTCAAGAGTTTCCGACTTTCCTCAAATTGCACAAAGTTAAGAATATCAAAGAGCTGTGGGAGTGGCTTCAGTCCCATGATTCTGCCCCTTATCTCTTCGAATGCATCATTTAGGCCTAAAAGAAAGTCGTGTATCCTTCCTTCTTCTACAATTCGTTTGTACAATTGTGCATCTTTGAGACTTTCCTAGGGGTGAACCTCAAATAAGTCTTGTTGCTACCACAATTTCAGCAATGCATTATAATATTCAGTTACTGACTTATTACCTTGTCGTAAATCCCAGAGTTGTCTCTTCAGGTGAATCAAGGCAGCAGTGTTTTCAAGGGAGGAGTAGGTCCTCCTAATGGCATCCCATATTTCCTTTGTCGTGTGTGCAAGCAGATATCCCTCATTGATCTCCAAGGTCATTGAATTAAACAACCACGTCATGACTTGGTTGTTTTTCAACAAACCATGTGTCAAAATTAAGGTCATCGGGGGCTAGTTGAGGGACTGCCCCATTAATGTATTTCTCCTTTCTTTGACCTCAAATATACCTCAGCACGCTTTGTGACCACTGGAGATAGTTCTTACCATTAAACTTATGGCTAATAGCCATAACGTGATGGTCTGAAAATTCTGAAGCCATCTCTGAGGTTCTGTTTGGTACTAGGTTGCTAGTTATAGAGGAAGAAGATGAGGAATTTTGAGTTTGAGAATCGGTACCAAACATAAAAGCCATGGGAGATGTTTTGGTTTATTTTCCGGGAATTGATCTGAACAAAGGAAGGAACTGAGAGGGATCCATGTTACTGGAAGAAAAGCAGTCGCCGGAATATGGAAATATTCACCGAAGATCTCGCAGGAAAATCCAAAAACTCACCGGAGGATGAAATAATCAACGGGGGGCCGGAAATCAGAGGAAGAGGCCGAAACAGGAAGTTGCCGACGAAACAGACCCCATACGCGTCGCCACAAGCCCACTGTCCGTCAAGCGCATGTACACTACGCGCCGCCGTGGAGATGTCGATGGTCACTGGATTCTGGGCATTCGCCGATCGAAGCCTTCCGGTCCTTCTGGGCGGTGTAGTCCCACTCGCCTCCTACAGAGAACCCTAGACTCTCCAGAAACCTCCACCGCACTATTTCTCTCTGCCTCACCATCACTCAGTGTTTCTCTTACTTTCCCTGGCCTCAGACGGATGTCCTTGGCTCTGATACCATGTTTAAAATCAGAGGTATCACACTCTGTATTATCTGTTATTATTCAATAGAAGACATTATAATATATAGAGTGAGGAAGATAGAGCAGAGGAGTAGAATCAGGGATTACATTTAAAGGCTAATTAAAACTATAATCTGGATCCTATAATCAAGGCAAGGATCGAGGGTTACTAATAACGGTAATTGATTCCCTAATATTCTAACAAGTCTTTCCAACCCGAGATCCATTAGGTTTTTCTCCGGGTAGGACCGGGTTTCGAGCTGGAACGTCTAGCCCGAACAGCCTTCCGGACTAGACTACGAGCTAATGACCTACTTGGTCCGGTTTGGTTGTTGTACAACCCTACTTGCAGGGAGATCTCCATGAGGAGGTCTATATGACTATATCGTAGGGTTATCCACGAAAGGGGGAGCAAAGTTACTAAGTGTGGAATGAAAAGTTGACACATGCCTTGATAAAAGGTAGATTTCTCATAGAAAACATGACTATGCTCTGTTTCAAAAAAGGACAGGTTCTAATATTGTATTTATCCTTGCTTATGTGGATGATTTGCTAATAACTGGGAACAATAGTCATGCTGTAAATGAAGTTAAACGCTACTTGCACAGTAAATTTTGAATTAAGGATCTAGGTGCTTTAAAATATTTTTTAGGTCTTGAGGTTTTAAGGTCCAGTCAGGGCACATTCCTTAATCAAAGGAAATATGCAACCGAGCTGATTGAACAGGTAGAACTTGATGATTCAGAAACTTATATCACTCCTTATGAGCAACATCTCAAGCTCACATCGGGGGAGACTAAGCATGATCACTTTCTCTATGAGCCAGCACCATATAGAAAGTTGGTTGGTAAGTTATTGTACTTAACATTGACTAGACCTGAGATTTCTTTTACTGTGGAGGTGCTGAGTCAATTTATGCAATTTCCAAAGGATTCACACATGCAGGCCGCATTGAGGCTAGTCATTTATTTAAGGATATGTCTGGGGTGTGGTATTTTCCTATCAGCAGCAATCTCTATGTCCATGGAATGCTATTACGACTCTGATCACACTGGCTACCCAGACACACAAAGATCAGTCACGGAATATTTGGTAAAATTGGGAGATTCCTTGATTTGTTGGAAATCGAAGAAGAAAAACACAGTATCTACATCCTCCGCAGAGGCAGAATAAGGCCCCTGAAAAGGTTGTCTCTGAATTGGTGTGGATTATTGGATTAATGAAAGAATTACATGTGTCTGGCATTGAGCCGATGCAAGTGTATTGTGGTAATAAGGTTGCAATTCATATTGCAACCAACCCAGTCTTCCATGAGCGCACAAAGCATATCGAAGTCGATTGTCATTTTGTGTGTGAGAAGTTGATGCAGAAAGTTATAGCTTTTGGATGGTTATTTGAGGTCTTCAGAAAACTTGGCAGACATATTAACGAATGGGCTTGGAGGTCCTCAACATCAGTACATTTTAGGCAAGTTAGGAACATGTGATTATACGGTTCCTCTGACTTGAGGGGGAGTGTGGTAAATGATTAGTTGTAATATGTGATTGTAATGTAGTTGTTGGTCAGTTAATTGGGTTCGACAGTTATTAGTGTGTTGCTTATTGCTATTAGGTCGATGTGTGGGCCTTGGGTGTGCCTATAAATACTGTAGTACTTGTACAATTCCAGGTTGGTAATAATATGGAGTATTATTCAGTGTAATAGGCTCCCTTGTTTAACAGCTTCTAATATGCAATTATGGGTGACTTAAAGTTTGGAACCCAAAAATGAAATTTGAAAAAAAAAAAAAAAACTATAATAACAGAGAAAGAAGGGGATAACAGAAAATGACTGCCCTTCGTGGCATTTTTGTGTGTAATTAATTATAAATGATTCCGACGTTATTATATATGAACGAGTGAATATATTGCATGTACAATTTTTAGTCACTTATGTTAATCTCTCTTAAAGTTTGGCCATGCATATAATATTTTTTTTTTTCCTTCTAAGCAAGATCATGAATCAAATTTTATCATTTTTCTATGTAGTCACAATATTAAGAGGGGAAAATATCATTTTGGAGTTCATTAATCAGCATCATCTTTATTACTTTTATGATAACTTGGAGAATAAAATTAATTACAAGAAAAATAAAGGTCAAGAATATATATATATATATATATATATATATATATATTAAAGACCATATTTACTATTGATAAACTTGGATATACATCTAAACATGCAAATTTTAGAATGATCAGTGACCTTATATTAAAATCAGGCCTTGATTAACAAACAAAGGTCGAATTCCACAGAAATAAGTAAGGTTGATTATTTGAGCCTTATAAATAAAAATAATAATGTTGAGAAAGTTATTTCTATTTAATTTGAAGTCGATAATGTTGGAATTTAGTCAAGTATATTAGCTCAACAACAACATAGCATAACAAGAGCTATCCAACTAAATGAGGTCGGTCCCATATTTCTAACAACCATTATAGACAATTTTTTATTAGAGATTTTATTGAATATGATAATATTATATGTTATTATTTATTCATATCACATCTAGATATTATCGGACTATTTTGAATATTATCCGGTTATTTAAACTTTATCTGTTTAATATATTTTGGATAAAATATCTCCTAGTTATATTGTGGTCCGCACGTGATTTAGATAGATATTTAGATTAGAGTTACCTACTTGGCCGGTAAGCTGTTACAGGTCTTGATGGGAGGTTATAAATAGTATAGGTTGGGCTTAGAGAAGTAACAAAGAAAATATGTACTTGCTCCCTAAGAGTTTTTTGATAGGTGACGGCTATTCCCAAACCATCATTATGTCCAATCTTCCCGTTAGAATAGACCCTAATCCTTTGAACTAATTTGTGTTCTATGTTTTCAGTTGTCCTGATTTTAGATCGTGATTACAGATATGACAATTTCATGTAACAATTTAGAGCATGGCGAGTGATATTTATAATGTAAAGTCTTTCCCTACTACTCTTCATTACAGAATTCATATGATGTACTCCCTCCGGTTCTAATTATAGGAACACTTTTGTAGTGTAATTTACACTACAAAAATGTTTTTATAATTAGGACCGGGGGTAGTATTTAGGATGTTAAAAAATGAGCATGATTCACCTATGGTGGATTGGGCCCAAACCCATTGGCCTTGGGGCCAAAATACAATATCCAAATTTATGGGGTATTGATTAGAAATATTCCCCCACTTATTTCAAACACATTGGATGGTGGTAGAGCAGAGAATCAGGGCCGGCCCAGCCCTTCAGGGCTAGCCCGTGAAGGGTCAGGGCCTAACAGGGCCGGCCCTCCAAGGCCTGGGGTAAGAAAAACATCTGTTTTTTAAAGCTCGGTCCGAGAGCACCGGGGCCAGGGCCGGCCCTCCAGGGCCCGAAAGTTACTATTCCAAAATTTAACTATTTTTCCTCCGTTTTTAATTTCAAAGAAATATAATTAGTAAATTACAACAATTAAAGTTCTAATTTATCAAATAAATAAATGTTGTCAACATTAATATCAAAACAACACGAATCATCCAACAAATAAGCATAGTCACTAATTCATAATAAAAAACAAACTATGTTCACAAATAACTCACATAAAACATAATAAGCATACCACTAAGCGACATTAGTACGATGACTATTATTGTCGTCATCTTCACCACTATAATAAATTTCAACGACATTTGATTGTGCTTTGCTTTGAGTAGGCTCTGGTTCATGAGTAAGAATATCATGAATTTCTTCTCCCGCATCATGAACACATGCATAATTTTTATCTTCAACAAATAATAAACCAAATCATAAAATTAGAGTATAGTTATTATGTATTTGTACTTAAATGGATAAATAACTTTATAACAAATACAATATACACATAAATTAGTAAATTACCATTGTTACGGACCTGAATAGGGCCCATATTCAATAGATGGCCCAATAGTGAATATATCACATATAAGGATATGCCTATAATAAAGGGAAATCATATCTTATCTATCTGATCTATAATGAAGGGAGATCTATCTTATCTAAAGATAGATTCGACCGTTATGATACTAGGGCGCGTGGATTACGCCCATACTATCCCACCCGAGGCACACTCTATAAAGACGAGCTCAAACCCTAAGGTGCGAGAGAACACTCTTCTTTGGAGCATACGCACCACCCCTTTGGCTAAACGCCAACGTGTGTCCTCGAACTCCGTGGACTTTGATCCCTCTACAGGGTACGTAGGCCCTAGGCATCGCACCTAGGTCAAGTCCGCTCCATATAAGAAAACAATCAAACAGGCTAGTCCATCCGGGTTAGCCAAATCTGGTTCCACACCGGAACATTGGCGCCGACCGAGGGGATCGTTAAATTTCGATTCCCATGACCAAAGATGATCAAATCTAGAAGCAGCAGTCAGATGCCTTTGCATGGGCAATTCCTGAAAATCCGCAGCAGCCTCCGGGCCCACCGCGCAATACTCGTTTGAGAATCCCAAAACGAGCAAATAGAGATAGCCGAGGTTGTTGGTAAACCAAGGCCGATTCAATGCCAAATGAGTTATTTTTCGACTCGGTGATGCTGGGAGGCCTTCATCTATGCAAGAGCAAAATAGGAGTTGGAAGGATCTTCAATTTCTCTCTTTGGGAATTCTCTCGTTGAGAATTCCTTTAAGAGAAGGAGTTTCTTATAATTATCCTCTAAATCCACACGATGAGACGAGAGCTTGGAAGGATCGCCGGGTTCTCTCTTTGAGAATTCTCTCATTGAGAACTCATTTAAGAGAAACTCTAATATGGAAAACTCCTCAAAGTTCGTCACCCATGCAAGACTCTTCTACATCTTCTATTTCACTTTGAGAATGTCGGATGCTTCACATGGGTTTTCTTATAATTCTCCTCATAAGAGAGCAGCGGTTGGAAGGATCACCAGGTTCTCTCTTGGAGAATTCCTTTAAGAGAAGTTACTGTCACCCATGCGAGACTCTTCTACATCTTGTATCTCAATTTGGGTATTTCCGAAGATCGCCAGGTTCTCTCTTTGGGAATTCCTTTAAGAGAAGTTACTGTTACCCATGCAAGACTCTTCTACATCTTGTATCTCAATTTGGGTATTTCCAGATCCTTACATGGGTTTCCTTTTAACTCTTCATGTCTCCACATGACAAGCAGATAGTAGGAAGGATCGTCAGGTTCTCTCTTTGAGAATTCTTCTAAGAGAAGCTCTAATATGGAAAACTCCTCAAAGTTACCGTCACTCATGCGAGATTCTCATTGGACAAGCTTGTCAATTGGATTGTATCCACATGACGAGAAGATAGTGGGAAGGATCTTCATCCTCTCTCTTTGGGAGGAGAGAACCCAGGATCGTCATCATCTCTCCTCGAGAACATAGGATTGTCATCCTTTGTACTTGGGAACCCAAACTTTTCAATTCTGGCATAAATTTAGATGCCCTATTTGGATTATAAGCAATCACAACATTTGAACTCTCTATGTCATTTACTAATGGCCGAGATTGTAGTGGCCTGGGTCCGAGATGCCTGAACGCCGAAACATGAAAAGGCCGAGATAGAGAAAGAAAGTAGTAGGCTTCCAAAGCCGAGATCGAGGTTACGTGACATCGTGCCAGGAGCCCGGCACAGAGCAAATCAAGATAGCCGAGGTTGTTGGTAAGCCGAGGCCGATTCAATGCCTATGGCCTCCCGACTCCATCGCGATAGTTGAGGTTGATGATATGCCGACATGAGAAGGTGCCGAGACGCCGAGATACGCCGAGATTACTAGATGCCGAGCTTGGCAACGCTAGCTTATAACTCCAGTTAGGGAAAAAAGGTATTGGAACTACGGACTTGGGGTCACTCATGAACCATCATTTTATCTCCCTGAGGTTGATGCCAACCATTAGTTCCACTAGCTTCGACAATTCGGCATAACTGCATCAATTTTCCTCATCAACACTATCCACAAACCGTTTCCCATCAATATGAAGAGAGGGACAATCACTCGCATTACCGCGGTAGATATAACAACCCCATTAGGTTCTTTAGCTTTCTTGTTGCAAAAGCCGCAATCCCTCCAACCAGTTTCTTCACAGTGGAATTTACTACAGAAAATGGAGGCCTCATGGGCAGATATGGAATCAAGAGTGTCAAGCTTAATTCGGTTGAAATTCTGCAACTGTTACAATATTGAGCAATTTCACGTCGGGATATACTCTGAGTGCATGTCGAGATGTACTCTCGGCGGGGATTTGTATTTCCCTTCTCCGGATCTACTGGTTTTGAGGCAGGACAAATGAGCAAATGGAGACAGTCAATACTCCGGAAAAGCCGAGGCCGAGAAGATTTGGGAGAGATGTTTATCATTTCTTCTACACAAGCTAAGGATTGATGAAAGCCATTTATTTGGAAATTCTTGCGACTTCAAAGATGCATCGTTATGCAACTCTACTACTTATGAGTGGATACGAAGAACTCCGTCAAGCATTTATTGAGCAAAAGCGTTAGGCGTAGTAACTCCCCGAGCTACATCCAGGATAAGTATCACCCTCTATCTCATAGATGCTCAATCTTTGCTTATTATCAATTATCTATAGCATAGATGAATTCATGGTGAAGAAACCCGTTTCCGAAGATCATGTTGGAGCTAAACATGTAGGAATCCGAGGTACATAAACTCGCTTTCGAAGATCATGTTGGAGCTAAATGTGTAGGAATCCGAGGTACATAAACCTGTTTCCAAAAATCATGTTGCGACGGCTAACCATGTAGGAATCCGAGGTACAAGAAACCTGTTTCCGAAGTTCATGTCCGAGCTAAACATGTAGGAATCTGAGGTACATATACCCGTTTCCGAATATCATGTCGGAGCTAAACGTGTAGGAATCTGAGGTACATAAACTCTTTTCCGAAAATCATGTCGGAGCTATACATGTAGGGATACGAGGTACATAAACTCGTTTCCGAAAATCATGTCAGAGCTAAACATGTAGGAATCTGAAGTACACAAACCTGTTTTCATGAATCATGTTGCGACGGCTATGCCACCAAGTCTATTTAAAGTCCCTTATGGGATTATCTGCTACGGCAAGGCCGCCGAGGCTATCTTAAACTCCTGTAAAGGAAAAGAAGGCGGACCCGATTTTAACTGAATCTAGTTGAAATCCGGGATCAGTGCAAAGTTTCGAAGGCGGATCCGATTACACCGAATCTGGTTAAAATCCGGGCTCCGTACATATTGGCTAAAACGTATTCCTCCGGGATGCGGTAACGCCTTATACTGGCTAAAACGTACTCCTCCGGGATGCGGTAACGCCCGTCATTAAGTGAAGTTTTTAAAGTCGGACCCGGTTAACTGAATCTAGTTAACGTACGGGATCCGCATGAAGTTTTAAAGTCAGACCTGGTTAACTAAATATAGTTAACGTACGGGATCCGCATGAAGCTTTGAAGTTAGACCCGGTTAATTGAATCCAGTTAACGTTTGGGATCCGCGTAAAGTCGTGAAGGCAGACCTGGTTAAAATTTGAGCTCCATTGAAAGATTTGCGAGAAGCGAAAATAATGCGGACCTCGGTTACACTTAACACAGTTAAAATCTGGGCTACGTGTTAAGCTTTACAGTTGAAAACCAAGTTCCACGTGGAGTCTGTCCCTACGAAAGGGAACGAAGGCGGAACCCGGTTACACTGTATTCCGGTTAGATTTGAGTTCCGCGTAAAAACAAATCAAGGGTTACAACACCCATAATGGAAAAAAGGGTTACAACACCCATAATGGAATTCGGGTTACGATACCCATAATGGAATCTCGGGTTACGACACCCATCTCGGATAAACAAGTTCCGGGTTACGACACCCATCATGGGTAAACAAATTCAGAAAAATGTGGAGTCCACCTCCAAAAGAGAAGGAAGAAGAACCCTGAGTACACTGAATACAGTTAAAATCCGGACTCCTTGCAAAATACAGTTGACTCCGCGCTCTTTAATTGGACCCCGGACAAACTGAAAATTACCTAGTTGACTCCGCGCTCCTTAATTGGACCCCGGATAAACTGAAGATTTTCCAGTTAAATCTGTGCTTCTTAATTGGACCCCGGATTAACCGAACATTATCACCACGGCCCATAAGCCTGGGTTTTTTGTCAAGCAAAGCTGCTACGGCCGGCCTTTGCAATGCTAACCTCGTACACCGACGAGCAGACGTCGGAAACAAGAATTCTAGAGATGGCAAACTAGCTGCGAATTGGGAAGGCCCTTACCGGGTTGAAGAGAAGTTCGGCAAAGGAGCCTACATACTCGAAACCTTGGAAGGAAGCCAATCAAAAGGACTTGGAATGTCGACAAGCTAAGATTCTACTAACGCTAGATCCCGGCTAAGCACTCCTCTTTGGAGCGGATTAGTTAATAAAGAATCCCTCAGTGGAAATCCAAATTCCTAAACTATCAATAGTCAAAGATACTACACCGAGGTCATTACACCCGGTCATATTACACCGAGGTCATTATACCCAATGAGATTACACCGAGGTTATTACACCCGGTCAGATTACACCGAGGTCATTACACCCAGTCAGAAATAGAACCCAATTTAAGGGATTACACTAGGGCTACCACGCCCAGGTTGTGTATAGCCCAATATGCGGCATTACACCCGGGCTATCACGCCCCGATCGCGAAAGGGTTACAACACCATTTCTATTAAAAGTAGATGCATATACTAATACTCCTAAATAAGGAGGTGAATAGTCACGCAGGTCCCGATCAGGCAGACATGTGTAAACGGGCGTTCTTACACCATGCTTATGCATCTGACATTTTGCCCTTATTCTGGCAAATATCCCGGACAACAATATCCGGACCTCGGTAGCTCGGGTTTACTCCCCTACCCCTATGCCCTAAGTCAACCTATTGGAAGAATACAATCAGCAGATACTGCGCATATAAGACCCTGGCCCGGTCATAAAAACACTATAACTCAAAACAAGAGTTAGCAAATTAAGTGACGATATTGATAAGGTTGAAATCAATGTTCACAAATTATTATTACACAATGAATCCGGTATTATACACCGGCATAGCACAACGGATGAAGGCGAATACATGCACGATTGGAACTATGAACATATGTTCATAGTCGATACACCTCGGTAGCCCAGAGCCCTTGACTGCCAGGCTAGGGGGACGACAAGACAAGCGTGGCACTGTAAAGCTATCAGCAATATAAGCAAGCCTGATCCGTTCCTCTTCAGGATAATTCGGTTTAGGAGAATCCGGTGCTACAACAAATAGGCCCGGTGGGAATCCGGAGATACAACAAACTAGCCTGGTAAGCTCGGTTCATTCCCTTTCAGGGTTATTCGGATTGACATGGCAGGGGGCAATGATCGAGAAGGCATAAGGTTTTTTAACCTAGACTCTTGGCCTTATCTCATACCTCGGCACCTGAGAAAAATTTCTCAAAAATAGGAGAATCTTGACAAAATCAGGATTCGGCACACCTCCATAAAGGACCTCAGATCTTGAGATCGGACCTCGGATTCTTGAGAACGTAACCTCCATGGCCGAGGTAAATAGTGAATTGGTTCAAACCTTCACAGAACGGCACCCGGTAAAGGATTGGTAATACCTCAAACTATGTAGGCTTTGATCCCTTACTAGGGTACATAGGCCCTAGGCGACATTCCTAGGTCAAGCCCAGTCAGATTAAAAATCCAACATGCTAGGCCAACGAATCCGATCAACTTCGGTATCGCACCTCCGGCAGAAAGTACCAGGGCATGATATATCTCGGCAGTTCAAACACTTGAGCTACCGAGCTGGGGGGCAATTCGATCGAATGCAAATGAAGTAGAATTCATCAAAACACGGACAAAAGCAAATCAACGGAACAACTCGGATACGAAAGATCTCGACTTCGATAGCGGGGTCAACACCGGATTCAAATGCAAGGCGAACCATCTCGGCACTACTCGGGATATGTGGGATAAGACCTCGGATCCTCGAAGTAAGCCGCCTTGATGCCCAGGATCAACATAACAAAGCTCGCAAGGTAAGGCCCACGACTTTCGGTTGTCAAATTGGATAAAGAAGAACTAACGAAACCCTACGAGGGCTCACCATCAACCGAGATGAGGCAAGCGAAAACAAAGAATGAGAGAAAGACAAATTTATCCCTCCTAGGGAAAAAACCTATCGCCTAAACAGGCAAATCGGTAACGGAATACGAATGAATCCGAATTCATCAAGATGATGGCAATCACAGCGGGAACCCCGGCCTTGAAACCAAGCAAGTTCCCCGAGAGTACCTCAAATCTTCGAGACGCTACCTCGGGTCTTTGAGGTAAGACCTCGGATCTTCGAGATACTACCTCGGATCTTTGAGCAGCAAACTACTACCTCAGATCTTTGAAACATTACCTCGGATCTGAGAGTAAATGATTTCGGTCGCCAGGGCCAGAATAGCCCAACCCGACAATGCGCGGTAGACATACGAGAGGGAAAGGTTCACGACAACCTACCCCGGATAACCTGCTTGGGAACAAAATACATCCCGGCAGTTCGAAATCTCGAACTACCGGACTGGGGGGCATCTGTTACGAACTTGAATAGGGCCCATATTCAATAGATGGCCCAACAGTGAATATATCACATATAAGGATATGCCTATAATAAAGGGAAATCCTATCTTATCTATCTGATCTATAATGAAGGGAGATCTATCTTATCTAAAGATAGATTCGACCGTTATGATACTAGGGCAGTGGATTACGTCTATACTATCCCACCTGAGGCACACTCTATAAAAACAGAGCTCAAACCCTAAGGTGCAGAGAACACTCTTGTTGGAGCATACACACCACCCCTTTGGCTAAACGCCAACGTGTGTCCTCGAACGACGTGGACTTTGATCCCTCTACAGGGTACGTAGGCCCTAGGCATTGCGCCTAGGTCAAGTCTGCTCCATATAAGCAAACAATCAAATAGGCTAATCCATCCGGGTTAGCCAAATCTGGTTCCACACCGGAACAACCATCATATAGGAATCAATGCATCCAAAAATAATAATAATAAAATATTAAATGGGCTTGAAGAGCCAGCCCGAGGCCCTCCAAGGTTGGTCCTTTAAAGCCCGAGGCCCTACAGGGCTGGTCCTCCAGGACTTATCTCATTAAATTCCTCTAATTTTCAAGCCCGGCCCTTGAAGAGTCAGGGCTTAAAAGGGCCGACCCGATGGGCTTGGCCCGTTTTCCCGGCTCTAGATGGTGGGAACGGTTTTTGATCTTAGAGGGACGGTTTTACACATATCGTGGGTTTATATGAGAGTATGAAAAATTGATAAACATACAAGAGATACAACACATACAAGAGATAAATTAGTTGTCAATAAGTGTGTACACTCTTAATAACCTCCAAAGACCGAAAAACTCTCTCCATCTTATTTCTCTTCCTCCAGTGCATTTGCTGTGTAATATAGCTGGAGTCTGCCGACGTGACCCAGTTCGTGTGGGTATCTCGATAGTACGACCCTTCAGTCCGGTACGCCCAAAACTCTACATTGGTATCAAAGCTTTTTGAATCTGTCCTGAGGCTGAAAGTTGCTTCTGCTGAACATGTTCACATGAATAAATCTGCTACTATTTTTTTTATGTACACCATGAAAGTTCTTGAATATGATTTTCGCATATTATTCTGTTGAACCAGTTACGTCCTCTAGGATATACTAAACGTCTCTTGACCCTATTATATGATTTTGTTTGAGTTTAGTTTTTATTCTACGGTGCTTACATTTTTTATGGTTGTGTGTATATTTTTTTCGGGTGGAACTTACATATTTTTTCCTTCGTTTTTACCACTGTTCTATGAGAATATGTGTATTTAAAAGACTCAAAATACACATAAGAAAACTCTAGAATAAGGTAATATGATAGATATATGGAAACAAATTAACCTGAGAAAAACAAAACCGATAACACAACTACATTAGATTGGATCATCTGAAAATGAATAATTTAGGCTTCAAAATTGATCCCATTGAGTAGAGCTCGATAAAATGAAGAGAACGACACAAAGAATACATACAACGAACGGATTTCGAACGTGAAGAAACAGAAAAGAGAAGAACCGGGTCCGACAGATCCGACCCATCACGTCGGCCGGATCAGATCGACCCGGCTAGAGGTTGAATATGAAGTTTTTTTAAAAAAATAACGACGTCATTTTTGGGCTTTGTTAAAAAAAAACCCGGGGGGGGGGGGTTCTTCACAGTTTCGGGTTGGTCCGTCCTGGGTCGGACATTGAGCCTAACCCGGATCCATGAGATAATTTATAAAAAAAATTTATGTGATCAGAAATGCATTGGGCCAAAAAAAAGGACCATTGGATCTAGTCATCTCTGGCTCAACCTGATCCAAATGAAAGAAAAACAAAATTAGAATATTTATATCAGATTATAAAAAACCTTTCGAAAATGCTAAGTTGCGTGTGAGGCCATGTGGCAGATCCGTTTGACACATGGAGGACTTGGTCAGACTACTACTGGCGTGTGGAGGATATTCGACTGGCACGTGTTACCACGTGATGGTCCCAGGTGGCACGTGGTATACACACGCCTCCACTGAGAGTGTGATTTGTCTTGTTTTTAATTTTTTTATGCATTTAATTCTTTAGAGTGCCGGCGCATGGAGGCTTTGATTAAGATGCTGTTTGTTCCTAAAAATTGTTAAATTCGAGATCTTCATGATGATATTCTATTTACCTATTTGTTAGGCAATTCGGGATATGTTTGTGAGAGTATTAGTGCTTGTTTAAGCGTTTATATACATTTAAAAATCCCTAAGATTTTTATAATGACTCACATTAATTTTACTTTACTTAGGTGAAAATGAAGCAAGAGGCTTCTAATAGCACAGAAACACTTGAGTATGGGTCATTGAGCATTGAGTTTGTGGATGATCAAGCTCATAGGGATGATCCTGAAGAGGATCCTGAAGAAGATGATTTTTGTGTGTAAGATTTCAATCCTATCCCTGAAGAAGATCCTGAGGAGCTTATGTAAGAGGAACCTCAGGTGGTCTACTTTTATTCTGGACCAAAGTTTATACCCTCCAGTCCTGATGAACCTTAGAATTTAGAAGAAGAGGTCATCCAACCCTACTCTACTGCTATGGCTGAGAAGATAGCAAAACTTGATGCAGACAAAAAAGCTAGAATAAAGAATATAAAAATTATGTACTCAGCTATTGTGAACTATGTAGAAATCATAAATGACAAGAGTGCAGAATTCTACGTGAGTGTGATGATGAAATATCGCGCAGCAGTAAGAGCAATAGACACCCTCCCTGTAATACCCGGATTTTAACAAATCCGGAATTTCTGAGATAAAGGAAAATTAATGAGTATTTTAATGAAGGAAATTCATGAGATAAAACTGTTATAGAAAATTGTTATAATTATAGAGTAAATTTTCAAAAAAGTTCCGGAAAATCGATGAATGAGAATGACTAAAAATGATATAATGGTGATAAAAACGGTCAAAAATATTATGATAAATATTTGAAAGATCATGAAAAATTATGAGAAAAATATGGAAGTGTTATCCCTAATTATGAGAATTTAATAAATTATTTTAGAGGAAATAACATGAAGAAAAGTTTAAAAAGCATTTGAGAACCATAAAGTAGCACGATGGGGTAAACATTTTTAATATTTTACATAGGATATAAAATGACAATATCAAGTATAGAAGTTTGAAAGATAACAATATACTGTAAATTAGTAAAGATAAATATATGAAGAAACCTGATCCTAAAAAGATCACTAAACGAAGAAATTAGGTCGATTAAGCCCTAACGAAAGCGAGGGTAAAACGGGAATTTTTGGAAAAAAATATTATATTTTTAAAAAATGGAAAAATAATTAAAACTGAATTTTAAAAAGAGGGGGCGAAATTATTAGTATTTTTAATTAAAAAGAATTGTTTAAATAATTAAAATGGTAATTAGAATAAAATAGTAATATAATGCGGTGAGTCGAACTTATAGGCGGGGGGGGAAAAGTTAGAAATAAATTCTACAGGTAAACCAGAGGTAAAATTATTTTCAGACTGATCAAATTAAATACAAGTGAAATTCTACACGAAGAAAGAATTTACCAGACGTCGATTCCGCAACCGAAAACCCTAATTCCTAATAAGACGAAAAGCGATCAGATAGAGTAGAGCGGATAGG
This sequence comes from Acacia melanoxylon, assembly GCA_019022615.1. Lineage (NCBI taxonomy): Eukaryota > Viridiplantae > Streptophyta > Magnoliopsida > Fabales > Fabaceae > Acacia > Acacia melanoxylon. Next base: position 10,720,855 of record JAFJYJ010000002.1, read on the forward strand.
CAAAGTGAGAACCTATAGAAACAATTGCGTGTTTTCAAACACGGTATTAAGTTAGGCAACAACTGGACGTTTTACGATTGCGAATTATTGTCCGGAAGTTGGTTCTATCTAAGCGATTTATCAGAATCGGACGCGTTTGTCCGAATATCTTCCGACGCACCGGAAAATACCTGGATATGATCAAAAAGAGGATCAAAATAGATAATATGAAAGAGGATGAAAAGATCTCCAAAGTTACATGCCCGGATTTTTGAGTTTTTACGAAATCGCGCGAAACGGACACCGATCGAGTAGCTTTATCGGGCCGGAGGCCATAAAGCAAGAGCCATCATGGATGAAAACTCATCCATTGACTTTAGGGCTCTTAGATGTCGATCTTGACCATGGATGGCCAAGAGTGTTTTGTCCTCAAAATGCGATCCAACTACGGAATCCGATCGAAGACTTTTGTGGAAATTCCCACCTTGTCCCTATTTTTCCCTATAAATAGCAAGCTCTCTTGCTCTCATTCTTCACACCAAATCTGAATCCTAGAGAGAGGTTCTAGAGAGAGAAGCTCGGAAAAATTTCGCCTTAGCTCCGAGTAAGTTCTTCTCGTCCTTAGTTTTTAGTTTCCGTAGTTCTTTCGGTAGTTATAGTAGAACCGTTGTTTTGATCTAGGAAGTTTCAGAATTTGTTCCTATGTTTTTTTATGCCTCATTGCATTGAAAGATGCCCGACGAGGTAAAAACATAGTGGGGATAATTTTGAAATGGAATACGGTCAAAGTAACGAAGTTACGCGAAATTCCGCCAAATTAGGGGTAGAAGGGCAAAATGGTAATTTTTACCTAAAATGCCGTTATGATGTCAAATCACTAATGAAAGTGATATTATTCGATAGGGCATCGAAACTTTGATTTGCCGCCGTTACGTTGTCCGACGTGCGCGATGAACATTTCACATTTTTCCGTAAAAAGTACGTTTTCCGCGAAGTACCTAACGTCGTCAACGAAGGTACGGACGCGTCGTAACACTAATCTTGTGCTTCTTAAATGCATATATGTGATAGATATGTTCGTAGACCAATATACGAGACGGTTTTACACGGGTTATGGTCATGATAACGCCGTATGTTTTTCTAGCGCGAGAACACGAGTGGTATCGTGGCACCGGTGAATAGTGCAAGCTGTTATTGTTGTTTTACATTGTGGGGCTTTACATACCGCGTAATGCTTATGTTTTGTCGCATAATGATCATGCATCCGTTGTATGCTTATGTAGTGATATACTTGTTGTATTGTCTAGAATATCTCGTTATCGTATCTTTGTATTGTTTGGGTTTGAGATTAACCGTTACCGAGATTCAATGCGGTAAATTGAATCTCGCTATAGCTTCAGGATCCGAGGAATACGGATCGAAGATCGAGGCAAGCAACGATGAGTCGTGCAGCCAGAGACTTATCTATCTTTACCGCTTTCAGTTATTCACTTTCAAACTCTAGGATTAATGTAATCATTACAATGTTACACTGTGGTTGATGATTGTTATGAATCAGTTACTTTTTCGCTCCAATGCTCTACTCTGATTACTCTGCTTGAAATATTTGGAAACGTTTAAAAAAAAATATTCCGCCGTTTTCAAATGGGATGTTACACTCCCCATGACTGCTTCTTGGGTTGATGTTGTGAGAAAAACGACAAGATTCATGCGAAAAAAAGATGATTTTTTAGGAAACTTAGAAAAGCCATTGTTGACTATTTTTGTTCTGACATTTAATTGGTGTATCATGTTTCTGTTTTTTCTTATGTTGGTTGTATTGAGAATATGGCTCTATATATTGTTGTTAGTGTGTTTTATGTATTGACATGGTATTTTTCTTGTAATGAAATATTTTTTTTTATTTAATCCTATTTTTTGATTATGCATTATGATACCATGCATCCCTAATAAGTGGGAGCTTCCACAAGGCAAAACTTCTAAAAGTTGATGACTTATTTAAGGGATAAGTATCTTTTTTGTCCCAGAAGATTTGGTTGAGAAGTAATGGGTGGATGGAAGTTTTTTTGGGAGTAAAATTACTACGGAAGTTAACAAAACATAACAGTTTTGCCCCTTCGTTAACTTTGACCGTTAAGTTTAACTGATGTGACACGTGGCATGCCACATCATCACACGTGACATGCCACCTCATCAATCAAATAGAGTTAAGTATCATTTTTGCCCTGAAAGTTTTCCCTGAGGAGCAATTTTGCCCCAAAAATTTACAAAACGTAGCAATTTTGCCCTTCTGTCTCCAATATTAAATTTGACTATTAAATCAGTTAAAGAACACATGTCATGCCTTGAAAAGGTCGAACTTGGAGTCATATAGGTAGATCCTTGAGACTTTGAGCTCAAGGTGGCCGAAATTTTTGAAGTCAAATTGGTCAAAGGGACTAAAAGGTTTGTTGCAAAACCCAGAGGAAGCAAGTACTTATGATCTAAGAAAATGAAATGCAAAGCGAGAAATCTGAATTGTTCAAATTAGTAAAGGGACTGAAAGGTCTGTTGCAAAACCCAGAGGAAGCAAGTACTTATGATCTAAGAAAATGAAATGCAAAGCGAGAAATCTGAATTGTTCCAAAAATTGGTGTGATCTAGACAAATCAATGATGAATTGTCCCAAATATTGTTTCAGTAAGCATCACTTAAAATCGCTGGAAGTTTTTTGGAGCAATATATATTTGCCTTGTGGGACAGGATAGGTGGCCTAGATCAATTTATACAAAGGTAAATACTATCACTATTGATTTGTCTTACTGAACCAATTTTTGGGACAATTCATTTCTCGCTTTGTGTTTCATTTGCTTAGATCATAAGTACATGCTTCCTCTGGGTTTTGCGACAGACCTTTGACCAGTTTGGCTTCACAAATTCCGGCTGCTTTGAGCTCAACGTCTCAAGGATCTTCCTATCTAACTCCAAGTTTGACCTTTTCAAGGCATTACATGTGTTCTTTGACTAATTTAATAGTCAAATTTAATATTGGGGAATAAAAAGGAAAAATTGCTACGTTTTGTAAACTTCTGAGGCAAAATTGCTCCTCAACGAAAACTTCCGTGGCAAAAATGATACTTAACTCTATTTGATTGATGAGGTGGTACGCCAGTGTCACATCAGTTAAACTTAACGGTCAAAATTAACAGAGGGGTAAAAGTGCTACGTTTTGTTAACTTACATGGTAATTTTGCTCCAAAAAAACTTCTGTTCACCTAGTGCTCTTCAGCCAAAACTTTCAGGGCTAAAAAGATACTTATCCCCTTATTTAAAGTACTTATATGAAGTCCTTGATAGAAAATAGTAATGTTTCTAGTATTTGTGTGATGGGAGGTACAAACGTATTCTCCTAATCATGGATCTAGTAAAGTAATTATTTTTTGGTTAGGAATGATATAAGTACATACATTGTATACTTCTTTATACTACATAATCATTTGGTTAAATTCTCTTAAAGAGAACACCGTTTCTAAATATAGAAAACATTTCTCCAAAATTGACAAATGGCCATGAAAGGCATTATTGCTAAGCTGAACAAAGGGGAGAAATTGAAGGGCAACAACTGGGACATCTAGCATCGTATAAAGCAAGCACATCATTCTTACAAGTCAAGTTTCCTTACCATCAAGATATCAAATCGTTCCACTCTAGCCTATGTTAGTCTTTCGAGTTAGCTCTACACATTTACAGAGCTAACCCTTGTACAGTCCCTGGTAGAGTTAAGGGGGCTTCAGGTGCGATGCATTTTGGAGGAACAGGAAGTTGTTGAGCCACTGACCACTTTTTTGGTGGAACCTAAAGTTGGAATGAATGCTCAGCACAGGAGAAACCTAAACGCTTACTAGGCATGGAAAAAGAAGAACATCATTGCAAGAGGAACCTTGTTGAAAACTATGGAGAACAACCTGATGTGCCAATATGAGAAATACCAAACTGCTCAAGCTATGTGGGTTGCACTCAAGGACAACTTTGGTGGCACATCAAGACTAAGCTTGGGAGGTGGACAATCAAGTTTGACACCTACAAGCTTAAAGGGAATACTTATATAAAGCAACATCTTAAAGAGATGTCTAATATGATCAGAGAACTTTAGACACACCTTGATTAATGAACATCAAGTTCAGGCTGTGATCAGATCATTCCCTTCTACCTGGGACTACATGAAAATGAACTTGACCCATAATAACAACATCATCACTTTTGATGATGTAGCGAAACACCTTGAGCTTGAGGATGAACGCCTAGTGGTATACAAGGCCTCTAGACAAGCCTACCACATTGAGAATGCTGGTCCTTCTAATGCAAATCCCGATTCTAAGAAGGACAAGAAATTTCATATGAGAGATAAGAAGGATGACCCTAAGTTCAAAAAGGGCATAAGGCAATTCAAGAAGAAAGGAAAGAAGGGCAGCAAGAAGAAAGTTGACTTGGATAAGGTGAAGTGTTACGCCTGCCTGAAAATGGGTCACTTTGCACAGGATTGTACCAAGCGAAACGATTGTGAAAAAGTATTAGTGAATTATGTTAATTCACACATTTCTTTTGTTTTAAGTACTGCTTTTCTAACAGAACAGGTTTGTTCTTCTTGGATTTTGGACTCAGGGTCAACAAACCATGTGACGAGGGATAGGGGATCCTCATGGAATACCTTCGTTTGCCATATCTAAGCAAATGGCTTTACGTGGGCAACAATGCAAAGATCAAAATCAAAGGAATTGACACCTGCAAGTTAGCTTTGCATGGTAGGAAGACTTTGGTACTACATGATGTTCTTCATGCACTCGACATCCGATGGAATTTAGTTTTAGTACTTTGTCTTTTAGATTATGGGTTTAATGTAAACTTTCATGACAAAGTTTCACATATTTTTAGCAACAAGACCTTTTATGGTTTAGCTTTCCTTTCTAAGAAGTTCTTTGTTTATGGATATTGTTGGTGACTTTTATGTTCATGATTGTTTCATTACTTCCTCCAATATAACTTTTAATATGAATATCTGGCATGCTACACTAGGACACATTAACCAAAATAGAATGATTAAACTAGTTAAAGCGAGTTCACTAGGTGAAATTTGAAATATGGAAATGTCCTTATGCGAGAATTGTCTAGCTGGTAAGGCAACTAGAAAACCTTTCGGTAATGGAACTATAGCTGAGAGTTCATTGCAATTAATCCATTATGATATATGTGGTCCAAGGAGTGTGAAGGTGAGACACAGAGCTTGATATCTCATTATCTTCATTGACAACTATTCTCGATATGGTCACGTCTATTTGATGTCACATAGGTCTAAAGCTCGTGAGTGCTTTAGACGATACATGAATGAAGTAAAGAATCAAACAGACTGTAAAATTAAAGCTTTGTGTACTAATCGAGTTTGTGAATACTTGTCTGATCAATTTAAGGAGCTCGATGAAGAAAAGGGATAATTATGAAACTAACCATCCTTGGCACTCCAAAACAAAACAGAGTGCAGAAAGAAGAAATATAACTCTTCTAGACACAGTTAGGTCAATGATGGCTCAAGCTGAAGGGTAGGAATATTACCTAGAGGGGGGTGAATAGGTGATCTCAAAAACTTTTTGCTAATTGCACACAAATGTAAGTAAGACAAGATAGAAAAGGGAAATAGACACAAGGCAATTTATACTGGTTCGGTCTAATACTTCGACTTACGTCCAGTCCCCAAATCCTTTGGGTATTTCACTAATCACAAATGGTTACAATTACACACTCTATACTCTAGATGATCCTAATTCACTAGGACTCACTTCCCCTTACAAGTTGTAATAGTACACCCACACTTAAGGTTCCACAACCTTAAGATTTAAACCAAAAATGGAATAAGTGTTTAAATAACTCCTCACGAGTAGATAAAATATGAACACTGAAGAACAATGAATATCCGAAGATATTAATGAAATAAATGAAACATAAGATTGCAATATGTTCGAATTGAATGCACAGCATTTCGGTAGTTGGCGAATTCAATGCTTCGACTATTTATAGGTGTTGCCATAAATGACCGTTGGTGAAGCTTGAAGATTATCCGTTGAGACTCTTGAATGTATCCGTTAGACAGTGAAGGCTCGGATAATATTTTCGTCATTCAAATAATCCAGGTAGATTTCCCAGTTCGACATTCTTCTTCATTCATTTTGTTTTGCCCGTTGCGAGATGTCATTTAATGCGCAGACGAAATGTAGAAGAAACCTTTACATCGATCAGAGTATTGGTTACGGAGATCATCACTACTTTGGCAACTGCATTTAATGCTTCTCTGACACAATTTGCTTTTTGCACATTTGTTGTTTAATCTATGCTAAAATCATCTAAAACTCATTAACAAAGTAATTAAAAGCATTTAGGATTAGTAATGAGTAACATTGTGAAGCAATGAAATTAACAAGTGATTATATAAATTACGTAGATGGAGATTTCAAAATAGAGGGATCTTGCTCGAGCAACAACCCATGCTTGCTCGAGCAAGCTTCTCTTGAACCAGTTAAAAGTTGATCTTTATCACTGATGCTCGAGCATAGAATTTGCTCTACTCAATCATGATATATTCATGCTCGGGCAAGACCCAGACAGAGGCGAAAATAAGAGTTTAAGAACGTTGTTGCTTGGGCATGAAAGTCTTCATGCTTGGGCAACAGATCGCCCATGCTCGAGCAAGCCATAAGGCATGCTCGAGCAAAGGTTAGGTAGAGACGAAGTGAAGAATGCTTGACGACGCTGCTCGAGCAACCTTTTCCTCTTGCTCGAGCATGACCTTTTTCATGCTCAGGCACAAGTTGACCAGAGGCAAAGAGATGGAATTAGGACATGGTGCTCGAGCAAGCCATTTTCTCTGCTCAAGCATGGCTGCTCAACTTGTAAATCCAATGCTTTGTCTCGATGTTGCTTGGGCACGACCAAGACTCTGCTCGAGCATGGTTGTTCAAAATCCACTTTCTTTGTTCTAAACCCCGATGATGCTCAGGCATTACACATGTATTGCTCAAGCATGATTCTCTGAAACACTTTGAGCAGGCTATTAGATTGGGTATGCTCGGGCATGAGTTTTTCCTTGCTCGAGCAAACCATAACATAGACAAATATTTCTTAATTCAACAACTTAGAACTTATAATCATCAAAACACCGAAAAATAACACAAGCAAATATGCCAATTTCATATTGGGGTGATGCTTTATTGACAGTTGCCTTCATTCTTAACCGTATTCCCTCAAAATTAGTCACTTCCACACCTTATGAGTTATGGACAAAATGCAAGCCGGATCCAAGAATTCTTAGACCCTGAGGGTCAGTTGCATATATTCATAATGATTCCCATAAGTATGGAAAGTTGGGTCCTAAAGGAAAAATATATATCTTTATAAGATACTCTAAGCAATCAAAATGATATGATTTCATAGGTGAAAATGAAGTGGAACCGTGATTGAAATTGAATAAAGAGATATCATATTTCTAGAAAATGAATTTTCTAGTAGGGAAGAGATTGATCATATAGTATCTCTTTATGAGACACAATAACGAGGCAATATAGGACAAAATAATAAGCATCAATAATCTCAATACATATCAACTTAAGTGGGAGCTCATAAAGGTCTTTACAAAGGCCTAGACAAGAGAAGTAAAAGAGACAAGAAGCTCCCATAAGATAGAGTTACTGGGGATATTAATGTACCTAAGAGACGCTTCTCAATAGAAGGAGAGCAGTTATTGTTACTCCAAATGGAGATGATGAGCCACGTTCTATACAAGAAGCCTTATTAGGCCATACTAAGGATGAATAGAAGAAAGCAATGGAAAAGGAAATTAATTCAATGAAAACGAATCAAGTTTGAGAATCAGTTGATCTACCAAAAGGGCGAAAAGCCATTAGGAACAAATGGGTTATCAAAATAAAGAGAAAAGTTGATGGATCAATTGACAAATACAAGGTTCGATTAGTTGTAAAAGGGTACACACAACAGGAAGGTATAGATTATGAGGATACTTTTTCACGTGTTGTACGTTTTAATTCTTTAAGAATTATTCTGGAAATAGTAAATAGCTTAGATCTGGAACTACATCAGATGGATGTAAAAGCCACATTTCTAAACAGTGACCTGGATGAAGAATTCTATATGGAACAACCATTAGGTTTCATTAAGAAAGGAATGGAGAGCAAAGTTTGTAAGCTCAAAAGGTCCATTTATGGACTGAAATAATCATCTAGACAGTGGTATGTGAGGTTTCACATATATAGTGATAACCTTTTATGACTTTCAAATGACTGAAGAGGACCACTATGTCTACACTAAGCGATTTGATGGTATTTTTGTGACATTATCCTTATATGTAGATGACATACTATTGGCTAGCGCTAGAAGTAGTCTAAATTTGGTTTAAAGCTATTAAAGAATGGCTATCATCAAATTTTGAGATGAAAGATATGGGTGAAGCAAAGTATATACTTTGAGTTAAGATCCAAAGGGATCGTTCTAGAAGAATCCTCTCTCTTTCACAAGAGAATTACATTAAGAAAATTCTTGAGCAATTAAATTTAGAAGATCGCAATCCCTTGTATACCCCAGTAGCTTTTGGAGTAACCTTGAGTCTTGATATGTGTCCTAAAACTGAGTCTGCAAAGAGGAAAATGGAAAGAGTTCCCTATGCTAGTGTCGTTGGAAATTTGATGTACACAATGATGTGTACAAGGCCAAATATTTGTTATATAGTTGAATTGGTTAGCAATTTCTAATCAAATCCTAGTGAACAACATTGAAAAACAGCAAAGAGGAGTTAAGATACTTGAAGGGCACATCAGATTTTGCACTATGCTATCAAGGAAACGATCTAAGCTTGGTTTGATACTCTGATGCTAATTTGGGTGGAGATGAAGTTGAGTGAAAATTGACTTCAGGTTCCACCTTCTTGCTTAACAATGGTGCCATATGTTGGAACAACAAGAAGCATACGTGCATTGTCCTACATCCTATGGAAGCTGAGTTTGTGGCATGCATCTCAACAGTGCAAGAGGCTATATGGCTCAAGAGGTTTATTGAACACCTTGGATTTGGAAATGAAAGCACCAATCCAGTATTAGTGTATTATGACAATACTACAGCCATAACGTATATGAAAGATCCCAAATATCATAGCAAGATCAAACACATAGATATAAAGTATAATTTTATGAGAGATTATATAGCATAGAAAGTTGTCACTGTACAGTATATTTTGACCAAGATTATGGTCGTAGATCCCCTAACCAAGCCAATAGCCAAGGAAATATATGACAATCATGTAAAGCCTATTGGCATGCGCAAAATGTAAAATTGCAGACACTATGTAATATGTTTATGATTAATGAAAGTATTTCTTATTTCTTTATTAATTTATGTGTTTGTATGAAAGTATACAATGTCTAGTATGTCGTACAGGAAAGTGAGGTTGAGCAACCGCCTTTGATACTCAAGAGGAGTTTGTAAAGATAAGTCACTTGTGCTCACTAGTAAAGTAGCAGGAATGTTGATATGGTAGAGAAGAAACACAAATTATGTCGCTTAGACAAGAGTGTAGAATGTAAAGATAAGATCCAATAAGATATAGATATATATATATATATAGATCAAATCATGGACGCTCACTTCCATGATGCATGTTTCCAAACAAAAAATTCTTCAAAATTGACGTCATGAAAGATAGATGAAGTAGAAGAATTTGGGTTTAGATGTTGAGAGTATCTAAACTTAAGTCTGTATGGTGTTTAAAATGAGATTCAAAATGAATACACTCTTATAATGTAAGAGTAACACCATAGCATGTGATTCATACCACATATGCGAAAGAACCGCAAATAGGAAGCAAGTGAATGGATCCTTGCATCCTCGTTGTGTGAGTCCCAAGAAGCTTGTAACACCCCAATTTTCGAAAGCGTTTTGATCAAAGTAGAGCATCAGAGAAAATAAAAGAGTGAGTATCTGATACAATACATTTATCTGTTTGTTCATAGAGAACGGTACATTTATCCGAGTATTGTCATTATAACTGTACAAAATCCCAAAACAAAAATCTTCTGTTGGATCTCCACGCGTGCTGCTCACTCTTCTTACTCTAGTCTTCGGTCCTCGGTTCTCCGGACCCTGAAGCTATGGTAAGAGCTGAGGTCCAATACCCATCGGACCTCAGGTAACGGTTAACCTCATGCTTATGTAAACAATATATGTATGACGAGATATTCATGACATTTCAAAGCAATAATCACTACAAAAGCCCATAACGAGATGTAGGATTAGTAATACATATTCACATATGTAAGATAATAACAATACACAGCCCATGCACATGTATGTTATCCCGGTCTGCACTATTCACCAGTGCCACGATAGCATGTCGTGTAATACCCGGATATTTAATACCGGATAATTATTTATTTTAAATATTCCCTTTGAGACAATATTACCTATTTAAATAGGTGAATATGTGGTCTCAACTATTGAGCAAAATTATCTTATTTCTAAGGTAAAAGTCTGTGGAAATTAGAGGAGATAAAAAACTAAAACTCCCAAAAATGTATTTTTAGGGCATGAAATGACGAAAATATTATGATAAATCTTAAAGGGCAGTGAAATAAATATTAAAAATTAGGGAAAGTATTGTCCTTAATTTTAGCAATTTAATAAATTATTTTCTTGGAAATAATAAAGGGAAAATTTAATATTATTTTAAAGAGCCCTTTTGGCCCCATGATTTTTAATATTTTACATGGGATATAAAATACCAATGTAATTAAAATAGTTGTGAGATAATAATTAATCCTAATTAAGAAAATTGTCAACAATTAGTAAGTGGCTAATTAAGTAATTATGAGATAATATAAGATAATTAAGTTATTAGTGAATTAATTAGGAAATAATTAAATAATTAATTAAAGGGTTAAATGCCTAATTTGCCCCGGAAGTTTTGCTAACGGGGCGCTCAGCACCTGGAAGTTTTTTTGGTATCAAATTTGACCCGGAAGTATGAAAAAGGTACCAAATTTGCCCCGGAAGTGTGAAAAAGGTAGCAAATTTGCCCCTCTGTTAATTTTCACCGTTAAGTTTAACTGAGTGTACACGTGGCATGCCACCTCATCAACCCAATAAGAGTTAAGTATCATTTTTGCCCTGAAAGTTTTCATTGAGGAGCAATTTTGTCCCGGAAGTTTACAAAAGTAGCAATTTTGCCTTTCTTTCTCCCAATATTAAATTTGACTATTAAATCAGTCAAAGTCCACACATGTCATGCCTTGAAAAGGTCAAACTTAGAGTCAGAGAAGGAGATCCTTGAGATGTTGAGCTCAATGCGGCCAGAATTTGTGAAGCCGAACTGGTCACAGGAAGCATCACTTATTATCTAAGCAAATGATCAGTCTATACAAACGTAAATATTATCACTATTGATTTGTTTTTCGAACCAATTTTTGAAACAATTCATTTCTCGTTTTGCGTTTCATTTGCTTAGATTATAAGTGATGCTTCCTCTGGGTTTTGCGACAGACCTTTCAGTCCCTGTTAGAGCCGGGAAATCGGGCCGAGCCCGTCGAGCCGGCTCGTTTAAGCCCTGGCCCTGCAGGGCTCGGGCTTGAAAAATATGCCAAAAATTTGAAATTGGCCCTGCAGGCCCGTTTAACTGTAGCTTTTTTTTTAAAAAAATTAATTACTTAGACTTCCACTTAATGAATGTGTTTATTTGTAATTACTTAGATTTTTTTAGTTTAAACTAGAACCCTTTTTTTATGTTTATTATTATTCTATATTAAAACACATAACTATTTTTTAAAAGAAGGGATGTTTTCATATTAAATAAACACATACTTTGGTATTACAATATTATATAAGTAATAAATTATAAATATATTTGGTGTAAAATAAGTATAATTATTCAGGCCCTGGCCCTGGTACTATCGGGCCGGGCTTTGAAAAACATATGTTTTCCTTACTCCAAGCCCTATAGGGCCGACCCTGTTGGGCCTAGGCCCTGTCAGGCCGACCCGGCCCTAATTCCCAGCTCTAGTCCCTGTGACCAATTTGGCTTTACAAATTCTGGCCATCTTGAGCTCAACAACTCAAGGATCTCATTCTCTGACTCCAAGTTCGACTTTTTCAAGGCATGACATGTGTGGTCTTTGCCTGATTTAAAAGTCAAATTTAATATTTGGAGAAAGAAGGCAAAATTGCTACTTTTGTAAACTTCAGGGGCAAAATTGCTCCTCAATGAAAACTTCCAGGGCAAAAATGATACTTTTGATTGATGAGGTGGCATGGCACATGTGATGAGGTGGCACATTTTAACGATCTACGTGGACTTCCGTCACTTTTGGGTAAATTTGATACCTTTTTAATACTTCCGTGGCAAATTTGGTACCAAAAAAACTTTCGGGTGCTGAGCGCCCCCTTAGCAAAACTTCCGGGGCAAATTAGGCATTTAACCCTTAATTAAAAGGGGGGAGGGGCCGAAATTATTAATTAAAATAATAATGAAATTAATTAAGTATAGTATGAAAAGGGTTGTGGATATTTTAAATAATATCTAGATATTTAAATTAGAATAATATTATATTCTGTAAAGAGCCAACAGGACATTTGAGAACGGGTAGAAATTAAATCCTACACCAAAATATAGGAACTAAGTCACTAATATATCCGGACTTGTTATAAACAAGTGAAATTTTATCCTGGAGTGAGCTATCTCCGAAGTCATTTCAAAACCAACAGTGGTACTTAGGATACGGGATAAATAAGAAAAAGGGAAGATAGTAGAAATGAGAACCTATACAAAACAAGACCGTTGTGACAAACCGCGAACTAGGTTTCTTAGGTCAGGACATAATACAAACCAGTGAATTTTTATCCAGAAGCTGGTACTTCCGGAAGTAATTTCCGTAACCGTTGGCGTCTGACCAGAAATGTTCAACAGACAACGGAATACCCTTAATGGGATCAAAAATTTAGTTAACCTAAGTAGTTTTAAAGAAGAAGAATATATCTTCAGCGATGTACTGTCGGATTTGTGAGTTTCTCCAAGATTACGCGATTAGAACACCGAACAGGAAACTTTATCAGTACAGTCACATAAAGCAAGAGTATGACATCATGCATGACATAAGGGGGATACACATGGATGGCAAGGATGAAGCCACGTGTCAAAGTGCGATCCGACGGTCGAAATCCAGTCTGAAAAAGGCATGAATAGTGTCATTTTTTCTTCTATAAATAGGCATCACCTCCTCTTCTCATTTCACACCAAAATTTCGAATCCTAGAGAGAGGTTAGAGAGAAGGAGGAGCCCGGAGAAAATATAGCGGAGCCCTGGGTAAGTTCTTCGGTCCCTAGTCTTAAGCTTTGGTAGTTCTTTCGGTAGATATATTAGAAATGCTAGATTTATCTTTAAATTTCCCAGATAGTTTAAATATCATGTTTAGGGGTAAATATGGTATTTATTTCGAAAATATATTGGGAAAAGAGATATGTCAAAATTCTGGAGAGATGGGGTCAAAGTAGCGAAGCTCTGGCGAAATTTCGCCGATTAGTCAAACTAGGGGCAAAATGGTAATTTGTACCTAAAATGCATGTTATGCTGCTAGATATTGATAAATATTATCCTTATAGGATATCCGAGATAATCGCATCATTTGTCGTACCGCGTTTGCACCGTCAAAAATTACCGTTTTTCGTAAAACGTATCAAAATACCGTCAACGAAGGTACGTTCGCGGCGTACTGTAATACTGACTCTGATGCTTGTGTTATGCTTATATATGATTGATGTGTTCCTGTATTGAGACTCTGTCTCAATTGTTTTTGATACAATCATGAATATACACGGGTTATGGTATTGTTAACGCCGTTGAGAGTTTTCCTAGCGCTAAGGACACGACTGTACATCGTGGCACAAGAGAGTGTGCAGACTGGGGTAACAAACATACTGTAGTGGCTGTGTATTGTTATTTCCTTACATACATATATGTATTTCCTACATCTGTTATGGGCTTTTGTAGTGATTATTGTGAAAATGTCATGAATACCTGTCATACATATATTGTTTACATAAGCATGAGGTTAACCGTTACCTGAGGTCCAATGGGCATTGGACCTCAGTCTGAATGGATAGACAGGAAAGGGTCATGAACCAGAGGAGGCACCAGGGGATGGAGCCGTAGATAAACACCAGTAAATGGAGCCGTGAGAAGGCACCGGTCAAAGGAAATGCGGGAAGAAAGTCGACAGAACCTACCTTATGGCATGAATCTAATAAAGTCACTTCACATCATTTGGTGCTTAAACTAGAAGGGTCGTCTATGTGGTTCAGTCAATCAGTCACCCTAGCACGGTGAGACTTCCACTAGACCTACCCAGTCTGGCCAAATGAGATGATTTAACTGAGTTAGGTTCTATGTCCTAAGTCTACCTAAGGCTTGGCAGAAAAGGGTATAGTTACATAGAAGAAATGTAATTATAGAGTTTTGTATTACTGTATCACATGAATAATTCCTTCGGGAGATTTTGTAATATATATATCAGTATACGTCAAGCATCATCATATGTCTGAGTATTTCATATCAGTTACTCAGTGTTATACCTGTTGTTCAAATTTTTAGTACATGCTCTCCGTTTCCGCAAAACGCTAAGCTGTAGCACCTCAAACTCTGATGAATTTTTTATAAAACCACGTGTCAACGGCACGATTTATGCTTTGAAACTTGGGGTGTTACATGTCGTGTCCTCAGCGCTAGGAAAACTCTAACGGTATTATCAAAACTATAAGCCATGTAAAGCTGAATGTGTATGTAGTGATCTAAACCCCATAAACTTAGTCACGGTGCATGTCCAAGACAGAGTCTCATCCATGACTTTATGAAAGTATCCATCACATATAAGTATACAATAAGCATCAGAGTTAGTGTTACAGTACGCGTCCGTATCTTATTCCGTTCGGATGGCGATACGTTTGTCTGTTTGGTACGTCCTCTGATATTTCCGGATATCCTATAACAGTATTACCGCATTACTACCTTGTAAATAATATCTTAAGAGATATTTTAGCCTCTACCGACCTTTTTATCCCTGGTGGATTTGTTATTTCAATTATATCCCTTTATTTTCTCAAAAACGCTGATTCAGCATTTCGGGGTAGAATTTTCGCTAACTTTGAAAATTCATACTTAATTCTACAAAAATCAAAACGATGATCTGTAAAATTCCCCAGAATCCTTAGGATGTCTATGTTTGAGGAAAAATACTCATTTCCACCCATAATCAGTGAGTCATTCCCAGTTTCCATGTTTTCAACCCCTGCCCAGAATTTTCCAGAAACACGTAACCTATTTTCAAGAATTTCTATCTCCTTGTACAAAACTAAAAATGACACAATCTAGGTATATTTGAAAACCTCTATATGTCTACTTTAATCATGAAAATTTTCAGAATTTTATAACTTCATCTTCAACATAGGATTATGGCATTTTCATGGCTGGCTTTAAGAAACTTTTACCGAAAAATTTCGCCAGAACTTCGTTACTTTGATGTTTAGCTTCCAAAAAATTTGCTATATCACTTCTTCCATCTTTTTTTCGAAATGAAGCCATTTTTAACCATAAAAACATGAAAATAAAATCACTCTAGCATATTTAAGATCAAAGCAAAATCTATCTATGAATTTAAAAGCTTAAAACTCAAAAACTCACCTTGCAAATGCTCTAACTCCTTCAAGCTACTTCCACTCACCCTCACTTCTCTCTAATTTCAGGTTGCTCTTGCTTGTTTTGGTGTGAAGAATTGAAGAAACTAAGGTGCCTATTTATAGCAATTTGTCATGGCACTTTTGTGAATTTTGCAAACCTAACTCTTCTTGCCTTTTGGCCATTGGATCTAGGTTATTTCATGAAGATCAATCCTCAACTTCCCTTGCTCAAACCGTCCCCTCCTCTCTCCTTTCTATCCTCTTCCATTTCTCATTAAAGATCTCTTAGCAAAGGTACATTATCTTGACTTTTTAATACACCATGTGTTAATTAGATTAATATCTAGATATTCTTCAATTCTTTTCCCCTTCCACAAGCCATGGTAACCGTGGCTTTCTCCCTCTCATACACTCTTAAGTTGTGTTTCATTTATCTCACACAACCCACAACTTTAGCACTTATTGGTTCATAGGTTATCACTTGGATTTAGGCTTTAATTCATGTAATTAATTTAGGCCATTAGATCTAGCTTTATTAGATTTAATCCAAGCCTTTAATTTGTGTTGGAAAAATCCTACCACTATTGATGATATTTGTTCATATTTTATGTGCTCTTAGGATTTAATATTTGTGTAATTATCTTGCCTTTTCAAGAGTGAATTTTCGCCACCCATATTTGAATTAGGGAAGGTTAAATTGATCTTGGTTAATATTTCTAATATACTGTTTTAGGTGTTATTAGGCCTAATTGTCAAAGTATGATTGGTTGCTATATTAATTATGATCATTAGAAATCCCCTTTATGCTAATCTTGGGTTTTTATTAGCCTTTGATCACTAATTAATCTCATACATTTCTTAATTATGCCTTTTTAATTTAATTATTAATTAATTACGAAAAGTAACATAAATATTTTAATTTTTGCAAATTTAATTGCCCATTAGTTGTTGATAATTTTCTTTAATTGGTTTAGGTATTTCCATAACATTTTATGGCTCTTTAAGATTAAATAAAAACTATGTTTTAATATGAAAGTTATAAGGTATTTTATAATCCCTAAATGAAAATTAGGGAATTTAACTTTGATTTATTAAATTTCAAAGAAAAATTTCCCAAGAATTAAAATAAATAAGTTACAAAATTTAGAGACAACATACTCTCCTATTTTTAATATGTATTATATTTAAAATTTTCGGGTATTACAAAGCTAAAACTCTTCTATATGATTTCCTTTGACTTTGACATTGTCATGGAGGTATGCTTTAGTGACTGCTACCTTAACATTCATCCTATGATCATGACAGATACAATCCAATGTATTATGTTAGGAAAGCGATTGACACATCAAAATGATATATGAGCGAAATGAAGATTATTACCTGGAATAGATGCACCCATGTTGGTGCCTGAGACATGTCCCTTATATTAATTTTGTTAATTTCATAAGTATGGACACTAAGTATATAAAAAGGCGATCTAAGTTTTTATCTTGACTTGAGAGGAATTATATATGCCATGTGAAAGTGTACATTAGTAAATCTAGAACATGAGGAATAATATTAAATTCAAATTACACAAAGAAAGATTGTCTTGTACTGGTCCTATGAAAGGGATTTCTAGTACAGGCACCTAGGAGACATCATGCTCATGCAGTACAACAAAGCACCTAGCATGACAGAAGGAAGAGATGGAGACAAGGCTCGTGGTATCTAATCCACCAAGTGTGAGTCGAAGATATTGGAAAATGAGCTTGATCCACTCTTGGTGGATTAAATCCAAACCCATGGGTCTTGGGGCCGAAATACAATATCCAGATTTATGGGGTATTTATTGGAAATATTCCCCACTTATTTCAAACATCTTGGTGGGAACAGTTTTTGTTGTGTGTCTTGGAGAAAACGGTTTTATACATATCGTGGGTTTATGGGAGAGTATGAAATACTGATACATAAACAAAAGATACATCAGTAGTCAATAAGTGTGTACACTCTTAGCCTCCAAATACCAAAAAACTCTCTCAAGCTTAGTTCTTCCTCCGCTGCATTTGTTGTGTAATATTACCTCCGGTCCAAAATATAGAACAAAGTTTGTAGTGCAACTTGCACTAAAAACTTTATCCTATATTTAGGACTGAAGGAGTATAGCTGGAGTTTGCCGACGTGACCCAGTTCGTGTGGGTATCTCGAGAATACGAACCTTCACTATAGGTATGTCTGAAACTCTACATAGGAATTATTATTGTATTTATTCATACATGTGGTATCAGATCATGGTTTCAGATCTCCCTTTGACTGCTATTTTTTAAAATGTGATGTATTATGGTATTATTCTATTTTCCTATTCAGAAAACTTTTGAACAAGAAAAATTAATTTTGAGCACCATATGCGAGTTTGAGTTAATATCTTATATTTGATGTCCGTACATATATTAATCCTTCAATTTGCATCATTATGTGCTTTGATTTACTGGGCATCGAAAAGGGCCTTTGATCTATTTATTCTAAATAAATTCATGCATATTAAACGTCAGGAGGTTGTTCTCTTCATTCTCTAATGAACACTCTACTTGATTTTTTGGAGAAAAGTCCGTGATAAATCCCAAATGTATAATATTACATCACACCTTATTTATTTATTTTAGGGACTATTTTTGTCTAATTTAGAATTATTAGATAATATTTGAATTGTTAGCCAATTTTGGGGAATAAAATAAAGCTAAATTGATTATGAGATTATTTAGCTTAAATTATTAATATTTTAATTGTTATACTAATATTTTTAAATATATGTTAGATCATGATTTTATTCAATTCTTGCCGGACAAAGAAAAACATATATATTAGAAGATCCTACCGTGTAGAATTTTTCTTGGAAGAAGCTAAAAGAAAATCTAATAGTAAAATTTTATTGAGCTTCTTAAATTTTAATGGATTTAAGTTGATACACAAAACTCTTCCCTCCTTTTAAAAAAAGACCTAGCCGTAAACATCAAACACACGCTCCCATTGAGAGCCGAAGATAATTTTCCACGGGGTTTCCTCTTCTTTTCACATCAGTTCATCTCACGGAAATCCATGCGTCAATTCATAAGCCATCACATACCAACGTCTCCCTGATCTCATCTTCATTCACATCTCCAATGTCTGTGTGACTTGTTCTAAGAAGTTTGGAGAGGTGTAATACCTGCTGGATATTTAATACCGGATAATTATTTATTTTAAATATTCCCTTTGAGTCAATATTACCTATTTAAATACGTGAATATGTGGTCTCAACTATTGAGCAAAATTATCTTATTTCTAAGGTAAAAGTCTGTGGAAATTAGAGGAGATAAAGAACTAAAACTCCCAAAAATGTATTTTTAGGGCATGAAATGGCCTGAAAATATTATGATAAATCTTAAAGGGCAGTGAAATAAATATTAAAAATTAGGGAAAGTATTGTCCTTAATTTTAGCAATTTAATAAATTATTTTCTTGGAAATTATAAAGGGAAAATTTAATATTATTTTAAAGAGCCCTTTTGGCCCCATGATTTTTAATATTTTACATGGGATATGAAATACCAATGTAATTAAAATAGTTGTGAGATAATAATTAATCCTAATTAATAAAATTGTCAACAATTAGCAAGTGGCTAATTAAGTAATTATGAGATAATATAAGATAATTAAGTTATTAGTGAATTAATTAGGAAATAAATAATTAATTAATTAATTAAAAGGGGGGAGGGGCCGAAATTATTAAATTAAAATAATAATAAAATTAATTAAGTATAGTGTGAAAAGGGTTAAGGATATTTCAAGTAATATCTAGATATTTTGGAATTTAATAATAATATATTCTGTAAAGAGCCAACAGGACATTGGAGAACGGGTAGAAATTAAATCCTACACCCAAATATGGGGACTAAGTCCCTAACATCTGGACTTGTTATAGACGAGTGAAATTTTATCCCGGAGTGAGCTATCTCTGAAGTCATTTCTGAAACCAAACGTGTACTTAGGATACAGGATAAATAGGAAAAAGGGCAGATAGTAGAAACGAGAATCCATAGAAAACAAGACCGTTGTGACAAACCATGAATTAGGTTTCTTAGGTCAGGACATATTATAAACCAGTGAATTTTTGTCCAGAAGCTGGTGATATCGAAAGTTATTTCCGTAACCGATAGCGTCTATCCAAAAATCTTCAGCAGACTACGGAATACCCTTAATGGGATCAAAAATTTAGTTAACCCAGATAGTTTTAAAGAAGAAGAATATACCTTCAGCGATGTGCTGCCAGACTTTTAAGATTCTTCAAGATTACGCGATTAGAACACCGAACAGGGAACTTTATCGGTACAGTCACATAAAGCAAGAGTGTGACATCATGCATGACATAAGGGGGAGACACATGGATGGCAAGGATGAAGCCACGTGTCAAAGTGCGATCCGACGGTCGAAATCCAGTCTGAAAAAGGCATGAATAGTGTCATTTTTCTTCTATAAATAGCCACACCTCCTCGTCTCATTTCACACCAAAATTTCGAATCCTAGAGAGAGGTTAGAGAGAAGGAGGAGCCCGGAGAAAATATAGCGGAGCCCTGGGTAAGTTCTTCGGTCCCTAGTCTTAAGCTTTGGTAGTTTTTCCGGTAGATATAGTAGAAATGCTAGATTTATCTTTAAATTTCCCAGATAGTTTAAATATCATGTTTAGGGGTAAATATGGTATTTATTTCGAAAATTTATTGGGAAAAGAGATATGTCAAAATTCTGGAGAGATGGGGTCAAAGTAGCGAAGCTTTGGCGAAATTTCGCTGATTAGTCAAACTAGGGGCAAAATGGTAATTTGTACCTAAAATGCCCGTTATGCTTTGCTAGATATTGATAAATATTATCCTTATAGGATATCCGAGATAATCGCATCATTTGTCGTCGTGCACCGTCGTACCGTTGTTGTGTCGCGTTTTTGCATTGTCAAAAATACGGTTTTTCAGTAAACGTACCGAAAGTACCGTCAACGAAGGTACGTTCGCGACGTACTGTAACACTAACTCTGGTGCTTGTGTTATGCTTATATATGATTGTTGTGTTCCTGTACTGAGACTCTGTCTCAATTGTTTTTAATGCAATCATGAATACACGGTTATGGTATTGTTAACACCATTGAGAGTTTTCCTAGCGCTATGGACACGACTGTATATCGTGGCACCGAAGAGTGTGCAGACTGGGATAACAAACATACTGCAGGGGCTGTGTATTGTTATTGCCGTATATACATATTTGTGTATTTCTACATCTGTTATGGGCTGTTGTAGTAGATTTTGTGAAAATGTCATGAATACATGTCATACATATATTGTTTACATAAGCATGAGGTTAACCGTTACCTGAGGTCCGATGGGCATTGGACCTCAGTCTGAATGAATAGACAGGAAAGGGTCATGAATCAGAGGAGGCACCAGGGGATAGAGCCGTAGATGGATACCAGTAGACGGAGCCGTGAGAAGGCACTGGTCAAAGTAAATGCGGGAAGAAAGTCAACAGAACCTACCTTATGGCATAAATCTAATAAGGTCACTTCATATCATTTGGTGCTTAAACTAGAAAGGGTCGTCTATGTGGTTCAGTGAATCAGTCACCTTAGCACGGTGAGACTCCCACTAGACCTACCCAGCCTGGCCAAATGGGATGATTTAACTGAGTTAGGTTCGATGCCCCAAGTCTACTCAAGGCTCGGATGAAGAGGGTATAGTTACATAGAAGATTTGTAATTATGAAGTTTTGTATTACTGTATCACATGAACATTCTTTCGGGAAATTTTTAATATATCAGTATACGTCAGGCATCATCATATGTCTGAGTATTTTATATTAGTTACTCATTGTTATACCTGTTATTCACATTTTTAGTACATGCTCTCCGTTTCCGCAAAACGCTAAGCTGTAGCACCTCAAAACTCTGATGAATTTTTATAAAACCACGTGTCACCGACACGATTTATGCTACGAAATTTGGGGTGTTACAAGAGGAGAATTACACGGCAATGTGAGTTTTTTGGGAGACAACTTGGAAGGAGTATGGAAGAAGCTAAGACCTAGGAACTTACACTTAAATATCATAAAGGAGTGTCTTTCTTTTTATATTTTTAATTCAAGATTTGAGATTATTTAGTTTTAGATAATTTTAAGTTGTATTAATTGAGAACAATCTAGTTTTAGATTGTAGACAAATTCTTTTTGGATTTGATTGATATTTTAGATTGATTTGTGCAAAGACACTTGTTTTCATTATTAATTTAGTTGTCAATTTGGTATATCGTCTTGATCAAGGTTGTCAAACTCGTGAGTTTAAGTAAACTCGTGACAATAACGTAAACTCGTGTCGTGAACTTGAATCGTAAACTCATAAGATTTTACTTTTACTATTAAATAGGCATTAATAGTGTATAATAAATAATTAAAATATAAAAAATGACAACAATTTGATTTAGATATATTTTAAATCTAAATGATTGAAATTAAATCCATAAATATTCAAAATTTACCATATTTAACAAAGAAATTTCTATAAAACTCACATATAAAGCCGCTGAATATGATCAAATAAAAAAATTAACGCGAGTTTAATTGTGAGTAAACACAGTTTTGTATGTTTGAAACGTTAAAATGGTAAACCCAATGTATAAACTTGTAAGTTTAACTAAGTTTACAAAGGTCACGAGTTTACCAGTAATTCGACTCGATTTGATAAACTAGTTATGTAAAAACGGTAAATTCATGAGTTTGACAACAATGGTCTTGATTGTTTAATTGGGTTGGTTAATTGTTTAATCAATAATTATAAACCTGATTTCCAAAATTAATTTGAATGTTTTAATGGGTTTAATGACCAGCACTTACGTCATTATGAGTTTTCTAATAGATTAAGTGTTATTGAACTTGAGGGTTTCCCATATTATTAGATTTATTAATCTCTCTCTTTTATCAATCTCCTTATCTAATTAATTAATTTGGGCTACGAAAGTTAACTCCGTATGAATCCTGAGTTATTTCCTTCACCGTACCAGAAGTAAACCTTCTTTACCTTTTCTTATTTGATTTTCTTAGTTGTTAGTTAATTTATTTGCTTAAGATCTTAATTGTCTTTTCCTAAAAACCCCTAAAATTTGCATTCAAATTCATATAGATTAGTTTTATTCTCATATAGGTTTTAGAGTCATTTGCATTAGTGCATTTAGTTAGTTAATTGCATACAGGTAGTAGTGTTTTTCTTTCTAGCTTAGGTTCCCTTTGTCAAGTAAATTACTATGATGTTTACTTTCTTAATTTATTAGAAGATCACTTGTACAAGAGAGGTGTTGAAATGCTTTTGTTTACTTTTTGCTTGTGAGTAGAACATTCACTTATGTAATACCCCAAAATTCCTATTTATCATAAATACTATATTTTGATAAATAAGGCATATTAAATAAAGGTGAATATGTGTCTCAAAATTTTGTAATTTGTTAATTATAATTTTTGGGCAATTTTTCCCTTGAAACTAAATTAATCAAGGGCCAATTTTAAGATTATATTTAGGGATCATAAAATACAACAAGATTATCATAGTAAAACTGATGAGTGGATTTTTCTCTTTAGCTTTGGGGTCCACAATCAAAAATAAACCAAGGATTGCGTATAGGCAAACCTAGGATCGTTCTCTCTCTCGAGGAGCCTTTTATTGAATCCTAAGTAATCTAAATGCCATGCAAATGAAATTAAAACAAGGGGAAAATTGATTTTGGATTTTCAAATTAATTAACTAAAATAAGAATGCAATTTAATTAAATGCTAAACTATTGTTTTTGGTATTTTCTTTATTAAATGATATGGAGTATGAAATGTATGATGAATGCTCTTGGAGATAAAGTAGTGGCTATCATAGTTTAATTAGAAGTAGGAGTAATTTCCATTAAGTCTTGATGAAAAACCCCAAGATAACACTTGAGTCCAATATTCCCAATTAATAGTAGTTCCTACAAACATAGCTAACTACTACCTCTTGAGATATTGTTTAAAGCCACTTAATGTGCAACTAAAATTGGGATGATGCAAATTGGGTCTTCTTAAAATTGAGTACTAAACAGTCCCTCAAAGGCACAAATTAATTATACTAACTAGACAATAACACGCTAATTAATATAATCTCATTGACCCATTAAAAGAAATATATTAATCTAAACACCAAATCACAAAATCCAATTCAGTTATACATGTTTAATTCACAGAGACATCCAAACGGCAACACTCAGTCTCAAGCATAGAATGACATTTCTAAAACTAGTAAATCATAAAACACCCATGAGAAAATGAATCAAACTAAAACTCCCCTCATTGAAGCTCCAAAACTCTAGCCATTTTCCATCTCCAAGAGACAAAGGTATCACCACACATGACAATCGAATACTCGCGTAACCGGGAATAAGTCACCGGAAAACGCAAGCTCTCGCCGGAAATCTGCAAACTCGCCTAACAGTGAAGGAACTCGCCGAAAGTTCCAATAGAAGGCCGACGAAGGTGCTTTGCAGGTGAAAGGTCGAAGGTCCGAATGGTGGCTTGTGATGATGAACGATGCAGGTCCAGGTCCAGCCTCTCTCTCGCAGTGCTGGTTCTGTTATTCGTTCCCCTCAGCTGCGTCTCGGGTGGTGGTCAGCGTAGGAGGTCGTAGTTTCTGGGATGAAGCTCGCCGGCGACAAAGATGGATGAGGTAGTCGCCAGCGAGAGAGAGTGAAGGGCCAAGGAAGAAGATGAAGTCGCTAAGTCTGAAGATCGTTCTGCGTGCGAGAGTGTGAGTGTTCAAGCTGGTGAAGACAATGAGGAGGAGACGTCTTCGACGGCGGTGGTAGCTGTCCGTCTCTTTCCCTCTGAGGAAGATGGAAGTCGCCGGCGGTGATGAAGGTGAGGTGACCACCGACGATGATGAGGAAGGTCGAAGGTGGAGCTCTGCGTTAAGGTGTCGATGATAGCGTGCATCCCTGGTGTGAACGCGACACTGAGTATTTATTTCTCCATTAATTCCCTGTCTCCCCACTCGGATCCCTCAGCTTTGTTGGGTCTTTGTGCTCCATTCCCCCAGCTCCGTCTTCTTTCTCGGGTCAGCCTCCAGGTCCGAATGTTCAAGTCATCCCCCTAAATTCCCAAAGTCGCGGCTCTGTCTGCGGTTTTTTTTCTTTTCCATTTAATATCCCTTAGCTCCTCTTCAATCTGTCGGGCCCCTAAAAAAAATTCAGACCTAGCCCCCTCTCCTTTGGTCAAAACGCAAGCCCTCCCTTGGTCAAAACGTGCGTTTTGACCAAGGGACTTAAATGCAAGAAATGAAAAGTTTGCAGAGGGACTTAAGTGAAATATTTTAAATGTTTCTGGGGCAAAATGAAATTCATAATAAATCTGGGGCTTTTTCTGTAATTTGTCTCTGGTCCCTTTTCTTCAGTGATTTGCAATTCCCAGAAATTGTAGGGCCCTTTCTTGTAATTTTCTCCTTCCTCAAAAATATTAATTTTCGACCCAATTGATATTTTTTCCAAACTCTTCAATTTTCTTCCAAAATACCTACAATACAAAATTAAGCACAAGGTAGCATCAAACGTCCAAGAAATCATTTGCATGAATAATTAACAAAATATGACCATTTTACCCCTAATTACACTTAATTCAATACAAATGCCTCTAACTTAAATTAGTGCTTAATTATGCAATAATGCCCAAGAAAATGCATTAAAAATCCCAATTTAATTATTAAAAATCATATAAAAATATGGTTCGATCAAAAACCTAATTATTGTTTAATCAAAATAAGCAAGAAAATGCTATGAAAGCACTTAATCAAATTAAAGGCAAATTAGGATCATCAAATGAGGGCTAATTATATTTGAAAATAATTAAGCCAATGAGGATGAAATAATACTTGTCTAATTAAGCACTAATTTTCATGATTAGTTAATTAACCAATAGCAAATGCAATTAAGGGTTAATTAATCTTATAAGTGAGCTTAATCCTCTTGTAAATTGATTAGCCAATGAGAAATCAAGAAAATGGGCTAAATCCTCATGAAATTAAATGGACCAATAGGAGACTTGAACCATAGATTCATGGTGAGCATTGTTTTCAGACTCGTGAGTTGACTCTCTGATTTTACCGTTTTTACGTTTCTACCTTACTAAATCGAGTCGAGTCTCTAGTAAACTCGTATCACCTATAAACTTAGTTAAACTCATGAGTTTACATATCGAATTTACTGTTTTTTACGTTTATAGCTTACAAAATATTGTGTTAATATTTTCAATTTTGTCATCTTCAACGGCTTTATATATGAATTTTATAGAAATTTCTTTATTAAATATAATAAATTATGAATGTTGATATATTTAATTTCAATTATTTGGATTTAAAATATATTTAAATCAAATCGTTGTCATTTTTTATATTTTAATTATTTAATTCTACACTATTAATATCTATTTGATGATAAAAGTAAACTTTTACTAATTTACAATTCGAGTTTACGTCACTGTCACGAGTTTACTTAAACTCGTGAGTTTGACAACCTTAATGGTGAGGATTAAACTTGAACTATCACAAAATTGAACCAATGGTTAGGGATCAAAGTAAGAGGAAGTTTATCTTATTTAATTCAAGATATTATATTAAACAAGCACATGGAATAATTAAAGAATGGAAGAGGATAGGATAATTAAATGCATGGAAGAAAGAGAGGGGGGCACGGTTTTGAGAGGTAAAGAAGATATGGGAATTGTAATTAAAGTAAAGTTGAAAAGTCAAACAAGCAACTAACCAATGAAAAGCAAGGAAATAATCAATATTGGCTAATGAATAAATGAATATTAAGTGCTGAATAAGAAAGGCATGTCAGCCAAACAATGAATGGGAGAGATCAATTGTCAAAAAGTGAAAATTAATCCAAGGGTTAAGGTGGGATTTGGTCACAATTAATTTCCATTTGTGTCCTCAATTTTTCCCTATAAATAGAGAGGGTTTGCCTCTCATAATCTTCACACCAAAATCAGCTCCAAGTAGCTGAAGTTAGAGAGAGGGAGTGAGAGTTTTCTTGGAGCTAGAGAGAAGGAGCAAGGTTCTTCAAGGGTAAGTTTCTTAGTTCTTGAGCTATAGTCTTTCAATTCATAGTTAAATAATGTTTTGATCTTTAATCTTCAAGAGTAGTTTTGTTAACATGTTTTTATGGTTAAAAATGTTATTATTTCAAAAATTAGATGAAAAATACGGTATAGCAAAATTTTTGGAAGTTGAAGATCAAAAGTAGCGAAATTCTGGAAAAACAATTCGGTTAGGAATCAGCAGCAAAAAGTCTATGATTTTATGTACAAGATGAAGTCATTAAATTCTGAACGTTTTCATGGTTAAAGTAGACATCTAGGGATTTCCAAATATACCCAGAGTGTAGCATTTTGAATTTTGTACAAGGAGATAAAAATTCTTGAAGATAGGCTACATTTTCTGGGAAAAATCTGGAACAGTGTTGAGAAACTTAAAACCTGGGAATGATTCTTGATTTTCTTGCTTCTTGGAATATTTTTCCTTGAAAATAGACATGTCAAGGGTCATGGGGAATGTTACGGAACCACAAAAAGATTTTTTGTAGAATTAATTATGATTTTTTCAAAGTTGCTGCAAAATCTGCCCTGAAAATCAGCATTAGCGTTTTAAAAAAAATGTAAGGGCAAAATTGTAATAATTAATCCACCAAGGATAGAAATGTCAAAATGGGTGAAGATATCCTTTTTGATATTATTCTAGGAAATATGATATTAATTATAATATCATGGAAAAAGAAATAATCCGACGGTAACATTATAGGATATCCGAGAAGTCCGGAGTCGGGTTCAAAGGTCGGGCATGTTGGCCATTACACAGTGAAAGGTACGTTCGCGTACAATAACTTTAACTCTGATGTGTCTTGTATGCATGTATGTGGAAGTATGATTCATAGGGCCATGGACAGGACTATGTCTTGGATCATGTACTGTGGCCAAGACTCTGTCTTAAGTCACTGTTTATATACATTCAGCTTTATACGGGTTATAGTGTTGATAATGCCGTTGAGTTTTCCTAGCTTGAGGACACGAATAGCTATCATGGCACTGGTTAGTGCAAACGTGGATAGATTTTACATGTGCTGTGTGCTATGTACTGTTGTGATGTTATAACCTTACATCTGCTGTGTGCTATGTATTGGTTAATGCTGTAATGTAATAAACATCTGTCAAACATATATTGTTATATTTTTCATATGAGGTTAACTATTACCTGAGATTCAATTCGATTGAATCTTAGCATTGACTAAAGGTTCAGGAAAAGGAACCAGGATCAGAGAAGGCACCGAAGGATGGAGCCGAAGAGAGGTACCGATGGACGGAGCCGGGAAGAGGCACCGGACAAAGCAAATGCCAGAAGAACGTCATCAAAGCATTCATTCTAGCACGGATTTAACAAGGTTACTTCAAATAGTTAGGTGCCGAAGGCAGGGCTAATCTATGTAGATCAGTCAATAAGTCGTCGTGAACTCGGTGAGACTTCCACGATAGACACCTACCTGGCCAAATTGTTTGATTAATTGAGTTAGATTCATTGCCCCAAGTCTAGCTACGGCTTGGTTGAAGATTGTATAGTTGCCATATAAGAATTGTAATTATACAAAGCTCTGTAATTGTATCATATGAATATTCCTTCGGGAAATTTTTAATATACCAGCTTATGTCGGGGCATCAGCATATGTCTGGCCATTTTATATCAGATACTCATTGTCCAAATATTAGTGCATGCTCTTCGTTTCTGCATTACTCTAAGCTGTAGCACATCAAACTCTGTTGATTTTCCTAAAACTAAGTGTCAACCGACACGATTTCAAGCATGGAATTTGGGGTGTTACAACTTATGAAGTTTTTGTTTTGTTGTTCTCCCTTAGTCTTGATTTGTTTTGCCCAAGAGTGCAAATGATAAGTGTGGTGGAGTTGATAAATCCCAAATTTATAATATTAT
Organism: Acacia melanoxylon; assembly: GCA_019022615.1. Lineage (NCBI taxonomy): Eukaryota > Viridiplantae > Streptophyta > Magnoliopsida > Fabales > Fabaceae > Acacia > Acacia melanoxylon. The sequence continues at coordinate 10,749,625 of JAFJYJ010000002.1, forward strand.
ATATATCCCACCTTTTTCATTTATTTTAGGGATTATTTTAGGCTAATTTAGAATTAGTAGATAATATTTGGATTGTTAGCCAATTTTAGGGAATAAAATAAATCTAAATTGATTATGTGATTATTTAGCTTAAATTATTAATATTTTAAATGTTATCTTGTCATTGAATAATATTTTTAAATATATGGCAACCAAAAATATATATTTTTAAATATATATTAAGTCACAATTTTATTTAATTCTTGCTAGACAAGAAAAAACATATTAGAAAATCCTACAATACAGAATTTTTCATGGAAGATAAAAGAACATCTAACAGTGAAATTTTATTGGGTTTCTTAAATTTTAATGGACTCAAATTGATACCCAAAACCCTTCCCTCCTTTCTTAAAAAGACCTAGCCGCAAACATCAAACACACGCTTGAGCCGAAGATCTTTCCGTCACGCTCACGCAATTTTCCACGGGGTTTCCTCTTCTTTTCACATCAGTTCATCTCATGGAAATCCATGCATCAATTCATAAGCCATCACATACCAACGTCTTCCTGATCTCATCCTTCATTCACATCTCCAACGTCTGTCACTTGTTATGTTCTAAGAAGTTTGGAGAGGAGAATCACATGGCAGCAAGAGTTATTTGGGAGACATATCTTGGGAGGCATATGGAAGAAGCTAGTACAAAAAAGAGCTTTAAGACTGCTTTGTTTAGATCGGATTATTGAGGCTCCGGTCTTAAAAGTATGATCGGTGACAGTTTCGTAAATATAAAGAAATTTTTAGACCAGATTATAGAGAATTAGTTCTAAAAAGTATTACCGGTGGCAATTTCGTAAATATATAAAGAACGTTTTAGATCGGATTATAGAGGATGAGGTCTAAAAAATATGACTGGTGGCAGTTCCGTAAATATATATATATAAATTTAGACCGGACTTGTAAAATATAAGGTCTTAAAAGTCTTAGGTGGCAATTCCGTAAATATATAAAGAACTTTTTAGACCAGATTATCGAGGATGAGGTCTAAAAAATATGATCGGTGGCAGTTCCATAAATATATATAAAACAATGCTAGACCGGACATGTAAAATATGAGGTCTTAAAAGTCTCCGGTGGCAGTTCAGTAAATATATAAAGAATTTTTTAGACCAGACTTGTGAAATATGAGGTCTTAAAAGTAAGACTTTTAAGACCTCATATTTTAAACATCTGGTCTAAAAAATATGACCGATGGCATTTTTGTAAATATAAGCAAATTTTTACTTTTAAGACCATATGTTTAAAAAGTCCGGTCTGAAAAGTCTAAAAGATGAATCTTCTATTTTCCCGCTCCGAAAATTGAATTTCGCTCTCTGAACCTCTCTTCAACTTTGTAAATCTCGTCTCACACTCTCTTCAACCTCATCTCAACTCATCTCAAGGACCTCGCTTACAAATTTTCTAACGCCGCGAAAATTGCTATCGTCTCCTTTACTCTTATGATCTCTTGTTTTGGTTCTAGCTTCTCCTGTTCGTAATTCTTGTGAAGGTAACAAGCATTCCTCTTTTTTTCAGCCAATGAATAAATCTTGATGCTTGTTATTGATAGTAATTTGCATATTTAAATATATACAGGAAAAACTGGACCGTCTTGCTGCTAATTATTCCAGTCTTTTCAAAGTATACTATGTCCTGAATCAGGTTAGTTTCTAACTTGGAATATCATTTCAAAGAGAACTCAAGTTTTCATCCTTCATTGAATCTAGGATAGCCTACCTTGAATGATGAAATAATATGATCTGCAAACCTCCAGAAGGATGGGACGGTGGTGTTGGATTTGTATCAAATGAGATGATTCAAGCGCACTATTCTCCTCTGCACATGATATCAGGGTAGACAATAATCCTTTAAGCTAATCTCTTTAGATAGCTTCTTTGTGTTATCATAAAAAGAAGGTTATTAATAAAGAGGACTGTTTGTAAAATTTGCAAATACTGAGGTGTGGCGCACTGTAACATCCCAAATTTTGGGATTTGAAATTGGAATATTTTATGGAAATTTAATTGTGAAATTTGCCTTAAAATAATCATGAGAATCATTATTGAAAATTTAAGCTTATTTTCCTTTCCCTCAATTTATTTTGGGAAAACAATAATTCAAATAAGGAATAGATTATGCCTAAAAATAATAGAAAATTATATTTTGATGCCCTAGAAGATCAAATTGAAAAAGGAAAAAAAATCCTGATATTGAATTAAGGATTTATTTTCCAATAATTGCAATAAATTTAGTAAAGATCCAAATTGCAAATAAGAGTCATGAAGGATCAAGTGAGATATTTTTTTATTTGATACAAGGCGATAGGGGAGGGGGGATCGAACCCAGGACCTAGGGGGAGAAATCAATCTCAATACCACTGCACTACTAGTAGTGCTGGTAAGTGGGATATGTTTATAGGTCCCACAACATAATACATCATCTTTTCCTCTCAACCTTCACACATAGAACCTATTTCTTCATTCTTCAATCATTCATATTGGGCTCAAATATATTCATTCCAAATTGCAATTTTTTCTACTCCAACCCAGCTAACCCACACGGCCCATGCCATCTTTGAGCCCAAAGTTTAAAACTCATAAAACCTATGCAACATCCAATATATCAGCTGCCAAGTCCAATTCGTTTTAATAGCCCAACAATTAAAAATCAGCTCAAAACCAATGCAAACCCAAACCATTCCCTATTCATTGTCCAAATCAACTAAATCACCAGTCCATACACCATCTCGGTCAAAACACACTGCCAAAGAGAAAATGGACAGCAAACAAACTCAACCCATATATTATTCTGGTTGAACACGGCATCAGAGGCAGCGAGATTATAGCAGAAGAAAATCTTCGCCATTATAACCTCTCGACCAGATCACGCAACCCCACCACAGTCAACAAAAAGGATTAGCAACACCATGCTTCTCGAGACGCACGCCGTATACTCCTGGACCGTTGCTTTCTCGGACTGGACCGTGAATGCATTATATAACTATACCCCCTGTTTTATCGTTGTATTGCTTCAAGCCTTCAACCTAAGCCAAGTCCAAAAAGAAGTTGAACCGAGAGAGAAAGAGAGAGCCGTGAGCAAGAGTCGAGAGAGAGAGAGTGTGTGAGGGGCTGAAACTCAGTCAAGGTTTCCTTTGTTTTTCAACATCAAAACAGAGGTAAAGAGTGTCAGTGGCGTCCTCATCCCACAAACCGAAAGCCAACCAACAACTGGAGGTGAGCCTTCAAGTCTTACTTCTTATTGTTTCCATAAAAAACCCTTGCTATTATGTATGAATATTAACGCTACATATATATATATATATATATATATAAAGGCACCACCGCACAAAATGGAACTGTTAAATATACATAAGTACATATAGTTACAGTTGGAAACTTTGATGTTAAAAACCATGTTTGCTGTCATTTGTGTGAAAACGTCGCTGCTTCATGTTTATATTCATACCTGTAGAAGCTATGTGCTGCACTTTATATATATATACATATATATATATATATAGATAAATCATATTTTAATGGTTGTTAATATTTAACTTAAAAAAAATGATATGAAGCATGTTGTCATAGATGAAAACGCTACTGTTCGTACGTGTGTATATAAATATATAGTTAAGAACTTGAATGGTTATGTGTATATATATATGCGTGTCAGTGGCCAGGGGCGGAGGCATGAATGGTTATATGTATATATATATATGCGTGTCAGTGGCCAGGGCCAAGTGCAGTGCAGACATAAAAAAGTTAAAAAATATATATATATTGTATAGGACTTTCTTTGCAATTTATCTAGTTAGAGTAGGTGGTTACAACTTTTGATATCCATCAAAAGGTCTTGGGTTCGAACTTCTGATGCCTTTTTTTTTTTTTTTTTTTTCAATCTCCAAATCTCTCAATCTCACCCACTCCAAATCCCTCCGTCCGATACTTCCACTCCCACTCCCAACCCAAATCGGTCATCCTCTCCTCCAAATCCCTCCGTCATACCTCCATCATCCCTCCGTCCAACTCCCAACCCAAATCAGTCATCCTCCGGACCAAATCCCTCTGTCATACTCCTCCAAATCCCTCGGTCATCCTCCTCCAAATCCCTCCGTCCCAAATCGATCCATCCTCCAAATCTCTCACCCACCCCAAATCGATCCCTCTTCCAAATCGATCCGTCCCAAGTCGATTCGTCTCTCACCCACGGCTCACAAATCTGTACCAGAGGAAGCTCTGGCACCAGCTCACTCAGGCTTCGTCACAATTCAGGTCTGTGTAGTGCAATTTCCTCTTGCGAATCTGAATCTGCTGGTATTGCTAATGCAATTTCCTTGTTGTTGTTTGAAGCCTTATGATTTGTTGTTGAAATCTGGATTTGAGATGGTCTGTGATCCTCCGTCGTTTTTTATTTTCTGAGCAATTTTCTGATTTTATTCTGAGGTGTTTTGTCCTCACTCACTTCCCTTTATCACTGATGAAATGCACAAGTTGATTCTCTTCATTACGTGCCTTGTACATGAGTCCTTTTAACGCTTCCATATCAAGTGTAAGCCACAGAATTTAGGTATACAAACATATGAGCTAATCATTTAGAAATTAATCCAACAATAATTCTGATGAACCAGCTGGTGTATGTGGAGACGAATTTTTCTTTATCTTTCTACATATCTTTTCTTTTGACATCTATATCTTTGATTGATATAATAAAATAAGATAAATGGTTGGTGCAAGCTGCGAAATGACCAACATGATGAGCTAGCCATTCTCACCAACTCGAACTGAGATGCTAATCTAATTATATATTATCTTGATTTGTGTATCTTTCTCACCATTTTTATGAATGATTGCTAATTAGGCTATGCAATATATACCTCTCTTTAGCTTGATAGCTCCGGACCTCAAGGAGTGAGTATTATAACTTGGATATGTAATATATTTCAATAATTTAATTACATTTCTATTTTTTCCCCTTCGAAAAATAAGTATATATAGAGAAAATTATATATAGGAGATGGAAGAGAATTAGTGGACATATATATATATATATGTGTGTGTGTGTGTTGATCTTGATGAGGTTCATATGATGCCCATGAAGAAATTGATCTATGTTGTTGTGATTATTATGCAATTTGGATGTTTTTCTTATGTATCCGAGCCCATTAGCTATAGTAAGTTGGGTTTGTAGAAAATGTGTCTTGCAACATGTTCCCTAATATTTTCAAACTTTGAATTTCTTCCTTAAAAGTGAGAAGGACCTATTGATCTAATGAATTGATTAGAGTAGTAAGTTGGGTTTGTAGAAAATGTACCTTGCAACATGTTCCCTAATATTTTTAAACTTTTTTCCTTCTAGAAAATGTCAACGATACAATCTTATTGCAAACGTCTAAAACCCACAAATACAGAACCTGAATCTCAAAGTGAGCAACTTTCAACCAGTATTTCAATTCCAACTGTCCAAGAATCCTCCCAACCCCCACAAACATCTCAATTTCAAAGTTTTCAATCACCACCTCAGGCAAAAGTTAATATTGAAAATCTTGAAGGGGATCCGGGAAAAAGACCTTCAATTTATTCAATGACATCAAATCCTATAGAAAGAGAGAATATTCGGAGAGCCTATTTGCTCAAGGGGCCAACTCAACCAATTCTTAAACTATTCCCTCAAACGGAATGGGGTTGTTTTTGCTTGTATTGTTATCTTCTTGATATGGAGGTTGGAGGTAGTGGTTCGACGCAGGAAGCATTTGTCGGTGTGGGGTTCAAAATTGGCATAAGAAGGATAGAATCAAAGTTCATGTTGGAGATCATAAGAGTACCCACAATAGATGTTATCAAGCTTGTCAAGATTTGATGAAGCAAAATCAACATATTGGTATTGCTCTGTCAAATATTTCTGAACAACAAAGAATTGATTATCGTATTAGGCTGAAAACTTCTTTAGATTGTGCTAGATTCCTATTACGTAATGGTCAGTCTTTTCGGGGACATGATGAATCTACAAGTTCAAATCAACAAGGTTTATTCCTTGAAATTCTAAAGTTTTATTCTAAGCCAAATAAAGAGATGAGTGATGTGGTTTTGCAAAATGCCCCCGATAATCATAAATTGACTTCCCCAATGATTCAGAAAGATCTTTCCCAAGCTTGTGCTGATTTGACTCTTAAAGCAATCCTAAGTGATCTTGATGATGATTACTTTTCTTTGCTAGTTGATGAAGCTCGTGATGTTGCAATTAAAGAACAAATGGCGGTTGTACTTCGGTATGTAAATAAAAAATGGTCCATTGTTGAACGTTTTATTGGCATACTTCATGTTTCAGATACTACTGCACAATCACTAAAATCAGCGATTGATGACCTATTTTCTAAACTTGGTTTAAGTTTGTCTAAATGTCGCGAGCAAGGCTATGATGGTGCTAGTAATATGCGGGGTGAATTCAAAGGGCTTAAGAGTTTGATTTTGGCAGACAACACATCTGCATTCTATATTCATTGTTTTGCTCACCAATTACAATTGGCACTTGTGAAGGTTGCAAAACATCACAAGAAGATTCAAGATTTTTTTGACATGCTTCAAAAGATGGCTACCGTTGTGGGGGGGTTCATGCAAGTGGAAGGAAATTCTTCAAATGAATCAGTATGAGCTAATAGTTGAAAGAATTGCTAGTGGTGAAATACCAACTGGAAATTAAATCAAGAGACAACCTTAAAGCGACCTGGAGACACTCGTTGGGGTTCCCATTTTGGTACGGTTACAAGTGTTATCTCATTATTTTCTCCAATAATTTCCTTGATGAAAGTTATTGAAGACGACCCGAAAAATGATGCTGCAAGAACCGATGCAAGTTGCATTTTGTATGCCATGAAGGATTTTGAATTTGCATTCTTGTTGCATCTTATGAAATTGATCTTGGGGATTTCTTATGATTTGTCACAAGCACTACAAAGAAAAGATCAAGACCTTTTTAACGCAATTGGTTTAGTGAAGGTAGTCAAATCTCGTTTACAAGAGGTGAGAGATAATGGTTTTGATGAATTGCTTCAAGAAACAAACATTTTTGCCAATAAATATGATATTGACATTCCAAATATGAATGATGATTATTGTCCTAAAGGGAGATCGAGAGAGAGATTGGAATCAGTCACATTCCTCCACTACTTTAAGGTGGAGTTATTTAATACAGTGATAGATACTCAGGTTCAAGAGTTGAATGATCGATTTGATAATATCAATATCAAGTTGCTTGAGTGTTTGAGTTGTCTTGATCCTCGTGATTCATTTGCAAATTTTAACAAAGAAAAGTTGATTGAGTTTGCTAGATTATATCCTATGGAGTTTGATGAACTTGCAGATATTCATTTTCTGTCTTCAAGTCTCGGTAACAATACTAATATACTTATATGTGTGTGTGTGTGTGTATATATATGCGTGTCAGTGGCTATACAAGAAGAATAAGAAAAGTTTATCCTAGATATATATGCATATCTTTACGTGGTGAATGCATGGTAATGGGCAACTCCAAAAGCACCTTGCTGATATGTTTTAGGGTGAATGGTATATATTTAAATATTATATGGAGATTGACATGAAAAGTCTACTGAATAGTGCATACATACATACTTACTTACTTACTTACTCGCTGTACACATTATATATATAGGCGTGAGTTTAGTTTGCTAGTTTTAAACTTGAATGGTGTGTAAACATATATAATAATAATAATTTTTGAGTTCAAAATGATTGTAGATAAGTAATAATAATGATGATGAATTAAATAAATAAACAACAACATTAATAAAATAATAAAATAAATTAGTATTATTATTAGTAAAAAAAAGGAATAAATAATAAAGGAAATTATTAATTAATACTACCTCCGGTCCATATTATAGGAGCACTTTTGTAGTGCAATTTATACTATAAAAGTGCTTCTATAATTAGGACCGGAGGAAGTAATAAATAGAAAATGATATTATTAATTAGTAATTAATGGAAAGGAGAATTAATAATTACAATGGGTCTCACTGATTCTTCAGGCATAATGTGCCCATTGCAAGCATTCTAAATATATTATTATTAAAATTTGTATATTTTAATTTTATGAAATTATAAGTTATAATTTTGTTTATGTAGAGTTTAGAAGAGTTATTAATGATTAGTAAATTGGTTGTGGTAAATTGATTTTTGGCGTGTGTTTGAGCTCTTGGAATAGGAGCGGTGTGATAATAGTTAGCTTCGGTGAGAGGTAACCACTTTCCACTTGTTATGTATATTAGTATGTTGTTTGTGAGTATTTTGTGAAATAATTATGAATATTTTAATAGAAATTTCCTTGTGGAACCTTATGTTTTGAATTGTGAAATATATGCATATATTTATATATGTATAAGAATTTGGAATTGAGATATCATGATATGGTTATGAGAATTATTTAAATAACATGTTATGAATGTGAAAATTTTGGAAAAAATTCCTATTGAGTTATTTATTATGATAATTATGGAAAGGGTTGAATTGGGAAGAAATGAAGTAGTTTATTCCACCACGTGGTGAGACCTCCATTGGTGCACGATGGTTGGCCTTCTATTATCCCACATGTTCAATGAGGGACTAGCCCACTAGTTCAATGAGGGCCTACGACACCCCATTAGTTCAATGAGGGGAAAAGACCCATGATCTAGGGCATGTGCTCTGAGAATTTTAGCCGGTCCTCATCACATGACCAGAGAGCTTTTGAGTAACCAGTAATATGGATGTAACTTAGCCCATGGGTCTAGTCGGAGGAAATAAGGCGGTTCGGTTAGATTGATGGGAGACATCTTGGGAATTGTATTAACGAAAATTGTGATATATAGTTTATGATACAAAATTCATGACATGAAATTTGTGACGTGTATAATAGTGAATTATATTTTTAATACCATTGTTATATATATTGTTCCACTTGGCATCTCACAAACACGTATTAGTATGTGTAACAAGTCGGATTGATGGTTACCAACATTTTTCAAGTGATAGCTCCCGTGCGAGTCCATCAGACAAATTGAAGCCTTTGGATATGACCCTGATATGCTATTCATTCCGACAAATTTTTGCTTTCCAGTTTTTTTTTTTTTTAAGGAAAGGACTTTTAAGACCGAATGTTTTTCATATCCGGTCTTAAAAGTACTTTAAGACCGGATGTGTTTTTACATCCGGTCTTAAAAGTCCCTTCTTTTTTTTAAAGGAAGAGACTTTTAAAACCGGATGTTTTTCATATCTGGTCTTAAAAGTACTTTTAAGACAACATGTGCTTTCACATCTGATCTTAAAAGTCTATTTTTTTGGGTGATAGAAATAGAGTTTTAAGACCTAATGTTTTAAAAGTCCGGTCTTAAAAGTCCAATATTTAAGACCTCATGTTTTAAAGATCCTTTCTAAAAAGTTTTTTTTTAAGACCGGTTGCGCACCCGATCTTAAAATTTACAGACTTTTAAGACCGCCTGTAACAAGATCGGTCGCAGATCCAGTCTTACGATGCCTCTTTCGTTCGATCTTAAAAGCCTTTTTTGTACACGTGCTAGAGCCTAGGAACTTACACTTAAAAATCACAAGGGAGTGTCTTTCTTTTTATCTTTTTAATTCAAGACTTGAGATTATTTAGTTTTAAATGATTTTGAGTTGTATCAATAGAGAACAATTTAGTTTTAGACTGTAGACATATTCTTTTTGGATTGATTTATGCTAAGGCACTTGCTGGAGTTTTTGTTTGCAAACCTTTCATTGTCAATTGAATTATTAATTGAGTTTTTATTATTAATTTAGTTGTCAATTTGAATTATCCTCTTGATTGTTTAATTAGATAATTGTAAACATGATTTCCAAAATTAATTTGAATTAATTTGTGATTGGTTTTAATGAGTTTAATGACCATTGCTTATGCCATTATGAGTTTTCTAATGGATTAAGTGTTATTGAACTTGAGGGTTTCCTATGTTTCAATTAGTTGATTAGATTTATTAATCTCTCTCTCTCTTTTATCAATTTCCCTTTGGTCTAATTAATTAATTTGGACTAAGAAAGTTAACTCTGTGTGAATCCCCTTCACTGTATCTGAAGTAAACCTTCTTTACCTTCTTTATTTGATTTTCTTAGTTGTTAGTTAATTTCTTTATTGAGGATCTTAATTCTCTTTTCACAAAAACCCCTAAAAATTGCATTCAAATTTATATAGATTAGTTTCATTCTCATATAGGTTTTAGATCAGTCATTTGTATTAGTGCATTTAGTTAGTTAATTGCATAAATGTAGTAGTGTTTTTCTTTCTAGTTTAGGTCCATTCCATGGCATATTTTCTCATTTAGAAGTTAGTCTAAAGAAAACCCACATATTGTCCCTTGGGAAAATGACCTAGGTTGACTTTAAACTGTAAAATTAGTATAACCTAGTTTAATTGATTGCTTTAGCGAAAAGGCACACATCATTTTGTTGTGAGATTTATGAATCTTAGTATTAGGTAGAGCTGGGAATTAGGGCCGGCCTCGCCCGACAGGGCCTGGACCCAACAAGGCCGGCCCTACAGGACCTGGGGTAAGAAAAATATCTGTTTTTCAAAGTCCGGCCCGATAGTACCAGGGCCAGGGTCGGCCCTACAGGGCCTGGAAATTACTATTCCAAATGTTAACTATTTTTCCTTTGATTTTTTTAAAAGAAATATATTTAGTAAATTGCAATCATTAAAGTTCTAATCTATCAAATAAATGTTATCAACATTAATATCTAAACAATATAAATCATTCAACAAATAAACACATTCATTAATTCGTAATAAAAAAAATAAACACAAAGAATATGTTTTTTTTTCCTATTTTTTTAAAAAATATTAAACAAATGAATTGCTTTATGTATGTCCACGACAAAATGCCTTTCCATCTCGTAATTTTGTATGTGTCTGCAGATTCTTTTGGTTCATGCATGATTTTACTGACAGGTAAAAATAATTATACTTATTTTACACCAAATATATTTATAGTTTATTACTTATATAATATTGTAATGCCAAAGTATGTATTTATTTAATATGAAAACATCTCTTCTTTAAAATTTATAATAACTAATTATGTGTTTTAATACAAAATAATAATAAACATAAAAAAAAGTTATAGTTTAAATTTAAAAAATCTAAGTAATTATAAATAAACACATTCATTAAGTGGAAGTCTAAGTAATTAAATTTTTTTTTTAAAAAAAAACAAGCTACAGTTAAATGGGCATGTAGGGCCGGCCCTGCACGGCCAATTTCAAATTTCTGCCTATTTTTTTGCCTCGAGCCTTGCAGAGAAAGGCGCTTAACGCACGGCCCCACGCTACCCAATTTCCCGGCTCTAGTATTAGGCATGGTTTTGTATATCTATATTTAAAGTGGAGAATCTTTGATTTAATTTTGTGTTGGCTTTACAATATTAATATTTAAATATGATTCTCCATATGCCTCAGGATTATTGGAAGAGAATTTCATTGTTGCGTTTCACTTAATCAGGAACTATGCTTGATGTTTTTATTCTGCCTCATGAGGTTATGTTTGGGCTTGGGAATTTTTCTTTCTTTCTTCGCTTTTTAGTTCTGGGCCATGGGTGTTGGGGTTATGTTTGTCTCTGTTTTTGCGTAATGGACCGAAGGCGTTTTAGGCTTCTTTGTCTTACACTGCTTGGGCCATTTTGTTTCATATTAAGTTTTGGGCTCATACTTGGATTTATTTTCTTTTACAACATTTTTGACCCTGCTTTGGGCCTCTCATTTTGGATTTTTCAGTTTGAATTGTTTTTAATGGTAAAGGTGTAAAAATACATATATGTTTTGCCTTCAGGAGCGTCCAACACCAAATGCTTTTCGGAGGTGAAAAAATACCCATAAGCTTTGAAAAATGAGGCAAAACTACCAGTTTCGTCAAGTCTGAAAATGTTGACCGTTAACTTTCTTCAGTTTGACCGAAAAGTGTGCTGTGGATGCTGAATTGTCCTAGTTGCAAGGGAAGAAAGATTTTTTTTTAAAAAAAAGGGGTTAAGGAGCGAATTGGCCAATAAACTATTAGCCCAGGAGCATCCAGCACAACAACTATTAAGTGGACCTTAAATACCAACAAACTTTTTAAAAGGTAAACTTAACACAAAAACGTTAAATTCATCTAACGTCCGTTTGTTTTTTGTTTTTCAGACTCAACGCAGGCTTGATGACTTCCTATTTTTAGTAGATTTGAGGTATATTTTGATATATTTGGGAAGTCATTAATCCTAATTTAAAAAGATTTTATTGAGATTTTAGGAGAAATCAATTTAGATACATCGTTTATGGGATTTCAATTTAAAACAAAGGTTTTTGAGTTTAGGAAATAAATAATAGGAATGAGAAATTTTAAAAAATAAAAATCAGTTATTATTATTATTATTATTATTATTAGTATTATTGTTATTATACAATTTCCTTTTATTTCCACAGCCACATGCGCACCGTTTTGGCAAATTGACAAGGGAAGCTAGACCTAAAAGCTAAAAGCTATGTGAGGTGGCATCAATATACACTTAAAAGGAATAGCAGATTAAGCCATCTCCGTAGGCCTTCTCACAAATAACTATTCCTAAGAACAGAATGACTTCACTTCAAAGCCCAATGCATTGTTCACGGCTCCAAAATTTGAATTTCCCTCATCTCTTCACTTTTTCTCTTATCTTTCGTATACTCTCTCTTTCAATTTACAATTTTCAATAACAATCTATCAGTTCAGTCCATCCCTCCATTTTTTATATTCAAATTTCAAAAATCAAAACCTCCAATATATAATCATCCAAAACAAGTGTACGAAAGAATCAAGAAGATTGACCATTGAAGAGTAATAGTGGAGGTTTCAATAACAATCTGTCAATTCAGTCCATCCCTCCATTTTTTATATTCAAATTTCAAAAATCAAAACCTCTAACATATAATCATCCAAGACGAGTGTAGAAACAATCAAGAAGATTGACCATTGAAGAGTAATAGTGGAGGTTTCTTATACAATCAAGATGATGATTTTACAGTATTGGGTGGGGGCTAATGGAGAACGACGACAGTGTTGAGATAAGCAACAAGCGTCTCCTCCCCGGTGTTGTTGCACCTGCACCGTTTAAGTCATGGCGCTCAAGCGCTCTCCCTTCCATTGACGCAAATCGCTCGAGTTGGCCTGTGCATTTCATCTTTGTAGTAGCTGATGCCGCCATGTTCAGATGACGTGCGTTGGAAACCATAGTTGATTACCTTCTTCTGGGTCTGTAATATTTCAATGTAGGAAATTGGTGCTTCATATTCTTTTTTAATTTGTTTTCACCATGTGCAGGACAAATAGCTGGGTAACAACATCATCATCACACTCCGGTTAACCTGCAAATTACCTTAAGCGAAGAATTCTTCCTGTTGTTTCATTTGTATGTATATTGTAAAAAAATTTGATGAGCTCTCTTACGGGTGTAAGCAAACTTAAATGCTATAAAAAAATTGTTTAAAGCTTTATCAGGCTTTCACTTTTAATTTACCTGTAAGCTTCACCCGTGCTCCACCGTTGCTCGGCCGTCACGTGTTCATCAAAGCCGCCGACTCAAGACAGACCAGAGCAACCTGAAAATTAGTTGCCGAGTTGGATTTCAACCTAAAAAAAGTCTTTGCAACCTGGAATGCTCATAAAGTGTTTTCAAATCGCCACCACCAAAATCTCCACCCGCATCGGCGAACGATGAGGTAGATACTTCAGTTCATCCTTTTCCTCTCCTTTTATAACTAACATGTTCAACAGGTTAATTGCTTTATATCTGGAACTAGTACCTCTGTAATGTAGTTAGTTACACGCTTCTTCTGTTTGTTGCAGTATCCGTACAGTCGGCACCTATCAGAGCAGACAGGTTGAGGGCTCGGATTAAAGTGACGGCTATAGATGAAGTCGTCACGAACGGGGCCGAGTTTGCCGGACAACATGTGCTGCATGGTCTCCACCTCTTTGACAGATTACCCCAAGATTCCCACATTCCGGCGACAGTTCAGAAAAGAGGGAAATAGAAGTCCAGATACCAGCTGGTGGAGGCATGTTTCAATCGAAATGAAAGTCAACAGTGCATATCGCCGGCGAGTTTGTACCAGAATCAGCAGCGAATCCAGATCACCAAAGCTCCACGTTTCAGAATATGACCGGTGCTCTACAAATCGAGTTTCAGCAGAGCTACAGCTATGTTCGATTGCCGCGAGTTCTCCTCTGCCCTCTACCGTCCCTTTCTTTCAGATTCAAGGACACGGACAAAAGAGAAGGTGTTTCTAGTGAAGAAGAGGAAGAGTGTTTCTAGTGAAGAAGATGAAGAGAAGAAGGAATCGGTCTGTTCTGCTCTGTGGCTCTGTGAAGAAGAAGAGAATGAAGTGAGACGAATGAGAAAGAAGAACAAGTCGGTAATTAATCATTGTTCTTATTCTTTATATTAAAAAAGGTCATTGATAATTATTTAGTGTAGTGGAGAATCACGAGGACGATAATTATTGATTGTATATACAATATAATTAATCACCTTTCGTTCGTTTTAGGTATTTTTGCCGACGATTTTTTCTCTCCTTCTACCTGCCTCGCAGATCTTTTGAATATTGTATATTATAATATAATATACAATTATAATATATTATAATTTATTTATATAATTTATATTATATTATAATACTATAATATTTTATTATTACACGATTTATAGGTTCTGATACCCCTCCCCGCCCACCATATATTATATTATAGTCTATTGATTATATATATATATATATATATATATATATATATATATATATATATATATATATATTATAAAATGAAATATAATTATATTATTATAATATTTTAGAATTTAAAAACATTATAATACTAATATGAGTTGAATAACAATGAATAGAAGAATGCATGTGAACCGAAAAGATATAATAAAGAAATAGTGCAATATGAGTTGTAATGCATGTATAATTTCCTTCCTACACTCTAAGCTATCCGAATGTGTGTTAATAATTATGAGAAACAAAAAGTGTGTTAATAATGAAGGGATTTGATGTTTGTTTACATGATAGTGAAAAGTTTGAGTGTAGTCGTTGTATGACTCACATGTTTGTCTCCCTTATTGTCTCCTTATGCATCGGTGAATGAATAAAATTTAGTGTGAGAGAATAGTAATTTACAAGCTTCCAATGGAAATAAAATATAATGAGTGTTCAATCTTTGACAAACTCCATCGTTTTTTGGTCAATGGAAATAAAGTGTATCACTTTAACAATCTTCTATGGTCATTCACACTAGTATTCCCCCAATAAGAGCCCAACGTGGTCTTCCTTGACTCCTTACAAGACTCTTATTTTGTATTTAATCCTTTCCTTATTTATTTTTAAATATTAAATAGTTTTTGGAAACTAATCCGTAATACCATATCAGGATTTTATGTATAAGCTAAAAAATATTGTATTTACAATTCTAAGCCAATATTTTTTTTAACAAATTTAATTTTCCTTTTCATGATTGGAAAATAGACCTTATATATTATAATAATTTTTTACACCGCAACGCTCCTTGAATGATTAACACTCATAATCTATCATAAATAATTATCAATAGGGCCCACATTTGTAAATTTATTTCAACTTCCTCAATATTTTATGCCAACCACCACATCCGTTATTTGTTTCTTATCAATTACATTTTATGCTAACCAGTAACCACTATGAATTACATCCCCAGAAAGCTATGAAGGTAGCCTCTCGCATGTCAGGTGTTGTTCTTTTTAAATCGGCTTTGACATAGTTGACACTATTTAGAGAATTAAATAAGTTAATTAAATTATTTTAGAGTTTTTTTTAATTTTTAATTCAAATAAATTATTTTGACTAATATCTAATATAAGAATATATAACATATTAAATCATTAATTAAATCATTAAGCCTCAAATTCTGATTCTTTAATTTCTTCAAAATCATTAAACATATCTTATAATTAGAACCAAAATAGTATTAATTATAAATAATTAATGTAATTAATTGATAGGAGTGGAGTCAGTAGGGGTGAAAGTGAAGGATAAGAAAATGACGATCGGAAACATTATTATTAATTACGAACACCCTGAAGCACTACCCACAATTCTTCACTTCCCTCTTCCAAATTTCAACCAAAGTGGGGCTCACGAAATACTCCTCTTCAATCTCTTCCCTTTTCATTCTCGGTCACCTCCCTCTTATAATATATTAATATATATATATATATATATATATATATATATATATATATATATATATATATTACAATTCTTCACTTTTTTTCTTCAATTCTTTCCCTTTGAGCAAAAAAAAAATTCTTTCCCAGTTTTCCTTCCGCCATTCCACATTTTAAATACATTATATATACTATAAATATAATCTAATATCAAAATATAATATATAATATAACCTTTTAAAACAATCAACAGGTGTCGTCGTCGTATTCCTTGAGTTTTTTCTGCTTCAATATAAGATCTTAAATCTAAATTTATATAAATAAAGAAAACCTATGAAATGATTAAATATTTGTTAAAAAGACAATAAATTCAAAAATGTTATTATAATAATACATTATTATTTTATACTATATTTTGTATTATTTTATACATTACTGGAAGTGCGCTGGATAATATGATTATGATATAATATTTTATTATAATATTTTATTTATTTCAAGGGGGTAGCAGATATTGGGACGCACAGTGTAGGTAACTTATTATATTAAGGGCATTCGTAATTTTTAACTTTTATCATGATTTTCTGAGTGCCTGATAATTATTAATTAGTTAATTAATCCCTGGGGATCACAGTAAATTGGAATAGTTGGCCAAAAAGTCCTCATCAACCACAACTTGACAATTTTGATTATATTATTAAGATATACAACACAAGATTATGCTTTTTTTTTTTCCTCAGAAAGATTATGCTATTTTAAAACACCCGATTATGCTATTTTTTAAAGAGAATGAAGAATGATATGCTATAAAACATACGATTATGCTAATTTATTTTTCAATTAAAGTTTGTGAATTTTTTTAATGATGCTCCGATTTCTTCGATTATAATAATTTGTGTCAATTTAAACATAAGACCAAGAATCATTATTAATGATCTTTGTGTTTAAATGTGAAGATCCATACGTACGTGAATTTAATTTCGTGTTATTAGCATAGAAATATTCTTTTAAGTAGTTGAAGAAAAAATTCACCAAATTTTTTCAGATAATATGTAATTGTTTGACAAGTGGGGTAATTGAATCAAGAGGGGCATTTTGAATGTATATATTACATGAATAAAATAATCTAATTTGAAGAAAAATATAATGTGAAGGTATGGAAATTGTATATGATAATGCTGCATCATTTCAAGAAAAGTAATTAATGTAGCTAATAAACTTCGCAAAATAAACATGTGGTGGTGAAGGTGAAGAGGGTTGCAGGGAATGAAATCTGAAATGAAGTAAATGGATCTCACGTAAAGCATGGGGAGGTATGCTTGAATGCTTTTGAGGAAGGCTATGCTTTTGAAAGCGCCGGGGTGTTAAGGAAATACCGAGTTCGACTAATATTGTACATTTCAGATTATTTTTCAAATAGATCATATAATATTTAGGACCCCACTTAAATATTGCATTCTCGGTGAAGAGAGTTGCGGGGAGTTATGCTTTTGGTAATTTTGTTTTTATTTGCTCATAAGTATGCTTTTGGTAATTAAAAGAGATTTGTTGTTTTGTGATGTAATGATTTTTTGAACAAAAATGTAATTTTTAATTTATTTCAATTTAATTGAAATAAGTACAAATGATTAGTTAGGATTTAGAGGCAATAGGTTTGTAGAATAGAAGTGAAATTATGTTAATGCATGTATCACGAAAATCCCTCAAGCGCTCTCATTTGTAAATTTATTTCAACTTCTTCAACATTTTATTTCAAGGGGTAGCAGATATTGGGACACAGTGTAGGTAACTTATTATATTAAGGGCATTCGTAGTTTTTAACTTTTATCATGATTTTCTGAGTGCCTGATAATTATTAATTAGTTAATTAATCAAAGGGGATCACAAGAAGTTGGAGTAGTTGGCCAAAAAGTCCTCATCAACCACAACTTGACAATTTTGATTATCTGCTATTCACTTATTTAAAATGTGGAAAGAAGGTGCAACAATGCTAAAACAATATATAAGATGTTGTATGTAAGCTTATTTTCTTAATTAATTCTTTTCTGATTTATTAATTTTGAAGTGAAATTCGGATAGGAAAAAAATCAGTAGAGTATAATTCTTGAGACACATATTCACCTTTGTATTCTACTAAGTGTTTACCAAAATCCAAGTTTTTTGAAATTGCTATATAATTTGGGTGCTGAATTATTGCTATTGCTATATAATATTATTAATTAATAATATTACATTCCCTTTCATCACCCAAATATATCTACCTGCTTCACGTTCCTTCATTCCTCTCTATTATAATCTTCTTCTCCATATTGTGAAAGGGAAGCATGATGTTGAGGCAGCACGGTCCAAAAACACAATATTTAAATTACACGGATATTACAGAGTATAATTTTTTTAAAAAATTCTAACAGTTTGCACAAAATTATAAGATTTGATAAATCAATTACAAACCTTATACAGTATAATTGCTTGAATTATTAAATTAAGATGCTAATTATTAAATTATAATGTTAAAAATTTAAACCGCATATGGAACTCGGATTATATCTCTACTTTTTTAGACCAAGTCCTTTTAAAATCATGAAGTAAAAGCAATACAAGTTGTTTCTTCCTGTTGTTTCATAATGCATGGGAGGGAAAACAATGAGGCAAACTTTTGATGTTTTTTTTTTTTTTTTTTTTTTTTTTTTTTTTTTTTTTTTTTTTTTGTTTACAAGGCAAACTTTTGATGTTGAAGAGGGCTATTTGTCCTATGGCAAACTCATAAAATAGGAAACTTTGGGAAATTAGAAATCGACACATTTTTGCTCTTGAACCTTTACACCGTATAATATAAATATGCTTATAAAACCATTGTTTATTCGTTCATCAAAATTGTATTCTTTCTTTTGCATGTGGGCCACCTTCAGTCATAATTTCATTTTTTTTTTGGGTCAAAATTCATAATTTCATTTTGCTTCTACAAACTTTTCTTCATATATGGACCCCAAAAATATTCACTGCAAGTGCATGATTTCAGAAAAAAGTACCTGCTTCATATAATTTAATTATGGGTCCCATGTTTTTAAAATAAAATATTACAAATTCATGTATTTTAATATAAATTTGAAAACCTGGGAAGAATATAGTAATTTGAAAACAAAACATTAATTATATTATATTATTACTGTTGACATATATATATATATATATATATATATATATATATATATATATTATATTACGTGTGTGAATAAAAATAAAATGGGTTTTTAAGTGTAATTTTTACATTTGGGTCATATTACGAAATTTTCCCAGTCGATTTTATCAAGTCAATACCTACCGTGTCTCCACCTTTGGTTATTTTATAATATAATATATTATTATATTAAAATATAATAATATATTTTATTATATAATTTTATAATAATATATTAAAATAATATTTTAATATTAACCCTTTATTGATAAACGGACCACATCAATAAATCACTAGAAAATTAAAGGAAAAATGTATAGATTTCAGATATATTTTAACCTCATTTATTCTCTATAAGGTTTTTATTTTAAAAAACTTACTTTACTATATTATAAATATTGAATAAGCATTAGAATACAATCCTCCAATGCATATAAGGATATTCCTTTCTCAATTAACTCCTCTAGCTCACAAAATATTGATTACAAATTTAACATTCCCAAAACTAGGGCATAGTAGTCTCCCAAAATTCAGAATATTTGTAATGAATAGCTATATAATTTTTTAAACAAAGTGATATAGGGTCTAAGAAATGAATAGCACATATGGGGGAAGTTATATAATTTGAAGTTACTATATATTTCTTTTATTCTTATTTTCAGATTATATGGGGGAAGCTATATAATTTTTCATCTTCTATTTTTTTTAATAGCTAAAATCCATATATATTATTTTAATTGGCACTTTAAGCTAATTTACTATTCAACCGATTAATTAAGTAATCACGCATCATATACTCATTTGTGCCTTTTTTTTAATGACAATATTTTCTAAAGAATATAGAAATACAAACGTGCTAGAAGGAGAGCTGCATATCTATGGGTGAAAAATATTATAGTACTTAATGACAATATTTTCTAAAGAATATAGAAATACAAAAGTTTATGTACTATCATAGTTATCGTTTTGATGTAATATTTAGCTGCTTTGGATCTGTAACAGAAGTTGCTATAAATATAAGAATACAACCATTGATGTATTGTGGTTCAAATTGAGTTTTTGGGTGGTGACATAAATATTTGTATTGATTGATTTGAAATCTAATTCTTTCTTATTTTTGATTGTGACTTATTTATTTAATTTCTTATTAAATTAGATGAGGAGAAGGTGAGGATTTACTTTTTATGTTATGTAGTTGATGCATCCGCGCAACGCGCGGGGAATACGTGCCTTGTTGGAATAAAAGAAGGAGGAGACGCACAGGTTTTGTTGGACGGAATTGAAGAAGAATTAATAGACAAATGGGCCCCACAATTGAAAGGGAATTGGAGACCTAAAGGCTACGAATTGGAGAGGCAGAGGCGGCTGGACTAAAAAGAGAAAAGCTGGACAAAAAAATAAAAATAATAAAAATGCAAAGAAAGAGACGCACATGGAGCACGACAGCGTTTTTGGTGAAAAAAAGTAATTGGAAGACCTAATTGAGAGGAGAGATTAGAAGAATCAGAGGCGGCTATTTAGACATTTACGACTGGAGGCGATTTTTTGGCTATTCTCGCGGGTGCACGACTTGGAAGAAGAAACAGTGCAGAGAACGAGAGGCGCAGAGGCGGGAGGAACATAGCATTCTCGCCGGCAGTTTCCTCTTCCACCAGGGTCGCCGGCGAGTAACCCTACTTCCACCACCATCCAACTTCATCTCTCTCCCTCATCATCTCAGATACACAGCTGCGATTAGAAGCTCCAAAGGCAGATTGGTTCCTTGATCCTTTTGGTTCTGTTTGCCCTTTTGAATCTGGATTTTATCTCTTTACGTGCTGTTCTGATTTTAGTTAAAGCTGTTTGGCTAATTTCCCTATGCAACCCTCGGACCTTTGAACTTATAATTTATAATTGTGGATTAGACTTTATTTTTATTATTTAGTTATAATTAATATTAATTTTGGTTACTTAATCTTGTTCAGATTTATCTATTAGTGACTGGCCATCATTAAGTATGAATTTGAGAATTATGATTTACCTTGACGACGAGAATTTTAATTAAGCTCTTAAATTAAGTAATATGGGATTAAATTACGATTTAATTTGCGATTAGAATATACATATACCTAATGGCCCCATATAATTGTTGAGGAATGTGTTCAAGATTTATTCTCTTGAGTAATTATGTTAGACATAACTAATTTTCTTTCGAGAGAGGGTTGTAAGTTTTAATCGACGACACTTATAACTATTTATACTCGAGATTAACAAAATTGATATTAAAATTTAATTAAATTAGTGGAATCTAGGTTTATGAAGCTAATAAGGGATTAATGACTTTGGGTTCTTCATTTAATATTTGTGGTAATTTGCTTATTTTGATTTGATCTTCTTTTCCTTTAATTAAATTCAATTTGGTTTCTTAACTTAATCGAAAGTGTAAAATTAATCTTAATGAAGTTGTGGGTGACAAAGTCGCCGTGGGAACGATACTTTTCTTATCACTTTATTACTTGGTACGACCCATATACTTGCGGAGTTTTAGGCTTAAAGTTTTGCCCTATATAGTGCGCCGGGTGGTGAAAAACGAGCTCTCACGACGGAGACATTCCCATTCACAAAGATGCCCTCCTCGCTTTCTCGGAAAGCGCGCGGATCTTCATCCACTACCTTTCCGCAACGGCCAACGAGATATGCAAGGAATCAAACAGGCAGATAATAAGCGCCGATGATGTATTTAAAGCTCTTGAAGAGACTGAGTACTCCGAGTTTGTCCGGCCCCTAAAAGCTTCTCTTGAAGAGTTTAGGAAAAAGAATGCTGGAAAGAGAGCAGGTGCGTCAAAGGAAAAGGATGGAAAAAAGAAAAGGAAGTTAGAGGATGAGGCATCTGATAAAGATGAGGGTGGTGACAACAACAAATGAGAAATTAGAGAGTACCAAAGAGAAGTTGCAATTTTCATGACTGCCTCTGTTATTTAAGGTCTAAAATTTGGGTAACAGACCCAAAAATTGTTTCATTTGATGCAACGCCCTATTCCCATCTCAGACTACGTCAAAAATATGGCTTTTATCTCTTCCCATGCCTAATGGCTCCACCCCTTCGGCGCAAGGCAGATTTTAAATAAATGCTTTTGTCCTGATTTTTTCTTCCCCAAATTTATGAACAAACCAAGTTTTTTATCCAGAAAAAAAATCTGGGAGGATTGCGTCCTTTAAAAAAAAAATCATTTGCTTTTGTTTTTCTTTCTTCATTCGCTTCGTCTTCCTCCTCTGTCTCACCAATTTTTTCAATCTTGGCCGCCGCCACTGCCGCCGTCTCCAGCACCGTCCTTCTCCTCGCTCTGCCTCTCCAGAAATCCCTCCAATTCCCAGTCCACCACGACTCTTCCCCGCCAACTCTACGATCTTGCATATCATCATCCACCTCAGGTAATTAACCTTCATATTCCCCTGGCTTTTTCCGTTCAAACACATTGATTCACCATGCTTAAATCTTCGATCTTTAATGTTGTTTCTGGAGCAGATGAGAAGAAGAAGAAAAGAAGAAAAAGAATAAGAGGGTTCATTTTATTCCGGAGATGACAATTCCCTACGGTCTGGTGAACTGTTCCAAAACGCTGTCTTTGCCGACGTGTTTCCCCCTCCGTTGCTTTTGGAGATGACAATTCCCGATGGTCTGGTGAACTTTTGTCCCTCTCCCCTGAAATTGAAATTGTTGTTCTCAATGTTGAGGTATGAGCTGTGCGCTGTATCTGGAAGTTTACTTAGCTAGTCTTTTTCCCTTATATTACGTTATGTCTACGAGTTAGGGTAGTAACGAACGTTAGATAAATTTAAAGTTTTTGTGTTAAGTTTACCTTTTAAAAAGTTTGTTAGTATTTAAGGTCCACTTAATAGTTGTTTGTGCTGGACGCTCTTGGGCTAATAATTTATTGGACAATTCGCTCCTTAACCCTAAAAAAAATCCTAATATTAATTCTTTAATTTTTTTTTTTAAAAAAATTCTCCACTCTCCCTACCCTACCCATCTACATCAGCGTTCATTTTTCTCCCTCTGCACCGTCGTTCCTGCAGCCACAAACTCTCCATTCTCCTATTCAATCTCCTTCCCAGCCACCATCTCGCCGTCGCATCTCGCCGTACCTCATCGCCTTCCTCCCTTCCGAACAATGATGCCAAGTCGGTAGTGAAGACCTTCTTGAACTTAAATCGATTTTACACACCAAAGTCCAAAACTCAAGTTTTGAGAAACAAAACTCAAGTTTTCATCGCTGGATTTGAAATTCAAATTTGACGAATTTGTGAAACCTTCTTGTTTGATCTTAATACTACCTACTATCATTCTTTAATATTCCTAGCTATGTTTAACCACTTTGTTACTGAGTTTCAAATTAAAGGATATTAAATGAAGGTTAAAAGCAAAAGCATAAAGTACCGTCATCAGCACATTAAATGCTAAACCCAGAAAGTTGCATTCTTTTGGGTAATCCGCCTGCACACGCTTAACAAAGAATTAAAGAATGTTTCTACATCCAGCAGCTGCCACTCCAACGGATTTATTTTCAAGAAGTCAACTCTGATCTTCTGCACGACTGGATTAAGAGAAGATTAGTGAGAGAAGAAGACCTAAGCTTAAACTAATCCTTGTCTAATGAAGGCAACGGTTATATTGAAAGTTACAACGGTCATTTAATGCTCTCTTGGTATAAATAGAGCAGCATTCAAGTCCTCTCAACTAACACATCTATTGAAAACAAATTGCATTCAAGTCTTACACCTACTCTTTCAGTTTTCATCTGTATAGTATCTCTTGATACTTTGAGCTTCAGTGTTAATTCTTATATACTTTTAGAGAGTTATTTGATTGCAAATCATTTATTGTAAAGAATTACAAGTCAAGGGACTTGGTGATTGGGTTCATTGATTGCAACTTGTAAGGGGGGAGTAAGTTCTAGTGAGAGAATTACTCTTGAGTTACAGAGTGTGTAATCAATTGTGATAGTGGAATCCCAGAGAGTCTGGGGGACTGGACGTAGGTCAAGAGATTGGACCGAACCAGTATAAACCATTGTGTCTTGCTCTTCTACTTTCATCTTAGCTCATCTCTGTTTTTAGTGTTCAAAAACAGAGCAAATAGAATTTTTTTTTGAAATCCCCAATTCACCCCTCTCTTGGTGATTTAGCTCCACTTTCACATGCCACAATGGTCGCTGCCACTACTCCTCCACCTCTACCCCTGTCACTGCCATCCCCCACCTCCAACACCTCCACCTCTCTTGTTGTCGCTACCACCACTACCTCCTTTACCTCTAGCTGTCGCTGCATCCCCAGCCCGCCACCTCTATTTTTGTCGCTGCCGCCACTACCTCCTACTCCTCCAACATTGTTGTCGCTATGCCACGCCACCGCTGCCACCTCTACCATTGTCATAGACACCACTACTACTTCATCTTCCTCCTCTGCTATTGCCACCACCTCCACCTCCATTGTTGCCACCATCACCACCCCCCACTCCTCCTCCTCCATCATCGCCGCCGCCTCCCGCTTCCGTTGCTTCCACCATTACCGCCGCCGCCACTACCTCCTCGTCCACCATTGTCCCTGTCACTACTTGACATTACCACCTCCACACCACAGTTACCGTCGCCTCCATGACCACAACCATCGTCATCGGACGATCATCAGTGAGATAGCATGACAGTTATGATTTGGTAGCGCAATGGCTCTTAACTCTTTTTTCTACAAAGATTATATTAAGGGTACAATAGACATTGTGTGATATATTTATTTTAAATAATTATTAAAAAAATAACTCATTGCATCTTGGTTACAAATCAAACCAAACACCAATCCTGTATTTATTATTGCATTTGCATTACCATTGCATCACATTGCATGCACTACAAGGTCTAATGAGATTGAATCAAACATGCCCTTTGTTTTCCAAATTTATAATTTCCTTCCTAAAAGATTCTTATTATTGAATATGTTAAATGCGCATTTCTATTTCTTTCCAATATAAATGATTAAAGGGATATTTTAAGAGAGCCAGTCACTTATTTTTTTACCATATAAATTAGTTATCTAACTCCTATATCAAATAACATATGGAGTAATAATATGTAAATTTTAATTACTACATAGAAAAGAAAGGCATCCTTCATATTATATAAGTATATAGGTTGTACATTAATTTTCTTATGTATGTCATAATAACTCTGGTTGATTTGTATGGTTAAATGCGATGGCAAGTGAGAAACATTTCCCCAATTCCCTATAAAAATCTCCTTTTCATTGGCTTGATCTGTATATATCACAAAATGCGTATAAAAATGGAAAAATAAAAAGGAAAACTTTGCGGTGTGTTCATCAGGTACAACATTAGCAGTTCTTTCCTTCAAGAGACAACACAGACTTTCAACACCGCATATTGTGGTAATCAAACTGAAGGTGGAGACACAACAACACTCACATCTGTTGAAAACAAGTGTTGATGAATCTTGAAACAGCAACACCCAGGATGAAAGGTTTTTTTGCAGCAGCCATGAAGATGACAGTGTCAAATAACAATAATAGTAATGGTCCAACTATTATTTATGCCTTTGCCCAATGTATTGAAACTATTGCACAAAATGATTGCCTCAGTTGCTTGAATGCTGGATACAACAATATGCAAACATGCCTTTCCTATTCTGATAATGGTAGGGCTTTTGCTAATGGCTGTTTCATGGGGTTCACATTAGGTGCACATCCTTATGTGCACCTTATGTGCTTGTCCCTCTATTAGAGGGATGAGCACATTTTTTTAATTTTTTATATAATATATTTATTTAGATTTAAATTATATATGGCTTTCTGGAATTTTTTTATACCCAATATCTCAAATTAATTAATTTTCGTCCCGCATTCGAAATGTTTCTCCTGTAATACCAGTATCCTAGAAATTAATTAATTTGAGATATTGGGTCCAAAAAACATTCCAGAAAGTAGCATATAATTTAAATCTAAATAAATATAATATATAAAAAAATTAAAAAAAATGTCCCATCCCTCTAATTAGAGGGATGAGCATGTAAGAAGCACATAAGGTGAGAAGCACCTTATGTGCTCCCCTGTTTCATGAGATACTCCACCACTTCCTTCTTTCCTGACAATTATCAGACCATTAATATTATACCCACCTTCAAAAAAGGTAAGGCCTTATAATTCAGACCATTATATCATACCCTTTTTTGGATGCATTTAGATAATGCAACAATGTGACAGTTTAATTTTCTTATTTTTAATTTCAAACAAGGTAGGGAATGTCCAGTGGAGATAGCTGGGGTCATTTAGAGGGGGAATAACGTTATATTTGCTAGCTAGAGAACTCATCTGGCCAATTATGAAAAATTATCTGAAATTATCCTTAGTTTGAATGTTTATCTAGGTTATAGGAAATTACTTAAGTATTATTATTGACATTGCAATTATATATTGTAGAACGTGACAATTTTTAAAATGACTTGGTTATGTGCGTGTATATGTTTAAGTATAAATCTGTGTTTGTAGGTTCGAGTCATAAGGGGGTCATTATTGCTGGAGTTGTTTCTGGTGTAGCTCTTGCTTTGATCCTCGTTGCATTATTTGCTTTTATTAGACGACCTAAAAACCTTGAGGGGGTTCCAAGAGGTAAGAAAATTGAAAATTATGAGGCTACTATTTTAACGATTTGGAAAAAAAAAAAAAAAAAACTTCAACTGCCCGGTTAATTGATAACTTATGAACAAAGTGTTTGACTTTTGTTTTCCATATAGCAGGAGACATACCTGGAGCAAGCAAGTTGAAAGGCCCAGTTACTTATAGTTATAAGGATTTGAAGTCTGCTACCAAGAATTTTAGTGAAGAAAATAAAATAGGAGAAGGTGGATTTGGTGTTGTATACAAGGTACAACTTTAATTTATTTTGACTTTCAACATAAGGATGTCTCTAGGAGTAGTATATATAACTATATATTATTTGGTTTTGATCCTTATAGTTCAAAATTGTTTATTTTAGTTCTTATAGGATTTTGTCTGAGTTTAACCATTTTTTTTCTATACATTTAACTTGTTTTGGTTCTTATATTTTGACCAAATCCTTATGGAATTTTAGGGACCAGACCAAAACCAACTATTCAAAACTAGGGAAAAAAATCAATCAAACTATAAAGACAACCATGATATTAACCCTATTATTCTTAAAAAGTTAGATTTCTGAAAGGAAAAATTTATATATCTTCTAAAAACTACACTTTCATGATTAAAATTTTCAATCTTCATGAATAGGGCATTTTGAAGAATGGGAAAGTAGTTGCAGTTAAGAAATTAGCTTTACGCCACTCCAATAGGATCGATGAAGAATTTGAGAGTGAAGTGAAGCTGATAAGTAATGTTCATCATCGGAATCTTGTTCGACTTTTGGGGTGTTGTAATGCAGGCCACAACAGAATCCTTGTTTATGAATATATGAAAAACAGAAGCCTTGACGGATTCTTATTTGGTAAATTATTTCAACCAACCAAGCTTATACACAATTCCTTAAGCATTAGGTATTTTGCCTTATAAATTTATTGAGATGTGCACATATTTTCAACATGATAACATTTCGTTGACTCGTTGAGAAAAATGTGCTCATATGCCCTAGTTTTATTGGAGAATTTGATTAGCAGGTTGATATTGAACTGATCTTTGTTAAACTTGGGAAACAGGAGGTAAAAAGAAAGGTTTTCTTAACTGGAAGCAGCGATATGAAGTGATTTTAGGAACAGCAAGAGGCTTGACTTATCTTCATGAGGAATTTCATGTTCGCATTATTCATAGAGATATAAAGACAAATAACATCCTTTTGGATGATGATCTACAACCAAGAATTGCAGATTTTGGGTTGGCAAGACTTATACCCGAAAACCAAACTCATCTTAGTACAAAATTCGCTGGAACATTGTAAGTTCATTGAAATAGTTACTTCTGTTTAATTTAATTTTTGATTATCCTAAGTTTTATAATAGTACATGAATTCTCAAAGGTATTGATGAAATCTATTACATTAGTAAATTAAACAATACTATTATACACTCATCAGCATGATTAGCTTCTAGAAGGAATTCATACTTATGTCGAACATGACACAATACTTTTATTGCATGTGTCTTCTCTGAATCTTGTAAGATCTTGATATTTATGTCTTTTAGTTTGATCAATGATTCTAATTAATTGCATCATAAATACTATATGATTGATAGAGGATACACAGCACCGGAATATGCAATCTATGGCCAATTATAATAAAAGGCTGATATTTATAGCTATGGTGTTGTAGTCTTAGAAATCATTAGTGGTCAAAGAAGCAATGAATTGAAGGTCCATGGTGACGCTGAAGGCGAATTCCTCCTCCAAAAAGTGAGAAAACTCCCATCACTATTTCAAAAAGACTTCTTTATTTTGATAAAAGCTCTTGCTTCTTTACAAGAGAAGCTGATCTCGTAATACATACTCATTTGATTTCACTCTTGTCCTCCTTGTAGGCTTGGAAATTATATGAGAGAGGCATGCACTTAGAGTTGGTGGACATTGCCTTAGACCCTAATGATTATGATGCAAATGAAGTGAAGAAAATCATAGAAATTGGTTTGCTTTGCATCCAAGGATCTGCTGAATTAAGACCAGCAATGTCTGAAATAATGGTTTTGCTTCAAAAGAAGGATTTGTTAGAGAATATGAGGCCAACTATGCCTATCTTCATTGAAACTAATTAGAGTTTCCTGGAAGACATGCACCTCTATCCCTACTATTTCCAGTAGTTTTGTCCAAATGATATTGCTTTTACGTTTTTTCTGCTTTCAGCAAAGATAATTGTTTTTACAAGAATGTGCATCTCTGAATGATTGATAAGAGTCTTACTGTTGTTGGTTGTCAGTTAATTCTAAGTCTAAGTATAAATGTATAATATAGTGGCGACTTAGGTCATATTCTCAATAAATAATTTAGAGACTTCTAATGTTAGAATTCTAATAAGTGCAAAACGGACCCAATTATCTTTATGCAAATGCTATGCAAGAGTGTTAAAATCATGCACCTAAGTGAACTAAATGCAGTACTAACTATGACTATATGTTTAATGCACTAGGGAGTTTTCTTGTTTATAATGATTGTGAAATGAAAAATTAAGAATGAATAACTAATGGTTAGTATGACACTAGGAACTAAAGCTAATCTAAGGGAACAGTTGTTGGTTTCTTTAATTTAGCTAAGGGGGGATGACAAAGCTTTGCTAGCTAGGGAATCCTTTTATCTTGCTCTCCTTAGTGAATTAGGTATAAAAGAAGAGTATTAAGCTAAGCTAATGAAGTTGTTTGGCTAAATAAACACTCAGAGACACTACAACAAAAATTAATTAGTGATGAAATTTTCTGTCACTGAAAAAGTCATTCAACAAGTAGAAAAGTTTAGATATTTTGGATCAATTATACAACAAGATGGTGAAATTGATAAAGATGTTAATCATAAATTCATGCTGGATGATATAAATGAAGAAAAGCTACTGGAGTTATCTATGATCAGAAAGTTCCTAATAAAGTAAAAGGGAAGTTTTATCGCATGCTATAAGACCAGCAATGCTATATGGTAGTAACGTTGAGCTTTAAAAGGACAACATGAACATAAAGTGGGAGTATCTCGGTTGCTAAGATGGATGTGTGATCATAAAAGAAAAGAAAATATTCATAATGATCATTTACGCAAACAAGTTGGAGTGACTTATATTAAGGAGAAAATAGTAAAAAATCATCTGAGGTGGTTCGAACACATCCAAAGACGACAATTAGGTGCACCGGTGAGGAGGGTCAATCAAGTAGTATGGAGCCCTCTAAAAAGAGGTAGAGGAAGACCGAAGCGAACACTCAATAAGGTTATAGAGCGAGATCTATTGATTAATAATCTGTCTAAAGATTTTGTTTTTGATAGAGTACAATTGTATCGTATGATCTATGTAGCCAACCTCATCTAGTAGGATAAGGCTATATATGGTGTTGTTATTGTAATTAGTTTATGACGAAACTTAATTCTCCATAGGAAAAAACACCGTCACAAGTTAACTTGTGACGGAATTGCAAATTTGGTAGCTAATGATTTTCAGTATGATACCGTTCATTAACCCTATCTTCCTCATGGCTTCCTAGATTTTTAATTATCATTAATTATTACTAGCTACTACAATAATTTCATCATTGAGTTACCAAACCGTAAGCTTTCTGCTATTGTGAATATTACGCCATATAGTAAGTTTTTGGGTATGGTGATACCTACAGACTTTATGTCCTCAAGTAGGGAATCAAGATTTTTAATTTCGTTTTTATTATAAATTCAACTTAAATAAGGGTAGTTTAAAATTTTAACATATATTTTAGGGTAAAGGCGCACCCTGAACTATTTTTGAAGAGGCAATTAGCACCTAAAGTATGCAAGGCTGCAATTTTGGACCTAACATATTTAAGTTCAATTTCAGCCCTCTAATTTTTAAAATAAAATGCTTATTTGGAAAGGGGTTGTCCGTCCATATTTCTATTAGGAGAGGGATGAAATTGAACCAATTTAAATACATTAGGTCCAAAATTGCAGCCTTAAACACTTTAGAATGTTAATTGTACCTCCAAAAATAGTTCAGAATGTTGGATGCACCTTTATCATATATTCTAAATAATGACTCATAAAAAAGATAAAAAAAAAATTATGTTTTAAATATCTTATTATATCTTTGGAACCAAAATGAGATTACAAAATAATAATAAAAAAAGGTGGGTCCATTACTTTTCTAGTGCATAGTTGTTTTCACAATTATTTTGAGAAGACTGGTTGGCAAGAGACTTGGATATTTCTTAGGACCGTTTGTTATGAGGAAGATTTAAGGAAGGCATGGAACTTAAAGGAGAGAAAGGAATGGAAAGGAAGATTGAGAGGGAACTTTAAAAATGTGAGCCGTTTGGTATACTAGGGAATGGAACTTAAGTTGAGGGAAAATAAGATATTTGGTATGAAGAATTGGGTGTTGGTTAAGTGGGAAAAAGAAGAACCAGAGCCAATTTTGGAAGGAAAAAATCACTTTCCTGGGAAGATTGCAGCTTTCCCTCCATTTTTCGAATAGAAAGCATCTTCCCTCAAATAAGGGAAGATGAGCACTTACCGAAAGATGCTGACTAGATCTTCCGTCTACCAAACACCCAAAATCCATGGGAACTTTGGGATCTTCCCTTTCCTTCGCTAATCTTCTTTGTAACAAATGTGTCCTTAGTTCTTAAAATGAATCAAAAGAATACATAATGCCGTGGACCTGTGGTGTCTTGTCTTGTACCTCTTTGGCACTAGTTCGTTAAGGGTGATTGGTACTGAAAGATAGACCATCCAAAATCATATATGGATGCAGATGCAGTCTTATTTTATATATATATATATATTCTTTTAACAAATATTTTAGTGAGTATAAAATTTAAAATTACCCTTATAGAAAAAAGGTCTTTAAAATCAGTTGAATTTTGCTTTTTAGACCGGATTTAGATCTATTCTTGTATTGACCGGTTTAAAAAGTCTAGTGCTATCAAGACCGGTCATACGACTAGTCTTAAAAATTGATATAAGCCCGGTTTAGAAAATTGCTTGTTTAAGACATGTTTTTGGTGTAGGAGGTCTAAAAATGGCTGACTTTTAATACCAACAAAGGACAAATCCGGTTTATGTAATTATACATTTTTTAACCTTCCTTTATTGTAACCAGTCTAAATAAGACAACCACTACAAAAAAAAAAAACCTTTTTGTAGTAGTTAAAATAGCGTATTTGTAGCGATTTTAACCGCTACAAACGACATTAATAACAGTTAAGAAAACCGCTACAAAATGTACCGTTTCACGCTATTTTGTAGTGATGTATAAAAACCGCTACTCATGTAAATAATCCGCTACTATTACTGTAGCAGTTTCACATCACTACTACAGGAGGACATTGAGATGCCATATTTTGTTAACATTTTGTAGCAGTCATTAAACCGCTACAAGATGAAATTGACCAATTTTAATTACATCCAAGAATTTATAAAAATTGGATGAAATTTTAAAAATGACGCCAAAACTTTGAAATAAAAGTAGTAGCGGTTAGAGAACTACTACGGGGTATAAAACATTTGTAGTGGTTTTGAAACCGCTACAAATTTTAGGTGAAAATTTAAAAAGTGTGCAAAAAAATTTAATCACAATTTGTAGCGGTTTTAAAATTAAACCGTTACAAATATATCACCTTTTTTAAAAACAAATCTGTAATTTGAGTCATTTTTAGATTATTTTATTATTTAAGTGACAACTTAAATGATAAAATTTAATATTTAAAAAATGATACTGGTAGATGATACTTGATTATGGATATTATATAGATATAATACTGAGAATTTGTAGATATTATGAACTTATTATGTTG
Organism: Acacia melanoxylon; assembly: GCA_019022615.1. Taxonomy (NCBI): domain Eukaryota; kingdom Viridiplantae; phylum Streptophyta; class Magnoliopsida; order Fabales; family Fabaceae; genus Acacia; species Acacia melanoxylon. The sequence goes on from JAFJYJ010000002.1 coordinate 10,782,513, forward strand.
TCCACTAGATGATATTTGATTATGAAATGAATTTTGATGATTATAGAAGGAATGTTGAGGGTATCAGAGAATTATACGAAAAAAATAGAAATCCAAGATTTTTTTTTTAAAAAATATTTACCTTATTTGATCAGATTGTTCAGCATTAACCTCTCCAAAAAACATTGACGGATCAGAGAAAACAAAAGAGAAGGTGGGCGGGAAGAAGTGAAGGAGTATGTGAAATGAGGTGTAGTGAGGGAATTTATAGGGATATCTATGTAACACTGTAGCGATTGATGTGATGGTTGTTATAGCAGTTTGCATTTGTAGCGGTTTATGTGACGGTATTTGTAGCAGTTTTAATTTTTGTAGCAATTGTGTTTTACTAAACCGCTATAAACAATCCGTTGGTTTTTTTAATATATATATATATGATTACAATAAAATAAGCATAATTTTGTAAATCAACCTCCATCGCCATCCCTACAAAAAATGTGTGGAGAAAATGTTAGTTGTGTGTTTAATATTTTTGTACACAAATTAAACTTAGATTAAGTGATAATAAAGCGTAACTTAAAAAACGCACTAAACTATTGGTAAAGTTTCATTGCAGTTAGGAAAGAAGTTTTTTCAAAATTGGTGGGCTGGAACGGCTCACTCTCGTAGGCGATGTTATCACCATCGCCCATGTCGTAAAGGTCTCAAGGCTTTAATTGAACCACCATATTCCAATCCCTGTGCCTTTCATCCTCGACATAATGAACCTGGTGTACCTCTGAGGCAAGAATATATGGCTCATCATCTTGAGATTGACCAATGTGAATTGGTCGAGAGAAATTTATTGATGTGATGCCTAAGTTGTCAGTTATGGGTTCTCGAAAAAGTTGTCGTATTTTCCCACAAACACTTGAACAATGTCATGGTGAAATGGCCTTGGTAATTTATTTCAATAACATCAAGAAGCTTTCGATAATACAGGACGTCTCCAAACTGCATGTTCTCGTCATTGCTACTCGCATAACTTTTTGTCCTAAAGATGCCATAAACACCCAAGATTTGGGTTAGCAATCCTTGATCTCGTGAAACCATGCAAAACTTGAAACCATTGATAATGTATGTCGTAAACCTAGTTGCATGGTCAAGAAGGTCGAGTGCGAGAGCTCTGAAATTTGGACAGTGCAGGTTGTAATCATTTAGTATTCATGCAAACCATCCTGAGAATTCGCTGTGGACCTTTTTATCAATTTCGGAAGATGTCTGTGTACAGATCATGAGTTGATGCTTCACATCATGACTTCTGAATTCCCTACAAGTATTCATGAGATGGCAATCATGAATTGTAAGTAGAAAATGTAAGGAAATATACAGGATAATATAGGAGTGTATAGTCCTTACTGAAGGAAGGGTTTGATTTTAGTGAAATTAATTAAGGCATGTCTATATGCTTGGAACTTCTCAGTTGCCGTCAGTTTGAAGTTCTCACTCCCTCCAACTGGTTTACCAACACAAGGGATTAACAACTCTCTTGATGATGGCTTACGTTTAGGACAATCGTCTACACGAGGGGGTCAGTTGAAATATGTCTCAATGTTATCAAAGCACCTTGAACATAAATACAATAATCATCCCCTATATAACCTTCAGCTATAGAACTTTCTGGCCACGCCTTATTCCTTACATAAGATTTCAATTTCCCAAGAAACCTATAAAGTAAATAAGGAAAATTATCCATAAATGCTAAAATGTGCGACTAGAGAATTTAACTTCTGCAAATTCATGACATTTTATAGCGATTTATATACTGTCCCTATACCCGCTACAAAACAAAGACCGTTGGCGGGTTACCAAATTCAAATTTTAAAATTTAACGTTTGTGGCAGTTTTAACTTTAACCACTACAAATTTGTGACCATTGTGGGCAAGAAACTTGAATTTCAAAATTTCACATTTTGTTGCGGTTTTACTTTTGAAACCACTACAAAATTGGCAGATTACAAAAAATTCAAATTTCAAAATTTTCACATAAATATTTTCCTAGTCTGGTGTCAATATGTATTTGTGGTTCAAGTTGAGATTAATCAAAATCCAGCATCTAGTGGTAATTAAATTGATTGTGTCCTAAATTGACATAATTCATAAACTCATTTTCTGTTACATTTGTTTCTTCAAAATAGTGTTTACCATATCAAATTCTGTTTTACCTTTTTGGCTTTGTGGAAAAGCTAATTTGTTAGTCGTACAAATTATTTGCATTAATTTTATCTTTATATAATTTACAAATAGAGAAATAAATAAAAAATCAAATATATGATATCATAAATAAAAGATAACTAATTATTTTAAAAAATAAAAATCTCCTAAAACATAAATAAAACCTAACTAACTATCCGGAGCTTGATCATCAGGTCCTCTCTCAAGAGGCAGGATCACTAGGCTAACTGGAGGTAACAACGTACACCATCGTTATTGGCAGGAGGAGGCGGACCCATGATGAACCTAAGCACAGGAGGGAGCTGTGGAAGCTCCTCGTTAGGAAACATCCGACTCCATGCCATAGACATGAAATCCTAGCATTGGGACTGCTGAGCGTACCAAGTTTCAACCTAGTCTTGAAACTGCCTAGCAATCTCATAAGTCTTCTCCTCAACTATCACCTGAACCATTTGCTCCATTGGCCTTCTAACGTCGGAAGTCCCTGCTACAGAGGTGCTAGCCTCAAAGGTGGTGCTCCTGCTGTAGACCATGCTTGGTCTGACGCCTATCCCCAAACCCTTATAGCGTCTAGGGTGCTCAACTGGGCCCAGAGCAGTTTTCAAAGGGGCAGTGGGATCCATAAACCCCTATGACTCTAGGTGTGGGATTGTCATAGCTCTGCCTGGGACTGCTGAATCTGCTCCTAGTCCACGCATTTTATCAAATATTAAAGAACAAATTTCATCTAGTGTAAATAAATTACATAAATTATATATATTTATGTGTATAACTTACAATGCATGGCACCCTCTGCTTGCTGAGAGGTCGGTGTCCCATCCTGGTGTCTATGGGTGTATGTGAATAACTCTCCATGGTTTGTCTAGAGGTTCTTCTCCTAAGCGTTCCTTTCCGAAAAGAATTTTAAAAAAATATGAACTTATTTGTAGTAAAAATAAAACAATTAATAAAATTGATCATATAAAGCTAAAATTATAATTTAACTTTAAAAAATATTAGCTCACTATAAGTGACAGTAAATGTCTTCGATCTTGCTGTGTGATGGATCCTCTGCTATACTTGACTTCTGGTGTTCCTCTGAGAAAGAACCTGCAGAAGATACAAAACATTAAAATAATTTTAAAAAAAATATTAATTATGAAGAAATTTATAATTCTGAAAAAATTTACCTCTCCCTCTTTGCTCCTCCTGTAATGGACAAAACTCATCCAGTCTAGTGCTAGGATGCCGTCTGGCACGCTTTCGATTAGCTGCTGCAGAGTAATCATCCCATCCTTATTTATCATGTGATAGAGACAACCCCGCTGGTTCTTCTAGCCATCCCCCGTCTGAATTAGTAAGTACCTCTTCCCCTTGGTGCGAACGACAAACTTATGTTGTATCACAATGGAATCACTAATTAATTAATTAAAAAGCCATAAATTATAACTATTTACATCTATAATATAATTAAATACTATTAATTACCATCACAGCCTCGTCCCATGCTCTGTCCTTTGGCTCATTTAGAACTTGCTTCCAAGTCTGGAAATGGATAGGGAACTGCAACCAATAATTTGCGTTGGAAACTCTTTATATAGCTTTAACTTTGCAGTGGTTCTACAAGTAACTGCCACAAATATAAGTATTCTGTAGTGGTTTCAAGGTCTATCCGCTACAAATGAGCTAGACTCTTTGCATTATGTAGTGGTTTGCACATACAACTGCTAAACAAATTCAGACTCTCACTACTACAAAAAAACATGTTTAACATCCTAAAATAGAACCAATTTACGTCCCTTTTTTAGGGACGTCTGTTGAGGGGTCGCAGTAAAATAATACTTTTGGTGTCCCAAAATAATTTTGGGACACCGTAAGTATTATTTAAGACGTCCCAAAATAATTTTGGGATGCCAAAACTCATGTGTAAAGTGCAATAATAACTGTCATCTTTGGCGTCCCAAAATAACATTTGGGACGCCTTAAATATTACTTAAGGCGTCCCAAATTATATTTTGGGACGCCATATCTATTTTTTTAAAAAAAAATATCATATTTTTGGCGTCCCAAAATTATTTTGGGACGCTGTAATTTTTTTTTTAAAAAATAGCTTGGTACATATTTTTCACAACCCAAAGCAATTAAATCCTATAAAAACCATCAAACAAATAGCCATGAACATTACCAAAATGTTCAAATTATTATAGACCAATAAACATTTTCTCTGCCTTCTCATAACTGACCCTAGATGATAATTCACTTATCAACCAATACCAATCATATAATCATGAAATGCATTAGTTATGGCATCACCAAAACAAATAATTCAAAACAACCTAACCTCAGTAAATGCCAAAACAACCAAGAGATTAAAAGTAACAATTTAGCAATCAGTAAATCACTTAACATATCTAGACTGCTACATGTAAGAAATTAACCCTTCAAACAAAATGTAACAAACCAATTTTGCTTCAACTTCAGCCAATTCTTCAGACTCCCTGTTCAGTGAAATAATCTAGCATCAGTAAACAAAGTATCAACGCATATGAGAACTTGCTTTCAAGAAAAAAGGACCAGAAATTGAATATCAGAGACAATAATCATCACCCTTGTAACATCCCATTTGAAAACGGCGGAATTTTTTTTTTTAAAACGTTTCCAAATATTTCAAGCAGAGTAGTCAGAGTAGAGCATTGGAGCGAGTGAGTAACTGATTCATAACAAACATCAACCATAGTGTAACATTGTAATGATTACGGTAATCCTAGAGTTTGAAATTGGATAACCGAAAGCGGTAAAGATAGATAAGTCTCGGCTGCACGTCTCGATGCTTGCCTCGATCTTCGATCCGTATTCCTCCGGATCCACGATGCTATAGCCGAGATTCAATTCACCGCATTGAATCTCGGTAACGGTTAATCTCAAACCCAAACAATACAAAGTATACGGATAACGAGATATTCTAGACAATACAACAAAGTATATCACTACATAAGCATACGGCGAGATGCATGATCATTATGCCGACAAAACATAAGCATTACGCAGTATGTAAAGCCCCACAATGTAAAACAACAATAACAGCTTGCACTATTCACGGTGCCACGATACCACTCGTGTTCTCGGCGCTAGAAAAACATACGGCGTTATCATGACTATAACCCGTGTAAAACCGTCTCGTATATCGGTCTACGAACATATCTATCACACATATATGCATTTAAGCAGTACAAGATTAGTGTTACAAGACGCGTCCGTACCTTCGTTGACGACGTTAGGTACTTCGCGGAAAAACGTACTTTTTATGGAAAAACGTGAAATGTTCGACGGCGCACGTCGGGCGGCGAACGAACGGCAAATCGAGTTTCGATGCCCTATCGAGTAATATCACTTTCATTAGTGATTTGACATCATAACTGGCATTTTAGGTAAAAATTACCATTTTGCCCTTCTACCCCTAATTTGGCGGAATTTCGCGGTAACTTCGTTACTTTGACCGTATTCCATTTCAAAATTATCCCCACTATGTTTTTACCTCGTCGGGCATCTTTCAATGCAATGAGGCATAAAAACAAGCATAGGAACAAATTCGAAACTTCTTAGATCAAAACAACAGTTCTACTATAACTACCGAAAGAACTACGGAAACTAAAAACTAAGGACAGAAGAACTTACTCGGAGCTAAGGCAAAACTTTTGCAGAGCTTCTCACTCTAAGTTTCGGCCGAGGTAGAGAGAAGAAAAGGTGTGAAGAATGAAGAAGGGAAGGGTGCTATTTATAGAAAAAGGGAGGGACAAGGTGGGTATTAACAAAAAGTCTTGTAAATGATTCGCCGTTGGATCTAGGGTTTTGTAAGATGCAATCTTGACCATTCAAGGTCTTGGCCGACCTCTTGGTCCCCCAAAAGTCAAAGATTGATTTTTCATCTTGCTTTATGGCCTCCGGTCCGATAAAGCTACCCGATCGGTGTCCGTTTCGCGCGATTTCGCGAAACTCAAAAATCCGGGCATGTAACTTTGAAGATCTTTTCATCCTCTTTCATATTATATATTTTGATCCTCTTTTTGATCATATCCAGGTATTCTCCGGTGCGTCGGAAGATATTCGGACAAACGCGTTCGGATTCGGAAATCGCTTCCGATAGAACCAACGGACAATAATTCCGAATCGTAAAACGTCCGGTGGTTGCCTAACTTAATCCCGTGTTTGAAAACACGCAATTGTTTCTATAGGTTCTCACTTTGCCTATCCGGCTCTACTCTATCCGATCGCTTTCCGTCTTATTAGGAATTAGGGTTTTCGGTTGCGGAATCGACGTACTGGTAAATTCTTTCTTCGGGTAAAAATTCACTTGTTCTTAATTTGATCAGTCTGAAAAGACTTTTACCTCTGGTTTACCTGTAGAATTTATTTCTAACTTTTCCCTCGGTCGCCTATAAGCCGACTCACCGCATTATATTATTATTTTATTCTAATTACCATTTTAATTATTTAAACAATTCTTTTTAATTAAAAATAACCATAATTTCGACCCCCTCTTTTAAAAATTCAGATTTATTTATTTTTCTATAATTTTTTCCATTTTTTAAAAATATAATATTTTTTACCAAAAATTCCCGTTTTACCCCCGCCCTTCGTTAGGGCTTAATCGGGCTTAATTTCTTCGTTTAGTGATCTTTTCGGGATCAGGTTTCTTCATATATTTATCTTTACTAATTTACAGTATATTTTTATCTTTCAAACTTCTATCCGATATTGTCATTTTATATCCTATGTAAAATATTAAAAATGTTTACCCCATCAGGTTACTTTATGGTTCGAAATGCTTTTTAAACTTTTCTTCATGTTATTTCCTCGAAATAATTTATTAAATTCTCATAATTAGGGATAACACTTCCATATTTTTCTCATAATTTTTCATGATCTTTCAAGTATTTATCATAATATTTTTAGACTGTTTTTATCACCATTATATCATTTTTAGTCATTCTCGTTTCATCATGATTTTCCCCGTAACTTTTTCAACAATTTACTCTATAATTATAACAATTTTCTATAATAGTTTTATCTCATGAATTTACTTCATTAAAATATTCATTAATTTTCCTTTATCTCAGAAATTCCAGATTTGCTAAAATCCGGGTATTACAACCCTTGTTCAAATATTGCATCATTCAAGGACCATAGCCCAAAACCAAAGAACAACAATGTTGTTACGTGATGAGCCCATTTGCGAGAAATCTGCAGAATTACACAAGGATCAATATGTGCAAGAACCAAAGAAAAATGTAGCATGCCCAAACAAGAGCTTGCTACATAATCTTCATATAGATAATTGCACTTGACCTCACATGCATGAAACTTCAATAATAATTAATTGATATGCAACCAGGTTTAGACGCAACATGTTAAAACCCGGTGTCAAGCAATCTTTTTAGCCATGTGTTACCTTTAAATTTATCTAGTAAAAGAAAAACCTTATAGAACTTAAATGGAAAATAATAATTCGAGCATTTTGAAATAAGATACTCAATCAATATCACAGTTAGATCTGCAAGTTAAAGTTAGCCTTGGAGGGAAGTGGACCAGAACATATTGCTAATTTAATGAATCAACACATTTTAATTAATGACTCAACACATATTAGATGATTTCTCTTGTTTAGTCTATTCATCTAGTTGATTAAAAGACTTTGCAATGTATTCAAGCTAAACAACTGAGTTAAGTACTTAAGTACTTGCATAGTTGTATATTCGTTAAATGCAAGGATAACACCCCTAAAGATCTATCAATCAACACACAGAACAAGACAAGGATTGTCAAGTTTCACAAGCAACAAAGAATGCTTACCAGATTTGGAGCAGCCCAACCGACAAGAGCAGATAGAATGGTCATAACCTAAGTGTTGCAAATTTCCTTAAAGAACTTTAGATTTGAATTAAATATCATATATGACATAATAAGCTATTAATTTTAACAAAAACATAAAGATATATAGCTATGAACCAAAAAAGGAGGGAAAAAAATTCCTTACAATCAAAGTTGATAAGCAACCTGACAAAACAAGCCATCTGGGGTAACGCATAGCCAGGATCTGGAAATGAGCATCTTCACATCAGTTAATCAGAGTTATGATTTCTAGTTATCTAGACCATACAAAGAAATAAGGAGCACTTTCTCTTTTTTGGTCAACGTCTATGCATAAGAAGGGGGCAATAGTCCAATATAACATGCCAGACTAGCTTCATCTTGCTAAGTACTACAACAGTTGAGAATGGATTGTTCAAATACCTTGTAAACTGAGATTTCTAATTCATAATAAATTCATTGGAAAAGAAGAATTTGTTAAAACTTTAGCAGTTCCTTGAGAAATATCAAACAATAATTGTAGGAAAAGACGCAGCAGAAGGGGAGAAGAAGAAGAATGAAATAAATAAATAAAGAAGGCGACCAAAGCAATATCTCTGGATGTTCTAGTCAATGATAACATGTTAATCTCCAACACATACTGACCTACAATATCCAACCTATCAATCCAAAGTACTTAGTTCTTAGATGTAGTTCACGGCCAATACAATTTTTTGCAGATCTGGTTTCAGATATGAAGAAGGGGATCTGGCGAGAATCTAAAAACATGAGGGTTTTTGGCGAAATCAACGATGGTAGATCTAGAAAATCAGCGAACCGCATTTCCGCCACTATCTCCAGATCTGAAATCAATGGTGGCTTTTTGCTTGTGTAGCTTTCCCAAGGGCGGAATCCAGTGACTCGTTCATCACTGGCCTAGAAATCTAAAATCAACGATGGCGTTTTTTCTTGGATCTGAAATTTTGTTTAACAAGGTCGAGATAGAGGGGCGAGAGCAGGGGAGCTCAACTATGTGATGGTGGGAAAGGCACAGAGAAATCGCCGAGGACATCGGGGATGGAATTGTTTGACTTCGACTGGGTGAGAGAAATGCCAGAGGTGTTTTACCATGAGAGATCGTTAGGCGGAACATAAATATATTTACGCTTTTTGGTGTCCTGAAATTTGTTTAAGGACGCCAAAAATTATGATTTTGGCAACCATATTTTAGGATGAAATTTTCTATATTGCGCCAAAAATGTTGATTTTGGCGTCCTGAAATACATTTAGGACGCCAAAAATGCTGATTTTGGCATCTTAAACTACTTTTAGGACGCCAAAAATTCTATTTTTGACATCCCAAAACTAATTTAGGACGCCAAAAAATTTCCCTAATTGCGCCAAATATTAAATTTTAGGCATCCTAAAATAGATTTAGGACATCAAAAAAAATTTAGGCATCCTAAATTAATATTTGGGACTTCTAAAGTCTCAAAATCAAGTAAATAATTACGACAATGTCACCACCTTCACTTTTTACTTCATTTTTTTTTAAAAAAAGAGCGTCTTTTAGGATAGTAGTATCCATATTTTGTAGTAGCTTGTGTTTTATTTGCACATTTTGTAGCGATTTTTACTTTTAAACCGCCACAAATAAACTGCCACAACTTTTGGGCCATAACGCGCCTTGCATGTGTGACATTTATGGCGGTTTTTGGAAGGAAGCCGCTACAAAATATCTGTTACAAAATTGGTGCCATCTTGGTGTCATATTTTGTAGCGGTTATTTAGTGATAACTGCTGTAAAGTTTGTTTCCTAACTAGCGCGCAACTTAGCATGAGTGGTCCCATTTCAAATTTGTAGCGGTCTGAGCCTAAATCACTACAAAATCTGACATTTGTAGCAGTTTTTTGTAACCGCTACGAATCAACAAGTTTTTTTTGTAGTGAATCTTATATATTTTTTAATATATCCAACAAGTACATGAATGCCTTGCATTCAATGACCTGTTCATAGAGTGCCAAGCTAAAAAATGATAATTCTTATATATCGTTGAACAATATACACATATCAACAACAATCAACTCTGATGTTAATTTATGATAAAAAAATATAAAGACTCCTTAAAAAATAATATCCCGCATAGATAAACAATGTACTTTGCTTATAATGTATTCATCAGTTAACTGCAAATACAAGTACATTATTCTGGAACCATACACAGATGGTTAAATTACAACGGGAGAAAGAAAAACATGCAGAACTAACTTTATTTATTCTGAAGCTAAATGAAGAAAGATCAATGATGGAGCTAAAAACATCTAAAACAATTCAAAGTAAGTGATGTATTCACTTTCTAAATACAATAGAGAGAATGAAACGAAATTTTCAATGAGAAGCTTAGTGATGAAATGAAACGTAATTCACCATTTCTTATTTGGATACAAGATACCATTATATACTACTATAGATTTATCTATATTTAACGGTTAAATATCCGAGTGCTAAATATATGTATTTAACGGTTTTCAACCGTTAAATATTGGGCAATATATTTCATAGTTTTTCTAGTACAACCGTGATTCATAGGTGTTGGATATGATTAGTTTTGATGATGTCTTATATACATGCCATTCTTAAGAGCAAAAAGCTTGGATACCATATTGATCTCCTACATTTGACTAACTACTATATATTTAATGTAGATTAGTCCAAGTTGCATTATAAAGATTAATCAAGAAGGAGATAAGAGGTTATGGAAAGAAGAACTTGCAGAAAATGTCAAGGAAGCAAGAAGTTATGAAAATATTTTGGGAATAATCACGAAAAAGAGGAGATATGGAAGAAGGTACAACTTGCAGAAAATAATGAGTTCAAGTTGAATTATGAAGAATGATCAAGAGAAGAGAAGAAAGAAAGAAGAACTTGCTCAATGGAATGAGAATATGATTATACAAGTTCTTAGATTGATTCTAGAAGTTCCCACGATGATATGGAAGTTGGAACAACTTAAATCAGAGTTAAAATAAGCAAAATCACATTTTGGGATGAATTAACTCGAGCCAGGAAGCTTACCTCGAGTTAACATGGTTTCTACAGTGTTTTGGGCACCTGGTACAGCTTGCCTCAAGCCAAGAACATCACTACCTCGAGTTAACACTTTGCTACAGTGATTTTCGCCTCTGGAACGAGTTGCCTCGGGTCAAGCCACTAATTGCCTCGAGTTAAGGTGTATTTCAGCTACTCTGTTCAACTCAGTTTCACGTTCAGCACGGGCGAGCTTTGGTAATTCAATGATATCTCCCAAACCAGAGATCGGATTGAGGTAAAACCAGTGGAATATGAAACTAGACTCCCAATGCATCATTTGAATATATAATTCAAGCCAAAAGGAGTTCAGATCAAGGAGATATGAATTGTACAAGTTGGCACATCAATTCACGCCACACAGCAGACCAAGGTTTGGTATTTTGGGTGTATCTCACAAACTACAAATCCAATTGATCTGAAATCAGTGCCATTTGAAAGTATACTAAAAATTAGTTCCATCAAGAGTTGAACCAGCCCAAACGGAGTTCAGACCAAGGATATATGGTCTTCGAAAGTTGACACTCAAAATTCTGGATTCAGTTCAGCATAGCTTTGGTTTTCTGTCTCTACACAACCAAATGAAATGAAACCAATTCCATATGAATCTAGACACAACAAGGGTTTCATAGATTTTGGAAGAAACCAATTTTGATGAGTGCCTCTTCAAATCAAGTTCAAGTCAAAAAGCACAGAATTAAAGTTTTTGCCTCGAGCCAGAAAATCAACCTCGAGTCGAAGGCAAACAGAAAGTTAGACGTTTTGAGAGAGGTTTTTACCTCGAGCCAACAAGTGCACCTCAAGTCTAAGCAGAGAGTTAGATACTTGGAGAAAGGTTTTTGCCTCGAGCCAGCATATCAGCCTCGAGTCAAATGCAAACAGAAAGTTAGAAGAATGGGGAGCAGTTTTTACTTCGAGTCAGTAAGTATGCCTCGAGTCAATATTTTTCATAACTTCATTTCTGCATTTTTGAAGTATGATTGACTCGAGCCTCTTCAAATGATGCCTCGAGACTACGGCCTCGAGCCAATGTATCATGTGCCTCGAGTCAAGGTGATTTCTGAAATACTCTATCACGATGATTTAACTCGAGCCAAGGAAGTATGTGCCTCGAGTTGGTGAACTCGAGCCAGGACCTTAAGTACCTCGAGTCAGATAGCATTCTCAAACGTACATATTGACTTTAACCATGTGCAAACTCGAGCCATGCTTTTCTATGCCTCGAGTCAGTATGACAGCAACTCAGTAGCAGTAACGTCTCCGAGAATCCCGAAATGATTCTTATCAATTGATTTCTACTTGCTATACTTCTCAATGCTATTAATCATGTTTGTTAGCAAGTTTCAGATGATCAAACGAAGGATTAACATCAGATTATCAAAAAGCAGATGATTACGTCAGAAGCTTAAACGGTAATATTTCTCCAACGGTCGAATAGTTCCAACGGTCATATTCGTTCACAACGATCATATTCAAAATTGGAAGAATTTCTCAATGTTCTTCACTGACTATAAAAGGAGAACCATTCAAAATGGAGAAGACGACGATGATACGAGCTTGCACTATCGAAATGCTGATATTCTAAATCCAACACTTATTTCATATTCTCTCTCTGTTTCTCAATGTTTATATAGTTTACAGTCGAGAGTGAGATGATCGATTATGTACTTCAGTGATTATTATTCATCTACTATGTGAGAGAGTCCAAACACTTATTTGATTATCTGTTTAGTGATCAAATCTCAAGGTTGTGGAACCTTTGAGAGTGGGTGTACGAGTTACAACTTGTAAGGGGAGTGAGTCCAAGAGTGAGAGGATCATCCTTCGTTTACAGAGTAATTGTATCCTTACAGTGTGTAAGGGGAGTATCTCGGTAAGAGATTGTAAAGGCTACACAAGTGCCCGACTAAACTTGTGAAGTTGTAAAGGCTTTTCTCTTGTGCCCGGTTAAACAAGGAGATAGTGGATTGAAAATCTCAAGTGGAGCTTGGGGACTGGACGTAGGTCAAGGAAGGGCCGAACCAGTATAAATTACAGTTTGCATATTCTCTTCCCTTATCTCTTATATTTCCAGTATATGTTTATTTGAATATCAAAGTGTTGATTTAGAAAACGCGAAAAGAGTTTCAAAGTGTCAAGTTTTTAATCTTCACCCAATTCACCCCCTCTTGGGTTTAGCCGGTTCTTCAATAGGCATTATATGTCACGGTTTTTAGTCAGTGGCTGTTACATATGGCAAACAATCTTCCACATTTGTTCACTAAAACTTGTGAAATATATTACCAAAATGCATTACGGTTCATATGGTGAATGGTTAGGTAATTTGACACCAATTTTGGTCATCAGTAAGGTGTATATTTGATAGTTAATGGTAATTAACCGTAAAATACACACACACACACACACACACACACACACACACACACATATATATAATGGTTGTTTGAAAAAACCGTGATATATATCTCAATATATTATGGTTATTAGATAATAACCGTGAAGTATTGTGGACAATTTTTTTTAAAAAAAGAATTGGGGTTCATTTTCGATAAGCCCCCATGCATATTACATACATATACAGAAACCAAATAGATCCATTCCAATCATCAAAAAGTATGTACATTTCAGAAACCGAATAAATAGACCCATCCAGTCATTAAAAAAATACATATATTACCAATCAAAAGAAAATAAGTTATAGCAAAAGAGAAAACAAAACAGAAACCAAAAGAAGGAACCAAAACAGAAGCTAAAACCAAATCTATACTAGCTAAACTAAGAACCTAACATACACTCAATTAAAAAAAAAGTACTCTATAGCTAACTTTGTTATGCTCAAATACATTGACGATAAATAGTAATAGACAATTCCTCTATGACTTCTTCAATTAGTCTGGGTGAATATTGCTCATAATAGCTGTATGTCTTCCAAACTACTGCATGCAAAAACAAGCATGTTAAAATATATATAACTTGACTTTTAATTTAACTAAAACACACATATGGAATTCTCAAGATCGAAGACAGAGGAAACCTTGTTGTTTTAGATCAAACAGGAAGTTCCATATGGTCCACGAATCAAACCATATATTCACCTTCAAACCTAGTTATTAAACTCTTAGATTAAGGGAATTTAGTCCTCAAGAATAAAACTAGAATGACCCCACAAAGTATCTATGGCAAAGCATCAATTGCCTCACTGATACTCTGTTACTGGGAATGAAACTCGGCTGGGACTTCGACACTGGAATGGAGAGACACATAATGTCATGGAGGTTCATTGGAGAAGAGCCCTCCACCAGAGTTACTCCTTTAAGATCAATTACCATGGCCTCCCCGAAATTTTCTTGCTAAACAAACAGAGGATAGTGTACCACAATGGAATGGCGAGAGATTCAGCAGTGTCCCCGAGATGCAACAGGGAACAAATTCCATCAAGTTCACATTTTTTTCTATGAACAACAAGTATATGAATCTCTTTCTTGAATGGTTCCATTGTATTTAATTTTGTGAAACATTGCACTCCATATAATACCCAATACACCAAGAGGGAAAGGCTTTGGGAGTTGTGAAGGATGAGGAAGACGATGAGATTCAATGTTGGGTGAGAGGAGTGAAATAGACTCCATTGACGCTGAGGGAGGAGGGAGAAGGGACGGGACTGAAGGGTTGAAGAGAGAGAAGGTGGGGTTATAAAAGATAGGATGAGGTGGAAAGCACGTGGGTCTCACACAAGCAAAAAGTAACGGTGGTTTTGGGAGAGTAAACAGATTTGTTATTTTTGTTCCATTTAGACAACTTTATCTATATTTTTGTACCCAATAAAACATATTGGGCCTTTGTTTGCATTTTTATTTTTTTATTAAATTTATTTTGACATTTTCACATAATATCTTATAGGACTTGCTTGCAAATTAGACATTTCAAGGGACATTTGAGTGTATTTTCTCTTCTTGAGACGGAGTGCAACTTTTCCTTTAATCTATTACTTGTCTCTGCAAGTACCTTTGAGCATAATGCTCATAATTTCCTCTTACCATTGCTCAGAAGGAACCACTCAGGAAAACTGAGTTGTGTAGTACACACAACGTATTAGGAAATTTTCGTCTGTCAAGCTTATATACAAGTGCTGCAGCATTGATATATGTGCCAATTTTTGCTTCTGATGTAATATTTACAATTCATGCAATCGTAAAAATTAAAGGGAAAATCATTTTCAGGGCCCTTTTAAGAGACAAAACCCCAAAAAAGGCCCATAAAATCTGACAATCCCAAAAAAGGCCTTTTCTGGGATTTTCAGAATCTTGCGTGAGTTGTTAACGGGGCTGATATAGTTGTTAACGGGTAGGTCATTAACAACAATTTTTTAACAACTAAATCAGCCCCATTAACAACTATATCAGTATCCCGTTAACAATTATATCAGCCCCATTAACAACTCATGGAAATTCTGACAATCCCAGAAAATGCCCTCATATTTTGTGGGCCTTTTTTGGGATTTTGTCTCTTAAAAGGGCCCTGAAAATGATTTTCCCAAAATTAATTTGTTTCTCTTTACTAACTTTTGTGAATTCCGATTCATAAAAGAAAGACAATGGCAGAGAAGAAAAATCCCCTGGTGATCTTTATGGATGTCTCTATAGAGGGGAGCCCTGTTGAAACGATGATTTTTAAGTTACCCTTTTTCTTTTTAATACTTATGAATTACAATGGTTGTCATGACTCATGATGAAGCTTTTTTTATTTTGCAATTTTCACTTCGCAGAGAGCAGAAATGTGACCTAACAAATTCTTTCGTCATCCTAGCTATTCTATGGCCTTGCTCCCTTGGCTAAGAAAATATCTGTGCACTATGTACATGGTAATAATTTGATTTCTTGTACCCCCATTAGTAAAACCCTCCTGTACTGCTATTACAATCTGACTACTTGAACCAGCCCTTGGAAATGCTAATAAAGGCACATCTACAATAAATGCATAATATTCCCACATATTTTCTCCTTCCTAGATAAGAAATAGAATAGAATAATCTGTGTAATAGTGGCGTTGGAGACCACAGCTGATTGTATTGATATTTATAGTAGGGTTACAAACCCTAGAATGTACAATGTTGTGACACCTGTATTATTACACAAAGAATCATATAATACAAATCTTTGGACTTATGCCTTTAGTAAGTTGGGCTGTTATAACCCAATATAGGCCCATTGTGATTTGTCTTTACGGTCCCCCTCAAACTTGGAATGGGAGACCGGACAATTCCAAGTTTGTCCCTAAAGGCCCAAAACTTCGAATGGGACAAGGCCTTGGTAAAAAGGTCTGCAATTTGCTCAGAAGATGGGATGTACTTGACTGCCAGCTGCCCCCTAAGTACTCTATCCCTAATGTAATGCACATCCAGTTCGATGTGTTTGGTACGCGCGTGGAAGACTGGATTTGAGGCGAGAGCAGAAGCGCTCAGATTATCACACCAACCAATAGGAGGTGCTTTCAGATGGAGACCAATTTCTTCCATGAGCGACTGAATCCACGCAAGCTCAGATGAGAGGTCGGAGAGGGATCGATACTCGGACTCACAGCTGGACTTCGAAACAACGCGCTGCTTCCTGGCGGACCACGAAATCAGAGAATCCCCAAAATAAACACAATAGCCGGCCATGGATCGGCGATCGTCAGGACATACAGCCCAGTCGGCATCTGAGAACCCTTGCAAGGTAAGATTCGAGCTTGGTTTAATATGTAGGGCTAGATCCATAGTACCTTTCAAATATCCGAGTAATCTTTTTAGGGCTTTCCAGTGAATAGTCATTGGACAACTCAAGAACTGGCTCAATTTGTTTACTGCAAACATGATGTCTGGTCGGGTGTTTGTGAGATACTGTAGGGCTCCAATTAGTCGTCGGTAGTTTGTGGGTTCTACGAGTAGAATTCCTTCATCTTTAACAAGATGCTTGTTCACCACCATAGGTGCAGGAATTGGGGATGAATTTTGCATTCCACACTTCAGTAGAATGCTTTGTATGTATGCTTCCTGTTTCAAAAATAATCTGGTTTCATCTCTGTATGCTTCGATGCCTAAAAAATGGCGCAGTTGTCCTAAATCTTTCAAGGCAAATTGACTATTTAGTCTCTTCACAAATAAATCTATCATCTTTACTGAGTTTCCAGTGACAATAATGTCATCTACGTAGACTAGAACATACATGACAAATTTTTCAATTTTCAGAAAGAACAGAGAAGAGTCTGATTTTGAGTGTATGAAACCCCAGCCTTGCAAGGTAGATTTTAGCTTCTCAAACCAAGCTCTGGGTGCTTGTTTGAGACCATATAGGGCCTTGGTCAACAGACAGACATGGTTGGGGGTCTTAGAGTTTATAAACCCTTCAGGTTGTTTCATAAGGATAGTTTCTTCTAACTCACCATTTAGAAACGCATTATTTATGTCCATCTGTCTAAGTTGCCAGTTAAATGTTACAGCAAGATTGAGTACAAATCTGAGTGTTGAGACTTTCAATACAGGGCTGAAAGTTTCTTCAAAGTCAATACCTGGACTTTGTTGAAATCCTTTGGCGACAAGTCTGGCTTTGTATTTTAGTATCCACTTACAATCAACTAGATTGTGTTGACCATTGTATGGAACCAGCTTCCACGTTTTGTTTTTGATTAGAGCATCAAATTCCTCTTGCATAGCTTTTCTCCAGTCAGCATGTCTAAGTGCATATGTTATTGTCTTAGGCACATCTGATTCAGCAGCCTCAGTGGTGGTTAGGCCAATATAAGGAGTCTTGACCTTGGAGATCCCTGCCTTGCTTCTGGTGACCATTGAGTGTGGTTTTCTCAACGTAATTTGTTGGTCATCTGAGCTTGTAAGTTGTTCATTTCCTGAACTTACCTCCTCTAATTGTGTAATATGTTCATGCAGAATTGCTTCAATAGGCTCTATTCTGATTTTTGAATTGTTGTTGTGAACAGGGGATATAGAAGGACGAGAAACCCGTGAGGAAACAGTAACTGGAGAGTTTGGTGTTGAATATACAGCCTCAGTTGATGACAGTGTGGGAGTGATAATTGAATATTTTATACACTTCTTTTTATCTCTTGATTAATAATTTAGGACTTTTTAGTTAATAAATAATGGCTTTTATACTTATTTGGGCTTTGGGCCTTTGATTATATTTTAGCCATTTTTATTAATAAAATTCCAGTTTTACATTGCTTCCCTAATCTTACCATAACTCTTGAACCAGACATCGGATTTGCCTCATTTTTGTTTCATATTTCAGATGATTCAGAGAGCTACAATTGTTATGAAGACATGAAGGGCAAATTCGGAAAAGAAGATGGTCGATTTTGAATCCAAAGTCAGATGTTTTATTTGGGCTCGAATTTGTGACTAAAGCCCATTCTGTGTTATTTTCTGTTTTGGGCCTGGATTATTGATTGGAGCCCCATTTCGTTTTCCAATTTAGGTTAAGTAAGGCAGCAGCCACAAACACATTCATTCACGTTTTTATTCTGTTTTGTGGATCAAAGTAGAGGTTTTCAGATTCTCTGAAATGTTCTTCGTGTTCTTCGTCTGTTCTTTGATTTTCCCGACCATGTTCGGCTAAACCTTCGTGGTTAACCCAACGTTGAGGATTCCATGATTCGTCCGAGAACTCGTATTTAATCGGTAACTTTACTCGTTTCGTTTTCATTTTATCGGATCCGATTTCGGAAATAGTTCGAATATTAGATTTAATATTCGGTTTGGTTCATCCCAAGGACCGAGTTCGAACTAGGTTAGAGTGTTCTTTGTGCGATTGCACGGTGAGACGCCACTTGTTCGATGCATTCTAGACGATCGTCTAGTCGAGGGATTTCTCGGACGAACGCAGAGATTTCGGTTCGTCGAGCCAAACGCGAGTTCGTTTATATTTCGTTCAATGAAGGAAGTTTCGGAATCTAAACGTTGGGTTGATCGTTTTAATCTTTGCAATCTCGTTTTTATCTGTTTTACGCATATTTCAGATCTGTTTTCGGTTTAATTTCGTTTTAATCTGTTCCAAATCAAAAACCCCCAATTTTATTGTTGTTATGTTTTTTCTTTGTTCTTGATTTAAACCCACCGCAAATTCCTTGAGAGAAACGACCCATGTTACATTATACCGCAAATCTTTTCTAATCTGGTTATTTTGTGAGATGACGGCAAATCTCTGTCAAAATATGGCGCGCGCATTCTTGGGGAATTTGCATCGGTTTCGTTAAGCAACGGTAGTTTTCGGTGGTTCGGGTGGCTGGACAGAAAATATTTTTGACCCAGATCACTCAAACCAGGTCTTATTCACAAGGAATTGGGCATTTTAAACAAGAATCACTCTCCTTGGGAGTGAGGTCTGCCCTATTTTCCCCAAATTCCAACGTTTGGACCTCGTTTTCACCTTTGTTTTAAGTTTCTATTTTGTGATTTCTACTAGGTCAATTTTTCCGGAGTATCTCCAAATGACCTGAAATTTTTACAGGCGATAGAAAATGGCCAAAAACCTTGGGCACACCAGAAATCTTTGATTTTCGTGTGGTATATCTCAGATTTCCCAAATTCCATCGTTTTGACCACTTTTTCATTTTTTGAAGTTTTTTCATTTCATTTTTGGGTTCCCCAATGGTCTAGGAGTTGCCCTGTCCAAGTCCCATAAATTTTAAAAATCATTTGATGCTGTTTTGGACTTGTTTTGGTCAAATTCCAACATAGGTTTTTGTGTTTTTGTGTCATCTTAGTGGCATTTTGTGTTTCTACCACTTTTAGTGGCATTTTCGTAATTCGATTTCCGCAAATTCGCCTTGTGTTTCGTTTATGCTTTGCATGAGTACTAGGAGTACTATTGATCCAGAAGACTTATTGCCACTTGATCCTGAAATTGAAAGAACAATTCTCAC
Organism: Acacia melanoxylon; assembly: GCA_019022615.1. Taxonomy (NCBI): domain Eukaryota; kingdom Viridiplantae; phylum Streptophyta; class Magnoliopsida; order Fabales; family Fabaceae; genus Acacia; species Acacia melanoxylon. The sequence goes on from JAFJYJ010000002.1 coordinate 10,802,536, forward strand.
TGCTAGAGGAATTGTTAGGCTTAGTCTTGGTATTGATACTGAATTAGACATTGAACTTGAGTCTGAGTCTGATTGTGTCCATTCTGTTGATCTTGACTCGATAGTACTTCGCTAGTCTTGTTGTTTTCACGATTCTAGTAGCAATTTTGCTAACTCGGACATTATGGCGAGAAGAGCAAGTAGCTCGTCCCACTTTGAAAGAATTAGCTACCCCCGATGTGGGCAATCAGAATTTGTGTATTCAATATCTTGAACTTGTTGCTAACTTTGAATTAAAATCTGGTCTTATCCATTTGTTGCCCAAGTTTCATGGTCTTGCAGGTGAATGTCCTCACAGGCATCTCAAGGAGTTCCATGTGGTATGCAGCACGATGAAACCTCAAGCAATTGATGAGGACCACATTAAGCTGAGAGCTTTTCCATTTTCCCTAGATGGCGTGGCTAAGGATTGGCTATACAATTTGCAACCGACATCTGTTGGGAGTTGGAATGATATGCAGAAGTTATTCCCTGCGAGGTTCTTTCCTTCCTCAAAAGCCATTGCTATTCGAAGGAGATCACTAGTGTTAAACAAATCAATGGGGAGACCATGTATGAGTATTGGGAGAGGTTCAAGCGGTTGTGTGCAAGGCCGTCCACACCACCGATTTCAGACCAACTCCGATTACATATTTCTATTCCGGTTTGTTACCGATGGATAAAAGTTTCGTGGATGCGTCCGGTGGTGGGGCCTTAGATAGCAAGACACCCGAAGATGCCCGAGAGCCGATATCTACTATGGCCGCAATTCTCGGCAATTTGGCACTAGGGCCAATGGTACTCCTGTTTACCATATTCAAACACCTCCAGTCAAAGACGATTCTCGAGATTGGAGAATAGACTTGATGATCGACTTCCCTTGTGAGGCGGTTAGCGGTGACCCGACGACAATCTTCCCCTCCTCCTCGATTGGGTACTCCCGTGGGTTTTGTTCGACCCTTATCATTCTATCGACTCTTGTCCTACCTTGCATGATCCTACTTCTCAAGACTAGTCGGTAGCCGCTGCGGTGGGTGTTTTTCCGGGAAAGCCACAATACCGCGAGAATAATGCCTTCTCCAATACCTACAATCCTGGTTGGAGAAATCACCCCAATTTCCGTTGGAACCGAGAATCGAACCGAGTAACCAATATCGCAGAAGTGCACCGGGAATTACCGCAGAGACAAGTACATGCCGCAAAATTTCCAACAACACTCGCACCTCCTTTGCCGCACCACCTCCTCGACCGGCCATATGTGCACCTCCACGGGCGGCACAATGCGAGCTAGTACCGGTAGTAGTGGTTCTTCACTAGAGGATATGATGAAGCAATTTGTCACAGCCAATATGTAGTTTCAACAGAAAACTGACACTTCCATTCAGACTTTGCAAACACAAATTGGGCAGTTGGCAACATCATTGAACCAGCTTCAACCTCAAGGATCCAACACTCTCCCTTCACAAACAATTCCTAATCCTAAAGGGAATGTGAGTGCTATCTCCCTTCGATCTGGCATGCAATTAGAGGAACCTAAACCGGCTGCGAGATGTCCCTTCCACATCGAGAGAGAGTCGGAAAATGTGAAGATTGACTCTAAAAATAAAAAGGCAATCCAGCAAGGTGAAGAGGAAGACATTCCCATTCCTCTTCCTTTCCCTCGAGAAGAGCAGATTAAACCCAAGAAGTTGGCGGAAAAAGCACAAGAGAAGGATATACTTGAGACGTTCGGAAGAGTAGAGATCAACATTCCTCTCTTAGATGCGATCAAACAAATTCCTAAATATGCCAAGTTTCGAAAGAGTTATGTACCAACAAGAGGCGCGAAGGGAAATGAACGAGTGAGTTTGAACGAGAATGTATCAAGACTCATCCAAACCTACCATGCCTCGCAAGTGCAAAGATCCGGGACGTTTTCTATCCCTTGCCTTATTGGTAATTATAAATTTGATGATTGCATGCTAGATTTAGGTGCTTCTATAAATGTCATGCCGCATCTATTTATAGATCTCTTGGTCTTGGTCCCTTGCGTCCAACTGGTGTTATTGTTCAATTAGCTAATAGGAGTAATGCCCATCCTTCCGGTTTAGTTGAAGATGTATTAGTCAAAGTTAATGAATTGATATTCCCCGCTGATTTTTACATCTTAGATATGCGGGATGAGTCTTCTAGTAGTAGGTCACCAATCATTCTAGGGAGGCCTTTCATGAAAAAAGCGACTAGGACGAAGATAGATGTGTATTCGGTACTCTTTCCATGGAGTTTGGTGATATTTACGTAAATTTTAATATCTTTGATGCCATGAGACATCCTAGGGAAGAGCATTCTATTTTTCGTATTGATGTGATTGATGATCTTGTGGATGATATTCTTTGCGATTGGTGTCTTGATTATCCGATTTTTCATCGAGAGTGATTCCGCCATTTGTGCATGTGTTGATAATGAATGGTGCTCTGTTTGTACTCATTTGGTTAATGCTGCATTATTTGGTGATTCGACTTCTTTGGGTGATTATTCGCATTACTTGTGGATTCGATATTGATTCCGAGTTTCAGCTTCATCCCGATCCCGATGTGCATCCCGATTTTGAATTTGATGAACTTAACTCGATTTTGATGAGCTGAATTTCGATCTTAACATTGAGTGTGTAGACATAGTTCTTCTCGCTTCTTTGAATGTGGTTTCGGGCATTTCCGGTGTGATGACATCGAGTTGTTGCAACAACCACCCAAGCTTCTCCCATCTACCGAGCAACCACCCAAACTTGAGTTGAAATCACTTCCAGATCACTTGAAATATGCATTTACGGAGGCGGATGAACGGTTGCCGATCATTGTGGCAAATAACCTTAGGCCGATCAAGAAGAGAAGTTTGCTAAGCTTATTGAGGGCGAACAAGAAAGCCATTGGGTGGACATTAGCGACATAGTTGGCATCGGCCCTTCCATGTGCATGCATCGAATTACATTGGAAGAGGACTCTAAGCGGTGAGGCAACCCCGAGACGCCTTAATCCCCTTATCCTTGATGTGGTGAAGAAGGAGGTCACTAAGCTTCTACAAGCCGGTATCATCTATCCCATTTCGATAGCCGGTGGGTTAGCCGGTCCGTGTGGTTCCCAAGAAGTGCGGTGTCACTTGTGGTGGCCAATCGGAAGAATGAGCTCATTCCTACTCGAGTTCGAATAGTTGGAGAGTTTGCATTGACTATAGGAGACTCAACCAAGCCACTCGCAAAGGATCATTACCCTTTACCTTTCATTGATCGGATGTTAGAGCGATTGGTGGAAAGTCTCATTCTTTCCTCGGATGGCTACTCCGGATACTTCCGGATCCATATTGCTCCGAGGATCGGGAGAAGACGACCTTCACATGCCCCTTTGGAACATATGCCTACCGAAGGATGCCTTTTGGCCTCTCGCAATGCACCCGGTACTTTTCGGCGTTGTATGGTGAGTATTTTCTCCGAGTTTCTAGAGGATTTGCATGGAGGTCTTTATGGATGATTTCCTTTGTATATGGGTCTAATTTTGATGCATGCTTAGCTAATCTATCTAGAGTTTTGCATAGGTGCATTGAGTCTAATCTTGTCTTGAATTATGAAAAGTGTCACTTTATGGTTGAGTCGGTATAGTCTTGGGACACATAGTGTCTAGGAAAAGGGATTGAGGTAGACCCGCTAAGATAGATGTGATTCTTTGCTTTGCCTTACCCCGCATACGTGCGGGAAGTTCGTTCTTTTCTTGGTCATGCGAGGTTTCTATCGGCGTTTCATTAGGGATTTTGTAAGAAGCGCCCGACCCTTGTCCAACCTTCCGCATAAGGACACCGACTTTGTATTTGATGATGCTTGCAAGGCGGCCTTCGATCATTTGAAGCGTTGCCCGACTACAACCCTAGTGATCCGGCCCCACGATTGGTGCATTCCCTTTGAGCTGATGTGTGATGCTTCCAACTATGCGGTTGGTGCTATCTTGGCACAACGGGTCGATAGGGCATCTCATGTTATTGCATATGCCTCCAAGACTTTGGATCCTGCCCAATCTAATTATACCACTACTGAGAAGGAGTTGTTGGCTATTGTATTTGCTTTTGATAAGTTTAGGTCATATCTGCTAGCTAGTAGAGTAATTGTTTTCTCTGACCATGCTGCTCTAAAATTTCTTTTGAAAAAGGCAGATGTTAAGCCACGACTCATCCGGTGGATGCTATTGCTCCAGGAGTTTGATGTTGAGATTCGAGATAGAAGCGGAGCACAAAACTGGGTAGCTGACCACTTGAGTCGTATCACCCATTCTTCCTCTCACCCCTCTTCTATTCGGGATGATTTTCCGATGAACGGCTTCGCGGCTACAAGGTAAGCTTCCATGGTATGCGATCTCGGTTAACTACTTGGTATTTGGTGTTTTGCCGGAGATTCTACTAGGGCCCAAACCTTCAAATTAAAGAGTGAGTCTAAATACTATGTTTGGGATGACCCTTATCGTGGAAATTTTGTAGTGACCAAGTAGTTAGGAGATGTGTGCACGATCATGAGTTTCACTCTATATTGCATTTTGCTCATGCTTCGCTGTGGTGGTCACTTTGGACCCCAAAGAACGCTAGGAAAGTGTTAGATAGTGGATTGTTTTGGCCTTCCTTGTTTCATGATTCCCATCCGTTTTTGTAAGTCATGTGATAACCGTCGGAGAGCGGGGAGTATTTCTCGTAGGCATGAGATGCCCCAAAACCCTATATTGTTTTGTGAGATCTTTGATGTTTGGGGTATTGATTTTATGGGTCCATTTCCGCTTCATATGGTTATACTTACATCTTTGGCTGTTGATTATGTCTCGAAATGGGTTGAGGCGAAAGCCACTCGGACTAATGATTCTTCGTGGTGGTGGATTTTGTTAGGTCTAACATTTTTCGCGGGTTTGGCATTCCTAGAGCTATTATCGGTGACCGGGGTTCCCATTTTTGCAACCGAAGCATGGGTGCCTTGTTACGCAATTATGGAGTGCTTCACAAGGTCTCCACAAAGATACCATCCTCGGACCAATGGTCAAGCGAAGTCTCAAATAGAGAGATTAAGCAAATCCTTCGGAAGACCGTTAACTCTACCCGGAAAGATTGGAGTAAGCGATTAGAGGATGCTTTGTGGGCATATCGCACCGCCTACAAGACTCCGATTGGGATGTCTCCTTATCGGATTGTCTTTGGTAAGGCATGTCATCTTCCGGTTGAGTTGGAACATCAAGCCTATTGGGCCATTAAGCGGTGTAACATGGATTTGGCTAAGTCGGCATGGAACGGAAGCTGCAGTTGCAAGAGTTGGATGAACTTAGATTGGATGCCTATGAGAGTTCGCGTTTGTACAAGGAAAAGACTAAGGCATTCCATGATAAGCATATTTCGAGGAAAGAATTTTACGTAGGCGCGAAAGTTCTTTGTTTAACTCCGTCCGAAGTTTATGCTGGTAAGCTTCGATCTAAATGGGATGGCCCTTTTGAGATCACTAACATATTTCCATTTGGTCTTTGTTGAGCTATGTGATCCACCCACGGGGAGAACCTTTAAGGTCAATGGGCATCGCCTCAAGCAATTCCATGAGGGATCCCAAAGAATGTACTGAGGAAGCGAGAGATTATCCTCATTGATGCCACTTATCCTCCTTAAACCCTTGGGGAGTATTCTTCTTTCCTCTTCCTCTTTCTCTTTTATTTGTTTTCATATTTGCAATTTGCTTTTCGAAAATAAATACGGTCTATCTTTCTATGATTGCTATATATTATGAACTAGGACATTTTGGTTTTAATGGATCATTCGTTTGGTCTCGTGATTCTTGACTCTTCGATTACATATCTTGGTAGTTGATTTGATGTTGTTGATTGCCTAAGTTGGTACCGACCTTGTGAGGTTTTGGGCCGCTTGAATGGAATTCATCTTTTCCCATTCTTTCTTTCATGTGTGCATCCGCTCCGATTTGTGTTCTCTAGAACTTGCTCCTTTTCTTGTTGAAACTACATTTTTCACTTACATGCTTAAATATGATAGAAGCTTGTTTTCTTTCTTTTATTTTCCCCACTTTGGCCAAATAGCTTTCCCTTGCATTATGTTTCCTTTGCTAGCCCATTTGTGCCTTTTCGACTCATTCTTTTCTAAGCCACATTACAAGCCTAAGCGTAAAACCATTTTATTCCGCACCTTGGAGATTTATTGAGCATTGGTTTCACCTTGGTTTTGTGTTTAAGTGTGGGGGTTGCTCGGGAGTGCAACGGTTTCGGTGTGGGGGAGATGTTTGGTTTTGTCATTGTGATTTTGTATATAGTTTCAAAAAAAAAAAAAAAAAGAAAGAAAGAAAGAAAAGAAAAGCAGAAAAAGAAAAAAAAGAGAGTAAAATAAAAGTATTTTGTATATATAGAGAATTGGGTTAATCAATGCTCTTTTTAATTTCTTGGGTGCTTAGCCTCTCATTCCATATTATTACCTACCTTCACCCTAACCCCATTACAACCTTTAATAATAAGCTCTCTTGATTTGTGCATGCATGTGTTATAAGTAGTGGAGACGTAGAAATTGAGCAAGCTTATGGTAGAACAATTTTCTTGAGTAGAATTTGAGCGATACACTTATTTACCTTAAACACTTGAGAGATTGATTGATTGAGCGCATCATTTGAGAGATCATCATTTGTGATTAGCATCATTGATTGAGATTACCAGGAATTGTAATTTGAGATGAAGGGATTTTGGGTCTTGATTGATTGGTTCTAATGAAGCTCGTGTCCCTTGTTCAATTTTCTGCATTGTTAGCAATTTGTAGAAAAGAAGAGTTTCTCCTTTACGTATTTTTCTTTGAATTTTGCTCAGGAGTGCAAAAAGATAAGTGTGGGGGAATTTGATAATTGAATATTTTATACACTTCTTTTTATCTCTTGATTAATAATTTAGGACTTTTTAGTTAATAAATAATGGCTTTTATACTTATTTGGGCTTTGGGCCTTTGATTATATTTTAGCCATTTTTATTAATAAAATTCCAGTTTTACATTGCTTCACTAATCTTACCATAACTCTTGAACCAGACATCGGATTTGCCTCATTTTTGTTTCATATTTCATATGATTCAGAGAGCTACAATTGTTATGAAGACATGAAGGGCAAATTCGGACAAGAAGATGGTCGATTTTGAAGCCAAAGTCGATGTTTTATTTGGGCTCGAATTTGTGACTAAAGCCCATTCGTGTTATTTTCTGTTTTGGGCCTGGATTATTGATTGGAGCCCCATTTCGTTTTCCAATTTAGGTTAAGTAAGGCAGCAGCCACAAACACATTCATTCACGTTTTTATTCGTTTTGTGGATCAAAGTAGAGGTTTTGATTCTACGAAATGTTCTTCGTGTTCTTCGTCTGTTCTTCGATTTTCCCAGCCATGTTCGGCTAAACCTTACGTGGTTAACCCAACGTTGAGGATTCCATGATTCGTCCGAGAGAACTCGTATTTAATCGGTAACTTTACTCGTTTCGTTTTCATTTTATCGGATCCGATTTCGGAAATAGTTCGAATATTAGATTTAATATTCGGTTTGGTTCATCCCAAGGACTCGAGTTCGAACTAGGTTAGAGTGTTTGTGCGATTGCACGGTGAGACGCACTTGTTCGACATGATTCTAGACGATCGTCTAGTCGAGGGATTTCGGACGACGCAGAGATTTCGGTTCGTCGAGCCAAACGCGAGTTCGTTTATATTTCGTTCAATGAAGGAAGTTTCGGAATCTAAACGTTGGGTTGATCGTTTTAATCTTTGCAATCTCGTTTTTATCATTTACGCATATTTCAGATCTGTTTGAGTTTAATTTCGTTTTAATCATTCCAAATCAAAAACCCCCAATTTTATTGTTGTTATGTTTTTCTTGTTCTTTGATTTAAACCCACTGCAAATTCCTTGAGAGAAACGACCCATGTTACATTATACTGCAAATCTTTTCTAATCTGGTTATTTTGTGAGATGACGGCAAATCTCTGTCAGGGAGCAGGAGTAGAGGAGGAGATAACATTGTTGTTTGTCAGAGTGGCCCCAAAGAATTCACCAGAAACGATTTGCTCATCAGGTATGTGTCTCTTGTTGATGAAACCTGTGGTAAAAGGAAAATCAGATTCATTAAAAACAACATGTCGAGACATATAGATTCTTCCTGGTGGACTTAGACATTTGTATCCTTTGTGAGAATTGCTATAACCCAAGAAAACACATTTTGTAGTGCGAAACTGAAGCTTGTGCTGATTATAAGGTCTTAGACAGGGAAAACAAGCTGAGCCAAACACTTTAAGCATATCATAATCAGGAGTCTTGTTAAATAGCTTTGAGTAGGGTGAAATCCCTTGTAGGATAGTAGAAGGTAATTGATTAATCAGGGTTGTAGCTGTGTGAAATGCCTCCCACCAGTAATGAAGAGGCATTTTAGACTGAGCTAGTAGTGTTAAGCCCATCTCAACTATGTGTCTGTGTTTCCGTTGACCCCTGCCATTTTGAGAGGATGTGTGAGGACATGAATGTCGAAAATGAATCCTAGCTTCTTGTAGGAATTTTGTAAAACTTTTGTATTCACCTCCCCAATCACTTTGTACTGTCTTTATTTTTCTGTCAAACTGATTTTCAGCAAACCTTTTGAAATGAATAAAGAGACTGAGTGCTTCGTCTTTAGTTTTCAAAGGAAAAATCCATGAAAAATGACTATAGTCATCTAGGAACAGAATATAGTATCGAAAACCGTTTAGAGAAGCCATTGGGGCAAGTCCCCACAAATCTGTATGAAGTAATTCAAGTGGTTGGGAGGCATGAGAGTTAGAAACAGGAAATGGTAGAGAGTGAGACTTTCCAAATTTGCAAGAGTCACAGAAAATAACTTCATTCTTACTAATTTTCAGTTTACAATCACTATGATTTGATTGAGGACCCTATCACTAGGATGTCCAAGTCTACAACGTAATAACGACCTATTAGATAACTTAGGTGCTGAAACAGTTCTTGAGTGGTGAAGACTAACTCTGTTCTTCTGTTGCCACTTTCTTGATTCTTAGAAACTTTAAACATGCCACCTTCAGTTGGTGTTCCTGTCAGCATTGTCTGCCATGTTTCCTGCTCCTTCACACAAAATCCATGTTGATTAAATACAACATTTGCACTGTTGTCACTGGCTATTTTGTACACACTCAATAGGTTCTTTTGAATATCAGGTGAATACAAAATATTATCTAGCTGAACTGTTTTATTTGGAACATTAGCAATACTTGATGAGCCAATTTTCTCAACTTTAACTCGATTTCCATTGCCAACAATAATATTCATCTTACCCTTGGGATTGTTGGGATTATCAATGCGAGTGAGATCATTAGTGACATGACTTGTTGCTCTACTGTCCAAGTACCAAGCATCATCATTCATTGATTCTGGTGAGGCCCAGTAAGCAAATCCAGATTCTGAACCTGAGAGACTGCCCTCTTTCTTCTTGCCATTCTTGACAAATGACTTGTCAAACCTGTGCCAACAAGTCTCAACAGTATGTCCAACTCGATCACAAAGCTGACACTAAGGGGCTGAACCATCATGATGTCTGCTGCGACCACCAGAATTTCTTCCCTGAGGGCAGCGGCCTCTTCCACGATGACCACTGGAACCTCGATTTCCACGCCAAGGACCACGTGGGTAAGTCTGCTCAGCTCTAGCATAGTTAGCAAAATTGTTATTAACAGACAATTGTGAAATCTGACTTAATTGTTCCATGCGATTTTCATAGGTCGCAAATTTGGGATCGAAATTCTATCCAACTCAACTCATCAACTTCTTTACAAAGTTGCACAACAATAGCATTATAATCAGCATCTAGACCTGCAAGAACTTGAATAAACAGATCAGGTAAGGAAACTGCACTTCCAGCAAGACTCAACTGCTCGGATAGTGTTTTCATTTTAGTTAGAAATTCTGCCATTTTCATAGTGCACTTTCTGGTTCGTTGGAACTCAGATTTGAGCATTAACACCCTTGATTTTGTGTGTGCACCAGCATGTACACGAGCTGCCTCCCATAGTCCAGCTGCGGTTGAGACTGAGACCATTTGAGAGGAAACTTCAGGAGTCATTGTGTTGAGGAGCCAGCCAAAAAGTAGCTGCTCTGCAACTACCTAGTCTTCAAAGTCTGGGTTAATGTTGGTTTTATCCTTTTCAGTGATAAATTGAGGAGGGCACGGTTTGGTCCCATGAAGAAAACCTTCAAGTTTGTTCCCTTTGATAATAGGTAGAACATGAAATTGCCACACCAGGTAGTTGGTTCCATCCAGCTTGATGGAGCAAGCCTGACTGATTGTGTGGTTTGCTGTGGTCTTTGACAGAGACGCTGCAGCTGTCAAGAGAGGAGAGATTTCAGAAGATGATGTCTTATCTGCCATGGCTTTTTGCCTAGAGTGGCTCTGATACCAAGATAAGAAATAGAATAGAATAATCTGTGTAATAGTGGCGTTGGAGACCACAGCTGATTGTATTGATATTTATAGTAGGGTTACAAACCCTAGAATGTACAATGTTGTGACACCTATATTATTACACAAAGAATCATATAATACAAATACTGGACTTATACCTTTAGTAAGTTGGGCCTGTTATAACCCAATATAGGCCCATTGTGATTTGTCTTTACATTCCTAGATACTGCATTTCAATTTTTATCTTTTTGCAGGTAAACGTGGAGAAAAGCCTAGATGGTTCAGATTTCCCAGGTAAGAATGGTGGATCCTGTCGTTATACTTTTAATAAGCTCTCAAAATGTCTGTCTATTTATTTTTATGAACAGAGTTTCTACATTGTTCTTGTGATTCATTTCAGTTTGAGTCATCTGAGCTAAAGCATGATGTGCGGTCTTCTGTCCTTGCCAAAACAGGAATGCGACACTTGCGGTTCACCTTTTGTGATCACATTGGTTGCCAATTACAAGCTTGACAGGTCTGTTTATATGGTTAAATGTTGGAGGTATACAATTTTGGCATAGAAGACTTTACCCAACTTTTAAATTGCTCAGTTTGAAACTGAGATTGAATGCAAAAGTCTAACAGATGTTATTCTATGACCCATGGATATGGTTAGCACATTGAATACAACATAATCCAATATGTGAGATATAATCACTTTTAAAATTTTAGATGCATTGACTTGTGAGTTCTGTAGTTGACACCGCCGCTAATATTCTGGTTGCAGTATTAATAATTAAGGACCTTAAGGAATGGATATCTAATGGATAGACACTGGCCAGCCGACTTGCATCATAAAGCGCTCACCTATATATTGTGTTGTATAATAATAAAATGCATCTCTCAGACTTGTTTCCTCTCTGTGACCCTCTCTCTTGTTCTCTCAATGCTGCCTTTCTCTACTTCCTCTTCCCTATTCCTATCTTTTTCTTTCTATCCCAATGACATTCTTCCAACAGACTGATTCTGTAGGATATAGAGATATTCATGGGTAGACTCACGGTAGATAAGATTATCAATTTAACGTTTTATCATACATAATTCAGAGCCTTTACTACATCCACTGATTTATTTTACACCATAGGCCAAAATGGCCACTATTTCAACTTTCCCAATTGCAGAATTGAAGTTTCATTCAACTCAAATCTTCACTTACTAACTGCTACTACTACTACTAAAACCGCCACCTTCCTGATGGAATAGAATTGGAGACGGTAGTATTTGATAAAGATGAACTATTAGAGTGACCTTATTTTGGCTCCAAACATCAAGTGACCCCTTTAGCTGCACGTTCTTGTCTAATTCAATCGATCACCTTCCTGATGGAATAGAAGTGGAGAGATAAGCATTTGATAAAGATGAGCTATTAGACTGATCATCTCTTCTAGGCCTCATCAAATTAGGATCAACATAGACAGGCATAGTGGGTCGCTTTTGATCTGTTAAGCCACCCTTGCTCTCGAGCATATCGACAACTTCAAACATTGTTGGCCTTGCTGCAGGAGATGATTGCGTTAAAAGCAATCCAATCTCTATGATTTTCTTCACTTCTTCTGCATCATACTCATTTGGATCTAAGGTTTTGTCCACAAACTCTATGTGCATTCCTCTGTCATACAGTTTCCAAGCCTGCCAAGGGGCATAAAAGTGATACAGCTTAGAGAAAAGAAGGAAAAAAAAAAAAATCCCAAGGGAAAACTTTTAAATGATTGTCGTCAAGTAATTTATAACAACAATACTTGGAATAACTTTTTTTTTTCAAAAAAAGAAAGGTGTCATTGTGTGGTGTTGAGCGGTAAAAAATACTCATTTGTTATGCTATATAATGAAGATCATTTAATTAGTTAAATCTACACTTGTAATTTCTTCAAATAATAAACTTTCCTTGGGTATATATTAGTTATGAGAATTTGCTTACTCTTTGAAGGAGGAATTCGCCTTCATCATCATCCTTTTGTTCACCACTCTTTTGCCCACTTATGATTTCTAAGACTACAACTCCATAGCAATAGGCATCAACCTTCTCTGATAATTGTCCATGCATTACATACTCAGGTGCAGTGTATCCCCTAATTAAAAAGAGCACAGTATTTATAGCGTAACGGTTCAAACAATTACCATATTAAAGACATGAGACGCAATAATACATGGAAACTTACATTGAAAATGGTAAAACAGATTCAAAATGTTCTTGTGCAACTCAAAGTGGTGTATCATATTTATAGTGAGTTGTAAATTGACAAATGCTTTGTAGAAACAGCTAAACATGTGAGAAAAGATCTATAGTTGCTGAAGTATTGTTCCGTTTGATCAATTAATGAGTTCATCTGATATAAATTCAGTGCTGAGAATATTAATAATCACATATGTTGTTACTTACATTGTTCCCGCAAATCCTGTATTGAGATGAGATTGGTCCCCAGGCAAAAGCCTTGCCAATCCAAAATCTGCAATTTTAGGCTGGAAGTCATCATCCAAGAGGATGTTACTAGGCTTTATATCTCTATGTATGATGCAAATATGAAATCCCTCGTGAAGATATGCCAAACCCCTTGCAGTGCCTAAAATTATGCCATGACGTTGCTTCCAATTGAGAGAACCTTTATTTTCACCTATTTCCAACACTTTAGATAGTAAGGGAACGGAGATTGAGAGAGAGAGAGAGAGAGAGTAGAGGAAAGAGATGATTTTCAACTACAGAAGAAATTTATTCAAGTGTTTATTTGAATATACCAAATAAGAATTGACCAACATTGTTGTTCTTCATGTACTCATAAACAAGAAATCTCTCTCGGCCTTTGCTGCAACAACCGAGAAGTCGAACAAGATTTCGATGATGAACATTACTTATTAGCTTGACTTCACTTTCAAAATCTTCCTCCATCTTTTTGGATTGCTCTAAAGCCAATTTCTTTATAGCAATTACTTCTCCATTTTTCAGAGTACCCTGTTCAAAGAAAAGGTCATATTTATGGACTATAAAGCATGCTTGTAGGAAGTCCCATATTTTTGTTAGAATTAGACACATTTTTCCTGTGTAATCCATGAAATCTAAGAAATGAATTGTACTATTTACAACTTGCTGCAAATACAGTGGAATTCTATATATCTGGCAGACAAATATTATATTAACAAGTGTACCTAAATTGAATTTATTCAAAAAAGCCTATATACAAAAGTGTCTCTTGAAAAATGATTTCGAATGAAATATATGGTTTACCTTGTATACATCCCCAAAACCTCCTTCTCCTAATTTATTCTCTTTACTGAAATTTTTGGTTGCAGACTTCAGATCATTATACCTATAGTTAACTGGGCCTTTCAACTCAGTTGCTCCCAAAATGTCAACTGTAAGAAAAATCAGAGTTATAAATCTCTCAACAAGTATGAAGCAGTTAGGGTTCATCCCTGTATGGCTTTAAAACAAAACTGTATCATTTCCTTTGGTAGAAGAAAGGTAAAATTTCATCACAATGAATCATTTCAAATTGAATACTAAAGATTTTTCGATTTATCTTACCTCTATGAACCCTCTTGGACAGTGATCGTCTATACAAAGCAAGCAATGCAAGGAGAATCAAAATAAAAGATGCACCTCCGACTACTCCACCAATAATGGCCTTCTTCTTGCTTGAATCTCCTACAAGTCACAAGGAAAAAAAGTATATTTTCCATGTTTTTATTATAATCTTATAAGTAGCAAATCTCCCTAAACATATCTATGATGAGTAAACATACACTCCAAGTTCTTGTAACCCAATCGCATGTAAAGTATATGCAAGAGCTAAGATATTCTACAACTAGTATATAAGTTTTTGCTTCAGAAAATGATTTGAATGTGATTTTTAAATTGTACTGTCTTTGTTTATCTCAATTGTTTATTGTCATGCAATGCACGTGATCATTTATCAGTTTGAAGTTTATAGCTGTACCTTGTTCCAAGATGTGTTTGATATTAGTGGTCTGATTTTGAGCAAAAAACGCAGAGGTGGAGTATCTCATGTAGCAACCAGCATAAAAAATCTGAGCATTTGGGTTGGGAATACAAATCTGGAAATTTCTTAACCCAGACTCCAAGCAATCCTGGCAGCCACTTTGAGTGACCGTCTCGAGACATTGAGCAATGGCATAAATATTCGAGGTATTACTGTTAGGAACTGGCGTTATAGTGGCTGCAAAGAAACCAGGTATTCTTGGTGTTGCTTCTACCAGATTCTGTAGCACTTGTTGCACAGTTGAAGCAAGTTCAGTGGAGTTTTTAGCCACACCATTTCCACACCTAATGTGGTTCCCAGCGTCTATGGACTGGTCAAAGAAAAATCCGCTCTCATACCTCAAAAAAACACAAAGGTATGTCATCTGTACGAGTCTTCTTGATAGATTTAAGGATTAAAACGTTAATTTGTTCTGAAAATTTTCACCTAGAAGCAATATTGCTCTAGAAGTATTAAAATATTGCAATGTTGCCTTTTACCATTAAAAATTTTAATAGATCAATGTCAATTTCTTAACGTAATTCAATGTTAGTTTTTTAATGGGATGGACAACATTACTACATTTTGAAACAGATAATATTGCTTCTAAGCAAACACTTCTATAGCAAATTTACATCTTAACCCTAAATTTAAATGACAGTTTTATGGTTTAGCCTAAAAAACCTGCCACTTTTATGACCAAATTAAGAGACATCAGTCACCTGGAATGTTATAGATGTGATGCAATTGTTTTGTGGTTTGTAAACTATATATATGCATGTGTCTGGACTGTAGAACCACTTGAAAATTTGAGTTTAGAAATTTTTACCTGTTTGGACAGGTTCAACGAAGATCAATTTGAAAATACTCCCTCCGGTCTTAATTATAAGATCAAGTTAAATTTTTTGGAGAGATTAAGAAAGCTAATGAAATTACTTTAGAGTATTTTTATTTTTATTTTTCTCTCTAAACTAATTAGTTCGACTAATAAACTAATATATAATCTAAGGATACACAACATATAATATAATTAAATAATTTATTTACTTTTATTAATCTCTCTACAAAAAAATCAACTCGGTCTTATAATTAAGACCGGAGGGATGTCTTTAGCCTTATGAAGAGAAGTACAAATGGGATAATGATTGTTTGTTATCTAGAATTATATGCCCATCAAGCACAAATGTTCAACAAATTATACTCATTGTGAGGCGAGTCATAATGGGTCCGGATCCTCTCACAGTCGCCCCCTCTGCCCATCTCACGCCCCATCCTGGGACCGGATTTCCAAATCTTGATCCAAGGTTCAGATTTTTTTTTTTTTAAAAAATATTATCATTTTCTAATAAAAAAAAAATTGGACGGCATCTCGGCCGTCCAAATCTGGATCGGACGGCCGAGATGCAGCCGGACAGAGGGATGGGGAGAGGGGCGACTTTGAGAGGATCCGGTTCCAGTCATAATTGGCAACTTATCGTGAGTCAAATTTGCCATTTCTTAGTGGTGGGACAGATTTGTGTTGTCCTCCTACTTAATTTAAAAGAATATTCAATATCAATTAGCGGCTGTAGGTCCCATATTTGTTTTATCTTTGATATTTGTTCTTATTTTTTAATTAATCATTTGAAATTTTATGTTTACTAAATTGTTAAAAATAAATAATGAAAATACGGAGTTGTATTCTGATATATATATATATATATATATATATATATATATATATATATATAAAGATATATCAAGCACAGCATGCCAGGAAAATAAAGTTATGTATGAACTTTTGACAATTAAGATTGTATATTCATTTTTTAATAAATAGTTGAAATTTCAAGTCAGAAAAAATATGTGATATTTTAATTTCCCCTTGAGGGAAAGCGCTGAATCATAGTCTGAAAGGATTTTATACTTTATAGCATAATTTATTTTTCATCCACATACCTAAATTCAAAAGGTAATTAAATTAAACTTTACAAATATGTATATTTATGCGTCTTTATTTATATATCTATATATATATACACACACACATATATTAATATAAGTTTTGTGTTATTTACCCGTATAAAATTTAAAGATATAAATTATAGTAAATAATTTAAAGTTTCTTAAGTGAGTAGAGTGATAGACGTATACTAAATTACTAATAGACCAAGTTCTGTTAAAATTTCAGTAAAGTATTAAGGGAAGATAAAATAATTTTTTGTTAAATGCATATGTCCGTGTAAACAAAGCAAGGACATTTTAGTTATTCACTACTAAGACAATTTTATTTTTACCTCTCAATACTTTACTGAAAGTCTCCCTTCTTTTTTTTTTTTTTGGAAAAAACAAAAGAAAGAAAAGTCTAAGTATTGGACAGGTACCTGAGGAAGCAACCTTCGTAAATGACCCGGGCACCGGTGGCGGCGATGGAACAGTTGTCATAAATACGAACACGAGCGAAGTCGAAGCAAGCAAGGCAGTCTTTGATGGAAAGGTAGTTCCTGCACTGAAAAACGCCGTAGGCCGGATTGTTACCCTTCACCCCCATCGCCGTTCCAGAGTGCTTGCTTTGGTTGCTGACCTGCTCTCTCAGGCTTCGCATCGTTGCGTTTAGGTTCTCATTGAAGATGTTCACGTTGCTGATGTTATAGCTGCTGCAACCTGATTTCACACGAGTCAGCTGTGGGTCTGAAACGACGCCGTCTAGAGTCCACCATGACCATATTATGAAGCTCCACAAGAAGGTGAAGAATAAGGGATTTTGTTGCAGGTTTAGCTTCATGGTGTTTTACTTAGTGGTTTGCAAGGGGGAGAGAGAGAGAGTAGAGATAGAGAGAGGGTGAAGAATGAACGATGAAGGAGGTTTGATATGCTTAATCAGTAGACAAGTAGAAGAATTTGGTCAATCTCGGAGTTATTACTACTGTAAGGTTTCTACCATAATTAACTATTTGGCCTGGGGTAGAGTTTTTTTCGCATCCAAGAACTACACTTTATATCATCAGTGTTCCGACTCCGCACAAATATATCCACTATCTTTCTTACTTATTATAAGAGCTAATTTACTAATTTTAAAGCTTTAGGATTTTTAAGAATTTTAATATTAACGGTTTTACACTTTTAAAGATTTTTATTTTTTATTTTTTTAAAAAAAGGCTAACCCTCCAACTTGGTGGGTTAACCCGTCGCATGTTCGGGGTAGGTGGGGTTTAGCCAAAAAGACCTGCATCAAAACGATCCCGATTTTCAAAACTCAATCCACCAAGTTTTACCGGTTGGGCAAGCGTATTACCGACTCTAGTTATAGATATAAATCCAATGTAATAGTATTTTCTCTGTTTCTTAATATAAGGGCTAGTTAACTTGTTTTGGAAATATTAAAAAAGTTAAATAAATTATATTAAAATATTTATCATGTTTCTCCAAACTGAATTGCCTACTTATAGATATATATAATATAATAACACACAAACATATCTTAAGTAAATTTTATTATTTATTTAGCTTTCTTAATCTCTTTAAAAAAAGTCAACTAAATCTTCTATTAAAGACTAAAAGTAATAATATATATGTAGCCTTTGTTTTTTTTTGCTCGAACATGTAGCCTTTGTTAAATACTAGTATACACAAAGGCTTAATTATATTATTCAGGTAAAAAAGGCTTAATTATATTATAAGAGACTAAGAGTCTTCATTTATTGTTTTATGTATTTCAAATACCGGTATCTTATTTAAAGGTCCAAATATGTCAACATGAATTAACGTGAAAGTGACTCTGATCCCCAATGAGTCCCATCCAATCTCACAAGTCATTCGAAAGCCGGCCCAGACTATTATATGGGAAAAATCATTTTCAGGGTCCTTTGAAGAAAAAATCTTTAAAAAAGCGCCGAGTGCGAAATCTCGAGAAAATCTTTTCTCGAGATTTTGAGAATCTTGCGTGAGTTATTAAGGGGCGATATAGTTGTTAATTAACAAATAAATCAACCTCATTAACAACAATTTTTAACAACTAAATTCCCCATTAACAACTATATCGATCTAACAGTTATATATATCGTATAGATTAACAACTCACGTAGATTCTCTCATCATTCATTTTCTAATGAGTTTGGGCCGTTGATTGAGAAAAAGAGAGAAAAATCTAAAGAGTATAATTGTAACCTTTCATATTGATTGAACAGACATGATTTATAAATTATGAGGGATGATAAGAGAAACTTGACCCATATACTAACTGAATTCAATGAAAGTAATTCAAATTAAATAAATTGATTTTTTAATCTTTTATCATACACATACATTATCCCTTTTAATTAAATACCTTAGATTTTTATTTATCTAAAATAATTGTTTGTTAAAATACTCTTTTAGTCCTACTTCCCTAGGTAACGGTTAGTTCATCAGAATAATTTTAAAAAATAAATAAATCAGATAACGGAGGATCAATCTTAATTTATTTATTTTATTTTTTTTAAAAAAAAAAACTCCCCTAGTCTTATTTAATTATATGTCAAAGAGAGAATTTTTTGTATCCCTTTTATAAATTACCTTATTAAATTTTTTATATGAATATGTAATTTAAGTCTTGCTTTTATCAATTGATACGTATGTAAAATGTAAGACTAAAGCAGTAGTCTAAAACTTGGATCTTTCTTTGTTTTTCGGCCAGACGACAGTACTTGAATTTTGAACTCTATCTGCATTTTGTCATGATTTTTGTTAATGAAAGGTAAAATGCTATATAAGACAAAACTTCGAAGAGCCACTTATTTTGAAAGCCACAATTATTGTAGGAATTAGAAAAGGTGATTGGTCTTGAGTGCTAGTTTCTAAATTATCAATCATGCATTATCTCGACCACTTGGTTGCCCAATTTTCTACACTATATTCCCCTAATATGTACGCTTTGCCCTATTTTATATTTACATGTTTAATCTTTAGAAAAATTGCTCTATATATATATATATATATATATATATATATATAAAGATCTCACATTACAAAATTTATTGTTCAAAAGTATTTAAAAAAAGAAAGGGAAAATATCAATGAAGTTTAAGGAAAGAAAAAAAAAAAAAAAAAGGGTCTCAACCCCAAATCTCATATCGGACTTTTTTTATACTAATTATGAAATTTAATATTAAAAAAGTCTCGTTGTTTAAATGGTTTTTTATGTTGTTAAAATAGTTTTTTCGCATTGTGAAAATTTTTTTAGGTTTAGAAAAATTATCTTTGGAGGAAAAACTCGGAAAATTTTTAACAACTAAAACCCATCTTGATAACGTGAAAAATTTATTTTGAAACAATATTTTCATAAGGAAATTTTAATATGAAAAACCATTTTGACAACGATATTTTTTGATATTAGAATTACGTAATTAATATAAAAAATAAGAGATTTGGGGTTGAATCATTTTTGATATTTTTAATTCTCTTTATTGGGACCTCACTAATATTTTCCCCAAAAGAAAACAAGAATATAATTATAATAGTGTTGGTCTATGTCGTTTACTTTGAAAACAGGGGCATTGGCCCTAGTGGCAGCGGCATAATAAAGATGTTACCCTACAAACATTTAATGATTTCCTAAATTAAGGTTGGTGTATTTTCTTTCTGAGCCACCTATAAATTATAAGATGCGTTCATGATCCGTCTCCACTAAATATCTTGATCTCTAGCCACAATAATAATACCCCCAAAAAAAAAAAAAACTAGAAATTGTCATTATCCTTGTGTTATAAAATATCTTTATCTTTATCTTCTATTTATAATAAAATTTTCGTAGGAAGCCAAGTTAGAAACTCAAGCATATAATAGTTTAAGTTTTCCCCAATTTAAAAATAGAGTGATTTTTGTCTAATTCAATTATATACGATGGAGACCTTTCTCTCGAGTATATTACTATAAAATTATGTTTGAAAATTAATGATGATAAATATCAAACATAAACAATTGACCATATCAATTTTATATTTTTTTTAAATACATAAGATATTGAATAATATTCTGCAAAATTTCTTAGGCTCCTTCACTTCTAATTCCAGTTTCACCATAGCTTCCACCTTCAAAGTAAGGCAAAAAAAAAACCCCATGCAGCCACAACTGCAACAAAAGCCTCTTTTCTTCTTCTTCATCTTCTTGAACTTCATAGTCTGGTCATGGTGGACACTTGACGGCGTCGTTTCAGACCCTCAGACCAATCTGGTGCGGCTATGGTGTGACCAGGACGGTGACAACGATGGATCGATCATGAAGGAGATAAACGAAACGTTTGGAGACCTCAGAGCTCAGATCAAAGACCAAAACAAACAATTCGCCATCGCTAAAGCAGTGAGGGCTAACATGCCCGTTTTTGGCCTTTTTCAGTGCAGAAACTATCTCTCCGTTGCCGACTGCCTCGCTTGCTTTGATGTCGCCGCCATAAAAATCCGCAACTGCTCCAACCGGGCATACGGTTCCCGACTCGTCTACGATGGCTGCTTCCTCCGGTACAACTCGTCCACCAACTTTGACTTTTGTGTGTGTGTGTGGATAGTATAGACAATTAGACATAGTAGAGCATCATAGAGGTAATATATTTCATGGGACATTTTTTTTAATGAATATTATATTGTGAAATTATTGTACAGGCTATTGTCCTCTTCCTTTCCTTTCCTATCCACTGCCCCATCTCAGTCTTTGGATTAAATCTAAACGGTATAGATTTAATGTTGTATAAAAATATTAATAAAATATTAAATTATTAAAAAATAGTTAAAAATAATATTTTTATAAAATGCTAAATCTGAATGGTCTATATTTTAATCAAAAGACTGAGACGAGGAAGAAGATAGAAAAGGAAAAGGAGGTTGCCAAACCCGAAATGATTATGCTTGTACGGCTATGGCGTTAAAAAGTAAGGGGGTCAAACAAATTAATTAACTTCGGAGAGTAGAGACAAAGGGGACAAAATCGTACTGATTAATTTCTATAGAATGCATGATTTTACTCTTCTATGATTGCAAGATATCCAATGATATAAAAGAAAATAAATAATAATAGTTTTTTAAACATATTTTTTCTATAATCACATTCCTATTATATGGAAAATTAATATCAGCCGATTGATAAATAAATTAAAACCCAACAATTTAAAAGTTTTACTTACTATAAGAGTTTACGCATCAACATACATACACTCACCAAAAACCAAATACACGAGAGAATAAAATAGGGGTATTTTAGGAAGAAATTAATAAAAAATTAAAATGTTGTCTTATAATTAGGGACCAAAACCAACTCTCAAATGTTGTTTTATAATTAGAATAGGAGGGAGTATTAAATTTATTTTTAATTGTATCTTGACTTTGCTTTCTCTTTAAAGAATTCATATATATTTCTAATAATAGGATAACAAGGCCCTGAAGTTAAGATGTCTTCTAGAGGAAGAAAAATAATGTATTATAATTTATAAGTACCAAACTAGGTTTTAATCATTGTATTTATGTATATATATAACAAAATGTTTTTGATATTTCGTATCAAGTATCAATAGAGCATAATCATTACATATACTTACTTGAATAAACCTCTTAAATTTTTTCACACAAAAGGATAAATTCTTCCATTCACAGTTGCAATAAATCACCTTTAAATCCATTGAGTAACAGACAAGTTCAAGGTGGGTGCAAAGTGTGTGATTGTCCCTTTCAATATAAGTATCTCTTCTTAGACTCGAACTTAGGCCCAAAAGAATTTAACATGGCCTTCCACGGAAATATCAAACTCTGTGTTGGTAAAACAACACAAGACACTGTTGCTTAGTTACTTTCATGCGTTTAATGACTAACTATAGGTACGAGAGCAGTCAACAGTATGATCTTGCCACCGAAGCTGCTTGGGGCAACATAAGATGTGGGAATCAGACAATAAGAGATTCCTCAACGCTTGCTTCAACTGTCCAACAAGCGTTAACGAATCTAAACACAGCAACACCAAAAATGGCTGGTTTTTATGCAGCCACTAAAACCCCTGTACCTAATAGTAATAATGGTTTGAACATTTATGCGATTGCTCAATGTGTTGGGACTCTCTCACCAAGTGGGTGTCAGAATTGCATTAACTCCGCGTCAGCAAGATTTCAGACTTGTCTTACAAACTCAAATTCTGAGAGTTACGATACTGGCTGCTTCATGAGATACTCAACCTCTTCCTTTTTTGCTGATAATCAAACCACTGATATTAACCCCTTCTTGAAACAGCAAGGTCGGTAAACCATTTTATGTTATATCAATCATCTGTGTTGTTTATGAGTAATTCCAAATCTGATATTATTATATATTTCTTATGTCAGGTTCATCAAGCAACAATAATAAGGGGATCATCATTGGTATTGTTATTGGATGTGTAGTGTTTGTTTTGTTCCTCCTTATTGCGCTATTTATCTGGATTAGACCACGAAAAAGCCAAAAGAGGGTTCCTAGAGGTAAACAACTTGAAAGGTCTTTAATGATTTACTGCTTTGGTTTTATTCACATTTTCCATCTCTATGAGAAGAATCTCGATCCCTCACCTTTTTGTTCTTTTAAATTTATGATGAGACATTTTCTAATGTTGTCCTTAATAGGAGACATGACTGGAATAAGCACGTTGAAAGCCCCAGTTAATTACAATTATAGGGATTTAAAGTCTGCAACAAAAAATTTCAGTTCTGAAAATAAACTTGGAGAAGGAGGATTTGGTTCAGTTTATAAGGTAACTTCACATTTTAATTTTCAATATTTTGATAAAGATCATGTCCCAAAACAAGGATGTTTCCCATCAATTTTTCCGCACAGTGCTATAGAAAATTATATTACAAAGGCAGAACATCTAATTTAACTCATTCAATATTGAAGTTTTGTATTGTTATTCATTATGAATAGGGCACTCTGAAGAATGGGAAAGTAGTTGCAGTGAAGAAATTAACTATACGACAATCGAAGAGGATGGAGGAAGAATTTGAGAGTGAAGTGAGGCTTATAAGTAATGTTCATCATCGCAATCTTGTTCGACTTCTTGGATGTTGCAGTAAAGGCAAGACGAGGATTTTGGTCTACGAATACATGGAAAAGACCAGTCTTGAAAGATTTTTATTTGGTATCTCATATCAACCAACAAAGCGTATATTTAGTTCTTTAAGCATTTGCTATTTTACTTCTCAATAAAATTATGACATATGGGATAAAAATGGGTTTATATGTCATGATTTTATTCAAGAACTCAATTAGTGTGTGTGTAAATTTCCTATTGAAGCATATTTTGTGAATATCTTTGATTTTTCACCCTTCCCTTTTTCTTTCTCTCTACTAGGAAAAAAGAAAGGTTCTCTTAATTGGAAGCAACGATATGATATAATTTTAGGAACAGCCAGAGGCTTGACTTATCTACATGAGGAATTTCATGTTCGTATCATACATAGAGATATCAAGACTAACAACATCCTGTTAGATGATGATCTGCAACCAAAAATTGCTGATTTTGGTTTAGCAAGGCTCTTACCAGAGGACAAGTCTCATCTTAGCACAAGATTTGCAGGAACATTGTAAGTTGAAGTAACTTCATTTCTGTCATTTTCTTAAGTTCTATTGGAGTACGTAGATTCTTTTAAGTCAACGATAATATGCATGAGTGTATTTGGGTTTTATGTGAGTCATTGTTGTTATGATTTATTACCTGAAAAATATTATATATTTGTAGAGGATATACAGCACCAGAGTATGCAATTCATGGCCAACTATCAGAAAAAGCTGATGTCTATAGCTACGGTGTCGTAGTCCTAGAAATCATTAGTGGTATAAGGAACAATAAATTTAGCATCGCTGGTGCTGCTGAAGGCGAGTTCATCCTTCAAAAAGTAAGAAAGTTCCCATTACTATTTAAAAAGGAAATATTTTGTCCTTTCCAGACTTATTAATCCTTTTCACTTTCATTAATCTCACTTGCTAGGCATGGAAACTATATCAAAGAGGGACGCACTTAAGCTTGGTGGATGATACATTAGACCCTAATGAGTACGATGAAGAAGAAGTGAAGAAAATCATAGAGATTGGTTTGCTTTGCACCCAAGCATCTGCAGAAATCAGGCCAACAATGTCTCAAGTAGTTGGTTTGCTACAACAGGAAGGTTTAGCAGAGGATATAAGGCCCACTATGCCTCTTTTTATTGAAATTGATTAGAGAGGAAGGTGAAGTTATGGTGGGTGAAATGAAGTTTTGAACCCTAATTTTTTTATTTTTTTTTAAAAAAGATCATTGTCCTATTGTGTATAACTATGTGTGTGTGTTTGTGTGGATCAATCTTAGGTATATGTGAATTGATGATTTCATATATATAATTCTGATATGTCAATTTTTCTTAAAAGTTGGTTGAACTATTACGATAATCCTTATATTTTAGGCTAAAGTATATATTTTGTCCTTCATGTTTGCCTCAGGTATCATTTTAGTCCCTTAAGTTTAAAAAGTACACATTTAGCCCCTCAATGTTAACACCGTTAGTTTGACTTAACGGAAAATACCGACTCAACTATTTTAAGCGATGACTGTGTAATTAAATGCTGATAAGCATGTCTATATGTTAGTATTTTAATAAATTAATATTTTAAATCTTATTAATTGAAAAATATTTAATCTTCTTGGACAAAAAAAAAATCTTCACAATCAGCATTTAATTGCACAGTCATCGTTTAAAATTATTGAGTCAGTATTTTCTGTTAAGTCAGACTAACAGTGTTAACATTAGGAGACCAAACGTACACTTTACAAACTTAAGGAACTAAAATGGTACTAGAGACAAGCATGAAAGACCAAACGTATACTTTAGCCTTTATTTTATAAGGAAAACTTCAAATATTGTCCAATGACATTCTGTCTTGGAAAGTTAATTAATGAAAAAAAATTTGAGCTTTCAATGAACTATGGTTAAAGAAAATAATTAGTATAGTACCATAATACAATCTAACATGTTCGTACATTGGCAGTTTTGAGACTAAGATTGAATTCTACACTGATACATATTGTTTTAAGACCCATTATATGGGTAGCAAATAAAATACACAACATAGAACAGTATGTGGGATGCAATATTTTTAAAACTTAAAGATATGATGTGTGTGTGTGCACACTCCTTTGGTCCTATACAGTATAGAGAGAGGAGAAATTTTTTTGTCCTATTGATCAATCACATTATCAAATTTTTCATATAAATGTATAATTTTACCTTTCATTTATTACTGTATTGATTTTATTCTCATAAAGTATAATGTATAATGAATAGGGATAGATTTAGAAAGTTATTAAATTTTAAAACAGAGTTAATGAGAGTTAATGAGGTTTAAGATTTTTCTTAGGGTTTGTTTTGTATATAAGTTGAGTGGAGGGAAAAAAAATTGAGTTGAATTTTAAAAAATAAGAGAAATATGGTTACAATTTTTTAATTAATTTTTCTTACTCTTTCATCTTATACCATCTCTTTATTAAAATTTGTAACCCCACTCCTCCAATTTCCTTAAATCCAACTCACAAAAATTTCCCCTCCAAATCCCTCATACCAAACAAACCCTTAAGCTATGTGAATATTCTGAAAGTTACTTATTAATATAACCAAAGGAGTGGGTGGGTGGGTGTGTGTATTCAGATGAACCCATTAATTGATTAGAGAATGCAGTATTAGGTAGAATCTTAAGGAATGGATAATTAAAGAATATATCAACTGATGAAAAGTGTTGAAGAAAAAGCTAACAAGTAGAATATTCCTGAGATCCATACACATATTCACGTGTAGACTCACTGACTCAGTGCAGATAAGAATATTATCAATTCATGTATTATTACACATGATTCAAAGACTTCAAAAAAAAAAAAAAAAAGCGGCAATGCACAAGGCTAGCTCCTATAAGGTGGGGTTTGTGAAGGGATAGATATGCACAACCTTACCCTGACAAGTAGAGAGTTTGTTTCGATGATTTGAACCTTTGACCACCAAATACATGACAACAACCTCACTGTTGCTCCGAGACTCAACCTCTAAATTATTTTACACCAGAGATCAAGTGGCCATAATTTCACACAACTTCAAGTGACCCTTAACTATACGATCAAGGATGTAATCTGTAATTGAATCACCTTCCTGATAGGATGGAATTGGAAACAGTAGCATTTGATGAAGATGAAATGTCAGAGGTGTCTTCTCTTTTTGGCCAAGAACTTGGATCAACATAGACAGGCATAGTGGGCACTTTGTGTTCCATTAAGCTCTTTCTTTTGAGCATTCTTACAATTTCAGACATTCTTGGCCTTGCTGCTGGAGATGCTTGTGTGCAAAGCAAACCAATCTCTATGATTTTCTTTACTTCTTCTGCATCATAGTCATTTGGGTCTAAGGTTTCATCCACAAACTGTATATGCATTCCTCTCTCATACAGTTTCCAAGCCTGGGAAAAAGTAAAATCTCTTAGACATGGTTTGGTTGATTATTGAAAATCGTTTAAACCCTATGACTACACCGCTTTAAGGTATAATGCTTTCTAGGGATTTACTTACTTTCTGAAGGAGGTATTCGCCTTTATCATCGACCTTCGATGCATTACTACTCTTTTGTCCGCTTATGATTTCTAGGACAACTACCCCATAACTATAAGTATCAACTTTCTCTGATAATTGTCCATGCATCGCATATTCAGGTGCTATGTATCCCCTAGCAAAAACATAAAATTTATGGCACGAGTCAAAACAATAAAAAACATACATAGGACTCATCGGTAAAAAATAAAAAACATATATAGGACACTATAGATAAAAAAACAAATGAACACTGCCAAAATAAGTTTGAAATTTCATGTGCATTTACAAATATTGCCTCATATTTTTAGAAGCAATAGATTATCCATGAAAAGGATCTATCTTAATGTGTAATGGTAATGTTCCCTGTGATCAACTCATGATTTCTTTTAACATTATCTTGTTTTTGTGTTTGACATGATAAAAGTGAGTAAATTAAACAGGATAAAGTGTGCATGTGCATTCACTTACGTTGTTCCAGCAAATTGTGTACTGATGTGAGATTTGTCTCTTGGCAAAAGCTTTGCCAATCCAAAATCGGCAATTTTAGGCTGGAAATCATCGTCCAGAAGGATGTTGCTAGTTTTTACATCTCTATGTATGATACGAACATGAAATTCCTCATGTATATATGCTAAACCTCTTGCGGTGCCTAAAATTATTCCATAACGTTGCATCCAACTGAGAGAACCTTTATTTTCACCTATTTCCACCACTTTACAGATTAGATAAAAAAACAAGAATAGAGGAACTAAATTTGATTAATTAAAACAATAGGAGAAGCTCATTTAGGTGTTTGATTTTTCCTACCACTTAAGAATTGGCCTACGTTGTTGTTCTTCATGTGCTCATAAACAAGAAATCTCTCTTGGCCTTTACTGCAACATCCCAGAAGCCGAATAATATTCCGATGATGAACATTACTAATCAACTTCACTTCACTCTCAAAATCTTTCTCCATCTGTTTGGATTGCCCTAAATCCAATTTCTTGATAGTAACTACTTTTCCATTCTTTAGGGTACCCTGTTCAACAAAGACATTATACTTAAGACAATAGAACATGCTTATAGAAAGTTCTATCATTATTTGAAATGTCACCTTCAATTCAACCTAGCTTTGCTTCTTTCATGAGCTCAATTCATATATAGGAAGAAAGATATTAAAAAGACGTTACATATATTGTACAATGAAAACGAATGTTTAAATCTTATAAGGTTTACCTTGTATACATCACCAAAACCTTCTTCTCCTATTTTATTTGTTTCACTGAAATTTTTTGTCGCTGACTTTAGATCCTTATACCTAAAGTTAACAGGACCTTTTAATTCAGTTGCTCCCAAAATGTCACCTGCAAAGAAAACCAAATTTAGTTGAAGTATCATAATTCACAGCTAAAGTCACAAATTTTGTTGTGAAGCGGAAGTGATCGATCATGGAGTCACATCAAACATTTCGAATTAAATAAATAAGAAATTTTGTAGTTATCTCACCTTTAGGAACCATCTTGGATGACTGTGATCGCATATACAAAGCAATTAATGCAAGGAGAATCAATATAAAAGATGCTCCTCCAACAACTCCACCAATAATTGCCTTCTTCTTGCTTGAATCTCCTGAAAATCACAAGAAATTAAAAAATGATGACCCGCCATGTTCTTACCGAAGCATATGTAAAAATATGCAAAAGCCATCTCAAGTTTATTTATTACACTCCACCTTGATTCAAGAAGTGATTGATATCAATGGTTTGATTATCAGCAAAGAAGGCAGTAGTGGAGTATCTCATGAAGCACCCAAAATCAAAAGCTTTAGCATCTGAATTTGGGAGACAAATCTGGAAATTCCTTAAGGCAATGTTCAAGCAATTGTCACAACCACTTTGTGTGAGATTCTCAACGCATTGAGCAAAGGCATAAATGTTTGAACCATTACTGTTAGGCACTGGCGTTTTAGTGGCTGCAAAGTAACCAGTGATTCTTGGAGTTGCTAATTCCAGATTCTTTAGTACTTGTTGTACAGTTGAAGCAAGTTCAGTGGAATTTCTTGTTTCATTCCCACAATGAATGTTGTTCACTGGGTCTGTCGACTGCTCAAAGAAGCTGCTGCTCTCGTACCTGGATAAAAAAAACGAGAGGAAGAAGTTATTAAAATATAGATTTCATGTCAATTAGTTGGACATTGAATTGAAGTTATATAAAAGTTAAGGTATGTTCTACCAATTGACTCAACTTATTTTTATATAAAGAAAACCGCTGCAATCTATATCAGTATTTAAAATTTTACAGAAGTGGCCAATGTGAGTCATAGATCATTTGAATTGAATTCTTAAAAAGGGGTAATGCAAAATGTCAATTAAAAGAGTCAATACAAAATGCTTTGGTTGTCAAAATAAATTTGAAACTCAAAGTGGGTCAAATTTGCCATTTCCCTTTGCGATAGATTTGTGTGGAGCTGAAAGAAGCAAAATCATATGTATCTAATATCTAGTTACTCTGGAAGGGAGTTGGTCCTACGTCGTTATAATTGTCAAAGAATTGTAGGACCACAGTTTTTCGTTTTGTTTGTATTTTTTTCTTAAAGAAAATTTTAGAAATTCAAAAAACGTATTCTATCCGGGGGATAAGTTTTTCTAGAAGGGGAATACCAAAATCAAGACGTATAGTCAAATAATTTTTTTATTCTATCTTTACATACATACTAATTTATTTTCCATTTTTTTATTAATTACTTTTTATCAATATTTTTGTATAATATAATGTAAAAAAATAAATAATTAGAAACATATTATATGTCAGAAGAAATTTCTAAATGAATATAACTTTATGATTTTTTAAATAACAAGAAATTTTTCCTTTACTTACCTAAATTCAAAGGGTAATTAAATTTTAAGGATAATTAATCTGCAAGCCCTCATATTTCCAACCAATTTGTGATTCAGTCTCTCTATATATATTTTTATCATGTCCTCATACTTGCACTTGTACGTTTTGAATTAGGTCCTTGTATTTTTTTCCTTTTTATCAAATCCTTTTTTTATTTGATTTGTAATTATCTCCTTGTATGTTTTTTAATTTTAATTTATTAATTTAATTAAGAATGAAATACATGAAAAATTAAATATATCATTTAATAATAATGAATAATTTCAATTAATAATTATTTAATTTAAAAATAATTACTATAATTAATTAGAAATTCTCAATTAAATAAGTATACTATTATATTTTAGATAATTTTACTATTATAATTCAAATTTTAAAATTATAAAAAAAAGTGAAATAAATATATGCTCAATTTAAAAATTTAAAATAATATCAAAAAAATTCATAAAAAAGAGTATTAAATAAAATTATTATAATAATGTACTATTTATGGGATATTAGTATTTATAGCATAATATTTAACAATATTATATTATATATTTAGAGAATAATTTTATTAGAATCTATTGAATAAATAATAAAAATACTATAGGAGGTGATTAAAAATTATGTGAAATGATAAGGACCTGATTAAAAAAACAAGAAGGGCCTGATAAGAAAACAAGTAAAAGTATAAGGATATGATGAAAAAGGGGCAAAAACTACAAGGACATAATTAATAACACGTGGATTGATGTTTTAGTTCAGCAGCATTTAAGAAAAGTCAAATTAAGTTGGCTGCATACCTGAGGAAGCAACCGTCGTATATGATGTGAGCACCGTTAGAGGCGGCAGAGCAGTTGTGTCGGATCGTATTCTCAACGACGTCGAAGCAAGTGAGACAATCGGCGATGGAGAGGTAGTTTCTGCACTGAAAAAGGCCATAAGTAGGGTTGTTCCCCCTCACTACCTGCTCCGTCGCGAAGTGTGTGCTTTGATTGCTGATCTTCGTTCTCATGGATCGAAACGTTGTGTTTAGATTGTCTTGAAAGATGGACACATCACTGACGTTGTCTAGGCTGCATCCTAACGTCACAAGAACCGTCTGAGGCTCTGAAACGACGCCGTCGAGAGTCCCCCATGACCAGATTGTGAAGCACAACAAGATGAAGAAGGGCTTTTGTTGCAGGTGCAGTACCATGATGTTTTTCTCACAGAAGACACAAACAGAGAGAGAGAGAGAGGGATGACTGATGAAGGAAGGAATATAGATGGAGACTATATGGATAAGAGTCTGCAAAACACTGAAACTGATGTTTTACTTAGTTTTAAAATCTTGCGCAAGCGAGAAGGGTCTCCGGTCAAAGTCGGAGAAATAATAATAAGATGCAAAATTACATTTTGTTACTCTAACCTAAGTTTATCTTATGTCTATGTTTGATCCCTTAATTCTTCTACAAGTATAAAATATTTTGCAATCTTCCAAACTTAATACCGTAATTCTCAAATGATGATTTTATGGGCCAATCATTGTTAATTTATCTAATTAAACATAATAAGTTAGCATTAAACATTTCTTAATATTTAAAACTTTAATGCTGATATTTTATTTAATGAATTTTTCTGACCTGAATGAAATTAAACCTTGTGTATAATTTTTTTTTTCAAAAGATCTTAAAAAATCGGTCAATGTAAGAAGATATTAACATAAGCAGTTAAATCAAAATCATTAAATAGAAGTGGCGTGAGTATTTTGCCAATAATCACACGTAAGATATATACATATATAATTAGCAACTAACTAAAGCTAATCCGTTAATGTCCCTTTATATAATATACAATAGATACCAGTTATAATTTCAACATACAAGTGTATTTGAAATACCATTATTTTAAGCTAAACTCTATGTCGACATGTAGTGGCATGAAAGCGACTCCCCAATAATTAATTAATTAAATATAAAGTCGATCGAATTCGAATCTCATCATTATAGTTTTCACTTCACAATCACACAATCGCATTCTAGCCGCCAATTTGGAAGATACTCCTACACCAAGTGTATGTGAATAGGTAAAAATCCTTTAGGTTTACAAAATATTTTTTTCAGTCCTCATATGATATTTTTTATATCAATTATTAATTTTTTAAAATTAAACTTAATATGTCAGTATTTAAATGTTTATCGACATTAAAATTTCAATATATATACACACACACACCTTTGCCTTTTTTATTTTTAATTATTTCTTTAAAGAAATTAAATTATTTTTATTGCTATAACACTCGGACATCAGCGTGATTTCTTGCTTAAAATTATGCTTTGATATTAAGGTAAGTTATTCAATATCTTAGAATATTGCGAAACGTAATTGTATTTGTTTAACAGTCTAAGATACCATTGAAAAAAATTATTAGATTGGCTACTGTCCTTTGTTCTTACCATTCTCTTCCCCTTCACTACTCATTTTAACCTTTAAATTGAAATTTAAATGGTTGATTTAATGTCTTATAAAAATATTAATAAAACATAAAATTATTAAAAATAAATAAATAAATTCAAAAAATGCTAGAATTTTTGTTATGATAATTTAATACCAAAATAGAAATATTTAAAATAAATATTTTATAAAATATTAAATCTGAAATTGTTCAAATTTCATTCTAAACTCCAAGATAAATAGTGAAGGGAAGAGGAGGGAAACAAAACGGTAAGAATATAGAACAATCCCAAAACTATAATAGCACGCATTTGGACTATAATTACCATGATTTCCATAATTTATAAAGGGTAAAAAGTTTAAACAATAATTAATATTTCATTAAAATTTTAAAGGCGCATTTACATTTAAAAAAAGCTAAAACTTGAAGGGACAATAATTTTGAAAAAGACAATTATTACAGAAAATGTCTAGTGGGATTCCCTTAGCTTGTTTCTTTTCTTCTATACTATGGGCGCTATGTCCATTTATAATTGATTATGTAATCGGTAATCGTATTTTATAATAAATAAAATTAAATAATAATGTTTACTATTGCATTTTGTTTTGAAAATATATGGGGGCATCGTATGTTTGTCCATATGCAAGTCAGGATGGTGATATGGCAAGATTCCTTCATCACATGGCCTGTATCCACTTTATTTCGTTTCTTGACTCAAAAAGGGGGAAAAATTGAAACGTCAGCTTTGTCTCCGGCCATTATAAAAAATTGAAATCTCTAGCTCTACATCCTATTTTTATTTTCAGGAAATATTTTTTCTCAGTCTATTTTCCAAACAAAGTTTTAGGAACATTGTTTAAAAAATCAAGTTTTGGAAACACGAAATAAAAAAATTAAAAAGCATTTTTCTACAAGAAAAAAATTGACTTCAATTGTTTAGTGCAGTTGTGGATTAAAACAGCAAGTGGTGACAATAGTTTGGAGTGGTGATCAACGGTGGTTGGCGGCAAGAAGATGACGGCCGTGAGGGGCTAATAGTGTTTGGATTTTATAGTCATTGAATAGTCATGGTCAGCAGTTGGTGGTTGTTGGCATCATATTAAAAGCAAAAAAGGAGAATATACATAAACTGTTAAATATTCAAATTAATCCCAAAGGGATCCTAGCTAGAGAGTGCATGATCCTTTATGTGTATCAAGAGTAGAAGAGCAAAGTAGATCTTTGAGTTTGAAAAAATTGAAATGATCATGAAATTGGATATTAGGAAACTTCAGCCTGAAGATCTTTTTTTGCAGGTTATAGATAACCTTTATTTGACAATTTACAGAGCAAGGAGATGAAGACACCCAACAATACAAGTCTAGCTGTATTTCAACAAATTAATAACTGAACTTGTATTTTGGAAAGTTGCTTGAGAATTTTGAGTGATAAGAAATCCATGGTATATATTAAGTATCGGATGGAGTACAATATATATAGTAGTAGCAGAGCAAGAATCAACCATATGTCAGTAATTCAATTTTGGCATTGAAAACTTTTAGCCAACTTTTAAATTGTTTAATCTGAAACTGAGATTGAACTGTAGAATTATTGTGAGTCCATTGAAATCAAACCTTCAGTGATAGAATGAAGGAGAATACTGACTCAATTTTTATTCTTCCCATTCTTCTCCATACTGAACATCATGACTACTATTACTACATGTGTATCTTGAGTTTCAAAACCTTAATTAGAGATGGACAAAGTACTTCTAAGGCTTAAAGAAATTAGTTAAGGAAATGAAGCCTAAAAAACAATTTATTTGGTTAGAAGTTTTTCTCGGCAAGAATTTCAGGAAATGAAGAAAATAATTATTAAAATATAGAAATTCCCAGAATAATTAAGAAAAATTCAAGATAATTATTTTTGGAAAATAAATAAATTTATTTCTCAAAAAGGGCTATAGATTATTTTAGTTTTATTCTAGAATTGAGGACATATTATCCTGAAATAATTAAAGAAGAACAATTAGAAATTATCGTTTGGCCTTGAAAGTTTAGGAAAATTACTCTATATCAAAAAAAAAATCAAGGAAATAGTATCAAGGGCTAATGTTAGGGTTTATGTGATAATTAAATACTGATAAAGGAAGAGGGTAAAATAATAAATTCATATCCTCAAAGCCAAAATTGGTTTTGGTCCAAGGTTAAGCCCAAGATGTCCTACCCACGACCCAAGAGACGAGGTTCATAATTTCAGATTGCTAAGATATTGGGCCCATATTATAGAAAGGAAGCAAGCTTATATGATAAGCCTCTTTCTATCCGCTGTTTCGCCACTTGAGTGATGCTTTGGGAGTATTTGGTGACTGATATCTGAATCGATCAAGTTGAATAATAGTGGATTGAAGCTAAAACAGAAGATTTTTGGTGTTGCATGTGAAGTTGATTCTTGGATATGGTGATTCCGAACCTTAAGCCGCTGTTTCTGTGAGTGCACTTTCAGGTTTCAGGTTGGAAGTGAGGAATATATAGTAGTTAACATGTTAGAGGAAAGATTTATGTTAGTGAGGGGTTGTTTTGTTGGGAGTATGTTGAGTTTTTGAATCTGAAATGAAATCAGCAGAATGTTAGGGTGTTATAATACAAGTGGTCAAGGACCTATTTATACTTACATTTTCTTCATGGACCCTAAATATTTATTTATATAATTATATCTAAACTAGAGTTTAAATAACAGATGGATTTGGCAGAAATTTAGTGTCCAATGTCTTGTCCATCCACACAAATTTCAGAGGCTTTTTTCCTATACATTCACGCTACTTTGTCTTACAACATAGGCCACACTACTACAAAAAAATGTTACTACTTTCTAAAAACGTCTTTATTTTATAAAAGGAAGTTAAACGTGAACGCAGTGGCATTCTTGTAATTATATAAATGAATTTTGAGAATTTTACGTCCTGAAATATATTTTAGAACGCCTAAAATTAATTAAGGCGTCCTTAATTAATATCAGGATGCCTAAAATCGCCAAAAATTAATCCCTTGGCGCCATGGCGCCATTTCAGGAATTTTTTTGGTGCCAGCTGATATTTATATATTTTTTTAAGGCGCCCGAATAATGTTCGGGACGCCTTAATGTAACTTTTTGGCGCCCGAACGTCTTTCGGGACGCCTTAAATTACCAAAAATTAAGCCATTTCGGGAATTTTTTGGGCAGCTTTTTTTTTTTAAAGGCGTCCTAGAAAAATTTCAGGACGCCTTAATGTAATTTTTAGGCGTTCAAGAAATTTCAGGCCGCCTTAAATCCCCAAAAATTAATCCCTTTGCGCCATTTCGGAATTTTTTTGGCGGAGCAATTTTTTTTAAGGCGTCTTGAATAATGTTCGGGACACCTTAATGTAATTTTTAGGCGTCCGAAAAATTTAAGGCCGCCTTAAATCCCCAAAAATTAAACCTAGGCGCCAAAGCAATTTTTTATTTTATTTTTTTAAGGCGTCCCGATACATATTCGGGACGCCTTTCGGGCTTCTGTGGCGTCCTGAATTTGTGTCAGGACGCCTTAATTGAATTTTGTGGCGCCCTTATTCTTCTTTCAGGACGCCACAAAAAACCTAATATACCATATTTTGTCTTTATCACTCATTCTCACTGAATCTCTTCCTATCCGCTCACACGCAAAGTCCCCTCCCCTGCTCTCTCATTCACGCCAAACAAATTCCTACCCAAAGCCCTAATCGCTCACCCTCACTCTCCCCTGTTCTATCACTCGGCTCCTTCCCTACCGAAAGCCCTTTCATTTTTCCCTCACATTGTGCATGACAGCTCCGTCTTCTCCGTCTGCCCTCTTCGCGGCGTCCATCGGCTTGTGTGCTTTGTTGCCGTCGCGTCCCCCACCTTCTTCGATCTCTAACAAAGCGCCCATTGGCTACAGGTATGCATTTGCAACATCTGCTTGAATCTAAACGTGAATGTCCCCAATGCACTTTAATCGTCCAAGCATTCAACTTCGTTGATTCTGTTTGCCTATGTCAATGGGTTTTTTGCGATGCTAATCGAGAATATCTTGAGATGATATCTACTGTTATGGACCTCTCTGAGCCCTATTTCTAATAAATCATTGGCAAAATGCATGCGTAATTAGTATATATACATAACTTGGTTTTAGAGATTAAGGCAAATGTCTGGTTTAAGCTATGAGATGTTTACATGCCAAAGTTGTAGGTTTTAGCCAAAGTAGTTACTTTCAATTATTTAGAGATAGAGATAGAGCATTGTCTCTTATTGACTTATTCAACTGTATACAACTTAGTGATAAAAATTCTGAAACATTAAAGCACTAAGTTTGGGATTTGGATTATGAGATATTATTGTTATCACTACTAGAAAATGTCAAAATAGCGACGGAATTTGCAACGGAAAAAATCCGTCGCAATTTGCGACGGAATTGAAATCCGTCGCAAATTGCGATGGACAAATAATTCCGTCGCAAAATTTTGTGACGGAATTTAAAATCCGTCGCAATTTGCGACGGAAAAAGAAATCCGTCGCAAAATTTTGCGACGGAAAACTAATCCGTCGCAATTTGCGACGGATTTTAAATCTGTCACAAAACTAAAAAAAAAAAAAAAGGAATTCGGTGGGAAAAGGCCGTTGGTTTGCGACGGAAAAACAATTCCGTCACAAAATTTTGTGACGGATTTTCAATTGCCATAAAAAAAAATTGTTTTTTGCGACGAAACCTAGTTCCGTCGCAAAAAGTCGGGATTTTTAATCCCAACCGGTTCGCGTCGGCGTCATTTGGCCTCAAATCCGCCAACTCTCTTGTTCTTCCTCTCCTCGATCCGCCACGAGTCCGATCCTCGAGGCGTCTTAGTCGTCTACCCCCCTCGATCCGCCGCTCTTTCTTTGGATCTGTCCCCTACTCCGGCGCTTCGCGAACCACCGTCCCTCCTATTGTGCTCGCCTAAGTCTTCTTCACCATCGGCCCCCATGTCCTCTTCACTGTCACCCCCCGTCTCCCATATCTTCATCTTCATCTGGAGAAGAGAGGTAAGGTTCCATTCTTCTATACCCACTAATTTCTTATTTCTTAAATGCTTTTGATGTCCCCCTTTCTTCACAAATTAAAATAATGTTGTGCGTTCTTTGCTTCTGTGGCATTGGTTAAACCCCTCTATCTTTGGTGTTAGGATGCTTTATTTAATTTTGAATTGTAGGCGTTGCCCTACTTGTTTAGGAACCGTGTTGTTGTGAAAAATAAGGTTATAGTTGCTGTAAAAGTTATCTAAACTGACGTTTCTCCCTATGAAGCAATCAAAGGCAAAATTAAGACTAAATTAAATTAAGTTGTGCAAACCGTTACAGGGATCATATTATATTAATTGGTAGAATTTTTTGAAATATTGTTCCAAGTGCAGCATGGAATCAGTCCATATCTCGAATGTATTACAAAATCCATATTGATTTTGGAATTAAATTACAAAATCTTATTTTCATATGCAAGTTATGTGAATGCTTATGGAGTTTTTACTTGTGCAAATCTTGCTGACTAGTCAATTTATACAAAGTTCATATTAATCTTATTGATCACCAATATGGTCGTTTCTTATCCCTATAAAGATAAGTTGTATCTTCTTATGATGCTTTATGTGTGTTTGCGGTCAAAATGATATTGAATTCAATATAGCAATATGGAAAAATTGGAGCGTTGTTTTTGCGAAATTTAAAAATTAGAGCTTTGCTTTATGTGTGTTTGCTCTATCATCTTAATTGGAAAGCTGGATTTATTTCTCAGTTTTTATAAGTTAGAGTCTATGTTCATGAATTTTTCACTATATTGTTTAGTAGGTTTATTAATTAAAAGTGTGCTTTGATTAATTTTTTTTCCTTTTTATCATTCTTTATCATTGCTACATTTTTCACTTTTGTTATGGATGATCACTGTGAAAGTCTTGTATATTCTTCACTTTTGATTTAGGTTTAATTGGTGGTGTTAATGTTGCAGATGGAGAGAGTGAAGTTGGGGAAGAGGAAAAAGATGGGTATAGATGGTTGAAGAAACCATGTGCCTTCAATGTTTCTTTAGTATTCCCCTATCTCAATTTTCCTTGTTTTGGTTATAAATAAACTTTATTTCGCAATATTTTTTTCTTTATTTGAATGGTTGTTGTAGAAAAGCCCTAATAATTATAAGAATTTGTTAATTTCTCCTTGTTCCTTTTATTTGTTACGTGTTGTTCATTAATGAGATTCTAAATATAGAAACTTAGAGTGTGTTTAATAGCAAAAATATTTTATTATGTAATTTTTTTAAAAAATATAAAATTTGCGACGGATTCAAAAATCAGTCGCAAAATCCTAGAATTTGCGACGGATTTTTGATTTTCCGTCGCAATTGTGATGCGGTTTTTTGCGACGGACAAAATCGGTCACAAATCAAATTTGCGACGGAAAAAGGCTTTTTCGCTACGGAATTTTCCGTAGCAAAACTGATTTTTCTTGTAATTACTCACGCTTCCTAATCCTAGCGTATGTGCCTTCAACTTATTTGTATTCTCTTGTATGACGCTCTGTGTGCCTTGAATTCTGACTATGAAGGCCTAGAGCTACTGCCTTGCTTTGTTCCAATTTGTTAAAGCAATTTGTCTAAGATTTTGATAATGTTGCTGTGAACAACATATGAATTTAATAATACATAGAGCTTGATATAAAGAATAAATTCTTTCTTAATGGTTGCACGTATATTGCTAAGTCATCAAAGAAAAAAAAATTGTCACAAGTATGTAATTCTTATTTTTCTTAACACTTGTGTTAGTCTTGATATGATAGTGTTTGGCTCTTGTTTTGAATTTTAAGAAAAATACTTGTCACTAGCTTTTGCCCTAATGTTGTGTAGAGATGTCTACGCCTAATTTATAATCTGAATCTAGAGATAATTTTTTTTTTTTTGTAAATTCCCATCTTAAAAATGCTTTACAATGATTATTAGATTCTTAATCACATGTTTAAGGACACTTGCCCTGTAATTGTAGTTTGGACCCTTTCAATGGTATACTTGGTGCATTTCTTTTGGAGATACAACAATCAATTTAACATTTAACTTATTTTATTAAATCTAAGCATTGAAAGTATATTTGATCAATTTTACTTATCTGGAAATTTGTAGTTTTAATTTCTCAGTGAATACTTCTTTTTTGACTTCAGGAAGCTAATAACCCTTTTGAGTACTGTGACTAGTTCACGACAACAACCCACAAGAGCTTGAGGGGTGCTAGGGTATGTATATATATTTAATCATGTTCCTTTTGTCATACAATAATTCCCTCTCATATGTTAGTTTGAATAATTCTAATGTTGTCTTTATTGTTGTTGTCTTTAGGATGAATAGAGCAAATAAATTTCAAGCATCAGAATTTAAAGTTGAGGTAATTATAGTTAAATATTGTTGTTTTTTTGTTGATGTGCATTGAACTAGGTAAACTTTGTTGTATGAATAAAGATGCTTAGAAGTCCATAATTTATAGTTTATGACTTAGACAATTTAGCTATATTTTTATAGTTTGTATTGATGAAACTATTGGATTTAATAGCTGATCTTTTCTAAATTGCCTTAGTTAGTAAGTTTTAT
The DNA here is from genome assembly GCA_019022615.1 of Acacia melanoxylon. Lineage (NCBI taxonomy): Eukaryota > Viridiplantae > Streptophyta > Magnoliopsida > Fabales > Fabaceae > Acacia > Acacia melanoxylon. The sequence goes on from JAFJYJ010000002.1 coordinate 10,842,501, forward strand.
TGAATGAAGCTGAAAGTGTCTATTGTTGAAATTTTGGGATGTCTTACTTTTGAGGGGAAATGCTGCCAATTTTTTTTTTACAAGATTGAGAAAAAAACATGTCGTTCTTGAAATTGTTATGAACTTGACTGTTGTTGGAAATGTCTTAGGTGGTAATAAAATGGGTTATAGTTGGATGAATGCGTTGAGAACTAGTGAAGAATATGAGAATGGGGTGGAAGAGTTTATTGAATTTGCTAGAAGGAATGTGGCTGCAAAAAATGGGATGTATTATTGTCCATGTGTTAATTGTTTAAATGGGGTTCGACGGGATATTCTTGATATAAGGGATCACCTAATTTGTGATGGAATAAACCTTCGATACACAACGTGGATATGGCATGGTGAGGAGGTAACTATCAGTGCGTCCCACAAAAATGAAGTTGAGGTAGATGATGATAGAATGGAGAGAATGATTCATGATGTTGAGGTCGAATCTTTTGCATAGTCGGGTGAATATGATAGCGTGCGGAGTGATGCAGAGACACCTTTGTTCCCTGGGTGTACTAAGTATACACGGTTGACTGGGACCTTACATTTGATCAACTTAAAGGCAATTTGTGGGTGGACCGATAGTAGTTTCACGTCGTTGCTTGAATTGTTGTGTGATATGTTGCCAGACGATAATGTACTTCCAAATCGTATGTATGAGGCCAAGAAAATCTTGTCTACGATGGGTATGGATATAAAAAGATATACAGTTGCCGATGCTCTTATTTACACATATCATACCACCCACCAAAATATTAAAATTCCAGAAGACCTACATAGGGTGACTGTGAAATGTGTTCGAGAGGGGGAAGCAAAAACAGACATCCCGATTGATGATGACAAGGTTCCCGATTTAGGCCGGGCCATAGGATCGTTCATCCTTTGGCCGAATCATCTTATTTAGATGGCAGCGACGACACCTCCAATGGTAGGAAATACATTACTAGAACTTGCTTTTCATTGGTAACCCACTCATAATATGTTTGTTTATGTTTTTGTAGAATGAAGAAGCTGGGGGCAGATTTCCCTACTTAGCACAACTGCGAGACATGTACAAGGACATCAGCCAGATCTCCTTGCATATGCGTGTGGGCATTGTCGGCCACAGAAAAGTCATATGACTTTACATTTGACAATGAAGATCTGCAACAGTTTATGCATTTGGAGGATTTAGATTTAGTCGTTCTTGAACTTGCGATAATGTAAGTTTTTTTCCCTTTAATTATTGCATTTATCTTTTTTTTTCTATACTCAACAATGCTTATCATTTTATTTCGATCATAGTGTTTGCCACGACATATGCGTCTAGAAAGGCCGAACGAGTTTGTATGGATTCTTAAGTCCAATAAACACGGCGAAGGAGGGCAATAAGTTACCTAAAAGGACGCTTTATGTTGGTTGTACAATTGCCGAGGAAGATTTGCCTTGTTATCTAGCCCCAATACTTGAAGGGTACGTATTTTAGTTTTGTCTATTTAAGATTTTTAAGAATAAATTCCTTTCTTATCTTAATTTAATATTAAAATGTATATGTTGTAGTGGTCATTGGACCCTGTGTGTTGTTTGTCCCTCCAAAAACGTATGTTATTGGTTGGATCCCTTATGTGGCAAGCCAAACGATGAAATCAAATCCATGTTTGCCAAGTAAGTAAATTTTCGTCTAAATCATTGATTCTTCATTTAAATGAATTGTTTTCATGTCTGTTAATTTCCGTTTTAATGATAGTGCACTCAAGGCGGCTAGATCGATTTCTGGAGCACGAGAGCAGGGTGGACCGAAGTGGGCTTATCCGAAAGTAAGTAGTTTCAATTCAAGTTATTTCATTGACATAGTAGCTTTCGATATGCCTTTATTCGTTTTAACAATTTGCTTTTGATTTATAGTGCCCTCGACAACCAGGGAACACTGAGTGCGGATACTACGTTATCCATTATATGCATACCGTCATTGAGAACGGACGTACTATAGGTTTTCAACACGTACGTAATTGCTCCGTGATTCTCAAATGATAATATTTTTGTTGTTGTACTTGAGTTGTTAATTATTTCATTCACTTCATTGGTTTAACTTATACCTTGTTTTCCAATTTATAGCTTTTTGATAGTGTGGACCCGTGCTCAGAGGAAGACATCGATACAGTTCGAAATGCTTTGGCTGCACATTTACTTCAACACATATAGATATGTACGACATGTGTTGCCTTTTCTGCCTTTATGCCTCCATTTAATTGACGATATGTGCAGTAGCAATGTAACATGTTTTACACTTCTGGCATGGTTCAAACTTGAGACTATTGGATTTTTGAAGAAGTGAGATTTGAGAGTTTAAAATATAGCCCGCAAATTTGTTGCTAGAAGTTTTTTATTTGTTTATTTTTTTCCCTTTTAACTATCTCTCAACTAACTCTTATTTTTCTTTACGGATAATCATGTTGCTGATTTACTTTCTGGTTGTATTGTTTAGACTCATCATTAATTGGAAGGCCATTTGCATGATTATTGGGGATAAGCTTTGGGTTCCACCAGGCATTGATTAGTGTGGGTTCAAATTGACTCTTATGCATTTATCTTAAGTCTGAATATTTTGATTATCTATGAGATAGTCAGGTGCTATGAGTGGAAGCTCTTATTTGAAGAATTGGATGATTTGAGATGGGTTCAAACCCGGCGTTGGGTTATAATTTGGTATGTTATTTTGGTAAATTTGAGTGATCTCCACTAGTCCTAGTTGTGCATAGAGAGTGTATATGTCCTGAATATGGAAGAGTGTGCCATTAGTGGATTTTATCAAACTTGAAAATGCATTTAGCTCAGGTTGCTTTATGTGGTTACCAAGTCTTCTTACATCTGCAATATGGATAATGTATGCAGGGAAAGTGCTTGAAAGATTGGGCAGCTCAACCCCTCTCATCCCCCTTTCAAATTGATCTTATACTTGAGGATTTGTTTAGTGCTAGGAACTAGGAAGTACTTTTTGTATTTTAATTTGTTCTATCATCGTTGTTATATGGTTTCAGTTTTTTGTTTGCAATTATTCCAATGCCCAATAAGAAATATATGTAGCAGGTGATATTTTTTAAAATATATATAAGGCGTCCTAAATTTAGGTCTAGGACACCTTATATAAATATTTGGCGTCCTAATTATACATAGAGGACGCAAAAAATTACTTTTTGGTGTCCTGGTATTAAAATCAAGATGCCAAAAATCACGTCCAAATTAACTGATGCTTTGGCGAAAATTAGGCGTCCTATGCTTTATTCAGGACGCCTTAACAAAGGCGTCCTATGTTTTATTCAGGACGCCGCGTCCTATGTTTTATTCATGATGCCTTATTTAAGGCATCCTGAATAAAACATAGGACGCCTTTGTTAAGGCGTCCTGAATAAAAAATATGACGCCTTTGTTAAGGCGTTCTGAATAAAGCATAGGACGCCAAAAAATCTTAATTTACAATTACCCCTGGTCAGACGTCCCTCTGAAAAGTGACGTTAATTGCCTCTAATTTAAGACGTTAATTTGCTTTTTAATAGTAGTGCCAAAGAGGCCACCGTTTCACACAAAACTTTCCTACTTAAAGATTTGAAGTTTCATTGACCTCAAAAACCAAGCGTACATAATGGAAAATGAAGCAGAGAATACTTTCTCCATTATATTTTCTTCATCATTATTAATTTTTCCTAGCTTCATAAACTTGAAAATGAACCTTAATTCATACACGTTCATGAGTATATGCAATCTTCACCTTCCCGATAGAACGAACAGGGATACAATAGCATTTGATGAAGATGAACTCTTAGAAATAGAAGTGTCTTTTTTGGGCCTCCAATTAGGATCAACATAGATAGGCATAGTGAGTTTCTTGTTCTCCATTAAGCCCTTGCTTTTGAGCATAACAACAATCTTAGACATTGTTGGCCTTGTTGCAGGAGATGATTGCGTGCAAAGCAATCCAATCTCTATTATTTTCTTCACTTCTTCTGCGTCATACTCATTTGGATCTAAGTTTTTGTTCACGAACTCTATGTGCATTCCTCTCTCATATAGCTTCCAAGCCAATACCAAGTTGGATCAAAGTGATTTAGCATCAAAGTGATTTAGCACAATAAATACTGAAGTAAAATCTTATGTAAGGCTTATTAGATGATTGTGGTCATATGTTGTTAAGCCTAGAAATACTAAAAGTATTTAGGAATTGTAATATGAGGGCAAAAATTACAGAATAAACCTAGATGTTCGTGAAATTATATTTAAGCCACATAAACATTTCAATATTTTCATTTTAGTCCTTCCATAAAACTTTTAGTGGGGACTAAAGTGAAAATACTGAAATTTTTATGAGGTGAAAATATAATTTCCTTAACATCTAGGTTCTATTTTATAATTTTAGGGGAGCGAAGGCCACCCCTAGCCCCCCTCTAGTTCCGCCCCTACCTACACGAAGTGTAAGGCAACCTCATTCTACAAGCCATTTTAATTTACTATTTTATATTTACAATGAGCAATATCTACTTTATTAATATACTTAATATCAAGTGGATATTATAATATTGGTTCGTGAACATTTGTATAAATATTAAACATAGGTTTTTAAACGTTGAACTATTCCAAAATATAATATCAAGCATGCTCTTTGTTATATTGGTTGAAATATGCTTACCTTTTGAAGGAGTAATTCACTTTCATTATTAACCTTCAATTCGCCACTCTTTTGTCCACTTATGATTTCTAGGACTACAACTCCATAACTATAAGTATAAGCCTTTTCTGATAATTGTCCATGCATTGCATATTCGAGTCTTGTATATCCTCTGACATAAACATAATATATATTGCATGATGGGAACAATAAAAACACATACATATATATAGGACAAAAAAAAATGAAAACATAAATGAACAATGACAAAATAAAATTTGAAATATTTTTGTGCATTTTAAGTGTTGTATCCTAAATAAAGAAAATGTTTCTTGAAATGTTTGACCATTGTGGGAAAACAAAAACATCAATGAAAAGGATATAATAATGTTAAGTATAGTGAATATATTATTTACTATCCTTTTTTTTCCCTGTGGGATATAATATTATAATAAGTGGATAAAACATGACAAATTGCCTTATGTTCCCTTGAAAAAATTTGACTATTAGCAGTGACATTTTGTGGTTGTTTAGTTGTTGCTGATGCAACTATCGCTGATATGACCAGAGGTGACAAAACCATAACATTTCCTTTGAAAAAGGGAAAAAACGTTAGAATCAAACCATCACATTTCCTGGCTATAGTAGTCATCTTACCTCTAGGATCCCTTTTGGATAACTTTGATCGCCTATACAAAGCAAATAATGCAAGAAGAATCAAAATAACAGAGGCACCTCCCACGACGCCACCAATAATAGCCTTCTTCTTCGTTGAACCTCCTCCTACAAGTCAAAAGATCAAAAAAGTACGCCCATGTCCAACCGTTGTGGGATAATTACAATGAGATATGAAAGGAAGGGATTTAATTACCAAAAAGTCTCAATGACAAGTGAGCAAAGATAAGCCTTTGTTGTTATTATGCTCCTTTGTTATTATTAGACTTTTTGATAATTAAATCTCTTCCTTAAAACCTTATAGTTTTTCTAGCGTAGTGTATGCAAAATGTGCAATCTATTTGAAATTTGAAGTTTTTAAACTCTTACCTTGTTTCAAGAAGTGCTTGTTGTCGGTGGTTTGATTATCAAAGAAAGCGGTGGTGGAGTATCTCATGAAACAACCAGCATCATAAGTCTTAGCATTTGAGTTGGGAAGACATATCTGAAATTTTTTTAAACCAGTCTTCAAGCAATCTTGGCAGCTACGTGAAGTGAGGGTTTCAAAGCATTGAGCAAAGGCATAAATTGAAGTGTTACTATTAGGCACTTGTGTTTTGGTGGCTGCATAGAAATTAGGTACTTTGGGTTTTGCTATTTCCAGATTATTGAGCGCTTGTTCTACAGTTGAAGCAAGTGCAGTGGAGTTTATTGGTTTATTCCCACACACAATGTCGGGGATTTTTACCAAAGTAATAAGGTTTTTAAAAATATTTACCAATCTGGGGTACTGTTGAAACTATATACCGAAGTAGGGTAGTTTTGGACCAGTGCCGTCGGAGGGTACGACGGCACTGTTTTTGCCGTCGGGGATATCGACGGCACCACTAGTGTCGTTAGGCTCCCTAACGGCACACATGCAGTGTGCCGTTAAAAACCCTAACGGCCTTTGTGTGCCGTCGGGGTCTCGACGCACACATTGCCGACACCAATGTGTGCCGTTATGGACCCGACGGCACTGATGCCGCTAGGGCTACTAACGGCACACAGCATGTGTGCCGTTAGGGATCCTAACGGCACACATTGCTGTTAGGGAGCCTAACGGCACACATGCTGTGTGCCGTTAGTAGCCCTAGCGGCACTAGTGTCAGGAATCATAGATTCCTGACTGACCGCCCTTCAGCACCCGTGACTCCCCCAAATTGAACAATTCACCCGTGAGTCCCTCACTAACCTCAGAATTCACTCGTCCCTCTTCATTCTTCTTCATCTAAAAACTCCCTCCGTCCTCCATCTTCATTCTGTTTCTGCATTTATTTTTTTGCAAAAAATGAATCAAATTCGTTCATTTGTATATTATAATGGTTCGAAAAGTATAGGTGCAAACGGATTGAGGTTTGAAGGTGAAAAAAGAGGAATGTTCATTGTTCGAGGCATGTCCATTTGAAGATTTATATGAAAAGATCCGTCGAAAGTTAAAGCGCAACAAAATCAGGTAATAGCGTCAGTGACGGGTAGAGTTCCGGGTGGAAACCACAAATATGTGGGTTTGGAGATATCCGATGATGAGGATGTAGATGTTTTTGTTCAAACATTCAACGAAAACTCTACGTCATCCAAATTTGCTGAGTTATATGTTGATATTGAGACGCCAGATGAGGGTATACCAATAACGACTCATGGACTGCATCAGTCACATTATATGACTCATTTTGGTACACCGCAGCCAACACAACCAAACGTTGCTCATGGAGAAGAAAGCCACTATATGGTAGATGAACCTGACAATGAGGAAGAGCAAGAGCCAGAAGATGAAGACATTTTATTGGCATTAGAATATGATCAAAATGATAGTGATGGAGATGACGAATATCATCGTAATGTCATGCCTTAGCATAGTGGTATGTTACAATTATCAGGCTAGTTACAGAGTTGTATTATTATATAATTTATTTTTTATTACTTACCATGTTTTCGCATAAATTGTATTATGTGTGAATATGCAGAGATTACACCATTTTGGAATGAGATTCCGCATTATGAGGATATACTGGATGTGGAAGGCTTGGGCCGGGGTCCGTGGGCAAGAGGAGATAAATTAGATCTAAAACAAGAGTTCGGGTCCAAGAATGATGTGCAAGCCGCAATAAAACATTATTGCATGAAGGAACATCATGAAGCGGAAGTGATTGAGAGTAATACAACCATTTTGTCTATGAACTGTTGGAATCATGAACAAGGTTGCGAATGGAGAGTAAGAGCAATTAACTCGAAGAAAAGCAACACTTGGGTCGTAACGAAATGGGTTGCAAATCATAGTTGTGTGAGCCAAACTCTCTCCCAAGATCACAAACAACTTGATTCTAATATTATTTCTGAGGCCATAATAGGTATGATGCACAATACCAAGTGAATAATTTGTGAATTCATTTGTGTTTTATCAGTGAACATAAATAACATTCCCAGTGTACATTATTTTTGTGATCGATTTTGCAGACATGATCAAGGAAACACCTTCGGTACCTGTGAGCATGATACAAGAAAGGGTATTTGGAATGTTTCGTTATCATGTTTCTTACAGGAAGGCATGGAAGGCAAAACAAAAAGTAATTGCTAAGATTTACGGTGATTGGGAGGAGTCATATGCGTTCCTGCCAAGATGGTTCGAGCACATGTTGAAATTTTCTCCGGGATCTGTGTATAATATTCAACATGGACCGTATATTGTTGATCGGCGGGTTGTTAATGGGGTTTAGGTTTTTCAACGTACATTTTGGACCTTCAGTCAATGTCGTGAGGTGTTCCAATGGTGCAAACCAGTCATACAGGTGGATGGTACGCATTTATATGGTAAGTATAAGGGGACATTATTGATTGCCACCGCCCAAGATGGAAATAATGAGATCCTGCCGATTGCATTTGCAATTGTTGAAAGTGAAACAAAGGAAGCTTGAGAGTATTTTTTGTCTTCCATACGACTGTATGTTACAAATAAGATTGGGCTATGTCTTATTTCTGATCGCCACAAAAGCATAATAGCAGCAGTCGGCAATGCAATGACTGGATGACAGCCTCCTAATGCGTACCATGTGTTTTGCATTCGTCATGTTGCAAGCAATTTTAATACCCGCTTCAAGGACCAGGAGTTGAAGAAATATTTAACGAGATTAGGTATTATAGTCCAACTGATGTGCAGTGACGTTCATTTTTCTCATTACTACAAGGTTATAATGTTGTGTCTTTCTATCTTTTTTACAGGATATGTTCCAAACAAAATACACTTTGATGCATATACCCGATTCTGCGATTCTGATCGTAAAGTAGTTGCATGGATTGAAAGAATTCCAAAAGAGAAATGGTGTCGAAGTTATGATGAGGACGGACGAAGATACGGTCATATGATGACCAATCGTCGGAATCAATCAATAAGGTTTTCGGGGAGCGAGGAACATGCCCATAACATCATTGGTGAAATGCACCTATAGTTGACTTGTTCGTTACTGGGTCAAAAGAGGGACCAAAGCAAAACAAGATGCAATGACTGGAAAGCATTTTTCGACTGTTATTACGGATGCTATGGCAAAGAATGGAGAGCGTGCTTCATCGATGCGTGTTCGGGAGTTTGATGTGGTGCGTACCACGTTTGAAGTAGATGATTTAGACGATACATACTCGGTGAACTTGACTCAGGGGAAATGCCAGTGTGGCAAGTTTCAGGCATTCAAATTCCCATGTAGTCATGTAATTGCTGCATGTTCGGCGGTATCCCTCTATGCTGATAAGTTCGTGGACCCAGTATTCTCAATCTACAACATTATGAAAGTTTACTCTTTGTCATTTCAACTGATCTAAGCAGTGAACAAGGAATACCGCCCGCTTAGGACCAAAGCTTATCCACGATGAATCGAGATTACGTGGTATGGGCCGACCTAAATCTACACGCATTCACAATGAAATGGATGAGATGGAGGTCCAACCTAGCTCGAGTCGAATTCGATGTACTATATGTAAACAGTCCGGACATAATAAGCGTTCATGTCCTACAACACGCACAACTAATTAGTTCAAATTTGCTTTCCAATTCCTTCGATTGAGATGTAGTAATATCAAGGAAAATTTAACCTTCATGTTCTCATAAAATTATTTGATACCTTTTTATACTTGTGTCCTTATAGTTTCAGTTGATTTTTAATTGGATTTTTCCAGTGACGTTCAAGAGCTACATTATTTATTACATAATACATAACATGAAGGTAATATGACATAGTAAACTAAACATTAACAGTAAACGTACAGTTGTCCATGCAAATATTACACAATACGGTAGTCGATGCAAATATGACATAATACATTATGTCGATGCAAATATGACATAATACAGTAGTCCAAGCAAATATGACATCATACAGTAATCCAGGCAAATATGACATAATACATAACATGCAATAACATGCAGCGATCTGGCTGGTGCATCTCGACAATGTGAAAAGCAAGTATGGGCGTCACCGCCCTCCATCGCTCCTGCACTTGAGCATCTGCACCCATAAAGTCATATTGGGCGTCCCTATATGTCTCCCACTTCACCTGTACATGTAAACAAACGGTCACACATATAACACGAATTAGTTTACACTTGTTATTCTCTAATCTCACATTTATTATACATACATCGTCTCGACCCATCTGGTCAAGCTCTATTCGATATGTCTTTAGCTCACGCCGCAATAACCGCAGGTCGACATCATTGAACCTGCAATATGTAAATCAATATCATTAGTCAGACGACATGAAAATAAGAACATAAGCGCTCAACTACCCCAACCAGTTCAAAATATTCATTATATCATACTGCTTCCATACCTGCGTCCGTAATGATCATCTGCATCACTCGGCGGTGGAATGGGAGGTGATATGGCAGGAATTCTGGACCATGCCCATATTGCAATAACAACAAACAACCCCCAATGTCTTTAGCTGAAGTTGATGTGGCCTGACATAGCTCGCGAAACAGTATGGCGAGTACAGGAGACCCCAACTGTATGTAGCAGTCTCCGTAAGGTCACCACCCAGTAATTGTAGATATTGGCAAGGGACCTCTGAACTGGACTTGTCACACAACAAAAATCCACCGAATAGTCGCATGAGGTAAGCACGTGTGTACAAAAGCTGACCATCAACAGTTGTTGAGTGCTCCTCCCAGTGGCCCCAATGACGAGAACCAGGTCATCTTGATGGCTCCGCCAGTAATTTCAGATGGGAGTGGAGTCCGACCCATGTGTTCCTACATAGTTGCTGCCTAGTTGGCATGCGTCTTACCGGAAACAGCTCGACCCTCAGTGGACAAACCTAAAATGGCCTCTACATCTTGTAGAGTAATAGTCATCTCACCAACCGACATGTGGAAGGTGTGAGTCTCCGGCCTCCACCGCTCAACCAAGGCAGAAATAAGGTATTTGTCAATGCGCACCAACATAAAAGTAGACCACTGATATGTAAAGGTCCTATATTTTCCGTATCATGTACAAACAATTAAATGCATATAATTAATTACATAAAGAATTTTAAAACATACCGGGGGTCTCTTCATGCGAGACACGTGCCAGAAACCTGCACGCATAAGGTGCTCTTACAAATCTAGTGGGATGAGATCTGGGTCATGGACATCTCCCAAAGACCCCTGTGAGGCTCGCATTGGCCTCAAACAATTGACATCTTCGTTCCACACAGCTTGTGATCGGTGTGACTGCTGCACCTCCTCAGAAAGAACTCCCCACTCTTTTGGGCCAGGCTCAATATTTGTGTGGCCGTGTTGGTCATCCATGTGACTAATGAAAATTTACGAAAACACAACACATAATTAAGACACTAATTATTATTTCCTCACTAATTAATTTTATATAACAATTACTCTATTTTTATGCAAGTGTCTAGTATATGGCATTATCAATTTTGTCCCAGATGAGGTAACTTTTAAATGATTTCTTTCTCCTTGATAAAAAATTGAATCCCTCCTTGTATTATATAAAGTAACCAGGCAACTACCCCAACCTTCAAATAAATTTTTTTGCCCGACAAAATAGGCAAATAATTACTGTATCATCGTAAGTATGCATGCAGTCATCAAATTGCTAAGTGGAGGCTTAATCCAACTTCTTTCCTTTCCCAAAGAAATAGTTTAATTGATGAAAATATTTATAAACTATTTAAAACAAGGTTTTTTTAAACCTGAAAATAGAAGGTTCAAAGTTACTATCATTTTTTGCAATAAAAGTAAAAGTCGTATAAAGTATAAACTAACACACAATATAATTTAGCCACATAATAGTGATAAAGACAAAGTGTAGACACCTTTGTTTGGTTATTACGGGACAAAGTCGTGCCACTTTCGTCATTCAAAATATATGATCTAGCTAGTTGTAAGGTTTATTTTAGTCAACTGAACAGAAGAATAATATAAGGAGCAACACTTAAACTCAAAAAATTTAACAACCGTGTAGGATAAAACTAATATAATTAGGACCAACTATATCTAATCACCTTATCCTATTTTCAAATACAACCAATTTAAATAATTTTACACAGAAATGTTAATTATTAAACAATAAACATAGAAAAATTAAATGTTACCCGTGCAAACGTGAAGTCGAGAGTGAGTGAGAGAATTTGAGCCTCCTCCTTCTTCCTTCTAGACAGAGTTTTCGACGAGAGTGAAAAACACAGATGAGCTACATAATGGATAGAGGGAAGGGATTTGTGTGTGTGTGCGTGTATGGGGTGTGGGAGAGAGGGCAGTGTGTGTGTGTCAGAGTTGTGGTGGGGAGTGGGGTCTTTGTGTGAGTGTGAGAGTTTGGGAAGAGGGAAGGATTGTTTGGGGGGGTGGGGGGCGGCGAAGAGGAAGGCTATGGGGGGCCCGAAGAGGATTTTGGGGGGGGGTGGTGGAAGCCCGAAATGAGGGGGTGGTAGAGGATTTTGGAGAGGAAGGGGGGTCTGGCGTGCGTCCCGCATGCGTCGGGAATCACGACGCGCGTCGGATTCCCGACGCATGCGGCGTGTGCCGTCGAGAGCACGACGGCACACCATGCCGCTAGGCTCTCTAGCGGCACACGCGTTGCGTCAGGGGATTCTGCATGCGTCAGGAATCCCCTGACGCGTGACGTGTGCCGTTAGCAAGCCTAACGGCACCGTGTGCCGTTAGCAAGCCTAACGGCACTCGGTGCCGCTAGGCTTTCTAGCGGAACACGTGTTGTGTGCCGCTAGAAGGCCTAGCGGCACCGTGTCTTTGTCGCATTTCCGGCGGTGCACATCCCGTGTGCCGTTAGAGACCCCGACAAAGACACAGTGCCGTTAGGGTTTTTAACGGCACCTCGTACGCTGTGTGCCGTTAGGGAACCTAACGGCACTAGTGGTGCCGTCAGAGTCCCGGACGGAAAAAACAGTGCCGTCGTACCCTCCGACGGTATTGGTCCAAAACTACCCTACTTCGGTATATAGTTTCAATAAGTTTGATTGGTAAATATTTTTAAAAACCTTATTATTTTGGTAAAAATCCCCACAATGTCGTTGCTCGGCGTCGTATTTCGGTCAAAGAAGCCACTGCTCTCGTACCTTAAAAAACACAAGAAAAAGGAGTATCTAATTAATTAATTCATTTCATTTCATTTTATTTAGAGAATACAAAAATTTAATGTTATTCAATTCTCTGATTGTCTTACTTTATTGTTATTATTATTTTTGGCCAAAATTGTTATTACTATTCATGATTTGATAATAACTAAATTTGTTAACAAGGCGTTACATTTCAAGCTAGCTAGTAGCTACCATGTAAAAGGAAACAAGAGTTAGGTTGATCTCCTAAGCCAATATATAAGACTTAAAGGTTTATCAATATCAATGTCAATATAATAAATAAAGATAAATAATTATCAATATAACATATATATATATATATATATATATATATATAGATAGATAACATCCTCTATATATGATAAATTATCTCGGTAATAAATTGGACGAAAAAAATAATAATATTTCACTTGGTTTTGGGGTAATTAATATTTTATTCAAAAGTTATTTCAAAGTTGAAGCAATGCTACCTTTCAACTTTTGACTTTTCTTCATAATAAATATTCTTGACTTTTTTTCATAATAAATATCCTGAAACTAACTTCTTAATAGACACGTATAATCTAAAAACAAATTTTTATCAAATTGACTTTTCTATAAAAATATATCCAAACATTAATAAATTTACACTATTTAATTAACATATATATACCATTTTCCGTTTGTAAAATTTAGGTAGGACAATAGTCATTTTTTACTGATGTTAATATAAACAAACCCACAATTTATTATTCAGATTTAGTGAAATGCAGAAGAAAAATATCTAGTGAAACTATGAATCAATGGAAAATGTCAAATTTGTTTAGGCAAATGCTTTGATTGTCAATATTTGCAACTAAAATCGGGTCAAATTCGCCATTACTCTTGGGATGGCTTTTGGGTCAAAATCGGGTCAAATCAAATTGGAAAGTTGTGTGGGTCCTACCATGGAAGAATTGTGAATAAGTAATTAAGTACTGCATGTGACTATGGCTCTTGTGTGTTTGTTTTTTCTTTGATATTTGATCATTTTATGTTATTAAGTATTAATTTGAAATGTGTGTTGGTCCTACCTTAATAGGAGAAATTTCTGGATAAATATTGGTCTTCAAGACACTGCAAAATTTTGCTTATTTTAAAGTGAATTTTAGTAAATAATTTAAAAATAGTATTGTTCCTAATGACTTAATAATGTTACTATACCTGAGATAAAACATTTAAGAAGAACATTATTCAATTAAGTTAAAAAGTATAAAATAATTTATTATTTTTTCCATATATCTTATAAATAATAATTAAAATTGTTATAGATATTTTATATTGATACAATTATATATGATATCCGTTTAATTTTTCCAAGAAAATGGGGCTCAAGTATGCAACTAATTCTCTGCCGAGAAATTACTTTCTTTTCTTGATTTTCTATGTTGTAATTTTTAAATATTTTTCCATTAGATCCAACAATATCAAATTTAAATTAATGAAAAATTTTAAGATGTATCTTATATTGATATACCCATAATAGACTAGCTAAAAAAAGTCCTATATACCAACTGATACCTTTATTTTTAGGAAAATTTCAGAAAAATACCTTCACAATACAACATCACAGATCAGTTTTGTTTCATACAATAATTTAGGTATTAAGTATTGACTATACTTGATTAAGAATTAACAACTCACTTTACTAGGAAAACAATGATTTAAAATTTTCAAATTTTAGAAGTATTTTTCTAAAAAATTTCTTTTTATTTTTAGCCAAGGACAAAATATACCATCTAGCACAACCTAGTACGAACTGCTAAAAATATGCACCTCCAACCCATTTATATTAGGAAAATCAAAGTCTTTTTTAGGCCTTATTTTAAGAAACAACCAACCTATGCCTCTTAAATTTAATAAAATTTTCCAACCAAACATTAATCCGCCAGTCAATTTTAATAATTATTTTTTGAAAAATTAACAACTAAAATATTATCTTTATTTTAAGTTTTGTACAATACTTAATTTAAAATAAAAGTAAAATTTTTAAATATGAATTGTTGAAATTTTATTTGGATGGTCTAGATTTCACTACAGTAATAAAGACGAGGTACTCATCACGATGAGAGCACCCAAGTTTTATTCAAATATATTAAGTATGCATCTTTACCTTTTAGCTTTATTTAATTCTAACTAAAATAGTCAAAATCGAATATGAATTATAATGTCTAAATACGGTGTGCTGGTTTGACACTAAAACGTACCTCAAGAAGCATCCTTCATAGATGATACAATTTCCAGTTTTCCACAATCCCATTTTGGCACCCCCGAAAGCGACTACCCATTGTTTAACCTGAACAAGGGGCACTGTTTGTATGCGTATGCATGTTTATTAAAAATTATTTTCTTTATGTCTGAAACAAATATTCGTAATCCAGGTAAGAAAAAAACTAAATAGTATATTCTGAGAGTATGGCCTATAAGGTCATGATCACTTTACGTTTAATTAGGTTCTCAATTTAATGCTGATGTGTCTTCATGACTGAGTCATCGTTGGAAATTTCCAAGTCTCTTCCCCCATTTAGACTTGAAGTCCCATCATGCATCTCCATCTATCTTCTTCACTTCACACACATCTTTTGCCTTATAAAAAGTCTGTAGAAAGAAAATGAAGGTTCTGTTTTATTTCCTGCTGTTTACTCAGAAATCTCAAGCTATTGTTTTTATATATATATATATATATATAATGTTACTCCCTTTGATTCTTAATATAAGATATATTTACGGAGTCAATCTTAGTTTTAAAAATAAGATATAATTTTCATATTTGTCTAATCATTTCCTAATTTACCCCTATTGATCTTTCACTCAACAATTATCAAGAAGGTGAGGGAATATAATAAGGAAATTAAGGGGGATGATTATGCTGTTTCAGAAAATATATATCATATTAACTAATTAAACTAACTCATTAGCCTAATCAAATTATACAAATATGTGTTATAATCTATTTATCTCAGTTTTTTAAATTTGAAAAGTGGACTAACCCACCAACCCCTATTAGAACTGAAGCCAACACCTCGATCTCCCCATATCAGTAGTGTTTGAAGCGGTCTATTGAGTGCGCTAATGCTAAAAATTGACTACTACGCTACTAGAGTCTATTCTATTACACCTCACAAAAAGAGGGAGTAGAGATATATCAGTGTGTTTCTTTCTACATTCCTTTATACAAACTTACTCATGTGGACCAAAAAAATATCTTATCTTTCCCCCTCACAAAAAGAGGGAGTAGAGATATATCAGTGTGCACTAATGCTAAAAATTGACTATTGTTGAAAGAGCATCATTAGGGTTAAATCAGAATTTTTGTTGTTGATAAATATAAAAATCATGTCTAATATTCAGAACCAAGGTCAACTCCCAAAAGTTAAATTATACTAGTATTAAGGACTAGAGGAGTAATAAACATTTTTTTTGGGGGGGGATTGGTCTCTTTTTTGTGATACTTCATCCCCTATTAATTATTGGGTTAAGGGCACCTAGGAAAAATTTTGCGAGTGTACAAAATGAATAATTTTGTCTTGATCATTATTCTAGTTAATTGTAATTGTTAGTTGACTAAATATGCTGAGTTCATAGTTTACATATCCATGTTTTATCTACTTCATTTTTTAAAGTTAGATTTAAAACTTATGAGGCAAATTTACACCTTAGTAGATGAAATGTGGACTGTCAACTCAGTTTTTTGGGTCAACTAACGGTCAAAATTAATTAGGATAATGGCCAGGATAAAACTACGACCTTTTATACACTTTCGGGTAAAGTTGCCCTCTTAAAAAAAATTGGAGTAAAATTGCTCTTAAGCTGACAATTTCTGTGGTAAAATTGCCCATTAACCCTTAATTATTTAATAATTTTTTTAAAAAACAGATAAATTATTTATTTATAATAAATATGAAAAAAATTGGTAATATTTTTTTTAAAAAAAAAACTATACTGAAAGATAAAAATGTGTCAATAAATAATTATTTAATAAAAAGGTTGGTATGAGAAATAAAATATATAAAATATTATATTCAGAGGCAAATTAAAGTCCTTTAACTTAGGTGACGATTTTTTTTTTTGATAAAAACTTAGGTGACGATTATGATAGGAGTAAAAGGACTAAAAAAGTTTTGTTTGGATTTCTCTTATTGCCCCACGCATGGCTCCTCCGTGAACAAGCCCAGCCACCTCACCTCTTTAATATCTTTTTTTATTCTATAATGTCACAAGGATTATTAGTACTCCCTATCTTTAATAGTAGTATGAAACAAAAGCCACTTAATTAATTTTAAATCAAATAATAAAATAATATGTTAAAATATACTACTATAATTTAAAAATCAAATCCGACCTCCAGTAGTAGGGGTAACATTCTCTGTTACTCAATCACGGGTTCACATTCAATTCTCATAAAAAATATGGCGTGAGATGTTTATCCCTCTAATTATTCCTTTACTTTTAGGGTGGGGACCTTTTTTTTTTTTTTTTATGTATTTTTATCTATTTGGATCAAATTGTATCTTTAATTTGAAATATATTTTCAGATTTCGAGATCTTAAATCAATTAATTTAGTTTCTATATTTAGACATGTTTTTCCTATAACACCAGTATCTTGAAATATGTTTTTAGTAGCACTTAACATCTAAAATATTTTTTAACACCCAATATTTTAAGTTCGTTAATTTTTAATGCATAAAGTATTTTTTTCATTAACACATATGTTTTTCTTACCATGGATCCAACTTCAATCTTGGGATAGTGTACAATATTAAAATCTGGACAACAGGCGTAGTGCTTGATGAGTAATAGGGAATGAACTCCATACCTAGTGCCACAAGGGGCATCATCTTATGCCGCTAGATTCAAGGTCTTTGATAAAAGTCTTGCCTGGTCACATCTTAAAGTCTTTGATATTTGCAAATATTGTGTGGTTGCGGTCTATTTCAAACACCGTGACCCTCCTTTTCGTTATTATCCTCATAGTCCATGTAGGAACAAGCTAAGGGTCCCTTAACCTCTCTTTCTTTTCTTCATCTTCTTTTCTCTCAATCAAGCATGTTTAAACATTCTTATCACCTTGCGTTGTTTACTCTCATATTTGGGTCATGCGGTGTTCTTAATGGCGTTGTTTCAGACCCCAGCCCCATCTTCTTACCATTGGGTGCACTCCATTCGACCCTTTCGTCATTTCTGATTTGTCTGTCTTCAATAACAACCTAAACTCAACGTTTCGGGACATCAGAGAACAGGTTAGAGACCAAAACAAGCACTTCGCCACGGTTCAGGAAAGTGGTGGAGGAAGCCCCGTATACACTCTTTTTCAATGCAGAAACTACCTCTCCATCACTGACTGTCTCGCTTGCTTTGACGTAAGCGCCGTGAAAATCCGAAGCTGCCCCACCGGCGCCCCTGGTGGCCATGTTGTCTATGACGGCTGCTTCCTCAGGTACTAAACTAGTCCACTAGTTCTTTTCTTACTGGGGAGAGGGATAGTTTTGCAAATAATTTCATCAAATACACTGTAATGTATAATTGCATATACTTCATTAATTAGGTCGACCGGAGGTTGTTGTTGTTGTTTTTTTTTTTTTTTTTTTTTTTGTTTTTCTTTCTTGTGTGTAAATAATGATATCAAAACTTAGTTGTAATCTAGTAACTTTGTGACATTCATTTGTTATTGAATCCCATGTATAAGACCTATTTATCATTTTTCCTTTTTATTAACAGAAGAAAGTGTCGGAATGGACGATATGTTACCGAGGTTTAATTATAAGGATGTATTCCAAAATTCTTAAACAATAGGACCGGAGGAATATCTCTTTTATACAAAACCCTTTCACCTAACTTTAATTTGATTGGTTGGTTACTAATCACTTGACCTATTGCGGATCCAGTCGTGGGTGGCGACAATTTAAATTTTTTTTTAAAAAAAAAAAAAATATTAAAAAAAAAAATTTTTTTTAAAAATATTTATATACTACGACAATTTAAATAATTTAAAATATATATTATATTTAGATAGAGATGGAGAGAATAATTCCCAAGCCTCCCGAACCGAACTGGCCGTTTCAAACCCCTCATCTTTCTTTTTCATCCTCTTTCATTCTTCTTTCTTTTTAATTATTAGATTAACATTTGGATAGTCTAAATTTAGTTTTAAACTAAATATAATTTTTTTGGTAGAGATTATAGTATACTAAATATTATTTTTATTTTCTTTATTGTAAAGTTGAATAACTCATATCAAAATTTAGCAATTTGTAGTTAATTAATTATTTTTAGTTTTTATAATAAATTTTTAATTTTATAAAAGACTAAATATGGACTATTTAAATGTTCCTCAAATAGTTTTTTTTTTTAAAAAAAAAAAAAAAAGATGAGGGGAGAAGATAGGAAGGGAAAATTTTGATATACTCCTCCAACCCTTAATATAGGGGATAATTGAGGAGTTTATTTTGGTCATGAATGCAAGACATATTTCCCATATTTAGCAATATTTTTTAAAATTATCATTATTGATACTCCCTCAACGTAACAATAATCAAGTAAGAGAGAGAGAGAGAGAGATGGTTAAGGTGTTTTAGAAAGATTGATTCTTAATGTAGGACGTAATTAGAGAGTTGAAATTAGGCCTTATATGAAGGACTAGAGGAGTATTAAAGAAAAAGTATACTATATTAATTAGACTATAAATAATTAAAGTAATCACTAACCAACTAAGATGTCAAACATATTATTAAAGTAATCAAAAGATGCTCACAAAGATTTTTCCATATATTCATAAGGTGGAATCCATATTGAACTTGGAAAATTGATATGGGAAACTTTTTGGTGTATATTTTATTCAGGTATGATGCGAGTCGTTTCTTTGATCGAGCAACGGATACTTTCAATGCTGCATTGTGTGGGAATACAACTACAGGAGAAGCCACTGCATTTATCTCAGCTGTCCAAAAACTGCTCATGAATCTCCAAAACAAAGTACCAATAATCACTGGTTTTTTCGCAGCCACAAAAACACAAGTGCCTAATAATGGTTCAACTATATATGCCTTTGTTCAGTGTACAGAAACTATAACACAAAGTGGATGCCTCAATTGCTTAAGTGTTGGATACAGAAATATACAGACTTGTCTTACCTCTTCAGATGGTAGAGCTTTTGATCAAGGTTGCTTCATGAGATACTCCACAACTTCCTTCTTTCCTCATAATTACCAGATCATTGTTGTCGTCACTCCCATGGATGATAAACATGGTATGGTTCATTTGAAGATTTAATGTCGATTTAATTTTATTTTGTGTAATTTCAAATCTAATGCTGTTATATTCATCTCATCTTATTGGTTTGATTATATTAGAAAATTTTCATGTGAAGGTTTAAGCAATAAAGGCGCTATCTTTGGTGGAATTGTTGGAGTAATATTACTTGTTTTCGTTGCCCTTGCACTTTTTCTTTGGATTAGACCACCAAAAAGCCCTAAAAGGGTTCCGGCTGGAGGTAAACAACTTTTGGAAGTCTTCATTTAATGCATTTTTTAGTTAAAAGGCTAGACAAGGGCTTGTTTGGTATTGAGGGATTAGGATGGGAAGGGAGGAGAGGGAAAAATTTTATGAATTGGATTTAAGAAAATTAGAGAAATGGGGTTGAAAGTTTTTAATTACTTTTTTTATTTTATTTTATATCTTATCTTTGTTAAAATTTTATAGCCCCACTTCTCCAATTTTTTTAAGTCAAACTTATAAAAATTTTCCTTCCCCCCTTTTCCCTCCATTTCCCTCATGGCATGAGGTTATAAGTGGGACCAAATCCATCACCTTCCACTTTCTCGGGGCTCTCATGCCATTAGACTACATATCCTTTAGCATTTACCGCATAACTTCAATGTTTTAAGGTGATGCACTTTTTCCATGAAAGAAAGAGTTATGAACTTTCACATGCGCTCGCACATATATATCTCTCTACGAAGGAAGAATCATTGATTGTTTTTGTTTTAATTTTTAAGAGAATTTGACTAATGTATTTCTTACAGGAGACATATCTGGTGCAAGCAAGTTGAAAGGTGCAATTAATTACAGTTACATGGATTTGAAGTTTGCAACAAAAAAATTTAGTGCAGAAAATAAACTCGGAGAAGGAGGATTTGGTGCAGTATATAAGGTATAGCTATAAATTTTATGTAGTATTGTAAAATCTTGTATATTTAAGAAATTGAAGTACGAAGGGATCATAGCACTTTTAGGATTGAAATTCTTAATCATCATGAATAGGGAACTCTGAAGAACGGGAAAGTAGTTGCAGTTAAAAAATTAACTTTACGTCACTCCAATAAAGTGGAGGAAGAGTTTGAAAGTGAAGTGAAGCTGATAAGTAATGTTCATCATCGGAATCTTGTTCGACTTCTTGGATATTGTAGTAAAGGAAGTGAGAGGATTCTTGTCTATGAATACATGAAAAACACCAGCCTTGACAAATTCTTATTTGGTAAACACCTATATGAACCTATCTAAATTTATATACTGTTCTTTAAGTATTAGCTATATGACATCTTCATGATATTATAACATGTGGATATATTTTCAATTTCATGTAATTGACTCTTCTATCAAGCTTATTTCTATGTCATATAAAAATTCATTGATGAACTTGGTAAAAGTCTAAAGCTATTTCCTCTTGCTAGACATATTTGAGGATCACTTTTATTCTTCTCTCTACATTGTGAAAACCTGATAACAGGTAAAATGAAAGGTTCCCTTGGATGGAGGCAAAGGTATGATATAATTTTAGGCACTGCAAGGGGTTTGTCCTATCTACACGAGGAATTCCATATCCGTATAATACATAGAGATATAAAGTCTAATAACATCCTTTTGGATGACGATCTTCAACCTAAAAT
The DNA here is from genome assembly GCA_019022615.1 of Acacia melanoxylon. Classification (NCBI taxonomy): domain Eukaryota; kingdom Viridiplantae; phylum Streptophyta; class Magnoliopsida; order Fabales; family Fabaceae; genus Acacia; species Acacia melanoxylon. The sequence continues at coordinate 10,864,354 of JAFJYJ010000002.1, forward strand.
TGCTGATTTCGGGTTGGCAAGACTTTTACCTCAGGACAAATCTCATTTTAGCACGAGATTTGCAGGAACACTGTAAGTTGAAATTACCTAATTTTCTTTAAGTAACTTTTATTGTAGTATATATTATATGCAGATAAAGTATATGCTTACTGGGTCAACAGAATACTCCTATTGTATCAATAAAGAGTTTTAACCTTTTTTTTTTTTTTTCTTTTTATCTTTGAGTAAAACGTGAATACTTCAAGGAATAGTTCATCGTATCTATGTTCCACATGATATCTATTTCAGATTTTGTTATCTTGAAATTTATATGGTTGTGTTTATGTCTGTGTTAATAATATGATGAATTATGTCATGAATGCTATATATTTATCAGAGGATATGCAGCACCAGAGTATGCAATAAATGGCCAATTATCGGAGAAGGTTGATATATATAGCTACGGTGTTGTAGTCCTAGAAATTATTAGTGGTAAAAAAAGTGAAGAATTGAATGTCAATGGTGAAGCTGAAGGTGAATTCCTCCTTCAAAAGGTAAGAAAAATTTATCATATTAGTATTGTCTTTGAAAAAGTTTTTGACATGGGGATTCTTTTAGTAACTCAACAGTACCACTTTTGATGAGATATTATGAAAGAGGTAATGGTTTTTTTTTCCCTATTTGAGTATCCAAAACTAATAAAAACTTTAAAAATTAACCTAACCTTGTTCTTTGCATTTATATCCCGGTTATTTTATTAAACTCTTAACCCCAATTGTTAGGCATGGAAACTATATGAAAGAGGCATGCATTTGGAGTTGGTGGACAATACTTTAGACCCAAATGAGTACAATGCAGAAGAAGTAAAGAAAATCATAGAGATCGGTTTGCTTTGCACCCAAGGATCTGCTGCAGTAAGGCCGACAATATCTGAAGTTGTTATGTTGCTCCAAAACAAGGGCTTATTTGAAAATATGAGACCAACTATGCCTTTCTTAGTTGATACTAAATAAAGGCAAACTGTAACACCCCTACCGGCCTCGTCCTCACGGGTGGCGGATAGAGGGATTCCCTTTTATAAATACCTTTATTTGATCTAATTACTATCTATTAGCATGGATCAGAGGTTAACGCGGCAGAACATTTCCCGGTTGGATTTCAGACAATACTGGTATAATTAAAAGCAGGTAACAAAATATAATTACCGAAGGGTTAAATATACAGTCATCCACCAGTGCCTACGAGGCCAAAAGAATATACAGTTATCTCGACACAAAATAAAATAAAAAATAAATCTTCCTCCGCCACCAACAACTTCATCTGATCCTGCTCAACAATCTTACCCTTCTCTCTAGATACAGCCCTCGAAGTGCTTCCTAAAGCTTTACAAAAATTTTGGATTCATTTTATAAATCCTAGAGTAACCGTTAATCTCATATGTAATGCATAAACAGTGGATGCATGTAACCATAATCAGGAAAACACCATATAACAGCATTCAGTAACAAACGCCCAGTAAGACAAATGCAACATACCATGTACACCGTGTTAATTGCGGAAGGACTACATATCCTAGAAACAAACACAGGACTGCTCAACAAAGCAAGCCTCGGATCCACAGCGCTAGGAAAGACACAGTAGTCGGGCTCTGAACCCAGACCGCACTAAATGCACACAAACGCATGTCCCTTTTCAGGAAACACGGATCCACAATCATGAAAAATACAAACATACAAAGAAACACATAACACATAAGGATTAAGGTTACTACCAGGTAGTTGACCAACATTTATCAGTATGATTTTCCTCTGGGTGTACAAAATCAAAGTGACCTTGTTCTTGGTATTCTACTAGCTTGAAACTTGATCCTCAAAGTTTCCTCTTCCTTTTTTCAACCTTTACACCTTCACGCACCAAGGAGAAGTTTTTCTTAAAAGAAATCTTGACTTACATGAAAGGAAGTAGAAGAAGGTGAAATAAATACCCAAAGACCTTACCTTCCTATTGGATGTTTTGTTTGGCTCACCTTATGTCTTCTACAAGTCTTTCTTCTTCTCTTCTTCTCCACGCCACCACCAACAAAAATAGGAGGAGATGAGCCTCCTTAAATAGAACCCAAACCTTGTCTCTAGAATCTAGATCCCTCTTCTAAAATATCTAGGGATTTCTTTGGTTTTATTATTTCTTCTTCTTCTCTTTTTTTTTTTTTTTTTTTCTCTCTCTCTCCCTCACACATCCGGCGCCCTTGGGAAATTATTAGGAATTTTTTTTTTTTGTTTCTTCCATTGCTTGCCCAGCATACACACTTCCCTCTCTCTCACGTCTGATGCCAATGGAGAAATATGGGAAATATTTTGTGTTCCTTCCATCTTCAAATCACGTGCTCACTTCTCCTTGCTTAATTAATGTTGAATTGACTTCTCCTTCACATCTTTTTTTCCCCTCTGGTCCAGCGGTTTTGAGTGAGTGATAAGTGCAACATTTTTTTTATTCTTTAATCTCTTTTGCTTCCTTCTCATATCCAACCCATTGGAGATTATTGAAGAAATATATATTTTATTTCCTTTGGCGCCTATTCACGTCAAACACATTGAGAAGGATTGAAAAAAAATGTGTGTACTCCATATCTCAATCCCACGTGATGCTCCCTCTCTCCTTCTTTAATCAAAGGGAAAATCCATCTTGGGGCCCTTTTTGGGAAAAAAATCCCAAAAAGGGCCCCAAGATTCGACAATCGAGAAAGGGCCCTTGGGCCCTTTCTGGGATTTTCAGAATCTCCGCTGACAACAAAATCAGCCAAATTAACAACAAAATCAATACCCGTTAACAACTAAATCAGCCACATTAACAACAATATTTTAACAACTAAATCAGTCACATTAACAACAATATCAGCCCTGATTAACAACTATATCACATTACATTGACAACTTACGCAGATTCTGAAAATCCCAGAAAGGGCCCAAGAACCCTTTTGGGATTGTCGAATCTTGGGACCCTTTTTGGGATTTTTTTCCCAAAAAGGGCCCCAAGATGGATTTTCCCTTAATCAAATTTGTATTGTCCCATCCATCAAATCTCCATTGGCTCACAAGTACACCTACAACTAGATCATAATTACCTTGTTTTTCCCCTTTCTCCAAGCGACGGCTACAGATGGGAGTGAGTTCAAATTATTATTATTTTATTCTATTCTCTCCCTCACATCCGACATTATGAGAAATGTGGGAAATATTGTGTTAAATTTTGCCTTGTTTCACATGCTTACTACTTCTTTTCTTCATTAATGTGGAGTTGTCCAATCATTCCCATCTCTCTTCCATTTTCGAAAAGGCAATGGTGTCTTGGAAAAATTGTATTTCTCCAAATGACACATACCAACCCATCAGAATAATGACTTGTCTTTGACATAATAACATCTCTCCTTTTCTTAATAAAAAAACGTGTATGAGTGAAAAGTGGAAGATTTTGGCAGATTATATGTCATATAAGTCCCATCCAATGTCCTCTTATATTTACCAAGTCCTCATATCCCTTCCTTTTTCCTAGTGCAACCCAGACTTATATTGAAACTCACAAATTTTTCATCAGAATTTTCCTTCTCTTATTGGACGAAAATTATAAAAATAATGAGGGAAAATATATTTTTACCTTCTTTGACATTATCATATCAATTTATTTATAACCAAATTTATTAGCCACCTTTTTGAATAATTCCACATTATTTTCCAATAATTAATTTATCTTGTCAGAAACATAATATACCATTGACCACTATTTAGTGAAAAATTCTTGTATTTCATTAATTAATTTACATGAAAATTGTGGATGTTACACAAACAACAGTTTTGGCCAAAAGAGGGCAAACAAGACGCATCTATGTTAGAGTATAAATAGGAATATGGAAAGATTATGTGATGTTAGTGTAATTACTGTGTACTATTGCCTTTGTGCATATTCTTACTGTACTGAATTGTATACGTGTCTGTCTCTCATAGGTTTAGTCATGATTTGCCGTTGCTGTAAGATTCGTTGTGACCTTCTGGAATGATGTATTGTTAGCTATATAATATAGTCAAGAGCCAGAGCATTCTTTGTGCTTCCATTCTCATTTTAACTGATCATTCTCCCTAATTTTCTAACTTGGTATCAAAGCGAGAATGTTAGGGACTCCATCTTCCGTCGACTCTGGCTCCGTCGTCACCAATAACACTCGAACCTATACACTGTTTAGCTCATCGAGTCAGACTGTTGCGATCAAGTTGGATCGCACCAATTTCCTCATATGGGAGTTGATCGTGCTCCCTCTCATCGAAGGCAATCGCTTGGAAGGCCATACAAATGGTCTGTCCCGAGCTCCGCCAAAGTTGCTTTCCGGCGCCACAGGAACCGAACCTAACCCAGCTTGGTCTGAATGGTTCTCTATTGATCGCTTACTCGTCGGTTGGCTAAGAAACACCATGAAGCAAGACGTCGGTGCTCAGCTCCTCCATTGCAAGACAGTTGAGGCGTTGTGGCATGACGCACAGAATCTTACCTGTGCCTCGGCAAAGGCACGAGTAATGGTAATAAAAAAATGAGCTCCATAATACCAGAAAAATGCACTTAAGATGGATGATTATTTGAATAAAATGAAAACCCTGTCAGACGAACTCACTCATGTCGGATCTCCAGTCTCCACAAATGATTTGATTTCTTCATACTCTCAATGGCCTCGACGTAAAGTAAAATGGTGTTGTGGTCAAATTGGTTGATCAACCTGAGTTATCGTGGGTTGAAGCTCAGGCATCACTGTTGGCATATGAATCGAGGCTCAACCAGTTGAACCATTTCACTAACCTGAGTATCCAACTCTTCATCAATGTTGTGCAACGACATGACACTAATTCTGATCTTGGAAATCATCATGGAGGAAGAAACAACTCTCGGGGTGGACGCTCTCACGGTGGCTGGCGTGGTGGTGGACAACCCTTCTGTATTCACTGCCAACGCCTTGGTCATACACTCGCGACTTGCTATTATCGCGATGACAATACTGGCTATTCCATTTTTTCTGCTCCTTCACCACAAGCTTATTATGCCAACTCTTATTCAGTGACAGACCCGTCATGGTATGTTGACAGTGGTGCGAATTACCACATCACTCCTCAATCAGCCCATATTTGTTGGATATGATTAGTTTTGATGATGTCTTATATAGATGCCATTATTAAGAGCAAAAAGCTTGTATACTATATTTATCTCCTACATTGACTAACTACTATATATTTGATGTAGATTAGTCTAAGTTGAATTATAGAGATTAATCAAGAAGAAGATAAGAGATTACAGAGAAAAGAAATTGCAGAGAAGCAAGAAGTTATCAAAGTATTTTGGGAATAATCAAGAAGAAGAGGAGATATTGAAGAAGTTAGAACTTACAGAGAATGATGAGTCCAAAGAAGAAAGAAAGAGTTGAATTATGAAGAATGATCAAGAGAAGAGAAGAAAGAAAGAAGAATTTTCTCAATGGAATGAGAAAATCATTATACAAGTTCTTAGATTAATTCTAGAAGTCTCCACAATGATATAGAAGTTGGAATGACTTAAATCGGAGTTAAAATAAGCAAAATCATGCTTCGGGATGAACTAACTCGAGCCAAGGGGTCTAAACTCGAGTTAGAATGTTATCTACAGTGTTTTGGGCATCTGGTAGGAGTTAACTCAAGCCAAGAAAATCATTGACTTGAGTTAGGGTCTTAACTCAAGTCAGCCATATTGTTGACTCGAGCCAATAGTGATTTTTAGCAACTCTGTTCACCTCTGTTTCACGTTCAGCTCGGGCGAGGTCTGGTAATTCGATGATATCTCCCAAACCAGAGATCGGATTGAGGTGAAACTAGTGGCATATGAAACTAGACTCCAAATAAGTCATTTTGATATAAAATTCAAGCCCAAAGGAGTTCAGATGAGAGAGATATGAATTGTATAAGTTCGAACTGAAATTCACGCTACACAGTAGACCAAGCTTCGGTGTTTTGAGTGTATCTCACAAACTACAAATCCAATTGAGCTAAACTCAGTGGAATATGAAAATATACTCAAAATTAGTTCCATAAAGAGTTGAAGCAACCAAAACGGAGCTCATACTAGGGAGATATGGCCTTCGAAAGTTGACACTAGAAATTCTTGAACCATTTTAGCATAGGCTCGGTTTTCTGAACATAGCTCACATTATACGCAACCAAATGAAGTGAAACCAATTCCATATGAATATAGACTCAAAAAGTATTTCATAGAATTTGGAAGCAACCAATTTTGATGAGCTCTTACCTCAGGTCAGGCTTGTCTAACTCGAGTGGAAGTCAGACAGAAAGATAGACATTTTGAGAGAGGTTTTTACCTCGAGCCAACAAGCGCACCTCGAGTCAATGGCCAACCCGAGAGATTGAAGAATGGAGAAGACTTTTTTACTCAAGACAGTAAGTAAAGACTCGAGCCAAAGCAACATGATAAAGTACAAATGTGAAGAACTAACTCGAGCCTCAAGAAATACAACCTCGAGTCTCTGTCAAAACTCGAGCCAACATTAATATCAACTCGAGCCAAGATAACTCTGGGTGACTTCAAATGGGAGAAAGAAGGTTCTGACTCGAGCCAAAGAAATGCAACTCGAGTCAAGATAAGATTAGAGAAATCTAGAGTAAAGCCTAACTTGAGTCAACAAGTTGTAACTCGAGTCAAAGGTGTCTTTCAAGTATACAGTTCAAACTCACCGTGTCCAAAATCTTAGATTCTCATCAAGAACATCTAGATGAATTCCAAAAGAACTTATACTACTTCTTAACATTATTTATATCATTTTTGTATAAGTTTCAGATAATTATATGAAGGACTCAAGCATATAGCTTATCAGACGGCAGAGCACGATTCCACAACGTCTCGAGAATTCAGAAATGATTGTTATCAATTGATTCCTACTTGCTATACTTCTCAATGCTATTAATCATGTTTGTTAGCAAGTTTCAGATGATCAAATGAAGGATTAACATTAGATTATCAAAAAGCAGATGATGACGTCAAAAGCTTCAACGACTATATTTATTCCAACGGACATATTCAAAACTGGAGGAATTGCTCAACGATCATAAATTGCAACTAACTATAAAAGGAGAAGCATTCAAGATAGAAAAGGTTGGAAAAGAACTTACACTATCAAAATGCCAAATTTCTGAATCCAACGTTTATCTCATACACACTTTGTTCTCAATGCTTATATAGTTCATCATAGAGAGTGAAATAATTTGTATTGTACTTCAGTGTTTATTCATTCACTTCTGAGAGAGAGAAGATTCATTGTAATCATCTTATCATTTGAGAGTTACTCAAGATTGGGTGATCTTGAGTGGAAACAGACTGTAACCTTACAGTGTGTAAGGGGGAGTATCTCAGTGAGAGATTCGGCTTCGCAAGTGCCTGTGTGAACTTGTGGGATTGTAAAGGCTTCTCTTGTGCCCAGATTAAACAAGAGGATAATGGATTGAAAATCTCAAGTGAAGCTTGGGGACTGGACGTAGGTCAAGGATTGGACCGAACCAGTATAAATCTCAGTTTGCATATTCTCTTCCTTAATCTCTTATATTCCCAGCATATATGTTTGAATGAATTTTTATTGTTTTATAAATCATTACTATCATACAAACTATTTTCAATAAGTTGCGAAAAGATTTTCAAAGCTCCAAAGTTTTTATCAGACACCCAATTCACCCCCCTCTTGGGTGATAGCCTGGTTTAACAAGATTGATGATTTTTCTCCAGTGGGTAAGTCACATGTCACCACCCATACTGGCAAACATAGACCTATCCTTGGCATAGGCTCAATTGATATTCCTTGTGCTCGTTCCAATTTACGTTTTAATGATGTATTATACGTTCCTTCAGCAACCAAAAGTTTGATAAGCATTAATCGATTAATCCAAGATAACTCTGTTTGTGTGAATTTTACTGATAATAGCTGTGATGTGAAGGACCCGACGACCGGTGAAACTCTGTTGCAGGGAACTCCAAGTCAGGGAATGTACCTCGTGAAGAAGGGAAGCAAAATCCATGGCAAACCAGTGGCTCTAGTAGCCATGCATGAAGCCACCATTGATTCACAAGCTCAATTCCTCAACTGGCACCACTTACTAGGTCATCCCAGTAACAAAATTATAAAAAGTGTTTTGGTTAAATGTAATAAAGTTACCTCAGATGTTTCAATTGTTGAAGATTTTGTATGCGAAGCTTGCCAGATGGGGAAATCTAAATTACTTCCATTTTCACATTCTGTGTCACAGTCTAGCTAAATTTCTACTTGATTTGATCCACATTGACCTTTGGTGTCCTACACCCATTAATTCCAATGGTGCTCATCGTTTTTACATACATTTTCTTGACGATTATAGTAGGTATACATGGTTGTATCCCTTGAAACATAAGAGTGACGGTGTTCATGCTTTCAAGCATTTTAGAGCTCTCGTCGAAAATCAGTTTGATAGAATAATTAAAGCTGTACAGTGTGATAGCGGTGGTGAGTATAAACCAGTCTTATCAATTGCACATGAGCCTGGAATTCAAATTCGACTAACATGTCCATACACCTTTGCATAAAATGGACATGCCGAGAGGAAGCATTGTCACATTGTCAAAATGGGGCTCACATTGTGGGCTTACTTTGGTATGCCATTGAGATACTGGGTTGAAGCTTTCCAACACACAGTCTACCTTATAAATCATTTGCCGACACCTGTGCTGAAAAATAGCACACCTCTGTTCTAGTTAATGCAAACAAAGCCCAAGTATGAAGAGGTCCAGCCATTTGGCTATGCTTGCTTCCTGTGCCTCAAACCATACAATGAACACAAGATGCAGTTTCATACTCAGAAGTGTGTGTATCTAGGATTAGCTACTCAACAAAAAGGTCACAGGTGCCTTAGTGCATCAAGTAAAATCTTCACCTCACGACATGTTGTTTTTAACTCACGAGTGTTTCCTTTTAGAACAGGATTTTCACATGATCCGAATGACAACATTGCTCCTGTAATTCAAGAGAATCAGAGTCCAATTCCTTTCATTATACACAAGAATTGCAATGGTGAAGTTTCGAGTGAAGTTAATCCTGAAGTTTTGAATGACTCGTCTGTAAATCCAAAATCTGATGCTGTTGATAGGCCACAATGTTCAACACATTCCTCATCACTCAACATGGATCAATCCATTAGCAATGAGGAATCCAATTCTAATGCTATGCTTCCTGGTCCTGTTAATGAACATCCCATGGTTACACGGGCTAAGGATGGTATAGTGAGGCCCAAATACCCTTATATTGACCTTGTTGTCTCTCATGTTCCCAGTCGTGAACCCTTGAGCACCCAAGATGCTCTTGATTAACCGGAGTGGAAGAATGCTATGAAGGACGAGGTCGACGCACTCCTATGAAATAAAACCTGGAGATTGGTTCCCTACGAGCATCAGAAAATAATCTCCAACAAATGGGTGTTCAAGGTTAAATACCGAGCTGATGGATCGATATTAAAGCATAAGGTGCGTCTGGTGGCGAAAGGGTTTCAGCAGATACCTGGAATCGACTTCGGTGAGACATTCAGCCTGGTGATAAAAGCCACCACCATCCGCGTCATCTTGTCGTTGGTGGTCACTTTTAAGTGGGAAGTCCAGTAGCTCGATGTGAATAACGCGTTCCTAAATGGCGTTTTACAAGAAGAAGTCTACATGTCCCAACCTAAAGGCTTCATCGATCAAAGCAAGCCACGGCATGTCTGTAAGTTGGTAAAAGCTATCTCTGGTTTCAAACAGGCTCCAAGAGCCTGGTTTGACGGACTTCGTCTTACTTTTCTTGACTGGGGGTTCATGAATTTGAGGATTAATATCTCTTTGTTCATGCTTAAAACATGAGATTTGAAAGTCTTTATCCTTATACATGTAGATGATATTTTAGTAACTAGAAATAATCATCTATATATCGATAAGTTTGTCCAGAAGTTGAAGCAAATTTTTGCTTTGAAAGACTTAGGGCCACTGTACTATTTCTTAGGCCTAGAAGTATACAGAGATAAGCTAGGAATGTATTTGAGTCAGACTAAATATGTAGTTGATCTGTTGAGAAAATTTGGAATGTCTGATTGTGCTCCAGTGACTACTCCAATGGTTACTGGTCGTTTTATATCTGTTGGTGATGGTGATTTGTTAAAAACCCTACTGAATATAAACAAGCTGATTGAGTGGATTTTGGTCTCTTTAGGCCTTGGGGTCCACAATAAAAAATAAACCAATGATTGCGTATAGGCAAACCAAGGATCGTTCTTTCTCTCGAGGAGCCTTTTATTGAATCCTAAGTAATCTAAATACAATGCAAATGCTAAACAAGGGGAAAATAGGTTTTTGCTTTTCAAATTAATTAACTAAAATAAGAATGCAAATAAATTAAATGCTAAACTATTGTTTTTGATATTTTTAATAAAATGGAATGGAGTATGAATATGAATGATGAATGCTCTTGAAAATGGAATAGTGACAATCACAGTTCAATTAAATATAGGAGTAAATTTTCACTAAGTCTAGATGAAAAACCCCAAGATACCACTTGAGTCCAATATTCTCAATTACTAGTAGCTCCTACTACCGTAGCAAACTACTACCTCTTGAGATATTGTTTGAAACCACTTAGTGTGTGATTAGGATTAAATTAATGCGACTTGGTTCCTCTTGATATGAATGCGATACCACGCAACTCAATTAATCCAATTAAATCATGTTATCTAACAATACCACGTAGAAAACATAATTTCACTGAATCAATAGGGAAATACAAATTTATAAATTCACAAACCACAAAATTCAATCCAATCACATAGGTCCAATCCACAAAGTTTTCCAAACGGATAAACTAAGTCTCAACATTACAAAATAATATTCCTAAGACTAGGAAATTAAAATGTACGAAAATAAAATAAATTGAACAAAATACTCCCCGTTAAAGCTTTGGAACTCAAGCACAAATCCCCATCTCAAGAGGCAAAGAATCAGCCACGCCAACCATCAAATTAATTAGCTCCTCCAAATATTCTCAAAGTCCCAGCCATATTAAGAACACCACCACACAAAATATCAAATTAATGATAAATGCAGAATTTTAAATCAGCATAGAACAGAGGAAGCAACAATGAAATAATGAATAAAGGAAGGATAAAGGTGTAAGAATGGTGTGAGTGAGAGATTGAAGGTGGTGGTTGGTCTGATGGCAAGGCCGACGGTGGATGAAGGACTGGAGGTCACCGGTGGAGGGAGGAGGGTTGAAGGTCACCGGCGATGGAGGAGAAGGAGAATCCGCCGGCGACCAAAGGGAAGAAAGGTGGAGGAAGGAAGAAGAAGCTCGTGAATGGCGATGATGGTCCAGCGTCTAGCTCTCTCCCCTGGTGAAGACGCGGCGCTGGTTTTTTTTCAGCATCAATATCCCTCCCAGCTCCATTAATTCTGTCGGGCTCCACCTTGTTTTTTTGTCGGCTCTTTCTTTTTTTTTTTTGTCCGCCTCCTCCATGCGTTTTCCCTTCAGCTGACCTAATTAATTGGAATTGCAAAACGTTGTGCTTTATCTCCGGCTCGGTCGTGTTCACACCAAAGCATTCAGGTCCGGTAGCTTCCCCGGTCAAAACGCAAGTTTTGACTAGGGACTAAACTGCAAACAATCAAAATGTTGCTTAAGGGACCTATTTGAAACTTTTAGATTTAAGTTCGAGACTTTAATTTTTAAATTTGATCTAATCTTTTGAGGCATCCACAATGAAAAATAATTAATCTAACATCAAATATTCTCATAAAAATCGATGATTAAGAGTAATTACATTTTTTTGACAATTTTTCCCTTTTTAGCCCTAATTTAATGTATTTACTCTTAATCTCAATTTATCATAAGAAACGCATTTTAAACTCAATAACTATGAAAAAATGCATTAAAAATCCCAATTTAATTATCAAAAATCATATAAAAATATGGTTCGATCAATTCCCCCACACTTAGACCTTTGTACTCCTGAACAAAGGCAACTGAGTACAAAATTCAAGTTCAAATCACTAATGCATTTCAAAGATGAGCAATTTCATTATTTGATAGCAATGGATTAATTAATCAAATTCTTCAAGACAACACCAGAGATAATCAAGTGATGTAAAGAAATTAGCTGACTACACAACTCAAAATATTAGAATGAAGCATAAGAGGACTCTCAAGGTATTATTAGTGTTTCACTCATCTCTCCTCATTGAAATAATTTCACTCTAGTTCACTTAATCAACACCTTACCATAGGCTTGTAACAACTCTAAAATCTCCACCGCTAATAGCAATTAATCAAATAAATCAAGAGGACTTAGAAGGCTTGTAATGTTGGATGGAGGCTAAATGGAATGAATTGATTTGAAAAATGAATAGTTGATAAGCAAGTCAAAGTCAACCACCAAGTTCATAGCATCTAAATAATTTTACAAACTTTTGCCAATTCTTTTGAAAATCATGAACAAATGCCTTCTTCATTTTTTTTTTCATTTTTTTCATAACAAATATTTTTCTACATAATTTTTTTCAATACCTTTATTTCTTTCTTTTTTTCAAACTATACTCACTTTTTTTTAAAAAAAATATATACATGGCATTTCAATTTTTTTTATTTGCAATTTACTTTTAATTTTTAGAATACTATGAACACTATGAATAATGACAAGCATACAACATATGAATGGCTCAAAAGGGGTAAACAAATGGTAATTGAAAGGTGGTTTGTTTTTGGGTAAAAATTGTGTAAAATTGAATGCCTCTTTCATTTTCATAACACTAATGCAAACACCGTTTCGAACAAGAGTTGAAACAAGTTCTAGAAGGTGAAAAACTAAGTGAACATGCACACATGAAAAGACATTAAGGCTCAAATATTCTTCCAACAAGGTTTTTCTCTAATGCTCACTCTAACACAATCAATTGCATAGTGCACTAACCACAAAACATCTACTTAACTATTCCAAGTGCTAACCTTACAAACACAATCAATCAAACCATTACAATCAATTATAACCATGCTCAAGTCTTAAAAGCACTAATGAAGCAGAAATTCTCTTTCTCAAAACAAGGAGCAAGCAAAAATTCAAATGTGGGTTCATTTCTCTTCCCATTCACTTAAAAAGCAAAACATGGTTTTAAAAAGTTGCCAAAACACTAGATCTCATGAAAGCTCAAAGAAGGGCATGCATTAGAGCAAGTCATTCTTGAAAAAATTTCTAGTTTAAGGCATTTTCTCATTTTAAAACAACCAATTAATTGGGACTCAAAATGTATTCCCTCCCCCACACTTAATCAACACATTGTCCTCAATGTGGTAAAACCACTCAAAAGAGAATGATCAACAAGTTGAAATTCAAGGAACAATGGTAATTAAGTAGGGTAGAGGCCAAAAAGATGCAAAGCATACATAGGGGGTTCTTATTCTGCTTACTAAACTAAATTATTTCTACTTTTTCTACTAGACTGTGTCCCTCCCCCACACTTATCTTCCTCATACAACAATTAAACCCAAATAATCATAGGAATTAGGAAGAAAATAAGTGAGGAAAGAGACAACCTTTATTTGAGAATCTTGAGTCGTTTGAAGGAGAAGTTCTCATCCATGATGAGAATGAAGCATTTGTCTTTGAAAAATTCTTCTCCCGCATTGAATTTCCTTGGTGGAGGTGGCTCAGGATCAATTGGAAAAGGTCCAAGAATGTATGGTGGATGTTGGTTCCATCAAGGACCTTTCCAAGAATGTGCCTGTAAAGAAGACAAGCAACCAGCAGTATCTCATCCAAAAATAGAAACATGGAGAGATTTCAAGTGAATTAAAGATACTTTAGGAATCAAACTCTCCAAGGAACTATCACATCCAAGAAAATCAATGCTACTCCCATCAGTAGGAGTCACACAAAGAGTCATATTTTGAAAATTCTCTTGTGTTTGCAAAGTGGAAGGTGCGGAATCCAACTTAGTGTTGGGGTATACCACATCATCATTGCAATCACAAGAGATGGAAGGCAAAAGAGTGGAAGAATGAAGAGAATTCTGCAAATTGTCACCACCAAAAACTTTTGAATTTTCAAAAGAATCATTTTCTTTGTCTATATCGGGTGACAAATCACAAGAAAGAATCATGTGGAAAGTGTTAGATATGATTAGTTTTGATGATGTCTTATATAGATGCCATTATTAAAAGCAAAAAGATTGAGTAATATAGTTATCCCCTCATTGACTAACTGCTGTATTTAATGTAGATTAATCCAAGTTGAATTATAGATCAAGAAGGAGATAAGAGATTACAGAAAGAAGGAATTGGAGAAAATGTCAAGTTCAAGAAGAGATATTGAAGAAGGTAGAACTTGAGAGAATGATGAAGCCAAGTTAAATTATGAAGAATGATCAAGAGAAGAAAAGAAAGAAAGAGTTGAGTTATAGAGATTCATCAAGAAGAAGATAAGAGTTCACAGCAAAAAGAACTTGCGAGAGGATGTCAAGGAAGCAAGAAGTTAAGTTCAAATTGGGATGTTAAGTTAAAACTAGGAAGTTAAGTTCAAACTGGAAGTTAAGTCCAAAGAAGAAAGAGTTAAATTATGAAGATTGATCAAGATGGGAGATACAAGATGGAAGAACTTGATAAAAGGAATGAGAATATCATTATACAAGTTCCAAGATTGATTCTAGAAGTCTCCATGATCAAATGGGAGTTGGAATGGGTCAATTTGGAGTTAAAATACGTAAAGGGAGCTTACGGACTGATATAACTTGAGTCATGAGGTTGCAACTCGAGTTAACCACTCTGTTACAGCGTCTCGAGTTTCGGACTGATATAACTCGAGTTATACTAAGTAACTCGAGTTGTGTAACTCGAGTTATCACTAAAAACTCGAGTTAAGGTGTATATCAGCAACTCTGTTCACCTCTGTTTCGCGTTTCAGCTGGCGAGGTCTGGTATTTCGATGATATCTCACAAACCAGGAATCGGATTGATACGAAACCAGTGGCATATAAAACTAGACATACAACACGTACTTGGGACAAAATTTCAAGTCCAAAGGAGTCCAGAGGAGAGAGATATGATTTTCAAAAGTTGGAACACAAATCAACGTCATAGTCCAGACCAACCTTCGGTAATTTGAGTGTATCTCACAAACGGGAAATCCAAATGAGCTGAAATCAGTGCCATTGGAAACTAGACGCCAATACCTTTCCAAAAACATAAAGAACACAGAAAAATAAGATCAATTGAAGGATTAATGATGTTTTGAAGTTGGTAGTATGTTCAGGATGTTGCAATCAGCATTGATTAAGAACAGCCTACATTCATCCTATGATAACCAACGAAATACAACAAGTTTGGGACTGATTCTTCTTGCAATGAAAAGAAGACTTGAAGGGTTTCTCGAGTATGGAGTGGGTCTCAAGAATGCCGTGACAAGTTGGCCATAATGATTCTCCATAATGGTTGCTAAGGCATCTATGTTCAAGAGCTCGAGATAATTCACCATCACAAACAAAGGATTCCCGAGAATAAGTAAGGGACTCTCGAGAATGGTTCTCGAGAATGCACCAGCAGCTCTCGAGAATGACCGAGACAGAAAGCAACCAGAAGTTTGGAGACAAAGGCAACTCGAGTCATTATGAGCAACTCGAGTCATTCGAAGACAGAAAGGAATCAGAACGTTGGCGCACAAACATAACTCGAGTCACGAAGGGTAACTCGAGTTACGAAACTTCGAGTTAATATAGACAACTGAGTTAGTCAAATGTTCAACTCTTCTCTGTGTTGTTTCGTTCCAAAGAAACTCGAGTTAAGGACGTCAACTCGAGTTAGCTTTGATCTGATTTTTGAATCATCGACGAACATATGAGATTTGCGATTGATGCTTGGGTACTCTATATTATTGATTATCACTACTTCTAACCAAGTTTAATCAGTTTGTTAGTGTATTTCAGATATGTTTAACATATTTTTAAACTTGGAAATACGAAAAGCAAATTCTGTCGAAGCATTAAATATTACGAGATATCGAATTTGAAAGAAGAAATAAAATTTGGACAAACAAAAAGCATTTCAGCTCTTCCCAGACGACATTCCCACTGAGTCTCAACGGACAATTTGAATATAGAATGTCAACGAGGAATAACGGTCGAATATCGAAGCCTACGAAGAAACAGAGAAACGTAATTCCAACGGTAATATTTTCCAACGGTCATATTCTAATAAGCTCAACTGAAGAATTGCTCTAACGGTCGAATGCTATTGGTTAGCTATAAAAGAACAAGCATTCCAACTTCAGAAGGAGATGAGAGCTTGCACTGTCAAAATGCTGATATTCTGAATCCAACATTTAGCTCACACGCTCTCTGTTCTCAATGCTTGTATAGTTCATCTTAGAGAGTGAGATTATACGTAATATACTTCGGTGTTTATCCATTTACTCTTTTAGAGAGAACATTTCGATCACTAAATCATTGTAAGAATCTCAAGTCGTGGGACTTGGAGATTGGGTTATCGATTTACAACTTTGTAAGGGGGAGTGTATCCTAGTGAGAGGATAACTTCGAGTACAGAGTGGGTAACTGATTGAAAGAAGTATCTCGGTGAGAGTTTTGGCTTCACAAGTGCCTGGGTGAACTTGTGGGATTGTATAGGCTTCTCTTGTGCCCGGATTAAACAAGAGGATAGTGGATTGAAAATCTCAAGTGGAGCTTGGGGACTGGACGTAGGTCAAGGATTGGCCGAACCAGTATAAATCTCAATTTTCATATTCTCTTCCCTTATCTCTTATATTTCCAGTATATGTTTATTTGAATATCTAACTGTTGATTTAGAAGTTGCGAAAAGATTTTCAAAGTTTCTAAAGTTTTATCAGATACCCAATTCACCCCCCCTCTTGGGTGATAGCCAGGTCTTACAGAAAGATTCGTTTTCATTTGTAATATCATCAATCAAAACAATCAAATCTTCCCTTATTAAACTATCATGTAATTCATTGGAATCGAGATAAAGATCTTTTTCAAGGCTTTGGTCTTTTTCACTCAAATCAACCACATTGTCATCCATGCAAGATTCAACATGTTCACAATTGTCATACCTACTATCATCAATAGTCCAAGAGGGTGCGGTATGATCAATGGTAGAATCGACCACTTCACTAAATGCTTTCTTTTGAAACTCAACAAGTAAGTGGCATTTTTCATGATAACAGTCTACACATATTTGATATTCCGGACAAGAACATGAAAATATTTCATTCAATTCATCACAGTCGTCCCTAGTACTATAAAGAGAAGCATTTTCAACAGTTAAAGCATCACACAAAGAAGTAGGAGCACACTCACCAACAAGTACAATTGAATCACTACTACTAGAGCTAATGGCTTGAGCAATTACATTTTCAAACATTTGAGGGGATTCAACAATAATTTCCTCATCCACCTCATTATCACTCAAGTCATGAATTGCTTCATTAGTTAAAGTAGTAGGAGAGTCTACTTCTATTAGGATAGGATCATTACCAAATGGTAGGGAAGACTCTTCAATGCTCTTTTGTACTTGCTCCACTTCTTGTGTAGGTGTGAACATGGGAAGAGAATTTTCTTGGAAATTTGTCTTCAAAACTTGTGATTGTTGAGTGAGACACTCAATTTTCTTTTCCATTCTCTCATTCTCTGTCTCTTGATATTCCATTCGTCTCATTGTAGAGTCCATTTGATGGTCATCGTTGGTCTTGTATGACCGCTCCTTATCTACAGTCTAAGTCACTTGATTTTGCAATTTTCTAAGGACTTCGCGAATGGTAGGTTTGGGAGCTTCCACTTGTGAAGTGGCATTTGACGACTTTTGTGCATGCAATTTACTAAGGACTTCACGAATGGTAGGTTTTCTGTTGGGCACACATGGTTGAGAATGAGGTCCAGAAGGTGGCTCAAATGGGTTTAGGAATTCATGAGATGGATGAAATGGTTGAGAAGTGGGATGGAATGAAGGAGTAGGTTCGTGGCATGGCATGCGGTTGTATGGTGGAGGATTATGAGAAGGCTCATAATATGGGTTGAATGGTGGTGGAGAAGGCTCATGGTATGATCTATAGGGTAGGTGTGGTGAGTGATTTGGTTGAAATGGCAGTTGGTGGTATGGACCATGACATTCTTGACCAATTGGACTCTTATCTTGAATTCCCAAGCTAGCTTGAATACCCCGTATTGTTTGTAGGATGGAATCGATGCTTTGAGAGATGGACTCTTCCCTTCTAGTTGAATCTCCTACAAAATAGTGAGATTGAGAGAGTGAATCTTGATTACCATTAAACCAAGCCATTAAAATTCGACACAATAAATTCCCAATGAAAAACAAGATCACTATCTAACTATAAACTATAAAAATTAAGATAAGTAATCTAAAAAAAAATTACAAATGCAAATGCAAAAGAAAAAGAAATTTTAAAATAAAATAAAAATGCAAGTATCTATGAATTAACTTGGAGACATGGTGAATTTAAACAATTAAGCTCAACATTATGTCAAATTTAATGGAAACACACCACACAGAAGCTACCAAGTTAAAACAATGCAATGAATGCTATGCAATCTACCTAAATGCAAAAATCCTAAACTATATGCAATGAAAAATCAAAAATGCAAAACTAATAAGCTTCACACGAGAAACCCCTTGTAAAAAATGAATTTGACAATTAGATTACCTAGGGAGCCAATTACTTAGCTCCCCGGCAACGGCGCCATTTGATTGAGTGGATTTTTGTCTCTTTAGGCCTTGAGGTCCACAATCAAAAATAAACCAAGGATTGCGTATAGGCAAACCAAGGATCGTTCTCTCTCTCGAGGAGCCTTTTATTGAATCTTAAGTAATCTAAATGCCATGCAAATGCTAAACAAGGGGAAAATAGGTTTTTGCTTTTCAAATTAATTAACTAAAATAAGAATGCAAATAAATTAAATGCTAAACTATTGTTTTTGATATTTTTAATAAAATGGAATGGAGTATGAATATGAATGATGAATGCTCTTGGAAATGGAATAGTGACAATCACAGTTCAATTAAATATAGGAGTAAATTTTCACTAAGTCTAGATGAAAAACCCCAAGATACCACTTGAGTCCAATATTCTCAATTACTAGTAGCTCCTACTACCGTAGCAAACTACTACCTCTTGAGATATTGTTTGAAACCACTTAGTGTGTGATTAGGATTAAATTAATGCGACTTGGTTCCTCTTGATATGAATGCGATACCACGCCACTCAATTAATCCAATTAAATCATGTTATCTAACAATATCACGTAGAAAACATAATTTCACTGAATCAATAGGGAAATACAAATTTATAAATTCACAAACCACAAAATTCAATCCAATCACATAGGTCCAATCCACAAAGTTTTCCAAACGGATAAACTAAGTCTCAACATTACAAAATAATATTCCTAAGACTAGGAAATTAAAATGTAAGAAAATAAAATAAATTGAACAAAATACTCCCCTGTTAAAGCTTTGGAACTCAAGCACAAATCCCCATCTCCAAGAGGCAAAGAATCAGCCACTGCCAACCATCAAATTAATTAGCTCCTCCAAATATTCTCAAAGTCCCAGCCATATTAAGAACACCACCACACAAAATATCAAATTAATGATAAATGCAGAATTTTAAATCAGCATAGAACAGAGGAAACAACAATGAAATAATGAATAAAGGAAGGATAAAGGTGTGAGGATGGTGTGAGTGAGAGATTGAAGGTGGTGGTTGGTCTGATGGCAAGGCCGATGGTGGATGAAGGACTGGAGGTCACCGGTGGAGGGGGGAGGGTTGAAGGTCGCCGGCGACGGAGGAGAAGGAGAATCCGCCGGCGACCAAGGGGAAGGAAGGTGGAGGTAGGAAGAAGAAACTCGTGAATGGCGATGATGGTCCAGCGTCTAGCTCTCCCCCCTGGTGAAGACGCGGCGCTGGTTTTTTTTCAGCATCAATATCCCTCCCAGCTCCATTAATTCTGTCGGGCTCCACCTTGTTTTTTTGTCGGCTCTTTCTTTTTTTTTTGTCCGCCTCCTCCACGCGTTTTCCCTTCAGCTGACCTAATTAATTGGAATTGCAAAACGTTGTGCTTTATCTCCAGCTCCCAGTCCGTGTTCACACCAGCATTCAGGTCTGGTAGCTTCCCTGGTCAAAACTTGCGTTTTGACCAGGGACTAAACTGCAAACAATCAAAATGTTGCTTAAGGGACCTATTTGAAACTTTTAGATTTAAGTTCAGACTTTAATTTTTAAATTTGATCTAATCTTTTGAGGCATCCACAATGAAAAATAATTAATCTAACATCAAATATTCTCATAAAAATCGATGATTAAGAGTAATTACATTTTTTTGACAATTTTGCCCTTTTTAGCCCTAATTTAATGTATTTACTCTTAATTTCAATTTATCATAAGAAACGCATTTTAAACTCAATAACTATGACAAAATGCATTAAAAATCCCAATTTAATTATCAAAAATCATATAAAAATATGGTTCGATCACAAGCCATAGGTTCTTTGCAATACTTAACCATTACTCGCCCATACATATCCTTTGCAGTTAATAAACTCAACCAGTTTCTTTCACAGCCCAGAACCACCCATCTCTAGGTTGTGAAAAGAGTGTTTAGATACCTTAAGGGTACTTACAACTTAGGATTACATATCAAATCCTTTAGCAATCCTCAGTTAATTGCTTACACCAATGCTGATTAGGCTTGTGACTTGGATGATCGAAAGTGTATGGGAGGAATGTGTGTCTTCTTAGGAAATAATCTTGTTTCCTGGTCTTCAAGAAAGCAGAAAGTGGTCTCTAGATCTAGTACAGAATCAGAATATAGATCTCTTTCAGATGGTTCAGATTAAATTAAATGGTTGAGCTCTTTATTGGCTGAAATTGGCTTGTTTATTAGAAACCCTTCAGTGATTTGGTGTGACAACTTAAGTGCAAAGTTTCTTGCTGCAAACCTGTTCAACATGCAAGGAGTAAACACATTGAAGTTGATTTCCATTTTATTCGTGATTTGGTCTCCTCTGGTCTAATTGATATTAGATACATTCCATCCTCATATCAAGTTGCACATTGTTTCACTAAATCACTATCTCAGCCACAGTTTGAGTATTTTTGAGACAAACTCGGTTTGTTGGTAACACCCTCTCGTTTGAGGGGGAATGTTAGAGTATAAATAGAAATATGGAAAGATTATGTGTGGTTAGTGTAATTACTGTGTACTATTGCCTCTGTGCATATTCTTACTGTACTGAATTGTATACGTGTCTGTCCCTCATAGGTTTAGTCATGATTTGCCGTTGCTGTAAGATTCGTTGTGACCTTCTGGAATGATGTATTGTTAGCTATATAATATAGTCAAGAGCCAGAGCATTCTCTGTGCTTCCATTCTCATTTTCACTGATCATTCTCCCTGATTTTCTAACTATCTACACTTCTACCATGACTACATCTCTGCTTTCTCTTTGTCTACCGTCAAAATGTTGGGTCTACTAGAATAGGGCTTAGTCTCTCACAACATAATGAATCAATGTTCAAATCTTAGTTGAAACAAGTGTCCAATGGTTCCTCAGATGATTCTCTTTGACATTGAATGAGAAGAAAATAAAAAAAGGCTTGTCCTTTATTCCATTATTCTTCAACATTTGTTTGTAATCATACATTAACCCTTAAAAGTGCATGTCAATTGATGGTTATATATAGTGTATAATTTTGAGTAAACTACATTAATCTATCTTAAATTCTGGTTAAGTTATATATTTGACATCCTTCTATTTTCAAATCCAATTTTATTTTAAATGATCGATGATGTTTATTTTTCCACTAAAACATGATTTTGCAAGTGAAGTTATTGTATTTCATTTCTCTCTTTTATCCTAAGCGCATTGATCAAGTTCTTGATAAGAGAGAGAATTTGGAGATGAACGTGATTTTTCAATCATTAATCACTTTTTTTGTTTGCCCATTCGGTATCCAGAGCTTCACCCTAACTAATTTGGATCCGACTGGGTCGCGTGTAACACCCTAGGTTCCTTACTACTTATTATGTTTGTTGACATGTAGTATTAGGAATATCAACAGAGTTGACGGCGTTAAAAGATCAGAGTAATTCGCAACAGAGAGCATGCATTAGCGTTTGGATGATGAATAACTGATAACATATGCCCAAACATATGCTAGTTAATTTATAATCCCGAACGAATATTCATATGATACAATTATACAAACTGAAACCATGCTCTAACTAGACCTAAAGCCATGAACCCCACACAGTTAATCAGGCCTATTGGCTAGGTCGGTGTTAGTATACAAACTAGAACACCAATGCCCGTTCTTGGTGATTTAAGATTAAGAACAGGTTTTAAGCAATAGACAGATAGTGTCCTCGAGTCCTCATGATCATGATCTCTATCATAGATCCTTGAGTGAACACCTGTTTTATTCCTAGGGCCTTTATCTTTAATCGCATATTAACCTAAAATATATGTAAGACATAAATATGATAAAGATAAAGTGTGCTTAAATATATAAATCATGAAATACTAAATAGTATAAGGTGTTCATCTGATAATACAAATTGTTTTTAAGAAACCTACATACTAACACTATACACAATGCTTAATGAACCAGGCAAGTCAAAAGATCATCTTCAAGTGAGGAAAGATTTACGGGCCATGGGAATTCGTGGAGAAGCGTGGCTGGATGAGCATGACAAATTTCAACCAACAAAATTCACCCTCACAAAACCGAATAAGGAAATCTTCATCGTGATGTTGAAGAAAATAAAAGTGCCTGATGGGTATTCGAGCAACATTTCACGATGTATTGACATGCAGGCTCGAAAGGTTGCTGGGCTGAAGAGTCATGACCCATATGTTCTAATGCAACAATTACTTCCGTTAACAATAAAAAAACATGTTGCCTCCTGATGTGTGTCGATCATTTTGGTGGACTTGTGTTTTTTCTTTCGGAAGTTGTGTTCCAAGGTTTTGATCGTCGATGAGCTCGATGAGCTGCAACAAAAAATCATTCTTACGCTATGTCATTTGGAGATGATATTTCCTCTGTCCTTTTTCATAGTTATGGTTCACCTGACAGTACACCTTGTTCACGAAACAAAGCTTGATGGCCCAGTTTGCTACCGATGGATGTATCCTATTGAGATGTACTCATTTAAAATAAATTACATCAGCATTACTTGCTAATCACATATTTCAGCATTTATATATGGATATTTTTCCGTCTTTACTTTATAGGTTTCTTGAGAAATTGAAATCTTAGGTAAGGAATGAGGCGTGGCCTAAAGGTTATATAGTGACGAAAATAAAGTAGGAGAAGGAGGGTTTAGAGCTGTATACAACTTTCACGTTCAAAATTCTTATATAATCACCTTGATTAGGGTCCTCTCACAAATGGGAAAGTGCTTGCAATCAAGAAATTAAATTTTCGCCAATTCACAAGGATGGAGGAAGATTTTGAGAGTGAAATGAAGCTGATAAGTAATGTTCATCATCTAAATCTTGTTCGACTTCTTGGATGTTGCAGTAACGGCCACAACAGAATTGTTGTTCTTGAGTGCACGATCCTTTATGTTTTTCAAGAGTAGAAGAGCAAAGAAGATCTTTGAGTTTGAAAAAAATTGAAATTATCATGAAATTGGATTCTAGGAACTTCAGCCTGAAGATCTTTTTTTTTTGCAGGTTATAGATGGCCTTTAATTGACATTTTTTTTATACATAGCCTTTAATTGACAATTTCACAGCAAGGAGATGAAGACACCCAACAATGCAAGTCTAGTTGTGTTTCAACAACAAATTAATAACTGAACTTGTATTTTGGAAACTTGTTTGAGAATTTTGAGTGATAATAAAATGAAATTCATGTTATTATCTTTGGTTCTTTTATGTAATAGTCAGATGGTTTTTTTTTTAAAGAAATTAAGGAAATTTAAAAAGGTCAGTCGACTTTTTTATTAAGTATCGGACCGAGTATATATATAGTAGTAGCAGAGCAGGAATCAACCATATGTCAGTAATTCAATTTTGGCATTGAAAACTTTTATCCAACTTTTAAATTGTTTAATCTGAAACTGAGATTGAACTGCAGAATTATAGTTAGTCCATTGAAATCAAATCTTCAGTGATAGAATGAAGGAGAATACTGACTCAATTTTTATTCTTCCCATTCTTCTCCATACTGAACATCATGACAACTATTACTACATGTGTATCTTGAGTTTCAAAACCTTAATTAAAGATGGACAAAGTACTTCTAAGGCTTAAAGAAATTAGTTAAGGAAATGAAGCCTAAAAAATACTTTATTTGGTTAGAAGTTTTTCTAGGCAAGAATTTCAGGAAATGAAGAAAATAATTATTAAAATATAGAAATTCCCAGAATAATTAAGAAAAATTCAAGATAATTATTTTGGAAAATAAATAAATTTATTTCTCAAAAAGGGCTATAGATTATTTTAGTTTTATTCTAGAATTGAGGACCTATTTTCCTGAAATAATTAAAGAAGAACAATTAGAAATTATCGTTTGGCCTTGAAAGTTTAGGAAAATTACTCTATATCAACAAAAAAAAATATATCAAGGAAATAGTATCAAGGGCTAATATTAGGGTTTATGTGATAATTAAATACTGATAAAGGAAGAGGGTAAAATAATAAATTCATACCCTCAAAGCCAAAAATGGTTTTGGTCCAAGGTTAAGCCCAAGATGTGCTACCCACGACCCAAGAGATGAGGTTCAGAATTTCAGATTGCTAAGATATTGGGCCCATATTATAGCAAGGAAGCAAGCTAATATGATAAGCTTATTTCTATCCGCTGTTTCGCCACTTGAGTGATGCTTTGGGAGTATTTGGTGACTGATATCTGAAACGGTTGTAATACCCGGATATTGATTTATCTGAAATTTTATGTAGAGATAAATATATGACTAATTCGAGAAGGTGAATATGTGGTTTTCAAATAATAAGTTATAATTATCTTGTCTTTAGGGTAATTTTTATGGAAATTAGAAGAGATAAAAAAAGCGCCAAAAATGCGTTTTTGTAATAGCCATAAAACATCTTGAGAAAAGTGTGATAAATCTTTAGAGGCAATAAAATATTTATTAAAAATAGGAGAGAATATTGTCTCTATTTTGGCAATTTAATAAATTATTTCCTTGAAAATATTAAAGGGAAAATTTAATATTATTTTTGGGAACCCTAAATGGCCCCATAATTTTTAATATTTTACATGGAAAGATAAAAAATGTCGTGAAATAGTTGTGAGATAATGACTAATCCTAATTAATAAAATTGTCAACAATTAGTAAGTGGTAATTAAGTAATTAGTGGCTAATTGTTTAAGCTTAAAACGAGAGAATATTTAAGGCAAATTATGTAAAACCCTTTGATTAGGTGTTTATGGCTAAGATTAGCGCAAAAGTATACTTACTAATTAATTGGCAAAGATTACGAAAAATGTATGAGATTAGGTACATGAAAACCCCTAAGTCTTAAAAGACTGCTAATCATAGGATTATGGCTTTGATTAAGCTTTCTAATTAAATTAAATATATTATTAATGAAATTAAAAATTAATTAAAAAAGAAAATAGGGGGAGAAATTTGCTAAGTGTGAAAAGGGTTTGAGCTATTTAAAAAATATATTATAATATTTAAGTAATTAAATAATAATATATTAGGTAGAAAAACAGGTTAATTAATTGAGAATAGAGGTAGAAATAAAATCCTATTGATTTTGACGTAAACCTTAGTCGCGCTTTCGAGGTCAAATCACAATTTACCATGAATTAATATGCGATATAGTGTAAAACAACTCGGGATCGTTTCTCTTATCAAGAGCCAATTTATTTTGAATTCCCTAGCTTAAACTAAGTGCTTTAAAATCATGGTTAAAATGGGGTTTTGAAATTGGTTTTCTATAAACTAAAATTCATTAAAATAAGAAGAAACTAATTCTATTCTTTTTGATTTTTTTAGAAAATAATGAAGAATGATTTGGATTAAAAAGGGATTTAATGATTGAGTCTTTCTTGGTAATGAAGAAAATAATTTATCATTCTTTCAAAATAAATATGGGAGTCAAAGCTTCATTAAGCCTCGATAAGAAAAACCTCAAGATACCACTGAAGTCAATATTCTCAATTGATAGTAGCTTACTACTACCGTAGCTAACTACCACCACTGAGATATTGTTAGACACCACTTAATGTGCGATTGAAATTGGAATTATGTGATATGAGTCTTCTTTAAATTTGAGTCTAACCAGCCCCGAGGATTACAAATCAACTACATTAACAAGACAATACCACGCATTAATCAACATAGTTTTATTGCAACCACAAAAAATTCAAACACATATAATCTTCAAATCACAATATCCAATTTCAACTACGATTATCAAACTAACAGACTTAATTACCATTAATCTCAGTTCCATCATCATGTATAAAAATTAAGAAATTCAAATACATAATTCTAGATAAATAGAATGATAAATAAAACTCCCCTATGTAAGCACATGTGAGCTCAAGCATCTCCAACTCATCACCAAGAGCACAAAAATTGCCTAGCCACTCATGAAATTAGCTTCAAGAAATATAGTCACTCTCTGATTCGAACACCCAGCCATTAATCTCAGATTAAAATCACAAATTAACACCAGAACATAAAGCTTGGTGGCTGAAAGTAAACCCAAAAATCAAATCAGAGATAGATAATAAATCAAGTAGCAAACAAACAGTGTTGTTCTGGAAATTCAGAACAAGGGAGCCACGGTGGTGTTGAGGATGAGGAATGAAGGTCCAAGGCAAAAGGGAAAGTCGCTGATCTGGAGTGTTGGTCTGGAGACGATGGAAAATGCTTCCGAAGTCGTGAATCAGCGTCGACCAGCTAGTGTGAAGGTCCTGGTGTGAAGCCTCCCAAATGTTCAGCGCTCCAGTCCCAAAGGCGTGAAGGCGTTTTTAGATGAAGATGATCATGTTCTCCCCGTGTGCGCAGCGCTGAATCTCCATTAATTGGATCCCCTTTTTTTTCTTTTTTTCTTTTTTTTAATGTCAACCCTCATCCAATGTGAATGCGCCGCCCCCAATTTTTAATTCAATCCTTCAGCTCCTCACGCCTCTCGGGTCCTGTAGCAATCACAAATTCCAAATTTTCAAACCTAATCTGAATTGCTCAAAACGAAGTGTTTTTTTGCTGCAGGGACCAAATTGAACATTTTAAAAAGTTTTGCAGAAGGACCAAATTGAAAGTTTTACAACTTGAGTCCAAATTTCAATTTTCAAATTGATTTAATCTTTTAAGCATCTACAATCCAAAATAATTAATCTATCATGAAATATTCTCAGAAAAATCAATGCATAAGAGTAATTACATTTTTTTTTACAATTTTGCCCCTTTTAGCCCTAATTTAATGTATTTACTCTTAATCTCAATTTATCCCAAGAAACACATTTTAAGCTCAATAACTATGACAAAATGCATTAAGAATCCCAATTTAATCATGTAAATTCATATAAAAAATATAGTTTGATCAATTCCCCCACACTTAGACCTTTGTACTCCTGAACAAAGGCAACTGAGTACAAAATTCAAGTTCAAATCACTAATGCATTTCAAAGATGAGCAATTTTATTATTAGATAGCAATGGATTAATTAATCAAATTCTTCAAGCCAACACCAGAGATAATCAAGCGATGTAAAGAAATTAGCTGACTACACAACTCAAAATATTAGAATGAAGCATAAGAGGATTCTCAAGGTATTATTAGTGTTTAACTCATCTCTCCTCATTGGAATAATTTCACTCTAATTCACTTAATTAACACCTTACCATAGGCTTGTAACAACTCTAAAATCTCCACCGCTAATAGCAATTAATGAAATAAATCAAGAGGACTTTAAGGGCCTGTAATGTTAGATGAAGGTTAAATGGAATGAATTAATTTGAAAAAAAAATGAATAGTTAATATGCATGTCAAAGTTAATGACTAAATTCATAGCATCTAAATAACTTTACAAACTTTTGCCAATTCTTTTGAAAATCATGAACAAATGCCTTCTTTTAATTTTTTTTTTCAACACCTTTCTTTTCTTTTCTCTTCTTCTTCTCTTTTTTTTTTTTTCAAAACTATACTCACTTTTTTTTTTATATATACATGGCATTCAAATTTTTTAATGGCAATTCTATTTTGATTTTTAGAATACTATGAACACTATGAATAATGACATGCATACAACATATGAATGGCTCAAAAGGGGTAAACAAAGGGTAGATGAATGTATGTTTGTGTTTGGGTGAAAATGGCGTAGAATTGAATGCCTCTTTCATTTTCATAACACTAATGCAAACACAATTTCGAACAAGAGTTGAAACAAGTTCTAGAAGGTAAAAAACTAAGTGAACATGCACACATGAAAGACTTTAAGGCTCAAATATTCTTCCAACAAGGTTTTTCTCCAATGCTCACTCTAATACAATCAATTGCATAGTAAACTAACCACAAAACATCTACTTAACTATTCCAAGTGCTAACCTTTCAAACACAACTAATAAAAACATTGCAATCAATTAAAATAATGCTCAACTCTTAAAAGCACAAATGATATATAAACTCTCTCTCTCTCTCTCTCTTTTTTCAAAATGAGGAGTAAGCAAAAATCTAATTGTAGGTTCATTTCTCTTTCCATTCACTTGAAAAGCAAAATATGGTTTTAGAAAGTTGCCAAAAATCTAGATCTCGTGAAAGCTCAAAGAAGGGCATGCATTAGAGCAAGTCATTCTTGAGAAAATTTTGAAAAAATTTCTAGTTTAAGGCATTTTCTCATTTAAAAACAACCAATCAATTGGGACTCAAAATGTATTTCCCTCCCCCACACTTAATCAACACATTGTCCTCAATGTTTGTAAAGCAGTTCCATTATTCTAACTTGTTCCTTAATGAAGTGGAAAGTTGTGAAGTCCAATTGCAATTGAAGCACAACACATCAACATCATATAAAGAGAGAAGAAAGAAGATACAAGCCAAAATAACAGAGAAAATTAGAATGAAGAGGCACAATGGTAATTAAGCAAGGTAGTGGCTAAGATGCAAAGCATACATTGGGAGCTCTTATTCTAATTGCTAAACTATACTACTTCTACTTTTCTATCGAGATAGTCCCTCCCCCACACTTATTTCAAGCATTCGAATCACAAATGAGTTAAACAATTCGAATCGGAAAATGTAAGTGAAGGAAAGAGACAACCTGGCCTCAAGGAGGCTTTGATGATGAATCACGGTAGAGCTTGAGGAGGTGTCCATTAACTTGAAATTCCTTTCCAATAGTCTCATCAAGCAGCTCTACCATGCCGAATGGATGCACTTTGGTGACAAGTGAAAGGTCCATGCCAATTATCTTTTAGCTTCCCATTCAACAACTTGAATCGGGCCTTATATAGCAAAACCTTATCACCAACTTTGAAATCCTTTCTTAAAATCTTCTTGTCATGAAGTAGCTTGGTCTTTTCTTTGTAAATGCGGGAACTCTCATAAGCTTCTAATCGCATTTCCTCAAGTTCTTGCATTTGTAACTTCCTTTCCAAACCAGCCTTCTTCCATATCCATATTGCACATCTTCACAACCCAATAGGTTTTGTGCTCCAATTCTACCGGAATATGACATGCTTTACCAAAGATAAGCCGGTAAGGAGACATTCCTATTGGTGTCTTGAATGCGGTTCTATAGGCCCATAGTGCTTCCTCCAACCTTGAGCTCCAATCCTTTCTTGAAGGCTTAACTATCTTTTCCAATATGTGTTTGATCTCTCGGTTGGATACTTCTGCTTGCCCATTCGTCTGCGTGGATGATAAGGGGTGGACATTTTGTGGGTTACCCCAAGCTTAACAAGTAAGTTATCAATAACCTTATTGCAAAAACGGGTACCTCTATCACTCACTATAGCCCCGGTACTCCAAATCTACAAAAGATGTTAGACTTGAGAAATTTGGAAACCGTTTGGGCATCATCTTTCCTAGTGGGAATGGCTTCTACCCACCTAGAAAGGTAATCCACGGCTAAAAGGATGTAGGTAAAGCCAGATGAAGGTGGAAAAGGACCCATAAAATCGATACCCCAAACATCAAATATCTCACAAAAGAGCATAGGTTGTTGTGGCATCTCATGTCGCTTACCTAACCCCCCAAACCTTTGGCATTTATCACATGCCTTACAATACAAATATGCATCCTTAAACAGGGGGTAGGCCAAGTAAAATCCAGCATCTAACACTTTCCTAGAGGTCTTATGAGCACTAA
The DNA here is from genome assembly GCA_019022615.1 of Acacia melanoxylon. Taxonomy (NCBI): domain Eukaryota; kingdom Viridiplantae; phylum Streptophyta; class Magnoliopsida; order Fabales; family Fabaceae; genus Acacia; species Acacia melanoxylon. The sequence continues at coordinate 10,894,762 of JAFJYJ010000002.1, forward strand.
AATGCCCTCCACAAATCATTGAATGGCAAGCAGAAAGTATGTCCTTAGACTCGGTCTCTGAAATACACCTCCTGATAACTTGATCATTGCATAGTCTCCACAGATAGGGCTCATCCCAAATGTAGTGCTCGCTTCTCGTTTAAGTTTTTGAGCCCGAAAAGAAGACATATGCTCGGGAATGAGATCGGGTCACAATATAATTCACTAGATCAGCAAACCAAGGAACATAGAGAGATATAGACATAAGAGATGCATCGGGAAATCATCACAAATAAGGTCGAGTCAAGTACTCCCCCGGTACCATCCGGTAGTCTACTCGGGTGATCTCGCTACAAGATTTGCGTTCCAGGCCTATCCTTAATGCTTATATCGAACTCTTGTAGCAAAAGCATCCACCTAATAAGCCTTGGTTTGGATTGAGGCTTATTGAAGAGAAAATTCACAGCCGCATGATCCGTATACACCACCTTTGTAGAATTGATTAGATATTGTCGAAACTTATCTAATGCAAATATGACAAAGCAAAAAGTTCTTTTCTCGTGGTCGTGTAATTTTTTTGTGCACTATCCAAAGTTTTGGATGCATAAGCAATCACATGAGATAACTTGCTATGCTTTTGTCCTAGCATGACCCCCACAACAGAATTGCAGGCATCGCATGCTAGTTCAAAAGGCAAGGTCCAATCGGCGCATTTAAAATAGGAGGAGATATCAAGTGTGCTTTTAACTCATTAAATGCTTGTTTGCAAGAAGTATCAAAGTCAAAATCAACATCTTTTTGCAATAGTTTAGATAAAGGTAGAGCTATCTTGCTAAAATCTTTTATGAATCTTCGGTAAAAACCCACATGCCCTAAGAAAGAACGAAGTGTTTTAATATTAGTGGGGTAGGGCAACGAGGAAATCACCTCAATTTTAGCTCTATCAACCTCAATACCCTTGCTAGATATCAAGTGACCAAGTACTATTCCATGATCAACCATGAAATGGCACTTCTCATAATTCAAAACCAAATTTTTCTCAATACATCTAGCAAGAACATTGTCCAAACTATTCAAACAAGCATCAAAAGAATTGCCATACACTGTAAAATCATCCATAAAAACTTCCATGCAATTTTCAAGAAAATCAAAGAATAGTGACATCATGCAACGTTGGAAAGTGCCAGGTGCATTGCACAGTCCGAATGGCATTCTCCTATAAGCATAGGTACCAAATGGACAAGTAAAAGTGGTCTTTTCCTGATCTTCAGGGGCAAGTGGGATTTGAAAATATCTTGAATAACCATCTAGGAAACAATAGTGGCTCTTACCCGCCAACCTTTCAAGCATCTGATCTATGAAGGGTAAGGGAAAATGATCTTTCCTAGATGCTTCATTCAACTTCCTATAGTCTATGCACACTCTCCAAGCATTTTGCACCCTAGTAGGTATCAACTCATCATTTTCATTCTTTACCACAGTTATCCCACTCTTCTTAGGCACTACATGCAGGACTAACCCACTCACTATCGAAATTGGGTAGATAATACCCGCACTCAATAGCTTGGTTACTTCTTTCTTAACCACATCTAGAATTAGAGGGTTTAGTCTCCTTTGAGGTTGCCTAAGAGGTTTGGATTCCTCATGCAAAAGGATCTTATGGGTACAAATGGCCCGGACTAATCCCGGGAATGTCGGCTAAAGTCCAACCTAGAGCCTTTCTATTTCTACTCAAAACATCAAGTAATCTCTCCTCCTCACTCACGACAAGGAATTTGAAATAATAATGTGCAATTTTCCATCGCAGTGAAGGAAAGCATATTTCAAATTAGAGGGGAGAGGCTTAAGCTCTAAATCAGGTGGTTGAACAATAGAGGGAATTAGTCTAGGAAGATCAAGGGTAGTAGAAATACTCCCCTTTGCAAGCTTAGGAGGTGCATGACTTGTGCTAAGCTCCATGGACTCTACCACTTGTTCATTGGTCTTCCCAAGTGTTGAACCAACACTAGGTTGGCTTACAGCAGCAACAGGTTTGGGGAAAGTAGTCTCCTTCATACCTACTTCACAAGGAGTGATTAGCTCATTCAAAAATCTCAAGGTATGAGGAGTGATCCTAGTTCTCTGAATAGGCGATGAGTTAGAAGGTGGCCCTTTAACCACATTGTGTTTAGGTCCAAAGTAAGTCACATGAGAGGATGTCTTTGTCGGTGTAAGGGCTATCCCCTTGGAGAACAAATCATCCAAGTCTTGGTTACCGACTTCAAACTCGCCTTCCTCCACCGTTTGTGACCGAAACATTGACAAAAACACCTTCCTCACAAGCATCATCACCGAATACTTTGAATCATTGGAAGAATTAAGCTCTAACGAACTAAGAGAAGTAAGAGAAAAATCATCAAGGGATGATAACCAACAATCAACCATCGATGAGTCGAGGTTGGAAATCTCACTACCAAGTGAATCAAAAATATCAACAGAAGGAGAGGGAAATTTTTCACATGAATCCAATGAAATTCCACATTCAAGATTACAATTATCAGTGTGCAAATTAAGCTCATGTTCATCAACCAAATCATCTATAGCAAAGTCAATTGAATTCACACCTAATAAAGAGTAATCTTCGTAAGGATGCTTCATGGCTTCATACATGTTAAAACTCGCTTATTGTTACCCACTTCCATAGTGATTGAACCATCTCTCATGTCTATAAAGGTACCAAATTTGTTCTCATAAAGGGTCTCCCTAAAATAAGGGTGCATTCACTAGAATCATGAGACATATCCAAAACATAGAAGTCGCTAGGAAAACCAAGTCTTTGACTTTGACAAGCAAATCCTCAATGATGCCTAGTGGGTGTCTAATACTCCTATCGCCTAGTTGGAGAACCACACTAGTCCTCTTAAGCTCTTTGACACCAAGAGATTTAAAAATGGCACTAGGCATGACATTAATGGCTGCACCTAAATCTAACAAGGCTTGAGCTACATTCACATTACCTACGGTACAAGGTATAGTGAATGAGCCGGGATCCTTGCACTTAACAGGGAGTTGGGGTTTGAAAAGGGCAGACACATTAGGGCTAATTTGCACTCTCTCATTAGGCCTAAACTTCCTCTTGTTAGTACAAAGCTCTTTCAAGAATTTGCAATAACTAGGCATAGACTTAACAAGTTGAAAGAAAGGGACATTGATATGTAACTTGCTAAACAAATCATACATTTCTTTCTCATTTTGTTCATCATGCATTTTCTTGCCTTGAAAGTAAGCTTTAGGAAAAGGGAGTTGAGAAATTTTTACCTCCTTACCATTAGTACTAGGTAAGATGCCTTGCTCGCTTGTCTCACCTTCCTCATAAGTGCTTCTTTCCTTGGAGCCAACTTCTCTCAGAAGTGGTTGTTGTTCCACTTGAGGTTGGCCAATTGCTTTGCTATTCTTCTTCTTGAGGATAGCCTTCTCTTTAAGGCTTTCAGATTCAGGTAGCTTCATTGGGCTCAATGGTGGACTTTCAACCTCCATTTCCTCATCCACATCATCGTCAATCTCTTCAGGGAAACGCACCTTCTTACCACTCCTTAACTCAATAGCATTGAGTGTTTTAGGATTGATGACAGTATTTGAAGGAATGGAACCACTTGTCTTAGCATGCACATCACTCACAGAATTTGAGAGTTGAGTCAAGTGGGATTGCACATTGTTATTCTTCAACTCCAATTCTTCCAACTTCTTGCACATATGAGCCATTTGTTTACCATCACTTGCCACATCACTTTGTAGCTTTTGTAGGGTCTTGGAAACAGAAGAGAATTGACTCTCATTCACAGCTTTATCTTCCACCATCCGGTTGTTCATACTAGTAAGTTGAGAAACCACACTCTTCAACAATTGATTGGTCTCATCACCCTTAGACTCTTGAATAGGCACAATTTACCCACGATTTGATCCATATGGTTGGACTTGATATGATGAACCTTCTTGATTTCTCCAACCAAAATTAGAATTAGGTCTTCTACCTTCATTGTAGGTGGTAGTGTTAGAATCCCATCTTTGTTGTTGTTGATTGGGCCTTCCTTGATACATAGCATTAACTTCCTCATGATGATTAGGGCATAAACTTGTAATGTGCATCATTGAACCACAACCATCACAACTAGGTGCAACAAGAGCTTGTGAAGTAGGAGAATGAGTTGCTTGTTGAATACTCAGATTATGAAGCTCAGATGTGATTAGAGAAAGTTGAGAAGTAATCGTATCCATCTTAGACTCAAGTGAGACCATTCTTTGGTTGGAACCTATATCACAAACTCCTCTTATCTCTCTCACATTATATTGTTGAGTATTTCGAGCCCTCATTCGAATTTCAGCCCATGCCTCTTCAGCCGTGCAATCTTCTAAAGAACCTCCAGCTGAAGCATCGATAATGCCTTTCTCATTAGGCAAAAGGCCATCACGAAAATATGTGATCAACTGTTCATCAACAATTTGATGGTGTGGGCACTTAGCTAAAAGCTCTTGAAAACGACTCCAATATTCATAGAAAGACTCCAAAGGGTCTTGTTTGATAGAGTAAATCTCCTTTTTAAGCTCCCCAACCCTTGAATCCGGAAAGTACTTTTCCAAGAAGGCTTTCTTCAAATTAGCCCATGAATGAAGAGCATCATTAATATGTCTAGGTAGCATCATGTACCACTCTTTTGCTTTCCCCTCCAGAGTAAAATAGAACACCTTTAATTGCACATCTTCTAGGCGAGCACCAACAGGCTTCATATTCGAACAAGCCACGTGCAAAGCATTGAGATGGCTATAAGGGTCTTCCTTTTCAAGTCCATGGAAACGAGGTAATGAATTAAGCAAAGGACCTTTAAGCTCAAAATTGACCTCAAGGTTAGGGCATGCATTGTTGAAAGGATCATGAGTGACATCTCGATCTTGTTACATCCCTTATAGTTCTTCTCCTTGGTGGAGGATTGTTTTCACCTTCCATAGCTGTACCTTGTGAAGCACAATCACTTAAGTCAATGAAAAAATCAAGATTAAAAGAATGATCAGATTCCCCCTCAAATAGGTCGGACATATAAAGCTGTCAAGAAAGCAGTGAAACAATGGAATACCAAAGCTATCACGCACACAAATTCAAGCAAGAAAATGTGCAAGGTGGTAAATGCTAAAATGCAAATGCAAATGTAAAAATAAAGAAAATCAAGATATTTGGTTGTTTTTCTCAAAAATTTTGAATGCAAGAAAACAAACTATGAGTTCTTAATTTTTTTTTTTAATTTTGAAAATTACGAAAAAGAAAAAAAAATATGAAAGAAAACCTAATAGGCTCACAAGAGCAAACCCCGGTCAATTAAAACCAATTGACACTTAGTAAACCAAAGGAGTCAAAATTGACTCCCCGAACGGCGCCATTGATTTGACAAACCTTAGTCGCCTCGGGGTCAAATCACAATTTACCACGAATTAATATGCAATATAGTGCAAACAACTCGGGATCGTTCTCTTATCAAGGAGCCAATTTATTTTGAATTCCCTAGCTTAAACTAAGTGCTAAAATCATGGTTAAAATGGGGTTTTGAAATTGGTTTTCTATAAACTAAAATTCATTAAAATAAGAAGAAACTAATTCTATTCTTTTTGATTTTTTTTAGAAAATAATGAAGAATGATTTGGATTAAAAAGGGATTTAATGATTGAGTGCTCTTGGTAATGAAGAAAATAGCTATCATTGTTCAAAATAAATATGGGAGTCAAAGCTTCATTAAGTCTCAATAAGAAAAACCTCAAGATATCACTTGAGTCCAATATTCTCAATTGATAGTAGCTCCTACTACCGTAGCTAACTACCACCACTTGAGATATTGTTAGACACCACTTAATGTGCAATTGAAATTGGAATTATGTGATATGAGTCTTCTTTAAATTTAAGTGCTAACCTTGACCCCTCAAGGATTACAAATCAACTACATTAACAAGACAATACCACGCTAATCAACATAGTTTTATTGCAACCACAAAGAAATTCAAACACATATAATCTTCAAATCACAATATCCAATTTCAACTACGATTATCAAACTAACAGACTTAATTACCATTAATCTCAGTTCCATCATCATGTATAAAAATTAAGAAATTCAAATACATAATTCTAGACAAATAGAATGATAAATAAAACTCCCTATGTAAGCACATGTGAGCTCAAGCATCTCCAACTCATCACCAAGAGCACAAAAATTGCCTAGCCACTCATGAAATTAGCTTCAAGAAATATAGTCACTCTCGATTCGAACACCCAGCCATTAATCTCGATTAAAATCACAAATTAACACCGTAACATAAAGCTTGGTGGTGAAAGTAAACCCAAAAATCAAATCGAGATAGATAATAAATCAAGTAGCAAACAAACAGTGTTGTTCTGGAAATTCAGAACAAGGGAGCCACGGTGGTGTTGAGGATGAGGAATGAAGGTCCAAGGCAAAAGGAAAGTCGCCGATCCGGAGTGTTGGTCCGGAGACGATGGAAAATGCTTCCGAAGTCGTGAATCGGCGTCGACCGGCTAGTGTGAAGGTCCGGTGTGAAGCCTCCCAAATGTTCGGCGCTCCGGTCCCAAAGGCGTGAAGGCGTTTTTAGATGAAGATGATCATGTTCTCCCCATGTGCGCAGCAATTTTGAATCTCCATTAATTGGATCCCCTTTTTTTTTTCTTTTTTTTTTTTTTTAATGTCAACCCTCATCCAATGTGAATGCGCCGCCCCCAATTTTTAATTCAATCCTTCAGCTCCTCACGCCTCTCGGGTTCTGTAGCAATCACAAATTCCAAATTTTCAAACCTAATCGCATTGCTCAAAACGCAGTGTTTTTTTGCGGCAGGACCAAATTGAACATTTTAAAAAGTTTTGCGAGAGGGACCAAATTGAAAGTTTTACAACTTGAGTCCAAATTTCAATTTTCAAATTGATTTAATCTTTTAAGCATCTACAATCCAAAATAATTAATCTATCATGAAATATTCTCAGAAAAATCAATGCATAAGAGTAATTACATTTTTTTTACAATTTTGCCCCTTTTAGCCCTAATTTAATGTATTTACTCTTAATCTCAATTTATCCCAAGAAACACATTTTAAGCTCAATAACTATGACAAAATGCATTAAGAATCCCAATTTAATCATGTAAATTCATATAAAAAATATAGTTTGATCACCTATCCCAAAATAGGTGAACTAAGTAGCTAACGTCTGGACTTATTATAAACGAGTGAAATTTTATCCTGGAGTGAGCTGTCTCCGAAGTCATTTCCGAAACCGGAAGAGTGATTAAGAGACATGATAAATAAGAAAAAGGGCAGATAGTAGAAACGAAAACCTATAGAAAACAAGACCGTTGTGACAAACCATGAACTAGGTTTCTTAAGTCAGGACATATTATGAACCAGTGAATTTTTACCCAGAAGTTGGCGTAACCGGAAGTCATTTCCGTAACCGACAGCGTTTATCCAAAAATCTTCAGTAGATTACGGAATACCCGTAACGGGATCAAAAATTTAGTTAACCCAAGTATTTTGAAAGAGGAAGAGTAGACCTTCAAAGACCTTTGTCTTTCTTTGTATTTTTGAGATTCGCTAAGATTACGCGATTGGAACACCGAACCGGGGAACTTTATCGGATACGGTCGCATAAAGCAAGAGTGTGACATCATGGATGACATCACTTTCTTGACTTTTGGGGAGAGGGAGGTCGGCACACATAAAGCAAGGGCCAAGATTGATCCTTTCAAAAACCCTAGATCCGACAATAAAACCGATCGAAAAAGTGTGAATAGTGTCTATTTAATTTGCCTATAAATAGCACCTTACACTCTTCATATTTTCACACCAAAATTCAGCATAGAGAGAAGTTTTAGAGAGAATGAGGAGTCCAGAGAAAATTGTAGCGAAGCCCTGGGTAATTTCTTCGGTCCCTAGTCTTAAGCTTTAGTAGTTCTTTCAGTAGCTATAGTAGAAATGCTATGCATATCTTTATTTTGCCAAGATAGTTTAGATATCATGTTTTAGGGATAAATATGATATTTATTTCAAAAATATATTGGAGGAAGAGATATGGCAAAATTTTGGAAAGATTAGAGTCAAAGTAGCGAAGCTCTGGCGAAATTTAGCCGAGTAGTCAAACTAGGGGCAAAATGGTAATTTGTACCTAAAATGCCTTTTATGATGCTAAATATTGATAAATGTGATATTATCCTTATAGGATATCTTTGATCACGAACCGTTGTTGCGCCGCTGTCGTACCGCTGTCAAACGTGCCGTTTTCTGTCAGAAGTGCCGTTTTCTGTCAAACGTACCGAAGTGCCGTCGACGAAGGTACGGACGCGTACTGTAACCCTAACTCTGTGCTGCTCATATACATATATGCGATAGATACGCTCATAGACTGAGGCTATGTTTAGGGTCGTCAATCATACTTACAGTTTACACGGGTTATAGTATTGGTAATACCGTTTGAGTTTTCCTAGCGCTGAGGACACGTGTTGTGATCGTGGCACAGGGTATGTGCAGACGTGTTGTGGGACTTTACATACTGCTTTGTGCTTATGTTCTGTCATTGTATTGATCATACATCCGCTCCGTGCTTTATGTGTTGATATCTTCGTATTGTTATGAATATGTTGTTGATATCTTTTGTTTTATTTGAGCATAAGGTTAATTACCTGAGATCCAAATTGGAATTGGATCTCAGCTGTAGCTTCAGGGTCTGGAGGACCGAGGGTTGGAGACAGGGGCAAGTAGCCGGAGTAGGATTCAAGACGGAGATTTAATTACCGTCAATGTATTTACTTTTGAACACTAGGATGACTGTATCTATACTATTGCACTATGGTTAATGATTTGTTATGGTTCAGTTACTCGTTCGCTTCAATGCTCTATTCTGATTAAAAAAAAAAATTCCGCTGTAAAAATTGGGATGTTACATCGGTCAAGTTGAATAATAGTGGATTGAAGCTAAAACAGATAATATTTGGTGTTGCATGTGAAGTTGATTCTTGGATATGGTGATTCCGAACCTTAAGCCGCGGTTTCTGTGAGTGCACTTTCAGGTTTCAAGCTTATATGATAAGCCTCTTTCTATCCGCTGTTTCGCCACTTGAGTGATGCTTTGGGAGTATTTGGTGACTGATATCTGAATTGCTCAAGTTAAATAATAGTGGATTGAAGCTAAAACAGATTATATTTGGTGTTGCATGTGAAGTTGATTCTTGTATATGGTGATTCCGAACCTTAAGCCGCTGTGTCTGTGAGTGCACTTTCAGGTTTCAGGTTGGAAGTGAGGAATATATAGTAGTAAACATGTTAGAGGAAAGATTTATGTTAGTGAGGGGTTGTTTTGTTGGGAGTATGTTGAGTTTTTGAATCTGAAATTAAATCAGCAGAATGTTAGGGTGTTATATATAATACAAATGGTCAAGGACCTATTTATACTTACATTTCCTTCATGGTCCCTAAATATTAATTTATAAAAGTATATCTAAACTAGAGTTTAAATAACAGATGGCTTTGGCAGAAATTTAGTGTCCAATGTCTTATCCATCCACACAAATTTCAGAGGCTTTTTTCCCATACATTCACGCTACTTTGTCTTACAACATAGGCCACCGTTTCACACAAAACTTTCCTACTTGAAGATTTGAAGTTTCATTGACCTCAAAAATCAATCCTACATAATGGAAAATGAAGGAGAGAATACTAGCTCCATTATATTTTCTTCATCATTATTAATTTTTCCTAGCTTCATAAACTTGAAAATGAACCTTAATTCATACACGTTCATGAGTATATGCAATCTTCACCTTCCCGATAGAACGGACACGGATACAGTAGCATTTGATGAAGATGAACTCTTAGAAATAGAAGTGTCTTTTTTGGGCCTCCAATTAGGATCAACATAGACAGGCATAGTGGGTTTCTTGTTCTCCATTAAGCCCTTGCTTTTGAGCATAACAACAATCTCAGACATTGTTGGCCTTGTTGCAGGAGATGATTGCGTGCAAAGCAATCCAATCTCTATTATTTTCTTCACTTCTTCTGCATCATACTCACTTGGATCTAAGTTTTTGTCCACAAATTCTATGTGCATTCCTCTCTCATATAGCTTCCAAGCCTATACCAAGTTGGATCAAAGTGATTTAGCACAAAAAATACTGAAGTAAAATCTTATGTAAGGCTTATTAGATGATTGTGGTCATATGTTGTTACGCCCAGAAATACTAAAAGTATGACCTATACATAGAGGCGGAGCTAGGAATTGTAATATGGGGGTGAAAATTACAGAATAAACCCAGATGTTCATGAAATTATATTTAAGCCCCATAAACATTTCAATATTTTTATGTTAGTCATTCCACGAAACTTTTAGTGAGGACTAAAGTGAAAATATTAAAATTTTTATGAGGTGAAAATATAATTTCCGTAACATCTGGGTTATAATTTTAGGGGAGGGGGGCCACCCCTAGCCCTCCTGTAGTTCCGCCCCTTCCTACACGAAGTGTAAGGTAACCTCATTCTACAAGCCATTTTAATTTACTATTTTATATCTACAATGAGTAATATCTACTTTATTAATATACTTAATATCAAGTGGATATTATAATATTGGTTCGTGAACATTTGTATAAATATTAAACATAGGTTTTTAAACGTTGAACTATTCCCAGATATAATATCAAGCATGCTCTTTGTTATATTGGTTGAAATATGCTTACCTTTTGAAGGAGTAATTCACTTTCATTATTAACCTTCAATTCGCCACTCTTTTGTCCACTTATGATTTCTAGGACTACAACTCCATAACTATAAGTATCAGCCTTCTCTGATAATTGTCCATGCATTGCATATTCAGGTGCTGTATATCCCCTGACATAAACATAATATATATTTCATGATGGAAACAATAAAAACACACACACACATATATATATATATATATATGACACAACAACAAAAATGAAAACATAAATGAACAATGACAAAATAAAATTTGAAATATTTTTGTGTATTTTAAGTGTTGTATCCTAAATAAAGAAAATGTTTCTTGAAATGTTTGACCTTTGTGGGAAAACAAAAACATCAATGAAAAGGATATAATAATGTTAAGTATAGTGATTATATTATTTACTATCTTTTTTTTCCTGCGGGATATAATATTATAATAAGTGGATAAAACATGACAAATTGCCTTATATTCCCTTGAAAAAATTTGACTATCAGAAGTGACATTTTGTCGCTGTCCAGTTGTTGCTGATGCAACTGTCGCTGATATGATTAGAGGTGGCAAAACATGTCACCGCTAAAAGTATAGTTTCAGTGGCGACATTTGTTGCCACTGATGAGTATCTTTAGGGTGACTTAAAAGGTTTCCATTGAAAATCAATGACGACTTTATAGTGCTCACGCAGAAAATGTGTCTTTCAACACTTTTAGCGATAATTGTGTATGTCGCATTGAAAGGTAGACTTTTGATGGTGACTTTTTTAGTCATAGCTGAAAGTACTTTTTTTTTTTTTTTTTCTGTATAGTGGTTGCGTGCTACTTACATTGTTCCTGCAAATCTTGTGTTGAGATGAGATCGGTCTCTTGGCAAAAGCCTTGCTAGTCCAAAATCAGCAATTTTAGGCTGGAAATCGTCATCCAAAAGGATGTTGCTAGTTTTTATATCTCTATGTATGATACAAACATGGAATTCCTCATGTAGATAGGCCAAACCCCTTGCAATGCCCAAAATTACACCATAACGGAGCTTCCAACTGAGAGAACCTTTATTTTTACCTATTACCAACACATCAAAGAGTAAGAAATACAGAAAACAAAAACAAGATATAATTAAAGATTTTTCTCAAAGCTAATGAGTAGATTAATTCAGGTTCTTGATCGATTTAGCTATACCGAATAAATATTGGCTAACATTGTTGTTTTTCATGTACTCATACACTAGGAGTCTCTCTTGCCCTTTGCTGCAACACCCCAAAAGCCGAACAAGATTCCGATGATGAACATTACTTATAAGCTTCACTTCACTTTCAAAATTTTTCTCCATCTCTTTGGATTGGTCTAAAGCCAATTTCTTGACAGCAACTACTTTTCCATTCTTCAAAGTGCCCTGTTCAAGACATTATATACTTGACTATAAATTACATATGCATAGAGAAATTTCATCATTCCCCACTTCCTTTTAGGGAATGTGACCTTAAACAACACATTTATGATGTTAATAATAAATAACTTCGATTTTGGGTGTGAGATTAATCTTGTCCTTCATTCATAAAATACAATCCAAATAAGAATAATAGATATTCAGGAAATTTAGAACTATATTATGGTGAAAAGAAATCAATGTTTAGAAGAAGTTTACCTTGTAAACATCACCAAAACCTCCTTCTCCTAGTTTATTTTCCTTATTGAAATTTTTTGTTGCTGCCTTTAGATCTTTATACCTGTAGTTAACAGGGCCTTTCAACTCAGTTGCTCCCAAAATGTCACCTGTAAGGAAAAACCAAAGTCAAATCTTCCCTATAACATATCCTTCCTGTTAATAATAAAACCATAACATTTCCTTTGAAAAAGGGAAAAAACGTGAGAATCAAACCATCATATTTTCTGGCTATAGTAGTTATCTTACCTCTGGGATCCCTTTTGGATAACTGTGATCGTCCATACAAAGCAAATAATGCAAGAAGAATCAAAATAACGGAGGCACCTCCCACGACGCCACCAATAATAGCCTTCTTCTTCGTTGAACCTCCTCCTACAAGTCAAAAGATCAAAAAAGTACGCCCATGTCCAACCGTTGTGGGATAATTACAATGAGATATGAAAGGAAGGGATTTAATTACCAAAAAGTCTCAATGATAAGTGAGCAGCATAAACCTGTTGTTATTATGCTCCTTTGTTATTATTAGACTTTTTGATAATTAAATCTCTTCCTTAAAATCTTATAGTTTTTTCTAGCCTAGTGTATGCAAAATGTGCAATCTATTTGAAATTTGAAGTTTTTAAACTCTTACCTTGTTTCAAGAAGTGCTTGATGTCAGTGGTTTGATTATCAGCAAAGAAAGCAGTGGTGGAGTATCTCATGAAACAACCAGCATCATAAGTCTTAGCATTTGAGTTGGGAAGACATATCTGAAAATTTTTTAAGCCAGTCTTCAAGCAATCTTGGCAGCCACTTGCAGTGAGGGTTTCAAGGCATTGAGCAAAGGCATAAATTGAAGTGTTACTATTAGGCACTTGTGTTTTGGTGGCTGCATAGAAATTAGGTATTTTGGGTGTTGATATTTCCAGATTATTGAGCACTTGTTCTACAGTTGAAGCAAGTGCAGTGGAGTTGCTTGGTTTATTCCCACACACAATGTTGTTGCCTGCGTCTGTGTTCTGGTCAAAGAAGCCACTGCTCTCGTACCTTAAAAAACAAGAAAAAGGATTATCTGATTAATTAATTAATTTCATTTCATATTATTTAGAGAATACAAAAAGTTAATGTTATTCAATTTGTTGATTGTCATACTTTATTGTTATAACTATTAATGATTTGATAATAACTAAATATGTTAACAAGGCATTACATTTCAAGCTAGCTAGTAGCTACCATGTAAAAGGAAACAAGAGTTAGGTTGATCTCAGCTCCTAAGCCAATAGATAAGATTTAAAGGTTTATCAATATCAATATCAATATAATAAATATCGATCAATAATTATCAATATAACATATACTCCCTCCGGTCCTAAAGTGTTCCTATAATTAGGACCGGAGGTAGTACATAGATAACATCCTCTATGATAAATTATCTCATTAATAAGTTGGACGAAAAAAAAAATATTTCACATGGTTTTGGGGTAATTACTATTTTATTCAAAAGTCATTTCAAAGTTGAAGCAATGATTCCTTTCAACTTTTTGACTTTTCTTCATAATAAATATTCTGAAACTATCTTCTTAATACACACATATAATCCAAAAACAAGTTTTTGTCAAATTGACTTTTCTATAAAAATATATCCAAACATAAATAAGGTTACACTATTTAATTAACATATATACACCATTTTCAGTTTGTAAAATTTAGGTAGGACAATAGTCATTTTTACCTATGTTAATATAAACAAACCCACAATTTATTATTCAGATTTAGTAAAATGCAGAAGAAAAAAAGCTAGTGAAACTGTGAAATCAATGGAAAATGTCAAATTTGTTAAGGCAAATGCTTTGGTTGTCAATATTTGCAACTCAAAATCGGGTTAAATTCGCCATTCCTCTTGGAATAGCTTTTGTGTGGCGATGCTAAAAGCCAAATCAATTTGGAAACTTGTGTTGGTCCTACCATGGAAGAATTGTCAACGAGTACTGCATGTTACTATTAAGTATTAATTTGAAATGTGTGTTGGTCCTACCTGAATAGGAGAAATTTCTGGATAAATATAGGTCTTCAAGACGCTGAAAAATTTTGCTTATTTTAAAGTGAATTCTAATAAATAATTTTAAAATAGTATTGTTCGTAATGACTTAATAATGTTACTATACCTGCGATAAAACATTTAAGAAGAACATTATTCAATCAATTTAAAATGTATAAAATAATTAGTTATTTTTTCCATATATCTTATAAATAATAATTCAAATTGTTAGATTTTATATTGATACAATTATATATGATATGCGTTTAATTTTTCCAAGAAAATGGGGCTTAAGCATGCAACTAATTCTCTGCCGAGAAATTACTTTCTTTTCTTGATTTTCTATATTGTAATTTTATTTTTCCATTATATATATATCCAACAATATCAAATTTAAATTAATGAAAAAATTTAAGATGCATCTTATATTTATATACTCTTAGACTAGCTAAAATAAAGTCCAATATACCAACTGGTACCTTTATTTTTAGGAAAATTTCAGAAAAATACCTTCAAAATACAATATCTCAAATCAGTTTTGATTCCTACAATAATTTAGGTATTGATTATTGACTATACTTGTTTAACAATTCACAACTCACTTTACTAGGAAAACAATGATTTAAAATTTTCAAATTTAGAAGTATTTTTTTATTTTTAGCCAAGGACAAAATATACCATCTAGCACAACCTAGTAAGAAATGCTAAAAACATGAACCTCCAACCCATTTATATTAGAAAAATCAAAGTCTTTTTTAGGCCTTATTATAAGAAACTACCAACGCATGCCTCTTAAATTTAATATAATTTTCCAACCAAACATTTATCTGCCAGTCAATTTTAATAATGACATTTTGAGGAAGAAAATTAAACATATAATATATTTATTTTTTCAACTTTTTTTCTTAGTCTGTAAAATAATTATTTATTTCTTGTATACTTAAGTTTGAGGGAGTTGTGAGTGCCTTAGTGGGAGTTGCTCTCATTAAACTGTCTTGTGTTGGAACCGATTCGGATGCTTATCACAGCTGTGGTGAGATCTGTATCAATCAAATATAATTTCAATTGTCCACATTTAAAATTTTTAACTAATAATTTTAAATAATAATTATTTTTTGAAAAATTAACAACTAAAATATTATCTTTTTTTAAATTTTGTACAATACATAATTTTAAATATGAATTGTTGAAATTTTATTTGGATGGTCTAGATTTCACTACAGTAATAAGGAGGAGGTACTCATCACGATGAGGGCACCCAAGTTCTATTCAAATATATTAAGTATGCATCTTCACTAAGTATTGTGGGTGCTACTTACCTTATAGCTTTATTTAATTCTAACCAAAATAGTCAAAATCGAATATGAATTCTAATGTCTAAATACGGTGTGCTGGTTTGACACTAAAACGTACCTGAGGAAGCATCCTTCATAGATGATACGAGCACCGGTGGCGCCGTTGGAGCAGTTGCTAATATGCTTGGCGGCGAATCGGAAGCAAGCGAGGCAGTCGGAGATGGAGAGGTAGTTTCTGCACTGAAAAACACTATAAGCTGGGTTGTTCCCCTTCACTGCCTGCGACGTGGCAAAGTGTTTGCTTTGGTTCTTGATCTGTGTTTTCAAGTCTCTGAACGTTATCTTCAGGTTATCATGGAAGACTCTTGTGTCAGTGACGTTGTATTGGCTGCACCCTATCTTCACGAAAGTGGTCTGTGGGTCTGAAACGACGCCATCTAGAGTCCACCATGACCATATTATGAAGCTCAACAATAAGAAGAAGAAAGGTTTTTGTTTCATGATGTCTTTCTTAGATGCAGAGGGAGGAGAGAGTGAGTGAGTGATGAGGAAAGCGGACCTTTTTAAAGGGTATATATAAATAAGCGTGGTGACTGAAACTGAAAACTATGGGACAAAAAGATTATTATATAGGACCAACAAGCGGAACCAGATTTTTATATTTATCGAATTCAAGTATATGTGCATTGGAAAAATAATAAAAATCAAGTATATGTAAATGCAGAAAACGTCTTAGAAAAATCTACCTTTAATTATTAGGTCTGACAATACTTAAATGAATATAAATCTGACTTAGTCATATACCTATATAAAATCTAATGCTAATAAGTATATTTGTATCATTTTATTTAATTTATTATGAATTGGGGGCTTATTAGTGTTATATTTTCAGCAAATGTATATTTCAAATGGGAAATACCGTACATCGGAGGATAAATTAAAGTCTCCCAAAACAGACGTCAACTTCTCTGACTCAGTCTTTCACTATATGGTTCCAAGTTGCATTTAACTCCAATTGGAATTTTTGCTCACCATCAAGGCGCACAAAACAGACGTCAACACAGTCTTTATATTTAGTTATTTTTGATCATATCATATTTTAATTAAATGAATGCATTTGGCCAAAAAAAGAATGCATATTTTTTTGCCTATATTGAAAGTCGAATTAACTATTTAAACTAAAGAAATAAATTATGAAACTCCACATAGATGGATGGAGTTTGTTTGTTGAGTGAAGAAAATATTGCGCAGTTTCTCAGTTCAATTTTATTTGGGGAAAAAGAGATAATTATTGCTGTTTTGATTTATCATTTTTTTATTGTACTACCTCCTTTATGATTTATTCCATTAATCATGAAATATCTTTTTCCACTTCCCTCACCCAACCACTTTCTTTCTCTACTTTTTTAAAAAAAGGTTATAATCCAAACAATCATTGTGGTCAATAAAAATATGCCTGACTATATATCAAGCAGTTAGCATTCATCCATCAATAATTTAATACTACCATTCTATCCCCCCAAAAAAAAATTAACAGTTTTTTCTTCAAGTTTTTCCCAAAAAGGTTAAAAGTGGACATAAAGAATATTCATCGTTGCATAAATTTTGGTAGTTGAAGAGTGAAAGTGTAAGGAAGCTTCCCTTCATCTATCCTGTGCACTTCCATGGGATTATAGTTTTCTTTATGATTTCCTTGAATTAAAATTGTACTACGTAATATCTAATATTATTATCTAGAGTAAAATACACCCATGCGTTTTACTATAATTACATAGACCTCTTCTCTATTTTCAAAACCTACACTTAAGTCCAAGCTGTTAATCAATCCTGTCAAGAATTTTCTAAAATGATTCCAATTTTTTTAAAATTATAATTTATAGTATAATAATTTTTATTGACTAAATTGCCCTTTATCATCTCAAACAAATATTATGAAAAATTAAAATTTAAAACTTTTATATACCAAAAAATTATAAAATTTTATAATATAATAAAAATAAATAAATTCTATAATATAGTAGATATTTTGAAAAAACCATATTAGAATTATTTCTTTGTTGTATAATGTTTTTAGTCAATATAAACATTTAAATAATTCTTATGTTAAATAAAGGTATTTTGGTAAAAAAAAGTTTTTATAAGTCAAGGTTAACGATCAACTAACGGTTGGATAAATGAAAATAAAATCTTCAAAATTTAGGGGAGGTTTGTGTAACACGTTTTTTATTTAAAGGGAGATTTATATGAATTTAGAAAATAGAATGAGGCCGGTATAACTAAGGCAAATTACAAAGTTGATTAGAGTATTTTAGTCTATTATCTATCTGTATTTCTAACCTTTTTATTTAATAAAAAATAGCAGTACATCATTTTTTTTCTTTTTGCTAGGAAGTAGTACAGCATATTTTTCTTTAATAACCCTGTTTTACTGTATTATGCGTGGTTTATACGTAAATGTTTCAAATAAGTGTAAATTAATGTTTTTTTATTTAAATATTATTATATTTATGACTAATATAATCCCCATTTAAACCATTGAGTCAACTTGAATTAAATTAAATTAAGTCTTAAAACCGTCCAATTAATTGGTTGTAAGACTGAGTCAACGTTGATATCCAAAAATTTCCAGGTTTTCGACAAACACCTCAGGTTTTTTCTCCAAAATCATTTTCCACCCAAAACCTAAAAGCGCAGGTTTTGATAAAACCTAGGTTTTTGCCAAATCCAATTTTTTTTCACTTTTCATTTTTTAAAACTCATTTTGCAGAATTGTGGGGCCCACCATGATTTGATTATACCAAAATACCCTCTATCCTCCTCTCTCCCTACACATTCACATTCGTGCTCCACATCTTTTTTTTTTTTTTGCCCAGAGTTCCTTTCTGTTTTTTTTTTTCTAGAGATCCTTTCTATTTTTTTTTTTTGCCCAGATCCTTCTTTGTTTTTTTTTTTTTTTGGAATTCTAGTGAAATAACTATATTAGAAATACAACTATTACAATTTATTAATACATTTATGTTTGATCTAACTTTTATCATGTTACATAATTTAATAATGGTAGAAATTTATTTTTCTAACAATTTTTGGTATTTATTATTGAATATAATGTTTATAATATTTAAAATACCACTTTATCCTTTAAATGCAATTATACAAAAGCTAATGTCCTTTTTGGTAAATTTGATCCCCCAAAAGCTATTCTCGATAAAAACATCCAAACACTATCATTTTTTTCCAAAATCATTCTCTAAAAATCATTCTCCAAAATCATTTATCCAAAACCTAGGTTTTTCATCGTAAATGGTGAAAATCATTTTTCAAAAGTAACTCCCAAACGGGCCTGAGTCAACTTGATATAATTTCCAGTTTTCCACAGACCCATTTGTCCACCCCCGAAAACGACTACCCATTGTCGATCACATGATGATTAAATTTCCCAATTATTAATATTTATATCTAGTCAATATTTAATATAAATGTAAAGGTTGTAAAAAAGAATTAATACCTCATCATGTCCTCAATATAAAATCATATATATAGTGCACTATAAATTACACTACATACATATATAATTTTATATTAAGGACCATACTATATACATAAACTATGAAAAATGTGGCGTATTTTCTGAAATTGTGTGCAACATCAAATTCACAAGTTGGGATAAATTAAAAAGTCTGAATGAAGGCTTTGCATTTTCTTTGTTTAACCTGAACAAGGGGCACTATTTGTATGTGTATACATGTTTATTAAAAATTATTTTATTTATGTTTGAAATAAATATTCTTAATCCAGGTTAAAAAAAAAAAAACTAATATTTTGGTATAAATATTAAATTCTGAGAGTAATGGCCTATAAGGTCATGATCGCTTTACGTTTAATTAGGGTCTCAATTTAATGCTGATGTGTACGTCTTCATGATGACTGAGTCATCGTTGGAAATTTCCATGTCTCTTCCCCCATTTAGACTTGGAAGTCCCACCATGCATCTCCATCTACCTTCTTCAGTTGACACTTATCTTTTTGCTTAAAAAAAATCCCGTAGAAAGAAAACGAAGTTTTTGTTTTATTTCCTGACGTTTACTGAGAAATCTCAAACTATTGTTTATATATATATATAATTAGAAGAAGAAGATTCCTACACACATATGAAATGGTGGGGCCCACATCTTTTATATATATTTTTTTAAAAAATCAAACACTAAACGAAATAACCCACATCTATTCAGATCTATAACATAAGGATACACTTCTCCCTACAACATAAAGTGCGTGTATTTCCATATATATATATATATATATATATTATATATATATATATACATACATAATATGTTACTCCCCGTTCTTAATATAATATTTATTTGAAAAGTTGATCTTAGCACTAAAAATAAGATATCATTTTGATATTTGTTAATTATTTTCTAATTTATCTCTATTAATTATACTCTTAACAATAATTAAGGAGGTAAAAGAATACAGAAATTAAAGAAGATGTTATAGTGTTTTAAAAAATATGATCATATTAAATAATTTAACTAACTCATTAATATAATCAAATTAGATAAATATATCTCATTTTTTTTATTTATCAATTTGAATAGTGGACTAATAACCCACCAGCCGTATATTAGGACTAAAGCCACTATCACTCCCCATGTCATCAGTAGTGTTTGAAGCGGAACCGTTTCCCTTCTCATGATGAATCGGGAGAGATAGACTATCCAGGCAGATTGTTTTTTTTTTTTTTTTTTTTTTTTTTTTTTTACTTTTAAAAAATTAAAAAGTAAAAAATCGAAAATAAAAATAAACTTTTAACTAACATCTTTTTTAAAAAATGATTTTTTTAATTAAAAAATCACCAGTTAAAAATATTAAAATTAAACAACCTGGGTCGAGCTCTTCCCACCGATTCGAAGAATAATCAGGTAAACAGTTCCGTTTGAAGCGGTAGCGCGCACAAAATTGACTACTGCGCTACTAGAGTCTATTCTATTACACCTCACAAAAAGGGGAAGTAGAGATTTATCAGTGTGTTTCTTTCTGGTTCCTTTATACAAAGTTACTCATTTGGACCAAAAATAATGGTACATAATTTCTATTTATAAGTTGTTCCCATCCTATTTTATCAGAACCTAGAAAAATATTAAATACCATTAAATCTGTCATAAAATTATACAATTTTTCAATTTTACCATATTTAATATACATATTTTTGCCCATGAGAACAAAATCTATATGATAACAAGTAATGGGCAAAATTATACTTTTTTACTAATAAAATTATATATCTATATAAAAATTTAAGATAGAATAATGTTTAGGTCCCAATTATGGGAAATAATACATTGAGAAATCTCATAAATTGTTAATAATAGCCGATTCTCTTGTTAATCCTTCTATTCACTTGTCAATGAAGATTTTTTTGATATTATTTATCTTGATTGGGACCTAAACATCAATCTCCCAAAATTTAATGGCATGAAGTAGAAGTACGATAAAAAAAAAAATCCCTCCCCATTTTGTAAATAGGATAAAGTAGAGGAGCTGTTGTTTTGCGTCTATACCACTCCTATCGGTCGATTGGTCATCACTTTGACTTTAGTTTTGGCTGTGGGTTGGGTTATTATTGGAAATTTCCAGGTCTTCCACCGATGGGTCTTTCAAGTCCACCCTCTGATGGAGTCCTGATAGAACCATGAAGCAAGCAAGGAAATGGGCCTACACACTTTTTTCCTTTTCGATAAAAATATCAAAATGAAATTAAGTAAAAATATTTTTTTAAAAAAAAAAGCTAAATAAATTACTTTAAATTATTTATATTTATTTTTTATATATCAAACTAATTTTTCTAACTTATAAACTAAAATCAAATCAAATAATACACAACATATATTGTAATTAACTAACTTATTTAATTTCCTTAATCTCTAAAAAATTAACTAAATGTTATATTAAGAATCCAGAAAGTAGTATATGTAAGTAGAGCAGGAATTAAGGGAAATAGAAACATGTCTGACAAAAAGTTGTTAATAGAAACAGCCAGGATAACAGCCTAGTTAATAGTAAGAGTGAAATTGGCATGATTTGAAAACTTCATTGTTTTTTCAACGTTCCTTTATACAATCTTACTCATTTGGACAAAAAATATTGGTTATGAATTCCTATTTATAAGTTATTTCCATCCTATTTTATCGGAAGCTAGAAAAATATTAAATATAATAAAATCTGCCACAAAATTATACAACTTTTCAATTTTACCATATTTAATATACATATCTTACCCATGAGAACAAAATCTATATGATAATAAGTAATGGGTAAAATTATACTTTAAAAAAAAATATTTATATAAGAAAATTAATGACATGACTTATAATTAAGATTAAAAAAATTTCCCTCATCCTATAAATAGGATAAAGAAAAAATCACTGTGAAGTCCCAATGACCATAGATATATTATAAAAAAAGTCTCATATTAATTTTGTAACATCTCATTTTCAAAAGCAGTATATTTATTTTTTCAAAAAGCGATTGAGTAAGAATCGATACTTATATTCAAAATGCCATTGTAATTGATTTGGAATGAGAGTTTTCAAAAGTAAATAGCGAGAGAGGAAAGTCTTGATCGAGTCCTACGCGTCCGCTTGCCTTTCTCCTCGGTGCTCCCGAACCTAACGCTATGTTAAGAGCCGAGGTCCAATGCATCGGACCCCCCAGTGTAGCAGTTAACCTCATATTTACATACACCACATAGACGGTATATGAGCATACTAACAAGCATATCCCAACAAAGACATAAGCCCCCGCGGATGTGTCGCACTTAAGCATACGTTTCACACCTAGCAATTATTTCGCACCTAGCAGTTCGCACTTAGCAACGTAACCCGGCACCCAGCAAACATAATAACAGTACAATGAGCATACCACAGAGCTATCGACTACCTCACATAGACATACCATACACATAGCACATAGACGCATACAATAAACATCAGGGTTAGTGTTACAGTACGCGAACGTACCACATACAACATAGACAGTATATGACATACAGAAGAGCTATCAGCTACCACATACAATACATATAGCACATATATGCATACAATAAACATCAGCGTTAGTGTTACAGTACGCGAACGTACCTTTGTTGACGGAAAACGGTACTTCTGACGGAAAACGGTATGTTTGACAGAAAACAGCGGTACAACAGTGGTACGTTACCACAAATATCCTATAAGGATTATATCACACTTATCAACACTTAGCAGCATAACAGGCATTTTAGGTACAAATTACCATTTTGCCCCTGACTCCCCTAATCGGCGGAATTTCGCCAGAGCTTCGCTACTTTAATCCTATCTCTCCAGAATTTTGACATATCTCTTCTCCCAATATATTTTCAAGATAAATACCATATTTTACCCCTAAAACATGATATCTAAACTACCTTGAAAAATTAGAGATAAATCTAGCATTCCTACTATAACTACTGAAAGAATTACCAAAGCTTAAGACTAGGGACCGAAAAACTTACCCAGGGCTTCGCTATATTTTCTCCGGGCTCCTCCTTCTCTCTAAAATCTCTCTCGGATTAGAAATTTGGTGTGGGAAATGAGAAGAGAAGAGCTTCCTATTTACAGAAGAAAAAATGACACTATTCATGCCTTTTTTCAGATTGAATTTCGACTGTCGGATCACACTTCGACACGTGGTTCCATCTTGTCCCTTCAAGCCTTGGATGACCTCATACCCATGTCATCCTTCTAGAAGAATATTGCATCATCCATGATGTCATCTTGTTGCTTTATGCGTATCGATAAAGTTAAGGTTCGGTGTTAATCGCTGAATCTTGACGAATCCCAAAAATCCGTGTAAGACAGTTTGAAGACATATTCTTCTTCTTTAAAACTACTTGGGTTAACTAAATTTTTGATCTCATTAAGGGTATTCCGTAGTCTGCTGAACATTTTCGACAGACGCCATTGGTTACTGGAAATAACTTAGGTAGTACCAAATTTTCCGGACAAAATTTCACCGGTTTATAATATGTCGACCTAAGAAACCTAATCCCGGTTTGTCACAACGGTCTCGTTTTGTATAGGTTTTCATTTTGACTATCTGTCATTTTCCCTTAAAACCCCGTATCGTAAGTGCTTTCTGTTGGTTTCGTAAATCACGGAGATTCACTCAAGGACAAAATTATACTTGTTTATAATAAGTCCAAATGTTACAAACTTAGTTCCTATATTTTGAGGTATGATTTTATTTCTATCGGTTCTTGTTTCTCCCGTTGGCTCTTTATCGAATATAATATTATTTAATTATAATATCTAGATATTATTTGAAATAACCACAACCCTTTTCACACTATTAACTTAATTATTATTTATTATTAATTTCGGTTTCTCCCCCTTAATTTAATTATTTACTAATTAATTTACTTATATCTTAATCTAAACAATTAACCACTAATTACTTAATTAGCCACTTGCTAATTGTTGATAATTTTCTTAATTAGGATTAATTATTATCTCACAACTATTTCTTGACATTGGTATTTTATGCTCCATGTAAAATATTAAAAATCATGGGGTCACTTATGATCCCCAAAATAATATTTAATTTTGCCTCATTATTTTCCAAGGAAAATAATCCCAAAAATTCCTAAAATTAGAGACAACATACTTTCTAATTTTTAATAAATATTTTACTGCCTCTAGGGATTTATCATAATATTTTCAGGCCATTTTATGCCCCATAAATGTATTTTAGGGATTTTAGCTCTTTATTCACCCTAATTTCAATAGAAATTACCTTAGAAAATAAGATATTTATTACACTAGTTTCGAGACCACATATTCACCTATTTCCAATAGGTATTATTTATCGAAATATGATACTTATCATAAATACGATTTTAGGGTATTACAAATTTCCCCTATCAAAAACATCTTTAGAGAGTGCATTGTAATTAATTTGGAATGTTAAGTTACCAAATTGTCCTTACCAACTTTCACAAGTGCATAAGAGAATTTTACAAGTTTAAGCCTATTTTCACAATTGTGTAAGCTTACTTTGACAACTAGATTTTTCTAACTAAAGAAGTTAT
Source organism: Acacia melanoxylon (assembly GCA_019022615.1). Taxonomy (NCBI): domain Eukaryota; kingdom Viridiplantae; phylum Streptophyta; class Magnoliopsida; order Fabales; family Fabaceae; genus Acacia; species Acacia melanoxylon. The sequence continues at coordinate 10,919,587 of JAFJYJ010000002.1, forward strand.
GAAATTTCACAAGTTAATGTCCCAACTTTCACAAGTGCATATGCGAATTTTGACAACTCCTTATGCCTATTTTCACGACCGCATGAGTTTACTTTGACAACTAGATTTTGCTACTTGGAGAAATTATGAAATTTCACAAGTTATAACTTCTCCATGTAGGAAAATGTAGTTGTCAAAGTAGGCTCATGCAGTCGTGAAAATAGGCATAAAGAGTTGTCAAAATTTGCATATACACTTGTGAAAGTAAGGATATTAACTTGTGAAATTTTATGACTTCTCCAGGAAAAAACAATCTAGTTGTTAAAATAGGCTCATGCAGTTGTAAAAATAGACATAAAAAGTTGTCAAAATTTGCATATGCACTTGTGAAAGTTGGGACATTAACTTGTAAAATTTCATAACTTCTCTAGGTAGGAAAATCTAGTTGTCAAAGTAAGCTCTTGTAGTTGTGAAAGTAGGTATAAGCACTTGTCAAATTTTGCATATACACTTGTGAAAGTTAATAAGGACAATTTGGTAACTTCACATTCCGAGTTAATTTCACAATGCAATCAATATTGACCTTTTTTCACTACAAAAAAACGTTGGATTACCGACGGAAATTACCCCACGGAATTCCGTGGATAATTTCAATTACCGATGAAATTACCCCACGGAATTCTGTCGGTAATTGGATTTCCAACAGAAAACGTCCGAAAAAAAAATCGTGGCTGAAGACATTACCCATGGAATTACCCCACGGAATTCCGTTGGTAATTTCAATTACCCATGGAATTACCAACGGAATTTCGTTGGTAATTATTACCCATGGAATTCCGTGAGTAATTTCTGACGGAAATTTTTCTGTGGGTAATTCCGTCTCTGATCTGAAGTTTTTTTGTAGTGTTTATAGGAGAATTTAATATGAAACTTTTTTTATAAATTTTTATGGTCCTTAATACCTCACATCAATTTTCCCTAGGGTAAAGGAGAGGAGTTGTTGTTTTGCATCTATGCCACTTCTATCGGTCAATTGGTCATCACTTTGACTTTAATTTTGATTGGGGTTGGGTTATTATTGGAAATCCCCTAAGTTGTCAGTCCATTTAAGCCATGTCCCTTTAAGGGTTGGGCTTGTAAATTGGAGCTTCTAAATGAAGTTGGCCCTGTAGGGTCGAGGGCTTAAAAGGGCCGGCCCATTAGGCCCTTTAAATTTTTTGTTTCGTTAACTTGATTTGACCATTTAATTTACTAATTTATATGTATTTTGTATTTGTTATAGACTTATTTATCCATTTAACTACAAATACATAATAATTATACTTTGATTTTATAATTTGGTTTATTGTTTGTTGCTAATAAAGATTATGGATGTATTCATGATGTGGGAGAAGATAATCTTGATATTTTTATCCATGAAGCAAAGCCTACTACTCGTAGTGAAGCACAATCAAATTTCTTTCAAATTGATGATAATGGTGAAGAAGATGAAAATGATACTCATCGTACTCATATTGCTTAGTGGTAAAGCTTGTTATGCTTTGTGTGAGTTACTTGTGGACTATTGATTATGAATTAGTTACTTCATTTGTTTATTGCATCAAACGTATTCTGTAGACATTAATGTTAGACAACATTTATTTGATAAATTAGAATTTTAATTGTTGTATTTTACTAATTATATTTCTTTGAAAAAAAAAACATAGGAAAAGTCATTTTAATTCATAAAAATGTCTTCCAGCCCTGTAAGGCCCGGCCTTGACCCACATGCTCTTGGGCTAGACCTTGAAAAACATATGTTTTCCTTACCCCGTGTGCTCTTGGCTAGACCTTGAAAAACATATGTTTTCCTTACCCCGTGCCTAAAAGGGCTGGCCTTAATTCCCAACTCTATCCACCAATGGGTCTTCCAAGTCCTCTGATGTAGTGATTGATCCATGAAGCAAGCAAGGAAATGGGCCTACATAGTTTTTTTCTTTTTGATAAAAATATCAAAAACAATTAAGGAAAAATAAATTTTTAAAAAACTAAATAAATTATTTTAAAATATTTATATTCATTGTTTGTATACCAAACTAATTTTTCTAACTGATATAAAATCAAATCATACATGGCATATATTGTAATTAACTAACTTATTTGGCTTCATTAATTTCTATAAAAAAAACAACAACAAAATTTTATATTAAGAACCAGAGGGAATAGTATGTAAAGTAGAGCTAGAATTAAGGGAATTGAAATAGAAACATGTATGAGGAAAAGTTGTTAAACAGTCAGGATAACATTTAAAAATTTCCAAGGCAACGTAACATTGCTCTTAAGTAAAGACTTTTGGGGAAAATTTGCACCTAAACCTAAAATAAAAATGATGTGAAGATCATCACGCAAAGATATTTAGTCAACTAACGGTCAAACTTAACTATGATAACGGCTAGGGAAAAATTGCTATGATTTAATGTTTTGTATTGAGGTTTCATATAATTTAGGAGATTAGATTTATTTGGATTTTAATGCTATGTATTTGACATCTTGTGCTTTATTATTAGCAATTTGTATTTAACTTGGTAAAACTTATATTTGAGATTGGTATGAAAAATATTATACTTGTAATATAAGGGTTCTTGATTACTTGTGTTGTCAAGGCATTTAATTGATTCAAATTGTTAGTATTTAAATTGAGTTTTGGTTAGAGGGATTAATTTCTACCTCATGTGGAGGAATTACATTGCATTTTTTTTCCCTATTTGCCACTATTTTAAATAATTAATTACCATTTTAAATTTGCCAATCATTGATTTCAAAATATTTCCGATACAAGATTGCACTCTATTCTTTGGTTGTTTTTGAATAGGTTACCGAGATATAAACCGACACGCTAGGCTTTTTTTATTTGCCACTTTTTAAATAATTATTTAAATTTGCGATTTCAAAATGATTTTTTTTTGTCGACTAAACCAAGGTTTAGTCAACTAAAACCCGACCCCGCGATTTAGTCGACTAACCCAAGTGATTTTAGTCGACTAAATCGCGACAGGTGTTTTTTTTTGTGAAACCCCGACATTTAGTCGACTAACCCACTTGGGTTAGTCGACTAAATCGCGGCAAAGGGGTTTTTTAAAAACCCCCAACCTTGGCTACAAGAACCCTAATCGACTAAATCCCTCCCCAAACCTCTCCCCCTCTATTTTTTTGACCAATTCGTTGCTGAATCCGTTGGTGGGTTGCGGAGGAAACTTCAATCTAGTGGAGTTTGCGTTCATATCGGTATGTTTTCATCTCTATTTCGGATTTCCACCGTAGTTTTTGCGTTTATGCCAACTCCATTTGTGTTTTTGCTTTTTTGCTTTTGTGCTTTGGTTGGGTGGTTTGTTGTTTATCGCGTGATTGCTTTGAGGATTGCTATATGATAAGAGACAGAGTATGAGGCAAATGGGGGTATAAAAAAACTCCCATGTCGCCATTTAGTCGACTAAACTAGTGGTTTAGTCGACTAAATCACGGGGGCTTTCAAAACAAACATCATCTCGCGTTTTAGTCGACTAAACCACTGGTTTAGTCGACTAAACAGGGCACAATGGGATTACATGTTGTGTTTTTTTGTTAAAATTTGTTGTTCAAACTGTCGCAAACCCATTGGATTCTAAAGATTATGTTGTGTTTTACTTGTAGGTGTTTATTGTCATCATGCATCATAGAGAAGGTCCTTCAAACACCGGCAATCAGAGTGGGAGACGGATTAAGCACCGAGCGACCCGCGGTGCATCCTCCTCTAGGACACGGCAGCCACCGGCTGAGCCCGTTGTTGACCTGCTGTTTGGTTATTTGTTTGACAATAATGCAACGAGAACATGCACAATTTATGGCGAATCTTGCCACGCACCGATCATCAAGCCGAAGTCACTAGACATGGCATTCTTTGTAAATGAAGGATTTGATATAGTGACGATGTTGGGGACTTCCCATTTGATATGGTCAAGCGGAGATGACTTGTGCCTTTTCGAGGTTATGGTGAGAGCTTTCTACCATAACCCGAGCTACGTAAATGGCGATCTCAGCCTCGCGTCGCGGGGTTGACATGCGATGACGGCTCCCATCCGGACGGCTCACCGGGATTTGATTTTGATGCAGAGGATAGATACCAAGTATGATGGGGATACCAATGTAGCCATTGAGGGATTTTATCGAGACGAGGCTTTGCATGAGGCCGGGAGGCCGGAGGTCATAGACCTATAGTTACCGTGGGGGCGGACCGTTAGTTCCCGTATCCTCTTCTACGTCATGACCCACATTCGTTCCCCGGGCCTACAATCATTCGAGGGTGTTGGAGGGTGACATCCCCGTTATGTGGTGGCTCGTTCGTCATGGCATTGCGGTGAATTGGAGGCACTACATTTCCACATGATGTATAAGGCCAAACAAAAGAATACAAGCTGCACTCCCATACGCGTATCTCGGTTCAAAAGATACTGGAGCATTTTCGTGTTCCTATGCACACTGAGCAGATGGTGAGCCAGAAAACGTGGAATTCTAGGTTTGGACAACGGCTTTTGGAGCAGTGCAAGATCGTCAAGGTGGCAGATGGTGTGTGGCAATACGCTGGTGTCGAAGAGGATGTACCTGATGCTGGTCCGGTTCCACCCATTGTTCCTCCTGAGGTCCATGATGATGATGAAGTCGATGTTCATATGGAGGACTTTGTTGAGCCGGATGGTGGATTCTCCCTTCGTGATGTCATGCAAGCCATCAATGCTAGCAGGGAACAAATGTCCCGGATGGAAGCCAAGCAGAGTAAGAGGTGGAAGACAGAGGATGAAAGGTGGACGTGGATGCAGGGTAGGATTAAGGGGTTAGAGGATACGCTTGGTAAGCTCCAGATTGGACGCCCGCTAGAGGAAGAGGAGGAAGATGAGGACTCCGAGACACATGAAGATGAAGATTAGATGTAGGGATTTTATGTTTGCTGTTTGACTTTATGTTTTACGCTTGGTCTTTCATTTGATGTTTTATTGTTTGTCAGCTTAAACTTCATGAATTTGATCCGGAATTGGTTCTTCATTTGTAATGAATGTCGATGCTTTCAGTTTAGATGATTTAACTTTGTCCATTTCGGTTTAGACGGTTTATTGTCCAATGAAATTCTTTTCGGGATTTTAGTGGACCAAACCTATGAATCGCCCTTAATTGATGCCAAAAAACACCTTCCCCAAGTCACATTGACAGTAAAAATGAGTTGGTAATGGTTTAGTGCAAGCAACAAACCAAAATCAGCAGTCAGTCATGGTTTGTCTAAACCATTGGACCGGTTTAGTCGACTAAACCAGGTCCGAGGCACCATGACTTGCCATGCACTAAACCATTACCAACTCATTTTTACCTGTCAATGTGACTTGGGGAAGGTGTTTTTGGCATCAATTAAGGGCGATTCATAGGTTTGGTCCGCTAAAATCCCGAAACTAGTCAATGATTCAATTACAAAGCAAGAATTAGTGAATGGTTCAAATTTCAAAGTCATGACCAAAAAAAGTCATCATAAACTCAATACAAAACATGTGAAACTAGAATTCAAGCTGGTCTAATCCTCGTTGGACATGTCCGGCTATTGTGACCGGCTTGGTTGCAAGTCCTACATCCGGGCCGATCGCTTGAGGGTTGAGACTCCACCCAATCCATCTCATTCGTATCCTTGTAGACTTTGGTCTTCCTCGTGTGCGGACCAAAGATGCGTTTGGGATAACGGTTGGTCCCTCTCCTTGTTGAATCAACAATTCATTGCCTATCGGATACCAAAGTGTGCTGCATATACCTGACTAATGTAGGGGATAGTGAATACCGGGTCAACATAATCGTAATGGTTCAAATTTTCCATCTTGCATACTGCTAATACGTGACGCAGGATACCTTCTTGATGTGAACCTCCCACATTGACATTTGCGATTGATCAAGTCAACCCTCATTATGTCACCGGCGACATGTGTCGATTGATTTTAAGCGTCCTCAACCTCATATAACTGTAACTCTCTGTCATAAAGTCGCACATGGTATGTGACTGTCAACTGGTCCATCCTTTGTAAGTCTTGTTCAACCTTTTTTGAGACTACCCTACCTGCATCGATATGTTTGTTAATCTCAACACGCCTGGTGACAAAATATTCAACAAGTCTACTACAAGTCATCTTCACCAACACCGTTATCGACAGATTACATGCACCCCTTAGGACCTTGTTGACACACTCGGCTAGGTTAGTGGTCATGTGACAAAACCTTCGTCCGTCTTGATCGTAGGACCTGCACCATTTCTCCTTTGGAAGCCGATCAAACCAGGTGACACACTGTGGGTTTGTATCAATAAACTCTTGAAACCTGATGTCAAACTGGATCTTTGAACTCATGTACCCCGCATATCGAATGTAAATCATAACAATGGGAACAAATCAATCATTACAAATATATCCAAGAAGTAATTAAAATGTGAACTTTCATACCTAGTTTCATAATTGTTTTCTTCAATTGCATATCCTTAAATCTAGTATTAAAATTGCTCGCGACATAACGTAGGCAATACACATGATAGGCATATGGAGGCTGCCAATTCCGGTGATCTTGTACCGCCTTTATGATACTGGCATGACGGTCAGATATCAAACAAATGCCCGGCCTTTGCGTCACATGATCACGTAAGAGACACAAAAACCACCACCAATCATCATACTTCTCGCCTCGGAGGAACAACAAAGAAAGGCAATGGGCGGGATCTTCCCATCCCCATCCCGTGAAGTCGCAATCAGCAGTACCTTTGTATTTTTCCGTACAAAGTGGGTGCCGTCAATTTGAAGTATGGGCTTACAGTATTTGAAGGCTTCTATGGTCTGGTGAAATGTCCAAAAAACCCTACGAAAGACGCGTTTGTTGCCTAAAAAATGACGTTCGTCGAACGATTCATCAATATCAAGCCTGAAAACAGAACCCATATTACACTGCGTCATATATGTCAGCCAATTGGGCAAGAATGCATATGATTCCTCCCAATCACCAAATAACTTCACAATGGCCTTCATTTTCGCCTTCCAAGCCTTCTTGTATGTTATATTATATCCTATAGACGTTGTATCCTCTCTTGTATCAAAGACCGGTTTTAAAGCCGGATCTTCTCTTAACATACCTTGTAAAAACAAAGCAAGTTCTAAATGTTGTCAATAAACAAACCGAATGTAATCGCAAAAAAAAAACCTACGATAATGGCTGCACATATAACATCTCGAATCCGGTTGCCTATGATCCCGGGCAAGACTCTGGTTCAGGCAGGTATGATCTTTACCCCACTTACGGACCACCCAACTATTTCCATTAATGGGGATCATTGCCCTCATATTCCAAGGACAACCGTCAGCATGATTTTGACACCTCATCAACAACCTACGCTCATCGCTTTTATAAACTTTGGCTAAACGATGAGACTTCATGCAATGCAATTTCATGGCATGTTGCAATTCAGACTTAGAAGGAAACTGCTGATACAAATATAATGGATCACCTAATTGCCAACCGCCTTGCTTGTCATCATCACCATACAACGTGTCCATGTCATCGTCACATTGCCCCCAATTAATTGAGGAATAGTACGGGCTTTCGTTCCAAAATGGCTCACTCTCGTGCCCCCGCATCCGTCAATATGATTTTTTCTCAAAACCACTAAATACATATTACAAATACAACTACAAATACAAGTTTACTAACTTACCACTTCTAATTGGGTCAACACGAAGCGGTGGCATTGTTGTGGTCCTCGGGTTTACTGGGTTCGTGTGAGCATCAAAATCACCCTCCACATCAGTATCGAGGTGTCACCTAGTGGAATAAACCTCTCAAATTTGTCCTCCTCATCGCTGTGCATATTCTCATCTTCCTCTTCATCTGTCAATGTTACCTGACTTAAGACTTGTGAAGGTGCAGATACACCAACAGGACTGTCTTCTTGACCAAAATACTGTGCAGATCTTCTATGCATGGTGGGTATAGACGATGAATCACCAGATTCAAGCTCAACATATATCTCAATAAAATTTTGTGCTCTTCGATTAGCAAATGCATCTATGACACACTCTACGTCTTCATCATCACATACATCGTTACTAATGTAGTATACACTATCCTTACCCACTATAGTCTCCACTTTAGCAATTAACCGATGAATGCATTGGCGCATGTAGCCCCAATTTTTGGTGAATTCTTTCTTTGAGCCGTTGTATGTAGTTCCCGTTTGATTTTCATCATTTTCGTTTTCCCTTCAAATTTAACACCATCGGGGCCTTCAAAATGCCTCCCACTATGGTAGATTACAAAAGAACGTACATGTTTGAACTTGAACTCATCCTTCAAACAACAATATGTGATCTGCAAAAGGGAGGGTTTCAGCTTACAAACAAAAAAGAAAAGCCAAACAAAATGAAACTACAACGATTACACAACAATAATACCTTGAATAAGGTGGAATGGGATTAAACTTTGATGGGTCGCACTACAACCGAGAAAAGAGAGTATTAGGGGGGAAGGGTTGCTATATGATAAGAGCTCCATAATGACGCAAATGGGGGTTTAAAAAACCCTCTGTCGCGATTTAGTCGACTAACCCAAGTGGGTTAGTCGACTAAATGTCGGGGTTTCACAACAAAAAAAACACTGTCGCGATTTAGTCGACTAAAATCACTGGGTTAGTCGACTAAATCGCGGGGTCACTCAAAAAAATCATCTTCCACGTTTTAGTCGACTAAACCTTGGTTTAGTCGACTAAAGAGTGGCACATTGGAAAATATTTTGAAATCATGAACCTTTTTTTTTTGGATAAAAAAAAAAGGCAAATTGGTAATTAATTATTTAAAAAGTGGCAAACCTGTTTTTTTTTATCTCGCCCTTTTATTACCCAAGCACTTTACAAAGATGAAACTAAATATCCAAACACACATGTAATATCCCATTTTCAAAAGTAGTATTTTTTTTTCTATCAGAGTAGAGCATCGGAGCGATTGAGCGACTGATACATATATTCAAAATGCCGTAAGTCTGGCTGATTACAAAAGCGGTACAATGACCGAGAGTTTTCAAAAGTAAATAGCAGTAGGGAAAAGTCTTCAGTCGAGTCCTTAAGCGTGTTGCTTCCCTCTCTCCTCGATTCTCTGGTCCTCCCGACCCCGAAGCTATTTTAGAGGCCGAGGTCCAAATACACATCGGACCTCGTAACGGTTAACCTCATATTTATATAAACAGCATATGGAAGACAATCACGATTAATCAAAGACATAAGAACGTAGCAGATGCAAGATTAATATAACAACAGTACACATCTCATGTAAAGTTATCTATGTTAACAGTACACATCGCATGTAAAGTTATCTATACAATTCACTCGTATAGTCTTCTATCACATATAAGTATACAGTAAATATCAGAGTTAGTGTTACAGTACGCGAACGTACCTTTGTTGATGGTAAACGATACTTTTACGGAAAATGGTACTTTTTGACAGCGGGTGAAACAGCGGTATGACGGCGGTACGTTTATCTCAGATATCCTATAAGGATAATATTTATCAATATCTAGCAGCATAATGTGCATTTTAGGTACAAATGACCATTTTGCCCCCGAACCCCTAATCGGCGGAATTTCGCCGAGCTTCGATGTTTTCGCTCTATCTCTCCGGAATTTTGATAGATCTTTTCCTCATCATATTTTCGAAATATATATCATATTTACCCCTAAATATGATATCTAGACTATCTGGGAAATTTAAAGACAATTCTAGCATTCCTACTATCTCTACCGAAAGAACTATCGAAACTTAAGACTAAGGACCGAAAACTTACCTTAACTCGACTATACTTTCTCCGGGCTCTTCCTTCTCTCTAACCTCTCTCTAAGGCACGAAATTTTGGTGTAGAAATGAGAGGAGAAGTGCCTTCTATTTATAGAAGAAGGGAATGGCAATTCTGCAAATAAGTCGAACTTTATCGATCGATTCCGAGCCGTCGGATCGCACTTCGCCACGTGGCTTCATCTTGTCCATACACCTCTTGTGCTGACATCATCCTTCCAGAAGAAGATGATGTCATGCATGATGTCATGCATGCCGACTTACCGATAGCGTTTCCCGATCGGTGTTCGAATCGCGTAATCTTGCCGAATCTCAAAAATCCGGAACTAGGTTTTGTAGTTCCATTCTTTCTCTTTAAAACTACTGGGTTTCATTATATTTTTGATCCCATTAAGGGTATTCCGTTATCCGCCGAAGATTTTCGGACAGACACCAATTACTTTAAATCACTTCCGATAGAACCGCCTTCTTGCGTAAAATCACCGGTTCGCAATATGATCCGATCTAAGTAACCATATCCCTGGTTTGAAAAACACGGTGCGTTTTCTATAAGTCACTTTTAGCACTATCTCGCCTTATCTTAATTATCCAAGACTCCTAATTACGCTGTTGGTTTCATAAATGACTTCTGAGACCGCTCAATCCGAGATAGACTTTCACTAGTTCATAAAAGGTCCAGTGGTAAAAGACTAAATTTCTATATCTTGAGGTAGAATTTCATTTCTATCTCTGTTTTCATATCTCTTGTTGGCTCTTTACCGATTATATTATTATTTTATTCAAAATATCTAGATATTTATTTATTTTTCTTTTATTTTTTATTTATTTTTCTAAGCATAACATATTTTATTATTATTTTATTATTTATTTAATTATTAATTTCGAATTTCTCCTTTTAAATTAATTATTTACTAATTAATTTACTTATATCTTAATCTAAACAATTAGCCACTTACTAATTGTTGATAATTTTCATAATTAGGATTAATTATTATCTCACAACTTTTGCCGACATTGATATTTTATATCCCATGTAAAATATTAAAAATCATGGGGCCATAAAGGGTTTTTAATATTATTATATTTATGCTTCTCTATTTTTCAAGGAAATAATCCCAAAAATTCCTAAAATTAGAGACAACATACTTCCTAAGTTTTTGTCGATATTTGTTGCCATATGATATTTATCATAATGTTTTTAGGGTATTACAACACATAACTATATTTCGAACCAATCTCAAACAAAAGATGCTTCAGCAACATGTTAATCCCCTTCCCTTGTGTGTGCGATCTATTTTTTTTTTCCTTGAAAATATCTGTTTATGTTATAAATATATGTATTATGTGGATGTCCATTGCATAGTAACCCTTGAAGGTCTATAAATAGAGGTCTTGTGTAAACATTCGAAGTTACTTGAAATGAGAATTCCTCCATCTCTAGAATTTCTCTCGACTTTCTCTACTTTTCTTTAGATTTTCTTCAGTTTTATAACACGTTATCGCAAGACGAGGCTCTAATCAATCGAGCCTCCCTAACACCGTTCATCATCACCGTCGTTCACCTTCCGGCGTAAGTAGAAGTTTTTCAAATCGCTCCCAAAAGGAGGCGTTTCAAGCCGAGAAATTGATTTACGATTGGTGATTATGCGATCTCTTCATTCGTGATGTTTTCTATGAAGTTTAAATTGTTGATTTAAGTAATATGATCTTTGTGAATGAAAGAGGAAGAAGAGTTGCGAGAGAGAGAGAGAGACGAGACGCAGAGTGGACGAGGAAGAAGGGAGAAAATTTTTATGTGGGTCCCACGTGTTTTTAATATTTAATTATTACTATTACTATTTAAATAGTAAATTCAAAAAAAAAAACGCGTCTGATGGTTTGAAAAATTTGGCAGCGGGACCCATATGTTTTTAATATTTTATTATTAAAATTACTATTTGAATAGTAATTTCAAAAAAAAAAAACTGGCTTCGGTAGTTTTTTTTAAAAAAATTGATTGCGCAATGATTGCACAATGATGTTGCAATGTTTTTACTATTTAATATTACACATTGATTATACAATGATTGCTAAAGATATATATATTTATATATATTTGTTTAAATTTAATATTTTATTTTTTTCTTCGCTAATATATTTATGATTCAAAGATTTATTTTAATGCTATTTAAATTTAAGCATTTACTTTTATTTATTAATTTTTATTATTATTATTGATTCAGCATTTATTTATTGCTTGCTAACATATTTATAATTCAGCAATTTACTTTATGTTACTAACATAACATTTATTTTATGTTACTAACATATTTATGATTCAAGAGAATTTACATTTATGTTATTTATTTATTTATATTTTAATTACGACACCTACTTGGAGTTAACCCTCCTAACCGGGAGTATTGATTTAATATTCAGCATTTACATTTATGTTATTTATTTATTTATATTTTAATTACTTACACCTACTTGGAGTTAACCCTCCTAACCTAGGAGTCTTGATTTAATATTCAGCATTTACATTTATGTTATTTATTTATTTATATTTTAATTACGACACCTACTTGGGGTTAAACCTCCTAACCTAAGTCTTGATTTAATATTTAGCATTTAATTTTATGCTATTTAAATTTAAGCATTTACTTTTATGTTAACTAACATAACATTTACTTTTATGTTTGCTAACATAACATTTACTTTTATGTTTCTAACATAACATTTATCGTTTATGTTTTATTTATTATTTGACATTTTATTATTGTTATTATTAATATTAATATATTTATTATATGATCAGACGTCATATATAATGGCTTTAAACCATATGTATAAGTTTATCCCGAAGATAAAAAGATAAAGCCATATTGTGATATGAGCTAAAAGTTGGCAAAGTTCTCAGATGAGGCATAATTTGGCCAAGCCAAATGAAGATATAAAGTGGCAATTAGCCTAGAAGAGGCATAATTTAGCCAAGAAGGCATAAAGTGGCAAGAAGCCAAGAGATGACATAATTTAGCCAAGCTAGGAGGCATAATTTGGCCTGAAGCCAAATGATAATTTGGCTCGATCTTTGAGAGACATATTGGCCGATGCAAAGAGATAAATTTTTCTGAAGTTATGAGACATGGCCTGATCCATAATTTTTGTATGGTATCATTTGTATGAAAGTCTCATTGTATATTTGGCATTAAAAGTATTCTTTTGTTCTTTAGAACAAATTAATGGGAATGTATGACCACCGTAAGATGGTTGTTCTTCTATAAGTTTATTATAAATGAGAATATTCAATTTGCTCCCAAGTAGCAATATTGTGAAGGAATCAAGAAATATTTTGAATTAATTTCTTGTATTTATATGATCAAACAAAACAGTGAGTTTTTGTTTTAAGGATCATTAATTTCCTCCAACAGAATGAACTACATTCCCAGTGAATGTAGTAATGAATAAATTTAATTGTGGTTGTGGATATGTGTGTAAATTTGTTTACATATGGACATGGTTGTAATTATGATGGTTCAAATTCTCACCGTTAAGTGAGGAAAGATTATTGATAAGAACCACGAATGAGATATCGGGTATAATAAACATGATAGAAATTCATGTTAATTGTTGTGGTGGCAAGGGTCATTAGTTTTGTATTTATTGTATGCCATAATATATTTGTTAAAGGTCAAATATTTGATATAAATTATCGATAAGATAAGTATTATATGTAAATCAGCCTCAAAATCAATTTCAAAAGTATGAGGCGTTGATTTTCCGAAAATGAGACCAATTTGGAATTTTAAATTATTAGGGTATTATTTTATAATTTTACGTGGTAGTAAAATAACATTCATAAAATTTGGGGTCAAGTTATGTAATTTTCCCCAAGCAAATTTTTCAATGCTTCCACGTGAAGGCGGAGAAAATTTTGGCAAAGTGGTTATATTATTTTAATTTTATTATTTTATTATTTATGAATAGTATTTACTATTCAAAAAAAAAATCAAAAAAAAAATCTGATATTTTTGAATGGCACAGTAGCCATAATATTATGTTTCTATGGCAAGAAGTAGTCATAATATTGTGATTTTATGACAAGAAAATTTATTATTTTTATTGCCATAAACTTATTATTTGATATTTAAGAAATTTATCAATTTCTATAATTGTTCTTTTATAAAAGAACAATATTGGTTTAAAGAAATGGCATGGCAAGAAAATTTTATAAATTATTATATAAAGACTGAAAGTATATGTATCAAATATTGAATGATACAAAGAGTTTTAAGTTATTGTCTTAAAGACAAATATTTTGCATAGCAATTATGCCACATGAGTAATAATTCTAAACGCTAATAGTCTTGGAGACTAATTAGCATAGTTTACCCACTTAATTTGAAAGGCCAATGTTCATGACTAAATTTGGTAGTATAAATTTGTTTTAAGCGCTCCCGAAGAGCTAATGTATTGTTTCTTGAAGAAACAACATTATGCATTGAATATGCATTTTATTTCTACCAAATATGAAAGAAACTTGTTAAGTTTCAAAGATATCTACAAAAATGGATATCATATAGAAAAGTATTGAACCACATGCTCATTGTAAACTGTGAAAGTTTACAATATGACCAATGAGGTCATATGTGATTAATAAAGATATGAAAAATTATTGAGAATTCATATCTTGATGTGTAAACAAATATTATAAATTGAAAGTGATTATTCATTTTTCTAGAACTGATACAAGGATGAGATATTTGAGATATTTTCCATTGGGTATGCCAAAGTGCCTGTAGCACTATTATAATGCACTAATATGGTCCTCAATGGAGGATGAGAATATATGTTGGGTGTAAAACTCCTTTGATAATGTATTAAAGGATTTGAAAGTGAAAAAAAAACCCACATTTGGATTGAAATCCATGAATGTTTGTGAAGTATTTTTAAAGAACTCACACTTAAGGGGGAGATTTCTAGAATACAAGTGTGAGTGAAATTTTGATGTGTTATATACTTCATACATTAAGCCTCTTTTATGAAGTACAAAGTCCATGAATTTTAAGGGAATGTTCTGCCTCACACTGAGGGGGAAATTGTTAGTATGCAAGTGTGAGCTAATTTGTAGAAAGTCATACTCATACTTCCCACATAATGACAAATATGATCTCCGAAAATGAATGATAAATTATGATTGTGGATCATAATGTTACAAAGAAACCGTAAGTTTTCATCGAGATGAGATATATGTTACGAAGAAACCAGAAGTTTACTATTTGTTGGCATGACTTGTTTGATCATCCAAGTCATATATAATACAAATAAGAATTTGTATTGACATCCATTGAAGAATCGAAAATTCTTCATGAATAGTCGCTTGTTCTCAAATATAAATGACTATGAAAATATCATAGGTCATAATTGGTAATGGAACTCGAAATATATCAAACAGATTTATATGGGCCCATTGAAATAACATGTAAAAACCATACAATGATATGAGAATTTTGATAGATGATCTATAAGATGGTTACATGTGAGATTATTTGCTTGCAACATGGAGTTTAGAAATAATTGCAACATGAAGTTTGCAAATGAGATTGCAATATGAAGTTTGCAATAATGTTTGATGTTTGAATAAATTAAGCGCGTTAATTTCAGGATGATATGATTTAAGAATCATAAATTAAAGCCTCCATAAATAAGCTGGATAAATGCTTATGAGAACAAAATTTTATGTTGGTATACTTGATATTATATAGCAGCATTTATATAAGCCAACAAAATTCTCTTGGTAAAATTGGCTTTTGGTCAGAAGCCAGACAAATTTCCATCCTAAAAGGGTTGAATGTGCAATGATTATAAATCCACCACAATGCACATAGATGGATATAGAAAGAAATTTGAGATAAATGTTGTATAAGTACCTTCTATTTCTTGTTTGTCTCTATATGAAAAAGTAAGATGTTTCTAAAGGAAACAAATGGATGTAGGAGACTTATACTGCATAATTAGTCAATTGTCGTTTGACATTGTTTTCTTACCATGAGGGGGAGAAATTGGATAGCTGGAAAAGTGAATACATGAAATGCATTATAGTAAAGTATATATCCTCGAATAAAGAAGTATGAACCAGAAGTTCATCGATTATGCATTCATGAATTATTTGCCGATAATATTACGACCTAAATGAGATTTATGGAATCTCATACTCCAAATTTGAAAATGCTCCAATCAAGATAAATATGAATGTGGCATGCCCGAAGCATGAGAAACTATTCGGTTCCAAATATAAATTTTATGGATAAATTGGAGCAATAATTATGATGATCATATAAAGGAGGTAGATACTCCAGAAGAGTATCGAGACATAACTAATTGTAAAAACCTCAAGAGAGGTTCAGGTACCTGAATTATATTGATAAGTTATGTCGAATTGGAAAAATAGAACCGAAAAGATAAAGTTGTCGACAACAATTTTGAAAGATGATATCACGTGATCAAATGAGGATATTATATAAAGATATGTCACAAGAAGTTGACATATAGATGATTGGCCAAGAGGATAAGTGAAATTGAATATGACGCAAATATAATCATATTATGACAAGTTATGGACCGAAGTCCAAATTGAGATATATGAATGTTTATGTGAGAATAAAGATTTTCACAAAGTCTAATATGATTATGATGTGATATATAAATTTGTGGTGGATACAATAATTTTGTATATATTGTTAATCTGGCGCTTTATGAAAGAAAGATTATGCGTCTCAGATAGATATTGTTATATAGCCTATGCATAAGGCTTACTAAATCATGAAGATTACAGAAGAATCTTCAAAGAATCAAAAAGTGCTAGTAGTACATGTCCTTAAAGGACTTAATGTGGTAAGAAAGGACTTAAGGTGCCAGAAGCACATGTCCCCGAATGACTTAAGGTGCCAGAAGCACATGTCCCTAAAAGACTTAATGTGCCAGAAGCACTTATCCCCGAATGACTTAAGGTGCCAGAAGCATCAAATGATTTAATGTGCCAGAAGCACGAGTCCCTGAAGGATTTAGGATGCTAAAAGCATCTAATTCAAGTTATTGAAAACAATAAAGGGGAAAAGTCTATGTATGACTTAAATCAATTAGGGCACAGTGGTATAATCTTCTCAAGAAATATATGTTGAAAGAAGGGTATAAAGAAAGTAAATCAATATGCCCATGCATCTTTATGAAAAGATTTAGATGTGAATGTTTTAATTGCAAGTCATGTTGATGATATCAACATTATTGAAACGCTGAATAGCTTCAATAAAGCAATTAATTGTTTAAAGAAAGAATTAGAAATAATTCATGACTTGAGAAGAACGAAATTCTGTGTTGGATTACAGATTTAATACCTAAAGAATGAGATCTTTTGTTTATACAAAAGGAGGTCCTAGATTGATTTTATATGGATAAGTAATATCCATTATATATTTTAAAGTATTTGCAGGTGGATAAAGAACAATTTCAACCTCAAGCAAAGAAGTTGAAGAATGACACTTATGTATCATGCTTAGCATGAGATAATTCTTCATCAACACAAAGACAATAGAAGTAATGTAGTCATCGGGGAGTAAATCTAATGTATTTTAGTAGAGCAATTGATGTACGCGCACTCTTTTTCCCTTATCTAGGTTTTTGTCCCACTGGGTTTTCCTAGAAAGGTTTTTAATGAGGCAGCATTAGAATATCTGATATAATTAAGAGGGGGAGCGTCGATACACGTTGTACTCTTTTTCCCTTATCTAGGTTTTGTCCCACTGGGTTTTCCTAGAAAGGTTTTTAATGAGGCACATAAGAAAGTGTATCGATGGATGATGTACTCTTTTCTTTAGCTAGGTTTTATCCCACTGGGTTTTCCTAGTTAAAATTTTTAATGAGGCACATTCATAATGGACATCCAAGGGAGTGTTATAAATATATGTATTATGTGGATGTCCATTGCATAGTAACCCTTAAGGTCTATAAATAGAGGTCTTGTGTAAACATTCAGAAGTTACTTGAAATGAGAATTCCTCCATCTCTCTAGAACTTCTCTCTGACTTCTCTCTACTTTTCTTTAGATTTTCTTCAGTTTTATAACAGTTTAGATTTAATGAACTATTTTGTTGTTTATCGTCAAACTAAGGATAGTCTGTGGCTCTATGATCTATAATCAAATCCCATGTGTTACTGTATCGACTGATAACAATTAACACAATACCATTTAACTAAATATCACCAAAAAGAAAAAAGAAACTGGTCCTATTACGTAAAGAAGGTATATAGTCAGGTTGACCTTAAGTTGAAGGTATTCTAGTAAGGTGTAATACCCTAAAATCGTATTTATGATAAGTATCATAATTTAGTAAATAATACCTATTGGAAATAGGTGAATATGTGGTCTCAAATAATAAGTTATAATTATCTTATTTTCTAAGGTAATTTCTATGGAAATTAGGAGAGATAAAAAACTAAAATCCCTAAAATGCATTTATGAGGCATAAAATGGCCTGAAAATATTATGACAAATCCGATGAGGCAATAAAATATTTGCTAAAAATTAGAAAGTATGTTGTCTCTAATTTTAGGAATTTTTTGGGATTATTTCCTTGAAAAATAGAGAAGCATAAATATAATATTATTAAAAGCACTTTTTGGCCCCATGATTTTTTAATATTTTACATGGGATATAAAATACCAATGTAAGTATAATAGTTGTGAGATAATAATTAATCCTAATTAAGAAAATTATCAACAATTAGTAAGTGACTAATTAAGTAATTAGTGGCTAATTGTTTAAGCATAGGATAATTGCTTAACTAAGATAATTAAGGCATAAATTAAGTAAATAAATAAATAAATAATTAAGAAAATAGTGTGAAAAGGGTTGTGGTTATTTCAAAAATAATATCTAGATATTTAGAATTTACTAATAATATATTCGGTAGAAAGACCAGTTGGCTAAACGAGAATCGATAGAAATTAAATCCTACACCAAAATATAGGAATTTAGTCTATAACATCCTGGACCTTTTATAAACGAGTGAAATTTTATCCCCGAGTGAGCTAGCTCCGTGATTTATCAAACCAACAGAGCACATAAGATACGGGGTTTTAAGGGAAAATGACAGATAGTCAAAATGAGAACCTATACAAAACGAGACCGTTGTAGACAAACCAGGGATTAGGTTTCTTAGGTCATGACATATTACGAACCAACGAATTATTATCCGTAAGTTCGGGCACTCCCTGAAGTTATTTCCGAATCACATGCGTCTGTCTTAAAATGTTCAAAGCAGCAACGGAATACCCTTAATGGGATCAAAAATTTAGCTAACCTAAGTTTTATGAAAGAGAATTAATAAACCTCCAACGCCGTGTTGCTTGGGATTTTTAAGATTCTCCAAGATTACGCGATTAGAACACCGAACGGGGAACTTTATCGGTACGGTCACATAAAGCAAGAGTGTGACATCATGCATGACATAAGGGGAGACACATGGATGACAAGGATGAAGCCACGTGTCAAAGTGCGATCCGACGACTGAAATTCAGTCTGATAAAGTGATGAATAGTGTCACATTTTCTTCTATAAATAGAAGACACTCCTTCTTCATTTCCCACACCCCAAAACCGAAATATAGAGATAAGTTAGAGAGAAGGAAGAGCCCGGAGAAATTCTAGCCGAGCCCTGGGTAAGTTTTTCGGTCCCTAGTTTTAAGCTTTGGTAGTTCTTTCATTAGATATAGTAGAAATGCTAGATTTATCTTTAAATTTCCCAGATAGTTTAAATATCATGTTTAGGGGTAAATATGGTATTTATTTCGAAAATATATTGGGAAAAGAGATATGTCAAAATTCTGGAGAGATAGGATCAAAGTAGCGAAGTTCTGGCGAAATTTCACCGATTAGTCCAACTAGGGGCAAAATGGTAATTTGTACCTAAAATGCCTGTTATACTACTAAAGGTTGTTAAATATTATCCTTATAGGATATTTTTTATAATCAACCGCAATTGTCGAGCGTTGTGTTGTGCCGCCGTCATACCGCTGTTTCACCCGCTGTCAAAAAGTATCGTTTTCCGAAAAAGTACCGTTATACCACCGACGAAGGTACGTTCGCGTACTATAACACTAACTCTGATGGTTATTGTATACTTATATGTGATAGACGACTATACAAGTGATTTGTATAGATAACTTTACATACGATGTGTATTGTTAACATAGATAATTTTACATGCGATGTGCATCGCGAAGATAGATAACTTTACATGAGATGTGTCTTGTTGTTATATTAATCTTGCATCTTCTATGTACTTATGTGTTGATTAATACCGTGATGTCATCCATATGTTGTTTATATAAGTATGAGGTTAACCGATATCGAGGTCCGATGTGCAGATTTGGACCTCGGCTTCTAAAATAGCTTCAGTGGTGGGAGGACCGAGAGAGATAAGATAAGGGCAAAGTAACGCTTAGAGTCTCTACGGAGAATTTTTTTGTTGCCACAAAGGGTGTTGCCGGAGAGACACTTCTGTTGTTATTTATCTTAAAAACTCTCGGTTATTGTACCGCTTTTGTAATCAGTCAGACTTACATCATTTTGAATCTAATTATCAGTTACTCAATCACTCCAATGCTCTACTCTGATGAAAGAAAAAATATATACTGGTTTTGAAAATGTGATGTTGCATAAGGTAATTGTAAATTGAATTTACAATAGCTTGGATTATTTAAAGACTTCTTTGATATGTGTGAAAATTTCAAAAGTGACAGTTTTTATGAATCAAAGGTATAATGCAGCACTGAAGATTCGAATTTTCATAGGAACCCAAAGCAAATCAGAGAAATGGGAATGGGGTTAGGAGACATATGAGTGAGAGTGAAAGGGAGTCAAGAGAAGATAAATTGAAACCAGACGCGTGGGCGTGTATTTTGGATGGAGTCTAATTAGGTGTACTAATCATGATGACTTTTATATTTTTAAGTTGAAGTTCCATGATAGGATTTCCTTGGGCAATTTTGTCAATTGTATAACGTCTTGGAGGAACACAAATAAAATATCTTATTCTTATTATTATATCCTTGATTTAAATTTTATAGATGACATCTTATTCTCAATATCTTTAGAATATCTTAAGGTATCTTTTTATATGTTTTGACTGTATTAGGGTTATGAAGTTTCTTTATTTAGAGGTGGAGTTCTACTTCGTTATTTTCAAACTATGAGATGATGAAGTTATGAATGAGAAGTCTCAATGACAAGATTTTGCCTGTGTCTTTGTATTCTGGATACAATACAAGCAGGTTGCAAGAGTCTTGACAAACTTTTGTTGAGGTTTTAGTTGATCATTGATAAGTATTTATTTTATGGGTTTAATGTTTCTGCTTTTGTTGTAGAAAATTTTCTTCGGTCACTTTCACATAAAAGTGAGTGGATCTCATTGTAAAGAGAAGAGAGAGAAAATATAAGTGAGACCCACTCACTTTTATGTGAGAGTGGTAGAAAAAATCTTTCGCAAAGAAAAATCGAAATATTAAACCATTATTTTATAATTAAATAAATATATATTTTAAGATATATTTGATTAAATTTATTAATATATTTTATACTTATTTAATTATATTTTATTTATTTTTAAATTCTTTAATTAATTATAGAATAAGATAATATTTTGATTGGAGTCATAATATTTAGAGGCCCTTGCTTTGCCCGTTTCAATATAATTCTTCAAATTCCCACATTATCATTTATATTATGTATAATCAAAATAATTTGAGTTAGCTTAATTAATTTTTTTAAGAAAAGTATTCAAAATTAGTGTAATCCCTAGAACTGGGATTACGGGCCAATGCGAGAGTTGTGAGCTAGATGGTGCAGGCTTGCACTTTTGTGAGATGGTAAAATGCCAACCCTAACCTATAGTGGTAAGTTGGCAAGCTAGCTCACGGGCCCACATTTTTTATTTAATTTTTTTTTTCCTATTTTCTTAAGATAGCTGAAAGTTCGAGACACATATATATGAGTTATCAAATTTGCCTTACTAGAATCAATCATTCCACTTATAAAGATTTTTAAAAAATATAATCCACAATTCAAGAGATAAAGTTATGAAATTTGTCAAAGTTTACAAACAAAAAACACCAAATCATCCTCAAGCAATCAAGATATAATAATTGGGTTTAAAGGAGGAAGGAGGTTGTGATGTTTTCTTTTTGGAACTGGGAGCTATCAAGGTGGGAGTATGAGACATGTAAGTTTTGTAATATTATCATATTAAAAAAAAAAAATTACGAGCCAACACACGGTGTGGGCTTATGCAGCCTGCACTTTTACAGGATGGGAAATTCCTAACCCTAACCCTACCAAGCCCACGGGCCTACAAGTTGAGCCGAGTGCACATTATGTGCACATAATATATGTACTTTTTATGGCATATGAGCATTTTTTTTTTTTAATTTTTTATATATTGTATTTATTTAGATATAAATTATATGCTGCTTTTTGAGATTTTTTTGCACCCAGTATTTCAAATTAATTAGTTTCTTCTGTATTTGTCTGTAATACCAGTATCATGGAAACTAATTAATTTGAAATATCTTGTAAAAAAACATATCGAAAAGTTAAAGCATATAATTTAAATTTAAATAAATACAATATATATATATATATATATATATTTTAAAAAATATGCTCATACCTCTAATAGAGGTATTAACACATATCTTATATGCACATAATGTGGACTCAGGTTGAGCCTGTGTTACAGGCTATAATAATATCTGATTCTATTGATTTTACTTTCCTCGCTATATTTAAAATATTTATACTTAAAATATATATATATATATTAATAATCGGTCTTGTTCTTATAATAAGGTACCTCTAACCATCTTGTTCAAATTAATGAGAGGTGGGTAAGCCATTAGTTTTGTTTGAAAATATAAATAAATAAATAGACTCATTTCATAGCATGAACTATATTTAAGAAGTCATATAAGTTGCAATAAATAAGATTTTAAATAACGGGAATTTAAAAATAATTGTGGATAAGATCTCACTTGATGACTCATAGTAAAAAACAAGAAGGGAATTGGTGATTATGTTTTTATCACTTATCAAATCTTTGCCACCTGGCTCTTAACTATGGACTGATTTAAAGTTAGTGACTTGTTTCTATCCGTCATTGTGGAAAATTTTCAAGTCTTGTCGCCAATTTTGAAAAAGCAACCCCAAGTGAGCAAGGAAGCAGGCAAGGTGGCACGAAATTTATACTCGTGTCGGTCACAAAACTTTCATAAATTGCGTGGTCAACCTCCTCACAAATTACTTTTGTATCCTTCAAGTATGTTAACATGAAGAAATCTTCTGTTGAGAAACATGACCATCTTCTTCTTCAACCAAAAGATGCTTCAGCGTCCTAATCTGCTGCTCACCTTCATATTCTGGTCAAGCTGGACTCTTAACGGCGTCGTTTCAGACCCACAGACGAACCTTCTACACATTGGGTGCAGCCCGTTTTACGAACATGTCTTGTCCAACTTCTCGACGTTCAGCGAAAACATTAACACAACGTTTAGAGAAATCAGAGAGGAGATCGTGACTCAGAACAAGTACTTCGCCACGGCGCAGCAAGGCATTGGAGACAACCCAGTTTCCACTCTTTTTCAATGCAGAAATTACCTCTCCATACCCGACTGTGTCGCCTGCTTCGATGTCGCTTCTGTTCAAATCCGCAACTGCTCCGCCAGAGCACACGGTGCCCGTGTGGTCTACGATGGCTGCTTCCTCAGGTACAAGATACTCGTCTGATTCTGTTTACACAGTAGAGAGAGTTTTTCTAACCTCTTATTATTAATTTTCTAAATTTTTCATATAAATATATAATTTTACCCTACCTTTATTATTATATAAGTTCTCATTAGCTATAGATGTATAGTGCAGAATAAATAGGGATGAAGCTAAGAAAATTTGTTACATTTTAAAGTAGTTAATAAAATTTAAAGTTTTTCATAGTTTTAATAAAACAAGATGGAAATAATTTATAAGATAAGACATTTATAGCGAACATATTTTGCTCGAGTGTTTTTTATTTTTGGGTTTGTGTTTGCATTGATTAATTAAACAATAGAGACAAGGGAGAAGGGAAACTTTAGTTAATTTTTATAAAAAGTATGATTAATTACAGTTATGATAATATAAAGTTTAAGTTTAATAACAATAGATTTACACATTATGATTTTAATTATGATAAATAAAAAATTTTAAAAATTAGTTATATACATATTTTTTAGGGTTGATAAGCGTTATATATATATTATTAAAAATAATCAACTTGCAAGATTTTATAAATATACGTGATGAAATAAAAAAATTGATTCTTTCTTGGACAAATAATTTAATAGACACGATATCCACCACACAAATCATAATCAACGGAGCGAGCTGTCAAATTCATCCCCCCCACGCAAATACACATAATAAGTATAAAATGGTCAATTCCACTAGATGCACTCCAGAAGGAGGTCCATGTTCCCTAAATCATCAGTATAAAAATAATTCAATTTAGGAATATAAATATAATTCAAACAATTACAATAATTAATGTTTTGACAAAAGCACAGGGAGAAACTGACAAGACAAGCCATAACTTTAGCTAGCTTGTATTATAGAAATTAGAAAGTTTTATATGAATATAATTGTGAGTTGAGTCTTATTCCTCGAATAACTTTATCAATAATTTATTACCTTTTAGAGACTAACATATAAAACCTAAATTTACATTGTTCTTATTACCAAAATTATAGCTTTGATATATATATTATCAAGTAGGCTAATAACTAATCAAATGCAATTTTATGATGAAAAATTAATTAATTGGATTATTTTGCAAGCATATCAAAGTACCTCTCCTTGATGTAGGAACTAATTAGGGAGTTGATTTTAGTACTTAATGGAAGACATATTTTCCATATTTATCAATATTTTCCTAATTTACCCCCAGTGAGACTTATTCAACAATAATCAAGTAAGAGAGAAATGAAATAAATTAATGAAGATGATTAGGATGTTTTTTTAAAAAAACATACTCCCTCCCTTCCTTAATGTGGAAACTAATTGAGAACTTGATCTTTGTTCTAAATATAAGATTTTTTTTTTTTATTATTTGTCAATCTTTTTCGAATTTACCTCTATTGATGCTCCCTCAATAATAATCAAAGAGGAAAGGAAAGAAGAAAATTAAGGAAGATGACTAAAGTGTTTTAGAAAATACATAATATATTAACTAGTTTAAATAACTTCACTAATATAATCAAATTAGATAAATATGTCTTACAGATCAAATCAGTAACATATATATAGGTGAAAGTTTCATATTCATAAGGTTGCAGAAGGCCAAATTTTTATTGAAATTGGAAAAATAATTTGGTATTTACTTTGTGGTGTATGTGAAGGTATGAGACCAGTGCTTTCTTTGACCAAACGACGGCGTCGTTTAATAATGCCGGATCATGCGGTGGGAATCTGGCTAATACTGGAGAAGCTTCTACTTTTACTTCATCTGCACAAGAATTGCTAATGAAACTCCAAACGACAACACCAAAAATCAGTGGTTTTTCCGCAGCCATGAAGACAAAAGTGCCTAATAATAATGGTACAACTATATATGCCTTTGCTCAATGTATTGAAACAATCTCAGAAAGTGGATGCTCGAGTTGCTTAAAGGCTGCGTCTAGCAATATGCCAACTTGTCTTCCCAGTTCAGATGGGAGGGCTTATGCTGATGGCTGTTTCATGAGATTCTCCACTTCTTCCTTCTTTCCTGATCACCAGACCATCACTCCATTGAAAAAACAAGGTACATTTCATTTAAAGGTTTTTTTTTTTTTTTTTTTTTTTTTTTGGGGGATGTCTTACCAGACCTGTTTAATAAGTGGAGCTGTTAAAACAAGGTACAACTATATATGCAGGTTCAAGCAAGAAAGTGTCCATTATTGGTGGAGCTGTTGGAGGTGTAGCTTTTCTTTTGGTACTTCTTGCACTACTTGCCTGGATCAGACGACCAAAAACCCCTCAGCAAGTTCCGAGAGGTAAATTACTTGGAATATCTTAAACTATTATATACATTTAATGACAGAAGGAGATACTCCCTCCGACCCAAAATGTTAGAATTAGATAATTAATTTACAGATACCAAGTAAATTAGTTAAGTTATTATTATTATTATTTTAAATGTGTTGGATTCCTTAAATTACCTCTTTTAATCATTTGCATTGGAAACTACTCCTCAATGGAAAACCTCTTTAGTATGTGTAATCAATAAAAAAAGTTTGAGGATTTATAATTTTGAGAGACAAACAAAATTCGTTAGGGTTTAACATTTAGGGTCAGAGCAAACCCCCAACTAGTTCATCTATTTAGGAATGGAATGACTAAATTGGTTTTCACTTTGTTCATGAAAAATAGACTTTCATCTCTACTACATGATCAATTGCTAACTACTTTTTTCAAGACAAGAAATTACAAATATATACTCGATTGACTAATGTTCTCTTGAACAGGAGAGATAACGGGAGCAAGCAAGTTGGCCCGCCCAGTTACTTACAGTTATAAGGATTTGAAGTTTGCAACCAAGAATTTTAGTGAAGAAAATAAAGTAGGAGAAGGAGGGTTTGGAGCTGTATACAAGGTAACTTTATTTTGATTATCATCATATTTAGATATTCATAAAACTTTTACGACCGAAATTCTTATATAATCACCTTGATTAGGGTACTCTGAAAAATGGGAAAGTGGTTGCAATCAAGAAATTAAATTTTCGCCAATTCACGAGGATGGAGGAAGATTTTGAGAGTGAAGTGACGCTGATAAGTAATGTTCATCATCTAAATCTTGTTCGACTTCTTGGATGCTGCAGTAATGGCCACAACAGAATTCTTGTTTATGAATATATGAAAAACAAAAGTCTCGACAACTTCTTATTTGGTAAGCTCCCATCAAAACACAATAATGATGTCTTGGTCTTTAAGTACGTAGTAGTTATTTTACTTATTGGTAACATTATGACGTGGATATATGATTACTTATTGAAGGACTTAGTTAACTTCTGTACCTATTTGCAATTGAAACGCTTTGAGGATGACTTTTATGTATGCCTTTACTTTTAAATCATACCCTTCAAATTAAATTGTGTACACTTGGAAAATAGGTAAAAAGAAGGGTTCTCTCAGCTGGAAACAACGATGTAACATAATTTTGGGAACAGCAAAGGGGTTGGCTTATTTGCATGAGGAGTTTCACGTTCGTATCATACATAGAGATATAAAGACTAACAACATCCTTTTAGATGATAGTCTACAGCCTAAAATTGCTGATTTTGGGTTGGCAAGGCTTTTACCTGAGGACAAATCTCATCTCAGCACCAAATTTGCAGGAACATTGTAAGTTGACATATTATATCTTTCATTTTCTCTAAACCTCTATTATAGTTTATGGATTTTTGAAGATATTGATAAAATCTTTGTATAAATCAATCGCATTTCTATTGATGTGGGACACGATGCAATCCTTTTATTTTGCATATCTCTATTTCATATTTTTGTGGTTCATAATATTTAAAAAACGATGGCTCATATAAATGGTTTCTTAACATTTATATATGTGTTTGTGTTTTAGACAATGTTCTCATGATTTTAATTAAATATTGTGCATTTGTTAGGGGATACACGGCACCTGAATATCTTATTCATGGCCAATTATCAGAGAAGGCTGACGTCTATAGTTATGGCATTGTAGTCTTGGAAATTGTCAGTGGTCGACAAAGTAAAGAATTAACCATTGATGGTGATGCTGAGGGTGAATTCCTCATTCAAAAGGTAAGAAAATTCCAAACAATTTAATAAAAGATCCTTTTTTTTTATTACTCTATCCGGTCTTAAATATAAGAAAAAGTTGAATTTTTTGGAGAAATTAATGAAGCTAATTAAATTATTTTAGATATTTTTAGAATATAAGACAAAGTTGATTAAGTAACTTATTTAGCTTCTTTAATCTCTCCAAAAAAAAAAATCAACTATCTTATATTTGAGACCAGAGGGAGTATAACATTTAGATTCAAGACTTCTTTAACAACTTAGCTTAACTCTTTTTGTCAAAGCTATTAGTTACTTGTTAGAGAATTAAAAATATGTATTTATGAAATATTAACATTTGTTTTGCTCAACCTGTTATACCTCTTCTTATTCCATTTCAATTTAATTGTAATTTGTTAGGCTTGGAAATTATATCAGAGAGGCATGCACCTAGAGTTGGTGGACAATACCTTAGACCCTACTGAGTATGATGCAGAAGAAGTGAAGAAAATCATAGAGATCGGTTTGCTTTGCACTCAAGCATCTACTGAAGCAAGGCCAATGATGTCTGAAGCAATTGTTTTGCTCCAAAACCTGGATTTATTAGAGAATATGAAGCCCACTATGCCTATCTTGATTGAAACTAATTAAAGGTCTGTGGATACTCCCTTTGGTTCTATCTATATTACAGAAGCAAGAAGAGAAATGGAAAAACTGATTGTATTCATTAGCTCACTGAAGTATGTCTTTATATACAAATAAATATCTAACAACTATGTCTAACTAACTCTGTTGCATAGTTACACTACTATCTAAATATGTTATATTTCCTAAGACAGATTCAATATAGTAAACAAACATATGCTCTAATACCCCCTCAAGCGGGAGAATGTATATCAATCATTCCCAGCTTGGAAAAGAGTGTAGAAAATGGAGAAGGAGCAAGAGGTTTAGTAAAAATGTCAGCTAATTGTTCTTGAGACTTGATTGGAAGTAAATGAATTAACCCACTTTTAAGTTTTTCTCGAACAAGATGATAATCAATATCGAGATGTTTGGTTCGTTCATGGAATGTAAGTTTAGCAGCAACGTGATGGGCTGATTGACTATCACAATATAAAGAAGCTAGAGAATCAGTAGGAAAACCAAAATCTCTTAACAAGTAAGATAATCATTGAAGTTCACAAGTAGTAGTGGCTAAAGAACAATATTCAGCTCTAGAGGAAGAAGTAGATACAGTTTGTTGTTTCTTTGATCACCAAGTAACCAAAGCCTGATCTAAAAATCCACAAAACCAACAATAAATCGATGTGTATCAATGCAACCAGCTTAATCAGAATCACTAAATGCATTCAATTTCATAGCAAAATCAATAGGAAAGAACAAATCATGACTAGAAGCAGCTTTTATATATCGAAGGACCTTATGAGCAACTCTTAGATGAATATCAGTAGGATGTTCGACAAATTGACTCAATTTCTGAACAAAAAAAGAAATATTTGGCCGTGTGTTAGCAAGATAAAGAAGACGGCCTACCAAAGTCCTATACAAGCAGGAACCATATTCTAAAGGAACACTAGAATCATGAGAAAGTTTCAGATCTTTAGCCATTGGAGTAACAACTAGCTTACACTCAAGAAAATCAGCATCAGACAAGATATCTAAAGCAACCATTCATTGACAAAGAGAAATTCCCTTAAAACTTCTAGCAATTTCCAGACTAAGGATGTTACACCCCTACCGGCCTCGCCCTTTCGGGTGGCGGGACAGTTTGGTATCAGAGCCAGGTTTGGACGATACTGGTAAAAGGTAGATGGTTAAGGGTACTGAAATAACTTTTGGCAAATGGAGCAGAAAGGATACATACCCTAAGGAAAAGGTTGGGCTTCAGTAAGATAAGGCTCTTGTGATAGATGTGGCAGCATAGAATATTGATTCTGTCGCTAACTCTGGGACTCCTGATATGGAAATCAGGGTCTGAATGAAATTCCCACTTGGTATTACAAGAACTAAAAAGGGAATTCTATGGGAAAGTTAGTACTAGTTGAATTTTTTCTTGTGAGGGTAATACCTAGCGTTTCTGGGGGTAGATATACCGTATTAGTATCTGCATTGACAGTACCAAGCATTATGTGGATTTGTATCAGTATTAGTACCCCCAGATCTGATAGGTGCTTTAAGGTTAAGCGTGCTTGACGAGAGAAATTCTCGGGATGGGTGACCTCCTGGGAAGTATCATAGGAATATAAAATCCTTTGATTTGAGGCTATATCACCTTAAGATATGACTTATGGTGATCCATAGAGATACTATGAGGACATTAGATTGAGTAGAGATATGATTGAGACTAGAATCCTAGACAGACTTAATGCCTAGGTTAAATGTGATTAATTGATCTTGAATTGTCAGAATGTTTGGGTATGATTAAGGATTAATGATTAACCTTGAGGTAATAGAATGATATTAGGAGATACCCCTGTGATATTGAGGATTGAAATAGAATTAGAACCTCGTGAATAGTGCTGATGATTGAATTTTTTGAGGTTTAGACTAGGAAGATGAATTATGATCCTAGTTTGTATTTTGGGTATTGTTGAGGTAATACGATTCCTTAGCCAACTTGATGTTGAGGTTCTAGGAGTCGACTTTTAATTTGACCATTATTGATTTGAGGTATGTCTGAGGATATTACCTATTTGATTTTAGGTATTTTGAGGTTGTTAGTTGTTGTATCAGAATAGGGAAAGATCTTGAATATAGAATAATCCCTGAGAAGTGTTTGACTGAGAATTTGGTTGATAGCTAGAACCTCGATAGCCACAGGTTCCGGTCTCATGCTTAGAATCGATAGTTGTAGATATGATAGTGGCTAGTGGATTCCCGAAAAGATGTGGATTAAATACTTGTTAGGGAAAGTTGAATCTGTGACTATGCCTGGAGCTGGATTATTACTGGAAGATTATAATAACCCCAAATGAGGATTATTTGATGCGACATGAATGTATTGACATAGGATGCTCCAGTGCTGTGTATTCGGTAGGTAAGGAGACCTACTAGATTGGTATGATTTTTGGGGAGATTGAATTTGATATGTGTTGGATGAAAGGTCTAAGTCCTATGGATCTAGTATGTCCATGGGTTGATAGAAATTCATGACCTTTGAACTCTGAATACCGAACAAAGTGCCGAAGAAGTTGTAAGCCTAAGAGTTACAGGTATTATAGCTAGAATGATCGAACAAATGAGATGAATGGACTAAGTATCCTATGGATGGCTGGAGTAGCAAAAAATAAAGCTTGAGATGTAATTGGAGTGATGACCTTCTATATCAGTTGTCTGGTTCCTGGTGTGTTTGAATTTTGAATTTACCAATGCACCTGCTGTATTTGTAAACTAAACTTTTCTGATCCGAACTTTCGAATGAAATGTTTTCAGCAAAATTTAAAACTGGCTTAAACTGATTGTTATTGAAATAATGTTGTCTCATAAAAGGGGTTTGGTAGAACCCAGAATTTGAAATTGAGTTTGAACTAGAGCTGGGAATCAGAGCTGGCCCAGCCCTCCAGGGTTGGCCCGTGAAGGGCTAGGGCCTGAGGTAAGAAAAACATCTGTTTTTTAAAGCCCGGCCTGAGAGCACCAGGGTCAGGGCCAGCCCTCCAGGGCCCGAAAATCACTATTCCAAATTTTAACTATTTTTTTTAAAATATAACTTGTAAATTACAACACGAATCATCCAATAAATAAGCATAATCACTAATTCATAATCAAAAGCAAACTATGTTCACAAATAACCCACATAAAACATAAAAAACATATCACTAAGCGACATTAGTACGATAACTATTATTGTCGTCATCTTCGTCACTATCATCAATTTTAACGACATTTGATTGTTCTTTACTTTGAGTACTAGCCTCTGGCTTATGAGTAAGAATATCATGAATTTCTTCTCCTGCATCTTGAACACATCCATAATCTTTATTAGCAACAAATAATAAACCAAATCATAAAAGTAGAGTATAGTTGTTATGTATTTGTAGTTAAATGGATAAATAACTCTATAACAAATACAAAACATATATAAATTAAGAAATTTAAAAAGGGAAAAAATAACTACAGTGAAAAGGCCCTCCAGGGTCGGCCCGTTTAAGCCCAAGGCCCTTTAGGGCCGGCCCTCCAGAGCCAATTTCAAATATCTCATCTATTTTTCAAGTCCAGCCCGATGGGCCTGGCCCGTTTTCCCGGCTCTAGTTTGAACCATGTTTGTGGTGGAAGCAGTACGGAACCATGTTTTGAAACTTTTTTGAAATCGCTGGCCAATGTTGAAGTTCTTTTTGAGGGGATTAGTTTTTAAGAAGTTGATACTCGCACCAGCAGTGTATGCACCCAATCCGAGTAGTTTCGCCTTGTAGGGGCGTGTGATTTTCCTTGTCTGGCCGGCACCCACGCAGGCGTTTGGAGCATGGCTCCTTAGGACAGAGGTCCTTTGTCCCGAGTATGGGATTCCGATGGCTGGCGTGTTATTGTAGTGCCAGTGCGGACACTGGGTCCAGAGAAGGGACGGAAACTCTCCCACATTGGCCGACAGGTGCGTTGCCACTTAGTGGTAGGTATTGAAAGGATTGGGGTGCGCCACTGTACCGAAAGGTTGTAGTGGTGGCGAGAGCTTTCGAATGTTGGATTTGTGAAATGAATAATTCCGCTCATTAGTGTGTGCTGGTAGGAAATGTTTTCTGAAAATAGTCCGGCAGTGATTTGTTTTCATGAAAATTTGAGCTGGCAGCGATTGAATATAAAAATGTGAAAATTCTGTTTGTGAAATGTGCTGCGACCACAGAGATTTTTAAATGTGTGAAAATTTGAAATGTAAAGTATGAGACATGAGACAACATAGTAAGTGGTGACATGATTGTCGTCACTATTTTATTGAAATGAAAAGCGGTGCAATTGATGACTATGTTGATACAGGAACAGAAATGGATAGAATGGTCTAGAAATTTGAATCAGTTAAGTCAGATGCCAGTTATCGTGCTAAGCAAGAGGGAAACGGTTGAAGAGCTTAGAATTGGGTAAGCTCAAACATTACAAGGGAGCAAAGGCTCAGGGCGGTAAGGCCCGGTATGCAAGTTTGCACGGGATAGTGTCCTTAGGCTGTAAGGCCTGTGACGCTTAGCACTGGGTGGAATACTTACTGGCATGGTGACTTTAGACTAATGTGTCTAGAGTGCATCTTGAGGATGGAAAAACAAATTATCTGTACCAGGTCGAAGATGAGATGCCTAAGGCCTGAAGGTGATTCCCTGGTCAATAAGGCAAGAAAATCCCGCGTTATGGTAGTAGAATGAGCTGAAAGGACAGTATGTGATAAGTCAAGGGGAAAAACGAGTAAGATAGTAAGACCTGCATAACTATACACTGTGAGGATGAATCAAGTAGTGCTGGATGGTTAAGTACCACACCTGAGTACGGAAGAGATAAGAATGTGGTATGGTAGATTGTGTGCTTAGTAAAGAGATTGGCTATGTGACAAAAAAAATTCTTTGAGGTATGGACGTTCAAATTTCGAGGACGAAATTTATTTTACGGGGGAAGAAAAACTGTTACACCCCTACCGGCCTCGCCCTTTCAGGTGGCGGGTTAGAGGGATTCCTTTACTTAGTTATCTTTCTTTCATTATTAGGTCCATTTAACATGTATCAGAGTGAGCGCAACAGAGCATTTAACCGGTTTGGACAATCTACTGAACTGGTAAAAGTAAAATAAATAGAAAGCAAAAGTCCCCGAAGGGTTAAGGGTACAGTTATCCAAAATAAATAGCAATAGTGATACAGTCATCCCAAAAGTATCAAAATACAAAAGTGATAATAGGGCATCCCCTATTTCTTCAACTTCCCGCATCAGACCCTACCTTTTTCTGCTTCCGCCTGCTACTTTCTCACCCATGTATCTTCACAATAGTCTGGAGTTCAAAGTTGAACCCCAGAGTAACTGTTAGACTCAAATACAATATGTATGCAGTGCATGCAATGTAAATCATAATCAGGAAAGTAAAGCAAACAATTCTGCCTCAGGCACAGTAATCTAGCATGTATGTTCTGCCTCCGGCACATTCCGCAGGACCGCCTAGTCAAGACAAGCCCCATGATACGTTTCGCGCACAGGGGCTTCGGTAGTAACCTATAAACACACAATCATATAGGCCCTATCTACCATAACAATTCTCGGTACTGCAGTCCACTAGGCACCACAGCTTGATCATACATGCCCTCGGTACTGTAGCGAATCCCTAAGGACATGCAGTCCAATAGGTACAACAGTCCGATCTCCTACATCGCTACAAAAAAACTTGAAATTACCCACGGAATCTGAGACAGAATTATTTCCGTCGGTAATTAGAGACGGATTACTGACGGAATTCCGTGGGAAATATTACAAGGTTTTTTTTTTAAAAATAAAATATTACCCACGGAATTTCCGTGGGTAATTTGATGGTTTACATTACCCACGGAATTCCGTGGCTAATTCCGTGGGTGATTTTACATGTTTACTTTTGAAAAAAATTAATGGAATTGGTAGTTGTTGTATGGTTCGAACATGGGATGGGGGAGAAGTTACAAAATCGCCCAACCAACTGAACTAGGAGATTTACTTCTGTGTTTTGGCGAAATTTATTTGTTTTATTGTATTAAGAAGTTGCAATCCCTAAATCCCTAAATACAATTTGAGCGCCTTGTTTTCATTATTTTCGGTCCAGCGCTCTTTCTTTCCGTGCGAATTTTCTTCCCGTTCCTCCATGGAAACCTCACCCTAAATCATCGCCTCTTCCCTTCACCTCTCTCAAGTTCAACAAGTCCTAAATCTCTCGCATTGTCTAGCGCGAGCAAGAAGTGGAAGCCGTTGATCCCGACAAAGCAAAACCAAGTCTCTCGTTCTTTGGGTAACAATTGGGATGCAATACTTTTCTTGTGCATAATCATGTAATGAGTTTCTCGAATGCTAACAATTCGTATTGACAATTGCTATTCCAAAATGTGGTATTCGAAGTCTACATTTATATTGTATGTAGTGTCGTTTCTGGTTATATAAGCATTTGGTTTGATCTGGATTGTGAACGTGGAGACATTTGGGTAATCTGTGCATCTAAGTTGTTGTGTTTGGTATTTTAGTTGTATATGTAGCGACCGTCTAAGGTTTTAAGAAGTTGCTTGTGAGAATTGCTGAGGCAGCGGGTCTAGTTGAGGCAGCAGGATCAAGATTTACTTCGTTGGAGCATATTGGACAAGGTTCATTTGGTGATGTCTATAAAGCGTAAGTTGTTTACTCTTGGACTAATATATTATCAATGAAAGTAGAGAATTCATGTTCTCCCATACAGTTCAGAGTTCTTTTAAATGGCTTTTGTTTAATCAAATCAATGGTTCTTTTTACGTTTAAGTGTTAGACTTTTCATACCGTCGCTTCGGGGTTGCAATTATGCAAACTAGGTCCCGTTAATATTAGATAAACTTATTTCCATATGTTTCTTTGTTCCATAGCACATAAAAACGCTCAACTTCTGTAATCTTTAATTTGATGAAATAAAAAATAAAGGGCAATTACTGAAAATTGTAAGAAAGGAAAGCTTTGTATGAATGCTGTTATAAGGTAAGTACAATGCTAAACTTCCTTACCATATTTTATTTATAATCACTCAAATTGTTTCTCCAACCAAAAACAGAACACTTAAAAATGGATGCTATGCAAAACCTCAAGATTTGCAAACCAAGGTGTAAAATATAAACTGCCTTCACTTTTGCATTTTGCCAAGAAATAGGTGTTTCGACACAATTATGCTGAATATTTTAATCATCAAGTATTTGATTGTTGCCTCAGATAAATACTGTGAATCTTTGAAATAGCTGATCAAATTCAAGTGTGTCATTCAATTGGCTCTCTTTTCCCAAAGTTTCTTTCATAGATCAATGGCATTGCTGACACTTCCATATCAATGAAAAGATCCAATTTTGTTGGAAATTTAGAAATTAAAGTGATATGTTATGCTCAGGTGTGGATGCAATTTATAATTACAAAGTATATCATTGTATTCTTAACTAAAACATGTCCAAGTTCCGAGAGAGCTTCCTTTTTGGGAGATATTGGGGTTATTTGGGCTGGTAATTCTTACTTATGTGCTTAGACTGCTTGGTAGATTGCAGTCCTATTTAGTTGAATGATTTGTTCTAGATATAAAAAGATGGTAGATTTATGATTCATGATAATTGCTAATTCTTTCTGTTTTCAAATTAACGTCTATCTTGTAAGTTGTGATTATATAAATTGCTGTTTGATTATTTTATCCAGGCATTAATTTTGACCCTTTTAGATGGTTAACATCAATGATGTTGTTAAAAGATTCAGCAGAGTTAAATTTGTTCATGTGTTTAGAGAGGGGAATTCATGTGCTGATGCATGGCTGATTTTAACTGTGATCAGGAGGAGTTCAAAGTTGTGTTTGATGAGCCTCCTCAGTTTTTAGTGTCTTTGCTGTTTAGTGATTGTACAGGGGCTGCGTGCCCCAGATTTGTTGCTGATGTTTAATTGAGAAGGGTTATTGCGCCCTTTGTTACCCAAAAAAAAAGAGTGTTTTATAAGAGGGTAATTAATATTCTCTCTACTCACCCATTACATTATTTCATTCCCTTGTCATTTCTTGCAAAGTTTTGAAAAGAGTGTTTTATAAGAACATGTTAAACATCCATGTGTGTGAGCTGCATGTTACTTCAAATTTTGTTTTTTCATACTTTTGGAGGTCTAATGAAAGAATCACTGCCAAATTGAAAATTCTGACCATAACCTATGTAATGTGCAGTTGACAGTTTTGCTCTTTGTTTTAGCCAGATGTGGTAATTCCATAACCATTTGGAAATTGGCCAAATTCGGTAAGTTTACTTTTGATTGATTTATAACATTTTTTGTTGTTGAGTAAGATCAATTGAGAAATTTAACTTCTAAAAAAGATGTGGTTATGCACCAAAATATATATCTATTATGCGTAACTGAGTTCTTTCTTTCTATTTTTATCTTCTAATTTTAAGCCTTTAATTAACTAAAATGATTTGGGCAAAAAAAAAAATTAACTAAAATGAGTATTAATTATATCAAAAAGTCTCGCTTTATTGCAACAAAAGTTACAGCTAGAAGGATATTTTTGAAAGCAAGTCTAGCTACAAATTTATATTAGGGATAACGAGAATCATTAAAATAAAGATTTAGGGCTTGTTTAATTCTAAAATATATTTTTATGTTCTAAAACAATTATGTAGAATAAGTTTTGGGGAAAAAATTGTTTGAGTAATTAAAAATATATCAAAGATGGTTTTTTTCACTATTTCAATTTTTTTGGGTGGATTATTAGCATGTTTTTTGTTGTTGCCACTTTCCAACCGACACATGGATATATTTCGACTACTCGGGTTTCTTTGGAGTTTTCTTTGTACCAAAAGTTTGTTCCTCCTACTCGCTCGTTAAGCGCATACGGTAATTTCGAATGTGATGTAGCTTTGCTTGAATATTAGTTGAAGGTTTCGAATATGTTTTAGAAATGCAAAGAATAGCCAATTTAGATAAGAGGAATAAAAAACTAGTGGATTAAAAAAAATATGCCTGATTTAGTTATAGGACTTAAACACCTCATCTGAATTCAACCATATCACCCAAAAAAGTGTCTAGCCTTGTGTGAAGACAAGTTTTAAGGATTTTTCTTTGCTTCTAGACAAGAATTGGTTTCTTGTATTGATTTTAATTCATAAACATTTTGACTTGCACATGTGGTTTGACTTTTTGCATGACATTTGCTTTTTCCTCTTCTAAGTCAAGCATCAAATCTTACCCTTGGTTTGCATGCCTTAATTCATAAACATTCCGACTTGAACATTTGCTTTTTCCTCTTCTAAAATAGAATGCTTGCTTTTTAGAATGGAAGAAGTCCTAGAAAATCGAAGATGGATGTATAATAGAATTAATCCGAGTACTAAATGGGTGACGGAAGAGTTTGAGCAAGGTGTTGATGAGTTTCTTGCATACGTATATCAATCACCTTATTCTCAAAAATGGGGAGAGCTTAGGTGTCCATGTGTGAAATGTAAAAGTAGGTATTATCTGAAGTTTGATGAGGTGAAGGTGCACCTTTATAAGAAGGGTTTCATGTTGGACCATTATGTATGGACTAGTCATGGTGAAACACGAGGAGAAAATCATCGGTCCATGTCTCCAAAACCAGGTGGTTCACATTCCCCACAGGGGGCATTTGAAAACCATCCAAGTCAGTATGAGATGATGGTGATGGATGCAGCTGGGCCAAGTTTTTGGGAGAACTTTAATGAAGGTGCTGAAGAGATGCCAAATAGTAACACAAGAGAATTTTATGACATGTTACATGCTGCACAACAACGGTTATGGGAAGGTTGTGAAGAATCTCAGCTTTCCACAACATTGCAATTATTAAGTATTAAGGCAACAACTAACATGTCTCAGCATGCCTTTAATTTAGTTTCCCAACTCATGAGGATGACACAACCTAAAGACACACCCTTATGCTTCCAGACTTGTACCAAACAAAGAAGTTAGTGTCTAAGCTAGGTCTAGATTATAAGAAGATTGATTGTTGTGTGAATGGGTGTATGTTGTATTATAAAGATGACGCTGACGCCACCCAATGCAAGTTTTGTTGTGAGGATAGATATTCCGCTAGCAAGTCTCGTGGAAGAAAAAGAAAGTTGCAAGGAAGCAATTGTTTTTCTTACCTCTCATTCCAAGATTGCAAAGATTATTTGCTTCTGAAAAAACGGCAAAGGAAATGAGATGGCACTATGAGAATCGTCGAGCTTCTAATGTTCTCGCTCACCCGTCTGATGGTGAAGCATGGAAAGTTCTTGATAGAACATATCCGGACTTTGCATATGATCCAAGAAATGTGAGGCT
The DNA here is from genome assembly GCA_019022615.1 of Acacia melanoxylon. Taxonomy (NCBI): domain Eukaryota; kingdom Viridiplantae; phylum Streptophyta; class Magnoliopsida; order Fabales; family Fabaceae; genus Acacia; species Acacia melanoxylon. The sequence continues at coordinate 10,958,245 of JAFJYJ010000002.1, forward strand.
TGGCTTGTGTTCAGATGGCTTTACGCCGTTTGGGCAACCGGGAAGCAATATTCTTGTTGGCTCCGTGATAGTTACTCCTTATAATCTACCACCCGAGATATGCATGACACGGGAATATATGTTCTTGACGTTGATCATCCCTGGTCCTAATAATCCAAAGGGAAAAATAGACGTGTACTTGCAACCATTGATAGATGAATTAAAGTTATTGTGGGATGTGGGGGTGTCAACATATGATACCTCTTTGAGACAAAACTTTTCTATGCGTGCTGCACTATTGTGGACAATTAATGACTTTCCAGCTTATGGTATGTTGTCTGGTTGGATGACAATGGGAAAACTATCATGTCCTATATGTATGGAGAAGTCAAAATCGTTCCAATTGAAGCGTGGGCGGAAAACATGTTTCTTTGACTGCCATCGGCAATTTCTTCCCCCATACCACCAATTTCGGAAAGATAACTTTGCCTTTTTTAAGAACAAAATTGAGAGATCAGCGCCTCCTCCTCGATTAAGTGGAGAGGAAGTTTGGGAAAGAGTTAAATATCTACCAAAGGTCTCTGAGTATGGAAAAAGCTATGCCAATTGAAGGGTATCACGACACGCATCATTGGACAAAACAAAGCATATTTTGGGAATTGGCTTATTGGAAAACCAATCTCATTCGACATAATCTTGATGTCATGCACATTGAGAAAAATGTGTTTGAGAATTTGTTTCACACTGTGATGGACACAAAGGGGAAAACAAAAGATAATGCACAAGCTCGAATGGACGTGAAAGAGTATTGCAGGCGGCCAGATGATGAACTTGTTGAAATAAGAGGGAGAATGGTGAAACCGATTGCAAAGTATACATTGAATTTAGAACAAAAAAGACATATTTGTCAATGGGTGAAGAAGTTGAAGTTCCCTGATGGATATGCATAGAATCTATCCCGATGTGTGGACATGAAGGAAGTAAAGTTGTATGGAATGAAGAGTCATGATTGCCATGTGTTCATGCAACGCTTGCTTCCTATTGCCTTTGCGACTTTGCCTGAAAATGTCTTGAATCCTATAGTTGAGCTAAGTCAATTCTTTTCAAAAGTTTGTTCAACAACCTTGTTGTGCGATCAACTAGAGTTGTTAGAGAAAAATATTGTTGTGACACTGTGCAAGTTGGAGAAAGTCTTTCCCCTAGGGTTTTTTGACTCAATGGAGCATTTGCCCATCCACCTTCCTTATGAAGCTAAGGTTGGAGGGCCTGTCCAATACAGATGGATGTATCCATTTGAAAGGTATTGAACATTGTTTATGTAAGTGCACAATGACTTTAAGATAACAACATTGAATAATCTGTTGTTTGAAATTCTCTATATGTAGGTTCCTCTATACCTTAAAACAAAAGGCACGAAACAAAGCTCAAGTTGAAGCATCTATATGTGAAGCTTATATTGCTGAAGAGACAGCCATATTTTGCTCGCATTACTTTGAGCGAGGTGTTCCACCAGGGATAACAAGACCTATCAGAAATGACGATGGTGGAGAACCAAAATTCCCAACAATTTCACTTTTTAATCATAGAGGAAGACCTTCTGGGGCGTGTAATTTACGTTTCTTGGCGGATGAAGAAGTGAAAGCCGCGACCACATTCATTCTAATGAATTGTGATGAGGTGCAACCATATATGAAGTAAGGGATGTTAAATTTTCATAAATCCAGTTCTGTGTTGAATATATGCATGGTTAACACATAACTTGATATGCAGTTCTTTAATCGAGACATTAAAGGAAGAGAACCCTCGAATAACAAACAATGAGATAGAAGCTCAAATCAATGATAGGTTTGCATCATGGTTTAAAGATCATGTAAGTACTCAATGTTATGAATAAATTACCTAGAAAAAACCTTATTTAACATGAGCGTTATTGATGTCACTTAGGTTGAAAATCCTGCCAACAATATTGAGGATTCATTTTTACATGACATTGCTTGGGGCCCAAAGAGAAGCGTGAAAACATGGCCTAAGTACTTCATCAATGGGTACAAGTTTCATACAGCTGAAGTTGCCCTTCATAAATCAACCAACAATAGTGGTGTATGTATTAAGGGAACTGACTATACACAAGTAGAATACGACTTCTACGGCACTCTACAAGAGATTGTTGAACTTGAATATTTGGGTGTGCCGTGAAGAGAGTGGTGTTGTTTAAATGTGATCGGTTTGATCCAACACCGAATCGTGGTACCAAGGTTCATCCACAATTTCGGTTGTTGAAGTCCATACATCACGGAGGTACAATAAGTATGACCCATTTATTTTGGCCCAACAAGCAATGCAGGTATACTACATGCCTTATCCTTGTTGTCGTCAAAAGGAAAATTGGTTATCTGTTATTAAGATCAAGGCTCGTAGCATCATTGACACTCCTGCATCTGAAGCAATTGTGGGGCCATTTCAAGTGGATGAACTCGAAGTCGTACTGCCAATAAGTGTGCATGAGGACACAATAACTCTGCCAATACCTGACACTGTTGCATCTGAAATTCGATACGAATACGTGGATATGCCAGTGGATAACATGGAGTATGAAGAAGAAGAAGAAGAAGAAGAAGAAGACGATGATGAAGAAGACGAAGAAGATGATACAGATGATGACATTGGAGATGTAAATGAAGACGAAGACAGAGATGAAGATGAAGACGGAGATGGAGATGAAGACGAAGACAGAGACGGAGATGAAGATGAAGATGAAAATATATAAATTATTAGGTTTTATAAATTTTGTTTTTTTTTTTCGTTCTTGAGGTGACTTTTACTGCATTGACTTGTAATTGATTCAGTTTTTTATTCATTCAAGTTTGTCATGATTTACTTTTACTCAATGTTATTGATTCAGTTTTTTATTCATTCAAGATGAAGACGGTGGCTTTTACTGCATTGACTTTTACTCAATGTTATTACTTTCTTGTTACTAACTAAACTCTCACTATGAATTTGTAGATATCTAGCCATGGCTCGGAGCGTCCTAGCGGCTGATCGAGTTCTACACGGTCTTCAATTCCTCAACAACGTCCCAGGTTGCCTATTCCACCTGTGACAACTACTTCATCCATACCTAAAGTAGTTAGACCATCATTAGCTTTTGTGAGACCCCCATTATCTCCAGACGAAGTCCCTTCTTGTAATACCCTGAAAATCATATTTATGATAAGTATCATATTTCGATAAATAATACCTATTGGAAATAGGTGAATATGGGATTTCAAATAATAAGTTTTAATTATCTTATTTTCTAAGGTAATTTCTTGTGAAAATTAGAAAAGAAAAAGAGCTAAAATCCATGAAAAGTATATTTTAATAAGGCGAGAAAATGGCCTAGAAACATTATGATAAATACCATATGATAACATATCTTTGGTAAAAACTTGGGAAATATGTTATCTTTAATTTTAGGAATTTTTGGGATTATTTCCCTGGAATATAAATGAGCATAAATAAAATTTTATTAAAAAGCACTTTATGCCCCTTTATTTTTAATATTTAATATAGGACATAAAATACCAATGTCGGTGCAAAAGTTGTGAGATAATAATTAATCCTAATTATGAAAATTATCAACAATTAGTAAGTGGCTAATTAAGTAATTAGTGGCTAATTGTTTAGATTAAGATATAAGTAAATTAATTAGTAAATAATTAATTTAAAAGGAGAAATTCGAAATTAATAATTAAATAAATAATAAATAAATAATAAAATATTAATAAAATATTTTATGCTTAGAAAAATAAATGAAAAATAAATAAATATCTAGATATTTTGAATAAAATAATAATATAATCGGTAAAGAGCCAACAGGAGATATGAGAACAGATAGAAATGAAATTTTACCTCAAGATATAGAAATTTAATCTTTTACCACTGGACCTTTTATGAACCAGTGAAATTCTACCTCGGATTGGACTATCTCAGAAGTCATTTCTGAAACCAACAGCGTAATTAGGAGTACCGGATAATTAAGATAAGGCAGATAGTGCTAAAAGTGACTTATAGAAAACGCACCGTGTTTTTCAAACCAGGGATATGGTTACTTAAATCAGATCATATTACGAACCAATGATTTTCTCGCAAGAAGTTCGGTTCTATCGGAAGTTATTTCCGTTCGACAACGTTTGTCCGAAAATCTTCGGAGATAATGAGAATACCCTTAATGAGATCAAAAATATAATGAAACCCAGTAGTTTTAAAGAGAAAGAATGGAACTACAAAACCTAGTTCCGGATTTTTGAGATTCGGCAAAATTACGCGATTCGGACACCGATCGGGAAACGCTATCGGTAAGTCGGCACATGTGATGTCATGCATGACATCATCTTCTTCTAGAAGGATGATGTCAGCCAAATAGGTGTAAGGCCAAGATCGAGCCACGTGTCAAAGTGCGATCCGACGGTTGAAATCCGATCTGAAGACAATTGATGTAATTCCAACCTTGTCCCTCCTTGCTTCTATAAATAGCCAAGCCCTTTCTCCTCATTTCTTCACACCACAACCAATCCTAGAGAGAGGTTAGAGAGAAGGAAGAGCTATGAGGAAGTTCTAGCCGGGCCCTGGGTAAGTTCTTCGGTCCCTAGTCTTAAGCTTCGGTGTTTTCTTTCGGTAGTTATAGTAGGAATGCTAGCTTAGTCTTTAATCTTCTAATATATTGTAGATATCATATTTTTGGGTTAAATATGATATATATTTCAAAAATCATGTTGGGAAAAGAGTTCTGGCAAAATTTTGGAAGATTAGAGTCAAAGTAACGAAGTTCTGGCGAAATTCCGCCGATTAGGGGGTCAGGGGCAAAATGATAATTTGTACCTAAAATTCCTGTTATGATGTTGAATGTTGATAAATATCATCATTATAGGATATTTGAATTAATCGTCCCGTTGTCGTACCGCTGTTGCGCCGCTGTCGAGAAAATACCATTTTTCGTAAAACGTGCCGTTTACCGTCAACGAAGGTACGTTCGCGTACTGTAACACTAGCTCTAATGTTTATTATATGATTGTATATGATTGTTGTGTAGTAGTGTACGAGGTTATGCTATATACACGGTATGTTACATACGAGGTTATGTCACATACGAGGTTATTATTGTTGTATCATACGAGGTTATGTTACATACGTGGTTATTATCTTGTATACGTGGTTATGTGTTTTTAATCATACATCTGTTGTGGACTGTTGTATTGATTACTGCTGTCGTGTATATGTAGTCGTATTTAAGAATGAGGTTAACCGTTACCTGAGATCCAAATTGCAATTGGATCTCAGCTCTTATCATAGCGTCAGGTTCAGAAGAACCGAGGACCGAGGAGAATGGCGAGCAGGCCGTACAGAGTCCCGACTGAAGACTTTCTTCTATTGTTATTCATTTTGAAAACTCTCGGTCAATGTACCGCTTTTGTAAATCAGCCAGACTTACGGCAATTTGAATAAATGTATCAGTTACTCAATTGCTCCGATGCTCTACTCTGATGAAAAAAATATATACTGCTTTTGGAAATGGGATGTTACACTTCTCCTCACATGCCATCTCCTGGCACAGAATCTTCGCACCCCCTCTCCACAGGGTGCTGGTAGTACATTTTCACCTTGGGGTCGTAATCCTGTAGATGGTCGAACATGGATATATCCTGAGAAAAAAACGTAAGTCATCAGTTCCTTAAACTATTTCTTTGCATAAAGCAGTATATAAATCCTTTATCAAATTTACATTGGTATTGTTACAATTTTTACTAGGTTCAATCCTCCGGTTTGTTCTGTTTGGGAAATTCTTCCTGTTATTGAAGGGAAATTTGACTATCCATTTCACTCATGGAAAGTTACCCCTGCCAATTATAGGCAAATGTGGTTCGAAGAATGGGCGGTATATCTTATCCCTTATATTTGTGTTATGTCTTTTTGTTTCCTCATTTTGTTTTTATACTTTATCTTTTTTCTTTGTCAATTATGCAGAGAAAATATAAGTGGCATCCTCAACATGAAAATGATGTCGGAGAATTTGGAATGCCAAGTGTTAAGAAATCTTTAGAGGAACAATGTATAGAGTCAGGAAGGACTTCTTCCACAAGCAAGTGAGGCCTCATTGGATTCCATGTGAAGTGATGAATCAGTTAGAGAGGCACTGGACATCCCCTGACTATCAAAGCATTTGTGACATAGCAGCAACCAATCGAGCATCTGCCCAAAGGAGGTACTCAACATAAAGGGGGTAGTATTCCTAATAGTGAACATAAAAGGAGGATGGTAAGACTTTTTTTTTTTTCATCTGATTCACTCATCATTTATGTAATGCTTCATGTAATACATCTTTATAAATACCTGCAGGCTGATAATTTGGGAAGAGAGCCCTCGATCTTTGAATTGTTTAAAAGACCCATTTTAATGAGAAAACTGGGCAATTTGCAGATCATCGTGCGGCTGCAATGCATGTAAGTTCCTGACATTATTCACTTGGTAGCTAGCTTGGAATATCTCTTAATTAATTAGCTTAAGGATTAGATGATTCAGATATTTGTGTTTGCATGCCCTTCAATTAGGTTCCCTTTTTTTTAAACAAATTAATGATAATAAAGAGTATAAGGTTGTTTAATCTTCCGTGGCTGTCACTGTCTGCGTTTTCATCTACGATTAACATTATTAAAGGGTTCATGTTATGAATATGATACTCTAAAAGCATCATGCTATATTTTTTTTAGGCGCATCTGGAAAATTCTAGTGATGTATGAAAATAATGATGTTCTTTGTTTATACTAGTGATGAAAATAGGGAATGTTCTTTGCAACTCGTTTGTTCTGTATAGCATGAAACAGGGCAAGCTTTGAGAAAGATACACATTTTATTTTTTAACTGAAAACACCCGGGGGGGGAAGCACATATGCTTGATTCAGAATTTGAGACCCCTCACACTCTCATCTCAGTCTCTATAGCACTATTCTCTCTGTGCGTATTGAAACTTCTTTGGCCATCTTATGCATTCTTCTGCTCACCTTACTCTTCTTCTTCCTTGCTTTGTTTTGAGATGTTGCTCTGTTGGATCAGTGAAGGAACAGAACAAAAACATGTTCTCTGTTTTCATTTTCTTTATATATATATAAATAAAGAAGATGAAAACAGAGAACATGTATTATTCTGTGTAATGTTATATATATATATAAATATATGTATTATTCTGCTTCTGTCTCTAATTCATTTTCTTTATATATCAATGATAGATTTAATGCAAATTATTAGAGATTATATTTCAGGGAAGTCAACATACATTTTCCGTCAAATAATTACTTTTAATTAATTTAATATACGCGAATCAGTAATATAAACTTGTATATCAACGACTATATTGGCTGGATTGAATGAAAGAGACTCGATACTGTTTTTAAAGAAATTATGGTTCAAACAATGTGATTAGGAAAAAAACTACTTAAATTTCCCCGATAGGATTTGATTACTTGTATTTATAACAAAAACATGTTGAAATGCCTCGTCATCGATCAAGGGTTGGTTTGTTGCAATTGGTGTATGTATGTTTGGAGTTATCTATTTGTCCTCACTTTCTAGAATATAACGTTCTTTCCACAATTTATATTTTCATCATTATTCTAAATCAAGGATCATGAGATTTTGTAATGAACGTGTTTAATGTTATATGCCATATCTGAAGAAGGCCTATCCTTTTTTTTTTTTGGCGTCTTTGAATCTCTGATTCTCAGTGTTAAAATTAATGGAATATTTTTACCTTGGCTGTGATGTTAATGATTGAAAGAAAAATTATAATTTGTATTGTGGGATTTGGATAGTTCTTTAAATTAACTCAGTAAACATCTAAAGGTTAATATTATGTTGTCTTTATTTAGCTAAATAAAGGTTAACATGTAACTTATGTATTTCGTTTGCAGTATGAATTTCTAAGACGAAAGGAATCTATCAATTCTGAGGGAGGTAGCATGTCTAATCAAGATGAACTTAATTTGTGGTTAGAGGTTATTGGTGGTAAGAACAAGAAGGGGCGAATCTATGGGTTGGGATATGAAGATGAACATATTGGTTCTTCTTCCACACCTCCTTCTGTCAACTCTACGGTGGATCCAGAAATACAAACGGAGATGACTCAAATGAAAGAAGAAGTTTCAAGCTTGAAATCACAGAACGAAATGATTATGTTAGCATTGCAAGCACTTGGGATTAACTTACCTAATCTCTCTAACCCTGCCGCCAATGATGAGACTCCCCTTCAAGACAAAGACAATGAAAATGAAAATGATAGTTGAATATTTTTATTACTTTTGTAAAAACTAACTTGGAATATTTCTATTTGCCCTTGTAGTGACTTTAAATTGTGACATTTATATGAATATGTGCTTTGAACTTGTTCAACTTTCTATCTATATGATTATTTTCTTGTTTCAGTGCATTTTAATTATTATAAAAAAAACGGCCTAAAAATACGTTCAGCAAAAAAATAAAAAAATAAAATTGATAGAAAATTTGATCAAATTACCCACGGAATTCTGACCCTAATTTACCCACGGAATTCCGTCTCTGATTACCCACGGAAATTCGTCTCTAATTACCCACGGAAATTACCCACTGAATTCCGTCGCTAATTACCAACAGATATTACCCACGGAATTCCGTCGCTAATTACCCTCGGATATTACCCACGGAATCCCGTCTCTAATTACCCACAGAAAATTCCGTGGGTAATTACCGACGGAAATTGTCCGTCCCTAATCCGTGGGTAATTTACCGACGGAATTTTTTTCCGTCGGTAAATTGATTTGCACGGCATTTTTACTGACGCCTTTTGGTCCGTCGGAAATATTTTACCCACGGAATTCCGTGGGTAATGAGAATTACCCACGGAATTCCGTGGCTAATATGGGTTTTTTTGTAGTATATCATCATCAACACAACATGCAAAAGTAACATAGAGTATGCGAGTCAACAGTTACTACCTGGCACTCCTTGAAATTTGCAATCACTTCTCTTGATACAGTCCACACGAGCTAACACCCTAGTTACAACAAAATATCACACTTTCAATTATATATACCAACTCTACTTCTAATCTCTTTGAATTTTGCCTACACCAGAATTTTCCAGAATTACTGTTCCAACTTCGACGATTTTTAATACATTCTAGAAAAATTGTATTAACACAAAATCAGTGCTAATGGAACCCTTAGGATGTCTAGTTTATAGGAAAAATAATTACACAAGCCATCTGGGTTCATATCCTCTTATTACTGGCAAAAAACGAGCTTAACCAAGGCTTTCCAGAAGTTCAGTGTTTCTGTCCCTACTTCAACGATTTTTAGTAAATTCCAAAAAACTCATTTTCATATGAAACCAACGCCATTTGAACCATTGGTATGTTTATTTTTCATGAAAAATATATTCAGACCCTGAAAGTACACGTAGTTTTACTTATACCCACTTTTACACTTCCTGGTCCAGATTCGACCTGTTGCTTTTGTACCAACTTGAGCAATTTTTATCTCATAGTAGAAAAGTCCAAATCATACAAAATTATACATAATCGTGAACCTTAGGATGTTTAATGTCTACCTGTAAAATTCCAGATTAGTTCAAGGTCATTTATTATTTTTAGAACCCAGTTGAAGACACGCTGCCAGAAATGCCAGATTTAACTACAAACTTGTTTCAAGGAGTTTTTCAGTGTTTTTAATTTGGAAACTTAAACTATCACATAACCCCACATAAAATCACGTCCCAGAGCCATTGAAGACCATAAAAATACAAAAATCCATCCACAACCCCAAGTTTTTACCCTTTGGACGAAAATACTTGAGCAAGAACTTGAGAAAGTGAGATTTTCGGTGTTACCTGAGATCGGAGAATCGTTGGATAACCTTGGTGGCTTGAGCTTGGAGCTTGGCTATGGAGGTTTCTGAATTCTCTCTCCCTGCCCTCTGAAATTTTCGCCCCTTTAGGAGTGAAAAGGAAGAGCTAAACACTTTTTTATAAAGGTAAGTTTGATCCGATAATTCTGGAATTAACAGGCGTACAATTTCAGGCAGTTGGGTAATAAATTGGATCTGATATTTGACTTAATCTCCAAGGAATTCTAGAATTTTCCAGGGCCATCCAGCAGCTCCCAAGTGTCACTGCCCCCTCCAAAAACGTGCAGATCCTTATCTTCCTTTGGGGCAAATTACAAGTTTTGGCCCGAAACTTGTAAGAACCGGCTGAACCCAAGAGGGGGGTGAATTGGGGATTTTAAAAATATTTTTAGAAATGCTATGTTTTTTAACACTAAAAACAGAGATGAACTAGGATGATAAAAACTTAGCAACTTTGAAAATCTTTTTGTAACTCAGTAAAATTAGTTTGTATGACAGTAAAGAGTTATAAAGCTATAGACGAGTCATTCAAACATATATCCGGAAATAAAGGAGATTAAGGAAGAGAATATGCAACCGAGATTTATCTTGGTTCGGCCCAATCCTTGACCTACGTCCAGTCCCAAGCTCCACTTGAGATTTTCAATCCACTATCCTCTTGTTTAATCCGGGCACAAGAGAAGCCTTTACAAACCCACAAGTTCACCCAAGCACTTGTGAAGCCAAATCTCTCACCGAGATACTCCCTCTTACACAATGTAAGGTTACAATCATTTCCCACTCAAGATCACCCAATCTTGAGTAACTCTCGAATATAATGTTTATAATGAATCTTCTCTCTCGAAGTGAATAAGATAAACACTGAAGTGCATTACAAATAATTTCACTCTCTCTATGATATACTATGTAAACATTGAAAAACAGAGAGTAAATGATATGAAGATCAGAGTATGAGCATTCTGAAGATGTAGGCTAGTGTCTTGCTCCTTCTGTCTTATATCTGTCTTCTTTTATAGGTAGAGATCAATATATGACCGTTGTAATCTTCAATATAACCGTTGCCTTCATTAGACAAGGTTCTGATTCAGTTTTGGTCTTCTTCTCTCTCTAATCTCCACTTAATCCAGCTGTGCAGAAGTTCAGAGCTGACTTTCTGCAAATTAATCCATTGGAGAAGCAGTTGCTAGATGAGGAGAACATTCTTTAATGCTTTGCAAACGTGTGCAGACAGATTACCCAAAAGTATGCAACTTTCCGGGTTTAGCATTTAATGTTCTGACACACTTTTTGATTTTGCTTTAAACCTTCAATAAACATCCTCTAATTCATCTGAAACTCACTAAAAAGTGGTTAAACATATCTAGGAACATTAGAGATTAATTATAGGAAGTATTAAGATCAAACAAGAAGGTATTGCAAATTCGTCGATTTGAAATTTTGAAGTCGCTATGAAACCTCGAGGTTTGTTCTTCAAACCTCGAGTTTTGGCTTGTAGCAAGTGAAAGAGATTTAAGTCCAAAACATCAAACCGGAGGTTACTCTCCAAAACGGAGGTTTTCAAAGTAGCAAAAAGTGTCGGTCTCTCTGTACGCCAAAACCTTGAGGTTTTATCAGAAACCTCGAGGTTTCACTTTGAATGTGAAACCTTGCAAAATCGCGCCAAGAGTAAACTTGGAGGTTTAATGTAAACCTGGATGTTTAATGTAAACCTGGAGGTTTTCAAAATCAGAAAAGTCGTTTGCTCTATGGATGGCGAAACCTTGAGGTTTTTGCCAAAACTCGAGGTTTCGCTCAAATGTGGAAATTCGAGTTTTTGCGCCAAAACGAAACTTGAAGGTTTGAGAGTAAAGCGGAGGTTTTGTAAACTTGGAAAGCACGAGATCCTCTCGCCCGGACAAACTTCGAGGTTTATCCCGAAACCTTCGAGGTTTCTCATAATTTTCAGAACTTTGAGGAAACAACATTTGAGCTCAAACTTGGAGGTTTCCCATAAACCCGGAGGTTCGAAAACCGGCGAAAACCCGAGTTTTCTCGGTAGGTCAAAACCTTGAGGTTTCTTACCAAACCTCGAGGTTTCACACAATTTTGTGAAACCCGGAATTTTCAAGTTAAAATAGAACCTTGAGGTTTTAGACAAAAAAGCGGAGGTTTTCAAATGGTCAAAACTTAGGAGACTCTTCGTAAGTCAAAACCTCGAGGTTTAAACAGTAACCTCGAGTTTTACGTTTTCCAAAAAATGCTAAGAAGTTTCGTGTTATGAAACCTTGAGGTTTCTCTGAAAACCTTGAGGTTTTCTTAGTCCAGAAACCTTGAGTTCTTCTCTGTAAGGCCACCTCGAGGTTTCTGTGCAAACCTCGAGTTTTGCTCTTACAGTGAGTTTTACAATATTTGTGAGCAAAACTTCCTACTTTGTTTACAATTATTGGAGATCATCAAAACCCTTAGAGAACTAACAAAACTTTCATTAATTGCAATTGTGTCCCATAACTTTTCAATAATTACCAACTTTTCCCACATGTCTTGGTCTGTCCAAAGGGCACATGGCACCCCATTTTGGGCCCACAAACCTGGTCCAATAAATTTTTACCTATTTATTCCCACTTTGCCCCTTTTCTCTGCGTGTGGGACCCGCGGTTTGACTTTTGCACTGTTTTCCCTTTTCTTCTTCTCCAAGCAATTCTAGAGAATTCCAGGGGCTCCTAGATTGCTGCCATGTGGCGCCTCCTCTTCCACAAGTATCTTGATATTTTCTTACATTTAGGAAAATTACCTACTTTGGCCCGAAATTTATGGAAATTACCGATTTTGGCCCGGGATCCATTAACTCCTCTGACTTTTTCCCCAAGCCTTCTAGACCTTTCCCAAGCCTAAATGGCGCCTCCTAGGCCCCACAAATCAAATCCTCTGGTCTTTATTTCATTCTTCTCTATTTTATTTGATATATTCCCTTTTGCCCAGACGGCGGGGCCCGTAGTTAACTTTTTGTTGACCTTTCTCTTTCTTGCTCTCCAAGTCATTAGGGGATCTGGGTGGCACCACTTTGGGCCCACCAAATCCATCTTCCCCATTTCCTCTTGATCTTTTCATTTTGTCCGGTCCGGTCTCCATCTACCGATCCACGTGGGTCCTGCCGGTCAACAAGGTCTCTCCTTTTGAGCTTTCCTCAACTTTTTCCAAAGTTAAGTACATTGGTTACAACCGTAGGGGTGTTACAAAGGAAATATTTGGCATCAACCAAATCTTTGATTTTAAAACAAGAATCCAAAAAAGATTTCATGCGATTGATTTCATTCAAACAAGTTCCACTAATTATGATATCATCCACATAAACAAGCAAAGAATTAAAGGATTTATCATAATTCTTAATGAACATAGAATGATCAGCATGTGAATGATGATAACCACAAGAAAGAATAGCCTTGGAAAGCTTGAAAAACCATTGCCTACTAGAATGATCAGCATGTTAATGAACATAGAATGATCAGCATCTGGACCCGAAGGACTTGAAGCAATGCAAAACAACCTTGACTGGATTTAATGGTAGAGACACATGCCCGAAGGGTTACATAGACTTAAAGTTGACGTTGGGATCTAAAGAGGCCTTTAAGTCGGAAAGGGTGAAATTCATAGTTGCCGACTTCCCATCCCAATACAACATTATCTTGGGTCGTCCTACCATCCACGATTGGGACATATTGGCGTCCTCTAAGCACCAGAAGCTAAAGTTGGTCAACAGGAAAAATCAAATAGTAACGATAAAGGGTGATCAGAAAGACTCACGTCAGTGTTATTTCGACACGGTCAAAGAAAGCAAAATAAATCCGTCATTACGGAGGGAGCGAAATATAAAGTCCCCAAGAGCGGACGAAGACGGTAAGTCTGTGAATCTCGTCGAGTTGGATCTATGCGAGGAACAAAAAATGAAGAAGACCGAACCTAATGGCGAGCTAGACGACTTAGTATTGGGCGCTGAACCCGGCCAGATTACTAAAATTGGAAAGAGTTTAGACCTCGAGCTTCGGGTCGAGCTAGAGAGATGCTTGAAAGAGAATCAAGACATCTTCGCTTGGAAACCGTCAGAGATTCCGGGGTTCATCCTGATGTATGTTGTCATGAGTTGGCAATATCCCCGAAGCGATCCGGTGTCGCGAGAAGAAGAGAAAGTGGGTGAGGATAGGCGAAAGGCTTTGGCCGCCCATGTTGAGGAACCGCTAGAAGCCGGCCGTCCGAGAGGTGCAAGACACTACTTGGTTGTCGAACGTGGTCATGGTAAAGAAGCCCGGTGGCAAATGGCGGGTGTGTATCGATTATAAAGACTGAATAAGGTGTGCCCAAAAGATTCCTTCCCGATGCCAAGTATTGATCAGTTGGTGGACAACTCGTCAAGCTTCAAATTACTGTCATTCATGGATGCGTATTCAGGTTACAATCAAATCGCTATGCATCCAGGTGACTTGGCAAAAACAGAGTTCATCACCGACAAGGCCAATTATTGTTACAATGTTATGCCCTTTGGATTGAAGAATGCGGGAGCCACTTACCAGCGAATGATGAATCGAGTCTTTGAGGACCAGATTGGAAAGAATGTGGAGGTTTACATAGACGACATGATTGTTAAGTCTTTATCTGAACCGACCATATCCAGGACTTGCAGCAGACGTTCGATAAATTGAGAAAGTTCCGGATTCGGCTTAACCCGGCTAAATGCGCTTTTGGTGTTCCAACAGGAAAGTTCTTAGGCTTTTTGCTTACGCATAGGGGAATTGAAGTCAATCCGGACAAATGCCAGGCCGTGTTAGATATGCAAGCACCAAGGAACAAGAAAGAGGTGCAACAGTTGGCAGGTAGGTTGGCGGCATTAACCCGATTTTTGACGAGATCCGCAGAAAACTCCCTTCCGTTCTTTAAGTTATTAAAAAAGGAAACCTCCGGAGAATGGAATGAAGACTGTGAGTCGGCGTTTAATAAGATCAAGTAGTGCTTATCCACCCCGCGGTGCTATCCCGGTCGGATCCGGGGAGAGTCTAATTTTGTATCCGGGCATTTGGGGAATGAGGCGATTAGTGCGGCTTTGATTAGGGATGCCCGGGACGGTCAAAAGCCGTGTACTTCGTAAGTCGGGCCTTGCGGGGTTCCGAACTAAATTATCAAAAGTTGGAAAAGATGGCATTTGCCCTTTTAGTGGCGGCAAGGAGGTTGCGTCCCTACTTCCAAAGTCATACGATCATAGTACGCACTAGTCGGCCCGATACGCAGATTCTACACAAGCCGGACGGGCGGGACGGATGGTTAGTTGGGCCATCGAATTATCTGAGTTTGACATCATTTATGAAGCTCGGCATGCGATTAAGTCACAGGCATTGTCGGATTTCGCGATGGAATTCACACCGGTCAATGACCGGGTTGACAAGTCTGAAAATACCTGGAAGTTGTTCGTGGACGGGTCATCCAACATCCGGGGTAGCGGTGCTAGGGTTATCATTGATAGTCCGGAAGGGGTATCATTGGAGTATTCCCTTCGTTTCAACTTCGGCACTTCAAACAACCAGGCTGAGTATGAGGCTCTAATCGCGGGTTTGTTGCAGGCCAAGGAAAATGGGGCAAAAGACATACATGTATCTACCGATTCGGTACCTGGTCGTTCCCAGATAGAAGGTACATACCAAGCCAAAGGGCCTCTCATGATCAAATATTTGGGAAAGGTCAAACAGCTTATGGCAGAATTTGATAGAGTAACCATAGTCCATATCCCCAGAGGAGACAACGTAAGGGCCGACATTCTGTCTAAGTTGGCGAGTACTAAAAGCCCTGGAAATCATCGAACAATCATCCAACAGAATTTGTTGGAGCCAAGTTGCGTGATGGTCATCTCAGAGGCAAGTGATTGGAGGAAATCAATAGTCGATTACCTGGAAAGGGGAATACTCTCGGAAGATGTTTTGGACGCCAGAAAGTTGGTAAAAATAGCGGCTTCATATTCCATGATGGGGGACGAATTGTACCGAAAAGGTTTCCATTCTCCGTTGATGAAGTGCTTAGATTCAGCGAAGGCCGAGTATGTACTGGCGAAGATACATGAGGGTATAAACGGTCATCACATGGGAGCCAAGGCATTGGCAAGAAAGGCGATGGGCGGCTACTTTTGGCCGACAATGGCGGAAGATACAAAGAGACACGTTCAAAGGTACGACAGTTGTCAGAAACACGGCCATCTCCTGCGAACTGCGCCATCTCAGTTAATGCCTATCTCGGCTCCGTGGCCTTTTTACAAATGGGGTATGGACCTACTCGGCCCTTTTAAGATGGCTCCTGGACAGTTGCGATGGTTGATAGTGGCGGTGGATTATTTCACCAAGTGGATAGAAGCGGAACCACTGTCAACCATCACGTCAGCCAGGGTGCAAAAGTTTTTTCAGCGGAGCATCATATCTCGGTTTGGTATCCCGGCAGAGATTGTCATCGACAATGGAACCCAATTCATAGACAAGGGCTTCCAAGAAATGATGGCCGACTTCCATATTGAGCAGCATTTCGCCTCTGTAGAGCATCCACAATCTAATGGACAAGCAGAGGCGGCCAACAAGGTTATTGTTGAAGGGCTGAAGAAGAGAATGGAAGAAGCCGAGTCAAGTTGGGTGGATCAATTGTACCCAGTCCTTTGGGGACATCGGACTACCATCCATTCGGCAACTAACGAGACTCCTTTCAGATTGACTTATGGGTGCGAGGCAATGATCCCGGTTGAGATAGGCGAGCCCTCGTGGAGGAGAATAAAGGCTCTACATGAGGAAGAAGAGAATAGCCAGCTATCGCATGATCGAATTAGATCTCGATTGATGAGGTCGGGATGACGGCGCACTACCGAGAATTGGCTGCCAAGCAATTAATAGCAAACCGGTATAACAAAAGGGTCAAACCCCGAGGATTTAACAAGGGGGATATCGTCCTACGACGGGCTGACATCGGAAACAAGAATGCCGGCCAGGGAAAGCTCGCAGCAAATTGGGAAGGCCCATACCGGGTGGCTGATAACCTGGGTAAAGGAGCTTATAGGCTGGAGACTTTGACTAAGAAACCTGTGAAGCAAACGTGGAACACGGACAAGCTTAAGACCTATTACAGTTGAAGTACAGGCCCTGCCGAAATACTGCAAGCAATACCGCAGGTAAATGAATTGTGTTGATTTCTTATGATGATCCCTTTGAATGTTGGTACTTAAGATTAATGAATTTTGGGTCTAGGAGCCCATTTTTTGCAAACACAAGTTCGCCATCGTGTTCCAATTAAAGCATGTAGGAGTATGAGGCATTATAGCCCGGCTCCAGAAACCATGTTCCAATTAAAGCATGCAGGAGTAGGAGGCATTATAGCCCGGATCCAGAAACCGTGTTCCAATTAAAGCATGTAGGAGTATGAGGCATTATAGCCCGGCTCCAGAAACCATGTTCCAATTAAAGCATGTAGGAGTATGAGGCATTATAGCCCGGCTCCAGAAACCATGTTCCAATTAAAGCGTGTAGGAGTATGAGGCATTATAGCCCGGCTCCAGAAACCGTGTTCCAATTAAAACATGTAGGAGCCCGAGGCAATATAGCCCGGCTCCAGACACCATGTTCCCATTAAAATGCGTGTGGATTCATGGTGGCTAACCGGTTTCCATCAAAGATATTCGCGAAAGGATGGCATGAACTCTTGATTAAACATCCAGTTTTTAAAAGACCACGCCACGCCTTCAAGAAAACGCGTAGGAGTTAAAGCGGAAATTCGTAAAACGGAAAGCTAGGATTAATCATATCACAGTCATACATACAAGCCGGGTCATTACCGCGGCATCAAAAGCAACAGGTTACAAAACAACCAAAATGAACGAAAATTACAATAAGTTCAAGAAGACGGTGGCTGAGCTGCTTCCTCCTCTCCTTCTTCATCTTCGACCCCGGGAGGTATCAGATGCGCTTGCTCGTTAATATATGATTCATAGTTAAGGCCATCCAGGTTAAGGTTGAGGTCAGGATTGAGGGCGCGAATTTGCGCAACGGCGTTGTCAAATGAGAAAACCGCTGCATCGGCATACTCGGTCAACCCCACCTTGGCTTGACCTAGTTCGACCTCCTTAGCCAAAAGTTCATTTTCCTTGGCTGCGAGCAGGGCTTTATGATGTTCGGCATCAGATTGAGCCTTATCTATGGCCACGAGACCATCCGCGCGAAGATCTTTCAAGCGACGGACATCCAGCTCAGCCGCCGACAGCTTCTCCTCCATCTTCTGGAGGTCGGACCTGGAAGTTTCCTATTCCTTTTCCAAGGTCCTCTCCTTAGAAATGGAAGACTTGAGTTCCTCTTCCTGCTTGTCCTTGGCGGCCTTCAGAGAGGAGAAATCCTGTTGTAGTTGGGCGTGCTCCGGGCTGTAAGGGCCGACGGGTTGGCAACGGCTCTATTCCCGTCCTCAGCAATTTTAGCCACCTCGGAGGTTTGCCTCAGGGCAGCATTCTCTCTCTTCGCCACAACCAACTGAGCGTACGCCAGCCCGTATTTTACCTTGACAAGTGTGTAAGAGCGAAGCAGGGAAAGACCGCGGTAACCCTCCAGCTGCATATTATTTAGCATCCTCTTGATTGGCTCAGTCAGGCCGGATGCGTCGTGAAGAAAAGTAGGAGGTCTCATCACGTCTAGCATTTCCTGGCTCAACCCAGGCCCCCACAGGGCACCCTCTGGAAGGTCGGGCCTGATGAAGGTTCCCCAAAGACCGCGGTTTCAGCAATGAGCGGGTGCGTGGGGAGGCATAAGAAGAGCCGGCGAACCTTGAGAAACCGGCATCTAGCTGGGATTTGGTGGTCCCGCCACAACGTCTTTTCCCTTGGCCTTCTTTCGGGCAGCATCTCCTTCGGGATCAGACGGAGCTAGCCGCTTTTTCGAGCCGTGGTCAGTAGCCGGTGTGTCACTAACCGGGATAGCAAGGCTTTCTTCTGAGACCCGTGATCGATTCTTAAAGATGGCAAGTTGTTTCGGTCTACCCATAGCTCGGCCTGCAAAAGAAAAAGGATATCAGAACAATAAAAGAGGAACTAAAATGCAATTTAGCTGAGTATCAATAAAGTCATACTCGCGGTAGCTTTCCGCCTAACCAAAGGCGTGGTGATGTACTTAGCCGGGTCTAAGGGATCCCCCAGAGACCCCACGTATTCCAGAAGTCTCAGGAGGGTATCATCCTCCTCGTTCGAAAACGCTTGTGGAAGGAAGTCGTCGGGCCTCAAGGTATGATAGTCCGTTGACCAGTAAAGGGGAAACCCCTCCTCGAGTTCCCCAGAGTCGGCCCTCATCACAAACCAGGGGGCCCAGCCCTTGAGGGCCTCGACCTTGACAAAGGCAGATTTGAAGTTCTTCCAGGAATCGCGGATGCTTCGGAGAGTGGTCCACCCAAACCACTTCGTTGATTCGGTCGTCTGGATACCGATCTCCATTGGGGAAAAGAAGGACATGAAGACCGGCACGCTACAAATAAAGTCCTTCTCCGCGCATAAGTTCTCAAAGGCAACGGCGAACGCCCAGCCATTGGGATGAATTTGGGAGGGGGCGAGGTGCAAGTGAGTCAGCAACTCGGTCTGGAAATCGGTGAAGGGAAACCTCACCCCCAAAAGAGTGATGACATCCTGGTAGATGAAAAAGAAGTGAGGACCTTTCTCCTTTGAACGACCG
This sequence comes from Acacia melanoxylon, assembly GCA_019022615.1. Taxonomy (NCBI): domain Eukaryota; kingdom Viridiplantae; phylum Streptophyta; class Magnoliopsida; order Fabales; family Fabaceae; genus Acacia; species Acacia melanoxylon. Next base: position 10,977,833 of record JAFJYJ010000002.1, read on the forward strand.
ACGTCTACGGATTCGGTTTTGCGGGTAACCGCAAGACGTAACCTACCCGTCCCCAACCCCGAGTTGTAGAAGATCCTTCGCGGTCGGGAGTTTTTCACCCCAGTAACCTTGTGACTTACGGCCGGGGTTAGCTCTGTAGAAATTGGGGAAGGGGTGGAAGTGCTGGACCCTTCATTCGAAGACTGGCTGGGTTGGGATGAAGCCATGAACACCTAGATATAAAAAATCAAAGAGCATTAGAGTGGGGTCGGTGAAAAGTATTGTCCCAAATAAGGGAGTTAGAACTACAATGAGACGGGATGAAGAAATAAGCGTTTCGTCTCCGTCAAAGGATAATTCCCAGAGCAAGCACCTTCTTGGGCCTGGGATGGTTGCTGGGTTTTCTAGAAAGTTTTTGTAAAGAAGGATCGATGTCGGAACCTAAAGGAAGATTTTTTGGCAAAGAGCTTCCGATTTCACGGGCGTACGGAAAGGCTCGAGCCATTAAAAACACCTAGAAAGGGGCAATATAAACTAAGAACCCACCCAGCAGAACCCAGAAATACAGTAAAGTCGAAAGCGATAGAAACCCAGAAGCGTAACGGAGTATACTCAGAAAAAACCACATGCATTATAGTAAGCCTAAGAGCGAAGTCAGAAGCAAGAAATCACTGGGCAAGCGATAATACCTGGTGAAAAAGAGGAAATGCGCAAGATTGACGGCGAAAGGCAATAGCTTGGATACAAGGTAAACTCCTGAAGCCAGAGAATAGTCGATAATGTCAAGAAGGGTTGACAGTTTTTGAAAAGAGAAATATATATAGACGTTTGGAATTTGAAAGGCCAAGAGTCGCGACGCCGTTAGCTCCTTCTAACGGAATTGGAAACCCTACGTCCCCCTACGCCAAGCGTCGGTCCAACGGAGCGTTTCAGGGGAAACGGCGAGAGCATTAAATGCGCATGAAAACCAAAGGCTGCAATAACAGCCAATCCGCAAAAATGATGGTTGAGTACTCAAAAACACTAGAAAAGAGAGCACGTGGATTTGACCCCGTTAGAAGTTCTTGAGGGCGGTTAGTTTTAACTCAGCCCGGATTGGAGGGCGGTTTGCTCAAAAAAAAAATTAATCCGTTCTTGAGGGCGGTTAGTTTTAACTTAGCCCGGATTGGAGGGCGGTTTGCTCAAAAAAACTTGAGGGCGGTTAGTTTTAACTTAGCCCGGATTAGAGGGCGGTTTGCTCAAAAAATTAATCCGTTCTGGAGGGCGGTTAGTTTTAACTCAGCCAGGATTGGAGGGCGTCGATTTTCAAGACAATCCGTTCTGAAGGTCGATTAGTTTCAGCTTATTCCAGCTCATCTGAAAGGGCGGTTTACTTTTAAGAAGGAACGGTTGGAATGAAGAAGCGCAAAAGAGAAGCTAGCATAAAACAAGATTTTCCATTAATAAGTGAACGGTTTTACATAACATTGATACATGAAAATAGACAGAATTGGTATTCATAAGCGGGATTACAACAATCTTGAAATAAAAGCTCGCCGTCATATGCGAAGGGATGAAGAACCTCTCCGGGGAAGGAGCTCTCGAAGTGCATCGGCGGGCATCCTTTTGGAATGTTTGGATACGGGGACCTATTGACCCGTAGGCAGCCTGTGCAACCCCAACCGTGGCACTCCCAGGGGGCGATGTTTCCGGGTACCGGCCAATCCACGGAGAGGGCAATGCCTGTACCCGACGGACCTTAGCTGGGATCCAAGTGGAAATATTCTGCCAGGCATGTGAAGACTGGCAAATACAGTTGGACTCCCAGAAGCCCGTCGGGGGATGTGGATGAAAGTCCGAGCTCGAACTCGGATGAATGATGGCCAGACTAGTCAACACGCTAATCTTGGCACGTCGGAAGCCCGCTATACCGAGCTTGGGGGCAACTGTTATGGACCAATATATTGGGCCGCAGATTCCCCAGTGGGGTGTAATACCGGATTTTAGTAAATGCGGAAGTTTTGAGATAAAGGAAATTAACGAATATTTTGATAAAGCAAAATCATGAGCTTAAAAATGTTATAGAAAATTGTTATAATTATAGAGTAAATTGTCAAAAAAGTTACGGAAAATCGATGAAACGAATGACTAAAAATGATATAATGGTGATAAAAGCAGTCTAAAAATATTATGATAAGTACTTGAAAGATCATGAAAAATTATGAGAAAAATATGGAAGTGTTATCCCTAATTATGAGAATTTAATAAATTATTTCAGAGGAAATAACATGAAGAAAAGTTTAAAAAGCATTTGAACCATAAAGTAAACTGATGGAGTAAACATTTTTAATATTTTACATAGGATATAAAATGATAGTGTCGGTATAAAAGTTTGTAAGATAACAATATACTGTAAAATTGGTAAAGATAAATATATGAAGAAACCTGATCCTAAAAAGATCACTAAACGAAGAAATTAGGTCTACGATTAAGCCTACTAACGGCGGGAGGTAAACGAGAATTTTGGTAAAAAATATTATATTTTTTAAAAAATGGAAAAAATTATAGAAAAATAAATAAATCTGAATTTTTAAAAGAGGGGGCGAAATTCTAAGTATTTTTAATTAAAAAGAATTGTTTAAATAATTAAAATGGTAATTAGAATAAAATAATAATATAATGCGGTGAGTCGGCTTATATAGGCGGGGGGGAAAAGTTAGAAATAAATTCTACGGTAAACCAGAGGTAAAAGTCTTTTCAGACTGATCAAATTAAGCACAAGTGAAATTCTACACGAAGAAAGAATTTACCAGACGTCGTCGATTCCGCAACCGAAAACCCTAATTTCAAATAAGACGAAAAGTTGATCAGATAGAGTGGAGTCGGATAGGCAAAGTGAGAACCTATAGAAACAATTGTGTCTTTTTAAACACGAGATTAAGTTAGACAACAACTGGACGTTTTACGATTCGAATTATTGTCCGAAGTTGGTTCTATCGGAAGCGATTTCCGTAACCGGACGCGTTTGTCCGAATATCTTCCGACGCACCGGAGAATACCTGGATATGATCAAAAAGAGGATCAAAATAGATAATAAAGAGAGGATGAAAAGATCTTCAAAGTTGCATGCCCGGATTTTTGAGTTTCTGCGAAATCGCGCGAAACGGACACCGTCGGGTAGCTTTATCGAGACGGGAGGCCATAAAGCAAGAGTCATCATTGGATGACAACTCATTCTTTGACTTTTTGGGCCCTAGATGTCGACCAAGACCATGGATGGCCAAGATTCCATCTTACAAAACCCTAGATCCAACGGCGAATCATTTCGAAGACTTTTTGGAAATTCCCACCTTGTCCCTATTTTTCTCTATAAATAGCAAGCTCTCTTGCTCTCATTCTTCACACCAAAATTCAGATCCTAGAGAGAGGTTCTAGAGAGAGAAGCTCTGGAAAAATTGTGCCTTAGCTCCGAGTAAGTTCTTTGTCCTTAGTTTTTAGTTTCCGTAGTTCTTTCGGTAGTTATAGTAGAACTGTTGTTTTGATCTAGGAAGTTTTGAATATATTCCTATGCTTGTTTTTATGCCTCATTGCATTGAAAGATGCCTGACGAGGTAAAAACATAGTGGGGATAATTTTGAAATGGAATACGGTCAAAGTAACGAAGTTACGCGAAATTCCGCCGATTAGGGGTTCGGGGGCAAAATGGTAATTTGTACCTAAAATGCCTGTTATCTTTGCTAAAAGTTGTTAAATATTATCCTTATAGGATATCTCGAGATAATCGTACATTGCCGAGCTTTGTTGTGCCGCCGTCATACCGCATTTGTTTTTCCCATTGTCGAATTTCACGTTTTTCCGTAAAAGTTCCGTTGTACCGCCAAAAGGTACGTTCGCGTCTTTGTAACACTAGCTCTAATGTTTATTATATGATTGCATATGATTGTTGTGTAGTAGTGTACGAGGTTATGCTATATACACGGTATGTTACATACGAGGTTATGTCACATACGAGGTTATTAATGTTGTATCATACGAGGTTATGTTACATACGTGGTTATTATCTTGTATACGTGGTTATGTGTTTTTAATCATACATCTGTTGTGGACTGTTGTATTGATTTCTGTTGTCGTGTATATGTAGTCGTATTTAAGCATGAGGTTAACCGTTACCTGAGATCCAAATTGCAATTGGATCTCAGCTCTTATCATAGCGTCAGGTTCAGGAGAACCGAGAACCGAGGATAAAGGCGAGCAGGCCGCACAGAGACCCGGCTGAAGACTTTCTTCGGGTGTTATTCATTTTAAAAACTCTCGGTCAATGTACCGCTTCTGTAAATCATCCAGACTTACGGCAATTTGAATAAATGTATCAGTTACTCAATTGCTCCGATGCTCTACTCTGATGAAAAAAAAATTATATCTTGCTTTTGAAAATGGGATGTTACGGTTTGGTATCGAAGCGGTAGTCCGGCATTGATATGACTATGTTATTACGGACGGTATGGTAGGACGTTAAGGCTAGTCTATGTGGGTGTGGCCAATCGGTCGCCATAGAGTTGGTGAGGTCCCCATGATAGACACTTATCGGCCATTCGTTTCGGTTAACGGAGTTATGTTCAAATCGGCCTTTTAAACTTTGAGCGTGTTTTGAAAATGAGTACCGAGGTAGCCCTAGGTCGGTGTACCGGTTTGAACCGGTATACCATCTTGAACCGGTGTACCACCCTTTGTCGGTGCATCACTCTAACCCGAATCCGCAAATCCATTGTCGGTACTAATATCGTCTCTAATAATCCGATAATTCGATAATCCCGATAACTCCGATAATCGCCGTTTGTACTTTGGACGGTAACTTCACCCTAACCCGAGCTTATATGTGGAGCTGGGCCACATCGGATGAAACTCGTGACGAGGCCACGCTTATTTGGACGAAACTTGGAGACCGACAAAGATATATTCATGTGGTATTTGAACCATGTTGAGAAGTTCTATTAGTTTTCAAGTGGAAAGAACCAACGAAACCCGAACGAGGGGAAATAGTACGAGTGTCCGTACGTTTGTAGTACTAGTGTGATAAAGTCTGCGATAGACTAATCATTGTTTTCCTTGTATATCTAAATGTTTCCCTAATGAAGGGAAAAGAACGAGACATGGCAAATTTGAGAGGAGCCGGAGCTCCCGAGAGGTCGAGGAGAGGTAGAGGTAAGGTAGGGCGCATGACAGCCACGAATAATACCGATACCGACACGAACCCGAACGACAAGGACCGCAGCAACCGGAGCGAAATGAGTTGCAAGAAATGCGGGGATGCTGCAAGAACAAAGGGCTCTTATTGATGAACTCCTTCTTTGAAAGGCGGGGAGAGAGAAGAGGAAGGTGACCGAGCTAATGAGGAACGATGAATCTTCGAGGAAGAAGATGAAACCGAACCGATGATGAACGTGAAACCGAGTAGTCGATAGATCTCGACACCCCCTCGACGTAATAGGGCAATAGCAGTGCTACCTCGACCCAACAGAGTGGTTGAGACCACTCAACAATGGGTCACCCAATTGTGCAAGCTCAAACCTCCAGTTTTTCGTGGTAAGCTCGATTCGGCTGAAGACTGGCTTATGAGACCGGACAAGATCTTCGAAGTGATGGATTGTCCGGAAAACCGAAAAGCCCAACTTGCGTCTATAAGCCGGAAGGGGATGCAGACCGATGGTGGAAAAGCATTGCGTAACATTGCAAATCCGTTATTGTCCGTGACTTGGGAGAAATTTGGAGAAGTTCAACGAACAATATTTTCCTCCTTCGGTACAAGTTATCAAGGAGTCGAATTCCTCCATATTCGACAAAGTCATGAGGAGTCATTCGATGACTACTTCGCCGGTTTACCAATCTGTCTCGATATTCTTCATATACGAAACGTAACGTTGACGAGCTGGAAGGCAAAGCGGGATGGTAGACGGGCTAAAGTACGAAATAAGGGAAAAGTTTGGTATCCCAACAGTTCCCAAAATTGATCCAAGCGGTGGAGTCATGCCGGTTGATCGAACGTAACATAACGGAACTACGCACATCAAGAATCGACAACCACGGCGGTGCAAGTCGTGACGGGTTGAGCCGCGGAAGTTCCTCGCGAGAAAAAGGGCGGCACCATGGAATAACCCTCAAGTGGGAGGCAAGATGCCATACCGATCCGAGCAACGAGAACAACCCGGAATGCCTGGACCCCGACCATGTCCAAAATGCAAAACGAACCACCCGGGAACCAACCGCGCGGGGAGCAGATATGCTACAAGTGTCAGAAGCCGGGGCACTTATACACGAACTGTCCTCAAAGGACTACGGGGATAAGGCCACAAAACCCAGGCCGGGTTTTCGCTTTGACAACTAACGAGGTCGAATAATCTCCAGAGAGGATCCGCATAACTATCTCTCGATAGGAACCTACCTTAGGTGTTGTACGACACGGGTACTAATCACTCGTTATATCGATGAATATGCGAATCATTTTGGGATGCATACATATATGTATTACCTTACGATCCAATAGTAGCTACACCATTGGGTGTGAACTATTTTGCTTATGTAATCATGTCTGAATTCCAAATCGAATATATATCTCGTTCAAAAACTCTGTTCACAAACATCGACGACATTCTCGAAATTCAATATGACATTAATACCTAGCATAGGATCAACATCTAAAACGCCGTATCAAATGATACCGAGCAGTACAAGAGTTGTGACTTTGTATCAACCATCACGGGATGGACAAAATGACTATCATGAACACATACCCACTTCCCATGATCTACGATTTACTCGGTTATGTAATTCCTACGTTTTGTCAAGGGTTGACGTATGCTCGGAACACCACTTCAGCTGTACATCAAGGAATAGAAATCTTCTGAAGATAGTAACATAGATATTTAGTTTTTGGATCTAGCGGGATAGTACCGCAGATTCATACCGAAATTTTCTCATAACCATTGATAAAACTTAAAGAGTAAAACTTAAATCATTGCGTAGAACATAGCGAGACGAGCTTGCATAGGCGAGAACGAAGTTGGTCATAGCACCAAGAGTTGGTTGTCCGGATCCAAGTAGATGGTCGTGGTGCCATTAGGTATGGGTCGGGATATGTCTTGTTGCGCACGGGACGGCGTGATGACTTACGCCTCTCGCCTATTGAAGCCTCTCAAGTTGAACTAATCGATGTAAGACCTAGAGTTAGTGAGTATTGTATAGAATTCTACTGCTAACACAAGTGTTTGAAGTACCTTTTGAGTTGAAAGAAACTCGGGAAAGGACAAGAAGTCCTGTGTTTTAATGGACGTAAAGTCCGTGTTCGAAAAACTACACCGAGTACGGGGTAAAAGAAATCCCCTATGGTTTGATAAATAGTTGTCTTACTTGCCGCGAAAATTTTAGTTTCCGATGCATATCTCATAGTTACTACTATCCGACTGCAATCGTGTCATTGAGTAGGAGGTATCTTGTGTTGTCATGGTGTATGGGCGTCATGGAAACATTTAAGGTATCTTGTGTTACCATGATGTATGGGCGTCATGGAGACATTTTGATATTTGGTATGGACGGGGTATATGGGTGCCACGGAAAATACTAAATATCAAAGTACAAAATGACAAGATCTTGACAGTCAAACCGAGCAAATTCTCGATCATCAAGTGGAGCGGTCGACATATAGAGAAAATTTCGGAGCGAATAAGTCGTGGGAGCTGGTTGCATGCGCAGAGATGCGGTGCGTAAAACTAGCTAGTGAAGTATCTTTTTGTCGTCACGGCACGTGGTTGCTAAGGAGACAGGTTTTTGGCACGTGGTTGCTAAGGAGCGAATAAGTCCGAAGTGTAGTTAGTACGAGTCTAAATTGGTATAGAGCAAATTTCGAGGGCGAAATTTTATTTAACGGGGGAGAAATGTAATGCCGGATTTTAGTAAACTGGAAGTTTTGAGATAAAGGAAATTAACGAATATTTTGATAAAGCAAAATCATGAGCTTAAAAATGTTATAGAAAATTGTTATAATTATAGAGTAAATTGTCAAAAAAGTTACGGGAAAATCGATGAACGGAATGACTAAAAATGATATAATGGTGATAAAAACAGTCTAAAAAATATTATGATAAGTGCGAAAGATCATGAAAAATTATGAGAAAAATATGGAAGTGTTATCCCTAATTATGAGAATTTAATAAATTATTTCAGAGGAAATAACATGAAGAAAAGTTTAAAAAGCATTTCGGAACCATAAAGTAAACTGATGGAGTAAACATTTTTAATATTTTACATAGGATATAAAATGATAGTGTCAAGTATAAAAGTTTGTAAGATAACAATATACTGTAAAATTGGTAAAGATAAATATATGAAGAAACCGATCCTAAAAAGATCACTAAACGAAGAAATTAGGTGCGATTAAGCCCTAACGGCGCGCGGTGGGTAAAACGAGAATTTTTGGTAAAAAATATTATATTTTTTAAAAAATGGAAAAAATTATAGAAAAATAAATAAATCTGAATTTTTAAAAGAGGGGGCCGAAATTCTAAGTATTTTTAATTAAAAAGAATTGTTTAAATAATTAAAATGGTAATTAGAATAAAATAATAATATAATGCGGTGAGTCGGCTTATAGGCGGGACCCCTAGGGGAAAAGTTAGAAATAAATTCTACAGTAAACCAGAGGTAAAAGTCTTTTCAGACTGATCAAATTAAGCACAAGTGAAATTCTACACGAAGAAAGAATTTACCAGGCGACGTCGATTCCGCAACCGAAAACCCTAATTTCAAATAAGACGAAAAGTTGATCAGATAGAGTGGAGTCAGATAGGCAAAGTGAGAACCTATAGAAACAATTGTGTCTTTTTAAACACGAGATTAAGTTAGACAACAACTGGACGTTTTACGATTCAGCGAATTATTGTCCAGAAGTTGGTTCTATCGGAAGCGATTTATGTAACCGGACGCGTTTGTCCGAATATCTTCCGACGCTATAGGAGAATACCTGGATATGATCAAAAAGAGGATCAAAATAGATAATAAGAGAGAGGATGAAAAGATCTTCAAAGTTGCATGCCCGGATTTTTGAGTTTCGCGAAATCGCGCGAAACGGACACCGTCGGTAGCTTTATCGACCGGAGGCCATAAAGCAAGAGTCATCATTGGATGACAACTCATTCTTTGACTTTTTGGGCCCTAGATGTCGACCAAGACCATGGATGGCCAAGATTCCATCTTACAAAACCCTAGATCCAACTACCGAATCATTTACGAAGACTTTTGGAAATTCCCACCTTGTCCCTATTTTTCTCTATAAATAGCAAGCTCTCTTGCTCTCATTCTTCACACCAAAATTCAGATCCTAGAGAGAGGTTCTAGAGAGAGAAGCTCTGGAAAAATTGTGCCTTAGCTCCGAGTAAGTTCTTCTCGTCCTTAGTTTTTAGTTTCCGTAGTTCTTTCGGTAGTTATAGTAGAATGTTGTTTTGATCTAGGAAGTTTTTCAAGAATATATTCCTATGCTTGTTTTTATGCCTCATTGCATTGAAAGATGCCCGACGAGGTAAAAACATAGTGGGGATAATTTTGAAATGGAATACGGTCAAAGTAACGAAGTTCGCGAAATTCCGCCGATTAGGGGTTCGGGGGCAAAATGGTAATTTGTACCTAAAATGCCCGTTATGCTTGCTAAAAGTTGTTAAATATTATCCTTATAGGATATACGAGATAATCGTACCGCATTGTCGAGCTCTTTGTTGTGCCGTCATACCGTTTTTTTCATTTGTCGAATTTCACGTTTTTCCGTAAAAGTTCCGTTGTACCGCCAAAAGGTACGTTCGCGTCTTGTAACACTAGCTCTAATGTTTATTATATGATTGCATATGATTGTTGTGTAGTAGTGTACGAGGTTATGCTATATACACGGTATGTTACATACGAGGTTATGTCACATACGAGGTTATTAATGTTGTATCATACGAGGTTATGTTACATACGTGGTTATTATCTTGTATACGTGGTTATGTGTTTTTAATCATACATCTGTTGTGGACTGTTGTATTGATTTCTTTGTATCGTGTATATGTAGTCGTATTTAAGCATGAGGTTAATTACCCGAGATCCAAATTGCAATTGGATCTCGGCTCTTATCATAGCGTCGGGTTCGGGAGAACCGAGAACCGAGGATAAAGGCGAGCGAGCCGCACGAGACCCTACGAAGACTTTCTTCGGGTGTTATTCATTTTAAAAACTCTCGGTCAATGTAGCTTCAGTAAATCATCCGGACTTACGGCAATTTGAATAAATGTATCAGTTACTCAATTGCTCCGATGCTCTACTCTGATGAAAAAAAAAATTATACTGCTTTTGAAAATGGGATGTTACATGGGGAGTCCACAGTAAAACCCCTTTATTTACCCAGGTAAATAGGGAACCAGGTAAATGGTCCCCCACTACTCCATCGTGCCTGATATGTGCAGGACCGTACAGTTAGTGGAGCAGAGACCTGGAGAACGTGGGACGTGCATAACGGCTGAAGGATGGGAGCATTTGCATGGGAGTGAAACCCTAGGTAATCCCTATAAATAGGAGATTACCCACCAGGTGCACTCTGAACTCTCTCTATTTTTCCATTACTTATCATTCAGTCACACGACACACACACCACCCTCTGGGCGAAACGCCCGACCTGTGTTGCATCGTGATCTGAGCTCTCTCGACGGTATCTCAACCATAGATACTATCGAGTTGGCACCCTTCACTGAGATTCAATCAGTGGAAGACCCTTTGATCCAAGATAAACCATTCCCAGCTCACTAGAGCTGGACATCTGTGTTCTACAACAAAACAATAGGAAACCTTACTGATTTATATACACATCGTTGCACTTGGATAAAATGATATGCAACATATTGTTTCACATGTATAATAAAGACCAAGCTGTCATGTTGATGTGTCGTTGAACTTGGAAAGAAAAGAAAGGGTTTTTGCTGTTATAAAAATAAAGGTAGCTGTATGTGTATGTATACACACACACACACACACGAAAACATGGGAAAAGATAGGTTTGCTTGCTATGTATCGAAAGTATAGGTACATATATATGTTACTGCATTAGTAAAATGAAAAAGGAAGAAAACTTTGCTGATAATGGTTTACTGTCACAACTATAAGTATGTTGGGAAAAGAGGAAGCTTCTGTCATGCTTATAACATATATATATATATATATATATAATGAGTATACATTGCTGCACCTAATGAAAGAAAGAGAAGAAATGTCGTTGTACATGAAATGATGAAAGAAAAGTGGTCTGAGATATATATAAATATGCATATCTAAAGGAATAGAAAAGCTTGCTTATATATATATATATATATATATATATATATATCCAATGTGTTACAAGGAAGTAGAAGGAAAAGTAAAAAGTGATTTTATACATATATGTATATATGAAACCAAAAGAAATAGGAAGTGTGGTCTTAGATACATAAATATGCAGGTCACTGTACAAAAACTTTACTGGGTGGCATATATAGAGAGAGAGAGAGACGTTGGTGTACTTTTCATATATATAAGTATATGATCTATATTGCTCTTTTATATATATATATATATATATAGCTGTTTATATATAGATACTTTAGAAAACCATGAGAAACATTAAAGCATAATTTACATGATTGGTATTTATAAACTCTTAATTTAAAGTGTTCGGATAGCCTCGAGAGTTTAAAATAATTGTAGAGAAATAATAATAAATAGTAAAATAATAACAATAATAATAACAATAAAATAATAAATAGTAATAAATAATATTATTATTAAATAAGGAATAAATAATAAAGGAAATTATTGCTTAATAGAAAGGAGTATTATTAATAAATAATAATTAGAAAGGGAAATTAATAGTTACAATGATCTTACTTTAGGACATTGAAGAAGTTTGAGTTTCTAACATCCATGGATTTTATTTATTCGCGAAGTTAAGGTTGATAACTTAATCTCCAATTCCTTGTGTTTTTATATATATGCCTTGTATGTTCATATATTGACCAGGTTTGTATGCCCGAGTCTATGCGTTTAATTCAGCTAGATGTGGATTATTTTTTTATATGATAATGCTGCATGCCTATTTTTCCTAGCGATGAGGATTTGTGTTTGTGACACGTAGCACTTGCGAGTGATTTACCGTTAACGATGCATGTGATGTGTGCTATGTAGTCAGGTAGCGGTGTGTTTGCTGAATTCTTTCTTTTATTTCGCAATATATGAAATATTTGTCATGCATATTTTACACTTTGAATGTGAAATTAATCGTTACCTTGAGATTCAACCGATCATTGAATCTCAGTTATGCCTAAAAATTCAGGAAGATGTTCTGGATCGGGGAATAAGATGATACAGCTGGAGTAGACGAAGAAGACCCCGAAGGAGGGGATTTATTTAAGTGGATCATATATTATTTTGGATTTTTATATTTGCTGAGTATTCGACTATCATCAAATTCAGGATATCTGTATAACTAATATCCTTTAACAGGCTTAACCCGGACTATTACCGAATTTTAAGTTGTATCACGCTTATATTCCTTTGGGAATTTAAATTAACCAGCATATGTCTGGGAATATGTTATCAGTCACTCATTCATCCAAACGTTATGCATGCTCTCTGTTGTGACTCACTCTGACCTGTTAACGCCTTCACTCTGATAATTTCACACCAATTAGTTTAGTAAGAGATTAAGAGCATAAATAGACATCATAATGGACGTAGGAATGATAGGCGTTACAATTCAAAACAAGTGTAGGTAAGAGATTGATCAAATATATGGCATGAGAAATAGCATATGACCAATAAACCTTGGGAATATGAGCTTGTAACAACAAAGCCCTTGTAACATTAATAATATGTTGATGTTTCCCCTCAACTTTACTATTTTGTTATGGTGTTTCTACACAACTAGTTTGATGAATAATACAATGTTTTTTATAAAAATAAGCATATTAAACTCAACACCATGATCAAATCTAATAATCTGAATTGAAACACCAAATTGAGTAGAAACCGTATGAACAAACTCATGAATACATGGACAAACTTTTGATTTATTCTTAAGTAAATAAATTCAAGTGTATCTTGAAAAATCATCAACAATAGTAAGAAAATACTTGTGCCCATGTACAAAAGGTAAATGATAAGGACCCCAAATGTCCATGTGAACCAAACTAAATATTTTATTAGCCTTTGTAGTGTTTACAAGGAAAGGTAACTTGTGTTGCTTAGCAAAATGACATACATCACAACATGAAAAAGAACAATTGTATGAAACACATGAATGTTGTTGATGTATGGAATACAAGGTAGAATTAGAAAGATGGGTGTAAATGAAAATGCCAAAGATCAAAAGGAGTATTGTTGGCAGGCTTGGTAGAGATATTAACAATGAGACGCAGTGGAGAATTTGCATTTTGTGTCATGATATAAAGCCCTTCATAGAAATAAGCTGAACCTATCATTTTCTTTGAAGGGATGAGCTGAATTAGACAATGGGATTTTTGAAATGAAACATCACAAGGAAGACATTGAGTAAATTTGTAAACATAAATGAGATTAAATTGAAAATCTAGAACATAGCGAGCATTATGTAGAATAAAATGATTTGTAATTTGAATTGTGCCACTACAAGTAGCTAGAATTTTGGAACCATATGGTAGATTAATAGAGATAGGCGGTATGGATTTATAGGAAGTATATAAAGCAAGATTCTACATACATAATCCGTTGCCTCTGAATCTATGATCGAAGAATTGAAAAGAAAATGAGTAATGGAAGAAAAATGCATACCAGTGGCTGAAACGATATTAACAGATGCATAGGGAAGAGATGATTGGTTATCACCTTGAACTAGCGCTAGCAACTTGTCATATTGATCGATCAGGAGTGAAAATATAAGACTGATTCACAACCTTGTTGGGCACAAGTAAATTCTTACCAGCAGAAACAGAGTCAAATACAGTAATATTAATAGAAGCATTGTGAAACTTAAAACATGGGGGAATCCATATTTCCTATAACAAGTTGTTTCAGTATGTCTATATTTTCCACAAGAGGTACATTGTTTTCATGAATTAGACAAATTAACTCTGTGGTTGATTGGAATATTAGACCGTGGGAGAGAAGTTTTATTAAACAAAGTAGTAACTTATGGAGACTGAAAACCAAAGTCATCGTTCTTATTGGATTACTAATGAAAACACATGATTAATGTTCGTAAAGGATTAATTGACATGATCTGTGATTTAACAGCATTGAATGGATCACTTAATCCTTTTAGAAATCAAATGACATAATCCCGATCAATATGTTTCTTATTGAAGGTTTAAAGCAAAAGCAAAAAGCATGTCAGAACATTAAATGCTAAACCCAGAAAGTTGCATACTTTTGGGTAATCCTTCTGCACACGCTTACAAAGGATTAATGTCTACCTACCACATCCAAGAATGCTACTCCAACGGATTAATTTGCGAGAGTCAACTCGAACTTCGCGCACTGGATTAAGTGGAGATTAGAGAGAGAATAAGACCAAAAACTAAACCAGAACCTTGTCTAATGTAGGCAACGGTTATATTGAAGATTACAACGGTCACCTAATGCTCTCTTGGTATAAATAGAGCTGCATTCAAGTCTTCTGAACGAACACATCTGCTGAAAACGCATAGCATTCAAAGTTCTTCAACTACCTTTCTGTTTTCACTTGTATTGCGTCTTTTGACACTTAAAGCTTCAGTGTTTATCAATATCCACTCTTAGAGAGAGTTTCTTTTCTGTAAATCATTTATTGTAAAGAATCACAAGTCAGGGGACTTGGTGATTGGGCTCATTGATTGCAACTTGTAAGAGGGGAGTAAGTTCTAGTGAGAGAAATACTCTTGAGTACAGAGTGTGTAATCAATTGAGATAGTGAAAATCCCAGAGAGTCTGGGGACTGGACATAGGTCAAGAGATTGGACCAAACCAGTATAAATCCTTGTGTCTTGCTCTTCTATTCTCATCTTAGTTCATCTCTGTTTTTAGTGTTCAAAAACAGAGGTATTCGAAAAAGATTTTTAAAATCCCCAATTCACCCCCCTCTTGGTGATTTAGCTCCACTTTCATTTGGTATCAAAGCAAGGTCTTCTCTGAAGAGATTAACACCTCGAGAAGGATCACTATAGAAGGTATTCTACCTGATGGAGCTTTGATCAACCGACCACCGGGATTCACTGGAGAGCACTACTCATTCTGGAAAAGCAAATTCAAAGTCTTTGTAATGGCTTCTGAGTATGGTCTCTGGAGAGTATTTGAAAGAGGAGATTATGTTCCATCAACTACTGAAGATGGAGTAAGAACTCAAAAGCTCGAAGAAGAATACGATGAGAATGACAAGAAGCTGGTCGTTCTTAACAGCAAGGCTATTCTCATGCTCCAGAGTGCCTTAAGTCAGAGTGAATACTTTCGAGTATGCTCTAAAACTTCTGCTAAAGCAATGTGGGACGCATTGGAGTTGGCTCACGAAGGAACCATTTAAGTTTGAGGGCGAAAGTTTGTTGCGATTTTGAAATTTTTTGAAACTTTGATGAGTGCACAGTGAAAATTTTAAACAGTTTTTGAAAGAAAATTGTTGGAATGTTTGAAATTTCTAATGCTTAAATTTTTGTTTGTGAAGAATGTAAAAAATGAACTGAAATTCTAGGTTATTTGTCAAAGTTGCTTGAATGGTCTGATGATAAAAATTATTGCTAAATATTTTATATTTGATAGGAAATTTTGTTTAACGTGCATTGATGAATATATTGTAGTGATAAATCATGTTATTCAAGAATTTTTAAGCTAAGAAGGCACTAATGGGGTTAACTTTATTTTGGATGTTCTTGTTGAAGGGCTTTGTGACAAATTAAGTTGTATGTCTTTGTTTCAAATTGTTAATTTCAAAATAATCTTTGGACTTCTTTAAAACTTCTGATTTATTTCATATGACTTGAAAAAATGATTAGGGCACTTCATTAAAGTCAATTGAGCCTTTCAAACCTGAAAGACAGAATATCACCAAGATCGAGGGGGGGATTAGGTATATAAAATTTTCTTCGAAAATGCTCTGAAACTGATTAGCTAGAATAGAGCATATCAGAGAGAGATAAAGGAAAGGGTGAACACAAGCGATTTATACTGGTTCGGTCTAAATCCTCAACTTATGTCCAGTCCCCAGACTCTCTGTGATTTCACTAACTCAAATGATTACACACTCTGTAACTCTTGAAGTAATTCTCTTACTAGAACTTACTCCTCCTTACAAGTTGTAATCAAATATCCCAATCCCAAAGTCCCAATACTTTGAGATTCTTACAAAGATTGATAAAAATGTTTATCTCTCTAAAAGAGCAGATGTATAAACACTAAAGGTTAAATATCTGAAGATATATGCTTTGAGAGTAGAAACAGTAAATGTTTATATCACTAATTGAATGCGCAGAGTTTCGGTAGGTGATGAATTGAATGCTTTTGGCTTTTATAGTTGATCTCATTTATGACCGCTGAGAAGCTTGAAGAAATATCGGTTGAGACTCTTTAATATGTCCGTTAGAGTTGAAGCGCGAACGATGTATAATGTATAATCGTGTCACAATATTCTTTTATTATTTTGTTACTGCGATTATGACCGTTAGCAAAGAGAATGAAACAATCTTGTTCAAAATCGTCTTTCGATGCCTAGGGGTATGTCTGTTGGTTGAGGGTCTCGAACAGGTAAGTGCATTAAATGCTCTGACACGTCGGATTGCTTTATTCAAATTATAAGTTAATGCGTGTTCTAATCATCTAGAACTCATTAACAAACTGATTAAATGCAGTTAAGAACATTAAAGATAGATTATATGAAGAATCCAAAAGCTTACTTGAAGATTTTTAGATTGAGGTCAAGCTATCTTTCAAACAGAGATGAACTTGGCACGAGTCACTATTATTATAGTCTCGAGTTGAAGCAATGTTTGTGGCACAGAGAAGTTTTGAAAAACTTGTTTGACTCGAGGCAAGCAACACATTGGCTCAAGTCAGGCCTTAGGCTCGAGTCAGGGAAAAACATGGCTCGAGTCAATTTCAAATAATCAATTAAGCAATAGGCCATTTTTAACTAGAGGCAAAAATAGTCAGGCTCAAGTCAGCCTCTAAACTCGAGCTAAGTAAAACTAGCTTGAGTCTAACGCAGAGCAAAAGCACTTGAAAGTTTAAGAGATCAGAGTCTGGCTCGAGTCAGTATGTGGTGGCTCGAGTCAAATTCAACTTTCAAAAGTAACGGTCAATATTCTTGGCTAGAGTCAACCATTATGGCTAGAGTCAACGCAGGTAGATCAAATAACCTTTTAAGTTTTTAAAGGCACTTGGCTCGAGTTAGGGAATAAGTTGGCTCGAGTCAAGACTTAAACTCAAGGCAGGATTTTGGTGGCTTGAGTCAATATGGCAATTTTGAAATCAATGAGAAGGGATCGACTCAAGTCATTTAGTTTGGCTCGAGCCAATCTGACAGCAAACATTTTATTGATATGAAGCCAGATTTTCGATTGAAAACAAACATTAATCTTCATACATTGTTTCCAAAATTTAATCATCATCAAAACACATATGGAGAACTAACAAAGCCTACCAAATTGATTCTATTCCCTTTTGAACCCTTATTTTGTGCCTAATTGAAAAACCAATTAAAGATTCTTTTTGAAAGACCTAACATTTACCTACCTTTGCCAATGTGAAAAACCATGATTCCTTTGCTTTGAGATAGATTATAATTGATTGGGTTGTGGAATTTGGTGATGTGTAGAATTTCAAATGATCAGAAAAAGGAGTGTAGAAAGTAAAAGGGTTCACAATATATAGAAACCAAGCAAAAAAAAAAGTCCAAGAAGCCTTGATATGGAAAAGATCAATTTGGTTTAAGTTTGGGGGAGTATGTTTAATGAGAAAAGGAAGAAACCCCTTGAGTGGTTATCATCTATCTTGAGGTATTTGTTGATTATCCTATACCTTTTCTTTTGAGAACCTTAACCCCTAGCCCCATTAGAAGCTTGAAAGTCCCTTTGATTTTTAAGTCAAGTGAAGTGAATTAGAAGAAAAGAGGAAGAAATTAGAGAATGATGGAATTGATCGTTTGAATATAGTTATATGACTTGAATTGTTGCTTTTAACTTTAACAAGTGCAAAAGGAGTACATGTCAACTCCATTCACATGCTCACATTTAGAAATTCTTGGAAAGTATGTTTTAAATCTATGAAGTGTTCATTTTTGTATGTTTACTTGGTTTCCTGTTTTATATAACTCTTTGAGCAGTGGATGAGGTCAAATTTATTCATGCATCAATGACAAATACTAAAGAAATTTAGTGAAAATACATGTTTTTCCTTGAGGACAAGCAAATATTTAAGTTTTGGGGTATGTCAACTCTTAGAAATTGACAACATTCCAGCACATTTTCTCTCTCTTTTTACCTATTTTTTGGGTTCAAAATATGCATTGGACATGTAGTGTATAGAAGAAAATGTGCATATCAAAGTATGAAGCAAAAATAAAGAAGTTATTGTTATATCCTATAAAGTTTGTGATTCAATTGAGAATTGAGAATTCCTCCCTCTTTTGTAGAAGGATGGAGACAAATTTTGAAGCTCTACAAGAACCAAGAAACAAGGAAAGAAAAAAGGAGGTGAAGTAGTGCAAAGTTAAAAGGAACTTGTACAAATGGCTTTAACAAGTTGACCAACTGGCCATGGCAAGTGAATAATCTTAAAAAGTATACTCTCTGTGTAACTGGTCATGGCAAGTTGACAAACTTGCTGTAGCAAGTCAACAAAAATAGCTCTGTGTAAACTGGACGCAACAAGTTGACAAACTGGCTGTAGCCAGTCGTGAACAGTATAGTTGCGCATTTTGGTTTTAGCAGCAAAAAAACACTACTTAACCTAGAGGAAAGGGCCGAAAAACACATTCTTCGCACAAGGGAACGGTGGAGTACGAAAAGGAAGAGCTTGGGCGAGAGATCTTGACAACTTTGGAGGCTTAGGTGCCCTTCTCAAGAGAGATTTTGGGTTTTTCACCTTGGTTCACTACTACAAAATAGGAATTTAACGTCCTTTTTAAAAAATGTAGACATTAAAATGTAGGCGGTGGCACTGTTGTAATTTTATCCTTACTTTTAACGTCCATTTTGACGTTAAAACGTAGGTGGTGCCACTGTTGTAATTTTTTTCTTACTTTTAACGTCCTTTTTTTTTAAAAAAAAAAAAAAACAGACGTTAGATGTTGTGATACAACGACTGTTTTAATAAAAACAGTCGTTGTATCTTAGACACCGTTTTTATTTACTTATCGATAGAATAAAAGCTTCAAGATTATATGACCACTATATTTTGTCATATATTTATAGCTATTTCCTAGTATGTAACCTAGAATTTTGATAGTTAAGAGAATAAATCTATTCATATTTTCATTTAGTTAGATCCTAAAATTAAATTTAATAAATTAAACAATATATCTCATATATATATATATATATATATATATTGTATCCCATATTTATAGCTATTTCCTAGTATATAGCCAAGAATTTCAATAGTTAAGAGAAGAAATCTAATTGTATTTTCATTTAGTTAGTTCCTAATTAAATTTAATAAATTAAACAATGTATCTCTTTTATATATATCTATAAAAAATATATATCAATATAATTTAGTTTTAGCCTCCCTCACGCCATTCTATTTTATTTTTTATTTTGAGTTACAACGACTGGTTTTTCAAAACCAATCGTTGAAACTCGAATTTTTCAGATATTTCAACTTCAATCTCGCACCTTCGACATTTTATTGTTCCCTCTCTTCCATAAAAATATAAAGTTTTCTCTTCAAAACCCAATACTATAGAACGTCTCCCTTAAATCTATCCTAAACGCAACCTTTCAATAAGAATCTCGAGACCCACCTATCTCTGTCGCCACACCCAATGGACCTACCCTTGCCACCAAGGAGGTTTGCTATCGCGGCGCGAGCGATTTTGACTCCGACTCGTCCTTTGTCGTGAACTATGAGCGTGCTGCACAGCCTCTGGATATGTTGTTTGCCGCCGATTGAAGATCTTGGTTGCAGATCTGCGTCTCTCCCTCCCTCCTCACTAAGCAATATGTCGAGCAACGATCCCGAGTACCGTGAAGAGGAGGAAGCCCCCCACAAGCGATGATGAGGATACCGGGTGCTTTCTTTTGTTGAAAATTTTGAATGGATAGTTCCATTGTAGTGTTTTTATGCTCTATTTCTTGGTGCTTTCTTTTATTTGTCTTCTGTTTCATTCATTTAATACTTGATATGTTTTTTTTAAAAAAAAATCTTCTTATTTTGTGCTTTGTTGGACATCAAACGCTCTATTTCTTGCGTCAAATCTTGAATGGTGCTATTTATTGTCCATTTTCAATCCATTCTTTTTCTCATGAGGTTTTAGCTTGTTCTAATTACACCTTATACTATGTTTTAGATGGTTCTATGGACTACCTAGCATATGTGCGTGTTGTGGATTTGTAGACAAACAACACTGTTATTTAAATAACAATCATTGTATGTCATAAACTTTCAACGACTCTTTTCTTTACGACCCTTGAAAACAGTCGTCTAATGGTTTTAAAAACGGATGTTAAAAGTGTTTTTTTGTAGTAATGGTTCTTCCTCTTTTCCACTTAGCTTCTTCATGTATTCGGTAACCTTTTTTAGAATCTCTTTGTATGTGGACATGAGTAGCTAAATCTTTCATTATATTCTAGGATTCTTTTGATCCTTTGTATGGATTAGTACTTGGATATTCCTCTCTTTTGGTAGATGTGTGTGTGTGTGTGTGTGTGTGTGTGTTGATTTCAACCTTGGTTTAATGCTTCTAAGTGATTGGCCTCCATTTAGATGATTTATTCACTTGGGTTTGACTTGAAAGAGCTAATCTAGGTGTAGAACTTGATTGAAATCATGCTTGTCTTGAAGTTTACTTGATAAATGGATGGTTTGTTGTAAAATAGAGATATATATCTTTACTAATCTTGCATTGTCACATTAAGGTTGTTGCTTAAAGATTGATTCATTAATTGTAGCAAAAGATTGTGCATTTTAATGAGAAAAGAAACTTGATATTGACTTGAGAGAGCTTGTCAAGTGTTTTTGAACCTCAGACTAACACATACATGTTTTGAAAATTAATAGAGAGGGAATTAATCAAGTCTTATGAAATGCAAAAGGAGAAGAAGAATCCTAAGCTCCATTTAATACTTGAAGTCAAAGAATCATTTGCCTTTATCAATTTTTAGTTCTAGAAATAGTTTTAAAAATTCTCATTCCATATCAAAACTTTATTTTAGCTCAACTTGATTAAATTCACTAAGCCTCTTGCTTGACCAATTTGTTATACAAATCGTCGTAGGAACGATACTTTACTTATCACTTTATTACTTGCATGACTCGTGCACTTGCGAGGCACACAGATGGCCATACAGAAGGCTATATTGGAGAAGAAGATAAGTCAGGCAGATCTTGGGAACTAGATCAACGAGAGGCCATAGGTGGTTCAAGAGTACAGAACAGGAAAGTGGTTTTGAATCAAGCTGCGCTAGTGAAGTGATATGAAACTTGACTTTGACAGCCTGAAACTCAGAGAAACTCAGGTATTGTGTGAATGGAAAGATGGCAGAGGTCGATGGAGAAGGCAGAGAAAAAATCAAGATGAGACAAAAAGGAAAAGCATCACATGGGTGAGAGGGAAATGGTTGATGGGTGTGACAAGTGCAAAGGTGTGTTGGAGGGTGTGATAGGAGTGCCTTTGGCGTCTTTCAAAAGGGACACCACAAGCACTAATTTTGGTGTCATTTTTAGAGTTGGGATGCCAAAAGTCCCTGATTTTGACGTCACTTTTAGAAATTGGGACGCCAAAATTCTTTTGGTGTTTATTTTTGTTAAAGGGACATCCAATATTTCAAAATTCCTCCATAGAATTATAAAAAATGCCATTGCCTTTATTTTTGTACTTTCCTTTTTGAAAAAGGGACATGTTTTGGGGATGCCATTTCTGCTTTTTGTAGTACTGTCAATTTTTGTTAAGGAGCTGATTTTTGAAACTTTATGAAACTCAACTGATGTTTGGATATTGTATTATTTGTTGATAGTTATGAATAAGGGATAAATACCAATTTTGCCACAGAAGTTTTGGTTTTGGAGCACCCAGCACCCGAGAGATTTTTTGGTATCATTTTTACCCCTGAAGTTTACAAACGTAGCAATCTTGCCCATCGGTTGATCTTGACCGTTGGATTGATCATTTTTTGTATCATTTTTGCCCCGGAAGTTTACAAAAATTTGCTCCTAGAAAAAACTTACGGGGAAAATTTGATCCTAAAAAAAACTTCTGGGGCATATTTGCTCCTGTTTGCAAACTTTTGGGGCAAAAATGATACAAAAAAACTTTCGGGTGTTGAATGGCCACTAGCCAATACTTCCGTGGCAAAAATGATATTTAACCCTTATGAATAAAGGTCTCTCTTCTATGAGTTTATCTTGGTTGCCTACAAGGTGTTCGATAAAATATTTAAAAGAGGAAGAGGTTATCTTGACATGTGTTCTATAGTATTTTGATGATGGTGAAGGATTTAAATTCCTTGTTGGTTAATTATAATCTGAATTTTGCTTAAAGATAAAATTTGGATGTTTTATAATAAAATGTTAGAAGATTTTTTTAGAAACTAAGGTATTTATTCCATTTGGTGCTT
Source organism: Acacia melanoxylon (assembly GCA_019022615.1). Taxonomy (NCBI): domain Eukaryota; kingdom Viridiplantae; phylum Streptophyta; class Magnoliopsida; order Fabales; family Fabaceae; genus Acacia; species Acacia melanoxylon. The sequence goes on from JAFJYJ010000002.1 coordinate 11,000,611, forward strand.
GGGGCTATATTTGGCAGTAGCATTGGAGGTTAAAGTTTACTTGAATTGTGAAGATAGAATATCACCTAGAGGGGGGTGAATATGGGATTTCAAATTTTTTTTTTGGATAATAAAAACTGATACAACAAATAGATACAGAGGCAGAGAAACAAGACACAAACAATTTATACTGGTTCGGTCAACTCTTCGACCTATGTCCAGTCCCCAAATTCTTTGGGTATTTCACTAATCTACAATCGGTTACAATTACACACTGAGTACTCAGATGATCCTCACACATGACTCACTCCCCCTTACAAGCTGTAATTGTACACCCACACTTAAGGTTCCACAACCTTAAGATTCAAACAGAAAATCAAATAAGTGTTTAACTCCTCACTGAGTAGATAATTAATGAACACTGAAGTACAAGAGAATATCTGAAGATATTGAGACAGTTTAAAGAAACAGTAAGTGGTAGTTGAGACAAATTGATTGCACAGAGTTTCGGTAGTTTGGTGGTTGGTGGAATTGAATGTGATGGGCATTTATATCGATCTTCAATTAAGGCCATTGAGAGACTTTGAATATAGCTGTTGACTCTCTTCGTAATTACGTTAGACACAGTTGATTTCCGTTGAGCATAATCAACCGTTGCTTCATTAAATGCATTCGCCGTTCACTGTAGAATGTCCAGAAGGTGACTCAAAATAATAACCGAAATAAGTAAGTCTCGAAGGAATGTCTTCGTATGCTATAATGCTTTATTCCATTTGCATGCTCTGTTTTCCCAAGACAATAAATGCTTCTGACACGTTTATCTGCTTTTCGACTAATCTTGAAAACAGACAAGGTTTAGTATCCAAAATTCACTCAAAATGAGATTAGATATGATAAGAATAGGTTTGAATGAAAATAAGAAGGGATAGAAATTAACCCAGAAAAATTAAGTTATAGATTATCGTTACAGTGAACATTGTAAAAATACTAAGAGCCCATATTCGAGTAGTCCTTAAATCTTACTCGAGTAACCTTATGTAAATGTCTTTACAGAAGTTCATTGTTCGTCTCTACTCAAGTAGCATTCTTCTCATACTCGAGTAACCTATTTCTCATACTTGAGTAACGTGGCAGCACATTCACGTTAGTGACTTCAACATCGATCATACTCGAGTATCACGTTCTTCGTACTCGAGAAGCATCTGTTCTTGGTTGAAAGAATATACTAAATGAACCACATTAGCAAACTGTACTCTGGTACTCATTTGACATACTTGGGTACCATACTCGAGTACTACAAAGTGGTTACTCAAGTAACCCTTGACCAGAGAGGAAATAACATATACAAATAAACATACTCGGGTCAAGCCTTTACCTGTACTCGAGTACCACTTACCTCATACTCGAGTAACATTCTGATATTAGCAGGATATGATCAGCGAAGCCAGGTACTTGAGTAACCAAGGAGTCATACTCGAGTAGCCTACTCGAGTAAGCCATGATCCATGCTCGAGTACTGTATCAAAAACTCTTTGTGATAGCTGATATATCATTCCATACTTGAGTAACACTTGATCATACTCGAGTAATATTTCCTAAAACACTTGGACAAAAAGGTTAAAAAAATTATACTTGAGTACATATATGGTCATACTCGAGTATATAGATATGCAGTTACATAATACTGATTCAAAAAACTCAAATACTTAAGTCTTGTTATCATCAAAACTATGAGGGCTAACAAATTGGTAATTTGCTAAAATTTCCTTGTTGCAAGGGAAAAGCATGGGTTCTGAAATTTATAAGTTAAATGTTGTTAAGAAATTTAATTTAGAGGATCTTGTGACCACATGTGTCTGTACTGTGAAGTTGTTTGACAAGTAATATGAAACAATTGTAATTGTTTTATGGCTTATTTCTTTTGAATGCATACAAAGTGTTTGTTAAAAGGCTTGAGGGAAGTTACAAATCGAATGAATGGTTAGTTGTGCTCAAAGCAATGAGTTTGAATAGATTGTTGGTAAAGAATTGATTTAGGAAACATAGTAATTTGACACCTGAGCTTGTCAACTTGAAAAGACGAGGAATTCAGTTGGTTTAAAATAGTGCAATTCCAACATTGACACATTATGATGCTTATATATTATTCTCCTAAAGATTATGAAGATTATGATTATGTTTGAATGTTATAAAAAAGATAAGAAATGTTCTTAAGAGGAAATGAGTTTGAATCATGATTGAATGTTACAATTGAAGTGACACTAATGTTATTTGTATACTAGGGGAATTAAGTTTCAATCATCACTAGAAAAAGACATGCTATTACCAACAGAATTCTGTCGGTAATAAATTACCGACCAATTTCCGACAAAATAAATTCCGTCGCAGAAAAAATCATGGCAATAGACATTCGACGGAATTATACTCCTTCACCATTTTCCCTCGGAAATTTCTGACGAAATGATTTCGTCAAAAATTTGAGACAGAATTCCATGGGAAATACCCACAGATTTCCAGACTGAATTCCGTGGGTAATTCCCCATGGAGTTTGTGTTTAATTTCCCACTTCACCCTTGGTATGAATGTTCTCACCCTTCGTTTTGAAGCATTTTTTTAATATAATTTAATACACTTAAGTGAAAAAATTAGCATGTTCATATAATTTAACAAGTTCAAAGTAACTAATATATTGAACGAGGATAAATGTCATAAGTTCAAAGTAACTAAAAGTCTAACCACAAATTATGTTCAGAATACCAAGTGCCCCATAAATCGTAAGAGTGAAAAGAGTGTGCATAGGACAGATGTAATATAAAATATAACTGTTGTTAAGGACAACACAGCAGAACAGCACCAAGAAATTAAGCCGCCACATAATCTGCTCAAACAAAAAATCAGGTTGAGGAAACTTACTAGACATAGCACACTGGTTATCAACTATTCAAAAGCATGCTTATAGTTGAAGACATTGGCATACCTGAGCAAACCTTGCAAGACTAAAATATTTTCGTACATAATAATATGAGATGTTCCCAAAACCAGTCATCCATACATATGCAGCAATGAATATACGAATTGCATTATAGATTTTAGATGCAGCAAGAGTGAGACCACGAGAAAGGCACTGTATGTCAAATGGTAGCAGCATCAAAGCAAACATCAATATGTTTACAAGTGCATCAGAAAAAATCTGCTGAAAAGGTCCAAACAAAATTTAAATTGTAATTCCCTGTACTTTTTGTGTTGATTTTGGATTTCTTAATCTAGGAATTTCAAACTAAAGTTTTTCCCTTTGCAGAATAACAGGAGAATTCTTAGATATGGCATCATGAAATAGTGTTCAACCTGCATCCAACCTTTCCATTCTTTAGTCTGGTTCCTGTTCAAATAAAGTATGGATTTTCCAAAGAAAGTGTTACACACCTATCGGCCTCGCCCTTTCGGGTGGCAGGTAGTGTGGTCCTTTACTTTTATTTAATTCTAGCTTATTTTTCCCAAGTTAATTATCGCCACGCATCAGAGTATAAGCAACAGAGCACACATCGGTTTGGACAAAATATACTGATAAAAATACGGAAAGATAAATTTTTCCCCGAAAGGGATCAAAATATACAGTCATCTAGATAATAGTGCCCAGATAGGCCAAAATAATGATCTACAGTCATCCCATAATCAAAATAAAATTCCCAAAAGAAAATCATCATCATCCATCAACACACTACTCCAGCTCCGGAGCCTTACCTGTGTCTCCCGGCTCCGATCTCGATGAACTGCCAGATGGCTTAAAAGGGGCTGGGATTCAAAATTTGAATCCCAGAGTAACCGTTAATCTCATATAAAATGTATAAATAATGCATCTAAGCAAAACCATGAATAAACAAATACCACATAACATTCAGTATCAAGGCACACAGCCAAATCCGGAACTAGCAGTCCTAATAGCACACAGCACAGACTGCAGTGGTCTTAATAGCACACAGCACAGACCACCGGGCATAGCACACAGCAAAGCCCTTAATGCACACAGCATGTTCCGGTTCCATAGCGCTTGGAAATTAATGATAACTAAATGTATGCAATTTCAAGGTAAAACATACATACACAAGTCACATAGAGTATATGAGAATTAAGGTTACTACCTGGCAGTCGACTACAGATAAAAATAACCTTCCCGGTGCAAAATATCACAATTATCCCTAAAATAATAAAATGTAAATATAATTAATTCCACCTCAATAAATATTTTCCTTGGTAAATTAAAATAAGCCCAATTAATGTGTCCATATTCAGTAAATTCCTTTTCTTCTTAAGGAATTTAATTTGGGCCCATATATCCTTAATTTTCGTCCTAAATTTGCAATTTTTCTGAAATAGAAGCTCAACTTCAAAAATTCATAATTAAATCTAGAAAACTCCTTTTGGGTTGATTCCAAAGCTCAAATGACCCTCAATATGACTGTTTTAAACGAAAAAAAAATACTCATTTGGGTCAGGCCAAGTCGAAAATTCATCTATAGACCAAAATACCCCTGCTGTCCGAAATTCATTCCTAGTTTTCAGGGGCAATCTTGAAACATTTATTTCTCTTAGCAAAAAATTCATAAAAATACAAATTATATACTCAATTAATCCTTGAGATGTCTAATTTCTCCCTGTAAAATTTCATAATTTTATAAATTCATTTACTAGGGCAAAGAGCATGAAGAACATGAATGACTCTGCAGAAAATTTCCAGAAACAGCACCCTAGTGATCTTCAAACTTCCATTTATGCTTCCAAAATTATGACCCAAGTTTAACCTCCTACAAAATCTCATTTTAAACGCTTTTAAGCTATCAAAAACACCAAAATTCATTCTCAAAACACCAGTATAGGCAGCTGGACGAAAATTCTTGTGTAACCAACAAATTGTCAAATTTCCGTTATAACACCGTAATCTAGTCTATAATCATTTCTAACTTGTTGTTTGAACCCTTAATCATACTCTAATCCCATTTAAGAATTTGGGCAGAAACTCCCCATACATTTAGGGTTTCCAACATTTCAATAATACAAGAGAATACCACCACAAATCAATTTACCAACTCAAATCCACTACAAAGAGGTTCAAGAATCACTAACCTTAGCTTGATTTTGATGTTCTTGTAATAACTTCTTCCTTGTTTACCAAAATTTTCAGCCCATAAGAAGACAGATTTTTGGGTCAAGAAGAGTTGCAAAAAGAAGCTTGGAAGAGATAGAAGAGATTACTTAAAGCTTACCTATTGAATTCTTGAGTCCTTCCTTCTCCTTTTCTCCTAGAAATTTTTGAACTCTTCCTTTTTTCCTTTCCCTGCGTGCTGGCCGACTCTTGGGTGGGAGAATGAAATGATTTAATGTCAATTAGAAGGGTCCAATTCGGCTGATTCAATGGAGGAAACCATTGATCTCCAACTAACCCCATATTTACAAATTTGCCATCATGTAAAAATTCAACCATTTAGTTGAAATGGGTTTGGTCATTTTTCTTTTCTTTTTTTCCTAGTTTGGGCCAAAAATTTAAGCCTCTCTTGGGATGATTTTAGCCCACTTTGTTATCTTATAATCCATGCTCATGTGCCAAAAAATTCTAAATAATTATAAGACATATGGCACAATTTCATGGAAATTATAATTTTAACCTTGCTTCCATTTTTTTCTCTTATTTCCCTAAAAATACTCATGCAACTTCTTCTTATTCCTTTTTGGCCAAATTTACTACACATAACTTCATAAAATTCATATGTGCAAATAACTTCACATTAAATGCACATTAAAAATGAGGATGTTACAGAAAGGAGACATGTCATGATGTGTCTTAAAAGAAGTGATTGTTGACACTATAATGAGGGGGGAATAGAGAAACTAGAAAAGATCCCTGTTGTAACTCTAGGAGAAAGACAATTGTCAGTTTTCTCCAATTATCATATCAATAATACATTAAATATGTAAAAGAGCAAAAGATAATAAATATACATGTGACATGAAATGTCCAAGACATTCTGATCAGTAATTAGTACATGAAGGTTAAGACATGCCAGACAAGAACATTTTATCCGAACTATGTGTGAATACAAAGTGTTAGAGCTAATATGTAATTAGATATGATTAGCACTATAATTATCATTTATATTCTAGATAGTTCTTTGCAGATACTGTATAGATTTTGTAGAGCTGCTCTATTGTAATCTGTCACCACGTGTATGGCTCATATTGTCCTGTAACTGTCTCTGTACGGATCCCACTACGAATATTCAGTATATATAGATAATGGAGGCCTGAGGATTAATCACCTCAGCCTATTCGATTCTATAGTCCTTGCATTCTTTCTCAAAAGCATCAAAAAGAAAAAGTACAGAGAGATGATCCTCAATTATGAAATGGGACAATTAGTTCAAATATATAACAAGGTCGAGCTGGAGTACTCACTTTTGCTAGCCTATATGGCTATGGCCACTTATGCTGGGCATTTGCAACAGTGGTAGAATAAACATGTATTAATGCAACAAATAATGTTGTTATCCCATATATTTTATGTTATGCTTAGTTCCACTCATTTGTCTGTAAACCTTTTTTACCTTACTAACTTCCACCTTTTAGCAAAACTTGTTTTCTCTTCATTTTGCAAAATTGAAGTGACAAATCATAAAGTCCGACCCCTCCCCCCCGGGGCAACAGTTATTTCAATATTAAATGTGAACAAACTGCAAATAAAGGTTTCAAATTTTTTACTTTTGTTCGACAACCTAATAAACGAAACGACGAAAGAGTGTCTGCAATGGCTACACGTATGACAGAACTAGAAATCAAAATCAAAATGAAAACATAATTACTGAAACATAGCAGAATGTTTTGGTAGGTGCAGTGTCAGCTAAAAAGCCACAAGAAACTTGCTGCAACTTGCATATGTTGAATAGCATATCCCATAAAAAAATGGAGAGCATTAGGAAATAATATGTTAATCTAGAGATAAAGTAACACAATTTGCTAACCTTTTTTAATGAATTAAACAGATCTGTGCAATCACACAAATAAAAATAAGGCAAAAGGAGACCAAATTCAGACCTGGAATAGAGAAGAACAAATGAAACGAAAGTCAGTATCTTGATCCAATTAACAAAGCATATTTTGAATCACATATTCCCCTTACATTGCTCGAAGTGTCAAACGGTTTTCAATCAGAAAACTTTCATCCAGTAAAAGGAATCTGAAGAAATAAATAAGAATGAAAGCATATACAAATTCAGATTAAGCGAAGATAGAGCTAGAATAACAGGAAACGAGAGAAAAGGGTCCTCTTTAACGAACTGAAAAATTGGTGATGTGGAACTTCGGGCTTTTGGTCGGGCTTTCTGCAAGGCTCTCCCCTCTAATAAAACTGTTGTAGCAACAATGCTCACTTCAACCAAATTGACATCTGAAGTCCTACTAGTAGCGTCCATCTGAAGGCACCATTACTTGGTCACAAGTCACAAGATTTTAAATTCCCTAGTCATTTCTTAACCCCAAATTAAACGCCAGTTCGTTTTATTTCTAATTTTCACCAAATCTGACAATCATTTGGGTAAAATTATAGAATTCTGAAGCGGGATTAGGGATTTGAATTTACCTTGTAGTGGCTCCAAGCCTGTTGCCCAGAGGGTACGGTGTAAGAGACAGGGCTATCGCCTCAAAATGCAATGTGAAGATTAGAGAGGTAGAGGGTACCAAAAACTGGACATGTCGATGTGGAGACGTGATACGCGAAGGTCTTCTTGAGCTTCTCGTTGGGATAGGTAGCCAAATTTTGTTTGTAGAGAGCCTCAAATCCGCCTCCACCGATGGCTTTGGTGGTCAGATTCATCTTCCCCCAAGCCACTGAAGACGCCGATGGACTTGTTCTAACTGTAATCAATTAACAGTAGAGTCAAACATTGAGTTTCAGATAAGCAAAAACTTTGTGTATTTTGTCAATAACCTAAATATACCGACGGAATTACCCACCCAATTCCGTCGGTAACATTTTATAATGTTTTTAAAAACAAACATTCACAATTTCAGTGACGGAAATGGAAACATTTTGTCAAGTAATTTTTGACAACATTCCGTCAAAAACTATTGATGGAATAAGTCTTTCAGAGAATTCCATCGGAAATTTACCAAGCCGATGGAATTTCCGACGAAATTTTTCCATCAGAAATTTCTGACAAAATTCCGTGATAAAAGAATTTCTGTCACCATTCCATCGAAAATTACCAATGGATCTTATTCTGTCGGTATCTATTGTTTTTCTGTAGTGCATGTTGAAGACTATTAAATCAGATAGTTGTAGCTAACGTCCCACTTGAATATACACATAGTATTTTTTAATCAAATTTTACATCAAATATCTTTATATATTTTATTTTCTTATAAATGTTTTCTTGAGTACTAGCACTTTAGAAATGATATGTGAAAACTTTTGAAAAGAATTGAAGCAAGACAGAATTTGGTTTATCAAAATTTTCTATTTATCTTGAAACTTTTATACGTACATGGAAGGATAGATTTTCTTAAAGAAATGCTCAATTATTCTGTATTGAAGTGATCTGAATTACAAGATAGCTTACTTCCATGTATGGTGGAAAAATGTTTTCAAGGGACTGAAAGTAGAACACTGGTTGCTAATGACAGTTTTGTTAGCCCTTGGCATGACATGGCATACCCAGCTAGTAGGGTGATTAGGAGGTGCTAGCCTCGTGTGAAGGCTGACACACATGGAACTGAGGTAGTATTTTTGTGAGTATCACACATGCCTATTTTTTTCGTGGGCTTTATGGTCACGCCTGTTTTCGTGGCTTTTAGCCATGCCGGACTTGTTACTTACCTCGTGGATTATGTGTTAATGCCTGTTATTATTTTGTTCATGTCCCAAAAAAAATAATTGTTTTCAATATTTTTTTGCATGTTTTCATATTGTTTTAATTTTAAATAGCGAGTTCCCTTTTTTTTTTCTTTCTCTCCTAGTTACTTAAACAAAGATAAATATTTGATATTTTGTTATTTAAATGTCAAGTTGCCATATCCTGTTGTGGTTGAACAAATTTATCATTATCATTTATTTATATTTTATTGTGGGGACGTTATTTACTGGAAATATGTTCTGGCGTTAGATAGTAGAAGTAGACATGCCCCTCCAGTTGACTTCTGAAAACGCCTTGGATGAGAAGCGTTTGATTGCTACCTATGTTGCATAGACTGATGTAAATACTTAGTATATGTTTTTGTGTATTGTTTTATTGTCGCTCCACGTATTCCATAGGCAAGATTCTCATCTTCTCTTGATATTTTAAAATACGTTGTGATGAACTAATAGGCTGTTGTTGAACTTTTAGGAAGTCTAACTTACAAAGGAGATTGCCGAAATTTCTACAAAAGTATAATATTTTTGTTTTTAAGAAATATGTTTATATATGAATTAGAAATAACATATTTATAGATAAGATTTCTATATTAATTATGATATTGTACATGCTATTATAATTATTATGTCAAGTAAATATTATTTTGTTTAAGGCTTATGGAATATGAGATTTTTTTTTGTATTTCATGCCTGTCACCCTTCAATTTCAAGGCGTGTCAAATATATTAAAATAAATATAAATAAGATGATACTTTAAAAGTAGTAGGTAATATTGTTGGAGATAAACACAATAAAATACCACTTGCACTTGAAGATCTCAAATAAGTGATGTCCTACTAAATTGAGTTATTAATTGCTATACTATTGTAGCCAATACCTACAAATTTTAAAGTTTAAGTGATATTTTCCTTTTCTTTTTTTAAATATTCTTTGTACCAGCTGTAAGCTGGCGATTACCACTTGACATGAGTTTAATTATGGGCTGCTGAATATAATGTTGGTGTCATTCCCCATTGGGTCATTGTTTGAATAGACCAAGTCTTCCACCAATTAAATGATCTTCCAAATCTTCCACTAATTGTGATCATCCAATAAGTCTTCCACTAATTAGCCTTCTATGTCAATCTTCTGCAACACTAAGTCCCGATTTAGCTCTATCCCACTGAGATCTTAAGCCACATGACCATCTTCCATAATATAACCTCTTTCCTTCTTCATCTATCTAAACAAAAGATAAACCTCATAGTCTCCTTGCTTTGTGAACAAGCGTGTGCTTATGTTTCTTGGTAACTTCTTCAAAAAGAAATAATCAAAGATTGCAATATAGAGTGTAATCTCGGGTTGATAGTTGAGGAGCCTTTTATTAATTACCTAGGAACTAAATGCGATGATTGGCATGAAACTATAAAAAAGGATTTGGGTTTTATCTATCAAATATGTTGCAATTCAACTAAAATGCTCTAAAAAAATATTTTTGGATTTTTGGTATAAAAATGATAAAATGGAAATTGGTTTTGATAATATGCAGAAAAGCCTCCTAAATCAACGAATTTATCTATCTTTACTTCAAAAAGTAAAGAGTGTGCTAGTTAACCGAAAGCCAGGTTAATCTTACTAGCAATTTGAATCAATGAAATGAAATGACTCAAGTAATCAAGAACCCCTGCATTACAATCAGAATTATATAACCATAAAAACTTCAAGGAAACCTTATACCAAGTTAATTACATGAAATTGTCACTAATGAAGCACAAGTGTTAAAGTCATAACATTAAAATCCAAAATACACATCTAATCTCAAGAAATGCATGGAATCCCAATGCAAAACATTAGTCCAATATACTAATTAAACTCTAAGCCTAGAATTTAACTAATACAAAAGAATAAATATAGAAATTAGATGGTAAAGCACTCTCCTATGAAGCTTCAAGCTTAAGGGCTAGTTTGGTTTGATGGAGGGGGAGGGGGAGATCTTTTACCTCCTCTTTACCAAAAAGTCCATGAAAACTTTTCAATATTCCAAAAATATACTCTCAACAAAAAAGAATATTCCTTTCATTAATGACAATTTGGTCAATTCCCTACTTTCCACTCCCTTCTCTCCCACTCCCTCCCCTCAAACCAAACACACCCTAAGAATCAATCCATTGCTCTATAAGAAGAAAAATTAGCTACTGCCCATCATGGAAATAACATCAAGCAAACCCATCATCTCGTTTGAGAAGCCAGCCATGGAACACCGCAGGAAATTGAGAATGAAGATGAAGAATGGAAGGTTTGTGGGTACGGTGAAAGATAAATAATAAAGGAAGCCACAGGGTGAAGAAGATGACGGTGAAATGGTGAAATCTCCGGCAGTGAGTGACGGTGTAGGTGGTAGAAATAGAATGCAAAAGCATATATAATTTCCGATGTGAAAAAAAGGTAAATGTATAAAAGAATAACTTTATATTCTTTTACTAACCTTTTTTGGTCTCTCCCTTTTATTACCCAAGCACTTAAGAAAGATGAAACTAAATATCCAAACACACATAACTATATTTCGAACCAATCTCAACAAAAGATGCTTCAGCAACATGTTAATCCCCTTTCCTTGTGTGTGCGTGTGTTATATCTATTCTTTTCATGAAAGATATATGCTTAGATTTAATGAAATATTTTGTTGTTTATTGTCAAACTAAGGATAGTCTGTGTCTCTATGATCTATAATCAAACCCCATGTTGTCACACCCGACATTTCGTGTAATGAAACTCATCAGAGTAAGATACCACGAATGTCAAATCCTCTTTGCTTAATGACATTCATCAGAGTATAAAAGCACAGCTTCGGAAGAAAAGGAGTTCTAGCATTGTAATACTGATATTAGGGTCTGGATACATAAACTGAAATCCATAAGATGTTCTTACAAATATTACAAACTTCAAAACAGTCTAATACAAAACATAGATAACCAACAACAGTTCTGGGTCCGCCTCAGCATCTTCAGTTACCGGTATCCACCGCCTTGCCTTGCGAGCCACGTCTACTATCCTTTTCACGCCTTGATCTTTCAAGAATGTCTGGGATTCAAATGAATCTCAGTAGTAACGTTAATCACTCACATAACAATGCATGCACAGTACATGGTAGACAACCAATTGCAAACAATTCAATATTCAAGTTCACATTCAAATTCATTTGAACACCATTCAAATTCAAGATTCAATTAAAATTCATTCTGATTCAATTTCATTCAAATTCACATTCATTCAAATCAAATTCATTCAAGGACCTAGAGGTCCATTCCCTCAGCGCTGGGTATTCAAATGGGCATTTGCCCTTCTTTCACAAATATACCGATTCCCTTATCGAACAACCACCCCCGGCCTTAACCGTGATGGTATCTAGGTTACCCCACATTCAAGGGCATTACCTTCCGGCCTTAACCGGCGATAAGGTTATGTGTTCAAAATTCAAGTATCACAATAGTTCATACATACATATAAAGGCATATAGAGTATGTGAGAGAAAGTTACTATCTGGATGTCTTCACAACTTCTTATTCTCACCAAAATTCTTCTTGCTCTGCCTATCTTTTGGCCAACACAAGTGTCTGTATCCTATATTATTTAGAGATGGGTCATTACTCAATTTAATCTTAATAGCAACATTAAGATTACGCTTACTAAACCGACCCAAAAAGCTTATCTTTTTTATTCTCTTCAGTTGGTTATCCCATATTATGTATTCTATATTCTTCCCATAATTAGATATCTAGCCCTTCAAGTCTTATTCAAAAATTCCAAATTAAGGCTAGTTGTAATTTGCTCAAAACGTATTTATTTTCAGACTTGACAGAATTTCAGCTTTCAATTTCTCTAGGAACTTAGAAAAATCATATCTTGGTCTAGAAAACTCGGAATCAAGTGGTTCAAGTTCCTAATCGAAGTTCTGTAAGTCTATATTATAAGAAAAATAATCCACTGACCAAATGATAGCTTAATCATTCCCAGAATTTCGAATTGTAGAGACAACTTCAGTCTGCAAACCAGATTTTTCAGAATTTCATGTCCAACTTTAAAAATTCATATCTAGGTCTAGGAAGCTCCGATTGAGGTGGTTCAAATTTCTAATTACACTCCTGTAAGTATACTTCCTAGGGAAAATTATAATCACCTGATTCAACTTCGGAATTAATACAGTTTATTCAGAGAGCGTTACCGACTAATTCTGAAAAACTGTTTTCGTTCAGTTTTCTTATCTGTCTTAGAAAATTCATAACTCCTTGTTCACACCTCCTTTTCATCTGTTCTTTCGTTCCTATTAGACCTTATTATGTGTACTACGTGTATAAAAAATTCCAAGGTCATAAGAGGTCGTTTAGTATGAGTTTTCCTTGCTGCAATGTTACTGTTTCTGCTGCAGAATTCTAATTTCCAGAAATTGCAGCAACTTCTTCTTTTATGTTCAACAATTCACGTTGGCTTCCTTAAGCCTTCTCATTCTAAAACTTAGTTCTAACACTTCTAAACACAGGTTTTAGGTTCAGTTTATGCTCCCAAACAGAACCATATAACACGTGGAAATCAATGCAAAACCTATGTTCAGTTTCGGTGCATGCAGAAACTTTACAGAACTTGAAGAAAACTCCAACATTTATATGCATGCAACCATTTAAGAGTCCTCTTTAATCCTATAGTAGTGCTTATGGTTATCCCAACTTTTCATACGTAAACACATGCCAAAATTTCCTCTGTTTCAGTTATCTTGTAACAGAGTATCACATGCAGATCCAAAACCTTATCGTCTAAGCTTCAAACGTAAAAATATTGGATTGGTGGCTTACCTTGTTCGAAACTTAAGTTTGCATGTGACTCTGCCTTTGTCTCTCTGCGTCTATCGAATGACAGAATGGATGAATCAGAATTGGAGGAGTGTTCGGTACTCCCTTCTTTGGTGCACACACACGTACTCCGTTCCTTTGTACTTCTAGTTCTCGGCTCTCGGTCTCTCACTCTTTCTTTCTCATTTCTGTTTTTGTCTCGCCCTCTCTCTCATACCCTCATTCTCGGCGACTTCTACGAGAATGGAAATGAATAAATCAAAGGCGTGGGCGAATAAATATCGATGTGAGAGGAAAGAGTAAGGGTGTATGAGGTGTCCGAAGCTTGAGAGGAATGTGTGTGAGGTGTTCGGTTTAGAGAAGTGAACGGGTGTGCTGTCTGTAACATCCCAATTTTTCAAAAGCAGTATATTTTTTTTCATCAGAGTAGAGCATCGGAGCGATTGAGTGACTGATACATATATTAAAAATGCCGTAAGTCTAGCTGATTACAAAGGCGGTACAATGACCGAGAGTTTTTATAGTAAATAACAACAGAAGTGTCTCCCTGGCAACACTCATGTTGTGGCAACAAAAGAAATCCTCCGGCTGGGACTCTAAGCGTGTTGCTTGCCCTTATCTTCGGCGCTCGGTCCTCCTGACCCTGAAGCTATTTTAAATGCTGATGTCCAAATGCACATCGGACCTCAGGTAACGGTTAACCTCATATTTATATACACAGCATACGGAAGATCAAACACAAAGCATTAATCAACACATAAGTATATAGCGAGATGAAAGATTAATATAACAACAATACACATCACGTGTAAAGTTATCTATGCTAACAGTACACATCTCATGTAAAGTTATCTATGCTAACAATACACATCTCATGTAAAGTTATCTATACAAATCACTCGTATAGTCGTCTATCACATATAGGTATACAGTAAATATCAGAGTTAGTGTTACAGTACGCGAACGTACCTTCGTTGGTGATATAACGGTACTTTTTCGGAAAACGGTACTTTTTTGACGGTATGACGGTACAACGGCGGTGACGGCAAGTACGATTATCTCAGATATCCTATAAGGATAATATTTATCAATATCTAGCAGCATAACAGGCATTTTAGGTACAAATTACCATTTTGCCCCTGAACCCCTAATCGGCGGAATTTCGCCAGAGCTTCGCTACTTTGACCCGATCTTTCCAAAATTTTGACAGATCTTTCCCTCATCATAATTTCGAAATATATATCATATTTACCCCTAAATATGATATCTAGACTATCTTGAAAAATTAAAGATTAATCTAGCATTTCTACTATATCTAATGAAAGAACTACCGAAACTAAAGACCAGGGACCGAAAAACTTACCCAGAACTCGGCTATACTTTCTCCGGACTCTTCCTTCTCTCTAACCACTCTCTAGGCTGCGTTTTTGGGGTGAAGAAATGAGAAGGGGAGGGCTTGCTATTTATAGAAGAAAGGAGGGACAAGGTGGGAATTACATAAAAATTCTTCAGATCAGATTTCAACCGTCGGATCGCACTTCGCCACGTGGCTTCATCTAGTCCATACACCTCTTGTGCTGACATCATCCTTCTAGAAGAAGATGATGTCATGCATGCTGATTTACCGATAGCGTTTCCCCGATCGGTGTCCGAATCGCATAATTTTGCCGAATCTCAAAAATCCGGGAACTAGGTTTTGTAGTTCCATTCTTTCTCTTTAAAACTACTGGGTTTCATTATATTTTTGATCCCATTAAGGGTATTATGTTATCTGCCGAAGATTTTCGGACAGACACCAACGGTTACGGAAATCACTTCCGATAGAACCAGCTTCTTGGCAGAAAATCACTGGTTCGCAATATGATCTGATCTAAGTAACCATATCCCTGGTTTGAAAAACACGGTGCATTTTCTATAAGTCGGTTTTAGTACTATCTACCTTATCTTAATTATCCGGTACTCCTAATTATTTGTTGGTTTCAAAAACGACTTCGAGACCACTCAATCCGAGATAGAATTTCTTGGTTCATAAAAGGTCCAGTGGTAAAAGACTAAATTTCTATATCTTGAGGTAGAATTTCATTTCTATCTGTTCTCATATCTCCTGTTGGCTCTTTACCGATTATATTATTATTTTATTCAAAATATCTAGTTATTTTTTTTTCTAAGCATTATATATTTTATTATTTTTTTTGTTTATTTATTAATTTCAAATTTCTCCCTTAAATTAATTATTTACTAATTAATTTACTTATATCTTAATCTAAACAATTAGCCACTAATTACTCAATTAGCCATTTACTAATTGTTGATAATTTTCATAATTATGATAAATTATTATCTCACAACTATTTGACTTACATTGGTATTTTATATCCCATGTAAAATATTAAAAATACTGGGGCCATAAAGTGCTTTTAATATTATTATATTTATGCTTCTCTATTTTTCAAGAAAATAATCCCAAAAATTCCTAAAATTAGAGACAACATACTTCCTAAGTTTTTGTCGATATTTGTTGCCATATGAGATTTATCATAATATTTTCAGGCCATTTTATGCCTCATAAATGCATTTTTCACCTTTTGGCTCTTTATTCACCCTAATTTCAATAGAAATTACCTTAGAAAATAAGGTAATTATTACACTAGTTTTGAAACCACATATTCACCTATATCCAATAGGTATTATTTACTGAATTTATGATATTTATCATAAGTCAGATTTTAGGGTATTACACTGTCGACTTGAATGAAGATATGGTGATTGCTGCTCCCTTTTTGCTGTCGGGTAAAAGAAGGAATAAGCTGATCATGGAGCATGGCGCTGACATGCAGAATTCAAGGAGAATCAACTAAAGATAGGCGCTGTCATAATGGGTGCTGTCTGAAAAATGATGCAATGGAAAGTGGTTTAAATGGGGAATAGATGGAACGTGGTATGTCTCCTCTTATGCGCTGTTTAATATCAGAAAAAGATGGAGTGCGATCTGCATTCTTGCTCTTACCCATGAAGAAAAGAAAGTGCAGTGTATGAAGGGAAATAGAAAAATAAGAAGTGAGATTCTGCATAGATTGCAGAATTAATTAAAGAATAATGCAGCATAAATAGGCATACGTTAAAAAGAAGTGAGCATGTACGCATGTGATTCTTCTATGCACTAGTTAAATAGGTTCTGTGGGCCGTAGAGACAAAGATAATGGAAGAGTGGTTATGTGTCTACGCTGCAGAAAAGATCAATTAATAATAAAATAATGATAATGAGTATGGGTGCTCATGTGCTATTTCTTCTTATGCGTTGAATATTCAAGATAGGTACTTGTATTTCATTGAAGAAAACCAACGGTGCATGAGTGTTCAAGAAGTGGGATGTTACACATGTGATACTGTGTATCGACTGATAAGAATTAACACCAATACCATTTAACTAAATATCACCAAAAAAAGAAAAAAGAAACTGGTCCTATTACGTAAAAAACGTATATAGTCAGGTTGACTTTAAGTTGAAGGTATTCTAGTAAGGAAGTAGTAAATTAAATTTACAATAGCTTGGGTTATTTAAAGACTTCTTTGATATGTTATTTAAAGACAGTTTTTATGAATTCTTTTGATATGTGTGAAAATTTCAAAAGTGACAGTTTTTATGAATCAAAGATAATGCAGCACTGAAGATTCGAATTTTCATTGGAAGCCAAAACAAAGATTGGCTTTCCCGATCATCCATTCTAAATCTTTGGATGGAAATGGGAACCAGACGTTATATTTGTGGCGCGTATTTTGGATGGTATATCTTTTCCTATTAATCAATAGAATCCTTTCATTCTAATTGAAGGTGTACTAGTCATGACTTTTTATATTTTTAAGTTGAAGTTCCATGATAGGATTTCCATGGATAATTTTGTCAATTCCATCATGTTTTGGAGGAACACAAATAAAATATCTTATTCTTATTATTATATTCCTGATTTAAATTTTATATATTACATCTTATTCTCAATATCTTTAGAATATCATAGGGTATCTTTTAAAATGTTTTGAGTCATATATTAGAGTTATGAAATTTCTTTATTTAAAGGTGGAGTTCTACTTTGTTATTTTCAAACTGAGATGATAAAGTTATGAATGAGAAGTCTCAATGACAAAGTTTTGCTTGTGTCTTTGTATTTGAGATAGAATACATGCAAGTTGCAAGAGTCTGATAAACTCTTGTCGATGTTTTAGTTGATCATGGATCAGTATATATTTTATAATTAAATAAGTGTAGATTCGAGATATATTTGATTGAATTTATCAATATTTTATACTCATTTAATTATCTTTCAATATATTTTCTTATCTTTTAATTAATTATAGGATAAAATGATATTTTCATTGAATTCATAAAATTTAGAGGCCCTTACTTTTCCTGTTTCAATGTAGTTTTTCAAATTTCTACGTAATTAGTTATATTATGTATAATCAAAATAATTTAAATTGGCTTAATTAATTTTTTTAAAAAAATTATTCAATATTAGTATAATCTCTAGAGATGGGAATACGGACCAACTCATGAGTTTCGGGCCCATCCGGCCTGCACTTTTGTGAGATGGCAAAATGCCAACCCTAACCCGTAGTGGTGGGTTGGCAAGCCAGCTCGCGAGCCCGCCTTCTTTTTTTAGAAAACAATTCCTTTTTTTAATATGGCCGAAAGTTCAAGACACATATATATGAGTTACCAAATTTGTCCTCTTAGCCTCAACCATTCCATTTATAAAAATTCAAAAATATAATTCACAATTCAAAAGATAAAGTTAAGAAATTTGTCAAAGTTTACAAACAAAAAACATCAAATCATCCTCAAGCAATTAAGATATAATAATTGGGTTTAAAAAGGAGGGATATGAGACTGAGGTCCCCCCTTTTTGGGATTGGGACTATCAAGGTGAAAGTATGGGACTTCAAGTTTTGTGATATTATCATATTCAAAAAATATATATGCGGGCCAACACACGGTGCAAGCTTGTGCAGCCTACACTTTTTTGGGATGGGAAATTCTCAACCCTAACCCTGTCAAACCCTGCAGGTTGAGCCCGTGTTGCTGGCACTAATAATCTTTGATTCCATTGATTTTACTTTCCTCTCTATATTTAAAATATATATACTTAAAAAAAAAAATTGTGCATAATATCTCACTTGACTCATAATAAGAAACAAGAAGGGCATCGGTGATTATCTTTTTATCACCTATCAGTATCAGATGTTTGCCTCCTCACAAATTTATACGCGTGTCGGTCACAAATTACTTTTGCATCCTTCAAGTATGTTAAAATGAAGAAATCTTCTGTTAAGAAACATGACCATCTTCTTCTTCAACCAAAAGATGTTTCAGCGTCCTAACCTGCTGATCAACTTCATATTCTGGTCAAGCTGGACTCTTAACGGCGTCGTTTCAGACCCACAGACGAACCTTCTGCACAGTCGGTGCATCCAGTTCACCGTATATGCCTTGTCCAACTTCTCGACGTTCAGCGAAAACATCAACACAACGTTTAGAGAAATCAGAGAGGAGATCGTGACTCAGAACAAGTACTTCGCCACGGCGCAGCAAGTAAGCGGAGAAAACCCAGTTTCCACTCTTTTTCAATGCAGAAATTACCTCTCCATACCCGACTGTGTCGCCTGCTTCGATATCGCTTCTGTTCAAATCCGCAACTGCTCCACCGGAGTGTGGTCTACGATGGCTGCTTCCTCAGGTACAAGATACTCGTCTGATTCTATTTACACAGTAGTGAGAGTTTTTCTAACCTCCCATCATTAAATTTCTAAATTTTCATAAGAATGTATCATTTTACACTTCCTTTTATTGTTATATAAGTTCTCATTGGCTATAGACGTGTAGTGTATAATAAATAGGGATGAAGTCAAAAAAATTGTTAAATTTTAAGATAGTTAATAAAGTTTTAGGTTTTTTTTTTAAATTTTAATAAAACATGGTGGAAATAATTTATAAAGAGCAGCTAATGAGTAAGTCCAAGTTTGGGTTTCCTATTGGAATATGAATATAGCTCAAAGATAAGACATTTATAGCGAAATTATTCACTAGAGTGTTTTTTATTTTTGGGTTTGTGTTTTGCATTGATTAATTAAACAATAGAGACAAGGGAGAAGGGAAACTTTAGTTAATTTTTATAGAAGTTATGATTAATTACAATATATGATAGATTTACACATTATGATTTTAATGATGAGGTAATAATTTGATTAATTCATTTTTTATTGAAAATTAATTATATACATATTTGATAAACGTTTTATGTATATTATTAAAAAATCAACATGCAAGATTTTATAAATATACATGATGAAATAATAATAATAAAAAGAAGATTATTTCTTGGACAAATAATTTAATAGACACGATATCCACCACACGAATCATAATCAATAGAGCGAGCTGTCAAATTCATCCACACACACACATAATAAGTATAAAATGGTCAATACCATTAGAAGCACGCCAGATGGAGGTCCAAATTCCCTATTTCATCAGTATAAAAATAATTCAATTTAGGAATATAAATATAATTCAAACAATTAAAATAATTAATGTTTTGATTGAAGCACAAGGAGAAACAGATAAGACAAGCCATAACTTTAGCTTGTATTATAGAAATTTTATATGAGTATAATTGTGAGTTGAGTCTTATTCATCGAATAACTTTATCAATAATTTATTACCTTTTAGAGACTAACATATAAAACCTAAATTTCCATTGTACTTATTACCAAAATTATAGCTTTGACATATATCCTGATAACTAATCAATGAAATTTTATAATGAAAAATTAATTAATTGGATTATTTTGCAATCATATCAAAGTGCATTCTTTAGTGTAGGAACTTATTAGGGAGTTGATTTTAGTACTTAATAGAAGACCTATTTTTCATATTTGTTAGTATTTTTCTAATTTACCCCATTGAGACACATTCAACAATAATCAAAGTAAGATAGAGATGAGATAAATTAATGAAGATGATTAGAGTGTTTTCAAAAAACATACTCCCTCCCTTCCTTAATGTGGGAACTCATTGGGAAGTTGATCTTGGTCATGAATATAAGGCATATTTTTCATATTTATCAATCTTTTCTAAATTTACCTCTATTAATGTTCCCTCAATAATAATCAAGGAGCAAAGGAAAGAAGGGAATTAAGGAAGATGACTAGAATATTTTAAAAAATACATAATATATTAACTAGTTTAAATAACTTCATTAATCTAATCAAATTAAATAAATATATCTTACATTAAACATCTAAAAAGTTTCATCGTCATAAGGTTGCATGACTTGTAGAAGGCCAAATTTTTATTGAAATTGGAAAAATGATTTGGTATATACTTTGTGGTGTATGTGAAGGTATGGGCCCAGTGCTTTCTTCGACCAAACGACGGCGTCGTTTAATAATGCCGGATCATGCGGTGGGAATCTGGCTAATACTGGAGAAGCTTCTACATTTACTTCATCTGCACAAGAATTGCTAATGAAACTCCAAACGACAACACCAAAAATCAGTGGTTTTTCCGCAGCCATGAAGACAAAAGTGCCTAATAATAATGGTACAACTATATATGCCTTTGCTCAATGTATTGAAACAATCTCAGAAAGTGGATGCTCGAGTTGCTTAAACGCTGCGTCTAGCAATATGCCAACTTGTCTTCCCAGTTCAGATGGTAGGGCTTATGCTGATGGCTGTTTCATGAGATTCTCCACTTCTTCCTTCTTTCCTGATGTCCAGACCATCGATATCACTCCCTTAAAAAAACAAGGTACATTTCATTTAAAGGTTTGAATTTGACACAGACACTATGAATCTCCTGCTTATTTCAGTGCTTGATTATTAGACATGTTTTTTTTTTTTGGGGGGGGGGGGGGATGTCTTAGCAGACCCGTTTAATAAAATTTAAAAAAATAAAAATAAAATTCTTATGAAGGCATATTTAACTAACAAGTAACCTTTCCCCATTTGAAAATGTAATCTCTATTTTTTTTCTACCATTTATATATGCAGGTTGACTCTTTTTGTTAAAACAAAATTTATATATGCAGGTTCAAGCAAGAAAGTGTCCATTATTGGTGGAGCTGTTGGAGGTGTAGCTTTTCTTTTGGTACTTCTTGCACTACTTGCCTGGATCAGACGACCCAAAACCCCTAAGCAAGTTCCGAGAGGTAAATTACTTGAAATATCTTAAACTATTATATACATTTAATGACAGAAGGCGATACTCCCTCCGACCCAAAATGTTAGAATTAGATAATTAATTTACAGATACCAAGTAAATTAGTTAAGTTATTATTATTATTTTTTTTAAATGTGTTGGATTCCTTAAATTACCTCTTTTAATCATTTGCATTGGAAACTACTCCTCAATGGAAAACCTCTTTAGTATGTGTAATCAATAAAAAAAGTTTGAGGAAAAAATTATTAATTTGAGAGACAAACAGAATGCGTTAGGGTTACGTTTAACATTTAGGGTCACAGCACACCCCTCAACTAGTTCATCTATTCAGGAATGGGAGGACTAAAATGGTTTTCACTTTGTTCATGAAAAATAGACTTTCATCTCTACGACATGATCAATTGCTAACTACTTTTTTCAAGAAAAGAAATTACAAATATATACTCTATTGACTAATGTTCTCTTGAACAGAAGAGATAACGGGAGCAAGCAAGTTGGCTCGCCCAGTTACTTACAGTTATAAGGATTTGAAGTTTGCAACCAAGAATTTTAGTGAAGAAAATAAAGTAGGAGAAGGAGGGTTTGGAGCTGTATACAAGGTAACTTTATTTTGATTATCATCATATTTAGATATTCATAAAACTTTTACGACCAAAATTCTTATATAATCACCTTGATTAGGGTACTCTGAAAAATGGGAAAGTGGTTGCAATCAAGAAATTAAATTTTCGCCATTTCACGAGAATGGAGGAAGATTTTGAGAGTGAAGTTGTAACATCCCATTTTCAAAAGCAGTATAATTTTTTTTTTTCATCAGAGTAGAGCATCGGAGCGTAAGAGTAACTGATACATATATTTCAAATGCCGTAAGTCCATTTGTTTGATTTACGATGACACACTGCACCGAGTGTTTACAAAAGTAGATAACAACGGAGGAATCAAAATTGTCTCTGTGGCGTCACGTGCCGTGACAACAAAAGATGGTCTTCAGTCGAGTCCTTAAGCGTGCTGCTTTCCTCTCTCCTCGGTCCTCGGTCCTCCTGACCCTGAAGCTATTTTAGAGGCTGAGGTCCAAATACACATCGGACCTCAGATAACGGTTAACCTCATATTTATATAAATAGCATATGGAAGACAATCACAGCATTAATCAGCACATAAGAACGTAGCAGA
Source organism: Acacia melanoxylon (assembly GCA_019022615.1). Classification (NCBI taxonomy): domain Eukaryota; kingdom Viridiplantae; phylum Streptophyta; class Magnoliopsida; order Fabales; family Fabaceae; genus Acacia; species Acacia melanoxylon. The sequence goes on from JAFJYJ010000002.1 coordinate 11,023,703, forward strand.
AGCAAGATTAATATAACAACAGTACACATCTCATGTAAAGTCATCTATGCTAACAGTACACATCGCATGTAAAGTTATCTATGTTAACAGTACACATCGCATGTAAAGTTATCTATACAATTCACTCGTATAGTCGTCTATCACATATAAGTATACGGTAAATATCGAGTTAGTGTTACAAAGACGCGAACGTACCTTCGTTGACGGAAAATGGTACTTTTACGGAAAACGGTACTTTTTGACAGCGGGTGAAACAGCGGTACGACGGTACAACAGCGGTCCGATTATCTTAGATATCCTATAAGGATAACATTTATCAACTTCTAGCACTATAACGGGCATTTTAGGTACAAATTACCATTTTGCCCCGAACCCCTAATCGGCGGAATTTCGCCAGAGAGCTTCATTTATTTTGACTCTAATCTTCCAAAATTTTGCCATACTTATTTTCCCATCACATATTTCGAAATATATATCATATCTACCCAAAAATATGATATCTATAATATATTGGAAGACTAAAGCTAAAAACAAAGATTTCTATTATAAGCTCTTGAAAGAACTACCAGAAACTAAAGACTAGGACCGAAAAACTTACTCCGGCTTGGCAAGAACTTCCAAGAGCTCTTCCTTCTCTCTAACTTCTCTCTAGGTTTCGAAGTTGTGGTGTGGAAAATGAGAAGAGGAGAGGTTCCTATTTATAGGAAAATGGAGGGACAAGGTTGGAATTAAGAGATTTGTTTCCAGAATGAATCTTGCACCGTTGGATCGCATTTTTGAGGACAAAACAATCTTGGCCTTACACCTAGTTGGGCTGCCCTACTTGCCCATTTATGACATCATCTTTGATGATGTCATAATCCGACTTACCGCTCTAGTTTCGATCGTGCTCGAATCGCGTAATTTTTTGCCGAATCGCGAAATCTTTGTCGGTGTAGTTTCGAAGTACTTTTCTTCCTCAGTAGGAATATATACTTTAATGAAATTTATGATCCCATTAAGGGTATTCCGTTATCTGTTGAAGATTTTAGGCCTGACGCCTTTGGTTACGGAATCAGATTCAGGAAACACTAGTTTGTAGAAGGCGTAAATTCACCGGTTCGTAATATGATCTGATCTAAGTGACCTTATTCCTGGTTTCCAAAACTCGCTTGTTTTCTCTAAGTCACTTTTAGCACTATCGCCATTTCCTAATTACCCGTACTCTAATTACTGTTTGTTGGTTTCGTAAACGACTTCGAGACCGCTTCAATCCGAGATGGATTTTCACTTGGTTTATAAAAAGTGTTGTTGTTTATGACTTCAATCCTATATCGGAGGTAGGATTTAAGTTCTAGTTGTTCCCACTTCTCCCGCTTTTGGCTCTATACCGATTATATTATTATTTTATTCAAAATGCCTTCACATTTATTTTTTTATTTTATTTCTTATTTATTTTTCTAAGCATAAAATATTTTATTAATATTTTATTTTTTATTTATTTAATAATTTCGAATTTCTCCAATTAAAAATAATTATTTAAATTATTTTTAATTCATTTACTTTATACCTTAATTATCCCATTAATTACCAGATTAGCCACTTACTAATTTTTGATAATTTTCTTAATTAGGATAAATCATTATCTCACAACTATTTTACTTACATTGGTATTTTATATCCCATGTAAAATATTAAAAATCATGGGGTCACTTATGATCCCAAAATAATACTTAATTTTGCCTCATTATTTTTCAAGGGAAATTATCCCAAAAATTCCTAAAATTAGAGACAACATACTTTCTAATTTTTTTATAAATATTTTACTACCTCTTGGGATTTATCATAATATTTTTATGCCATTTAATGCTCTAAAAATACATTTTAACTCTTTATCTCTCCTAATTTCCATAGTAATTACCTTAGAAAATAAGATAATTATTACTTATTATTTGGAACCACATATTCACCTATTTTCAATAGGTATTATCTATCGAAATATAATATTCCCGATAAATAATTATCCGGGTATTACAGAAGTGACGCTGATAAGTAATGTTCATCATCTAAATCTTGTTCGACTTCTTGGATGTTGCAGTAATGGCCACAACAGGATTCTTGTTTATGAATATATGAAAAACAAAAGTCTGGACAACTTCTTATTTGGTAAGCTCCCATCAAAACACAATAATGATGTCTTGGTCTTTAAGTACGTAGGAATTATTTTACTTATTGATAACATTATGATGTGGATATATGATTACTTATTGAAGGACTTAGTTAACTTCTGTACCTATTTGCGATTGAAACGCTTTGAGGATGACTTTTATGTATGCCTTTACTTTTAAATTATACCCTTCAAATTAAATTGTGTACACTTGGAAAATAGGTAAAAAGAAGGGTTCTCTCAGCTGGAAGCAACGATGTAGCATAATTTTGGGAACTGCAAAGGGGTTGGCTTATTTGCATGAGGAGTTTCACGTTCGTATCATACATAGAGATATAAAGACTAACAACATCCTCTTAGATGATAGTCTACAGCCTAAAATTGCTGATTTTGGGTTGGCAAGGCTTTTACCTGAGGACAAATCTCATCTCAGCACCAAATTTGCAGGAACATTGTAAGTTGACATATTATATCTTTCATTTTCTCTAAACCTCTATTATAGTTTATGGATTTTTGAAGATATTGATAAAATCTTTGTATAAGTCAATGAAACACTATTATTAGTCCTCTAAAATAGTTTTAAATTTTTTAATTATTTTTCGATATAACATGAATACTTCAAGATAGCATTTCTATTGATGTGGGACACGATGCAATCCTCTTATTTTGCATATCTCTATTTCATATTTTTGTGGTTCATAATATTTAAAAAACGATGGCTCATATAAATGGTTTCTTAACATTTATGTGTTTGTGTTTTAGACAATGTTCTCATAATTTTAATTAAAGATTGTGCATTTGTTAGGGGATACACGGCACCTGAATATCTTATTCATGGCCAATTATCAGAGAAGGCTGATGTCTATAGTTATGGCGTTGTAGTCCTGGAAATCGTCAGTGGTCGACAAAGTAAAGAATTAACCATCGATGGCGATGCTGAGGGTGAATTCCTCCTTCAAAAGGTGAGAAAATTCCAAACAATTTTCTAAAAGATCCGTTTTTTTGTTACTCCATCTGTTTCTAAATATAAGACAAAGTTGACTTTTTTGAAGAATTAAGGAAGCTAATTAAATTACTTTGGAATATTTTTAGAATATAAGACAAAGTTGATTAAGTAACTTATTTAGCTTTTTTAATTTCTCCAAAAAAGTCAACTCTATCTTATATTTAAGACCGGAGGGAGTAAAACATTTAGATTCAAGACTTCTTTAACAACTTAGCTTAACTCTTTTTGTTAAAGCTATTAGTTACTTGTTAGAGAATTAAAAATAAGTATTTATGAAATATTAACATTTGTTTTGCTCTGCCTGTTATACCTCTTCTTATTCCATTTCAATTTAATTTTCATTTGTTAGGCATGGAAATTATATCAGAGAGGCATGCACCTAGAGTTGGTGGACAATACCTTAGACCCTACTGAGTATGATGCAGAAGAAGTGAAGAAAATCATAGAGATTGGTTTGCTTTGCACTCAAGCATCTACTGAAGCAAGGCCAATGATGTCTGAAGTAATTGTTTTGCTCCAAAACAAGGATTTAGTAGAGAATATGAAGCCCACTATGCCTATCTTGATTGAAACTAATTAAAGGTCTGTAGAAATACTCCCTTTGGTTCTATATATATTACAGAAGCAAGAAGAGAAATGGAAAAACTGATTGTATTCATTAGCTCATTGGAGTGTATCTTTATATACAAATAAACGAGCTTTTACTCCCCGCACGTTGCGTTGGAGAATATTATTGAGGAAAAAACATTTTTTTCATTAAAATGAATCCACTATACTAACATTAGTTGAACATATTATATTCAATGTAATTATGAGAGAAAACAATTAATTGAATAAAAAATAAAAGATAACTCATTCAATTGACATGGAGAATCAATAGAATAACATAATATAACCTATATAGGTTCTGAGAGACGAATATGTGTAAATGGATTCTAATTGTTTGAGTATAATGTTTTTGAAGATAAGCAATTGTTTACAATTATTTTAGAATGGATGACTTTTGAAAATAAGCAGTTGATTACAATTGTTTAAGTATAATTTTAACTTTCCCTGATGCATGCATTAATATAATTTGACTTCTATTCTAGAAACTCATTTCCTCTAAATCTTAACTAATAATTTGTAGTCATTTGGAGTTATTTCAATTTAATTCAAATAAATTAAAAATTACATTTTAGTTCTGCATCATACGGAACCTATTTGCAAATAAGGTATGAACAGTATGAATCCTTTCAAAATCCTTAGGAAAATTTTTCAGCCTACATTTAAATAAAGGACATTAACCAGAGGATAAAAGGATAACACACAGTATGAATCCAGCTACCAACTCATGCAACATAAACTTTATTTGTTGCTAATTTACAGTTTTTTACATAGACTATTTACGACAAGGAGCGAGATTAAAAAATACGTCCTTTGGTTCTGCCTTCATACGTCCTGCACCGGATCCATCTGCCTTGGAATCCTCATCGAGTATAGAGAAGTATAACATCCACTTGCACCAAAAAAAAATGTAACACATCAGCTTCTACTCGAAGAAGGAATAAAAGAATGACAAACACATTATGGCCATATGCAACTTTTCAAAACGTAGAATCAAGAAGACCAGGAAATTGCTCAAGAACAGGTATAATCTTGTATAAACCTGCAAGAAGGTAATAAGAAGAATGAGATATTATCCCTGCATTTCCCCAAGGAAATTGCTTTGAGTTAATATATTATCCCTGCATTTCCCCATAAACCAAGTGCTTATTTGAAAAATCTAATTAAGAAAAATGGCAAAGCAAGTTAATGAATAGTCAGTAGAGAAGAGGAATTTCATAACATGTGAATAGCATATCATGTATAATTTTCTATGCCAATGGAGAAAATTTAATGCATATAATGAGAAGTATATAAGCAGAAGTAAACATCCCACCAACTTGGACTTCAGTCTTTACCTAGGTGGAGCGACCAGTGAGAATCATTAACAATTAATTTCTACATCGAAACTGAACTAACCTGAGCCTGTAGCTATCTCAAACTAAAGCATAGAAGACTTGCGCAGTTAGCAAAATGAAACACAGCTCTAAAATAAAGTAAGCTTTATTCTATTCCCAAAAGTGCAACTTAAAACTAAAAATGATAAAGCAGAGCCTACAAAAGTGCAATCAAACCTTGCATAATATTTAACAGGAGATAATACTGATTTCAAGTGAGCTAATATATTATGTAACAAAATAAGAAGGATTGCATGTATAATACTGATTTAAAGTGAGCTAATATAACCTAATGATTTCAAATCACAGGTTTGATTGCATGTTTATTATATCATTTCAAACCTCCTTTTATCCTCAAACCAGAAGGATTACTTTGAGCTAATATATTATCCTTGCATTTCCCCATAAAACAAATTTCAATTCCAAGTGCTTATTTGAAAAATGTAATCAAGAAAAATCTCATAACTGAAGGACCAACAAAGGTTTTTTCACAAAGGACAAAAATATTAGTGAAAGGACCATAAAAATTGAACAATCAAGCCTTAAATTATCATGTTGAATCAACATCGTTGTTTTTCAAACCTTGCATGTGCATTTTATACAAAGGACAAAAGAACATAATTCTGAAAATGATTAGTTTAAATTTAAATTCAAACTGTAAATTTCAAATTCAAACTCCTAAAGCGAAGGTTGTTTCCTTTTAGAAGGAAAGACATGCAGCATGACTCTGAGGGAAAATTATAGACCATATTTTGGGGGGTCAACCTCTAAAGAGAACATACCTAAAACAAAACAGTTTCCTTTCTGATGAAAGCAGTGATCCAAAGTAAATTTATTGTGTTGAATACAACTAAGATGGTCCTACCCAAAAACCAAACAAAAAAGAAGCTATTTCAGATTATATATAGGTTCAATGATCTTTTAAAAGTAGAGATTGTATTTCACAATAACGTCATATTATCACATCTACCCAAAAACCAAACAAAAAAGAAGCTATTATCATTTTGACACGGTGAAAAGCTGAAAAAAATAAATGTCTATACTCCAAAGGCAAGGCATCAATATAGACAGCCAGCTGATGGGCTTACACTGTGATTTGACAGAAACCTTAGTCGCCTCAGGGTCAAATCACAATTTCCACGAATTAAAATACAATATAGTGCAAATAACTCGGGATCGTTCTCTTATCAAGGAGCCAATTTATTTTGAAGTCCTATGTTAAACTAAGTGCTAAAATCATGGTTAGAAATGGGGTTTTGAAATTGGTTTTCTATAAACTAGAATTCTTTAAAATAATAATAATAATAATAACTAATTCTATTCTTTTTGGTATTTTTAGAAAATAATGAAGAATGATTTGGATTAAAAGGGTTTAATGATGAATGCTCTAGGTAATGAAGAAAATAGCTATCCTCACTCAAAAGAAATATAGGAGTCAACGCTTCATTAAGTCTTGATAAGAAAAACCTCAAGATACCACTTGAGTCTAATATTCCCAATTAATAGTAGCTCCTACTACCGTAGCTAACTACTACCTATTAAGATATTGTTAAAAACCACTTAATGTGCAATTGAAATTGGAATAATGTAATATGAGTCTTCTTAAATTTGAATGCTAACTAGCCCCTCAAGGGCACAAATCAACTACATGAACTAGACAATACCACGCTAATCAACATAGCTTCATTGCAACCACAAAGAAATTCAAACATATATAATTATCAAACCACAATATCCAATTTCAACTACAATTATCAAACTAACAGAGATAATGACCATTAGTCTCAGTTCTAGAATCATATATAAAAATTGAGAATTTCAAATACGTAATTCTAGACAAATAGTTTGATAGATAAACTCCCTATGTAAGCACATGTAAGCTCAAACCATCTCTAATTCATCACCAAGAGCATGAAATTGCCTAGCCACTCATGAAAAAACTTCAAGAAACATAATCACTCTCTGATTTAAACATCCAGCCATGAAATACTGATTAAAATGATAAATTAACACTAAACTCATAAGCTGAAATTAAATCCAAAAAAATCAAAGAGAGATAATGAATCCAAAAGCAAACAGTATGTTGTGGAGTGTTGAGAAAATCCAGGAAAAGAGGAGCCACGGTGGTTGAGTGTGAAGGTCGATGAGGAAATGGAAAAGTAGAAGCTCCAAGGTGGAGTCGTGAATGTGTGTGTAAATCCAGCCTCCTCCAGCTGAAGGTCGAAATGGGTCCCAATCGTTGAAGCGTGAAGGTCGATCCCCAGATGAAGGCCTGAAGCTCTGTCCGAATCCAAGTCGTGAAATCCCCCACTCACGACAGCTTCCAAAATCCCCTCATAAAGACGATCCAGCCCTCTTTTTTATATTTCGCTCAGCTCTCTTTCCCTCAGCTAGGTCGATGATCTCCTCTGTCCGAATGTCATACTCCTCCTTGAAGGTCTTCCCCTAGCTCTGTCTTATGCGTCTTCTGTCTGAATGTGGAGAAGAAGATGGGTGATGGTGGTGTAGTCGGTGTAAGGCGATGGTGTAGGGTGAGGAAGGATGAAAAAGTCGATGGTGGAGATGGAGATGATGATGGGTGAGAGTCGAAAGGGAAGGTCGTGAGGTGCGTGGTGAAGACGAAGAAGTTCTGTCACAGCGTAAAGGAAGGTGATGGTGGTGTTGAGGGTGAAGGGAGGAAGACGATGATGGAGATGGAAGGAGGAGAAGGTCGATAGAGGAGATGAAGGCGTAAAGGTCAAAATCTGCGTCTGGGTCCAGGTGCGTGAGTCCAAAATTTTTCTTTTCTGGTGAAGACGACGATCCCTTCCTCGTTAGCGGCGCACACTTCATTCATAAATCCCCCCCAGCTCATTCAATATGTCGGGTCCTCTACATATCCAGCAGCAATTTCGGGTCATCTCTCAGGTCAAATTTCCTTCAGCTGCTGATCTAATTTCCATTGGTCAAAACGCAAAGTTTAACCACAGGGACCTAAGTGAAACTTTAAAAAGTTCTGGAGTAGGGACCAAAGTGCAACTTTTAAAACTTGAGATCAAACTTTCATTTTCAAATTTGGTCCAATTTCTTCAAGCACCTACAATTTAAAATAATTAATCCAACATCAAATATTCTCATAAAAATCAATAATTAAAAGTAATTACATTTTTTTTTGACAATTTTGCTCTTTTTAGCCCTAATTTAATGTATTTACTCTTAATCTCAATTTATCATAAGAAACACATTTAAAGCTCAATAACTATGACAACATGCATTAAGAATCCCAATTTAATTACAAAAAATCATGTAAAAATATAGTTCAATCACACTGTCATGTATATACATTTCACAATGGATCAAGTTCAAAAGCAAGTTAAATGTATAGCATTTAAGCTAAATCATAATGTATACATTTCACATACTCAGTTTTATGTTGCATAACAGTATGTGTATATATATAGTGGGATACTGGTCAGAATAGAGGCTACTCTGGATTGCATAAATAAATAAGTATAACCAAACATAAGGGAAAATTATTGTAAAGGGAGATGCCATATTGCTTCCAGTTCTGCAAATAAGTATAATCAAATGGGAAAACCAAACAAATAAGTATAACCAAACAAATTATTGTAAAGGGAGATGCCATACTTTTTCCGAAACAGATACTCAAGCAATGTTGGATGCAATTGCTGGAGCAAATGAAGCATACAATAATTTAGCCGAATCCAAGGAATCAAATCCAATGATATTATCCCCTGTCATACCACAAACAAATTAGTTTCTCTTTTCATGAGCGTGAATACGTTCATGTTTTTGTTTGCATATAAGACAATGATGAAGGAAAATAGGGAGAGGAAAACCTATAATATCACAAGTAGACCTCGGCAATACAATTCCAATGCTAGGTCTAACAGTATTTCCTGGGGTTCGTGATAGGGCAAAACTTTTTAGCCTATAACTCCGCAAGTATACGGGTCGTACCAAGTAATAAAGTGATAAGAAAAGTATCGTTCCCACGAGGACTTTGTACCCACAACTTCAGTTAAGCATTAATTTTACACCTTTATTTAAGTTGAGCAAACCAAATTAAATTTAATTAAGGGAAAATGAATTAAAACTAAAATTAAAATAAGCAAACTATCACAATAATAAAATGAGCAACTCAGAGTCACTAATCCCTTATTAGTTTCATAAACCTTGTTTTCACTAATTTAATTAGCCTTAATATCAATTTTGTTAATCTCGAGTATAAATAGCTATAAGTGTCTGTCGGTCCACTTACAACCCTCTCTTGAGTATAATTTGTTATGTCTAACATAATTATTCAAGAGGCAATAAAACTTGGACACACTCTTCAACAATTATATAGGGCCATTAGGTATATGTCTATCATAATCGCAAATTAAATTACAATCTAATCCCATATTACTTAATCTCAGAGCTTAATTAAAATTCCCTTCGTCAAGGTAAATCCTAATTCTCAAATCCATATTCAATGATAGCCAATATTAAGTAACCAAAATTAATACTAATTATAACTAAACAATGAAAACCAAAGTCCAATCCTCTTATAAGTTCATAGCTACTCTAGGTTGCAAAGAGAAATTAGCCAAACATGACTTTAATCAAATTAAAATAAAATACAGATTGAAGAAGGGAGTAAAAAGAAATAGCCAGTGGATCGCAGAACTCAGTGGGAAAGATGATGAACAGTGCCACTCCTCCGCTCCCTGTGCGTCGTCTCTGCGATGTCCGTCACTCTGGTTTTTCTCCGATCGTGCTGTTTTGATTTGTGCTGATTTTTGCGTGCTGTGCGCCTCTTTTTTTCTTCTTCTTCATTTAGGTCTCCTCCCTTTTAATATGTATTGCTTGTGATGGGCCTGGGCTTGCGTCTCATATCACAATAGATTAAAGATATGATATATCATATCTTTAGGCTTTTTGCTCCCTGTGCGTCTCTGCTCCTTTCTTTCTTTCTATCCCAAGAATAGTGCCCTGTGCGTGTCTCTCTTCTTTTGTTTCTTTCCTATAGCTTTTTAGGTCTTCCATTCAAATTCGTGGGCCCCCAAAATGTTGTCTTTGCACCTGACCCTTATAAATCAACTTCAACAATCAATTGCAACGATGCCGTATCCAACTGGAAGAAGAAAAGAGATATTATAATAATAATATACTATTAATAATAAACTAAAACCATATTCTTTTTTTTTTCTTTTATTTCATTTCAGTAACTTGTTATTATTTTATTTAAACTAAAGTATTTTTATTTAAATTTAAAAACTATGGTATTTACAATGAAATCCCCTAAATAATTTGCCAAATTGGTATCTTATCGAAATCACTAATAAATCCCTTTAATTTAGCATTGATGACTCCCCAAATATATTAAAATATGTCTCAAATCCACTAAAAATGGGAAGTCATCAGTTCGTTGTCTTGACCTACAAACAACCAATTGCAACGTGAATTAAAAATTTAAAACTATACCACATATAAAAGCCACAAATTTACAACTTCAAAGCTCGAATTGATGACAAAAGGAAAAAAAAAAAAAAAAAACATAAGAAAGGTACTAAAGTAAAATTCGAACCTTAAACGCCACAAAGTCATCTGTCTTGTTAGACAACTGCAATGAGCAGGAGATCTGCTTCCTTAACTCAACTATTTCGGGAACAAAAAAGGAAGAAAAACCATGAAAAAGCCAAGAATCGAAAGAGAAACACAAAGGAAAGGGGAAAAACCCAAAAATAAAGAAAGAAAGAAAGCCAGATGATATTATTATTCTACTTTTGGAATTCAAGTCTTGCACCAGTTGACACTTTACCATTCCTCAAATGTATTACCAATTAAAGTCTGCGCATATATACACCACAAAACAATAAAAAGGAACAACACCAAAAGTACCACTTCCCATCGATTGACCACCATTACGAGTAGACAAATTTGGAATGATCCATAGTCAAGTTAAAAAGCACTATGTGCACATGGAGCTCTCCTTGGAAAAACATAAGAGGAGGAAGAAGAGGAGAAATGCCTACCCGTGAAGAAAACATTTGTAGAAGAAAAGCACTATCTGCACATGAATTCGAATGTTCTCCCTTGTGAAGAATTGATCTATTGTATGGCTCCTGCAGCTGCACTTTGTAGTTTTGTAGTATCAAATTCATACATTATCCTTGTAACAATGATAAATATCAAAATGATGTACCAAAGAGCAAGTAGTAGATTCAAAAATAGAGAATGAATCATCCCCACATCGAGCATCAAGATGAGAACCCAAAATATCAAACTTGGTAACATGGGGAAATTTTGAGATACCGCAATTAAAAACACGGGACACTCCAGGCATATATGAAAATTAAAAGAGAAGTCATATAGAATAGAAGGCTCAACACAGGACACTCTAGGCATATATTGAAAGCAGAAACTAAGAATTAGAAAGCTGAGAGGAAAGAGCTAACTTTGTGGGAAAATATAGATGATGACTTCCTATTTTTAATAGATTTAAGACATATTTTGATATATTTGGGAAGTCATCAATACTAAATTAAAGAGATTTTATTGAGATTTTAAGAGAAATCAATCTGGATGCATCATTTATGGGATTTCAATTTAAAATAAAAGTTTTTAGTTTAGGAAATAAATAATAATAATTAGAAGTTTAGGAAATAAATTCAGTTTATTTATTATTATTATTATTATTAGATAATTACTATTTTATTTTATTTTATTGAATGGTTTTTTTTTTCCTATTAATGAATCAGCACGTGGGAAGGAGAATCAATTGAAGAAAATGATTTAAAGGATCAGGGTGATGCGACAACGTTTTGGTGTGAGAATTGGAATGGAAGACCTAATCTAATCTAAGACAGTAGCACGAATTGAATAAAAAAAGAATCAGAGGTGGCATTTGGAGTTGTGTGGTGTGAGGTTTTCTCTGGACAGGATCAAAAGAAAATCAGAAACAGAGGAACAGCGCAGCGACTCCAGAACTTCCACCTTCTTCTTCTCGCCGGTGGCATCATCCACTACCAAGGCCGCCGGCGAGCATCGTCTTCACAGCCGCTGGAAAGGGAGGAGCAGAACAGAGCACGAAAGCTGAGGAAGAGGCGTTGTTGAGTTTGATTTCTTGTTTGATTCCAGTTTATTTCCTTTGAACTTTGAATTCCTATTTTGCTGAGATGGTTTTTGATTAAAGTCATGTTTGACAAATTTCTCTTTGCAACCTAGAGGAACTTTGAACTTATAGGTGTGGATTGGACTTTATTTTTATTAATTTGTTATAATTAATATTAATTTTGGTTACTTAATTTTGTGTTAGCTTTATCTATTTGGTGATTGGCCATCATTAAATATGAATTTGAGAATTATGATTTACCTTGACGAAAGGAATTTTAATTAGGCTCTAAGATTAAGTAATATGGGATTAGATTACGATTTAATTTACGATTAGGATAGACATATACCTAATGGCCCCATATAATTGTTGAAGAGTGTGTTCGAGTTTTATTGCCTCTTGAGTAATTATGTTAGACATAACAAATTATACTCAAGAGAGGGTTGTAAGTGGGTTGACGACATGCACTTATAGCTATTTATACTTGAGATTAAAAAAATTGATATTAAGGCTAATTAAATTAGTGAAATCAAGGTTTATGAAGCTAATAAGGGATTAGTGACTCTGGGTTGCTCATGTAATACCCTGAAAATATTATGATAAATATCATATGGCAACAAATACGACAAAAACTTGGGAAGTATGTTGTCTCTAATTTTAGGAATTTTTGGGATTATTTCCTTGAAAAATAGAGAAGCATAAATAAAATATTATTAAAAGCACTTTTTGGCCCCATGATTTTTAATATTTTACATGGGATATAAAATACCAATGTCAATAAAATAGTTGTGAGATAATAATTAATCCTAATTATGAAAATTATCAACAATTAGTAAGTGGCTAATTAAGTAATTAGTAGCTAATTGTTTAGATTATGATATAAGTAAATTAATTAGTAAATAATTAATTTAAGGGGAGAAATTTGAAATTATTAATTAAATAAATAATAAAATATTTTATGCTTAGAAAAATAAATAAAAAATAAAAGAAAAATAAATACATATCTAGATATTTTGAATAAAATAATAATATAATCGTAAAGAGCCAACAAGACATTTGAGAATTGATAGAAATAAAATCCTACACCAAAATATAGGGATATAGTCTAAGTCATCTGGACTTTTTATAAACAAGTGGAATTTTATCCCGGAGTAAGTGGTCTCAGAAGTCATTTCTGAAACCAACAGCGTAATTAGGAGTACCGGATAATTAAGATAAGGCAGATAGTGCTAAAAGTGACTTATAGAAAACGCACCGTGTTTTTCAAACCAGGGATATGGTTACTTAGATCAGATCATATTACGAACCAGTGATTTTCTGCCAAGAAGCTGGTTCTATGGGAAGTTATTTCCGTAACCGACAGCATTTGTCTGAAAATCTTCGGTAGATAACGGAATACCCTTAATGGGCTAAAAATATAGTGAAACCCAGTAGTTTTAAAGAGAAATAATGGAACTACAAAACCTAGTTCCCGGATTTTTGAGATTCGGCAAAATTACGCGATTCGGACACCAATCGGGGAAACGCTATCGGTAAGTCAACACATGTGATGTCATGCATGACATCATCTTCTTCTAGAATGATGATGTCAGCCAAATAGGTGTAAGGCCAAGATGAAGCCACGTGTCAAAGTGCGATCCAATGGTCGAAATCCGATCTGAAGAACTTTTATGTAATTCCAACCTTGTCCCTCCTCTCTTCTATAAATAGCAAGCCTTCCTCTTCATTTTTCTCCACCCCTAAACTGCATTCTAGAGAGAAGTTAGAGAGAAGGAAGAGCTCTCAGGGAGTTCTAGCAAAGCCGGGGTAAGTTTTTCGGTCCCTGGTCTTAAGCTTCGGTAGTTCTTTCAGTAGATGTAGTAGAAATGCTAGATTTATCTTTAAGTTTTCAAGATAGTCTAGATATCATATTTAGGGGTAAATATGGTATTATTTTCGAAAATATTATTGGGGGAAGAGATATGTCAAAATTCTGGAGAGATAGAGTTAAAATAGCGAAGCTCTGGTGAAATTCCGCCGATTAGGGGTTCATGGGCAAAATGGTAATTTGTACCTAAAATGTCTGTTATGCTGCTAGATATTGATAAATATTATCCTTATAGGATATCTGAGATAATCGTACCGCTAACGTACCGCTGTCGGGCCGCTGTCAAAAATTATCGTTTTTCGTAAAACGTACCGATTACCGTTAACGAAGGTACGTTCGCGTACTATAACACTAACTATGATGGTTATTGTATGCATATATGTATTTCCTCTGTCATGCTGTATTTTTTCTGTTGTGCCTTAACCTTAACCTTATTGTAATCCATATCCGATTATGTCCAATGTATTGTTACCTTACATCCGACCGTATTGTTATTGCCGTGCATATCCGATCATGTACATTTCTCCTTGTGCCTTAACCTTACATCCGACCGTATTGTTATTGCCATATATATCGATTATGTATACCCTACTTTGAACGTAGTAAGTGTCGTAAAAATTCCATGTATATCTGTAGTACTTATATGATGTATGTAAACATGAGGTTAACCGTTACCTGGGGTCCGTATGCATTGGACCTCAACTCTTAACATAGCATCAGGTTCAGGAGGACCGAGGACCGAGGAGAAAGGCAAGCAAGCCGCATAGAGACCCGGCTGAAGACTTTCATCCGTTGTTATCTACTTTTGTAAACACTCGGTACAATGTACCATTACTGTAATCAGCCAGACTTACGGCATTTGAAATATATGTATCAGCTACTCAATCACTCTGAAGCTCTACTCTGATGAAAAAGAAAAATTTATACTGCTATTGGAAATGGGATGTTACAGCTCATTTGATTTTTGTGGTAGTTTGTCTATTTTGATTTTATATTTTCTTTTCTTTTCTCTTAATTAAATTCAATTTGGTTTGCTCAACTTAAACAAAATTTTAAGATTAATGCTTAACCGAAGTTGTGGGTACCAAGTCCTCGTGGGAACGATACTTTTCTTATCACTTTATTACTTGATACAGCCCGTATACTTGTGGAGTTGTAGGCTATAAAGTTTTGCCCTATCAATAGAGCTAACTCACAACAACATACAGCCTCTAGATATCGCCGGCCAATCACGTGGACGCAAGCGATAAGAGGAATGAAGCTCAAGTTTAAAGTTCAAGAGTAAAAAAATCTGGAGAAGAGAGAGTTGATTTTTAGTTCATTACCATATTCTGATTCTTCTTTGTCACTTCCATCATCACTGTCCACTGTGATAGCTTGTTCTTTCATTTTCCCTTTCTGCATATACCTCTTTGCAACATGTAAACCCAAAGTCACGATTAAAACCGTGAAAAAGGCACACCGATTCAAAATACACATGAACAAACAATGTTCATTGTAAAAAATTTACCTCGTTCTCCTTCGGAAAGCGATTTTCTTCTTCTTCCCATAGTTATGGAAAACGATAAGCAGATTCGCACCAATTTTTGGTTCATTTTCCGCTACATACACCTCTCTGCAAAGAGAAAGCCCTATTTCCAGATGACGACTGTAATACGGATGAAAAAGATCCAGAACGATGCCATTGATCCCTCTTACTGATTCCCTGCACTTCCTTTTGCATGATTTTCAAGGGCATCACAAGAAAGATGAGTTGACTGCAAAGAAAAAGCACCAGCACAACTTCCTAGTTGTTGTTTCTTGGCCACCGCCGTGGTCACTGGTGAAATTTCCCTGCCTCTGCAATATGGAAAAGAGGGAGAAGCGGAGGCATGTGTTATTAGAGGAAGAAAAATGAAACGCAAACATGTGTTATTTTTTGAAAGAGCACACCTTATTATGATGCGTGAGGAGGAAGAATTTGAAATTTGAATATGAAGCAAAGGGGACAGTCTAACACCTTTACGCTGCCCAACTCAGTGCAATTTTTTGAAAGAGCACGCACTGTTTCGGGATGACAAGTTTTCCGGCTTTAAAGCATGTCAAGCACGGAAAACTAAAATATTATATTGAGCGAGAAAAGAAAAAGAAGCCAGAAAGACTGTCCCATGAAGCCGATATCTGATTATTATATTGGGAAAAAATGAAACCGGCCTAGGAATAGTGAAATATGAGGGGAGCCGATGCTAAGCCATTTTTGAGACATCTTGGGGATGAGTTTATATATATATATATTGATATCTAACAACTATATCTAACTCTGTTGCATAGTTACACTACTATCTAACTCTGTTATATTTCCTAAGACAGTTTCAGTAAACAAGATAGTTACAGTAAACAAACATATGCTCTAATACCCCCCTCAAGTTGGAGAATTTATATCAATCATTCCCAGCTTGGAAAGGAGTGTACAAAATGGAGTAGAAGCAAGAGGTTTAATAAAAATATCAGCTAATTGATCTTGAGACTTGATTGGAAGTAAATGAATAAACCCATTTTGAATTTTTTCTCGAACAAGATGATAATCAATATTGAGTTGTTTAGTTCATTCATAGAATGTAGGATTAGCAGCAATGTGATGGGCTGATTGACTATAACAATATAAAGAAGCTAGAGGATCAGTAGGAAAACCAAAATCTCTTAACAAGTAAGATAATCATTGAAGTTCACAAGTAGTTGTGGCTAAAGCATGATATTCAGCTTCAGAAGAAGAAGTAGATACAATTTGTTCTTTCTTTGATCGCCAAGTAACCAAAGCCTGATCTAAAAATCAACAAAGACCAGTAATAAATCGACATGTATCAATGCAACCTGCTCAATCACAATCACTAAATGCATTCAATTTCATAGCAAAATCAACAGGAAAGAACAAACCACGACCAGAAGTAGCTTTTATATACCGAAGCACCTTATGAGCAGCTCTTAGATGAATATCAATAGGATGTTCGACAAATTGACTCAGATGTTGAACAAAAAAGAAATATATGGTCATGTGTTAGCAAGGTAAAGAAGACGACCAACCAAAGTCCTATACACAAGGAACCATCTTCTAAAGGAACACCAGAATCATGAGAAAGTTTCAGATCTTTAGCCATTTGAGTAACAACTGGCTTACACTCAAGAAAACCAGCATCAGACAAGATATCTAAAGAAAACTTTCATTGATAATGAGAAGTTCCTTTAAAACTTCTAGCAGTTTCCAGACCAAAGAAATATTTGGCATCATCTAAATCTTTGATTTAAAACAAGAATCCAGAAAAGATTTCATGCGATTGATTTTATTCAAATCAGTTCCACTAATTATGATATCATCCACATAAACAAGCAAAGCAGTAAAGGATTTATCATAATTCTTAATGAATGAAGAATGATTAGCTTATGAATGATGATAACCACAAGAAAAAAGAGCCTTGGAAAGCTTGAAAAACCATTGCCTACTAGCTTGTTTAGGACCATAAAGGGAGTGTTGGAGCTTACACACTTGAGTAGGAGAAGATAGCAACAAACCAGGAGGTGATAACATATAAATTTC
Organism: Acacia melanoxylon; assembly: GCA_019022615.1. Lineage (NCBI taxonomy): Eukaryota > Viridiplantae > Streptophyta > Magnoliopsida > Fabales > Fabaceae > Acacia > Acacia melanoxylon. Next base: position 11,041,371 of record JAFJYJ010000002.1, read on the forward strand.
CTCATCAAGATCCCATGAATAAGAGCATTGTTAACATCTAGTTGCTTAACGTGTTAGTTGTGTGCAGTAGCAAGAGCAAGCAACAAACGAATAGTAGTAAGTTTAGCCACAAGAGAAAATGTATTGTTAAAATCAATGCCCTCAACTTGAGTTTATCCTTGAGCTACCAAGCGTCCTTTGTACCGATTCAAAGTGCCATCTGAATTGTACTTCTTAGCAAAAACCCATTTGCACCCAATAGGACGTTTACCAGGAGAAAGATCAGGTAACACCCAAGTATGATTTTGTTCCAAAGCATCTAGTTAAGCTTCAATAGCTTTTCTCCAACCCTTATGCTTAATAGCTTTAGAATAAGACTTAGGAATATCATCAACAGAAATGGATAAAGCAAAATGACGACAAGATGAATAAAGATGATTATAAGAAAGAACATGAGAAAGAGGATGATAGCTACCTACCTCCAAGGAATCCGATATGACTGATGTACATTGAAGAGCAAAATGATAGTCATGCAAATATGTAGGTAATCTCCTAGATCTAGTATAGCGTTTAAGGTTTGGGGAAAGAGAAAGAGGAGGAGCATAATCAAAAAGGTGGAGATGTAGAAGGAATATTAGGTGGTAAAGGACCAGAACAAGCATGAGGAGACAAAGGATAATCAAGAGAAGGAAATGCTTGAGGTAATGGAATGGATGGATGGAGGTAAAGTATAAACAGTAGAATTACAAATTAAAATGAGAATATAGACTTATAAAAGTAGACATTTTTGGAAACAACAATGGTATGAGTATGTAAATCCAATATGATAAACCCTTTAGTGCCATGTTTATAACCAAGAAAAATACATTTATGACACTACTACAGAAAAGGGCTTTAAAACCGCCTCATTTAAACCGGATTATAGAGGATCAGGTCTTAAAAGTATGACTGGTGGCAGTTTCGTAAATATAAAGAACTTTTTAGATCGTATTATAGAGGATTAGGTCTTAAAAGTATGACCGATGGCAATTTCATAAATATAAAGAACTTTTTTAGACCAGATTATAGAGGATTACGTCTTGAAAGTATGACCGGTGGCAGTTTCGTAAATATAGAGAATTTTTAAAACTAGACATTTAAAAAGTCTGGTCTAAAAAATATACTAAGACCTCATTTTTATTATAACCAGTCTCAAAGATTTTCATTCCCAAAATTGAATTTCGCGACACTTAGTTGGTGGATCTAGGAATACTGTAACTCTACTTCCAAAGCCTCATACTCTTCCTTGTGCCCATTCCCAAACACAGATTCTTCCCTCCTTCTTCACTCTTTCCAGATTTTCATAGTCGCAAGAGTGTCGACGTCGTACATCTCTCGCGAGGTGTGGATGCTGTTTTGGGATCGTTGTTGTTGACAGAGCCGGAGCTGTTACCACAGGAGCTGTGATGAAACTGCCCCTACGTAAGGATGACACGCACAAATTGAATATATTATAAATCTGAGGTTAGATGCTGTTGATGTGAAGAAGAATCCTCTCTTTCGTGGTCCCTATTTGCTAGATCTTGTGATTGCAGAAACAAGTCGATTTGCTATAATTATGATGACTCCTACCTTCTTGATACAAGTGTGTGAATATATATGTAAATGGAGCTCAATATTGACTTGTGATGTTTTGTCTGAAATTTTGGAATGGCTTCATTGTGTATGTTTAATTCAAATGCTAGTATACAACAAAAAACGCAGAAGCAGAGGAAGTGATGGAAGTTTGATGCGTGAAGTTTTCCACATTGTAACTATTGAGCATTAATGAGAATGCAATTTCCCGAATTCATTTCATTGCAACACCATACAATCGGGCTAAGATGCCATCGGATACATTAGCTTTTGATAGTATTGTTATTTTGAGAATGAAATTTCCCCAATGAAATTATTTTGAGACATATTTGTATCAGAGGTCCATTTATCATATAGAGTGTTTTTTAATTTTGGTTTTTAATTTGGAGTTAGACAGAGTGTTTCAAGGAGACTGCTCTAGAAAGTAGGTATATGAGGAAGAAGCTAAAGAAATTGCCCTTTTAGTTGTTAGTGGCATTAACTGTAAGTAAATGGTGTTTACTAGCTAGTTTCAATTTACTTTCTGCTTAATCCCCCAAATGCTTTGACTATAGGCATCATTATATTCTTTCAAAGAAGCATATTTGCTTATGGACAAACAAGTAGTGGAAAGACATACACTATGAATGGAATAACCGAGTATTACGTAGTAGATATTTTCGACTATATAAATAGAGTAAAGCTACTACCGATTGATTCATTGATCTTTTTCCTAAACATTCGTACCATTTTTTGCTCGAACTCTCAACTTTCTAGTTTTATTGATCCTTTTTCGTATCTTGTTTTAGCATGAACAAAGAGCATTCGTATTGAAGTTCTCAAGCAATTGAAATTTATAATGAAGTTATCAGAGACCTTCTTAGCATAGAGAACAATGAAATAAGGCTTCGGGATGATCTTAAGGTAAATGCCTTTAACATCTTGAGTTAAAGGTTATTCAGTGAACTCATATAAATCAATATTGTTCTCATGAACTCTCTTTCTAATCAGAGAGGAACCATTGTGGAGAAACTCATAGAAGAGACTTTATGGGATTGGGCACATTTGAAAGAGCTCTTGTCTTTTTGTGAAGGTAGAGGATTTTTCACAATCTTTTTCTTATAAGATGATTTATCACAATCTTATCCTCTTCACAGATCTCTGGGTTCCTCTAAAACTTATCCTCTTCACAAATCTTCATCTTCCTCTTCGACTTATCCTCTTCTTATAGCTCCGTCTTCCTCTCAACGTCACCTTTGACTCCGACTTATCCTCTTCGACTATGTCTCTGAATAATCTTCTTCGACAATCAACGCGAAGCTTCTTCTGCAGCTGCTGAAAATGGGTACGACAAAACTTTATTGGATATGCAGAAATTGCAAGCTTAATCAGATTTGTTTAGAAATGACAAGTTCATCAGATCTGGGTTTTTGATTTCACCTTCAAATAACTCAAAACCTTGTTACTGGTGCAACAATGGCATTAAATCTGTAGAAATGGCAAGCCTTTCTTGATCTGGCTTCTTTTAGGTTATGAGGTCACGAATTGATCCTGTATTTAGGGAGGCAAGCATGCCCTTTGTCTCTTTGTTGTTCGACTTTTAAGACCAGATGTGCAAACACATCCGGTCTTAAAAGTCTCATTTTTTCATTTTTTGGTACTTTTAAGACCGGATGTAAACACACATCCGGTCTTAAAAGTCTTTTTTTATAAAAAAAAAACTAGAAATGGACTTTTAAGACCGGATGTTTACAAAGTCTAGTCTAAAAAGTCTTACTTTTAAGACCTCATATTTTAAAAGTCCAATCTAAAAAGTATTTTTAAGACCGGTCGCATATCCGGTCTTAAAAGTATTAGACTTTTAAGACTGGTTCCAGATCCGGTCATAGAGGGCGCTTTTCGTCCGGTCTTAAAAGCCTTTTTTATACTTGTGTGAGCCCTAGGATCTAGTTTAGTGCGCTATTGTGTGATGGTGGAAGAAAAACAAAGACAACCAAAAACCTTGAGATTGCTAAAATATGGACTTTGCTTAAACAACATTTTAAAAGATGATTTATGATTCAAAACAAGTGTAGTTAAGCGATTGATCAAATATATGGCATGAGAAATACCATATGACCAATAAACCTTAGGAACATAAGCTTGAAACAACAAAGCACTTGTAACATTCAAAATATGTTGATGTTTCCCCTCAACTTTGCTATTTTTTTATGATGTTTCTACACAACTAGTTTGATGAATAATACCATGTTGTTTATAAAAATCAGGCATATTAAACTCAACACGATTATTAGATCTAATAATCTGAATTGAAACACCAAATTGAGCAGCAACCATATGAACAAACTCATTAATACATGGATGACCTTCTAATTTATTCTTAAGTAAATAAATTCAAGTGTATCTTGAAAAATCATCAACAATAGTAAGAAAATACTTGTGTCCATGTACATAATTAAAGCAAATGATAAGCACCCCAAATGTCCATGTGAACCATACTAAAAATTTTATTAGCTTTTGTAGTGCTTACAGGGAAAGGTAACTTGTGTTGCTTAGAAAAATGACATACAACACAACATAAAAAAGAAGAATTGTATGAAACACAGGGATGTTGTTGATGTATGGAATACAAGGTAGAATTAGAAAGATGGGTCTAAATGAAAATGTAAAAGATCAAAAGGAGTATTGTTGGCAGGCTTGGTGGAGACATTACCAATAAGAGGCAGTGGAGAATTTGCATTTTGTGTCATGATATAAAGCCCTTCATACACATCAGCTGAACAATCATCTTCTTTGAAGGGAGGAGCTGAATTAGACAATGGGATTTCTGAAATGAAATCACAAGGAAGACAATGAGTTAATTTGGAAATATAAATGAGATTAAATTGAAAATCTAGAACATACCGAACATTATGTAGAAGAAAATGATATGTAATTTGAATTGTGCCACTACAAGTAGATAGAATTTTGGAACCATATGGTAGATTAATAAAGATAGGAGGTATGGATTTATAGGAAATATATAAATCAAGATTAGAACACACATGATATGTTGCCTCTGAATCTATGATCGAAGAACTGGAAAAAATGAGTAATGGAAGAAAAATGCATACCGGTGGTTGAAACGCTATTAACAGATGCAAGGGGCATAGATGATTGATTATCACTTTGAACCAGAGCTAACAACTTGTGATATTGATTAGGAGTGAAACTATAAGACTGATTCACAACCTTGTTGGGTGCTAGTAAATTCTTACTAGCAGAAATAGAGTCAAATGCAGTAATATTAATAGAAGCATTGTGAAACTTAAAACATGGGGGAAATCTATGTTTCCAATAAAAAGTTGCTTTAGTATGTTTATATTTTCCACAATAGGTACATTGTTTTCATGAATTGAACAAATTAGCTCTGTGGTTGCCTCAAATGTTAGATCGTGGGAGAGAAGTTTTATTAAACAGAGTAATAACTTGTGGAGACTGAAAACCAAGTTCTCGTTCTTGTTGGATTACTAATGAAAACACACGATTAATGTTCGGTAAAGGATCAATTTAACATGATTTGTGATTTAACAGCACTGAATTGATCACTCAATCCTTTTAGAAATCGAATGACATAATCCTGATCCATATGTTTCTTATGAAGTTTAGCAGGACCAAAACGACATCAAGGATCACAAGAACATGATATTATAGCTCGAAGAATAAAAAATTCATCCCAAAGTATTTTAAGTTTGGTGAAGTAATCACTAATAGATAGATCTCCTTGTTTCAAACTCTAGACTTCTTCTTGAAGCTCAGCTAAAGGGAAAATGTTGTTTTGAGAGAATCGATTGAGCAAATAATCCCGGATGTCACTAGCTTTATCAATCCACAAAATACTCTGAGCAAGCCGTTGGTGACAAGGATTTGGTAAGCCAAGAAAAAACCATCATGTTGCAATGTTCCAAGGTAGGATAAATCAGATCCAACAGCAAAAGTTCTTTTTTGTCAAGACCGGCAAGTACTTGTAAGCCATGCATGCATTAAGGGATGACATCTTGACAGCTGATCAACTGGCCAATGAATCTCATACCATAGTAGGTAGTTTTTGTGTCTTTGATCAGAAACCATCTCGTATTCATGTGATCAAAGTCACTTGTTAGTATTTTTGCCATGTAATTGATAGAATTAAAACTCAATTTGATGTTTCTCTCTCTTCCCATTAATTCACCGCCAGAATAGAACCATATAAAGCCACCACCAGACTAGAATATTGTGGAAGCCTCTAGCTAATGGGTTGTCAAATAGATAAAGAAGAAAGTCAACAATTGCAACTTGAAGGAGACAAAGTTGGCAATTTCCATGAACTTGAAGCATGTTAGGATTAATAGATAATTAGTATCTTGTATATAGATATTAACATTGTTTGTAGATATGTTAGCTATATTATGCCACATGTATGGCTATGATTGTTTTGTAACAATATCTTGTTATGCTTTCATTCTATAAATACATAGTGACCTAAGGAGCCATTTACCCTTTGGGCAATTCATTTCGCCTTTTGTCTTTTCTCTTCTTGGTATCAAAGCCACCTTTTTTTTTCTTTTATTATTCTTTCTCTTTCTTCAGCCACCCACGATGGCTTTGTCTCCCTCTTTCACTGGTACGACTTCTTCACCCACTACCATTCCCATCGTCTCTCCCGCTGCTTCCACCATCTCTCCCACCCCTCACCAGGCTTATGCCCTATTTTAGTCCTCCAGCCAAACCTTGTTGATCAAGCTAGATCGGATGAACTACTTGGTTTGGGCCTCCGTCGTCTTGCCTTTAATCAAAGGTAACCGACTTCAATCGCACCTCGATGGTGCTGCTCCTGTCCCGCCGATGACCACGGTGGTGCCGCCGTCCACTACTATCGTCCCCAATCCTACTTTTGAGGAGTGGTTCTCAGTCGATAGGATGCTTCTCGGTTGGCTTCGCAACGCCATGACCCAGGACGTTGCGACTCAGCTTCTTCACTGTCGGACGGCGTATGAGCTCTGGTTTGAAGACCAGTCTCTCACCTCTGCCGTATCCAAGTCCCATATTATGAGTCATCGGTCAGAGCTCCATAGAACCCATAAAAATGGTCAGCCTATGTCCGACTATCTTGCTTGGATGAAATGCATCTCAGATCACCTTGCCTTGGCCGGAGCTCCTATTTCCATCGATGAGCTCATTCTTCACACTCTCAATGGCTTAGATGGTGAGTATAATGCTGTAGTGGTGAAACTCATTGATCAGGAAGGATTAACTTGGGTTGACGCCCAATCTGCTCTGTTAGCTTTTGAGGCTCGTTTAGAGAAATTAAACAACTTCTCGTCTCTTTCTCTGCAACCCAGTGTGAATGTCGCTATTTCTGACCAGGTTTGACCTCCTCTGCGTGCTCCATGGGTAGTGGCAGGGGGTTGAAATAATCGATCCAGAGGGCGTTCAACTGGAAACTCTGGATCCATTGGCTCTAATAGCTCAGAACGTCCCTTTTGTGCTCTTTGTGAGAAACCTGGTCACAACGTTGTTAACTGTTTTAAGCGATTTGATCGAAGCTTTCGCCTTCCTACTCGGTCTCCTCCTCAGGCATATCATGTAGATGCTTTGGATGCTACTGACTCTGATTGGTGTAACACCCCAAATTCCGTAGCATAAATCGGTGACACGTGGTTTTATAAATATTCATCAGAGTTTTGAGGTGCTACAGCTTAGCGTAATGCGGAAACGGAGAGCATGTACTAAAAATTTGAACAATTGAGTAACTGATATAAAAATACTCGGACATATGCGATGCTCGACGTATACCGATATATTATAAATTTCCCGAAGGATTGTTCATGTGATACGTAATACAAAACTTTATAATTACAATTCTTACATGTAACTATACCCCTTTTTCCGCCAAGCCTTGAGTAGACTTGGGGCATAGAACCTAACTCAGTTAAATCATCTCATTTGGCCAGGCTGGGTAGGTCTAGTGGAAGTCTCACCGTGCTAGGGTGACTGATTGACTGAACCACATAGACGACCCTTCTAGTTTAAGCACCAAATGATGTGAAGTAACTTTATTAGATTCATGCCATAAGGTAGGTTCTCGTTCACTTTCTTCCCGCATTTCCTTTGACCGGTGCCTCCTCACGGCTCCGTCCATTAATGCTCCTTCTCATGGCTCCATTCACAACGTCTTCATAAATCCCGGTTCTTTTCCCGAACCTCTAGTCAAGTCTAAGATTCAAAACAAATTGAATCTTAGGTAACGGTCTTAACCTCATATGAAAAGTATAACAAAGTATATGTATGACGAGATATTCATTACATTTCAAAGCATTAACCAATACATAGCACACAAAGACATGTAAGGTTACAACAATACATAAGCACACACGAGATGTAATGTCAAAACAACAACAAGTACATAGCACACAAAGACATGTAAAGTTATCTATACAAATCCATGTATAGTTAAATAGTCTACGCACCACGTGCCACGATGTACACTCGTGTCCTCGCGCTAGGAAAAAAATCTCACGGCATTATCAAGACTATAACCCGTATCAAGCTGAATGTATATAAACGGTGATTCAAGACGAGTCTTAACCACGGTGCATGACCCAAGACCAAGTCTTGTCCATGACTCTATGAAATCATTCCATCTCATACATGCATACAAGTCATATCGAGTTAAAGTTACCGTACGCGAACGTACCTTCCTTCGTGTGAATAGTAATTTACTATTTATGTATACGGTACTATTCATAAATACGGCACTATGAATAGTAATATGCCCGTCCTTCAAATCTGACTCCGGAATCCTCGGATATCCTAACATATTACCATATTGCTTAGAATAATATCCAAAAGGTTAATTTACCTTTCTACCCTTGGTGGATTTGTTATTACCATTTTGCCATTACATTTTATTTAATAAAAACGCTACTTTCAGCATTATGGCCAGATTTACTTCTAACTTTGAAAATTCATAAGTAATTCTAGAAAACTCGAAACGAGGATCCGTAAAATTCCCCAGAATCCTTAGGATGTATAATTTTGTGGAAAAATACTGGTTCTTGCCCAGATTTTATGAACAGTTCCCAGTTTTCACGTGTTCATCATCTGCCCAGAAAATTTTCAGAAAACGTAGCCCAACTTTGGACATTTTTATCTTCTAGCACAGAACTCGAAATAATACATTCTAGGTATATTTGAAAAGGTATATATGTCTACTTTAACCATGAAGTTTCTCAGAATTTTAGAACTTCATCTTCAATATAAAATACTGACGTTTTTACCCCTGACTTCAAAAATTGCTAACCGATAAAATTTCGCGGAGCTTCGCTACTTTATGATTAGCTTCCAAAAATTCTGCTATATAATATTTTCCATCATTTTTTCGAAATAAAACCATTTCTAACCATAAAAACATGAAAATAAAATTACTCTAGCATATTTAAGATCAAAGCAACTTCTATCTATGAATTTAAAACTAGAACTCAAGAACTAGAGAACTTACCCTTGAAGAACCTTGCTACTACTTCTTCCTTGCTCCAAGAACTTCACTCTACTCACTCTCTAATCTTAAAATCAGATGCTTTGAGCTGATTTTGGTGTGAAGAATATGAAGAGAAGAGTCTTCTATTTATAGAAGAAATTCAAGGCTATTCCAACTACATTTCTTCCTTAACCAAACACTCAAACCAAACACCCAAACCAAACACTCAAACCAAACACTCTTACACCAAACACTCACACCAAACACTCTTACACCAAACATTCATACCACCTTATACATATCTACCAATATCCAACTACCATTTAATATTTATTTACAAATATTAAATAAGTATTGGAAAATAAAATCCTTAATTCCATATAAGAATTTTCTTCCATAATTAACTCTCTAGGTCATAAAATATTGGTTCTAAAATTTCTAGACCAAAAAGTATCCTCTAACTATTTTTCCTTGAATTATTTGGAAAATAGGCCTCAAAATCTAGAAAATAGCTTTAAAACTATTTAGGCCAAATTTTCATAATAAATTCCCATAAAACATTTCTTGTTTCCAAATTCAAAAATTTGGGATATTACATTCCTCCTTTTGGTTATAAATTAATTACCTTTTTATGTGCTATTTATGTCATATTAAATAGCTCCTAAATAATGTCTCATAATTAACCATTCGTTAATTAATTCCAAAGTGGAATTTGGATGAAAATATAATCAATAGATTATAATTTCTTGAGACAAATATTCACCTTTGTATTTAATATGTATTATTTATCAAAATATAGTATTTATGATAAATAGGAATTTTAGGGTATTACAATTGGTATCTTGATAGTGGTGCTAATCACCATGTTGCTTATAATTCCTCTCATCTTGACTCTGTTCAATCAGTGGGTAAGCCTCATTCTTGTCTTTTTACTTGTACTGGGTCCATAGCTGCTATTCATGGAATTGGTTCTACCTCTATTCCCTGTTCTGATTCTTATCTTCAACTTAATGATGTGTTGGTGGTTCCTTATGTTACTAAAAATTTGTTAAGTGTCGATAAGCTTGTTTCAGATAATCTCGTTGCCATTATCTTTACTAATCAGGGTTGTGTTGTGAAGGATAAGAAAACAGGGTCCCTCCTGATGACAAGCACTTCAAGACAAGGGCTCTATCCGGTGAGCACAATTAAGGCTCAAGAACACTCTGCATTTGCTTCTAGGAATGATGAGGATTTTAAGACTTGGCATTACAAGCTTGGTCACCCAAGCAATAAGATTTTACAGCAAATTTTGAATGATTGTAATGTCAAAACACAAGTTAATGACACTTTTGTTTGTGAGGCTTGCCAATCAGGAAAATCAAGGAAATTGCCTTTTTCCAAGTCCTTATCTCATGCTTCTTTACCATTTGAGTTAATTCATACTAATTTATAGGGCCCCTCTCCTATTCAATCTATTCATGGGTACCGATATTATACACATTTTATTGATGACTACAGAAGATACACACGGTTATACCCTCTTAAGAACAAAGGAGAAACTGTGGTTGCTTTTCAACATTTTCAAAAAATGGTTGACACTCAATTTCACACTAAGATTAAATCTCTTCAGTGTGACAATGGGACCGAGTATAAGCCTCTCATTCCTCTTGCATATGATCTTGGTATTATTATGCATTTTACATGCCCTTATACCTCCCCTCAAAATGGTAGAGCAAAAAGGAAACATAGACATATTGTGGAAATGAGATTAACTCTTTTGGCTCAAGCTCATATTGCTCTTTCTTATTGGACTGAGGCTTTTCAAATGGCGGTTTATTTAATTAATCGCTTGCCTACTCCAATTTTGCAAGGGAAGTCTCCTTTACTTCTTTTGTATAAAACACAACCCGATTATCATTCTCTACAACCTTTTGGTTGTGCTTGTTATCCGTGTTTAAAGCCTAACAACTCTCACAAATTGGAGTATCATAGTAAGAAGTGTGTTTTTCTTGGCCCAGATTCAAATAAAAAAGGCTTCAAGTGTCTAAGCCCATCTAGAAGAATCTATGTTTCAAGGCATGTGATTTTTGTTCCTTCTATTTTCCCTTTGTCTCCAGGTACTTCACGACAGGCAGGCCCATCCAGTACTCCACATGCCTCTATGCCTTCCCTAATTGCTCTACATGATAATAAAAGCATCACTTCACCAGTCTTAGCCCAACCCTCCCACTCCAACATTTCCAATGAGCTTCCTCTTTTGACCCATATGTCTCCCGTGGCCCATTCAACCCCACCTTACCCAACTTCACTCCAATCTCCCACAATTCCTCCAATGTCTCCCGTGACCCATTCCACCCCATCTCATCCAACTCAACTCCACTCTCCCACACCCACCAAACTCATCTCACCTTCAGCCCAATCTCCTTCCATTTCTCCCGTAGCCCAACCCTACAATCTAAATACCTCACCCAATTCTTTTACTTCCAATCACTCATTGTCTTCCTCACCACGAGCGTCCTCGTCCTCTCCGCCTTCACTTCCAGGTTTTTCTCCTTCTTTTCCCGTCAACCTATCTCCTCCTCCTTCTCTCAACACCTCTCCACCTAATATTCATCCCATGGTCACCCGAACTAAATCTAGGATTGTAAAACCCAAATACCCTTTTGTCGGCCTATTTTCTATAGAAACGCCTCACTCCCTTTCTCAGGCAGCCAAACCCCACTCCATCTCAGAAGCCTTAGCCTTTATTCATTGGCTGCGTGCTATGCAGGATGAATATGAGGCTCTCTTCCGTAACAAAACCTGGGTACTCATTCCTTATCGGAGCCAGAAACTGGTGGACTATAAATGGGTGTTTAAAATAAAATTCGTTGATGGGTCAATTCTAAAACACAAGGCTCGACTAGTAGCTAAGGGTTTTCAGCAGTCTGCTGGTATTGATTATGGGGAAACTTGCAGCCCTGTTATCAAACCAACTACCATTCGTCTCATTCTCACATTGGCTCTCAAATTCGGTTGGGAAGTACGTCAATTAGATGTGAACAATGCCTTTTTGAATGGATTTTTAAAAGAGCAAGTGTTCATGAGTCAACCTCCTGGTTTCAAAGATTCCGCCAAACCGAGTTATATATGTCAACTCACCAAGGCACTCTATGGTCTCAAGCAGGCTCCACGGGCATAGTTTGAGAGACTTAGACAAGTTCTTATCAGCTGGGGTTTCCAGAATGCCTGTACTAATGTCTCCTTATTTTTTTCTCAAGCATAAATGATTAATGGTATTTATTCTCATCTACGTCGATGATATTTTAATTTCTGGGAATAATGTTACATCTGTTCAAAAGTTTATTGTCAGACTGAATGAAGTATTTTCTCTCAAGGATTTAGGTCCCATTTATTATTTTCTGGGATTAGAAATTCATAGAGACTGTTCTGATTTTTATGTGAATCAAACCAAATATATTCTTGATTTACTCAAACGGTTTCAAATGTCTGATTATGCTCCTATGCCTACACCCATGATTACTAGTCGAAAATTTTCAGCTAAGGATGGCAATGTCTTATCTGATCCGTTATTGTATAGGAGAGAGCGATTGGCTCTCTACAATATTTAACGACATCAAGACCTGATATAGCTTACTCTGTTAATAAGCTTAGCCAGTTTTTATCTCAACCAACTGATGTGCACTTTCAAGGGGTCAAACGAATTCTGAGATATTTGAAGGGCACAATTCACTATGGCTTACATGTTAAACCTATAAGTTCTCTTTAGTTGATGGCTTTTACAGATGCCGATTGGGCTACTAATCTTGATGATAGAAAATCCATGGGTGGATATTGTGTTTACTTGGGTGGCACACTTGTTTCTTAGTGCTCCAAGAAACAAAAGGTTGTCACTAGATCGACTAAGCACCCTCCCAAAGTTTTTTTTCACCAAATCCTCAATCCGGTTGGTGGAATGAAGTTTAAATGCTATTATGACATCTATATACTTAAATGTTGCTATATATATATATATATATATATATATACACACAATATAAAACAAGCTTGTTGAAATAGTTCACTGTACACATAAAAAGGTGAATGGAAAAAACTTCATGGTTGAAAATATATATATATATATATATATCTTACTTTGCACATGAAATAGGGATCTGTTTATATTCGGGAGGTTATTTTATTGATCTAATATCACAAAATCAAAAAGATAAAATCTGACCCAACTTCCTCCTATATAATAGGATCTAATCGAGCTCATTCTTATATTATTGATTTAGGTTTTTTAAAAACCTCTAAATCTCGATTTAGTCAACTAAACCCCGTAGTTTAGTCGACTAAATCATGGGGCAATATTAAAAAATTTGCCCCTCGGCGATTTAGTCGACTAAACCCGTAGTTTAGGGGCAAGCGTTTTAGTCGAACTCAATTTTGGGTTATTTTATACTCTCTACTATTAGAAATTGGTCTTCACATCCGGCAACCCTCAATAATTTGGTGTGACAATTTAAGTGCTCAAGCTCTTGCTTCAAATCCTGTACATCATGCTAGAAGCAAACATATAGAGATTGATGTTCATTTCATCAAGGACCAAGTTTTATCTGGTGCTATTACAGTTCGTTATGTCCCCACATCACAACAAATAGCTGATTGCTTTACTAAAGCACTTTCTCATTCTCAATTTTCTCTGTTTAGATACAAACTTGGTGTGTCTCACACCCTCTCGTTTGAGGGGGAATGTTAGGACTAATAGATAATTAGTATCTTGTATATATATGTTAATATTGTTTGTAGATATGCTAGCTGTAGTATGCCACATGTATGGCTATGATTGTTTTGTAACAATATCTTGTTATGCTCTCATTCTATAAATACAGTGACCTAAGGAGCCATTTACCCTTTGGGCAATTCATTTCACCTTTTGTCTTTTCTCTTCTAAGCAACGAAGAAAAGTCACAAATGTCGACACAGATAAATAAAATAATATATGTGGCAAAAGTGAGTCAGTTGACTAAGTATAGGAAGAATTAATAGGAAGAATTATTAGAAAGATAAGAGAAAAAGAGAGATAAGAGAGAAAGTTCCGTAGGATTTTGAGAGGAAAAAAAAAGTAAAGAAAGTCACTTTGAGATGAAAGAAAAGGAAGAAAGTTGCTGCGTGTATTTTTATTTAAAATTATATTATAATAGAAGTATTGTTTTCATCTTTCTATATCTTTAATTTCCATCATTAATGATGTCTCTTTATGAGTAATGTTAACCAGTTTTATTTAAAAAACGAGTTAATTCTCCCCTGGTCCCTGGCACAGCCAAATGCTGCATTGAACTTGCTTACTTTTTCTTTGATCAGGAAACCAAAACCACATAAAAAAAGGAATAACATTTAATTATTATATTTTAAATATTTATTATTTAAATAAGTGCAAAACCTAAAATAAAGATAATTTTTTAATTGTCTAAATTTCAAATAAAATAAATTTACCATTAAAAACTAACAATTATTTGAAAGCTTTAAATATTGTCCAAATGAATTATGCCACACTGAACAGTCTAAATATCATGACAGTGATGAATACCCAATGTGAATCCATAAATAGCCATGAAACACTTTTATGTTTGAAAAAAAGACAGAATGTCATGCTGCCAAATATTTGTGAAGCACAAAGATACATGGCTAGTAATCACTCAAGAAAACCATCTTTTTTTACTTAGAGGGACAAATACTACAATAATGCATAATCAAATTCAACGTACAATCCATTATTAAAAAAAAAAAAAAATTAAAACCTACAACCACAACCTCTCGTTTATTAGGAAGTATTCATACCCTTGTGCTACAAAGCCATCCATCAGAATAAGCCATTCTACAAACCCAAAAGATGTTCCTCAGACGACGACGACGACAACAACAAAAACCAAAACAAGCTCCAGAACAAAGCAAAATTATGTTGGAATAAAACCAATTGCAATCAAACATAATAACAAAGCAAATATAGGATATAAGATAACTCCTTCCGTGTTGTGATTTTTCCTAGAAAACACAAATCTTCCTGATTGACATGTCTGTTAAGTTGTGAATGTTGGTTGGCTTAACCGCTATGATATTTTTGTACCATCTTAAAACCACATCGCACACCCAATAAAACTATATGGTGTGAGGTGCTGATGGGGAATACTTAAAATAGATTTGAATCTTAACCCAAATTGAAAAGAAAAAAGAAAGATAATCTTTTGGACACGGACAAAATTATTTCTTAATTCTTAATTCTTGATATAGCTAGGCATCTATAACGTCATCCATTAATTGCTTATTATATCCTGAACGAATTTCAAACCCGTAATGGCACGGCATCTCATTTTCGTTGCCGTCAACGTCAAACACCATTATAACCTTCATTACTCTTCGTTCATCTCCTGAGAGAACAAAACATTTGATCTCTCTTTGCTACTTCATCATCTTCATTCACTAACAAAACATGCTTCGACCTGCTAATCTTCTTCATCCCTTATTCTTATTCTTCTTCTTCTTCCTATTCTGGTCATGCCAGATTCTTAACGCGGTCGTTTCAGACCCACAGACCAATCTTCTGTTCACCGCGTCCGGCCCATACAACGAATACGACATTTCCAATAACTTTACCATCTTCTATGAGAACCTAAACGTGACGTTACAAAACGTGAGAGACCAGGTCAAAGACCAAAAAGAGCACTTTGCAAGGTGGCAGATAGACTCCGCTACCACTTTTTTTCAATGCAGAAGATACCTCCCCATCGCGGACTGTGTTGCCTGCTTCGACGTCGCTGCTGTTGAAGATTGCAGGTACTCTACGGGGACCCGTGGTGGCTGGGTTGTCTACGATGGCTGCTCTCTCAGGTACCACCCGACACAACTTAGAGTTTGACTTATTCGCATTCAATTTTGAATAATAGAGCGTACATAAGTTGCGATTAACTGCAAATTTCTCCCGCAAGTTTTCACTTAAAAAAGCTAGGTACCTGATTTTTTTTTTTTTTTTTTTTTTTCAACGTGGCTTCAGAAGTTTCAACGTAGTAATGTCGTTATGGTCTTTATCCAAGTGAAGTTTAATGGGTAGTTGACCAAATATGCTGAGTTGACAGATTCATATGTCATCCACTTTTTTTTTTGTTAAGTTGTAAATTTACCCCAAATTTTTTACTCTAGAGTACTGGGCATTCAGAATTTCTTTTTTTGCTTCAATATCACCTTGATAGATTTCAAATCGTAACAATGTCGCTTTGGCTATTATCTAAGTTAAGTTTAACCATTAGTTAACTAAATATTTTAAACCGATTGGTCTATGTGTCATCCACTTCATTTTTTATTTGGAGAATGACATACAGGTCTCAACTAAGAGGAATTATATATTGATAAGTCCCATAAGTTGTTAATGATAACTAATTCACTTGTTAATTCCCTATGTTCACTTGTCAATGGGGATTTTTCTAACATTATTTTCCTTGTTTGGGACCTAAAAGTCATTCTCCCTTTTTTATTCTAGTCAAACTACAAATACGAAAAAAATTTAAAACATGCATATCACATGAAGGATTGGAGAAAATGTAACATCTCATTTTCAAAAGCAGTATATATATTTTTTTCATCAGAGTAGAGCATCGGAGCGATTGAGTAACTGATACTTATATTCCAAATGCCGTAAGTCTGGCTAATTACAGAAGCGGTACAATAACCGAGAGTTTTTAAAATAAATAACAACAGAAGAAAGTCTTCAGTCGAGTCCCTATGCGTGCTGCTTCCCTCTCTCCTCGATCCTCGGTGCTCCTGACCCTGAGGCTATATTAAGAGCTGAGGTCCAATGCATACGGACCCCAGGTAACGGTTAACCTCATGTTTATATATACAATATAGACAGTATATGAGCATACGAACAAGCATTTCCCAACATCACATAAGCCCCTTGGCCGATGTGTCACACTTAGCATATATTTCACACATAGCAATCGTTTCGCACCTAGCATTTCGCACCAAGCATTTTGCACCTAGCAAACGTATCCCAACACCCAGCAAGCATAATAACAGTACAATGAATATACCACAGAGCTATCAACTAACTCACATAAGCATACCATACACATAGCATATGTACGCATACAATAAACATCAGAGTTAGTGTTACAGTACGCGAACGTACCTTCGTTGGCGGTACTTCGGTACGTTTGATGAAAAACGGTACTTCTGACTGAAAACGGTACGTTTGACAGTGGTACGAGAACGGTACGTAATCACAGGTATCCTATAAGGATAATATCGCATTTATCAATATTTAGCATCATAACAGGCATTTTAGGTACAAATTACCATTTTGCCCCTGACTCCCCTAATCGGCGGAATTTCGCCAGAACTTCGTTACTTTGACTCTAATCTTCCAAAAATTTTCCATATCTCTTTCTCCAACATAATTTTCGATATATATATCATATTTAACCCTAAAACATGATATTAAAATAATACTTGGAAGATTAAAGATCAAAACAACATCTACCCTAGAACTTCAAGAACTAGAACTAAAACTAGAACTTAAGACTAGGGACCGAAGAACTTACCGAACTTCGCTACACTTTCTCCGCACTCCTCCTTCTCTCTAACCTCTCTCTAGATTCGAAATTCTTGAGAGATGATGTTGTGAATTGGTGAAGAATTATGAAGAGAGGAGAAGGCTATTTATAGAATTTTTTTGTGGCATTTTGGTAATTGTCTTGAACTTTTCTACAACTTCTTCAACAAGTTGATGATGTCATTGATGACATCATCAACAACTTTTTTAACAAGTTGATGATGTCATTGATGACATCATCCTATCCATTACTTTATGGATTTACCCGATAAAAATCCATGTTCAGTGTTCTAATCGTGTAATCTTAACCAATCTCAAAAATTCCTTAGCATATCCCTAAAGGTCTCTATTCACTCTTGAGAAATATGTTGATTAATGAAATTTATGATCTCATTAAGGGTATTTCGTAGCATCTTTGAACATTTTCGGATAAACGCCGTCGGTTCACGGAAATGACTTAGGTAACACCAACTTCACGGATAAAAATTCACTCGTTTATAATATGTCCTGATCTTAGAAACTTAGTTCATGGTTTTCTAGATAGGATTTAATTTATCGGTTCTCATTTATCCTATCTGTTTATTTTATATTTTAATAATCTTATATAATTCACAAAATTATCCTATTGGCCCATTCGAATTACATTGATTTAGGCATTTAAAATTGTTAGAAATTCTTGTAGCCTTTGATCTTGCTTTATTAGATTACATCCTAGCCATTGACCATCATTTAATTTGTCTAATTTAATTAGAAAGCTTAATTAGGGCCTTAATCCTATGATTAGTGACCTTTTAAGATTTAGGGTTTTCATGTACTTAATCTCACCAATTTTTCTTAATCTTTTCTAATTAATTAGCAAGTACACTTTATGCTAACCATAGCCATAAACATCTAATTAAAGGGTTTTACATAATTTACCTTGGATATTCTCTTGTTTAAGCTTAAACAATTAGGCATTAATTACTTAATTAATCACTTACTAATTGTTGATAATTTTCTTAATTAGGATTAATCATTTTCTCACAACTATTTCACTGACATTGGTATTCTATGTCCCACACATTATATTAAAAATCATGGGGTCATTTAGGGTTTCCAAAATAATATTAAATCTTGCCTCATTATTTTCCAAGGAAATTAATCCCAAAAATTACCTAAATTAGAGACAACATACTCTCTAATTTTTAACAAATATTTCATTGCCTCTTAGGATTTATCATAATATTTTTAGGGTATTTTATGACCCAACAAGGGTATTTTAGGGATTTTGACTCTTTATTTCTTCTAATTTCAATAGAAATTGCCCTAAAAACCAAGTATTTATTCTACAAAATTTGAGACCACATATTCACCTATCTCCAATAGGTATTATTTACTCAATTTATGATATTTATCATAAGTCAGATTTTAGGGTATTACAGAAAATCGAAAAGATGATTGTGGAAGATTGTCTTTGTTAGTGACCTTGTTCTTTGCAATGTCCCTCAGTGCGTCCTGTTTCGAGTAATCGAATCTTCTTCTTTGTACTTCAGTGACGCTAAGATAGGTAGGTACCTCTTTGATTTTCTCTTCATTGCGCAAGATGCTTTCACCTCTTTGATTGTCTCCAACCCATCAGGTGGTTTTTAAATTTTTTTCCCTTATTTTATAAATTATACTTGGAAAAAATAAAGTTGATGACACAGAGACCTGCCGGCTCAATATATTTAATCAACTAATATTCAAGTTTAACCTTGATAGAGCTGGGTGACATTGCTATGATTTAAAAACATCTAGGGTGTCAGCATTGAACCTAAAAAAACTTTTACATACCCAGCGCTCTTGAGTAACTTCTAAGCAAATTTGTATCTTAAAAAAATTATGTGGATAACATGTGAACCTACCAACTCATCATATTTGGTCAAAATGATCAAATAAACTTGGATAATGACTGAGATGATATTGCAAAACGATTTGAAACTTCTGGAGAAATATTGAACCTAAACTTTCAGATATTCAGCACTCCTAACTAAAATTTATTGGGCAAATTTGCACTTGACCCTACTTTTAATAGAGATTAATTGGAGGGAGTGTTTTAGTACTCATACTCATATGGTCTCATTTATAAAGAGAAAGAAAGTTTGTTTTGGACCTATTTATAAGTCACATCATTAATTTTTCCACATAAAAGTACAAGTTTACCTTGGGTAGGCTGAATATTTAAATAGGAGAAAAGTTTAAAAGTTATTAATTTTTAAGACATAATTAATGAGATTTAAATTTTTCTTAGTTAGGTGAAACATGTTGGAAGTAACTAATAAATTGGATTAGAGGATTATGAGAATAAAGTTTACATACTAATAAATGAATTACAAATTGCATATTGATATGAAAAATTTAATGACGTAATTTATAAATAGAACAAAATAATCTTCTTACTATATCTTATAAATAACATCAGTATCAAAAAAAAAATTGTTATAGTTTTCTTTTCGGAATAGTAGATCTTAGTGATAAGATATTTATTGCTTTATTTATTAGCTTGTGTGGTGGTTCACATCAAGGTTCTGAAACCCGAATTGGTCACTGAACCGGTCGAGGTACTGAGTTAAGGGTTAGTGGGTTAGACCGGAATCAACCCGGGCCTAGACCAGTGCGGAATAAAAAATAAATGGGTTTTATATTTAAGACCAAAGCTAGTATTATATAAAATTATCAATGTTTTGGAACCCGGATCGGACCGGCCGGTTCAGACCGGAACACCAGTCCGAGTTAAGGGGAAACCCGGGTTTCTGAGTTGACCGGGTCAACTCGGCCTAAACCGGCCGAGTTGGCCGAGTCACGATTCTTTTTTTTAAAAAAAAAAGAAAAAAACTTCGACTAAAGAAAAGAGAATGGGTGTCGAAGTTAAGAGAGAGATGGAGAGAGAGAATAGACGACAATGTCGACGGAGGTGTAGATCCATCAATGGCGGTGATTTTCGTCGGTGTTCGTCGACGGCGGTGCCTCAAAATCGCTGAAAAAGGTGAAGAACATGAGCAAATCAAAGATTTATCTAGGTTTCATCGATTTGTAAAAGAAATCTTTTATTGGTGGTGCAAAGATTTGTTTGGGTTGCCATTTTCAAGAAGAAGAAGAAGAAGCAAATCAAGCATTCGGATATGGTGGAGGAGGCAAGCACGGTAGGGTGAGAGAGAGTGAAGAAGAAGAAATGAAGCGTTGGTGACGATTTGATTTCAAAATGAAATTGGAGAGATATATTTGATTATTGAGGCGTTGATGTTGACTTTACGGTGCAGAGGGGGTGGAGTTCGGCCATGATGTGATAGGAGCTGGACATTTAATTAATTTCTACCACTTTCCTAGTTTCCTAAAATCACCCGTGAATGAATAAAGCAAGGTTATTAAAACCGGACCGGTCATTGAACCGGTCAAGAATCTTGGGTCAAGGGTCGGGGGTCGGGAGTCAAACCGGAGTTAAACCGGGGTCAAACCGGTAAGAAAGTAAAGATTTTAAGGTTATTAATATAAAATTATAACAAAAATAATTTCTTTTAATAACTATTACCTATTACCTATATATGGGCTATGGCTAAATAGAAGTCGAGATGACACGGCGTCCATTGAATAAAAGGGAGTGGTTTCGAGCAAAAATATAAAATAAAAGGTAGTGGTCGTGAATTGTCCAATCACTTCTTCCACAAGACTTATCACGTGATTGTCCTTCGTGAATCAATTTGAAATTTCAACCACTCCTTCCCTCTTTCTATTTCCTTATGTTTCTTTCCTCTCTGTCTCTCGCGAAGCATTCAAGAACCATTTCTTCTCCGGTGGTGTTGCTTCGTCTTCACTCTGCCCGTCTGTTCTATAGTCTCACCGGTTGTCCGTCGATCAGCACCTCGCCACATCTCGCCATCGTCGATATCCGGCGGTTCTTGAGGGAAAAGAAGTAGCAGTTGCTCCGATTTCGGTGACCTCGTACTTCGTTGCACCTTTGTTTTTCATTGATATGAGCCTTGGTCGCCGGCTCTCTTTATATTCATCTCTCTTTTTCCATTTTTCCATGTAGGAGCTTCAATCGATGTTTTTTTTTTTTTAAAAAAAAAAAAAAAAAAAAGAGCTGACCCCGGTTTCTATGATGTTCCGGACCGGTTTCACGGCCGGTTCGCCGGTTTCCGGTCCGAACCGGTCGGTTCGGTCCGAGTTTAATAACCATGGAATAAAGTAACTTCAATTTTTGAGCAAAAAAAAAAAAAGAATAAAGTAAATTCAATAATGAGATGTTTTGCAAGTGACGTGGGGTATCTTTTGATTTTTTAAAAAATCAATATAATTTTAAACATCCTCCCAAGTTTATATAAAATATTTTTTCTTATTAAAATATTTTTACCTATTTTAATAAAATTAGATTTTTTAATTAATACCGGTTTAACTCCGGTCTGACCCACTGACCCTTAACCCACCACCCCCATCGGTTCAGTGACCGGTCCGGTTTTCAGAACCTTGAAAATTATAAATATATAAAATACATAAAAGATTAAATAATTTTAAATAATCTTATTTAATGGTGAGTTAATTATCTTACTAATAATATACTTATGTCACCTATAATTAAAAACAATGAATGCAAATTTTTTATCTATTGTTAAAAATAATTTAAATATAAAATGTTGGAAAACCTGAAAACGTATATTCTTTTTTAAATTCCCCTTTATTATTTTTAAAAGGAAAATAATTAAAATATGGAGTTGTGAATTTACGTGATGGGAGCAGAGTTTGGAGAAAATCTTGGTAAAAGGGAAGCTTTGGAAAGTGAGAGGACATTACAATTACTCAACTCAGCCACTGCAACACGTTTTCACAGCTAGCCATTTCTTATCCTTCCTCACTTGTGATGCTTCTTCATCTTCTCAATTTTTTCTCTTTCCTCTTCACATCTCCCTCCTCCTAACTCCTCTTCATCTTCTTCTTCGTTTTGCGGTGCTCCTTCCTTTTCTCTGACTTTACAAACTTTTGTTGTCCTCTTGATTGTTTTTCCCTACTTCTCTGTTTCGTCGCTCTTGGCGTTGGCGGCAACTCCGCTCTCATGTGTACGCTTGTGTTATCTGCCGCTGCAACCACACGATGACCGCACTCCTTGACCGCACCTAACTCAGATCTCTCTTTCTTTCTCCTCCTTTCTCTTTTCTCATTGTCGATTCAACAGCAAGGTCAGTTTCAGGCGACTTTTTTTGTTTTTTGAAAAAAAAAACAGATGTAAGACTTGGTCAACTCGGTCGGTTCAGGTCGAGTTGACCAACTTGAATCTGGGTCAACTCGGGACCCCGGTTTAACCCCTAACTATGATCGGTTTTCCGGCTGGTTCGAACCGGCCGGTCCGGTCCGGGTTTCAAAACAATGGTTCATATAGACTTTATTCTACCTTAAATAATATTGTGTTCATTCTAGTTAATGGTGTTTGGTTTAGTGGTGGATCAGCTAGACCCCCAAAGTGGGCGAAGTGACTTTGAATCCTGTCTTGTTCAAAAAGGCAGCTAGCAAGAGGCATCTTAAATGCAAAGTCTCAATTCGGATTTGTCGGTTTCTCGAAAATTCGGTAATAGAATTCAGAAAAAGCGCTGGCCCAAAGGGTTATAAAAAATATTGTGCCTATTTTTTTTAAAGACAATTTAACAATATCATTCAAATTAAAGAAATGTTTTAAAAAATTTATCTCATAGATTTTAAATTTATCAATTCTATCTAAAATTTAAATTAAAAAAAAATCAATTTATCTCTTAATTTTTCAATTTCACCGAAGGAAGTACAGTGTAGATGAGTTACTTTTTGCCTGGATGACAATAGTCTATGGGGTTGACATTTGATTAATGAATAGACCAGCGAACTGGGGGGAACTAATATCCTTTCATACTTTTCCAAAACAATGGCTGATTAATATATAATCCAATCTAAGTATTGATATTTGATAATACTGTTTTGTGATTATTTTAAAAATTAAAGTTGTTATTGTTAGGCCCCGAAACCTAAAGGGGTGACCGACACGGAATATGAGTGGACTCACATTCCTTAAGCCTTATACTTATAAACATGTGTTCTAAAATATATGGATCCTACCTATAAATTACAAGGAGCATCTAACTTTAAATAATAATACAAAAGTCTAGGGCTATGATTACATCAACTACTAGCACCTCATTATGGATCAACGATCTCTACATCAAATAAGAGGCTCTTCACCACCCAGCAGGAGATACATGATCGGCAATATCGTCTGAACCAAAACAAATTTTTCGGTGAATAACGTTTCATTCTTATAATT
This sequence comes from Acacia melanoxylon, assembly GCA_019022615.1. Classification (NCBI taxonomy): domain Eukaryota; kingdom Viridiplantae; phylum Streptophyta; class Magnoliopsida; order Fabales; family Fabaceae; genus Acacia; species Acacia melanoxylon. Next base: position 11,065,311 of record JAFJYJ010000002.1, read on the forward strand.
TAATAAATACAAGAGTAAATAATTTAAACATATTTATCTTTTGACAATAACAATATATCAATAAATTCCAGTCTCTATATCATATGATTATGAATAAAAACAAACTATATAGATATTGGATCATCAATCAATTACCTCAAAATACGAAATAAATTATTTTGTTTGACAAAACCAGTTTAAAATAGTAAATCAAATAAAATAGAACCTTATGTAAAATATCGTTAATCAAATAATTTCAAGTATATAGTAAAACCTTCGATTTAATGTAATCAATTTAAAACATAATTCTCAAACCTCATTCATAGAACTTCTTACAGAACAAATGACAAGCGTGGTCACACAGTCCACGAGGGTAACTAACCAAGCATGACTCAAGGCCATGAAACAAGCATAGACACATAGTCCATGAGGGTAACTAACCAAGCATGACTCAAGGCCATGAAACAAGCATGGACACACAGTCCATAAAACAAGCATGAGAACAAATCCCATGAATATCAAGCGAGCTCGAGATTAACCATTGTGCACACAGTACTGCTGTTAGTAACTAGCGTTCTGTATTCAATTCTCTCCAAACATTTTCAAGCATGTTTGGGGTCAATTTATCAAAGTAACAAAAATTCTTCTTTCAAGATAATAACAACTTTATCTCATACTTCGTAATCAAATCCCTCAGCATGAACTTTCACAAACAATATTTCAAAACATTCCTTCAAATTCAATTTGTGAATAAAATCCTTTTAAAACATTAAGAACTCGGATAAAAACATTTCATTTCAAATAATAAATTCTAGCTTATAAACTTTCCAAAATCCAAGATCATTTCAATATAACATTTATGAAAAATATCTTAAAAGTCTCATTTTTATTTAACTCATTTTTATTTAACTGCATAAGTATGAATTATGTTTTGAAACAATTGGAAGAAAATACATAATAACAAATAAAATCATCATTCTTTATTCATATACTATCAACAAATACTTCTTCACAAAATCATACTTTTAAGTATGAAAATAAACATAAAAGTTCAACAATAAAAATATCATTTATAAAAATTAGAGACATTATTCACTCACCTGTTGCTCCTTTCGAAACTATACATTTACCAAAATCCCTTTTTGTTCGCTTTTTTTTATATATATAAATTTTGAAATTCATATATCAACCTCTAATAGAATTTATTTACTGCATTGCAAAATCCTTAAGTACCAAAACATCCTTCAATCATACCTATCAGTCAACTATCTATGTTTCTAAATCTCAATTCTTCTATAGTCAATCTTCAAAACACTGATTCAATCCTCATTTAGGAACTCTTTGACACCCAAACACATGCAGCACCATTTCAGCCCTTAATCAATATCCTATTTCAGAATCAATATTCAACTATTTTCCTTAATCCCCAAACAGAAGAAATTGCAGAGAATCAGAGGTGGGAAGGGAATGAAGAGGCTTACCTATAAGTGATTCTAGTGTTGCACGTGACTTCCTTCAACTCCTCCTTCCTCTTCTTCTTTTTCCTTCACTGTCTCACCTCTCGGTTCCTTCATTTTTCAGCGCTGGCCGAAATGGAAATTAAATGAGGGGCATAGTGTGTGTGATGTGCGAAATGAATGATCAATGGAAATGAGGCGTGTAGGTGCTGGACAATGGTTTATATCTGCATGAGTGTATGATGGCCATGTGTCATAAAATAGAGGAAGGAGGGAGTGAGGTGTCTCCATTAAATTGAGAGGAAAAATGTGAGGTGTCAACATATGAAATGGGGAAGGAGATGAGTTGTGGGGAATGAAAAATATGATGGAGTGTGGAAGTATAAATAAATGAGACAGTATGTGACGCATAAGAAATTTTTTTTTTTTTGTCCGAAATGGTGATTAAAAGAATTGGGCTTACACCACAATTTAACAAGAAAAGATGAGGTGTCGAATTGTATGAGTTTGGATGTTAGAGTATTGAGCTTTGCTATCCGAATGTATAAAACAAGTGTTGGTTTGGTTATGTTAGCATATGGCCTGAATGAATAAACTAATTAATTGAAGTGTTGACATATGAGAGAGGCACGTGACTTCTTTGTCTTTATTGCATGGGGTGTGTGAGGTGTGTTGTTGGACCCACTCCAAAATTATCCCAGTTGATCCTCTAAAAGACTTTTATTTGCAACTGATCATTTACTCATTTAGTTGCAAATATTGGTTAAGTCCTAAAAATTAATCCTTAATTGCATATAAGGATTTTTGTAATACCTGAAAAAAAATCCCTAATTGTTCTAAATATAATATTTTGGTAAATGATACCTATTTTAAATAGGTGAATCTGTGTCTCAAATTTTTGTATTATTTTTATTTTATTTTCTAGGAAATTTTTCCTAGAATAGGAGTGACCAAAGACTAAATTTTCTAAAACCTATTAGGGATCATAAAATATCCTAAGATTATCATAATTAAGTATAATCTTAATTATGTCATAAAGGGTAGTTAAATATCATCAAAATACTTAAATAAATTGGAGAAAATTATCAAAAATTGTTGGGCAATTAAATTGCAATAATTGGAATATTTATATTAATTTTCGAAATTAAATAATAATTAATTTAAAAAGGCATAATTAGGAATATATCAATTTATTTAACCTCCAAAAGATATCTAAGGGCCAAGATTAACACATAAGGGGTTTTTAATCATCAAGATTAATATAGTAACCTAACTAATTTTGACAATTAGGCCTTAATTAATTACCATAAAGCTAAATCCTTGTGAACATTTATCAACCAATGAGAGACCTAGTGTGTGATATTGGGAGACAAATAAAACACAAATCCAAGAGGCAAAAGAGAGAGTAACCACGGTTCACAAGCTTGGAGATAAAGGGAGGAATTGTTTAAAAATTAACAAATCACACATGCAAAATGAAATCATAATCATGCATTAAATCATGAAGACTTTAGAGGCCATTGGAAGAGGATAAGAGTACTATGTAGTTAAAGCTCTTAATTACATGGAAGAGGATAAGATGATGAGAGATAAGAAGGGAGGGCACAGTTTTGGAAGCTTGAATAAGGGGCCAAGAATTGTTTACTAATAGACCTATTAGCACATGCAAACTTAGCATTAATGAGGGAACAAATTGGAGAGAGGTTTGTACTTGAATGAAAAAGCAAGAGGAGAGTGTGAGAGCGAGGGAGAGGTCGGTCATGAGGGAAGAATGGTGAGGATGTGAGCTTCATCAATGACCTAGATCCTATGGTTAAAAATGAAGAAGAGAAAGTTCAAAGAAATTACACAATTGCCACACCAATTTACTATAAATAGACCCCTTGGGTCTTCATATTTTCTCACACCAAAATAGCAAGAAACATCTGATTCTAAGAGGGAAAGAGTGATTGAGAGTCTTGGAGAAAGGAGGAGCAAAGTTCTGGGTAAGTTCTTCAGCTCTAGCTTTTGAGTTTTTTTTTTCTTTTTTAGTTAATTGTTGTTTTAATCTTAAATCTTCCAAAATTAGTTATTTTTCATGTTTTCTGAGTTTAAAAATGAATTTTTTTCGAAAAAATGATGGAGGAAGGGTTGGAACAAAAATTGTGGGAGTTGAGAGTCAAAGTAGCGAAGCGCTGACAAAATTTTATCGGTTAGCGATTTCTGGAGTCAGTGATAAAAACGCCGGTATTTTATGTTGAAGATAAGGTTCTTAAAATCATAGAAAATTCATGGTTAAAGTAGACATATATAGCTTTTCAAATATACCTAGAGTGAATTATTTTGAGTTCTGTGCTAGGAGATACAAATTCTCAAAGTTGGGCTATGAAATTCTGGAAAAATGCTGGACAGAGTTTAGAAACCTTAAACCTGGGAATGACTCAGGGAATCTGGGCATAATAAGTATTTTTACTTAAAATTAGACATCCTAAGGATTCCGAGGAATTTTATGGATTCTCGTTTCGATTTTTTTAGAATTAATTATGATTTTTCAAAGTTAGCGAAAGTTTTGCCCAAAATGCTGAAATCGACGTTTTTGTAAAAGAAAGGGATAAAATTTGGATAATAAATCCACCAGGAGTAAAAGGTCAATAATGGCTAGAATATCTCTTAGAATATTACTTGTAAGAGAATAATGTGAAAATATTGTGATAGGATATCCGAGAAAGTCCGGAGACGTACCGAGTCAATAGACATACCACTATCCGCACCGACGAAGGTACGGATGCGTACTGTAACACTAACTCTAATGCTTATTGTATGCTTATATGTGATAGACGATAACTTTACATCTGCTGTGTGCTTACGGGATACATCTGCTGTGTGCTTATATACTATTGGGATACATCTGTTGTGTGCTTATGTACTATTGGGATACATCCGTTGTGTGCTTATGTATTGATTGTTGCTGAAATGCCATGAATATCTGTCATACATATACTGTCATATTTAAGCATTAGGTTAACCGTTACCTGAGATCCGATGGGCATTGGACCTCAGCTCTTACTATAGCCTCAGGATCCGGAGGAATTAGGATCGAGGACAAGGGTAAGCAGCACCAGTGAGAACCCGACCGGAGAATTTCTTTTTGGATATGTATTATCATATTTCTTAAATATTCAGATAATTGTACCGCTGTATAAGCAACCAGATACACCAACAGTGAATGTTTATCAAATACTCGCTCTTTTAAATTGTTCTGATGCTCTACTTAGATTAAAATATCTTGAAAACGCTTTAGAAAATTGGGGTGTTACAATTTTTCTTCCTCAATTAACTTCTCTAGGCCTTAAAATATTGACTCAAAAATTCTAGGCCAATATTTATTCTCCAACTATTTTTCCTTGATTTTTTTTGAGAAAATAAGCTTTAAATTCCAAATAATAGCTTTAACCTATTTAGGCCAAATTTTTGTAACTAATCCCTTCATAGAATATCTAGACCCTCAAAATAATATTTCATAATTTTCCCCTAAATTTTCAAAGACAAAAAATAACTTTAATAATTACCTTAAGCTTTTCCTCATGAAAAGCTTTAAAACTTTTGTCTCTTACTAGCTTAGCAATCTACTTATTCCAATCTTATTCTTAAAATTCTATTCCCAAAATTTGGGGTGTTACAGTTATGATGATGTTATGAAGAATATATAATTAGCACGGCTGTTTTGTAACGGCCAACACCTAGTAACACATACTATAAGTGCGCTGACCCCCACTGAGGTAGGTATTATCCTCCCCTTTAGAGGATTTGTTCTTTGGGAAGTAACACATACTTCACCTAAGAACGCCTCCCCAAGGACTGAAGGCCACGGCCTAAGACATAAATACATGTCTTAAGAGTCACTTGGTAACCAAGTGCACTCCTCCTCTCTAGAGGATTTGTCCATTGAGAAGTAACACATACTTCACCCAAGAACGCCTCCCCAAGGACTCGAGGCCACGACCTGAGGCATAAGTACATGCCTTAAGAGTCACTTGGTAACCAAGTGCACCACAAATCCTCTAAAGGGGAGGACATTACCTGCCTTAGTGGGGGTCGGCAAACCTGCAGTATGTGTTACTGGGTGTGGCCATTACGTAAAAAGGTTCCTTTTTATGTAATGGCTCACTTTCTCCACCTGCCAGCCTGCCAAAGCGTGACTGCGGGAGAGCAAGGTTCGGCCTCCCCTGAGGCAGGTATTGTTCCTCCTTCAGGGAATTTGTCCCTTGGGAATAAATTCCCAAGAGCACCTCCCCAAGGACTCAAACCTTGGACATGAGGCATAAGTCCAAAAATGTCATACCCCTTGTAAATACAACATTTATCACAGTGGCGTAGTGGAAGCATAGTAGTCACATAACCCACAAGTTCCAAACTCAAAACCTGGCTTTGATACCACCAATGTAATACCCCTCGGTATATTGACATACATCAGAGTATTTACACGCAGTTCAGTGGCAAAACAGAAATAGCATTATTCACTTATATATACATTCTTGATTACAAACAAGGATACTCACATGGTTATACACATGTTACTAACAATCGCTAAAAATAATTACAAAATTTCTACATCTAATAACCTCTGACCAAACTGAATGCAATCTGGCATCTCCATTTGCCAACATCCACCACCTTGCCATGGGAGCCTTTTCCAATACGCTATACAAATCACAGGTAGTAATAAGAGCTAGAATCCCGAATGATCCCAGAGTAATAGATTAATCTCATATGCAACATATATAAAATAAATGCTAGTTAACCACACACAACACAATCCACAATAGTATACAGCATTAACAGTCATAACACAAATCATATATAGCAACAACTACAAGTATGACGACAATGACTGCCAATATTATAGCAACAATTTAAAAAAAAAAAAAAAAAAAAAAAACTCACATAACCACAGCACTGGGAAATTGACTAGGCAACAATCTAAGTCATGACTAGGCAACAACACGAGTCGTGAGAAAGTTGACTGGGCAACAACCGAGTCTGCCCTTATACAGTCGGGACTTACACAAATATGGTTCAGACATACATATAAGGACATATAGAGAATGTGAGATTAGAGTTGCTACCTAATTATTTGCAATTTTCCAAATTCGACTTCGACCCTTTGATTCCCTTGGACATGGTTAGATTCCTATAATAATTCAATGACAGGCAATAGATTACTACTTTTTCAAAGGCATAAGGATGGATATTACATTGTGCTCAACATAAGGTTAATTGGTCTATTTTAATCCCCAAGAGCACACATTAACCTTTAAAGATCCAATTATTCACTTTGGGCCTTAACTTTACATTTTCGCCCCTTGGCCCAATTATGGCAGATTTGGTATACAAACTTTGAAAAATCATATTTAATTGTACAAATGTCTAAATAGGGTGGTTCAAAAGCCTATGTGATAATTGATGAGTCTATTTTCAAGGAAAAATAGTACCAATAGCCTTATACACATAAAAATCCAGAATCAACAATGATCACATACTGCCTAGAATTTTGCTCCAGATTCATAGGTCAGATTCAAAAATTCATATGTCCATGAATACAAATCCAAATTAGGCATATGACCTATCATATTAAAGCTCATTATGTCTATTTTAATTCTGAAAACTTTTAAGGAAATTGGACACCATTTACCCAATCAAAATATGACAAAATCACACTGCCATGAAAGGAAAATAGAGTTGGCAGATTTAAGGCTTTGTGAAATTTACATCCAATGCTTCCAAAATCATATTTGATTAGTCAAAGGCACGTCACAATTCCAAAAATCTAGTATGCTAGCATCAAGGGAAATTCCCTTCATGACAGTTGTCATACTTCTTGAACTCGACTTAGTCGTCTGCCTAATACAAGCTTATCCTCAAGTCTATTGGTTCAAAATTCAGGATATTACATGTTTCCCCATGTACACTACACCTACTATAAGTTTAAGTTTTTGTCCTTTTATCTTAACCCTTAGAAATTAAATTAAATCATTTGTCCTCAACTCTAGACTTTGGTCAGTATGCAATTCCATGGACTTATCAATAGACGCACATAGAATTGTCAATGGTTTTTTCCATTAACAAGTATATGGGCAGTTTTAACAAGTCTATATGTCTATGTCTGTGTTGATAGGTGAGATAGCTAAAACTAAGGGTAATTGGGTCTTTTGACATTTCATTTATATCACCCAAAAGTCCTATGGGATTTTCCTGCAAATTGGAGATTTCAAGGGACATTTTAGTAGTATTTTTTTTAGTTTGGGACCTCAATGCAATATTTCCTTTTTTTTGCCCTAAAAATAATACCTTACTCTTCTTTATTTCATTCAAAATGATATGGTATACGTTTTGGCGTGTTTAGCTACGAGGTCAGCATTTTCTTTTGGGATCCAACGGCATTCAATGTTGTATCATGTGGGAATGGTAGTCGACTAGAAGCCCCAGAATTGACCTCAGCTGCCAACATGTTACTAACAAATCTGCAAAACAAAACACTTGAAATCCAAGGTTTTTCTGCAGCCATGAAGACGAAAGTGCCTAATAATTGTCCAACTATATATGGCTTTACTCAATGTTTTGAAATGATCTCAAAAAGTGATTGCTTCGATTGCTTGAACGCGTGCTACAGAAATATGCAGACTTGTCTTCCCAGTTCATCAGATGGTAGGGCTTATGCTCCTGGCTGCTTCATGAGATTCTCCAACTCTTCCTTCTTTCCAGCTAATTAGCAGACCATCAATATTGATATCACAACTACACCCTTGAAAAAACAAGGTACGGTTCATTCAAAGGTTTGAATTTAACACAGACAATGGAAATATGAAAGGCAGCCGGCTAAGGTGCAATTCCAGTAGTAATCACTCAAGAATGCCGGGATGTTTGGAAGTTTTTTGAAGAAGAATTTTGTCCTAGAAGTAACTAAAAGTAGCAATTTTTCCCAAAGCTATTAAAAATGTTAACAGTCAAAGTCAATATTTTAACGGTTAAGGCAAATTTACTCCTTTTTAAACACTTCTAGGGTGAAATTGCTTGTCGAAAAGCTTTCGAGTACACAGCGCTCCTGAGCGATTACTTCTGGTGTAAAATTGTATCTTAACCCAAATAGGAAAAGAAATGTCTTATGAAGGCATATTTAGTTAACAAGAAACTTTAACTTGTTTGAAAATGTAATCCCAATCTTTCTACCATAGATGCGGCAGGTTCAAGCAAGAAAGGGTACATTATAGGTGGAGTTGTTGGAGTTGTAGTTTTTCTTTTAATCCTCTTTGCAGTGTTTGCCCGGATCAGACGACCAAAATCCCCCAGGATAGTTCGCAGAGGTAAATTTATTGGAAAGGCTTAAACTATTATATGCATTTAATGATATAATTAACGAGATACATTGATTTTCACCTTTTCCAAGAAAATTATAGACTTAATCCTTATGACGTGATCGATATATTCCTAACTAGTTTTATTTTTCAAAATTACAAGTATATATTGACTAATGTTCTCCTGAACAGGAGAGAAAACTGGAGCAAGCAAGTTAGACGGCCTTGTCACTTACTGTTATAAGGATTTGAAGCTTGCAACAGATAATTTTAATGAAGAAAATAAACTAGGACAAGGAGGGTTTAGTGTTGTATACAAGGTGACATTATTTTGATTTCCAGTATATTTAGATATTAAAAGAAACAACTGTTATGATCCAAATTCTTATATAATTATCTTCATTAGGGTACTCTGGAAAATGGGGAAGTAGTTGCAATCAAAAAGTTACATTTTCACCAATTCAGGAGGATGGAGGAAGATTTTGAAAGTGAAGTGAAGCTACTAAGTCATGTTCATCATATAAATCTTGTTCGACTTTTAGGATATTGCAATAAAAGGCACAATAGAATTCTTGTTTATGAATACATCAAAAACAATAGTCTTGACAAGTTCTTATTTGGTAAGTTCCTATCAACACACACTAATGATGTCCTGGCCTTTTTTTATTATTATTATTATTATTTGGTCAAGGGTATAATCTTTTTGAGGTTTAAAGTGTAAATGGTTTTTGCTTCTCACAACACTTCTTGGGATTTGAATTTGTATTTTCCTCCTAAAAGAAATGGCCTAACTACTTCAACCAACAACTTGTTGGTAATGATGTCTTGGTCTTTACTTGTTGGTAATGATGTCATGGTCTTTAAGTAGTAGTTATTATATACTGCTTATTCATTATGACGTGGATACGATTTTTAACCACATATAATTGTTGCCCATAACAAAAACTATTGATGAAATAATCTTATTGAAGGACATGGACTTAGTAAACTTCTGTATCTATACATACATTTGATATTGAAAAGCTTTGAGGATGACTTTTATGAATGCCCCTACTTTTCAATCATACCCTTCAAATTATAAATTGCGTAAACTTGGAAAATAGGTGAAAAGAAGGGCTCTCTCAACTGGAAGCAACGATATCACATTATTTTAGGAATAGCAAAGGGGTTGTCTTATTTACATGAGGAATTTCATGTTCGTATGATACATAGAGATATAAAGACCAACAACATCCTCTTAGATGATAATCTACAGCCTAAAATTGCTGATTTTGGGCTTGCAAAGCTTTTACCTGAAGGCAAATCCCATGTAAGCACAAAAGTCGCAGGAACATTGTAAGTCAAAATAACTATATATGTTTGCTTTACATTGTGTATGTCGGTTTTAGGTTTTGTTGGATAATAATATTTGTGTCTTCAGTTGAGCTATTGTTCTAATTAATTTACACTGTACACATTGTATAGAGGATATACAGCACCAGAGTAAGCAATTCATGGCATATTGTCAGAGAAAGCTGATATTTATAGCTATGGTGTTGTAGTTCTAGAAATCATCAGTGGTCAAAAGTGCACAGAATTAAATCTTGATGGTGATGATGAAGGGGCATTCCTTCTACAAAAGGTGAGAAGTTTGCTCTGACTATTTAAAATGCAGTTTTTGTTTTTAATTTTGGTGGTAATTTATCTTGACGGTGATGATGAAGGGGCATTCCTTCTTCAAAAGGTGAGAAGTCTGCTTTGACTATTTAAAATGCAGTTTTTGTTTTTAATTTTGGTGGTAATTTATATGGGCATCTTTTCTAACAACACAGCGTTTTTCTTTGAAAAGATATTCTTTCTATTACAAAGAACGTATCTAATATTCAAACTAAAAAATAGCATAAATTTTGTTCCACTTGATAGGCTTGGAAATTATATGAGAGAGGCATGCACCTAGTTTGGTGGAAAATACCTTACACCCCCTAATGAGTATGATGAAGAGGAAGTGAAGAAAATCATAGAGATTGGTTTGCTTTGCACTCAAGCATCTACTGAAGCAAGGCCAATGATGTCGGAAGTTGTTGTGTTGCTCCGAAACAAGGATTTGTTAGAGAATATGAAGCCCACTATGCCTATCTTGATGGGAACTAATTAAAAGGTATATGAAAATAATCCTGGTCTATATATCACACATCCTTTAAAGATTTTCTTCGGTCCCTTTTATTAGTCACTTTATAGGATTGTTGGAGTATTAATTATTTTTTTCATATATGCTCCATAATGAAAACAATGATGTACTAATAAGTTATTGACTGAGGTGGTAAGTGCCCTCAGCCCTGTAAGAAGGATAACATAAATTCAAATTTCGAGAAGCACACTTGTTAGAAGAAATAAAAACCCTTTGTACTATAAGCCTAAAAAAGAAATGCCCATGATTAAATAAAAAATCAATGATGTAGGGGTGGTATGATTAGAAAGTAGAAATTAATATGATAGTGGAGTTAAGTATAATTATTCTGTAATAATAATATTAATACTTTTTTCAGCAACTTTGTTACTTTAACTATATCTTAACTACTTTGCCTTTTGTAACATATAAATTAATTGAGAGTGACTTATATTTCAGATAGAAGGAGATATTTCTAGCCATATACTGATTTTCTTCTTTTCTTTTTAAACATCCAATGCTACTGCCTTGAGTTATGTACAATATGGGTCGACATAGAATTAATTCTCATTGGTGGAGTATGGAGTATTGGGAAAAAGATTAATTGTAGTTTCTAGGTTCTCAATCTAACTAATACATTAGCACAAGCGCATGATCAATCTGCATTATGAAAAAACTTTCCGTAATTCAAATAATTTAACTAAAGTTAAATCCCTTATAACATAATGTCTAATCTTAATTTATTTACAAAAATAGATAATAAATTCAAATTTTATGGAAAAAAAAAATTGCACGAAATACCTTTTGAACTCTCAAACTCTACGTTTGCCAGGGCACTTTAATTATATGAAGTTCAAAATAAAAGATCAAATTCTCTATCATTCATTACATACTCCACTGGTAGACGCCAAGTTGCTTGCAATTCGTCTTTTCAAATATCATTAACCCTTCTACCTTTGAGTATACACCACATAGTCCATTGCCCATTGGTACACACCATATAAATTTTTATTAGTGTTAAAATGAGTATCAGATCACACATTTTTTAATTACCATAAACAGCCCTGAAACACTTTAAATAAAAGAGAGAACAAACCAAACTCTTTTTATATTTTTTATTTAGAGGGACAGACACCGTAGTTAACCAAAATCAAACTCTCAATTACATCCTCCTACTTAATTATATGGTAACAATCATATCATCAGAATACGGATTTGAGTCATTCACGTGTGCAAGCCATTCTAAAAGCCCAAAAGATGCTCCAGAACAAAGCATCAAAATCATATTGGGACAAAACCAATTGCAATTATGCATAATAACGGATTTGAGTCCTCTCATAATTTTCTTTTCCATTTTCTATCAAAATCTCATCTCCACCATTGAATCAAAAAATGGATGGTTCAAATTTCATATTTTTTATAAAATTATTTTTTAAATATTTTTTAAATTAAAATCTTTCTATTTTAAAGGTTTGAACGGTCTGGATTAAACTTTAACAAATTAACTTATTTAATTATTTTTCAGCAATATTATAATACTATTTCTTAAAATATTAAATATGAATCATCCATTTTTTGATCTAATAGTGAGATGAATATTGGAAAAATTAAAATAAAGGACCTAGAGAAAATCATATTTATTATAAAGAAAAATAAAAATTGTAATTACTTTGAAGGACCAAACATCATAATATAGATTTTAAATTACTAAATTGCCCCCAACTAAACTTCCTCCATTATCTATTGCATTCGTAATTTGAAAATAACTAGAATCAAAATTAAAGCCTCCCATGATTATTGTTTATTTTTTTCACCAAGTTTCATATATTGATGCAACTAATGCGTTATTTAATTAACAAAGATCAAACTCATATATTTTTTAATGTTTTTAACCATGTTTCATATTCATTTAATCAATATATCATTTAATTATAATAAATTATTTACATTTTTAAATTTTATTAACATTAAATGAATTTTCTTAACACACATCAGTTTTCTTCTAAAATGAAAATAAATCGGATAACATTCCTTGGTATAACATATATAATAAATTATAAAACACCTTAAGTTTTGTTAAAATTATATATTTTTATTTTTAATTAATTTTTTGTTTATTTTTAAGAAATAATAATTTTTACAAAATTAAAGAAGGTGTAATTTTTTTAATGGATATCTATGCAAGTTTTCAAAATGAAAATTGAGAAGACTTTTGTTTAATTTATAAAATTTAGAATTTTGTCTTATTTTTAAAAATATAATGTGAAAATGAATATAGGAGGGAATGCAAAAGACTTTTTTAGGGGCATTTTAGTTTTTTCAATTTTCAATTTTTTAATTTGGTCCTTCTAAATAATTATAATTTTTATGGTCCTTATTAATAAATATTTTTTATTTTCCAGGTCCTACATTCTCATTTTCCCATGAATATTTAAGGGAAAAAAGGAGAAAGTATTATGAGAGGATGCCCATATAAGAGAACTCCTCAAGTCTCGTGATTTTTCCTAGAAATTAAAATACAAATTTCCAATCCACATACCAACCAAAAATCCAAATCTCTATCATTGCATATACCATTGGTAGCTAGACGCCACTTTGACTACGTCTTTTCTAATACCATAATTCCTCCCTTTGAGTATACACCACACACTTCATTGGTAGCTATACACCACATAGCCTCACTTTTCTTCTTCATTTTAACTCTCTCCACACAAAGCCAACCCAACTGATACGATATTTCCAACCAAACTTTACTAAACGATGCTTCTGCATCCTAATCTCCTTACCTTATTCATCTTCATATTCCAGTCTTGCTGGATTATTAACGGCATCGTTTCGAACCCACAAACCAATCTTCTAAAGATAGGGTGCAGCACACCCAACCAGTTCGTGGTGTCTAACTACACCATCTTCAATCACAATCTAAACTCAACGTTGCAAGAAATAAGAGAGCAAATCAGTGACCCAAAGAGGCACTTCGCCACTGCACGAGAAGGCAATGGAGCAAACCCTATTTCCACTCTTTTTCAATGCAGAAACTATCTTTCCGTTGCTGATTGTGTCAGCTGCTTAGACGTCGCCGCCGCACAAATCCACAACTGCTCCATCGGTTCCTACGGTGGCCATGTCGTCTATGATGGCTGCTTCCTCAGGTACAAAACTAGTCCACCACGTTTGAACTTTCCTTTTGAAAAGTAGATGTTCAAACTTTAATTCATTTACAACTAATTTTACAATTTTGACTCGGAGCAATTCAGCCTCTAAATGTGGTTATAACTGATCCATAATCTTTTTCCATTTAATAAAATAATCATTGTAAAACTTTTATGTGGGCCATCAGTAGTCTCTTGCACCTCTTCTTCCTCCCACGTTTGCGTCTTCTTGGCTGTTTCAAATCCTCGTGTAGCTTATTTGCAAGAGTTTCTTTGCCACATAGGATGGATGGTGATGACTCAAGCGAACTGTGTATGACGATGATTATTTATTAAATAGAAAAAATTAGGGATTGAGTTATAGCCGAGTTAAGAATTAAGGAACTGAGTCGCACGGGGTCAAAGTTGAAAGACAATGTTGCAACTGAGTTAAAACTTGGAGTACCAGATTAATTTTCCCTTCAATAAATTTATGGATTACAATATACCGATTACAAACTAGTCATGAACAAAATTTATTGAACATGAAAAAGTGAAATGGGATACTTTGTGGTGTGTGTTGAGGTACGAGGCTGGTGATTTCTATGGCGAGACGACAGGGACTTTGACTAAAGTATTGTGTGGAGATCAAAGAGCCAGAGAAGCCATGGAATTCACAGACTCTGCCCAAAAGTTGCTAATGAATCTCTTAACGGCAACACCCACTATTCCTGGTTTCTCTGCAGCCACAAAGATACAAGTGGCTACTAATGGTGAAACTATTTATGCTTTTGCACAATGTGTTGGCACTGTCACACAAAGTGGATGTCTAGAATGCTTAAAGGCTGTGGATAGAAATATGCAGATTTGTCTTCCCAATTCAGAGGGTCAAGCTTTTGATGCTGGGTGTTTCATGAGATACTCCACCACTTCCTTCTTTCCTGATAACCAGACCATTGATATCATACCCTTGGTCAAACCAGGTACAGTTAATATTAAAGAATTTTACATAGCTCCTCTATGTCTAGGGATTATTTATTTAATTATGTTTTGGGGATTCCATAAATCTACCACAACGAGAAAAATTGATTTTTGATACGTGTATTTTTTTTTTTTAATTCTTTTGCCCAGATGATACGTGTAAATTGAATTCTCAATTTTATATATGTTTTGACCATAACCATGACAATTTGATTTTCTGATCCATATGAAAGAATTCTTAAAAACATTTCATATAGTAAATTATTATAACTCCTTTTTAGATGTGGCAGTGAATCATAGTGTATACTCATTTGAAAATGAGTTCTCTAGTTACATTCTCTTGCAGGCTCATCAAGAAAGAAGGGGATAATTATTGGTGGAGTTGTTGGAGTTCTAGCACTTGTTTTGATTCTTCTTTCATTATTTTCTTGGATTAGACGACCAAAAATCCCCAAGAGAGTTCCTACAGGTATAGTCAATTTGTAAAGTGTTCACACCTAATCATTTCCCTATTTATTAGTGACTAAACTTTGAATTTCTCCTTTACATTCATCAAGATTATTAAAGATGAACCCTTGACAGGTTTTTTTTCCCTTCTAAATTTAAGAAAAGAGATTTTAACTTGGTTTTTCCTTCGCAGGTGATATAACTGAAACAAGTAAGTTGAAAGGCCCAATGACTTATAGTTATCAGGATTTGAAGTCTGCAACCAAAAATTTCAGTCATGAAAATAAACTAGGAGAAGGAGGATTTGGTATTGTATACAAGGTACCTTTTATATTTTGTTTTCAATATTTTTAAGCAGGGGATTTCTCCTCTGAGTTTTACAAAGTGTTGTAAAAGCCTAACAATATTTTCGTGATTGAATTTAATTATTATTAATAGGGCACTCTAAGGAACGGAAAAGTAGTTGCAGTTAAGAAATTAACTTGCCAACACTTGAGCAGGATAGACGAAGAGTTTGAAGGTGAAGTGAAGCTTATAAATAATGTTCATCATCGAAATCTTGTTCGACTTCTCGGATGTTGCAGTAAAGGCCATGACAGATTCCTTGTTTATGAATACATGAAAAACAATAGTCTCGACAAGTTCTTATTTGGTATCACATTTCAATCACAAAGAGTTTATGTTATTCTTTTTACGTGCATTTTCCATAATACTTCATAACATATGAAAATATTTTGTTTTGAAACATTTTAAGTATCTTTATGTTTTCTCCCCTTCATTACTATATATATTGAAAGTGTGTGAACTTGTAAAACAGGTGAAAAGAAAGGTTCTCTTGACTGGAAGCAACGATTTGATATAATTTTAGGAACAGCAAAGGGATTAGCTTATCTTCATGAAGAATTTCATATTCGTATCATACATAGAGATATAAAGACCAATAACATCCTTCTAGATGATAATATGGACCCTAGAATTGCTGACTTTGGACTCACAAGACTTTTACCAGAAGACAAATCTCACCTGACCACCAATTTTGCAGGAACATTGTAAGTTGTAATTGAGGCTTGCATTTATTTAATTTTCATACCTTGTATTACATGAAATAGTTTAAGATGGAACACTCCAACACCTATAAATAGTTTAAGAATTTTTTGCCACCATATATATAGCATGAAGATTTGTTGCAATTCTTTTTATTGCATGTCCATTTCAGATATTGTGAATGTGCTGTTTGAATCATTATTATGATGAATTAAAAAATATTATGCATTTTTCAGAGGTTATACAGCACCTGAATATATAATTCATGGCCAATTATCAGAAAAAGCTGATATATACAGCTATGGTGTTGTAGTTTTGGAAATTATTAGTGGTAGAAAATGTGAAGAACTGGGGGTTGATGGTGATGATGAAGGTGAATTTCTCCTTCAAAAGGTAAGAAAATTTTCATATCAATTTATATAGGTGATTATTTTAAAACTTAAATTAAAAGGCATTTTTGATGCCCTTAAAATATTCTCTAAAGGCCAGTGGACATCTTAAATTATCAAGTGATGTAATGTCAGCCTAAAGTATTTAAAAGGTGAAATGTTGCTCTTTCATTAAATATTAATTGTTTTTTTTTTTAAAAGAAAATAATATCAATGAAATCCCAAAAATACAAATAAATATTTAATTAGGGACTAATGTTTATTGCATTTCCTATAACTCTCACTTGTTAGGCATGGAAACTATACGAGAGAGGCTTGCACATAGAGTTGGTGGACAATATCCTAGACCCTACTGACTATGATGAAGAGGAAGTGAAGAAAATCATAGAGATAGGTTTGCTTTGCACACAGGCATCTCCTGCAATAAGGCCAACAATGTCTGAAGTTGTTGTTTTGCTGCAAAACAAGGGCTTATTAGAGAACTTAAGACCAACTATGCCCATCTTGGTTGACACTAACTAAAAGTAATGGGAGACACCCCTACCTCTTTGGCTTTTGTGAAATACTTTGAAATGGTCACCGTTTGCGCCATTGGGACCAGAGTCTTAGCCGCTCCCAATAAATGTCATTCCTGAAATTAGATCTTGTGTTCTTCTGTTTATGGGGTGGGAGTGAAGCCACTTACCACGTCAACCAACAGTTGATAAAAAAATACGTATAAATATCTGTTTGTCTACTATATACTCACAAAATATGATGCAGTTTATATTATATTTAATAAAATAATAATTAATATCTTTATTTTTTATACGGTACACATCTATTTTATTTTTTATGAATAATGTAATGGCTCGGAAAAAATAAATATATTTAAAAAATAAAAATTATAGATTTAAAATGTAATAACATTGAAAAAAATTAATGATAAATAAATAATAATTAATATTTTATCAATTATAGACATTTAACAAAAGATAAATGGCGGCGGACAAATGTTGCAATGTATTCATGGGGCTTTAAGGTTAAATCTTGGCTATACTGTTTGAGTTATTTTATTATTTTATCAAATTGCAATTACTATAATTCCCTTCTGCAATTTAAATAAAAGAGAGGAATTTAAAAATAATAACAATAAGAGTATAAAAAGAAAATCTTCCTCAGATTTTTCCTGATTTCTCAAGAGACTAGAAGAAGCTTCAAGAGTCTGAAATTTTGGGATCTCAACTCCATTCTTCCTTTCAATCGCTCTACTCTGCCTTTCTCCTTGTTCGTTGGTGGTGTGCGTGTGCGCGCATCTTTCTTCGTCCATCGTTGCTGTGCGTGCCATAATCGCCGGATTCTCTTCTTCTTTGTCTTCTGTTTTGTATGTCGCTGGAGGCAGGGTGAGTTTTGTTCGTTTATTCCCTTGGAGTCCTCTCTATTGCATCTAGGTATGTGGGTTTAAGCTTCAATCCATCATTTGTTTTCTAGTGCCGAACAGTTCCAGCCTTTTGATCCTTCATCGCCAAAACCTATCTCTGTCTCTTTGCTCTGCTGCTATGGGTGGGTTTGCGGGTCTTCTCAATCTCAATCTCCGGTGCATCCTTTGGGTGTGGTATGCTCAAATCTTCTCTCTTTTTTTTTTTTTTTTTATGGTTGTTGTTGATTAAGAGAAAAGAAATGAGCGAGAATAATAACTGTCTGAAATTATTATATTAAGGAGTTTATGGACAAGAGGAAGATTCTAATATCATTTTTTGCTGAGGAGCTGATTTTTGAAACTTTATGAAACTAGACTGATGTTTGGATATTGTATTATGTGTTGATAGTTATGAATAGAGGTCTCTCTTCTGACTTAAACTTGATTGCCTACAAGGTGTTCGATAAAATATTTAAAACAGGAAGAGGTTATCTTGACATGTCTTCGATAGTATTTTGATGATGGTGAAGGATTTAAATTCCTTGTTGGTTAATTATAATCTGAATTTTGCTTGAAGATAAAATTTGAATGTTTTATAATAAAAAGTTAGAATATTTTTTAGAAACTATGGTGTTTATTCCATTTGGTGCTTGGGGGTTATATTTGGCTGTAGCATTGGAGAAGAAAGTTTACTTGAATCGGTAATTTGCTAAAATTTCCGTTGTTGCAAGGGAAAAGCATGGGTTCTGTAATTTATAAGTTAAATATTGTTAAGAAATTTACTTTAGAGGATCTTGTGACCACATGTGGCTTTGTGAAGTTGTTTGACAAGTAATATGAAATAATTGTAACTGTTTTATGGCTTATTTCTTTTGAATGCGTACAATGTGTTTGTTAAAAGGCTTGAGGGAAGTTACAAATCGAATGAATGGTTAGTTGTGGCCAAAGCACTGAGTTTAAGTTTATTCTTGGTAAAGAATTGGTTTAGGAAACATAGTAATTTAACACCTGAGCTTGTCAACTTGTATAGACGAGGAATTTAGTTGGTTTAAAATGGTTCAATTCCAACATTGACACGTTATGATACTTATATATGTATATTAATGTCCTAAAGAATTTGTGAAGCTTATGATTGTGTTTGGATGCTATAAAAAAGAGAAGAAATGTTCTTACGAGGAAATGAGGGGAATTTTATTAAATGAGATTATTATATACAATTGAAGTGACAATATTGTATACTAGGGGAATTAAGTTGGGAGAATGACACTTAAATACCACAGGAACATCCAAAACCCTAAAAAGACCATTAAAATTTGGAAAGGACGGAGAAAGGATTTGGTGGGAATATGGGTTTTTGATATTTTGGCTAAATAGCCAAAAATGCCCTTAAGGCTTATTTAATGAAAAGCTAGTGCTCAAACTCCTTCTTCCTCTAATTCTCAAGTGTTGTCATCCGTAGTTGATGCACACATACTCCAACTTCTTCTTCCTCTTCTCATACTCGAAGTTGCCGTCCCTAAATCGGCAATGGTGGGTGCAATTTGTTGCATAGTTGCCTGAAGGATAGTGAGAGTCAGAACCACAACCATCCACCACCACCATTATCTTCTTCTTCTCCATTCAACTTTATTTTTTCTCTTCACTTTCACCATCACAATGCTGAGAAACCAGTTTCCGATGAAGTTCTGCAATTTTTGACGAGTTCATGAGTTTTCTGGCAAGCTTATGAATTTTTGAGTAAGCTTTTCCAGTTTTCGGAGAAGAGTAATGAGATTAACAAAATGAGTAACGAGATTAACAAAATCTGTAAGTACTGATAATATGTGTAAAAGGATTGACAAAAAGTTTTTGGTTGTGACCAATTGCGCAATGAGATTGACTAAAATAGTAATGCTTTTGACAAAATCCGTAAAGGTTTTGATAAAATCCATAAGTACTGACATTATGTGTAAAATGATTTACAAAGAGTCTTGCGTTGTGACCAATTAAGTAATGAGATTGACTAAAATAGTAATGGTTTTGACAAAATTCGTAATTATTTTGACAAAATTTGTAAGTACTGACAATATGTGTAAAAGAATTGACAAAGAGTCTTAGGTTGTGACTAATTGAGTAATGACATTGACTAAAATAGTAATGGTTTTGACAAATACCGTAATAGTTTTGATAAAATCGTTAGGTACTGAAAAATGGCTATACAGGTTGACAAGTTCAATATAGGCAATAATGACAACTTGCTTTTATTGAACTTGTAAACCTCTATAGTTATTTTTTCAGTACCTAACAATTTTGTCAAAACCATTACAAATTTTTCAAAATCATTATTATTTTAATCAATCTCATTTCTCAATTGGTCACAACCCAAAACTCTTTGTCAATCCTTTTTACACATATTGTCGATTTTCACGGATTTTGTCAATCTCATTACTCGTTTTGTCAATCTTATTACTCTTCGCCTGAAATTGGAAAAGCTTGCTGGAAAAGTCAAAAACTTGCCGGAAGAATCATGAACTCGTCAGTAACTGCAAAACTTCGTTGAAAATTGGTTTCTTTGTGGTGGTGAAAGTGAAGAGAAAAAACAAAGTTGAATGGAGAAGAAAAAGATAACGGTGGTGGTTTCTGGGACGTTGACCCCTATGGTGCCATAGAGAAAGAAGTGAACTTTGTAATTAGAAGCATTCTCGAGCATGACCATTTGGAAGAAAGAGGACTTCTCGTAGCGGCTTGAACCATAGTAATTGGAGATTTGGTTGTTGTTGAAGGCATCATCGGTGGTTTGTATGAAGTCATTGGAGCATTCTGCCAGAGAGTGTCGAGTGGAGAGAGAAGAGGTGAAGGAATGACAGATAAAAAGAAATGAAGGAAAGGGCAATTTTATCTCTTGCCCAAATATTCAAAACCCAAATTCCTACATGTGTACCTCTTTATCCTTTTCCTTTCTCAGGAGACTTTTCAAGGTTTTGGAAGTTCATGTGGTATTTAAATGTCATTCTCCTAGTTAAGTTTGAATCATATTGAAGACTATTAAATTGGATAGTTGTAGCTATTAGGATTATCAGGTGAGTAAATAACGTCCCACTTGAATATAGTGTAGTGTTTTTATTTTACATCAAATATATTTATCTACTTTATTTTCTTATGATGGTTTTCTTGAGTACTAACACTTTTCAAATGATATGTTAAAGCTTTTGAAAAGAATTGAAGCAAGAAAGAATTTGGTTTATCAAAATTTTCTATTTATCTTCAAACTTCTATATGTACATGGAAGAGATAGATTTTCTTAAAGTAAATTCTCAATTATTCTGTATTGAAGAGATTTAAATTATAAGACAACTTACTTCCATGTATGTCAAAAAAATGTTTTCAAAGGACTGAAAGCAAAACACTGTTAGAATCAGTCACACCCAAAAGGGGATGAATTGGGTGTATAATTAAAACTCAAGAACTTTAAAATCTTTTCACATCTTAGTAAAATCAGTATGTATGACAGTAATGAGTAATAAACCAATAGTCAGTTATTCAAACATATATGCTGGAAATATAAGAGTTTAGGGAAGAGAATTTGTAAATTGTGATTTACCCTGGTTTGAATCCATACGTCTAGTCCTTAGGCTATTCTTGAAATTTTGAATCCATACTTGAGAACCACTACAACCCCACAAGTTTTGCCAGGCACTTATGGAGCCGTTTATAAATCTCTTACCAAGATATTCCCCTTTACACACTGTAAGGATACAACCTTTGTGATAAAGGATTACAATCAATCTTTTCTCGTAGAAGTGAATAAGATGAACACTAAAGTACGTTACAAATAATCTCATTCTCTATGATAAACTATATGATCATTGAGATAATGGAGAGTAAGTGATATAAGCGTCTGAGTATTGACATTTTGACAATGAAGGAACAAACTCTTGTTATTGGCTTCGTCAATGTTTTTCGCTTAATCTTTCTGTCTTGAATGAATCTCTATTTATAGTCAATGAGGATCATATGATCGTTGAGTAAATTCTTCCTGTTGTGTGTATTGGTATATGATCGTTGGAAGTAACTGCTGGAGTGTCAGTGCATTCTCTCTATTTTTTCTGCCATTTAACTTTGTTAAATGACTGTTGTGAGTGTTCAAACTTTCCATTAGATAGATGAAGCTTTCTTTTAGAGTCATATTGGACTTGTTGGAAGAATTTAAGGTTCGGTCATTTTCGTTCCAATGCAACGTATTTCCATACGACATCCCTTTGGTTAGCTCTAGGATTACTAAGGTTGGATCACTATCATCTTCACCACAATAAGAGCTTCGAACAATATTCATTCACCTGCTCTAAGATTGCTACTCTGCTCTTTTTGTTGTTGTTACATTTAATATTCTGACACAGAGATTTGCTTTTGCGATTTAGCACGTAATCCATGATTCAAATCATCTAAAACCCATAAACAACAATTTTTGAATTCTCCAAGACGTTTTGGAATTGAAATGGCTGACTAACACTTGAGTGTTATAGCTCATACTCGAGTGCCACTAGGCGTACTCGAGTGTCCTGCAATTTGGAGATCTTTGTGCGTTGAAGACTTTACTAAGAATATGATGCAATACTTGAGTGTTTTTGGCTGCATTTCAAGTGTATGATGTTTTAGCACATTTCTCAAGTTCTGGTGTCTACACTTTGAGTGTTTGGAATCTACACTCGAGTGTCTCATTCTTCATTTCGAGTGTTTGTATTTTTAGTTTTGCAAATACACATGAATAACTCAACACTCGAGTGCTTACTTATACACTTGAAGTGTTATCAGATTTGAAGCAACTGTGTGTGAAACATCTCGATAGTACTCGATTGCAAGTTCTTTCTTTCAGAGAACATCAAGTGTCGAGAAAACTTCTACTGGAAACCATGTTCACTCGATTGATCTTGTACAAAGATCAATTTCTAGAATGCAGTGACTTTCAAAACCAAAGAATATCGGCAACATGAAAGGCCATCTTCCATTGAGCATAACATCTTCAATATAGCTTCAAATTTGGCAAATCACTTATTCCTAGAAAGATCTTTAAGTCTTATTTCCAATGCAAAAAGAATCAGCTCCAAATACGTTGTATGTTGAGAATTTCGATCAGATTAATAAAGGATATTCTTGACCTGTGTTTTTGCAACATCTTGAACTTACTGTTAACTTCAAAAAGTCATATCTCTTCCAGTTAATATTTTTTCCATGATCTTGATTTTTTTTTTTTTGAAAAGGCATTTGAGTATAGTTTCATATGCCACCAGTTTCAACTCAATTGGATGTGTATTTTGTGAGATACACCCAAATTACTGAACCTATGTCTGATATGTGGTGTGAATTCAAGTTTCAACTTCTAAAATTTATAGTTCTTTCATCTGAACTCATTTGGGCTTATTTTGGTGTCTATTTGACGCATTGGGAGTCTATTATCATATGAAACTGGTTTCACCTCAATCGGATCTCTAGTTTGGGAGATACAATGGAATAACCGAAACTCGCTCAAATATAACACTGAACAAGGGTGAACAGAGGAGGTGGAATAGTGCTACACTTGAGTGTGCTGAAAATCACTCTCAAGTGTTCTGTTGTAGTTTGGACTAAATTGGTATTTTGAAAATTCATGGTATCAAACTGTCATTTCCAAAATTCGAGCCCAAAAGGCCATTTTTTAGTTTTAATCCAATTTCTTTCTTTCTTCTTTCTCTTAATCAATCCAACTCAAAAACTTCTTTATTGATCTTCTTCTTGATCATTCTTTATAATTGAACTTGATATCTTCTAATCTTTGAATCTACATTAAATATAGGAATTAGTCAACATAGGAAATAAATATATTATGTAAACTTTTTGTTCTTGATAATGACATCTATATTTGACATCATAAAAAATAATCATATCCAATAAACAGTAGTTGCTAACGAGAATTCCATTAGCACTTGGCACGCTATGGCACACCAAGCTAGCAGGGTGATTAGGAGGTGCTAGCCCCGTGTGACGGCCAACACATGGAATGGAGGGAGGATTTTCATGAGTATCACTCACGCCTGTTTTTTTTTCCTTGGGCTTGGGCTTTATACTCATACCTTTTTTGTGGCTTTTAGCCACGTCGGATTTGTTATTTACCCTTGTGGGTTATGTGTCCACGTTTGTTATTGTTATGTTCTTGTCCTAAAAATTAAATATTTTCAATATGGTTTCGCATGTTTTCAAATTGTTTTAATTTTAAGTAGCGTGTTCACTTTTTTCCCTTTCTTACTGTCCTCGTTACTTAAACAAAGATGAATAGTTGACATTTTATTATTTAAATGTCAAGTTACCATATCCTTTGACCTTTGGTAGCTCAAGAAATGTGTCATTATCATTTTGTTATGGACTCATGTATGATACCCATTTGATATGTGGCCCAGCAAGGACAAGTTGTACCAGAATCCCACCATAATCAGGTAAAACGCTAATTGGCCTATAATCAAGGCTATAATCTCGGAACATGCATGTAGTGTGCCTGGGATATGCAGGTAGTACAACTGAAACATGGGGCGCGCAAAGCCAAGGTCCAAACCTTAAGGTAATCTCTATAAATAGAATGTTAACCTAATAGGTACACATTCTCTATTCATTCGATTTATTATTCAGCCGCACTATGCACTCACCCCACCCCTTTTTGGCTAAACGTCATACTCGTGTTGCACAGTGATCTATCGTTCTCTTTGGTATCTTCTACATAGATATCTGGGAGAGTTGCTTGATATTTTTTCGGTGTTTTCCTAATAGATACCTTGGGGAATCCTTTGATCCGATATAAACCACATACTAGTCCATTGAGGTTAAACATTTGTGTTCTACACTACAGAACATTGGCATCGTTCGTAGGGAGAGATAAACGTTGATGCCCAAATGATCAAAAATGGCTGCAAATACTAGAAGTCGTAGTCAGATACCTCAGCAGGACCAGTTGCTAGAGGGACAACCGCAGCAGCATCAGGAGCAAACGATTCAGCATGAGGACTCGATTGCTCCAGTTTATAATCACATTACAGTGGAGACTGAGGCGGAGACAATTGATACCGCAACCTTTCCAGTCCCATATAACCAGGTTATCCAGCAAGTCTAGCCACCGGTTCAACAAGACCCTCCCCTGCAGTTTCAGATCGAGAACCCAGACATTTGTATGCTGCAGAACACTCTGGGTTCAATGTTAAGGTGAATGGACGAGATAGAGATTTGTAACCGACTCCAGAGGCAAGAGGATATCCGACTGTTGCAAGAGGATATGGACTGTAGAAATGCCCTCTGGCGACAGGAAGAAGGGCTGAGAATGCAGCAGCTATTGGAAGAGCGTTTTGGATGGTTGGACTATCCTGTTCATGATGTAAACTGAAACGCTGTTTACCCCAGCCAGACTAATGTCCTCACTCATAATGTGGACCAAGATGCTATTGGCCCAAGTCGGGCTAATGCCTCAGTTTTTGCTCACCAAGATGCTAAAGAACCACGTATAAATCACATGGAAGAGAACATGTCCGGCCAAGAATGGATCAGGATTCTCAGAGAAAAGACGCAGAGAATACAGTTATTAGAGGAGCGCCTTAAACTACTCGAGAACCCAACACGAAACACTGACCGAGATGCAAGTGGTCCTAGCCGGGTTAGTATCACAACTGCCGTTTAAATTGACACTGGCGGCCCACGAATCAATGATGCCGGACAAAACTTGGCCAGGCGTGACCAAGCTTGAACCCCTGAGGATCGGATCCCAGACCTTGCGCTCGCAAAAGGCAAGCAGATTGTGGATAATCAAGATGAAGGTGGTAAAAGCCGAGATATGATCCTGGACTTTACACAGGATGTGCCTAGGGGTTATAGGAGAAGATATGACTAGGAGAATAATAGAAGCCCTTTCTCGGATGACATTGTGAATGCTCCTTACCCCAAGGGCTTTGATTCAAGAGACTTGCCAAAGTACGACGGAAGTCAAGATCCACAAGTGCATCTTAACATGTTTGATATAGAGATGTATATGAAGGTATTCACGGGACATACCGTTCCCTGTTTGTTTGCTGGTAGATTACGAGGAGCGGCGCAGGCATGGTTTCACACTCTTCCTCCAAAGTCAATCCATACATTCAATAAATTGGGAGATAAGTTCAAGATGAACTTTATAACAAGCAAAAAGTAGCCGAGATCTGAGTTTACCCTTGGCAAGATCAAATAGCAGCAAGGGGAGACGCTTCAGAAGTATTTAGATCACTTTAAAGATGTTGCCTTGCAAGTGCATGAGTGTCCGAAGAATCTACACGTCCATTTACTCATAGCCGACTTAGATGTCAAATCTCGGTTGGCAAAATTAAATCTTCAAGAAAAGAGTCAAGACCCTGATGGATTTTAGAACTCGGGCCAAGGAATACTTAGAGTTGGAGCAAATAGAGATCACCAATAATGTAGCACATGACAGGAAGAGGAGCCTACCTCCGAGAAGAAAGGAACAGCCCTAAGGTCAAAGACAAGACTACCGTGAAAGAAACCCAGACAACAAGTCCTGGGGTGGAAGAAATGAAGCAAAAGGGAAGTACGATAAGTACACTCCCTTGAACGTGTCGTGTGCCCAAATTTGGAAGGAAGTGGCCCTGACTGAGATGAAGAAAGTGGGAAGGGACTTAGATCAGTCTTGGTACTGCGATTGAGAAGTTTGTTTGGGAAGGGAAGTTGCGGCAATATGTCATCAAAACCCAGGGGCGAAAAAATAACAAGCGCCCAAGGGGACAAAGCAAGAGCCCATCCCCCAAGAAGAGAAGAAAATATCAGAAGCAGAGGAAAGCAGAGGGTAGTGATGACAAGTTCCCTGAAGTTGAATATGATTATAACGTCATCAGTGGAGCATTTGGAGGAGGTGAGGAGGTGGACACTCAATGAGTCAAAGAAAGAAGTATTTAAGGAGGGTCCTGTCTATCAGGGATCACCCAAAGTTTAAAGAAGAGTCTAATAAACCAGAACCCCCCATGTTGTATTTTACCAAAGAAGATCTGAAGGATGTAGCTTCGGGCCATCATGATGGTTTGGTGATCACTGGAACCTTGGTAAACTGCCAGGTGAAGAAAAGTTTTGTGGATAATGGTAATGCAGTGGATATCATCTTGTGGGATGCATTTAAACGCATGAAGTTTGACCGAGAGGAGCTAAAGCCTTGTAAAACCACCTTGACATGTTTCAATGGGCAAGATACTCGTCCAAAAGGGTCCAAAAGGGTATATAGACCTTGAGTTGACATTAGGGACGAAAGAAGCCTTTAAATCAGAAAGGGTTAGGTTCGTGGTTGCCGACTTCCCATCCCCTTACAATATAATCTTGGGACGATCGATAATACACAATTGGGATATGCTGGTGTTCATGAAACATTAGAAATTGAAGTTAGTCAATAAGAAGAATAAGGTTGTCGCCGTCAAAGGAGACCAGAAGGAGTCTCGGCAGTGCTATTTTGAGACAGTTAGAGAAAGTAAGGAAGATCCATCGTTGCCACCTTGAATTCGTGATGGTAATAATTTGAGCAAGGCTAAGATGAAGTTGCAAGGAAAGTCAGTAAATTGGTCGAACTACATCTACGTGAAGAAGACAAAATTCCAAGAACAGAGCCGAACGGAGAATTAGAAGATCTTGTCCTGGGCACTGAGCCGGGACAAATCACTAAAGTCGGAAAAGCGTTGGATCCCGCAGTTTGAGCGGAGCTGGAAGATTTTCTCAAGAAGAACAAGGACGTGTACGCATCTATTTTATTTTTTATGAATATTGTAATGGCCCGGAAAAAATATTTTAAAAAATAAAAATAATATATTTAAATGTAATAACCTTGAAAAAAATTAATAATAAATAAATAATAATTAATATTTTATCAATTATAGACATTTCACAAAAGATAAATGGCGGCTTAGGGGACAAATGTTGCAATGTATTCATGGGGCTTTAAAGTCAAATTTTGGCTATGTTGTATGAGTAATTTTGTTATTTTATCACATTGCAAGTACTATAATTCCCTTCTGCAATTTAATTAAAAGAGAGGAATTTAAAAATAACAATAGTAGTAGTATAAAAATAAAATCTTCCTTAGATTTTTTTCCCGATTTCTCAAGAGACTAGAAGAAGAAGCTTCAAGAGTCTGAAATTTTGGGATCTCATCTCCATTCCTCCTTTCAATCGCTCTACTCTGCCTTTCTCCTTGTTCGTTGGTGGTGTGTGTGTACACATCTTCTGCAATTATTTTAAAGGAAATTCTCGATTATTCTGTATTGATAAGATTTGAATTACCAGACAACTTACTTCGATGTACGCCAGAAAATGTTTTCAAAGGACTGAAAGTAGGACACTGTGTTAGAACTGGCTGACACCCAAAAGGGGGTGAATTGGGTGTATAATTAAAACTTAAGAACTTTAAAAATATTTTTGCATCTTAGTAAAATCAATATGTATGACAGTAATGAGTAATAAACCAATAGTCAGTTATTCAAACATATATGCTGGAAATATAAGAGTTTAGGGAAGAGAATATGCAAATTGTGATTTACTCTGGTTCGGTCCAATCCGCAATGACCTATGTCTAGTCCCCAGGCTCCTCTTGAGATTTCAAATCCATACTTGAGAACCACTACAACCCCACAAGTTTAGCCGGGCACTTGTGGAGCCGTTTATAAATCTCTTACCAAGATACACCCCCTTACACACTGTAAGGATACAACCTTTGTGATAAAGGATTACAATCAATCTTCTCTCTCAGAAGAGAATAAGATGAACACTGAAGTACATAACAAATAATCTCCCTATCTATGATAAACTATATGATCATTGAGTAATGGAGAGTAAGTTATATAAGCGTCTGAGTATTGACATTTTGACAGTGAAGGAGCAAACTCTTGTTATTGGCTTCGTCAATTTTTTCGCTGAATCTTTCTATCTCTAATGAGTCTCTATTTATAGTCAATGAGGATCATATAACCATTGAGTAAATTCTTCCTACTGTGTGTATTGGTATATGATCGTTGGAAGTAGCTGTTGAAGCGTCTGTGCATTCTCTCTATTTGTTCTTCCATTTAACTTTGTTAAATGACTGTTGTGAGTGTTCAAATTGTCCATTAGATAGATGAAGCTTTCTGTTAGAGACATATTTGACTTGTTAGCAAAATTCGAGGTTCACTCATTTTCGTTTCAATGCAACGTATCTCCACACGACATCCCTTTGGTTAGCTCTGGGATTGCTAAAGTTGGGTCGCTGTCATCTTCACCGCAGGCACTTCAAACAATATTCATTGACCTGCTTTAAGATTGCTGCTATGCTCTGTTTTCTATCATTACATTTAATGTTCAGACACAGAGATTTGCTTTTGCGATTTAGCATGTAATCCATGATTCAAAGCATTTAAAGCCATAAATAACAATTTCTGAATTCTCGGAGACGTTCTGGAACTGAAATGGCTGACTAACACTTGAGTGTGATAGCTCAGACTCGAGTGCAGTACTGATAATTGAATATTTTATACACTTCTTTTTATCTCTTGATTAATAATTTAGGACTTTTTAGTTAATAAATAATGGCTTTTATACTTATTTGGGCTTTGGGCCTTTGATTATATTTTAGCCATTTTTATTAATAAAATTCCAGTTTTACATTGCTTCACTAATCTTACCATAACTCTTGAACCGGACATCAGATTTGCCTCATTTTTGTTTCATATTTAGATGATTCGAGAGATCTACAATTGTTATGAAGACATGAAGGCCACATTCATTCGGACAAGAAGACGGTCGATTTTGAAAGCCAAAGTTAGATGTTTTATTTGGGCGAATTTGTGACTAAAGCCCATTCCGTATTATTTTCGTTTTGAAACTGGATTATTGATTGGAGCCCATTTCATTTTTCATCTTAGGTTAAGTAAGGCAGCAGCAGCCACAAACATATTCCATTCATGTTTTTATTCTGTTTTGTGGATCAAAATAGAGGTTTTGATTCTCTCCGAAATGTTCTTCGTGTTCTTCGTCTGTTCTTAGATTTTCCAGCCCATGTTCGGCTAAACCTTCGTGGTTAACCCAACGTTGAGGATTCCATGATTCGTCCGAGAACTCGTATTTAATCGGTAACTTTACTCGTTTTCGTTTTTCATCTTATCGGATCCGATTCGGAAATAGTTCGAATATTAGATTTAATATTCGGTTTGGTTCATCCCAAGGATCGAGTTCGAACTAGGTTAGAGTGTTTGTGCGATTGCACAAGTGAGACGCCACTGTTCGGACAGATTCTAGACGATCGTCTAGTCGAGGGATTTGACGAACGCAGAGATTTCGGTTCGTCGAGCCAAACGCGAGTTCGTTTATATTTCGTTCAATGAAGGAACGGAATCTAAACGTTGGGTTGATCATTTTAATCTATTTCAATCTCGTTTTTAAGCATATTTCAGATCTTTCGGTTTGATTTCGTTTTTAATCTATTTCAAATCAAAAACCCCCGATTTTATTGTTGTTCTGTTTTGCTGTTGCTGATTTAAACCCACTGCAAATTCCTTGAGAGAAACGACCCATTACAACCTTTAATAATAAGCTCTCTTGATTTGTGCATGCATGTGTTATTAGTAGTGGAGACGTAGAAATTGAGCAAGCTTATGGTAGAACAATTTCTTGAGTAGAATTTGAGCTATACACTTATTTACCTTAAACACTTGAGAGATTGATTGATTGAGCGCATCATTTGAGAGACCATCATTTGTGATTAGCATCATTGATTGAGATTACCAGGAATTGTAATTTGAGATGAAGGGATTTTGGGTCTTGATTGATTGGTTCTAATGAAACTCTGTGTCCTTGTTCAATTTTACGCATTGTTAGCAATTTGTAGAAAAGAAGAGTTTCTCCTTTACGTCTTTTTCTTTGAATTTTGCTCGGAGTGCAAAAAGATAAGTGTGGGGGAATTTGATAATTGAATATTTTATACACTTCGTTTTAATGTTTCAAATCAAAAACCCCCGATTTTATTGTTGTTACATTTTCTTTTTTTGATTTAAACCCACCGCAAATTCCTTGAGAGAAACGACCCAGGTTACATTATCGCAAATCCTTTCTAATCTGGTTATTTTGTGAGATGACGGCAAATCTCTGTCAAAATATGGCGCCGCGTCGGGGAATTTGCATCGGTTTCGTTAAATATAGTTTTTTTTGGTGGTTCGGTATTTGGATGGATTAAAACTTTTTATGACCCAGATCACTCAACCCAGGTCTTATTCAAAAGGAATTGGGCATTCTAAGAAAGAATCACTTCCTTTTAGGAAGTGAGGTCTCACATATTTTACCCAAATTCTAACGTTTAGACCATGTTTTTGCTGTTTTAAGTTTCAATAGATTAGTGTAAACCAAAAAAATTGAAAAAAGTGGTCTAAACGATGGAATTTGGCTTAAATCCGAGGACCCACAGTGCCTAACAGTATTGTGATTGTCTTAAAATAGGGTTTTCCTTCAGCTCACCAAAAATCAGCCCGATCGGAGTAAGTCATACAAATCTGAAATACCCGTTACGTCCAAAAAAAAAATCCTTTAGTGGCATTTTCGTAATTCCGACTTTTCGGTGGTATTTTCGTAATTCTGATTTTCTGCAAATTCTGCCTTGTGTTCATGCCGCATGAGTACTAGGAGTACTATTAATCCGAAGACTTGTTGCCATTTGATCCGAAATAGAAAGAACAATTCTTACCGCTAGAAGAGTTGTTAGGCTAAGTCGTGGGATTGATGCGAATTTGACATTGAACTTGAGTCCGATTGTGTCCATTCTGTTGATCTTGACTCGATAGTACTTCGCTAGTCTTGTTGTTTTCACGATTCTAGTAGCAATTTTGCTAACTCGTAAATTATGGCGAAAGAGCAAGTAGCTCGTCCCACTTTGAAAGAATTAGCTACCCCGATGTGGGTAATCGAATTTGTGTATTCAATATCCCGAACTTCTTCGCTAACTTTGAATTAAAATCTGGTCTTATCCATTTGTTGCCCAAGTTTCATGGTCTTTGGGTGAATGTCCTCACGGGCATCTCAAGGAGTTCCATGTGGTATGCAAGACAATGAAACCTCAAGCAATTGATGAGGACCACATTAAGCTGAGAGCTTTTCCATTTTCCCTAGATGGCGTGGCTAAGGATTGGCTATACAATTTGCAACCCACATCTGTTGGGAGTTGGAATGATATGCAAAAGTTATTCCTAGTGAGGTTCTTTCCTTCCTCAAAAGCCATTGCTATTCAGAAGGAGATCACTAGTGTTAAACAAATCAATGGGGAGACCATGTATGAGTATTGGGAGAGGTTCAAGCGGTTGTGTGCAAGCTGTCCACACCACCAGATTTCAGACCAACTCCTGATTACATATTTCTATTCCGGTTTATTACCGATGGATAAGAGTTTCGTGGATGCGTCCAGTGGTGGGGCCTTAGATAGCAAGACACCTGAAGATGCCCGAGAGCTGATATCTACTATGGCCGCTAATTCTCGGCAATTTGGCACCGGGGCCAATGGTACTCCTGTTTACCATATTCAAACACCTCCGGTCAAAGACGATTCTCGAGATTGGAGAATAGACTTGATGATCGACTTCCCTTGTGAGAGCGGTTAGCGTGACCAGACAGTACAATCTTCCCCTCGAGATTGGGTACTCTGTGGGTTCCGTTCGACCCTTGTCATTCTACATCGATTCTTGCCCTACTTTGCATGATCCGCTTATCAAGACCGTCAGTAGCCGCGGTGGGTGTTTTTCCGGGAAAGCCACAATACCACGAGAATAATGCTTATTCTAACACTTACAATCCGGGATGGAGAAATCACCCCGATTTCCGTTGGAACCGAGAATCGAAATCGAACCGCAGTAACCAATATCGCAGCGGGAATTACCGTGCAGAGACAAGACATGCCGCAAAATTTCCAACAACACTCGCACCTCCTTTGCAAAGCCACCACCTCCTCGACCAGCCATATGTGCACCTCCACAGTGGCAATAACCGCAGCTAGTACCGGTAGTAGTGGTTCTTCACTAGAGGATATGATGAAGCAATTTGTCACGACCAATATGCAGTTTCAACGTAAAACCGACACTTCCATTCGACTTTGCAAACACAAATTGGGCGGTTGGCAACATCATTGAACCAGCTTCAACCTCGTGGATCGAACACTCTCCCTTCACAAACAATTCCTAATCCTAAAGGGAATGTGAGTGCTATCTCCTTCGATCCGGCATGCAATTGGAGGAACCTAAACCACTTGTAGATGTGACTTCCACATCAAAAGAGAGTCGAGAAAATGTGAAGATTGACTCTAAAAATAAAAAGGCAATCCAATGAGTGAAGAGGAAGACATTCCCATTCCTCTTCCTTTCCCTCGAAGAGCATTTAAACCCAAGAAGTTGGCGGAAAAAGCACAAGAGAAGGATATACTTGAGACATTCGAAGAGTAGAGATCAACATTCCTCTCTTAGATGCGATCAAACAAATTCCTAAATATGCCAAGTTTCGAAAGAGTTATGTACCAACAAGAGGCGAAGGGAAATGAACGAGTGAGTTTGAACGAGAATGTATCGGACTCATCCATTTTACCATGCCTCGCAAGTGCAAAGATCCGGGGACGTTTTCTATCCCTTGCCTTATTGGTAATTATAAATTTGATGATTGCATGCTAGATTTAGGTGCTTCTATAAATGTCATGCCCGCATCTATTTATAGATCTCTTGGTCTTGGTCCTTGCGTCCAACTGGTGTTATTGTTCAATTAGCTAATAGTAGTAATGCCCATCCTTCGGTTTAGTTGAAGATGTATTAGTCAAAGTTAATGAATTGATATTCCCGCTGATTTTTACATCTTAGATATGCGGGATGAGTCTTCTAGTAGTAGGTCACCAATCATTCTAGGGGGAGGCCTTTCATGAAAAACAACTAGGACGAAGATAGATGTGTATTCCGGTACTCTTTCCATGGAGTTTGGTGATATTTCGTCAGAATTTTAATATCTTTGATGCCATGAGACATCCTAGGGAAGAGCATTCTATTTTTTCAGTATTGATGTGATTGATGATCTTGTGGATGATGTTCTTCGATTGATTGGTGTCTTGATTATCACGATTTTTCATCCGAGAGTGATTCGCCATTTATGCATGTGTTGATAATGAATGGTGCTCGTTTGTACTCATTTGGTTAATGCTGCATTATTTGGTGATTCGACTTTTTGGGTATTGATTCGCATTACTTGTGAATCCGATATTGATTCGAGTTTGAGCTTCATCCCGATCCCGATGTGCATCCTAATTTTGATTTTGATGAACTTTCTCGATTTTGATGAGCTGAATTCGATGTTAACATTGAAATGTGTAGACATAGTTCTTACGCTTCTTTGAATGTGGTTTCGAGGCATTTCGAGTGTGATGACATCGAGTTGTTGCAACAACCACCCAAGCTTCTCCCATCTACCGAGCAACCACCCAAACTTGAGTTGAAATCACTTCAGATCACTTGAAATATGCATTTCGGAGGTGGATGAATAGTTGCGATCATTGTGGCAAATAACCTTATGCACGATCAAGAAGAGAAGCTCGCTAAGCTTATTGAGGGCGAACAAGAAAGCCATTGGGTGGACATTAGCCGACATAGTTGGCATCAGCCCTTCCATGTGCATGCATCGAATTTGTTGGAAGAGGACTCTAAGCCGGTGAGGCAACCCCGCAGACGCCTTAATCCCCTTATCCCGGATGTGGTGAAGAAGGAGGTCACTAAGCTTCGCAAGCTGGTATCATCTATCCCATTTCGATAGCCGTGGGTTAGCCCGGTCCCGGTGGTTCCCAAGAAGTCTCGGTGTCACCGTGGTGGCCAATCGGAAGAATGAGCTCATTCCTACTCGAGTTCGAATAGTTGGAGAGTTTGCATTGACTATAGGAGACTCAACCAAGCCACTCGCAAGGATCATTACCCTTTACCTTTCATTGATCGGATGTTAGAGCGATTGGGCCGTGGCAAGTCTCATTCTCGCTTCCCGGATGGCTACTCCGGATACTTCCAGATCCATATTGCTCCCGAGGATCGGAGAAGACGACATTCACATGCCCCTTTGGAACATATGCCTACCGAAGGATGCCTTTTGGCCTCGCAACGCACACGGTACTTTTCGGCGTTGTATGGTGAATATTTTCTCGAGTTTCTAGAGGACTGCATGGAGGTCTTTATGGATGATTTCCTTTGTATATGGGTCTGATTTTGATGCATGCTTAGCTAATCTATCTAGAGTTTTGCATAGGTGCATTGAGTCTAATCTTGTGTGAATTATGAAAAGTGTCACTTTATGGTTGAGTCGGTATAGTCTTGGGACACATAGTGTCTAGGAAAGGGATTGAGGTAGACCCGCTAAGATAGATGTGATTCTTTTGCTTTGCCTTACCCCGCATCGTGCGGGAAGTTCGTTCTTTTCTTGGTCATGCGGTTTCTATCGGCGTTTCATTAGGGATTTGAAGACCGCCCGACCCTTGTCCAACCTTTCGCATAAGGACACCGACTTTGTATTTGATGATGCTTGCAAGGCGGCCTTCGATCATTTGAAGCGTTGCTCGACTACAACCCTGATGATCCGGCCCACGATTGGTGCATCCCCTTTGGTGATGTGTGATGCTTCCAACTATGCGGTTGGTGCTATCTTGGTACAACGGGTCGATAGGGCATCTCATGTGATTGCATATGCCTCCAAGACTTTGGATCCCGCCGCCTAATTATACCACTGCGAGAAGGAGTTGTTGGCTATTGTATTTGCTTTTGATAAGTTTAGGTCATATCGCTAGCTAGTAGAGTAATTGTTTTCTCCGACCATACGCCGTCTCGAAATTTCTTTTGAAAAAGGCGAGATGCTAAGCCACGACTCATCCGGTGGATGCTATTGCTCCAAGAGTTTGATGTTGAGATTCGAGATGTAAGCGGAGCACAAAGCGGGTAGCCGACCACTTGAGTCGTATCACCCATTCTTCTTCTCGGCCTCTTCTATTCGGGATGATTTTCCCGATGAGCGGCTTACGCAGCCTACAAGGTAAGCTTCCATGGTATCTTGATCTCGGTTAACTACTTGGTAGGCGGTGTTTTGCCTGGAGATTCTACTAGGGCCTAAACCTTCAAATTAAAGAGTGAGTCTAAATACTATGTTTGGGATGACCCTTATCCGTGGAAATTTTGTAGTGACCAAGTAGTTAGGAGATGTGTGCACGATCATGAGTTTCACTCTATATTGCATTTTGCTCATGCTTACACTTTGTGGTGGTCATTTTGGACCCCAAAGAACTGCTAGGAAAGTGTTAGATAGTGGATTGTTTTGGCCTTCCTTGTTTCATGATTCCCATCTGTTTTGTAAGTCGTGATAACCGTCGAGAAGAGTATTTCTCGTAGGCATGAGATGCCCCAAAACCCTATATTGTTTTGTGAGATCTTTGATGTTTGGGGTATTGATTTTATGGGTCCATTTCCGCTTCATATGGTTATACTTACATCCCGGGCCGTTGATTATGTCTCGAAATGGGTTGAGGTGAAAGCCACTCGGACTAATGATTCTTCCGTGGTGGTGGATTTTGTTAGGTCTAACATTTTTCGCAGGTTTGGCATTCCTAGAGCTATTATCGGTGACCGGGGTTCCCATTTTTGCAACCGAAGCATGGGTGCCTTGTTACGCAAGTATGGAGTGCTTCACAAGGTCTCCACAAAGATACCATCCTCGACCAATGGTCAAGCTGAAGTCTCAAATAGAGAGATTAAGCAAATCCTTCGTAAGACCGTTAACTCTACCCGAAAAGATTGGAGTAAGCGATTAGAGGATGCTTTGTGGGCATATCGCACCGCCTACAAGACTCCGATTGGGATGTCTCCTTATCGGATTGTCTTTGGAAAGGCATGTCATCTTAGGTTGAGTTGGAACATCAAGCCTATTGGGCCATTAAGCGAGTGTAACATGGATTTGGCTAAGTCGGCATGGAACGAAAGCTGCGGTTGCAAGAGTTGGATGAACTTAGATTGGATGCCTATGAGAGTTCGCGTTTGTACAAGGAAAAGACTAAGGCATTCCATGATAAGCATATTCGAGGAAAGAATTTTCGTGGGCCGAAAGTTCTTCCGTTTAACTCCCGTCCGAAGTTTATGCCTGGTAAGCTTCGATCTAAATGGGATGGCCCTTTTGAGATCACTAACATATTTCCATTTGGTCTTTGTTGAGCTATGTGATCCACCCACGGGGAGAACCTTTAAGGTCAATGGGCATCGCCTCAAGCAATTCCATGAGGGATCCCCAAAGAATGTACCGAGGAAGCGAGATATTATCCTCATTGATGCCACTTATCCTCCTTAAACCATTGGGGAGTATTCTTCTTTCCTCTCCCTCTTTCTCTTTTATTTGTTTTCATATTTGCAATTTGCTTTTCGAAAATAAATACAGTCTATCTTTCTATGATTGCTATATATTATGAACTAGGACATTTTGGTTTTAATGGATCATTCTGTTTGGTCTGTGATTCTTGACTCTTCGATTACATATCTTGGTAGTTGATTTGATGTTGTTGATTGCCTAAGTTGGTACTGACCTTGTGAGGTTTTGGGCCTGCTTGAATGGAATTCATTTTTTCCCATTCTTTCTTTCATGTGTGCATCTCCGATTTGTGTTCTCTAGAACTTGCTCCTTTTCTTGTTGAAACTACATTTTTCACTTACATGCATAAATATGATAGAAGCTTGTTTTCTTTCTTTTATTTTCCCCACTTTGGCCAAATAGCTTTCCCTTGCATTATGTTTCCTTTGCTAGCCCATTTGTGCCTTTTCGACTCATTCTTTTCTAAGCCACATTACAAGCCTAAGCGTAAAACCATTTTATTCCGCACCTTGGAGATTTATTGAGCATTGGTTTCACCTTGGTTTTGTGTTTAAGTGTGGGGGTTGCTCGGGAGTGCAACGGTTTCGGTGTGGGGGAGATGTTTGGTTTTGTCATTGTGATTTTGTATATAGTTCAAAAAAAGAAAAAAAAAAGCAGAAAAAGAAAAGAAAGAAAGAAAGAAAGACAAAAGAAAAAAAGAAAGAAAGAAAAGAAAAGCAGAAGAAGAAAAAAAAAGAGTAAAATAAAAGTTTTTATATTTAGAGAATTGGGTTAATCAATGCTCTTTTTAATTTCTTGGGTGCTTAGCCTCTCATTCCATACTATTACCTACCTTCACCCTAACCCCATTAAGTACTCAAGTGTCACTAGGCGTACTCAAGTGTTTTGCAGTTTTGAGCTCTTCGTGCGTTGAAGGCTTTACTGAGAATATTATGCAATACTTGAGTGTTTTTGGCTGCATTTCGAGTGTATGATGTTTTAGCACATTTCTCAAGTTCTTGTGTCTCTACACTTCGAGTGTTTAAAATCTACACTCGAGTGTCTCTTTCTTCACTTTGAATGCTTGTATTGTTAGTTTTGCAAATACACATGAATAACTTATCGAGTACCAGAGATTCAACACTCAAGTGCTTACTTATGCACTTCAAGTGTTATCAGATTTGAAGCAAATATGTGTGAAACATCTCAATAGCACTCAATTGCAAGTTCTTTCGTTCAAAGAACATCAAGTGTCAAGCAAACTTCTACTGGCAACCATGTTCACTTGATTGATCTTGTACGAAGATCAATTTCCATAATGTAGTGAC
This sequence comes from Acacia melanoxylon, assembly GCA_019022615.1. NCBI lineage: Eukaryota > Viridiplantae > Streptophyta > Magnoliopsida > Fabales > Fabaceae > Acacia > Acacia melanoxylon. The sequence continues at coordinate 11,104,308 of JAFJYJ010000002.1, forward strand.
TTTCAAAACGCAAGAATATTGGCAACATGAAAGGTCATCTTCTAGTGAGCATAACATCTCCAATATAGCTTCAAATTTGGAAAATCACTTATCCCTAGAAATCTCTTTAAGTCTTCTATTCAATGCAAAAAGAATCAACTCCAAAGTCGTTGTATGCTGAGAATTTCAATCAGATTAATAAAGCCTATTATTGACCTATGTTGTTTGCAACATCTTGAACTTATTGTTAACTTCACAAAATCATATCTCTTCCAGTTGATTTTTTTTTTTGAAAAAGTATTTGAGTCTAGCTTCATATGCCACCGGTTTTAGCTCAATTAGAAGTGTATTTTGTGAGATACACCCAAATTACCGAACCTATGTCTGATATGTGGTGTGAATTCAAGTTTCAACTTCCAAAATTCATAGTTCTTTCATCTGAATTCATTTGGACTTGAATTTGGTGTCTATGTGACGCATTGGGAGTCTATTATCATATGAAACTGGTTTCATCTCAATCAAATCTTTGGTTTGGGAGAAACAATGGAATAGCCGAAATGTGCTCAAGTAAAACACTGAATAGGGGTGACCAGAGGAGGTGGAATAGGGCTACACTCAAGGGTGCTGAAAATCACACTCGAGTGATGAAAATCACTCTCGAGTTTTCTGCTGTAGTTTGGACTAAATTGATATTTTGAAAATCCGTGGTATCAAACTGTCATTTCCAAAATTCATGGGATCAAACTATCATTTCTGAAATTCGAACCCAAACTGCCATTTTTTAGTTTAAATCCAGTTTCTTTCTTTCTTCTTTCTCTTAATCAATCCAACTCAAAAACTTCTTTATTGATATTCTTCTTGATCATTCTTTATAGGGTTAAAGAGCGTCCAGCACAACAAACTATTAGCTCAGGAGCGTCCAGCACAATTAACTATTAAGTGGACCGCCCAACACAACAAACTTTTAAAAAGGAGCGCCCAGCACAACGCCGTTAAAAAAAGTTTAACGTCGTTAGCAAAAAGTTAACGTCTGTTATCTAAGGAGCGCCCAGCACAACAAACTATTATTCCAAGAGCGCCCATCACAAAATTCTAAATTTTACTAAATTAAATAATTTTTTTCTCAATTGTCATTATTCAAAACTACTTGTATAAATATCTATGGACAAAAATTACTCATTTTTAAATTTTGTCAACAAATTTTTTAGATTTTTTAAATTTTATTATCATTAAATGAATTTTTTAACTCACATAAATTTCTTCTAAAATAAAAATAAATCATTTTTTTTTGTTTAACATATATAATAAACTATAAAACACCTTGAGTTTTTACAAAATTAAATAATTTTTTTCTCAATTGTCATTATTCAAAACTACTTGTATAAATATCTATGGACAAAAATTACTCATTCTTCAATTTTTAATTTGTCAACAAATTTTTTAGATTTTTTTAACATTAAATGAATTTTTTAACTCACATAAATTTCTTCTAAAATAAAAATAAATCATACATATATTTTTTTAACATATATAATAAACTATAAAACACCTTGAGTTTTATTTAAATCATATAATTATATTTTTAATCAAAAAATTTGTTTATTTTAGAAAATTATAATTTTGACAAAATTGAAGAATGAGTAATTTTTGTTCATAGATATTTATACAAGTAATTTTGAATAATGACAATTGAGAAAAAAATTATTTAATTTATTAAAATTTAGAATTTTGTGCTGGGCGCTCTTGGAATAATAGTTTGTTGTGCTGGGCGCTCCTTAGATAACGGACGTTAACTTTTTGCTAACGGCGTTAACTTTTTTTAACGGCGTTGTGTTGGGCGCTCATTTTTAAAAGTTTGTTGTGCTGGGCGGTCCACTTAATAGTTAATTGTGCTGGACGATCCTGAGCTAATAGTTTGTTGTGCTGGACGCTCTTTAACCCTTCTTTATAATTAAACTTGATATCTTCTAATCTTTGAATCTATATTAAATATAGGAATTAGTCAACATAGAAGATAAATATATTATGTAAACTTTTTGCTTTAATAATGGCATCTATATTTGACATCATAAAAAATAATCATATCCAACAAACAGTAGTTGCTAACGGCAGTTCCATTAGCCCTTGGCATGCTATGCCAGGACAACTGCTCTTATACCAAAACTGTAACATCCCATTTTCAAAAGCAGTATAAATGTTTTTTTTTCATCAGAGTAGAGCATCGGAGCGATTAAGTAACTGATACATATATTTAAAATGCCGTAAGTCTGGCTGTTTACAGAAGCGGCACACTATACCGGGTGTTTACAAAAGAAGATAACAACGAGAGGAACATAACAATGAGATGTGTCTCCGACTGAATTGTCTTTGTGGCGTCCACGTGACCCTATGCGTCCGCTTCCCTCTCTCCTCGGTTCTCGGTCCTCCGACCACGAGGCTATATCAAGAGCCGAGGTCCCATGCATACGGACCCCAGGTAACGGTTAACCTCATGTTTACATACACAACATATGGACTACGGACGTTCACAACATTAACAGCACATATACACAACTAATGCAGATACATCGCTTCCAGCATTTTCACACAAACACAATGCAGACACATCGCACCCAGCATAATCACAAATATCGCCCCCAGCAGTGTGGACACAATGCAGACACATCACACATATCGCCCCCAGCAGTGTGGAAACATCGCACCCAGCAGTACAGATATACTCTAACATCTATATGCACTCAAGCAACATAACAACTAAACACACACAGTACACCTAGCACATATATGCATAACATAAACATCAGCGTTAGTGTTACAGTACGCGAACGTACAACATAACAACTATACACACACATATCACATATCACATATACGTATACAATAAACATCAGAGTTAATGTTACAGTACGCGAACATACCTTCGTCGGTGGTATAACGGTACTTTTCGGAAAACGGTACTTTTTGACAGCGGGTGAAACAGCGGTACGACGACGACGGTACAACGGCTCGATTATCTCGATATCCTGGGCTCCCCGATCTTTTCTCCGGCGCTTCCTTCTCTCTAACTTCTCTCTAGTTTTTGAATTTGGGGTGAAGAAGAATGAAGAGGAAGGCTTGCTATTTATAGAAGAGAGAAGGGACAAGGTGGGAATTTCATGAAATGTCTTCAGATCGGATTTCAACCGTCGGATCGCACTTCGCCACGTGGCTTCATCTTGGCCTTACACCTATTTGGCTGACATCATCCTTCTAGAAGAAGATGATGCCATGCATGACATCACATGTGCTAACTTACCGATAGCGTTTCCCCGATCGGTGTCCGAATCGCGTAATCTGGAAGAAACTCAAAAATCTGGGAACTAGGTTTTGTAGTTCCATTCTTTCTCTTTAAAACTACTGGGTTTCACTATATTTTTGATCCCATTAAGGGTATTCCGTTATCTGCCGAAGATTTTCGGACAAACGCCGTTTGCTATCGATTCTGAAAATAACTTCCGATAGAACGAGCTTCTTGGCAGAAAATCACTGGTTCGTAATATGATTTGATCTAAGTAACCATATCCCTGGTTTGAAAAACACGGTGCGTTTTCTATAAGTCACTTTTAGCACTATCTCGCCTTATCTTAATTATCCCATACTCTAATTACGCCGTTGGTTTTGAAACGATTTCTGAGACCGCTCAATCCGAGATAGAATTTCACTGGTTCATAAAAAGTCCAGATGACTTAGACTATATCCCTATATTTTGGTGTAGGATTTTATTCCTATCCATTCTCAAATGTCCTGTTGGCTCTTTACCATATATATTATTATTTTATTCAAAATATCTAGATATTTATTTATTTTTCTTTTATTTTTTATTTATTTTTCTAAGCATAAAATATTTTATTAATATTTTATTATTTATTTAATTATTAATTTCGAATTTCTCCCTTAAATTAATTATTTAATAATTAATTTACTTATATCATAATCTAAACAATTAGCTACTAATTACTTAATTAGCCACTTACTAATTGTTGATAATTTTCATAATTAGGATTAATTATTATCTCACAACTATGTTATCGACATTGGTATTTTATATCCCATGTAAAATATTAAAAATCATTGGGCCAAAAAGTGATTTTAATAATATTATATTTATGCTTCTCTATTTTTCAAGGAAATAATCCCAAAAATTCCTAAAATTAGAGACAACATACTTCCCAAGTTTTTGTTAGTATTTGTTGCCATATGATATTTATTATAATATTTTCAGGGTATTACATTTCTCCCCCCGTTAAACAAAATTTCGCCCTCGAAATTTGCTCTATAACAATTTAGACTCTGTACAAACTAACCTTCGGACTATTCGCTCCGGAACTTTTCTCTATATGTCAGCCACTCCGTTTGATGATCAAGAATTCGCTCAGGTTTGACCGTAAAGATCTTGTTATGTCGTACTTTGATATATAGTATTTCCCGTGGCACCCATATACCTCGGTCAATACCAGATATCAAAATGTCTCCATGGTTCCCTTACACCATGGTAACACAAGATACCTTACATGTTTCCATGGCGCCCATACACCATGTCAACACAAGATACCTCCAACTCAATGACACGATCGCGGTCCGGTTTTAATAACTAAGAGATATGTATCGGAAACTAAAATTTTCGCGGCAAGTAAGATAACTATTTATCAAACCATAGGGGAAATCTATAGGCATGCATTCCTAGGGGATTCCTTACTAGATGGAATAGTACCTTGGACCATCTCCAGAAGTCCTCCGTCCTCTGTACATGTTAGTGTGTACACTCGACCTGGGTTCTGTGACCTTGTCCTTGCAGCTATCTCCGTTTGTCTATCATCTTCTTCATTCTCTACTTCATTATCAGTGTGTTGTTCCTCTTCGTGCCTTGCTTGTCTCTCTGCACGCAGTCCCTCTATCATCTCTCGTTGTTCATCCATCATCTCTCGCTGTTCACGTACTACAGCCATTATCTCTCGCAAGGCAATTTGTTATGGTTGGTTAGGTTCTTGAACTAGTTGTTCAGGGTCTACTACTGGTATAGGGATTATCCGAGGTTGTCTACCTCGCCCTCTGCCTCGGCCCCTGCCTCGGCCTCTCGGAGCTCCGACTCCTCGTAAATTCGCCATATCTCGTTCTTTCTCTTCGTGAGTGAATACGTTTAGATTTAAAAGAAAAACAACAAGTAATTTATCACATACTTTACTTAGCATTTATACCACACATAGACCCTATCACACTTAGTATTCACACCGTAAATAAACAGACACCCGCAACCTTTCCTTCGTCATATCTTCGTTGGTTCTTTCTACTCAAAAACGAGTACGGAGATATGTGTCAGGAGTTTCTCTACATGAGTCAAATACTGCATGTACTTATCTTTATTGATCTCGGAGTTTCATCCAGCATGGCCCAGCTCCACATATAAATTCTGCGCTAGGACAGAATAGTCGTCCAGTACAAACTGACGATTTTCAGAATTATCAGAGTTATCATAATTATCAGAGTTATCAGAATTTATCAGAGACTGATATCGATATAGGTACCGATGATGGACTCACCAGCCCTGGTTTAGAGTGATGCACCGACAGAGGGTGGTACACCGGTTCAAGATAGTATACCGGTTCGGACTGGTACACTCAAAAAAGATGGTACACCGACTTAGGCTATATCAGTACTCATTTTCAAAACATGCTCTTTAAAAAGGAGTAGAGCCTAACTCCGTTACTCAACCAATTTAGCCAGGTAGGTGTCTATCATGGGAGCCTCACCGTGCTAGGGTGACTGTAACATCCCGACTTTTTAAAAGCAGTATAAATTTTTTTTTCATTTAAAATCAGAGTAAAGCATTTGAGCGGAAGAGTAACTGATATATAGATTCAAAAAGCCGTAAGTCTGGCTGATTTACAAAAACGGTACAATGACCGAGAGTTTTTAAAGTAAATAACAATAAAAGTGTCTTCCTAAGCAAATGCCCATGCCGTGTCAATGAAGAGATCTTCACCGGATCTCTATGCGGCCGCTTGCCTTTCTCCTCAATCCTCGGTCCTCCCGAACCGACGCTATGTTAAGAGCCGAGGTCCAATGCACCGGACCCGTGTAACGGTTAACCTCATGTTTACATACATCATATAAGTACTACGAGATATTCATGGAATTTTGACGACACTTACTACGTTCAAAGTAGGGTATACATAATCGATATATATGGCAATAACAATACAGTCGGATGTAAGGTTAAGGCACAAGGAGAAATGTACATGATCAGATATGCACGGCAATAACAATACAGTCGGATGTAAGGTTAAGGCACAACGGACATTGGACATAATCGGATATGGACGGCAATAACAATACAGTCAGATGTAAGGTTAAGGCACAACATAGAAAATATAGCATGACAGAGGAAAATACATATATGCATACAATAACCATCGAGTTAGTGTTACAAAGACGCGAACGTACCTTCATTGTCGACTACGGACGTTTTTTAAAAAAGTAATTTTTGACAAATGGGTGAAACAATGCGGTGACGACGGCGGCAACAACGGCGGCTCGACAGCGGTTCAATTATAACAGATATCCTATAAGGATAATATTTAACAATTTTTAGCAAGTATAACGGGCATTTTAGGTACAAATTACCATTTTGCCCCCGACCCCTAATGGCGGAATTTCACAGAGCTTCGCTACTTTGACTCTAATCTTCCAAAATTTTGCCATAACTCTTTCTCCAACATAATTTTCGAAATATATATCATATTTAACCCTAAAACATGATATTAAAATAATACTTGGAAGATTAAAGATCAAACTAACATTTCTACTATAACTACCGAATCGAAAACTAAAACTTAAGACTAGGTACCGAAGAAATTACCCAAAGACTTTGCTACTCCTTCTTCAGAGCTCCTCCTTGCTCTCACTTCTCTCTAACCTCTCTCTAGGATTTCTTTGTGATTTTTGGTGTGAAGAAATGAGAAGAGGAACCTTGCTATTTATAGAGAAAATCCCAAGGCTAAAAGGGTCATTTACAAGGTCATCCAAATTCTCTTCTTTCTTCTTAAACCATGGATCTAATTTTTACTTTATGAAATCCAATATCCTCACTTCATTTAGTGTGCCGACATGCTTACACCTTTTTGCCATTTGATTTGTGCTTTCAATTAATTGCCAAATGCTTTAGTTTATTTAATATTCACTTTATAATATTAAATCTCCATCATCCCTCTTGTGTGCCGACATCCCTCTCTAATTCAGCATTTAATGTGTATTCTTAGCTATTTAATGTATTTTTGAATAACAATATAATGCTTATTTCATGGATTTTCATTGGCTAGTTGAAAAGTTTGACTTTTCAACATGTATTGGTGTGTTAATTATCATGGAATCTTATCTAATTCCTCCTCCCACATGCTGTACGTTTTTTTTATTACTCTTGGGCAGATTTTATAAGCTCTAATTAACTCTCTAATCAAGTGCTTAAATGCCCACTAATTACATGAGTCATTGCATAATCAATTTGTTAGCTTAACCATGGAAATTAGTGCTTTTTAGACAAGTTTAATTCTTTAATTAGCTTAATCTTTGGTCATTAGTAATCATCTTTATGCTAATATTGGCCCTTCATTAGCCATTGGTCTTTAATTAGGGTCATACATCCCAATTTATGCATGTACAACATGTTATTAATTATGAAAGTTTTAAGAAATTAATCTAATTAATTACTTAATTAATCACTTACTAATTTTTGATAATTTTCTTAATTGAGATTAATTATTATCTCACAACTATTTTACTGACATTGGTATTTTATGCTCCATGTAAAATATTAAAAATATGGGGTCAATTATGATCCCCAAAATAATATTAAATCTTGCCTCAATATTTTCCAAGGAAATTAATCCCAAAAATTACCTAAATTAGAGACAACATATTCTCCAATTTTTAATAAATATTTCATTGCCTCTTAGGATTTATCATAATATTTTCGTGGTATTTTATGACCCACAATTGCATTTAGGGATTTTTAGCTCTTTATTCACCCTAATTTCAATAGAAATTACCTTAGAAAATAAGGTATTTATTACACTAGTTTTGAGACCACATATTCACCTATTTCCAATAGGTATTATTTATCGAAATATAATATTTTAGATAAATAATTATCCAAGATATTATCTGATGGTCGATTGGCCGATCCACATAGACTAGCCCCGCCTTCGCACCAAAAGGTTTTTGGAATAACTTAGTCGATCTATGCCGGGACAACCGCTTCCGATACCAAAACCGTAACATCCATTTTCAAAAGCAAGATAAATGTTTTTTTTTCATCGAGTAGAGCATCGGAGCGATTGAGTAATCGATACATATATTTAAAACGCCGTAAGTCCGGGTCACATTTGTATGACATTGTACCGAGTGTTTACAAAAGAAGATAACAACGGAGAGGAACATAACAACGGATGTGACTCACTGCATTGTCTCCGTGGCGTCCACGTGACCCTATGCGTCGCTTCCCTCTCTCCACGGTTCTCAGTCCTCCAGACCCTGAGGCTATATCAAGAGCTGAGGTCCCATGCATACGGACCCTAGGTAACGGTTAACCTCATGTTTACATACACAACATATGGACTACGGACGTTCACAACATTAACAGCACATATACACAACTAATGCAGATACATCGCTTCCAGCATTTTCACACATACACAATGCAGACACATCGCACCCAGCATAATCACACATATCGCCCCCAGCAGTGTGGACACAATGCAGACACATCACACATATCGCCCCCAGCAATGTGGACACATCGCACCCAAATGATACGGATATACTCTAACATCTATATGCACTCAAGCAACATAACAACTAAACACACACAGTACACCTAGCACATATATGCATAACATAAACATCAGCGTTAGTGTTACAATACGCGAACGTACAACATAACAACTATACACACACAATACACATATCACATATACGTATAAAATAAACATCAGAGTTAATGTTACAGTACGCGAACGTACCTTCGTCGGTGGTATAACGGTACTTTTCGGAAAACGGTACTTTTTGACAGCGGGTGAAACAACGGTACGACGGTGGTACAACAGCGGTCTGATTATCTCAGATATCCCAGGGCTCCGCCAGACTTTCTCCGGGCTCTTCCTTCTCTCTAACTTCTCTCTAGTTTTTGAATTTGGGGTGAAGAAGAATGAAGAGGAAGGCTTGCTATTTATAGAAGAGAGGAGGGACAAGGTGGGAATTTCATGAAATGTCTTGGATCGGATTTCAACCGTCGGATCGCACTTCGCCACGTGGCTTCATCTTGGCCTTACACCTATTTGGCTGACATCATCCTTCTAGAAGAAGATGATGTCATGCATGACATCACATGTGCTGACTTACCGATAGCGTTTCCCCGATCGGTGTCCGAATCGCGTAATCTGGAAGAAACTCAAAAATCTGGGAACTAGGTTTTGTAGTTCCATTCTTTCTCTTTAAAACTACTGGGTTTCACTATATTTTTGATCCCATTAAGGGTATTCCGTTATCTACCGAAGAGTTTCAGACAAACGATGTCGGTTACGAAAATAACTTCCGATAGAACGAGCTTCTTGGCAGAAAATCACTGGTTCGTAATATGATTTGATCTAAGTAACCATATCCCTGGTTTGAAAAACACGGTGTGTTTTCTATAAGTCACTTTTAGCACTATCTACCTTATCTTAATTATCCGGTACTCCTAATTACGTTGTTGGTTTCAGAAACGACTTCTGAGACCGCTCAATCCGAGATAGAATTTCACTGGTTCATAAAAAGTCCAGATGACTTAGACTATATCCCTATATTTTGGTGTAGGATTTTATTCCTATCCATTCTCAAATGTCATGTTGGCTCTTTACCATATATATTATTATTTTATTCAAAATATCTAGATATTTATTTATTTTTCTTTTATTTTTTATTTATTTTTATAAAATATTTTATTATTTATTTAATTATTAATTTCGAATTTCTCCCTTAAATTAATTATTTACTAATTAATTTACTTATATTATAATCTAAACAATTAGCTACTAATTACTTAATTAGCCACTTACTAATTGTTGATAATTTTCATAATTAGGATTAATTATTATCTCACAACTATTTTCTTGACATTGGTATTTTATATCCCATGTAAAATATTAAAAATCATGGGGCCAAAAAGTGCTTTTAATAATATTATATTTATGCTTCTCTATTTTTCAAGGAAATAATTCCAAAAATTCCTAAAATTAGAGGCAACATACTTCCCAAGTTTTTGTCAGTATTTGTTGCCATATGATATTTATTATAATATTTTCAGGGTATTATAACTCACGCCTGTTTCGTGGCTTTTAACCACACCGGATTTGTTATTTACCATCATGGGCTATGTGTCCACGGTTGTTATTGTTCTGTTCATGTCCTAAAAAGTAACTATTTTCAATATGGTTTCGCATGTTTTCAAATTGTTTTAATTTTAAGTAGCGTGTTCACTTTTTTTCTTTCTTCCTCTCCTCGTTACTTAAACAAAGATGAATATTTGACATTTTATTATTTAAATGTCAAGTTACCATATCCTGTGGTGGCTCAACAAATGTATCATTATTATTTATTTATATTTTACTGTGGGGACGTTAATTACCAGAAATATGTTTTGGCGTTCAGATAGTAGAAGTGGACATGCCCCTCCCGATGACTTATGAAACCGCCTTGGATGAGAAGCTTTTGATTCCTACCTATATTGCATAGACTGATGTAAATACTTAGCATATGCTTTTGTGTATTGTTCTACTGTCGATCTACATATTCTAAATGCAGGATTCTCATCTTCTCTTGATATTTTAAAATATATTTACATGTATATGTTGTTGTGGAGCAAAGCTCCATACGTTGTGAAACTAGGCTGTTGTAGAACTTTTGGGAAGTCTAACTTATAGAGGAGACTACCAAAATTTCTTCAAAAGTTTTTTATATATATATATATATTGATATTGTAAGAATATATGTATGTTTATATATGAATTAGAAATGGCATATGTATATATAATATTATTATGTTAATTATGGTACTGTAAATGCTATTATAATTATTATGTCAAGTAAATATTATTTTGTTTAAGGCTTATGGAATGTGGGATTTTTGAATTCCATGATGGTCACCCTTGAATGTCAGGGTGTGACAAATATATTAAAATAAATATAAATAAGATGATACTTTAAAAGTGGGTAATATTTTTTGAAAAATAATAATAAAATACCACTTGAACTTCAAAATCTCAAATCATTTATGTCATAATAAAATGAGTTGTTAGTTGCTATACTATTATAGCTAATACCTATGCTTTTATACAGTGCAACAAGACTGATTTGAAAATTTTTAAATTTAATTGATATTTTCTTATGTGGATTCTCTTTGTACCAGCTATAAGCTGGTGATGACCACTTGACATGAGTTTAATTATGGGCTGCTGAATATAATGTTGGTGTCATTCCCCATTGGGTTATCGTTTGAATTGACCAAGTCTTCCACCAATTAAATTATCTTCCAAGTCTTCCAGTAATTAATAATCATCCATTAAGTCTTCCACCAATTAAATTATCTTCCAAGTCTTCCAGTAATTAATAATCATCCATTAAGTCTTCCACTAATTAGCCTTCTAAGTCCATCTTCAGCAACACTAAGTCCCCATTTAGCTCTATCCACTGAGATCTTAAGCCACATGACCATCTTCCATAATATGACCTCTTTCCTTCATCTAGTTAAACAAAAGATGCTTCCACACTCCAATTTCATATTAATTTTTACTCTTTATACTTATTAAATATATGTATATATAGAAAAAGGGGAGAGAAAAATACCTTGTAACAAACAAAAATACCATCTAAAAATTAAAGTATATCCTATAAAGACTAAGCGGAGTAAAAGCCACTGGAAGACTAAGATTGGGAAAAGCTAAAAGTAAAAAAATTTGGCTTATAACTTACGCTACTTTTTTTTTTCAAAAATCCAATTAAAAAAAAAAATTTATCCCAAACATTTTCAAAAAGTCAAAATCATTGGTAAACACATTTGAACGTTAAAAAACAACTTTTGAGATCGCGTTCGTAAAGACTGAGTACGCATTGGTGGAGGGATAGTGAAGCTTCTGTATTCTTCTCGTTCACTTTACTTTGAAGTGGTCCCCAGTTACCCCATTGGGACCAGTGACGACCACTGATCATTTATCATTCTTTTTTCCAGAATATTTTTGACTGGGTATTTCTCATATATATGTGTGAGACAGAAATACTCTTGAGCTTTCCTCTCTCTCTCTCTCTATATATATATGAGAAATATTCATGAAATTTTATGCGATTTATATAAATAAAATAAATTACTCTATTTAATATCTTTAATTTTATTAAATACACTTACTATATTTTATCTATCATCAATGTGTTAGCTACCTGTGACAGTAAGCCGTGGCCCACTTGACGTGAGTTTAACTATGGGCTGTCAAATATAGGGCTAATTTAGATTACCATTTGACAAAAGTGATCTTTTATATAGGCATAACTATCTTCTTCTTTTTTATTAGAGGCAATCTTATTTGAGATATTGTTAGGTCATAAATGTTAACACTTTTTTCAATGGGGATTTGAACTTATGCTCATCACATTGTGAGAGGCTAATTCCTTTTGCTAAACCTAACCCTGGTGGGTTCAAAATTGACTTTGTTGGGGTCAACAGTTCAAAGTGACTTTTTTTCACTATTAGATACAATACTTTTAACATTTGTTTTTTTCTTTTGGCCTTTTAACGTTCAAAAATAGGGGACACCTATCCGAGGTACGTAGTAAAGTCAAGATACATTGTCCCTTAAAAAAAGGGGACGCTAGATGTCGTAAGGCTTAAAAAAAAAAAGGTTAAGGAGTCAAAGACACGAAGTTTATCGATAGCGTCCCAGTACCACGAAGTTTTTTTGGAGCGCCGTCACCAAGTTACGTTTTGGGAGCGTCCAAAGTCTGCCGATTAGTTGATCGTCAACTTAGATGGAATCGACATGGCGATGACGTGGCATTGACACGGACGTGGAATAAATTTTTATAAAAAAAAAATCAAAATTGAAATAGTTAGGAAAAAAAATTAAAATAATTAGAAAAAAAAATCAAAAATTAGAAAAAAAAATCAAAAAATTAGGAACAAATTAAAGGAAAAATTCCAAATAATTAAAATAATTTGAAAAAAAAAATCAAATAATTAGAAAAAAATTCAAACAATTAGGAACAAATTAAAGGGAAAATTCCAAATAAATACTATTTGAATTTGTACAACCCCGTAAGTCTGTCGAATTTGTAAATACTATTTGAGGGATATGAAAATTTGGGTCAAATTACCCTTTTACCCTTTAGTGTTAAATAAATAAATAAAAAAAAAAAAATTGAAACATCCTAAATTTTGAGTTTAGGATATTAAAAATATTATAAGGAATCAATTATAGGAAATTTAGCCCGGATAAATTAAAAGGTTAATATTTAGAAGTAAAGGCATATTTTCCCGTAAAAATTAAGGACAAATGGTTAAAAAAAAATTCTAATTAGTTGAATTTTTTTTAATTTTTTCCTAATTATTTCAATTTTTTTATTTTTTTAAATTTTTTTATTCCACGTCAATGTCACTTTAAAATTTGTACAAATTCAAATAGTATTTATTTAGAATTTTCCCTTTAATTATTTGATTTTTTTTTAAATTATTTTAATTTTTTTTTCCTAATTTTTTGAATTTTTTCTAATTATTTTAATTTTTTCCTAATTATTTGAATTTTTTCTAATTATTTGAATTTTTTCGAATTTTTTTAGAATTTTTTTCTTATTTTTTTAAAAAAATTATTCCACGTCGTGTCAGTCTTAGCATCATCATCATCGCGTCAACATTCCATCCAAGTTGACGGTCAACTAATCTAATCGTGTCAGAGGCTCATTTCAAAATGTAACTTCAGAGCGGCCGAAAAAAAACGTCAGACTTGGACATTTCAAAAAGAACTTTTCGTGGTCTTTGCTTTGCTCCTTAACCAAAAAAAAAATAAGAAAATAAAACACCCCTAACGCCGTAACAACGTCATGCTCATCTAGAACGCTATAACAACCCCAAGTCGAAGAGATTCTTCTTCATCTTTAGGTGTCGACGTATAGAGAATCAAGTATAGAGTTCCGAGAGCGAGAGAAACAAAGGTGTACGGAGAAATCAAACATGAAAATCCTCAAATTCAACCAATCGTATCTCTCCACTGAAAGAAGAATCCTCTTCGATTTGGTTTCAGAATCATCAAACCCCAGTTGTGACAGTGAGGGTCGCATCACTGCGTCACCCAGGCCCTACAAGAACCAAAAGAGGAGGGATTGGAACACATTCTGCCAGTATCTCAGGAACTAGAGGTCACCGGTGCCCTTAACCCTGTGCTGGACTTCCTCTGCTACCTCGATTAACAGAGGAAAAAAAAAAGCTTAATGAATAAAAGAAGGCAAAACAATCAGAAAAAATAAGGGAAAACACGACTCAATATCTGAGTTCTAAGTTCGAACTTCCTTCGCTACCCTGACTTGTTGCGTTTTGCGACCGGGTTTATGAATTCAGAGTCTTGAGTTTGACGGATATTCATGACTCTCTTGGCCCTGTGCGGCAGAGAGGTGGGTCAGAGTTTTTAATTTGAACTTCCTTCCCTATCCCCACGTGCTTCTTTACAATTGAGTTCTTGCGTTTCACGACTGGGTTTATGGAAGCAGAAGAGGGTTCTGAGTTCTGAGTTCGACGAATACTCACGACTCCCTTGGCCCTGTGCAGCGGCGAGGTGGGTCAGATTTCGACAATTTCTGGTGCTTTTCAAATGGGAAAGGCATGAAGGCGGCTGAAGAAAAAAACAAAGGAAAGGGGTTGCAATGTCGCATTTGATGGAAGGAGAGGAGAGAAACCGTAAGGCTAATGAGATATTTATGAGACTTTAGGCGTCCCAATTTAAAATTAGGACGCCAAAGGTGGACGTTTGGCGTCCCCAATTCAAAACTGGGACGCCTAAACTGGACTTTACAAGTTGGACTTTATTGCAGCTTGCAGTGGCATTATGTAATGCTAGAAGCAACACTTTGTTGTTTTATCTTCGTAGTCAGAGCCTAGTTGTGTTCATTCTAATCTATGTTGACAATATTCTGGTAACAGGTAATGACTCTCAAAATATTGTTAAATTCATTCACAGGTTGAATATGATGTTTTCTCTCAAGGATATAGGTCCTTAATTTGTACTATTTTATGAGGCTTGAAATCTATCGAGATTCCTCTGGATTCTACTTGAATCAAGGAAAGTACATATTAGATTTGCTAAAGTGTTTCAATATGATTGATTGTGCCTCAGTTCCAACCCCAATGGTAACTAGAAAACAATTTTCTGTGAATGAAGGGAAATTATTAGCAAATCCTTCTTATTATCATAGAGCTATTGGTTCATTACAATATTTTACATCTACAAGACCGGATATTGCCTTCTCTGTAAACAAGTTGAGTCAATTCTTGAAATCTATTGATGTACGCTTTCAAGGTGTTAAGAGAATTTTCTGGTACCTTAAAGGAACTTTTCAGTTGAATTTGCGTATCAAACATTTTGATATTCCACAATTATATTAATTAATAGCCTTCACATATGTTGATTGGGCTGTAGACTTAGATGATCAAAAGTCAATTGAAGGATGCTGTGTTTATTTTTGTAATTCTCTCATGTCTTGGGCATCATGAAAACAGAAAGTGGTTTCAAGCTCAGAGTCTGAATTTTGAGCCTTGGTCGATGGAGTTGCTAAAATCAAATGGCTATACTCTCTGCTTTTTGAACTTGGTTTAGTGATAAGAGAACCTGCTATTATGTGGTGTGATAACATAAGTACAAGGCACTTGCAGCCAATCCAGTTCATCACACTAGGAGTAAACATATATATTTAAATGTTCATTTTGTTCAAGATATGGTGCTGACCAGAAAAATTGATGTTCGCTATGTTCCATCATCATCTCAAATTGCGGATTGCCTCACTAAAGCTCTCACACATACACTGTTTAATTGGTTCAGACGCAAACTCGGGCTGTTGCCAACACCTTCTCATTTGAGGGGATGTTAGAATGTAAAGATAATTAGAATTAGTGTTCATAATCTCTGTAAATATTGTGAGCTATAGAGATAGCTATTAGTGAGCTTTATGCACATATACGTGTTATGTCCATATTATGTCGTACATTCCGTTATGATTTTGTATATATCTGGGATCACAATATTGCTGTATTCAGTCCTCTATATAAGAATACACCAAGGACTGAATTACTATTATCTCGGTCATTATTTATTTTCCTCGTTCGTCTTTCTTTTCCCTCTAAAGTCATGTCCAACATCTTTGTTTTTTCCCCACCTAACTCACTTTTAAAACTTCCCAACGCGCGTAATACCAAGCAGGCCTATGTTTATTGATTCCTCGTTGGTTCATCGTTTGAATTGACCAAGTCTTCCACTAATATTTTAGTCTTCTAACTCCATTTTCTGCAAGACTTCGGTTTTTTTTGGGCATCAACCATATCTTCTGCAAGACTAAGTTCTGCTCCACGCCATAAGAAGGAAGTTCTGCTACATTTTAAAAGCGTGTGGGCCACAAAACTTCCATAAATTTAATGTCTCATCCCTCTCCAACAAAATTGCTGTTGCATCCTTCAAGAATTTTTGAAATGAGAAAATATGTAGAAACAGCTCTATTATGCCATTGATCTTAAGCCACATCACCATCTTCCATTATTTTCCCTTGTGTATATTACTTCCTTCTTCCCTATATTTTGTGATAATATAATATGACCTCTTTTCTTCTTCATCCATCTAAACAAAACATGCTTCAACCTCATAATCTCCTTTCTTTGATCATCACTTCCATGTTCTGGTCATGGTGCACACTTAACGGCGTCGTTTCGGATCCACAGACCCATCTTCTTAGTCAAGAGTGCACTCCAACTAGCTTAGTGGTGTCCAACTTCTCCATCGTCATGGACAGCTTAAACGCAACGTTTAGAGACGTCAGAAAACAGATCGTCACTCAAAATAGGTACTTCGCGAAAGCGCAGCAAGGCAATGGAGAAAACCCCGTTACGGCTCTGTTCCAGTGCAGAAAGTACCTCTCCGTTCATGATTGTGTTACCTGCTTTGACGTCGCCGCCGCACAAATCCGCAACTGCCCAGCTGCTGGTGGCCATGTTGTCGACGACGGCTGCTTCCTCAGGTACAACTCGAGCCTACATATGATATAAACGCATTATTGCATTCTCATCTTAATCAGCATATAGAGGGTGATCATAATCGATCAGTTTGAACAGATTATATTGATTTTAGATTGTTGAAATAAATCAAAAGTTACATACTAATAAAAAAAAATTAATTAAAATTATTCAAACAAGATTTTTTTATTAGTTTTTGAAAAGTGATTATACAGTGGACAAAGTAAATATGCCATAAGAGTTAACTCCACTTATGTAAACGTGGGTCTGAGTTTGGAACTATGGTTTGAGGGTTTCTAAACTAGGAAATATAGATCCTCTCATTATCTATTTTTCTCAATATCCCTCATGAACTTTTCTGAACCGTTTTAATTGGGAAGATGAGAAAAAAAAAATTGAAGTAATATTGTGACTTTTCATATTAAACAGATATGATTTAAAGATTATGAGAGGTAAAGTGAGAAACTGACCTGTAAATTGTCACATTCATAGTAGAGTAGATCTAAATGGTAACTATATGCTACCTTGTGGCCAAACATTCCCTATTTTTGTGGGGTCCACAACCCAAGTGTGGAGCCATTGTAGATCAGGTAGGTTGTTTGGAAGAGCATTTGAAGCATTTAAAAGTATCTTTTTCAATCATAACGTATGATATATATGATAAATATGCGAAAAAAAATTCTCGGTTTGAACAAATATTCTTATAATAAATAGCTCCAAACTAGCACTTTGTTTGTTTTCCTTTTTTATTTTTTATTTTTGAAAAAAAAAAAAAAACTTGTTTGGTACTCCGATCTATCCAGTATTTAATGTATGACCTTGTTAGGAAGTTGGTGTTAGTCCCTATTTAACATATTTATCATTTTTTTCTTCAAATTAGCCCTATTGATTTTCCCTTAACAATAATTAAGTTTGAGAATGTATGTGGGAATTCTGAAAAATGATTAGGGTTTTTAGAAAGAAAAAAAAATTATACCTACCTTAACTCACATCCTTAATTTATTCAAATTAGTAAATTACACCTTAAATTAAATTAGATATTATTGGAGTAATTATTGATGACGACATCCAACTTGTTGTGCTCCCTCTCCCTTTATCTCTCCCAAAAAATAATCTGTGTCTCCCTTAACCAGTGGGTGCTATTCGTCCATAGCTCTTTGTCTGCTTGTTTAAATTAATCCACCATTTAATTAGAAGTGAATAAAAAATAACTAACATAGAGTTGGTTAGATTTCAACAAACCCAAACTCTATACCATATGATAATAATAAAATAAAATAAAAAAGATGTTAATAATTTTTTTCTTTTTCATTTTTTACCTTTCTACGCTGGTGACTTTGCGGCCGGTGTAGAAAATATTTTCAATAGTAGTGTAAAAAGTTATGTCTTTTGTACGGACTGTTTTTATATTGGCTTTAGATTAATCGTGGTAAAAAGTTATTCCTAACTTATTTTAAAAGTTTATTTTTTTCAGAATTGACTCATGAAAAAGGATTTTATTTTTATTTTTTTACCGCTTTAACTTTTAACTCGTACATTAACGAGTTCATTCTCTCAGTCTGTCTCCCTGAGCCACCATCCTCACATGCAACCCTCCTTCCCCTGCGTCTTACTATTCATTGTCACGCATCTCAAGTATAAGTGAACCTGAGTTGATGTGAGAAACTCCACATTGGATACATTGGATGTAATTGACTTTTATATATATATATATATATATATAGTGTAAATACTAGTGTTATTAAACTTAAACCAGACTAACCGGTTCAGCCTGGAAACCGGCTAACCAGTCCGATCCAGGCATTAACCCGGTCCACTTTTTTTCAATTGATTTTTTTCTCTTTTAGAATTTTATATTAATAACTCTAAAATCTTCAATTTCTTGTCGATCTAGCCCCGGGTTAGCTCGATGTGATTTGATCACTCCACTAACCCTTAACTCGTGTCACCAAAGACCCCTACAGATTAGTGACCAGTCTGAGTTTAATAACCTTGATAAATACCCATAAACTTGAGTTTTAAGATTTTGAATTAAGAGAGATTTCCACTACTCATCACCTATTTTGTTTTCAACTCATTTTTTAGCTTCGCCACCCATTCCTAGTAGATAGTGGTACATAGCTTTGTCTTCTTTAAAAGCTATATCTAATATATGAATAGGGCTTATTTGTGAATCAATGGCATCACGATCTTAAATAGGATGTTGATAGTGACACGTAGTTTTGTGTTCTTTAAATTAAACTAGAAAAAAATGGGCCATTTATGACATGTTTTGAAGAATTGTAGTTAAATATTTTTTGAAAAAAAAAATTATTAGAGTATGATATTTATTTTTGGTTTTTTTAATCAATCAAATTTATGTTACTTAACTTATTTTGGGAAAAACAAAATTGTTCTTCTATTTAATATTTGAATTGGGTGCCAAACTGGCCCCCATCATAACTACTATCCAGTTAGGGCCCAAGCCCCAAAGTGACCCCCCAAACCAAATTATTTTTTTAAAAAAAAATGAGTAATAAGCTAAGGTTGGATTTTTCGTAAATCAATGAAAGAAAAAATAGTCCAAATATTTTACAACTTAGCTCAACTCGCTCAACTCAGCGGGAGAAAACAATTCACCCAACCAACAAGATATTGATCGAAGTGGTAAGTGGCCTCACTCCTAAAAGGAGGAGAATGTAAGTTCAAATATCGGAAAATACATTTATTGTGATAGATGAAAACTTTTTTACGTTCTAAAACTGGAAACCTTCATATTACCAAAAAAAAAAAACTTACCCAAGAAATAACTTTATGTCTGACTTTTTTTATTTCTCGTTAATGTCCAACATCATCATCACCTCAAGATGACAAAACAAAAACAAACAGACAAAACAAACATCATGATCATGACCTTTGGTGCCTTTCCAATTTGGGTTATTGTGGAAAATTTCCAAGTTCAACCTGTTCCTATTAGTCTTCGTAGCCCATCTAGAACGCCACCTTCACCCAACAAAATCAAGATTGTTGCCGTTTGCCACACTCAATTTATAGGCGTTTGGGGGGTTTTTTTTTTTTACTTTGGCTAATAAAGTCCGCCGGTACCACTCCCAATGTGAAGACCTTATTAGTATTTTTTAAAAAACTTAGAAACATGCCCATGAGTTCCTATGACCTAACTCGGTTACCTAAACTTTTTTTTTATAAAAAAGGTTTCAAAATTATCAATAGGAAAAAGCGATAAAAAAAGTCTTGATTAAGAAGTTTATTGGCTTTTAAAATATTTTAGGGTACTAGTAGTACTCTTTATGTATAAAAATAAATCAGCTTCTCGTGGCCAAAAAATTTTCTAACATAGATGTTGATTTTTCCTTATCAATATTATGTGCTTGTTTGGAATTGTTAGGAAGCTAAATAAGTTACTTAATCATTTCATATGTTGTGTATTCTTAAATTATATATTAGTTTATTAGTTAAACTAATTAGTTTAAAGAAAAAAAATACAAATGTAAATACTCTAAAGTAATTTAATTAGCTTCTTTAATTTCTTCAAAAAAGTCAACTAACTCTTATAATTAGGACCGAAGAGAGTACCTAACTTGTAACTCATTTATCACATCATGACAAACTATTTTTAAAGACTCCAATCACCATTCCAATCAAACCCTCATTTCAAGATTGAATCATTTGAAAATGATGACGAAATGTTCTTAAGCCTCATGTCTGACTTCGATTCCCTTTTGTGTGAACATATCGGTTTCTCCTGACCCATTCTCTGGTATAATTCTCCTTTTCAGACACCAATCTTTAATTATCAATCGCGACACATTATTTATACTACTCGACCTCTCTTTCCTTCTTCATGTTCTTCATTCTCTCCATCTGTTATAAAACATGTTTCTTCAACCTACTTTCCTTTCTGTAATCTCCTTCATATTCTGGTCATGTATTTGGACACTTGACGTCGTCGTTTCGGATCCACAGACCCATTTTCTTACCGGACGGTGCTCCCCATCATTCAACACATTCGTCTTGCCCAACTTATCCATCTTCCATGACACCGTAGACGCAACGTTACGAGACATCAAAGAGAAGATCATCACTCAGAACAAGTACTTTGTGACGGCGCGTGAACCAAACGCAGAAAACCCTGTTTCCACACTTTTTCAGTGTAGAAACTACATCTCCATTCCCGACTGTGTTTCCTGCTTAGACATCGCTGTCAAACAAACCCGCCGCTGCCCTCTGACGGCACAAGGTGCCGATGTTATCTACGACGGCTGCTTCCTCAGGTATACTGGTCGTCCGCAAAAGCTCCAGTTTGAACTTTCTATATGATTTTGTTTTTTTGTTTTTTTAAAAAGAATAGTAGAACGGAGATAGATAAGATACTATTGGGAACATAGATAATTAGGTATCATTAAAACCTATTTTATAATATTAGAAAACAATTAAAATTTAGTTGATGACGAAATGTCAAAAATTATTTGTTCTTCTTAATCTCTACCCTCAACTATAAATGTCATTATTTTTTTCAACTTCAATTAAATGTCATCATTTATAATGGAATTTTATATTTGTCACTCGATGAACAACTCCATTTACAGCTATTCGATCTATTAGCTAGAATTCACAACATCATTATAGTAAATTTATTCTGACAATGGCTATGGTGAAATTGCCTGATAATATCCACATTACATCAGGTTGATACACATATGAAGAGGGAGATTAGTCAAAATGATCCACTAAAGGACTAAAGAAGCTTCCTTACATTGTTTGAAATCCATAGTTCACATAAATAGCTGAAATTAATGTAGCCTTCAATCAATCTATCTAGTAACTCTAGCACAGAGTGGTTATTGATACACTCTGGCCTGAACCCTGTAGCTAGTATAAACACGATGACCAGCTTAATTTATGAGTCGTGATTTTAGTTCTCTTCGGGAACATTTGATAAAATTGTGATCAGCTGATTCTTATTCCTTAAATTAATTTATGAATAGTTTCCTTTTACAACCCTAATCCATGTGCTCAATGAAACCCTTTATGAACTTAGAAAAATGATACGGTATACTTTTGTGTATTGAGGTACGAGACTAATGCTTTCTTTGAGAAGACAACGGAGGATTTCAATGCTGTATCTTGCGGTAATCAAACTGTAGGAGAATCCATTACTACAGTTACCTCACTTGTGCAACAAGTTCTAAAGAATCTGCAAATAACAACACCCAAAAAACAAGGGTTTTTTGCAGCCACAAAGATAGAATTGCCTCATAAAAATAATAGTACAACTATTTATGCCTTTGCTCAATGTATTGAAACTATCACTCAGAGGGGATGCTTCAATTGCTTGGACACTGGCTATAAAAATATGCAGACTTGTCTTCCAAATTCGGATGGTAGGGCTTATGCTGATGGGTGTTTCATGAGATACTCCACCTCTTCCTTCTTCCCCCATAATTACGAAATCATTGATTTCTCTTCCTTGGGCAAACAAGGTATAGTTCATTCAAAGATTTTAATATAATAACATAAATATTGCAGCATGATGATTTGATTTCCCTCATTTTATTAGCTAGATTCCATATGACTTTTTTTCATTCAATGAATATTTTTCTACACGTTATGCCGGTATAACTACCAATGTTGGAAAAGTTAGTACAACCTCTCAAAATTTTTAGTTATAATCTAATATGTGAATGGTGATGAAAATTATTCCAAATTATCGTTTTAAATATCTGCTTCATATAGAAAATGGTATAAGTATCAATATGTTATGAGTCTCATTGGCCATTGGCCGAGGAGCCTCACAAGTACATTGTCATATGATGTTCACAAAGAGGGCTGCCTAGGGAAGGTTTTGGAAGGTTTTGACCGACAGGACGTTAAGTGAAGTGATGTGGTGTGAAGCCGTTGGAGATGTCCCCCCTTAAAGGAAGTAGCATTGTTCTGTGTCTCAGTGTGGATTGAAGCATCACAAGTGGAGTGGAGTTTATAAGTTTATAGATTTTTCCCTCCTAATCAGCTAGTTATTTGGAATTGAGTTTTCCTTTTAGGCTTATGCTCATCACACAATATTGACGTGGTGTTTTTCTTTTCTTTTTTTTGATAAAATGATATAGATCATATATGTTTTAAAACATGACGATTTTAAAATGTATTCATGTAATATGATGGTGTGAGCGTTGCGAGCGTTTGTACTTTTTAAAGGAATATTTAATATGCAAACATTGTGATTTATTTGAAAAATGAGTTCTCTGGTCTTCTTTTGTAGGTTCAAGTAAAAAGAGGGTCGTTATCGGTGGAGTTGTTGGAGGAGTTACTCTTGTTATAATCCTCCTCGTATTGTTTATCTGTATTAGACAATCAAAAAGCTCTAAGAGAGTTCACAGACGTAAACATACTTTCATTATCTCTGTTTTGTTTTTGTTTTTTTTTCGTTATAAACATGCTTCCAGTTTATGAATTGAATCTGACAAGTATTTTCCTCAGTAGGGGACATAGCTATGGCAACTATGTTGAAAGGCCTAGTTTCTTACGATTATAAGGATTTGAAGTTTGCAACTCAGAATTTTAGTGAAGAAACTAAAGTAGGAGAAGGAGGATTTGGCGCCGTATATAAGGTAAATTTATTTTGATTATACATCATGTTCTAGAGGAATGATTTTTTTAAGTGAGATTTATATAATGTAAACATTAATAAAAGTTAGATTTCTGATGGGATATAGAGGCAAAACTTAATCATTATGATAATCTCCTGATTGAAATTCTAAATCATCATGAATAGGGCACTCTAAGGGATGGGAAAATAGTTGCAGTTAAGAAGTTGACTTTACAACACTCCAAGAAGATGGAGGAAGATTTTTTGAGTGAAGTGATGCATATTAGTGATGTTCATCATCCGAATCTTATTCAACTTTTGGGCTGGTGTTGTAAAGGCCATGTCAGAATCCTTGTATATGAATACATGAAAAACAGCAGTCTGGACAAATTCTTATTTGGTATATATCCTGCATCAACTTACAAAACTTATGTAGTTCTTTAAGCATTTGTTTGTTATGTTTCTTAATTAATACCATCTCTAGTTATTAATATAAAATCTCGTTCATAGTTTGATTTACACTACGAACGAGATCTTATCAAGGACAGGAAGTAGTAACATAATGAAATGAATTACTGGCATGCTTTCACTAAACATAATATTATTGACTTAATAATTTCATATGGTAAAATTTTGAGAATCATTTTTGTTTCACTCTTCTTTTATTTATATGTTTCAATTTTTGTGAACTTAATTGGCAAACAGGTGAAAAGAAAGGTTATCTTAACTGGAAGCAGCGATATCATATAATTTTGGGGATAGCAAGAGGTTTAACCTATCTCCATGAGCAATTTCATGTTTGTATTATACATAGAGATATAAAGACTAACAACATCCTCTTAGACGATGATCTACAACCTAGAATTGCTGATTTTGGATTGGCAAAGTTTTTACCTGAGGACAAATCTCATCTTAGCACAAAATTTGCAGGAACAATGTAAGTTTGAAATTATAAAATTTCTATAGTTTTCCTTAATTTCAATATTATAGTACATGGGTTGTCTATCTTGTTGAAAAAATTTATGCTTTAGAAATGATAATAATATATATGTTACACTTACAAGTAGTGCAAACCTTTTCAATTTTGTCTCCCATATACCATGAATGCTTGAAGAAAGAATTTATTCTTAGTAATGTCAAAATGATCCAATACTCTGCATTGCACATAGATCCCAATTTCAGATTTTGTTGGACCACTATTATTTGCTACTGTTTCAGTTATTATTATAATTAATTACATCATTTAAATATTATGTATTTTTCAGAGGATACATGGCACCAGAGTATGCAATTCATGGTCAGTTATCGGAGAAAGCTGATATTTACAGTTATGGTATTGTAATCCTCGAAATCGTTACTGGTCTGAAAAGCAAAGCATTTATGGATGATGGTGATACTGAAGATGAATTCCTCCTTCCAAAAAGTGAGAAAATCCCTATAATCATATAAATAAAAAGCGTTATTTTGAAAAGATTTATAAGATGTTGGCCCTTTTTAACAACTCAACTCAACTCTTCCGAAAAAGGGTTTTTTTTTTTTTTATGTAGTAAAAACTAATAAGAAATGTTTATAAAAGTTTAACCAAGTTTTCCTTTGTTCTTTTCTACCTGCTTCATTCCATTTCACCTTAATAATCTGGCCACTTGTTAGGTTTGGAAACTATACGAGAGAGGCAAGCACATAGAGTTGGTGGACAAAGCCTTAGACACTAATGACTACGATGCAGAAGAAGTGAAGAAAGTCATAGAAATTGGTTTGCTTTGCACTCAAGCATTTGCTGACTTAAGGCCAACAATGTCTGAAGTGATTGATTTGCTCCAAAGCAATGGTTTATTAGGGCATATGAGACCCTCAATGCCTGTCTTAATTGTAACTAATTAGGCTCAATGTCAATGGAAGCTAATGTTTTTAGTTTTTACAGGCGTGTGCAGTTATGGGTGAATTCAAGTTTTGAACCCAAAAATGATAGTTCTTCATTCCTTTATTCAATCTCTCGAGTTATCATAACCCTGGAAATTATATGTGAATAGATTATTACAATTTAGAGGAAACTATACACTATTGTCGCTTAAAAGTTAGTTTAATTGTGTTTGTTTTATATTTATAGTTATAAGAACACAATCCATTTTTTATTTTCTAATTAATGAAGTTATTTTTTATAAAATGAAAAATTTAAAATGAAATTAATTTTCCCCCTTTACGACCATATTGAGAATAGGGGAAAAAGAACTTCAAAGAAAAAGTGGACAATGTATAATAGTATATGTAAGCAAACAAAATGCTAATTAATTTCATGACTTACACTTTTTCACGTCATTTATATATTTAAAAAAATAGGAAAAATCAGTGAAAAGTTATCATGCACATTTTGTTTAGTAGAAAATGCCAGACATAAAAAAACTCTAAGTGCCCGTTTGGTTCATGGAATCAGAAGTGTAATGTAATGGAATGGAATGATAATTACATAAATTTGTTTGGTTCATTATTAAAGAAAGATAATGTATATGCATAAAAACATTTGGTTGGATTACATCGAATATAAGAATAATATAGAAAGAGACAAAATTACCCTTATCTACACATATATGTATAATGTAATATTTTTTCAATTTGTGCATGTACACATTGAGTTCATAATATTCTTTTAATATTTAATGGTAGAAATATTATACAATATACATGTTAAGTTTAAGGTTATTTTTTAATATTTAATGGGATATTTTAATATTTTTAATGGTGGAATATATTTTATTTTTTATTGGGGTAAGTTTTTAATTTTTATATTATTAATTAATTTTTTAATATTTTATGGTCGTAATTATTTAATATTTAGCAACATTTATGAGTGAGCACTTAGGTCAAATTAACAAATTTGAGTGTCAATAATGTCATTTTCACTTGATACAGATATCTACATCCCCTTTCATCAGTCATACTAATGTAATTTTGATTACATCAAATTATATGATCAGGATTATAAAATATAATTCTTTTTATATTATATAAGGACAACCAAATGTTGTAATTTGTTGCATGAAAATTACATGTAATTCTCTCCCATAGAATTGAACCAAACGGACAATAATAGAATCCAAATCGAGAGTTGATTATAGTAAAGCATTTTTTAAGGAGTCTTGTGATTCAAGGTCTTGGAGGGAGTTATATTTATGAGAAACACAGCAGTTTTAATGCTTTGCCTCCAAAACCATAATTACCAGAACTCCTGAACAAAATAAAATGCTTCAAGCCAAATTCAATAAATGTCTATGTTTCCTCTCAAGGGTGTAAGGGCACGTAGTTTTATGAATAATTCCTTTAGTATTAAGAAAATCACGAAATTGAGCATTAACAAATTCTAAAGCATTATCAGTTCAGATTTTCTTTATACTATCTGAAAATTGATTTGCTACATACGTCATAAAATTCTTGAGACATAGCATAACATCACTTTTATTTAAAAGCAGAAAAATCCAAATGTATCTAGTAAAGTCATCCACAACAGTCAAGAAATACTTGTGTCCACTAAAGGTGAGCTCTTTACATGGCCCCCATACATCAACAAAAATCAACTGAGGGGGTAAAGTGATAGCACATAGAGAGGATGAGAATGGCAAGCGTGTTTGCTTAGCTTGAGAATATACAATACAAGAAATTTTAGAAAAACGAATGTGTAATACCTGGATTTTTAGCAAATCTGGAATTCTTGAGATAAGAGAAATTAATGAATATTTTGATGAAGCAAATTCATGAGTTTAAAACTATTATAGAAAATTGTTATAATTGTCGAGTAAATTGTCGAAAAAGTTACTGTAAAAATCAGATGAATAGAATGACTAAAAATGCAATAATAGTGATAAAAGCAGGTCTAAAAACATTATGATAAATGCGAAAGATCATGAAAGATTATGAGAAAATTATGGGAGTATTATCTTTAATTATAATAATTTAATAAATTATTTCAGATGAAATAACATGAAGAAATGTTTAAAAAGCATTCCAGAACCATAAAGTAACTTGTTGGTGTAAACATTTTTAATATTTTACATAGGATATAAAGTGACAATGTCAGTATAAAGTTTGTAAGATAATGATATATCAGTAAATTATAAAATTATCAACCATTGGTAAGAGAATGATTAGATAATTATTAACTAATTGATTCAGTTAAAACAAGAGAAATATAGAAAGTTAAATTTATGGTAAAATCCTTAATTAAGAGATTAAGGCTGGTAATTAGCATAAAATATACTTCTTGTAATACCGGGTAATTATTTATCGGAATATTATATTTCGATAAATAATACCTATTGAAAATAGGTGAATATGTGGTTTCAAATAATAAGTAATAATTATCTTATTTCCTAAGGTAATTTCTATTGAAATTAGGGTGAATAAAGAGCTAAAAATCCCTAAATGCAATTGTGGGCCATAAAATACCCTGAAAATATTATGATAAATCCTAAGAGGCAATGAAATATTTATTAAAAATTGGAGAATAGGTTGTCTCTAATTTAGGTAATTTTTGGGATTAATTTCCTTGGAAAATATTGAGGCAAGATTTAATATTATTTTGGGGATCATAATTGACCCCATGATTTTTAACATTTTACATGGGATATAAAATACCAATTTAAGTAAAATAATTGTGAGATAATGATTTATCCTAATTAAGAAAATTATCAAAAATTAGTAAGTGGCTAATCTGGTAATTAATGGGATAATTAAGGTATACAAGTAAATGAATTAAAAATAATTTAAATAATTATTTTTAATTGGAGAAATTCGAAATTATTAAATAAATAAAAAAATATTAATAAAATATTTTATGCTTAGAAAAATAAATAAAAAATAAAAAAAAAAAAATAAATATCATGATATTTTTGTAAAATTGTATTATTATTAAAAAATTGTATTTCGATCGGTGAGTTTTTACCTTCAAGTGACCTCTTAGGAAGTTAATTCCGAATTCGGTAAGCGCATTTGCCTAATAAGACGAAATAGGGAAAAATGCAGATATTCACATTTTGGATTTGAAGAAAATAATTATAACTCAACATCTAGAGATGAGTTTATAATTATCTCGAACATATTTGGAATCGTGAATTATTATCCAGAGATTGATGATTCCGAAAACTATTTCCGACACGGACGTGTTCGGACACGTTTTTTCGAGAAAACTTCAACTGGACGTTGGAACCACGTAAGGGACCGAAATCTAAGTTAAATTAGATATTATTGATGAGGAAGAGAAGATCTTCAAAGTTATGAATCCAGAATTTTGAGATTTCTCCGAAGAGACGCGAAACGGAGACCGAACGGGGAAAATCGTCGAACCGGCCATAAAGCAAGTTGACTCACCATTTTTGGACCAATTGTTTGCTGCCAAATCAGCCTTGAATGTCGACCAACATGCTGCATGGCTAGGAATTAACCACCATTTAGCCTTTATTTTACTTGGTTATAAGGTAAGAGAAAATTACAAGATTTGGAATATGGAAATTACCAAAGTGGCACAATTTTTGCCTATATAAAGGCATGAGCACCTTCTTCATTTCTCACACCAAAAATCTGCCTCTTAGAGAGAAGTTAGAGAGAGAAGCTCGGAGAAAGTCTCGAGCAAAGTCCGGGTAAGTTCTTCGGTCCTTAGTCTTTAGTTTCGGTAGTTCTTTCGGTAGATATAGAAGGAATGCTAGATTTATCTTTAATTTTTCAAGATAGTCTAGATATCATATTTAGGGGTAAATATGATATATATTTCGAAAATATGATGAGGGAAAAGATCTGTCAAAATTCTAGAGAGATAGAGCGAAAACAACGAAGCTCGCGAAATTCCGCCGATTAGGGGTTCGGGGGGCAAAATGGTAATTTGTACCTAAAATGCCCGTTATGCTGCTAAAAGTTGTTAAATATTATCCTTATAGGATATCTCGAGATAATCGTACATTGTCGAGCATTTGTTGTGCCGCCGTCACACCGCTGTTTTTCCCGCTGTCGGAAATTTACCGTTTTTCCGTAAAAGTTTCGTTGTACCGCCAAAAAGGTACGTTCGCGTACTGTAACACTAACTCTGATGGTTATTGTATGATTATATATGTTTGTTGTGTTCGTTTGTTGTTGTAACATACGTGGTTATGTTATATACACGGTTATGTCACATACGTGGTTATGTCACATACGAGGTTATTATTCTTTGTATCATACGTGGTTATGTTACATACGTGGTTATTATCTTACATACGTGGTTATGTATTTTTAATCATACATCTCGTTATGTACCGTTGTATTGATTGCTTCATTCGTGTATATGTAGTCGTATTTAAGCATGAGGTTAACAGTTACCCGAGATCCAAATTGTAATTGGATCTCGGCTCTTATCATAGCGTCGGAGTTCGGAGAACCGAGAACCGAGGAGAAAGGCGAGCGGAGCCGCACGAGACCCGGCTGAAGACTTTCTTCGGGTGTTATTCATTTTGAAAACTCTCGGTCAATGTACCGTTTCGTCAGAATCGACCGGACTTACGGCATTTATAAATATATGTATCGATTACTCAATCGCTCCAATGCTCTACTCTGATGAAAAAAAATTATACTGCTTTTGAAAATGGGATGTTACACTTACTAATTATGATAAAAAGATTAAGAAAAATTAGTAAATATAAATGTATGAAAAAAACCTAATTCTAAAAAGATCACTAAACAAAGAATTTGGGCCTGATTAAGCCTTAACGAAGGCGGGGGTAAAACGGGAATTTTTGGTAAGAAATATTATATTTTAAAAAATGGAAAAACTTATGAAAAAATAATTAAAACTGAATTTTAAAATTAAGGGGCCGAAATTCTTGGTATTTTTAATTAAAATGAATTGTTTAAATAATTAAAATGATAATTAGAATAAAATAATAATATAATGCGGTGAGTCAGCTTATAGGCAGATCGAGGGAAAAGTCAGAAATAAATTCTACAGGTAAACCAGAGGTAAAAGTATTTTCAGACTGATCAAATTAAGAACAAGTAAATTTTAACACGAAGAAAGAATTTACCAGACGTTGATTTCCGCAACCGAAAAACCCTAATTCCTAATAAGACGGAAAGCGATCGGATAGAGTAGAGCCGGATAGGCAAAGTGAGAACCTATAGAAACAATTTCGTGTTTTCAAACACGAGATTAAGTTAGGCAACAACGGACGTTTTACGATTCGGCGAATTATTGTCCGTGAAGTTGGTTCTATCTAAGCGATTTCGAATCGGGACGCGTTTGTCCGAATATCTTCCGACGCACCGGAGAATACCCGGATATGATCAAAAAGAGGATCAAAATAGATAATATGAAAGAGGATGGAAAGATCTTCAAAGTTACATGCCCAGATTTTTGAGTTTTCGCGAAATCGCGCGAAACGGACACCGTCGGTAGCTTTATCGGGTAGGAGGTCATAAAGCAAGAGTCATCATTGGATGACAACTCATTCTTTGAATTTTTGGACCCCTTGATGTCGGCCAAGACCTTGGATGGCCAATATTTCATCTCACAAAACCCTAGATCTAACGGTCCAGAAACAAAGCAGAAAATTCCCTTTACGTCCCAAATTTTCACTATAAATATCCCCTCCCCTCCTCTTGAAAATTCACACCATTCTTCTCTCTTCCTTGGCCGAAATCTTAGAGTGAGAAGCTCGCAAAAATTCCGCCTAGCTCCGAGTAAGTTCTTCTATCCTTAGCTTTTAGTTTCCGTAGTTCTTTCGGTAGTTATAGTAGAACCTGTTGTTTTGATCTAGGAAGTTTGAGAATATATTCCTATACTTTTTTTAAGCCTCATTGCATTGAAAGATGCCCGACGAGGTAGAAACCTAGTGGGGATAATTTTGAAATGGAATAAGGTCAAAGTAACGAAGTTACGCGAAATTCCGCCAAATAGGGGTAGTAGGGCAAAATGGTCTTTTTCACCTAAAATGCCCGTTATGCTGCCAAATATTCATAAGTGTGTTATTATTCTGATTAGAATACTTCGACGTCAAACCGTCGAAATTCCATCGTTCCGCCGTTGAGCCGATTTGTTTATTTGCTTTACGTACGGCCGTAAAAAAGTACCATTTTTAGCCGGAAGAGCCGGATATCTGCAACTAAGGTATGGACGCGTACTGTAACCCTAACTCTATGCTGCTTATATACTTTTGTGTTATAGATACGTTCATAGACTGAGGTTCTGCTGAGAATCGTCAGAGATACAGCTTTACCCACGGATTATAGTATTGGTAATGCCGTTTGAGTTATTCCTAGCGCTGAGGACACGTTAGTGGCGTGACACTGGATATGTACGTAACTAGTCGAGAGAGACTTTACATACGCTTTGTGCTTATGTTCGTCCATGTTATTGATCATACATCCGCGTTTGCTTTTGTGATGATATCTTGTATTGAAATGAATATTTGTTGTACGTATCTTCGTTTTATTTGAGCGTAAGGTTAACCATTACCCGAGATCCATATGTGGAATGGATCTGCCCGTAGCATCGTGTCCGGAGGACCGATGTTTGGCGATCGAGGCAAGCAAACGGATTTGGAGTAGGCCAAGACGTGTCTACATTATTTATCGTTTTCTTTAGTTTCTTTAACTTTTGAGAATTCGGATTGATGTAATCCGATACATTTACACTATGATCCATATTTTGAATGTAATGTAAATTACTTACTCGGCATTTCCAATGCTCTATTCTCGATTACTCGCTTGAAATATTTGGAAACGTTTTTTTTTTAAAAAAAAAATCCGCCGTTTTCAAATGGGATGTTACACAATGACTTCCTTATTTATAATATCTAGGTGCCTAAGTACTTCTAATGGTGCATGACCGATCTATTATGCCATAAGCTGCAAGTTCAAAGTTGAGTCAACCTTTAAGCTCTTTCCAATTAGGTGTAGTTCATCAAGAATTTTACCAATCATTGGTATTTCCCAGTTGATATCAACTGCAGAGTATAGAAATCAGGATAAAAGGAAATGGCCGGCATAGTTGATTTGTTTAGTCAATTTAGAGACACAGACCAAGTTGAAACAGCATTCATGACATTGCTCGATTCCACCACAACATAATCATTCGAGCCAATCAAGACCTAAGGGATGATGAGTGTGAGAACTTGAACATCAGAAGAGTACAGATAAAATGGGTGATTGATGTCAATAGCAGAAGCTAGAGGAGATGTCATGTGGTGTACGACTAATTCGGTGAGAATTGTTGTTGATGCCTAATTCAATGAGAACCTTTGTTGCCCCACGAGAAAATAGAGCAATGATCACTTCAGTCAAGAAACTCGAGGAAACAGAGCCTCAATCATAGGGAAACAATTTTTGCAAAAGAAAACCCAGAGAACCGAGATTTAATCACAACGACTGAATCGGAAGACCAACCTCAATCACGCCAAAACAGTTTTCGTAAAAGTATAAAAGAACACAGAGCCTCAATCAAACCAATGTTATCGGAAAAAGAAAATTAACCAAATCGATCGCAGAAGATTCTTGATTCGGCTCTTTGGAATGTGGAACAGGGTCACAAATCAAATGCAGAGGAGAGAAATTCTTGGACCGAATTTGGCGTTCACCAACTGCTGTGAGCGAAGCTGACGCGGAAAATCAATGATGACAATATTGAGGGCTAGAATCCGACGAAAACCAATCTTGCGAGGGAGCCCTAGTCAAACGAACAAATCGCGATCTTCAGAAAGAGAGAAGACGAGATTGCATTTCTTGAAGAAACGTTAACGACGTCAGAGTTTGTGATGGATTTGTGACAAAAGTTTGTAACAAAAGCAAGGATTTGTAGCAAATTTACAATGGTAAATTTGAAATTTGTGGAAAAAAGATTTGCGACCATGAAATTTATAACAGATTAATCCGTATTAAATTTGATATAAAGGCATGTATCTGTCAGAAATCTGTTTCAAATTTCTTATTTTTCTAATGCTTCAAAGTCAGACTTTTCAAAATAAAAATTACTGTTTTGTTCCTATTTAATTATAAGTCAGAGTGAGACATTTTTGTGTTCTACTTCTAAGTCACATCTTTAACTTTTGCGTATAAATGTACTATTTTGCCCTTCATCGTTCGTTATTGTATGGACTGTTATTATTTAGCAAGTGTGTGTATATATAGATATATGTTAAATAGGGATACAATTGAAAAGTGATTAAATTTTAAGATAGAGCCAATAAGATTTAAGTTTTTTCTTAGTTCGAGCAAAACGAGCCAAAGTGATTATTATTTCAATTGATCAAGGGAATTCTCAGACCATTTTGGACATAGAACTAATGTATTTCAAAATTTAGAGCGCAAACAATATTCACATCTTCAACAAGTACATTTTCTAAATTTTAAATTTGGATTCTTCTTCTTACAAAGGTGAAGCCGCTTACCATTTTAGTATAAACATGACCAAATGAGTACTTCATCAAATATATGATTAAACCATTTTTTTTAATGTTTTTTCATGATTAATTTGGGAAATTTAATGTCTTTCATAGGTCATTATTGCATGATTAAGCACTAATTTGAGTTAAGGACATTTATATTGAATTAATATAATTAGGGGTAAAATAGCATAATTTATTAATTATTCATACAAATGATTTCTTAGACTTTTGATACTACCTGTGCTTAATTTTGTATTATATGTAAGGGGTAGAAATAGGCGATAGGGGCTTACGGTCTAGCCTAGCCTATTTAGTAAATAAATCGTGCTCAGCTTAGGCCTATTTAGGTAAAAAGGTCGACCTATTTTCATAGGCATAGCCTACGTGCCTACAACCTTGGCCTATTTAGTTTTTTTATTAAAAAAATATTATGCATAATTATATATAATTTAATCTAAATTTATGTTGTAAATTATTTATAAAATTAATAACTTACTCTTAACTTCAAGTTTCACATTTCATCATTTATCAATGAGCTCAACATTTTTATTCATCAATTGATCACATCTACTCTTTTTTTTTCGCTCGAGATGACAATGCTAGCTCACTACCTCTCCCTTGATTTTTGACATTCAATTCAACATAATAATTGCGTAAATTTATTTTAGTAATGTCCAACTGAAAATGATCTCATCAATAGGAGGAGTTTATCTTATTTTCTGTAAGAAAAACAAGAGGTAAAATCTAGTTTTATATGTCACTTGTCGTGCTGGGTTAATTTTAAAACATATATCTACTTAGTCAATAGATGATTGATTTTTTTATTCCTACTTGCTCAAATAATTGTTGCCACTAGATGTCCTTTTCTTTCTCTTACTAACTCTTTTATTTCATGTGAAAATGAATCTCTAAACTTTTAAAACATAATGTAGTCATTTAAATAGGTTTAATGAATTATATATGAACTTAAATGTATAGGTTTTAAGTCTATTTAAGTAAGCCTTTAAATAGACTTCAGGCCTAGTCAATATGGAAGATCAATGGGCGGGTTGGGTAGCCCAAACTCATAGTTCGCCCATTTAACTTTAAACTGGTACATACTAGCCCATGCCCCTCAACCCTTTAAACCCATGCTTAACGGGCTAGCACATAAATGGATGGGCTAATCAGGTTTCAAGCAACCCATTTACATTTGACTTGTTCCTTTTTTTAAAAAAAGAAAAAAGAAAAAACATACATAAGCTTCTATCCAAATTAATCATTCTAAATTCTAAAATCTAAATCTTCAAAGTTCAATAATCACAATTCACACAAAAGAACTTAAATTTAGACAAGTATCATTATAACATAATTTTGATCTTCAAACTCCAATTCTTAAATTAAAACATTACAATTACAACTCTACAAGTTTAAAGATTAACAAAATGACATGCTTCCATTGAATCTTCATACTTCAATCTTCACCATCATGCTTCAGTTTACAATTCTAGCCCTGCTTCCTAGTTTTGACCAATCCTATTCTAAAAATTTTCTTCGATATCACCGCATTACGTAATTGTAGAAGAAAAGTTATATAAGCAAGCAATTCATGAACAATCAGTGATGGGTTAGGAAGCATTAATAAAGACAAAGCATGGGTACAAATATCGCAACATGACAAAATTTAAAGTGGCCAATTTCTTTTTGGGGCTAACAGTGTCATAATTCAAAATCTTCATGTATGTCAATACTATTAGAATCCGTTGTCACCCAAGAGGGGGTGAATTGAGTGTAAGATAAAAAAACTTAGAAACTTTGAAAATCTTTTCGCATCTTCTAAATTAATAGACATATATTTAAATAACATATACTAGAAATATAAGAGATAAGGAAAGAGAATATGCAGACTGAGATTTATATTGGTTCAGCCAATCCTTGACCTATATCCAGTTCCCAAGCTTTACTTGAGATTTTCAATCCACTACTATCTTCTTTCAAATTGATTACACGCTCTGTACTCGAAGTAATCCTCTCACTAGGATTCACTTCCCCTTACAAGCTGTAATCAATACACCCACTTGATTACACACTCTGTACTCGAAGTAATCCTCTCACTAGGATTCACTCCCCCTTGCAAACTGTAATCAATACAATGGGTTTCCCACTCAAGATCACCCAATCTTGAGGAACTCTAAGATAAGATAAAAAGATGATTACAATGAATCTTCTCTCTCTCTCTCAGAAATGAATGAATAAACACTGAAGTACAATACAAATCATTTCACACTCTATAGAAGTTTATATGATCATTGAGATAATCAGAGAGTAAGTGATATGAATGTCAGAGTATTGGCATTTTGAAGATGTATGCTTGTATCATCATCTTTCTCCGTTTTGAATGAGTCTCTTCTTATGGACAACTGATATTAGTCCGTTGAAGCATTGGTCCGATGTAGAATATTATCGTTGTAAGTTTCAGCCCGTTGGAGAAATAGTCGTTGAAGCTTCTGACGTCATCATCTGCTTTTTGTAAATTGTTGTTAATCATTCGTGTAATCATCTGAAACTTATACACAAATGATATAAATAATGTTAAGAAGTAGTATAAGTTCTTTTGTAATTCATCTGGATGTTCTTGATAAGAATCCAAGATTTCATACACGGTGAGTTTGAACTGTACACTTGAAAGACGTCTCTGACTCAAGTTACAACTTGTTGACTCGAGTTAGGCTTTACTCCAGATGCCATCTGTCTTCCATTGAATCAAGTTTGACATTGCTTGGCTCGAGTCCAAAAGTCTTCTCTAATTGCTTAACTCTCTGCCTTGGTGAGAAACAAGCTTTCCCACGGTGATTTTCGGACATAGATGGATTGGCTCGAGTTAAACAAATTCTGGCTTGAGTAAAGAGCACTTCAAAAATGTAGAAATGAATTCTATGAGGAATATCAACTTGAGGCATCAATCCTCGGCTCGAGTTTAGGGACAAACTCGAGTCGCCGAAATCAGACTTGAGTCTATCTTCAATTGATCACTTAGCCTCTGAAAGTTCTTCAACTCAAGGCAGAAAACCGTGGCTCGAGTCTAAGTTCAGACTTGATGTAGCATAATCTTGGCTCAAGTTAGATGAGATAAACCATTTTTAATCATCTTCAAAAGCTATCTTCCCGGCTCGAGGTGATAAGTGTAGACTCGAGTGAAATACCCTTCTTGAAACTCTTCTGCTCTCTAACTTGGCTAGGCTCGAGTTTGGACTTGCCTTGGCTCGAGGTAAGATCCCATAAAACTTGGTTGCTTCCAGAATTTTTGAAACACTTGTTGAGTCTACATTCATATGGAATTGGTTTCACTGCATTTGGTTGTGTATAATGTGAGCTATATCTAGAAAAACGAGCCTATGCTGAAATGAATCCAGAATTTTGAGTGTCAACTTTCGAAGGCGATATCTCCCTGGTCTGAACTCCATTTTTGTTGCTTCAAGACTTGATGGAACTAATTTTGAGTCTACTTTCATATGCCATAGATTTCATCTCAATTAGATTTGTAGTTTATGAGATACACCAAAAATAACGAAGCTTGGTCTGTTGTGCGGCGTGAATTTCACTGTCAACTTCCACAATTCATAGCTCCTTGATCTGAACTCCTTTGGGCTTTCTAGTTTCATATGTCACTAGTTTCACCTCAATCCGATCTCTGGTTTGGGAGATATCATCAAAAAACCAGATCTCACCCAAGCTGAACGTGAAACAGAGGTAAACAGAGTTGCTGAAAATCACTATTGGCTCGAGTAAAAAAAAAAGGCTGACTCGAGTTTAGACCCTAACTCGAGTCTATGATTTCTTGGCTTGAATCAAACCCTATCAGATGCGCAACACACTGTAGAAAAATGTTCTAACTCGAGTTTAGACCCCTTGGCTCGAGTTAGTTCATCCCGAAGCTTGATTTTTCTTATCTTAACTCTGATTTGAGTCATTCCAACTTCCATTTGATCGTGGAGACTTCTAGAATCAATCTAAGAACTTGTATAATGATTTTCTCATTCCATTCAATAAGTTCTTCTTTCTTTCTTCTTCTCTTGATCATTCTCCATAACTCAACTCTCTCTTTCTTCTCTTCTCTTGATCATTCTTTATTATTTGACTTCACATCTTCTTTGATTCTACATTAAATATAAGAAATAGTCAATATATATTATACAATCTTTTTGCTCTTAATAATGGCATCTATATAAGACATCATCAAAACTAATCATATCTAACAAATACTTCAGACATGAAGGCTACTTTTATTCAAGTGTCTGTAATATATAACTCATGACAAACACAAGGAACATAAAAACTTTGATTTGAATATGATACTTAAGGCAGTTGTCATGCCAAAAAAAAAATCACTAAATAAGGACATGCAACTGATGCAATATGATGTATTTGATTTGAATTAATTGCTATAATTTAGGAATTGTTAAAAAAAAATCTTTTAATTTGATGTTTTGAATTTGGTTGTAGGAGTTGTAAAACTCTTTATGTGTTTTGGACTTATGTTTTATATAGTTATGTGACTTGTATCTTTTAAATATGAAATTGTTTATTGAATTTTAAGTAGTAATTTCTGTTTTTTTTTTACATGTACGTGTGTGTATATAATTTTGTATTCTAACCTTAAGTAGTATAAACTTTATGTTTCGTGTCATTTCTATGATTTACGTTTCTACCACCCCTTCCGTTTCTACGTGGAAACTCGATCTTGACAACATTGCTTACAAGGTTTTCCTAAATATATTAATTATTACCCCATCAACTTTTCCCACCACAATAATCTTTTTCTCAAAATTCCAAGTCCTTTTATTAAAAAAAATTTACTTGTATTCAAAGCATCATTTTTCTAGCTACTATAAAGAGAATTACTCCGGAAGTAGATTATCTCAGAATTTATTTTCTTCTCATCTTTCAATATCTTTTCATCTTAGCCGTCCAAAAATTGATTTAAACGTCCAGAAAGAGATACGTCATCTACTTTTAAAATTTTTATATTTATGTGTGCGATAGTTTTTATCGCATGCGATTTTTTGAAATAGATTATGTGTTTCTCTCGGGACACTTAAATCAATTTTTGGACTGTTAAGATGAAAAGATACTAAGATATAAGAAGAGATGGGATTCTGAGAGAATCTAGATCCAATTACTCCCTCCCTCCCTTTTCACAAGACTCAATTTTGAGGAGGACATAGAAATCTTCTTTTTTTTTCAAAGAAATTTTAAAAGAATTAGAATATGTTTTTCAATATACCCCTTACAAATTATTAAAGCATAATAAAATATAATTTGAGATCATACAAATAATTATATTTTAATTAAGAGTAGAAATGACAGGCAAAAAAAAAAAAAAAAGAGTAGAATTGTAAAGAAAAAGAAAAACTAGACACCAACCAACTTTAACTATTTTCTTTTGGTGTCATTATGGTGCTTAATATAAGACATCTTTTAGATAGTTTATATGATTCTTAATAAATTTGCTGGCAAAAATAAAAATATTCTTAATAAATTTAATGAGGTGACTTTTATTAAGGGCGACAATAATACTCCCTTTGTCATATAAATAGGGCCAAAGTGGAGTAAAAATAAGTTTTTTGTTTTACTATTTTAATTATTTTTTAATTGTTATAAAATAATTAGAGTTGTGTCTTATATTAAGAATAAGAGTGAAATTCCTTAATTTTAAAACAATTTATTATAATTAGTGATGGATGAGATATTAAATAATAGAGTGAATTAAATAGAAGGGTATTTCTTAAAAAAAAAAACTATCTTCAATTATTGATTGTAAATAACATGCTTAACCTTTTTCCTTTTAATTTCCATAAATTATATTTTTTAAAAAAAAAAAAAAAAACTCCAAAAATTAGGATCGATGAGTAGTTTTTTTTTTAAAAAAAAAAAAAAAATCACTTACTGGCCTGTGACCACTTGATGTTAACTAGGAGCTGGTGAATATAATAATGTTGGTGCCTTTTCTCTTTGGACCATTATTTTCA
This sequence comes from Acacia melanoxylon, assembly GCA_019022615.1. Taxonomy (NCBI): domain Eukaryota; kingdom Viridiplantae; phylum Streptophyta; class Magnoliopsida; order Fabales; family Fabaceae; genus Acacia; species Acacia melanoxylon. The sequence continues at coordinate 11,144,598 of JAFJYJ010000002.1, forward strand.
AATTTCGTAGTCATCCATTAATTTAATTAATGTTCTCTTCACCCACATATGCATACGCGGGTCGTCGAAGTCAAAACAACACTTTCATTGGGAAAAGCACCAAAGTAGCAACTTTTAACAAAAATCGTACCAAATTGAAGTAGTTTGAAAAATATTTACCGCAGTAATGCGATCAAACCCGCATGTTGACTCACGCCACCGACCCGCTGGCGCCGGTCCCATTGACGCGTGCGTCAAAGGCGTCAAGAATCCCGACGCAATGTTAGGATTCCACCACCCCACCCCCCACCCCCCCCCCTACACACTCACACAACCTCACTCCCCCATCCCTCTTCCATTTACTCCTTCCCTCTCCCCTCTCCTTCATCCGATTCCTTCCCTCTCCTTCTGAAAGCTCATCTTC